>CM072772.1:12502500-15002500 GCA_036936925.1 Cenchrus fungigraminus | reverse complement strand
ACCAATAGAGTGTACTAAAGCCTGCACATTGTACAGTACTGACAATACATTGCTCTGACATAACTGGCTGATATGTGTTCTACGATATATTCTGACACTAAATGAATTAGCTAATTATTGAGTGTTCAAGTGTCATGTCTTCCCTTGATATCTTTGTTGCTCATGTCTACCTGCTTTGCCATTCTTATGCAGATTTCGGTAAGTGAACACACTGAGATTTCATTGTGTATGATCTTGGTAAGTAATACATATTTTCACCTGAAAGTCAAATGTGTTCTTGTATTTGCTCTTTACTCTCCCCTGCATGTAAGGTTATTTGGGACTAAATGCATTTCTCAAATAGATCAATATGCGAATCCAAATGATGCAGTAGTAGTATGCATCTCTGGTTCATGTCATATGATGTAAGGTACTTGCCATTGGTTTTAAAAAAGATTTCATGTATCGACTTTGGATATTCACCTGAACGTTGAGGAGGAATATGTGGTAAATGGATTTGGAAACTTAATGATGACCAAAACGAATATTTCAATATTTATTTGCGAGCCCAAAATTTGAACTTATCCCTGCAACTCTGAAGTTGAGCTCGAGATTTCCAGTTTTTGGTAAAAAAAAAATCAGAGGTCCATAGCTTCAAATCTACTATCATTTGAGCTTGCATTCTATTTATGACTTGTAGTCGTATATACCAGCTACCATTTTTTTGGTGGAATTTGGCAGCAAGTTGAAGTTCGGACAAAAAGTTATTGAACAGGTGGTCTGATTCAGAACATTGATGTTGCATCGAAGTACAGAAACATATATATTTGGTGAAAAGTTCAGAGATGCTTATCTCTCAAACCATGACATGAGTCCTATATGCAAGTGTTGTAGCCCTTTGTGCCAGCTTCAACTTCTGTTAAAGGTCATTGGTAAATATGTGTTTATTAACTTTCACACAAATATGAAGTTTTTCAATGCACAAAATGTGCTCCGCTTTCAAATACGTAGCTGTTCAAAGATTGATGCCATGGAAATTTGACACATATATATAGTCCCTAAAACAAATAATCCGTTTGCAATTATACTCTATTATTACATTATAACATAACACTAAGCAGTATGTAATCCACGAGTAAGTAATCTCAAATTTCGGCAACTATTGAGCCAAAACTACTGGTCTCATCAAAGTTGGCGCGCTCTGGTTGGGACTTGGGAACATCTCTCACATTTTTTTACAGAATATACTTATCACATTGTACCCTTGAAAAAAAAGTATTGGACTTCCGGAAATCAAAATTTTAGAGGTTCTACCATTCCTGAATTAATGCAGGGCACTGGCCTAGCGCGACAAGGCCGTGTTGCCTTTCTGGTTTCTCTCGAATGGAAAAAGTTCATTCCACAACCCTCATCTATAGACGTTGTCCGAGTTTCAACCCCCAACCGCAAAACCAGGTATTGAACACCTATGAACTATCGAAACCGTCCGATTTACCCCCCTCGGCGGTTTCTGAGGTGGTTTTGTGCTGACATGGCAGGTTTTGAGGTGGTTTTTGCTAATGTGGTGCCTTGATATTTGCTACCACAGTGTACAAATATTTACTCATAACACCCTAAACATCTATTCTATTCGCAGAAAGGTCCCTCGTCTTCTTCAACATCCGGCTTCCGGCGCGGTGGAGGGACGGCGGTCGGATCCGGCCAATCATGGCGCTCTGGACTCCGGTAGCGGCTGGATCTGGGGCCCACCGCTGCTCCGTGCTGCCTCTCCCTCCCTCTCAACGTCCCTCGACCTCGCGCGCACCGGCATCCAAGAGAGCCATACTGGAGACACCCTTCCCCTACCCTCATCGATTTGGTCGCCGGCGAACACAAGGAAAGGGACACGGCGGCGGATCCGGGCGAGGAGCACGATGGCCAATCTGTCACGGCTTCCTACGCGCGTAGCAGGCCGGCAGCCCATCCCCGCGGCCTCTCGTCCCCGGCGGGGCTCCTGGCTGGCCTTCTCGCCTACCCCTGCTCAACGTCGCCGTCCATGGTGTCCACGCATGGTGGTAGCGAGCCTCTTCCTCCGCGGGGTGCGACTGCAAAGAAGGGGCGTGACGACGAAGGTGGGGGTGCAAGGGCGGCTTCCGGCACGGTGGAGGAATGACGGCCGGATCCGGCCAATCATGGCGCTCCGGACTCCGACGGCGGCCGGATCTGGCGATGCGGGGGAGGAGCAGGGAAGCGGCTCGAGCTCCTCGCCAACGCCCGAACCTTTCTCTCCCCAACACGACGCCCACGCGCTCTCTCTTCCTCATGGGCAGCCAACCCCCGCCTGCTCCCCAGCTCGTTTTCCTCCGGGGCGGGAGGCGGTGGTTGGAGCGGAGGCCAACAGGCGGCGGCGGCGGCTCATTCTACGCCGCGGGAGGTGGGAGGCGGCGGAGCTCTAGCTTGGGGACGTAGGAGGAGCAATAAGAGGAGGAGAAGGGGAGAGATGGAATAGGAAGGGAGGGGAGTGGTGGATCGAGGGAGCTCGCCCCGACCGGAGAGGATGGGAGGGACCAAGCCGGAGGTAGAAGAAGACGAGGGACCTTTCTGCGAGGAGAATAGGTGTTTAAGGGGTTATGAGTAAATATTTGTACACTGTGGCAGCAAAAATCGATGATGTGGTGCCACGTCAGCAAAAACCACCTCAAAAATCCGCCAAGTCAGCAAAAACCACCTCAGAAACCGCCGAGGAGGGTAAATCGGACGGTTTCGATAGTTCGTATGTGTCCTATACCTGGTTTTGCGGTTAGGGGTTGAAACTCAGACATCGTCTATAGATGAGGGTTGTGGAATGGACTTTTTCCCTCTCGAATTGTTAGCAGGACGTGGGCTGCCGAATGAAGGATTTTTTTTGGGTCGGGCCTCATGCGCCCACAATTCTGCCGCCAAAACCGGGACGAAGGAAGCCCATCTCGCCTCGAACTCACTTGGCACGGCGTGGCCCGTGGTGTCGCAAACACTAGCTCGACCGAAAACCCTCGCCGTCGACCTCGCCGCCACCGACCATGGAGGCGCAGACCGACGCCGCCCCCGGCGGCGGCGACGACCTCGCGGCCATGCGCGAGCAGTGCCGCACCCTGGAGGAGTCCATCACCGCCCGCCGGGAGGCACAGCTCGACCTCATCGGCTCCCTGCAGCACCTCGTCCCGGACCTGGTGCCCTCCCTCGACCAATCCCTCCGCCTCGTCGCCGCCTTCAATGGCCGGCCCTTCGTCCCCACGCTCTACCCCAACGCCAGCGGCCACGCGCAGAACGCCAGCCTCAAGCCCCACCACCGCCGCGCCTTCCCCGACCCGGCCCGCTCCACCCGCCGCAAGACCTCACCGGGCCCCTCCCCGGCCTCCGCCGCCGCGGGGGGCGTGGGCGTCGGTGGCGGCATCGACGCCGTGCGCACCATGGTTGCCGTGTGCCTCCTGGAGCTCGTCCCCTTCGCCGAGATCGACGCCGCAGCGCTCGCGCGCCGCCTGCAAGCGGAGTCGTCGTCGGCCAGCGAGCCCGAGCGGGCGGCTCTTTCCGACCTTGCCGCGGAGCTTGGGGGATCCGCACCCGCTGCGGTTGCCCTTGCGCTCCGCCGCATCGCGGAAGACAGCGGCGCAGTGCAGATCGAGGAGGCCATCATTGGGGGTAAGCAGATGACGATGGTCTGGGCCATTGACCGGAGCAAACTCCTCAAAGAGCTACCTGAATCTGCCTCTGTTCCCCAAGTCCAACCTCCGCCAACTCCACAGGCGGCTCCGTCCGAGACTGATGCTAACAGCGCCATCATACCGAGGCCTCCGCCGCTGCAGCAGCCGGATATGTGGGGTCACCCAATGCCACCGATGTTTCCACGCCCTAGGGGCATGGGGATGCCTAGGATGCCTCCAGGGTTGATGCCGCTGCAGCGGCCGTTCATGCCGCCTGGGGCAGTTATGCCAATGGTTGGTGGTCCGGGGCCAAGCCCCAATCAGCTGAAGCAGAGGACAGAGGAGGATGACCTTAAAGACCTTGAGCTGTTGCTGAACAAGAAGACATATAGAGAGAAGCAGAATACAAAGACTGGAGAGGAGCTGCTGGATCTCATCCACCGGCCTACAGCAAAGGAGACTGCTGTCGCTGCAAAGGTTTGTTGTTTCTTCACCCTTTGATCAATGTTCTTCGGAGTTGAGTAGTTACATCAATCTTCTGATCTGCTTAGAAATTCTTTGCGTTCAGACTGCGATAGGATATCATAATGCTTAGCTGAGTTGCTAGAGTGGCCATTGGGCATTGGTAAACTAAATGATCATCATGAACTTATCTTGTTTTTTGATCTTCGTAAATATGACAGTCAAGAGCCATTATTTATGGTATTCAGCTTCCATAATCATCAGCTACATGTTGTTAACACTGCCAAGATTATAGCCTCTGACCCAGCACATTTATATACCCTAATATTCAGGTTATCAGTATACCTTTACTGTTTGATTGCAATCACTTTTGCTTACCTATGGTTCCATTCTGACAGTTTAAAACAAAGGGTGGTTCCCAGCTAAAGGAATATTGTACCAATTTAACTAAGGAAGATTGCCGACGCCAAACAGGTTCCTTTGTGGCCTGTGATAAGGTCAGTGTTAATGTTCTTGTTTCCATGTTTTCCTTTTTATTCCCTTTTTGAAAAAAAGCACGTACCACATTTAAATGCCATCACTTCTGTAGGAATTCAATTTGTCCATTTACATTAAGCATTTAGCCAAAATTTTCCGTCATGCTCAAATTTTCTACTTATAATATCACAATATGACAAATAATGCAACATGCTTTAGTGCTTCCTTCTAATTTCTTAAAATGAGACCAAAGTGGTGAGAAATGTTTTCAATATTTTTCTTTGCGAATGATTTGGACTACTGATATTTATGGTCAACCGAAGTTAAGTTAGTTTTCATACATCAGATGGCTATAACTTGAGAAAATAGACTCTATTGCGAAATGCTTCAGTTTATTAACATCACGCTACTGTATTTTCTCAATTTTTAATATTCAGATTCAGATGATTTCCTTGAATTTTTGGATCTCTCTTTTACATGGTTTTAGGTACCAGTGGTAACCAATGTAATTATGTTTCTTTGTAAGCAGGTCCACTTTCGACGTATTATTGCTCCGCATACTGATACAAACCTAGGAGATTGCTCTTTCCTGGACACATGCCGTCACACAAAGGTGACTATAGATACATATTTCTTTCTTTTGCTCTACTGTCTGTCTTGTGCCAGTTTTGCTGTTTGTATCTTACATATGGCATATTATCTATAGACTTGCAAGTATGTCCACTATGAGCTTGATCAAACACCAGATGTACCTCCAATGATGGGTGGTGCCCTTGCGCCTCCTAGGCAAATAAAGCCCCAGAGAGCTGAATATTGTTCAGAAATAGAACTTGGAGAATCTCAGTGGATAAACTGTGACATTCGGAACTTCAGAATGGACATCTTAGGACAGTTCGGAGTAATTATGGCTGACCCCCCCTGGGATATTCATATGGAGTTGCCGTATGGCACAATGGCTGACGATGAAATGAGGACGCTTAATGTTCCAGCATTGCAAACTGATGGTTTGATTTTCTTATGGGTCACTGGTCGTGCAATGGAACTTGGGCGTGAATGGTAAGTTTGCAAACCTTAAGTTCTGTTCAGTAATGTTGGAAGGGCATGAATGATTCTCTCTCTCTATCATAACAATGTGTGTCCACCAAAAAAATAAAGTGTCGTTTTAAGAGTTTTGATTCCATCCTTCATAAATCATATACTTGTAACTTAGTAGATGATACATAACATACTAACAATATTTGTCACTATCTTTAAGCATGTTGCTTTACTCCTGGTATACACTGTAAGGTATCAATGTATTTTATTGCTCTTCTGAATGTTGTTTCTTAAGACCAATGCACTCTGAATGTTGTATTTTGAAATGTACATTCTGTCACATATTCACTATACTCTTTTTTCAATCCACAGTCTGGAGCTCTGGGGTTACAAGCGCGTTGAAGAAATCATCTGGGTGAAGACTAATCAACTTCAACGTATCATCCGAACTGGTCGCACTGGCCATTGGTTGAATCACAGCAAAGAACATTGTCTTGTTGGAATTAAAGGAAACCCTTTAGTGAACAGAAATATAGATACTGATGTTATTGTTGCTGAAGTCCGTGAGACTAGCAGAAAACCTGATGAGGTAAGTGCACCCATTTATATTGTTCATACAAAATGTTTAGGAACAAATGGTGCCTAGTTCGCTTGATGTTGCTTGCAAAAGCATTGTTTGATACTTTTTTTTAGAATAAGCATTGTTTGTTGTTTTCTACCTAGATTTATAACAGGTTTGCTTCTAGTGCAACAAAAATGTGTATATCCAAAAGCAGAACTGGAAACCTTGAGATCATATCTTCTGAAACGTGTCATTTTAAGAATAGGGATGATTCTTTAAATCTGTTTTGTTGTGCAGATGTACGCCATGCTAGAACGGATAAGCCCAAGGACAAGGAAGCTGGAACTGTTTGCGAGAATGCATAATACACAATCTGGGTGTGCTATTCGCTGCCTCTTCTTCAGCAAGTTTTTTTTGGTTGCGAGATGCTTACTGTTTGCTTCCCACTTGCCTATTATTTTGCACAGATGGCTTTCCCTAGGTAACCAGTTAAATGGAGTAAGGCTCGTGGATGAAGGGTTGAGAGCAAGGTACAAGGCTGCTTACCCTGATGTGGAGGTCCAGCCGCCATCACCTCCCAGGACAAGCGCTCCAGCGGATGTTGACCAAAGTAGTTCACAGAAGGCTGCTGTGCCAGATGGTGGTGAGAGGCCTGCCTGATGCTGGCAACCTTTACTTCCAAGTGCCTGTCTGTACTTCGTATAGTTTTATCTCTGTTACTGTTACATCTGTTGTAAAATTAGGCAGCTCGGTTGTATTGTTTTTACAGAAAAAGAGGCTAGAGGATTGTTATGTGTCCGACAGATATCGGATGGAAAGAGTATGTAGCACTCTGACAGCCCCAAATTTATCGCTACCAATGTAATCAAGAGCTTGCTATCAGCCCCATCTTGTTTCCCAAATTCGAAGTGCATGTGTACGACTGAAAAATGAAGGAAAACATTCTCTTTTCTGTTGGAAATTTGGTCAATTTGTGCCCTGTTCGTCTGGCTTATCAGTCACCAGCCAATAATACTTTGCTCTCAGAACAAACCAGCAATCAACCAGCGGTACTTTTCTCGCACAACAAATCAGCACTGGTCACCTACCAGCCAAACAAACATGCCATTGGTGCACGGCTGTCGGACTGGTCACAGACTGACCTTGGGCCTGCTCAGTTGACTTTCCCACGGCCCATCCTTCCAACACCCATGTGCTCGCAGTGTCCAAACAATCCGGGCAAAGCCCAACGAACGACACAGGGTTTTTGTGTCGGTCTCTCCGGAAATCCCCGTCTATTCGGCGGGGCACGCGGACGTCCGGAGCGCGGCGGCGGAGAAAAGCGCCGAGCGCGGAGATGGAGTTCTGCCCGTCGTGTGGGCTGCTGCTACAGATCGATCCGGGCACCGGGAGCCACCGGCTGCGCCTCTTCTGCCCCCTCTGCCCCTACGTCTGCGCCGTCCAGAACAAGGTCCCTCGGCCTATTTCCTCTTCCCCGCCGCCACTTTTTTCTGTCTCGTCGCTCTCTGTCGTTCTGATGCCTCAAATCGATTGTTGGTGATGCCGTAGATCGTGAGGAAGGCGAAGTTAGTCAAGAAGGAGGTAGAGCCCATCTTCAGCAACGCCGACGCGATGAAGCTGGCTCCCAAGACCGCAAGTGAGCTCTCCGCCCTTTATCTCGATCTATTCTGCTCTGTGCGGTCTTGCAAGCTATGATTCGGTTCTTTATCAGGCGATAGCTACGCTATTTGTTGATAGTATTTTCATTAGCTGTTCTCATCATAATCCATACCAACAAGTTTCTGATGCTCGAAAGTAAATGGTTAATCAAAATAGCCAATGTGTACGGGTACTGTAACAACACTGAGTTTTGCTTTATCATTGGTTGTCCAATGGGTGGGATTATCCCATTACTTTAGTATATAAATCACTAAAATTTCAGTAAAGTTTGTGTGTAATTCAAATAAATGGTTCAGCAACACAAAGCAAATGAGATTACCTCTTTATTAAAGCACGACAAGGTCGAAGTGGTGTCAAAATAATATAACATGAGAAGCATAATATGCTTCTTGCTAGCTTCGATCTGCTGCCTTTTGTCTTTCAAATTGAAATCAGGTTAATACCTGCTAAGTACAAACCGCACAGACAAGAAACCTGGAATCTTAATATTTTGTGTTCAAAAGCTTCACTCCTGACTGAATTATCAAGGAGCATGATTCAGTCAGATGTTTTTTAACGAATATACCACTCAGATGTTTTTGTTGGAAAACCATTACACTGATCTCTTTGCAGACATTTCATAGATGCATTTTTTTACTAGCTTGAGAGCATGGCCTTATTTGCTTGTTAAAGTGACAGAAATAGCATCAATTTTGGGGTACTTGTTTGTGGAAAATTTAGTATGGGGATAGGGCTTGTACTTATCATCACTAGTGGTGGATGAAATATAATAATTTAGAGGGCAGGCATATAGCATATCTGTGATGCAATATCGATAATTTAGAGAGCACACATATATAATTCACTAGTAACTCTTGCCAAACAGAGCTAAGTACTCCCTCTGTTTGCCTTTATAAGGCGCATGGAGCAAAGGTCCAGTGACCAAGACAAAAGATAATTCAGGTTAGTTGCATTAATTTTGCACCTCCACTGACCCAAATTGCCGTGCATGCATCACGCCATGCAGCAAACAGAGGCCTTTTACTGGTTGTTTCGTTCTCCAGGAGTTAATTTCATTTCTATCGAGAAGAAAGGCAGTGAATGCGAGAGAGTTCCAATGCAGAAAACGGTGAAACGCCTTATAAAAGCAAACGGAAGGAGTAACTTGCAATTACCTGTAACCTGAAACTGAATAAGAAGTGTAGCAAACATAGCACACTAGGCACATTCGCTGAAGTTGATTACCAGCCACGTACACAAGTTGCCATAATTGAGCCTTGATTTTAGAATATTTTGTGAAATCAGATTGATAGCATAACTTTTGATAGTGTTTCCACATGAATGGAACTTTTTTTTTCTTGAATATAATGGGGCAAACCTATCTATATCTGCAATTGACTTGGTCCATTGTCACCTAATGTCTGCATACATAATCTGTGAAACCTAGTATGCTAAATGTATTCGCTGAACTTGCAGCTTCATGCCCAAGATGCAACCATGGAGAAGCATACTTCAAGCAGATGCAGATTCGTTCAGCTGATGAGCCAATGACAACATTCTACAGGTGTTGCAGAGAAGAATGCCAGCTTGAATGGAGAGAGGACTGATCATAGCATTTTTGCACTTCGCTTACACTGTGTACCCGTGTTGCTTCAGTTGAGTTTTGATATGCTGCACATGTAATTCTTCTGGGAAATGTTATTGTGGCGCCACTTTATGGCTGGAGGAGACATTGGATTTGCTCTTATTATAGCATGAAGTGTTTTGGAATGTTTGTGCTTCGTGCTGCATACAGCTCGTAATGTGAATGGCCTCGTGAAAGGAATAAAGTGTTCTTGAGTTAATTTACCAAGGATTTTCACAGACTCGCTCATAACGGCTTTGTCTGATTTGATCAGGGTGTAATAATGGTGTACAAACTCAATCGCATGGAACTATGAGGTTTGATGCTGTGGATATGGGGAAACTGCTTTCCAGGTGAATTTCACTCATTCTCTTGCTGCGGCTGAGCAGCTCATGGAATCACTATTCTCTCTGTCTCATAGAATTACTTTCCACGAAGAAAGAAATCCGTATCTATCTCTTCCGCAAGACTTATGAAAGAGAATGGATAAGATGTGAAAAAACAAACCAACCAGTCATATGCATGAAATGTGGCGCATTTTATTTGTATATACTCCCTCCGTCCCGGAATATGTTTCGTTTAGACTTTTTCAAAGTCAAAATTTTTCAACTTTGACCAATAATAGCTCTCAAAATAATTTATTTTAAATAGAGAAGATTACATATTTTGATTGTTGGTTTCATGATGAATATACCAATATCATTTTTATGTTATTAGCATTTATGATTATTTCGTTATACACAGTCAAAGTTGAAAAAGTTTGACTTTGAAAAAGTCTAAACGAAGCTATTTTCTGGGATGGAGAGAATATATGTTATTGATTATTTTGTATCTAAAACTTGTAATGTATTTTTCTCTCAACCCGTGTGTTTGTTTTAGATTCTGTTTGAACTAATTTGTTTTTTAAAATGGATATAAAGGAATGAGATCCAATATTTTGTATTTTAAAAATCAGTATATTATTTGTTTACTTCACTATTTTGAAATACATATTTAACATTAGAATATAGTATTTCAATAGTTTGATATAAAGTATTTAACTAAAATTTGACTACACCATTTCAATAGTTTAATATCGAGATTGTTGAATCAAATGTAGAAAATATTGAAGCACATAAAAATTGTATTAGCGATAAAAAAACATAAAGTCATATTTTGCATATCAACTCTACGGTTTATCTAATTTCAAAATTTTGATACCGTTTAGTTTGGGTACCCCGAACTTTAAGTTCCGTCTAGTTTTTGTCCCTTGAGCACTGTCAAAGTTGTTTAGGCCCGACATGTTATTTAATTTAAATAAGTTGGAAAAGGAAAACAAAAGGAAAAAGGTCCAATTTACTCCGTTCCTAGTTTTTGTCCCTTGAGCACTTTCGTCAAAGTTGTTTAGGTCCGACATGTTATTTATAATTTAAATAAGTTGGAAAAGGAAAAGGTCCAATTTACTCCGTTCCGTCTAGTTTTTGTCCCTTGAGCACTGTCAAAGCTGTTTAGGTCTGACATGTTATTTCATCTATACTATAAGGAGCGAAGACAATTGAAAACTTTTCTCACTCAATTCAGACCCGTCTTACCCCTCACGTCGGACCCACCTGTCAGGTTGCATGATGACCAAAAAGTTGGAACGACCGTAGAAATCGCAATTTGGGGAGCGTTTCTGTCAAAAAGCTAATTCTTTTGTTACTCGCACCCATCTTACCCGCCGGCGTATACCCACCAGTGGGCCCACAAACCCACGCCGCGACCCCTTGCCGCAGCCCCCCCTTGCGCAGTTCCGCCCGGCGCGTCCCCTTCCCTGCGATGTGCTTCAAGCCCGAGGCGCCGTTCCTTATCCGCCCAACCGTGCCCCTCTCTCTCGCGACCCCCGGCGGCACGCCGGCCGGCGGCCCTTGACGCTCTACCCCTCCCTCTCCGCTGGACAGGCCCGGCCGCCCTGCCTCTCCTCTGCTCCCTCCACCGGGGAGGTGCGAGGCCGCTGCCTCCGTCGGCATCCCGGGCCGTCGGGCGCACACCTCTTCACCTCCGAGCCACTGGAGAGCTCCAACGCCGGCCGCCTCCGTCGGGATTGGGGCCGAGCCCGAGAGGGCCGCCTTCGCCATCGGGGATTCGAGTTCACGTGGCCGACCGAGCTCCCCGCCGCTGGAGCCCCACCTTGCATCGGCGAGCATCTTCCTGACCTCACCCGCACCCCACGCCACCACCTTTGTCCAACAACATCTAGCCCCATGTTCCTCTGCCGCCACCCTGTCCGGAGCCCCGCGCACGGCCGGCCTGACCAAGTAGCGGCCCGGCCATCGAGAACGAGAAGGTCCTGCAGGAGGCGCCGTCTCTCGGATTGCACCGCCGTTTCTTGAGGGCGGTGGGAGTTTGGCTGGTTGGTTCGTCGGCGCCGCGCGGATGGCCGGCGTGGACGCGGCAAAGTACGCGCATAGCCCGGCGCACCACACCGTAGCGGCGCGGGACCACGCCGCGCTGCGCAGCGTGCTGGACGCACTCCCGCGGGGCCGCCGGCCCGAGGAGATCCGGATGGAGGCGGACTCCGTCGCCGAGGAGGCCCGCGCCGAGAGACGCCGCTCCACCTCGCTGTGCACCTCGGCGACGTCGCGGCAGACAAGATGCTCATGGCAGTGGGCGAGGACTGGAGTCTACAGAACGAGCAGGGGTAGAGCACGCTGCAGGAGGCCATCTGCACGCGCGAGGAGGCCCTGACGCGCGTCATCGTGCGCCACTACCAGCCGCTCGCCTGGGCCAAGTGGTGCCGCCACCTGCCCCGCGTCGTCGCCGCCATCCGCCGGATGAGGGACTTCTACATGGAGATCACCTTCCACTTCGAGAGCTCCGTCATTCCCTTCATCTCCCGCATCAGGGTCTGGAAGCGCGGCGCCAACCTCCACGCCGACATGATGCTTGCCGGCTTCGATGGCTTCAAGATCCAGTGCTCCGACCAGACCATACTCTTCCTCGGGGAGGGCTCCGAGCATGGCAAGGTGTTGGAGCGTCCCAATGACAGTGGGCCCAAAAGAGAAGGACTCACCTTATTAAGGGCAAAATCGACTTGTCACTCCCTTTCTCTCTCCTTCCATGTAGAAAATGAATATTTTATTTCTTTGAGTAACAACAGCAAGTAGCGTCCGCCAGCAAATGCAAGACTGAAAGATGTATGTTGGCTAAAATCGATATTGTTCATGAGCAAAATTACACAATAATACAGCTAAAGTTGCCCTAAAAAAAAGAATACAGCTAAAGATCTCTTCTGTGGGGCCCATCCATAAGGACCACTTGGTCTACAAACATTGCTCTTGCCTTAAAGAAATTTGTGAAATCCTTTTAATTATCCTAATTGCTTATGGCTTGGATGGGTTGGTGAAAGAGGGAAAATTTCTTACACTGGTAGTTAAATGTTATTAGCCTTGAAAAAAAGTTTTTTCATGCCGTTCATGCATATGTTGTGTATGGTTCATCATGAAATCAAATATGTTGTATATAATTGGGAACCATGTAGTTGGCATTCAGTTTATAAATAGGAAAAAAACTAAGATCATGTCATATCCAATTTCGTTGGTTACTTTTTCCGGATAGAATGGCTAAGATATAAGATTGGATTTATTGGTGTCTCAGGATCCAAGATTATAGTTGATTCTTTATAAAGTATGAAAAGAATTGCCATTATATCAGACTTTTAATTATTATCATATAAATATATAGCACACGCGTGTCGCGTGGGCATTGTTGCTATTATATTAATCTTCAATCAATCTATTATTTCCCAAACGCGTCTCACTTATAATAACCAAAAAAACTTAATGCAAGTTGCAAGAATAAATCATGAAATATCTACTCCACATGGTGTCCTTAGTGAACGGTATTTCTGTGTTAACTATACATTGCTGCGTATAGTTCATCTCAATTATTAGATTAAGATCACGGAACTCTTGAAGAAAGATTATGTTGTGTGAATATAAAGTGTGTTCAATAATTTTTGTTTTTCAAAAATACGTGCGTGCCGCACGTACATTTTACTAGTTTAAATAAGTTGGAAAAGGAAAACAAAAGGGAGAAGTCCAATTTACTCCCCTCAAGCACAATGAAAGTTTGGATAACCTCATAAAGTATTTCTTGGTTCAGTTTACCCCCTAAATTATACCATTTAGTTCAATTTACCTCTTAACACAATTTGTATTTTTAGTAGTTCTCCATGCATAAGTGAATTTTATAGGTTAATTTTCAAAGTTTATAGCAGATAATATAAGATATGTTAAAAAATATAGCATGGATATTGCATCACTGTTTTAAAGGGTAAGATATTTAATAGTAAGATTTATACTTATGATACAAAATATATATAATTTAATGACAAAAATTCATCGAATATTTTTTAATATAGACTATGATGTCCACTATCACCCTTCAAAATCTCAAATTAAAATTCAACTTGTGTATAGAGAAAAAAAAATGACAAATTACATTATGAGATAAGTTGAACTAAATACATAGTTTAAGAGGTAAATTGAAACAAAACATAATTCAGGAGATTATATGGACTTTCGGTATACTTGAAAGGAGTCATTTGGACTTTTTTTATAAAACAAAACGAAAGCGAGCTCAATTCGCGAAACTTCGTAACCATAGAAACGTTGCCCTTAATAATAATCACGTTCCGCCGCAACATTACGCAAACCAACCAACTATGGAAGTGCCGTGCTCGGATGAACGAACCATGCATGATGCATGCAGACGAAAGGAGGATCGCGCGACGACACGGCCGGGAACGAAAGCGAGAGTCTCGATCGAGCTAGCTCGAGCATATGCAGACCACCACTCCGGGCGGCCGACAGGATGTGCGCACGCGCCGTGCGCCACTACTCCCGGCCCACACCGACGCCGGAGGAGGAGGAGGCGGAACGTACGGGTCGCCGTCACGCATGCCGGCCTCCGGCTGACTTGGTTCGTTCCCGGCCTCCTTCCTCCTTCCTTCCTTCCTCCCCCCTGGCCGGCTGGCTGCTCGCTCAGCTCGGTCGCCCGAACGTACGTACGTGTACGACATGTTTTATTCCTCTTTTCTTTTGGTGATAGGAGACCTGGCGTCTCATCAGCGGCCGGCGAGAGCTATAGCCCTCAACACCTCCACATGACATGATAGCGTCTTTTCCACGGCACGATAAGTGCGCTCTCCTACCTGCGATCCACGACGACCGTCCGTTGTCGCGAATGAAGGCTATGCGCGCGCGGCGGCCGCTAGCTTTTCCCCTTATTTTTTCACCTTTATTAAATTAACCGGCCGGTCTCCGTAAGTATAAAATTTGCATTGCACTTGCACGACGTGGAAAGGCGGCTTTCACCACGCATAAGTAGGTTGGCCTATGCCCATTTGCTTTTTTTTTTCCTTTTAGGATGGATGGATGGATGGAGGAGTTTATTAGGTGATGACCTAAATTTTCCACCATTTGCAACAGCAAAGATCTTTCTAGAGAAGCGGTTATTTTATTCCTGATCCGTGACAAAGATACTACCACCAGCAGCAACAGATGCGTTCTTTTCACGCTCGTAACCAAACCACCAAGAGCTCGATCAGGTGTATTTAGCAGTTTGGTAAGCACAGTGTACGTGTGGTTCATCGATCAGCTGGTTCGTTGACATGGTTAAAAAGTTGGTGGCGAAAAGGTAGCCATCAGACAACGCAGGAATTTTCGGTTCCTGCCTCCCCCGGAGGCCGGAAGTCAGCCAGTGTTTGACACCGTGCATGTCAAAAACCGCAGTGGTGGCCATGATCGAGGTGCACCGTGCACTAACGAGTGTCTCTCCTACTTTTGTCATTTTCAAACTATATGGTCTCTCTGTGTGAAAATTGCGAGATGGAAGGAATGGAAGTCGATCGTCCTTTTCAAACTGTGTATGCATGGTGGTCTCCTCGTTTTCCATGTACGGATCGGAAGCAATATAAAGGAAGGACAAGTCCCTGAAATCTCCCATGGTAATGAGTGATCGTATAAATAAAGAAATAAAAGTGAACATTTGCTTCCTGGTACAATGCACATACATGTGCGCGGCACTTCGCAGTGTGCGGGGGGAAAGTTTTCGTCGCTAGCTGTGTCAAAGCTGGGTGCGGAGAAGCACAGCTGCTGCTGTGACGCAAAGATCCTGTGATTTCTTCTATTTTGTTTTTCTTTTCTTTTTTTCTTTTTTTTTGCCTCAGTTCAATGCTGTAAAAGTTCGGGCTAAGTGCAGTAGCAGAGGTTGGAAACATTTTCTTTTTCTGAAAAAATCATATTTTGTTTTCGTTGGTAGAGAACCGACATTTCGTACGGGCTTTTAGTCTCGGTTGAAATTTGGAGCCGGGACTGATACCCTTTTGTCTACCTATGTTTACACGATGATATGGTCACAAGATTCACAACTACTAATATTTCCCGAGGGCATTTTGCGAATTTGGGGGGGGGGGGGGGGTTGGCCCGCTTTAGATGTTTTCATAAATAGTCAAATCTATAATAACAACTATATAGAGACGGAACCACTACACATCATGGATAGACTTCTCTCAACAACTAAGAGGTTCATGTCACCATCCACTAGATCTTCTCTCAACATACAAACTGTTCACATCACCATCCACTAGAATCATGAATTTATGTCTTCTACCGATTTTCTACGGAGTAATAATGCATGCATTGTGTTAGTCTTTGCGAGCATCATGCTACAAATTTCTAAGTAGTTCTCTCTCAATAACATGAATGTGTTTTCATCTACATTGTTGTTTGCAAAAAATGTTGTGATGCAATCATTTTAGTGTTTCTACTTTCAAATTGCATCTTCGAATTTTATAGAGAAATTTCTGCAGCAATGCGTTGTATATCACCTAGTAGCCAATGTTTTTTAGTCTAATTGAGGCATTCTCCAATAGTTATTTACTAGTGGCCAGTGGTTTTTTTTGTTAGGAAATGTTGGTTATGGATTCTTGGCTGTTGCTAATGTGTTTTCTCCATCAGGGAATGTCCAAATTAGACTACAATTTAAATCCACTTGAGAAAAAAATGATAATAATAATAATAATAACCCTTTGACATTTGAGGGCAGGTATATAATTATCCATTAACGAATAACCAGTAATGAAACATAGTACTCTATTCATCTGCCTGTTTTATTGTTCATAAAAGATCTTTGCTGTCCCGTTGAAGATCAAGGTTGCTACTGCCGGGCTATATACTAATCTGAATTCTGAAACAACAGAGTGATGAGATCAACTGAGATTAGCAGATATGGTACGATATGATCTGATACATCAGCGGAGCGCAGAGCCACGGAGTGCGGAACCCGCGGGAACGCTCTTGCGCCGCGACAATTGCGATCATCCTCCACGCACTAGCTAGCAGAGGTCCTCCTTTGTTTTATCCGTCCACATGCATCTCCGTCACTAACAGAGAGAAAAGATTTCAAAGTACAAGATGGTACCTTCCTGCCTTCCCCGAATCATAATCTAGAACCCTAGCTCCTCATCCCTGCAATTACATATTGTCATTTACCCTGCTTTAACCACTTTCAGGTTAACCCATGATTAAATCCAAGGATCACCACTAAGAATGTGAGATGACCTAATGTCCTAATGAGCTACTGGTGAGCGAGTGCGTGGGCTCGTGGCTCGCCTCGTCTTTTCCCCAGCACGACAGCAACCGCCGATTGAAAATGCGCTTACCAAATTAGCTTTAGATTTACATATTCCTTGGGACAGAGATGCTCATGCAGTCATGCTCTAGCTGTCTGATAAGAGATCAGGAGGAGCAAACACTCGCGCCTTTTCCTTGCGTCACCGGCGATCCAGTAGTGGTGAGCACCCGTTCGTTCTGAATTTCCGACCGCCTTTTAATTTGGATCTGTGGTGAGCGATATTAGATCAAAACTAACAATGCTTAAAACATAGACATCATTAGGATCTACTAGTCTACCGTAGATCACATCTAGCACATAAACTTATGCGGAAATAAAATAGTATAGGTTCGGCTTATACCAGCGGCGGTGTTCTCCATCGCGTTGGTGGAGGCCGATTCAGCGGTGACGGAGTCGACGGCGAGAGCGACGTCGGGCTTGTAGAGTAGACGTTCCTTGAGCGTCTTCTGAGGGTATCGATGGCCTTCAGGACGCCAACGACACTACCCAGGACACGGAGCTCGAACTTCCAGGCCTTCCAGCGCTCTTAGCGATCGGTGGGTGAATTAGGGTTCCTAGGTTTCGCGTGTAAACACGTGAAAGGCGTGGGGAACCGCGAGGGGTCCCCTCTACTTATATAGTCAGCGCTGTAGGTCCGGGGCCGAGCCCGATTAGACTTAGGGTTTGCCACCCGATCACGGCAAACGGGCTTTATTCATGTTGGGCCGAATCCGAGTCTGAGGGGGAAGCGAATCACTCCCCCACATCCTTGGTTCGTCGGTTGGCCGAGGTCAATCCAAAATATCCAACAAGCGAAGCAAGGGGCTGCATGACGGGGGCCAGCGCTGACGTGTCAATAGATAATGAGCTGCGGAGCACTGACGTGTCCGTAGGCGAGCCCACGTAGGGCTTGTCAGTGTGTGTGGCAAGGCGTGACAGGTCAGCGGTAGTAGATGTGCATGCCTGTGTGCGTGGATTTAGATTTGTTGGGATTTAGGTGCAGGATTAAGCGATAAGAGGCAGACCTAATATGCTTGTAATGGCGGGTCCCGGGCTAATCGTAGATGGAAGCATGCAGCAGCAGCAAGTGGTGCGCTTGACGAACTTGTAATTTTAATTTGTGAGTTTTTTTTTTGGGAACGGGCCTGGTGAAATCCCGAAATTTTATCAGAAGAAAATTCTTGAATTGATCCGGTTTATAACAAAATCGGGCTCATAAAACATACAGCTCCGGCCAATAGACTGTACAACTAGAGAGGTATTAGTACCATCTCTCACAACTTTGATCTATCAACTGTGCAATTAGAGGTAGATTTTCTCTGAACGACTTCGGTTCGTAGACTATACCACTAGGATGATAACCGGTGGGTTTGATTTGTGAGGTTTTCGAGTCTAGAGAAGAGGCTTGTGTGTTTGACCTAACATGTACATGACACATGTTTAGAAACATAGTTTAATTGTAGTGACAACTGATATATAATAACAGTGGTGATTAGATATTTGTTTGACTCTTTTTTTTCCAACTAAATGATTGGTCTCGTGATAGACATGCGCTTAAAATCCCATACATATATTGCACTTTTGGGTTTTCTTTGGGCAACATTGATCGAGCTTAATTTGCAGAAGAAAAAACTAAAAAAAAAGGACATGGATATGCACTAGATCAGCTAGCCATCACGTACTTAGCTCACGAGCACCTCAGATTAGCGGCGGCGTCTCCAGCGTGTGCCGAGACATATACGGCAGCTGGTGAACAGTGTATCCATGGCCAACGTACGTCCTGCCACGAGCTAGAGCAAAGCCAAGCTCCTAGTGTCAAGTGACTCAGTGATGTCTCGAAAGTTTTGGTGTATGATCTGTCCAACCAACTTGTGCATACATGTGGCGTGCACACACAGACACAACAACATTGCCATCAATACGAAGCGGAGTGTTTGCGTCGCCGCGCCGTTCCCAGAAGAATGCAATTCTAGGTATACTCACCAATATGGAGTGGGATGTTCGTGTCACCTAAAAGAAAATACAGTTCTACAGCTATATATGTATCTGTATCGTATTTCTTGTGGACGCATGCGGCCAAGCGTTACCTTCCTGGGAGAGAAAGGTTGGTAGGAACAGTACCTTGGGAATGTCCCAATGCAATGCCATGGGTCTGATTGGTTAAAGATCAAAGTTGCCAAATCAAAGTTTTGGTCATTTTAAATTTTGACCACCAAGTCAAAATATTAACCAATTTCAACAATCTAAATGAATAGGTGGCTAAAAAGGTTCATCTTGTGCACCTTAGTTCATTTGAATTGTCAAAATTGGTCAAGATTTTGAATTGATGGTCAAAATTTAAAATGACCAAAACTTTAGTTTGGCAACTTTGGTCTTCAACCAATCACGCCCATAGTGCGTTGCTAACTGTATATACTAAATTGCAGCACTGCATTTTTCCGGATGTTTGCTTGATCCGTCGGTGTCAACGAATTTCCCTAACAGTCGTCCCAGCTTCCAATACCAACAAAACGCAAGCAGCACGAAAATATCTCAATGGGAGGGAGTACTACTAGCTGTACGGTGCCATCTAGGCATCTAGCTAGTGTGCCGCCACTGTACTCGCTGGTACACATCACTTCCACGGCCACCGCACCAATTTGCAGAATCATGGACTCCACCGGAACGAGCAATGGATAGCCAAGAAAGTGACCGATCATGCAACCACCTCCAGTAGCTCTCACTCCAACATCGCCATGTGTGGCCTCCGATCTGCACCACCTACTACCGTGTCTGAATCGATCCTCCGGAGGTGCTCGGGTGCTCCGATGGCACACCAAGCCGGCAAGCCCGGCGGCCCCGGTCGAAATCAACCCCAACGTACCGTACGTTTCTCTGCCCTCCTGAAGACGCAGACGCCACCACCAGCAGCTTGGCTAATGGTGTCGACCGGCCGAGATCAATCAACATTCAACAGCGACCCCGGCCGCCGATCACATGCATTGTGCGCTCGCCGTTTCTTCAAAGGGTGCAGTCCATCCTCACGCGTCGCGCTTGCTTCCCGCCGACCGCTTGCATTCCGCGTCCGATCCGTGTCGAATCGATCCAATCCAAGGATAAATTAATGTGCCCCGCCACGACCACCAGCGCTAGCTTGGTATGTACTACGCCGGCGAGCCTGATCGCGGCACGCACGATCGGCCTCGATCGGGTCCAGGTGACTCGGCGTCCTTATCGAGCTGCCGCCGCCGTCGTCGTACGTTTTCCATCGGAGTGCTCGACGACAATGTGCGCTGCCCACCCAGCGGCAGCATTGTACCGAGGAGTGAGGACGGCGAACGTATGTCACACCTGATTTCCGATGAGAAACCAAATGCATCTCATATGTGCGTCAGGATCAAGTTACACACATATGATAGACAAAACGAGTGTAATATCATAGACAGTATTCAAAACGTAACATGAGGTTTAACATCTTTATTACACTCATACGGAAGACACGAAGGTCTTTAACATCGAATAACGATAACTACACGAAGAGTCTTCGTCTTCCGCTTCCACAGGCACTTGACTGGGGGATCGCATGCCTCAGAACTCCTCAAAGTCGCTGTAGTACACCTCACCATTGTTCTCTTCTGAACAGCGGTAAGCAAGGATGAGTACACTTATGGTTGGTACTCAGCAAGCGGGGGGAAAATGCAAGGCTACCAAGGATAGGCTAAGGTTTCGCAGCGGTTAGCATTTTAAAGTTGGTCAAGTTTTAATTAAAGAACGCCTAGTTACTAGATGTAAGTTTATACCAACCCACTTAAGAATTTATAAACATCTCATCTCAGAACCCATCGCACCACGATTTAATTCCATCTTTGAATTTAATTATCATATGAGGGTCCAAGCCGCTCATAACCGTGAGCACGGCTGATCGATCAGTTTTACACTCTGCAGAGGTTGCACACTTTACCCACAGCTCACGTAAAAGTTCCGAAGAACTTGAAACCCAACCATGCGATGCTGGCCAAGCATCATACCACACTTCCGATGTGTGATTACATAGGGACGCTACAAAGCCTTTACAAAGGCATGCAAAAGACTAACGACCCGCATAGTTACGGATCAGGGTGGACCATAACCCTCCCTAGTGGTCAGCACCTTAGCAAAGGCTGCTACCCCAAGAGGACCAGGCTATACCCCTGCAACCCGGACCCCCCTCTGCTCCTTTTGGAAAAGGGCCATCAGATTAATCGCACACCTAATTAATTGGCTAAGGTCAGAGCCATAGACACTGTGGTTGCACATGTTTTCTTGGGTGGTTCTCCATGTTCCGATTAAATCAAGTAATCTTGTATTAACCCAAAGCCATGATCATTAAGCATAAAGCTTTTACCAGGAAAACCATTTTTATCCAACCCAGGTTGAGCCACTAGCATATTCTACCCAAAAACATTTATTAAACTGGGTTGATCCAAGGGGTGTGGGTAAAAATCTAGGTATGTCCTTAAAAAGGTGTTCCCGTCAATTTAATGCAATATCATAATAAATATAAACTTAATTGTTATGCAATTATATAGGATAAATAGAATCATGCAGGGGGAGAAGACCACTTGCCTTCCTCGCCTACAAACAAATCTTCTTCTTCTTCAAAAAGCTGCTCCTGATCGACTCCAATGGGTTGCTCAGTCGAAACAGGCACGAGATCTACGAGCACACAAATAAAACATACAATAATTAAAACAATTCATCAAACAGGTCTAAAGGCTAAAAACACACTACTAAAGCAACGGGCTCGCTGAGACGATTGCATAGACACCTAAAACACTTAAAACGGATCTATAACGACCAAGATATGCTAAAAACAAGGTTCAGGAGCTAAACTGCGAAGAAACTAGACTTCCAGGCACCTAACTGCAAGAAACCGAGGGCCTATATCTAATTATGCGTAAAAACAGAAGGTCTAAGGCGCAAAAGAACCTATACAGGACCTCGGGCGCTAAAACTAACAAGAGCAGGGGCTTAAACGTAAAAGAAAGGACCTATATGCAAGGAAACTTAAAGGTGGAAGGACCGGCTTGCGAAACTAAGAAAACTAAGGGCCTCTTTAGCAAAACCGCCATAGTTGACCGGTAGGGAGTCCTTTTGACTCGGGTGGCGGGTGGATCTGGGCCGTCCACGCCGGATCAGACGGCGGGCGACGCACGCGAGCGGCCAGGCGGCGGCGGACGCGCCGGAGGCGGCGGCGCGCGGCGGCGAGGTCACCGGCGTAGCTTGGAAATGGGCTCCCGGCCACGGTTTTGGACGCGGTTTGAACCTACGTGCAGCTAAGACAACGGCGAAGCTAACCAGAGGCACGGGGAGGTGATTTGGGCGACGGCTAGGGCACCACGTCCATGGGGGCGGACGGCGCACGGCCGGCGAGCGGCGGGGAGTGCTGCGGCTCGGGCTACAAGGGGAAACGAGTGGGGGACGAGTCGCTCACCACACGGCGACGGATTGGCGAAGGAATGGGCGGCGGGGATGTAGCGGTGAGGGAGATCGACACCGGCGGCCGGAGCTTGAAGACGACGGCGGCGGTGCTCGGGTGAAGGGGATGGCGACCCTGTGACACGAATTAGAGCTCGAATGAGCGACGGACGCGAAGAAGAAGAAAGAAGAGGGGGCAGGGGCACTTCACCGACGGCGGGAGAGCTCGGTGGCCGGCAATGGCGCGGCGGCGGACTTTCCCAACGGTGACAGCGTGTGCGCAAGCGTGAGGGAGTGCGGGGCTCGACTGGTGAAAAGGGAGTGAGGTAGGGGCTCTGGCTGTGCTTAAATAGAGCCGGGAAGGGAGGGGGAGCGGCGGCGGCCGGGAGAGCAATGGCCATCAATGGCCATGGGGCCGGCGGCCTTGATTGAAATCAAGAGATAGCTTAAGTGAGGTGAAACGGAAGGGGATTGATGGGAGGAGGCGGCGACCGGTGCTTCACTACGCATTGAAGGAGAGGATTGAAGGAGGGAGACGCGGGAAAACGGCCGGCGCTGCGCGGCGGTTGCGAAGCAGGGGAAGAGCTGGAGGAAGGGGGCGGAGCTGACATGCGGGCCCGGGCTGTCGGCGAGAGAGAGCAAGGGGGAAGGGGAAAGAGAGCTGGGCCGCTGTGTTGCTGGGCCGCGCAGGAAAGAAAAGGCCGGCGGGCTGCCGGTTGGCCGAGCGGGCCGGGGAGAGGAGTTGGGCCGGGACTAGGCCGGTGGCCTTGCGGCTGCACGGGCTGAAAGAAAGAGGGGGAGGCTGGGTTGGGCCAAAAGAGAGAGAGAGGGAGAGAAGAGGGGTTTGGGTTTTGGTTTTAAAACTTTATGATTTTCGAAACCTCACACAATCAAACAAAAAGCCATGCAACCAAAATATGATGCTCAAGCACTTGTTGCTTCTAAAATTATTCAAATGATATTTAAATATTTAAATACCAAATTTATTTGATAATTTATTTATTTTTAGAAAATAAAATATAAAACATCATGTTGCTTACATTATTTTGGTGATGGAATTTTAAGGTTTTACAACGTACGAGAAAGCGCGGGGTACGGCCGGAGAGATGCTAGCTGACGGCCGGCCCCGCCGCCGTGCTGGTGCGCAGGGACGGCCGAGAGACGAGAGGACCCATCGAGCCGTCGGCTCGCCGGCCGGTTGGCCGCAAGCTGCGGTTTAGCGCGTGAGACGCATGGATATATATCCCATATCCCGGCGCGTGTCGCTCTGTTGGTTACAGCTGCGGCGGCGCGATGCCACTAGCCGGGCTAGTAGGCACACGCACGCGCTAGCCTGATAATTGCTTGCTTGGCTCAGCTCCGATCCATTTCATGCCTAGCTGTTGATGCTCGTCTTTTTTTTTTAGAAAATGGAATCAGTTCCGACCTCTGCAACCACACGCAGCCATGCTGATGCTCATCTAAGAGGAAGAAACACCAACAAGCTGATCATCGATAAGCCCACTCCTTGATCGATCGATTATGACCGCCTTACATAAACGACTAAAACGAGAGCACTGCTTTCCGGGAGAAAAAAGAAAGGCAAAAAAAAAAGATTTCTTGTGAAATCACTGGGCAATCACTAGAACGATGAGAAATTTCTTGTGTGCTCGCTCCCCTTTCCAAAAGGATTTCCTTTTTGTGCTGAAAGAAATTAAAGGTACCAGCGGCAGTGGTAAAGATCTTTCTTTTTCTTATTTTCTATGGGAAAGGAAAGCAAAAATGAAATGGGGACTATGGAATGGAAGTAGTAGGAAACAGCCATGCATGCGTCCACTAGAATGCACGACTGCCTAGCTAGGAACAAATGGGCTACGGGCTGGTAAGTGCGCGTAGACGAAGTACAGAGAGTACCACGGGGATCCACCACGACCCAGCAGCGGCTTCCTCTGCTTTTTCGCTGCGCTTTTGTGTCAAGAGACCACGGAATATGCTCCCCAAATCCAATTTGGTTATGATGGGACGAAACAGCGCCTGCATTTGGACCCTCTTTCATCCAAGTACATTTCGTGCAAACGGAATCGTACCGACCTTTTCGCCCAGATTTGTATGGCTGCCTGGTTAATTTTCGTGTTGATGAATGTTCGTTTATTGTTCTCCCTGGAGGCGGAGCGTTCTAATTTTTCATCACGTGTGTCATTGTTTGAAATTGCATCGACACGTCGTGAAGACGAAGTCTGTGATTGGGATGGGTTGTGTTTCTTAACTGGGAGATTTGGGCAAATTTATATATTTCTTTTGGCGCACTCGTCAATTGTAGCAGTATCGAGGAATTGGCATGGGATACTTAGATAGTGAATTGCAATGGTAAAAAGATATACTACCTCCGTTCTTTCTTACATGGCGCCAACCTCACGTATTAAAGAACAGAGGGAGTACTTACTATAGGCAATATTATCCTAAATGTTAAATGGTAAACAGTCGATCACCTTTTGTTTAGCATTTACCATTTAGATGATGTTAAACGGAGTTGATCCGTCTAAATGGACTGAGAATTTGGGACAATAACTCCAAATTATAAATATGTGTGTAAAAGACAAATATACTTTAAAATATACATTTATTATGCATGTAAGAATTAAATTATCCACTAAATTGTTTTGGAAGAAAAATAAATATCACTCAACCTCATATACTTGCAATATTAATTAGTCTGGTACCAAATTTATTTGTTGCAATCCTCTTAGGCCCATCTCGACTGAAAATAGTGAATTGAATGGTTGTTTTACTCATTAAATCATGTTTAACTTAACTCTGTTTAGACCGTTAGACTTTAGACAGTTTAAACATCATTAAACGGTTCAACTATTTAATTTACCATTTACAACCTAAACAACATGGGACACCTTCAATTAATGTTTAAATGGTGCTTAAATGGACTAAACGCCGTTTAGATGAACAATGTCAATAGGTGAATATCCCTCCCACGATTTTCATTAAGTGGAATCTCAATCTTTCCGGCTGATGAGAAAACTCACCGAACCTCGATTTACCAATGATAGCATTTAAAAAAAATAGTTCTTGAAAATTTGCTCCCATAAGAAATTGAACCTTAGCTTGCTGCAGTGGGTGCTACTCAGCATTACAACTATTATGCTAACTTTGTCAAAAAAAAAAACTATTATGCTAAAGGCCATTTCACACAACCATTCATGAAAGGATGTTACCAGTCAATGATGCAGAAGGTGGTGACAGTTGATATGTGCAACACACGATGAGTATATGCATGACAATGCAATACCTTATCTTTTTATCACGTTTGACTTTAAGACGATAGATGACTCTTTTGAGTAAGGTGGAGCAATGGTAGAAAAAATACTAGTGAGAGGCTAACTAACCAATTCATTTGTATATTTATTATCTGATGGAAAAGGGACTAAGAGATAGGAATGGTTATGACCTCATTTCATATATAATACACGCGCACTAAACCGATCTTCTTTGAGATTTATGAAGTCATCATAGATCGCCTATTATTATTTTTTTTAGAAACAACAGGGGGTAAGGAGTCCACCTGAATTTTCATTCCACAAAATCTGACGTGTCTGGGGGTTTACACGAGCAAGCACAAAGGCTCGGAGAGTTGAGAAGAGGGGGTGAGGGAAAGAAGCTAAGCATTAGGGGCTAAATTACATTACAAACAGTGCGGCACCAAGACATGAGAGGTTCCGTATCGAGCTTCCGGGGAGCACGGCAGGCCTAGAGGGTGGTGTGCTGGTCGTCCAGAGAAGCAATTGCCGGGGAGGAGAGATGCACGGCGCCAAACACCATCTTGTTCCGGGACTTCCAGATTGTCCAGAGGACGGCGAGCGTCACGGTGTTGCCAAGGGTCGGCGAGGCGGCGAAGCATGCTGCCACGGCCTCAGTGGCACCCAGTGGAGTGGTCAGCGGGGGTTGAGCCAGCAGCAGCGCTGCCCACAACACCGCCAGGCGGGGGCAGGTGGCGAATAGGTGGGGCGCATCTTCGGGCACGCCGGGGCAGAAGGGGCAGTCCGGCGTGTCAAGCGCGCCGTGGCGATGCAGGGACTCCCTGGTGCGCACGCGTCCATGGCGCAGAATCCAGAAGAAGACCTGAACCTTCTTTGGGGTGAGGGTGTCCCAGTTGAGCTCCGACAGCGGTGGTGGCGAGGCCGGCGCGCGGATGGCGGTGTAGAAGTCTGTGGCGCGCGGCTTGCCGCGGTTGGCCCCGGGGAGCCACCGATCGTCGGGGAGATCCTGGAGGTCGAGGGACTCGACGGCGGAGGTGAGCAACTCGAGCTCAGCGGATGCGGCGGCGGAGAGCTGCTCCAACTCTGGTGCGCCTGGACCGTGCCTTCGTCAACGCGGAGTGGGGGAGGGTTCTCTTCAACTCCTCGCTCTCCTCTCCTGGCCGGTCTCCGACCACGTCCCCATCGTCGTGGCGGCGTCGTCCAAGGTTCCTCCGTCCCCTGTCTTCCACTTTGAGCGAAATTGGGCCGCCTTGGCCCAGTACCGCGAGTTGGTCTCCTCTGTCTGGGCCAGGCCTCAGAACCAGGATGCGCGCCCCGTCCAGCGCCTAGTGCGGTCGCTGAAGTGGGTGCGGGCCAAAAGCAAGAAATGGGCCCGCGAATGACGGAGGCCCGCGGCGGTTATTTCCTGCTGCCGCACCGTGCTCGACCTCCTGGATCTGCTGGAGGAGCGCCGCCGTCTAACCGCTGCCGAGCTCGCGCTCCGGCTCGCTGTCGAGGGGAAGCTCTCCGCCACGAACATAGATCGCCTATTATGGCTCAGTATACGAACTCTTGATGCATGAAGCCATGAAGGTATAGGAAGAACCGGCACCAGCCCAACGTTGTTTCAATATTCCTTTTCATTTCCTTTGTTTTTCCATTTCCGATAAATTCCCACATTTGCAGTTAAACATGCACTCAAAACGCCCATGAACTTTTGTTTTGTTTTTACGAGATAAAAATCTACAATGCAAACCAGCTTTCGAGAGTGCAATTTGTTTTCTACTTGTTGCCCAATGTGGAGTGGCATTCTCACAATTATCAAGCTTTGCAGGGCCCTTTAGCTACATTTCCCCGATCAAAACCGCTCTCAACCAGCAGAAACCGGAAAAAGACACACACACATTTTTTTTGTGGCGAACAAACATATATTTAGCTAGGATGATGAAAAGAAATCGCACCCTATCTCTATCTGCACGTACCACACTTGCGCCCTATGGCCATTCCACTCGAGCGCATTTTTTTTTCTAAGGCCAATCCCCCTTTTTTTTTTCAAAATGCATGCATGTATCATGTATGGCTGTTGCACTTGGTCATAGCTCCAAGAAAGCTTTTGTGCGCGAGGTTTGGTCTTCTCGCTCCGTCGTCCTAACCCCTGACACCAGCATTTGCCCCCACGTCAAAGTCCAATACCCTC
The DNA here is from genome assembly GCA_036936925.1 of Cenchrus fungigraminus. Lineage (NCBI taxonomy): Eukaryota > Viridiplantae > Streptophyta > Magnoliopsida > Poales > Poaceae > Cenchrus > Cenchrus fungigraminus. The sequence goes on along the minus strand of CM072772.1, from coordinate 14,974,569 downwards.
CCAAATTCCCCATCTCTGATCCCTCTTTGCTATATATATACCGGTCTCCTGCTACTCTCCCACAACATTCCAAGTCGTGGAGGTCGCCTGCTAAGAAACCTTGGCCCTTTCTCCCATTCCTCTCTTGGAAGCAGCAAGTGTCACAGAAGCAGAAGCAGAAGCAACGAACAGAGAGGCACAGAGAGAGGTCAACCTCGTAGTTGCATATCTACACTGCAGCAGTGCAGGGTCGCACCACACAACCTGTCGTCGCCGCTGCGCTCTCGCACGCTTACAATAGGGACCCAACCGGTCTTGGCAGCCTCGCTCGTCGACCGCTCGGCATGGACGCCGCCGTGAGGGAAGCGCAGGGTGGTCTGGAATGGCGGGTGACGGTGCCGGAGGGCGCGTCGGTGACGGTGGTGCACGAGGCAGCCGGCGGCGGCGGCGCGGCGGCGAGGGCGGCGTGGGCGTGGCTGCTCGCCTGCGCGGCCGCGGCGTGGGGCAGGGTGGCGGGGTTCGCCAGGAAGGTGTGGAGGATCGGGGCGGATGATCCCCGGAAGGCCGTGCACGGGCTCAAGGTCGGCCTCGCGCTCGCGCTCGTGTCCGTCTTCTACTACACCAGGCCCCTCTACGACGGCGTCGGTGGGGCTGCCATGTGGGCCGTCATGACGGTCGTCGTCGTCTTCGAGTACACTGTCGGTGAGTCGTTGATCGTAACTTCAGATCGAGATGATTCAGAGTTACTGTACAAGCTTAATTTGCAGAGTTGCAGCTTGCTGGCGACTCCAGCCGTCCAGCGTGCATGGATGCTGACTGTCTTTTTATCACACGAGCAGGTGGCAGCGTGTACAAGAGTTTCAACAGAGCCGTGGCGACGGCGAGCGCCGGCGTCCTCGCGCTCGGCGTGCACTGGGTGGCGGGCAAAACCGGCGAGTTCGAACCGTACATCCTCACCGGCTCCCTCTTCGTGCTGGGTACGCGCAATCGATCGAGCGCTTTGTTTAAACTTAATTATTGGTCTCTATCGAAGCCGACAAGTCAGGCATGATGTACAGCACCAAGGCACTAACGAACTGAACTGAACATGCAGCTGCGGCAGCCACCTTCTCGCGGTTCATCCCGACGGTGAAGGCGCGGTTCGACTACGGCGTGACCATCTTCATCCTGACGTACAGCCTGGTGGCCGTCTCGGGGTACCGAGTCGACGAGCTGGCGGCGCTGGCGCAGCAGCGGCTCTCCACCATCGCCATCGGCATCTTCATGTGCCTCGCCGTCGCAATCTTCGTCTGCCCCGTCTGGGCCGGCCAGGAGCTGCACCTCCTCACCACCCGCAACATGGACAAGCTCGCCGCCGCACTTGAGGGCTGCGTCGAGGACTACTTCGCCGAGGACCCCGCCGCGCAGCCCCAGGCCAGGTCCGACGGGTACCGGTGCGTGCTCAACTCCAAGGCCTCCGAGGACGCGCAGGCCAACCTGGCGCGGTGGGAGCCGGCGCACGGCCGGTTCGGCTTCCGCCACCCCTACGGCCAGTACGGCAAGGTCGGCGCCGCCATGCGCGCCTGCGCGTGCTGCGTCGAGGCCCTGAGCAGCTGCGCGGCCGCCGAGGCGCGGGCGCCCGAGCACGTGAAGCGGCTCCTCCGCGACGCGTGCACCAGGACCGGCGCGCGGTGCGCGCGGGTGCTCAGGGAGGCGTCGCGCTCCGTCGCCACGATGACGGCGTCCTCCCGTGCGCTGGACCTCGCCGTCGCGGACATGAACACGGCGGTGCACGAGCTGCAGGGCGACATGCGGTCCCTCCCGTCGATGCTGGCCGAGACGTCCCTGGTGGACACGATGACCGTCCTCACCGTGGCGTCGCTGCTGGTGGAGATAGCAGCGCGGGTCGAGGGCGTCGTGGACGCCGTCGACGAGCTGGCGACCCTTGCGCACTTCAAGCAGCAGGTCGATGACGACAGCGACGATGATGATGACGACAAAAAGGGGGAAGCCGAGATGACGACGACGAAAGTGCACCCGCTGAACGAACCGGACGCCGATGACGAGGCGTCGTCGTCACCGGAGAACCAGACATCCAACAAGGTTTAAGCATCGAAACTCTCGATCCCCAAACCAGGACGGCAGATCAGACAGGACGAACAACCTGATAATAAGATCGATTTACCCTGGTTACACCATTGCATTAATTAGTATGGTTGATCCTGTAACTAAACTTCAATTAATTTCCGAGGAGGAGCTCATGTACAGCTTCGCATGATCGCATCCACGGGGTTTAAGCGAATAAGACCGGCCGGAATATACAGCAGTTGGTTATTTGGCATCATGGTTGGCACACCATGGTGTAGATGTACATAGGTTTCGAATCAAAGTATTGTTTCCCATGGATTCAGAATGCAGAGTGGCAGTCTTACACTTGTACACCATACGGAAAAAGTTTAATGCGCAAGCAGCAAAAGTGCTCAAGTGCTGACGATCTCGATGAGGTCGCCAACAGGCCTAACGATCTATGAGCATTTCTCCGGCCGCTTGTTTTTCAATTGTTTTCTGCCGCACATTGTTGCATTACAGCAGCGCCACGCACTAGGGGAGGAGGGGGGACGGGACCTGCTGCTGCCGGTGCCGGTGCGCGCGTTGCCGCGTTGCCTCAGGATCTCGCCATGGCGCCTCTCGCGCTCGCGGGTTGGGTATGAAATAGATGAGGGGTGCGGGAAAAGGCAGGGGCGCACCTCCGCGTGTGGTGGCGGCGTGCTGCGACCCATTATTCAGTCCAGGAGCACGGAAAGGAAAGCCGGCCGTCGTCTCAGCTCCGTGCTACTTGACAGGGCCGGGTTCGGAGAGGGATCGGAGCTGGCTGGATGCCTGGTAGTGGAGTACAAACCTTCTGCACTGGAGGAAGAAACAGGTAGGCGATGATGACGACCCAGCCATATCTGAAACAGCAGGAGAGGAGAGGAGAGGAGAGAAGTAAAGCTGACGAGCCACTAGGCCGGCACGAGCTCGATCGGTCAGTTTGATCTCAGGATCCGGCAATTGGTTAGGATCAGGGATAACGCTTTCCTTTGCGAAATATTTAATGGGATTCTGGGTAATGCATGTACACGCAAAGCGATTGAGTGAGCTTTCTGTGTGAGATAGGACTAAGCGATACTATATGTCAGGAGACACTGTGATCTTAAAACTTCGGTGCCGCTTCTCATGTGCTCTGAGCACTGAGCAGCATGCGGAAAGGCCTAAGGATTATTCGCGGTCATATACTAGCACTCGGGGACTCTTTTATCCACCAACTTGGCCCGCAGATTAAGCGACGATCGCATGGAAAGTAACCGTCAGTGCAGAAGTTTCAGTCACATTCCGAGGAAGCTATTGTCCTCTCAACGTCAGAGTAATGCGCACCCCTGGTGAGTGGTGAGTGGTGACAGCTCCCCACCGCATGAAGCTTGGACTGATAAACTGATTGGAAACTTTGAGCAGTCAAATTCCCAAGCTGGATCGATGTGCAATATTTCATGGTTTTTACACGTGCTTACATGAGTAGTTCTGTAACAAGTTAATAGTGTGTGTGTGCGCACGCGCGTGTGTGTATAATCTCCTAGATCAAGAAGCTACAAACAACTGCAAATGTAAGCAGTAGTATAGGGTAGTATTGTATACTAGTATACCGTAAAAGACCAACTCCCTCCGTCTCAAAACGTTTGTCGTTTTAGGGTTCAAAATTTGTCCCAAAAAGCATATCGTTTTACTTAATTTGGCATGTGTGCATGTGCATGTGCATGTGCGCATGCAATAATCAATTAGCACCAAATATGGTAAATAAATAGGGATATTGAGGTTATTTTAGCTCTTTAATAATTTGTCCTAAAATTTCTAGAATGACATTCTTTTTGGGACAGAAGGAGTAATAGTTTTACTGATGATTAAAAAAACAGTTTTACTGGTCTATGTTATGTGTGGTGCGGAGATAAATGACACTTCCTGTTCCATCTGTACACAACTACGCACCTTATTACTCCACATCGTTGATGGAACTGCAACAAATGTTTGCGGCTGATGCAGAGTTCTTTGCCATTATGCTTCCTTGATTGGGCCAAAAAGAATGGCAGTTGCCACACCAGACTGGGCTCGACCTTGCAATTTGCCAACTTGTCCGATTAGGCCTACTAACTACTTCTTTCACGAACCCCTAAAAAAACAACTACTTTCACGAAGGCAAGCGCCGAATCGCCTGAATCTACTTGATAAATCTATATTTTTTATATGGTTTAACATTAAGATCTTATGATTCTGATGCTATTTAAAGACCATCGATTCAATCATAAACAACTATATAATCGGTACCCACTACAAGTCCTACCTCCATTTTTCTCAACATGCAAGCATTACACATCATAACCCATTATACATCATGTCATCATTCACTATACGTCATGTCATCATCCACCAAACCATCTATTTATGTCTTCAACCGATTTTTTGTGGATAATAACATATATTTGTGAGTAGCACACCACAAAATTCCCGCAGTTGAAATACATGTCGGATCAATTATTTTAGAATGATTTACTCTCAACCAAGTAACATGATTTCATATATAATGTTGTTTACAAACGAATGTTGCCATGCAATCACTTTGGTGTTTCTACTTTCGCATTTCACCTTAAAATTTTGTTTAAAAAATTTCCGCAGCAACGCGCGAGGTATCACATAGTCTTGAAGTTAGGGAAAATTGGTCTCATAGCATCGAAAGATCACGATATCCGGAAAATACCATCAAAAGTTCGATGCTCCGTAAAATAGCATCGAAAGGATGCAATGTTGTCCAGAAATAGCATTCCGTCACGTTTGTCGTCGCCTCCGTCAAGTTTGCAGCAAACGGGCGTCGCTTCCGTCAAACTGAGCGCTCGGTCCCATTTTTCACTTCTCCCCATGTCCGCCACCGTCCACGCACCTGGCACTGCGCCGCCTCCACCTCCACCTTGAGGTCATCGTCCTCCCCGGCCGCCCCTCTCCCTCCGCCCGAGAGCTCTTCAAGCCCCCCACGCCGGCCGCGCTCCACCACTCCACGAGCCCCTCCCGAAGCTCCCCGGTGGCGGAGATCCGCCCGTTACCCACCGGCGAGCCACGGGGCACCTCCTTGGCGCCGCCGGATCCGGGGCGCAGGCGGCGCCGGCCTCCCCCTTCTTTCCCCGGTCGCGAGGCGAGGGCCGGTCAGCTGTGCTGTGCCCAGGCAGGGGGCGGGGCGAGGTCCGGCCTCCGGCGCGTCCACCACAATGGGCCTCTGCAGCAACGGGCGACAACGAGATCCGGTAGGGCTGCTCCGCCCGCCTTTGCCCGCTCGTGGTGGCTGGCGGAGCAGGGGACCCGCGGCGGTGCTCGGGGCTGCTCCACCCTCGCCGGTCAACCGTCCTGCCCCTTCTTTCCCTCCCCTATCCGGCGGTGGCGGTGGAGCAAGGCGCGCAGAGTTGCTGGGCGTCGTTGGCTCCGTGCTGCACGACATCCAAGCCCGAGCTCTGCCTCCCGCATCAGTGGAAGGGAGACGGACTCTCCGCCGCCTGGTTCCCGCCCGGAGCGCCCACAATCGTGCCGTCGTCGTCCGCAATCGCACAGAGAGGCGACACCGGGGGCGTGCAACAAACTTCCTCCTCCGCGTGATGCCGCCAGGGAGAGGGAGCTCAGGCTCGACCAATGAGCCGGCATGCGCCCCCGCTGCTTGCGGGCTCAGCCTGCAACTCCGCCATCGGCCGTCGCTGCTATGTATCGAGGGGAGCACAAAGATGCCATCATCTCTCTTTTGACTAGACCGAGAGCTCATTTGACGAAGGCGACGGCAAACGTGACAGATTGCTATTTCTGGGTAACGTTGCATCCTTTCGATGCTATTTCACGGAGCGTTGAACTTTTGATGGTATTTTCCGGATATCGTGATCTTTCGACGCTATGAGACCAATTTTCCCTTGAAGTTATAATGCGTCTCTTGGGATGTAGGCTTCCTGATGGAACTTGGCGGGCCGGGCAGAAAATATAAATGGGCCGGGAGGCCCAATCAAATCTTTTGAGCCATGCATGCATGAAACAATCTGGCGAACCGACGTCTTGGATTGCTAGGCAGATTTGTCGTTCGTCATTTCTCAATTGTGTCAGAGAATCTTGCATTCCGTTGTGTCTATCCCCGTGAATTCTTTTTAAAGCGGACTATCGCTGTCATGATCGCCACCGATGCTTTGGATAAAGATTTGGTACGAGACAGTGAGAGGCTAAAGCTTTGATTTGATATTCTCATAAATGATTTTTGTAGATTTGGTATGAGTTGAAAGTTCGATCCCTTGCCTCCGTATTTAAAAAAATGTAGGAGGTCGCTTATGTGTAGCCGTGTAGAAAGCCATTCGAATTCGGCAATCTCCAATCCATTCAGAAATTTGTATAACATGTACGTGCACCATTTGTTATACTCGATTGGTACTTCAAAAATCATAGTATTCGTTAATCATTCATACGCCAGGAAGCGCATTGAGGTCCTGTTGTTACCTGTACCTGGACACATTGATGCTCACGCACTGACGAAAGAGAATTCGGCAAACTTTTGAAGTTCAAACGGAAATCCTGTTTTGTTTTGCAGCGGCAAAAAGAAACCAGCCAAGCCGAACATCCCAGATTCCCAGGCCGATTGGCCGAACTACTATTTCTCTCTCTCCCTCCTTTTCCTCCCCACCACCACACCACCTACCTCCCTCTTATTCCTCGTCGCCTCCCACCATCCCCATCTCTTCCCCGTGCAGACCTCCGCTCCGCACCGCCAAATCCGTCGTAACCCTAGCCTAGCCCAGCTTCGCCTGGCCTGGCCCCGATCCTTCCATGTGCGCCGCCGCCGCCTCCCCGCTTTTGTAGCCGCTGCGGCGGGGAAGACCCCTCCCATGGGTTCCAGTTACGCCGGCAAGAGGACGCCGATCGAGGGAGAATGAGGTGCTGCGTCTGCCGCGTATCCTCTGCCGGGTGCCGGGCCATGGGCGTTGCGGGACGGGCGAATCCGACGTCGTCGCTGCGCAGCCGACGCTGCCTCCGCATGCGGCCGTCGTACGCCCCGTTCTCCGAGCCCTTCACTGAACGCCCGGCACCCGCCGCCACCCCTTCCTCTCCTGCTGCCGCGGCGTCCAGGGCGTAGCAGCCGCGCGCCGACCGCCGCCTGCTCCGGCGATCGATCTCGCTGGTCCTTTCTCTCCGCTTCCCCTCTCTCTTGCTCGTAGATTCATTTGCTTGTCGGGGCTGATCCGGAATGGAGGTGTTTGGTGGTGGGGATGAGGTGCTCGATGCTGAATACGCGGAGGTAGATCCAACCGGCCGATACATGCGCGTGAGTTTCTTTTCAAATCTTTTCGGCGTTATTCTGTCATGGATTATTACATTTCAGGTTGGTTTGATGTGAGTGTGATTTGACATCTCCATGATATTATGTTAAGCTTTTGATGAAATGGTCAAATGGCATGTTGCATTGCACACATAATTTACTGAAAATATATTAAAAGAAAAACTTCATCTGTTGATGCTTATTCATATGAAGTTTATTGGCTGATATCGTTCTGATTAAAAATATTTATTCGCAATAATGGATTTGTAATTATTTGTGAAATTGGAAGGTTCCAATTTTTCATGCTCGATTATGAATATATGTCATGCAAAATGATCCATGAAAATGACATTACTCTGCCCGTTAAATTGATCTGATCGTCTTTCCTTGTGCAGTACAATGTGATTCTGGGAAGAGGAGCTTTTAAGACTGTGTATGCCCTCTGCTCCTCAGCATCCTCTCTGTCCACTTTATATTTCCTTATACTTTTTGGCTGGCAACTAATTGTCTAATCTTCAAAATATCGAGGGGAAAGATCATGCAAACCTGCAAGATGCAATTGGACATAGAATTGGACATAGATACGAGTTTTGGACTTTTTGCTGATTATAGGCTTATAGCAACCACTGCAATCAACATCTTTAAAAGCAGTTAATTTTTTGGGGGTGGGACTTTGGAAGAGTTGAGATGTTAAGCTTATTGGTTCTCTAGGATTTTGGTGGTTGACAGTACATCATATAAAATATATCCTTCACCTCTTTCTCTCTCACATCAATGGAAAGGCATTAACATTACATGGCAAACATGGTAGTGTTTTGTACTGCAATTCTGCAGAGACATGCTTGAAAATTTGCTACACAATAATAACACATGATTTATATTGATTTCTGATACCATCTTCAACTCTTTAGAATATAAACTTGGGGTATGTGAAATTTCGTGTACCTTGTAGTTACAAGGCATTCGATGAGGTTGAAGGCATAGAGGTTGCATGGAATCAGATCAACATAGACGAGGTGATGCAATGTCCAGATAACCTTGATAGGCTCTACACGGAAGTCCATCTTCTGAAGTCTCTCAAGCATGGAAATGTAATGAAGTTTTATTATTCCTGGATTAATGACCATAATAAATCAATTAATGTCATCACAGAGCTGTTCACATCTGGAAGTCTCAGGCAGTAAGTAACCAGTAATAATAACCATTCTTTGTTGCCGCTTTCATGCATATTAAAAATGATGTCAACAATTTTGTGCATTTTTAGTTACCGTCAGAAACACCAACGTGTTAACTTGAAGGCAATAAAGAATTGGGCAAGGCAGATTCTTCATGGTTTGGATTACCTGCACAGCCACCAACCTCCAATTATCCACAGAGACCTGAAGTGTGATAATATTTTTGTTAATGGAAATCACGGAGAAGTTAAGATTGGAGATCTTGGGCTAGCCACAGTAATGCAAACACCTAGAGCGAGGAGTGTTATTGGTAATGACCTTATCACTTCATTGCTTCAAGTTCTCAATGTTAATATAATAAAAATGTTTGATCTTTTGTGCTTCCCTAGTACGCTGGTGTCCCCAGCCTAGTGTCTGTACCAAACTTTATGGCTTTCTATAAAGGCAGGGTGAATCCTATTTCAAAAAAAAAAAAAATCTTTGATGATGTTGTGTCATTCAGTCTGGAGAGACAATATAGGTGACAATTTCAACTATATCACCAAATCTTTTGGAGTAATATGTTAGTGTGTTAAAAGTGATTCACTATTTACTTATTACTCAACGGAGAATTGAGGATTGTTTGTTCCTGGGGATTCTTTATTGGATCTGAGCTACCAAGGATACTTACTATGGTCCCACGAAAAATTTATCTGTCTGCATGTTATTCGCATGCAAGCCAGTTAGCTTAGTAGTGGTCCAATTTGCTGACATCTGCTACATGCATAAGTGTCATTTTTAAAAATACAAGGACTTTAAGTCTCATGACGTAAGGCTCTTTATATCAGGTTGTTCTGTACCTGTGGCCTTGGGTTGCTTTCTCTCTCTGATTACTGGCTGCACTTTGTGATATTGAACTAACACTAACATATAGAGGATAGACGATTGTTTTAAGCCCTTTTATATGCCTGTGACAAATGGCCTTGTGTTCCTTGTGCTACTCTTGATATATTTTTTCGACATTAATTATTATTGCCCATATGTTTATGTTTGTTCCTTTCTGATTTATTACCTGATATGCTCCTCTCATGTGGGGTGTTTCTCGTTTTTTTTCTGCAGGCACTCCGGAATTCATGGCACCTGAGCTTTATGATGAGAGTTATGACGAGCTTGTTGATATATACTCATTTGGAATGTGCCTGTTGGAGATCTTTACTCTTGAATATCCATATAGTGAATGTACGAATCCAGCCCAGATTTTTAAGAAAGTATCCACAGTAAGTGCTTCTTGACTTGTGTGTGTTGTGTTATCACACTATTTATCTAAAGTACCATTCTATATTGTAGGGTGTTAAACCTGCTGCATTGGCTAAAATTGCTGATCCTCAAGTAAAGCAGTTCATTGAGAAATGTTTGGTTCCTGCTTCTGAGAGGTCATCTGCCAAAGACCTCCTGCAAGACCCATTTCTTTGCCCTGATACTACATATGATCCTGCTAGCACAAAGTTCTCATCTCCAGCACCCAAAGCAGTAGATATTTCTCTAGCGTCTTTGCAAATGGATGTTGACACTTGTGAATCCACCTCTGCTAGTTCAGGCAAGGAGAATGGTTGTGTTGCTCCACATACACCAGTCCTGGAGTTCACGAGAACTAACAAAAATACAGAACTAAAGCTAAAGGGCGAGAAACTTGATAACACCTCAGTCTCGCTGGTTCTGCGAATTACCGATTTGTCTGGTATGGCTTACTTTGATATATTTAATTTTGAACTCAAATTTCTGTATATCTGTGGTGCCTTACTGCCTTTCTATTTGTAGGTCATGCAAGGAATATCCATTTTCTCTTCTACTTGGATTCGGATACAGCTATGTCTGTAGCTGCAGAAATGGTTGAACAGTTGGAGTTAGCAGACTGCGATGTTACTTTCATTGCTGATTTTATCGACCTTTTGGTAGCGAACCTTGTTCCTGGTTGGAGGCCAGTAAATGATGCTGCACCAAACTTGTACGTATGTAAGCAGTCTGAAAGTGAGCCTGTAATCACTTCCCACCAGGAACTATCGGAATTGGTCCCTGATTATGCGTTAGTTGATGGTATGATGCATCCAAAAGATGTGAACGTATCATCAAATGGTTATCTTGATTCTGGCTCAAGTGCAACAAACCTAGGAGGATCACAGGGCTCTGAAGGTTCAGTCATTTCTGAGCAGCTTCCTGGGAGTTCCAAAAGTGTGAGCGATTATGAGGCAGAGGATTATGTTACCATGGACTGTGGTGGGTACAGAGAGGGAATCAATAAGCTGGAGTTCAGCAATGTTTTGGGTGATGGGTCCAGGTCGATTTTTCATATAGATCAAGCATCACCTTGCTTGGAGTTGGCCAGCAGTGGTTCATCAATTTCAAATGCTGATAATCAAGATGTGCTGAATGGGGAGCTTGTCTTGATTGAAGCTCAGTACAAACACTTGGTTGATGAGTTGACAAGGATGTGGGAAGAGGCTATCGAAGGAGCTCAGAAAAAGTGGTTAACGGATAAATAATGAATTTATTTAGGTTTGGTGTTTCATCTGAACATCATAATCATGGATGTTTGGATTTCATGTTTGATTTTTTTTTGTTGGTCGACATACAAAATTACAAATGAGAAACGTTAATAATCTCGTTTAGTTGGGGGCGTTGCTGTAGTTTGCAATGCTACAAAGCTTGCGGATGATCAGTTTGATCTCTGACATCGAGTGTGATTTTGTGTTTGCGGGGATGACAAACCAGAGTCTATTGTTTTAGGGAAATAGCAAGGATTATTCAGATTTAGAACTTCTGCACTGAAATATTCTATCTTTGCACGGGTAACCGTATGCGCCCAAATCCACCGGACGTTTGTTGCAGCCCTCCACTGCTCCTACACTGCAGCCTACACCAATGCTCCTACACTGTACTACTGCAGCCCTCGGCTGCCTAACAAAAAAAAATCTCACTAGGTATACGTATACTTGTAAACAAGTCTCTCGTTAAAAAGGAAAAGTCTTTCGTTAAAAAGGAAGTATGTCATGCTCTTTGCCAAACGGCTTGTGTTCGTAATGTCTCGTCACCGGAGGATTTAAAAGACGGTTTGTGTTCGTAATGCCTCGCCACCGGAATTTTTGTATAACACGTTTTTCATTAAAAAAAGAGAGTTACATATAACAACTTTAGGAAAACCCTTATAGTGCAGAGTACAAAGGTCAAAATGTTGAACGACCGAAACTGGAACACATAAGAGCACGAACAAAGGCGGACGTAGTAGCCGCGAACATACACACATGTAACAACAGAAGAAAGACGGTTTGTGTTCGTAATGCCTCGTCACCGGAAGATTTAAAACCTGAGACCCTGCCTATGCCAAACAACACGAACTTAAAAAAAGTTACAAGCTTCTGTCTTGAGTTCCTGGCACAGGATTGACTGGTATCAAGATCTTGAAAGAACACCTCTGAGTTGATTACTGTACAGCAGCACCTGGCAAATATTTTGCAACTACAGGTGGCAGCATGCAGAAATGTAAGGAAAGCAATGGTACTAGTTCTGCCTTCACAGCAAGAATATGTCGAGCTTCTCGCTCTGTTGGTCTCACTTATCGGCCACCAGCAAGCAGCATTTTTCTCTCAGAACAAACCAGCCACCAGCAACCAGGTAGCTGTACTTTTCTACCACCAGTCAAATAAACAGGCTGTCTGTCCTGAGTTCCTGGCACAGGATTGACCGGTATCAAGATCTTAAGAGCACCTCTGAGTTGATTAGTGTACAGCAGCGCCTGGCAAATATTTTGCAACTAGAGGTGGCAGCATGCAGAAATGTCAAGGAAAGCAATGGTACTTGTTCTGCCTTCACGGCAAAAATATGTCGATTCTTTATTTTAACTCGTTTTAAAAATACTTTTAAAAATAACATCTCCTAACTTTATTTACCTGTGGGCACGCCACTGCATATGGCTTGGGCCTGACGGTCCAATTCTTCCGCGTGCAATTGCTGCCCAACCAAAGCCCGGGCACACTTAGGGCGTGATTGGTTTCCTGGTCATGGCTGAACCAGGCCCATGTGATGCAGCGTATGTTAGTTTAGTTGCCTGCCTGACCTTTGGAGCCGGGCGTTGCTTGTGCAAAATCGGCCTCGCGGCCAGGCTCCGGAGAGATGAAGGAATCGGGCGTTCCCGTCAAGCCAGGCTCAGGCTGTGTAGAGTGGGTTCCGTGCGAGAGAGCACCTGGTGCAGGGAAAAACGAGATAGCAAGGCAACCAATCACATTCCCTTCGTATCCTGGCTAGGAGCATACGAGTAACCAATCACGTGCTTGAGGATCGAATGTTGGGGAATTGGGCTAAATCCCATCACCCTCGGAACTTCGGATAAAACTTGGAATTCAGGAAGTTCGCGATGCGTGTGAAGAGAACTTGATAGCACGAACCGTGTTCATGAGTTTCGAAGGTTCCCTTATGAGTTTTACGAACCGAAGTTCACAAAAAGCATAATTCAAATACTTTCTAACCGACCGATGATCTTCGAATGAAATATTCACCGAAGTAACGTGTGTTCTTGAAGTTTTATGAATCGTTTCGGGGGAGTGGCTGCTTCGGAAGAAGGAGGCAACTCAGGAAACCCGCCTTCAAGGCTCGGTTCTAACTTTCGAAGCCGGGAGGCTTGATCTTCAGTGATCCTCGAAGAAAAAGGAAAAGTTCCGAGCGGACCAAGTCAATGGCGTGACGTTGAAGATTGGAAGTTGAAGTGTGAACAAGTGGCAAACTTGTGATATTCGAAGACGGTCACGCAAATAACATGATCACTTATGACATTTTTGTACATGTTCACACAGAGAATATTCTCTAGATCCGAGAGCAATATCGGAATGTAAAAGTCCATCCGTCTCCCTATAAAAGGAGGCCGAGCGGCACGTGTAAAGGGGACATAACTTTTGAGGAAAGGAAAGGCTTTCGGAGATTCTTATACTTCTCATTGTTCATAAGTTTTCTTCTATCTTGTTCGGGGGTTCCAATCCGATTTTTGAACCCCAACACCGAACAAGCCTGGCCGTCCAGAGCCTGATTCACACGTGCAAACCTTGCTACGCAGGACCAATCAACCAATCGCGCCCTTAATCGAAGCAGGAGCACCTGCACCGAGAGTGCTCCTGAGGCCTTCGGGGATATGCTGAACAGCTGAAGATCGTTTCTCAAATCTCAACCCGGAATCTGAGATCCAAATTACAGCAGCGTGTCTCCAAAACCTCAAGAGTTTTAGGTGAACTGGCCGGGTAACGTATAGCTGCATGCACATCCATTGTTGAGACCACGCATATTGTTACACTAGCTACTGTTTTCTCCACTGACATGTGAAACTCGAAAAAGGAGTGTGACCAAACAGTTCACGGACACACACATTATTCCTCGGAGCACAGCACCGCCGGCCGATTGACGATCCCGACGTAACGGAGCAAAGCCAAGCGCCAACCGCCGAGCGCCCGAGCTACCCGCAAGGCGTGGAGCGCCGGCAATCATGCCGGCTCGCTCACGCACCGGCGGGCCGAACCAACACGTACGTACGTAAAAAGGTGGCAGCAGCGGCCACCAGGGTCCAGGGAGGGAGGATCGTCGGAGAGTGAACGAGAGAAGAGGGAAGTGAACAGCCGCCCCGGCCCAGCGCGCCACCCGGTAAAAGCGGGCGAACGAAAGAAACAAGAGCGCGCGGGGCCGGCGGGGTGGGGGACTGCACCGCGTGCACGCCGACGCCGAGTGCTCTTCTTCTTCTTCGGCTGCGGCGGTTCGAGTGGACCGGGGCTGTAGGGGTGGGGATGGAGCGAGAGGCGCGGGCGAGACGAGACACGAGAGCAGGAGCAGCAGCGATGCGGCATGATGGCCGCGGGTACGTGTCGGGCGGCCGTGCATGCCAACCGCGGGGACGGGGCCGGCGGTGCGCCCTGCGTGGGCGGCAGGTGGCCGACAGGCGCCGGGCGCGCGGAACGAGGCGAGAGCGCGGGGCAGCGCAGCGGAGGCAAACAAACTGGTGCGGCGACGACGGCCGGCCGGTGATGGGCCGCGGAGGGGGAGCTAGCCTAGCCACGTGAGGTGTCTCCGGCGCGGCGGTCGAGGTGGCGGTGATGGGGCGACGGGGAGGAACGGTCGGGTCTCGGGCGTTCGGCTGGCCGCGCCGGGGAGAGGAGACAGGAGATCGATCGAGGACCACACTGCACACATGCCCACACAACGGAGAAGATTACGTTGCTTGCAGTAACATTCGTTCGTCACAGGTTAGCAAGCAGTTGGAGCTCAGATCAAAGCACTTGGAAGCGATGTAAAAAAAAGGATACCCCATTCCCCAGCAAGCAGAGAGCAGCACTGCCCCGCACGGCCGCACTGCACGCGTCGATGCATGCATGTACTACCAACCATGAAACATCCCCCGCGGAAGAATATTCAGGACGCCACTCCATCGTCCATTCGTCCCCCGATTTTGGTGGGGGTGGTCCAGCGCGTAGGTGGCCCAGCCACGTCCCTGTTGCTTGCTGCCCTTTTCCCTTTCCACTGTTCATTGGTGGTCCGTCCATGGAGCCACAGCCACTGGGGGCAGGCCGGCAGGGGCACACTGCCGCTTGGAGTCGGAGACCATGAGTCCGTGAGCAGCTAGTGAACATGAGGTTGAGGAGGAACCAAACCCCTGCCCACAGTCAGGCAATGCAAACTGTTAAATTCCTCCCCTGCACCCCGTACGTGTCCGTGCTTGCCCTGCACTGTGCACTGCCGTGTGTGCATGGCATGTCTCTCGATCGTATGGCCCACGTACGTACGCGCGTCGTCCTGGCTTGACCCAACAAGAAGTCCGCGCGCGTCGCGACGATGGGGAGCGCGTACCGGCCGTAGCCATCGTGCATCGATCAGCCAGCCTCTTCCTTCCTGCTCCGGCCGATCGTCCCGCGGCCTTTACACGCCCCGGCCCGATCGTCCAAACGCTACCGTCCAGCGAGCGCGGGGGCGGGGTCTCCGAACGAGACAGTTCTCGCGCGCCCGCTGGTCTTTGGACGCAACCGAGAGCCGACATGCTCGAGCGAGACCGAGCCCCTTGGCGCACCCAGCGAGCAGGTTAATTACGTGATCCCCAGGGCGTCGCGTTCGCCGTTCGCGACTAGTCATACGTACCCCCGCCACCCATCAGGATATGTCGCGCGCGCGGTGGTCACATGCGCGTACATATGTCTATGTCTTCGATCTCGGTCGCTCCGATCCGCCGTGTGCGGGACACTACTGTGGATTATTGCTTGCAACTGACGGCGACGCGCCGGCTACGGTTGGGGGAGGGAATAACGGCGCGCTTTGTCAGCTTCGTTCCTGTACGCGTACGTACGCTTTGATTAGTCTCAGTAGAGCTAAAAGGTCGTTGTCGACCATATGATATGGAATCCTAGAAGATCTGTCATGCATACCCTACGATGTTGCTGCTGCTTTTCATTACCTGTCCATGACCGTTCAAGAGATCGAATCAAGATGCAATGCACACCCCGGCAATAATGCAATACGAGAGAAGAAGATATATGATATCTCATCAGCACATGTATATATACATTAACATTCACAGTATATTTGAAGTATGCATGATGCTTAATTAGTTTAAGAAGAAAAAATCATGCTGGTGTGCTAGACTGTTAGTGGTACATATGCACAGAATAATGCATGCATAGTGGGTGCAATGATTTCCTTCGTTTTGTCCCTGTCAGAAGTCAGAGATAGAGGTCTCAGAATATTATTATGATGATGCTCAATATGCCCTGGCTCGCATGATCATGCGTGCCTGCGGTTACTGTGGTGAATGACCATCAGCTCGATCGATCGATGCCTCGACGTATATACTATCATCACTGCGCCAATTTTTATTTGTCTGGCTACGCCACGACAGGGTTACATGTAAGGCAGGCAGGCCAGACCTTTTTGCCTACATACGCCGCTACGCGCAAATCTGATTTTATTTAGTTTGTGCTACATTGTTAATTACAAGTACACATAACTACGCTAGTATCACATTCACATCACATATAGTACGTAGTGAGGGGCTCTTCATTTTGGGGGAGTTGCTGATGATTTGTGCTAGCTAGTGTGTAGATATGATCAACTTAATTATAGTACTGAGTCAGTGATACTTATTTTTGAGGGGTTAATTAGTCACCCGGCCCGTCATGTATCCTTTTATTCATATTTTCAAGTGGGTCCACGACGATGGTTACAGTTGCTCATTATATGATCCTAGCTATCTGCAGTATACTGTTTGACTTGATGGGTGCTGCCAATATGGTGCAAAACCATTGCCCTTTTCTTTTGAAAAGGACCGCATTATATCTATATAGACTATAGGGCACTAGTCAATGATTGCATGCTTAGCCAAATGGCGTTAGCAAGTCAAATTGTACCTAGATTGTGTATCTGAGTGGACCATACAAATCCATGCATGGCATATACATACATGCCACCATTTCCTTTATTTGGAGAATAAAGAAGGCAGAAATTAAACCTCTTCGTAGAGAGTAGCGATGAGTACATGTGACTACTAGAAACGGTAGTTTCCCTGGCATGTGGGTTCAAGTCCTAATAACAAGACTACAACTACGATAGTCGACGGTAAATTGTAAAGCATTCTACCATTATATTTCTTCTGATTCGATCCAATGTACGGAAAATCGCCCTATATACTGGCAAAGTACATACATCTAAAATCCAGTGAGTAGCGTATCTATCATTATATATGGACAAAACTAAACCTACATGCCGCTGCTTTTTACCAGGTTCGTCTCTCTTCTCTTCTTTTCACAAAGTGGGTGAGAGCTGTGGTCTGCAAAAGCAACACTTTCTTAGGTAGCGTCATTGACCTATCCGGAGTATATACGGGAAGCTTTTGGCTGGGGGGACAATATAATGACATTAATCCCAAGATTGATGGTGGATGCTTGAGAGGATCTTGTAGTAGGCTGATCTGGCTTCCTCTAGAGTAGTCCTGCTTAATTAGCCGATTTTTGTTTTTCAGATATGTGTAACATTAATTATATGAAGAAAATTATCTCTGTTATTATGAAACATCCATATATAACTCTAGTATAAACTGATGTGTGCCCTAAAACTAAAATGGCAGCGTGTGGTGCGGTGCATAGCATGTATAATCCGAACTGATGATGTGCTAAACCTTGTGATTGACTAAAGAAATACACTCACATTATCAGAAAGATCAACCCCTGCCGATCCTGTTGTAGTGACTACTCCTATATGCATGCTAGAAAAGCATATCAGATTTGCATTGTCCTCATCAGTCCCGTCCTTTTACATCTTGTCTTACCAACCAACCAGCAAGATGATGGTGGAATGGTTAGGGTATTCTGAGGACAATCATGAAGTTGCAGGCATATATCACCTCAAAAGGAGCGGGGGAGGAAGAGAACCCTAGAAATATTCTCTTGGTAGCCTGATAGCAGCCTCTGTCGTAGCCTCGTAGGTGACCAAACATATCATTGGGTTAGGAGCAACAGTAGTGTACTGCTGTAAACTTCAGTGGTCCAGTTCCTCACGAGTCGTCGCGTAACAGGTTTTTGGGTTAGTAGTTTTTGGTGATGTGGGCTAGAAAGAACGGTGGGTGCTAAGTTCTAACGTGTGAAAGAGCTTAAATCATAAACTTTCTTAATAATTTCCATCTTAAAGATTAAATGAAAAGCACAAAATTATGGGTATGCTTGTACATTGGACAATTATTTTGTTTATTTTTCGTGTGGGGTATGCTTGTTTATGCATGAATTTGTAGGAATGCGCATTCATTATGAGCTTCTCTAAAGCCACCATCTTAGTCAAGATTCCTTCAAATACGTGGGGTTTGCGTTGCCACATTGGGAGTCTTCTGAGGTCGAATAGTGGATGCAACGTGCTCATGTATGAAATGAAATGATGCTAAGGTGCCAGGGTAGTACAGTAGCACTTGCCCTAGCTAGACATGCACTACTGTAGACAAAAAGATAGACGTGCGGTGTGGTGTTGTACATATGTAGGAGCACTGCATGTCCACTCATATCGGACTATATATCCCTTCGTCACTTCGTGTATATAGTTATATATGAAAATTGAAACAATGGTAGGAGTACATGACAGTGTGATAAAAGGATGTGTCGTACATCTTATATTCTAGCTAGGATAGGAGGAGTGCAAACTCTCGTACAAATTTGATTCATACTCTCTTTGTCCCGTTTTAATCGTTGCTAGAGAATCGTGACCCCTTCTCAGTCACGGTTCTCCGGGTGACAAATAAAGCGGGACGGAGGAAATCGAAGATATGATCGATGCTCTAGCTTCTTTGAGCTAACTATATATATTCATCCCACAGACGAGAGCGAGACAAGAAATTATGCTTGTCTATTCGCTCTTGGTGAACTTGAATGGTGTCTATCGCTTCCCATTTTGCCGGCTTTACCACGCTGCTCAATAATTATTGAGCCGACGCGCGCGCGCACACACATGTTGATCTCACGTACGCGTCACGGTGCAGTAGCACCACACAGGCACACACACGTAAGTTTCGGTCGTCGATGGCGACCACTGACCACTAACTTAATCCGTATTATACCTCGCATAATCCAGACGAGATCTCTCTTTGGGTGTGGGCGATCGACGAAAATGACGCCGGTGATCGGGACTAATTGCAGCTACGTGCTTAGACACGTACAGGTAGATTAAAAAACCCGACGCCATTGAACGTTTTGAAATTATATATGAGCCGCGTACATACAAAAGATGGATGCAGCAGGACTCCGATCTGGATCTTGGCAGAAAAAGAGCCGAAAGAGACACAAGGGGTGATGGACTGTCGAAATCCGCTCGGCGTTCTTTTGGAAAAAGTAGTAGACTACTGGTCGTAGGGTCTAAATAAGCACATTTAGTGTATCATCAGTGGTTTGTTCTTTTCGGAGGAAGAAAGTTTAATTTGTTCATTTTCAATCATGGCTGCATTTTGCATAGATTCAGTTAAAGCTCGCGCCGAATATTTCGGGATCTCTGCTAAAAAAAAGCTGTGGTAAATCAACTATAATCATATTATCATAAACATTTGGTTATCATTCTCAGATTTTTTTTATGTCAAAAATGAATAATAATTTGGGACGAAGAGAATACTTTGTAACTTTGTTCGTCTAAATTCTCGACCAGCCTGACAGAAGTACTACTACAGGATCAGCCTCGCGATCGACCGCACCGAGAAGCACCGCTTTACACCACCGCCCGGAGGGGAACAGGGCAGGCGATCAGTCGTGGCTACCCATTAGCGCACTGGCCGGCGCGGCGGCACCGTCCGGTCCTGCGCCGCTCGCTGGCGGGCGACCGCCCCTAAAACCACGGGAAAACGACCAGACCTACCCGCCCGCTCGCCGCTCCCCAATTCCCCGTCTCAATTCTCACCTCACCTCACCTCACCTCACCCGGCCGAGGGCCGAGGCTACGGCCTCGCTCCTGTGACCTTGCCCCACGCCTCCACTAGTTTAAAGGCTCCGCCCCGGTGCCCGCTGCGGCGCTCCGAGCTTCCCACGTCCCACTCCCACCCACCTCACCTCTTCTCCGCTCGCGCCCCCTCCTCGCTCCCGCTCATTTATCGCTCCGCGCGCGCGCGCTCCGTGCCTGAACCCTTGCACTCCCGGCGGATTAGCAGTAGCACTACCCGCCCGCTTCGGCCGCACGACCCCGGTGACGTGGCGCGGCTTGCCTCGCTCCATGGCGGGGGCGCTGGGAGCGCTGTGCCGCGCCGGGGGCTGGTCCTACGCGGCGATCTGGCGCTCCGACCGTCGCGACCCGCGGTGAGTGACAGTAGATCTGTCCCTGGTCTTTTCGGTAAGCTCGTGCCTACGAACAGGAACGTCCACACTGTTACGGAACGCAACCCCACCGGTCTAGAACTACCACTGTATTCTCAATCTAGGGCGTTTCATCAAATTTTCTCCGTGTTTTTGGATTACTGGCTGCGGAGACGGGAGACGGCGCACATTTTGATGCTCTCTGGCGTCCAGTTTCCGTTGAACTGTTTCAGCTTTTGTGCGTGTTACTCTCTGCTGGCTCCCCCAAAATTTTCGTGACACTTTGCTTTGGAGTGTTGTTGCTCTACTGTTTTCCAATCGCATGTTTGTTTTCCACTCGCATGTTTCTCCAACGCGAGTGAGTACTCAAAACTTTTGACTCGTTCGGGGAAAAAAAACTTGTGAGTAACGATACAGCTAGCAAAGTGCGGCAGTGCGCACTCGGATCTCAAGTCTGCAGATCGACTGCAGTTTTGTTTGGTAGAAATGGAACAAGGGAAAGCTAATCTGAACTCCATAGCTTCTGTATGCTCATTTCATTTCTTTTCTCGTGCTGCGTGTTAGCAGAAGTCCGCACGTATCTTCCTCCCAGTGGTATCTCTGCCTGCAGCTGCAAATCCTGTCTCCTCGTAGTTGTACTACTGCTTAAAACTGTGTGCACGGAATGCTGAAGTCTTCTTGGCTGTAAAAAGTTGCTCTTTCCCTTTTTCCTCCCTTTCCTAGACAAAGATCCTGCGCTGCATTAAAAATGAAAGAAAGATTGTCTCCTCTTTTGTAGATATTTGTTTTCTTTTTTGGCACATAGTAAAAGTTGTTGATCAGCATATATTTTCTTCCCGTTTCTCGTAATTTGCCAGGTTTCTTTGCTTGCTCCCATAATATCTGTACAGTTGTCTTGGTCTCCTCTCAAGTTTCTGTTTGTTTTTGTTTCACTTTCCTGTAAACCTTATTTCTTTGTTATATCTAATCAGTAGGGGCTTGCCCCTGCTGTTCTTATAAGAAAAAACTGTGCAGTTTATTTCAAAAAAAGTGACACCATTCTGGTTCTCCTGCCAGTTTATTTCAAAAAAAGTGACACCATTCTGGTTCTTTCCGCTGATGCTCGGTTTGGTATTTTAGGCTGCTTACAATAGGAGAATGCCACTGTGAAGATGAAGCAAGAAAAGTGGTGGAGAAGATGGTCAATCAGGTCCATGTCGTCGGAGAAGGGTACAGCAAAATTATCATCTCATGCTTTATTCAATATATCTTTTGCAAGTCTTCAAGGTTCATTTACGACCTTGGTGCCCTGCTAGTTTATATGCTTCTATGCATTAAGCATATAATTTGAATACTAGAAGCCCGAACTATTTGGGACATATTTTCCCATTGCATCCTTTTGGACAATTATCTTAGTTTTTTATGATATTTGATTTTTTTTTCTTCTCTGTTGAGGATGTATTACTTCCAAGTACTTATTGATAATATCTCATCTTTTATCGCAGCGTCATAGGAAGAGCTCTGATAAGTGGGGAGTACCAATGGATTTCTGATGATATCCCCGTCAGTTTGTCTCAGATAAGCGATGCAGATAACCTAGGTTTATTTGAGGTAGATATTTCCTTCTATGTTCTTCCTTCATTAGGTTCTGTCCAAACTGTAATTTTTATGAGGCATTTTACTTGTTTATATGATTAGAAATAGCACCACATGTGGAAATTCTAAAAACACATAGATAAGGAACAGAACTAACCATATTTACTCATTTTTTTCTATGTCGATAATGCCATGATACCAAATGCTTGTTTGTTGAGCAAATGAATGAACATATAGGTTGTCAAAACAAAATCCACTACTTCGCTGTTTGTGTACATCATTTCATCTAATTTGTTGCATAAAGTAAGAAATTTCCTTGTTTTAACAGAGGAAGGTTACCTTCTTGTAGGGTTATACTTGGTGTCAACATCAGTTCCTAAGTGGAATAAAGGTTTTTGCTCTATTTCTTTTCCTTGTAAACAGTTTCCTCCAAAGTTTATGCATACTTGGCTCAGAAATCAGTTCATTAATTAAATATTAAAAAGAATATGGACCAGTTGCTGAAAACGGCACATCTTCTACAGACTATTGCAGTAGTACCTATCCCGGCGTTTGGTGTGGCACAGTTTGGTTCCATGCAAAAGGTTAGTCTGCTAGTTTTGAAAGCAACTTTCACATGATTCTAACAGAAATGGCTATAGACATGATCATGGTGTCATTGTTTTGGTGGTTAGAAATTTTTTTGTACAAGTTTGCCTGAAGATGCTGTCTCTGGATTCATGCCAGATCTCAAGAAAATAAACATTTGAGAAGCATTTCTTGTCTGCACTACTAAATAATTAAGAATTTGTGCAATTTAGTTGATATTTGTTTTGCAACTATGGCATCATAATGTACCTTTCACGAATATTGAAAATTCACATTTACAGGTTTCTGAAAGCTTGGAGTTTCTGGATCAAGTTAAAGGTGCAGCTTTTCTGATGGAAAGTATTTCAAGGCACCCTTCAACCAAGGATGTTCAGAAAGATGTTTTCACGCAAACTCCGCAATTTCAACTTAATTCTTCAAGCGCCACTGAGGGTCTTGTAAGCATTAAGGCTGAAGCTGACAACACAAGGCTCCTGGAGGACACAATAACAGTAGATTCTCTTAAGAACTTTTCGATTGCTTCAAGTAATCACTCCCTGCATTCTTTTAATGGCTTCACTTACAATGAAAGTTGCAGTGGCCTGAATCCTCACATAGTGGCCATGCCAGTGAATTCCAAGTCAATAAACACTGTTAAAGTCTTTCAAAGTGACAGCAATTTGCGGAACAGCAATATTTCAGAAAATGCACAGCAAATCAAATCCACTATACAGCCTGGTTTTAACTTGGCAAGTGCAGCTACAAGTTATTCAAGTTTGGCAAATCTTCCGAGAATAGAGCATGAGCTGTCATCCACACCTAACATGCTACGACACTGCCAACAAAATGATAAATCAACAAGCTTTCTGGATTCGTACACATCAATGTTTTCTACAGATACTGAATTGAAATCCACTTTATTTGACAATGACACCCCGTTTGTCCAAAGTGATGTGATACAAAAGGGCGGTACTACTGGGTCTACTTCTTATGCCTGTGAGCTCCATGAATTACCAAATGAAATATGGGGAGAAGCTATAGGAGCAACAAAACCAGTTAAAAAACAAGACAGTGAAAATAATGGCTTGCTTGAAAGCTCAACATTTGATCCTGTCATGCATGATTGGTGGGATGACACTGCCCTACTAGCAGGAAACACTTCACATTTCAGTGCTACTGGCATGAACTCTGTTGCAGGACAGGCAAGTAGTGATCCATTATCAGTTGAAGAGAGGGGGTTGTTTTCAGGAACTATCTTTGAGGAGCTGCTTGGTTTTGACAACAATATTAGCACAGTTATGGCTAGCACTGATCCATTAGCTGGCCCTGTCTCAGACTGTCGATTGCCAAGGTACAACCTTCAAGATTCATTTTCAGCGTACAACTCACAAGTAGCAGCATTGAAACACCCTTCCATTAGCTGTACATCTGAAAATGTTCCAAATGGAGAACCAAAGGCAACCCCAGTGTCACTGCAGAATTTGTCTATGGATGATTGTGTCAGTTTGAACACTGCAAATTCCAAGGTCAGCCAGGTAAAGAATCCTGAAGGAGCGAAGGTTGTTAAAAAAAGAGCTAGGCCAGGTGAAAGCATGCGGCCAAGACCAAAGGACAGGCAGCAGATACAAGAGCGCGTCAAGGAATTACGTGAGATAGTCCCAAATAGTGCAAAGGTAAGAATTGGCCACAATATATTTCTTTGTGTTTAACCTAGTGGTTGCTGGCTGAGTCTTAACTTTTCTTGTGCACAACAGTGTAGTATTGATGCTTTGTTGGACCGAACAATCAAGCATATGCTGTTTCTACAAAGTGTAACAAAGTATGCAGAAAAGATTAAACAAGCTGATGAACCAAAGGTATGTCTTGCTGGAGAATGCAGATAACTAAACCTTGTAAAACTGAGACCGTTCAAGTTAGTGTTTCTTGTTCTGATTTAATCTGTTTTCATGGGAAGATGATAAGCAAGGATAGTAGCGCTGTATTGAATGATAACTCAAGTGGTGTTGTCCTGAAAGACGACCCAAGTGCTGGAAGCAATGGAGGTGCCACATGGGCCTATGAGGTTGCAGGGCAGACTATGGTTTGCCCAATAATTGTTGAGGATCTTGCACCGCCTGGTCAGATGCTTGTCGAGGTATGGTTTCCAAATCACAGGTGACCTAGTGTTCTTTTTAAGCACATTGCAGAAGTTTGAGATGATACATTTTCTGTTTAACAGATGCTATGTGAGGAACGTGGATTTTTCCTGGAAATAGCAGACACCATACGTGGATTTGGACTGACAATCTTGAAGGGACTAATGGAACTTCGAGATGGCAAGATAATGGCCCGATTTCTTGTTGAGGTGAATAAGCTTTTTTTTTTGGGAGATGTTTTTCCATTCTGGTGAGCTTCTCGGCTTACATTTTAGTGTGCTGGTGGTTTTGCAGGCAAACAAGAACGTGACCAGGATGGACATATTTTTATCACTTGTTCAGTTACTGCAGCAGAATAGCCTCAATCGAGCTTCGGATCAGCTAACCAAGGTCATTAACAATGGTGTTCCATCTTTTGCGGAGCATCAGCAATCTCCAATATCAATTACAGTTGGCCTTGCGGGGAGATAACCATGATCGATATTTGAAGAAACCTTAACGTAACATTAGGAGGTGCTGATTAATGGTTGGTGATGACCTTCTTCAGGTGTTGATAGAACTGACAGTTATTAAGGAGAGGTTTTTTACGGTACACAATACGACCCAACGGTCGTACGGTCGTATTATCGGTTTTTCTCTATGGGTAAAATGGTAATTTAATAGATATATATTATTTAGAAAAAAATTCCCCGCTGCCCCCTTATACTATCTAAAACATTTCATATATTTCATTTCCTATATTACAACAATAGCATTTTACATTTTCGATAATACCTTTATACTACCCATACGACCTTTGAATACTACCGTACGACAGCTAAAAAAATCAGTCGTATAGAATTAATCTCAACCGTCGGATCCTTACGTATAGGTCATTTTCTATTACATACGAGTTCTTTTTCAACCGGTTGTACATGTCGTATTGTGTACCGTAAAAAACCTTAAGGATGTATGTAGCGAACGTACATTGCGGTTTGTGAAGAAAACTCAGTTAGAATATGTACAAATTCTCGTGTTGCGAGTTTAGGAATATATTGATTGATGTGGTGATGTAGCTTGTGATGTCAGATGTGGACGCTAGCGTGAACCTACACCCTCTGTCCCGATATGTTGGTCGCTCGGGAAATGGGAATGTGAGGGGGGCACAGTTTTCTAGCGACTGTGAAAACGGGACGGAGGGAGTATGCTCGTTAGTTTGTGTGTGCAGTCGGCCAGTCATTATTGATTGACGTACAGAAATGTGTGAAGAAGTGACTCTTTTATCTGGATTTCAAAGCAAGTGTAGCAGATAATTTTGGCTCCTGATCGAGCTGTGACTTTCCTTTCCATGCACCAAAGTTCGTTATAGAATTTTTAGTAGTCACGACAATTAAACAGTTGAAATCGCTTGGAAAGGAAGCTCATAGATGCATCGTATCGTTCAGATTTCAACGCATTGTTTCGTGCAAATTTGCATGTAGAACGCTTGGGTCTGCAGCATAGGCCTGTATTTTAGAAGTTCGTATATTATTCACAACAATTCGCATTGTTCGATTTGAATACGAGCAAGTTCAGGACTCCCGCCCGGCTTTTCTGAAGCGATCCACCAGATGGCCGAAATAAGGAGGTGGACAGGTGGTGGAATCAAAACAAAAGAATCACCCGCAAGTATACGTGGGAATGGATCAACATCCATAATCCAAAGAAGAAAAATCCAGTAAGATCCTAAATTATAAAGCTCACATCCAATCCAATCCAATTCACTCACTCAAAATCCAATATCCAACAATATAATCCAACCACCACTAGGTTGACTACTCAGATAAATCTATATGTGGGACATATGTCCAGAGCCGGACTCTAGAATTAAAAGCTCGCGTTCACACTATAAAATTTTAGCGGATTTGACCGAAATTTGGTGAGATGCCTTAACATGACAGTCCGCTACTCAGTGCAAATCGGTGAAGCCAAATCTATATGTGGGACCCACGTCCAGAGCCGGACCCTAGAATTAAAAGCTCGCGTTCACACTATAAAATTTTAGCGGATTTGACCGAAATTTGGTGAGATGCCTTAATATAACAGTCCGCTACTCAGTGCAAATCGGTGAAGCCAAATCTATATGTGGGACCCACATCCAGGGCCGGACCCTAGAATTAAAATCTCGCGTTCACACTATAAAATTTTAGCGGATTTGACCAAAATTTGGTGAGATGCCTTAATATGAAAGTCTGCTACTTCGTGCAAATCGGTGAAGCCAAATCTATATGCGGGACCCACGTCCAGAGCCGGACATTAGAATTAAAAGCTCCTGCTTGGACATCCAATACTGATTGGACATCCAATTTAATTTAGCATGTGGACATCCACATCCAAATTAATCCAGTCCAACGAAATTCAAAAGGAAAAAATCCAATTAGATTTGGATTTTCCAAAATCCATTACCACTTCTACCCGCAAGCAGTCGCATTCCCGGAGAAATGTCTCCAACTCCAAGCACGTCCGTCCATCTCCATACTCGCCTGAATCCTGATGGCAGTCAGAGTTCGGGAACAAGTCCAGAGATTGACTCAGACTAGTCCCCAGAGTCCCATACCCCCACCGTTGTGGAACGCAGTGGATTTTCACTCCCGCTGGCCCTTCTTGACTCCATCAACGAGTCGTGGCTGACAACTTTGGCTGGCAGAAGAACGAAGAGCACGGAGCAGCCTCAGATTTCTGTACATGACACGGTGGCTAGGCAGGCGCCTCGGCCTGGCGGTGGCGGCTGCCCTGGCCGGTTGGGTCAAAACGGATGAAGAAAACACGCTCGAATTTAACCGAGCTATACCTAGGGGCAGCCTAACAAATAAAAAAATCGGACTATACAATTTTGAGTTAAAAAAATTACTACAACTGAATTGAATGTGAAGAATGAATGAGGATCATGCTATACGGCATTTTAGAAAAAAGAAAATAAAAAGGAAAACAGGGGCTACGGCCCGCGGCACCTCTCGCCCGGCCGGCCCCCCCGAATTCAATCGGAAATGGGCCGAAACGTGAGTTAGCCCAGGAGAGCCCAAACCCCCTCTCGTCCTTCCATCTTTGACCAGGTCCTCGCTGGCGACGTCTTCTTCCGTCCCCAAGTCCCATCCCATGCGCCCGCTCCTCTAGTCCTCTTCCTCCTCCTCCATCTCACCCGTCCCTCTCACCGCCTCGTTAATTTTTCGCCCCCATCTTTGAACGCCGCGGCGGCCTCCATCTCCACCCCTCCCTCCGATCCCGCCGCGCCTATAAATCCCGCCGCCGCAGCGGACCCGCCAAGCACGCGCCCACACAGCTCGCTGCTGCTCCCCCCTTCCTTCCAGCCGTTCTCCCCCGTCGGCGCGCGGGCGGAAGGGGTTCTCGCGAGGTGACCGACCGGGCAGGCGGGCGGGCGGCTGGGGATTGCTCGGGAGCAACCCCGCGATGGCGAAGCTGTACGTGCAGGCGTTCCCGCCCGCGGATCTGAACAAGAACACCGAGTGGTTCATGTACCCGGGCGTCTGGACGACCTACATCCTCATCCTCTTCTTCTCCTGGCTCCTCGTCCTCTCCGTCTTCGGCTGCACCCCAGGCACCGCCTGGACCGTCGTCAACCTCTTCCACTTCGTGGTAACCGCCCCCTTTCCAATCCCTTCCTCGTATGTGTGCTTGCGGCGGTGCGGGGTACCTTTTTGCTGCTGAAATCGTGACGGCCGGGGTGACTTCGTGGATCTGAACTCCTCGAGATGACTGTGACGAATACCTAGGTTGGCCCAGCTGTGGTTTGTAAGGATGGCGTTAATGTGGCCGTCCGTCCTCTGTAGTTGATGCATACGGTGTTTGCTCACGTATGCCGCGCTGAGCTCGTTTCGTGGTCCCTAAATTGACCAGTGGATATATGAGGCCATCCAAACATACAGGAGTATAGTTTGGGTTCGTCCACCTGGCAGAACTCGGTTGGAGGTTGTGTGTATAGGTGAATATTGGTATGCCTCTGTTGTTACAGTTAGGTTTTGGCTGGTAGCTAGTGTGAATTTCATGGTGCTTCAGCAAACAAAATTAGCTGGTTCTGTTCAGAGCAGTGAGCATATAGTCAAGAGCACAAACTAAGATTTATGTTGTCATCAATTGTGTGAACGACATTGGTTGCTTTCCACACCTGCTCTAGGTTATTATCCGGTTCGAATTGGTTATGTCATTATGAAGGGAGGAGGTTTGTAATTCAAACCGACCACAGGCCAAATTAACATAAATACCCAGATTGATGACATAGTTTCACATGTAATCCTGTTCCTCCTTTAGGAACATTATTGTACACAGACTGTGTCATTCAATATGTTGTTGTCCCAGATTATTAATGTTCTCATATAAAGCCAGATAACATTGCAAGTTGGTCTCAATGGAATCTTTACTTCGTTAGCGTACTGTTTTCTTTAAATGTTTCATGTCTTCTTTCAAATCAAGAGCAATACAATGTGTACACATTAGGCACTCTTTATTAGTGGATACAGGATACTGTTTCCTCAAGTTTCATAAACTGTCTCTTAAACATTTCTCTATGTGACTCCCTCTAAATAACTCTTATCAATCGGGAATGTTTATTAATATTGAATCCTATTTTTCAGATCACATACCATTTTTTCCATTGGAAGAAAGGAACACCTTTTGCTGATGATCAGGGAATGTACAATGCATTGACTTGGTGGGAACAGATGGACAATGGCAAGCAGCTTACTCGTAACAGGAAGTTCCTCATTGTCGTTCCTGTAGTCCTGTAAGTACTGACTGTTATATGCCTGTTATATTTCTCTATTCCATGAACTTTCATTCCTTATGGTTTAGTTTAGGAGAAATACTATGTGATACATACACTCAAAATGTCCTTGTCTCAGATCACAATGTTGCTATAAATATCTCAAAGTTGAAACTGCTAGATGCTGATTTCTATACAATATGATTATCTTTTGATATACAAAAGACAAGTATAATTCCTTTCAAATGCATTAGATAATGCATAGACATTCTATTTTTTGATATAATTTGTGCTCATTCTCTGTTTTCATATTGAATTGTTCGTACACATCTCTGATGTAGATGTAGTTCTTGTGGCTGTTGACTTAATCAGAATATTCCATAATCCTCCGTAGCATCTTGATCCAAGGCAATTATATTATAATGCCAAATAAGTATACTCCATAAGTGACTACATGTTCTTAAAATAATGGTCCTGCAGCTGCTGCAATTATATGCCATTTCTCAATCCATTCCACAACTATTCAATTGCTAAAATCTGTGGAAATTGTAATCTGCATGTAAGGCGTGCCCAGATTTTCAAGGACGCCTTATCGCCTTTGAAACCATGTTGGTACCATAGTAGCCTATTCCTAATTGTATAATATCATGGAAAGTGTAATCTGCGTGACCCCAGATCTTTCGATAATATCTTATATTCAGAAATGCAATCCAGACCACTCATCAACTGCTGTTTGAGGTTTATTGTGTAGTCCATAACTTCTATCCATGCTTTGTGTAATCTCTAATGACATTAGTGTGCCATTTCTTTTGTGCATGTTAGTTACTTAGTTTGTTATATATTCATATGCATATCATCATCTCATTATTAAAGTTATATGCTACTCAGACACTTTATATAGGGTGCTCTGACCTGTCAACCGTTATAGTTGAATGTGTTACCATCGCTGTAAAACCAAAACAAGGCAGCCACTCACATAGTAGTTACTACTATACGCCTATGCGGCCTAGCTATATGGAACTGGGATGCCATCTGTTTATGTAGGTACACTTCAAGGCATGATTTAAGAGCCATCCCGTAGAAACAGATCATGGGAAAAAATCACAAGTGTAAAGTGTGACCTGTTTACACATGCAGCTATTATTATGGTTCTCAAGGAATGACATGAAAACTCCACTGCCAAGTTAACTCTGCCCTTTGGTGATTAAAACATTCTTAATATAGCTTTCTGGCATATAGTCAGGACAGTTCCTGTGGCAATATTGAGCTTGCCTTTTTATGCTTGGTACTCCTTCCAAATTATAAGTCGTTTTGCCTTTTCTCAGATACATAGTTTTTATTGTATATCTAGACATAGCATATATCTAGGTGCATAGCAAAAGCTATGTACCTAGAAAAGCCAAAACAACTTATAATTCGGGTTATTAGAGGAAAAGAACCGTCTTAAATGAAGTAAATGATAATATGACAGTTTAATAATTTGTCGTTTTGTGCAACAGACACTTTCTAGTCCACAATTTTGTATTTTGCTAAATTTGGTTCTCCATAACCACACTTGGAAGCTCTGGAGAAATTAAATTTGGTCCAACTTTGTGATCTCTTTCTGAGTTATCCCTTTCAGTTTCACAAAAGTTGCCTTTTCATTCTCATAATGGTTCTAAAGTAGGCTATGTAATTGTCTTATGTCATTCTACCTTCCTTTAAGACCGATTTAACTTCTAGAAGGGCCCACCAGCCGCCAGTACTCTGGACCTAAAGCACAAAGATATCTTTCTATCACTGTCAAGAAAGGAGCATACTGCACTAAGAAAAACAGCTTTGTGTGCAGCATTAGCATAAAGTTATAGCTCATTGTGTCTTAGAATAAACATCATCATCAATGGAATTGCTTGGGGGAGATAAACCTTGAATGTTGCCTTGTAGGTGGCAGGGCACCTTTCTCTACTTATAGCGCTAGTCATTCGAATCTGTCTGCGATAATGTGTACAATTCAATGCTTTACCTACAGTTGCATAGTATAATGATGATGGTATTCAGGATAGCGCAATGCTGCAATAGTTTTGACAGATATTTGTCAGCTTGTACACATTAACATCATTGACTATTCAATAATTGAGTGTGTTATGTAACTGTAGAGCTGTAGAGCAATTAATATAGACTGATCTTTCATGTGACTTCTGGGTTCTCCTGTTGCTAATCTTTTTCAGCACATGCTGGGCATGCATGCTAGACTGTAGTTAACCCTAAAAAATAAACATTACAGATTGGTTTTTCCATGCCTGATTCTTGTGCTAATTGCGAATGAGAAACATAAAGCAAAATCACATTATTTTTGTTCACGATCCCCATTGGCCACATTGGTAGTTTCAGCTAGTTGGTGCTTCTTCTTACCTAAAATTGTTACTAACTGCAGCTTGTTGTCTCCCCACATTTCCTTGACAGGTATTTGATAGCTTTGCACACCACAGACTACCAACAACCTATGCTCTTCCTCAACACCCTTGCTGTTAGCGTGCTTGTGGTCGCCAAACTACCGAATATGCACAAGGTCCGGATTTTCGGAATAAATGCTGAGAACTAAGCAGCGGCATCCTTTTAGCCGACATCTACCTATATGCTTTTCCAGAGTGGTCTGTATGTTCCCCTTCTAGTGCTTAGTTGGGCTCATGGGAGTACCAGTGAGTAGTGTTTAAAAGTTGTTAACAGATGGGCCGTGGTCGTTGTATAGAGAAATGCTCAGAGGCTGGAAATGTCGCTGCTGTGCATCTGATGTGTGCACGGATTCTGTAGACTCTTTAATGTTGCTATATGCTTCGTCGCAAGCATCTGTCAGTTGCTACATGTACAGTATTATCCTTGCAGAGCAATACTTTTCTCAGCTACTATAATTCCAAGATAGCAAATACAGTAATGGCCGTGTCTATGGATGGGTGATGATGGATGGAGGGGCAAAATTATTGCGAACAGTTTTGCACAGGCAAAGAGGTCTCTATGTGCAAACAGTTTTTTTAGATCCGTTTTTCGGTGGGAAAACTTGTGCGTGCCTGACATTGGCACGAACGAATCATCATGGCTCCACTCTGAATTGTTGGTGGAATAACCCCTTGGGCTGTTGGTATGTCAATTGTACGTTCGCATTGTCTTCGTGAAGGTTGGATACTCAGCAATGGTGCTGAACAGCTGATAGCAAGTAACTCAAACGCAGTAGCGGTCTTCCAGGAATATTTTTACTGTGAACCATCGTCCGGCATGTAGCCCAAAGCCCCAAAGGGTAAGCTTACCAAATTACGGCCAGTCTACCAGCAAGTCTTAGCAGTGATCAGAAGGCAGCTTCCTTCCAGATGAAAGTCAGGCAGGGTGACGCGCGCCATGCGGCAACAGTGACATCCACTGCCCAGCATCCAAGTCGCAAGCAGACACCTGGTGGTGGTCCGTCCCCTGATTTGGACTGCTGTTTCGGCGGCCTCAGCCAGCGACGACGGCCCTCGGCCGGAGACGGCCACGACCACCTTCACTCCACCATTGCTGCTGAGCCTATACGATGCATAGCTAATGCCCTATGCCCGGGTCACTCTTCCCCGAGCCGACGAGGGACGGGAAGTACCATCCCATGGTCAGTTCATGCACTTGTTCGCTAGCACAACCCGTGTGCAACTGCACATACGCGTTAGGTGGTGACGCGAATAGCAGTACACCACGGCAAGGCTCGCGTGCTACGATTACGAGATTACGAGACAGGTTCGCTGAATCGCTGTCGTCTTCGGACTCATCAGAGTCCGGTGCGGTGCGCGGCTGCTGGCTCACGCGCCTTCTTCTCAGCGGGTCACTAGCAAAACTTATTCGTCTTCGCTTCCGTTCGTCTTATCGATCGATCGATCGATCGGCCATGACGCTGCCGGCCGGCCGACCGAGGTGAATGGAACGGCTTTTTCCGCTGCCGGCCGGGGTCCGCCGGGATCGCGGTGTCCGCGCGAGTGCGCGCGCTGACGACGGTGAAAGCGGTTGCCACACCGGCCGCACGCGATTCCCCTGCGCCCCCGGCAGACACGCGTTCTCACCGAGACGGGGGAAAACTTGGGCCTTTTTGCCCCCGGCTGCCACAGTGCGTGCTGCGTGGCAATGGCGGGGCATCGCTTCCCCTACTCGTCTACTATTCAGCTGCGGGGTAACTACAGTGCACAGTGCGCGCATGAAACATGTTCCTTCCTGCGATCGATCGAGGCACGCGCTTCAGTGCCTTCGCTGTTTCTTTATTCCATTTTTTCATGTTTTTCCTTCGTTCTCAAGGGCGGCGACAGCGAGCTGCTACTACAAGTCTACATCGTTTACAGTATGGACTGGAGCGGTGAAGCATCTATTCATTCGAGACTCCTGCAGCAAAGATAAAACTACTATTACAGTACTCCAGAGAGAAATTAGCTAGTGGATCTTCCAGCATGCATGCACAAACGTACTGCTGCGCAGCGAGTTAATGGCGTTCAGATAAACGCACACTGGCTGCTGACTGACTCCCCCGAGGTTCCATGATTGTGTGCTCTGTTACAGCCATTGTTGCCACGAAGGAGAACATGTGCATAAATGGGCAGCAGTCGCATGCACCGGCGGCACATGCACGCACGCCGCCCATTCCTGACAGGAGCAACATTGCCCCGGCACTGCATCACACCAAGCCTTGTAGGCAGCAGCCTTCCGGCCTTCCCCTTGTGTGCTCTCTGCCGTTTTTATGCTTGCAAGGGAAGCGTTCTGCACGTCTCCAAGTAAGATCCTGTCTCTGCCACCATTTCCTACCCCGTTTTCTTAGTTGTTCTCTTATTGCGATGGGGAAGGATTTTGATCTAATTCCTTGCCTAATAATATACAAGTACATTATTGGTTAATTTGGGCATTCAAACTGACACTTATTTGAGTAAGGCACTTAAATGGCACTTTGCATCATTTGTCCTATATACTCCCCCGTCTCAAATTACTTGTCGTTTTGACTTTTCTAGATACATTTTTTTATTATGTATCTAGACATAAATATATATCAAGGTGCATAATAAAGTAATGTATCTAGAAAAACCAAAATACCAAAATGACAAGTAATTTGGAATGGAGGGAGTAGTAAAATATGGTCGAAGAGAAATAACATTGCACGTTGTAAGCTAAAGACTGGTCGAGTGATACTCTATATGGGTCAGTTGGCTTGCCCCATATATTAAGGCATGGAGTGTATTACATTATACAAAAACTTACTTATGTTCATTTTAAGGTTATTGTTTTTCTTTTGAATTTTTATGTATGTGGCCGAGGGCTTGCTAGTGGACATTTCACAAGAGAGAAAACAAATTAGTAGCCAATAATCCCCAACTAACATTTCCCGACAAAAAGGCCAGTCACTAGAAAAATAACTACCAAGAATGGGTTCAATTAGGCCAGTCACTAGAAATATATGTGATTGTATGATTGTTCTTATATAAATGTATACCCCATGAAAAATCAGAGTAAAAAAATACTCATTTATCAAAATAACGAAATATCATATTTCAGCTTTTGTATTAATATAGTGTATCGATCCTGCTTATGATATTTACAGATGCCTCATTCTATCCTAATTTATTTTCCTCACTTCGGCATCCAAGTGAACGTTCAAAATATAAGACCGGTCATTCTCCTTTATATTATGTTCATTGTTATGCCATTAAAAATTTTCCTTATGTCTTTCTCAAAAATCAGGTAATAAACAATGTAATGTACAATAACTACCGAACTAATAAATAGTGTAGACAAATTAACTAGTTATAAGATCGCAACATAATTTAGCTCAGGGCCCTATGTTGAACAAATCAAGAGGATGGGTCAGCGTGGCCTACTACTGTAGGGCATGGTTGCACACTCTTGCTTGCACACACACCCAAATTTAGCATACCTTATCCTCCTCATGACCGGTTTCTATCAGTACATTAGTATTGCATTAATTAGGTAGTTTATTTATTGTATGGTGACCAAATCCAAATGCCAACAAAGGTGGAGTTGCGCTCGGCAGGACCTCATCCCTAGGAGAATGTTTTTGTGGACCCACACCAGATTAAGAAGGCTTCTATAGTTCTATGTGGGTGAAGTGTTGCTATAGGGCCCTGGCCATCCTCTGAAGGGCACACACGCACACACAGGCCAGGCCAGAGCATGGACATGGAAATGGTAAGTGGGTGAAAGAATAATTTGATGGCAACTTTCTGGTGCGGGCAGTTGAAGAACTTTGCAAGTGAATGCCCAACTCGCTGCAAAACAATAAAAAAACAATAGTGCAATTCTAATCTCTTATACACTTGACATGAGAGGTCCAGGAGACGGCAAGGAGCATAATGGTGATGAGGAGAGGGCACCCTTTGGGTTTAGAAAATACTATGGGTTGTAGTACAAATGGCCTGCACGAGCACCTCGCAGATGGCCTAACATATGATAATAGTACCATGTGGAGAGACATGGGGTGTAAAAGCATGGTGTGTTTGCCATACATACATATTCCTTCCGCCCCCTTCTCCACGACGGCCCTCTATTCTCTTCCTACTCCCCGGTAGTGCTTTTCATGGCTGGAAGATTCTTGGTTTCGTGATGATGGCGAGATATGACATCTCAGAGCTACCCTGGTAGCAAGAGCACAAGAAAAGAGCAGGCACGGATGGCAATGGAGATAGATCACAGGTATAAAAAAAATGATGCACGAAGAGTAACAACACACATAATAGAAGATAAAAGGAGATATATTACTAGCTAGTACTAGCCATAAAATGAGCCAACCATAAAATGTGATTATTAATTACTGGGCACCCTTAGGATATAGATCAGCACAGCCGCATTGTATGCTCCCTCACATGATCTACTGATCTAGTACTCAACACTATATACCAACTGTAGCGCAATATAGTCAGAGATATGCATGATGCATGTTTCACTGCAGGCTGAACCAAAACAAAAAACTCAGGAAGAAGAAAGAGTTTTAACCACCAATGTGTAATCGACCAGGAATGAATACACAGATACTATACATACATGACTAATCAACTTGTGTGTTATCATCAAGATTTAAAAAGCACGGTACCAGGCACGCAAACCTATGTGGTCCGTACGGTGTGCTTTTAACTTAGAACACTGTAAAAAAAAAGCTGCTCGATTAAAACATATTCTACAGGCACAACATTGTCACATGATTAACAGCTTGCTCCGATGGATTACACGATCAGAAATGATAGATCGATTTGGCGAAGAGAAACTGTAAATCACCGGTTCACCACCCTTAATAATCTGTATATCCTGCTGTGTTAGCCCCCAAGTCGATCGCCACACACATGAACAACACCAAGAACCGAGAGAGAGAGAGAGAGAGAGAAACCAAACAACCAGAGAGATCAAACGCCATATGTGAACACTAATAATCACCTCCACCTCTTATTAACTCCGATCCTTGTCTCTATCCCTATCTTCACATGCTGACAACGGCGCGTGCATGCGCCATGCATGGCGCGCCGCCTTACCAAGGGCCGCCGCCGCCATTGCTGCTGCCATTCCCGATGATGCTATTGCTCCAGAATACTGGGGTCTCGTGGCCGCCGGTGACGCCGCTGGCTCCGCTGCCGTCGCCTGCTTGATCTTTGCTGTGCTCGTACTGATCGGCTCCATTGTTGTTTGCGCCCCCAGCAGCTGCGTTCACCGCCGGCTTCAGGTCCTCGAAGGGGAAGAGCAACCTGCCCGCCGCGCTCTCTTGCACTCCTAGCCCGGCGCTGTAACCCCCGGCGCCGCCCGTGCCGTGCGTGTCCAGCGAGAACCCGAGCACGCTCTGGGACTGCGGCGGCGGGGGCATGCGGAAGTCGCCGAGGGCGAATCCCGCGGCCGCGTACTCGGCCGGCATCCCTAGCTGAACATGCTGCAGCGGCACGTAGCAGCCGGTGCTCCTCAGCAGCTCCATCGCCGAGAACGCGCCGACGCCCCTGCCGGCAGCACCGTTGCTCGCCATGGTCGACCCGGGGTTGCACACGCTGCTGCTCTCCAGGCTCGGGAACGCCGAGAACTCCGGCGCGTGCAGGCCGCGGCCGTTGTGGTGCGGGAACGCCAGGTTGAGGTCGTGAGCGCCCTCGTGCATCAGCTTGGGATGCTTGGCCGCGAGCCCCACGGGGATCGTGCCGGACACCGCCGCGGAGGTGGAGGCGGCGGCCGTGGCCGCGGACGACACGGCCGAGGACGAGCGCTTGTTCTTCCTGGAGCCGCCGCCCACGGGGACGTTGCGGAGCGAGCCGCCCTCGGTCCAGTAGCGGCGGCACGTCTTGCAGAAGTAGCGCGGCTGCTGCAGGCTGTAGTTGTTGTAGTAGCAGAACTTGGTATTGGTGGAGTTGCACCGCGGGCAGTTGAGCGCCTTCTCCTTCTGCGGCCGCGCCCGCCGCTCCGTGCCGGCGCCAGCAGCCCCCGCGGCCGCGCCAGCGACAGGAGCTGGAGCGGCTGCTGCCGGAGCGCCAGGAGCTCTCTGGGTGGCGGCGGGTGCCGCCGAGGGTGCAGCGGCCGGCGGGGGATTCGGGTTCTGGTTAGGATTTGTGTTTCCAGCCATGAGCATCTCCTCCATGGGCTTCCCTAGCCCTAGCCCCTGGTGATGGACACATATGGCTCATCATTAGATGTTACTAGTACAAGCTTGTAAGCTTGAACAATGTTAACAATAAGGTAACCAACAACAACTAACTCCTACGAAGCAAGAACATGTAGTATGGGAGAATGAAGAGAAGGCTAGCACACAGAGGGGGGTATATGAGTTGAGGTCTGGGGATCCTTTCCTTAATTATGGTGCAGTGCAACAAAGAACCAAGCAAATGGATACAAAGTGAGATTAAAGAGAAGAGGGAAAAAAGGCAAAACAAAAGGTAAAAAAAAGCAAGGAAAAGATGAGAGAGAAGCACAGCACCGCACAAAACTCAACTTTGTTTGTGCTCTTGTAGGGTTGCGTTTGTGTCGTTGCACTGCTACTTACTCCATCACCCAAGACATGGCTGCTCTTTTGATGCAAGGCGTCGGAAGAGAGAGAGGGTAAAGCTATATGAGAGGAAAAAGAGGATAAAAAGGATGAGAGCTTGGAAAGGGGGATAAGATGGAAAGAAAGAGAGGAACAAAGGAAAAGAAAGGCGGTGCTTGTGCTCCTTTCAAGGATTAAAAGGGGAGACAAGCAGGGAGAATTGGCCCCCAAGGCCCTCAGCTCGAAGCCAATGGAGAAGAGACGGCACGCACACAGAGAGGAGATGACGATGCACGCATATATAGATCTACACAAAGAATAAAAGCTTCGCCATGGCGGTTTCCAAGAACAACAAAGCCTGCCGGCGCGGCGAGATGGATCATCATACCCACCACATACTCCTATAAGAAAGCAAAGCTCCGTGACCATGGCAAGAGGAAGAACACCGACCAAGAACAAGGCACCAAGATCCATCCCGGCAGGTGAGAGATCTCATACGCCCGGCCCCAACTCAAGTCGCGGCTAGCTACAGCCGATTATTCGATCGAGATCGATGTTTGCTTACCTGGTGCCACTGCGCCGCATCCATGCATGCAAGGATCCCAATTGCGCTCCTCGCCAGCGATTCGTCCGCGTGAACAAGGGCCGAGGAAGACGAGAGCTCAGGAGGAGGGAGATGAGGAGGAGCCTACTGGATGGGACGGGCGAGGGAGGAGGAATGCCCTGTGGAGGATGGCCGAATGGAATTGCTGGCCCCTTCTCTAGTCTCCTCCTCCATATGATGAGATAGTGGGATTCTTTTTGCCAATTTTTTTATGCCATAGCTGGCCGAGAGAAGGGGCGAGGAAGAGCAAGAGAAATTGGCAGTTCTGGAAATGTGTCAAAATTCTTTCCTGTAGGCCTTGGAGTGTGTCTTGTGCGTGTTGCGAGTTTTGGACAGGTCCGGAGAGGATGGGGAAAAAACAGTCGGTGACAGCAGTCAACACAGAGAAGAGAGGCAGCCGCGCAGCCCTGAGAGAATGATGGTCCGTGGGGCCACGCACGTGCGTAGGACACCGTGCCACGTGCCGGCAACTAACCGGGGTGTTTTTAGTGCTTAACACATTCTGAACTCAAGAACCCTGGCCCCTTGCATTGGGTCGATGATCAACGCTGTAGTAATTTGTTTGTCGAAATAAAATGCAATGCCTACTGAATTCATGTAGTGATTCTCATAGTGAATTAGATGTAAGCAGAGGTCAAGCGTGGTGAATAAGTCTATCACGAGGTAACCGATGAGGAAAAAAGATTTTGGTAATGTCATGCCTACTGAATTCATGTATTTTTTGTTTTAAGCTGAACCAGCTTAATGTTTGGAACTTGTGATGATGTCAAAATTCAAACAGCGAAGATTGATTGGTACTCCCTCCGTCTCAAAATAACTGCACATCTCACTTTCTGAGAAGCGAAACATCTTTAAATTAGATCAAAATTTATATTAAAAAAAGTACTGCTATCTATGATGTGTAAAGAGTATCGTTAGATTGAGCAAAGAGTATACCTTCTGAATAAATTTATTTAGAGATACAAATATTGATATTTATTTTTTGGAAAAAGTCCGATTTACCACCTTGAACTAGCACACAAGTCTGGTTTTCAACCTTAAACGACAAAACCAGACATAAAAGGTCATCCAACTATCAAAACCGTGCAAGTTTCAACCTTTGAGCGGTTTTGGAGGTGGTTTTCCATTTTGTGAAAATGTTAAAAAAATGGTTTCATCTAAAAAATCATAACTAATTCATTTTAAATCAGAAAAATATGGAACTTATACCCAAAGTTTTATAAAAATGTCACCTATCTATTGGTGAACTATTTGGAGTCATCTGCATCTTATTATTCATATTCCTAGTATTTTTAGAAAAAGCAATAAAAACTAGAAACTTGAACATATAATATTTAAAAAAACTCCAAATAGTGCACCAATAGATAGGTGACATTTTTATAAAACTTTGGGTATTAGTTCCATATTTTTATGATTTAAAATGAATTAGTTATGATTTTTTAGATGAAACCATTTTTTTAACATTTTCACAAAATGGAAAACCACCTCCAAAACCGCTCAAATGTTGAAACTTGCACGGTTTTGATAGTTGGATGGCCTTTTATGTCTGGTTTTGTCGTTTAAGGTTGAAAACCAGACTTGTGTGCTAGTTAAAGGTTGTAAATCGGACTTTTCCCTTATTTTTTATATTCTTAGCCAAATTTAAAAATGTTTGACTCCTCAAGAAGCGATATATGCACTTTATTTTGAGACGGATGGAGTACACAGGAAGCCTCGATGCTAACTTGAGAAATAGGATGAAATTTGATTGGTCGTCCACGCCATTCCAAAGTAGAGATTCAACACACACACACCTAGCAACACACACACACACACCTAGTAACAGAGGAGCACTCAATTCTGCGTCATTTAATTTCGTCTCCGGCAGCTAGCTTCTAAGAATAAGATCAATCCATTGTGTTGTCAGTCTTCAAAATTTTACTCAAACGCGAAGAAGGCATTTTCTCGATGCGTCCGGCTATATCCGAGCGACACAATAGGTGTCTTGCATTGCATGCTACAGCGGAGACAGATGCCACGTACTACGCCTAGGTAGGGCACACGGCTCAGTAGTGGTTTGGTGGGGCTTGACAGCAGTGGGGAGAAAACCGGAGGACATATGCATGGCAGACGAGACCGAGTGTGTGTTGTATGGCGGCAGCAGTGGCACAGCAGATGGAGCGTGTGTGAACGAGGTGGAAGAGTGCAACAGAAGCTAGAGCGAGGGGTTTGGAGTGCTGTGGAGGTCAACATTGCGAAGATTTTTTTCTCTCTCTTTCTTCAAATTGAAGACATCTGTAGTACAAGTTACTAGCGAACTACGGCGAGAGGTACGATACGGAGTACGGATCTGTACACACGCCTTTACTTGCATTCTTCGCTAGTCGTCTTCACACACCACAGCCCCCCGGCCCGAGCATCAGCACCTGGTCCGGCCGGTTTCTTATACGCGCTGGCCCCCGCGTCAAAAAGGCCTCGCGAGAACCCGCGGCTACATACAGTGATACAGCACCCAGGTGCCGGGTGGTGGTGGTGGTGGTGTGGAACGCCGGACGCGCTAGCGAATGAGAGCGGGTGGTGAGGGGAAGGCTTGCGCTCGGCTCGGTTCGGTTCGTAGTGGAGCGGAGGGCCCGCGGCGGCAACTCCCCCGACCCAACACCCCAACCATCGGCGGGCGGAGGAAGACTCTCTCCCTCCACACGCGGTGCGTCGCGGGTGGCCGCGCGCGCGCACGGAGGCGGAGAGAGATCGCACTCACCCTGTCAGCCAGCCACCGGAGGAGGGCCTACCCAACCGCGGGGGCGTGCATGGCGTTGCCGGATGCCCGCCCGAATGCCCCGGCGC
This sequence comes from Cenchrus fungigraminus, assembly GCA_036936925.1. Lineage (NCBI taxonomy): Eukaryota > Viridiplantae > Streptophyta > Magnoliopsida > Poales > Poaceae > Cenchrus > Cenchrus fungigraminus. Next base: position 14,932,853 of record CM072772.1, on the reverse strand, counting down.
GCGGGTCCCCCCGCCCCGACAGGCGCTAAAGCGACCGCGCACGCCTGCGGGCTGCGTGGCCGCCCACCCCGCCCGGGCCCCGCGCCCGCCCGCTAGTGCGCGAGCGCGGATGGGGTCGGTCGGGGGTGCGGTGGGACTGTGAGGACTGGGAGCCGCAGCCGCAGCCGCAGCCGCAGCCGGGCTCCTGCTCCTCCTGCTGCTGCAGCACCGCACCGCGCGCGTCTCCTGGCCGCTGCTGCTGCCGCCGAACGAGTGCGGGTGGGGCTCATGATGGCCACGTACCATTATTGTCGGGGCTGCCAGCGGCGATCCATCGATGCAAATTCCCTCGCCGTGTCCCCATTCACCTACAACTGCATGCACTCGCTTGCTGCGCGCCGGCCGGAGGGTTAATCCAATCTGGGTAGCTATCCGTTCCGACCCCCATTTGCTTGCTTCCAAAAGCACGGCCTCTCTCTCTATATATATATATATATTTGAAAGTTAGCTATATATCCCTGTCACCCTGTGTGCTACCCCATCCACTGTAGCTTGCCTCTCGCTCGGTCCTCGCCTCCTCGGAGACGGGGAAAGAAAAGGCCGGGGGAAAAGACGATATGACACGAGCTAGAAGCAGAGAAGCAGCTGGGTAAAGACAGGGATCGAAAAGAAACCTATAGCTACCTTTAATTTGCCACACGCATTATAGATAGTTCGGGAAAAATCTCTTCTCGATCAGTTCGGTTGTTCCTGCGCGCCTCCCTTTATCCCCTCTCTCTTTTTCTCTGTCTTTTCTGCGCGCGATCGAGCTCGATCGAAAGCAGCAAACGCGACGCGAAAGCTGGCGGTGATGATAATCGCCCACAGCGTGCGCGCGCTTCCGGACAAGTACGTCGTACGAGGCTGATGGAACGGAGCCGCGCCTGCCGGATTGTTTTAGTAGTAACCAACCCGTCATCTAACCCAACCCCTCTCCTTTTGTCAAAAGCCGCAAGTCGAGAAGAAAAGAAAACCGCTAGCTTTTGGGTTTCGCAGGTAGGTTCTCCGGCAGTTCACTTCACCCTTTATTTGTGTGACATCGATCGATCGATCGATCCATCTGCGTCGGTCTGCCCAGCTGCTCATCAGTGCAGCGTAGTCGCAAAGCCGGTGACTGGTCTGAAGGGAATAAAGCTGCCGGCGATTACGCGGCTGCTTTGGTGACAGGATAAGCTAGGTTTAAGTTTACCCCCCGGTCCTTAATGATGACTTGCGCCGTTTAATCTACGGGCGGACGGTTCTCTCCTTTTTGGAGTAGGTTAAGCCCGAGTACATCTCTGTTAGGTCGAATGCTTATATATGTTATCATTTAACCATTCTCCACCTTTCGATTATCCGTTGAAAATTCTCTTGCGTACGTGGCCGGAATATCGGCGGTAATCGAAATGCCAACAACTTTTTTCTAGCCTGGTTTTGTTTATTACTAGCGCGCACAAGTCGCATTGCAAAAGATCGCACGGCGATCTTGTCACTGCCCGCAGGTCATCAGGCCATCATGGCGTTTGGGGATCGAAACGGGCGGGGAAAACGCACCACCAGCTTCATACCGTACAGCATGTATACACCTGACGACGACCCATACCCTGCGGCCTCTCTCTGTGGAAAGCGAGCAGGGCACAGCGTGTGTGTGCTCGCCCCCGTCGCGGCAACGAGCCAGCAGCAACCGACAAAGCCGACGAACTTTCCTGCCCACCCAGTCACCCACCACATAGCACGGCGGGAGATGATCTTGCCCTTGCTAGCGACGACGTAGCCGCTGGGCTGGCATGCCGCGCGCTTAATTTATGACCGCAGGTGCAACAAGGCTGCAGCTAGCCGCAAAGAAGCCAAGCCATGGCAGGGGAGAAGGGATCACTGACTTCCACCTCAATGCCGGGGCGGAGGGGGATCGATGCGTCATCTCATCGGAGAGCGCCGGAGGCCGGAGCGGCGGCTGCCTGCCTGCCTGCCCTGCTGCCGCCACCCTTTACGAATTGAATGAAGCTCGCTGCTGGCTGCCAATGCCACGCCGAAAAGCTAGCTTCTCGCCCTCTTTTATCGTGTCTGGTGGTACTCTACAACAAGTAGCCAGCCGTAGGACGGCTTTCTAGTACGAGTAGGGTCTGTGGCGTCGGCATCCGGCTATCATCGCGCCGCGACCGAGCGGCGCGTAGTGGGCTGGTGGTACTGGATGGAAGGATAGGAGAGCGCGCGAGCTGTGGCTCTCCCGGCCGGGCGCTCGACTCCGATCCTCGTCCACCCACAGCGGCGTGCATGCATGCGTGGTTTCAGTACGTGTTCAGGCCGCGTGCATGTGATGCGCACCACACCGGGGCGCGGGTCGCATGGTTTTGTGGTGCCGCAGCGCAGCTGGGGATGGATTCGGATGTCTGAATTTTCTTTTTTGAAAAAATTGATGTCTGAATATCTGAATTCGTATTGGCAAAATCATCAATATGGATATCTGTATTCTCGTTTTTAATGTGAATGTTAAATGGATGCATATGTATTCGATTTCCAATTTTTTCTCTATCCAGTTCCAGATTCGTATTCGACAAAAATGTGAACTATTCGACAACTATCCGTATCCGTGTAGAACAAAGTACTCATGAAATCTTCCAAAACTTATTTTTATGACTAATTAGTAATTACAAAATGATCTTTTTGATTATAACTGACGAGGGGCTAGATTAGAGGTGACCATCACTGTCCTTAATCCCCCCAACTCAGACCAAGCGGGCCCCGCAATGAGCGGGACCCACGCTGATGAGATCCGGTATCATGAGTACCAGAAACAGTAAATACGAGCAGCTCGATGGCCTTGCCGGCCACTAGAGTTTTTACTTTCTTTAGACGGATTTCCTGGGTTTATTTCCGTAAAGGAAAACAGCCACAACGTCACCCTATGCCCCTCCGAGTAGTTCATGCATATGCACGCGGCCTCCGAGTAGCTGGCTTCCAAGCTAAAGACCTCTGACCAGCTCCCGACTCGCACGACTACTCTCCGTCTCCAACAAGTCGATCCTTCACACTTAAGGAACCACCGAGGGGTCTCCACGGTACCAACAGCTAACTACCCACCTTTTGCCTACGCCAGGCCGTACCCACTTGGGCCTGCGGCAGTCAGAACGGGATGGGCAGGTGACTATCACCACGACGGCCACAGTGGAAGTCATCTCCTCCGAACTGAAGCTTTTTACCCCTTGACTGTACTTTCTATCTCCTTTTTTTACTTTTTTTACAACCTCCCCTTGAGATATAAAAGGGGAGTCTGGGCCTCCTGCCAGGGGCACGAGGTAACTTCTTTCTCCTCTCCGGATGAGCTCTCTCTCTGTTGTTCTTCTTCTTCCAGCCAGACTTGGCTCCCACACACACGTACGCAGACTTCTGCTACAAGAACCACGTACACACACCATAGAGACTTGGGACCAAGCTCCCTCTCTCGCCTATTTGTATCCCACTACTACAAATCAGTGCAAAGAACACGAGCAGTGCGAACTGGACGTAGGGTATTACTCTCCGGAGGCCCGAACCAGTATAAATCCTTGTGTCCCATTTCGCACACCGTCTGAGGCCCGGCACGCAATCCGAGAAATTTATTGCCGACGGTTACAGAACGCCTGCAGTTGGCGCGCCAGGTAGGGGTCTTTTGCGTGTCACGACGCTTTGCAGTTCTTGGATGGCCAACCACGTCAAGAATCGGGCGACGACGGCATACGCACTCCGGCGGCCCGAGCTTCATCATCACCACGGACGGCGAGCTGGCTTGGCACGACTCCAGCTCCCTGTGCCGCACCACCAAGGTCTTCGATCCTGAGTACTCCTTCGACTGGCCTTGCGGCCACCATGGCGTCTCGGTCGCATTCCCGAATACACAGCGACGCCAACGGCAACCGCGACTCGCCGGCAACGACGACGACGGCCGCGGCACCGACGGCTGCAGCGACGCCAACGGCAACCACGACTCCGCCAGTAACGACGACGGCGGCCGCGGCGCCGACAGCTACAGCGATGCCAACGGCAACCGCGACTCCGCCGGCAACAACGACGGCGTCCGCGACGCTGACTGCGGTAGCGACGACAACGACAACCGCAACTCCAACAACTACTCGGAGACAGAGTCGGGCGCTGCGAACCAGCAACACGGAAGGCCGCCAGTCGGAGGACTTCTACTCGGAGACGGAAAATCAACTCGTGCGAATCGATACACGAACTAGCAAGTCGGAGACGGAGAGGCAACTTGTGTGAACAAACTTGTCGGAGCCAACAAACAACTCGTGCCAACAACTTGTCGGAGACAAAAACACAACTCGTGCCAACAATTTGTCGAAGACAAAAAACAACAATGTGAAGCTCCCGGCCACCAGCGAGGTGTTCGCCTGCACGGTGGGCAAGAGGCCAAGCATGGCCAAGTACTACTTGGAGACAAAAGCTACTCGGAGACATAAGAGAGGTCGTCCGAATCGGACCGGTGCGGCTCTCCTCCGACCACGGCCGGCGGCAGCGCGACATCATCTCGTCCGGCTTAATTGCTAATTCATTTTCTTTCTCATGGATTGTCCAACAATTTAGACTACAAAAATAACAAATATATGTTGTAGTGTTGTATTGTGTGTTCACACCGTGCATCAAATTAATATTTTTCTTAACAATAGATAGTCTCGCAAATCACTAAATGCGATGTGTTTCCTTAATACGATGTGTTTCCTTTGAGAAGAGGAACCTACAAGCTGGAAATGCAGCTTCACATTACATCCCACAAATGATGGAATAGAAACCTCATGTCATGGTATGTCAGACACTGTAACTTTCACTCCTCCCAAAACCTATATCGTGACATTGATTCATTTTTAAAGAGGTGATGAAAGAAATAGGATGCTGGTAGCTTAAGTGGGGAAGAAGTGAATTAGGTAACTTAAAAACTTAAACTTACAACTACCATTATTTACTAAAAACTAAACTAGAACATACTATCTAAATGTGCAATTATGGCTTGTTCTAGTGTGGAATCCTCGTCCCAATGAGGTTTGCAACCTATAACAAATCCTAATATAGTACTCTATGAAAGTAAAATCACACTAGGATTGCAAGTATGCTGAAATGTGGAAATGTAAAGAGGGGACGAGGAGGAAGCAAACTCTTAGACACAATATTTATTCCGTGGTATCGGTATACACTAAGCTACTATTTGTCCACGTTGTTGAAGCACTCACACAAGAGTATTGCTTTTCGGTCACCAAATCTCTCCAAAGACGCAACTTGACTTGTCACAAAGGCACTCACTAATCCTCTTGATCACCTTGATGCTGCCTCCACTAAGGAGCTTCTCCATCAAGGGAGAGGGTGTTGATGGTTGAAGCACGTAACAACCTTCGATCCGCAAGTGTACGGACCTACACCTTTTTCACCACGGGGATTCCCTAGGTTCTTGTCAATCCGCAGAGCAAGGGGATTACAAGCATTTGATCTAGCACTAATCTAGCACTAATCTAGTTAACTAAACAAATCTTAAACTAAAGACTAACCTAAAGGCACACTACTCTACACTAGAGAGGGTTGTGAGGTGCACAAGATGTAAAAGACACTTGCTCATAGGGTCTACGATACTTGATCAAGCAATCGCCAAAAGATACAAAACCAATCTAATCTATCGGGGAGTGTGACTACGGTTTCGCCCTTTCCCTCCCCTCGTACTGTCACTACGTGAAGGTATTCATGACTAGACCTATGATGATCACGACGTATTGAAGGGTTCTATGGGAGTAGTGAGATCTATACTCCCGAAAAGCACGGTAGCTAACCTTGAACATCAAAGCATCATCAACACTAGATTGATAGATTGAAACCATAAAAGAGTAGGCGATTACATAACAAGATCGTTTACAACCCCATGGACAAATGAGAAGTTTACCCCATCAAGGCACTAAGCATGGCGCCGTTGATCATGGTGACGCTTCCGACGGTGTCTTCCTTCTCCTCCGGGGGTGTCGTGGCAGGGCCTCGACGTCCTCCTCCACTTGTGGTCGCCTCCTTGAACTTGATCGATGATGAGGGGATAAACCGGGGGTAATCAGCTTAGCTCCCAAATCCCAAATCACGAGGGCTAAAAGTGGCCCACATCCGCAACGGCCCAACACCGACGACCAGCAAGACAGGCCCAGCTCTCCCCGAGGGCAGCGGCCTGGCATCGTCTGCGGACCACCTCCGACTTAAGCGTCGCCCCGCGCGACCTAAGAGAGCGCCCCGATCCCTTAGAGGCGGGCTCCGTCCCGCACGATCTAAGGTTCCTTCGCTTGTAGCCCACCGGCAGGCCCCCCCCCTAACGAGGGCTGCAACATGGCGCGGGCGGCCCCGCGTCGCCCGGGACGTGCAGGCGCCACAGGGCAGGCGGATCTATGCTGTCAGGAGGTCAGGCCATGATAAGATTTTCCCTGGCGTGGGAAGCGGACTGCCCCGGCGTCCCATCACCTGGATATCGAACAGTGGCGAAGGACAGGCGAATCCTTCGCGTGTAAGGCATCGGACGGTGAGACCCAACTCAGCGGCTATCAGAGGAAAGGTCGAGGCTTGCACAAGAAGCCTCGACCTTCCAGACCTGCGAAGCCCTGAGTCGGGAGGAGCTAGAGCCGGGACTTGGGCCGTGCCATTTGTGGGCCGCACGAAGCACGACATTTTGGCACGACCCGAAGCACGACACGGCACGATAAATTTTGGGTCATGCCAGCACGACACGAATCCGAGGGCCGTGCCGTGCCTAGGATCTCGGCACGACGGGTGGCACGGCACGACACGTATTTTGGGCCGTGCTTTGGTCGGCACGACACGAAAATGACCCAATAGCAATTCCGTAGGTTATTCCATCTTAATATCATTCATTATATGCATTATATAGTCTAATATAACTAGTATCATATAAATAGATCACAAAATCTACCTTACACGTATGAAATTGTGATAATGATCATTCATAACATAATAATGTTGTGTTCTCGTATGGTCACAAGTAGTGATATCGCAAGGGCTGTGCTTAGGCCGGCACGGCACGAAGACATGCCGCCGTGCCATGGGCCGTGCTTGGGCCTAGTAAAAAAGTTGTCGTGCCAAGTCGGCACGGCACGACGTGCCTCGCGTGCCTAGAAGTCTAAGCACGATGCGGCACGAGGCACGAGAGGGCCGGGCCGTGCCAGGACGGCCCGGCCCAAGTCCCGGCTCTAGGAGGAGCTATCTTGGAACGGGAGCCCCCAGCTACGCCGCCCTACGAAGACTACCGCGCCTAGCACAGCGTACGGTGCCAACCAAAGACGACGGCCCACGACGCGACATTGTTGAAGCACTATTCCGGCACTGGTACAACACTGTAGCAGGACGCCGTTTTACCATCTTAACCCTTGTACGCCAGCCCCCTTGGACTATAAAAGGGGAGGCTGGTACCCGGAAAAAACAGGGAACACGGCAAGCAACAGCAAACACAATCAGCCACCAACACACTTCCACCGAGCTCTCCTAGCTAAACCACACTCAGAGACCTGGGACACGCTCCCTTTCTCGATCTAAGCTTGTACCCCCTACTACAAGCCCACGTGGGCATATAGAACACTCTTCCGAACTGGACGTAGGGCACCCCGTGTGCCTGAACCAGTATAACCCCTGTGTCTCTAAGCCCAACCATCCGGATCAGACGCACGAACATACCAAAATTTACTTGCCGGCGGTATCAAACCCCGACAGTTGGCGCGCCAGGTAGGGGAACTTCGTGTGTCACGACGCCACCAAGGGTCCGGATGGCCCACTCCGACGAGCAGTCGGTGCGCGGCGCCGTGTTGCGTTTCGGCTTGCTGGACTTCGTCTTCGACGGTCCAGTTGAGTCACCAGCTGGGGCCGTATTCTTGCGGTCCCAACCCGATGCTCCCGTCTTCCTCAGGGCCAGCCGCCTGAGGAGCCACGATCGACGAAGTCCGCCACCGACCGAGTCTGGGACCTGGTTGGTCGCGACATGGCGGTCGCCCTGGGGCCGAACCCGTCTCAAGAGCTTTTCCGCTTTGCGGCATACGCCACCTCGATGCTCGTCTTTGGCTTGCAGGGGGAGGAGGCACTGTCTTGGGATGAGTTCAAGCTCTGCTACGACTCCGTGTACCCCGAGGGTCAGACATGGCTGCCCTGCGGTGGGGCAGATGCCCCCACCGCAGCAGCAGACCCACGTTCAGTCCCCTCGGAAGCATCCCAGGCGAGCTGCGACGAGGCCGAAGGCATGGCGCCCCTTCGAAAGAAGGCGTCGATGCTCCACGACCCGACACGTGAGTGCTTCGTCCTCCAGCAGCAAGTCGACGCGGTCCACTACACTCGCTCCGACGAGAGCTCCGCAGAAGGTGAGCCCACTTCGCCTGACATTTCCGCCAGTGAGGAGCCCCCACAAGCCGGGGACGATCACGAACGGCAGCATGCCCGCCTCGACGAGCTCGATGAGGCTAGGAGGGCCCTCGAAGAGGAACAGGCGAGGCTCCACCACGAGCTCGGCATGGGGGCCGCAACCACGCCTGCGCGCGAATGCGCGCAGGAAGTGCGCCGCTGCATCATCGACGACGTTCACGGGACCCCTGTTGCCAAACGGGCCTCCCAGAACCTCGTCGCGGTGGCTGTACTCCTCTGAGTCGGCCCCGAGCCAGCAACCCCGGAGGAAAAGAAGCTCCGTCAGCACCTCCAGACGCTCCTCGACGCGGCCGCCGTCCAACAGTCGGAGAGCTCGGTGTCCCAGCGGCGGGAAACACGGGCCCAGGCTCCGGAACGCTCGGCTCATCGCGGCTCCTCACGCCCGTCGGGGCAGCCAGGCCGCGCGGAGAGCGTTCGCTCGCCCGCCAAGCAGAAGGTCGGCTCCAACCGCGGCGCTCGAGGCGCATCCTCGACACGTGGGAGGACCATGACCAGTGGCGGCTCCGGCGGCGAGCGCCGGCCGCGGAGGGAGTACAATCGGAGGTGCGGGGGCCGCTACGATAGCAGTGAGGACCGTAGCCGAAGCCCGACGCCTGACCCCCGAGGTCCGCGGGCCTTTGGCGCCAACGTCCTCGCCGCAGCTCCTCCAGCTCGATATCGTGCTCCGACCACGGTCGCGAAGTACGATGGAGAGACCAACCCGAGCGTCTGGCTCGAAGATTACCGCCTCGCCTGCCACAACGGCGGAGTGAGCAACGACCTGTTCATCATCAAGAGCATCCCTCTGTACCTTGCCAACTCGGCGCGAACCTGGCTCGAGCACCTTCCTCGAGGGAGGATCAGCAGTTGGGCTCAGCTCCGAGACGCCTTCATAGGGCACTTCCAGGGCACCTACGCCCGACCCGGCAACGCTTGCGAGCTTCGCCATTGCCAGCAGAAGAAGGGTGAAAGTCTCTGCGACTACATTCACCGCTTCTCCAAGCGTTGCGCCGAGCTCCCCGACACGGCGGACAACCAGGTCATCACAGCCTTCCAGGATGGTACCACGTGCGAGATCCTTGTCCATCGAATAGGGCGAGTCAAGCCGAAAACCATCCGGAAGCTCCTCGACCTAGCTACCGACCACGCCGATGGGGAGGAGGCCATCGCCTTCAGCAAGAGGAAGCCCGAGGAGGAACTCAGTGAGGCTCCGACCACCCGGCCGGAGAAGAAGAAGAAGAAGGAGCGAAAGCTCCGCAGCAGCAACCTGGTAGCGGTGGCCGACAAGCGGCCGCCCAAGCCGAAGACGGCCCCACCGAGGGACCATTTCGAGAAGATGCTAGAAGCCCTCTACCCTTACCACGAGGGGCCAGTCAAGCACACCTTGAAAGATTGCAACCTCATGAAGAGCTACCTCAGCGGAGCCATGAAGAACAAACCGCAGGACGCGGCTAAAGCCGGCGCCGCCAAGAACGCCGACCACGACGAATTCCCCAAGGAAGACGGCGTCGTCATGATGATCTTCGGCGGGACGCCTGCTCGCCCACCAAGGCGCAAGCACAAGCGCATCCCGCAGGAGATCTACCACACCGAGCCGGTCGTGCCCTCGTACCTCCGGTGGTCCGAGACGGCCGTCACGTACGACCGAGCTGACCACCCCGACCACATTCCACAGCCGGGGGCTTACCCCCTCGTGGTGACACCACTGTTCGGCACCAAGCGGGTGCACAAGGTGCTCATGGACGGGGGTAGCGGCCTCAACATCGTCTACATGTCCACCCTCAGCAGCATGGGGATCCAGCGATCCCAACTCCGCCCGTCATCAACTCCGTTTCACGGTGTAGTACCCGGGATGGAGGCGGTCCCGCTCAGGCAGATCGACCTGCCGGTCACCTTCGGTACCGAGGGAAACTTCCACAAGGAGACGCTCACCTTCGAGGTGGTCGGCTTCCCGGGTACATATCACGCGATCCTTGGAAGGCCGGCATACGCCAATTTCATGATGGTCCCCAACTACACCTACCTCAAGCTGAAGATGCCCGGGCCGAAGGGGGTGATCACCATTGACACCAAGTTCCAGCACGCCTACGAGTGCGACGCCGAATGCTTCCACTTCGCGGATGCTCTCGTCCGCGCCGACGAGCTCGCTGCAGAGCCAATTCCCGAGGTACTCGACATTCCGGAAACCTCCAAGCGGGCGACATGCTCTTTCGAGCCCACGAAAGACGCCAAAGAGGTGTCTGTGTCTGACGATGGCCGCACCCTCCGCATTGGTTCGACGCTCGGGCCTGAGCAAGAAGAGGCACTCGTCCTTTTCCTACGGACGAACCTCGACGTTTTCGCATGGAAGCCCTCTAATATGCCAGGCATCCCGAGGAATGTCGCAGAACACAAGCTCAACATCAAGCCAAGCGCCAAGCCGGTCAAACAGAAGCTGTGGCGCTTCGACGGCGACAAGTGCAAAGCCATCCGGGAAGAGATCAAGAAGCTCCTCGCGACGGGTTTCATCAGAGAAGTATACCACCTCGAGTGGCTGGCCAACCCTGTGTTGGTAAAAAAGAAGAATGGCAAATGGAGGATGTGCATTGATTACACCAGTCTAAACAAAGCATGCCCGAAGGATCCGTTCCCTCTGCCATGCATAGACCAAGTTGTGGACTCAACCGCTGGGTGAGAAACCCTCTGCTTCCTCGACGCCTACTTGGGATACCATCAGATCGCGATGGATTCCGACGACCAGCTGGCCACCGCGTTCATCACCCCTTTTGGCTGTTTTTGTTACTCTCCCATGCCATTCGGGTTGAAGAATGCAGGTGCCACCTTCCAAAGATGCATGCAGCTTGTCTTCGGCGAACTCATCGGGCAGCTAGTCGAGGCGTACGTCGACGATATCGTTGTGAAGTCAAGACAAACAGGAGATTTGGTCCCCGACTTGACGGTCGTCTTCGAGAAGTTGAAGAAGTTTCAGGTGCGGCTAAACCCCGAGAAGTGCGTCTTCGGGGTTCCGAGGGGTATGCTCCTCGGCTTTGTCGTATCAGAACGCGGCATAGAAGCCAATCCAGAGAAGATCTCAGCCATCACCAGCATGGGGCCAATCCAAAATATCAAGGGGGTACAGCGGGTGACTGGATGCTTAGCCGTGCTCAGCCGGTTCATCGCCCGTCTGGGCGAGTGAAGTCTGCCTCTCTACCAGCTCTTGAAGAAGTCGGAACACTTCACCTGGACCCGGAGGCGCAGGAGGCACTGGAGTCCCTCAAGAAGTCGCTCGAGAAGCCACCCGTCCTCACGGCGCCAGCGTCTAGGGAACCTATGTTGCTATACGTCACCGCCATGACTCAGGTCGTGAGTGCGGCCTTGGTGGTCGAGCGAGACGAGCCGGACAAGGTGTTGAAGGTACAATGACCTGTGTACTTCATCAGTGAGGTGCTCTCCGACTCCAAGACGTGCTACCCCCAGATCCAGAAGCTGATCTACGCTGTGCTGATCTCCAAGAGGAAGCTCAGACACTACTTCGATGCTCACCCTATCACGGTGGTTTCGAAGTACCCACTCAAAGAGGTAATCCAGAGCCCGGAGGTGGAAGGGAGGATTGCAAAATGGGCCCTGGAGTTGATGGGGCAGAGCATCACCTGCGCCCCTCGTACCGCCATCAAGTCCCAGGTCCTCGCCGACTTTGTCGCCGAGTGGACAGAGGTCCAGACGCCCGCGGCGTCGATTGAACACGAGACGTGGGCCATGTACTTCGACGGGTCCCTCACGAAAGAGGGACGTGGGGCCGGACTTGTTTTCATCTCGCCCCTAGGCGTGCGCATGGAATACATGATCCGGCTCCACTTCCCGGTATCCAACAATGTCGCTGAGTACGAGGCCCTCCTCAACGGACTCAAGTTCGCCCTCGAGATAGGCGTCCGACGCCTTGAAGTTCGAGGGGACTCCGAACTTGTCGTCAATCAGGTGATGAAAGAAGCAAACTGCGTCAACCCCAAGATGGCGGCATATTGCAAAGCCGTCAGAGAATTGGAGGACAAATTCCATGGGCTCGAGCTCAAGCAGGTGCTACGGAGGTACAATGAGGCGGCCGACACTCTCGCCAAGGCAGCCTCGAATCGAATGCCGGTCCCAACGGTGTGTTCGCAAGCGACCTACGCGAGCCCTCCATTCGCTACGATGATGACGACCACCCGCTCGAGTCAGAGCTCCAGGAGGTCATGACACTCGGAGAGGCTTCCGAGCCCAATCTCGAGGACCCCGACTGGAGGATCCTGCTTCTGGAGTGGATGGTGGAAGGGAAGCTCCCGACCGACAACATTGAAGCACGACGCATCGCACGTCGAGCCAAGTCCTTCAGACTCATCGACGGGGACCTCTACCGGCAAGGCGGGGCCGGAATACTCATGCGCTGCATCCTCACCGACCAAGGGCGGGAACTGCTGCGAGACATACACGCGGGGGCCTGCGGCCATCACGCCACTCCCAGGGCCATCGTCGGCAGCGCCTTCCGACAAGGTTTCTACTGGCCAACGACGATCGCGGACGCCAAGAATATCATGCGCAGCTGCGAAGGCTGTCAGTTCTACGCGCAGCAAACGCACCTCCCGGCGCAGGCGCTCCAGACCATCCCCCTCACCTGGCCCTTCGCCGTATGGGGGCTCGACATGGTGGGACCACTGAAAAAGGCGCCCGGGGGCTTCACGCACTTGCTCGTGGCAGTCGACAAGTTCTCCAAGTGGATCGAAGCGTGCCCCATCTGCAGCATCAGGTCGGAGGAAGCCGTCGAGTTCTTCACTGACATCATCTACCGCTTCGGAATCCCGAACGCCATCATCACCGACAATGGATCGAACTTCACTGGCAAGAAGTTCCTTCGCTTCTGCGATGATAACAACATCTGGATAGACTGGGCCGCCATCAGTCACCCGAGGACCAACGGGCAGGTCGAAGAGCAAATGGGATGGTTTTGCAGGGGTTGAAGCCGCGCATGTTCAAGAGGCTCGAAAAGTTCAAGGCAAAATGGGTGGCCGAGCTACCCTCGGTGCTTTGGAGCCTGCGAACCACCCCGACACGTGGCACTAGCCTCACACCATTCTTCATGGTCCATGGGTCGGAAGCGATCCTCCCGACCGACATCAACTACGGAAGCCCAAGAGTACGGGCCTACACCGACGAGGGGAATCAAGTTTCCCTCGAAGACGCCATCGACCAACTCGACGAGGCACGGGACGTCACCCTACTACACTCCGCTCGGTACCAGCAGGCCATGCGACACTACCACAGCCGCACCGTTCGGGAAAGGGCTTTCCAAGTCGGAGATCTGGTACTCCGTTGAATCCAGAGTAGCAAAGACCGCCACAAGCTGTCGCCGCCATGGGAAGGGCCCTTCATCATCGACCAAGTCCTACGCCCCGGCACTTACAAGCTCAAGGACGAAGAAGGCCGACCCATCACCAACGCATGGAACATCGAACAGCTACGTCATTTCTACCCTTGAGAAAAGCTTTCGTGTTCCCACAAAAAATGGCCTAGTTTCTCTTTCCAGCAACGAGCCATTTTTCTCACCCCAAAAATCCCTCGTAGCTCGGGGGCCCCACCCGGGGAAGTGGCATCGTCTTCTTTTTTTCCAGAACCTGAGGAAACGCTCGTAACCCGTCGTCCACGGTTCCGGGCCAGCCCAGAAGAGAAAATGGAAAAAATAGTAAGAAGGCAAACATTGCCAAAGCAAAAATCAACGGCCACGACCATGACCAACACCGTCTACGTGCCGCCGACTCCACCAACATCATCGCCACGAAGGATCTCGCCGATATCAACTCCATCGGCGATGGCATCGGCGACTCTGATGAACTCCAGCGAGCGAAGATGCCGAAGATCTGCATCATAGCCTGCCGGCCACCCCGGCGGCACGGTGGAAAGCCACGGTTCGTCTGACTGAGCATCGGCCACGGCCAAAGCATCTGAAGCCCCTCGATGTACCCTGGCGCGCACCGCCCTCCGAACCCGGTCGGGTAGCACCCAGAGACGGTCAACCAGCAAGGCCGGAGGAGATGCCACAACCCCGACGGCCACCTGTGCCGCGGTCGTGAGGATGTCGAGACGCGTCTCCGCGTCGAACTCCTGGCGCCGAAGGTCCCCCATCTCTCGGTGAAGGCCGAGCATCCTCTCCTCCGTGTCTGCAAGATGAAGGAAATGAGGAAGAATCCCTCAAGAAAGCGACCGGAGGGACAAGAATCGCCCGAGGCAGCTACCAACACGGCGAGCCTCCACTTCGTCGGCGGCAAGACGAGCTGCCTCAACTTCCACCTCGGCGGCCTCGAGTGCCACTCGGGCAGCTTCTAAAGCCTCCTCAAGCTGACGGTGAGCACGCAGAGCCTCCTCTAGGCAGCTCCCCATCTCCGCCATCTGCGTCGTCAAGTAGAGGATGCCCCCCGACGCACCCCGACCACGGGGTTCGTCAGCGCAGGAGCCGCGTCGCCAAGAAGAGGCCCGACGCCCGGAGCAGCCGCACCACCAAGGACCCTGCATGCGCGGAAAGATGACAAAGACAATAAGAAGCACGAAAGGTTAGAGCGGAACAACCGCCACCCTTCAAACGACGGAACTGACCTCCGACGATGCGGCGACGGCGGTCGCGATGCACCCTCCGATGCAACACGCTTTCCCCTCTCCATCACAAACAGGGAAGCCGAGGTAACGCCTTCCGAGCCCCTGCCTAAGCCTTTCTCTTTCGCTGCAAACGCTGCTGCACGAACTGGCGAAGAGACTAAGGCGAAAACCCTGGACAAGGGGGAACTTAAAGCGACGACGGTCGAAAGAGCATGACCGATCCTCTCCCTGGAGAAGGCTGGCCCAACAAAGGGTTCCGAACAGCCGCCGTCGTCACCAGAGCAAGGGACGAAAAGGGGTGGGCCCACAAGCGGCCAAGACCCGGGCACACGAGTGCCACGGGCATCCCGGCTCGTGTTCGAGCCCCAGACGAAAAATCTCACGGAATCCCCACCGAAGGGGAGGCAACGAGCCGCCAGGGTCAATCGAACGACCCTGAAAATAAATGAGATATTCGGAGGGGTTAATAAGATCTATCACCAGCTGATCCTGTCGGGACCCCGCGAACGGGACCCGGGTCTTACTCGAACCAACCCGCTAGTAGCTCGACGGGCACCATGACTTGGCCACCGAGGTAAGCCTTGGTGATGCTCACCCCTCTTTCCCTAACGAATGGGATGCGTGAGGAAAAGAACCAAACAGGCGACGAGCCGCTGGGGCCAATCGAACGACCGCCAAAATAAATGAGCCATTCAAAGGGCTCAATAGGACCCTACTACACTTCGACTGGCACCATGGCTCACCCGCTAAGGCAGGCCATGACAACACTCGCCCATAGGGCCAGACGCGGAAGCTTACCACACACAAACCTCCCAACAGCGAGTCAATTCCGCGCAAGGTACATGGAGGAGCCGGAACGGCCAAAAAATTAAAAAAAGACAAGAAGGATGCCGTAACAAACGGCGTCCCAATTCTTGAACAAAGCACCACCAGAGGCGTGGGAAGAGCGATTGCCCAAGAGTAGACCGGGCACGAAGCGGCAGATGAGGACTCTCGAAGATCCCATGCCTGCCGCAAACCCGTCGTCAGCCGCCTGGTGCAGAGCTCCGGCCGACTCCCAAGAGCGAGAAGTCGTCGGCGCGCTCACGACGTTGACGATGAAGCATTCTCCTCGAACCAGAGGAAGAACACTTCACGTAGAGACACAGGCGGCCGAACGAAACTCAGGGGGGATTCACGCCCCCGGAACGCAAGTACAAGAAGTTCCTCTCCCAAGGGAATGTGCCTGGCCTATAACAGGTCGAACCGCCCTGGGAAACAGAATGCCTGACTCGCGAATGCCTCTCCATTCGCTGAACTCCCACCAACTTCAGAAGAGCCAAGGGGTGGCACTACACTCAGGGGGACGAACCCCCCACGATGGGAGGAGCAACAGGTTTCTCTCCCTCTCCATATGGCTACCATGGAGTCTCACCAAGACGAAGTGGAGCTCCTTTTATAGGGCAGCACCAGCCCGACCACACAAGAAGGGTTGCGACTAGCGCGGGCTAGCTTACGAAACAAACTTAAACGGCCACCCACCCCGCCAGACGGCATTGCAGGAATTGATGACCCGCTGAGCGCTGCCGTCACATCAGCTGAAGCCGGCCACAGTTCCCCGCGACGTCGGGTCAAATCCCTCCGTCCGGCCACGTCGGCCTCAAAAGGCGAGCCGGTACTCGCCGTGGTTTAAATAAACACCCCGCAGCAGAGACCTTGGCTCCGCCGTGGGCTCGGGGGCTACACCCGGCGGGTGCGCTCGCGCGCCCCCACCGAAATGAAGATCAGAAGAAAAACGCCAATATCCCTGATCCTAAGGGCGAAATTCACCATTTCCCCCTTAGGCTCGGGGGCTACTGATGAGGGGATAAACCGAGGGTAATCATCTTAGCTCCCAAATCCCCAAATCACGAGGGCTAAAAGTGGCCCACATCCGCAACGGCCCAACACCGACGACCAGCAAGACAGGCCCAGCTCTCCCCGAGGGCAGCGGCCTGGCATCGTCTGGGGAACACCTCTGACTTAAGCGTCAGCCCACGCTACCTAAGAGAGCGCCCCGATCCCTCGGAGGAGGGCTCTGTCCCGCACGACCTAAGGTTCCTTCGCTTGTAGCCCACCGGCAGGGGCCCCCCTAACGAGGGCTGCAACGTGGCGCGGGCGGCCCTGCGCCGCCCGGGACGTGCAGGCGCCGCAGGACGGGTGGATCTATGCTGTCAGGAGGTCAGGCCATGGTGAGATTTTCCCCGGCGTGGGAAGCGGACTGCCCCGACGTCTCATCACCTGGATATCGAACAGTGGCGAAGGACAGACGAATCCTTCGCGTATAAGGCATCGGACGGCGAGACCCGACTCAGCGGCTATCAGAGAAAGGTCGGGGCTTGCACAAGAAGCCTCGACCTTCCAGACCTGTGAAGCCCTGAGTCGGGAGGAGCTATCTTGGAACGGGAGCCCCCAGCTACGCCGCCCTACGAAGACTACCGCGCCTAGCACAGCGTACGGCGCCAACCAAAGAAGACAGCCCATGACGCACCACTGTTCAAGCACTATTCCGGCACTATTACAGCACTGTGGCAGGATGCCATTTTACCATCTTAACCCTTGTACGCCAGCCCCCCTTGGACTATAAAAGGGGAGGCTGGTACCCGGAAAAAATAGGGAACACGGCAAGCAACAACAAACACAATCAGCCACCAACACACTTCCACCGAGCTCTCCTAGCTCACCACCACACTCAGAGACCTGGGACACACTCCTTCTCTCGACCTAAGCTTGTACCCCCTACTACAAGCCCCCGTGGGCATATAGAACACTCTTCCGAACTGGACGTAGGGCACCCCGTGTGCCTGAACCAGTATAACCCCTGTGTCTCTAAGCCCAACCATCCGGATCAGATGCGCGAACATACCAAAATTTACTTGCCGGCGGTATCAAACCCTGACAATCGATCCTTCTCGCGAATGATCTCTCTCCTCTCCAACCTCTCTCCCTTGTGGATGACCTCTCGGGCGAATGGCTCTCCTCTGCGAATAGAGGCGCCCACAATGACTTAGGGTTGCATCATCTTCACGCTCAAGAAATGGGGAGCCGAACCGACGCAGGAATGGGGTGGACCGGCCGGCCTGGGCCGACCGGCCCAGGCCCACTTCGGCCCGGTTCGGTCGCCCCTTCCTCCACGTGGGTCCTCTCGTCATTTTGAACTTGAACCCCTTTAATTGCATCATTTTGGCGACATCATCCCCGCACTTAAGATAGGGGTCTTCTCGCATGAAGTCCGATCTTTACGCTTTAGTCCTCGGGGATGCTCCGTTGTAACACCTTGGTCCTTTCCACCTTTGGGAGTGGTTTCACCTTGCACTTGAACACGAACGGGACTCCTCATTTGCTCCTTTGAACTTATTATAACTCCGTCTCTTAAGTTCATGTTTTCCTGCAAAAACACAACACTTCCAAATGCACATACAAAGTTGAACTTGTCATATCATTAGTGTGCCTAGTGGCGGGTTAGTTCTATAATCAAGCTCAAACCAAAGTGTAACGAACATGTTTGGGGTACCAAAATTCACCGTCAACAGGGGGTCTCCACGTCCCCCGCACATGATCGTCAACGCCGCTCCACACCAAGAAGGAGGGTCCAAGAATTGCTGAAGAGCCACTAAAGCCCCAAGGCCTCGAAAGCAACTTGTACACCTTGATTCACTGTAGAATCACCTCACAAGGTTGGCACACCTTGCATACACTCGGCTCTAAGCCTATGCTTGCACTAAACACTCTTAAAAGCTTATGCTAAGCCTTTAGATGAACACTAAAGCACTTTGGTGGCTTGTATGTGATCTCAGTGTGTCTTGCTCTCTACTAGACTCTTGCACACTCA
The DNA here is from genome assembly GCA_036936925.1 of Cenchrus fungigraminus. Classification (NCBI taxonomy): domain Eukaryota; kingdom Viridiplantae; phylum Streptophyta; class Magnoliopsida; order Poales; family Poaceae; genus Cenchrus; species Cenchrus fungigraminus. The sequence goes on along the minus strand of CM072772.1, from coordinate 14,914,000 downwards.
AGCACTCTCAAACGGATAGGTGAAAGGGGTATAAATAGCCCAAGACATCAAACTAACCGTTGGCTCAAAGTGGCTGAAACTTGAACCATCGGATGATCCAATTTGATAGGCATCGTCGGTTCATCTGGTGCACCCTTCCATGTCATTTAGCCATTGTATCTACCAACGTAATTGATCTGACGCTTGCACCAACGCTTTCCAAGCTGACCATTGGTTCATCTGGTGTTGATCCCTTTGCGGCTAAAAACTCTCTGTGTGAAATATTATAATTATGCTTGCATCGATGCTCCACCTTCAATTGCTCTGACGGTCCCATCGGTTGATCCTGGGCTCACACTTCTTCTGACTTGGCCGCCACAATTACTTCGACGCATGTAGAAAATATGGCATCGGTTCATCCGGTGGTCACTTTGAACCGAGTCTTCCCTCGTAGACCAAATGCTCTGGCGGTTGCACCGATGGTCCCGGAAACTTTTGTTTTGCTATGGTCTCCTTTGCATTGATTGTGGTTGCATCCATGAGATCTAAAATGCGTACAAACAGTATGCTTAATCTCATTGATCATGTTGGCATAAATCATCAAAATCATAACGAATAAATGGCTTTTATAGCCATGTTGACCTAAAACTCATCCAATGTATAAGAATGTAGGCAACCTTTTGAAATTAATAAGAGAAATATACACCTAGGTCAAGCTGAAAGGAAAATGTACCCTATTGCACCAACTATAAGTGTTCTTGCGCTCACTTTTGATCCGACAATGAAACCGCAGTTACTCACAATTTTTCCTTCTCCTAATTATCATCAATGATAACCACTCGAGAACAAAAAAAACCATCAATGGCCACAAGTACTAGGCATTTTTTGCCGTTTTGCCTCTAGCATCAAGCCGCCTTTATCTCTCGGTCACGTCAATTAATGAGCCCTGCCTGGCTTTTTCCGCAACCAGGAACGCGGTGGTCTAGCCATATCCGGTTCTCATGTCTCTGGGTCGGAGCGAGTGCCTGAAAAATTGTAGCCTAGCGCACGCCCTAGTCGTCAGCCTATTTACAGGCGGCGTTTTCTCGTGGGGCGATCGACTACGTGTGGTTAGGGGTGAAAACAGTTACGAAAATTTCCGATCGACCGAGCTTCGTTTCCGAAAAATATGAGAAACAGTGAAACGAAAATGGTAGGAGTTGGAAATGGTATGGAAATAGGAAAAAGTTGGTGGAAATGAAAATGGAAATGATAGTGGATTTGTTCCGCTGAATACATGTATCGACCGTTTTTGCTCGAAAAATTCCGTCGGAATTCCGAATTGTCAACGAATGGCCTATAAGCCTAGGTAACACCGAGGCCCAATATGACCCAATAACACAACCCTACGTATATAACTTTACTCCTCACTCGCAGTCCCCAACTCGCGGACACGACCGTCGCCAGCAGGCTAGCCGGCAGGTTGGCTGCTGTGACAGAAACTTGTTGGCTGCAGAATTTAGTAGTTGTGAGTCACAGGTGGTTATAGTATGAGCATATGGTGTAGTAATATTCATGTTGGATTGTTGGTCACTCATTTTGGTTGTGAACATGTTGCATATATGTCCATTCATGGTTTCGGTGTTTTCGATTCGAGGTAACGTTATCGATCGATATCGACATATTTTCGATCTGATTATTTCGTTTCCGATGTATCGATTTTTCGTTATCAGTATCGTTTTCGAGCGTATCATTTCCGTATCGTTTTCGAGTAAAAAAATATGATAGGAAATGATAATGCATATTTTCGATCGTTTCCGACCGATTTCATCCCTACGTGTGTTGGCTTTGGCTCGCTCGCTTCCTTGTTTGTGCGCTTTGTTAGGTCGGGAGACGGTGGGAATGGAATGGACCACACCACAGGACCAGGTAAGCTGCTGTGCTTGGCCACCGCCCTTTTCCACAAAGATGAAAACGTCCAAACGCATAGATTTCGCTTGAAAATGTTCCTTTCGAGCGGGTTTTGTCACTGGTCGCGGTCGGTGTTCATGCTTGTATACTCCCTCCGGTTCAATATTAGAAATCGTTTTGGATAATATTTGAGTCAAACATTAGGAATATAAATCATGAATAACTTTTAAGTCGTTGAGTTTGAAAATGTGAAAATCATATAAATAGATTTATCTTGAAAATTACTTTTATAAGAATATACATATATAACTTTTCAATAAATATTTTTATAGAAAAGAGAAGTCAAAGTTGTGCTTTGGTGACCGTCTCGCTGTCATAAACGACTTCTAATACTGAATGGGAGGGAGTATATGGTGTATCTCCTAGTCCTATTCTCCTCCCGAGTGTTGCGTTCCTGAACAGGTAAAGAGCAGAGCCCAACGAACGTGCAGACTGGTTTCTTTCTTGCAGGTAAACGTCTCCAGAAAACGCTGAAATCAACGTAGGGTGACTAGTCAGACGGCGGTGAGGTGTCGTCCTGAGGATCGGGCCGCGTCTGCGTCTGCGTCTGCGTCTCGGTTTCGATTTCTTTTCACTACCCCCCGTCGTTCACGGCGATTTTTCACCGCGGTAGACGGGCGGATCGGGCGACGAAATCCGGGGATCGGAGGGGACCCAGGTGTTGTCTAATCCCGTGGCACCTCGACGTGGGCTGCACGCCTCCACCTCCACCTCCCCCTCTGTCCGCGAGTAGTGGATTCTCGCATCACCCCGGATCCCTCCTCCCTGCGGCGCATGCACCCCCACTTTCGCATCAGGCACAGAGGCAGGCCAACTGCCACTTTCTCCTCCGTGTTTTGTTTTTTATATAAGCCCTCGTCGCACACTGCTGCTGCATACGTCAGTGTTTTGTATATACAGGTGCTCTACGATTGTTCGTGTCATCCTTGTCATCTTGCCCTTCGTTTTTCCTCCTTGCTCTCTGGAGTTGTGTCCTCTTGCTGTTTGGGGGCATACTGCAAGGTTATTTTGAAAGGATACTGCAAGGTTATGAGATCGATCTGACGATGCATGGCCTCATGGGGAGCTGGAAAAACTTGTGAGCAAGTGGGAGAATATGAGGGGTACAGCGAGAGGACAAGGAGTGGTTGCTTCGTCCTGGCTAGGGAAAATAGTGGTTGGTCAAGCGTGACCGTCGGCCGAGAGGTCAAGCAGGTCTCAACAAAAAGTCAATCGTTTTCAGACGAAATTTTCTTTAGTGCGTCGCAATTCAAAACTTCAGATACAGTGATACACATGTTCATAGACAAACAAGTGAACGGCTAGAATAAACTAGACCACTAGAGGCGGATCGAATCTTAACTCTCATCTCATATACGGGCTGACTGACGGTTAGCTGCTGGGAACAAATTAAGATGCACAGAGGTCAAAAGTGAGCTCCAGCGAGACGAGCAGCGGACGATCGGCGATGCCTGAAAATATTCAGCGAATGGCTCGGACAAGAACATGTGTCAATCTCCGGATTGTAGACGAACATTGACAGCACACAGGAGAGAACCGTGCATGCCAAAGGTCCAAGCGGCGGCTCGTCAAACATGAGCAGAAAAAAGGTGACGGGTGACCGCAAATAGCTTCGGCAACAGAGGACCGAGCAAACGCATGCAGCTCCCGACGATCGAGAGCCCCCCTTGAAAATATGGCCAAAACACTGTCGCGACACTGTTCCAAAAGCTTTTGGCTGAACATATGTGCTTTGGACTGCGTGCCACAAAGCGAAAACTGGTCGCAAAAGGGTTTTTTGCGATCATAGTCCTACTTAATTACCGTTCTAAAAGACGTGGGTTCAAAAGGCAGGGACGATGCGTCCTTTTCGTTCATCTTTGTCCGGAACTAGTCCTTTAACTCTGAAAGCATTCCATACCTGAAGCTAGCGCTTTTAATTTCTAAAGCGCAAGGCGACACCAAAAAAACCCTGCCATGGAATGTAGTACGGAAGCAAGTGCTGCCAAATCTCGTGAACTTTCGTCCTAGCACAAAAACTCAGAAAAGCTAAGCTTCGTTCCCAGCTGCCTGCAGTGGCGTGGTTGCTAGGGAAGTTATTTGGTAGTTTGAGCAAAAAAGACGTAAGATATATCATTACTGGCTTTCTTTTTATGATTTGATCCGCCTTTGAAACTCCTCATCTTTTGGGGGAGAGGGCTAGCGCAATTTGGCGTGTCACGCATACCACTTTGTAAAGCTAGGGATAGAGAAGCTGAGGTGATGAGCAAAGCTACGGTAGCTTCAAGGATACGTTACGCTGCATCGCCTGCTTTTGGTCGGGACAAAAAGATGGAAACAGACTCGCACAGCCAAAAAGTCATTGTGGTCTCGTCTACACAATGTCAATTATTCTATATATGTTCAGAGGTAGACGGCTTTTCAGATATTACTGCGGCTGATCTTTTCAAACAAGATCGATGTTACAACGGTTGCGATCGAGAGGAGGACACGGTAAAATCCCAGCAAATTAAAGTCTTTCTAACCGCATCAGGTTGATTTTAAAATAAATGATCAAAAGAACATTGCACCAGTGAAATGTAGACAAGTAGTAGATGTCAAAGGAAGATTTTTTTCTCGACGTTGCAAGTATACGCAGCTTCCTTTTGGATTCCCCTACCTATGAAAGCAAAGCTGCTCCGATTATATATTTAACCTTACCGTTGGTGGAGCTGCAAGAAATTTGGCCGAAACTGACGAGACAGGCTACTACTTCTAACACGAGTCTCCGACTGTCACCTTCATCTCCTCCTCAGTCCTCACCATCCCCACTTTCATGGTATTTTATAGTTAAACGAGCATCTGAAAGGAATGACACGGCCGGCCGGCGTGCGCCAGGGCTAGCCGCGCGAGCGAGAGCTGGGTCAAATCAAATCGCCCTCGCGTATCTGCCTCACCTAACACGCATAACCCAGTGGCGTAATCCATCATTACAAGCACTCATTGTCTCCCTTCTGATCAGCTCGATCGGTCTCTTGACATGCATGTGAACAGAATGAACAGGCATAATCCTGAGATCAGAGTAGCTGCTCCTACTGATATCCCTGTGCCTGTGCGTGGATGCAGTTACACCAACTTGTGATTTGACGCGCGACGTTCCCAGGGACAGCCAACATGTAGTAGCTAAGCTTAGCAAGCATTATGCACTGCACATGTGATCAGGTGATGGTGTTACAACTAGCAAAGCTTGTTATCGAGTAATTGGAAAGGTTTAGTTGTCCAAAAGAGCATCTGGCCGGAATGAGAAGCTGCCACACATCAATACTTTATTGTTCAGGATTTTTCCTCCTCTTCTTCCTTGTAAAGCTGTTGCTGACGGACAAAATAATTCTAACTTCTCGTGTTTGCGCGCAGGCGCAGCCAAACCGGAAAAACCCAAACGAACCATCACTGTCGCCCCCGGGTGTATCCATCAACCCCAAATCTGAGTGGAGAGTGGGGCCCCAACCAGGAGGCAGCTACCTTGTCTCGTCGTCGTCCTACTACTGCTTCAAGTGTGAAATGACCATGCTTCTAACAAAAACAAAATTTAGAGCCCATTTAAAAGTTTACACACGCTGTCCATGCTTAAGCTAGCTTGTTGGCAGAGACGTACGCTCAAAGCATGTGTGTGCAGTAGTATAAGGCGGGCCAGACCGACCAGCAAACAATACAATGGGCCGTGTGGCCCATGCATGCAAAGATTATATTTCTTTTACATTAGAGGTTAAAAAAAGAAATGATATTTTGAGGAGGACTAATTAAATAAGTGTACATGCTGCAGTTGTCTTCCTTCCACAGCGGCAAAGTGAAGCATGACCTGAAGAGGTCAAGGCTGATGTTGACATGGTTTCGGTAGGTCCAAGACTCTCAGGTCTCAGCTGCATAGCTCGAAACCTCCCAACTCCAAAATGCGGCAGAGGGGGCCCATGCAAGCGAAGCTTTGCTCCACCAAGTGACTGTCCGCAGATCCCATCTGAAGTCAAGGGCCCTGAATGGATGTGTAACCGCAGGCCATCCGCCCCAAAATCAAATCCAATCCGGCAGGTTAGACCCAAGAACCGAGAGGGCCCTATTTTAGCAGTGTCTAGCTGCTCTTAAGTCTTAACACACATAATACCATCCATCATTCATCAAGGCATCAACCATGTTTGGAACAGGGAAACCTCACATGATTCGTGCAACAAAATACACTGGCTACAACACGTCAAGAGTACGGACAAAGCTGTAAGCATCCTTCATGTACCAAGGTCTATCTAGGTTTTTTGGAGTTGTTGGTTGGGTGGAGGACCATCGTCTCTCCTGTGCCTCTCCGTTGACTTAGGGGCAGATTATTGAGACGTGGACAAGTCGGGAGGACGACTTTATTAAGGTCGCTGGGGGTGCTCAACAAGTCATGCGTGTGGTGGTCGTCCTCTGTTGAAATGCTAGCACTAGCAGCTCGCCGCCTAACAGAAAGTCAAGGAGCCCAAATGTTCATGGACGTTAAGGACGATGGCAAAAAGACACCAGACATGGCATATGCGGTGGACGGCCATATATAAGCTCGATCGAAGGGAGAAAGACCCACGACCTATAGCGCCTGTCAGAATGATTGTGAATCGTGTCGGTGGGCTTGCATGCATGATTCAGACCATGTGTCCTACCTGATAGTTAAGTTACTCTTTCACGACAGCTTTGTATTGTTTCCAAAGTCCAGTGGAGAATTTATTAGCCTAACTGTTCGAGAAAATACTTCACTACTCGTAGGCCAAGGATAATTGTATGATGAGTGCGTATGAGACAGTGTTAGGTAAAGATCATTTCGTAGGGATTAGACGCCACGAGGGCTGATGGAAAAGGCGTCAACATTTTAGCTCGGCTCTGACTCTGCGCGAATCCGATTTCAGCCCACCGGTTAAAGATCAAACGGAAAGTAGTTAGAGCCCGTGATTACTTAGGCCGGATTTTAAGGCCCGTGATCGTCATAGAAGTCGGCCTCTGCGATGGCCCACGGAGCAGAATATTCCATCGACCCATGAGAAAGGAAAGAGGCCCTGTCAATGCACTAATGCGGGCTTACCAGCCCAGTCTGTTTTACCTCCCTGAACGCAGCACCGAGTCTACCTTTCCTCCTCAGACTCGAAAACCGGGTGAACTACCTCCCTCAAGTTTCAAAACTGTTTACATTACCTCCTTGTCCAGATTATAAGCGGTTTTCAAAAGTGGTTTTGTCTTTTCAATTAAAAATAAATCTTATAAATATTTTTTAAACCACAGAAATTGTCTCTGAGCTTTTAAAAATTGTTAGAAATTTTTTAGAGATGGATTGGGACACAAGAATCTAAATAAAATATTTAAAAACTAGCAAAAATGTCTATAAAATTTTCTAAAATTTAAATGTAGCTCTAGAAAAATGAAAATATGTTGAAAATTTTTTAAATCATCATAAAATTTTGTAATCGCATCTGAAATATTTTTTAGAAATAAAAGCACGAAATGAAGTCAACATGAATACAACCATCATGCATGTAACATATTAATTTTGAATGCATTTTCGGTGAAGTATTCAAGATGTAATTTTATGTAGTTAAATCTAAATCTAATAGACATTTTCACAAGTTTAAATGTTTTATTTAGATTTCTTACTCTTATTCCATCTTTAGGATTTTTCTCAAATTTTTTAAAAGCTTAGAGATATTTTTCGTGATTCAATAACCTCATTAAGTATTTACCAGATTTATGTTTAATTGAAAATGACAAAACCGGATACGAAAACCGCTTATAACAAGGGTAGGGAGGTAAATTGAATGGTTTTGATAGTTAAGGGAGGTAGTTCACCCGGTTTTCCGGTCTGAGGAGATAACGTGGACTTGATGTTGCGTTCAGGGAGGTAAAACAGACTTTTTCGCTGGTATGCATGCATTTGGGTGGGCTTGCCAGCGATAATTAATTAATGCGATTAGGAAGAGAAACAGGCTCTGTGTGGTTGTGGAGGTGACTTTGTGGTTCGGCCTGCTAGGCCAATTTGCCAAATATTGTGACTCTCCTGCCGCCAATCCTGCGTATCTTTCGTAATCGTAAGATAGGAAATAATCGAACTATAATCCACTAGAAGCTCAACAATAGCCCATCTGACCCAACAACGTGAAACCGTAACATCATCTCTTCTCCCTCCCCGTGCTTCCCGCGATTCCGCCACCAGCTGCCGCCGCCACCATGGTCGGCCTCCCTGTGCGCGCGCCCGCCATGGCCGACCTCGCCGGACTCCTCCGCCGCCACCGCGACCCGTCGTGGACTCCCGCGCACCCCGCCTTGGCCATGGCCGTCCGGCGTGCCCGCCATGGCTGCGATCTGAGGCTGCAGCGGCCCCCGGGTGACCTCGCCAGCGGCCGCGGCCGCGCCCCCGCGCACTCGCCTAGCCGGCCGGCCGGCGCGCTACCGGCGGCCGCGGCTGCTGCTCGAAGGTTGAAGAAAGGCAAAAAAATGTTGAATTTTTTTTTCGAAAAATGTTGGAACATTTTGAGAAAATGTTGGTCAAACTTTTCATGAAAAATATTGAAAATTATTGATGAAACGTTTCGTAAAAATGTTGAATCTAACGTTTTCTCCCAACAAATGTTGATTCCGAAAAATGTTGGCTCAACTTTTTATGAAAATATTGGTTCAACATTTTGGTTGAAAAATGTTGCAACATTTTTTTAAAAAAATGTTGAAACATTTTGTAATCCATAGTTATGAAGTGGGCTGGTGGGAAAATAAAAAACATCATTTAGATGAGCTTGTGGGTTGGAAGTTCATAGGATTATCCATCTTCCGGAAGCCATATAGGAGCCCCCCTCTCCTGCCCACGGAAAATCCCGAAAATTCTATCTTCCGCCAAGATGGGAAGAGGCGAAAACTTGTACTATTTGAGATTCGTGCAAACATTTCTACCCATTTGATCCTCACACCAAGAATGTTAGCTTCACTCTCCCTCTCTACTCCCACCCTCCCCTTGTTGTGTCATCGCACCGCTAGTGTTCAGCTCCACGCCACTGGCCAACCTCCCGCGCAGCCGCTCGTGATGGTGTTCCTCCTCGACCGTGCAGCTCCCCGCGGAGGCTCACCGGCAACGATGCTCACCGATGTCAAAGCCAAGGAAGAAGTAAAGAAATATTGGTTTTTTAATATTGAAACAATTCCAGAAAATGTTGATCAACAATTTCATCATAAATGTTGGTGCAACTTTATTCCAAAATGTTGGGTCCAACTTTTTCATAAAAATGTTGACACCACATTATTTCAGTGAACCATCATCAAGGATTGAGAAGAAGAACAAATGATTTAGATTGATCTCGATGGACTGAAAGTTTCAACTCATATCCATCTTTTGGTATAGGAGTTGCACCGATGAGATCCGCCGCCGAGATAGTCCACCAAGCCTCCATCGGGATCATCGTCGCCGCTCGATCATTGCCCTTGCAGTGCTTCATCCCATGCCTCCACGAGCTCTTCGTGCTCGATGTCATCAATCCCTCCTCCATACCGCCTCGAGCTTGTCACCCCGATGTCGTGTCGTCGTGGATCCAACCCTACCGCCACTAGCTCACCATACCTATCATCCTCACCAGCGACACGCACGCCACCCAAACTGGTCCTCACCGTAACAATATGTAATAAGTTTGTTTCTACTATTTTTGCAAGCTACTCAGATTACTTTTGCTTTTAGCACAAATTTCTAATATTTACTCTTGCAGGTATATATATGACTATTCAAGAGGATCAGTGACTCATTTATATCGATGCCAAAAGTTCTCTTAAATTGATGGTGCCTTCTAGGACTAAACTCATTCAAATAAGTTAAAAATTTCAGTTTCAAGTACATTATTTTTCTTATCTTGTCAAGAACCTTGTAATGGTGTGACAGAGTGGTGTATTTTGCATGTATCACGTGGATCTTCTATGTACTCTAATTTGATTAATGACTTTTTTTTTGAGAATAAGATCTTCGTTCAAGCAAAGGCAGAATTACAATCAGCTTCAGCAATCCCTAGTAGGCCTAATGGGAAAGCATCCGCCCAAGAATAGACCGGTAATGACACTGAGCATAGCTTTGCACAAAAGTGAGCTACCACATTGCCTTCTCGGGTTACAAACGAAATATGAAACCAAGCAAAGTCTCTGCCTATCTCTTTAATCTCTTGCCAGAGTCCAGCAATCGGGCTTCTTTCACCTGACTGGGAGCAAAGAAGATTCGATAAATGTAGATTATCAGTCTCGATAATCATCTTCTCCAAGCCACACGCTCTAGCCAGTAGAACCTCATCTCGAGCAGCCAAGGCTTCCGCCCATCAGGAACGTGTTCATAGATCTTTGCTGCAGCGTGCAAAATTTTGCCACTTGCATCCCTGATAACTGTACCTCGCCAGATGACAATGCAAAGGAGACATCATTGTTCATCATTTTTCACTTTACACCATCTCGAGTCCGGTTTCCTCCAATTCCCTTTGCGGATTTGAGGAGCCTCGTCTTCCTTTGCTTCTAGACACATCATGTCTTCGACCATCGATGCAACATGTTTCTACTGGTGACTCAAGTGATTCCGACCATGTCGGCGTGCATTACGCCCCGACCACAACGACCAGTCACCACATATAAGGTGGTACATATGTTGTATGCAGGTGGTGACTCTAATTGAATGTGTGTTTGAGATTTTAAAGTTTGTCCTCAAGTCAAGAGTGTATCTTCTCAAGATTTAATACGAAGCATAATAGTCATATTTTCATAGTATATAATTTTATCTGTTTTATCTAGAAGAAAATAGCTATGCCATTGTTACAATATGTTAGTTCTCACATGTATTGTGAAATTAAAGGTATTTTCAATTGTTTTATATCATCTAGTAATTAAGTCTGGGTATTTAATATTTGTAGTATGCTTTTGGATGTAAGTAAAGGTCAGTGGTAACAACCAACATTAATTTTTGTGAAATGCTTTGATGATACCATGCACTTTTTAGAATGTCTTCCAAGCAGTGTGAAGACATTTCTGAATTGTTGATAGAGAGCTTACAAAGTGTTTTGCAAAATGCCATAAACAAAACTAGAGGAAATCTTACAACGCCTCAGTTAGTACACTTTAGGAGGCATTTTTGTAAAACGACAGGGATGACTTTTCCCTTAACTGATTTCCTTAATTTTTTTTTGCTAATGCCCATCAAATCTTTAAGGTGCTTTTCCGGTTTTTGTTGGCGTTTCAAAATGCCACTGAATGACTTATCTGCTGTAGTGCAAATAGCATTAAGCTGCCAAACTTTCCTTTAAAAGATGTAAAAAAGGAACATATATGTTAAATGAACTGATACATCACCAACTCACCCTTGTGTAATTGACACGTAGTCAGAGACCAAAGCATGCATAACAAAATATCCCCTCCATACAAGAAAGAGTGGACCTTTGACATTCGTAGAAGGGGACTTCTCCTGTGAGTTTGACCACCTTGTTCACGAGTTTCGTGAAAAATCTACAAATCAAGCAAACGTGAGAGGTAAAAAGAGACATCACCGCAGTACTGCATTCGCTAAATCCAGTTATCTTACAAATTATGTAGGACAAAAACTACTTCAACGAGATCGTGACCAACAGCTAATTCTACTAGCTAGAGAGTTGGCACCAACGGTTAGAACGAAGAACATCGTTAGAAACGCTTCCTGTTTCAGTCGGACAGATCCGTGTTTGATATCAATCCAGGAGGTGCGTTCATGACGCCGCCGTGAACGCTATCTGCCTACCTTGATCTCGATCATGGTTCAGCCGGTTTGCGTTTGCGGTCCATCCGGCTCATGACAGAGGAATGCGTCACAGCATGATCGTCTCTGATAGTATTATTATCATATCGCAAGCTCATTAGTACACCCGCTATCGTATTCGTATTACACCAGCTCCTCAACGTGCTACTTACAATATTATTATGCACCGGACCGGGAACAAGTGATTTGGACGCGTGCATTTTCACCTTGCGATACGAAAGGCAAGCGCGAGCCCCTTCACCAACCTGCGGCGGCCGGATCCACGAGCCGGCGCGCGTCTTTGTCGTCGTTGGCCGCGCGTCGCCGGGCCGCCGCCGCCGCCGCCGGCGGCGGCGGCCCCGACCGGTTGGACTCCACGGCGCTGTCGGGCAGGGGCCGGTCGAGCGGGAGCGGGAGCGGGGCCGAGGCCTGCGGCGCGGGCGGCCGTCGGCCCAGCCTGCGGGACGTCTGGCGCACGTCGCTGCCGGCGAGCGCGTGGCGGACGAAGGAGAGCTCCATGCGGTCGAGGAACGCCGCGTGCCGCTCCTCCGTCCACCCCTCGCCGCGCGCCAGCGCCAACAGGTCGTCCATCTGGTCTGAGCGGCCCGGCCGCACGCGACGCGAGCACGGCGGAGGCAGGCGTGGTCTCGTTGGTTGCTGGTGGAGTGGAGAACGCGACTGGCCGAAATATCTGGCGAGCCTCGAAGCCGCAGCCTTGGCTAGCTAGCTTATATATAACGCCGCCGCCGCCCGCGTAACTAACCGCGACCTGTTTAACGAATGCGGATGCCGATCTGATCTGCCCATGTGATGAGCACACCGGCAGGCGGCAGGCCTCGCTGCTGCGGGCGGTGGTCTTGTTGCTTGCTGGCAGAAATATCTAGCGAGCCTCGAACGCCTAGGCTCTAAGCTGGCTGGCCAGCTTATGTGACGCCGTCGCCGTGTAACTAACTACGACCTGTTACCGGCAACCGAACGAATGCTGACGTGCCTGCCCAAGTGACTTGGTCACGTCAGGATGTGCACACTGGCGGGGCCAAGGGGCGAGATGAAGACGACGCCCAAAGTTCCGCAGAGATATTTTAGCCTTGTCCATTCATACGAAAGTGTGTTAATTGGTCGCGTACGTCATTTCGATCCCGGATCAAAAGCGCCGCGCTTTGCTGATTCCACGGCCAAGCAAAAGAAATATCTGGCCGGGGCACTCCAGTGAGGAGGATTCGATCAACGCGGCGGCGCGCCGTGCGGCCCATGCCGCGCGCCAGCGCCCGGTCGTATTCCGTTCTTTCGGCCGACGGCGGCGCAGTCTCAGCGAGCCGGTGGGCGCTCGGGCCGTCCATTCCGGGGGAATTCCGGCGTCATAAAAAGATGCAGCGCCTTCACGTGCTGTGCGCTTGGCAGCAAGCTGTACCAGCAAAAAAATATCTAGTAGCACTGTTCAGAGCCGAAAGAGTTTGGATTTTTTTTAGTAAATGGCAGGAGTACTGCCGTGTCATATAAGAAGGAGAAGCATGCGAATTCTTACAGAGTTGTGATTACAAAAAAAAAGGTAAAAACTCAACGCTCGAACAGCTATGACACATATTAAGAAAAAAAGACCCTCGACTCTGCCACGCATGGCCCACACCCGCAGCTGCATTTCATCTTTAAGCATGCTGAAAACCCTTTCTGACGTCATATAAATTCCTTGAAAGATTCTCCTATTCCTTTCCTTCCATAAACTCCAGGTTGTATAAATGAGAATGGCAGCCACCCATCGCCTTATATGCTTCGGCCTTCCTTGCATTTGCTGGTTCCACCAGACCTCGAGCGAGAGAACTTGGGCCGGAACTAGAATTTGGCCCCCAGTCCATACTGAAACTGAAGTCCACAACTCCCTTGCATAGACACAGTGCAGGCAAAAATGCACTGCAGTTTCCTCCACTTGATCACATAGGCAGCACACCGGATTGCAAGGCCAATTTCTTGCCAACAATTTATCAGCTGTCAGAACTTTGTTTTGCACTAAGAGCCAAGCGAATACTTTATGTTTTCCCTCCGCATTAGCGCTCCAAATAGCTTTGGTATTGAAACTGCAATAGGATCCCTGAAACTGAACTGCATAGGCTGATTTGGAGGTGTATACTCCATCTGTAGTCCACCTCCAACGTATAGAATCCGGCAAGACCGACAACTGAACATTCTGAAGCTTATCCCATAGTAAAACCAACTCTGCCATCTCATCTGCAGAGCTCATGTGCCACAAGCCCCTCGTCCAGTTTTGATTGTGGAGGTCTTCTGCAACCGTGTTTCTTTTCCTCCATGCCAACTTGAACAATTTTGGTGTAATGTCACGTGGTGCTCTACCATCAAGCCACGCTGACTCCCAGAAGCTCGCCGTCTTTCCATCTCCAACTGAGACCAGAGTGCTAGCCCGGAACAACTGTTTATCAATTTCATCACAAGGAACATCAAAACCGACCCATGGCCGATCCGGCTCCACCCACTGATACCAGAGCCATCTAAGCCTGAGAGCTCTACTAAAACGTTCAAAGTCCAAAACTCCAAGACCCCCTAGGCGTTTAGGCCTTTTCACTTTAGTCCAGGGCACCAAATAGTGTCCTCCATTGGCATTCTCAGTCCCCTTCCAAAAGAAACTCCTACGGATCCTGTCCATCTTCTTTATCACCCATTTCTTAATAGGGAAGATAGTGAGGAAATAAGTCGGCATTGACGATAGGACTGAATTCACCAATTTAAGCCTACCCGCTTTGTTGAGGAACTTCCCTTTCCATATTGGCAGTCTATTTGCCATTTTGTCAATTAAAGGTTGCACTTGTACCCTTCCCGACTGTCTAAAATGTAGAGGCAGCCCCAAGTAACTACAAGAGAAATTCTGAATGGCACAAGGGAAAGGCTGCATGATGTCCTCCAAATTTATATTGTCACACTGAATGCGATAGACAACACATTTATCTCTATTGGTGATGAGACCTGAGGCATGACCAAAAATTTCCAGGATTTTTGCCACCACAAGAACTTCCTCCTTGATTAGTTTGAGAAAAACAGCTGCATCATCCGCATATAAACTCACCCTCAAAGAAGCAGCCCGACCATGCAGAGGAGATAGAAGGCCATCAGATGCAGCCACAGCCAACATTCTTTGCAAAGGTTCCATGGCCAAAATAAAAAGCATAGGCGACAGAGGATCGCCCTGTCTCAAACCAGTGAAATGTCTAAACCACGGTCCCCTTGATCCATTAAGCAACACAGACGACGAACTGGCCGAAAGTAGGATGGATACCCAATTCCTCCACTTGACACCAAAACCAAGCTGCTGCATCACCTCCTGGAGAAAATCCCAACGTACACTGTCAAAAACTTTCGCAATATCCAGCTTGAGGAAGAGGCCTTATTGTTTACTTCTATGCAAGTGACGAATGAGATTCTGAGCATAAAGGAAATTATCTTGAATGCTCCTCTTCTTGATAAATGCACTTTGTGCCCTTGAGACCAAGCAATTCAGCTCAGGTGCTAGCCTATTTGCCAAGCATTTAGAAATCAACTTTGCAATCAGGTGAGTTAAGCTTATCGGACGGAAATCTTGCACCCTCTTAGCATCTGACTTTTTAGGCAGCAAAACTATATGAGCAGTGTTCAAGTGGTGTAAATGCTGCCCATGCTGGTGAAAAAAATATTGCAGAGCCTGCAACAGATCCCCTTTAATGACCGGCCAAGCTCTCTTGAGGAAATGGCCGATGTAGCCGTCAGGCCCTGGTGCCTTGTCAGCAGCTATATCTTTAATTACTGTGCACAATTCTTCTTCTGTAAATTCCTCCTCAAGATGCGACAAATCATGTCTTTGTATCCCCAGTTCCTCCCAATTCAGAGTGTACTCCCTTTCTGTCGGCTGACTGAACTGCGTACTGAAATGTTGGAAAAGTACTGCTTCCTTGTCCTCAAGCGAGAAAACTGCTCCATTTTGTGTTTCCAAACAATGAATGGTATTTTTGCGTCGTCTCCCATTATCTTGAAGGTAAAAAAGCTTCTCATTAGCCTCGGATGCACGAATCATAGTCAGCCTAGATTTTTGCTTTGCCCTCAATTTCTCCACCGCCGTTAGCCCAAGAAATCTCACCTTCAAGTGTCTTCTTAGAAAATTTCAGAGTCAGACAAGGGCCTGAAATCTTCCACTACATCCAAGATACCAATCAATTTTTGTGCAGCATATAATAACACTTTGTTGTTTCCCAGCAACCCCCTCGCCCAATACCTCAATTTTTTACTTGTTCTCTATAACTTGATATGTAACCGGAGAAAAGGATTTGTTGCCTGAATCGGTAGATTCCAAGCCTCCTGCACAACTTCCATGAACCCATTCAAACTTGGCCAGAGGGCCTCAAACCTAAACCCCCTGTATTGTCGTCCTGCCGCGCATCTGGTAATAAGGACTGGGCAGTGATCAGACACCCGAGAGGAGAGTGCTTGCAACTGCACATCTGGCAACATTAGGTCCCAAGATGCAGTACAAAAAGCTCTGTCAATGCGGGTTTGAGTGTGATCGTTGGACCAAGTAAATTTGCGGCCCCTCAAGTTCAGCTCCTTTATTGACAGATTTCTAACAGCCTCTCGAAAAGCACCCATAAGTCTTCTGTTCAAGATTGAATTGCTCTTATCTGCTGCTGCCAAAATCATGTTGAAATCGCCCACTATCAACCATTTGTCACAAACACTGTGTTGCAGCCATCTTAATTCTCCGAGGAACTGCAGCTTTGCCTGATCATGTTGTGGCCCATAAACGGCGGTCAGAGACCAGGTAAGCAATCCAGAAGCTGATGTAAAGTAGCTGTTACAGTGTTGACCCCCACCTCATAGCTTGTAATTTTATAATGCTCCTCATCCACTGCAAGAAGGATCCCCCCTCTGGTCTGATCAGCCGGCAAGAGCACAAAATTCTCCACAAATTTGCTTCCCAAGATCTCACCCACCAACTGTCTGTAATAAAGTCTAATTTTGTTTCCTGAAGAGTTACCAGAGTTGCCCTGTAATCCCTGACAGCATCACATACAACCTTCCTCCTAGCCGTGTTGTTGAGCCCCCTCACATTCCAGTTGAATAAAGTGCATTGTTGGTCTAACACAGATAGAACAAAGCTCCTCTTCTCAGAAGTGGCAAACAGACAAAAAACACAAGCAGCCAGCACACCACCACCGCCCAACAACTCCCATTGACAACACTGAAAGCCAACGACTTTGGCCAGCAGATACAACAAATGAACACCTCCACCTCAACAGTACCAAACTCCAGCACAACAGAAAGTAAGCTACAAACAACTAACATAGAGAAAAAGAAACGCAACCCGATACATGTGCTCCACCTAGAGCACCCCAAAGGCCGCAGCCAGAACTTAGTCATCTCCATTAGTAACCAGGGCATTGACATCATGCATGCCCTCCTCCCCAGAAATCCCAAACGCATTTCTCATATTATGCACCAGTGTTTCCTTCATGGGATCAATGAATTGCTCACCGAACAGGTCCTATGCCTCATCAGATAGAGGATCCTGCACCACCAGACCACTGGATTTGAACAACAGAGATGTAGCCCTCTCATCAACTGTCATCGCTGGAGTTTGCTTCATCGTCAACTTGATATTTTTCTTGACTGTCTGACCTAAAGAAGCTTCAGCAAGTGTCTTCTTGCCTTGGCCAGTCTTGGGCTTGCTTCCTGGGTTGCAAAGTAATGACTTTCGCAGTGGAGCCACAAATTTAGGCACACCACGAAACTGCGTCCTAGACAGATTAGGGTCCTTCAGTTCTATATTTATGCGGCCATCAGCATCTCCTAACACAGCCCGCAACCCGTCCGATGCATCGGTCTCTCCAGCCTGCCCACACAGCCCGTGGAAGTCCTGCAGCACGCCACTGGATCTCGGAACAAGGCCACTTGCGAGCCCATCAGCCAGTCCATCCGTCGGCCCATTCACCAGCTCGCTGTCCTCCACTAGGCCCACATTGAGATCAAGTCCAGGGACCAAGACTGGAGTTTCAAACTCCTTCTGTACCCCACCACATGGTTCCCCTGCAGCCTGTACATCACAAGCTAATGTGCTCTCCTGGTTCAGAATGCCGCAGATGCCGACATGGTTCAGAGCACCATCCGTAGGGCACGCTTCCTCAGACTCCTGCACCGCCAAGCCGATGCGTGCCGCAGCATTAGACCCATCACCACACTGCTGCTCTGCTTGCGTTTCGCCTTGTGATTGGTCTTCCTGGTCAGGTACAGGCTGCACCGCGTGCACTGTGACCATTGGGCCCTCAGGACCCCCCACTCCATCCAAGAGCGCCGACCCCACCAGCCCCACCTTGGTCACTGTTGGCTCCACCGAGCGCAGCGACCTTGCAGGCTAGTGTGCTGCTGAGTGCGAGGTTCAAAGGGCTTCTTCCTCCATTGGGTCCGCCTGCCTGTGCAACCGATCCAACCTTTCACGAACTGGGAAACTGTCAACTGCAGCTGTCAACAGATCCATACTGACCTTCCCATTCGGGCGAACCTGCTTTTGGCACCACACCTGCCCCGCCGGATGCTCCTCGCCTGCAGTGTGGCGGCGGCCACCATAGCTTCCAGCGCCACCTCCACCATGAGCTCTACCGGCCCCAGCGCCACCGGCCCGAGGACCAGTAATGTCATGCCACGACGCAGGCGACATCTGCATCTGTCGTGACCTACCGGCACCATCTCCCGGTGGCGAGCAGTCCCGGCGCGACCCAAGACGATCATGCACCGGAACACGACACGCCGGCGCTGCTCCATCCCTCTTTCCAAGTTCCAAAGATAATGATGCCTTGTCGGGTATTCAACCTCCGGCTTCTCAACTGGGATGCCACTGACACCACTATCAAAGCTCCAACGTTCTGGACTATTCGGGAGGGGTGAGAAGTCCAGCACGCGATCGAGGTGAAGAAGAATGTGATAATCCATGGTCTCCGCCGGGCAGTCCCGGATCGGCGGGAGATACTCCTCAGAATGCAGATAAAACTCCTCAGGATTCACCACAGGTTCTTCAACCTGGAGCGTACCTTCGATGGCAAGATCGCTCGGGGCATTAGTCCACACCCATACCGTGAAACAATACTTCTCCTCCTCCTTCTCCACATTGTAGTCAATCTCATCGACGAAGGACGGTTGACTGAAGATCTGCGCCACCACCTCCGGGTTCCGCGCGTGCGGCCGCACCCCCTCCAGGCACACTCGAACACGAAACTTGAGCTTGCCCAGCATTCCCCACACACGCCTGCTCCAAGGCATAAGACGGAGGCTAGCATTGCCCGCCTGAAAACCACTGCGCGCCAGCGCGGCGTTGCGAGCCTCCATTGTGTCGAACCTCAGTAAGAACCTGGCTGGGCCCAGGCCATCCACACCAAGGGCGCGCTCCGGGATGCAGAGTTGACATAGAGCATCCCGTCGCACCGCGGTGGGGGTGAGTGGAATTTTGGAATCCGCCTGCACTGCCACCAACGCATGAAGCTCCAACTCCCTCTCCTCCGCCTTCATCTCCTCCGTGCGTCTGGCCGTCGCATGAACACGCGAGGGGCGGTTCTTCGGCGCACCTGGCCTGAATCCGGGAAGGTCCATTGGCCCAAGATCCATCCTCCTAGCACCCGCCATCCGCACCTCTCCCGACGCAGCACCGACCTTCGGAACAGCAGAGCCCACGCCAGGCACCGGCGCAGCAGGGGTCGCACCCGCAGCCGAAGAAGATGCGCCCGCGACTGCACGTAGCAGAGGAGCCGCTGAAGACCGACAGTAGCGAGCCTTGTGGCCGGAGCGCAGACAGAGGAGGCACTTTGGGGGGGGGGGTCGCGGCACTACGCAATGCGGTGGGAGGAGGCGAGACAGTTGAAGCACCGGTCACCAGCCTTGGCCTTCAAGAGGGCCAGCAAATGTCCTCCATCATCCCGGGCAGGCGCCGTCCGCCGGCCAAGTCGGTCAAAGGTGCTAGGACGCCGTGGCCCCAGCCGTCCCCACACCGAGCAACTTCCCTTTCGAATCTCCTTCCTTCTCTCCTCATGATGCCACTCCTGCTCACCTAGATGTGACAACTCCTTCGAGAATCTTGGCTTGAACGTACGCGGCTTCACGAGCGCATCCCGGTAGGAGAGATGCCTTTCCGCCGCCGCCGGGCACCCGCTTGACGGACCGGACGATGAGCCCCGTCCATCCTCGTACACCTCCACAGCCTTACCTTTTGCCTTCTTCAGCTGGTTCACCTCCTCCCCTTGCACGCTCCTCTGGACTTCTAGCACGAACCAAACTTGGTGAGTTGCCTTGGTAGATGATCACAAGCAGGGTAATGTGCCCTGCACACACAAGTAGCACACCCAAGTAGATCGAAGCGGAAGCAAATCAAATATGCTAGAAAAACAATTTAGAGAGGCAAACCACAAAGAGATGCAAGGATTTGTTTCCCAAAGTTCACCGCCCACTAAGGAACGGCTACGTCTCCGTTGAGGAGCTTGTAAGGGAGAATTTCCACAACAAGTCGGGTCACTAGCAACCACTTTCCTCATTTCCACTAAGGCGATCTTTTCCACGAAGAGGCAAGATCAAAGCCCTCACAAACTTCCCGCTGCTCACCACAACCTTGGGAGCTAGCCGGCAACGCCTAACCGTCTAGGAGGCAAACCTCCAAGAGTAACAAATGCTTCAAAGCTTATAGACGCGAAATCGAAGTGCTCAAGCTAAGGTAAATGCTCTTATTAGCTCGCAAAGGCTCTCTAGAGCTCACTCTCTCAACCCAACACAAAGATATGGCTTGAATCCACAAAACTCACAAAGAGAGGTTGGGGAGAGCCACTAAGGCTTAGGGCTTGCAAGAAATGGCTTAGGAGCTCAGCAAAGTCAGCAAGAACAGCAGCCCTCCACTGAAGAAGACTTGGGGTATTTATACCCCTCAAAGGAGAAAACTAGCCGTTAGCTGTCGAGCAGCACCGATCAGACCGGTGTCCCACACCGGTCAGACCGGTGTTTGAAAAACTAGCCGTTGGGGCTAGCGACACCGGTCAAACCGGTGCCCCTGACCGGTCAGACCGGTCAGGCCCGAGGCACCCCCAAAACCCTTTCTATGATTCTAACACTTCACCAAAGAGATGAAGTGGCTCAGGTTAGGTTAGGAGGGTTTGTTAGCACACTCTTAGGCTCTCAAGGATAGATCTCACTTAGGTCAACTAATGAGCACTTTGACTTTGGTCAACTCACCAAAGATACATCCCTCCTGATAGTACGACATACCTATACTCAAGTTTAAATAAAAACACCTTGACAACCTCTTGAGCTTGAATGTCTTTAATCTTGCCATACTTGAGCAATATCCACTTGAGGGCTTTCAACTTAGCCTATGTCTTGAGCACGTCCATACTTGAGCTAGTGGTTTAGGATCTTTCCATCTAGCATAAGAATGCTCATTTTAATCCTTAAGTCACTCCATATTGCCAATCATGACTTATAGATGAGTTGCATTGTTTCCCTTGGTTAAGGCTTGGATATGATACTTGAAGACCCCACGGATGCTAGAACTTCACCTTAGCAAAACATTAATGGCGGCTTAGCTACGGCCCCAAAGATTGCTTAGTCCCTCACCCTAGTCATCTCGGTTGATCTCTTCATCACTTATCCGATCCACGTTGAGTTCCACTTTGCTTCATCCAAAATTAATCTCCATTTGAAATCCCGCTTCAAATGCTTGTCCTTGATTGACAACGAATATGCAAGCTTCCAATTTAGGACCATTAAGTCTACACTCATCCTTGTGTCCTTTTTGAATTACCACATGAAGACTTGCACTTGATTTAGAGAATTACCATCTTCTCTTTCTATGATTCTTGTAAATTTTAATCAAGCTACCATATGTACCGGAGATCATGAATTGACCTTCTTAGATTATCCCCAATATTTATCCTCCTTTATTGCTTGATCTTTGTCATTATGCCTTAGGATCACTCATATATTTGTCTTCTCCAATGTGAGCCATACAATATCCATTCATCAATAAATATTCTAATAATAACTCATGAATATATAAATAAAACCTGCTCACGATCTTAGACAAATATATTAGACCTTTAATCGCTTTGTCATTCAATTCACCAAAATCCACTTAGGGGCTTAGATGCACTTACAGTACCCGATTGAGAGGTACGAGATTTTACTATCACTAATCTTGGGTTGCGGCCCCGGGATCGCCACCTGTGGTGTCGTATGGACATCCCTGGGCCCACTACTCAGGCGGGTACCAGGACCGACTACTACATGGGCCCCTGGGACTACTCGACTTGGGCTGCACAGCACAAGATGGCGTGAAGCACAAGGCATCCAGAGGACTAGTACTCGGTTAGGAAGCTAGACATGTCCGGATCCATGTAGAGTACTCCTAGCCGTGTACGACTACAACTCTCTCCCTCAAACCGACTTGTAACCCTGCCTCTCGGACTATATAAGGCGAGGCAGGGACCCCTATCTATCTATCCGCATCATCTTGTAAACACACCCAATCAATCCAGAGCTACGCAGCATATAGGACGTAGGGTATTACGCACCTCGCGGCCCGAACCTGTCTAAATTGTGTGCCACGTGTCTCTCCTTTGAGTTCCCGATCTCAGCGAGGCCACAAATGTCTACCTTGGGTACTCTCCTTGGTAGGTTGCCGGGTTAAAACACCGACAGCTGGCGCACCAGGTAGGGGATCTCGCCGAAGATCTCATGGCGAACTCGACGGTTTCAATCGTCATCAAGCCAACCGCCGCTTTCAAACGCGGCGACACTTCGTCTTCGGCTCCTGGGTCTGCACCACTGATGGCGCTGGATCATTCCAGCGCTACCTCACCATGACCCCGGACCCGAAGACTAGACTCGTGACGCTCCCCGAAGCTGTCACGGGCCAACTCGTCGAAAAATTCGACGAATTTTCGCTCTGCAACCAAGTCGTCGACTTCGAGATTGGATCCGCCTCCAACTCGAACTCGACGTCACCCTGGATCGAACCATGTGAGCTGGCTCCTGAGCCATCGTGTGGACCGGTTCTTCCCCACGAGCACTTCCCGTACGGCCTCCACAACGCTACTGCGGCCTACGTGGATGCGCTCGTTCCACGGCGGGCTGGCAAGGAGATCGTCTCCGAGTACTCCTCGGACTCCAGCGCCATCCCCGACTACGACTCAGACTCCTCCTACGAGTTTGATTTTGGATTGGATCCGATCGAGCCCGAGTCTGAGCTCAATACTACCGAGGAGCTGTTGTTAGGTCCTGCCACCGGCTTGGTCATCACCTCAACTCCTGCCGGCAGATTCGTCTACTGGCCCGACCGCAAGCCCGCAGACCTGATCGACGACAACTCACACTGCGTTGCCTACCTCAAGACACTCCCCTTCCAGGTGGGAACACCATTGACCCCAACTGCAGAGGAGTACTCGCCCACTGAGGTGGCAACTACCGATTCCGGACTCTGTACGCCTGACCGCGAAGTATTCATGGCAACTGGAGAAGCTGGAACCTCGGAACCCCAACCTGATCGGTACCTTGATGACATTTCAGAGGATGAGGCATCAGCCAATGCCCCTGCGGACGAGACTACCGAAGCCAAGAATGCCCGGCGCGACCGTAACAGGAAGCGAGCGGATCGACGTCGGAGGCTCCGAGAAGCTCTCCCCATTCGGAACCTCAACGACGCTCTGGACCAAGTCGCCAACCGGGTCCACACTGCCCCTGAGCAATGCCTCATGTCCATCACTATGATAGCTCGGACAGCTCAGGGGCACCGTGCAGGCGAACTTATCGCCAAACTCGCCGAGGACGCCTACTTCATGCAAGTCAACAACAGGGTTGCCGGAGTCAGAAATCACGAAGCCACTAGTTGCAGCCGCACTCCAGCAGAAGTCGGACCTAACCGCGTCCGCGGCGAACACCAGCCGACCCCCAATCGCTCTAGAGCCTCTGGGGGAGGACCTTCACAAGGAGGTGCTAGCGGCGGCGGTGGTGGCGGTGGCGGCAGCAACGGTAGCTCCTCCCATGGCGCCGGCAGAAGATCCGGTGGCGGCGGCGATCGCGGAGGCCGAGGCCACGCGAACAGTCACGCGGCCAGCTACGAACGCAGCGGCTACGATGCCCGCCACAGGATCGACGAGATACGCCGCGCCAAGAAGACTATCGATGTCAGCGACAGCGACGGCTTCCCCGCCTACTCTGCACGACTTCGCGCTCTGCTTCTTCCCCAGAAGTTCAAGCCTCTCGGGATCACCAAGTACGATGCGAAGCAAGATCCAATTCAGTGGCTCAGGTGCTATGCCCTTGCCATTGAGAACGCTGGTGGCGACAACGACACCAAGTGCATCTACTTCCCCTTCTGTCTGGACCAGGCTCCACTCACATGGCTCGAGTCGCTCAACAACTCGATCGACGAGTGGGGCCAGTTGAAGGCGCAGTTCACCAGCAACTTCGTGGGCGCCATGGGACGCTCGGGTACTCACATGGACCTGGCGATGGTCAAGCAGGAGCAAGGCGAGACGCTCCACCAGTACATGCGCCGCTTTTTCGACAAGCGTGAGACCGTAGTCGACTTCACCGACAAAGAAGTCATCGACTGCTTCCAAGACGGTCTCTATCACCGTCGCACCTTCGAAGACTTCGGTCGCCGTCGCCCAAGTTCAATCACCAAGCTCAAGGACATGATCACTTCATGGGCTGACGAAGAGGACAAGGCAAACGCCAAGTACGACTCCATTCGCGGCAAGAGCAAAAACAACACGGGCGGCAACAACAATAACAAGGATCAAGGGGGTCGCAATAACAATAACAACAACTACTCGGGCCCTAACCGCAAGCGCAAGCCAAACAACACTGTCGTGGCTGTACAGCGCCCTGCGAAGGACAGCTCCAAGAAGACCTCTGGTGGCTTCAGAGACTTGCTCAAAGGGAAGTGCCCGTGGCATCTGGATGGCAACCACACAACCGATCAGTGCTACCAGCTCCGGCGAGCACTCAAGGATATCCCTGAGCCACGACACGCTCACGACAAAAAGGGCAAGAATAAAGTTGACGAAGGCAATGGCGACTTCCAAGAACCCGACAAGACGGTGAATGTCCTCTTCGATGGACTACCCACCAAACGATCTCAGAAGCTCACCCTCAGGGAAGTCTTGAGCATTGAACCAGCGGTGCCGACACCTCTCAGGTGGTCAGAGATACCCATTACCTTCTCCCGCGCGGATCAATGGACAAGCTTCTCTGAACCAGGGCGTTTCCCACTCGTCCTGAATCCAGTAGTCGCGGGCTCCAGACTCACCAAGGTACTCATCGACGGTGGAAGCGGACTTAACGTTCTATTCACCAAGACCTTGAAGAAGATGAAGCTCGACATCACTGACATGCTCACGAAAAGCACGTCGCCCTTCTACGGCATCGTCCCAGGCAACGCGGCTATACCACTTGGCTCAGTGGTTCTGCCAGTTACCTTCGGGACAAGGGCGAACTACCGCACCGAGTACATCAAGTTCGAGGTTGCGGACTTCGAAACCTCCTACCACGCCATCCTCGGCAGACCAGCTCTCGCCAAGTTCATGGCTATTCCCCACTACGTGTACTTGGTACTTAAAATGCCAAGTCCTGCCGGAGTACTCGCGCTGCAAGGGGACTTGAAGGTTTCCTACGACTGCGACACCGAAGCCGTGGAGCTCGCAACAACCAATCAAGTACCCAACGCAATGATGGAGATCTACACTGCATCAAAGAAGCTCGCGCCAACCGAACTCGAGATACTTGAGAAGACCGACACCTCAAACAAACCTCAGCCAACAGAGGAAGTACATGTGAAGGCCATCGACCTCGGGACCGGCGACAGCAGCAAGACTACCATGATCGGCGCGGGGCTCGACCCTAAATAGGAAGACGCGCTCGTCAGCTTCCTTCGGGCTAACCGAGACATCTTCACGTGGAAGCCAGCGGACATGCCAGGTGTGCCTAGGAGGCTGATCGAGCACTCAGTCAACGTCGATCCTAAAGCTACCCCCAAGCGACAACATCTCTGCCGTTTCACTGACGACCGACGGGACGCCATCAAGAAGGAACTCACCAAACTACTCGCGGCAGGCTTCATCCGAGAAGTCTTCCATCCTGAGTGGCTCGCCAACCCCGTCCTCGTCCGCAAGAAGAACACCAACGAGTGGAGGATGTGCGTCGACTACACCGACCTCAACAAGCACTGCCCCAAGGACCCTTTCGGGTTGCCACGGATTGATCAAGTCATCGACTCCATGGCGGGCTGCGACCTGCTCTACTTCCTCGACTGCTACTCCGGGTACCACCAGATCGCGATCAAGGAAGAAGACCAGGAGAAGACCGTGTTCATCACCCCGTTCGGCGCCTACTGCTACACGACGATGTTGTTCAGGTTGAAGAACACCGGCGCTACTTACCAACAAGCTATCCAGGCCTGTTTCAAGAAGCAGCTCAACAAGAATGTCGAAGCCTATGTGGATGACGTGGTCGTCAAGACCAGAAACTCCGACACGCTCATCGCCGATCTTGAAGAGACTTTCGCATCACTGCGAGAGTACCAGTGGAAGCTCAACCCCAACAAGTGCATCTTCGGCGTACCTTCGGGGAAACTACTCGGCTTCATCATCAGCCACCGCGGCATCGAAGCCAATCCCGAGAAGATCTCCGCCATCACCAATATGAAAGCTCCAACCTGCATCAAGGATGTCCAGAAGCTGACCGGGTGCATGGCGACCCTGAACAGATTTATCTCGAAGCTCGGAGAACGGGGACTACCCTTCTTCAAGCTACTCAAGCACCAAGAAAAGTTCGCGTGGACCGCGGAGGCTGACCAAGCTCTGACGCAGCTTAAAGACTTCCTGTCAAAGCCACCGGTCCTCACGGCTCCTCGCAAACAAGAGCAGTTACTACTCTACCTCGCTGCGACTACTCACGTGGTCAGCACCGCCATCGTCGTCGAGCGGCAGGAAGAAGGCCACGCCTACCCAGTCCAGCGACCATTCTACTTCGTCAGCGAGGTCATGTCTGAGTCCAAGGCACGATACCAGTCGATCCAGAAGCTACTCTATGCAGTACTCATTACCTCGCAGAAGCTACGACACTACTTCCAGGAGTACTCGACCATCGTCATCACCGACTACCCACTTGGTGACATACTCCACAACCAAGATGCTACCGGGAGAATCTCCAAGTGAGCGGTCGAGCTTGGCGCCCTCAACATTGACTTCAAGCCACGCATCGCTATTAAGTCTCAAGCACTAGTCGACTTCGTGGCAGAGTGGCGGGAGAATCAACTACCCACTCCAACAGAGCGACCAGAGCATTGGGTGATGTACTTCGATGGCTCACTCAAGCTCGAGGGTGCGGGCGCAGGGGTACTCCTGATTTCTCCAAAGGGCGAACAACTCAAGTACGTCCTGCAGATCTTCTGGAAGGTCTCAAACAACGAAGCCGAGTACGAGGCTCTGCTACATGGGCTTCGACTCGCAATCTCTCTGGGCATCAAGTGACTACTAGTCTACGGTGACTCCGCAGTGGTCATTAACCAGGTCAACGACTCGTGAGGCTGGGTGACCTTGTGTGGCGTAGCCCAGATAAACCTTGTACTTGAGACTGTGAGCTATTATTCCCAAACCGAAGAATGACGAGAACCACTTGGTTGGTGAACTCTGGGTGAGGGCACCTTCCGTGTGTTTAGTACCTTGCATGGTTATTAATCGATCAATCATCGGCATCTCACCGTTATCTGAGACTGCTTAATCAGCCGGCCATGATATCCCTTAATGATGGAACTATGTGAATATTGCTGCGTGCATTAATTGTATTGTACAATTCTTGATTGCAATAGTTGGCTCACTTAGAAATGGTAATTAACTAGAATTTGAGCTAAAATGTTGAAAGTAAGGACCTATTCTTTGTTGCTTTTCAGCAAAAGAACCCACTGGCCAAAAAGCCTCTCATGTCTAGAGTTTGGTGATGTAGTTATTACCCGACGGTTTAGTATTGCTGAGTATTAGTATACTCAGCCTTGCTATAAATGTTGTTTTCAGGTGAGGTTGTTTGGCCTGGAGAGATTTAGATTCCACCCAGCTGGGAGCTGAAATGGGTGGATGATGACGAGTGATTGCATCATGGATGGACTCCTATGATGTTTATCATGTCACTAGTTATTTTTCGTTGTTTTTCAACTCTGAACCTTTACTTATCATGTTGAACAATGGTTTGTAATGATTAAACCCCTCGGGCCAAATTTGGATTTAAATTATGTAGTGTACTTTGGACTCGCCTTCATGTGAGTTTTAATGCATATTGTCGATCCTTTGTTGCTATGTAAGTGATTTCACCGGGCTTGACCCGGCAACTTACGACGGGATGATACTTTATTATCGCTTAAGGGCCAAAGTGGATTGGTTTAGGCGATAGTACGGTATTTTCTCGGGCGGGTTGTCACAATCTATACCACTCACGCAGCATATCAGACAATAAAAATATGATTTAGTTGTAGTAAAATATCCACGAAGAATAAATCTAAATGTAGAATGAGAATCAAACAAATTCGAAAACCAATGTCATCCATTCAATCTCTATCCGCAGTACTTAACATTCAATACAAATAACAATTCTAGAAGAATGTTCGTTGTTGTTCGAAGGCAAGTAGATTACTCTCCTTTTATATATGCATGTACAACCCTCCGCACCGGGATCCACATGTCAGCCTCCCATTTTATACCCCTTCCCCCACCCACCCACCACCCGTCCACCCCCTCCCCCTCTCCTCAGTGCGAGGTCCTCATCCTTCCCACCTCAGCTGCTCCCCTTCGCTGCGTCGCCCGCTCGCCAGCACCGGATTCGGCGGCGCCTCCCTCTCCTCCGCGGCCGTCGCCTCTCTGCGCTCCTCCTCCCTTCTCGCTTCCTCCGTCAGGCAAGGCGAGGTCCGTCGTGGCCTCCTCCACCGCTCGGAGGCCGTCGGGGATCGAATCGAGCTTGGTGGCCGCTTGACGCCTCCCTCCTCTCTCTCCCGTGGCGGCAGCGGATTGAATCGAGCTCGGAGGCGGAGGACGCCCTCCCTCCCTCGTCTGCTCTTCATCTCATCTTTCTCTCGTGTTCTGCAGAGTCAACGAGCTCGCCCACACGAAAGGTAGAGTTCATCTCATCTTCCTCTCATGGTTCTCTTCTCTAGTCCAGTAGTCCTCACCTCACTCACTAATCGTGGCACGGGGCTCGTGGTTTTTGTTGCGCCCCACCGCCATTCTGAGCCTAGAGAGAAGCTCAAGCTCGATCTGCTCTCACATGACTCAGACAGCCGCCATGTCAAATAGACGAGATAGATAAGTACTAGGGATGTACTAGTCCATCAACCCATGCCTCCGCACGGGCTATCACTTTTTATATTACTATTAGTTGTTTTTGTGTATTTTATTAGTCACGTTACAATAAGGTTTATACAAATTTTGCAAGGTGGACTGTAATTACAATATATTATAATATATGAAGATATAGGAATAATAACGGCTTGAAAACAATGGTGAGAAGCAAATCATCTATACCACTCATGTAGCATATCAGACAATAAAAATCTGATTTAGTTGTAGTAAAATATCCACGAAGAATAAATCTAAATGTAGAATGAGAATCAAACAAATTCGAAAAACAATGTCATCCATTCAATCTCTAGTCGTAGTACTTAACATTAAATACAAATAACAATTCTAGAAGAATGTTCGTTGTTGTTCGAAGGCAAGTAGATTACTCCCCTTTTATATATGCACGTACAACCTTTAAGGATAGATGTATATATTATTTAAATATGGGGGAGAGATTCCATGCAAGAGATATATTCTTGATTGATTTTTTTATGCATCTAGTTTGATTGGTGCATTAGCTATATCTCACTAAAAGAAAAAATTTTATGTGATTTTTTTATTTGGAGTAAAGAGATTTATTATGTTATTAGTTGTGATGGGCAGATTGTTTAGATTTATTTTTTTATGTATGACCGGATGTCTTGTTTTTTATAATTATTAGGATTTTTTCTTTTCTTAAAGTGTCCACCTAGGATTTATAGGTGACTTCGTATAGAGGCTTCAAAAGGAACCTCCAATTAGTAATAGTATAATTATTAGGATTTTTTTAAAGCGTCCACGTAGGATTCATAGGTGACTTAATGTGGAGACTTCTATTAATTTTCCCTTTTTTTAGCGTGTCCACCTAGGATTTCTAGATGGCTTCGTGTGAAGGCTTCAAAAGGAGCCTCCAATTATAGTAATAGTAAGATGCTATAACATGCTCACTCACCCATTAGGCTTCTGACAATACCCCCCTCTTAACCGTCTTCACGAGTCCTCAGTCACGGCAGACACGTCACAGGGACATCGTTGTCGCGCCTTTATGCAGAAAGCCATTTGCAATGTACGCTGCCAGCAAGCCAACAAAAAGAAGGTAGATCGCTTAAAAAAAAGAAGGTAGATAGTTTGATCGATCGGAGCAGCGGGGCCAGGAGGAGATTACTTCAGCTAGCCCCATTGCCCTCGCGGGACTGCCAATGAGCTAGCCAACGTGAAAAGGTCCATACTACATTTGTTTTAGAAAAATGATAATATATCCTGTCTCCATGATAAACGCAAGCAACCAAAACTTTTACAAAGTCTTCAGCTTAATAGCTGTGCAACAAAAAATAAATAGAAAGAGAAAGAATACATAGGAAGAGGAAATAATCATAAGCAATGTCTAATATTGATTATCCATCCATTCTTGAAGAAAATTCTCAAAACATCTATTGTTTTATTGTTTTGCTCGTCAAATAGACAACCTCCCTTGTATCTTCACGCTGCATTGATAAATCATAGCTAACAATAGCTTCCAAAGCAAATGCAGGAAGATTGCCCACGAATTGTCGAGCACAAACAATGATGCTGAAACACCATATGGATCTCCACGACGACATCTTTAGAAGAACATGACGTCAATACCGTCATCGTCACGGCCCGAGTACAGGGCTTGGTTTTCACTGAAGAATCAAAACATGACCATATATTCGAGGGAATTGTACGAAGTCACCTCCAAGGAGGAAGTGTCACCCGCAAGCTTGGTTATAGCCGTGGAAGTCGCTCCCAATTGCGGTCGTCGCCCAAGCCAGGCAAGGACGCGAGCCGGCCACCAAAGTCGCCCAGGGACATAACCTGAAACTTGGAGCTTGGGTTTTTTAGGAGCGAGATCGATCTATTTAGAACTATAGAAAGGTTGATATTTTTGCAGAACTCTGTTATTCGTAACCTACTTTCGATTTACGGTCAAGTGGGTGGCATGGAAATCTCCAGTATTTTGATGTCAACTTAAGTGGGGTTTGTTCAGGATATGAACGTCCATTGCTCTGTGGTATGTTTTGGATTATTCCAATTCAAAATTACCATTATATTTATATGGTTTATTTAGTCTTGTTCTAGTAATGAAAATTATTATTTGGTAGGATATTTTGGTTTTTTCATAATCTATATTATTTTTGACTATCCAACTTTTTATCTTCTTGCTTAAATCAATATATTTTGGCATGTTCAAGTGAACATTATTTATTGGTGCAAGGTACATTTTTAACGTAATAGTCATTTTCGTTCATAAACTATCAATCAAGGCTCAATTTCATCCCTGCCATTTTTGTTCCTACCCTGCCATTTTTGTTCCTAAACTATCAATCAAGGCTCAATTTCATCCCATCCAGAGCTCAATATTATCCTCTATCCTACATGTCATGTCGTGTAGGTATGCCCCGTTAGCTCGATTGCCATATAGTTTTTTTTAAAGTTAATGGCAGGAGCACTGCCTATTCATTTAAGAAGGAAAAGAAAGTCGATGTTACATAGTTTGATATTACATAAATGGCTGAAAACTCAAACTCGTGCATGAAGTAAATAGACGTACTCCCTCCGTCCCGCAAAGACCATTCGTTTAGAAAAAATTAAGACATATTAATAGTTATGACAAATGACCTTGTTGCCCCTAATTAATCATGCATTAGAACCTGAAAAGAGACATCAACCCAATCAGATCGGGGAAGTCGTCTGGAGGTGTGGAGGCTTCGTCCTCAGGTGGATGCTTGGCCACCAGTTTCTGGCGGATGCTTAGCCGTCCGCGGTGTTGTGGAGTCCTAGTCGACATATTAATCCAACTGGGGGAAGTCATCTAGGGTTGGAGGTTTGGTCCTCGAGTGGATGCTTGGCCACTGTTCGACTGACGGATGCTTTGCCATCATGGTACCGAGGAGACCCGATCGATGTCCCAATCCGACCGGGGAAGCCATCTGGAGGTGTGGAGGTTCCATCCTCGGGTGGATGCTTGGCCACCAGTTTCTTGGTGGATGCTTTGATGTCGCGGTGTTTGACTCGATCGACGTCCCAATCCGACTGAGTTAAGTCATCTGAGGTTGGAGGTTTTGTTCTTGGGTGGATGCTTGGCCACCGATTCTCTTGACGGATGCTTCGTTGTCATGGTGTTTGTGGAGGCCCGGTCGACGTCCCAATCCGACCAGGTCAAGTCATGGATGCAGTCGGGCTGGATTTGCCGGGTTGACGCCCTTGGTCGTTGTAGTTTGTTATCTTTCTTTTCTATACTTGTGGCTTTTATCGCTTGTTTTGTTGTTGTTCTGTGGTTAAGACTTTGTATCCAAACTTCTCCTCTTCTTAATGAAAAACGTGCTTTGCACATCTTTAACAAAAGAAAAGAGACATCAAATAAGCATTTGATTGACTTCATGCGCTTCTCAATGCAATATTTCCTTGATACTTGGTATTAGTTTAATGAGAAGAACATTCAATACAAGCTAAAAGAACACTCTTTGTGGGACAAATTTTGAAAGTTAAATGAACAGTCTTTGTGAGACGGAGGAAGTAGAAACTAAGATACACGTGGTGTGCCAACCGCTTGCTGCCGGACGACCATCTCCTCCTTGAGGAACCAGAAAACTTGGAGTGAGTTGCTGCCTTACCCTAAAAAATTCTTCTACTCCTCTCCTTCCAAATGTTCCACGCCATAAATATGAGTAGAGCAGCAACTGTTCCACACCATATATTGTTTTTTAAGGATAAAGACAACATGTTTAATGTCACGGCATTGACTATTACATTTCATTTCAATGGGGATTTTTGCTTATGATGTGACTTGTCCATAATTACAATGGGGACTTGAAAATGCCATGTATATAAATAAGGGCTAAATATCAACTCAGAGCTGAAAGGGTCATCTCTAGGATCACACCTCTTTTAACAGTAGAATAAGGGTGCTTGTAGATTATAAGTTCCTCATAGATATGCTTGTAGTTGATTGGACGCAGATGAGGCATGCCAACCTGGTAGGACCCTTCGCGCAAAGGTTGAATTTGAGCCATGTGGAAAAGTTGAAAGACTAAAATAGCTGTTTTAAAATTTTATAAAGATGAAATGAGGCTTTGTTAATAGTTTAGTGATGAAATCAGCTATTCCACCTATTATTCTTGTATTATTGTTTTGAGTGGATTGTTTTGTATTATTAGTAAAATGCACGCGCGACACGCACGTGTTCAAAAGATATATGATTATTTAAAAAATGTTAACAATCAAAATAATATACAATAAATTTAGGAAAGTGCCTTTGTGTTGCTACGGCCATCCAAATATCTACCATGCAATACACAAAACATTTAATAGAATTATATAGTGTGAAAGCAATGTAAATAAATCATAATACTATATTATAGTATATCATGCAAATGCAACATGTATTTTTTTTAATTTAAAACATCGTATGGAAAGAACGTTTTAAGCTGGTAGCAACCAAGCATTCAACTCTACATCCTGGTTTTATGTGGGCTTTCTAAGTTTCTCAGTTATTGCGAAACACCATTAGACTCTGACTTGGAACCCTATCTAGAAAACAAGAATGACAAAGACCACAACTTAGTTATTTAATGTGAAAAAATTGAGTCAGTAATTTCTTGAAACAAAACAGAACAAAGCATAAACCTATCTCTAGACTACCATTACAACAATATTTCTGAAATATCATTAGATTAAACTCGGAGCACGAACCAAGAAAAAAAACTGTCTTAAACTTGTATAAGGCACTGTCAGCTTCAACCTTCAATTCACAATCTAATGAACTGAAGTAACACACCCATAGTTAAAGTATGATTCCAGATTGTGAATTACTTTTTACATATATCCTACCATGCATCCTTGACAAATGGTGATTATTTTTGTTCAGAACAGAACATCGATATGTACAAAGACAAAGCAACACAAATGTCAATATGTAATAATATCTAATTTAGATTTATTTCTTCATCCAGCAGGGAAGCCTCTTATCATTCTTCTGCTGAAACAATGAAAATGGTAGAGGCAGAAATGGTGCCTCTAATCTTGCAAGGAGGCATCTCACCAGCCATTAGCAAAGATTATGCTTCAACTAGTAGGGAATCAGCACATCTGCTAGATCAATATATTAGAGATTATGAAACTAATTCAGTATGAGATTACAAGCTTGTTGCTACTTGCCCTATGCCCCTATGTAAACTTCAGATAAACTGAGTAGAGTACCTCTAGTGATTGCTTTCAGGTGTTGTTTCAGCATAAAAGGAGAGAGTCTTAACAGAGATCAACAAAGTAATATCCTATTAGTTTGACAGGTATGTAGAATGAACCAGTAAGCTTGATCAAAATATCCCTTGTTCAAACTTCAAACATCCAGTCATGCTGAACAGTTAGCCGACTTCTTCTGAACCCACAGCACCAGAACCCACAATAAAAATATTTGTATCTTGCAGCTTTTTTTGAAGCTTTGGAACCAAATTCAGATACCTGACCATCACATTTGCCTGAAACTCAGTGGTTCTCCTTAATGTGTTAGGAAAAAAAATTTAAACATGAACTGATAGGCTTTGTAAGTTTTCAATAACTGTGAACAATTTTCGAAGCAAAGATGAGTGTGTTGGTTGCAAAAGGACATAAATTTAATTAAACTTAATTCAGTAAATTGCAAATCTTGTACCAAAAGGCAAAAGTGAAATTAAAAGCTTACAGTGAGGTACTCTATAAGATCATATATGTTCTCGAACAAGGCATCAATAATTTTTTTCTTATCCTGCATTGCCTCCAATTTTAATTATTCTATCTTTCCATCTAGAATTAGTAACTTCCATCTCTTTTACATATATATAGTTCAAAAAGTAATCGTATTTATGCTACAATGATTTGTGACAGAACAATCATGAAAGTGTCAGCAAGAAAATTCAAAATGTCATGAACCATTCTTCCACCCATAAAAATTGCAATTCAGAATTAATACCTTGATGGCTGCATCCAATGTGTGAAGATCAAACGGATCGAATTACTGTGGCCATGATTACCTCCAAATTCCGGCAGAACTCCAACTTGCAATGAATTTCATGGTATTCACAAATCTCTTATTTTACCCAATGTAAATCTGTAATAGAAGGTGATGGATCATGCACAATGAAACTGACAGGTTTTAGAATACATGATATAATTTGGAAAAAAAACCAAGAATGATTCAGATTGATTTGTTTGGTCAGAAATTCAAAGTAAAACCAAAAAGCATAAAAAGCTACTGCTATGACATGATGGATGAAATTCTCAAGGCATGGTTGTCCGTACCAACGACATGACCGCGCCTGTAAAAACTCCTCGATTCCACCTGCGCAGCGCCTCGCTAGAACGACGCATGCCCAGCCATCAGACGCGAGTCGCAATCGCAACCTCAGGCAATGGCATCATCACTTCTCAAAGCAGGTCACACCATCATCCAAATCTACATATACAAGGAATAAAATTTACTCATAAAACAATAAAATCTCTGATGAACATGCTCACATAATGTATGCAAAATCTATATAAAGTCGATAAATTACCAAAAACATATCTAGTAGCCCTTTCTTGCTCTACCAACTTTGTTGTATGTAACCCACTTATAAGGTTATCTTCAACCTTCAGCCATCAACCTCTGCCCGGCGCCACTCTGTGCTTGCAGTCGAGCTCGCTACCGCCACAGCGCCTGCTCCACTCCTAGGGTACCCGACGGCGCACGGGGTGAAATGCGGCGGCCAACCGGCGACACCAGTGGATCCCCTCTCCTACTACCTATCCGCCGCCTGCGCTGCCCCCTCTCTCCTCCTCCTGTGAAGGACGCGCACCTAGAGGATGGAGTACGATGGAGGATTGTAAGGAATCGGATGCTCGTAGCCTAAGAGGGAGAATGAGTGAATTAGGCAACTTAAAACCTTAACCCATGGCTTCACTACTTTTGCATAAAGTAAACTAGATCAAATCTATCTAGATGTGCAATCTAAGGTTGATCTAGTGTGAAACACTCATCCCAAAACAAGTTTTGCAACCTATAGCCAATCCTAGCATGATAGTACTCTAGGAAAGTAAAGGCAAGTAAGGATTGCAAGTGAGTAATGCGGAAACGTAAAGAGGGATGAGAGGAAGCAAACTCTTAACACGCGATTTATCCCGTGGTATCGCTAGGCACTAAGCCACACCTAGTCCACGTTGTTGAAGCACTCACACAAGAGTATTGCTTCTCGGTCACCAAGTCTCTCCCAAGAGCACCACTTGACTCGCCACAAAGGCTCGCCACTTAGGCACTCGCCAAGCTCCCTTGGTCACCTTGATACCGCCTCCACTAAGGAGCTTCTCCACTTAGGAAAGGGGTCTCCACGTCCCCCGCACAAAGTGTCCTCGCCACTCCACACCAAGCCGGAGGGTCGAAGATGATTGTCGGTGAGCCACTTAGGCCCCAAGGCTTCCGGCACATCTTGTACAACTTGATTCACTCAAGAATCACCTCACAAGGTTGGCACAACCTTGCACTCACTCAGCTCTAAGCTAAGCCTAGCACTAAGCACACACACCAAGCATGCGCAAGTCTATGGATGAACAATTTAGCACTTGGATGGCTTGGATATGATCTTCTAAGTGTCTCACACTCCTCTGCACTTCCACACAATCCAGAAGTCTCAAATAGGTGAGTGGAGGGGGTATAAATAGCCCAAGGCATCAAAAGAGCCGTTGGCTAATGTCCACTGAAAAGTGTAGCGTCGGATTAACCGATGCTCTCAATTTCGCCACCGTCGGTTCATCCGGTGCCCCTCCACGTCAGCTAGCCATTGCACTTCTCTAACACAAATCAATCATCGGATGAACCGCTGATGCAACCCGTGTGCCGTCGGTTCATCCGGTGCTGAACGGTTCCGCGCTAAAACCTTTTTGTTGGTATTTTCGTAGCCGTCGGATGAACCGATGCCTGATCGTCGGTTCATCCGGTGCTTAAGCTTTCGCATCCAGAACCTTTCTATCTTGCTTCTTCAAACCATCGGATAGACCGACGGTGCCCATTAATGGACCGTCGGTTCATCCGGCGCTTCCGTCTTCGCTGCTTCGTCTTCTGACAATCATCCGGCGCAACTAGCAAATGGACCGTCGGTTCATCCGACGGTGCCTGTTCACTTGAGACTTCTCGCAGTGTACCAAGTACACCGACGCTTCTTCCTAGGATACCATCGGTTCATCCGACGGTGTCTTTTCTTTGTTTTCTCGCGTCTTTGATTTGTTTCTTTGCTTCCTTTGATTGTGGTTGCATCCATGGGATCTAGATGTGTCTACAAGGACATGCTAGACAATGTGGTTAGCCTCATTGCTTGTGTTAGCATGAATCACCAAAATTAACTCGAACAAATGGCAAATGGGGTCATGTTCACTACAAGGATGGAGTACGACGGCTTGCGGGTGAAAAAAGCGACGAGATCGACCTCGCCGGTGTTGAGCTCCGAAATTGAGGAGCGGGGAGCGTGGATTAGGTGATGGTGAGCTATGGATGGAAGGAATTGAAATGGAAGGCAGCACCGCTCGTGGAATCGAGCTCGAGGCGACGACGAGCTCTGTACTCATGTAAGAAAGGGCAGGGAAGTGGCTCCCATGGCGGCGGGCAGCCAGCGCATCCCCTCTCCTCCTCTCTCGGCCAGCGGCGGCGGTGTCCCTCTCCGGCCGCGGGCGCATCAGACGCGGGCTGCGAGCTCCTCCGGTACTCCGACTGCGGGCGCGAGCTTCACGGGGTCGCCTCCATGGCTGGCCAGGGGCGAGCTCCGCGGAGCCGCTCCCATGGCCAGTGGGGTGTGAGCTCCAAGGAGCCGGGCCCGGCAGGAGCGGGCAGCGGCGAGGGCCACCTCCACGGGGGAGCGGCTGCTGCTGCCCGCGTGCCGCCGTTGAAGGCCACCGGGGTAGGGGACGGTGGGTCCCGCGGCTCGCTGATGGAAGAGGGGCCACGCAAGATCTATGTTGGTGGTCCCAACGAGTACGAGGCGGGTAGAAAAGCCCTCGGTGAGAAAAACAACTCGTTTTTGGCAGAAACACCTCCAATTATACGACGGGTGGGTCCGGCGTGAAGGCTAAGACGGACCTGAATTGAGTGAGAAAGGTTTTTCAAAATTTTTTTTTTGAGATTACAAGCGCTGCCTAAAGGCTGGCACCCATGAGATTACACACGCCATCCGGCGGGCCTAAAAACCAGACATGTCTGCCGACACCTGCCCCAGCGCACTCCTTGCTAGGTTTTTCAAATTATTCGATATATACTGTAGTTGTGAAAAAACAATTTATGCATATGGGCCTAGCCAGCCGCCTAGGTCACCCGTTATTTTCTTTTTATGCTCGGGCCGCCCGACCCATCCGCGTGGACGGCCCACTCATGTGGCGGCTGGGGCCGGCCCGAGTCCGCGCCTCCGCGGCTCCTTCGTGTCCATGGCGAGCGCACGCCGAACCGCCGAGAGAAATCGGGAGCGGAACAGGCGAGCGCGAAGCAGTGTCCGGTGGCGGCCGACGGCTCGCACCGGCGGAAACCAAGGCAAGATCTTCGCACTGCCCTACGCCCTACCTTCAGGCAGGGATGCACACGAGTGCGACATGCTGCATTAGCTCTCTTCTTGACTCCATGCACGCGCATGGTGCAGTGGAGACGGCGGATCGGCCGTCCGGTAGGGAAACTGTACATCGCCCTCTGTCTGAAATTTTCGATTGCCTCGGAGGAAAGTGTCCGGCCGTCTAGGGATTTCATTTTCATTAGTTCGATCGAAAAGGATCTAAAAAATATTTTGATTCGTATACTCTAAATTGAAATAGTCTCCCTGCTCTGATGAGATCGAAATCCTTGAAATCTTATGTTAGATTAACTAATGGTTTGCATATTTGTAAATTTCTCATCGGTAATTCTCTTTTGGTTGTGATTTGGATTGCGAGATATCAATGTCTGTGCATATGTATAGGTAGTACCATATAGTAACAAAAAATTGGATCAAACTTATACAAAAACCGAGCAACGACTTAGCTAGGTATATATATCATAACAGTTGAAACATTGCATGCATCCATTCCAAAACATGGTGACTACATAGGCAAGTGCTAAGTTGGCGCTTGTCAATGACAGATGAACACTAGATAATTAACACACACCATATGGTTAGCTTAGACCGTATAGACCACTCACCACATGGGAAACAGATGAGATGACCCAAAGTACAAACACCTCCTTTTTGGATTAGAGGCCTAAATATATACTTTGGTCTCGAGACTATGCTACACACTAACAAGGAGGTCTCTACAATGACCTCAAGTATATGTATATGCTGCTTTGTCACCTAAATATATGTGCTATCTTTTTTTCACTTATTTGCTGTATATGTTGGCTGCAAGCAACCATGCATGTCAATCAAAGAACACGGCTGCATTCAGGGCGGAAGGCGGCGTTAGCTCTTAGGGAAGAGCTGAACATGAAATCCATCAGGGAAACTTAGGCCCGGGGTACGGACTATGTTCCCTCCTTTTATAGTCCTCCAACTGCAATGATCAGATTTATCTTTATATATATTCCACCCTTTTCAGAAGCATCTAAAACAATGTTACGTGTATTCATGTATTGATACCTGTATTTTGTAACCAGGCAGTGGATGAAGGTTGCCATCAAGACCTTGCTGAGATCGGTGCCCACACAGAACCGGAGACCCCCACCGAAGGCCATGAAATGCTTCGTTCCGCCGGTGATTTCCGCCTTGTCCTGCACAACAATTGTTCAGACTTCAGATAAATTGGTGTGTAAAAAACTGAGCACTCTATTTGCACCTCCATTCATTCGTCTTGTGAGTTACGAATACATGCTTGTAGGCTTCTAGCTCTATGATATTTTATTCCAAGTTGCTACATTTTATTTGCTTGATGCGAACAATGTCCCTATTGTTATTGCTCTAAGATTGCCTCCGTTCTTTATAGCTACATGTCTCTCTTTAATGGAACAACTTATATTAAGTAACGAGTTTGACTATATGCTGTCCCATAAGCTGACTTGACCATCCCAATGTAGACGTATCACGTAGCAATCTACAAACAGAGAACTGAGCTTATTACTGCAGTTCCAGGTTCATCCCCTTGCTAGACAGGCAAGATATAGGATTTACTCCTGTGTTATGTCTCCCTTGACATTTCTTTTTCTGCTATTGACTCGGAGTGTGTGATATAGCACATGGTTCACCTGCTGCCGCATTGAGGAACTGTCGGGCTAGAGCCCTAAAACCCAGACATCCTAGGGCTTGGTGGTCAGAATCCCATGCAATTTGTTGAAAAATATTCTAATGGGCACTCCTCGGGCGATTGGTGCAGTTGTTTGCCAATTATGCATGCTAATCAGTTCAGAACTTTCGGGTTTCGGCAATACCATGCATGTGTTTATACTCTTTCTGGGATCTTCTTATCCTTCCAAGCAAGCTACAATATGAAAGAAAAAACTCTGGACTTCAAGCACATATATATCACTGATTGCAATCTCCATTATTTGTTTGTTATAGTTGTTACCTAAACCGATCCTCACTTATAGCAGCTGGTCAGTTTGCTAAAATTACGATGCAACTTAATGTGGACATGCAGTCTTTTGACTTCAGGTAGGATTATCATGGTTTGATAGGCATGGATGGCTATATATAGGGGCTATTATTTAATTGAATTTTATACTCTCCTGGAATCCTAATGTTGAGTATCATGTGAGATATATGGATAAACTTTATTTCAAGTTTGCACAAAGAGAAAAGGGCACAAACCTGCCACCTCCTAGGATTGAAGGCCAATGGATCTTCGTAGATTTCAGGGTTTAAGTGCACAGCAGGAGGACACACCATCACTCCCCAGCCTGCTGGAATGGTGTAACCTGCATCCACAGGATGTACAAATATTTAAATGTGTTTTCTAAGTTTTGCCAAACTAAAAAAAGTATTCTCTGTTAAAAAATATCATAATTTTTTATTATCTTTGTAAGTATATGTACCTTTGAACTCAATGTCTTGCAAGGCCTTCCGAAAAATCCCTGGCACAATGTTTGCCAATCGTACTATCTCCAGTATAACCTTCATGAGCATCAAAAGAACCAGCTGTCAGTTAAATTAATAATTGCATTTTGGATACTCATATCTATTTTGGTTCTGTTTGTTCCTTTTAGTGATTTGAAATTTCAAATGCACACGTTTATCCAGCAATTGTTATTAGTAACTCACTCTATTCCAAATATATAGATCGTTTTGACTTTTTAGATACATAGATTTTGTTATGCATTTAAATATATCATATGTTTAGACATATAATAATATCTATACCTCTAGAAAATATAAAACAACCTATAATTTAGGATGGTGGGAGTACTTATTAAGCTAACTAGTATATCTTCTTCCTCGTAGAACATGCATTTGGTTTCACAGGCACGAAACACAGACCACGCACTTGCACAATCCCATTTTTCTGTCAAAGTTGTTATATCACCATTTGGTTACCGTGGCTGTAAGATATGTGTCAAGCAATCTTTCTTAACGGTTCAAGTTGCCTCAGCAATCCGTGCGGTATCTTAGCTAGCTATACCCGGTTAGGCTCACCTGAGATGTGAAGGTCATGGACTTGTACTCGGCCCACGTGAGTCCGGCATCCCTGTCCTTCCTGTTGCTGACAATCGCCTCATGCTCCTCCTGGCCACACAACACAGAATCATCTCTGGTCAATTGTTTCCGGCACAAGCCAGGCCTTGTTGCCTGCTTCATCAGGCACACACCACGTACGCTGAGGACAGTTTCTGATCAATGACCACTAACCGTTAGTGCCTGAAGCACCCTGGGGTTCTCGGCCAGGAGCTTGACGCCCAGCGTGAGTGCCAGTGCCGTCGTCTCAAAGCTGGCGAAGAGGAGCACGAACATGAGGTCGAGCGCAATGGCTTCCGTCATGACGGGCTTCTCCCTCCTCAGCTCCTCGAGCAGGACGTCGAAGAAGTCCTCACTCTGCCTGCCCTTGTCCGCCATACGCTCGGTCAGCATCTTCTTGAGCACCTTCATGGCATTCTTCCTCCCCTAAACGCATGAAATTTAGCTAAGATCAGTTAATAAAGTGCAGCGCTGTGGTAAGAAGCTTAGCGGAACAGGTTCCTCCAGAATCATTTGACCGCGTGCATGTGAGCTCAAGGTCGTTTGTTTGACTTGACTGTTCATGTGTGCTGTCTTGCTCCCTACGTTGCTCAACTTGCATCCGCATGCATGTGCAGTTCTGCAAGCATATTTACCTGCATGCACTCATGGTAGGCTGTGCCGGGAATGTCCACGGGGAAGGAGATGAGGCCCCGAATGAAAGCCACGAAGTTCTTCCTCAGATTCT
This sequence comes from Cenchrus fungigraminus, assembly GCA_036936925.1. Taxonomy (NCBI): domain Eukaryota; kingdom Viridiplantae; phylum Streptophyta; class Magnoliopsida; order Poales; family Poaceae; genus Cenchrus; species Cenchrus fungigraminus. Next base: position 14,871,586 of record CM072772.1, on the reverse strand, counting down.
CGGACGACTCCGATGGCTCGTAGCTGATCAGCTTCTTCGCGGTAAGATCGAATATCATCTGCAGTAAATTAATTACATGGTGCGTCAATAAGATCAGCACTCAATATAATCGTCTAAGCTGATGATGTTAAAGAGATGTGGCGGTCGTATCTTCTTACTGTGGAAATGGCGTCCTTGAGCTCGACGCTGGGGCGGCTCGCCCACGAGGCGAGGCTGGCACGGCAGGCGTGGTCAGTCTCGGCGAGGAGCACGGCTTTGAGGTTCTCCTGGCCGTAGAGCCGGAGCACGAGGGTCTTGAGGTACTTGTACAAGAAGCCGTGAAGGGAGCCGACGTTGTCGCGGCCGAAGATCTCGGTGAAGGTGTCCGGGTACCAGCTCTCGAACAGCTTCCCCTCCTGCTGGAACACGAAGTAATTGAGGTCCGGGTCGGCGGACACCACCACCGACCGCCCGACGATGCTCGTCTTGAAGATGTTTCCGTACCTACACAACCAAATGATTCAGACATTAGATCAGTATCAATCTTCTTGATAGCTGCGTTTGTGTTGACAGCATGTGAAGTTGGGTACCTGCTCAGTCTCTCTTTCACGAATTGGGAGACGTCACAGGTAGGGTTCGGCGCGAAGAACTGCAAGGTCTCGCCGAGAAGAGGGAAGCCGAGGGAGCCTGGAGGCAGCCGGCCGTTTGCTGTCGGATGGCTCCACCTGTATGCCCACATGATGAAAGCCATCGCCATGGCCAAGGTCACAGCCCATACTGCCACACAGACCAATGATGACTCCATGGCCGCCGAGCGAGGTAGCTAGAAAAGAGAAGGGTCTCTGTTGGAGCTCTTGGTGCCAATGGCGGTGCAGACTGCAGAAAGGCAAGAGAAGCTGCGTGCTTGTTATAGCAGGAGGTTGCTTCGCTTTATATAAAGTCCCAGACCCAGAGACAGGAAAGCCAGGAACATTTTTAAAAAAAAGTAACTTTGCTTGGAGGAGGAATTGTTGCCACGGAATCGCTGCGAGTGTTTTTCTTTTGGACGGAAAGAGTCCGCCGAGAAGCTCGTGTTGGGCTGTTCTGTTCCGAAGGGAGTGGTACATGCCACAGGAAATAGGCTGTTGTGTTTATGTTCTTTTTCAGCGTGGTTTTGGCTGCTGTTTTATGATTGGGCTGGCTTGATCTGTGTTGTTTAGCGCAAGACATGTACAGCGATGGCCTGCCGGCTGTTCTCCAGACCAGGGATTATTCCCTCATCTTCCTCCCCTCCCAGTTAGATTATGCCGTCAGCAGAAACCAAGCTACTTTTGGCTGTACTGCTAGTTTTCATATGCGCGGGCATTCTCCCAGTTTTCAGACAGCAGATTTGAATCAGTTTGAAAAAATAAAAAGGTAAAAAACTGTAAGATGCAGCAGCACGACAAGGTCTAATTAAGGCCCAAAGTGACAAATTTCTGAAGAGATTTATTACTTCCACTAATACCAAATACAACTTATTCGGGACAGAGGGAGTACACGTGAGCACGGTGCAGGCTTTTGATGGATACAGTTATCCGTCTACGACAGAAGAGGGAACTGTGCAGGGAAGGAATTGAATATCCACCGTCACCCTAGAACTGTAAAGTACTAGTGCTGCTGAGTGCAAGTCTGGAGTTGTAGTTTAGTTTTGGTCTGTGCTTAACCGGGTCGCTTTCGGTCGCTTTTGATCGAGTAGGCCGTCGCCATCGCAGGTGCGCGTAGCCCCCAGCTTAGCTTGCAGCACGCGTTCTCTGTCCCGGAACATATCATCTCTGCTCGTGCAAGCCTGAATCCAGCCCAGCACCGAGGGAGAGCCTGTCCTGAGCTCGGCAAGACGATTGGATCACTGAATCTTCCACGAACTTGAGCAGGGGATCGATCGCGCGTCATCCCGCGTGAACTCGCCACGCCACCGGTGGCATATACGTGCTTCCACGCGCGTTCTGCCACCTGGAGATGACGGTATGCTGCTACCGCTGCTACTGCCGCCATCTTGTCCGCATGTCTGTCTCGTCGGTCGCGCGCTCGTGCGTGCGTCGGGGGTTCTCGGGAAGTTCATGCACCTTTGCAGTGATCAATCATACGCACACGTGTTGGTTATTATCCCAGGATGAGCGACATTGATTGCGTCGCACCGTCCCGGGCGTGAGCTGAGCTCTACGACGACGACGGAGAGGTATGAAACCGCGACCGCCGGAGCTGATTGCTTCTCAAAGCTCGCCACGTAGGCACGCGTGACATGACCTAGCTTTTTAGGGCAGATCATTCAAAGAAAGTGATGTGCTGATGGCCGGCCGGTCCACCCTGCCGCCAACTGATCGATGACGGTGAATTAAGATGCAAATCCTGGAGCCGGAGAGACGACCAGCAGCGCTGCCGACGGCCGGGAGACCGAACCGGCATCCGTCTCAGTGAAATGGAGCCCTGAACCTTGCTCCATTTCACGCAATGCAAAGGAGCCAAGGACGCAACGACAGACGAATCGGCAATGACGGCATTGCAAGTGACAGTGTGTATTCTGGGTCGGGTCCATGATTGCCGTTCTTTAAACCGCATCACTATTCGCGTGGGGATCGGAGTTTGTTGGCGCCGGCCGAGGAGTTTAAACCACGGGCGGTGGATTCGCCAAGATACGCTTGTGGCCTTGTGGGCGAGATCGATCAGAAGGCAGCCGGTAGAGTCGTCTGCTCCCCAACCACCGGATGATCGTAACAAAATGGAGGAAACTAAGTGATACCCCGTGCGTTGCTGCAGGAATTTCAACAAATTTTAAAGATAAAATTTGAAAGTAGAAACTAAAGTGAATGCTTCGCAACATTCTACTTCAAACAACACATTGCATACATGGATGCTATTAGCCGTAGAAAATCGATAGAAAAAATAAATTGATGATTTTAGTGGATAGTGATGTGGACACCTTACATGTTGAGAGAAGACATAATTGATGGTGACGTGACGCGCTGAGGGTTGAGAGAACTCCTTAGTGGGGAGCTCTTATATAGTTTTGTATGATAGAGCTCGGATAACGACAGAGGGGATTCACATCAGTACAATAAGTGATCTCTCTCTGTATATATTAGAAGAATTTAGCCAACAGATCTTGATGCCTCAGTTGCACGTACGACCTGCTAGGAGATTAGATTGCATTCACACCGGTGAATCGCAATGGATGTCGGCCTAGCTTCCTAACGAGATCTCCACGATGGCCGTTGCGAACTAGCTTGCGATATGGCTCTTCAAGCAACCAAGCTCGCTTTTGGCCACGAGGCTGCTGGTAACAACAAACAACATCTCGCATGGAAAATGAGAATGTGTATTCTTTATAGGAACTGATAGCGTCCGGCCTTTCACATGACAAATATGAAATCCACTCTTAGTGGAAAAAATGTGAATCTAATGTATCTTCAAATGCAAATTTTCCTAGAGAATGAGTGCATGATCTATATCACGAAAAAAATGATGTATTTAATCTCACAAGTTATTTCCCTATTTTGTTTTTTTTCGAATTACACAGTACAACAGAGACATCCACAACGCACGCACACTCACCCCTATAAACGCACACACGTAAACCCTACCCCTATGAGTATCTTCGAAGATCGAGCCGACACATCTTCAAGATTGGCGAAGTCACCACATGCACCTCGTTGTCATCACATTTTTGCAGTGTTGAGGGCAACCAAATTTCAATTTATTGAAATTCCCGCTCTTCTTTTCCTGTCCTAAATCAGGGCAGTTTCTTTCTACGCAATGACAGCTAGTTAGATAGTTGAACTGTTGAAGATTTTGCTTACATGCATTATCATATTTTATTTCTCTGGCCCCAAAGCTTCCTCTGACCATTTGCCAGTTTGTTTTAGTTCAAGAGCTGCCATAAGATTTGGCGGCTAGATTTATATGAGATAAACTAAGAGAATGCGCGGTCGTGCGTAATTAACAACCTCAGAGGATCATTCGCAGTCACACCAAAATCTTGCAGATATTCTTCGTATCTTAATTCCAACCTGTAGCATCTCGCCGCGAATAGGATGGCTCAACGAAGTTAAATTCCTTGTTGCAAAGCTAAGCAAAGGCTCAGCGAATCGTAACGTGCTGCTGCAGTTCGTTAGGATCTGCTCGACACATCTGCCGTGACCGTGATACAGACCAAGAGACACAAGCCTATTTATTAATCTCTTATTCCAGTTCGAGTACGCTTGTGAGTACTGCTAGAGCTGCAAGGTTAGGCTAGATGCAGCTCCCAATCTCCCATATTCCAGGAATAGCTGAATAGCATTGCGGCAAGCCGCCAACATCGTGATCTATCTTTGGCACAAACTAGATTTTGAAAAGGCCTATGACAAGGTGATTTGGTCCTTCATGCAGCAAACTCTTAGGATGAAGGGGTTTTCACCAACCTTCTGTAAGTGGGTTGAAAAAATTGTATCAAAAGGAAATGTGGGTATCCAGGTCAATAGTGAAATTGGGCATATTTTCCAAACAAAGAAGAGTTTAAGGCAAGGGGATTCCTTTTCCCCTTTGCTTTTTAACTTAATTGCAGATATGCTTGCAATTTTAATCTCAAGAGCTAAGGAACATGATCAATTTAAAGGGCTAGTACCTATACCTGAGCATTTTTAGCCTGGCCCGGGCCCGGCCCGCGTCAGGCCCGCCCACGAACCTTACTGGACGGGCGTGGGCAGAGATCTTGAAGCCCGCGAAAAAAATCTTGGCCCGAGCCCGACCCGAAATGTTGTTTTTAGTTATTTTACACTATAAAATACGTGGGTGGCCCGCCCAAGCCCGGGCCCGGCCCGAGCCCGGCCCGAAAAAACCGGGTTTTTTCGGCCCGGCCCGTGAAATGCTCAGGTCTACTAGTACCTCATCTGGTAGATGAAGGATTTTCAATTCTTCAGTGTGCTGGTGACACGATTCTTTTCATGGAAGACAATTTAGAGGAAGCAAAGAATTTGAAATTGGTGTTGTGTGCTTTTGAACAACTCTCAGGTCTCAAAATAAATTTTCATAAAAGTGAGTTGTTTTGTTTTTGGGACGGCTAAGGATCGTGTTGAGGACTATGTTCAATTGTTTGGATGTAAGGAAGGTTCTTTACCTTTTAAATATTTGGGCATACCAATGAACGCTAGGAAACTTAGTAACAAAGATTGGGGAGTGCTGGAAGAGAGATTCCAAAAGAAACTAGGTAGCTGGAAAGGAAAGTTGTTATCTTTTGGGGGGCGACTTGTGCTGATTAATTCGGTACTTTTGAGTCTACCTATGTTTATGATGTCCATGTTTAGGATCCCTAAAGCTGTGCTTAAAAAACTAGACTACTATAGGTCTCGGTTTGTTTTGGCAAAGTGATGGGCACAAAAAGAAGTATTATTTGGCTAAATGGGGAGTTTTATGTCTGCCAAAGAGTGTTAGAGGAATGGGAATTGTCAATCTTGATATTCAGAATATTTGTCTATTAGGCAAATGGATTTTCAAGCTTTTAAACGAGAATGGTACTTGGCAAGACTTGATAAGAAGGAAATATTTGAAAGATAAAACTTTGTCACAAGTGACTAGAAAACCAGGAGACTCCCATTTTTTGTCGGGATTGATGGACGTGAAGGATCAAGTCTTAGAAAGAGGAAAGTTTGTGATAAATAATGGGTGCCAAATTAAATTTTGGGAGGACCAATGGATAGGAGATAAATCCCTTAATTTGAGATATCCTTCTTTATATGCAATCGTGAGGAAGAAGCATGTTTCTGTTGCCTCAGTGTTAAGTACATGCCCATTGAATATCTCTTTTAAGTGTGGAATGAGGGGAGATAGGTTGTTGCAGTGGTATAAACTTGTTGGAGAAGTGTGTTTGGTCAGGTTGAATGGCCAAAAGGATAATTTCAAATGAGAATTAAACAAGAAGGGTTTCACGGTAAGCTCTATGTACAAAGATTTAGTGAAAAACCAAGGAATCCCGACCGATTGCCTACATTGGAAGTTGAAAATTCCATTGAAGATTAAAATCTTTTTGTGGTTTCTAAAAAAGGAGCGACATTAACCAAAGACAACTTGGCCAAACGAAATTGGTAGGGTTGCACTAAGTGTTGTTTTTGTCATGAAAATGAGACCATACAACATTTATTTTTTGAGTGCCATCTGACTCGATCCATTTGGGGTCTGGTTCATAGCACTTTTGGCTTAAAACCTCCTTCTAGTGCTGCTCATACATTTGGATCTTGGCTGAACTCTTTTTGGCACAAATCTTAAGAGATTGGGGCTTCAGCCATGTGTTGGGCTATTTGGATTAGCCGAAATGATGTTATCTTCAACAAGTTGGCACATAAATCGTTTTTGCAGGTGCATTTTAGGGGTACCTACTGATCAAAAGTTGGGCACTCCTTTCTAAAGAGGAAGAGAGAGACTCGCTAAGGAAGAACTGTCACTTGCTAGAAGTTAATATGATGCAGATCTTCAGCCGTTCTGGGTGGACGACGAGGAATAGGATTCAGTACTAGTCCTTTTGGTCTTGTGGTGATGTTGTATTAGTTTGAAATTTGTGTGGGTTTCTCAATACAACCTTAGTGTTGTTTTGGGATTGTGTCGGTCTTGTATTGGCTATAAGCTCTCAAACTGCTAGAGGGTGGAGGCCGGAATTTTTCCATTATCTAAAAAAAATGTCCATGTGCCCATCGATCGAGATCACCGTTAATTGTTGGCACACAATGGTGACAAGGAGCTACCTAGATCACCTCGTCCTCCATAGACTTTGATTTTTGTCTACGTATTTGATTTTAATATATGCCAATGCACTTTGCAGCAGCTAGTAGATCGAGCTGCATTTAGAAAAGTAAAGTTTAGCATGCCACCTCCACATTTCGACATAAGTGCAAATTTTTGCAGTGTTGATGAGGATCCCGACAGAAGTTTAAAAAGATGAAAAAAATGGTGTTCGGTCATTACTCATTTACTCTTGAGCCAATTGTCACTAGTGAGTGGTGACGTATGTGCTTTTTAACTTAATTATTGTATCATATAGCAATAGTGTACGAAATAGATGATTTAGATCACATATTAGTGTACTTCATCCGGTTCACTATTAGAAGTCGTTTTGCACAAGATTTGAGTCAAACATTGGCCATATAAATCATGAATAACTTTTAAGTTGTTGAGTTTGGAAATGTGAAAATCATATAAATATATTTTCTTGAAAATTACTTTCATAAAAATATGCATATATATAACTTTCCAATAAATATTTTTATAGAAAAGAGAAGTCAAAGTTGTGTTTTGGTGGCCGTGTCGCTGTCCTAAAACAACTTCTAATATTGAACCGGAGGGAGTATATTATTAATTAAGGTGACCTAAATTTGAATTTAGGGTCACTTCATGATATTTTCAATAATAGTGTATGTGATTAATAATGTATAGGAAAATTTTAGATGTTACTTTTATGCTATTTTTTAAATGTTAGTGGTGGGTAATTTAGTTGCACATTCAGGGGATTATTTAGAAAAATTGTAATTGCGTAAGTGGATAATTTTGATGAAGCTTAGGGGGTTACTTTTGTTTATTTTTATATAATGATGGAGGTGGATAATTTAGATATAGATTTAGGGGTTACTTTAGGCTATATAGGTATTTTTTTAGAAAAAAAAAATAGATCCAATGGCCATATGTTTTTTTAAAAGAATTTGTAGAGTGTCTACCTATCTAGGTAGCTACAACTGTAGGTTTCAAAATGAGTCTCTAATCAGTAATAATACTGTAATAGTAAGATTGTTGGTCAACAAAGCACTTTCAGTTTTTTTTAAAAAAAAGCTCTTTCAAGTTTTGTACTGTCATGTAGTGCAAACGACGACCGAAGTACGTGCGCCATGGAGTATTGAGTTTTCAGCACGCTGCACGCACCTTCGGCTACCAGGTATCAACATGCGAGTGCAACTAAAATACAAGTGTGTGAAGCTTTCCTTTCGACGCTCTGTTCTGTTGGGGGACAGGCGCAGCACACACTACTCCTAGCATGCATGGAGCTTTTTGACTCAGTAGATAGTACTAGCTTACTGGACTTTCCAATGGTTTAACGTATTGACCAAAATTAAAGTTCAGATGATTTAGCGTGAAGGGAGCAATACAACAACCTGAGGGTGCAGCATGGAATGAAGAACTGTCTGAGTGTTTGACTACAATTGTTTGATCCAAAGAACTAATGCACTTGTAGTTGCAGCTGATACCGGATCTTGGCTGGAAACCGCAAGTTGCGAGACAAGCAAACAGGCATCGTCACCTAAAAGGTCACTGCTTATCGATACGCCAGGCTGGGCTAAGCACACTGCACACAACACAATGACAAGGCGACGTCTCTGAAAGTTGCAGTACTCCGAAACCGTTGAGTTGGCAACTTTTGGAGCTTGCAGTAGCTCAACTGCTCAAGTGGCAGGCTGATCCATGCTAGTAGAGCATAATTAGATTGCCAGAGTTGCCACTTGTGACTCGTACCTGAGACAAGTCGACAACTGATCTCTGCTGATTGCTGAATTGCTAGTCCAGCATTCTAGCAGATTCAGCCCACAGTACACTTGCAACAGGCCGGCCAACATGCACCATCCAAAAGTTAATATGCCGATGGGCTATTTGGCTGCGCCATACACACCAGCAGTCTAGTGGCGAGTTGCTACAACCCATGCTTCCACTGCTCTTTGCTGTGGCATTGGATACTGTTGGCAACGCCGAATCTGAGCTTCAGAATGACAGCACATAAAGAAGGAAGCGCAAGATGTCCCCATTTTCAGTGGTTGGTCTCGCTATCGGTGTACAAGGTGACCTATAAACATGCAATTTAGTACTCCTTCCGTCTCAAAATATAAGCATTTATCGAATTCCGCATTTCACATTTGACCATTCGTCTTATTTAAAAATTTTGTGAAAATATTATTTATTTTGTTATGATATAAATATATACATAATTATTTTTTCATTTTCACAATTTTTTGAATAACACAAGTGGTCAAACGTGATCAGCAAAAGTCAACAAATACTTATATTTTAGGACGGAGAGAGTAGTTCGGGACCTCCGTTGCAAGATTCGTCAATCCGAACCTCGGACGTGCATGCCAAATAACCAGCAGCCTCGGGGGGTCGTACGAGAACTAACGCAATTTGCAGGTCATGCGTTTTTTTCCCCCATTTTGACACTTTAACTTAGAGATGCCTCGTGCCTTGGATTCTTTCACCCCATTGCCAGCACGTTCAGTCGATTTACGCATGCCAACCAGGCATAATCTACCATACAATCGTCTGGAGTTGCGCACTAATGAAACAACTAGCGGTATAGCTTTAGGGAGTTATTAGGAGACAATAATGAGCTTGTTCATTTGGTTAGTGGTTGGTTGCTGATCCTGGTTGTTCTGAGAGAAAAGTACTGATGACTGGTGGTTGGTTTGTTCTGAGAAAGAAAAATATTAGCGGCTAATAAGCCAGACAAACAACGCGAACATTGCCATCTATCAGTCACGCACACGCGTCATGTATAACAGCAGACATTGAATCAGGTCATTGCCCATCAATCCTGATGGTGAAAACTTTTCCAAGATTATTAGGACACTCTCAACTCAGACTCTATTATGAAGTCTAAGTGCATTAATATCCTCTATTTATTACTTTTTTTGCGATATGACACTGCAATTATTGAAGAAAGAAGGGAAAAAATAAGACTTCGTTTCTAGATAGGACTCGACGTCCTTGTTCCCTTTGAGGCCGCTAGAAACCAGCTAACTCCCTTTGGGGATCCCGTACGCCGCCGCCCGCCGCTCCTCTTTTGCTCGTCGCGCCTCCTGCTCCCACGCGCGCCTTCTGCTCCCACGCGCGCTCACGGATCTGAGACATCATCCATGCATGGGAGTTGGTCACCGCCGTTGGGTGCCCACCTAGCCATGGGTCGTCGCCGGATGAGGAGGGATCGGCCTTCGCGCGCGTCGCGGTCGTGCTGGCGCTGCGTTGGGGCTCGATTTAGTGGCGTCGAGCTCGATTTGGTGGCGCCAGGGCTCGATTCATCCGCAGCGAGCTCCAATTATTCGATGACAACAAGGCCTGATTCGGCGGTGTCGAGGTTCGATTCTACTACGACGAGGTTCGATTCAGTGGTGGTGGTTCGATTTGGCTCCCGCTCCTCTTCTGCTGCTCGATGGTGTTGAGCGGCATCTCGTCACCCTATGTTCCTCTCTGTTTTGGTTTACTTTGGTCACTTGTTTTTGTGTTGGATAATAAATGTCTTTATCTATAATCTGCTCTTATGAATTCTACATTGGGAACCATAGTTTGTAATGTTAGAGTCTTCAACTTATAGACTCAAATTGGTTGGAACAGTGGCGGATCCAGCAGTGGGGCGGCTGGGGCTAAAGCCCCCCTACCGCTGGAATCCTCGTTAAGCCACACTAGAGCCCCTCCTCCATTTTTGAGGGGAAAGGAACGAAGAAGAAGGGGAGGAAGAGGGGGAAGAGAAGAGGAGGTAGAGGAAGAGGCCCCCTAGGTTTTGGGGCTAGGTTCGCCACTGTGTTTGAAGTGCCCGTATCTGAATATTTGAAGTGACAAGTTAGCCAACAAGCATCTCGTATTCTCATACAAGATACTACTGTCCCCCTTTTGTCCTTTTCTGGATGCTCAGCGTCTGACAAATGCAAGTTGAGAAGTTGCCTGTTCCTGAAGGGATAGTTTGACTGACCCTGCAGGGTTCGTGGAGAGTTTGGTCAACTCAAATCTCGTACGCATCGTTCGTCTCGCACCCTTAAAGCAATAAGTGCAACTTGCAATTGAGTTGTGCTAGCACTAGTTTGATCCTAGTGAAGTCACTCACTTTGAACAATTTTCAAGTTAGCCGCTCTTTGAGTACCGACCATCCAAGTGAAGTTCTTTTGCTGAAAAAGTGTATTCATTCTCAGTTTGACCCTAAAAAATGGTCGCTTTTTATTGGTCTTTGACACTCCAGAGTTTTGCCGGATTTGCTGACTATAGTTATCCAAATAGTACTTCATCGGGTCATATTTTAAGAAAACACAACCTACCGGGAGTTAGATAGCCCACAAGCATTTTGCTAACGCACAGGTCGAGAAAACTCTTGAACCTTAGATCTATCTTTAGTGTGGCACACATGAGGAGGATTTTTTTTAACCTGAAACATGGAATTCACTTCCGTAGGGAGTCAAACTCAGAATTGTGCTAATAGAGCCATCTAATTAACTCAATTAGAGGCACATTCGCCATCCCATCATATTTACATGGCGTTATTGTCTGAAACATCACATAAAGAACGTACTACTCTCTGTTCCAAAATTAGATTGTATTGGCTTTTGTATATAAATAAATTTTGCTATGTATTTTAAATATAGAGATTTATCTATATACATAGAAAAATCTATATATGTAAAATGACCTATGTTTTGATTTTTTTAGGATGACCTGTGTTTTGAAATGAAAGGGGTATTATTATTCGTCGAGGCCTGGTCCAAGGAATATACATGTTTATTTGCTGATTTGATTGGGGGAATTTTTTTTATATTTTTTAAAATCATTTTGCAAAATTATTCGACCGTTTCAAAATTTATCAGATTTGATCACCAAACGTCGTGGCGCACGGCGGCCGCCGTGGCCCACGACGGTTGCTGGTCCAACCGCCGTGCGCTACGGAGGTTGGACCAAGCGCCGTGGGCCCAACAGGCGGGAAGGCCAGCCGCCGTGGCCCACGGCGGTTGACCTCTATTCGCCGTGCGCTACGGCGGCAGGCCCAGCCGCCGTGGGCCACGGCGGTAGGGATCTGCAACCTTCTATAAGATCAGAAAATTAGCCCGGAAATGTTATAATAATTTGGAAAAAAAAGAAAGAGAGGGTTGGGAAGGAGAAGAGAGTGAGGGGACGGAGCAGCGAAGCTCTGCCGGTTCTTCGCTTCATTGTAAGTATTCTGTTGATTTCAACCTTTTAGCACCTATACTTAGATGTAATGAAAGCGTAATTAGTGATTCACTGTATTTCTTTATATCTGTAGTATGAAATAGTTCCTGTTCGTAGGGTTTAGGGTTGAGAAGGAGAAGAGAGGGAGGTGGAGGGGGCGCAGCAGCGAAGCTCTGCTGCTTCTTCGCTTCATTGCAGGTATTTCGCTGATTTCAACTCTTTTAATAATTTTACTTAGATATAATTACTATTAATTCTGTAGATTTATGTATGGTATAGATTTCTGGAGTATAGATCTGTAGTTGTAGTTTATATTACGTAACATATTTACTGTTAACTGTGTAGATTGCGGCGGATTAGTTTGCAATTTTAGTTTAGATATTAGTCTATTTGTTTCTTAGCCCCTGGATGTAGTATTTGATAGCAGTTATTGCTTTTTATTATGAATCAGACATGTCGGAGACAGTCACAGTCAAATTGTATTATGGAATTGGAGAAATTATATATGGTCCACAAGGAGTTGACTTGTCAAATTTTAGTTCAATTGAGAAAAATGTTAAAAGAGCAGCAGAAAGAACTTGGGAGGGTATAACCAACTGGCTAGTCAAGGCATTTGCAGTAGATTTAGAGCATGTGTATTGGGAGCTCATGTGTATTGGGAGCTCATGCCACTTGAAGAGACTCCACAATGGAGGAGTTTTATCAGAAATGCATGCCGAGTCGGTTTGCCTATGATTTTGTTTGTCTAAGTTTTCCAGAATGGTGGTTCTAGCAGTCAAGTGCATGAGGAAGCTGAGGATGTGGACGAGGGGGAAGGTGGTGAAGAAGGGGAACAACAAGAGGAGGAACAAGGGGATTCTAAGGGTGAGCAGACATCTAGAGGTTATGTTGTCACTGGTTTTATTGATGAGGGAGAAGGAAACCCAGAGGTGATGAGACATTATCAGAGAGAGTTAGAAGCTGATGAAGGTGCATTGGAAGAGGACTCTTCAGATGATGAATATGATGATGATGATGATTATGATCAGTCTGAGGATCATGTGCCCTGGGATTGACAGAACTACGATTTCTCACAGTGTACTGTTAATAGTGGTGAGAATGTGCCCTGGGAGTACATGGAGAATGAGGTTACAGTAGGCGCCATGTACCCCAGTACTGCACATGTGAAGGATGCAGTCAAGCAGTGGTCCACCTTGACTCTGCACAGGGAGTTCAGGGTAGTGAAGAGCTCTCCGAGGAGGTGTTGCAAGAAGGAGGATTGTTCTTTTTGAGTGTATGCATATAAGGGGAAGTTGGATCATTACTTAGAGGTGAAAAGAAGTGAGGGGTCACACTTGTACCCTTGATCGGATTGATGCAAGGCACCGAAACATTTCAGCCGATTTTGTTGCAAGCCACATGTACCCTACCATTGTGAAATGTACTTCTTATGAGCCGAAGACAATTATCGGTGCAATTGAGGGAAAATTCGGGTACACCATCGGTTACGGCAAGGCATACCAAGCAAAGAAGAAGGTATTGGAGAATAGGTGGGGTACTTATGAAGCATCGTACCACAATTTGCCTAACTTGCTGCACACCATAGTTCAGATGAATCCTGGCAGCTACTATGATATCAAGGACTATCCTTGTGAGGAGCAACTAGGTAAGCTTGTGCTTCAGCGGTCATTCTTGGCATTGGGTGCCTGCATTGAGGCTTTCAAACTGTGTCGACCGGTCATTTGCATAGATGGCACTTTTCTCACAGGCAAATACAAAGGAACAATCCTGACAGCTGTGGCAGCTGATAGTAACAATCAGTTGCTTCCTTTGGCCATTGCATTTGCGGAGGGGGAGAACGGTGACAGTTGGTACTGGTTCCTTCAGAGGTTGAAGAACATAGTGGTGCAGGATGTGTGTCATAGACGATAGGCACAAAGGTATTTGCAAGCAATGAATGACATGAAAGATGGCAGCTAAGAGCGATACAGAGTTCCATTGTGGCCAGATGTTAAGAGTAGGTGGTGCATTAGGCACATGAAAGCAAACTTCCATAGCCAGTTCAAGAACAAGACCCTGTCTAAATTGTTTGAGCGGTTGTGTGAGCAGACTCAGCAGAAGAAGTTCGATGCCATCTGGAAGAAATTAGATGACCTGACAAAGAAGGTATCAGAGGAGATAGCAAAGAGGCCAGTGAATCCCAAACCTAGAGAGGAGCCAATTTATCTCGAGGATGTGGGATTAGATGGCCCTCAAGTTAAGCGCAGAAGAGGGCGTGCTGTGAAGACCTTCAGCCAGTGGATTCAGAATGAGCCTAAGGAAAAGTGGTGTCTCATGTTTGACGAGGGCGGAGCAAGGCATGGGATAAGGACCACTAATTTTGCTGAGGTCTACAACTGTGTACTTCGCGGTTCAAGACCTCTTCCTCTAGTTGGCATCATTGAGTTCTTTATGTATCGTACAATGCAATATTTTTACCAAAGGAGCAAGCTAGCGGATGAGGTTCTAAGGAACACTCAAATGGTATACTGCACCAGAATGACTGAGTATTTGGACAAGACTCAGGGAAAAGCACTTCTTCACAAGGTCACAGTGCAGCCTTTGTACCAGTCTGCTGAGAATGAAATTATGTGGAGATATGAGGTTGAGTGCAAAGGGAAAACGCGCCTAGGCCCATCGCGTGAAAAGACCCAACAAGTTGCTGAACTTGGCAACCAAATATGCAGATGTTCATGCCGGAAGCCGCAGCTACTACACATCTCCTGCTTACATGTGATCGCCGTATGCTATGAACTACAACAATTCAGCTACCGTAGGTACGTGCCATGGTACTACGACAAGGAAACTGTTCGGAACACTTGAAAGCAAACTTCCACAGCCAGTTCAAGAAGAGGATTAGGAACAACATGGACGAAGCAGAAGCTGGACCTACAGTAGTGATGTGCTACAAGTGCCACAACACGGGCTACACGTACAAGAGGTGCACAACTCCAAATTATGCTTGCAACGCACCAACTACGGCCAATGTGGGCTCATCAGTACATTCAAGACTCTCCCAACCCCCATCCGGACGTGGACGCGGACGTGGGCGTGGACGTAGGCGTAGGACCAATGCAGGATTCAGATGATCATAGTTGCTTGTAACGTTAGGACATTTAATTTCGGAATTTGTAATATTTGAACTATTATTTCTTGTACGAACTTATGCATGGTATTGTATTCTAATAATTGAACTTCTATTTCATGTCGTCTTAATTATGTTGATTCATTTGTATTATTTTTCCTATGATTGTTTTCATCTTGTTTTGCAGATTTGCAATGGCCTCCTCAGGTCCTGAGTTGGACTTGGAGTTCCTCACAAAGAGGAAGGACAATGTCGAGGTGCCAAAGGGGATCGACACTCCTATGTGCTTCTGCGGTGACAATTGCAAGCTTGTCAGGTGCACGGTCCTGGGGTACACCTACGGGATGAGGTTCTTCATGTGCGCCAACTATGCGCATGACCCGATCCAGCCATTCGACCGCAACCTTAGAGCCAAAGTAAGGACTTACTACATTTCTCGGTTATTCATTAGTCATTTGTGTTTTATTATTTCCTGACATGTCTTTGAAAAAAGACTCCACCTCCTCTTTGTGATTTCAGGTAGTGGCTAGATACCGAGCAGTCTGACTTCGACAAGAGGTACGTCGAGGGAGCTGCCCGTGATGCAAGGGAGAGGTTGTGACAACCCGCCCGAGAAAATACCGTACTATCACCTAAACCAATCAACTTTGGTCATTAAGCGATAATAAAGTATCATCCCGTCGTAAGTTGCCGGGTCAAAGCCCAGTAAATCACTTGGATAACACACAGAGGATCGAACATATGCATTAAAACTCACACGAAGGCGAGTCCAGAGTACAAACACAAATTAAATCCAATTGTACCCCTAAGGGTTAATTATTACATACCATGGTTCATGACATGATAAGTAAAGGTTCAGAGTTTTAAAACAGCGGAAATTAAACTACGATACGGAAGACATCACAGGAGGCCATCCGTGGTGCCATCACTCGTCGTCATCCACCCATTCCAGCTCCCAGCCGGGTGGAATCTCTCCAGGCCAAACAACACCTGCAACAACATTTATAGCAAGGCTGAGTATACTAATACTCAGCAAGACTTAACCGTCGGGTGATAACTACATCACCAAACTCTAGACATGATAGGCTTTTTGGCCGGTGGAGTTCTTTTGCTGAAAAGCAACAAAGAGTAGGTCCTTACTTTCAATCTTTTAGCTCAAATTCTAATTAATTACCATTTCTAAGTGAGCCATCTATTGCAATCAAGAATTGTACAATACAATTAATCCACGCAGCAATATTCACATAGTTCCATCATTAAGGGATATCATGGCCAGTTGATTAAGCAGTCTCAGATAATGGTGAGAGGCCAACAATCGATTGATTAAACCCTTGCAAGGTAAACCTAAACACACGGTAGGGTGCCCTCACACTAGACAACCACCAGGCAGTTCCCAAAAGTCCTCGGCTTGGGATCGAAGCTTACAGTCCTGGGTACAAGGCTATCTGGTATGCCCCCACACAGTACATCCAGCCTCACACATGTACCCCCCTCCCAGTGGTGAGCCGGGCAGGTGAATACTCAAGATTAGTAATAGTAAGATCCCACACCGTCTCATTAAGGTACTAGGCTTACCGGTCCCATTCCCGACAAGTGCTTAGTACGTTCAAAAGCTTAGCCCACGAAAGCCACTGGACCGGAGCCCAAATCCCATGCTCTTACCACATGAGCAATCCATTTATAAAGATCTTATGATTCCAACATAAGAACCTATTCTCGCGAGCGACGAACATCACTCGACTTGTAGCGGTCCTATAGCATAGCAGCTATCGACCTAGCATTCTAGTAAAAGAGCATAGGTACCTAAGGATCATGCATCTAGGGTTTCAATTCAACTCCTGAAACGTAAATGCACAAGCATAGCAAAGATAATTGCATAATTTTAAAAAGAAGGGTTAATGATCCGGGGCTTGCCTTCGTCGGCAAGGTTGGCCTTGGGCCCTTCTGGACTTTGGTCCAGGTCCTGAACTACGTCCATGTACTGCAGCTCACCGTCAGCACCTTCGTCTCCTCCTTCCGGCACGAGCGTATAGCTACCGTCGGGAAGATCTACACGAGGATGCATATGCAAGATTTAATTGACAGTTTTAATTTAATTAATTATAAACAACATATGACAACCATGAAGTGCATGGTTGGCCACATTCACCTTAACAAACACATATTTGGCATATTCTTTCTATCAAAGTAATGTCATGTGGGGATTCCATTATTTATTCTTTTTGATAGTGACTGTGTACATATTTATGCAAATAAATTAATTCAAAATTCACAAAACAACAAGGGAGTGGTCTCAACCTTCTAAGCATGATTTACATCACATACATAGGGTCATTAGGTGTGGTGTTGGTGGTTTTCCAATTTAACTTAATATTAAGCTTCAATTGGCCTCCATTGTTTTTATTTATTGAATAATTTCATAAAAAGCAGTGAGTGCTGTTTTATAAGCTCTATAACTCTAAGCAAAGCCACTGAACACACATGCACACTTATGAGAGCTATGAATTAATTATACCGAAAATGACAAGTTTTATCTACCAAAGCAAGATAAATGCATATAAAAATAATTAAGCAACAAATGGATCCCAACTTTCTCTCACTGATTCTCTGGTTCAAAACTGAGCTATGCAACCAACATATACATCTAGGGCTACTATAGATCTTGAGCTATGCATTTATATTTAAATCTAAGCATAAATCAAGAATAAATAATTATGACAAATATAAAATAATTATTAATTCAACAAAGGTGCATTCAGACATAAGAAGACTATACCCAGAAGTTGGGCACAAAAACATATTTATTTTAAGCTATAAAATTCATTTAAGTAGATTCATCATAAATACAAAATAAATAATATTAAAAGATCTGCTTAGTAACTTTGTGCAAATTTTGGTGTAGAGCCTAGAAATGACATATCTAGCAACATACCCAAAATTCAGCTTGAGGTCACTTGTATATTTTGAACTACAGCAGATCTAAGTTAAACTGATTTCAATTTTTCATGCAAAAACTATCAGTCAAAATTATGGTCATGCTTTGTAAAAGTTGTAGGTCTACTCACATGGAAACCAAAAAAATTTGTTTTACATTTTTCTAATTTTTTTGTGATTTTATATGAATTTTACAAGATCTGGTCAAAGGCTACCAAAGATTAAAGAATCTATTTACTAATAGGCCCCTGGAAAGATTTGAGTATTCACAGATATACCCTTGATTTGCATCCAAGCCCCTGGGAGGAAACTATCCCTTGCAATTGGGTCCTCAGGGTGCGGCCGCCGGTGGGAACGCCGGAATCCGGCGAACTCTCGCCGGAGTTCGGCCGGGGAAGCGACTGCGGAGGGCCACAAGCTCGCAAGGGTTCGAGTGGTGGCAGGAGACTGGGCGGAAACGGTGTCGGCGAGCTTGCGCGGCGGAGCAGGGCGGCGGCGGCCGCTGGAGCGGCTGCTCCGGCGAATGGGCGGCGCGGCCGGGGCAATAAGCGCCTGTGCCGGCTCTAGTAGGTCCTAGAGGAGGTGCAGGGGTTGTTGGAGGGTCGTGGAGGCGCGCGAGGGTGGCGCTCTGCGGCGGCGGCAATGGCGCCCCGCGGAAGGGGTCCCTACGCGCAACTGGGGAGGGAGAACCTTTTTATAGTCGGTGGGTATCGCTATCCCTTCGTGGCCAAGGCAGAGTCGTGGGGAGGGCAGCCCCGGTAGCAATGCAGTGTGCGGGACAGGGAATCCCGGCGGTGGCGCGCGCGGGAGTAGGGGCCGACGCGGCGGTTCAGCGCGTGGCGTCACGACAGGCCAGGGGCTGCGAGGGGAGCCCGGGCAAGGACGGGGGCACGATGATGGTGTCTTGTCCTCAGGCGCTGTGGGTCGGGGGGCCCGGACGTCGAGGCTGGACGGACGCCGCGTGTCGGCGCGGGCGCGGCGCTCTGGAGCGCGGCGCGGCACGACGTCGGCGGCTTCAATTCCGTTTACTCCTGTTTGACCGGCCATAACTCTAAAATTTCAAACCAAACTTTAAAAACTTTGAATAGCAAAGTTGTAGAGCAGCTATAGGAGATCTTCTTTTGTAAAGGCTGACCTATGTTTTGATCAATGGTTTGAGCATGAACTGCTGGTAAAGTTGCTGTCTTTTATGGCTCGGTAGACATGCACAAGCTGGCGTTGACCGAGTTTTTGAACATCTTCCACTCAAAATCTCTAATGCCGCCAATTATGAAAAGTGTGTTCCTCAAAAAGACGAACAACTTTTGTATTGACTGATTTTGAAGTGTTTAAGTGAAATTTGGAGAACGCGGCAAAAGTTCTAGGGAAGGTTCAAAGACATTAGGGGCTTAACTAGGGTTTGACTCTGCCTTTGACCAAGGTTTGACCAAAAGTGCGTGTTGACTTGATTAAGATGATTATTAGTGATTGTGGGCTAGATTTTCGAGGTGATGACCCAGGTTGACCAAGGTTTGACCAAAGTCAACGTATTTGACTCGGTTGACGAGGTCATTAGCACTAATAATGCTAATTAAAAACCTGGGGCGTCACAGAGGTGGTTGCACATGGTTGAGTGGGAAAAGAGAGAGGAAAAAAGGAGGAGCAGAAGGAAATGCGCATCGCCTGGAGATGAGAGAACGTGAAGCGGCCCAGGCCCGTGAAGCCGATAGAGAGAGGAAGAGGGAGAGGGCACGCCGGGCCAAGGAAGCTGGGCCGGATGCCATCAGGAAGGGGAAATACCCCCGTTGTACTCAGTAGACCTAGAGTATTAGTCGGACTGTATCAAATAATTCCGGATTTCATGACATCGTCAACTAGGGTCCTCGGTTTGTATCCTTAAGAACTTTAATCGAACTGCATTAGAGTGTGTTTTCTCCGTTACGTGTGTTTCGTTACAGTGACTGTCATATGCAGAGTCGATGTGTTTCCTCCGAGTCACTG
Source organism: Cenchrus fungigraminus (assembly GCA_036936925.1). NCBI lineage: Eukaryota > Viridiplantae > Streptophyta > Magnoliopsida > Poales > Poaceae > Cenchrus > Cenchrus fungigraminus. The sequence goes on along the minus strand of CM072772.1, from coordinate 14,851,659 downwards.
ACGTGTTCCCCTCCCACGGATCGACTGGCCCACAATGTGACAGTGCCCTAGCACTAGGGTGTGTTTTCTCTGAGTCACTGCTTCGTTTCTCTTCCCATGGATCGAAGGGCCCACCACCCAGCCAGCCTCCTTCATCTACCTATATGTAGCACCATTCACTCTATTGCCTTCATCTCATAGCATTCAACAATGTCTTCCTGGAGTGGAGATGAACACGGTTTCGGTCCTGAGTTGTGGCATCAGCAATCAGAAGATTTCGTAGCCAATTTCCCACTGAAAGGCAAGAGTGACTTCAGATCGATGCGTGATGTTAGAAGCTACGCACCGAAGCAAACGGTATTGTGGCCTAGGTGTTCACATGGTGAGTTTTGCGTGATGCAAGTGTACGAGGGATGGAACAACTCCGGTCGTCGCTTCTGGCACTGCCCATATGCATGGGTAAGTAATGTCCACAATTTTGTTCATCATGTTTGTGACGCCCCAGGTTTTTAATTAACACTAATGACCAGTCAAACCCTTCGACTTTGGTCAAACCTTGGTCAACCTGGGTCATCACCTCGAAAACCTAGCCAACAATCACCCATGATCATCTTAAGCAAGTCAACACCCCTTGCCATGGTCAAAACCCTAGTCAAAGTGGTCAAACCCCTTAGTGCCCACACCTTGTCCTAGAACTTTGGCCATGTTCTCCAAATTTTGTTTAAATACTCAAAAATCAACCAATATAAAAGTTGTGCAGAATTTCATGGGACACATTTCATCTTTAGAGTGGCATTTCAAATTCGAAGAGGAAATGGTTCAAAAATCCAAGTCAAACTCAATTTCACTATTCATTAGCGCCATGAAAGACAGCAACTTTGCCTGCAGTTCATGCTCAAACCATTGCTCCAAACCTAGGTCGACCTGCACAAAACTTATTCTCCTATAGCTCCTCTACAACTTTGCTTTTTGGCGAATTTGAAGTTGCATTCAAAAATTGAGTTTGGTTCAGTCAAAGTGGGGCACATCGACACGAGCCGGCACCCTGGCGCTCTGGCTCGCGCTCCCGCGCAGAGCGCGTCGCGCCGCGTCGCACCGCGACAGCCGGCGCACTGCCACCACCCTCGGCGTCCGGGCCCCCACCGGCCCACAGTCCGGCGAGGACGGGGACAACATCATCACGCGCCCCCGCCCCCGACCGTATCGCTCGTGGGGGAATGTTCCCGACACGTGGACGCGACGGACGCGGTGCCGCCGAGCCCCGCAGCGCCTCGGTCAGCCGGCCGGCAGCCTACACGGCTCCGCCGCCCCCAGGCCTTGTTCTCCCGCACGCGTGCCTTCAAGGCGAAGGCGTCGGTCCGCTGCACGCTCGCCCGTCGTCTATAAAAGGAGCCCCCGACCGTCTCGCACGCGCACACGTCCGCCGCCCCGCCATTACCGCTGCCGCGGTGAGCACACCTCTCCGCTAGCTTCCGCTGCCGGTCAACACCTTGAGTCGCTCCCTTAGGTGCCAGTAGAGCTCCCACGGCCGCTTGTTTCCCTGCATTGCCCTCACCCTCGCCGGAACACGAGCCGAGGCGGCCGCGCCGCCGTGACCTCACCGCCGCCGCTCGCCGGAGCTACCTCCGGCCACGCCACCACCACCAATCGACTCGTGGTGAGTCCAATCGTAGCATGGTGCCATTTGTTTGCCAGCTCCGGCCGCCGTTCGCCGCCGGCGAGCCTCCCCACCGCCGAGGGCACGGATGTGAATCCCCAAGGGCATATTTGTGAACCAGGGACTTGTCTGCAATGATCTTAGTCTTAGTTTTCTTGCAATTAGGTCCAGCACCTTAGAAAAATCATAGAAACTAGTAGAAAAATCAGAAAAAATGCAAACCCAATTTTGTTGGTTTCACTGAGACTAGATCTACAACTTCTACAAAGAATGACCACACATTTGACTTGTAGATTTTGAATGAAAATTCAAACTCAGTTTGACACACATTTGCTGTAGTTCAAAATCTATAGAAGCTATTGAGCTGAACTTTGGTTATGTTACTAGGCATGTCATGTTTAGACACTGGACCAAAATTTGCACAAAGTTATCAAGCAGATCTTTTAATATGATTTATTTTGCATTTATGCCATTTCTGCCTTAATGTTTTTTGTAGCAGAATGTATATAGATTTTTGTGCTCAACTCTTGGCTCTTATCATGAAATAACTAGATTCAACTTTCCTGCATTTGTCATGATTTTATCTCTGTCAGAAGTATCTATTCGTGTTTTATGCTTAGATTTACATTTAAATGCCTAGTTCAAATTTTAAAATAGCTCTGCATGTGTTTGTTAGTTTCCTAGGCTTGTTTAGGGTCAGAGATGATGTAGGAGTGAGTTTGGCTCCAGAAGTGCTTTATTTATTTATGTATGCATTTCTCATATTTTTGGTAGCTAGGAAATGTCATTTTTGGTATAGTTGTTTTATTGCTCAATTGAATGTGAATCCATGTCCAGTGGCCTTGCTTAGGTAAATAGGATCTGCAATGCACCTCCCATTGTTTTTATAATTTATTTTGCGGTGAAAAGCTTTGTAACCCGAATAAACTTCATAATAGGTTTAAATGGGAAAAATCATCCTTGCTCACTTAATGACCTTATTAACATGTTGAGGAGCATGTGTAGGGGCTGAGGATCCACCCTTGCTGTTTTGTGAATTTAAATTTCTTTATTTGCTTAAATATGTACACAGTCACCATCAAAAAGTTTCAATCCTAAAACACCACATGTCATGCCTTTAATAGGAAGTTTATGCTAGTTGAGTGCTTATCTAGGTGAATGTGGCCAACAAGAGTTGGATGTAATAATTAATCTCTCACTTCACACAATAAGCCTGCATATGCATTCCGTGTAGAACTCCCCGACGGTAACTACTCGCTCGTGTCGGAAGCCGAGGAAGGAGGAGCTGACGCGGAGCTGCAGTACGTGGAGGTGAACCAGGACACCGAGGAGCCCCAGGCTAGTGTTGCTGACGAAGGCAAGCCCCAGTGTATTAACCTAAGTGTTTTTGGAAATTTATGCAATTATCTATGGATGTTTGTGCATTTACGTTCAGGAGTTGAAATGAAACCCTAGATGCATGATCCCTAGGTACCCTTGTCCTTTACTAGTATGCTAGGTCGATAGCTGCCATGCTATAGGACCGTTACAAGTCGAGTGATGCTTGTCACTCGCGAAAATAGGTTCTTATGTTGGAATCATAAGATCTTTTATAAATGGATTGCTCATGTGGTAAGAGCATGGGATCTGGGCTCCGGTCCAATGGCTTTCGTCGGGTAAGTGTTTGAAAGTACCAAGCACTTGTCGGGAATGGGACCGGTAAGCCTATTACCTTAATGAGGCGGTAAGGGATTTTACTGTCACTAATCTTGGGATGCGTCCCACAGCTAGCTACCGGTGGTGCATGTGTGAGGCTGGACGCTAGTGTGAGGCGTACCAGATAGCCTTGTACCAAAGACTGTGATCTTTTATCCTGAACCGAGGATTTTTGAGAACCGCCTGGTTGGTGGACTCTTGGTGAGTACACTCTTCCGTGTGTTTAGGTCCACCTTGCAAGGTTATAAATCAATCGGTTGTCGGCCTCTCACCGTTATATGAGACTACTTGTCCAACTGGCCATGATATCCCTTAATGATGGAACTTCGTGAATATTTATGTTTGATTAATTGAATTGCACAATTATGCTTGCAATAGCTTGCTCATTTAGAAAAGAGTAATCAACTAGAATCTGAGCTAAAATGTTGAAAGTAAGGACATACTCTTTGTTGCTTTTCAGCAAAAGAACCCTCTGGCCAAAAAGGCTCGCATGTCTAGAGTCGGTGATGTAGTTGTCACCCGACGGGTAAGACTTGCTGAGTATTAGTATACTCAGCCTTGCTATAATTTTGTTGCTTTCAGGTAATGCTTTTAGTGATGTGTGGCCTGGAGAGATCCCACCTGGCTGGGAGCTGGAGTGGGTGGAGGACGACGAGTGAAGGCATCATGGCAGGCCTCCTGTGATGCTCATCGCACCGCTCAGTTATATTTCCGCTGTTTTCGAACTCTGAAACCTGTTGTCATGTTAATTACTTCGGTTTGTAATAATTAAACCCTTCGGGGCAGATTTGGATTTAATCTACGAGTTGTACTCTGGACTCGCCTTCGCGTGAGTTTTAATGCATGTTGTCGATCCTTTGTTGCTATGTAAGTGATTTTACCGGGCTCGACCCGGCAACCAACGACGGGATGATACTTTATTACGGCTTAATGACCAAAGTGGATTGGTTTAGGTGATAGTACGGTATTTTCCTGGGCGGGTTGTCACAATGTTTCTTTGGTTTGCTAGCATTTTATTGCCTTTTGCAGTACTCCACCCAACCAGAGAACTGCAGTTTCTCGCAATGTGTGGATCCACCAGCTATTGATCCCTATCAACAGTAGATCGACTACCTCGAGGACGTCGTCATCTACAACCTGAAGCGGGAGCTGTCGAAGGCACTGGCTTCTCTAGATCCATCATCTAGCGCAGGAGACGACCGATGCTGCAAATGTTCGACCTGCACTTGTGAATGCCACAAGAAGAACAGCTCCCCACCGAAAGATTGGTCCCCCCCACCTTCACCACCTCCACCCCCACCTGGGTACTACCACATGCCGTCGCAACATTTCGGCAGCTCAATACTCTCCGGACAGTTCTCGTACAACTAGATTAATTATGAATGTTGTAATCAAATTTCTAAATTCCCTAAGGCATGTTATCAGTACGTAAGGCGCTTTGTTAGAGTTGTACAAGTGCCGTACAAGCCATTGCAAATGTGTGTGTTTTCTCTTCTAAATATTCAAAAAAAACCAACCGCCGTGGTCCACGGTGGATGGGCTCATGCAACTGTCGTGGGCCACAGCGGTTGCATGGCCGCTGCCTACCGCCTTCAGGCGCCTGCAACCGCCGTCCCCAACCGCTGTGGCCCACGGTGTTTAGGCCAACCGCCGTGGGCTACGGCGGTAGCGTTCAACCGCCGTAGCGCACGGCGGTTGGACCAGCAATCGTCGTGCGCCACGGCGTTTGGTGATCAAATCTGATAAATTTTGAAATTGTCGTATAATTTTGCAAAATGATTAAAAAATATATAAAAAAATTCTGATTGGAGCTTGTTTACGTGGGTCGGAAATTTCTCACATGTATCCGACAAAGAGAATTTTTTTATATTTTTTTCTTCGATTTTACGAAAATAAATAGTCGGATTCAACATTAGTAGAAATAGCCTCGAACTGCCGTTTCAAACGGCGGTTGGATTCCTACCGCCGTTCGAAGTGGCGGTAGGGACCTACCGCCGTGGCACTTGGCGGTTAGTACCTGCCGCCGCAGCAAAGGGCGGTAGGTTTGCAACAGTGGCGGCAGGCCCGGGTTGGGTGGCGGCTGGCTGCCAGGTAGCTGCCGCTACTTGAAACGGCGGCTGGGTCCAGCCTACCGCCGCTTCAAAAGGCGGTTGGTGTTTTTGGTTTTTTTCTTTTTTTTTGTTTTTCAGTTGGTTATCCTTAATACTATAAATGTGAAATAACAGGAAACTGAATATGAAAATACATAATTTAATTAGAACAAACAAAAGTAGTTTACACAACAAGTGCCCAAAAACAAATTTAAATACGACCGCGCTTCGTCGGTCGTGGCGGGCCCTGGTGCTCCTTCCTCTTCGCCGCTGCCGCCGCCCTCTGTGCAGCCCTCATGTGGTGAGTGGGCTACGTGAGGGGGTCTTGTGAATGGCGATCGCGTCGTCCGGCCGCCGGCTCGGGGGGGCGGTGTCGCTAAGGGAGCACCTGAGCCCGACGGGACGGCCCCCCCTCCGGTCGCTGCCTGTGGAGTAGCCGATCCACATGGGACGAGCCCCCCTCCGGTCGCGGCCTCTGGAGTAGCCGATCCACATGGGACTGGCCCCCTCCGGTCAACCGCGCCTCCGCCTCCACCGACGCTGCCGCCGCCAACGCCTCCCCTGCACGCTGTGCCGTGTCGTGGAAGCCTGCCATCATCGTGTGCTGCTGCTCCTGCATCGGCTGGGTCCAGACGGACGGGGCTCCTGTCAGCTGTGTACTGTCGGTGTTAGGATTAGTCCCGACACTAACTAGTGAGATACGCTGTGATCAGCCTCTCGATGGTTGGTGCAAATGGCAACACAGGGACACGGGTTTATCCTGGTTCCGACCGCGGGGTCGTACGTCCAGCAGATTGCGCGTGTGCGCTGTATTGATTCGCACCGGTGGTGCCTGTAGAGGGGGGCTACAAGCAAGGCGGGAGAGGAGGAAAAACCTCCAAGTCCCTGCTAGGATGATCGGGGCGAAGTGCCAATATCGGGGGAACGAGTATGCGGGTGAGTGCGGGTGTCTTCACGTGCCCGTAGCTAGGCGGCTGCCTCCTCCTTTTATAGGCTAAGGGGAGGTAGCTTACAAGTGTGTTGCGTAGTGCTGCGTAAGGTGACGGTGTACTGGCGCATAGTTCCCTTGACATGACGGTTGTCCTGGCGGATTCTTGCCTCTGGGGCGGTTTAATGGCGAGCTCCGGTCTCCGCAGGTGGCGTGGCGACTCCCGCGCTTGTCTGGGAGTGACTTCGAGGGTGGGCTTGACCGGCGTTTGTGTTTGGTCGTCGTCCGTACGCCGATTCGAGGGTGCGCCCATGCCCGTTCGGGGGTTCCGCTACGGGGGGAGACCTGGTGGCACAAGCGTCGGCGTGGTGATGTCCCGTCGGCACAGGGCGCCACAGCGCCGGGGATGGCCTGTACAGCACCGGGGATGGCTTGTGCAGTGCCGGAGATGATGGCACAGCACCGGGGATGGCCGCACAGCGCTGGGGATGGCATGTACAGCACCGGGGATGGCTTGTGCAGTGCCGGAGATGATGGAGAAGACGTGCTCCATGCGTTTCGCGCCACGGCGCCGCCCGGCGTGCGCACTTGGTCGCTGCTCGTACCGTCTTCGAGGGTGCATCCATGCCCTTTCGAGGGGCTCGCCGTGGGAGAAGGACGGGAGTAGGCGGCGCAATGTTTGGAATGACACTGGCCTGTCCGCACAGGGCCGTGCAGTACCTGCACAGTGCTAGGAATGGCGGCATAGTGACGGGGTTTGGCCGCACAGTGACATGGTCAGAAACCCAGGCGGTGTCAGCGGTGCGACGTGGGGGAGGATTGCCTTTTAACTATGGCGCCTGCGGCGGGCAAGGGCGTTTAATGCCCCTGTCGGGTGAGACAAGCGGGGTACTGTCGCTCGAGGGTTGGCCTCGACCGAGGCGGAGATCCGCTCGAGGGGCGCCAAGCCCTCGAGCGGGACGGGGATCGGCCCGAGGGGTGCCAAGCCCTCGAGCGAGGCGAAAATCCGCTCGAAGGGTGCCAGGCCCTCGAGCGAGGTGAAGATCGGCTCGAGGGCGCATGGGGATGGTCGTCTGTTGGGCCGTGGCTGTTATCGGGCCATGGCGGTCCGTGGGCCTTATTTGAGTTTGGGCTGTGGCCGGTTCGGGGAGTGTTTTTATGGTTTTGTGTCAATTTTTTAGGAAGGGTAATCTCCCCTATAGTTAGGGGACCCCTATGGCTGTCCCCGACAGTAGCCCCCGAGCCTTTGCAGCGGTATCCGGAGGGACCCGCAAAGGCTGAAGCTCTCTGTTAGGACTTTCTTCCCTTCTGGATGTGCATGACGTTCCGTGGGGGCGCGCTAGCGCACCCGCGGGTGTAGCCCCCGAAGCCTTGGGGGAGTGTGCTCACTCGCGCAAGGTTTTTACGCTGAGCTGCCAATCCGTGAGGCGTTTGTTTCAGCCAGCTTCGGCGATATTTCAGCCGGCCTCGGCGATCTTACGCGTGCGGAACGGCGTTGACCCTATCCGGGACGAGTCCCGGGGGGCTCGCTCGCTGCCCTCGGAGGAGCGGGGGAATGTGACCTTTGTCAGACACGTCCGGGAGGTGTAGCCGTGCGATGAGCCCCCGAGCCCGGGCCCACACGGGGCGATCGGGGCAAACTCTTCGACTTATTTGCACGCCCTTCGCCGCCCTGCCGCAGGGGGGAGGGGTGAGGTGATCCATGCTTCCCATCGAACGGGCCGCGAGTCATGGATCCCTCGTTGAGCTGTTGACGGGTAGTTGAAGTGGACGTTTGTGCCCCATTCGATAAGGGTCGGCTCGTGGTCCGGAGACACGTTCATGAGAGCACTTACGCGGGTATGCTAGGCAGGGCTCGGTCCTATTCGATTAGGACCGAGGGTGCGAAAGCTCTCCCTCGATGGGATCCCTCGACTAGCTGCCCTCGTTCGGCCTTGAACACGAACTATAGGGCGCCCCCGAACCTTTGAGCTCGAGGACCAGCTCGATCGCGTGCGCCCTGGTCGTCCCTGACTCCGTTAATCTGAGGCGCCTGTTCGAACTCGCCGAGGGTCAGGCTCCGTACCTCTGATTAGTAGGGCCTTTGCGGGGTGGCACCGGGTGCCCCCGTCTTGGTGGATCTGTGGCGCTCACTGATCTGTTATCGAGTCGAGCTTCGAACCGCTGATCAGTAAATCCCCAGATCGAGGGGCATCTGCGACGCCCACCGTACCCTCAGCGGGCTGGGCCTCGAGCCGCTGATCAGTATAGCCGTGCAGGCCAGTAAATCCCCAGATCGAGGGGCATCTGCGGCGCCCACCGTACCCTCAGCGGGCTGGGCCTCGAGCCGCTGATCAATATAGCCGTGCAGGCCAGTAAATCCCCAGATCGAGGGGCATCTGCGGCGCCCACCGTACCCTCAGCGGGCTGGGCCTCGAGCCGCTGATCAGTATAGCCGTGCAGGCTTGGACCCCAGAAATCCTTGAGTCCGTTCTTCGAGAGTGTACCGGTAGGTCATGACTTCGCGGCCCTGACCCATTTTATATCAGGGTGTTAACCACGCGCCCTCGAGGGGCTAGCCCTCGAGGTTCCGGCTCTGGTTTTTACGGGGGGCTATCCTTATGAGAGAAGGAACCCCTGTCGTTGACGAATGGTCGACGTGGCGCGGGTCGTGCGGGGTGAGCGCTCCTTTTTAGGCGGTGCGGCTCGGGCGACGTGGGCGACATGGAGAGGCGATGAGACGGGGCGCTGCGTCCCCTGGGTTACTGCACGGTAATCATGGCGCATGCGCGTGCGCGTGGCCGTTTCGGTACGGCGGGGCCCAGCCATCAGCGACGCGGGGTGCCGGCTGCATTAACTGCCGCCGCGCGTGGTGCTTCCGGGGGCTCCGCCCCTTCCGATTCTATAAAATGCAGGGAGATCAGGGGGGTGCTCCTTACCTCTGTCACTCATACGCATCCCCCACGCATCGTCTTGCTCCGCGCTGCTCGCCTCGCCGGATCCGCCTGCGCCCTTTCATTCCTGTAGCCACCCGCGCTCCTCCGCCTTCCCCGCCATGTCTTTGATTCGGGTGCTGGACGCGTTCCCGTGGCCCCGGTCGACGGTGGATCAGCGGTCGCTGGAGGCGCTGGTGCTCGGTGGTCAGTTGACGTCGGCCGGCGACGGCCCGAATCCGGCGTGGATGGTCCCGCCGCCGTCGAACAGGGAGCCGAACCCCCCGCCGGGCTACGTCGTCAGCTTCCTACGGCTACACGAGCGCGGCTTCAACGCCCCCGCAAGCAAGTTCATGCGGGGGCTGTGCCATCATTACGGGGTGGAGCTCCACAACTTCGCCCCCAACGCCATCTCGCAGGCGGCGTCGTTCGTCGCCGTCTGCGAGGGATTCTTGGGGATCCCGGCGCACTGGGACCTGTGGGTCCATCTCTTCCGTGGCGAGCTCCACACGCTCGCCACGGGGGAGAAGAAGATGCGTCGAGCGGTTCGCGCCGGCGGCCTCACACTCTCGGTGCGGGACCTCCGAAGGGCGCTGTACATCCCGTGCACGATGACGTCAAACAACTCCGATTGGGAGAAGGGGTGGTTCTACCTCCGCAACGACGGCACCGGCCTTCCACCGTATACCGGGAAGGTGCTGAAGGAGAGGCCCGGCTCGTGGACATACGGGGTGTCGCCCCCGGCGAGGCAGAGGAGGCTCGAGCCTCTCACCAATGCCATAAGCCAGTTGGCGGACGCCGGGCTGACGGTGGCGTCCTTGATCGCCAACTTCCATCACCGGCGGATCATTCCCCTCATGGAGAGGGAACTCCTCATCTTTGAGATGAGTGAGGCGGCCAACCCCGTGTCCTTGGCGCGTTCGCGGTTGCTGGAGGAGCCGCTCGCCCGGGGGTACGCGGCCACGCGGGCGAGGCGCGCAGTGAACCTCAAGGTGGTGCGGAACAGCGACGACGACCTGTGGTCGTTTGCGATGCTCCCCGATGCTGGCCAGGTGAGTACCGTCCCTTCACCTTTTGCTCTCTTTATCTCCGTGTTTGGCCTAACGGTGGCTGCTGGCGACAGGGGGTGGGCGTCAATGTCTCCACGTCGGATCCGCCGACGCCTCGGTCGCAGGTCGACAACCGCGCCAGGCAGCAGAGGGAGCAGGACCGGGCAGCCCGGGCGAAGGAGAAGAGGATCAGGAGGCAGGAGTGCCTCGACAGGTACAACGAGGAGTACCGGCTGCGGGAGCAGCAAGGCCTTTCCCCTCCGCCAGAGCTGGTGAATTCGTCTTCGGACGAGGAAGAGAGTGAGGGGGAACGGGCCACCTCCGACAGGTGGGAGCCCACACCGCCCCCGTCACCAGGGGTCGAGGGGGCCATCATGGAGCCAACCCCCGAGGAGGGCGCGGTGCCGCCCGTCGCAGGATTGCCGCCAGTGGCGGCGACAGGTGCTGGGGAGGCACCCCCCGAGCCTTCGAGGAAGCGAAAGCGGGGCTTCTCCAACTTGAGGTAAGCGACGTTCCTCCCTCCGTGTCTTTGATTTTGTGGCGTGGTCGCTCACCCTTCCTCTCTCTCTCGTTGTAAGGACGACGCCTGCTGCCCCATCCTCGCGCCCGTTAAGGCGCTCAAGCTGGGGACGTCGCTGGTGACGAGGCCTCGCTCGGAGAGAACGCCACGGGCGGCGGCGGGCACAGCGGTGACGGGCGAGGTGTCGCGCACCACGGCCGCGGCGTCGAGGCCGCGGCAGCAGGAGGATGTGGCGGCGGCGGCCGCGTGGGCGACGGCTACCCGCGACCCCTGCCAAGGGCGCGAGCGGGCTCGTGCGGAGAGCCGGGACGTCGAGGGCCGCAAGGCGGTCGAGACCCCTATTAGAGGTGATTCCGCCCCCAGAGGTGGCCGATCGGGGGTGGCGGTCGGATCAGCCCCCGGGCCCGCGCCCGGGGTGCTGGTGATGCGATCTGACGGCTGCGTGATGTCGCAGCAGCCGGCGCCTGATGCCGGGGCGTCGACGTCCCGTGCCGCGGCCCCGGCGCCTGACGCCGTCACGCCGGAGTGGGAGCAAGGGCTCCGTCGCCCGGGGGTGCCGCGAAGTCTGCTCGAGGAGGCGAGGACCGAGCGGGCGCTGTGGCAGGAGCTTCGCGCCAACGGTGCGTCTCTTAACGCTGCTCTGGCCGAGGCGCTCCGGCTCCACGGAGGCAGGTCGCTCCAAATCTTCCAGGTAAGAATCTTCGTCCGACCGTCACCCGTTTCTCTGCTTTTTCTTGCTCGGGCGCTTCTTACTTGATTCTCTTCTTCGCCTTTCCGTTACTACCCACAGGAGCTGCAGGGCCAGGCGGGCAAGAAGTTCGACCGCTTCGCCGAGCTGAGCTCTGACCTCGCCTGGTACCGGGAATAGTACGAGTCCCTAGATGCCATGGTGGAGGCCCTGCGGGCGGACAACGGCTGGCTGGAGTACAAGCTCATGGGCGTGGAGGACGCCTACACCGACCAGCGCACCTTGGCGACGGAAAAAGCCAAGGAGGTCGACGAGGTGAGGACCGCACTCCAGGAGAAGGAAGGGGCGCTGGCGACGGCCAGCGGCGAGCTGCAGAGGGCGCGCGACGCTCTGGCCGAGGCACGGATCGCTCTGGCGCAGAAGGAGACAGCCCTCGAGGAGGCGCAGGCCCAACTCCTGCAGGACCGCACGACCCTCGAGGCGGCACGGTCCTAGCAGACCCAGGCTGAGCAAAAGGCCCAGGAGGCCGGAAAGCTGGGCGCTGCTCTTCAGGAGAAGGTCACGGCGCTCGCGGGGGTGGAGGACCAACTCCGACAGGAGCGCGGCGCCCGTGCACAGGTGGAGACTCAGCTCCAGCAGGAGCGAACCGCGCTCGAGGAGGCTCGGTCCGCCCTCCAGCGGGAACGCTCGGCGCGGGAGGAGGCGTAGTCCCAGCTCCACCAGGAGCGTACCTCGCTGACGGAGGCCAGGGCTGCGCTTCAACTCCGAGAGGCGGAGATCGAGCGGCTCACCGGGGAGCTGGTGGAGGGGGCCGTTACCGTCGAGGCCTTGAAGACTGCTGGCGCGGAGAAGGACGCCTCGGTCCTGCAGCTGCAGCAGGAGGCCGAAGCCGTGCGTACAGACCTCGAGAAGGAGAGGAAGCAGGTCGAGGGTGAGTTGCCGCCCCCGGCCCTTTGTTTGCTGATCAGGTTTGCCGAGATCTGCTCTCGACTTACCCTTTTTTCTCTCAGGTTTGCGGAAAGCCCTGGGGGAGTCAACGACGCAGGTGGGAGTGCTCCAGACGGCCTACGACTCATCCTAGTAGGATTTGGGACTTCTAGAGGAGGCGGCCCTTGAAGCGTGCCAGAGCATTGACGAGGGTGCCGGTCAGTCAGGGAGCTCGGTGGCGAGCCGTCTTCGGGCTCTGGGCGGTCGCGTTGCCGAGCGCATGAAAGGCGCCCTCCGCCTCGGCATCCAGAAGACCCTCGGCGTGGTGACGTCGCACTACGTCGTTGACCTTACGGCGCTGGCCACGGGCTACATTATCGCGGACGATCTTGATGATGACGGGGCGCAGGCTGTCGTGAACCGCCTCGACGCTGCTGCCGCGAACGCTGCCGCGGACCTTGCCGATGCCTTTGAGGAGGATCTCTTCCCGAACGCTCCTCCCGCGGGTCCCCTCGAGCCCTGAAAGTAGTCGGCGCTGAGGCCCTTAGGTTGTGGTCAGAATTTGAGCCAGGTGGCTTTTGTAATAAGACAAATCACTTTTGAGGTTTGTAAGTTAAGTATGATTTGTTTTGTTTTTGCTGTTTTGTCTCTTTCCCGTCGCCTAGACAAGTTTCGGCTGGGATTGGTCGTTTTCACGAGTAGCCCGTAGGCAAAGTGGTGAGGGGGAGGAGCCGTATCCTTCTGGAGGTGTGGGCCGTCCCTAACTCACCCGTCTTTACCTTTTGACTGCTCATGCCCTGCTTCTTTCCTGTCCGAGCTCCCGGGTTGGGACATACTTAGCATTTTTGGAAGAAGGATTTTTGCGAAAAAATGGGACCGTTTAGGGGGGGTGCCCCCCGTAGTAGCCCCCGAGGGGGACTTGGCTTTCAGGGGAAAGCCGAGTCACCCTTGACTTTATTCACAATCTTAACGTAAATACAACCGACTGAGGCGTCGGATATGCACAAATCGACTTGGAACTTTCTAAGGGTAAAAGCGACGTAGCTGTTGGATGTTCCAAGCGTTGGTGAGGACTTCGCCCTGCTCGTTCGCAAGCTTGTATGTGCCGGGCTTGAGCACCTCGACGACGATGTAAGGTCCTTCCCATGGCGGTGACAGCTTGTGACGGCCTCGATTGTCTTGTCGTAGCCTTAGCACTAGGTCGCCTTCACTGAAGTCTCGGCGCCGGATCTTCTGAGCTTGGTATCGCCGGAGCGCTTGCTGGTATTTTGCCGAGTGCGTCATTGCCACGTCGCGGGCTTCATCTATTTGATCCAACGAGTCTTCGCGAGCACGCTGGTTCGAGCTTTCTTGATAGGCCCTGAGTCTGGGAGATCCGTACTCCAGGTCCGTGGGGAGGACGGCCTCCGCGCCATAGACGAGGAAGAACGGCGTGAATCCCGTGGCTCTGCTCGGGGTGGTTCTGAGGCTCCAAATGACCGACGGTAATTCTTGAATCCATTTTCGACCGGACTTGTTTAGTCTATCGAAGATTCTGGGCTTGAGGCCTTGCAAAATCATGTCGTTGGCACGTTCTACCTGGCCGTTAGTCTGTGGATGTGCGACGGCCGCCCAATCCACGCGGATATGGTGGATTTCGCAGAACTCCAGGAACTTCCTGCCGGTGAACTGGGTGCCGTTGTCGGTAATGATGGAGTTTGGCACCCCGAATCTGTGGACGATGTCGGTGAAGAATGACACGGCTTGTTTGGATCTGAGGTTGGTAATGGGGCGTGCCTCGACCCACTTCGAGAATTTGTCGATTGCGACCAACAGATGCGTGTAGCCCCCGGGCGCCTTCCGCAGGGGCCCGACGATGTCTAATCCCCACACGGCGAATGGCCACGTAATGGGTATGGTCTGGAGGGCGTGAGCCGGGAGGTGGGTCTTGCGGGCGTAGAACTGGCACCCCTCGCAGGTGCGTACGACCTCGTTGGCGTCGGCGACCGCCGTGGGCCAATAGAAGCCCTGGCAGAATGCGTTGCCTACGAGGGTGCGCAGCGCCGCGTGATGGCCACACACGCCTGCGTGGATGTCCCGGATCAACTCGCGGCCCTCGGGGATGGGGACGCATCGCTGTAGGATTCCAGACGCGACGCGCTTATAGAGCTCGCCGTCGACCACGGTGAATGATTTGGCCTTTCTGGCGATGCGCCTCGCCTCGGTCCGATCTGAGGGTAGCTCCCCTCGATCGATCCAGGCGAGGTACTTGCTTCGCCAATCCACAGCGGGGGGGCCGTCTCGATCTCCATGGCCTCGGCTTCGTCGGCCCCATACCCCTCGAGCAGGGAGAGCACGAACGCCCCGTTCGAGGGGTCCTCATCCATGGGCTCCGCGCCCATCGGATTCGAGGGAGCCCCCGAGGGTTCTCCCGGACTCGAGGTGGTTTTGCTAAGGTCGACGGAAGGTTTGGCGACATCGCGCGTGAAAACGTTCGGAGGAACGGTGATCCGCCCCGACGCAATCTTCGCGAGCTCGTCCGCCTCCTCGTTGTACTTGCGGGGAATGTGGTTGAGCTCAACGCCGTAAAATTTGTCCTCGAGCGCACGCACGGCATTGCAGTAAGCTTCCATCTTCTCGTCATGGCAGCTCGCGTTCTTCATGACTTGGTCGATCACGAGCTGTGAATCTCCCCTGACGTCGAGGCGCTTGATGCCGGTCTCAATGGTGATTCGGAGGCCACAAAGGAGGGCCTCGTATTCCGCCATATTGTTCGACGCGGGGAAGTGCAGGCGCACTGCATACCTCATGTGCTCTCCGAGGGGCGAGATGAAGAGCAGGCCCGCGCCCGCTCCGGTTTTCATCACCGATCCGTCGAAGTAGAAGGTCCAACACTCGGCCTGAATCTGTAATGGGGGCAATTGAGTGTCTGTCCATTCAGCGACGAAGTCCGCGAGGATTTGAGATTTGATTGCCTTGCGCGGCTCGTAAGTAAGTGTTTCCCCCATGAGTTCCACGGACCATTTCGCGATTCTACCCGAGGCATCCGGATTGCAGATTATCTCCCCTAGCGGGAACGATGAGACCACCGTGACCGGGTGGGCCTCGAAGTAGTGCCGCAGCTTGCGCCGTGCAAGTACCACCGTGTAGAGGAGCTTCTGGATTTGTGGGTACCGCGCCTTTGTCTCGGATAGCACCTCGCTGATGTAGTATACCGGCCTTTGGACTGGTAGGGCGTGGCCCTCCTCTGTTCTCTCACCACGATGACCGCGCTGACCACCTGGGTGGTTGCCGCGACGTAAAGATACAGAGGTTCGCCGTTTTGAGGCGGCGTGAGGATCGGCGCGTGCGCAAGCGTTTTTTTCAGCTTGTCAAGGGCGTCCTGGGCCTCGATGGTACAGGACAAGCGCTCGTGCTTCTTCAGGAGTCGGTAGAGGGGCAGGCCCTTTTCGTCGAGCCGCGAAATGAAGCGGCTCAAAGCGGCTAGGCAGCCCAACACCTTCTGCACCCTCTTCAAGTCTCGAATTGGCCCCATCCGGTCGAGGGCCGAGACCTTCTCGGGGTTGGGCTCGATGCCTCGCTGGGAGATAATGAAACCCAGTAGCATGCCGCGCGGCACCCCAAAGACGCATTTTTCGGGATTTAGCTTTACCCCGTTGGCCCACAAGCAATCGAACGTGACGCGCAAATCGTTAACCAGGTCGTCCGCGTTCCTGGTTTTGACGACGATGTCATCTACGTATGCCTCCACGGTCCGCCCGATGTGGTCCCCGAAAACGTGTTGCATACATCGCTGGTATGTAGCTCCCGCATTTCGAAGACCAAATGGCATCGTTACATAGCAAAACATGCCGAATGGCGTGATGAAAGAAGTCGCGAGCTGGTCTGACTCCTTCATCTTTATTTGGTGGTAACCCGAATAGGCATCAAGGAAACACAAGAGCTCGCATCCCGTAGTGGAATCCACAATTTGATCGATTCGTGGCAAAGGAAAAGGAACTTTAGGACATGCTTTAATTAGCCCGGTGTAACCTACACACATCCGCCACTTCCCATTCTTTTTCTTAACTAATACGGGTTAGCGAGTCACTCGGGGTGGAACACCTCCTTGATGAATCCGGCCTCCAGGAGCCTTCGCAGCTCCACTCCAATCGCCCGACGCCTTTCTTCATCAAACCGTCGCAGGCGCTGTTGCACAGCTCTGGAGTGAGGTAGGATGTCAAGGGAGTGCACGGCGACCTCCCTCGGAATGCCCGGCATGTCCGAGGGGCTCCACGCGAAGATGTCTGCGTTGGCGCGAAGAAAGTCGACGAGCACCACTTCCTATTTCGGGTCGAGGGTGGAACTGACCCTCAACACCTTGCCCTCGGGGGTAGCGGCGTCGAGGGGTACCTCCTTGGTTTGCTCGGCAGCCTCGAAGCTGCCCGCGTGTTTCGTGGGGGAGTCGAGGCCCTCGTTGGCCAACTTCTCCTTGTCCGCGACGAGCGATTCGTCCAGTGCGAGCGCCTCGGCGTGCTCGATGCACTCGATGTCGCAGTCGAATGCATGCTCGATCGACGAGCCCACCGTGATGACGCCCTTTGGCCCCGGCATCTTCATCTTGAGGTACGTGTAGTTCGGGACCGCCATGAATTTGGCGTAGCACGGACGCCCGAGGATGGCGTGGTACACACCCCGAAACCCCACCACCTCAAAGGTGAGGGTCTCCTTGCGGAAGTTATCCGGCGTGCCGAACCAAACCGGCAGATCGATCTGCCCGAGGGGCTGGACACGCTTGCCCGGCGCGACGCCATGGAACGGCGTCGTGCTGGGCCGCAGCTGATCCAAACCGATCCCCATCAGCCGCAGGGTGTGCGCATACAGGATGTTGAGGCTGCTACCGCCGTCCATCAACACCTTTGAGAATCGCGCGTTGCCGATGATGGGGTCGACGACCAACGGGTACTGGCCCGGGTTGGGGATGCGGTTCGGGTGGTCCTTGCGGCTGAAGGTGATGGCCTCCTCCGACCAGTCGAGGAAGGAAGGAGGGGCCTTCTCGGCGGCGAGAACTTCATGCCGCTCGTGCTTGCGTCGGCTGGTGGACATATCCACCGTCGGCCCCCCGAAGATGAGGAAGACGTTCTCCACCGCGGGGAAACCGTCGGCGCCTCCGTCACCCCCATCCTTCTTGGCCTCGTCCTCCTTCGCGGCGACGCGGCTGTAGTACTTCTTGAGCATGTCGCATTGCTCGAGGGTGTGGTTGACCGGGGTCTTGTGGTATGGGATGGCTTCTTCAGCATGTCGTCGAAAACGCCGGGGCCTCGAGGGGGCCCTCGAGGACCCTTACGAGCAGGGTCGACGGCGAGGGCCTCGTCGTCGTCTTCGCCGCGTCCATGCGTGCGCGCGTCGTGGTGGGGATTCTTGCCCTTCTTGCCCCGCTTTTGCTTCTTCGCGGGCTCCTTGGACTTGCTGCCCTCCGCGGGCGCGTCGTCCACGCGCTTGCCTTTCTTGCCGTCGAAAATGGCCCCCACCGCCTCCTCTCCGGAAGCGAAGCTGGTGGCGATATCGAACAGCTCGTTGGAGTCGACCGGCGGGCTCCTCCCGAGCTCGCGCACGAGGTCCCAGCAGGTCGTGCCCTCAAGGAAGGCATGCACGATTTCCGACTGAGCAACGCTCGGGAGGTCGGTACAGCGCTTGGAAAAGTGCCGTATGAAGTCCCGGAGCGACTCGCCGGGTTTCTTGGTGCACCCCCACAGGTCCCAGGAGTTCCCGGGGCGCACGTACGTGCCCTGGAAGTTTCGCACGAACGTGCGGACCAGGTCGTCCCAGCCATGGATTTGACTGGTCGGCAGGTGTTCGAGCCACGTCCGGGCTGAATCCGCAAGGTGTAGCGGTAGGTTGCGGATGATCACCGCATGGCTGGTGGCGCCGCCCAGCTGGCAAGCCAGGCGGTAGTCGTTGAGCCAGACTCGAGGGTCCGTTTCCCCCGTGTATTTGGTGATGGTGGTGTGTTGGCGGAAGCGCTGGGGGAAGTTCGCCGTGCGGATCTCCCGGCTGAACACACGGGTTCCCGGGGGTTCCGGCGTTGGCGAGCGGTCCTCCCGACTGTCGTAGCGACCACCTCGCCGAGGGTGGTAGCCCGCCGCCGTCCGCGCCTCCGCGTCGCCCCTCCTCTTGGCGTTCAGGACGTTGCGAGCATCGCCGTCGTGGGCCTGGCCGCGCGTGTCAAGGATCCGCTCCCTGACAGGCGTCCTGCCCCGGTTTGCCGGCTGTCCCGCCGCGCCGTCCGCGTGGACGGATGCCTCCTGGTCCTGCGCGTCACCGTCGCCCCGCGCGTTGGACTGGTTGCGTATGCGGGACGCGGAGCTCTCGGCCTGCTGTACGGCCGCCTGCTCGATGAGGGCCTGCGCCTCGCGGCGCAGGTTACGTGCCTCGGGCGTCGATGGCTCGGGCATGGCCCGAAGTAGTGTTGCCGCCGCGATGAGCTTTTGGCTGGCCCGAGGCGGCGTGTGTGGGTCGTCTACGTTGAAGTCGGTGTTGATGCGCTCGCGGGCTTGCCTCCCGGCTTCTCGGGCGCGTTCGCCGCACGCCGAGGCCTCCCCCGCGATGGTAGCGTGCAAGAGTCGCACCTGCCGGTACTCCTCTGCGAGTTTTGCCTCAAGCTCGCGCGCCTGGGCCAGCTGCGCATTAATATCCGCATTGCCCGCTGGTGGGGCTGGTGGCGGGTTTGGCTCTGGATGCTGGGCCGCATCCCCGTCGCCTGCTTCGTTTACGCTGTCAGCATGCTCGTTGATGACGACAACGAAGCACTCGCGTGTGGGATCGTAGCTCCCTTCGCTGGAGTCGTCGGAGCAACCGAACCAGTAGTCCGCGGCGTCAAGGAACCGCCAGAACACCACGGGGTCCGGTACGCCAGAGAAGTCCCACTCCGCGTAGCCGTGCGAGGCCGCGGGCGGCAGTTCGCTAGCCGAGCCTTGTTACGACTCGTCGTTGGTGGTGGCAATGAGGTTCCGGGTTGACAGCAGGTGATGGCCCGGAAGATCCTCGTATGCGGCCCTGTCGGTGCTGACGGATGAGGCGTACGTTGCGGCGGAGTTGCGCATCCCGTGGGGGAACTGCGGCCCCACGGCCGCATGCTCCCCTTCAGGGTGCGCCGTCATGTCGCTCAGCGGTGGTGCGTCCCTCCGGGCCGCATCGCGTGCTGCCCGGCACCGCTCCGTGCGCTCCTGACGCGAGCGCTGACCCGGACGTTTGCGGCGTCGAGACGTAGAGGCAACCGCCGTCGTGGGTTCCGGCGCCGAGACGTCGGTCGTCGGTGTGCCGGGGATCGGGCCCGGCCCAGTCGACCGCCACGGGTGGAGTTCATCCCGATTGGTAAGGCGCATGTGGTAGCCGTTCCCCGTAGCCTGAAAGTTTAGGCTCCCGAACCGGATTTCGAATCCGGCAGGGAAAGGGTCCGAGCTACCCATGGCGTACCTCTGGGATGTCATCTCGGTGTGAATCACCATTGAGACTTCTGGTGAGGGGTCGATCACAGCGCGTGTCCCCTACCTGGCGCGCTAACTGTCGGTGTTAGGATTAGTCCCGACACTAACTAGTGAGATACGCTGTGATCAGCCTCTCGATGGTTGGTGCAAATGGCAACACAGGGACACGGGTTTATCCTGGTTCCGACCGCGGGGTCGTACGTCCAGCAGATTGCGCGTGTGCGCTGTATTGATTCGCACCGGTGGTGCCTGTAGAGGGGGGCTACAAGCAAGGCGGGAGAGGAGGAAAAGCCTCCAAGTCCCTGCTAGGATGATCGGGGCGAAGTGCCAATATCGGGGGAACGAGTATGCGGGTGAGTGCGGGTGTCTTCACGTGCCCGTAGCTAGGCGGTTGCCTCCTCCTTTTATAGGCCAAGGGGAGGTAGCTTACAAGCGTGCTGCGTAGTGCTGCGTAAGGTGACGGCGTACTGGCGCACAGTTCCCTTGACATGACGGTTGTCCTGGCGGATTCTTGCCTCTGGGGCGGTTTAATGGCGAGCTCCGGTCTCCACAGGTGGCGCGGCGACTCCCGCGCTTGTCTGGGAGTGACTTCAAGGGTGGGCTTGACCGGTGTTTGTGTTTGGTCATCGTCCGTACGTCGATTCGAGGGTGCGCCCATGCCCATTCGGGGGTTCCGCTACGGGGGGAGCCCTGGTGGCACAGGCGTCGGTGTGGTGATGTCCCGTCGGCACAGGGCGCCACAGCACCGGGGATGACCTGTACAGCACCAGGGATGGCTTGTGCAGTGCCGGAGATGATCGCACAGCACCGGGGATGGCCGCACAGCGCCGGGGATGGCCTGTACAGCACCGGAGATGGCTTGTGCAGTGCCGGAGATGATGGAGAAGACGTGCTCCATGCGTTCCGCGCCACGGCGCCGCCCGGCGTGCGCACTTGGTCTCCGCCCGTACCGTCTTCGAGGGTGCGCCCATGCCCTTTCGAGGGGCTCGTCGTGGGAGAAGGACGGGAGTAGGCGGCGCAGTGTTTGGAATGACACTGGCCTGTCCGCACAGGGCTGCGCAGTACCTGCACAGTGCTAGGAATGGCGGCATAGTGACGGGGTTTGGCCGCACAGTGACAGGGTCAGAAACCCAGGCGGTGTCAGCGGTGCGACGTGGGGGAGGATTGCCTTTTAACTATGGCGCCTGCGGCGGGCAAGGGCGTTTAATGCCCCTGTCGGGTGAGACAAACGGGGTGCTATCGCTCGAGGGTTGGCCTCGAGCGAGGCGGAGATCCGCTCGAGGGGCGCCAAGCCCTCGAGCGGGACGGGGATCGGCCCGAGGGGCGCCAAGCCCTCGAGCGAGACGAAAATCCGCTCGAAGGGTGCCAAGCCCTCGAGCGAGGTGAAGATCAGCTCGAGGGCGGTTGAGGATGGTCGTCTGTTGGGCCGTGGCTGTTATCGGGCCGCGGCGGTCCGTGGGCCTTATTTGAGTTTGGGCTGTGGCCGGTTCGGGGGTTGTTTTTATGGTTTTGTGTCAATTTTTTAGGAAGGGTAATCTCCCCCATAGTTAGGGGACCCCTATGACTGTCCCCGACATGTACCACCGATCTCGTCGGTGTTGTTGCGGAACAAGTCGTCCAACTGAAACTCCAGAGGTGGTGTCTTACCAGTGTTGTAGTCCTCCAAAGTAGGTGGCTCAAACACCGGCTGCTGAACCGGTGAAGCTGCCGACGACGAAGACCCCGGTCCTGTAGGTATCGATGGTCTCTCTATAAAAATGTAAGTCATGCATGGACCAAAAAAATATGTCGTGAAAACTAAGAAGAAAAAACATGTACTCGTGGCGTAGAAAGCACTGGGCCGCGGCAGGTACGGAGCGGACGCAGTGGGCGCGAACGGTGGACGTGTCGAGGACGAGGGCGCGAACGGTGGACATGCCGAGAACGAGGGTGCCTGGTACAAAGCTAAGGTGGAGGCACAGCTGCTGGAGGACGAGGGGTTGCGTGGAAGGAGGTACCCTCGTCGCCGCGAAAGTTCACTGCGTGCATCAACCCCGGCTCAGGCCCACCATCTTCTACATCACTGTCTGTATCCCGTCCAACGTTATGTGGTCCATCGTCGTGCCCACATGCTGGGCCAGCAGGTACATCTCCCGAGCAGTGTCGTACTGTCAAGATCGGACGGATTGTTAGTACAACGAAACTTTAGCGAATGTGACTTAATTTGATGTAATGCAAAAGAACTTACTAAGATGTTGTGGGTCTGATCCCGTCAGTAGGGGTACGCCGACGCTGGCACGAGGTCGAGGCAAGGGTTCGGCAGGACGTACGTCACGCGCGTCCGGGTCCTCGCCATGTACCACTGCAAGTACGCTCTCCAGGCGTCGTCGTCGTGTAAGCGCGGCTCGACGACGACATGCTCCGGGGCGGCGGTGTCCGCCCACGCGTCCAGGTACTGCTGCAGCTTCACCAAAAAAGGGGCCGAAGTCTTCGACCCCTTCCTCGTCCACCTACAACAAGAAACAGCCAATTGGTCAGCAAACTAACTTTCGTCACTAGTCAACAGAAACTAATGAAGTTTGTAATGAACTTACTGGTGCACGGACGGGTCGATGGTGTGTGCGATGGGCACAGGCGAAGCCTGGTAGAGGCCGAACTGCCTCATCACGCGCTCGACGTGGTACTCCTCGACGTACATGTCGTGGACGAGCGGCGTCTTCGTCATCCAGAAGTCACGGTCCCGAAAGCACAGGGACGAGAGACCCTGCGGTGCACGCACAGTGCCTAGCTCTGCCCCGCAGATCGCGGAGTGGTAGGACCGGTGCGCCCTGTCTGTGGCCTCGTCGAAGAGCTCGGGCAGCACGTACGACAGCGGCTCCCGAGGAGGACGAACACCACCAACAGGCGGCTGCGGAAGCGGCGGCGCCTGCTGCTGAGCCATAGCTGAAAAAAATTGAAATATAAAGTCACACATAATTTCTAAAGTATTTTTAGGAATTTCCAAAGTATTTCTACAATTTCTAAAGTATTTCTATGAATTTCTAAAGTATTTCTACAATTCCTAAAGTATTTCTAGGAATTTCCAAAGTATTTCTACAATTTCTATAGTATTTCTACAAATTTCCAAAGTATTTCTACAATTTCTAAAGTATTTCTAGGAATTTCCAAAGTATTTCTACAATTTCTAAAGTATTTCTACGAATTTCTAAAGAATTACTACAATTTCTATAGTATTTCTACGAATTTCTAAAGAAAAACTACAATTTCTAAGGTATTTCTAGGAATTTCCAAAGTATTTCTACAGTTTCTAAAGTATTTCTACGAATTTCCAAAGTATTTCTACCATTTCTAAAGTATTTCTACGATTTCAAAAGTATTTCTAGGAATTTCCAAAGTATTTCTACAATTTCTAAAGTATTTCTACGAATTTCTAAAGAATTTCTACAATTTCTATAGTATTTCTAAAGAATTTCTAAACTATATCTACAAATTTCCAAAGTATTTCTAGAATTTCTAAACTATTTATAGAATTTCTAAACTATATCTAGGATTTCTAAACTATTTCTAAGATTTCTAAACTATTTCTAGAATTTCTAAACTATTTCTAGCATATATGAGGAAAGTATTGGAGACGTACCTAATGTGGACACCAAAGAAGGCCACGGAGGAGGAAGGAACAGGAGGCGAGGGGGGGCAGCCGCCCAGCGGCAGGGCTGCGGCCCTTTATATAAGCGCGGTCCTGCCGCCGTGTCAACTGGCGGTAGGACCTACCAAGCGGCGGTAGGTCTGCAACGGTCGGTCAACCGCCGGTTCAAACGGCGGTTGGCCGCCTGCCGCCCTTGGCCGTGGCGGTAGGTGCCTGTCGAGCGGGCCACGTAGCGGGCCATCGTACCGCCGTTGGCAGAGGCGATTGGCGGGCACTTACCACTGTTCGCCGCGGCGGTAGGACCCTGCCGCCTCTTCAAACGGCGGTAGGAACCCAACCGCCATTTGAATCGGCGGTTCGAGGCTATTTCTGCTAATGTTGAATCCGACTATTTATTTTCGTAAAATCGAAGAAAAATATAAAAAAAATTCCGACAAAGAGGCTATATGGGCTTCAAAAGCGGCCCAGTAAATGCAGACCTGTTTATATACTGTATGTAAAAAATTCTCAAAGAAAAATATATACTGTATGTAAAACTTCTAACTAGAATCTTATGTAGATCTTGGAATCATCTGTCGCCGTTCCAACCTCCATAATATAGTATCAAGAGGTAAGTTTGGCTGTAAGCTATTAGACGATTCCTGCGATTGGGACCAGACATGACCTGTTTAGATGGCATACTGTCCCGTCAATGGACTGTACCAAATTAAATTCAGAGGCCCCATTTCGCTGTCACGGGACCAGAATTGCAATCTTTTATATCATATAAAGATCTTGGATCTTGAATCCACTACTGGCCAGTGGCCACTGGTTCAGAGAGAAATGCTCCGGGGTGACTCACAACAGTAGCTTGTATTTACCACTTGGCACATTTTGACAATTTAAGTAAAAACTTTGCAGTGAGGGGCCAGGTGTTTCACCCTTCCTTGATTAGCCCCCCTTTTACATCTTAAGAGACAAATTTCCTATCTGAGAAATTACCGTCCGAAAAGAACAGCATAAGAACGTTAAAAAAAATACTAGCTCAAAGGAGCTAGAAATGGCGACCCAATCACGAAAAATGTGCTTATATCAACAAGCAGAAGTTTACTTGACACTCCTGCTACTGGTCTTGGTCTTGGTCCTGGGCCGTCCAGTACCTCTTCACGACCAGGAGGATCTTCTCCCTGACGAGCGGGCCGTCCTCGTGATCGACGATCTGGCTGTCCCACCTCATCCCGTCCGCTACGCTCTTGACCTTCACGAGCATGTCGACGTCGTCCCTGATGATCACCGTGCCCTCGGGCCTCAGGATCCTGTCCATTTCCAGCAGAATCCTGTCCATCTCGCACCTTTCCACAGGCAACAATGGATATCGAGGTGAAAAATCAGTGCCAGGAAACACGCCAACATGTATCACTTGCTGACGCAGGTTCGGCTGTCGATCGATCTACCTGTTCTTGTACAGGGTGAACACCGAATCCGCAT
Source organism: Cenchrus fungigraminus (assembly GCA_036936925.1). Taxonomy (NCBI): domain Eukaryota; kingdom Viridiplantae; phylum Streptophyta; class Magnoliopsida; order Poales; family Poaceae; genus Cenchrus; species Cenchrus fungigraminus. Next base: position 14,826,677 of record CM072772.1, on the reverse strand, counting down.
GGATGAGGTCGTACGTCCTCGGGTAGGTAGACATGCCCTCGCACCTGCAGTGAATGCGGCCAGTCAGATCGCGAAAACGACGGTCGAGCCAACCACGGCACCGACACTCACACCGTCGCCATTGAATCGCCGCCCACCGGTCGTCCGAGGACCATCGGCGGCGCAAGAAGGCAAGTTGCAAGCGCTAGCTAACGAACTCACCAGTCCAGGTAGCTTCCGATGAGCCCCCGCTCGTAGATGGCCCCGAGCGTGGTCGTGTTCCCCAGCGTCGGGACCATGTTCATGACCCAGAGCGGGTCGCCCGCCGCCGCCAGCGCCGCGGCGAAGCCGCCGAGGCGCGCGTTCATGTCCAGCACGTTGCGGTACCGGCCCTTCTGCTCGAACTGCCTGATCACGGACTTGTAGTGCCGCACCCTCTTCCGCCACAGCTCCATGTCCTGCGCGAACGACTTGGCCGTGACGCCCCTGACGCCGCCGCGGGACACCCGGGGCGGCACCGCGGTCAGCCGCTGCGGCCACTTCTTCACCGCGCTGCCCGCGACGTCGCTCGCGCCGGACACCTCCGGGAGCGGCGTCACGCAGGCCTCCATCTTGTCATACCTGCGTAGGCGCGTAGCACGTGCGGATCGCGATCAGTGCGTTCAAGCTTTTAGGATAATGAGTTGCGATGGTTTGGTACCATGCCGCGTCGGGGTTCTTGTTGCGGGAGCAGAAGGAGGCCTTGCAGTTGGCGTGGTTGTAGGGCTTCTGCCAGACGGCGATGTCGCCGGCCTCCTTGACCTTGGTCCAGCAGAGGCTCCTGGCGACGGCCTCGATGGCCTGCTGCTCGGCGTTGAGGTCCTCCTTGGTGCGCTCCCACCCCTTCCAGTACTTCTTCCAGTTGATCGGCGGGCCGGACAGGATCCAGTACCCTCCCGGGCGCAGCACGCGATCAACCTCCATCAGGTACAGCCCATCTGCACGACCGCATCGATCGGGTACTTGAGTGAGTTGAACAGCTAACAGGGAGGGTGCGCGCGCGTAGCGTACCGTAGAGTTGCCAGGGGATGAGGCAGCGGGAGCAGTGCGCCATGTCGAAGGCGCGAGCCGGGTAGGTGAGGCGGTTCGACGCGAGCACGCCGATCATGGCCGGCACGCCGCGCTCCAGCGCGAACTGGACCTGCGCCTCGTGAGAGTCCCGCGGCGCGAACGACATGGCCAGGATGTCACGCGACAGCAGGTACGCACCCCAGCTCGCCACCTGCACAGCGTTATCCGGAAGCCAAAATTCTCGTCACAAACTGAACAAGCAGAGCACACATTGTGCAGAGCTCCCAAGTTGCATGGTAAATTGTGGGGGCTTTCTACGGGGCATTTCGTTAGCATACCAACATTCAGCTCGGCTACTCACAACCAGGACAGAATATTTTACAAAGTACAATTGAGCATCTACCTCACCAATAAGAACCTGCAATGTGTATAAACACTATTCGCCTATCACATCCATCACATCTTCTCTCAAAAAAACACTATTCCAACATTATTCATTTGCAACTTCACTATTTTTTTTCACACAAAAGAACATGCCCTAAGAACGTGTATTGCAAATGGTGAATATGTCTTCGGCTCCCTTCGCAGCTACTAGTGTCCAATTGAGCTAATGCTGTCAAGGTACTAGTGTCCTGTTTTAGCTAAATGTTTGTTGAACTGTAGAATGGACTGACAAGCAACACCGACAAAACATGTTTTCGATTTTACCAATGCAGTCTCGATTTGGGAAAACAATTGCTAGCAATTTCAGGAACTGGTGCACAAGTCTCGACGCAGTGCTCTAGGGAAAAAGAAAAACTTCCCGATTCCAACAAGACAATCAACTACTCCTACGTTTGGTTGCACAGGCATTGCTCAATTGGATTTTAAAATTTTACAAACAATTGATTGTGCCTAGCAAATTCCTCCCCACGCTAATCCAGTGGCCATTCGTCAGTACTCAATCAACTTAAACCAATTCTGTAGCTAACGAGTGCTTTTCTACGGATCTTAGCTGGCTGCGGTAGTTGAGCAAGAGGAATTACGTACCCCGCATCCGGTGTCGAGTGCGGTGCGGATGGAGCCGTCGTGGAGCGGGATGAGCTTGCCAATGTCGTCGATGTACGCGTCGGCGCCGTTGGGGAACATGGTCCCGCCGCCGGGGAACCTGAGCTTGTCGCCGTCGACGCGGATCCAGTTCTGCACTGCCTTCTCGACGGTGAGCTCCTTGTGCGGGACGTTGGCGAACCACGCGACGTCGCGGCTGGCGGGCCACGGGAACGGGGTCCGGTACCCGCGCGGCGCCGGGACGAGGCACCGCAGCCGGTCCCGCTCCGACGAGGGGCAGTGCCGCTCCCGGTACACCAGCCGGTCCCGCGGGTACCGCAGCGACCGCTCCACGTCCTCGCACGGGGTGTACTCCGAGTACTTGACGGGGCACGCGGGGTACCTCCGCGGCGCCGCCGAGGACGAGGACGAGAAGCCCGACGAGGTGGCGGCGGCGAGCGCCTCGTCCGCGGCCGCCGCGTGGTGCGCGGAGAAGTCGAGGGGCCGGGATTGGGTGCGCGAGCCGGCGCCGGCGCGGGCGCGGGCGGACGAGGTCTTCTTCCTCGGGGCGGCGGCGGCGGTGGTGGTGCAGGCGACGGCGGTGGCGATGGAGACGGCGGGGGACTCGGACGGGGAGGCGAAGCCGCCGTGCTGCCAGACGCCGAGGAGGTAGGAGGCGGAGCAGAGGAGGAAGACGGCGACGAACGGCAGGAACGTGGGGCGCCGGGCGGCCGAGGGCGGGATGTGCAGCTTCGTCGCCGCCGAGCGGACCCCCATTGCGCTGCCGCCTGCCTGCCTCTGCCTGCCTCTCGGCTATCGCTCCTGCCGCTCCCAAATGGGCAGTGCGGCCCTGCTTAAGAGAGTGGTTTCTTGGGCATGAGCAGTGTAGTGTGGGTTTAGGCGGTGGGTGACGAGGCGGGGGCACGCCCGTATTTGATTTGGATGGCGACGGTCGGCCGACGGGCATCTGATTAGAGGCTGACGGCGACGGGGAGTGATTACCGGCTCAGCTGAGATATATATCATACGGGAGGTGATTACCGGCGGAAGTAACTTTGACCCGGGCAAGCCTAGTGCTTAGCGCCGCTGCGCTCTTTTCACGTTTCTTCTCAGCCGGTGGTGTAGACTGCAGAGAGCTTGGAGCTTGACGTTTACTACCAAGCATCAGTATCTGCATGTACTTCCATCGGGTTCCTTTATCCCGCCATGGAGGGACAAATGCTGATGAGCCCGTGACGCCATTGAATCTCGTCGCTCATGTGACACGCCGCATCTTCATCACGTTTCGCTGTTTGTCTTTCCTGGCCTCCCCTCTGACCCTTTTTCTTCGTCCATCTGAAAGCAGCGTGACGCCGGCTTGGAAACATCCGTCGAAGCGTGTCGCGCGTATACAGAATGGCCAAATGCGGAAGATCTACGTATGGTGACCGGCTAGAAGTCGAGGTAGCGGGGGACTAGAGGCTGGCGCACGTGGGTCGGGTCCGCCGCCGGGCACTGCAGCCAGCAGCTGTGAAGCAGGCCCATGCCAGCTCCAGCCCCCCATCACCAACCGTGCTGTGCACATCTAGGCAGGTCTGCATCAGCGAGTCCTTTTTACTGGCCCGGTAAACTGCGGCAGTAGCGGATTGCCACCACGGTAATCATTGAGAGACTACGCAGATTAGCCCTGGGAGCCAATGAACGGGCAGCCCCGGGCCCCGGCCCAGGTCAGTCTTCGGCGCCCACACGTCCAATCGGCATCACGCGGTGGCGCCGCCTCCCTCCTCCCTTCAGCTGTAGCCGGAGACATGGGGATTGGCTCAGTTGGGGGAAAAAGGAGCTCGTGCTCGTCAGTTGTTGCATGCGTCCTGTAGAGCGTAGACTGTCGGGTGCTGTGCTGTTGCTTCTTCCTTCGTGTGCCTTGATGCTGGCTGATTGCTCTGAAATTCGGCACGCCTGTATATATTTGGTTTAGTTTGGCAAATTATCACTATTTATCTGTTACATCGAAATGTTTCTATACACATAACTCAGTACGAAAAATTACTAACAAATTGCTATTATTCATCCGTTACAAAACAAAATAATTTGCGGTCTTGCGGAAGCCGAAGCCGGAAGAACGAGACGAGGGAAGTTCACCGTGCACGGGTTCCCCGTGAACGGTCAAAATGGAAGTCCTGTGTGCTACTGTACGCTGTCGGCACCAATATTTTACGTGCGGGCCGGCGGGCTCTACAAGACGAAACGATATGATAAAAATCTCTTCCGGCCCCAAAACAACCCGTATGGGAAGTTCATTTTGCAAAATTATACGACCGTTTGAAAATTTATCAAAAATAAACATCAACCGCCGTAAGCCACGGCGGAAAAGGCCTACCGCCGTGGCCCACAGCGGCCGCACCTCTAACCGCTGTGACCCACGGCGGTAAGGTGACCGCCAACGGTCGGTTGCAGGGTGTGGGCCCCGCGGCACCCTACCGCCGTGCTCCACGGCGGTAGGTCCTTCCCGCCGTGGCGGACGGCGGCAGCCGCGCCTATATAAAGGGCGACGGCGGCCGCCGTCCCCAACGCCTGCCGCCGCCCTCTCTCCCTTCGGTCGCCGCCCCTCTCTCCCTCCAGGTATGTATGTTTTTAATTAATTTAATTAGTGTAATTAGTGTAGAAAATTAGATTTAGATTTAGAAAATTAGTTTTTAATTAGAAAATTTAGAAACTAGTTAATTTAATTAGTTTAGATTTAGAAAAAAATTTAGAAATTAGTTAATTCAATTAGTTTAGATTTAGCAAATTAGTTTTTTAGTTTAGAAAATATAGAAAATTAGTTTATCAGTTCTAGAAATTGTAGAAAGTATAGAAATAACTGTAGCTTGTTTAGAATGTTCTAGATATTGTAGAAATTATTTTAGCATGTGTAGAAATTGTCGAAATTACTTTAGTATGTTTAGAAAATATAGAAAATTAGTTTATCTGTTCTAGAAATTGTAGAAATTACTTTAGTATGTGTAGAAATTCTGGAAAATTAGTTTATCTGCTGTGAAAATTGTTGAATTTACTTTAATTTGTTTAGAAATTCTAGAAAATTAATTTATCTCGTTTAGAAAATGTAGAAAATTAGTTTATCTGTTTTCGAAATTGTAGAAAATACTTTAATTCATTTAGAAATTCTAGAAAATACTTTAATTCATTTCGAAATTGTAGCAATTATTTTAGCATGTGTAGAAATTGTAGAAATTACTTTAGCATGTTTAGAAATTCTAGAAAATTAATTCATCTCATTTGGAAAATGTAGAAAATTAATTTATCTGTTTTACAAATTGTAAAAATTGTAGAAAATTACTTATCTGGTTTTTTAATTGTATATTTAATTTTTGTATGCAGCTGCAGCTATGGACCAGGCTCAGGCTGAGGCCGAGGCTCAGGCCCAGGCTCAGGCTCAGGCTCAAGCTGAGGCTCAGGCTCAGGCTGCTCGTGCTGAGGTTGAGGCGTACGTGACGCTTGAGTTGTTAGACAGGGAGATCGACCGCAGACACCGCTCGTTCCTGTCTGCCGTCCTCGGAGAGAATGTTGGACACGTGTGTTCCCGCACTACGCGCACGTTGCTGCCGATCCACGACCTTTGGGTTCCCAAGTACGTGAACTGATGCTATGTTATTATTTGTACCTTCATTTATCCTTTTGTTGTAACTAATAAATTACCTTATTTGTTTCAGGTTACGCGCTGCAGGACTCTTGCCTGTAGCGCGGTTAGTCCAGGGGGACAGCCTGCGCGACGCGATTCCTCGGAAGGATCGCATGACACGCTTCCAGTTCGACTTCTCTCTTCTCAGCGTGCTTCTGGACCACTAGAGGCCGGAGACCCACACGTTCCACTTCACCGTCGGCGAGATGACGGTGACTCTTCAGGACACGTCGCTGTTGATGGGCCTTCCTTGTGAGGGCGAACCGCTGGGGGCTGCGGACATCTCCGCTGAGTTGCGTACAGAGTTCTTCGCTCGGTTCGCGAACGTTCCTCGGAACGATCGCGCCCCCGCCCCGTACCAGGAGTTCGCGAACGCTCACGGACCCACCTTGACTTGGTTGCAGCAGTTTAACGTACGTAACTTTACCTCATATTTCTCTTCGTTTTTGAAGATATGGAGACAAGGTAACTAACGTTTGATTTTGTTTGTGCAGGCTGATTACCTAGCAGATGACGCTGAGGAGGAGACAGTCGACAGGTTCTTCGAGGCGTACCTGTTGTGGCTGTTTGGGTTCGTGTTGTTCTGCAGTTCGCAGGGTGACGCGGTGGCGAGGTACTTGATCCCCCACGCTCGGAGGATGGCCGACGCGTCGTTGCACGCCGTGCCCCAGATCAGTTGGGGCAACTCTGTTCTTGCGGGTGCGTACAGGGGCATGTGCTCGGGGGTGTTGAAGGGTAGTTCGGCGGAGCCGATCCTTCTCGGTTGTCCTCTCCTTCTTCAACTCTGGTGCCACGAGCGGTTTGCGATTAGTCGGCCAGTCGTCCCCCTCTACGCGTACGAGCCCCTGCCAGAGGGCCACGACCCGCGCGACCGTTTCACCATGGGCTCGTTGTGGTGCCTCCGGACGGTAATTCTTACCTTTCACTTTCAATTTGTCTTTCCATTTTGCCTAGTTTGTTTAATCCACATTTAGGGTTCACATTTGGTTTGTATGCAGTCCTCGTATGCCCATGACCAGACGAAGAGGGCGTACAAGGACTTCGTCGGTCAGTTCGACGCTCTCACGGATGCGGACGTCAGGTGGACGCCCTACTCAGAGGAGGCTGTCGCGACCCGCGCACCACAGGAGCTCTCGTCTTTGTGCTTCCGAGACCAGCACTACTGGATGACGAGGACGCCGTTGCTGTTCGACATGTACGTGGAGGAGTACGCTGTCCACAGGGTGCTGAGGCAGTTCGACCGCTACCAGGAGTGGCCTGTGCCTGTGGTGCACACTGTTCCTAGCCCCCACCATAGGTGAGTTCTCGTTAATTTTTCAATTTAATTCAGCGTTCGAAGATTTCAGCCGCTGACAAATATGTTTAATTCGTCGTAGGTGGTCTCGGAGGGGAGTTGCGGGGCGTGTTTCTTTGGTTCAGAAGGTGCAGCCGTACGTGGACGGTTGGGCTACTGCGCCGCAGAACGTCGTCACGGAGGACCGGCCCCACGACGACACGACGTGGGAGGCGTACATCCAATGGTACACCCTGAGGACTCGGTCGCGTGTGATGTACGTCCCACCACAGCCACCAGCGTCGGTTCCGGACGCGGCGAGGGCGCTCGTTTCTAGTGTCGCGTACCCGGTGCGACGGGATCAGCACTACGACGTGGCGGTGAGTTTGAAAATTCGCCGCATTTTCCTTATGGTACTTTACATTCTAGCATTTACTAATAAATTCTTTTGCAGTTCGACGTGATTGCGGACCTTTCACGTATTGTAGAGGTGTCGAAGGCGAGGCTAAACCACATGTCACACCAGAAGATCGAGGAGACGTTCCACAGGATGGGTGCCATCACCACGAGGTTCCTTACCGCAGTCAACTACCGCGGCAACCCGGCTCTACCACTGTTTCCACGGTACCCCTAGTCGTCCTCCAGCTCCGCCTCGACTGGTCGTTCCCACACTGCACTGTCGTCCTCGTCACGGCCACCCTACCATGTGGCTTTCTACCCGACGCGCCCTCCGGTGCATCCTCCCTTGAGGATGTCTCCTCCAGGGGGTCTTCTCTCTGAGGTCCTGCACCTACACGTGCACCAGCACCAGGAGGACCAGGACCGGCACCACGATGACCTGCACCAGGACCAGCACCGGTACCAGCAGTAGCAGCAGCAGCAGCACCGGTTCCTTCCTCGTCCACTGGCGCTGTTCTTCCGTCTGGTAATGACCACTACTCTATGTCGAACCATATACAAATACTAGATTGTATTAATTAGGATACGTGATTTAATAATACTATTTGTTCCAGTTTACGGTGGCAGCGGCGACACTCCTGACTCCACCCTAGGGGACCAGGCCGGAGCGTCTGGGTCCGGGTTCGACGACTTGGCCTTCGACTTCGACTTCTTGCAGGGTTTGCAGTCGTAGGACGAGCTCGGAGGGTCGCAGCTAGGAGGCGCGCCACCCACGTGGACTCAGGAGGGAGCAGGGACGCAGACAGGAGGCTCGCAGCTACCAGGAGCGAGCTGTGGGGCGCAGCCGTCTCCAGGAGGCTCGCAGCTGCCAGGCGCGAGCGGTGGGGCGCAGCCGTCTCCAGGAGGGCTGCCAGGGTCGTCCCACGAGGTTGCAGGGTCGGCGGCGGCGATTGCGACACCGCAGTCGACTGCTGATGCTAGGCGTTGGCAGATCCACCCACGTGACCCGTTGACGTACCCTCGCGAGCAGACACATGCCGCAGTCCGAGCTGACAGGCTGCTCAAGAAGACCAGGCGACGCTAGATTAGGTCGCATATTGTTTGTACAAAAGCACTGTTATATGTGATCATGACTATTTTTTAGTATGTCACTTTGCTTTTCTTTATTACAACCTAATTTTCTTTTTCATAAAGTTAAAAAACAAAAAATTAATCATTAAGTAAAAAAAAACAACTCGCCGAAAAGCAACCGCGGCGGTACGGTAGTCAGTAAGTTCGAGATCGTGTATCATTGAAGTCGAAAAGCAACCGCCGTGGATCACGGCGGTAGATCCGGATGCCGCGCTTATATAAAGAGCGACGATACAAGCCGTCCTGCCCGACCTTGCCGCCGCCTCCCGCTCCCCACAGGCTACTCCTCCCTCTTAGGTAAGTTTCCTCTATTTACTTATTTTATGTAATTAGTTTAATTAGTTTAGAATACTGTAATTAGTTAAATTAGTTATGATTTTGTGTAACTAGAGATGTCTACTTCTGCCGCCGGAGGGGGTGAGGATGGTAATGGTAGCGGTCATCCGAAGGGGAAAAACACAAATGCGGCACCTGGTCCGAAGAAAATGAGCACGCTCGAAAGAGGCATGCTTCGATATATGCAAGGAAAAACTGCAGATGTCATTGCAAGAGGAGAGGAACCTCCTTGGGATGCTTTTTATGCTCCACCAGACATGCATCATTATTTGCAAAGAAAAATTGCAGATGCCATTGCAAGAGGAGAGGAACCTCTTTATGGTGATCTTTATGCTCCGGGTGGTCTTTATGCTCCACCAGCAGACCCGTGTGTTGCTAATCCACCAGCTAAAAAATGTACAAGGAAAGATAAACCATCGTCGTCACATCACAAGAATGGCTGAAGTTTGTCATTTTTTAAGATGTTGCAATCTTTTCTGCAGTGCTGTAATATTTGAACTCGATCCTATTGTGATTGTGTTGTAATAATCGAACCAGCAGTCCTTAATTTTCCTTGTTAATTTTCTACTAGATTTAATAAAGTTTTATCAAAAAATTAAAATGACTCCAACCGCCGTGACCCATGGCGGTTGGGGCTAGCCGCCGTGACCGACGGCGGTTAGGTCCAACCGCCGTGGCCGGCCACCAACCGTCGTGGGCCACGGCGGTTTACGCCGTGGCCCACGGCGGCCACCGTGGCGCACGACGGTTGGTGGACAAATCTGATAAATTTTCAAACGGTCGTATAATTTTACAAAATGATTAAAATATATATATATAAAAATTCCCCGTATGGATTGCTTGATGCGATGCCCTTGCGGCCCAAAACTCAACTAGGACTTCTTTAGCCGGAATATGAGCCCATATTCCACTGCAGTTCAAAATCACACATGCCTAAAATAAGTGGCCCAAAATGCCGGAGGACATATGGGCAGCATCACAATTCACTTGGGCCTTGACTAATGTCCTTTCACTCTTCGTTCCTTTTTTTTGGAATAGCCGGCCTTGAACTATCCTGCAAGACTCGATTTCATCCTTAACTACTAAAATGTCTATTTTCGCCGCTGAACTTTTCGAGTAGGCTCATTTTCGTCCTTCATCTGATGTGGAGATTCATGTTGGCCTGCCACTTCATCGTCCAGTTAGCAAGAAAGGTGATTGAAGCAAGACACAATCACCAATTGTTTGTGAATTCTTCCGAACAATGGGATGCCATGTATATTGATCGACAAAGAACACGAAAGAAAATTGTGACTGAAATCAATAATTGGTGTCGGCGGACGTGGATCGCCACATTGGATGAATGAAGGACGAAAATGAGTAAATGAGCATACTTGAAAAGCTCGGGAACGAAAATTGACGTTCTGGTAAAGGAAGGACGAAATTGAGTCTACGATGATAGTCTAAGACTCTAAGGACATAAATGGCTATTCCGCTTTTTTATAAATATATAAAAATACTGTTTTTCCTTCAGTCTTTACCGATCAAGTGTTTATGGAATGCCTTGGTGGTGTTTAATTTGCAGATAACATCAAGCCACCTATGTCTGGAAGCACCTAACAAAGTCCCAAACTATCTTCTTCCGTTACATCAGAAGAAGATTTTGCAGACGTGGACGAACTGAAATTAAAAACAGGTGGGTTGGAACTAAGCTCTTTAGGCCTCATTCATTTCCATCGAATTGGATTCCGACCGGAATTGGTAAATGTAACAAAAAATCATGATAGTTACTATAAGAGATCCGGATTTATTCCGGGTCAAAATATAATTTACTCATGAGAGGTACACCATAAAAGCCGGATTGATTCCACACCTCTTGACTAGTGGATTGATTCCGAGTCTCTTGATGTACCTATCATGATAAATTAATTTTTGACCCGAAATAAATCTGGATCTCTTATAGTAGCTATCATGATTTTCTTATTACATTTATCAATTCCAGTCGGATCCAATCCGATGGAAACGAGGCTGTCTCCTCACCGAACGGAAGAAAATAAGTGTGAACGGTGTTCCTGCTTGCAACTGCCCCTCTCCGACTTCCATGTTTTCGGTTCCACAACTATCCAATTTTCCTTTTTATGTTTAATCTACGAACACATCTGTCATATCTGTGTGTATAGTAGTGGTCAGACTGGGAATACGTGTCAAGCAATAAACTATGAAATCTCATGCACCGCAAGACGTAGATGTCGTTGTTGTCGTCACCACTTGTGCGTTTGGAACAAAGCAATGTATAGCCGTCGATATGGGTCCCCTTCCATTCCATTGTAGTCTAGAAATAATATATACTAGAGCGTGAGGAACGTGCTTGGTTATTCTGAGCATCTTGGGTCCCGATTGGCCGTGGTCCAAGACATCTTTCGTCTAGATCATTATCTAGCAGGCTGGCACGTAGTGACATCTTGTACTGCTCCGAGCTAGCTTAGCTAGTGTGCACACAATTAGGCAGTGCGTGGATGTGTTTGTCCGGTTTCCCTGTGCGAAGAAAAAAGCGGGTCACAAACACAATGCCAACCCAGGTCCTTATCGGTACCAGTTTTCTTCCGACAAAGGAGAAACCCAGAAGCCGCCGAACTAATTTTGAAAGTGTTATTAGTAAGGTTTAATTAGATCTGTGTCATTATAATTTTGTCATTTTTGAAGCACAATATTACTATTCAAGAAATTATGTCACTACCATTGAAATTTTGCACATGTTTGAGATATGCCATCATGTATGTTTGGAGACGATTTTGGACCCACTGTCAAGTGTATAAGAGGTACGTATATTTGTATGGACAAGATTACCCCTGCTCAACTTTCTCTCCCCGTCTCATTTCACTAACATGTGGACCCACACGTCAGTGGCTTCTTCAACCTCCCGCCGTCTCTGCCGGAGACGCACGCAGGGACCGGACTGGAGGGACGAGCCACTCCACCTCGCGGCCGGTGCAGAGCTCGCCGTCAAGCTCCCCCAGATGCTCTCGCTGGCGCAAAGGTGGCCTTCCCCACCGTCGGGATCCGGGCAGTAAAAGAGGAGCTCGAGAGGGAGGGTCGATGTCGGTCCCCGCTCCTCCGCGGCTCCCCTGCTCCGCCGGCCACCACGAGCAGGCGAGGCCAGAGCAGCATCTAGTGCCACCGCGGGTCTTCCGCCTCCCACCACCGCCGACGGCAGAAAAAAGGGGCGCGCGCGCGCCACTGCCGCCGGATCGAACCCCCGCGGTCAGTGGAGATTTGAGGGCCGGCGGCGTGGGGAAGAGGGAGGTCCGCCGGGGAGGGAGGGCCGGTGCTGCTCTATCCGCCGCCCCCTGCTCGATCTCGGAGAGAGGATGGAAGCAGGGGCACACCGTCGGATGAAGCGTGGGGACGACAAGAGGTTGAAGAAGCACCGACGTGTGGGTCTCACACGTCAGTGAAATGAGATAGAGAGAAAGAGAAATCTGAGCGGGGGGTTTCTTGTCCATACGTATATACATACAACGTACCCCTTATACATCAGATAGTGGGTCCAAAATCGTCTCCAAGCGTAAATAATAGCATATTTCAAACATGTGCGAAATTTCAATGGTAGTGGCATAGTTTTTTAATAGTAATGGTGTGCTTCAAAAACAACAAAGTTATAATGACGCAGATCTAATTAACCCTATTAGCAATGCTTCGTGCATGGTACACATGAGAGTGTTTCGCTCTTCAGGAAACCTTGGCAGATCGATGCATGTTTGGCGGCACTAACCCAAGGAACATCAGCTAGTTAGTCTGAATAATTAGGAGAGCAGCTGGTGCACCTCCACACCCCACGGCCCAACTCAGCAGTCACCAGGCATGTGCATGCCTACACAGGTGACCCCCCTTTGACAAAACCGGCCAGAAGTACATGTTACTCCATGCATTCTTTTTCGTTTTCCTGCCCCTGCGACCGTCCCCATGCTGCCGCCTCCGTATACACTAGGACCTCTTTTCTCGAATTCCTTGAGAAAAAAGGACCAGTAGGTGCCAACTGCACGTCTGCACTGACCTTTTCAGCGGCAATATAGCATTCACCACATGAACCTCGCGCTCGGCCGGGCTGTCCGTCCGTTCCCATTGGTGCCCTGTGGACGGAGACGGACTGGACGGCGAATCGCTGCACTGTGCCGGTCAGGCCGGCCGGCGGCCCTCCTGTACGTCCAAGTCATGCGTATAGCCACGTTGTTCCTACGTGGAGTGGACCCTTTAATAAAGGGAAAAGTCCGATTTACAACCTTGAACTAGCACACAAGTCTGGTTTTCAACCTTAAACGACAAAACCAGACATAAAAGGTCATCCAACTATCAAAACCGTGCAAGTTTCAACTTTTGAGCGGTTTTGGAGGTGGTTTTCCATTTTGTGAAAATGTTAAAAAAAATGGTTTCATCTAAAAAATCATAACTAATTCATTTTAAATCAGAAAAATATGGAACTTATACCCAAAGTTTTATAAAAATGTCACCTATCTATTGGTGAACTATTTGGAGTCATCTGCATCTTATTATTCATATTCCTAGTATTTTTAGAAAAAACAATAAAAACTAGAAACTTGAACATATAATATTTAAAAAAACTCCAAATAGTGCACCAATAGATAGGTGACATTTTTATAAAACTTTGGGTATTAGTTCCATATTTTTCTGATTTAAAATGAATTAGTTATGATTTTTTAGATGAAACTATTTTTTTTAACATTTTCACAAAATGAAAAACCACCTCCAATACCGCTCAAAGGTTGAAACTTGCACGATTTTGATAGTTGGATGACCTTTTATGTCTGATTTTGTCGTTTAAAATTGAAAACCAGACTTGTGTGCTAGTTCAAGGTTGTAAATCGGACTTTTCCTTTTAATAAACTATGGGAGCCATTTGCCGCGAACACATCGGTCCGACGTGGTCCACGTGAATAACAGGTTCAAGTACGTACTACGTTTATATCTATATCAGAAAAATCAAGGAAAAAGATACATGCCGTACTTGTATATATGGACTACGGGTTGTTGTTAGTTAGCATTCAGAAAACGGAGCTGTGATTTGCTTCGCGATTTTCAAACCGGCGCGCGTGACGGGCTGATGATGGCAAATGGCTAACTGCCTTCTTTGTCCTTGCGATGCACAATGAAATATAATTATTCGTCAAATCTTCTTGATTCGCCAAGGACGTGATGTACTTGAAGCCACCTATAAGGCTATAGTAGTCGATGTAGCACGAGGCCACGAGCCATATACAGTGGCACCCTCAAATCAAAAGATGACTTGCGTTCAGAAATTTTGTGGGTTCAGTGGCAGACGCCAAGCCACGCTGCACGCCCTCTCTCCGTTCGTTGCAGGGTCCCAGTCCTACGCCCTTAGACTCCACGTGATCTAATGAAGATAGATCCTTAGCCAAAATTGCTGTAGTAGTAGCTGTTGCATGAAGCTTTCGCCTTTCGGTTGTTCGGTGCCTGCGCCTTCGTGTCAAATAAAGCAGGTGCGCAGTTCACGCACTGGGCAGTAGCCAATGGGGATCCACATTGTTCAGAAGAGGCTAGGGGCGCTAGGCAAGGGAATGTGCCTGCAAAAAATCTCTGGAGCCGCAAGAACAGAACAAACAAAGTGGACATTTGCTGCACTACACGTTGCGGACAAATTCGACGAGATGTGTGTGGTAGCGTTACATCGACACATTACGTAGGTGAGTGGTGGTGAACGGTGGATGTGTCATGCGTCGACAATCAATCACGAGCGATGACAAGTGATCGGCAAGCTAGCAGATGGGCGTGCATGATGCGATTGAGATCGACGTCGATCATCGGCGCCTCCTCCTCTCTATGACGATATGTGGCTAGCAGCTACTGATTTTTACCGTAAGAGGAGCTAGATGTTGAGATGTACAGTACACTGGCCTCTCTTCTGAGCAGTTGCTCTTCCCTTGGTTTCGCAGACAAGGTTGTGGACGCTCTTCCCTTGCGGAAGGCAAATGTCGTAGGGCTCGGGAGGGACTGCTCATTGTCTGAACCGCATCCCCCACTTCCAGGTCGGCTGCTTAGTGAGTAGTAACACAATTGCATTCTTTGTTCACCTTAATGCACACTTTCTTCTAATATCTAGTGGGTGAGTCTGACGTGCGTCTATTCATTTTCTTAATACAATCAATGATACGCAGTTCTTCTGCGTATTAAAAAAAAAAGCAGTTGCACGTCCGCCACTAGATCGTACTAGGCGGCAGAATTCATACAATAGCATCCATCCGTGTAAACTGCTGTCTAGGAAAACAAAGAAACAGTGGGGAACACACAGTAATTATTTTCCTCGACGACGCGCGTCGATGGAGAGGTAGGTACGGATTCTCGATGCCGCCGTCGCAGGGGAGCAGATGTCCGTCGTCCCACGCCAACGCTACACACAGGCCCCGATCGGTTCTCTGGTGTTAGTGTTAGTGCTAGTGTTAGTCTTTTGCACTCCTAACTAACACCTAACAAATTAACACTTTGAATGTTTGGATGCATGTGTTATTTTTGCATGTAATGTTACTTTTGTAATTATTGGAGGATCTAGAGGGAGAGAGAAAAAGGAGTAAAAAGGGTAGGGTCTACTAAAACTAACACCAATTACCACCTCTTGGGATGTTAGTTTTTCTGAAGGTGTTATTTGGAACTAACACTAACACCTTCAACCATGCATGCCCACAGCAGGCACCCCACGAGTTGGCATCACGAAGCGAATCCGTATTAATTGTACTAGTTTTGCTCCGGTGATCCTTCCCATATGTTTTGCACGAATATTAAAGCAACTAATAATTAATTAATCAATTTTCCAGTTTTAGGTTCAGTTTGGGCCCGGCCCTACCCACGTCCTAATCCTACCCGATGCCCATCCAATCCATCCCAGCCTCTCTACCGCAGATATGATCCTTCTGTTAGACTGCCGCAGTCCGAGCGTGCCTCTCGCCATTTTTTTTCTTCCATCGCACCGAGCGAGACGACGACGGCGGCGGCGACTTCCTCGCTCTCCAGTCTCCACATAGCAGGCGGCTGAGGCTCTCATCGGTGTTTGTCTGCAGCGCGCCGTGCGGGGATTCCCTGATTCGATTTTGACGGCGGCGGCCGCAACGTCGGCGACGGCGGCCGCCCTCTCCTTGATACGTCGAACTCTTGAAGGGTTGAGTAGAATATAGAGTACTAGCATTTACGTTCTTTGGGGCACTGACTTGCTTGTTTTGTTTTCCTCCGGCAGTGCTATGCACTAGGATTACATATTATGCAGAGAAGGAGCACTGCAATTAGGAGTGCTGCTAACATTTATTTGTTTTACACATGATTAGACTAAATAAAGATTCAATTTCACTGAGAAATCAGTGATCCTATCTCGCATTGAAAAATATAGCGTTAACTCGTTAAAGGAAATCTAGATGGGGTCCATTGGGCTGACTGCTGAGGCATCTTTCCCAAATTAACTTTGATTTGCTTGCTTAAAACTGATACTAACTTAATGAAACATAGGAAATATTTGACCAGAATATGTTTTTTACACTGCTTGCTGGTTGTGCTACCTAATTAGCTAGTACATGGCAACTGAACTGAATAAGCAGAAAAACATGCCCATCAATGTGGGGTATCATCAAATGCTCTGTGAAACAATCAATAAACACTGAATTCAACCTTTGTCCAAGCATCAGATAAGCTACCAATAAGGTGAAGCTACAAGTGCTAGAGAGATCGAATGCCTGAGAGGCCGAGAGAACTTGTTGTCATCACCAACAGTTTGTCACTCATATGACTAAATTGCAGTTAGTCGAGAACAGTCAGGCCACTTTCTGATGTGCCTGAACAAGAGTCAGGCGTTATTAGCCATTGGTGAGATTGAAATATCACTAAAACCGAAGTAGTGTGATGGTACTTAATTTAACGACTTGGCGTATGCATCTAGCACAGGCAAACATCTCAGGCTAGAACCGAGTGAATCAGTAATCGGGTTGATTGTCGTTGCACACCGAATTCAACGAGTACCCCAAAATCAAATCAATCTGATGAAGAGGAAACACCCCCAACAGTATATTGATTAGGGCAGCAAGAGGGCGACAAAGTCATCAAGATGGGTCGATGGAAGAGCCCCTTTGCCTCACAGAAATACACCACTGCTGCCGACAAAAACGGATCAGGGGGAGACGAAGCGCCAAGGCTGAAACGGGAAGAACGTCCAGGGAGGGCCCGACGCCCTGGATAGCCGCCGCCGCCGGCCATGCTCGCTCGATTTCGCCGCCATCCATCCGCTCGGCAGAAGCGCGAACGGATAGGTAGTGTGTGAGATCAAATTGATATAGTGGGTATGGGCTCGGCTCTATTTGGGCACGAATAGGGTGGGTCCAAACGTGACCCAAGTTAAAATAATTATAATCTAATTACCCAATGCTTTAATATTCGTGCAAATCACATCGGAAGGACCACCGGAGCAAAACTCATTGTACGAGTACGCTATACTCCCTCTGTCTCAGAAAAAGAGTCGCTAGAAAACCGTATTTGTCTCACAAACACATTTCCCGGACGACACTCTTTCTGAGACGGAGGGAGTACGTGTGAAAAGGCACCGATGCGTTCCGGTCTCCAGACGTCCGGGACGCGACAAAGCCGCGCGCCTCGTGTCGGGATCACGCGCGGGCACGCATGAGCAGGCGAGCAGCGCCATGCATGCCGTCCTCGCAGTAACCCGTGGACGTGCTCGCTCGGCTCCAGCCACCGCCTGCACACCGTCGATGCAAGTAGCGCTAGCTCATTAGGAAGGAGAGGATCGGATTCGGATCAGAGGACGACTCATCGTCGTCGAGGGCAGTGGCGTAGCCACCGGTGGTGGGGGGGGCCCCCCAACCACCGGCGCCGCCATGGAGCCCCCCTAGGTTGCAGGTGGAAGATGAAGAGGGAAAGATAGGCTGGAGGAGGAAGAAGGCAGCGGGAGCCCCCCGGGTGCTGTCGCTGGCTTCGCCACTGGTGGAGGGTGGAGGACCACGGCATGCACCACGCGGATGGAGAGCGAAAGCACACGTCGCCTCCCGCGGCCAACCACGTTCCGGCCCGCGGTGGTGGTGGAGCACAGGCTGGTGGTGGGCAGAGACAAAAGAGGGCGTAGCACATAGCCAGTCGGTGGCTTTGGCAACCTGTACGGTGGCGATTCAGGGTGTGCGTCGATTGTTGTCTCTGCTCTCGCTGTCGTGTCCGGCGCGGTGCGGGCCGGGGGACCTGGCTACTGTCTAGTTACAGTACAAGGGAGAAAACGTGCAGCGCGCGGTTCCGTCCGTGGGCCGTACGTGGAACCAGCTGGTGTCGGGGGTTCAAGCATGAATCGGACGACGACGAGGAATTCACGATCTTTGTCATCGGGCAACAGGCGCCCTGTCGAGTGTCGACCGTGCTCGAGATCCCAATTTCTTCTAGGTAGCGATATGCGTGAGTCCCTCCATGTCCCAGCCATCATCAGCATACCGAGAACATGAGCATACGTGCACCACACGCATATGCATATACTCCGTATACATACATGACCAAGGTAGGTTGTTGTGTGCGGCCAGCATTTCACCCAGGAAAAATCAGCACGCTGCTCAGCTGCTGGTCGTTCCATGTTACAACAACAAGCGAAACAAACAAATTAAGGCAGCAGCTGCTGTGTTCAGTTCTCTCTCACAATCTCGCTTTCACTGCAATGTTCGGCTGTTCCAACTCCCAGAGACCAAAGACACGCTGGGTGCTACTACGTTCCACGTACTGATTTTTTTTCCCATCATTCATCCCTGGTTCCCCCACCGGACGTTGAAACCTCCAATCACCAGACAAACCTGCTGTTTTTTGTTCTGCACCGTCGTGCAACACGCACCACACGTAAAAACCGGCAGGAGAGCCGATAACATGCGCGCCCCCCGGAAAAAAATGTCTGGTCCACGAAGCGACCTCCCAAAGCAATCTGAAAGACATTGCTGAACCCTAATTGGCGGCAGCAAACACGTTCTGACCAAACCATTTGGCTGCGTCGTCGTCCTGCTCCTGCACGGAGATAGATCTCGCATTCTCGCCTAGTTTATTCCGGCCAATCCCAACGTTTTCCTTACCACCACGCTGCTGTCACGCTTAATCGCCCATTGTTTTGATATCGTTGGGTGGTTACTTTCAGCTTTAATTTGGCGTTTCCCTTCGACAACGGGGACGATGAGATCGCGGCAGTTTAACATCAAACCTACTAGTACTAGAGTAAACCATCATTACCGTCTCTCGTGATTACTAGAAAGGCCGCGCTGTGCCTGTTTCCCGTTGTGTTTTTTAGTTGATGCCTTATTTGTAGTAATTGTGTTGTCCTTTCATTTTGGCATGGGTGATAGGTGTCATGGTCTGTAGGGCGTTGTCGGATGTGGTATGTCATCTACTGTCAATTGTCGTGAATAAATTATAATCATGCGAAATGAGACTACATATTACATATAAATTTAGAGAGGATGACAACCAGGCAGATGCAATGATTTGCAAAGAAATTAGGAAGGAGTGTGAATTTTAACGTGTGATCTTGCAACACATAATAGTACTGCCACTGGGTACTAAAAATGGCAAAGTTTCTATTATAGAGCCCACACACAAAATCAATCTGAAACAATATACCTTGTGAGCATAAGAGCAATTAAGCTGAGATTGCAACAGCCATCAAAGACGTAGTTACTGTTCATTTTGCTATCGTACCGAGGCAGAAATCATCTAAGCCCACAAGTTTCAGTTCTAAACTACAGTGGAAAAACTAATTGATCAACCATATTTAAATGTCAGTACATAGGAAGGAAAAGATTCTGCAAAAAATATATAAATAAGTTGAATCAATGAAAAAATAACCTTTGTCATAGAGTGTACTATGATTCATTACATATTTTCAATTTTGTTCAAAGCCACGAATGCAATCTCAGTTTTGGTTAAGTCCCGAGAACAGCCAATAGTTGAGACCAAAACACTTTGATTTTTCCAAATTTTAGGTATAAACTTTTCAAAGATCCTTTCTAGAACTTGTAGCTCTATTGCAAAGTGACATGCACAACAAGTTTAACTTTGTACTCAACATCTTGGGCTCCCAAATAGGAACTCGAACTTGACAGAAACTCACTTTGAGTTCTCTGAAAATTCAGTTAAATGCATATAAATTCGGAACTTTGAGCCGCTGTGACTTGAAATTCGTATACTTTTAGGTTGGCCACATTCAATCAAAGTTGTAGTGGGATGATAGTTCTACAACTTTGTTATATATCCTATGCACAGGTTATGTACGGAATTTGAAAGAAATCGTCAGTCGAAGTTCGTTAGTTCAGCTGTGCACACAATTGCTTAACTGAATCTCTCCGTTAGTCGGTCATGGCCGATCGTCAGGCGACAACATCGACACGCGGGCACGCGGCGTCGATGTTCTGCCGGCGCGGCGGCGCCCTTGGCAAGGACACGACGTCCACGCACCCTTTCCTCGACCAAGACCTTTTTTTCTATTTCTTCTTCCTGCGTCCAAAACCAAGAAACAGAGCAGTGAGCATCACCTGTTCGCCGGCCAAATCCTCCCTGCTCCGGCCACCATTACTGAATCGCACGCCTAGTTGCCCGACCCACAACCCACATCCGGAGCACGCACGCACCAAAGGGAGAAGGGGGTGCCGGTGGAGAAATAGCTGAGGGACAAGGCTCGATGCGTGGGGCGACGGTTTGTGGAGGAAGAGCTCAGAGGGAGGCCGTGAGAGAGAGTCGCGAGGAAGGAGACGTACGGAAGAAGGCGACGACGTCGGAGGAGAAGGGGGCGCCGGCTGGTAGGGCGTCTTATGCGGGGTCGTCGGCGAGAGGCTGTGCTACGCTGGGACTCGCGGCGACCAGCGGCGTCGTGAGTCGTGACCTCGTGGAGAGAGGGAGGCCGGCGGCCGTGGCGACTGGCGAGGAGGAGAGGGAGAGGCCCGCGCGCCCCGCGCCCGGCAGGAGACGAGTGGATTGGAGAGGGCAGGCCCCCTCGCTCTGCCGGCGGGCGGCGCGGCGAGGGACGGCGCCCCACCCTCTGGTGCGGCCGGTGCGGGCCCCCTCTGCGTGCGGCCGCCGCGGAGACGAGTAGAGGACGACCCCCTTTCTTGGACTGCGGGGTGGATTTTACGAAAGATGTGAGCTTGTTTTTGTGAAATGGCCAGTGATTGGCCGATCTGAATCGTTCACGGCCGATCCGACGGCCGGGAAAAGATGGCGACGTGGCCATCTTCCCTGGCCGCGGTATTAGCCACGTATCGTAGGTAAATAAATAAATAAAAGATGGGATGCAAATTAAGTAGTAGACCCCAAAATTAATGTAGTACATACATAAAGTAATAATCGGATTCGATTCAAAAAACAAAAGAAAAATAAACCAAGATAGTGATCCACAAATATACATTAGGTATCCACTTACTTCCCTAATACTCCCTCCATATGTCAAACTTGTTTAATTTAAACCAAATTAAATTTATAGAAAATATATTAACATCTAAAATCATTTGAATGCACAACAAAAAATTATTTTCTGGTGTAGTTTGATGTTATAGATATGAGTTTCCTGTATTTATTATAACTTTGATCAAACTTTTAAAACTTATCTGACTATAAAGGTAAAATGCATTATGCTTTGGAATGGGATGAGTAGTAACTAGAGTTCGTCCAACTTCTTTTCTTTCGGCTTCTTGTGCACTATTTTTCTTTCAGAACAAATTTGTTTTACAAATCAGCATACGGTATCTTTTCTTTCACAACAAATCTGTTGTACAAATCAACACAAGTAATGTACATGTTGATATTGTTCTTTTAAAGCGCACAAAGTATTTTCATTTTTGATCAGACTTCAAAAGGGAAGATCATTCAAAATCCACAATTTGAAGTGTTGTACCTATCCTTTATGCGCATTAAAATACTGTTTAATACTATGGATTTTGTAAAAAAAACAATGTGTCGGAATTATCCAGACGTGATCCCGCACAGGCAAGCATACTTGTGCACATGAGCGATCAATTATCCAACATTATCTGCTGCTACTGTATCCTTAACCAAGTAATACAAGCAAGGGGTATTTTATACGGTCAGTTAGCTGTCCGCTACCTACCGTATAGTCTGTATCTACACCAGCAGCAGACACGGAAGAACGAGGAGAAGAAAGGACCGAGTCGCCTTCTCCTTTAAAAGGCCCTCTGAAAAATCTCCCTGTCTCCTCCCAGCGCGCCCCCGTTCCATTACAAGAAAAGATCGTGGCAGGAAGCAATCCAATTCTCAATTAGAGATCGAGAACTTTAGCATCCTGAGTTCTCGAATTGAGGGCAACCTGCTAGGATTCGGAGCATTTGGGGGGTCGGTTTTGCGCGATTTGAGGCGGACACCGGGCACAACTGGTGAGCTCTTGATCGAATCGGTGGTGCTTCGGGTTCAATCCGAGAACCATTCTGCTCCGTGTGAGCTTCTTGCCTTGCGCAGCCGCGCTCACCTGCAGAGAAGGCGAATTGGCGGTTTCTTTGCTACAATTGTTCGGTTCTTATCTTGAAGGGCGGTGCAAATCTGAGGTTTCTTCTCCAATCGGTAAGGTGTGGTAGCCAAAATCGCAAGGAAGGCTGCAGTTATCCGCGCGAGAGGCTCCCTCGCACGGATTGGGGCTCGCGCTGTCCCGGCGTCGAAGTGCTCGGGGGGCTCCTGGAAGCTTCGATCGTGTGTGCCTCGGAAGGGTGATCCTGAAGAACTCGGCCTTCACCTCCCCAATTCAATCCTTCTCCTAGGAGGCGATTGGGTTGTAGATGGGGGCGGGGTCGAGCATCCTGGGCGCGGACGGGGAGTGGGGGGAGACGTCCCTCGGCGACATGCCCGAGAGCTGCGTGGCGGCGGTGCTGCTCTACCTCGACCCGCCGGAGATCTGCCAGGTCGCCCGCCTCAACCGCGCCTTCCGCGGCGCGGCCTCCGCGGACTGCGTCTGGGCCGTTAAGCTCCCCGCCAACTACCGCTACCTTGCGGCCCTAGCCGCGGCCGCCGATGACGAGGTCCGCGGCGATGGAGATGGCAATGGCAAGCGTTTCTCTCTAGCGGCGACGAAGAAGGAGATTTACGCGCGTTTGTGCCGACCCACCTTCTTTGATGCTGCCAGAAAGGTAATTCATTTGATATTTTGTTTTTCTTTGGAGGTTACCTGTTTGTTAGGACTGATCTGCTATCCTGCCAAATTCATATGAGCGACTGTCGGTTCTGTTTTTGGCCTTCTGTTTGCTTAAATTGTTTGTTTTCCCTAAAATACATTCATGCTGTCGATTGTAGGAATTCTGGATTCTGAAGAACAAGGGAGGTCTTTGCGTCAGTATATCATCAAAGGCGATGACTATTACTGGTATCGACGATCGGAGGTACTGGAACCACCTTGCCACAGAGGAATCGAGGTAGGTTATTTTTCCCCTTCAAGTTTTTAATTTGCATACCTTCTCTTAGCTAATGAATCCCATTAGAATTGGCATGGCTGCAACACTTACAAGTTACAAGTCTCAATTTTTGGTTCGTGAGGTGAAACTTTTGGGTCCTCTTTCAAGGTACACTAGTTAAAAAAATAATTACACGAATGGACCGGAAATTGCGAGACGAATCCATTAAGTCTAATTAATCCGTCATTAGAGATTGGTTATTGTAGCACGACATTGTTTAGTTATGGCATAATTAAGCTCGTTAGATTCGTCTCGAAAATTAAGGTAGGGGTTGTGGAATGAGTTTTGTCATTAATCTACATTTAATAATCATAATTAGTGTCCGAAGATTGATGTGACGGGTAGTTGGTGAAATTTGGGAGAACTAAACAGGGCCTACAACACTACTGATAAAAAAAACTGTGGTACTCTTGTTACTCCCTTGATTTTTCATTTTAAGTTCCATTGTGCACAGATTGTGACATTGACTAGAAAATCAGATTGTGACATTAGCTACAAAATGCTCACAGACATTAGTTTTCAACCTAATAGTGATATTGCTATTATTTAATCTTTTGTCTGATTGTGAAACATAACTCCTTATGGGAGGAGGAGCATTAGTTCTCAACCTAATAGTGATATTGCTATTATTTAATCTTTTGTCTGATTGTGAAACATAACTCCTTATGGGAGGAGGAGGGGTATAGGAAGCTGACAACAAAGATCCTTGTCCATGGCCTTGGGAGAATATGTTCCGCAGTATTTGTCCATTGTTGATATCAAGAGTGTAGTTAATTCAGTATTTTCGCCCTCTATTTGAAAGAAGAAAGGTTATTGTATCATGTTATTTGTTAGGGGCACTGATGGTTCTTCACTTTGATTTTTTCTTTGAACCGTTACTTCCTTAATTACTGCACATGGTGACATAGTGAAACGGAGAGATTCATTTCTGGACTCCCCTGCATATTCATTAGGCCAACCAGAGAAAGTGCGGAGCTAAAGCTTATGTTTACCAGATGTTGCAAATTTTGTTTGCTAACTGATTGCGCTTGTTGTTCTTGGGATGGGTTAATTATGAGTAGCTTTTCTAGTTTTTCAATGTTGCAAAATTTTTAATTGGTCAAAGTCATTCATCAGGCAGTAACTAGTGAAAAATGAATATAGTTTTCTTTGACCTAAATTCAAAGTTTCTAAAAACCATGACTTCGCAATTCGATAGTTCCTTTGACCATTTGAGTTTGTATTATTGCCATGCAATTATTCTATATTCAACAATAACAATACCAAAAGCCTAAAGTGTTTTTGCAGAATGAGCAGTCGTTTGCACCAACTGATTAACACGTGTTTGGATCTGTGCGATTTCCATTTTATAGAGCATAGATTTAGGAACTCATAATTGTATGCTTTTAGCCTTTGGGTTACTTGAAATAATATAATGAAACTATTCATTATGGTTCATGATCTTTAACTCAGGATGTGTCAGATCAAATAATTTCAGTGAAATAAAAAGCTGTTTGTGTTTTCCTCTTTAAAATCTGACAACTCTTATAGCTGCTCATCCTTCCATTGGTTTCTTCTTCCCACTAAATCTTACTACCTGACCTACCACTAATATAATTTCTTGTTGAGTCATTGAGTGTGCGTGTGTTGTAGAGGATTACCAAATACTCCAGCAGAAGATACTTTGTTGTTTCTTGCATGTAGGAATTCACATGGCTTTAGCAATGTGAGGTTTGCAATTGGAGAACCTTTCCTCCATGTGATGTTGCATACGACATGCAAGTTCTTTTGTCTGATCATTTTTTGTACAAAATTTGCCTGTACTTTGCAGATTCGTGTACTGCATATTGATGAGTTGTTTCCTTATGGTACTGCAGATTCCATAGCATCGCCTATCTTCAGCAAATTTGGTGGCTTGAGGTGGATGGGGAGCTTGAGTTCTGCTTTCCTACTGGCTCCTACAGCGTCTTTTTCCATCTCCACTTGGGTCGACCCTATAGGCGCATGGGTCGTCGCCTTTGTGCAACCGAGCACGTGCACGGGTGGGATGTCACGCCCACGCGGTTCCAGCTCTCAACCTCTGATGAGCAACAAGCGGCATCTGAGTATTACCTGCATCTACATGAACAAGGAGGCTGGAAGCTTTACCATGTTGGTGATTTTGTCGTATCAAGCCCTGGTGAGCCCATGAAACTCAAGTTCTCAATGATGCAGATTGATTGCACCCACACAAAAGGTGGCTTGTGCGTTGATTCTGTGTTCATATATCCTAAAGGGTACAAGCCTGAGAGGGCGAACATAGTCTGCATGTAGTTCTGCGGAGTTGGCCTCATGCCTCTTGGGATGAAACAAGAGGCAATTCAAATGCGGATGGCTAGACTTTTACCTGGCCATTCTTACATGAAAGCCCATTGTACATCCTTTCTCTCTTTTTTTTTTGCCCCTTCATTCTGAGAGTTTTACATGAATGTAAGGTCTTTCCTGTATTCTTTGTAGTGTTATAGTTAAACAGGTGGAGAGTAGGGGAGTTTAGAAACATGTGAAATGAAGCGGGAATCGAGTCATTGAGTGCACAGTATTAGTTCAAAGAGGTTGATGTGCCATCTGCATCTCTAATTTTCATCAGAAAAATGATGTCTTCATCAAATGCCAAAAATGGACCTTTTTTGCAGACACAGCTTGTGTCCAGCTTCTGCTCTGTTTCTTCTGTTCGAACAAATGATGTGTTTTGTGTTCGATATGTTACAAGACAATTCGTGCAGCGTATACATAAGATTTTGAATACATAATTCGCCTTTCGGCCTTCAAGAATTCGTATCCCG
The DNA here is from genome assembly GCA_036936925.1 of Cenchrus fungigraminus. Taxonomy (NCBI): domain Eukaryota; kingdom Viridiplantae; phylum Streptophyta; class Magnoliopsida; order Poales; family Poaceae; genus Cenchrus; species Cenchrus fungigraminus. Next base: position 14,800,556 of record CM072772.1, on the reverse strand, counting down.
GCCTCATTTATGTCGTAAAACTTGCATGTTTTTTTAGGGGACTGGGATTCTGGGTCTCATGTGGACGGGTCTCAAAACCTTGTTTGTCGTGGTATGGGCTTCTTTACGAACCGGGAGAGGCCGGCCAGCCTTGTATAATTATGGGCTAGCCGAAACGGCCCAACCCACGTTCTCTTGGGTCTTTCTGTTTGTTTGGACCCTCTTAAAAAAAATTCTTTTGCTTTCCCTGAAAAAAGCGTTTTGTAACAATGTAGAGGCTTGGAGAGAGAAACACCTCAAACATTGGTACAAAAGGCAAACCAATAGTGATAAAGATACACTGCAGGGATGAATATTACGGCACGGGGATGAGAAAAATAAAAAACCCAATAGTCCATTAAATTTGCTAGGCCAGAATGAGGCCACGTCCATCAAATACTATTTTTCTATTACCGCACGGGAATGAGAAAAATAAAAAACCCAATAATCCATTAAATTTGCTAGGCCAGAATGAGGCCACGTCCATCAAATATTGTTTTTCCTACCAACTCGAATTGTTTATTGTACACGTGTGTGGTTGTAAACGATCCACAAGAAATAGATATTTCTTTATGGCCTACCAACGTGCTACAGCTTTTCATCTGGCCCGAGGCTTCACATCGAATCACTATGAGCATTCCGTCCTTGCGTACATGATTTAGTCAATAAACAGAAAGGAATACAGAGCTCATACAGTCGCAAACGCCAAAAAAAAGTGCAGATCTTCATGTGACGTTAGCGCTCCGGATTGCTCGAGGTGCAGCTAGAGGGAGATAAACGTACTTTTCCTCTGGTCTTGTTCAGATTGTCCCCGATGGAAAAATAAAGCTGCTGGGAACAACTGGACTAGTACAGTAGCACTCCGTCTTAAATTAGTGGTCGTTTTGATTTTTTTTTAGAGTATAGCCAAGTAAGGAGCTTAACCAAAGTCAGAGGCAATCAGAACCGTGAGCTGACGGCTATTAAGCAGTAATGTTACCATGCTGCTTATCTGTGACCAAAAGTCACCTCATCTCACCTCACGGCTCAAGTGTCACGCCACGTACACGATGACCACGCATCCAGTGATACAAATGTTGGTTGCCCCCAGCGGCAACCTCGCGCATAAAATAAAATAGTACCTCCAGAATGGCCTGCCCAGCAAGTTAAGGCAAGAGTTTTGGACGAGTAGCAGTTTGAGATTCGGCAGCGTGGGCGTCTTACCACTCTCAGCAACCGAGCCTGCCGGTGCCGGAGACGGCAGGGCAAGACAAGCGGCACCTTCAACAATTGAGCGGAGCGGAGCGAGAGGGAGGGGGCTGGTCCCGGGTCCCGGCGAAAACCCGGCCCTTTGCGCGCCGTCCGCCGCGCCGGTCGTCGTACGCTGGGACTGTATCAGCGCACGGCACTTGGCGCGCTGCCTTGGCCCCGCCTCCAGACTTATTGGACCGCGCCGTGGCGTGGGAGTCGTGCAGCTCTCCGAGGCCCTCGGCCTGCTGCTGCGCTGCGCGCGCTGCGCTCCGCCGGCCCGCGCCCGCGCCCGTGCGCGCGGCGGAGTTAATTGAGGCGGCCAGGCGGGGGCCGCGCCACGACCCGCGAGTGAAGCTGCAGCTGCTGCGGTTCCAGGTAGCAGGTAGGCCGGGCGCTCATCAATCGCTCTGCCGCCGGATCCGATCGCGGTCTTCCGGCCTTCCTGATGATGGCCGTGTGTTCCTCCTCTCCATCGCTCCGCTGTCTGTGCAGCCACCACTGGCCTCCGCACGGCGGATTCTCGCGGCGCGAGGTTGGCTGGAGCAGCTAAAACGTCGGTCGGTGAGCCTCTGCTCCGTGTCTCGTCTGAGGACACCGTTCGGAGGATGCAACGGGGGCGATGGCGACACAGCGACGGACGACCTCCCGTCGATGTTCCCGATGATTTGTGTGTTGCCTCCTGCTTCATTCCTGCACGTTTCATCGTTCTGGATGAGAGCCAGGGGGCAAACCGCAAAAAGTTTGGCAGATAAACAAGCACCACGTGACCCTGTCAGCAGCATACTCGACGGATAAGCAATCTCCATGCACTCGCTTGCGTGCGAGGATCGACGACTACTCATCCGCCATGTTAGAATTTAGGAATATATATAGTTATGCTTCAATCATCAGTTACTTTTACCGTTTCATTTTGCAATATAAATAATCATCACTTGATGCAAATTCAGCCCGCATGAAGTATACACATGTAATGTAAATCTTAGCTTTGTATTCTAAAAAAAATGCATAAAACTGGACTGCATGTTGGTCAAAACTGCGAAGTTTGATCTTCTTAATATATTTTGGAATTGAGAGAGAGCGTAATTAAAATATACTAGGAATCTAGGAAAGTAGATACAGCATAATAATAGATCATCGAGCCAACTTGAGATTTGAAGACCAAGCTGTATTTTTGTAAGACATGTATAGCTTTTTTTTATTAAAAAGATAAGAATCAATGCAACTTTTTTTTAAAAAAAAAACCTTGAGTGCAGTCGTGCAGAGATACAAAAGCCATGATCGACGACAAACAACATAAACATAATAACAAAAAAGGAAATCACACCACAGATAAAACACAACGAAGACGACTGAAACCAAGTTGTATTTGAGTTGGTAACAAAACTACCACATCTATAAACTATAATCTTACGGAAAATTATTGTAATTATTGGAGTTCTTGTGACCATCTGGTTACTGGAAAGAATTTATTCCATAAAAAAGCTCAAGGAATATTCTTTTATGTGCCAAAGCGTCAAAGAATAAGTTCAACTACACCTATTTGCATATGCCATGAGTCTCCCTTCATTTTCACGCCAGGAGCAGCTCAATGGGCATAAGAAAAGATTCTGGGGAGTATGCGGAAATTCACTTGTAACTATTGATAGGGACAAGATTGCCGGCATCATGTCGACGCCTCCAGGATGGACCATGCTTTTAAGCCGACGATCAATCAAGGGCAAACACAGAGTGATTTACCCTCTCTTACAAAATTTGATTAACCGAAAACAGAAGGGGCTTTTCTACAAAGCTGCCCGCAACATGTCTGCCGATGCCGCGCCCACATCATATACACACGCCCTTCGGAGCTCGCAGCGGTCCAAATCGCCCTCCGTATTCTATCGCCCGCACCGCATCTGGCCGCCTCGGCACCCGGCGGCGGCGGCGGCGGCGGCGACGATGGGGCTGGAGATGGAGGCGATGGCGGCGTCGATTGGCGTGTCGGTGCCCGTGCTCCGCTTCCTGCTCTGCTTCGCGGCCACCATCCCGACGGGCCTCCTGTGGCGCGCGGTGCCCGGCGCCACGGGGCGGCACCTCTACGCGGGGCTCACGGGCGCCGCGCTCTCCTACCTCTCCTTCGGGGCCACGTCCAACCTCCTCTTCGTCGTGCCCATGGCGCTGGGCTACCTCGCCATGCTCCTCTTCCGCCGCCACGCCGGGCTCATCACCTTCCTCGGCGCCTTCGGCTTCCTCATCGCATGGTGAAACTCTCTCCCTTCCTCAGTTCATCCCTCTGTCTCCACTCTCCTGCGGGTTGATATCAGTGCTTAGTTTACGGTGATTGGGCGCAGGGATCCGTACTTATATGTTCAATTTTGAGTAGAACAGAGCAGGGAAATTACACCGACTGTAGTTTATTCGGATGTGAACTTGATTAATTGCCGACGAAGGATGGTGTGGTGCCGCCAGCATTGGATTTTTTTCGTACTCGAGTTGATTGAGCGTTTTTTACCTTTCCTTTTGGGTCTTGTGGTCCTGCGTCAACTAAGATTTTGAAAGGGGCGAACTGTAGCCTTGCATATCAATTTGCCTCTATGCCCGCAAACTTTTCAACAGGGGAACTCTTATTGTTTGAAATGAATACGTTGGAATAGTGTACCCTTTTTTCTCTTAAGGTCTAGATAACTGCAAATTGTGGCAGTGGCTTACACTAGAAGTTCATAACCGCTGCATGCATTGCATGTTCCTATTTAACCATATTCTCGTAGCATATAAACCCTCTGCTAAGATTTGTCAACATCTTACAATAGATTAACTGCTGCATGGATTGCATATTCTGATTTAACTGTTTTTCATAGCATCTAAACCCGGTGTTTAGATTTGACCAGTAACCCATCATATGCAGGTTTTGTTTCAGACACAAAGCCAAACCAGAAACTAGGTCCTCTGCTGTAGAGATGTAGAGTCCTATGCATCCCTGCTAGTAACGTATTGATTTAAGAGCAAGATGACTGTTCCGTGGGCTTTGAGTTGAGATTAGCATACCCCCAGTGGGCCTGTGGTTTTTGTTGCCATTTATGTGTGATTTACACTCCTTAATCCAACAATTGTGTTTTGAGGTCTCACTTCTAGAGTTTCCTTTGCAGCAAGTCTTAGCATTAGTTCGTTATTTTGGATTGCATCAATTTAATCAATCGGTTATTGTAGGTTGTGTTGTGGACATTGTTAGTTCATGTATATGCCTCAGTATCCATCAGTTTACTCAACGGAACATTTGCATGCATAATGGAAGTAACACGGGAACTTTTCATCTGCACTGCCTGGTTTTTACTATTGTTTCTACCCCTATTAGTCACCAGCTCAACTGTTTTGTTCTGTGTGTGCGGCCAATTTTGTTTTACATGGTAAGTATAAATTGTATTTCTGAGATTATATTTATAATTCACCATGAGGACTTGCATGAACGGGTGTGTAGCTCAATGGAAGCAACACTTTAGTAGCATCTTCAGATCCTGGGTTCGACTCCCTGCGGGAGCAAATTTCAGGACTGGTTAAAAAAAATGCCATTGTTGCGCCTCCCCGCAGAATAGGGTGCCGGCGGGTAACGATGCAAGGGGTACTGACAGTGGTCGCCATCCCACGTGTTATGGTACGGCCCTATGGGGTAAGGTCAGGGTTTGGGGGTTTGTTTGGTCGGTTTGGCTAGGTTTCCTTCTGAAGTCAAAGTTGTGGCCTGTGGTAACTGTCTTTCCCTCACTGTTCAAGTTTTTTAGGAGGAGTTGAGTTAATATGAACTTTGTTTGGCTAAACCCAAGAGAACAGAAGAAAACACAAATAGTTAAGCTACATGTTCTGAGGATTTCCCCCCTTTATTTGGATGGTTCGCTGTTGTAGTGGCTGTTTGCGTGTAAAAGCTAGAGACATTGTGCATATACAAGGAACCTTGTGAGATGATGTTGTTCTTAGTGCTGTGAGATGGCATGACTCATGGTTGGCGCTAGGCACAACAAAATGCAACATTGTGAGATGGTAGTGTACGTGGAGCATGCTGTATTGGCGAGAAATAATGGGTAGACTATACCTACTCTAGCCATACCAGGAAAAATAGTGGTAATTTGGGGTCTGCTTTATTGGGCTTTTCATTTTTTACCCGAATAATTCAAAGCCGCCCCAACTTTTTCTGTGATATTAGGATCAGGTGCATGAATTCAATATTTCAATTTTTTTCATAGTTAAACAATCCAGGAATGATCCTGTTGTTATTTTATCTATGTAATGAATTTTGCAACCTGATTACATGTAGTTATACTGTAGACCCCTAGGGGTCTTCACTGCAGTATACCACCCACATCCAGTGAAGTCTGAGCTTGTGGGCACAGATGAATCGTAGTTTCATTCTCATCGATTGGCGCTCCCTTCTCCTCTACCCTCTTGAAAATTGTGCTATTCCAACAGATTTGATTGACTTGGATAATCAATTTAATAAGGCTAATACTTGGTTAGAACTTAGAAGTGTAAAACAGGACTTAGGATAGCGAACCAAATCAAAACAGCTGGCATGCTATTTTCAGGAAAGACATTTGTAGCTGAACTTTAATGGTATTGAAGGCTTCAACATATATAATAAGTAGCAATGCAGGTGCTGTGCCTAATATTGGACCTACTTTTGCAATAAGTTTCAGCTGTCCTACTACGGTCCAAAAAAAAGGTGAGACAATTTGGGAGGTCCTCATACCTCGTGTAATTGCACCACACCTCGGATGGCATAACAAGTGTCAAACTAAGGCGCCGTATATTGATTATCTGTAACTGAAATTGAGGACCTTAGTATGCCAATACAACATTTGATGCTTTCCATAAAATGTTATAATTGTCGTCTTGCCGACCTCTGTCCTAACTTAGTAATAAACTTATCTGAGTATCTGTCTTGAGAGTATGGTCTGAATTTTTTTTCGAAAACGCAGGAGAGCTGCGCTTCTTTGTATTAGAGAGAAATAAATGGTCCCCATACAATCTCCTCTCATACAGGAACCAAGTATGAGAGAAGATTCAAAATAACAACAGCCAGCCTACTATAACAACCTAGACATGACCAAAGGTCCGGACCGGTAAGACCGGTTACCGCGGTAAAAAAACCCTGGACCATACAGATTAGATGACACCACCCAAACCTAGGTCTTCCAGCTTCTTAGCGCCAGCAAGGCACTAAAGGCTATGTTCATCCTTGATGTCCCTCAAAATGGAATTGATTGATGGTGCCACCCCCTCAAACACACATGCGTTCTTGTGCTTCCAAATCATCCAAGCTCCCAAAATCATTAAAGAGTTGACTCCTCTTTTATATTCTTTTCGCACCCTCCTTAACACACGTCACCACCAATCCGCAAAGCTGTGTTCCCGCGGCTTATGAATGCAGTCACCAAGGTTCAAAGGAGCCAAAAGGTGAAACCAAACCTGCCGCGCAAAAACTCAAGCGACCAACAGATGCTGTGCTGTCTCATCCTCCTGATCACATAAGGGACATTGTTCAGGATGGGGCAGCCCTCGCTTTGCAAGCCTATCAGCAGTCCAACATCTATTGTGAATTGCCAACTTCTTCTTCTTCTTCTTATTATTATCATCATCATCATCATCATGATTATTATTATTATTATTGTTATATTATATGCAAAGTTGCTTTGACATCTATGTTTACTAGCATTGGTGTAGCATACAGTAATATTATACACTGCCAATAGCTCTTATCTGTTTCTGAGTTGTGTTTGCTACTGTCCCATAAATCCTTGTGTCATATGCAAAGTTTTGAAAACTGAGGTGAATCAGTCAGCTGTGGTTGGAGTTAGGAATCTGTTACCACTATTGGGTTCAAAAAGGGCTTCTTGTATGGGTGCATTTGGTTTTAAGCTTAGATCTTACAAAGTAAAAGCTTGGCCATGATATAAAATGTTGGTACTCGATTCTAAGTTAGATCATGTTTGCAAGAAATAAGAATAATTTTTATGTTCAGTAGCATATTAATGATAACAAACACATTCAAAATCCCTAATGTGTTTTGTTCTTATTACTAGTCATGTCTACTACATGAGTGGAGATGCTTGGAAGGAGGGAGGCATTGATGCAACTGGTATGTCTATTGCTATTTGTACTTCACATAGTTAAGCTAGCGTTTGCTGTGCAGTATTATGCAGCACTGCTCATGCATATATGAAATACTTGCAAACAAAAAAAATAACTCAAGGGTTTCAGACGCTCGATGGTTATATCATGGGTTTCAATTCATTTATTTGTATTGTGCTGCTAATAGTTAACAGCGTTACGTCAGGGTTTGAAAAAGTGCTTTCATTTTTATAAGAAGCAAGGAATAATTCATACTTGATGTTTAGTCGAAGCATAACCAAAGTGCTACCTGATGACTAAATAGCAGCGATGATATGTAATAACGTAACTGAATGGAAGCAAGTACATGCTCCTTTCTATGGAAGCAAGTACATGCTCTTTTGTTTTTAGGCCATTTGTCAATTGTTCTTTTAAGTTTGTGTCTACAAACTTTAGATTGTTCTACATCTGTCTCTGGACCCTGTTATAGTGTCCTTCCATAACTTGATTTGTCTGTGTGATGCAGGTGCTTTAATGGTTTTGACGCTAAAAGTCATTTCCTGCGCAATAAACTACAGTGATGGCATATTGAAGGAAGAGGGTTTGCGTGACGCTCAGAAAAAGTACCGATTGACTAAGCTTCCTTCTCTAATTGAATATTTTGGTTACTGCCTCTGCTGTGGGAGCCACTTTGCTGGACCGGTGTACGAGATGAAAGATTATCTTGATTGGACTGAAAGGAAAGGAGTAAGTAGCCTCCATCAACTTTGTGTGGATTATGCTATCTTTTGCCTCGTCCTCATATTCATTATCTTTTGCAGATATGGGCTAGCGCAACTCCTTCACCCTTGTTACCTACTTTGCGTGCTCTAGTTCAGGCTGGTATATGCATGGGGTTATATTTGTACCTGTCACCTAAATTTCCACTCTCACGGTTTAGTGAGCCCCTTTATTACGAATGGGGTTTCTGGCACCGGCTCTTCTATCAGTACATGTCAGGCTTTACTGCTCGTTGGAAATATTACTTTATATGGTCAATTTCAGAAGCTGCAATTATTATATCTGGTCTGGGCTTTACTGGTTGGTCAGAGTCTTCTCCCCCAAAAGCCAAATGGGATCGTGCAAAGAATGTTGATGTATTAGGTGTTGAATTAGCTGGAAGTGCAGTTCAATTGCCCCTTGTGTGGAATATTCAAGTGAGCACATGGCTACGATACTGTAAGTTCTGTCTCTTGATAAAATCCATTACATCGCCCACTTGTTTGTGCAGCTTGGTTTGGTAGAGAATATAACACTACTTATTCATGTACAGATTTAACTAAGTTATCTGCCATCTTTTGTGCCACACAAGATCCACTACTGAAACAGTTTACTTACCTTACATTCATTCAAACCACAGTGCATTATTCATCACATAAGGCTAACTCACTTCTATGTTTCCACAACTGTTTCAGATGTCTATGAGAGGCTGATTCAGAAAGGAAAGAAACCTGGTTTCCATCAGTTGTTGGGTACACAGACAGTCAGTGCCGTCTGGCATGTGAGTTATATGTTTCCTTTCACCTTCTATGTACTTAGTTTGTGGTGTTTGTAGCTTGTACTTCTTGTCATGTCATAGAAACCTGGTTTCCTTCAGTTGTTGGGTACACAGACAGTCAGTGCCATCTGGCATGTGAGTTATATATTTCCTCTCACCTCCTATGTACTTAGTTTGTGGTGATTGTAGCTTGTACTTTTCATGTCATAGAGCAGCCTGATGTTAGTTGGGCCAATAGTTTCTAATTACTAGAAGAATGCCTTTTGGAAATACATCTGCTGTTGTCCTGATGTCTTTTTTTAATAAAATTGTCCTGATGTCTTAGTATACTCCTTGCCATGTAGAGTCCACGTGTGAAAATGGTAAGTTGCACTTAGCTTACTAATCATGAACTTGTTTTACTTTTGGCATATTGATGACCTTTCTTATTGATCTTTTTTGTCCCAACAAAGTTTGTCTTGTGGTGGTTCCTATCTGATATTCTCGTTCTACAGGGATTGTATCCTGGGTATATCATATTCTTTGTTCAATCAGCATTGATGATAAATGGCTCACGAGGTACTACCTCTCTATCCCATTACTGTTGGTTTGCATCTGCTATGCTCATTTTTGGAGATGTGTTTATTTAAAAAGGCTTTTGAACTTGTAGTTTGATTTTTCCATTTCCTTCAATACAGTTATATACAGATGGCAACAAGCAGTGAACAATTCAGTCTTCCAGAGTAACCTGGCTTTTCTGAATTTTGCATATACATTGCTGGTGCTTAACTACTCGTGCATTGGGTTCCAGGTTAGTTTCAAGTCTTTAAAAAATATCATGTCTTGGGAGTCGGAACATAATAGTGCTTCTCTATATGAATTTTCTGTTGACACCAAAACTTGGCGCAATGACCGGCTTTTGGTGTCAACATTTTCAGCAAAAGATTCTTGCATAAACTTTTGACTAATGTCATGGTCATAACTTCTGATGACTAAAATAAACATATATTGCTTTATATATGCTTCCTTTTGCATTGTTGTGACAGCCGGTTGTACACATGAGAAAGTTCCGGTGAGTGTCTTTGGTTCCATAAGTGATTAGTCCTTTAGATGATGGAGCGGTACAGATGGGGTAACAACATTTTAGCAAATATGGACATCATTGTTAAATAACACTGCTTTTTAATATAGTTTCAGTTTCCACGTGTCTTAGTGAAGAAAGTTTGCGCCTACTTCCTCGGCCAGGATGAGGAATGGATGTCCGTTTCACTTCCTCGGCCAGGATCATGACCATTAATATGCTGTTTGATTTTGTTTTCTGAAGGTACTAAGCTTAAAGGAAACGTTGGCATCTTACCAGAGCGTGTACTATGTTGGCACAATTGTTCCCATTGCATGCTTGCTGCTGGGCAATGTTATCAAGCCAGCAAGAAAGCCCAAGACTCAGAAGGCTCAGAAGGCCGAGTGAATAAAATATACCCAGGTGATCCTTACACAGAAGAAAGATGGGGAGAGCTAAAACGACGATAACACAGCTAGTTTTCAGATTATTTATTCTCCTTTTGAACCGTATCAAAGTTAGCACAAAGGATAGTGTGGTGACCCCAGCCTCTCATATTTCGGAACTCCATTGCAATTGACCAATCACTAAAACGTGCCACTCCCGTTGGGTTTTTCTTCCACATATAATGACTACATGTTGCAAAGCATTGTTGGCTTGACGAGCCTTTACACTTTTGTTCTCATCTGCATTTTGATACATGTCTTTGGGACGCCTTTCCACCTGGAGCATGATGGTGTGATTGTGTGAATGCGCTTGTTCATCGCACCACACATCGCATCGTTTTAGTTATTACTATAGTTTGTTTCCTGCTGAGCTCCTAGAACTGAGCAGCCGTGTTTTGACTCGGCTTTTTTTCCTCCGCCACTGCTCACTTTGAATGCAGTTTTGGTGCGATTGCATCTGAAGTTTTGTAGTCGTTGCCATCGTGATGTGGTGATGGACGTTGGTCGTAGACTATGAACCGTGGACGCTGTTGCTGCGGTATACGCACGCATGGGTGGCCCGGTCCAACCCAACGTGCGGCAGAGGCGGTGGTATTGGTTCTGGTTGTTGGGTGCACAGTTGGCAGTCCACGTAACAGTATATACTAGGCCATGGCCCAGCATGTGAATGAGTATGACCCCGAGGGCGTTGCAAGTTTACGGGCGACTTGTATAAAAGGGACGTGGTGTGCTATCTGCCTACAGTGTGTTGTTAAATGGTGACGCGACGTGACGGGATCGGACGCGGCGTTGATCCGGTCATGACCGTGACGGGCATCCACCGAATGCACTAGGCGCCACTCGGCAGCGTCAGGGGACACGAAGACCACCATGAAAGTTTAATACCAAGTCAACCTTTTCTTTCCCAGATAGAGAATGTTCGGGTCAAACAGCCCAGCTAGTAGAGGGCTCGACGTCCCGCGCACGATCGGGTTGGACTTGGAATCGCCATTTCCAAAGACGACTCACCACCTCATTTTTAACACTGATGTGCACGATCGATCTCTAGCCCCGCCCCCCGGTCGCGCGCGCACCCCCCTGTCTTTTCACTGTTCCTATCATGCGGCACTCACGCCCACGACCTGCAGCCTTCAACGTACGCCTGCGACCACGGGCGGCCGAGCTAGCTTCGGAGGGGGAGATCGTCAGATCGACCGACCGATCGATCAACCACGCCGGCGGCACTGAGCCCGCCGGTCTCTGATTGCGACGCGGCCCGCGCGCTACCGCCGCGGCCGCGTGGTCGTCGTCCTTTCCATCCCGCCCGGCGACGACCCGGCTGCTACACGCACGCCGCGCGCGGCACCGGCACGGGATGGGGGCGTGCGCATGTGCCAGCGACCACCAGAGCTTGCGCGGCGGCCACACGACGACACGAACGTCCGGCGGGGCCGGCCCGGCGCCGCGCGAGCCCATGCCAGTATGCCACCCTGAGCTTGCTGCAGCCTTGTCCGGCCGGGCGGGGGGACGCGCGCTGGCAGCAGGACTACTGGCCTCCCGTTCCAAAGACAACGCAGAATCGCTCACTATTATTACTGGTCAGCGCCAGAGCACAGTTTTATGAACGCACTAGCATGCATGGCATGGCTGACGAGACAGCGACCGGACCACCTGAAAAACTTTTGGGACGATACGTACGTGCCCGTCGTCGACGACCAGGCAACACTTGATGCGGCGGCCAGAGAGATCCTTTTGACACGAGCGAGGCACGGGGCGGCTCTGCTATTTGCTACAGGCAAAAGAAGGCCCCGGCTCCCTCCCCCAGTCCGTCTTTTATCAGGCGTCACTAGTTTGTGCTGCATGGGAAATGCGTCTCTGTACGTAGTACTCTCTCCGGCTAGCTTGCTGCTCGCTGGCATGCATGCAATCCAGGCAGAGGATCGCAGCTTTCCCAGGCAGGCGTCGTCATCGCTGGAGACTGGAGTACATCAGCCGCAGAGTTTGCCCTGCCAAGCCCGTCTGACCCCGCGCCACCATGCTCCCCACAAACGCAGCAACAGGAGCAGCTGCCGCTGCCGATCCACCATCACCCACGCAGTGACGACGCAGACGCGGGCGGCAGGGGCAGCCGCAGGCCCCCCCTGCGCGAGACGATGCGCACGCAGGTGCCAGCAGGTGAGGGGCGGCGACGAGCGGTGTGTCCGCGTGCGCCACTGTTACGAGAGGCCCGCCCGCCCGCCCCACAGCAAGTCAGCAGCCAGCACCATCGCGCAGCGCGTGGCGTTGCTTTGCAGGCCAGGGGCGGAGTCCGCGGGCTTTTGCGCCGCGTGCAATGCACCGCAGCAGCCGCGCAAGCTCTAGCTGGGCAGAGTACGTGTACTAGCCCCGATCGAGCAGCTGGTCCTTTTTTGCGTCGACGTCCGGCCGTCCGCTCTGCTGGCGTGCAGGCTAGTGGCTAGCTAGCCGCCGCGTGCTTTGGCTTGGGTCGTGTCTATCTCAAGCAGCAGGCAGGCGTCCATGATTGGCCGTCCGTTCTGGTCGTTAGTTCGGACACTTTGCTCACAGTCAGTAGTGTCAAACTATCGAGAATCAAGTTGAACTGCGCTATGCATGCATGTGAGACTAAACAGCGGCATTCCGCATTCGTCGTTGCTAGTTTTTATTCCTGTAGCTAATGCTAGCTCGCCGGCCGTACGTGCGCATCTGTTGAATCGGTCACGTTTCCCCTTCGTTCTAGAAGTCATCGACTTCTTTCTTCCCACGTGAACGCAAGATTTGGAACGAACAACGAGAGTTTCACTAGTGTTTTCTGTCCGTCAATTTTCCTCTGTGCAATCTGCGGCTGCGCTAGCTATTACACGCCGCAGCGACGACAAAACTACTTCCACGCCAATTTTGAACACACGTATATGTAATACGCGCATTATCTAGTGATAGACAGACGGCAACGGCGCGTAAGATCGACAAAATGTCACTGTTACACGTGAATCACCATATGTTCGCTGTGGTAGTTAAAGGGTTGGATCAATGTGACAGCATTCAGACGTACGTACGTGCTCCTGAACATCGTACTGAGACAGGCTCAAATATTTTTGCTCCGACTGGACGTCCGTCGACTCCCGTATCGCCACATGTAATCAGGAAAACGATCGAGCAGCTAGGCCGGCCAGCAGCCAGAGCCGCTAAGCCGGCCGAAACGATCGAGGCGACACGCGTGCCTATACTATAGCTCCTAGATCGATCGCCCTGCAAAAATTTTGCTTGGCCGCCGGCCGGCCGTGAGCTCTGTGTCTAACTACTCTTTGCCTGGCCGGTTCAGATAACGAAAGTGACATTAGCTAGCGCCGTGCGTTTTTAGTCAAAAAGAAACGGAACGCGCGAACCCACACGGCCCCTGAACACGATTAGCTCATGTTTGCAATGCATCTGCGTACGTCGTCATTGTGTGTGATGCGTGAATCATTATCCGAGATTCGAGGTTGAAGAATTGAACTTGCGTTTCCGCTGCCAAATGCAAGGGTTCTCGCGCGTGCCATTGAGCCGTTATTCCTACACAACACTTTCATTGTAAAGTTTCTCCGGACCAGACAAACGACTTAATTAGATGAGATGAAACAAAACTAACGGGAGGTCAAAAGCGTATGATTTCAGAAGTAACCAAAAATTTTGTTGGTATGTAACAACTTTCACACCTTTTAAGTTTAATTGGCCGATCAGAGGTAGTAGAGGCGTAGAGCTGTCTGCAAGTAAACAATTAAGCGAGATAATATATACCATACCAGCTACTGCTGATGGACGTAAGTGCCCATGCATGTGAGCTGCTTGTCTTGACAGTAATCACCGGCCGTGTGTATACAAAGACTTGCGTCACGTACGTACACGCAGGCTCATTGTCATTGGCAAAAGCTAATCTCCTACGTAAGATAATACTACAAAGTGGAGTAGCTGAGCGTAGTGCTATAAACTGCAACTGCAGGGGAAGGCATGACGACAAAGAGTTTTGGCCGAACGCAGGGAGCAGACGCGCCAAGCTAAGAGAGAGGCGCTTTTGGTGTCTTGCCCTTACCTTGTGCGTCCGTATCTGAAGCCAGCTTAATTAATTAACGTCCTTCAGCATAGCCAAGAACTACCAAGGGGGGCGCCTCCACATTCTAGCTACACCCTTGTTACCACGTACGAATTCGTCCTGCTACCTAGCGCGCGGTTTCGCTCGGGCCAAAATCCAACGCGCAAGTGCGCGCCAAGAAAGTCCACTCGTGGACTCCCCATGCATGGGCGTTTGTAGACTAGCGTTAATGTACTCTTGTGGCATTGTGCTTAGCTAAGTTTCATTTTTACTAAGTACGCACGTAGATGCCGTAATGATGCCCTAGTATAGTAGTATATTGGTAATAGGCTAATAGCCACATAGCTAAGGCGCCATATGGCCCATGCGGGCGAAAACATTGATCTCGGGGCTTGTTCGCTGGGCTTTTCAGCCACCAACACCAGAATTACTTCTCTCTTTTAACAAATTAGCACCAACCACCCAAAACACCTGTCAAGCTAGCAGTATCCTTCTCTTACAACAAATCAGCAACAACCATCAGCCAACCGAACATAATATATGGGCATTTGAACGGAACAACGTGAAGCTTTGGACGGCTGGGAGTTAACTGGACGTACAGCACCTGCGGACAAACATTTGGGAGCTATATATACATCCAACTCTAGATCGATGCAGACAAAAGAGGCCTGCATGGATCTCGCAGAGAGAATCTGTTCAGAAGACGACGAAACACTCATCACATAATCACATGTACCAAAAAATGCTCGATCGATGCCCATTGCTATATACTTCCTCCATATCGAAATACTTGTCGCTATTTACTTTTTTCTGCAACTTTGACCATTCGTCTTATTCAAAAAATTGTGCAAGTACAATTTATTTTGTTTGCTATATGCTTTATTATTGTATGTATTTTAAGCTTGACTTATCATTTTACATGTTTGCGATAATTTTTTGAATAAGATGAATGATCAAAGTTGTAAGAAAAAGTCAACAGCGACAAATATTTTGATACAGAGGAGTAACATGCACGCATGGACGATGCTCACGCATCTCGCGCGCGTACGTATATTCTGCTCGCCTATGCACCCAACTTGCGTCGTCTGCCTCGAACAAACACCTTGGTTTTGCTACTGGTCTTGGAATTAAGATCAATCGTGTCTGCAAGAAAGGTAGTAGAAGTTGCCTCTCTCTCTCTTTTCCACCTAAATGAATTAGGAGCTGGTGGTGTCATTTTTTCTTCTTCACCGATTGCTGCATGCAGTGCTCCTCTAACATGCTACTTCCTTAGTTCCAAATTGTAGATCATTTTCGCATTTCAAGATTCATAATTTTTTGTTATGCATCTAGATATATAATTATGTTAGATACATAATAACAACTAAACCTAATTCTGCCCAAACGACCTACAACTTTAGACGGATGGAATACAAGAAAATGTTTTTTGGGGAATTTGTGTAACTTTAGTCGTATTAAGATTTATACTAGTGCTACCTCCTGTTTCTATATGTTACTCCCTCTGTCCCAAAATATAACTACATTTATACTTTTCTAAAGTCAAAAAATTTTCAACTTTGACCGTAAATAACTAAGTAATCATAAAGACTAGTAACATAAAAATGATGTTACTAGATTTATCATGAAATCAACTGTCAAAATATGTAATCTTATCTATTTATAATAAATTAGTTTAAGAATTATTGTTGGTCAAAGTTGGAAAAATTGGACTTTAAAAAAGTCTAAACGTAGCTATATTTTGAGACCGAGAGAGTAGTCTATTATCTTAATACTAAAGTATTAAAAGAAGGCACTACGTTTGCCGAGAGGGTTTAGAAATTCCCCCGTTAATCTAAAAAAAAATATGGGCCGTTGGATTTTATGAAGATCTAATGGTCTAGATCAATACAAAGAATCAATACATAATATAACTAATAAATATATATATAAATTCGGAATTTTTAAAAACAAGAAAATTGAAGCAGATTTCTGTACAGATTGAGAAGGGAAATATCTAAATAAAAGAGTCTATACCAAATACAATTAATAAATTTTTATCTATTATCTTAATACTATAGTGTTAAAAAAAGCCACCATGTTCGCCGTGAGGGTCTAGAAATTCTCACGTTAATACAAAAAAGAGAAGAATATGGACCGTTGGATTTTATGCAGATCTAACGTTCTAGATCAATCCGAAGAATCCATATCTAATATAACTTAGACACACACACACACATATATATATATATACATACATACCCACAAATTCGGAATTTTAAAAAACAAGAAAATTAGAAGCAGATTTCTGTACGGATTGAGAAGAGAAATAGCTAAATAAAAGAGTCCATACCAAATAATTTATAAATAACAAAATTTGTTATAAAAATAAGGAAAGTTAATATTGTGCTTAGGAATAATATGCTTGACCACCACAAATCAACTGCAAGTATTTGATATGTCTTTAATTCCTTCTCTACCTTTGGGAACCATGCTAATTAATGTGAGAATAACGTCGTCAAGGTCATTCGTCCATATGTGCACTTGGAGTGACAAAAATTATATACCCCATAATATGAATGAACCCGCATATTGATCCTATAAAATGGGTATGTCCATAATTGTCTTTAGTTAATGTTAAAAATGGGGAGGGTTGACGCAATTATAAGTACAATACATGTCAATGAGTGTATGCATGTGGTGGTATGTTGTGATTTTATGAGTCTATATTGGAATGTTCCTTCAATAAACATCTCATTTACAATATGGTTAGTTAATATCTAAATTTGAATAAAGTAACATAACATAACATAACATATTTTGGTAGAAAAAGATAAATAGTCAAATCCAATTAGCAGTTGTTTGTTATCAGGCCGACAACACCCAACGCACAAGTGGATCGAAGCTAGCCACTAGCATCGCCGCGAGGTACGACGAGCTCGCCGAGCGGTGTTGGATTCTCGCGCGGGGAGGTGGAGCACCGAGATTGTACACAAGGTCAACGCCTGAGACTCAAAAGTCGTGGAATCAGGGTGACAGAGTTCGCCTAACAAAAATATGAGAGAGAGAGAGAGGGACCTATGCCACCACTACACGAGCATGTCCTTATATCTAGAGGAACCTTCAAGATCGTCTATGCCAACAATTGCCATCGCCTCCTGGTATGACGAATTCGCCGAGAGGAGTTAGATCCACGTGCTGGGAGGTGGAGCACCGAGATTCTACACAAGGTCAACGCCTGAGTCAGACTTAGAAGTAGCAAAATCAGAGA
Organism: Cenchrus fungigraminus; assembly: GCA_036936925.1. Classification (NCBI taxonomy): domain Eukaryota; kingdom Viridiplantae; phylum Streptophyta; class Magnoliopsida; order Poales; family Poaceae; genus Cenchrus; species Cenchrus fungigraminus. The sequence goes on along the minus strand of CM072772.1, from coordinate 14,782,919 downwards.
GGCATAGTTCGCCTGACAAAAGTAGAGGAGAAAACGAGATAGAGGTGTTGTCAGGGTGGAGAGGGAGAGGAGGGGGAGGAACCAGTAGTGCAGTACTGTTGCATGAGCCAGTCCCTAGATCAAGAGGAACTTTCAAGGTTGCCTACACCAGCAACTAGCATCGCATCCATATACGATGAGCTAGCTTGGAGGAGTTGAATCCACACGGTGCGAGATGAAGCACCGAAACTCTACACAAGGACAATGCCTGAGTCATACTCGGAAGCCGCAAAATCAGAGAGGCAGAGTTCACATGACAAAAGTTGGGGAGAAAGAGGCATTGTGGGGGTGGAGAGAGAGCGCGCGTGAAGAGAGGGGATTGTGCCACCGCTACACTAGCATATCCCTAGATCGAGAGGAACCTTCAAGATCACCTACGCCAACAACTGGTATCATTGTCAGGTATGACGAACTAGCTGAGAGGAGTTGGCTCCATGCATTGGGAGGTGGAGCATCGAGACTCTACACAAGGTCAACGTTTGAGTCAGACTTAGAAGCCGCGGAATCAGAAAGGCATAGTTCACCCGACAAAAATATGATAAAAAAGAGGCGGAGAGAGATTCGCGGAGAGACCAAGAGATGCCAGAGAGGGTGATTTATGATTTAAATCCAATACAAAGCTGCAGAGCTTGCAATGTATGTGAGGGTGTAGTGAAGCGTCGATTGTCATTCGCTACTGGATTTCCATCCACCAATCAAAGACCACCCAAACAAAAAAACTTCAGGCGTATATCAATACCAATTTTGAATTCGGAGCACTAATTGACGAGGGGATAAACCAGGGGTAATCAGCGTAGCCCCTAATCCTCCCATCAACAACACTAATCCCATCAACAACACTAAGAAGGCCCATAGCGAGTGAGGCCCAGTATCAACGCCAAGAAGGCCGGCCCAGGTCCTCGCGTGAGGAGGACAACCAGGGGCCATCATCGCCAAGCCAAAGGCCCACGCTGCCTGAAAGCCCTGTCTCCGGTGGAAGTGCTCGCCTCGTGCGACCTAAGGAGACGCCTCGACCTAACGGGCACCCCGAAGGAAAACTCCGGCTCGCACGACCTAAGGCCTCGCCCCCTCGACGAAATGTCGGGTCCCCCCTTTGAGGGGAACCGCAACGTGGTGGGAGAGGCTCCGCGCCGCCCGCGGGCGTGCCAGGGTCACATGGCAGGGGAATTCCGGTTGTCAGGTGATGATGAGATCCCCTCCCCCGGTGTGAAGGGTCACTTAAGGGCGCAACAGTGACCAAGGACAGGTGAATCCTTCGCGGATAAGTCATCGGATGACACGCCTCGACCAAGCAGCCATAAGAAGCAAGATCAGGGGCTCGTACAGGGAGCTCCCGACCTACCGAGCACGCCGAATCAACAAGTCGAAGACAACAACCTCGAGGCAGGGGCCCGTAGCCTACGCCACCCTACACAGGTACTACCGCGGCTAGCTAGCGTACGACGCCAATCCAAGACGAAGGCCTGTGTCGCGACACTGTTCTGGCACTGTCCTGACACTGTTTCGACACCGTAGCAGGATACGATTTTACCTTCCTACCCTTTGTACCCCTGCTCCCCTTGAGCTATAAAAGGGGAAGTAGAGACTTTCAACAAGGGAGACACGAAAAGCAAACAACAGAAGCAACACATATGAAAACAACCATGAAAGCCAAGAGCACTACACGCTCGCACCACACCCCTGGGAGACTTGGGTCCCTCTCCCAACCTAAAGCTTGTATAGTTGTATCCCCTACTACAAGCCCTTTGGGCATATAGAACACTTACTCAGACTGAACGTAGGGACCCCCGGGGCACCCGAACCAGTATAAACCCTTGTGTCTCTAGTTCCATCGTCCGGATGTGAAGCATGAACGTACTAAAATTTACTTGTCGGCGGTATCAAACCCCGACACTAATATCTAGGCTAAGTGTCAATGATTTCAAAAGGATGAATAACAAGTCATATATAAAGCTAAAGAAATATACTATGATAGCATAGCATTTTAAAAAATTATACTTTATCAAATTTAGCAGTGTTATTAGCGCGAGCCGACTTGCTAGTTTTTTCTAATCAAAAGGCAATGTGGTATTGAAAACTCACATATTCTAATCTTAGGATTGCAAAAAAATCTTATGATTCCATCAACATGTAGAAAAATAAAAAATAAAATAGTAGAAAGGGAAATTAATTTTATTACGACATGCAGATTCCATCGATTAGAATCAGTGAATCACAAAACCAAGAACTTCAATTCTGACCGTAGAGTCAAAAAATCATATGATGTGATAAAGATTTTGACAAAACCATGCCGAAAGGCTCCACACCACAAAGAGGGCTATTATTTTGACTTCATGTGCCTATTTGCCTGTGTAGTTGTGCAGCTAGCATATTCAAAGTTCCTCATTATTCTTTACTGTTAATGATGGTAGTTCTGTTGATTTATTCTTCACAATGACATCGGGTTATGTGCAAACTTTGGCTTCAGATTTACTTTTTTTGTTGGTTTGGATGTTTGTGTCAAAAATAGGCAGGTGTATTTTATAAGATATAATAAAAAATGGTGGCCAAAGTGGTGTTTAGAGACCATTATTGGTATTTTTTATTATTAGAGGGAATATATAAGGATATTGGTTGGGGATAGCGCTAGTCAGCTAGGATGGATGACTATATGCAGTGTGCAAGTGCTTCAGTTTAACAAAATCAGGCCTGTCGAAGGGCCACCAAGATTTTAACAGCACATCAGTCATGACCGCGGCAACTGATCGTCGCATGCTCGGAGCCCCTTCGTCCCTTCCACAAACTCAAGACTACATAGTCAAGATCGAATTGGCGAATAGCAAGACTACTATAGTCTGCAGGTCCCGGTGACGGTGATCTCCTTGTGACCGGGAAGCCAGAAGACGCCACAGGACAACACCCAATGGCCAACGCCCTGCGCGTGAGGTCGTTTTTCTTTCAGAATGCAATCCCTTTTTCTTCCTTTCTTCCTGCATTGACTTTCAACAAAACTACTAGTTCTTATACATGTACTGTTTGATGTAATTCAAAATACTTTCCTTTGGTTTATGAAACAAAGGTAAGTTGTTTCGATGTCCACAAGAATTAGAAAGTATGATTCAGATTGTGAATGTATGATGTCTTGGAAAAGATTAATTATGAAGACATAATTGAAGGTTTGTTAAAATAAAAATGTACCTTAGTTATATTAAAAATATGAATTTTTTTAATATTTGAGGGGCCCATTTTGTATATCGTACACGGGCCTCAAAATTTCAGACGGTCATGAACAAAACATCTATATTTTTAGATCCCCTCTAACAACATGTAGTACATTTAAGTCATGGTTATGATATTAATAAGCAACAGAAATAAATATGGTTTTTGGTGCAGAGGACTCATTGCAACAAACAGTTATGTGTAAAATCATATTTAATTTACTGAATTATTATTCCTTTTAATGACCATAAAAATAAGTTTGAATAGTTTATCCTAAGTCAAACATTTTTAACTTTTAACATCAAAATCTAAAATTTTATATGGATGATAACATAAGATTGACATTCAGACATTGCTAGGTTCTTTATGAAAACTAGTTTTTGTGACATATATCTCTTTAAATTCAAAATCACACATTTTTTAGATGCTGCTAGTGAAGGTTAGAAAGATGACTTATAGCGCATCTAGATGAATTTACATTTGTGGTTGGAGGGATTAGGGAGCGATCAGATTTTTATAACAACTATGCTGAAAATGCTATATTCCCTTGCCAGTTTACATCTAAGTGAGGCTATAGCATTTTTTTTTATAAATATCTCTTCGGTAAATCCCAAATTTCAAGTTCAAGAAAAATTATTGCAGACATTAAAGATACAAGCATCAGTATTCATCTTTTGTGCAAAGGGTCAACAATAATTACTTTGTCTAGATAAGTACATACACTATATATCTAGTATACATGAAGTAATCATCATTACCCTATGAGGTTAGAAGTGAAATCAACGTAAACTGCTAAATTGTGAATGGGTGATCCAAAAGGATATGACGCGGGCTAAGCCCAAATGCTAGATAAATGGAACGAATAATTAGTACAGGTAATCCAAAGGAGACTAACCGTAGCCTGAAAGAATGCCACAACTCTGATGTACATAGGAGCAGAGCCAGAAATCTAAGATTAGAGCAAGTGGTATAAATGCATTATGCTTGAGAGTCTATTCATGCGCTTGCGCCCTTCCCCACGCCCAGCGAGGCGAGTGAACGTACGTGTGGAGCTTTCCTTCTCTGTCCACATAAATAGATTAGAAGAGTGAGGACCGCCTCTGGATCATCGTCCCCTTCCAATAGCAACCTAGCACTAAACGATTGTTACACTTCCACCACTTGCTCATGCCCACATGGACCTTTGAGATTTATCTGAAAGAATCTGAAACACTCAATGCGCTAGGTCCATTATTTCTTCAATTATTTATTATTGTATATTTGCAAAAAGTAGTAAGAACTGTGATTTCCATTTTTAGATTACCACTGCTATGTTATCATCGCATAATTTTTTTAAAAAGTGACTATATTGATATTTCAACCTCTACATTCAAAATGATGCATATAGCTATCATTATTATACAAGGGAAAAGCTTCATTCCTAATAGCACATAAGGGGGATTTTTTTAATTTTAACCTTTTTTTAATTATTTATAAAATTAACCCCTGGACAACATTATTTGCACCCGGTGACCCTTTTGCCCGTGCCGGGCCGCGTGGCGCGGCAGCTAGCCTTTGCCGCGCCACATGCAGCGGCGCGGCAGCTGTGCCACACTGGCCCGGCTGGGGGCACCGCGGCGATGTGTGCCCGGGGCTGCCACGCCACATGCAACGGCGTGACAGAGCTGCCGCGCCATCCCGCCTGGCGCGGCAGCGCTGGCACTACAGCTGCGCCGCAACCTCCCTTTCTTCTCCCTCCTCCCTTTCTTCCTCCTTGGCCGAGGCCGACCTCATCCGCCGGTGAACCCGCCGCCGCCGGCCGCCACACCCCCAAACCCGTCGATTTGGGGTGGGGAAAGTGTGGGGAATCGATCCCCGTATCCTTGGGAAGGTATTCCCCCTATTTAATCTCAGTTTTACGGCTTCATTTGGTAGGATTTTGCATGTATAGGTGAGCTAGGGTTTGCCAATAATTTGAAAATGTGATATGTTAGATGTTGGATGAGTTTAAAGTGATGCCTTAGGTAGTCGCAGTAGTCATTCTGCCGTCGATTGTTACGTTGATAATACGTTGCATTACTAGATGCTTTAGTGTAGGTTAGATTTTTAATATTTTTGATGTTAGATTTGTTGTTGTACCATATTTGAAATTGTTCATTTGAATATTATTTGTTGCAGGATTAGTAGACATGAGCCACCAGAACCCATGTTATTGTGCCATTTTTAGGGGTAAAGGAAGGTTTCCCGAAGAGTGAGATGAAGGCGCTCCTGTGCCTCGAGCTCTCCCTGTGCCCAACTATTTATGTGGTGTGCCAGCTTATGTGAAACAGTCTAGGTGTGCTACTACTGCTGGTAGAGCCTTCTACTGTTGTTGGATTAGGGAAGCACCACCCCCGGCAGCTCCTTGTTATTTTTTGCAGTGGATAGACGGGCCGGACAAGTTTGATCCTAGGATACGTCTCTTCCCGTATGCTAGTCATGTGTTGAAGCCATATGATGAGTTTCAACGATGGGTTCCTCCTCCACCGAATCCTCCATCGATGACCTATGAGGAGAAGCAGTTGGCCGCCATTGAGCAAGTTAACAACCCTCCATTGTGTGATTGTGGAGTGCGTGCGTATCTTCAATGGCCAAACATTGAGGCCCCGAATAAGTTTACACCATTCTTTCGTTGCTCGCTAAAGACTCTTGTAAGTTTATTTCATATTGTTCTTATCATTTGAGTTTTATAAGTGTGCATGGCTAATTGTTAGTAATGGTTGTTGTGCAATTCAGAGTGGGTGGCCTAGGTGTGACTTCAATGAATACATACATGGACGAAGATCTGAGTGGCCAACCGAAGCCGGAGTGAAAGAGTTCGAGTCCGGAATGGAGCCCTGGCCGCGCCTGAGCTATCCACCTTCACGGTGCAAGTGCGGGGTAGTAGCCACAGAAGGTGTTGTGCCATCGGAGCTTGGTTTTGGAATGTTTTGTGGCAATGCATATGGAGACTATTGGGTGAGCATCCTGTGACCTCCTTTTTTGCTTTTGATAGCACGATTGTTGTTGTCTTCATTGTGATTTCATTATGTATGATACAACCTTCGTTTTTTCAGGAGGGAAGGACTTGTGATTGGGAGCAATTTCTTGGTCGTCATGAGTTAATGTTAGAGTTGGGCCGCACTTCTGAACTAGGGAGGCGGTTTCAAACTGAAACTATTAGAAACAATATAAGAGCAAAATATGGTGTGCCCTTACCGGAAGAGGAGGATCTAAGTGGTCCAATTTGTGATGAGATGGTTCGTGAAACTGGAGTGCAGCTAGAATTTGTAGTTGGTTATGCCAACTACGAGAAGGTTGTGGCATATTGGCGTCGTAACAGGGAGAAGTTCTTAGAACGGGGGATACGTCCGTTGACTGCAGACGAGAAGAGTGAGATGAGGAGGAAAAAGGAAGAGGAGTGGAAGGCATTGACGGAGAGGTCGAGGGAGAGGTCGAGGGATCAAGTGGCAAGACAGGCACAGGCGGACAGAAAAGGTAAGAGGATTGTGGGAGGATGATGAATGGACCTCAAGTGTCAATTGCATGTGTTGTAGTGGACTATTTTTCAGTGAACAAATTTGTTTGGTTGTGTTGTATTAAATGAACACTTTGTTATGTGATGTAGTTCTGAATGAGTGTTTATTCACAAAATTGGAGAAGCACAAAAAACTCAATTGTAGTAGGAAAGTACAAAGAAGGACGTTTTATTTATGATCCAAATATTGCAATGATATTATAATAATCCAGTAGGAAATTACAAAATTAGGAAATTGAGGAATATTGGTTCCATTATTACAACACAATCACAATAGGATCCAGTTCTTATAAAACAAATTACAGTACCATTAGTCAAACGAAATAGTAGTTCAAATATTACAACACCGCATGATCAAAGACTACAACATCATACAAAGTGACAAACTTCAGCCATCCTTGCGATGTGACGACGAAGGTTTAGCTTTCTTGGTAGCTTTTTTAGTTGGTGGATTAGCAACACACGGGTCTGCTGGTGGAGCATAAAGACCACCCGGAGCATAAAGACCACCCGAAGGAGGTTCCTCTCCTCTTGCAATTGCATGTGCAGTTTTTCATTGCAAATAATAATGCATGTCTGGTGGAGCATAAAGAGCATCCCAAGGAGGTTCCTCTCCTCTTGCAATGGCATCTGCAGTTTCTCCTTGTATATATCGAAGCATGCCTCTTTCGAACGCGCTCATTTTCTTCGGATCAGGTGTTGTATTTGTGTTTTTCCCCTTGTGGTGTGAGGTATCACGGTCACGACCACCATTACCATCCTCACCCCCTCCGGCAGCAACAGTAGACATCTCTAGTTATTGTTAAAAAAATCAACATGACAAATAAAAACAATATCATGCATACGTTCATACACAACATAATGATTCTAAATTAAATAAACTAATTAAACTAAATTTTAAAAAAAGTAATTTTCTAATAGAAAACTACTTTCTAAATTCCTAAACTAATGACACTATTCTAAACTAATTAAACTAAGAGAGGAAACTTACCTAAGAGGGAGGATGAGCCCGTGGGGAGAGGGAGGAGGCGGCAGGGTGGGGCAGGACAGCGGCCGTCGTCGCCCTTTATATAGCCGCGGCAGCCGCCGTCCGCCACGGCGGTTGGAACCTACCACCGTGGCCCACGACTGTAGGGTGTGTTTTCTCAGACTCACATCCCATGTAGTAGGGTAGGGGATACCCTAGGGTAGGGTGTGTTTTCTCCCACGGATCGAATGGCCCACCACCTCTTCTCTTTCCCTATATATGTCACCCTTCAGTTAACCATTGTTGTTCACAATAACCAGCAATGGATCCCTTGTCAAGTGAGGATAGTTCTCTCGGTCCAGACTTGTGGACAGAACAGGACCCCGAGTGTAAGGAGTACTTCCCACCAAGAGAGAAGAGTTATTTCCGATCTTTGCGTGATGTGAGACCGTACGATTCGAAGAAACCAGTGAAGTGGCCAAGATGCATGCACAATGAGTTGTGTGTAATGCAAGTTTATGAGGGAGTTGGACTTTACTACTCCGGTCGTCGCTTTTGGCACTGTCCACGTGCGTGGGTAAGCAACACTAGCACAAGTTTTTCCATCATTTTATTTTGATAAGTAACATACTATTGGTATTTGCAGTACTCGTATGACCCTAACAACTGCGGTTTCGCGACATGGGTCGATCCGCCAGCTATTCATCCATATGGAGTACATCACGTACCTAGAAGGATGCATCGAGAAGCTGAAGCATGAGCTCACGGAGGCACTGACTCCTCCGGATCCACCATCTAGCGACGATGTGCTATGCACCTGCAGATGCCACAGGAAGAACACTCCACCGTCAAGTCCATCCCCACCACCTTCACCCCCACCTCCACCCCCATTTGGGAACTACTACATGCCTTCCCAGGAATCCAGTGCTTTTGGCTCTATGTTATCCGGACAGTTCTCGTACCAGTAGATTATTAGTGTTGCAATTATTTTCTAAACTTCCCTAAGGCATGTTAGGACTCGCAAATGGCACATGTTTACGTAGGTTATTAGCTGTGCCATTTGCAACTTTGTGTTTCTTATGTACCTGTGCTACAACATTTGAATTGACAACCCCCTCGTGAAACCCTAGCCTGCTTGGAATCCCTAACCTATTGAGTGGGAGACACGATATGTCATGTACCTGTGCTTCAACATTTGAATTGACAACACCCTGAAAAAAGCCTATGCACTCATGAAACCCTAGCCTGCTTGGAATCCCTAGCTTTTTCAGTGAGCCACCATGTCATGTACCCGTTATACAACATTTGATTTGACAACACCCTGAAAAAAGCCTATGCACTCATGAAACCCTAGGCTCCTTGGAATCCCTAGCCTTTTCAGTGAGGCATCATTTCAACTGGAAATACTGAAAAGTCTATTCAAGTACGAATGTTTAGGCTTTTCAGTAAGGCATCGTATCGTCAACAACTGGCACAACAATTCTTTTGTCAACACTCTCGCCATTGCTACTTCATTAGACAGTGCCCTTACATAACAAGTTTGCAGTGGCATGCATGGCACATGTGCCATAACTAATCCTAGCATGCCTTAGGGAATGTAAATCACACAAGTTTGCAGTGGCATGCATGGCACATGTGCCAATACTAATCCTAGCATGCCTTAGGGAATTTAAATCACACAAGTTTGAAGTGGCATGCATGGCACATGTGCCAATACTAATCCTAGCACGCCTTAGGAAATTTAAATCACACAAGCAATGGCACATGCGATACATAACAACAATCATGCACCACTGATGAAGTCATTGCTCCACTTCTCGAAGTCATCAAATTCCTTCTTCAAACGAGCTTCTGTGCTGGGGTCTCCATCGATTTTCTTCCCCCTTGCCAAAAGCACGGCATCTGGACCACTGATGAAGTCATCGATCCACTGCTCGAAGTGGCATGCCCTCGTCACCTTTGGAGCAACAGATCTACTGCTTCCCTACAATATAGGCCACATAAATACAAAGTCAGAACTCAACACCACGAAGTCGTTAGAATGTTACGTAATGATATCACTTACTGCCAATGCCGCAAGCTCCTTTTTAGCTTGATTGATGTTTTGACAGCACCAGAAACGCTTGCCATACGTTTCATCTTCATGGGAGACCTTGCATCCCGCATTCATGCCACAATGGCACTCTGGGGAGATCTCGTCCTTTGGGTGGATATTCAAACTGAGTATGGATCTATTGGGATCATTTGGGTACGCCCCCTCCATTGCTTTCATGGCCCTCCTCACGTCCATGAAGCCTCTTGCCATCTCGGATTTGGGGTTTTTTTTTGGCTACCAACACTCTCAGACGATTGGCTCGAAACGCTGAGGAATGGAGGTGAGGTAGGAGTGGAGGTTGCCTGTGAGGAATGGAGGTGAGGTAGGAGTGGAGGTTACCAACCTTCTCCTATATATATATGGAGGGCCTTTGCCGCGCCAGCACCAATGGTGCGGCACCACAACACTGTCGCGCCAGCGTCCATGGCGCGGCAAGAGTGGTCTGCCGTGCCACTGGTCACAACGTTTCAGTACAATCCCACGGCAAAACTAGATTTGAAAACGAGTGGCGCGGCAGCTGCGGGCTGCTTACGTCACTTCGACCCCGGACGAGGCTGGGATATTGTGGGCCCGAGCGGCCGCGCCACACCGGCTGGGCGGCTAGCCAACGTTGGCGCGCCATCCCGCCTGGCGCTGCAGCAACGGGCTGCCGCGCCACCGGTGCACAGCCACCAGTACAAATCCACAGCAAAATTGGGGTTGTCAGTTGCCCGGCGCGGCAGCGCGTTTCTGCCGCGCCACGCGTCATGGCGCGGCAAACCTGGGTAAAGATGCTCTACGAACCCATGATTTCCCAGGTTTCCTGCGCCACCATTGCTGGCGCGGCAGCCACACGCTGCCGCGCCAAGGCGCATGGCGCGGCAAGCCTGAACCCTGAGACAGACATCAGTTTCTTCAGGTTTCTGTTGCCCTCTCATCTCGACGCACCTGCACATAACACCACAGACCACCTGCACTCATCCAAAAGTCAATATGTCCACAAATGCCATGCATCAAACATAGTTCCATAGCAAGTGCATAAGTTCAAACATAGTCCGACACATGCATAGGCAATTCCGACATAGTCCGACACACACAAACATCATAGAAAATCCATAAGTTCAACGACGGCGGCGGATTTGGTCCTCGAGGCTAAAAATTTGTTTCGGTCGACGATCCCTCCCTGGTTCTGTTTCTGAGACATTGGGGTTGCCAACGTCCGCGGGCCCACGGGGACGACGCCCGCAGGCTTTCTTGACAGGAGGTGGACAGGGCTGCAAATATTGGACATGATAGTATAAAATGCAAGGTAGTAAGAATTGATGACTTAGAAGTAAATGTGATTAGATTCATTACCTGACTGGACTCTCCTTGTGTCTGAGTAGCACGTGGGGCATCAAACTGGACCTCCATCGGAATCTCTGACTGGTACGTGGGGTCTCCATGCTCACTAGTGCTTGCATCTGAGGAGTCATCTCCATCGTCCTCATCACTTGGCTCAGGGGTGGCGATTGGCTTGCCACGACCACGACTGCCACGGCTGCCACTAGCAACAACATGACCCGCAGATGCCGACGCGGTGCGAGTGCTGCTACGAGATGGGGTCCGTGTCGAGCTTCTTGCCCCGTGGTGGACCGGAGTACGGCGGGATCCTGAAGAAGTGCCCTGACCATTGCCGTCGTGGGCAACATCTGGGGCCGTCATGCAGTTCAACTTCATTGCCATACGCCTGCAGCTTCTTCGGACCCTCTGCACCATGCATTTGGTATAAATTCAGTACATATTCAATATATGTTCACTATGGATATACTGAAGCATTAAATTTTTGGAAACTAATACTACCTCAGCAAAGTTCCGTAGGGCTCCACCTTCGGATGCACTTGCATGTTCCATGGCCACTCCTGCCTCATTGGCAAGCCTTGCAAGTTGTTGTCCCTACAAAAAAATCTTGTTAAAGCTATAAATTTTTAGATACCCGATTGATGAAACAACATTGTGATGGGATAAAATTACCAAGTAGTCGTGTAAATGTGCTCGCTCTGGCTGTGTTCCCACACGTGTCAGGGTGTCGTACTCATCCGCTATGTCGTCATCGGAGTCTGAGGGGGCATCTTCAATGTGCTCGTCCGTCAAAGCTGGCTTGATCCTTGTTCTTGTAGAGGTATGGTACCACCTCAGGTACTCCCTATGTGGTCTAGCACGCCAAGCAGGGCCATCTTGAGGATCCGTCCTCTGCCGATTGTTCCAAAGGTCCAAGTACCTAGCATGCTTCACCGTCCAATCATTCTCCTTGTACCTTTTTTTGCCTATTGACCCTGAAATACCAAATTGGTTGTCACAATATTTACAAACCAACATATGGCAACTGAGAATAATGAAAATTGTATCGAGTTGAATACTTACTTGTGCAACACTGGAACGGTGGATACAAGCTCTGGAGGGGACGGCTGTACCCTCCCAAACTGGCATAGCACCCTGTTTGGCAAATGCCGCTCAACAACATAGTATATGATGAGTGGCACCGTTGACCTCCACAGAAGTCTGTCTCTGAAACACATGGCTGAGAACTAGACGTGGTCAGGAAAGTCGCGGCAGTACGGTGTCCACTCCACCTACACAAATAGTGGATACTTAGAGAATATTTGATGAATCATAATTTTGAAAATGAACACGAACTGGTCGACATGGGTTTTTACCTGTGCCTGAGTAAGACAATCCAACTCGTTTGTGTAGAACTTGTACCTCCTCCCCGGAGGACCACGTACCGTTGTCGCTGTCTTCCACAGAAATTCAAATGTGGGTCGAGAATCCTGTCGAGTCCATGCCTGCAAAAAAGTACCAAAAAATTAATCATGAATGAATGATGAATATAATGTAATTGAAGTCTGCATGAATAAAGAACAAAAGGTTTGTATGTACCTCGACAGGGCCACGGTGTGGTCGACCTACTGGAATACGCTCCCAAATCCAAATCTGCAGGAGGTAAGCGCATCCACCAAGGTTCGCGTCCTGTCCACTCCGCCTACAGGCATCACATAACTGTCTATACAGCCATGCCAGAACCGCCGAACCCCAACTGTAGCCACGGATATTATCCCAATCCTGACCCAAAAGTGGCAGAACCATCCAAGACACAGTGTTTCCCGCAGCATCTGGTAGCAAGAACGTGGCCACAAAGTGCCACAGCCAAACACGAGTGTGCCTCTCTACAACAGCCTCAGCAGCTCCCTGGGGGCATACAGTGAAGTGTTGCCTCAACCAAACTGTGTTGACGCCGGAGGTCTTCTTCGACGCATCCTCCTCCTCAGCATCTGGTGGCCTCACCCCAATGTGTAACTCCATCATGTCACGCCAACCAGCACTCTGAATGATCCCACTCACTGGCAGCCCCTCAAGTGGAAGACCAAGGATCATGGTTGTATCCTGCATGCCGGCCGTCATCTCCCCGCAAGGTAGGTGAAAAGAGTGGGTCTCCGGACGCCATCGATCCACCAAGGCTGACAACAATGGGCCGTCCATCGTAGGCAGCCCACGAACCACCATGAGAGCAATGTCTAAAAAGCCCGCTCTAGCCAAGTACGGGGCGTATCTCTGGTCCCAAGGAAGTGGACAGTGCTCTCGCACCCTCAACGGCTTCAAGTCCTGAAAAAAAAAATTCAATAGTTCCAACATTAACAATGTCTAGTCCAAAAAAATTGAACCTGAACATTGTAAAAGAAATGACCAACATTATGTAAATACCTCGTGGAGGTCGGCAAGAAGGTGTGCACGATGGCTGCCATCATAGGCAGCCTCAAGGAGCGGGTACACTGGGTGCGCCATCCTGAAAAAAATTAAATGTAGCTAGTAACAATGATAAAAAATTTGAAGCTAAGTATACAGAAATATCAACAATGCACAATGTAAAATAATATTGCATGCATAATTTCATAATTTTTTGCTACTAACATACTACCTCGACAGCTACCCTCGAGTTGGAAGCACCCTTCTTTCTATTTGTCCCTGTTGATTTTGTGGACTTTGATTTCTTGCCCTTTGATTTTTTTTTCCGACACTTGCAGTTTTTAATTTCCTTGTGACATTTTGAGCAAAGATACTCTGTCTTGTCCGCATCAGCTTCAAAATCGTTGAAGTCATAATCAGCGGCAAGCCTTCCTTGGCACGCGTCCATGTCCCCTTTCAAATGCTTCTTTTGCCTTTTTCATTTTCTTCAAAGATGGGCCATTGTATTCAGGCCATTGTGACGGATCAAGGTACGGCTCAAAGCTGGATTCCCAAATCTTAATTGTGTGTTCTCTCCAGAACAAAGGAGACATGTACATAGCATTTTCATAGTCTAGACCTCTAGCATTGCAAGCTGTCATCAAGTGAGAACAAGGAAGATGCAACAATTGAGGACCGTTACAGCTGCAAGAACCGGCCCGGAGGTCCACTCTATAGTGTCGATCGCCATGACTCTCCCCTCCAACATTAGTAGTAGCGGAACCTCGAATAGAATAAATCATTCTATCTGGACCGTATGGTTCTGGAAATTGGTTCACGGATCTTAAAGAAGTTTCATACATTTTCTCATCTGCAAAGGATCCTATTTTACCCCCGTTATCCAACAGATCACGTGCCTTCCGCCATCTGTCCACAAAATAAGCGTTGCATTTTTCAAATGAGTATTGAATAATCCCCGAGACGGGTCTACTTCTTATCCCTTTAAATACGTTGTTCACACTTTCAGCATAGTTTGTTGTCATGATACCCCCAACGCATACCTCCTTCATTATACGCTTGGGCCCATTTGTCCTTATCCTGCATTTCATACTCCAACCAATCTTTAGCTGCCTAATTCAAGTCCTTATGTAAGTCTTTGTACAGTCTTTGTACAGTTCCTTAAATTAGTCCTCCGTATGTACAGAGCATAGTAACTTCAACTTTCCTATTACTTCCTTGTTCCTTTGACGACGCCACATGTTGGCGGCAAAGTGCCTCATGCACCACCTATGAACAAGTGGTGGATACCCATCCATGTGCTCGCTCGCACATTTTATGAGGCCATGGTGGCGATCTGAGATCATACTACCTGTCGCGTCCGACCAAGTATGTTAATGTGAACGAGCCTCATGAACCATGACCAACTGTCGTCATTCTCACTCTCGGCCAAGGCAAAAGCTAAAGGCACAAGTTGTTATTCAGAATCTACAGCAACTGCCATCATGAGTGTACCTCTATACTTGCCGGTCAAGAAGGTTCCGTCTACAAGTATCACCGGACGACAGTGTTGGAAAGCCACTTCACATTGTGGAAAGCACCAAAAAACACGTAGTAGGACGGGCTTCAAAACACAACCGTTACGAACACGCAACCCGGTCATGTAAGGGAATCATTTAACCCTAGGTTTGAAGTGGTTCATGGCTCTCAAGACCCTTGGAATTTGTGCATATGACTCTTTCCAATCGCCCCAAAGCAGGGCAATAGCATGTTGCTTAGCCCGCCATGCCTTTGAATACTTCACACGATATCCAGAAAACAACAATATGGACTCGATCAAACAGCTGGCCGTCACATCACTATTTTCACGAACAACGGCTAAGATACACCTTTCAATGTACGTTGTTGTCAATTGTGCGTGAACTCCCTTCACCTGACTCGAACGACAAGTGTGAGGTTCTCCAACCTTTGTAATCTTCCATTTCCCTGTCCCTCTCTGCAGTCGTGCCCATACACGCCACATGCACCCTTGTTTGCACATTACTTCATACCTAAGATTCCTGTCCGAATGAACAACAGTGAAAGGCCTATAATGCTTCACTGCATAGTCAGCCAAGAAAAACTTAAGTTCCTCAAGAGAGTCAAACAGCATTTTCTCATGTATCACAGGCTGAGTACTAAACATTAATCCTTCTGTGAACAACATAGTAGAATCACAAATGGCTCTATCGATCCTACTTAAGTCTCTGTCATTGCGAACAGAAGGGAGTCCAAAGTCGTATTGAGCTGGGGTGTGTTGATCACTCTCACCAATTCTAGTGTTGACCGGGGGCCTAGGTAGGTGTTGTTCACTTTCACCAATTCTAGTGTTGACCGGTGGCCTACTTATGTGCACTTCCCTTTCCACGGTTGTATGGTTCACCGAGGGTCCTCCAACATCATCATGTCGAACACCATCCTCGTGAACCTCACGCAAACCAAGGAGTGCTTCAACCGCATGTGCATTAGCATCAATTAGCACTTCCACATCCTCCTCATCAGACTCATCTTGAGACTCACCTTCTTCAGAGCTGTCAGATATATCATCCTCGTCCATGGTTTCTTCTTCCCGCTCAAAACAATCATTGGGAAAATCATCGTCCAACATCCCAAGCTCCCGACGAGGTTCCCTAGAACCTAAGTCATCCTCTACAATTGTAGACTCTTGTGTACCATTTTGAACCTCCAACGGGACTTCCTCATTCATGTTAACATTACCACTAGGCCACGAGTAATATCTACCACAACCTCCAGACATGACACATTAGCTTGACCAACTACCTTCTTATACCGATTCCAATTTTCTTCGCTCGACAAGCTCATCAAAACATAATGAGCTCTAGCCTTCCCACAATCAAAACGACCTCTAAATGTCACCTCATGCAATCCAACTCCATACTTGACCATTGCACAATCAACTACGTCCTTAAAGGTTGGCGGACCATCAAATGTTTCCACTACCTCTGTCATATTCTCAAACTCTCCATTTTCTTTAACTATGCCCACATGAAACATGCGAACTAAACAATCCATCTACAAGATTTAAACAAAACTTGATGTTTCATAACTACATATTACTAAAATAGACATTTTATAAATATAAATGCAAAACTAGAATTGTGTTCAACGATATACACATGTCAAGTAAACATGGTACCAAACAAATAATCATTTTATCTCAATAAGTTATATATATCTCTATGTACACATTATGCATATTATCTTCTTTGTCAAAATTGTTAGGTATTCCCATTAATAAACATGCATCCATGTAGTACCTTCACTCATTATCAAGTACACTATACATTACCACCACCAACAACACTAAATCGAATCATGCAACATATTGTACACGTCAATAACACGGGCAGAGATACTATTGCGTATGAACTAATCATCATTTACATTAAACAAAATTGCATTTGGTCTAAAATTGAAAATACTTGAGTTAACCCTAGGTCACCTAAATCTTCTCCGATCTACATAATGCAACGGTAAAAGAGGGAAAGAAGTAGAGGAATACCTTCACAAGGACGCGGGGAACGATTCCCCCCACTTTTCCCACCCCAAATCGACAGATTTGGGGCCGGAATCGGGGGGCGGCGGCCGGCGGCGGCGGTTAGGGCGGCGTCGGCCTCGGGCGCTGGGAAGAAGAAAGGGAGGAGGAGGAAGAAAGGGGGGCTGCGGCGCGACTGTAGGCCCAGCGCTGCCGCGCCAGACGGGGTGGCGCGGCAGTCCCGGGGCCACGTCACTTCCGCGCGCCCCGCCTCGCCAGCGTGGCACAGCTGCCGCGCCACTGCATGTGGCGCGGCAAAGGCTGGCAGCCGCGCCACGCGGCCCGGCGCGGGTAAAAGGATCATCGGGTGAAAAAAAAGTTTGGCACGGGTTAATTTTATAAATAATTAAAAAAAGGTTAAAATTAAAAAAAATCCCATAAGGGTAAGAAAAAAAGAGCAGATAAATTAAAAAAAGAATGCCTGATACACACATAAGCATTTATTTATGAAAGTTTGCATTGTTGTCGAGTTAATAACAATGTGAGTCACGTGTTATATGACTTAATTTCTGACAGAAGTATAAAGTTCTATACTCGAGATTAATAAGCAGCTAAGCACCTGGACAAGATCGATGGAGACGACTGATGAAGTGATCGATGAGCAAGACACCCCTAAGACGCAAACAACATTTCGGCCACTCAAACCAGGGGCGATAGCCGATAGCCCCGTGCCCTGCGCACCTAGGCGGCAGCCACCCTCCGCATCGCCGTCCGACGGCATCGAGCCGGCCGGCCGGCTGTCCGGGCTGATAAAAATTGCCACCCAAATCCGTTCAGCTCGGCACGCACGCACAGTCGCACACACCAACCGTGACCACTACCCAAGCGCCCGGACCCCCTAGCCCCAAAGCGGCTATCAACGCGTGCCCGTGCGCTTTGCGGAAAGACCAGGCGATAAGTTTGTTTTTGAACAGGGATATTCATTCATCGCGTCGTGCGGGACTTGTAAAGAACGACGCGCGGAGCCTGATGTTGTTGACAGCCTTGGCTGAAAATTCAATCGTCGCCTTCGCCTCCTGTGTCCTGTCTAGTGCTAGAGTCCAGAGAACACAGAGCCATTCAAAAAACCGCTACGAATTGGGGAAAGGGGCGGTCGCTGAGGCTATGATGAGTGTGGAGTGGCCGACTCCAAAAGTCCAAGGCACCCCGGCCGTGCTCGTGCGGCGGCCGGCCTCTCTCCTATATAAACCCCCCGCCCCTTGCAGCACCGGCGGCAGGGGGAGCACTCTCGCCATCCGGCATCCGCGCATAGTTTATTCGATTCTCCTTGTCAGCTCCTTCGCCTCCGCGCCGGAGACAGCTCGCTCGCTGCCCTGCACCACGTTTCGGGACTCGCGAGCGAGTAGCAGAGCGTTTCCTCTGTTTCCGGGCATGTCGTCGTCTTGCGCCGCCGCCACGGTGGCGTGCCGGGATGCCGCCGAGGCCGAGGACCTCATCACGGCGTCCCTGCTCATCCCCAAGGCCGAGGTGCTCGTGCCGGTGGCGGACGAGCCGACGGAGCCTCCGGTGCTCGCGCGCAAGCCGCGGGGCCGGCTCGCAAGGGCGGTGAAGGAAGCCTGGTCCGTGTCGTTGTCCGTCACATTCCCCATGGTGCCGTCCATGTCGGCCGGCGCGGCGGGAGCGGAGGCGCGGTCCATCCTGGGCCTCGCGCTGCCGATGATCCTCACGGGGCTGCTGCTCTACCTCCGCTCCATGATCTCCATGCTCTTCCTCGGACGCCTCGGCGGGCTGGCGCTCGCCGGCGGCTCCCTCGCCATCGGCTTCGCCAACATCACGGGGTATTCCGTGCTGTCGGGCCTCGCCATGGGAATGGAGCCCATCTGCGGGCAGGCCTTCGGCGCTGGCCACTACGAACTCCTCGGCGTCACCACGCAGCGCACCGTGCTGATGCTCCTCGCGGCCGCCGTGCCCATCGGCGGGCTCTGGGCGCACATGCGGCCCCTGCTCCTGCTCTGTGGCCAGGACGCCGCCATCGCCGCCGTCGCCGAGACCTACATTCTCGCCTCCCTCCCGGACCTGCTCCTCCAGGCGTTCCTCCACCCTGTCCGCATTTACCTCCGGACGCAGTCCATCAACCTGCCCCTCACCCTGTGTGCCGCGCTCGCCATCGCGCTCCACCTGCCCATCAACTACGTGTTCGTGTCCGTCCTCGGCCTCGGCATCAAGGGGGTGGCATTGGCCTCCGTTCTGGCCAACCTGAACCTCCTCCTCTTCCTCTTCGCCTACATCCTGTTCAAGGGCGTGCACCGGCGCACCGGTGGGTTCGCGCTCTCGGCCGACAGCTTCCGCGGCTGGGGCGAGCTCGCCGGCCTCGCGCTGCCGAGCTGCGTCAGCGTCTGCCTCGAGTGGTGGTGGTATGAGATTATGATCCTCCTGTGCGGCCTGCTCGCCAACCCGCAGGCGACGGTGGCCAGCATGGGCATCCTCATCCAGACCACGTCGCTCATCTACATCTTCCCTTCCTCGCTCGGCTTCGGCGTCTCGACGCGCGTCAGCAACGAGCTCGGCGCCAACCGCCCCGACCAAGCCGGCCGCGCGGCCACGGCAGGCCTCATGCTCGGGTTCGCGTTCGGCGGCGTGGCGTGCGCGTTCGCGTGGCTCGTGCGCGGCGCGTGGGCGACCATGTTCACGGCGGACCCGGCGATCGTGGCGCTCACCGCGTCCGTGCTGCCGATCCTGGGCGCCTGCGAGCTCGGCAACTGCCCTCAGACCGCCGGCTGCGGCGTGCTGCGGGGCAGCGCGCGGCCCAAGGACGCCGCCAGCATCAACCTCCGATCCTTCTACCTGGTGGGCACCCCCGTGGCGCTCGTCCTCGCCTTCTGGTACCACTACGATTTCCAGGGCCTGTGGCTGGGCCTCCTCGCGGCGCAGGCAGCATGCGTGGTTCGCATGCTGCTGGTGATCGGACGGACGGATTGGGCCGCCGAGGCCAAGCGCGCGCAGCAGCTCGCCGGAGCTGCTGGCGCGGTGGAGACCAAAGAGGGCATGGAAGTTGGAGGAGACGACAAGCCGGGCATGACTATCGACGTAGTGATCGAGCGACCAAAGGATCAGTGCTGAACTGCTGACACAAGGCAAAACCTGTGTGTGCATAACATTTCGAGCCATTCTTTTGTCATATTTTTGGCGGGAGAGGAACCAGAGGCTGACAGAGCGAGATTTTTGTTTTCCAATTGGTTATTTGTAAATGATTTCTTTTCTCTTTTTTTCTAATGATGGATATTATAGAAGATGGGAACATTGACCAATTATATCGAAGGGATTCTTTTTCTTCTATTGGTTGAGCCCCAACAGCCTACTCCTTCCTCTCGATACTCACAATTCATTGTCTACTTTCACATCTGCTCCAAGTAAAAAATTGGTAATGAATCCTGAACTCTGGCAATTGAAACTCAATCACTCTTTTCCGGACAACCATCTTTAAGCACTGAGGGAGTACGTATTAGAGGAAATATCCCAATTGTGGTGGTTTATTATGAATTTTTACATTTGAAAACGGATCAAATGTTACTGTTTGATGCCACTCTTTACTCTTACATATCCTAACCTAGTATCCTTCGTAGACTATTCATCGTCGACAAAAACCGATGCAAAGCCACCAATAGACATCTTTCGAGAGAGAAAAAAGCCACCAATAGACCGGTCACGGACTCGTTCATCGATAGGCCAGGTTGCTGATCAATAAGAGCACGCCTGCAACCGCAAAAGTCTAAGACCTCGCCATTAACAATCAGAGATTCCATGACGTATCTCTGCAGTCTGCTCGAATAGTCGAATCAACAGGGATCATAAGGCCGGCGCCGGAGTTATTAAGAGCGCCTCACGGTTTTTATTAAAAGAAGAGAAAATCTCTGAACCCCAACTTCATTGCGAGGAGTTTTTTTTTAAACTATCCCGTGAATTCACTCCAACGAGAAATTGAATATGGGTCTCCTAGTTGTGACCGTTCCTTAGCTCCATCTAACAAGTAGACTAGAGGACCTTTGGTTCGCTCATGCTAACCACAAGACTCAAGAGCCCAGGTGCAGCGTCCCATCCAGAGTTTCAGTTCAGCTTTAGGCCTTGTTTAGATTTGCAAATTCGCATTGCAAATCCATCACATGACGAATAAACCCTCTCAACGTGGAAGGAAAAAATCACCAGAGTCAGCTAGACCTGAGCATTCCACGGGTCGGGCCGGGTTCGGGCCGGGCCAAAAAAACCCTGGTTTTTTCGGGTTGAGAAAATCCTGCCCATGACCGTCCCATGGGACGCGTCGGGCCTCAGTTTTCGGGCCGGGCTCGGGCCAAATTTTTTTTTCGCGAGCTTCAAGATCTCTGCCCACGTCCGTCTAATAAGGTCCGTGGGCGGGTCTTGTTCGGGCCGTGCCGGGATGGGCTAAAAATGCTCAGGTATAGCGTCAGCCATCAAATATTCACTATATCAGGAGCCGGGTTACAACGCCGAACGACAACTTACAAGAGGAGAACATCAAGGAGAAACCCTAACAGGGTATATAATCTGCTTCGCTCCGGCCCAAGCCTCCAACGACGGGTCTCCGCTTAGTTCCGTCAGAAGTCAGTCTTTCTCATGTGCATCTAAATTTAGATCATAACTCAACAACATCGAATCATTCACTCATCACATCGAATCACATCTTCACAACACGTGCCTTATTATGCACTTTTTGCACAACTTTACACTTCAATACACTGTTCATTTGTGCAAATTGCGGAACTAAACAAACTAATTTATCTTGAACTGCCGTGTGTACTTAACAAAGTAATCTTCCACGGTGGCAGTCTTAAACAAGAACCATACAAGATCAGCTCACTTAAAAACTCGTATACCTCTGCTGTGCAGTGTACATGCACGTCCTACCTACGACTTGGTGAGCCGAACAACATGCAGAGGGGTCGCTGGCTGGCGCGGCTCGCATCCCGGCGAAGGCGATGAGATTCCTCTCTGCTCCCGGTGTCCGGGCGCAGGGCGCATGAGCAACCGGTCGAAACCAGCCACGAGGCCGAGGTGGATCCGCCTGTGCCGCGCATAATTATACGCCCGAGTTCGTACGGTGGCCGCAGTGGCAAACTGGCCAGCTCGTGGCCGGGCGTGAGCGTGAGTGCGTGACGGCTACCGGCGGCACCGCCATGGCCGCTGCCGGCCACGGGTGGCTCGTTTTTTCCCTACAAGAAATGTAAAATAAATGGTCACCCTGTGGGCTGCTGAAGGCAGTGTGGCTCCCTGCCTCTCTGACCTTGGGACTCCGAGAAGATAACATTTTTTGGATGGCCTCAAGAGCCAGTGCAGGTTCTTATAATAAAAGAGATAAAGAGCCAGCGCAGGACGTGGTATTATATTCCAAGAATCCAGGTTATTAGTCAGTAAAAGAAATGGCTTTCATCGTCAGTTCATAACGCATGTTCCTGAACCTGTGGGTAAGTGGGTTCGGCGTGCTATTACTTCTTCACTTGTCGTAGAAAAGATGTGCCCGTATGTATATGTGTGTGTGGTAGCAAGTAGCGGTAGTAGTAGATTTTTGGGGTTGGTATACGTTGCGATTCGACGTGGTAAACATCTGGCGTTTGCGTGGAAGCAATAGCCACTTCTTGCTTGAATCAACAGCCTAAGGAGCAGTAATGGATGTCCAGCGAGTTGTGCACTCGAAGTCAATGCTATATCTTTTGATTTGGTGATCACAAACTAACGGACTGGAAGTCTGGAACTCGACTAACGGATATTTGAGCGCTCCGTCCTGAGATTGTTGGAGGGTTAGCTAGCGATTAACACCTTTTGAATGAAAGCGATTGGTGTTTAGCCCTCAACTTAGAAGCAAAGCAAGTTCAAAACCATTTACATTTTTCGTTCGTTCGTAACATTCTTATTGAATAAGTGTATTTATTTTGTATGCATTAATTTCAGAAGATTGAGTGTTGATATACTGATACTTATATTAGATAAACTAGAGTTGTATCTACCTTGTAACACAAGTTGTACTCATGTATATCGGTTTGGATAGGCCAGCTAGGGAGTTGAGATTTGTTTGTTGTAACAACACCTAGCTGGCCGCCGCCGCCTGTGTAATCTCCACGCGAGGGGAGTTTCCTCGCCCATATAACACGCAGCCGCCTACCAGCACGAGGTACGGCGTTCCATCCCAATCTTCCGCTCCTCTGATTTTCTCACATGATAGTCAGAGCCAAAACCACCAACTAGATCTCATCTACTACTCCCATGGCTTCCTCCTCCAGCAATGCTGATGCAAACCCTCTCGTTGGCGTCACCGTCACCGAGAAGCTCGGCAAAACCAATCACGCCATATGGAAGGCGCAGATCCTCACTGTCGTCCAAGGGGCGCACCTCGTTGGCCATCTGACCGGCACAACGCCGGCCCGATCACCGGCAAGGACAGTGCCGGCAAGGAAGTAGTAGTCCCCAACCCGGCGTACGACGAGTGGTACGTCAAGGATCATAAGGCACTGAGTTTCGTCCTTGGTTCTCTTGGACGGGATGTGCTTTCTCAAGTCGCCACGCACGAGACAGCAGCGAAGCTTTGGGCAGCGATTGAGGCGATGTACGCCTCACAAAATCGCGCTGATGTGTACCCTGCGATGTACGCCTCACAACATACGGCTCGCCCTCGCCACAGCGAGCAAGGGCAACCAATCTATCTCCGAGTATGTCGGCAAGATGTGTACCCTGCGAGATGAGATGGCGGCGGTTGGAAGACCAATTGTAGATGAAGAGCTCCTCACCTACATCTTCTCCGGCCTCGACATCGAATTTAACCCTGTGGTGTCTTCCCTTCTTGCGAGGACAAATCCAGTCTCTGTAAGTGAAGCTTATGCTCAGCTACTTGCCTTTGAAACTCGCATGGATCTCTTAGGTAATGGAAACTCCGGATTGTCGGCCAATATGGCTAACCGGGGTGGTCGAGGTGGCTTCGGTCGTGGTCGCGGTGGCAACAATTGTGGCCGCAGTCAAGGAGGACGGGGACGCGGCAACAACAACAGCACTGGCCGCCCTGGAGGAGTTGGTCGTGGACTCGTGGCAATGCTGGCCGAGGTGGAGCCGGCGGCAACAACTCCAAGATCCACTGCCAAGTCTGCCTCAAGTTCGGGTACTCCGCAGATCGGTGCTGGCACCGGTTTGAGGAGGATTATGTTCCAGAAGAGAGACATGCATCGGCAGCAATGAACTCCTACTCCGTCGACAACGTCTGGTACACTAACACGGGTGCCACCGATCACACCACGGGGGAGCTTGAGAAGCTGTCTCTCCGTGAAAAAATATAATGGCACGGATCAGGTTCACACCGCCAATGGTGCAGGTATGAACATTGGACACATTGGTCATTCTACAATTCGTACCCCTATTTGTAATCTGTAACTTCATAATATCCTTCATGTTCCTTTCGCGAAAAAGAATCTCGTTTCCGTACATCGCCTTGCATCTGATAACAATGTTTTTCTTGAATTTCATCCTAATTTCTTTCTTATAAAGGATCGGGACACGAAGAACACTCTGGTTGAGGGGCCTTGCCGCAAGGGGTTGTATCCCCTTCCTTCCACGGCATCCAAGCAAGTTTTTGGAGTGAATAAAGTGTCACTTGATAGATGGCACAGTCGTTTAGGACATCCTTCTTTTCCTATTGTTGAAAAGGTTCTCAGGAACCATAAACTTCCTTTTGTTTTTGAATTGAAAAAAGATGATGTGTGTGATGCTTGCCAAAGAGCAAAAAGCCATCAATTATCTTATCCTGTTTCAACAAGTGCATCTACTCAACCTCTTGAGCTTGTTTTCTCTGATGTGTGGGGGCGCGTCTGAATCTGTTGGGCGGTTCAAATATTATGTTAGTTTCATAGATGACTTTAGTAAATCCACTTGGGTGTACCTCCTAAAGTATAAGTCCGAGGTGTTAGAAAAATTTAGAGAATTTCAAAGCTTAGTTGAAAGGCTTTTTAATCGCAAAATTATTGTGGTTCAGTCTATTGGGGTGGCGAGTATGAAAAGCTTCATTCCTTCTTTAACAAAATCAAGATATCTCATCTAGTTTCGTGCCCTCATGCTCATCAACAAAACGGCTCCACATAAAGGAAACATAGACATATTGTGGAAGTCGGTTTGTCCCTTCTAGCTCATGCGCATATGCCTCTAAAATATTGGGATGAAGCCTTTCTAGCAGCCACATTCCTCATTAATCGTACACCTAGCAAAGTCATCAATTTTGAAACACCTCTTGAAAGATTGTATCACACAAAGCCTGACTATGCGTCTCTACGTGTGTTTGGGTGCACTTGCTGGCCCAATTTGCACCCATACAATAAACACAAGCTCGCTTTCCGTTCCAAAGAATGTGCTTTCCTTGAGTATAGCAATTTACACAAGGGTTTCAAATGTCATTTCTTCGGGGCGAATATATATTTCTCGAGATGTGATATTTGATGAGAATTTTTTCCCTTTTCTCACTTGCATAGTAATGCTGGCCCACGACTTCACTCCGAAATCCTTCTTTTGCCTCCCTCCTTGAGAAATCCTTTACAGGGGGCGAATCTGTAGATGGTCATGTGTCTAATGGTGAAATTTCTAATGATTTTGATGAAGAAACAGGGACTATATCACATGCAGGGGAGCAGTCAGCATTGACACAGCTTCCGAGGCGAATCTGCGTGTCTTTCCACGCCGATCGACCTCAGGATCAGCGCCGTCAGGAGCGTCAGCAGGGCAATCCGCTTCGGCGCCCGCATCCGTCCCGGTGCACCAGTCTGCAGACGCCACGTCTCCGCTGCCCGCCTTCACCAGATCTCGCTGCGTCACTGTCATCGCCCGGGGGAGCAATGCAGGTGCTGATACAGGCCCCGACAGCATCAGCCTCGGGATCGAGCCCAGCTGCCACAGCGGCGGATGAAAGTGCATCTTGGCCCCTAATTGTTTTGGTGATGGTGACAAACACAATTTGTTGTATTTAATCATTGAATAAGATGTGTGCAGGATTTACTTTATTGAAAATCATGGTTTTGACCAAAAGAAGGCCCCCAACTCCAATTCGGCGTTCTCAACTCAAGTCAAGGCTTAATTTAATTTTATTTTTGAATTTGAGTATAAGAAACACCGTACTATAAAGAGGGATGCGAATTGACTGTCAAGAGATGCTAAAAGTGCTTAAGGAGGTGACCTAAGTGAGTGAGAAGGAACCCGAGTTGACACGTACACATTTGCTCCTCTTTCCCTCTATTCTCAGCCTTTGTCGGTAGTACCGACCCTGGGTCGGTAGTACCGACAAGACCTCACTGGCGTGTTTTAGCCAGGGCCTCGGTAGTACCGACTCCGGGTCGGTAATATCGATATGGCTTCACTGTTGGGTTTCTCCGGCACCCATCGGTAGTTCCGACCCCGTGTCGGAAGTACTGATAAAAGCCGTGAGAGCACAGTAACGGCTAGTTTTCAGGGCTGAGTATAAATACCCCCCTTCTTCCTCCTCACTCATTGCTAACCAACCACGGGACAAACCCTCACTTGAGCATTCACTCCACTTCTCCCCTCCCTCCTAGAGCCAAGATTTGTTTCCTTTGAGCTAGGGCTTGGGTAGAGAAGTGATTCCTAGTGAGGATTAGAGAAGCTTTGAGAGCCCCTTCGAATTTCCCCATCTCAAGAGCACTTGAAGCATCTCCGGGCATCGATTCGTGTTTGTTACTCTTGAAGCTTGCTTCTAGACGGTTAGACGTCTCCCGTTGAGTGCCCTCTTGGTGTGGAGCACCCGGGATCGTTTGTATTACCCTCTCCTTGGTGGAGAATTCTTAGTGAGCACCAATCTTCCTTTGTGGGGGTTGGGTGAGGAAAAGAGGCTCTTGGTGATAGCCCTCCCTTTGTGGGATCCTCAACGGAGACGTAGCTTCCTTTGTGGGAGTGAACTTCGGATTAAATTCTTGTGTCTCCTTTGCTTGCTTGAATTCTTTGTTTCTCTCTAACCCTAGAACTTGTCTGTGCCCGATCTATCTTTTGGTTGTGTTCCAACTCATATCTTTGGCTGCAGAAGGTTCTTAGCTTCTAATCTAAACTCTTGATTCAAGTAGAATTGCTAGAATCGATTTACATTTCAAATTTCGTCCTAAGTCTCTCTGAACTGTCGGTAGTACCGACCCAGTACCGAAAGTATCGAGCCCCATCGGTAGTTCCGGCACAGCGTCGGTAGTACCGACAGGAGTTTTAACCGCTGCAATTGTTTCAAAAATTTGAAGTGATCCTATTCACCCCCCCCTCTAGGCATCACAAGGTCCTTTCAGCGGATCCTCCCGGATCTTCTACACCACCGTCGGGCGGCTCTGGATCTTCTGCGCCAGGAGGGGCTGCTACCTCCCCTGCTTCGCCGGCTGCTACAGCGCCATCACCACCACCGAGACCACGTAATCGGCTACAAGACGGGATCCGCAAACCCAAGGTATACACTGATGGACATGTTTTATATGGTTTCTTTAATTCTATTGGAGAGCCTCGTAGTGTAGAAGAAGCTTTGCATAGTAAAGTTTGGAAATAAGCTATGGATATATAATTCAATGCCTTGATGAAAAATAAAACCTGGCATCTAGTCCCACCTGTCAAAGGAAGTAATATTGTAGATTGTAAGTGGTGTATAAATAAAAACGAAAAGCTGATGGTACATTGGATAATTATAAAGCTCGGTTAGTAGCTAAATGGTTTAAACAAAGGTATGACATAGACTATGAAGACACATTTAGTCCTGTTATAAAAATGTCTACCATTAGAGCTATTATATCTATTGCTGTCTCGAAAGGTTGGAGTTTGAGGCAGCTCGATGGGCAAAATGCTTTTCTTCATGGTATTCTAGAGGAAGAGGTTTATATGAGGCAACCTCCTGGCTATGAAGACAAGGCAAGACCTAATTATGTCTGCAACTCTGTATGGGTTGAAGCAGGCTCTACGAGCCTGGTATTCACGACTCAGTTCTAAATTGCTCAGTCTTGGTTTTCATGCATCAAAAGCAGATACTTCTCTTTTCTATTTTAACAAGGGAGGTGTGACAGTGTTTGTGTTGATTTATGTTGATGATATAATAGTTGCAAGCTCAACTCAGTAGGCTACAGAGGGATTGCTGCATAACTTGAAGAAAGACTTTGCCTTAAAAGACTTGGGTGAGCTTCACTATTTTCTTGGTATAGAAGTTAACAAGGTACGTGATGGTATAATACTTTCTCAAGATAAGTATGCATCTGATCTGCTCAAACGAGTCAATATGGCTAGTTGTAAACATGTCACTACACCTCTGTCAACAAGTGAGAAGTTATCTGCTTATAAGGGAACACCATTGGGTCCAAGCGATAATAAAAAATTATACAAGTGTCGTTGGTGCATTGCAATACTTAAATCTTACAAGACCAGATATATCTTTTTGCTGTTAATACAGTTTGTCAGTTTTTGCATGCTCCTACTGACATACATGTCACTGGATGGCGGTCAAAAGAATATTAAGATATTTGAGGCAAGACACTAAAATTGGGCTAAAAATAAGCAAGTGCAACTCCATGTTAATTAGTGGCTTCTCAGATTTGGATTGGGCTGGTTCCTTGGATGACAGACGGTCAACTGGAGGTTATGCTATTTTTCTAGGTTCCAATCTGATCTCATGGAGTGCAAAGAAGCAGGCTACAGTTTCCAGATCAAGTACCGAAGCTGAGTACAAGGCGATTGCAAATGCAACTGCAGAGGTCATGTGGATTCATACATTGTTGGAAGAGATTGATGTCAAAGTACCTCCAACAACAAAGTTATGGTGTGATAATTTAGATGCAAAATATTTGTCAGCTAATCCAGTGTTTCACGCAAGAACTAAGCATATTGAGGTGGATTACCACTATGTTAGAGAAAAAGTTATGAGAAAACTGCTACATATTGATTTTGCACCTACAGGTGATCAAGTAGCAGATGGTTCACCAAGGCTATTACAGTTCGACAATTAGAGAACTTCAAACACAATCCGAACCTTAGTCGGTTGTGATTGAGGAGGGGTATTAGATAAACTAGAGTTGTATCTACCTTGTAACATAAGTTGTACTCATGTATATCGGTTTGGCTATTACTATATTTATGGTTTATATTTAAACTATTATAATTACATAAAAATCATTATTACACAATATTAATCATTTTATCGTTTATGCCAAAAAAATATGATATTTATTAGTGTCAACCCTTATGATGATGCATGATTGAGGTATTGTATATTCATCCACTGATGTTGTTTTTATACTTTTGCAGGAGCATGATGCTCGGCTATTACTATATTTTTTTATTTTATCGATGTTAAAACCTAGTATATAGTATATTTTAAGAAAATGTAATAGTTGGTGGTAGATCAATGACACATTTAATAAGAAAAAAACTATCATATCAAAATAGAGAATCAACAATCGATACATAAATATCACATGAACAGTACTAGTCATATTTCTTCACCTCCAATTTATCCCACTTTCTAATTAAATCACTCTTGGCGAGGCATATGGTTCTAGGCAAGGGGATGTTATTTTGCCTAGTGTCACCCACCATTGATATTTCCATGTACTTTATCCTTGAGATACTTTTATTATATGCATGTACATAATATTTTAAGACCGCATAAAGTAAAAAATCGCAATGAAAAATGAAAAGCCAAACTAAATATCTCTCATAATAAATAAAAAATCACTTTGATGATAACACATACAATTTTTCATTGCCGTATGGCCATATGAAATGCTTGTTGATAGGTATGGCTGACCAGCTAGCTCGGCTCGTTAAGGCTCGGCTCGTTTGATAACGAGCCGAGCTCAGCTTGGCTCGTTAAAGTAACGAGCTAAAAATCGAGTTTGGCTCGGTTCGTTCGAAAGTTCGAGCCGGCTCATTAAGCTCGCGAGCTTACTATTATTGAACATTAATGTTATGATAAAAAATAATATTAATCACTATATAATAGTTTAAGTAAGCTAACAAGATTTAAAAGTTTACTTTGTAATTATATTATGAAAATATGTAATATAAGTCAATAAAATAGGATAATATAAATATTTGAGAGCTCAAATAGACTTAATTAGTGACTTACAAGTTGAACAATAAGATTATTTTAACCAAATAATAGTAATAAAACTCTATTTATAAAAAATAATTCTAGTATTTTTATCTCTACCGAGCCTAACGAGCTAATCGAACATATCACGAGCAGTTCATGAGCTGGCTCGTTACGAAAACAAGCTAAAATTGAGGCTCGGTTCGGCTCGTTTAAAGATCGAGCCGAGCTGAACCGAGTCAAACCTATGAACGAGCTGAGTTAGCTCACGAGCCTCGAGCTTTTATGCCAGCCCTACTTGTTGAACATACAGACATTAGATGTATATAATATTGTAATTCTTTCCCCTCCTATGAGTTTTTTTAAGGAACTGATAAGAGTTTTCCGGAGTTTCTGGAAAGTAGGCAACAAGTCAACAGACTTTGGCAATCATCATTGATCTGATATGCCCTTGATTACCAAGTAAAGTCTTCCACAGAAACCATGTCCGGTCAGCATCTGATATGCCCTCGATGCAAGTCACTATCTCATCGTATTTCCTTTGAAATCTAACAACAACTACTTTTAGTTGCATTTCGTCCTCGAACTCCCCTGCCGGCCCGGCCTCTACTCTCCATGCCACCTGTAGAGAGTAGAAACATACGCTAGCCTAAACCGATCGATGGGGGTGTGTCATGGTCACGACCTTCAGCTGGTTCGCCTACGATCTCGCGAGTACCTTTGCCTCCGAGCCGGCCAGACACTCAGTTCAGAGTTCACGGTACGTATCTACCACAGTCCGGGACCAACCAACCAACGAGTGTAAAGAGTGCATGCAGAGCAAGAGACAAATCGAGGCGTAGGCCAAATCCGTGGAACGACGACATATTGCTGTGCCTGCAACTTTTGTAGCGGGCAATCACGGCACGCAATGCGTCGAGCTTCGGTTTCCTGTGTGTGGCTGTGACGACGTACCAGTGGTTCCGGTGGGGGAGTGACGTGCCAACCCGAAGCCGGCCGGTCGGCCGGCGCCCTACACATCCCACTCGCGTACCAACTGTTCGCCGAAAGCACACGTCCGCGCGCCACGTACGTCGTCCGCCCCAATCCGTCGTCGCTTTGCAGCCGGCGGGGGAGCAGGAGCAAAGCGCCGGCGATGATCGCGACGGCTCGTGGCCTCGTGGGGGATTTCTTTACGCTGGCGCGGGCGTGGTGGCGTCCGTGCCGTGCGCGACCCGGCCGGCCGGTTGCAAGTTGCAGCCGTCAGCCAGCCGGCCAGCCGGGGACGGGCGGGCACGGGCACGGCGGATGGGGCGAGCTGGGCTGGCCTGGGCGCGTGTCTAGTGGTGGGGGAGCAGCGCCACCGGTGGGGCGGCGCGAGGGTTCAAAGGCTCCCCCACCTGCGCTGCGGTTGCGGGCCGGTGGAAACGGGATGTCATGCGCGGTGCGTCGCATCGCCACCGCACCGGGCGGCCGGCCGGCGCACGCGCGGACCCGGCCAGCCGGCCAGCCCGACGTGGGCGGGAGGGTCGTCTTGGATGGAAGGGCCGGGCTTGGCTGGCTAGTGTAGGGGCGGTGGCGGCGTCGGGCTGGCGGTCGTCGGTGGGGCGGCCAGGCCGTGACGGCCGGCCGCACGCGCGGCGGTGCGGCGTCATGGACCAGTTGGACAATATTCGGGTCGTCGCGGGGATGCACCGACCCTGCCTGACTCAGCGCCGGCGAGGCAGCTCAAGTACCACTAGATCAAATGCGCCGAACAGAATGTGCTTGTGAACGACAAAATATAAATAAATAGGTCCCAGTATATGATTTGAGCACGTTCCAACAATAAAACTCAACAGATCGGAGCACGTTGACAGGCAGACAGGGCGGCAGCCTTAGTTCAGCAGACCCCTCAGTTCAGCCTAGCTAGTACTGCATTTCTCTATATAAGCTGGCACTTAGCAATTCAATTCAAACTGTTTTTTTTTCTTTTTGAAAAAGAATATAATGTCAACTTGTACAATGCCCGGATCGAGACATCGTTTACTTTACTGACACCTGATTTGTTAAATGCTTAGTGGGAAATGATTAGTCAAGTACGATAATTTTGTTTAATAACGCCTGAGACGGAGGATACCTTTTCCGATTTGTTTTTCTGATTGCTAAAGGAAAACAATGATGACGACGGCTTTCTCATCTTTTTTGAAGTCACTTGATTAAATTTCATAGTAGATCCGCAAACTATTTCTGAAATCTCATCTAGGTCCATGAACTAAAAAAGTGATCATATATGTCCATGATCTATTAAAGGTGCCTAGATGAGACCTAGGTGACTATACTTTTTAAATTCATGAACTGAGATGAGATCTCGGGAATAGTTTGTGGAAATTCACTCAAGTCACTTTAAGCTATTGATGGCATGCATAGAAGCCCTGAATCAGAACGGATGGCTGTTCAGAAGTTCCTAGAGTTGTTATTCGATAGACACGTCTTCGTTCGTAGTATCAGATTTTTCAGATGTCTAACTCAATGAGGTACCATGTCGCACTCAATATCGTTGTAGATAACGACTGTAAATCGCTCAGCATCAGCACCCAATGATTTTGCCCGATTGAGGTGACAATGTCTTGTGTATTAATACTGTATGAATTAGCCTTAACCAGTACGGGCAGAAAAGGATCCCGTTGTAAGATATCGTCTGCTCCTTTAAGGTGAATCAAACAGGCACTTTCTGTAATCTATGATGTCCATTTCATTTAGAAGTTACTGCTACAGCCAGCATTAACCAGATTTATTCTTGGCACATGCCGTTCTGAAAGCCGAAAGAATAGTTTTGGTTTGTGCTCAGTATGCTCACCACGCCCAGAACTAACATGATCATCGAGACAATTTAAGTTCAGACATTTGGATGCATTGTCAAAGGGGGCTAGCTGAAAGACATGAAAAACAATTAGTAAATAATGAAAAAGAAAGTTAAAAAGATGTTCACAACAGGTATGCAACCTGCCAAGCACAAAAATCACACTCTTCCAGAGATATTTGAACAGCTTGAATGGATTGTCTGAATATTCTTACATTCTCATTTAGTAGATCCCAGTTGAACACGAGCGAGGACTGAACCACCTACAAACATTATGCAGCTATCAAGACGGCAAGATAGACAGATCCATTTCCAATTCTTTAGGAAAGGAAAACGAACTTCAGTTGAAACAAAATAATATGGACGATAAGTGCCCTCGACCAGAAGTGACCCCCAATGTAATTTTGCCTGTAAAATGAGCTTCCAAGGCAAGGTGCAGAGGCACATCGTGCAATATAACAATTTGTTGACTTCATTTTTTCAATTGTTCATAAGTTAATTTGAATACTTCTTATACAACAGTTGTTAATCACTGATAACAGTTGTAATGGCTGTGCTAGAAAGTCAGCAAAGAGTATAATAGAAACAGCATAAGTCAAATAATGACATAGCCAATGACAGCATGCGATCTGAAACTCCGACAACAGTTGACGACAGCTAAATTAATACGTGGAAATGCAAAATGTGACACTGGAATTGCAGGGATTGGAATTCATGGGAGCTCTACTTCTTCGAGTTCTTATTCGAGTTGACTACTCATAAAAAAGAAAGTTTACTGACCAATGCTATTCGGGTCTTCAAGTGGATCAGTTTCTTGCTTAATTTTTAGATGAAGCTTTTTTCTTAGTTGTCACAACATTGTTGCGAACAAGGTCCAAAATCAAAATAAAAAATAGTGTGTGTCAAGTCTGTTAAAAACTTAAAATGTATAATTACTCGTACAGTCGTACAGAAAAGCTTCCACATACTACCGACCTCTGAACTATGGTACGAAACATTCTCTTTTTTCGAAAATTGAAAATAACAACCCTACCCTGACAACACGAAAGCATTCAGTGTACTAGCATATAAGATATCAAATCAAATCATTCTTCTGATTTGACGAAAAATACGAAGAAACATTTCAACAAACATCTCCAGCGCACACCTCATGCAAACTAGTAATAGTGTAAAACAGGTGGGTGCCATGGAATTCCTGCCATGAATGAGCCGAGGTACATGTTGCAATGGGGATATCGCGGAAAGCCGAAGCAGATCGTCTCTGATCTCTGAAGAAGGCGGGCCAATCGCCGATGATGATGTATCGTGTGATACCTAAGAAAAAAAACCGGCAATAGCAACTCTGTCTGCAAAGTTTGCTAATTCTCAAGGAGCGCGGAAAAATCTGGGCCGGGACATCGAACATGTTGAATTTCTAAAAAGCCCACCTAGCCACTGCGGCCCATCAATCCCCAGCGGGGTTAGAGGCCAGTCCACAAGAGGCTTTGCTTTTGCTTTTTTTATATACATTATAATCTTTGTGGTTAATCACATCGTAAGTTTATAATTTTACACCATTTAGCATTTTAAAAAATAAATATATTTAAAATGAAACTCAACATTTTATAATACTCACATCAAATTTGAATCTATATTGTAGGAATGTGGCCTTTTATAGGCGAATGCTCGTATAATTTTTTAAAAATATATACTAGAAAGCTAGAAGTCCACTGAGCCCAGTAGTTGCGGCCCATCCAATCCCCAGTGGTATATGAGTTAATTTGTTTTAAAAATAGTTGTTATTAGATTGGCAACTTTTGAAAGATCGCTCGGGTACCGCGCATTCGAGCAAGAAGCCATTTCAAGAAAAAAAAAGTATATTTTTCATCTCTCAAGTATTACAAAAGTGCGATATTCATTCTTTATGTTTTATTTGATTTGGTGCAAATCAATCCCTTAACTAACTTAATTAGTGCATTTATCATTCTACCTTAGTTTAACAATAGTTCAGTGCTATCTAATTGTAGTTTATGCAGCGTCTCCAAGAGTTTGTCAAATTTTACTTGGCAAATCTTGTGTTTTGTCAACTTCTAAAAAGATATGCCAAGTAAAAAAAGAGTTTATCTCCAATAATTTGGCATAATTCACTTGCCAAACCGAGATCTAACTTACATCAGGAATCCTGAGAGAAACAAAATTATGTTTATACCCTTCCACCTCTTAAAAACTTACATCAGAAATCTTTCTATATTCTTTATTTCCTTTTCACCCTCCCACCTAGAGGGAAACGCCGATGGCAACCACGATTCGCGCGCATATATGCGCACGGGGAGGTGAGTTTTGTCAAGTTTCTATTTTTGCCAAGTTGGTTTGCCAAACTGTTGGAGGCTAATTTTTCTTGTTTTGCCAAAATTAGATGGATGCCAAGTTAGTTTGCCAAACTGTTGGAGTTGCTCTTAGGTAGTCATATGAAAATCAGTACTTAAATTAATATGATAAGTAGAAGATATAAAGCTCATAAGAAAAAACCAAAAAAATCCTTTAAATTAGCAACCAATAAAAAAATTATGGGAAGTTTTTGATGGAACTGATTCATATCAAACTTTTAATTCAACATTAGATGTGACCATGTGCTGATTAGTAAACTGATTACATATTTACATGACCTAAACTTATATTATATATGATACTATAAATCATCATTAAACAAATTTAGGGATGATAAATGCATCAATTTAGTTAGTTAAGGGATTAATTTGCACCAAATAAAAATTTAAGGATGAATGTCACACTTTTGCATTACAATGAAAAATACACTTTTCTCCATTTAAAAGAATCCTATTCCTACCTGGGTGGAGAGAAAGTCATCTAAAAAGGTGTAAATAACTATTCGAATTTATCACGTTCGAGTGGGGATTTTTTGCCATACTACGAAAAGAGGGCAATGTCCGGAGCCTTACAATATGGCCCCATTCACTATTTTTACCGTGGGTTGCATATATTACTGTTTTGCTTCAATTTTTACTGTGCATTTAGATAAAAAATATGTCTAGATGCATAATATCTGTGAAACTATAAATTTTATAACGACCTACAATTTAGACCAATGGAGTATTAGTAAACTCACTCATAACAAGAATCCGAACAGAAATTGTCCCTTCCTTCATCAAAGTGAGCCTTACACTACAGGAACAGAACCCTCAAATTGGGCATCATAGCCTCTTCGTTTGGCTGGTAGCTGATGGCTGGTGCTGATTTGTTCTGAGATATGGGTGGCTGGTTGCTGGTGACTAGTTTGTTCTGAGGGAAAAGTACTGCTGGATGGTAGCTGATAAGCCAAACGAACAGGCTATAAGCTCATCAAGTGACAGGTGCACCAGCGAAGTACTGAAGTACTGAACTCGGAGCACTTTAGTTAAGACTTGTACGTAGTAGAAAAGTTAGATTTGCCTAGCCTCGTGCCTCGTGACGTGAACTCCGCCAAAACAAATCCCCGAGTTGTTCAGGAACACACCGGCTGACGATGACTGAGACGACAGCCAACCAACTTAGCATCCATTTAATTCTGGCAAAAAAAAATTGATCTCCAATAGTTTGGCAAACCAATTTGGCAAAACTCACCTCCCCGCGCGCACCAATCGTGATTGTCATCGGCGTTTCCCTATAGGTGGAGGGTGGAAAAAGAAAAAAAAAATAGAGAATGATTGCTGATGTAAGTTTTCAAGATGTGAAAGTGCATAAACATAATTTTTGTTTCTCTCAGGATTCCTGATGTATCAAAATTATGTTTATGCCTTTCCCCTTCTTGAAAACTTGTATCAGGAATCCTTCTATATTCTTTTTTTTTTCACCCTCCCACCGGGATTTGCCACGCCGATGGCAACCAGGATCGGCGCGCGTATATTTACGCGTGGGGAGGTGAGTTTTGCCAAGTTTCTATTTTTGCTAAGTTGGTTTGCCAAACTGTTGGAGCTCAATTTTTCTTAGTTATTTTGTCAAAATGTCATATCCCAGAAGACCGATGACGAGGGAGACGTACTGTAGGCGATACGTTTTCATTTTCAGTTGGCGTATTATGTAATGAACTTGTATGACATGTGGGCCGGGTGGCCGGTGGAGTGTGCGGCCAGTTAAATGCTGAAGCCGAGCGTTGCTGTAAAGACTATGTCTATTATCTGAAGAACAAGTTCTATCAGGGGTTCAGGGTTCTCTGCCCTTCCCCGTCGAAACTCAATTCCTTGGTGTCTCTCACGTCGACGGCGACTCGCCGGCGACCACGGGCGTATCAGTGGTATCAGATTCGACAAATCCTCGGTCTGCTTGCTGTGATTCCACGGAATTCCGTCGATCGAGTCTCGTAAACGCGTACGGTGGAGTGAGGTCGGAATGTGTGTCGCGAACATAGTCACAAAGATCACGGGTCGAACGGGTCGAGGAACGGGGTCGAGACTTTGTAAAATTGTGGTACGAGGGGGTATACCCCTTTGGAACGAGAATTCTAACTTTGGTACGTGAATCCATGGCTAATGGGTCGATGACCCTGGTTCGGTCATTAGAGTCGAGGGTCGCGACCCCAATGGATTAGGGTCGATGACCCCGGAACGGTCAGTACGGTCTAGGGTCGTGAACCAATTATTTTGGATCGACATGAATCCAGTTATATGAAATATAAATCACACATTACACAATCCATTTATGTAAAATTCAAAATAAATAAATAGTTTGACACTCTCTCACAAACTAAGTTTATTTTATTGAATAGAAGCAGGAGGACGACTGATGACGGACGGCAGAGACGCTCCTGCTTCTGCAGCACTGAGTCCTGCTGTCCTGCTCCTGCACTCCTGCGCCTGCATCCTTGCCTCCTGCCGTCCTGCGCCTATGCTGAAGTGTGAACTGCCAACAATATTGAATAGAGACTTCGATTCAGTATAAAACTTTATGTAAATGTAAAAAGACAATGGCATGTATATTGAATCAATTACCTATCAATTCTCGACATCATTCTCCAAATTCTTCCAGCGCAACTGCTCCAGCTTAATCCTAGATTCCTCCAAAGAAGTATCTTCTGGATTTGCATCCCACTTGCTGTTAGGACCTGCTTTGTATTCCTCTGAAAACCTTGACAAGAGCCGAATGTTGGAGTGGACATAGACCAGCTTATCTGCTGTTTTAGAATTAAGCCTATTCCTTTTTACATTGTGGATGTACGAATACGTACTCCAGTTCCTCTCAGCTGAAGAGCTACTGATTGGCTGAGACAGAAGCCTCAAAGCAAGTTCCGACAGATTTGGAGCATAGTCACAGAATTCGGGGTCGAAGCCGCGATCCGTGACCCCGGATCGTCGTCCCAATACACGGGTCGGGGACGACACAGGTCAACGTCCCAATTCTGTACGGGTCGCCGCCCCGTCGCCGAACAGGTTAGGGATGGGGCGAGTCCCAAAACTAGATGGGTCGCCGCCCCAGGGATTCGTGGATCCAGTCCCACCCAGATGGGTTGTCGCTCGATTCGTTGTTTCCGCTCGTCACTCGATTCGTTGTTTCCGCAGGAGCTCAAGAATCAAGATGCAGATGAGGAGGCTTATCGAAGAACCTGGACTCCGAGGCGCCTTGCTCGTCCGTCGCCGCCTCCGTCGACGGTGAAGATGCCGGCGGCAGAGTCACCCCGGCGTTCGTACTGCGTCACCCCCGCGACATCTTGCGCCCCGCCGGTGACGAGACGCCGTAGCCCTATTGCTGCGAAGCATGGAGTCGTGGACAGGGGATCTCATCGGCGGCCGCCTCCCGTCCTTGAACTCCGCTGCTGAGATTTGATTTGGTTTTTCTCTCGAATTTGGTGTATCTTGATTCTCTCTGTTCTTTCGTATGCGAGAAGGCTAGGAGATCTGTACGTAACTCTGTATGTACTATTATTCTTTGCAAAAAGAAAATTTGGCGGGGAGATTTCCCTCCATGTCTCCCAAAAAATTGCTTACCATTTATTCTTATCGCATATGGTGAGAGATTTCCGTCCATTTCCCGCAAAAAAATCTCCTAATAAATCTAAAAAGGAGATGTAAAATTAGGCATCGAACCCACGATCAAAAGCTACTTGGCCAGCTGACGGACTAACCAGTACGCTAAGAAGATAATTGATTTAAAGAAGTGACATTGATTTATTTATACTAGATTTCAATATTAGGAACTGATACAACAATTGATTATTAATTCACCCAAAAAGAGAGGGGGTTATGCCTATGCATGTGTTATTGGAGATGCTGCATAATTATTATAATTATATATGTGGTCTTGTGTACTTTGGCAAATTTGTTTAGATGTGACGGGTGAGTAGTAGTAATTTGTTAGCAACTTATTGCATTATAATTTGTTAGCAACTTATTGCATTAGGACGTGTGCATAGAGAGAGCAGTACATTTTGATAATACAATGGCTTTGCCCCTCGTGTTGCTAAACTCAAAAATACTATTCACCCGTCACATCAAAATATACTGCTCTCTTTATGCACGCGTCCTAATGCAATAAGTTGCTAACAAATTACTACTACTCACCCGTCACATCTAAACAAATTTGCCAAAGTACACAAGACCACATATATAATTATAATAATTATGCAGCATCTCCAATAACACATGCATAGGCATAACCCCCTCTCTTTTTGGGTGAATTAATAATCAATTGTTGTATCAGTTACTAATATTCAAATCTAGTATAAATAAATCAATGTCACTTCTTTAAATCAATTATCTTCTTAGCGTACTGGTTAGTCCGTCAGCCGGCCAAGTAGCTTTTGATCGTGGGTTCGATGCCTAATTTTACATCTCTTTTTTAGATTTATTAGGAGATTTTTTTGCGGGAAATGGACGGAAATCTCTCACCATATGCGATAAGAATAAATGGTAAGCAATTTTTTGGGAGACATGGAGGGAAATCTCCCCGCCAAATTTTCTTTTTGCAAAGAATAATAGTACATACAAAGTTACGTACAGATCTCCTAGCCTTCTCGCATACGAAAGAACAGAGAGAATCACGATACACCAAATTCGAGAGAAAAAACAAAATCAAATCTCAGCAGTGGAGTTCAAGGACGGGAGGCGGCCGCCGACGAGATCCCCTGTCCACGACTCCATGCTTCGCAGCAATAGGGCTACGGCGTCTCGTCACCGGCGGGACGCAAGATGTCGCGGGGGTGACGCAGTACGAACGCCGGGGTGACTCTGCCGTCGGCATCTTCACCGTCGACGGAGGCGGCGACGGACGAGCAAGGCGCCTCGGAGTCTAGGTTCTTCGATAAGCCTCCTCATCTGCATCTTGATTCTTGAGCTCCTGCGGAAACAACGAATCGAGTGACGAGCGGAAACAACGAATCGAGCGACAACCCATCTGGGTGGGATTGGATCCACGAATCCCTGGGGCGGCGACCCATCTAGTTTTGGGACTCACCCCATCCCCAACCTGTTCGGCGACGGGGCGGCGACCCGTACAGAATTGGGACGTCGACCCGTGTCGTCCCCGACCCGCGAATTGGGACGACGATCCGGGGTCACGGATCGCGGCTTCGACCCCGAATTCTGTGACTATGATCATGATTACAGAGATGCTCTGACTCAACTTTTGGAATTACAGCAAACAAACACTATAGAAAGCTATATTGCCTCTTTTGAACAGTTGCAATATCAGATTGCTAAGCACAATAGTCACTTGGGAGACTTGTTTTTTGTTACACAGTTTATGAGAGGACTGAAGTCTGAAATCAGTGGAGTTGTGCAAGCCCAGGTGCCTGAGACCATGGATAGAGTCATCCTCCTGGCTAGAATCCAACAATAGGTGTTAGACAAAGGTAAACTGAAGTGGCCAAGAGAAACAGTCCCTCAGAGACAAGGCTTGAATACCACCAGAAATGAAACCAGAAAAACCTTGCAAAATAGTCCCTTGTGGAGGGAGAGATAGACTAGGGATTACAGGAGAGCTAACAACCTGTGTTATTTCTGTGCTGAACCATATGATGCAAATCACAAGAATGTGTGCACCAAGAGGCCTCAACAGACAGCTCAAGCAAATGCACTGGTCCTTAACAGTTTAGATGTTAACCTTATTGAGGAAGTACTGAACCAGTTGGCGGTGGAAGATGTGTTAGCTGAGGATTTTTGCAACTTGTCTCTCAATGCAATCTCTAGGACTGACAAAGGTGAATGTATGAAGATCAGGGCCTTAGTGAACAACAAGGTGATGCTTATACTGGTTGACAGTGGCAGCTCTCACAGTTTTGTCAGTCAGGCTTTCTTGCAAACTGTGGGGGTTACATCTAAACCAACCAAGTCAAGACAGGTTAAGTTAGCCAATGGAACAACAATGGTCACTAATCAGTGGGTGCCACAAATGAGTTGGTGGGCATCTGGCTATACATTACACTCTGATATGAGAGTATTGGAGTTGGGAGCATATGATGCAATACTGGGATATGATTGGCTCAAACAACATAGCCCTATGAGCTGTCATTAGGAGCAAAGAACTATACAGTTTGAAGAACATGGTGAAACTATTGTGCTACAAGGAGTTCCACAGTTCGACAACCAACTCCACCCTATCTATGTGGAACAAATGTGCAAGTGGGCAAAAGGCAATGACATTTGGGCCTTAGCTGTGGTGGAAGTTGTGCCTGATAAG
Organism: Cenchrus fungigraminus; assembly: GCA_036936925.1. Lineage (NCBI taxonomy): Eukaryota > Viridiplantae > Streptophyta > Magnoliopsida > Poales > Poaceae > Cenchrus > Cenchrus fungigraminus. The sequence goes on along the minus strand of CM072772.1, from coordinate 14,741,306 downwards.
ACAACTTCACCTGCACATCCAACTCTTGACCAAGTGCTGGACAAATATGAAGAGGTGTTTCAGGAACCCAATTCTTTGCCACCAAGCAAATTTTATATATGATCACCACATACCACTAGTTCCTGATGCCATACCAGTGAATGCAAGACCATATAAATACTCACCACAACACAAGGATGAAATAGAAAAACAAGTCAAGAAATTGTTGACAAAAGGGCTGATTACTCCTAGTACCAGTCTGTTTGCCAGTCCAGTGTTGTTGGTCTTAAAGAAATATGGGAGTTGGAGATTCTGTGTAGATTACAGGAGGCTGAACTCAATGACTATAAAGAACAGTTTTCCTATGCCACTTATTGAAGAGATACTGGATGAGTTGGCTGGCACCCAGTATTTTACCAAATTAGATATGAGATCTGGTTACCACCAAGTGAGAGTGAGAGCTGAAGATGAGCATAAAACAGCTTTCAAAACCCACCAAGATCACTACCAATTTAAGGTAATACCTTTTGGACTCACTAATGCCCCTGCTACTTTCCAGTGTATCATGAATGAGGTTCTGGCTCCATTCCTCAGAAAATTTTTGATGGTCTTTTTAGATGATATTCTTATCTATAGTCCCACTCTAGAGGATCACATCAAACATATTGTGATGGTGTTGGACAAAATGAAAGAACACCAGTTGTATATGAAGAAAAGTAAATGCTCATTTGCCCAGCAGAAGTTAGAGTACTTAGGCCATATTATATCTGTGGAAGGGGTGTCTACTGACCCAAGTAAAACTGAAGACATGCTGAAATGGCCTACTCCAACAAACACAACTGAATTGAGGGGATTTCTTGGCCTCACTGGGTATTACAGAAAGTTTGTCAAACACTATGGAGTCATTGCCAAGCCATTGACACAGTTGCTTAAGAAAAACCAATTTGCATGGAATGATAGAGACCAACAAGCTTTTTTTTGAAAAAGAGCCCAACAAGCTTTTGAGAGCTTAAAACAAGCCATGGCCACCACACCAGTACTAGCTTTGCCAGATTTCAGTAAACCGTTCTTGATTGAAACTGATGCTTGTGATCATGGGATTGGGGCAGTCCTTATGCAGAGTGATCAGCCAGTGGCATTTCTCAGCAAGGCATTAACTGAACAACACAAGCATTTATCCATATATGAGAAAGAATTCTTAGCTTTAATCATGGTTGTTGACAAGTGGAGGCAATACTTGCAGTCTCAAGAGTTTGTCATTAGAACTGATCACAAGAGCCTGGCATATCTTAATGAACAGAATTTGCATTCTGAAATGCAAAGGAAAGCTATGAGTAGAATGATGGGATTAAAATTCAAAGTTGAGTATAAGAAGGGAAAGGAAAATGTGGCTGCAGATGCTCTCTCTAGGATGAATCATCTATTTGCCATTCAAGCTGTGTCTAGTCCACAACCAGTGTGGGTTCAAGAATTACTCAATTGTTACTCAACTGATCCAAAAGCACAGGAACTCATGGCCCAGTTAGCAATCACTAATCCTGATGAAAAAGGGTTTATGTTAGAAAATGGGTTGATCAAGTACAAAGGGAGTTGTGGGTGGCACAGAACTCTGCTATGCAAACTAGACTGATAGCAGCTCTACACTCCGAGGTCACTCTGGGGTCCAAGTGACTTATCAGAGAGTTAAAAAGCTGTTTCAATGGAAGGGTATGAAGGCTGATGTGGAGGATTTTGTCAGACAATGCACATTCTGTCAACAGGCCAAGCATACACACACATCCCCAGCAGGTCTGCTGCAACCATTGCCTATACCCAATGGAGCATGGCAAGACATAACCATGGACTTCATTGAGGGGTTACCAAAATCTGAGGGGTTCAATGTCATCCTGGTGGTAGTTGACAGGTTTACCAAATATGCACATTTCATACCTCTCAGACATCCATTTCAAGCAAAAGGAGTAGCCAGAGCAGTATTTGAAAATGTGGTGAAGTTGCATGGCGTTCCCAATTCTATTGTCTCTGATAGGGACAAGATATTCACTAGTATTTTTGGGACTGAATTGTTCAAACTGATGGGCACAAAACTAATGGACAAACTGAGAGAGTGAATCAATGTTTGGAAATATACTTAAGGTGTGCAGTACACAATGAGCCAAAATAGTGGAAATCCTGGTTGTCACAAGCTGAATTTTGGTATAACTCCTCACATCATTCATCCTTGGGATGCTTTCCTTTCCAAGCACTATATGGCCATGAACCCAACATTGGAGTGGTTCCTGTGGTGACAGCCGCAACAAGCCCAACTGTGGCAGAGGTTATCAAAGAGCTTCAAGATCAGGCAGTGGTGCTGAAGAAACACTTGGCCAGAGCTCAGAACAAGATGAAACTTACTGCTGATAGGCACAGGACACAGCAAGAACATCAGGTTGGAGAACAAGTCTTGTTGAAACTGCAGCCGTATGCACAGACTTCACTGGTGAACAGACCATATCCAAAGTTGGCATTCAAGTACTATGGTCCTTATGACGTAGTGGAGAAGACTGGCAAGGCTGCTTACAAATTGAAACTACCTGCGGATGCCCTGATTCATCCGATGTTTCATGTTTCTCAGTTAAAACCTTTTCACTCTGATTATACTCCTGTTTTCTCTGAACTTCCTTCGGCAGCAACACTGGGCCAGGGCAATATTACGCCAGAAGCAGTGTTGGGGAGGCGAATGGTCAAGAAAGGAGGCAAGGCCGTGCTACAAGCTAAGATCAAGTGGAAGCATATTCCGGAGGAAGCGGCGACCTGGGAAGACTGGTACGTGTTGTTGAAGAAGTTTCCAAGCTTTATTGCTGGAGGACCAGCAATGTCTGAAGGGGGGAAGATGTCATATCCCAGAAGACCGATGACGAGGGAGACGTACTGTAGGTGATACATTTTTGTTTTCAGTTAGCGTATTATGTAATGAACTTGTATGACATGTGGGCCGGGTGGCCGGTGGAGTGTGCGGCCAGTTAAATGCTGAAGCCGAGCGTTGCTGTAAAGACTATGTCTATTATCTGAAGAACAAGTTCTATCAGGGTTCAGGGTTCTCTGCCCTTCCCCGTCGAAACTTGATTCCTTGGTGTCTCTCACGTCGACGGCGACTCGCCGACGGCCACGGCGTATCACAAAATTAGATGATGCTAAGTTAGTTTGCCAAACTGCTGGAGATGCTCTAAGTTAAATTTTGATTTGGCAAGTGAGTTATACTAAATTGTTGGAAATAAACTCTTTTTTTCTTAATATATTTATACCAAGTAAAATTTGGCAAACGAAGACGTTATAAACACGTCGGGCAACCATCGTTTTATTTTCGGTGACACACAAACACAAAAGATCTTTTTTCATTCTGGGGATGATGAAAAGTCCGTGCACCGGTGCACGCAAACACCGGCGCTGCCGCCTGTCGCGCTCGCGTGGCGACTGCCAAATCTTGGACGATTCCACGGCGCGCATCCTCGCGCGCTGCCCACGCCGCCGAAGCGGGCCCCGCGTGCTCCCCCCACCTGTCAACACCGGCTCCGGCCACCGCATCCTTCCCGTTCCGGTCCATGACAACCGACCCCACTGCACCGCCGTCCCCGCGCGTCATACGGGAGTCGGGAGGGAAGTTTGTTTGGTTTGGCCCAGGGGCAGAGTAGCAGCAGCAGGTGAACAGATCCAGCGTCGTCGCGGGCAAGCTGGCTGCTGAGCCATCACCGCGCAGCGCAAGGCAGGCACGGAGGCACCCCTCCCTCGCAAGTCACGCACAGGCACAGGGGAGGCGGAGGGAGGAGGAGGCGACGAGACGAGACGAGGGAGATACTTGAGTTTCTCCCAGGAGCCCAGGAGGACCCTCGCCCACCACCAACTCCCGCCGCCCGCGCCGCGGCGCATCATTCCTTGCCAGCGGCCCACGCAAATCCCAAATCCCAAACCCCGCGCCGATGGCCACCAGCCCCCAGCTGCCCGGACCCCCCAGCCGCCCGCCGCGCCGCTCTTATACTACGCCGTCCCGGCAGCCGCAGCAGCGGCTCGCTGCTTAATCCGTTCGCGTTGCGTGCTCCCGCCTGATTCGCGTGCGCGTCCCGGGGGGAGGGGGGGTTGGCTGGCTGGCTGGCGGCCGCGGGACTGGCCGACTGGGCGGGCACTGCGGCCTCGGCGGCGGGGAGATGCTGGGGTCCGGGCTGAATCTGGTGACCACGGTGATCGGCTTCGGGATGAGCGCCACCTTCATCGTCTTCGTCTGCGCGCGCCTAATCTGCGGCCGCGCCGCGCGGGCCGACGCCGACGCCGCCGACGCGGCCGCGGTCGCCGCGGCGAGGGCGCTGGCGCAGCCGCCCGCGCCCTTCGACTTCGACGTCGAGTTCCGCAACGTCGCGGATCTCGACCGCACGGTGAGCGCCCATCTTCCAACTCCGGCCGCTACCGTGCGTACCATTTACATGCTTACGTTTGCCAAGTAACGAAGCACCTTGGGGTTGCTTGGTGATCCCAAGTCATGCTCGGGGCCAGCTCGGGGAAATGGTCCTCTGTTCCATTCTGTTTTACACGCTAGAACACAGTTCAACCTTTTCAGTCACATTGTTGTGTTACTTAGTCATGTTTATATGATGCCCCATAAAGTAAATAGTTCAGCAAAGTTAGACCCAACTAGCTGCAAATAGTTAGAGACCACCACCGACCCACAACTGTATGAAAACGAACAAAAGGAAGTAACATGGGCTGGGACGTATGATGAACTTGCCAGGCTGAAAGCTGTCATGTGAGATGCAGCTCCTATTTTTATAAACTCTCCGTGAAGTAAGCTTGTTGACATGACAGCATGTCATAGAAGTCCTGTTCTTGTAGAATATAAACAAACTCCCCTTGGCCGAATAATTCTGCATAAGATTGGTCTTTGCTAATTGAATTGGCTGTAGTAATAGAAAGTTAGTCACATGTCCATATAGTGTTCAGAACATTCACAGCAGACTGGGCAATGTGGTTATCATCATGGATGTCTTGGTTAGCTACTGTTATTTTAGTCACTCATGGTATTTCTCACCCTGAAAATTGAGAGGTGACGTATACGGTCCTCCTTCCACATCCTCTGATTTGTCTGAACCATGGACAATAGTATCAAGAATATTATTAATGTTTGTTGCATCAATTAATAGGTTGGTAGGCATGTGTATCATCTGTCTCGATCATGGATATGATACATATAGCAAAGTGTCTTTTTAGTTGTTTAGTGGTAAGTTAGAATTTGGGGTCATATTGTGGCTAGCATTGAGTCCTATCAGACCTTTACAACTGTGCTAACTTTCCGGTGGTGACTGAAACTGAAAGTGGACAAATGCAAAGGATTTGTCTTTTGCAAAGCTAAGCATGCACATTAGTTTTCTATTTCCCTGTTTTAAAATATTGCTCGGTATTCTATGCTTTCTTTCATTTCCCAATTGCATAGGTGTGGTTTTGCACAGCCCAACTGCACTTTATTTATGCATCTTTATTTGCTACCAAAATACTGATAAAAAATTGTCATGGAAAGCTATGTATGACTGAGGAATACTTTAGTCGATGCATTAGCTTTAGTCTTATGTCCAATATACCATTGACCTGAAAAATGGAGATAAGTAGATAACTCTTCCAACTTTCAGCTACGAAGATTGAGATCACTCTAAGATGTTAACAACTCCCGTGAACGCTACAGAGTTTACATTAATGAATGGATATTTATTTTTATGCATTATGTTTCCACTTTTTTTAGAATCATTATGTTTCCGCGTTGTGATCCTCCCGTGTCAGTTTACTTACAGCTATCCAGAACAGGCTTTGTGTTTAAAAAATAACATTGTTTATTTCATTTTGTTCAATAGATTGAGCGTTCCCGCAGTGGGTTGGATCCTTTTGCTGTTGCTGCAATTCCTACAATGAGTTATAGTTCTGAGGCCTTCCATTCAAAAGATGATGCCCAGTAAGCAAACAGTGCATAATCTAGTGTTCATTTACTTCCATGTTTGCAAATGTTCCGCCATTCCTTCAACCAAAATGTTCATTCACAGAGGGTTAATGTTCACACGATATCTGTGTGTATACCAGTCGGTTAAGAGGTTTTTTATGGTACACAATACGACCTGTACGACCGGTTGGAAAAGGACTCGTATGTAATAGAAAAGGACCTATATGTAAGGATCCAACGGTTGAGATTAATTCTATACGACCGGTTTTTTTAGCTGTTGTACGGTAGTATTGAAAGGTCGTATGACTCTATGAGTAGTATAAGGGTATTTGCGGAAATGTAAAATGTCAACGGAGGGAGGAGGATACCGTGCGCACGAGTGGCCCGGGTGAGTAGCGGGGATTTTTTTCTAAATAATATATGTCAATCAAATTACCATTTTACCCTTAGAGAAAAAACGAAAAAACTGATAATACGACCGTACGACCGTTAGGTCGTATTGTGTACCGTAAAAAACCTTTCGGTTAAAATGGTGATAATTGGATTGTCAAAGCCTCCATAATTTTCAGTCTTTGTTATTGGGTGATTATAAGTTCTGAAGCATAGCTGCAGTGGTTTGTCAATCTGAACTGAAAGATGCTATGATTAAGTGAAGCACTTAAATGGACTAGATTTTTCGATTCAAAAATCATCTAATGGAGAACGATGTTGTCTAGAACAAGAAGTAAATCTGCCCGTTGTTTGTATTTTCTCTCTTGTAACTGTGGGAAGGTCTGATAATTGAGCCCTAACATTCAATAATGACTATGCTTGGCATATAAGCAATCAAATGCATAACTGTGATTAAACAACCATCCTGATTATGTACATTTACAGGTACTATGTTCTGTTTATGTGGAGACATTTATTATGACCTGTATTCATCAAATACCCTGGTGTTGTTTTTTGTTTGGAACAGCCATAGGTAGCACAGACAGTTGTCTGGTGTATGTTTCTTTAAAGCAAGCAGCTAGTTTCTCGCCCATTTGATATTGTATTGTCTGCAGTGCAGTTTTTTCTGTTATTGAAAAATAAGATATCTAAAATGAGACATGCTTATTAGATTAGACATATTCTAGTATTTGATAGTTTAGGAAGTTAAGAGAGGATTGTTTCTGATAGAATTATATTACTACGTTGCTTATTGTTGATGTCATTATGGCAATTGAATAGTTGCATAGATACATTTACGAGGTATGTTTACTTCTAACTGAAAAAAGAATAACATGCTCCTAATTTTCTTTGACAGGTGCTCAATATGTTTAGGTGAATACAGAGAAAAAGAGATACTTCGTATAATGCCCACATGCCGACATAACTTCCATCTTGAATGTATAGATGTATGGTTACGGAAACAAACGACTTGCCCGATATGCAGGATCTCATTGAAGGACCAAGCTGGTGCAAAATCTGCTGCATCGCCTCTCCGTGGCCTCCCTCAACTGTTGGGACACCCGGAGAGCTCTGCCAATAGATCGCCTCATTGGATACTTCCAATTCACCGCGATCGCACTGGTGGCAGACAAAACAGTCCAACCTCACAAGAGTCACTGGAGGTGATCATTGAAATCCAGCCACAAAGTCATTGAGGGCATGGGTATACAGGGTGGAAATCAAGAGAAATTGGTGAGGCTATACTGTTGATGTCGAGCATCAAAAGGATCTTGCCGTTGCAGAACCCATGCTCACAGCCTGTTCGTCCTGCACCACAGTAGTTGGGTACAGAATGAGAGCGCATTCATTTGTTTGGCCGCCTGGTGTCTAGGCATTCTTTGTACATCTCGAGCTGTAGGTTAGCAACTTTCCTTTCGCCACGGCTGTTCGTGGTGTTTTTTATTCTTCTTTTTTGATGCTTTGTTGTTTGTATGTTGTAAAGAAATGATATACTGATCAGATTCGGAGTTGCGAGAATATTTGCAGCTGCTCCGCCCGTCAATAAATCGCCGATGCTCAAGGGAGCAGTGGTGGCCCTTGAACCTGCACAAACTGCTGCTTCCTACTCCGTATTTCCCAGTTCCGATCACCATTGTTCTTCCTTGGCCCTGATGATCTGCAGATCCTCTTTCACTTTCAACGCGAAATTTGAAAAATTCCCTCCTGTGCTGACTACTCGTTGTTCTCATGTTCCCTCTTTTTTCCAGGCTGTGTGTTAAACTCCTGTACCAGCATCGGTGACGTTTCATCAGCGACCGGGACATTTCGCGCTGGTCACTCGTCCCCCCCTGTTTCTCTACTGTGAGCGGCTGTAACTGTAATGACACGTCACCTTCCACGACCGGCTGTTGCGACACTTCACTGTCCCAGGGGCACAGCACAGTCGTCCCGGCTCTGCCTGGCAGCGATTCAGCTCTCGGTGTAAACCGTGTTAAAAGGAAACTGACGAAGCTTGAAATGGAAAAGGGTAAAGCATCACGAGTTGCGAGCGGGGAGCTGCGTGGCTCGCGCGCGTCAGATCAGTCGGCGCCCCACGGCGGCAGCCTTTGCAACCTGCCGCCGCCGCGGAGCGCGAGGCAGCTGGAGGCCGTGGAGGGCGCGGCGCGCGGTTCCGTGTGCGCCCTCCAGCCTTCCACGCGGCTTACTGCGTGCGTGCGTGCAACGAAGCCGCGGGACCGTGACGTCTCCCAGAATGGGAGGTTTTCCGGCCGACTTGTACCTCCGGTGTTCCGGCTGGATGCCACCCGGCCGGTTTCCTTGCGATCGTGCTCATACATGGGAGGGCTAGCTATCGCCTATCAGGACTTGGGAAACGGAACTGTGAACGGAGAGATACGATACTATACTATACGGGGCAGGTACTCACTCACAAAGTCACGTGCCCCCAACTCATACGGAGAATAAGCTCTGTGTACCAGTGAAGAGAATTTACCAAAATTCAGAAGTACGGCTTCAGGTGGACACTGTTTAATCGAGACGGGGAGTTTTATGCAGTTGCGGATTTGTTAACCGTGGACTGGATTACGCCGGGATGACGGCTGTTTCCTCCGCGACATGCTGATCACACCCCCCCAGATTCAGTCCGCCAGGGCCCAGGGCGCACCCACCACGCTCGGATTATAAAATTTGCGTCGAGCCGAGCGAGTTCGTCGTGTACATACACGGGCGATGAACTGATGATGATGTTGTCGCCGATGGAACGGATAAGAAAAAGGCGTAATTTGCTGTTTTCCGCGAGCAAAAAGAAGAAGAAAACGGCCGCGGAGACGACGTGGACGCTCCGTGGCTTCTCGCTTTTTATAGGCGGTTTTAAAGACGCCGGTACGCGTCGGGTCCTATACATGTCGCGTCGACCTGAATTTTCTGAGCTCACGGGAACTATTTATTTTACCCGCACGTATAGTGAGTGTCCCTTGCTTGCTTGCTTGTTCCGTCAGTCAGAGCAACCGGATCTGTTGCTATGGATCGAGCCGAATCATTGCATGGCCGTGAGGCTGTCCTCTTGCATACTGTAATCCGATATAGTACTATAACCTGGTGGTGTGGTCTGGGTTTTGCACGATTTTTGTATGTGTGTAGGAGTATCTATTACTACCACCGTGTTTGCGCTAGCTATTTCAGTTTGTTGTAGCGTAGCCGTACGTCCTATACTCTCGATCTGATCCTCTTGCGGGTTGCATGCGGCATTCACAGAATCTCCTTCCAACTGGATTAATTGTACTTAATACAGTAAAGATGCTTGTCCGAGACATAAGTACTACCTTTCAGATGGCCAATCAAGGGCATAAATCGTGCTAATGAAAAATCTTCACCCTCGACAACTCGGATGCACCTCGCGCCGTACGCTCACGTGGTCAAAAGCACGCAGCCAAAGCGTTGTCCGGACATGATCCGCCAGTTGCAACGCTAGCTGCTGGTACGCGCGCGCGTACGTTCTATTAGCGTGGATTCCGCGGCGGGGGGACGCTTGGTCGGTCGCGTGACACCCGCCGCAGTCATCGTCGTCTCGTCGTCGTCATGCTGCCCTCGCCAACTCGACTCGCGGCCGGGGAAAGGAAAAAGGTCAGGTCGCCGAGCACCGAGCGGGGAGAGGCATGGGGCAGGGGCCACTGGCCGTGACAAAAGCGCACCGACCCTGGCGCTCACGACCACTTGCGTGCCGGCGAGTGGCGATCCGCGCGCGGCGAGCTAGTACGTTTTCTTTGTACCACCAAAGGAGAACTGATTCTTCCCAGTTTCCCACCGGCCAAGTCCACATACAACCTCCGATATCCGATCCGATCCCCCGTGTGCATGCATGCACGAGTCTCCATCGTCGTCGGATACTGTCGGAGTATACGTCGTGTACGTGTTCTCGGGGCTTGGTATGGGAACTGAACGCGCGGCACGAGCTTATTCGCTAGCCTTCTCTTGGAATTGAAATGTGGCGGCAGGTCGGCGCAGAGGACTCGTGTGGTAGTGAAGAAAACTAGAGTCAAAGATACTTACTTCCTTGAGCCAAAGAAGGTACCCTATTTTGTCTCTCGATTGCCATAGTCTGAGAGAATTTTTCTTTTGTTTTTTTTAAACAGAATAAGAGCAATGTTATGTCATATCATATAAATAAGAAGAAGCAAGCGGATCTTACATAAGGTTTAATATTACATAGCAATTAACAAAGGATTACTCGTAATCAACGAAAATAGCATGAAGGATTACTCCCACTCCGGGTTGCCACACAAGCAGCGCGTCACAACCAACCTCCATATTACACTTTGATTGCCACGGTCTAAGATATTTTTTTATTACTAACATAAAAGCTACAGCACCCAGTGGCGGAGCCAGGATCGAGCCCAAGGGGGGCTCTCCCTGTGCTTCTTCCACCTCCGGCTGCTCGTCCTTCATTGTTTGTTGCCAAAATAGTAGGAGGGGCTGAGGGGGGGGGGGGGCTAAAAGTGCACTTATACTTAACACACAATTCACTATTCAAACCGGAAAGATGAAACGATTTCTTGGTTTGGGTGAATAACATAGTCCTCACCCTTAGGCTATTTTTGTCATAACAAAAGTAGTGACATGAACATCCTCACTTGAATTGCATTGGCAAGCCTTACCACAAAAAATGATCTCATTTTCATGAAAGCAAGGTGCCCTATATCCGATCCCACGTCTAATTCAGAAAAATGTGGCTATAACCCAAGCACAACAGTAGCTACCTAGCTAAATTAGGCATGAGCTAGGTAGCACTACACACAAGTGCAAAGGGTGGAAATATGGCCTTAATAACTACACTAGGTAGCAACACCATGCTCCAACATAAGAGCGAAATAGGTTGCAACCAGGGTTAAAAATCCCAACCGGAACCGGTCCGGATACCGCAGTTACCGGTGTAACCGGTCCGGACCGGTTCCGGTACCGATCGGTTCCAAACCGGTGGTTTCAAAATTTTGAATTTGAATTCAAAAAATGGAAAATTCTCAAAAAAAATCTCAAAAGTACTTCAAGGTGTGTATAATCTAATGGTGTCAAAAAATTTCAAATATACATTCATTTAGTATACTTTGTGGGCATTAGAAGTTCAACGTTGAACTTCTAATGCCCACAAAAAATACTAAATGCACTAATATTTGAAAATATTTGACACCATTAGATTTTATGCACCTTGAAATATTTTTAGAAATTTTTCTTTTATTTTTCAATTTTTTAAATCAAATTTGAAAACCCACAAAATTCTTCACTGCGCTGTTTTTTTTGTTCAAAACCCTAGTAACCGGAGCTAACCGCCCGGTAACCAGAGCTAACTGGTTGGCTAACCGGTCCAAACCGTTTGAACTAGCAGTTTTGGTTTGGAATTCGAATTCAACTGGTTTTTTTGGTAACCGGTCAAACTGGTCTGGCTAACCGGAACCGGACCCTGGCGGTTTGAGCGGACCAGTCGTGAAAAAAACCCTGGTTGCAACACCATTTCTGGCATAAGGCTCGTGCTAGTTGCAACAATAATTATGAATTTCGCGACTCGGAAAAATCTACAGCAACATTAATTGCACTTGAACCAACACAATTATTTTTGTGCTATCCATGATTTTATTCGCTGCACGTATACATGCATACCTCTCCCTTGGGTTAAGAAACACGTAGGAATAAAAACATCTGCTCCCTCTGGTTCCCTATTAGAAGTAGTTTTGGACCAGGTTTGAGTCAAATATTGGGAATATAAATCATGAATACCTTTTAAGTCGTTGAGTTTGAAAATGTGAAAATCATGTAAATAGATTTGTCTTGAAAATTACTTTCATAAGAATATACATATTTAACTTTCCAATAAAGATTTTTATAGAAAAGAGAAGTCAAAGTTGTGCTTTGGTGACCGTGTCGCTGTCCTAAACGACTTCTAATATGGAACTGGAGGGAGTACCACGTATTCATCAAACAGTTCGTTTTGTGTTTCTTAAAGGACGCCAAAAACTCTGCCACGAGTTTGTTAAAAATAAAAAAGAGCTGATTTATTTAATTTTTTGGGTGAAAAACGTTTGTGAAAAGCACACGAATAATAACAACTTCACCAGGCCTCTTGCTCAATAGCCGACTACCCAACAATTACCAGAATCACTTTCTAAAAAAATATCAGAACCACTCACGCCTGCAGACTGACTCATGTAACAATTTGAATTGCAATACACACAAAAGCCACAAAAAAAAAACGAAAAACGAAAAAAAAAACACAACAACTTGCACAGCACTCACACGGGAAAAAAAACTAATCCTAACACATATAGATATTCAATTCGCTTTATGGCGTAGCTTTATGTGTAGTATTCTTATATATGTTCCCCCGTCGAGCACGCACCAACCCCGGGTTCATGCATGTGGCTGATCCGAATCAACAGAAACAGCAGCGTCAGTGATATTTGTCAAACCCCTCTGTCTGAAATTAACAGGGCGCCGCTATATCCCGAAACGCGGGCAAGCAAAGGCTGGCTACTAGGAGGACGGACAAGCTCTCATCAGGAGCTTGCTCGTCCAACCACACCTGCGTCCTGCGTGCGACCACGACGGCAGCCTTCGGTGAACGAACGTAGCGGAGACAGATGGCCGCCGCGGGGGACGGAGGCGGCCCCGCCTGGCAGCGCCGCAACCCCAGCACCCGTCAGTCCGTCAGCCACAGAACCTGCCCCCACGTCCGGCCCGCGTATCTCGCGAGTCGAGCGAGCGAGGAGGGAGGGAGGGGCCCGATCCCCAAAAGGGTGAGAGAATTAGCGCCAATCACCTGTCCGCGGGAGCGCTAATGACAGAGCTCACACAACCCCCGCGCGCGAAAGCTAGGCTACTACCGCGCTAATTAGAAAGGCGGACAGCGACGGCGCCATCTCGCTGTCGCGCCGGGGAAGAAGAGACGAAGCAGAGGCTCAGCGGTTTTATCCGGGTTGCGCTTAAGTTTTAGGTGCGCTGCTGTCTCCTCGTGCGCTTTGCTTCCCAGGCACCAGCTCAGCGCAAGCCATACAACACAACAACATGCGGCGCCATCCCCCGCTCGAATTACGCGTCTGCCGCCCGCCTCCTCCGTCCCCGATCTTCTGTATGCTTTGCTAGCTCCTCCCCGATCTTTTTCACCATGGCGACCCGCACGCTATCTTCCCGCGCTTCTTTACCAACCCATATATACCCGCATCCCCCCTCGTCCATCTCATGACACCTATAGCTAGCTTGCTCTCCTCGCGGCACAAGTTATATACAGGCGCACACTCGCACACAAATCGAGACGCACACTTCATCATCAGTTGCGTGCACCATATAGCAGATAGGTAGGTAGGTGTGCATATAGGTGCACTGCAGCAGGTGATCGAGGAATTCGGCACATGTCAGTAGGTAACCAGATAGATGGTCGTGCCCTAAGGGTTCATGGCTGAGCAGCAGCCGCCGCCTGCGTCGTCGTCGTCGTCATCGCCGCCGGCTCTTCATACTTCACCTTCCCCGACGGTGCAAGTGCAAGTGCAAGCGGGGCTGCCGCCGAGCCACCACCACCAGGCTTCCGGTTCGGGTCCCGCCTCGCCTCATTCTCCTTCCCCGGCGGCGGTGCAGGGCGCCCCCAGCGACGCCACGGCGCCGGCGATGATGGCCACCGCGACGAGCTCGGGGGAGCCGTCGCCGCGGTCGTCCGGGAAGCACGCCTTCTACCGCGGCATCCGGTGCAGGAGCGGCAAGTGGGTGTCGGAGATCCGGGAGCCCCGCAAGGCGCGCCGCATATGGCTCGGCACGTACCCGACGGCCGAGATGGCCGCCGCCGCCTACGACGTGGCGGCGCGCGCGCTGCGCGGGGCCGACGCCGTCCTCAACTTCCCCGGCGCGATCGCCTCGCGCCAGGCGCCAGCATCCGCGTCCCCCGCGGACATACGCGCCGCGGCGGCGGCGGCGGCCGCCGCCGCGCAGCTTGAGCACCCGCAGCCGCTGGGTGGCGAGGCTGCTGCCACCGCTAATCCTCCTCCCGCCGCCGCCGCACAGGACAGGCACCACCACCAGCACCATGGCATGATGAGCAGCAGCGCTACGGCCGACGACGCGGCGGCCTACACGCCGCATCAGCAGCAGCAGGGAATCTGCAGTGGCGAGTTCATGGACGAAGAGGCGATCTTCGAGATGCCGCAGCTCCTGCGGAACATGGCGGCGGGGATGATGATGAGCCCGCCGAGGCTCAGCCCCGACTCCTCCGACGAGTCGCCCGACCCGTCGGAGGCCGGGGAGAGCCTCTGGAGCTACCATGACCCTTAAACTGCATTGCTCAGTAGCACACACACCTAGCTAAGCCCATATGGACTTGGCCTAGTGTGGTAATAAAACAAATTATAGTGAACTAGTACAACCTGTAGCGAACAAGAATTAATTGTGGCAACAACAACAGGAGCAGAAGGTACAAACATGGACCCCGGCCGGCCGGTGCAGCGCAGCGTCATCTATATATCTGCAGGTAATACAAGCAGCGTAGTGTGACATGCTCGATCGCTAGTAAGAGTACTAGTTAATTAATTACCAGAGAGCATCCATTTAAGTGCTACTAGTGTGCTACCCTTTACAATTTCCTATTTCTCCACTTTATTCGGTACTCATTTTTCCATTTCTAGTTTCAAGTGATTCGACAAGATTGATCGAGCAAAGTCCAATTGTTGATGCAATTGGCGTATTTTTCTAGTTTTGGTGTAAGATCAAGCTAGCACATGTTTTTGATGTGCCAAGTGGATCGTAGGGGGGACGCAATTAACTATATATATTATATTTTGTGCGGGTGTCATTGCGTTTGTAGACACAAGGAAAAAATATTTGTGATATATGGTCCCATGGATAAGAAAATAGGTGTGTACATGCATATGCTCCAGGAGCAATACCTTTCAATAGAGTGCTTAACTTTTGGTGGTGTTTAGTATATGCATATATTGGGGATGTTGGCAGTTGAGATGATCAAAAGGGAAAGGTGTCGCCCTCAAAAAAAAAAAAAGGAAAGGTGTTAGGTGGCCAATCTCTTGGTTCGTTCTAGCTGTTTTTCACCGCGCTTACTATATATAGTAGGGTGTATGTAGTTTGTTGGTTTATACGTAGCACCTATATAGGGTCAAAAGTAAAAATATGTCGCGCTCTTGAACGACATTTCTGAAGACATTTTACAGCTTCGCTAAAAAAACATTTTACAGCTGGCAGACATTCTTCATTCCTACGTATATACAGTGTACTTCTTTCAAAAACACCAATTTATTACCTATAAATCTGTTTTCTTTGAACTATTAATCAACAGTAATTGTTGAGATCAACAGTGTCACTATCATATCGATCCATGGTCGGAAACATTGTTTCCTATCGCTTTAATACCTTTTTTATTCTTCTCCTAGTAGCCAAATGTCAGGCAGAACTAGCATTATTGGAGATACCAATGGCCTTGAGAATTGGTAAAATGTATTTCGATCATATCGAAAGTTTAAATGAATCCTTCACCAGTTCCCTCTTCTGGGCTGAAACAGATGGTCACTTGATGACCTCTACCAATGTGGGGTTGTGTTATGATTGGATACCTGAATCATGTCTTTTTTTGTCAAGATCTATCCCCCTGCCTGATATATATAACTAATTACTGATTCGCAAAAAAATTAACTAATTACTGGATCCAGAGGCGGAGGGAGGGGGGGGGGCGGCGTGTATGTGTATGCAGCACATTTGGCTTTGAGACCTGTACGTGTGCCTGTTCGGCTGCTCACAAAAGGAAGTACGGAATGCCAATCGTCTGTTCATTTCACACCGTCGCCGGTTTGTTTGTCTTCTTCAATTTATGACTTGCGTAGTTGCGCTCCACCCTCCATAGCTTTGCGTCTCTTCCAGCTGTCTGCCTCCGGATCCACACGATCGTGTCTCTGCTCTCCGCCTCTCCGCTTGCTCGGACTCGCTGGAAGCCGAACGTGACCATGCGTATATGATGAAAAATTGCACATAATCACCGTTTTTTGGATTTTTTGTGGAAGCGACCGCATCTTTTTACAGTGAGCATGGATCCACACATGATTAAAACCATATGACTTTGCTATCAGTCCCACTTTTCTTTGTCTGTTGTCCTACTTAGTTTTGTCTTTTACCCCCCCCCCCCCCTCTATACTTAAATCCTGGCTCCGCTCTTGACTGGATCTGAAGGTGGAAAGCCAATATATAAACAATAGTGTAATTAAGGTGGAAAGCAGGTAAAAGATCTATCCCGAGTCCAATAAAAGGAGCGCAGCAAAGAACCAGGGCAACCAAATGCTCTTGAGGATTCACTATTTAACTGTTGAGCAGCAGTAAGAAGTTCCTGTAGGAAAGGGCCAAGGGCCAAGACCCTGACACCATGTTTTGAGATAAGGTACAATAAGGTCGTCGCAGATCCACAGTTTATCAGCTTAAACAGTATTTTACCCATTTGTGATGATGGAAAACTGTCAGCTTCCTGGTGAAGATTGAGCGATTTGGACTGGTTCTTGAGTGTATGTGGGCCATGATTCTTCTGTTTGTGCACTGACACTGTTTCACGCATGCATGCATACTTTCAGGAACCATATGTTGACATATTACACTGGTACAATGGCACACTTTTGCATTTTCAGATTTTTGTAAGCACCAGATGGCAGAGGTACGGTAGGTCTTGGTTAATTTTCACCGTTAGCTTCCGTTTCCATCTCTCTGCATTTACACATAAAAAATGTCTTGAAAATTTGACTTTAATTTACATGCAAAAAAAGAGTACATGTGATGCAAAAGGTCAACCATAATCAGGCACAGAGTCAGCCGGTGGGGTGGAGAGGGCTCAAGCCCCCCCCCCCCCTCCCCTACCGGAGTGCGCTCCACTAAGCCTCCCCTAAGTCCCTCCTCCAAATTTGAGGAGGAAGAAAGAGAAGAGGGGCTGGAGGAGGAAGAAGAGGAGCCAGCCCCCCTGCAGCCGGATCTTGGCTCCGCCCCTTACTACAATCGTGGTGCAAGACGACAAGATGCAAAAGTTGAACATAAAACATAGAATAAATTGTTATGACCTGTTGACCAGATAAAACTGAAATCATTATGTATAACTATATAGATGGAACCCCACTACAAGTCATGGATAGATTTCTCTCAACATGCAAGCATTCTACGTCATCATCCACTATACACCATGTCACCATTCTAGATCATATATTTATATCTTCAACTATTTTTCTGTGATTAATATCATGTCTTTGTAACTAACATGGCACAAAACTCCCGTAGTAGAAAAAAATATAGGATAAATAATTTAGAATGGTTATCTCTCGATAAAATTATCATGCTTCCATATATAATGTTGTTTACAAAAGAATGTTGCCATGCAATTACTTTGGTGTTCCTACTTTCACATTGCACCTTAAACTTTTGTTTAAAAAATTCTCACAGCAACGCGCGGGTATCACCTACTAATACCATTATTTTGAGCACTAGTAAAGAGAAACAAATATACAGTGCTTCTCCTTTAAAGTCTCGTGAGGGAGAAAAAGTGCAACTACTTTATTAGATTCTTCCTGACTAGTGAAAAAAGCTAGCTAGGTTGCATCGCATGGATATGGCTGATCATATCGACGATGGACTCTTATCTAAGATGGGAGGCACCATTGGTACTTGCTCTCTTCCCCAATTCAATGAGGAGGTGCCCCTGTTGGCTATACACTACACACACAGCTAGAGCTAGCGATCGAGAGCAGGCACCAGCAGTGTCGCCATGCATGATGACTCTCGACAGGTACCCAGTCAGACGATCGAACCTTTTGCTCCAGGCACAGCACAGTTGATGGCCACGGCACGACGGATCCGATGTGATCGATATATGCATGCGGAACGAAGCTACGACGGTCCCGGGCGCGCGACATGCCCCGTCGCCAGGGGGTACGGCCCAGCTGTCGCGTCGGGATCATGCGGCGCTGTCCGTGCCCCGGCGGAACTCGACGAGATCCGAGCGAGCGAGGCCACAGGCCGGGCGGCGTCGTCGTCTGGCCGGCCGGCGGGTATAGCTAAGAGAGAATTATATCGTGTCCTGGCCCTCACGGACGCGCGCGCCGTGCGCCTGTCGCCGGGGCTCGCGACCGGCCCTGCCGCGCCGAGCCAGGAGGGGGGCGCGTACGGGCGGGCAGCGAACGATGCGTGACAGACACCGGGTGGTGGTGGTCGTACGTACGTACGGGGAAGCCCCATATGCATATGCATATGCATGGGCCGATCCAAGAATTATTGGGGTGTCGTGTGGATGATCCGTGTGCTCCGTGAAGAAGATGGCGCGCGGCATGGCCACATGCGAGAAACGCCAAGTTGCTATTGGAATAATAATTCGTGCGGCGTATGCTAGCGGGCGGGTCTTGTCGAACCAGAGCCAGATCGACTGGTTGATGGATCGATATCTAGATGGGCATGGCATGCAACCCCAACCGGCAGCGGTTGCCCGGCAATGACGAGGGAACAGTGAGATCCACAGTACGCGTGCCAGCAACGCGCGCTCGGCTCGGGAGGACCCGGGCACCCGGCACTTACTTGCATTGGGTAGCCCGGCCGTAGCCTAGCCTAACCAAGCTAGTTTGTGCGGACTCGTCGATCACATCGTGTCGGCCGTCGATCTGCAAGGTGTTGTAGGACGGATTCGGATGAGCCGCCGATCCGAAGAACGAAGAGGATGAAGAGTGGCCCGGCCGGAACGTCACCGGCGCCGGAGTTGCGTGCGTAATGGGGAGGCCCCGGCTGCTCCCCAAAAGCACCTTGCAGCGAGACGGGCACGGCGCACTGTACAAAGGCCGGTATACACTTTAGCACGCTGTCCATCCCCTGCTGTGTTTCGGACTTCAAGTACGTTGTACTCCAACGTGCGAAGCTTTAGCCACAAGTGTTTGGAGCTCTTCTCCCTGTCTTATCCTGGCACGGTATCGCCGCGGGCACATATAATAGGGTTGAATTTAAGTTATTAGATTTTACCATAGAATTTGAGTAGATTTTTTTTAATAAACGAATAAATAAACATATCTTTGTATATATTGAGACCGTACGTACGTGGTCAAAAGAAATTAGAAACATAATCGGACGTTACTAAATCTCCCACCCATGTGTGGCCTCGTATGCATCATCACTAAGCCGTTTAAGACTTGTTTGGTTCAGACAGTGGCGGAGCCAAAATTTTGTAGTTAGGTATTCCCACTTTTTTAAAAAAAATCAAAAAAATTAAAAAGTGAGTTGCCTAATGTAGATTCATTGACAAGAAGAGGATCGGTGGGAAAGTGAGTGTTTAATGGCGTATTTGGAAGGTTTTTACCTCAAATAACAGAAAATATTGTCCAATATAAACTATACATACATGTATTCTTGAGATATACATATTTGTTTGGGAGAAATGTTGGGTATTCCTGGGAATACATAGGCATCAATGTAGCTCCGCCCCTGGGTTCAGACCCTGAGAGAGTTGCCTGGCCCAAGCAGCAATATCAAGCGTCGGATTTTGAGTACCTGAGGTCAGATGTTGTTGCCTGGCGGCTCAGACAACTTTCTCTTGACACCATCCCAAATAAGCTCTTAATCTTTGGCGCATGTGTGTTTTTATTTGTAGACACCTTATCATTTTTTTTATCTCTTTTACATGAGATATCCATCCAACCAATGATTTTCTCGCCAACCCCTTATTCTTTCCCGATACAAAAAGAATGGCCACACACGATAACACTTGAGGCCACGATAGCAACTGCAAATCCACATCCCTACCTTTTTGTATTGGGGGCCGAATTTAAGTTGATGATATGTACGCTGGCAAAATGCATCTACCTGGCAAGCAAATTCAGACGTACATACGTACAGGTGCAATGCACATAATGTCGGGGACAACCATAGGAGTCCCCTAATAACAGGGGAAATCACCCCCTTTTTTCGAAATATAACGAAGCGAACAAGCAAACTCACGAACCGCAAATCACACCTCGCATGCCGCGGCCCACGGCCCAAAAAGCCCCAGCGGCACATCGAAATAGCCAACCCCCGGCACCCTTCGAGCGAACCTCCGCCCCGCTTGAGGGCCGGGCGCTGTACCACGAATCTTCCGCCTCGCTCGAGGGCTTGACGCCCCCTCGGGCGAGTGTCCGCCTCGCTCGAGGGCTTGACGCCCCTCAAGCGAGTTTCCGCCTCGCTCGAAGCCTCCTCCGATCCGCGACGACATCCCTGCTCCCACGACCGGAGCATTAAATGCTCTGGCGCGTCGCAGGCGCCCGGGTCAAAGGCGAATCCACGCCACGTCGGCCCTCTGAAACCGCCTGGGAATCAGATCCCGGCGCTGTTCGGCCAACCCGCGCTGTGCAGTCATCCCCGGCGCTGTGCGGCATGGCCGTGTCATTCCGTGACGCTGTGCCGCCTACTCCCGTACCTTCTCTACGTCGCGCCCCTCGAAAGAGGACAGCGGCGCCCTCGAAAGAGGTACGGCCGCCAATTCCCTGCCCGCCTGGGACGACGCCGTGACGCAAGGCTGGCGGGGCGCGTCACCTCCATCACCTCCGGCCCTGAGCGGCCATCCCCGCCACTGTGTCGTCATCCCGGGCACTGCTGGGCCATCCCCCGCACTGTAAGGATCCAGATTGACAGGACATCGCCACGCCCGCCGCTGTGCAGCCTCCGGTCCTCCGTCAGCCAGGCCCTCGAGCCGGTGTATGGACGGCGAACAAACGAAGAGCTCCGGCGCTACTACCCTCGAAGCCGCTCCTGGACGGACACAGGAGTCACCACGACGCCCGCCAGGAGCAAGATTCGCCAGGACGGCCATCGAATCGCCGGCACTGTGCGCCATGCCGCCACACCATGCCTAAGGCTATGCGGTACGACTGTAAACCGCCTCCCCTTGGTCTATAAAAGGAGGAGGCGGTCCCCCGGCCGCAGGGGGATGATATCATCGCTTCACACTCACTCTCACTCGCATACTCGTTCCCTTCGATATTGGCACTTTGCCTCAATCACTTAGCAGGGACTTGGAGGCCTCTCCTCCTCTCCCGCCTTGCTTGTAGCCCCCCTCTACAGGCACCCCCGGTGCGAATCAATACAGCGCGCGCGCGCAAATCTGCTGGACGTACGACCCCGCGGTCGGAACCAGAATAAACCCGCGTCCCTGTGTTGTCATTTGCACCGACCATCGAGAAGCTGATCACAGCGCAACTTACTAGTTAGTGTCGGGACTAATCCTAATACCGACAGTTGGCGCGCCAGGTAGGGGTACTCGCGCTGTGATCGACCCCTCACCAGCAGTCTCGATGGTGATTCGCACCGAGATGACATCCCAGAGGTACGCCATGGGCAGCTCGGACCCTCTCCCTGCCGGATTCGAAATCCGGTTTGGGAGCCTGAACTTTCAGGCCACAGGGAACGGCTACCTCATGCGCCTCACCAACCGCGACGAACTCCACCCGTGGCGGTCGACTGGGCCGGGCCCAATGCCCGCCACGCCTGCTACTGACGCTCCGGCGCGCAATCGGCAAGATACCAGCAGGCGCTAAGGCGGTATTAAGCTCAGAAAATCCGGCGCCGAGACCTCAACGAGGGCGACCTAGTGTTAAGGCTGCGCCAGGACAACCGAGGCCGCCACAAGCTGTCACCACCATGGGAGGGGCCCTACGTCGTCGTCAAGGTGCTCAAGCCCGGCACGTACAAGCTGGCGAACGAGCAAGGCGAAGTCTTCACCAACGCTTGGAACATCCAACAGCTACGTCGCTTCTACCCTTAGAAAGGATTTCCAAGTCTTTTTGCACATATCCGACACCCCAGTCGGCTGTACAAATGTAAAGTTTTCTTTTCGATAAAGTCAAGGGCGACTCGGCTTTCTCCCCGAAAACCAAGTCCCCCTCGGGGGCTACTGCGGGGGGCACCCCCCCTAAACGGTCCCATTTTTTCGCAAAAAATCTTTACTTCAAAAGCGCCAAGTACGTCTTGACCCGGAAGTTTGAGCGAAATGACGCAGGACGCGAATGGCCAAAGGGCAAAGACGGGTGAGTCGGGGATAGCCTACGCCTCGCGGTAGGATACGGCCCTTCCCCCTCACCACTTTGCCTAAGCGCTACTCGTGAAAACGAACGATTCCAGCTGAAATTCGCCTAAACGACAGGGAGAGACGGAACGGCGCAATCACAAAAAACAAAATGGCACTTAAACTTACAAGTACTTTAAGCAAACTGTGTTTATTACATAAAGCCACGAGGCTCGATTCCTAACTACAATCTAAGGGCCTGAGTGCCCAGCTACTTTCAGGGCTCGAGGGGCCCGGCGGGGGGAGCGTCCGGGAAGAGGATCTCCGCGAAGTCGACGGCGAGGATGTCGGCGGCAGGAGCGGCAAGCGCTTCCAGGCGGCTCGCCTCGGCCTCAGCACCATCGTCGTCGAGGTCGTCAGCGACAATGTAGCCCGTAGCCAACGCCGCAAGGTTAACCCGGTAATGCGATTGCACCACGCCAAGGGTCTTCTGGATCCCCAGGCGGAGCGCACCTCGCATACGCCGGGCGACGTGGCCGCCCAAGGCTCGGAGGCGACTCGCCACAGTGCTCCCGGCCTGCCCGTCGCCCTCGTCGACGCTCTGGCACGCTTCGAGGGCTGCCTCCTGCAGAACCCCCAGCTCCTGCTGGGAGGAATTGTAGGCCGCCTGGAGCACCTCCGCCTGCGTCGCTGACGTCCCGAGAGCAGCCCGCAAGCCTAAAAAACGGAAGACGAATAAGTTGAGAGCGGATCTCGACGAACCCAAGCAACAAACGAAGAATCTAAGAGAGGCAACTCACCCTCGACCTGCTTCTTCTCTGTCTCGAGGGCCGCGCGCGCGGTCTCGGTCGCCTGCTGCAGCTCGAGGATAGCGGCGTCCTTCTCCTCGCTAGCCTGTCGCAGCTCCTCGAACGACACGGCTTCCTGGACCAACTCCCCTCTGAGCCGCGTGACCTCCGAATCCCGGAGCTGGAGCGCGGCTTGAACCTCCCCCAGCGTGGTGCGCTCCCGCTGGAGCTGGCCTAGCGCTTCCTCCCGAGCCGAGCGCTCGCACTGGAGGGCGGCCTGAGCCTCCTTGAGGGCGGACCGCTCTTGCTGGAGCTGGCTCTCTGCTTGCTGACGCGCGCTCCGCTCTTGGCGAAGCTGATCCTCCACCGCGGCGAGCGACGTGACCTTCTCCTGCAGATCAGCGCTCAGCTTCTCGGCCTCCTGGGCCTTCTGCTCGGCCTGAGCCTGCCAGGACCTCGCCCCCTCGAGGGTGGTGCGGTCTTGCTGGAGCTGGGTCTGCGCCACGACGAGGGCAGTCTCTTTCTGCGCCAGTAAGGTCTGCGCCTCGGCCAGGGCAGCGCGCGCCTTCTGCAGCTCGCCGTTCGCTGCCGTCAGCACCCCCTCCTTCTCTAGGAGCACGGCCTTCACTCTGTCGACCGCGGTGGCGCCCTCCGCGGTCAGAGCACGCTGGTCCAGGAGCGCGTCCTGCACGGCCATTAGCCGGTACTCCAGCCAGCCGTTGTCCGTCTGCAGGGCCTCCACCAGGGCGTCCAAGGCTTCGTACTGCCCCCGGTACCAGTCGAGGCTCGAGCTCAACTGGGAGAGGTGGTTGTACTTCTCGCGCGCCTGGCCCTGCAGCTCCTGCGAGCAGCAACCAAAGGGCAGAGAGAGGAATCGGAACGTGAAACACTCGAACGAGAAACAAACGAGAAAATGAACTCCAACCAAGCAAAGACGCTCACCTCGAAGAGCTGGAACGACCGACCTTCGTGGAGTCGGAGCGCCTCGGCCAGCGCGGCGTTGAGGGAGGTGCCGTGCTCGCGGAACTCCTGCCACAGCGCCTGCTCGGCCTGGGCCTCGTCGAGCAGGGTACGCGGCACCCCGGGGCGACGCAACCCCTGTTCCGACTGCGACGCGGCGGCGTCAGATGCTGGCGGCGCGGCACGAGACGTCGACGCCCCGGCATCGTGTGCCGACCGCTGCGACATCACGCAGCCGTCAGCCCGCATCACCAGCACCTCGGGCGTAGGCCCGGGGGCTGGCCCGAACGACCTCCTCGACCGGCCCCTCCTGGGGGCGGAATCACCACCAGCGGGGGCCTCGGCCGTCTCGCGGCCCCTGATGGACCGGCTCTCCGAATGAACCAGCCCGCGCCCTCGATGAGGGTCGCGGAGCACCAGCGCCTGCTGCGGCATCGCGGCCGCCACCGCCACCTCCTGCTGCGACCCCGCGGCCGCGGTCGGGGTGCGTGATGGCTCGCCCGCCGCCGCCATGCTCATCGCCGCTCGTGGCGCCCTCTCCGAGCGCCGCTCGGTCGTCAAGGACGACCTTAACTTGAGCGCCTTGGCGGGCGCAAGATCGGGGACGGCCGGCGACGCCCTGACAACGAAATGAAAGGGGGAGGGATGAGCGGCTGTTTCTCGAAATCGAGGGCGTGCGGGAAACGATGCTACTTACCTCAAACTGGAGAAGCCCCGCTTCCTCTTCCTCGAGGGCTGGGGGGCACCTCCACTGCGCCCACCGGCGCCTCCGCGGTGCCCGCTGGCACCTCCACAGACGACCCGGTGACGGGCGGCACCGTGCCCGCCTCAAGGGTCAATCCCGCGGCCGCCCCCTCGACCCGCGGGGGCGGGGACGCCGCGGGTTCCCACCTATCAAAGGTGGTCCGCTCCCCGTCGCTCTCCTCCTCGCCCGAGGACGAGTTCTCCAGCACCGGTGGGGGAGAGAGACCTTGCTGCTCACGCAGTCGGTACTCCTCGTTGTACTGATCGAGGCGCTCCTGCCGCCTGATCCTTCTCTCCTTCGCAAGGGCCGCCCGGTCCCGCTCCCGCTGCTGCGCGGCGCGACCGGCGGCTTGAGATCGAGGCGTTGGCGGGTCCGATCGGGCGGCATCGACGGTCACCAGCTGTGGGTAGGGATTGTCAGGACGAAGAAAAAACGCGAAACAAGAATCAAAGAAGAAAAAACGGTGCTCACCGGCTCGGCGTCGGGGAGCATCGAGAACGACCAAAGGTCGTCGTCGCTGTGCGGCACCACCTTGAGGTTGATCGCGCGCCTCGCCCGCGTGGCTGCATACCCCTTGGGGAGAGGATCCTGTAGCAGCCGTCAGCGCGCCAGCGACGTGGGGTTGGCCGCATCACTCATCTCGAAGATGCAGAGCTCCCTCTCCATGAGGGGAATGACCCGCCGGTGGTGGAAGTTGGCGATGATCGAAGCCACCCCCAGCACGGCGTCCGCCAGCTGGCGCAGGGCGGTGGTGAGGGACTCCAACCTTCGTTGTCGCGACGGGGGCGACACGCCGTGAAACCAGGCGTCGGACTTCCCCATCAGCACCTTCCCGGTGTACGGCGGAAGCCCAACGCCGTCGTTGCGAAGGTAGAACCACCCCTTCTCCCAGTCCGCATTGTTGGAGGTCATGGTGCACAGCGGGTACAGCTCCTTGCGCGCGTCCCGCAGTGCGAGCGTAAGGCCGCCGACGCGAACCGCCCGGGGCGTCCCCTTCTTGGCCGTGGCAAGGGTGTGGAGCTCGCCGCGAAAGAGATGGACCCAGAGGTCCCAGTTCGCCGGGATCCCCAGAAATCCCTCGCAGACGACGACGAAGGCAGCCGCCTGCGAGATAGCGTTGGGGGCGAAGTTGTGCAGCTCCACCCCGTAGTGGTGGCACAGCCCCCGCATAAACCGGCTCGCCGGGGTGGCGAATCCGCGCTCGTGGAGACGGGCGAAGCTGACGACGTAGCCGTGCGGAGGGTTGGGCTCCCTGTCCGACGCCGGCGGGACCATCCACGCCGGGTATGGGCCGTCGCCGGCCGGCATCAACTGCCCGTCGTTCACCAGCTCATTCAGCGCCAGCGGTGTCACCGTCGACCGGGGCCACGGGAATGGCTCCACCACTCGAACCGGAGGGGCCATGGAGGACAAGGGCGAGAAGCAAGGATGGCGGCGGAAGCGCAAGGAACGCGAGCAGATCCGAAGCGGCGGAGCGCACGGCCGAGAGGAAGACGAGCTGCATGCGGGGATGGATGCGAATGGCAAGGTAAGGGACCTCGCCTCTGCCTCCCCCCGCGATTTATAAGATCTAGGGGAGCAACGCCCCCGAAAACTCCGCACACAGCGCCAATTAATGCGACCGGCGCCCCGCGTCGCTGACGAGTGGGCCCCACAGCGCCGAAACGGTCGTACGCACGCGCACGCGCTATCATTACGACGCAAAAATCGAAGGGGCGCGGCGCCCCGTCCCGTCCGCCCCCCACGTCGCCCACGACGCCTGCGGTGCGCCGCCTGAAAAGGCGCGCCCGCTTCGCACGATCTGCGTCCACGATCTGCGCCCATTAAATGGCTGGGTTCCTTCCTGAGTAAGGATGACTCCCTCACGAAACTAGAGCCAAGAGCTCAAGGTCCGACCCCTCGCGGGTGCGATCTATCTAAAACGGGCGGAGCCGTGGCTCACCGAACCAACTCGAGGGTCGGGCCCCTCGAACGCTGTGTTTACTGATCAGCGGTTCCAAGACCTGCCCGTCGAGGGTGGGCGCCGCAGATGCCCCTCGAGCGGGGATTTACTGATCAGCGGTGCCAAGACCTGCCTGTCGAGGGTGGGCGCCGCAGATGCCCCTCGAGCGGGGATTTACTGATCAGCGGTTCCAAGACCGGCCCGTCGAGGGTGGGCGCCGCAGATGCCCCTCGAGCGGGGATTTACTGATCAGCGGTTCCAAGACCCGCCCGTCGAGGGTGGGCGCCGCAAATGCCCTCGATCCGAGGAATTACTGATCAGTGGCTCGAGGGTCGGCTCGACCACAGCCCAGCGGACTCCACAGATCAAGCCAAGACGGGGGCAGTTTAGTGCCACCCCGCAAAGGCCCTACTAATCAGAGGTTCGAAGCCTGACCCTCGAAGGGTTCGAACAGGCGTCTCAGATTGACAGAGTCAGGGACGACCAGGGCGCGCGCATTCGAGTCTGATCCCGAGCTCGCAAGCTCGGGGGCGCCCCATAGTTCGTGTTCAAGGCCAACGAGGGCAGCTAGTCGAGGGATCCCACCGAGGGAGAGCTTCCGCGCCCTCGGTCCCAATCGAACGGGACCGAGCCCTGCCTAGCACACCCGCGTAAGCGCTCTTATGGACGTGTCTCCAGACCACAAGCCGACCCTTATCGAACGGGGCACGGACGTCCACTTGAACCACCCGCTAACAGCTCGACGAGGGACCCATGATTCGCGACCCGTTCGATGGGAGTCATGAGCACCTCACCCCTCCGCCCCGCGAAGGGGCGGCGAAGGGGCGCGCAAACAAGTCGGAGAGCTCGCCCCGATCGCCTCGAGCGGGCCCAGGCTCGGGGGCTCGACGCACGGTTACACCTCTTGGACGTGCCCGAACGCAAGCAAATACCAGAACCCGCGCATGGCACCGCCGAGGCCGGCTGAAATAATGCCGATGCCGGCTGAAACAAACACCTCGCGCACCGGCCGCACGCTGCGAAAAACCTTGCAGGAATGCACACACTCCTCCAAGGCTTCAGGGGCTACACCCGCGGGTGCGCTAGCGCGCCCCCACGGAACGCCACAACGCCCAGGCGGGAAGAAAGTCCCATCAGAAAGCACCAACCTTTGCAAGTTACTTCGGATACTGTTGCAAAGGCTCGGGGGCTACTGTCGGGGACAGCCATAGGGTCCCCTAATAACGGGGGAAATCACCCCTTTTTTTTCGAAATATAACGAAGCGAACAAGCAAACTCACGAACCGCAAATCACACCTCGCATGCCGCGACCCACGGCCCAAAAATCCCCAGCGGCCCATCGAAATAGCCAACCCCCGGCACCCTTCGAGCGAACCTCCGCCCCGCTCGAGGGCCGGGCGCTGTACCGCGAATCTTCCGCCTCGCTCGAGGGCTTGACGCCCCCTCGGGCGAGTGTCCGCCTCGCTCGAGGGCTTGACGCCCCTCAAGCGAGTTTCCGCCTCGCTCGAGGCCTCCTCCGATCCGCGACACCATCCCTGCTCCTACGACCGGAGCATTAAATGCTCTGGCGCGTCGCGGGCGCCCGGGTCAAAGGCGAATCCACGCCACGCCGGCCCTCTGACACCGCCTGGGAATCAGATCCCGGCGCTGTTCGGCCAACCCGCGCTGTGCAGCCATCCCCGGCGCTGTGCGGGTGCTGTGCGGCATGGCCGGTGTCATTCCGTGACGCTGTGCCGCCTACTCCCGTACCTTCTCCACGTCGCGCCCCTCGAAAGAGGACAGCGGCGCCCTCGAAAGAGGTACGGCCGCCAATTCCCTGCCCGCCTGGGACGACGCCGTGACGCAAGGCTGGCGGGGCGCGTCACCTCCATCACCTCCGGCCCTGAGCGGCCATCCCCGCCACTGTGCCGCCATCCCGGGCACTGCTGGGCCATCCCTCGCACTGTAAGGATCCAGATTGACAGGACATCGCCACGCCCGCCGCTGTGCAGCCTCCGGTCCTCCGTCAGCCAGGCCCTCGAGCCGGTGTACGGACGGCGAACAAACGAAGAGCTCCGGCGCTACTACCCTCGAAGCCGCTCCTGGACGGACACAGGAGTCACCACGACGCCCGCCAGGAGCAAGATTCGCCAGGACGGCCATCGAATCGCCGGCACTGTGCGCCATGCCGCCACACCATGCCTAAGGCTATGCGGTACGACTGTAAACCGCCTCCCCTTGGTCTATAAAAGGAGGAGGCGGTCCCCCGGCCGCAGGGGGATGAGATCATCGCTTCACACTCACTCTCACTCGCATACTCGTTCCCTTCGATATTGGCACTTTGCCTCAATCACTTAGCAGGGACTTGGAGGCCTCTCCTCCTTTCCCGCCTTGCTTGTAGCCCCCCTCTACAGGCACCCCCGGTGCGAATCAATACAGCGCGCACGCGCAAATCTGCTGGACGTACGACCCCGCGGTCGGAACCAGGATAAACCCGCGTCCCTGTGTTGTCATTTGCACCGACCATCGAGAAGCTGATCACAGCGCAACTTACTAGTTAGTGTCGGGACTAATCCTAACACCGACACATACATATGCGTATATGTCGCAGGCAGACGATAGCTCAGGGCGTAGACTTCTCCTATATATGCTCGTATTCTACGTGCCCACACGTGTGAACCTGGAAGGATTGCGGCGCCCTGGTCGGTTCCTTTCCCAGGCCCCGTCGCAGGATCCGGACCAGCTTTAAACTCTGACATTCTTCGGCGGCCGCTGCTACAGTGGACGTCTGAGCGTCCCTGATGGCGATTGGAGGTCCCTGGCAATACTCCTATGGAGAGATTTTAAGTTTACTGTGCTAACCTGCTAATGGGGTCATTAGCACGTGCAGTGGTTTACTACTCCGTACGGTAGATAGTACTGTACTCCTAGTAGAAGAGAATACAGACGCAGTACGTACGTTCATGAAGATGGACGGACCACTGCAAGTTCGACAGTGTGGGAACCGGCGCGCGTGCGGATGTCGAGAGGCGAGCAGCAGACAAGAAGTCGTTAGGACAATCTTAGGTTGGATATCCCGGGCCCGCGGCCACGTCAGGCGGTGGACCCCCTGCTGCCAGTTCAGTTCTACCGCGCATCAAGCGGCCCGGGCCGATCGTGAGGCTAGCTAGCTACGAGTAGTACGGTGCTGTACGTGCTACTTACTCCAACACGCCCCGGTCGGATGAAATTTTCACCTCGAGATCGAGCTGATCGACGAGGTCAATTACGGAGATGCTGCATGATTGAGAGCACCAGTCCCGGTGCATTCTAAAGCCAGTCAGAGTCTGTCACCCGGAAACTGCCCTGGCGTGAAGACTGAAGAGTCTGTCATCCTTCAGACTCAAGTCAAATTCAGGCAGCTACTACCTCGTTTGCCATGGCAGCAGAACAGAAAGGAAAACGAGAGGCGGCAGCTCAGGCAGGTGGGGGAGGGGCGAGGTTGTTGGTGACCGCTTGTCTGGATTGGAGCCGGGCCGCGGGGGACCTCTTCGTTATTGGAGGCGTCTAGTAAAGTGGCGTTGAAACCCACAGTGCCGCCCCGATTTTGGAGTAGGGGTGCTCCTTTTGGCGGCCTCAAACCGCTGTCTGTGCTAGCGTGTCGGATCGCCCGGCCCCCATCAATCCATCACGTCCATTGTCCTGGTTTCCCGACCCTTCTCGGTAGTAGCAATTTTTCATCTTTGGGGGCCCTCCTGATAAACCTGGGGGGACTGTTTCGTATCCAACTGACGCGGCTGTTTAAGCTGCAATAAATCTCTTGCAAACCAATTGATTTTTTTTTGGGGTGCAGTGGATCTCGAACGATATCGAGCGACAGCAACGCCGCGCACCTGTGCCGTCGAGACAGGCGGCACGATCGCTTTCGGGGATCTCCGAACGCGGAAAAAACAGGCGCGCCGGTGAGGTTGACAGGATCTATCTATCTATCACTGCTGGTCTTCGTTTCGGATGCTGCGGTAGCTCTTCTCTCTTGTGCACACGCCGCAGAGAGGCCGCCGCCCGCCCGGCAGCCCGCCGGAATGGCGGCGAAGCATGCATACAGGACGGGGGGGCGGGTAGTACACTAGTACTGGTAGGTTTCCATGCGCGGCGGGCATATCGCATGAGAGAGCCCGCTGTTTTCCACGGATCACACGTACGAATCTGCCGAAAGGCGCGCCTCAACATGTCGCCGTCTCCGGCGGAGAAAAAAGATGGCGCCGCTCGTACGTGGGCGCCGCCCGGTCGGCGGGGGCGGAGGGCCCCGCCCGCGCGCGGGGCCGGAAAAGGCAGCGTCGTTTCAATGGCGATGGGACGTGACGTGAGAGTACCATCGGGAGGCCGCGCCGGGGAAAGGAAAAGGGCCAGGAGCGGCGCTCGATCGACCAGCACTCCGATCCAGCTCTGGCAAAGGCACTCGATTATCAACGGGGGATGGTGGTTCTGCCGTTCCGATTAGTTAGTTGCACACAGTGCCGCTGGGTCACTAATAACCTACAAGATGGAGAGATCGCATTGACGAGACGGGATTCGATTTCCAATTCTGTTTTTGCTTGGCCCCTAGCTTAGCTTAAGCTGCCGTATAAGGATCTATCGTATCTCCGCATTGCCTAATTTTCCTCCTCTTTCCGCTACAGGATTTCCTGTTTTAGTGTTCTGGGGCCAGCCGGTTTCAGTCGCGTCTTTTTGTGTGCTTGTGTGCGTCGGGCACTGCTGGTTGCATTCCTGCATTGTTCAGCAGGAGAGAATTAAGCGATGACCGCCGCGTGCATGCCTGCCTAAAGCTTCGTTTGTCGATTAATGGTCCACCACCTGTGACCACATGATCAGCTCCAGTCGATCATCAGCGGTTGCGTGAGACGTGTTTGCACGCACACCACGATCCTGATGCGCGAACAGTGGCGCTTGCTTTGACCAATCATTCGGGCAACGAACACACAGGCCGGCCGGCCAACGGAAAAAAAAAAATTTTTGGATCGGCCACCATCGAGCGATCGAGCGAGAGGCACATTTTCTTTGCGGATTGCGCTGATTAGTCGCTTTGGTATGTGAAGGGAAACATGCCCAATTGCGAAACTGTTCGCCACCATACTCGAATCGGGCTTCCTTTTGGCAATAAAGCGTGCTCACTTTTCAGTTGGCTGGCCCGTCCTTTTCTCACGAGCGTTCTCAAGGAATCTAGGTTTTTTTTATGACAAATAACCAAAACAAACTTAACTTCTTTTCTTGCTTAATACTCCCTCCGTCCCGCAAAGAGTGTCCACTTTGACTTTTCACAGTCAAACTATTTAAAGTTTGACTAAGTTTATAATGAAGACTATGAATATTTATAACAAAAAATAGGTATGCTATGAAAATATATTTCATAATGAATCTAATAAAACTTGTTAGACGTCAAAAGCATTGATATATTTTTATATAAACTTAGTCAAACAAAAGATTATTTGACTGAAAAAAATCAAAGTGGACACTCTTTGCGGGACGGAGGGAGTACGTACTACTACACGCCTTGCAAACTGCTGAGGGTGCGTCTGCTGCGATGAGAGGGTGCGCTCACTGTCTTATTTCTGCTAATTTGTATCTTGATCACCGCCTCCTAGTTTGAGGGGCGGGTGCCTCTGCTCTTGCAATGTTTTTTTTATGGAATGTGAAAATGCTCATATGGTCATATGAGCTTAATTTTGTTAACCAAAGCCCTCTAGCCTAGTTGGTTAGAGGAGCTGAGGTATAGTTGCAACCACCCAGATTCGATTCCTCATTAGAGCGAATTATAGAGTTGATTTTTTTTAAAAAATCATTCGCCGGTGAAATCAGGGTTCGAGGGTCTTCTTCTTAATGAAAACCGTGGGGGCCGTTTTACCCCCACCAGTTTAGTTTTTGTGAGCTTAATTTTGTTAGCCCCTAGCTCGTTGATCTAGCTAAAAAGGAACTGCACGCCTTGCATTGTGGACTTTACCCCGACAAATTCACATCATGCACGTAAGTAATCATATTGTGAAAAAGTAAGCAAATAATGTTCATGAGACTAGCAGCAGCCTCCCAATAAATGTACCATTTGTCATTTACAAACCTGTACAAACTGGTGCATATAGTACCTGACAGTATCGTTGATGCTGTGGTGGAAATGGCGGAACTGAACGTTGCTGTCAGTGTTTCTAAAAAAAAAACGTTTACTGTCAGTCGGTTTATTTCAGCCCAGGAACCGACGTGCGGCCCTTTGCACACCGGCTAGTGCAATCCAACAACTGGCAAATGCAATATATTGAATCTGCACGGTGGAAATTATTTATTCGTACTATATGATAAGGAGATATGAAAATGACCGGGTCATTTAGGTGGCTAGGTGAAATCTTGAGTATGACGAGCCTCTCATAGTCTCATGAAAAAGCTGATTATGACCAGGAAGCTTCGGTAGAGATGACATAGTCATGAAAAAGCTTAACATAGAGCTATCACCACTTAGGGAAAACTCTCAAGAGATGGTTGGCCTTAGCTGTCCACTCAGTAAAACGCTGAAAAGCCATCGAAGTTCCTGAGCTGGTGCCTGTTGTGTTTGCTATAGTAGTAGATTTTTTTCAGGGGTTAGCATAAGACCAACTCCAACAGTATCTGCAACCCGGCGCTCATCTGCAAAATGAAGAGAAAATCGTTACTGTAGCGCTTCCAGCGGTTTCTGCATCCATATCTGCAAAATGGGCGTTCCCGTCGGGGGAACTGCATTCCTGGGACTTCTCTCTCCTCGCTGCAGCGCCACAGTTCCAACCGCCCGCCTCCGCCTCGCCTCCCCTCCCTGGCTCCCTCCATCCCAGCGCCCTCTCCCCTCTCTCTGTCCCCGCGCGTGCGAACGAGGTAGGCGTGTGCGGCAGAAATCGGAGCAACAGAAGCAGGGCCGTGGAGCAGTGCCGCGGGTTGGAAGAGGAGGAGCAGGGGTGGAGCACCTTCCTCCCCGGCGAGGACGACGGAGTTCGATTCAAGGGGCGAGGGCGCAGATCCGTCGGCGGCGGCGGCGACGGCATCGGTCTGGAGGCGTTCGGCCTCGATCTCCGCCCCCCTGCCACCTCCCGCCGCCTCCACCAGCCCCGCCACCCGGCATCCGCGCGACCGACCGCGGTGGGGCGCTCCTCCTCGCCGGATCCGCACCACCACGCTCCTCCTCCGCCGGATCCGATGGGGCGCTCCTCCTCGTCGGATCCGCACCACCATGCTCCTCCTCCGCCGGATCTAGTGGGGCGCTCCTCCTCGCCGAAAGCCGGCGGTGCCCGCCCCTCCTCCGCCGGATCCGGAGGTGGAAGAGGAGGAGCTGGAGGCGGCACGCGCCACGAAGGAGGCTGCTGCAGGTCCCGGCGGCGGCGGCGACCTGCGGCCGCGGCGACAGCGACGGGCGAGCTGCAGCGGCAACGGGCTCGATTCTCTCGCACTCCTCGCGGGAATCAACTACCGCCGGGATGCGGGCGCCGGTTGCGGGTCGTTGCTGGAGACGTCTTCCTTTTGCAGCGCCTATTCCTTCTCTTTCCTTTTTTCATAGGGGATGCAGATGCAGAACGTTGCTGGAGATGGTCTAAAACCATTTCCCCACCTTCTTTTTTTTCTGCGAAACTTTTGTCAGAATCTGTAGCCCAAAGGATAGATTGCCGACCCAACAGTGCTTGAAATTACAACAAATCTAAGGCCCAATTATTTTGCTGTTGCTTGGGCTCAGGGCCCAGGCAACAAGCTGGACTGCTTGGTTTCTGATTAACGAACGAGGCCTGCCATTAGGAGGATTTTTTTATTATTTATTTAGTTAGTTTTGCAAAAAAATATACCGATACCGCTATTTTTTTTAGAATTACACAGTACAACGCAGACGCTCACAACACACGCAGACTCACCCCTATGAATACACGTACGCAAACCCTACTCTATGAGCACCTCCGAAGGACTAAGCACCGGCAGATCTGGAGATTCCCAAAGTCACCATTGGCGCCTCGTCGTCGACGGGAACGTCGCTTACCACTTAACGCATAACGCCGATCCAGGAAAAGGTGCGAGCACCAGAATTTGAACCCTGGTGGGTAGCGTCCCACTGGACCATCCTACCATTAGACTACAAGCCCATGCATTCGCACCAATACCGCTATTTGAAACGACAATAGGGTACTGTTTGACTATTGTAGCACTTCTACCGACGTTAGGGACTGTACATTTCAATTTTTTGTATTAACTTAGATGGAGATAAACTTTATATGAAAATCGTATCTTTCGTGGAGATCTACAACTTTATAATTCATACTTTTTTTCATTTGAAATCATTTTGATGCTAAAATAACTGACACAAAGTTCCTTCTCTTGACAGCATATATTTTAAAAAATCATATTTCTTTCATATGAACTCGGATGGAGATGAAAATTGCAGCTTTCGTCGAGATCTACAACTTTGTAGTTCATACATTTTTCATTTTAAATAATTTCAATGCTCAAATAGTTGAAACTATATTAAATATTCAGATATCAAATTTGACGATTTTTTTCTCTCGACAACGTATCTTCCAAAAATCATAATGTTTTCATATAAACTTGAATGGAGGTAAACTCTAGACCAAAATTCAAAATTGTATATCTCGACGAGATCTAAAACTTTATAGTCCAAATTGTTTCTATATTTGAATTCATTTTGGTGCTCAAAAATTTAAAATTTAAATTTTAGATCTGAATAGTATGTTGATTATCTGAGCCTCAAGATGATTTCAAATGAAAAAAGTTTGAATTACAAAATTGTAGATCTCGACGAAAGCTACAATTTTCATATAAAACTTATCTTCATCCGATCTGGTACAAAAAAGGAATGATTTTTTGAAAATATATTGACTCCTAAAATGGTGGTAGGAGTGCTTACCTAGAACGGGTGAACAGTATCCAGCTCCCTACCGTCATTTGAAACTAAGGTAGCTAGAGTACCGTTGTTTCAAATGACGACATCAGTATATTGTTATGCAGCCAGCCTTGAAAACAACCTGCATAAAAGAGGCAAAACTTTTTTCCCCAAAAAATCACATCATTACGAGTACACTAGGTCATCCACATAAGAGCTGCAATTCCAACATAAATCAAACTTTTATCCTTATTCTTTATGTTACTAACCAATTTCCAAGCATATGTGTTATTGATTTTGGTGGAGTTAACCCAGTATCTATATATATGGCTTTTGCTCCGGTAGACCCTCCCATTTAATTAGCACGAAAATTAAAGCAACAAGCAGCCAAGTCATTAGCCACGTCATTATTCCTGATTTAATTCCGGATGGGTAGGGTTAGGGCCCGACCCGTCTCCAAATCCATAATCCCAACCAATCTTTTCTTGGATTTGGAGACTACTCGCAGGTACGGAACTGGATTCTCTAACATTCAACCTCTGCCATTCAGTGACAACGTACTCCTCGAAGCTTTCCCTCCCGACCCGCATCTCGGCATCTTTTCTTCCAGGCCGTCGGCGGGGAGGGCAGGAGACTGGAGTGGGGGAGGGCAGGAGACCGGCGGTGAGGAGGGCAGGAGACCGGAGGGGACTCAACTGGATACCGGCGGCGGCGGCTCAGCTGGATACCGGAGACGGCGGCAAGCGCAGGAGACCGGCAGCGGCGGCGGCTGCGGCAAGGACGACCACCTGTCCCTGATCCGTCGACATGTGATTCCTAGAGTCCATCTCGAGTGCAGCGGCTGCGGCAATGGTGGCGGAGTCCATTTCGACGGCGGCGGGCAACTCTCCCTAATCCGTCACCTGCTACTCGACGAGGCCGACCAGAGCAAGGGCGGCAGAACATCTAGGCTTTCCACAGCAGCGGTGCCATCCGGGTATGTATCTCGTACCCTTCCTCATTCATTTCAAGGATTTCATCATTTCTTCTTCATATGGATTAAATATAGAGTAATTTGTCGCTTTATTGTAGCGCATTGTAATTGATACGTGAAAAGGTCTCAGGAGGATAAGCAAAAGAACGCAGCTGTAAATCACACAAAGGACTATATATAATTATGTTCGCAATATAAATTTGCACTTCCACAACATGTGTCCATATATACAAAAATACAAATCCAGCCGGTGACACCAAACAACCACTGAAAGAATCTAAGACAAATTAGCTACAGCACCAATCACTGTCAGTGCAGAAGCTCTCCTGCCCAGCAAAGAACTTGTCTCAGCTAGGATGTATCAGTAAACTCCTTGACTCTGGCAGCCCATGCAACAACCTGAACAAATATATTGCAAGTAATCAGATGGTTGCAGTTTATTGTGTCCAGTAATGATTTAAGCATTGGCAATGCAATCTTAGAGTTTGCTTGGACTTTGGTACACCCTGAGCTTGTATAAATTTTTTTTTCCGTCTAGAAGACAGGGCAAAGATGAGATACAGTTTTTGGATTGAGCATTTAAATTTTGGTTAGCATGAAATTTCAATTACAATTGTTGTTTACATTCGAATTTATCATTGTACCTGAACTTGCTTTGAAAAGCTCCTCTCTGTAGCTCAAGTGTGATAAGGTTAAATAGTTTTTGGTCTTCAGGAGTGTGGTTATAATGGATAGCAATATAGAAGTTGAACATGAAGAGGAATTGGACTTCCAGCTGGAGGTCAATGAGGATGCCAGTTCAGAAGATGATAACATGCCATCGGATGGAAACCCAGCATTAGAGTAAGCCAAATTTAATACCTTTTATGTTTTGATGCATTATTCTTTTCTTTTATATGACTGAATCATATTTAATTTGTAGGACCAGACCTGATTGGATGTGATTTGCATGTGAGAACCCGCAATCTCAATGCAGTGTCGTGATATTTTCCAAGAGGTGAACTATGCTTCCTTCCGTTGCTTTTTGTCATAGTATTAGGTTGCTGACATACCATTTTTGTTCCATCGATTTATATATGGGAGATTTGGATTCATACCATTAAAAGATCCCAAATTTAGATATATACCATTACAAGTCAATGACTAATCATTGGCGTTATTGAAAATTACAGTCTCAACGTCAAGGGCTTGAATGGCAGTCCTGATTTCAGACACTTTGCCAGAGCCAGGCCAATACCAATTTATTCCAAACTCCCCCATTCTTTCTGTTTTTCATTAGGCTTTCTACCCCAAAAGGGCGACATTTAAAATTATAATATCCCCAATACTAAGTAGGTTGTACATATGGATTTAAAATATCTGGAGCAACATTTTAGTGCAGGGTACCTGAACTGAAACAGACAAGAGTTTCAGGTCCTCATTCATAGTTATAAGCATCACAAAGTTCAATAGTATCCAACACTGTGTAGTAAATTGTACAAGTGGTAGCAATTGAATAATGAACATACCTGTATTGTCAGAACAATAATATAAGGGATGTAGTGGTGTTTCCCTAGTATGGTGAACTTTGAATCAAGGCATGCATACAAAACAAATACAAGAAGCCCTCCAAGTGCCATCCTGTCTAGAAAGACCTAAAAGAAGAAGAAAAGTAGTAGCAATAGCAGTAAGTGATCACTTGAAATAGTGACCTAAATAATTTTGAATTGATCATAATGTGGAAAAAAACAAAGAGTTGTTCATTCCCATGGAAGAAACAATGCATGTCCCTAAACTGTGATTTTCAATTTGCATATTACCAAATTCAAAACAGGTTTCATAGTGCTTGTTATCATTAGTACACATACATATACATAGAAATTTATTGTTTGCTTACTGATGGCAAATTGTGTACAGGTTTCACATAGTAGGTGGATAATAGGAGTTGCAGTCCGTTTCACACTATTAGTTTCAACATAGATGCGGGGCTGCAGTTTAGTTTAGTTTCTTTTTTTCATTGCTTTATCCTGAAATTGCTTGTTTCCGTAAGCATCATGGTTGCTATGATATGCTTCATATGCTAGAAGTGGATTTATTTTGGCCTGTGCACTTGCATCTGAACTTTTATGTCCCTGCAAGTGCAATTAGTCAATTTGCTTAAACCTTTTCATTGAGCCTAGCTTTAATGAAGTGCTTGCTCAGTTTGCAAAACTAGGGATCCTATTATTAATAATAACATACATAGGAAGTATAGCAATGCATCGAAAACAGTTTAAGCTTTTGCATTGTGCATATTTCTGTAACAATTGAAATGTGTTGGTCATTTTCTGAAATTTGTGTTTGTCAGGTTGCAAACGTGACAAGGTTCTTGGTAGATGGCTACAACAAACCTGTTCATGCTATACTGGAGATCCCATCGAAGGATCATCCATATGATCCAGCACACGACTCAGTTCTTTCTCGCGTGAAGTACCTATTTTCTGCTGAATCAGTGGTGTTTGATCGGCGATAAAAGTCAGATGCCTTCATGTATCTTGTTCATATTAAGTTGGGCCATTTTATAAAACCTACCACCATTATGAAAATAAAGATGTATTTGTCACAACCTTTTTTGTAATTGGATGAGATTCGATCACTGGTGATTTTTTTATTTGCCATAATAGTTGATGAATATAGTCATTCCGTCACAGTAACTGCACTTCGCTGCATATGTCATTGTAAACTTGACTGCTGTTTGCATGACTCAAAATTATAAAAGGATGCATCGCTTCAGACAGAAGGTTGATCATTAGCCTATTCAGGTAACATTTGTAGACGAGATATAAAAGAATTATGTATAAGACAGGTTTGCAAAGCATTTTGTACAGGTGTACAGAGCAGCAAACTTCATTGCAGCCAAAGCCATTGTACAATAGTAGTTAGAAGAGAAGCTAGCTTTAGTTAGCACAAGTATAGGAAACAAATCCAAAGGTTAATGGCAAGATGCTGAATATAGTCATTCCGTCACAGTAACTGCACTTCGCTGCATATGTCATTGTAAACTTGACTGCTGTTTGCATGACTCAAAATTATAAAAGGATGCATCGCTTCAGACAGAAGGTTGATCATTAGCCTATTCAGGTAACATTTGTAGACGAGATATAAAAGAATTATGTATAAGACAGGTTTGCAAAGCATTTTGTACAGGTGTACAGAGCAGCAAACTTCATTGCAGCCAAAGCCATTGTACAATAGTAGTTAGAAGAGAAGCTAGTTTTAGTTAGCACAAGTATAGGAAACAAATCCAAAGGCTAATGGCAAGATGCTATTCCACAAGGGTTGGAAAATTTGGGCAGTTAGTCTACAAATATGTCGACGAAACCAAATCAGTCATCTGATGACACTAATTTCTCCGACAGGTAGAGCGATAGGATGTCTTGTGCTGGTCTTCATTTGTACCATCCGGTAAGCACATATCTTAGCCAGAAGCAGAATACGCAACATAGAGCCTGTCAGACATGAGGACAAGGGGTTAGGATCCTAAAATGAAACTGCATGAGAAATGTTCACGGCGCCATACATCATAATGCAGATATATGCAATTTGGATTTTATAGGGATTGCTTCAATAGAAGGGCATGGGCTGGTAAAAAGCACAAATTTAATTAAAATTATTACATGAGACCATCCATTTAAGTTTGAAACCATATCCTTTGAACTATCCAAATATCGAACTAGACCAAATATCTAACTATCACTTGATGATGAATATCTAACTAGAACCTGACCAAATACAAGTCTCCACTAGCATCTGTCGAGTTAGGAAAGAGAAGTGCAAATACACGTCATGAGCATACCAGTTCAATAAAAAAAGGTTTGTTGCATTCTTATATGATTTTGCTGCAGCAAACTCACATGATGATCAAATCTTACTGGGTATCCAATCTGATGGTTTCCATTCAATTGCGTGCAGGTAAACAATCTGATGGCAATCAAGAGTTGACTAGTCAGAAAATCGTGATGGGCTCAGTGCTACAGTTAGTAAATGGAAGAGAGAGAGAGAGAGAGAGAGAGAGGAAACAGGTAGCCTGAATAATCACTTACCCGATTAAATATATGTATTATATTTATATGTTGTGACCCGGCGCAAAAATAATTACCATTTGTTAATTTGTAATAAATACTTGTGGCACGTTACTGAAACCATATCTCAAATTTGCATGATAGATACTACTAGTTGTTTGTAATAATGCATGATTTCATTATTCACTGGATGGATGCATCATTCCTAGCAGGAGCAGCGCTGCCTGATGATGGTCCTGTCCTGTTCTTGTTTGCTGCCCAAGACACGGCAGCTGCTTGCACTAATCTCCGGAGCCAATATATTCGTGCAACTTGGGGAATATTATTTGTATAAGAGCAGCAAAGGACATAAAAGATCATGCGACATAAGTATGATAAGAATTTATATCTGGAGCTTCTAGCATCCATATCCATTAGAGGACATGGTTATAAGGAACTGAGTCTAGCTCACCTGGTGGGAGGGGGGGGGGGGGTGTGCGCACCCCTTCCCATACAAATATGGACGCCAGATACAGATTTGAATAAATTAAAAATAATCGTAATACTCAAAAAAAATTAAAAATAATCATATATGCATATCAGAAAGTAGTGATAATTAGTATCTTAGGATATCAAAGGAACCATTGTAGAAATCCAAGAATCCTTTGCATGCATTAATATAGGTATGAGCACAGGCATAAGTCTCCGACAGGTCAAATGTTTTGGACAAGGACATCATTCGGACAAGGACATCATTAGCAACAGGGGTTTGTGCATCAAATTCGTTTCAGAGGCTGGAATTTACACAGCAACATATTTCATGCACCAAACAAAAGTATAGTCTGATAGTTTTTTTTCCCTTTTTGACAAGTCACTACATTAAAATCATACGAAATTGCAAAGGTACTTCCTGTCATCAAGAGAAAATCAACACAAATGGAGATTTGATGATGCACAGGGCTACAGGAGAAAGTTCAGTGGCTGAATATAAACTTCCAAAACCTCCAATTCATGTGCATAGTACAAGCATTGAATATGAGAGAAATTACCTTCATAATTTGTGCATATGGGTCGCCCCAATCCACCCTGGCCGTCCCCTCCTTCGCGCCAATCTGCTTGCGCACGCCGCCGGCGGCCTCCGCCGCCCACAACACCGGAGGCCTCCGCCAGTCCCTCCAGCAACTTACC
Organism: Cenchrus fungigraminus; assembly: GCA_036936925.1. Taxonomy (NCBI): domain Eukaryota; kingdom Viridiplantae; phylum Streptophyta; class Magnoliopsida; order Poales; family Poaceae; genus Cenchrus; species Cenchrus fungigraminus. The sequence continues at coordinate 14,699,476 of CM072772.1, read as the reverse complement.
CTCGCCGTCCCCAACACCTCCTCCGACCCATCCCGCCTGCGCACGCCGTCGGCGGGTTCCGTCAGATCCGCCCTTTCCCGGGAAGGGGCTCAGACAACCAACTGATGCGCCGGCCTCCACCTGAGCTCGCCGCCGCCGCCCGTCTCCTGCAGTCCTGCGTTCGCCGCCGCCGCCGCCAAGACGAGACGGCCTCAGAGAAAAGTTAGGGGTCGGGGGCAAGAAAAACGCGAGGGGATCGGAGTGGAGTGCGCCTGGCGGCTTCGGTGTAGGGTCGGGAGTGGACCGGACCGGAGGATCGAACGGGTTTGTGGATTGGATTTGGGCACGGGTAGGGTCGGGCCCAAATAGTATCCATCCGGGATTTAATCAGGATTAATGACGTGGCTAATGACTTGGCTGCTTTAATTTCGTGCTAATCACATGGGAGGGTCTACCGGAGCAAATCTCCTATATATATTGACAACTCTCCAAATTATATTAGCATGCTGCCACTTCAAAAGAGATATTTGATTGTTTTATTATGATCACAGAAGTGACATTTTTTTTACTGCTATGAGTTTCTCTTTGATAAATTATCTTTTGTTAAGATAATATCTAGAAAATCTTTATTTTTAGAGGTATATCTACATCTTCCAGATAAACTTACAACTGAAAAGGTATTCTAGATATTGATGCATAGATTTACGACACGCTAATACGCCATGCCGAAGTCTGAAGACTTTCCTAATCAAGATTGTGCCAGATACATATCAGTGGACCTCGTAGAAGTCCTCTAGAAGATGCCGTGATACGGTAGTTTCAAGTCCTACTGCAAAACAGCGTTGACAAATACCCCCGAGAACGAAGTTGAGATATCTTACGAGTCCACGCACAGAAGAAGTCAAATAGTAACATATACCTCGCCGGAATCCTCTCCGCTCGCCGTGACCACACCGGAATCCTCTCCGCTCGCCGCCGTGGCCTCGCCGGCTGCCGTGGCGCCCTACCTCATCGCGCCTGACTCAGAGTCCCTCAAGGTCGTGCCGGACTCAGAGTCCCTCGACCTCGTGCCTGACTCCTTGGCGATGGAGTAGAGTCCAGGCGTTACTCGAGTCTGGAAACGAAACGGCAAACGTGAGCGACGAAAAAATTGGCGCGTGCACGAGTACACCGCGCGGCAACCGTGAGCGCCGAAAAAAGGGCGCCAGGACGCCAAATCATCGCGCCACGGAAAGGAGAAGCGAAAAAACGAACTCCACGGCGAGGAGAAAAGAAAAAACAGATCTAAACGCGGCATACACGCTTGCCACCGCGTCCCGCACGGTACCATGCAACTCCATGCAAAAAAAAACCCCAACGGCAAAATATTGCAGTGCGAAGGATTCAAACCGGGGACCTCCCACCGACAGGTGCGTTGGGACGTGTTGCACTTGCCAGTAAGCCGAGACAAGATTGCTAGTTGTAATGCACTCGTCACCTTATTTATTAAGGGTAAACATGAAAAAAATTACCCTTACTGAATGACTTCTTGGTATGCGTAATCTTGCCTTAAACGACTTCTAAATGGACACAGGAGGGAGTACAGCTGCTACTGCGACGACTACGCGAGGGATCGGCCTGGTTTGCGTTGATTTCTGCAGTAGCTAGCGGCCGGGTCTCCACGGCGCCGTACGCTCGAGCATGGCCTCGGCAGGCGCGCACGCAAGTTGCGAGAGCCTGCGCGGCGGGCGCGCACGCTGCCAACACAGCGGTCGCCATTTATCCAGTCGAAAACGAAAGAAGAGGCTCTGGTTCTGGGGAGCCGGAGACGAATCGAACGCCAGCGATATACGTCGGGGCCGGCCGGGGTCGCTCTCCATCACCGTTGGCGATCTGGAAACCCCCATCAGACCAAGTCCAACATAACTGCCGCCTAACCGTGCGTGCAGCGGGATCCTCTGCGTGTGGCTCCCCTCTCCCCTGAACCAGCGCGTACGGCGTACAGAGAATCCCATGCTATCCATCTCGCACGAGTGCGCATCAGACTACCCACTTGGGAGAGCTAGGCGACATCCCCTCCCAAACCCTTCAGGTTGTGAAGAGAGAGTGGCGGGCGAGTCCTTTTCAACACACGTCGCCGTCGGAGAAAGAAAAGAGAGCCCTAGCGCCCCACACAGCAGCAGAGAGAGGGCGAGAGGGAGGCCCAGCCGGCAGCCGGCCCACCTCGGATCCCATCCCTGCGCGTTCCGCGCGTCGCCGTCGTCCCCGAGACCCCGACCCCGCAAAGCTCCAGCTGGTTCCGACCCCGCAAAGCCTCCGAGCCCCCCCTCCGGCGACGGCGAGTCGAGCCCCTCCGACCCACCAAGTCGCGCTACCTGGCTGGCGCCTCCCGAGCCGCACCGCGTAGGAACAGTGCACGCGGCCACGTCCCTCTCCACGCGCTAACCTATATAACCCGCCACCTTTTCCCTCCAAATTCAAATCAAATGCTTCGACTCCTTCCTGCCCCCGCTCACCACCGCACCCGCCGGGCACCCGCCATGGACGTCGGCGCCTTCAGCAGCGACTACTCCTCGGGAACGCTGTCACCTGTCGCCGCCGCCGGCGACGACGCAGGCGGCGGTGGCAGCGGCGGCGGCGGCTCGTCCTCGTACATGACGGTGTCGTCGGCGCCGCCCAAGCGGCGCGCCGGGCGGACCAAGTTCAAGGAGACGCGCCACCCGGTGTACAAGGGCGTCCGCCGGAGGAACCCCGGGAGGTGGGTCTGCGAGGTGCGGGAGCCGCACGGCAAGCAGCGGATATGGCTCGGGACCTTCGAGACCGCCGAGATGGCCGCACGCGCGCACGACGTCGCCGCGCTCGCGCTGCGCGGCCGCGCCGCCTGCCTCAACTTCGCCGACTCGCCGCGCCTGCTCAGGGTCCCCCCGATGGGCGCCGGCCACGACGAGATACGGCGGGCGGCGGCCGTCGCGGCGGACCAGTTCCGGCCGCCTCCCGATCAGGGCAATAATGTGGCCGCCGAGGAGGCCGCCGCTGCTGCGCAGCCGGAGGCCTTGCCTAGCGAGACGCAGAACTTCGATCACCCGTACTGCATTATCGATGACAGGCTCGACTTTGGGATGCAGGGGTATCTCGATATGGCGCAAGGGATGCTCATTGACCCGCCACCCATGGTTGGTTCGTCGTCCACCAGTGGCGGCGACGACGACGACAATGGTGAGGTTAAGCTCTGGAGCTACTGAATTACTGATCGATCGCGCGCATCTGGACCTTCGCTGTACAGCCCATACAGCCTATGGGAACCTGGTACTGGTGAATGTACCGGTTGCCAACTTGCCATTTCCCTTCTGAACTCGTCGGTAATGTTGTTGTATCTTCCCTGCTCTTCTGATAAAGACTGAAGAGTGATCAGGAGAAGCAGAAGACTGGGGCTCTGATCTCAGTTTGGTAGACAGTTGTGGACTTTTGGCACTAGATCATCACCCTTGTTGGCTTGTTGCTGCACAATGCATGAGATCAGTGATCTCGGGAGTGCTTAGAGCACTTGTGTAATTAAGCAGCAAAAACATGTGGTTTTGATGTTATGGATCTGCAAATGGCCCGGTGTTATTTCTGCACATCGAGAATTTGACATCTTGCAGGGATCACAAAGGAGAAATAATCCAGCTAGAACTCATAACCAACCACTTGATCATGAAGATCCGTTATAGGAGTATGCTTTTCCTAAGTCAATGTAGTTCTTCAGACTTGAAATATTTTACTGCAGCACTAGATAACGATACTGCAACGATGGATAATACTGCCATTTGTTTTAGTACTGAATTTTCTACATCGCTGAAAGATTTTCAGAAGGTAAATTTTATCCATGAATCTTTGAATACAAAATTATTTAAATTATGACGCTTGGATCTACCATAATGCCTTTTTATTTTTGTTGGGTTCGTTTTATTCTTGGTTCAGAACATCGGTCTGTGCCTGATAAAACCATAATCTAAGTATATTGGCTTTTCCCAGAAAAAAAAGAAAAAGTGCTTGATAAAACCATTTAGGTCTCACATGTTAAAAATATTTAAGGACGATAGAAGTAAAATGCTAAAGTTAAGAAGTATTGATTCAGCAAATATTTTCTTTAGCAAGGTCTGCAAAGAACAACTCTTTTACTGTAAAGATGAATAATACTACCACTTGTTTTAATAATTTTTCACATTGCTGAAAGATTTTCAAAAGGTAAATTCCATCCATAATTTTTCAATGCGAAATTATTTAAAGTATGAGTCTTCGATCTACCATAATGCATTTTTATTTCTGTTGGGTTCGTTTTATCCTGCGGGGGGGGGGGGGGGGTGTTTATGATCGATCTGTGCCTGATAAAAAACCCATTATCTAAGTAGTCTCACATGTTGTTAAGTAAATATGCTAAAATTAAGAAGTATTGATTCTGCAAAGAACATTTTTTTAGCAAGATCTGCAAAGAACAATTAACTCTTTTACTGGAAGAGTTCACGCGTGAGAAGTGGAAAAGCAATCTGAATCAGGGATAAATTCAGGATACCATGAAGTTCTGCTGTACTTCACTCTGTTGACTGAGTCTGAGCACTAGTCCTTTTTTATTAAGGTCTATAAAACATTCTTCCTGCTTATCCCCAACAAATTAAAGTGACAGCTCGTGGTTAGCGTTGGGGGACTTGGGGAGCTGATGGCCGCCAACTGATAACGGAAAAGGCTTTGACGTTGTCAATGAAGCTCCCTCTCGAGGCCTAAGCTGGCAAAGCCGCGGGAAAAAGCGGTCCATACCATAGATACCATAGTGAGGTCTCCCGTCACCTCAGAGATCAGCCTAGAGTGGAGACTGGCGGCCACTCGCTGTCGCGCGCTCTCCTTCTAGGTCGGGCGGCTCGGACAGCGATTCCACCTTCCGAACAGGAGTAGTGCCCCCGCCAACCGCCAGCTCACGGCGTGTTTCCTCTCTCTCTCTTTTTTACCCAGTCCTCCCGCGGGTTCCCGCCGCCGCTGCTGAAGTGCGGAGTTTTCAGTAGACGGTTTTGTGATTTTGTCCACTCTGGTCTTTGGCCTCTGGATCTCCCTCTCTGCTGGGAACGTCGTCTCTGGTCTCCACGACTAGAGATCGGCTCAGTTTGCTTACGCGTGCAGGCCCAGCTTGAATGTAACATGGTTCTAGATCACCACTCCAAGGCTCAACACTGAATGTGATTTCTTTGTGCGGAATGACTTATTCAGAGCTAAAGAAAATTTATCTTGGAGAATCATGATGACTGGTGCTTGGAAGACACCAAAAATTTGGTGTGGACTGACTTTTTTAAGAGAAAATTGCCTGATCTGTTCTATTTGCAATAAGCAAGTGCTTTTTTTTTAGATAATGGAACAAAGGTCCCGGCTTCTACACCATTATTGAAAATGGTGTACACAGCGGTTCAATACAAAGGGGGAGCTCTTAGGCTCACAAATAACTCCATAGAGTGCACTAAGCAAGTGCTTTTATGTCATTCACGAGAAGGTTAGATGAAGATTTCCAAACACGGTTCAGAAGAATGCATGTGTTCACCATCTTTCAGGAACCGTGCTGTCATAACGGCTGAATGACTTCCCCAAAAGGAGTTGGGGGCTTGGGGGTGGGAGGGGGGATCCGTAAATTTCTGTCAAGTCTAGGTATTCTAACTTATGCTGTAATGAACTTGGTCTTCATCATAAAATGATTTGGAAAAGTCAAACTAAAATATTGACCATCCTTTTTCAGTGAAACTACGGCAACCCTTAGATTGCCTGAACTTCATTTCATCGGCAAAACAGTTTACATGATAATAATTACTAGCCAGGGATAAACTGGCAAGAAGCATACAGAAAAGGGAAAAGATACATAGGAGCAAAAGGAATAAAAACAAGGAGAAAAAACCACAGAGAAGACAGTTCAGAGGTGAAGAAGGTTCTCCACTCTAGCAGCAGCCTATCATTGTCAGAGAAGTTGCTGCATCTATACGACCAAAGGAGGAGATCATTTAGGCATCGTCTAGAAATATCTGCATGTTAGTCTCTTGCTCGTGTCTGAAGACTTTCGCATTCCTGAATTTCCAGACATTCTAGAGGATACAAGTCAGCACCCTCCTTCTAATCCGTGGGTTCTGTTCTTGCAGGGGTTTAACGTCCACATATAAGCTTCAATACTGTCAGTCAATGATAAGGAGGTCAAATGGAGATTGATGAATCTATGCTCAAAAAAAATGGAGATTGATGAATCATGAAGGACCAGAAGCTAGCACTTCGTTGACACTTCATGAAGAGATGCAAACACATACAGTAAAAGATAATTTCACTAAACGTAAATAGTATGGGGACGTAAAGTAAGTTTTCCTCCATGGAAATGAAATAATTCAGCAGCAGCCTTTGTTGTACTATAGCCAAATGTGTCTATCTAGAACTTGACCAGTTCAGTTTTAGGGGCAATTATCCTGATCTTTTCCTTATGATAAATTTTGGTTAGGCCATTCCAAATGGGGTTTTTTAATAAGAGTTTAATTCTCATAATTTAACGATGCAACACATCAACAATTTTGATGATGTGGCATGCTAATTATGAACGGAGAGAGGGAAGGAGTTTAATGAGGATGAAACTATGTGTACATTGTTTCAAGACTATGTAACCGGATGAAATTAGCATTGGGAACTAGGGAGTTTCATAATCTCAATTCTCATAATTTAACGATGCAACACATCAACAATTTTGATGACGTGGCATGCTAATTATGAACGGAGAGAGGGAAGGAGTTTAATGAGGATGAAACTATGTGTACATTGTTTCAAGACTATGTAACCGGATGAAATTAGCATTGGGAACTAGGGAGTTTCATAATCTCATCACGTCAACTCACATGTCTAGCAATTAAATGGTATGTTCAGCCTACGAAATAACAAAATGGAACTCTGCATTGAGAGATCTTGTTTCATTTATCTACTCAAATCTCTTTCGATGACATGTCACTCTTTGGAAACCGTGATATAAAATGGGAATAGCCTTATGGACAATCATCTCTTACTAAAGGGAACATATCAGATACACTGCAAACTTAGAAACTTTCAATCAAGACCACAAGATGCTAATCCAAGCGGCAGACTACCCTTTGGATGAGAATGTCGTGGCCTTTACGGTGGAACCTAACCCACCTACATGCTTACTCGCATTTCTCGGATTACCTCGGGGGAATTAAATCCATCATTTCTTGAGTATATGTGACGCAGCCATTGATAATGATAGTACATCTATAGTGAAATTTGTGGAGACTACTTTTTGAGAATAGGAAGAAGGTTGGCTTTACAATAAACTAGGTGATTCCCCGCGCGTTGCTGCCGGATTTGAGAGAATTTTTCGAGAAAGATCGTGCAAATCTAGACTACCAAATCAGAGGATGAAACTCTAAATTGAAAAACTCACTACGACCATCATACAGCCAGAAACAAAATGAGAAAAAAAAATAGCAGACCCAAACGGCCCACGCACTTGGACGGGGAGCTCCCGCTCGAACTCGACCTTAGGGACGCCGCTGCGGCCTCGAACTTGCCGCCGGCATCGACTTCGCCGTCGCCGCTGCAGGGGAAAGGAGCAAGGAGGAGCCCACGGAGGCCGGCGCAGAGGATCCCACCGCCGGCCGCGAGCGCAGACCACTGTGTGTCGTACCCGTCGTCGCAGGGGCTCGACGGAGCCGCTACCACTAGTGGTCGCTGTTGGGAGGCCGGTGAGCGCTGCTGACACTCGTGCTGAAGCCCGCCGTTGGGTGGCGCTGGCGGCTGGCGGCCGAGATTCGGACCTGGGAGATCCACATGACACCGCAGGGCAGTTTGAGAAGGGGAGCCACAGGCAGGGAGGGAAGGGGAGGGAAATAGAGGTGGGAGGCGAGGTGTGTCGTTGGTGGGGAGGGAAGGGGAGGGGGCGGCGGCGACGGGTTTGGGATCTGCGAGGGCGCAGGGATGGGGACAGCATGGGCCGCGGTTGTGCGTCGGGTGGGATCTGGGGAGGGATGTTGCGCGGGGAGCGGTACCGGGTGGTGGTGGTGGTGGTGGGGCCGCGTGGGGTGGGATCCGGGGGTGGGGGATTTAGTGTGGATGACGTCACCAGATGACGTAGATGGCTGTGGTTTGAGAGAAATCCTCTAGTGTGGTGTTCTTATTAAGTTTTGTATGATTCATGAGGCATCCTCCTAAGAACATCTGCTTGTTGTTTTCCCCAACTTAATGTTGAAGACGGCGGTGATGAGGTTTCAAACACAAGAAATCACAGAATCTGAAAAATCCCAGTGGGTGACACAGAGACGGAAAATATGAAGGAATTTCACACGTTTGTGCCATATATGTTTGTACTTTTCACCATATGGATGAAAACAATTATTCCTTGTTATATGTATTTTTCACATGTTCTGTCACACGTATACTTGGAAACTGTGTCAATGGCCTGGTGATGATGGTGATGCCTCTCCCACCTTCCCGATGCAATTCGAGTGCTATGGTCAACCTAGGTGCATGCTGATCTCCTTATGTGATTATTGTGCCAGAGGTCTTGCCTAATCTTTAGAGCAAGAAATAAACTTATTGGCATCTGCAATGTAGACCAGCAATAAACAAGATCATCTAGATGTGGCTACAGAGATGGTGGCGTTCAAGTACGCAATGCACTCGGTCGGCAGGCCGAGAAATGTGTTCATGAAGAGGTCATCAATTGGGTCGACGACGGCCACCCCAACCAGCTTGCATCTCCCTTCACCGTCCATTCTTTCTCCAGTGCCGGATCTTATGGCTCCCTTGGATTCCTCGGAGGTCAGTGTTGTGTCGACGAACAAAGGCGGCGCCTTGTAGATGCTCCCGACCGAGAAACAGAACCTCGACCTGAACTTGAGATCAACCTGCAAAAGGAAAATGAGCACAGTGCCGGTCAGCACCATTTTTTCTTCTCAGAGAACATTTATGCGCGTCATTTCTCAAAGCAGCTGAAGTAATCAGACAGAACCCAGAGCTGACTTCTCATCTTGTTCATCACAATATATTCTGATTACCGGAACTAAAGAACGGGGTTGCTCTTGGAGTAGCAGCTAACAGGGGCAGAGGGGCTGCACCGGAATGCCTGATAGCACTGTGCTTGGATGCATAGAGGTGCCTGCGGTCTTACCTGACCAGTGGCGCGGTCGATGGTTCCTCCCAGGGCCTCGGGCAAGATGTCGATCTTGAGGAACGGCGGTAGCGGCAGGCCGAGGAACCTGGTCGTCGCGCCGGACATGGGCGGGATGTACAGGCTCGCCACGTCGAAGTCGACGAGCACCGTGCCGTTGCCCCCGCCCTCCCCGCTCACGGCGCCGCGCGCCGCGCCCACGCCGCGGCCGCCCTGCGCGTTGTACGCAAAGTCCGGGTACCTGGCGATGCCGAGCCGGCATCCCTCCCGCGTCCGGAACTCGACGCTAAGCGTCTCGGCGACGGCGGGGGAGGAGGATTGCTGCTCGCTTCCGGGGGCGCATGCCACCACCACGACGGATCCACGTCTGAACGAGGGAGGCCGTTGGAACCTCGGGAGCGCAGCAGAGTAAGCGCGCGGTTTTCTCGGATTCGAGAGCTTTTGCAGGGTTCGGAGGTTCGGCGAGAAGGTTTTCATGCTGCCGGCTGCCATGTGGGCGTGCGCGCACGGCAGGCGGCAGCGGCTGTGAAAAGCAGGTGCTGGCCGAGCGAGCAATGGCCGGCCTTCGAGGGCCATGGCCTTATCGCTTCGATTTGTTTGCCGCTGCTTTTTGCCATCCTTTTCCCAAGGCCTGGAATTTGCCACGATCAGTTTCAAGAAGTGGACCTTGCCAAGTTAGGCTCAATTTACGTATCTGGCTTAGTAATGCAATTTTGGGCCAGGCTTTATTACTTCTCAAGTACATAGTCGGGCTAGGCCCTCTCAGCAAAATGTGCTAGGGCAAATTTGACTTTACCGACGCTTTAAGTAATTTTTTGCTAAAAAAACGCTTTAAGTATTTTTTAAATAATACGGATTACACCCAAAAGGTATTAACCAATTTACGAAAAGTTAAAACAGTTAATGAATTCCGTAAGTTTCAAATAATTTCGCTGCCTATTTTGGTTATTAGAAAATATTTGAGCCCGTTTTACTTCACGAAGAAATTAGAGACTGTTCGGCTGGTAGAATAAATAGTGCTCGGCTGGTAGAATGAATAGTATTTTGTGAGAGGAAATAAGCCAAAACAAGCCGAGATAAATCGAGATAAGCCAAGAAGTCGAAGGTGGGACCCACTTCTATTTTTACTCCTTATTGGTTGGAAAAAGGAAAGTTAGCATGTGCTGTTGCACTTCGTTGCCCATCGTCAGCCAGGGCTTTAATGCTTCCTCTACTGCAGCTTTGCTTTCTCTTCTCGGTGCTCTGCTCGCATGTAGTACATAGTTGTATTACTTTTGTGCTGACTCCATACATTTATTTAATAGGATAAAGATTTAAACTCTGGTAGGAAATACTATCCTACCGATTTTTCTTATCAAGATAGAGCTCAAATGGAATGTCAGGTAGCACAATTTTAAGGCAACCAACTTGAGTTAAATTCAAATTAATAGAGACATAGTAGTTGCGTGTTGAAAACTCATATTATTTTACTTTATTCATGTATATCCATTTAATCCATTTTGAAACTAGCTAGTCGTCAACTGCTTTAGTTTTTTCTTTTTATACCATAAAGTAGATGTTGAATTATTTTTTCATACTCTGAATAAGTGTATAAATAAATAAATAAATATGTGATTACGTCGGATTATTGTCGGTATTGCTATTGATCGCTCGGCCCCTGCACCTATGGGCCGCGCGTGCGTAGAAGTTTAGAACACAATCCGTAGCCGGACTCGGGCCCTCTGTTCCGCCCGCGACCGCGCGCGCGAGCTAAACCCGACCCAGCAATCGGGCCACCTCCCCTTTCCTCTCCGATCCGGATCTCCCCCACCTGCTCCGGCGAGCCATCGCCGCGTCGCCTCCACGCGACCGACTACCTCATAAACCTATCTACCTATCCGACTTCCCCGCCGCCGCGCGCGCCCAATCCTAGGCTGCGCCCCCCCATACACCTGTTTGCTTATCTGCTCCCGAGCCCAGCAAACCCTAGTCGCCGCCGCCCATGGACATAGAGACCGACGGGCGATTCGGCAACAAGCGCGTGCATCATCGCCTTGGCCCGGGTTCCGGCGGCGGCCCTTCATCTACCATCGGGAAGGTCTGCAACTATTGGCGCGCCGGGCGGTGCAATCGCTTCCCTTGCCCCTACCTCCACAGCGAGCTCCCCGAGGCGGCGGCGCCACCCAAGCGCCCGTCTGGACCCGGGGGGAACGTCTGGCGCAACCCCAGCTCAGGGGGGCGGGGAGGTGGCGGTCACAATAGATGGGGGAGGGGCCCCGGAGGCGGCAGCGGCGCTGTGACCCACAGACCGCCCGACAGGCCCTGCAAGTACTTCCTTGCCGGTACAGATTGCAGCTATGGCGAGAGGTGCCGCTATCCCCACAGCTACTGCATAAGCGATAGTATCACGATGCTCACCCTGCTCAAGGGCCACGAGAAGGTATGCTTGATCCCAATTGCCAATTAGCCTGTCTCGTAAAGCATGAAAAGTTGCTAACTGAAATGCTCTGGAGTGCGGTCAGGGTGTCACGGGCATTGCACTGTCGGACAAGCTGTATTCTGGGAGTAAGGATGGAACTGTTCGCATGTGGGATTGCCAAACCGGGCAGGTAGCTGAGGCATCATTAGATTGCATCTTTGAGAGTTTTGTATGTTCCTTATGAAAAAAAACTAGAATTCAGTACTTCTTTGCTGTTGGTGGTCTGTTAGTGTGCCGGTGTCATCCCTATTGGTCGTGAGGTTGGGTGTATGATCAGCGAAGGTCCGTGGTTATTCGTTGGACTACCTGACGCGGTGAAGGTAAGTGATATACTTCAAAATTGTGCATTATTCAGTGTTTCAAAAGTTGGGGCCACCTAGCCCATCATGTGATAGGCTTTATGGATGGCTCTCCTGCTTAGCATCTAACCTGGGTAGCCCACCTAGTCAGTGATTGGACACCATGCACCACTGCTGCTCCCCTAGTTCTTTTTAAATTCTGGAATTTATCACCATTGGTGTTCTGCATGTGTGTGAATACATGATCTGTGTTCTGTTCCTTCAGGTTTGGAATATGCAAACATCAGCGGAAATGGATCTTACAGGACCAACTGGGCAAGTCTATGCACTCGCTGTTGCCAGTGAGCTACTCTTTGCTGCAACACAAGTAAGCTTTCCTCTTTTGGGTTATCTTTGTTTGTCTTGAAGCTTTTTATTCTTTGTTTACTCGATTCTCTTTTGGTGCACTTTTTACAGGATGGTAGGATTTTGGCATGGAGATTTAGCGCTGCAACCAACCGTTTTGAGCCAGCTGCTTCTCTTGAGGGCCATAAGCTTGCTGTTGTTTCATTAATAGTAGGAGGCATGAGGCTTTATTCTGCTTCAATGGATAAAACAATCAGAGTATGGCAAACTTGTTCACATCCTCATTTGTAAGATAGATTCAATTTACGTAGGAGTATATCTTGTGTTCGAGACATTAAGTTCTTGATGACGGCTATTATTTGGCTTTATTTAACCTTCACATACTGCTGTATTACTTTTTATCATTTATGTTCCTCGTAGTCGAAGTTTTTAGGTGCATGTTCTTAGAACTCAACACAATTATAAGTTCCTCTCGTATTTAAGTGGCTGATATTGCTATTTGCGTGTTCTAAATACAATCAGATAAATAATGATTGTATGTTAGTATTCAGTCAACATAAGTTCAGGAAAATGTTGAAACTTAATGCTGGTGCAAACTTGTTCCAGAAGAGGCACTCAGCATGTATCATGTAGTATATGCAGTTGGCAATCCCTTGATTCCTTGTGGTAGCATGTTTGCATGGACATTTGTGTTGCTATTTCAATTGGCCGCTGAACATTTGCAGCTAGTGTTTGAAAAAGATAGAAACGAAAAGAAAATAGTACATGAGAAGTAAATTGCGAAAACTACCCATGTCAGTGCTGGGTCAGTGTCCTAGTTCTGGTATATCTGAAAGTCGAATTTATTCTCAGTGCAATGAATGCTTGTTACTCCAGCATTTTGGTGTCTTCACTTTTTAGGAGAATGGGAGCTGTCAGATCTTATTTTATCGCATATTAATTATTACCGTTTCCTATCAAGACAACAGAAGTTTCCTTGTCTTTTTTGCTCACTTCATTTTTACAAATAATAATAACGAAACATGTGAATTTCAGGTGTGGGATTTGGCAACATTGCAGTGCATACAAACTCTTTCTGATCATACCGATGTTGTTATGTCTGTGCTTTGCTGGGACCAGTTTCTATTATCTTGCTCTTTGGATCAAACAATAAAAGTTAGTTCCTATCCTTGCTTCATCTTATTGAGTAAATTCATAAATTTATGTATTCATATTTCAGATGTTGCCCTTCTAAATGCTTTTCATGGTTCTAATATTTATGTTGGTGCAGGTTTGGGCAGCTACAGAGACTGGAAACTTGGAAGTAACATATACACACAAAGAGGAGCAGGTAAAATACCCTACATTAGTACTGTACTATTATAATCTGTATTTTTACCGCCAATGCTAACTACTGAGATATCGTTATTGTCTTGTTGAAACATTACTAATATGTTGAACCTGTCTAAGGTGGACCGATATTAGGACTAGACCAGCAGTTCAATATGTTGATATATAATACTTTAGTTTAATATGTAATTTTGGTTCACTGTTATTTAGCTAACATATACTAGATTTATACCCTTATAACAGAGTAGCTGGAGACTGAACAGACAAGCCTAACCTAGCGGGTTTCCACTTCTTGATGATTGTGCAATAAAAGGATCACAACAGGCCTTTCTTCAGTCATATTTATAGTTACCTGAAGGGAATTTGGTGTTCTTGCCCTGTCTGCAAACTCAAGTTGTGATTTTGCCCTCCTTTTTTAACTTTGTGATTTTACGCCTGCTTTTTGAAAATGGAAAAAATATTCAGAGCAATTCGAAAAGGCTGTACTAACCAGGGTTAACAAAACCGTTACCGTCTCCCTGGTCTTACCGGTGGCTACCGGGTGGTAACCGGAGCTCCCTGTCTGGGAGGGTCCGGATCCGGTCCGGCTACCGCTACTGGTCCGGACCAGTAAGACCGGTAACCGCGGCATCTGGACCGGTAGCCACCGGTTTTTTAAACCCTGGTACTGACTACTACCCCTAAGCTTATTCACAATTTCACACACGTGCATTTCCTCACTCCCTTGTGACTCCATTTCTCAAGAGAGGCCAGGCAGATGTGGCACGGGTGGAAATAGCCGGAGCAGCTGAGGTGGCGGCAGGGACCTTGATGGGGGATGACTGCTCCTGCGCCGTTTGTGGCCGTCGTTGTCGAGCATCGTCTGTGTCGCCGAGCCATCCCCGTTGCTTGGCTAGTGGTCGGCGGCACTGGGCGTTGAGGCATTACGGGCAGCCTATGACGCAGTGCCTGCGGTGTGTCATGCAGGAAGGATGACGTAAACCCAATGCCCATTGCCCTGCTAGCCCCTGAGTCTGAAACGCCGCTCATCCTATGCTGGCTGTCACCTGGATCTTACCACGGCAGATAACCACCTGACCCTGCTGTCCTCTGGCGACATCTGGAGTGCTGTCCTTTTGGTTGGATGCATAGTGCTGGACTGTTGGTCACGCTTGCGTGACAGCTGTATCCAGAGTTATATTTGTCGGCTCTCTATGGTAGCATGGGCCAGAGCAGCTCATGGGCAGCCGCTGCTATGGCCCGACATTTCTGACATGTGGGCACTAAGGTGTGTGAGCTTAGAGATTTAGAGCTTCTCAAGGTGGAGTTTCCAAAAAGGATGTCATGAGTGCATGACCGCATGAGGATCATCTTAGAGGGGGTGTTTATGGGCCTGCCGCTGGTGCTCTCTGCTCTGCTCTGAATTGGTGGCAGATTCTTGCTGATTTATCCTGTGAGAGGAATGGAGACTGGTGCTTGGTATTTTGGGAAATAAATTTTATTGATTTTTGGCTGCCGCTGAGATTGATGTTGTGAGATGGATTGATGTGCTGGATTTGATTTGGCTATCAAAGTTTGTGTCTTAACGCCATCAATTTTTCTCAGAACTCGTCAAAGTCTTAGCATATTTAAATTACACAAATTTTGTCAAGTTGTGTTGTCAAAACAATTTTTTTACTGTCAAAATGCTACCTGGACATTTGATATCCAAGTGGAGTAGAATCATATAGTACTTAGAAAAGCAGGGGCAAATCCGCCTGGGCAAACTTGTCTTATTATAGCTGATTTGACACCTTAAACTGATCTGAATGGAATAGGGGTGAACTTATCTTTATTTTGAGAAAGCTAGGGCAAAATCACCATTAGCATATATTAAGTAGGCACAAACACAAATGCCCCTTAACTGAAAAGTGCCACCCCTAACAGGTAGAAATGAAACACTGACCTGGCAACGATATTATAAAACGCCCTATGACTAAAAGGGTTTAGCCTGAAAATACCTTAATGTTCCTAAGGGGTAATTGGGAATAGTATTTTTAATCACGAACACCCTGAAATCATCCTTTTAAGGTAGTCATTTTGTACTTTAAAACCAAGAGCAACTGCTATGTCCGTACTGTTCTTTTTTTTGAATTTTTACTTTTAAGGTAGTCACTGTACTTTAAAACCAAGAACAACTGCTATGTTCGTACTGTTCTTTTTTTCTTAGTTTTTGGAATGAGAATATCTGTGCTCATTACTGTGCATGAGATTCTGTTTCATTTTGTCACCACTTTTAACATTTCTTTTCAACAGTGTTCATGATCATCCTTGCCTTTATTTTTATTTTTGAACATGCAATGTTGTGTTATTCTTATGTTTTTTATGCTAATGGTTTTCTTCCATCTTTAGGGTGCACTTGCTCTCAGTGGTATGCCTGATGCACAGTCAAAACCTGTGCTACTATGTTCATTAAATGACAATACTGTCCGCCTATATGATCTGCCATCGTAAGCAAGCTGTCGTACTAAGATGTCTTTCATGTGTTCTAATTTCTAATGATGTTATAAGGGAGTGACTCTTGCTTGTTTTATAGGTTCAGTGATAGGGGCAGAATATTCTCCAAACAAGAAATTAGGGCAATACAATCTGGTCCTGGTGGTTTATTTTTTAGCGGGGATGGAACCGGTGAGCTGAAGGTTTGGCAGTGGGTAGATGGAGCCCAGACCAAATGAACATAATGTGCTAGAATAGTTTCACTCATGTGTTTCATGAGGGAGTTCTCACAAATATGCATAATGATTTGAGGTTGTGGTTGGCGGCCAGTTCATTTTTTGTGATATGCCCTACATTTATGCGCAAAGGATACAAGATTCAGTTGATCTGGCTGGCAGTTCATGCTAGCACAAGCAGAGTCTGTAGACTGTAGTTTTGTTCTGGAATGGATTTCAAGATACGGAAATAATTGCTTGTAATTTGTAAAGCACTGGAACCAGCAAGTATCTGATCATTGCTTGGAGGTGCTGACAGTTTCAAAAGGATGTGATAATATAAAGGCTTGGTTCAGCTGCATATGTACACGAGGAACTGGTGTTTTTTTTCCGAGCTGGCCATTCCTCAGTGTTTGATGAGCATGGGCATTGTTCTATCAGAACTGTTGAACGATCACTACTTTTTTTACTAAACTGATCAGCTTCGGTTCTTGTAACTTCACTGGG
Source organism: Cenchrus fungigraminus (assembly GCA_036936925.1). Classification (NCBI taxonomy): domain Eukaryota; kingdom Viridiplantae; phylum Streptophyta; class Magnoliopsida; order Poales; family Poaceae; genus Cenchrus; species Cenchrus fungigraminus. Next base: position 14,682,742 of record CM072772.1, on the reverse strand, counting down.
TTCGGTGAGTGGCAGCAAGGGCAGCTCAAAGTATTCGGGAGCTCCAGGCAAAAGGTTGTACCAATATTTATCTAGATTTTTGTTTTGATAGCAGCGGGGTATTTGTTGATTGTATTGTTTCTGTTTGTCCCGGAATCTGAGAAAACATGACGCGCACAATTGGAATTGTGAATTACGTGGTGCAGTACTGTGTTTACATTTTTCTTTGTTCTTTGGATCAGAAATGGGCGCAACGGAAAAAATTGTATGTGCTTTTTTTCTTCGCTTCATAGTCATCTTTAATTTCGGAGAACAAAATTTTGATGTCAGTATTTTTTTTTTTTTTACATTCCACGACCCGTTGCCGGGCAAAAAGTTGGGTTACTAGTACTTGGACTTGAAACCCCTCCTGCTTCGGCCCATTTGAGTTTGGTAGAATGCAGGCCCAAAAAAAAAAGGTGAAAACTTTTGTGTAACGAACCGGTAACGGCCGCATCGGTTTGTTTAATGATAGGATTATAATATTTGAGAGTCATGGCAGATTCTAGAGGCCACGGGGTTGCGCTTCTCGCTGGTTCTTCACCAGTAGTGTTCGTTGGACAGGACAGGAACGATAAAGAACCGGAGACAGAACGCGACACCTGCCGATCGTTGTGCAATGATACCCTGTTACTCCCTCCATCTCAAAATAAATACAAAATTAAACACGTAAATCAATGATAGATGTAAAACTATAAAATTATCTCTTGTCTCTTGGGAGAAACATTTAGACATCAACTTGTCTTTTGTATGAGAAGTTTCTAAAAACTCTTGTCTTTTGTAGTAGGTAGATCAAAGTTACATTCTTTATGGGATAAATTTTGAACTTTAGAGCTGCATTTATTTGTCCTCGTCGCTCAACGCAAACTGATGTGTAGGGTAGCGTGGATGTGATACTGCAGTGAGTTTGGTGACCCGAGATCCCATATCGATCTTTTCATGTCGGAGCTCACATCAACACCATTAACGCCCCCGGTCATTTTGCGGAGAAATACGCATCTCGTGGTGATTGGATTCTCAACTGACGTGCGATTGTAACGTACAGTACGCTGATGACCGTGACGAGTACGTGTGGTGATTCTTCCAGGGTTTCGCCATCCACGACCACGACCTTCCGGCTTCTGGGGATGAGATGATGCTCTCCTTTGTAAAAGCTAGCAAGAGGAGGGAATATCCTTCGGTACATTCCTAACAGTCCTGTAGTACGCTAGTACTGTAGTAAAGCTCTGTAATATCTAGTAGTAGGTAGCCATCCGTGTAGGGTTGGCCCGTATTTGCACCCATGTGCACCGATAGCACGTGAAATGGCTAAGGGCAACTCCAGCGGTGCCCTTATCTGAGCCCTCACCTGGCCTGTTTAGTTCGCAAAGTGAAATTTTTGGGTCTCCTTTCAAGGCCTATTAGGAGTATTGAACGTAGATTTTTTACAAAAATAATTACACGAATGGACCGGAAATTGCTAGACGAATCCATTAAGTCTAATTAATCCGTCATTAGAGATTGGTTATTGTAGCACGACGTTGTCTAATCATGACATAATTAGGCTCGTTAGATTCGTCTCGAAAATTAAGATATGGGTCGTGGAATGGGTTTTGTCATTAATCTACATTTAATACTCCGAATTAGTGGAAAGAAGATTGATGTGACGGGTAGTTGGTGAATATTTGGGGAACTAAAACTTCAAATAGAGTAGCAACACATAGCCTACATTTTTATAAAACTTTTGGTTCGACTTCGTATTTTTTTTGGTTTCGAAACTAATTAATTATGACTTATGATTTTTTATTAAATTGAAACTTTTAAAATTCTAGAAAAATGCAAGAAGACAACCTTGAAACCACTCAAAGGGTCAAACGTGCTTGGTTGGTTTTGACAGTTGGATGACCCTTTTTGTCCGGTTTTCTAATTGTGGGTTGAAAATCAGACATATGCGATAGTTGAATGGTGAAAATTGGACTTTTCCCTTTTAGATTCAGTGGTATGGATTGATGTCTATTGTCTAAAATTATCCTAGCAAGGTAACTAAACACGTGGGTTGCGTTGTGTTTGACTTGAAAGATAACTATACATGTAGGAAATATATTTTGTTTACTAGAAGTACAATTTAATATTCCTCCATAAGTGTTGGATAGTTTATAGCACCTAAGGTTGGCATGGATTAATTTTGTCAAGTTATTTGGCACAAACATGGGGGAATATGCTGAAAGACAAAGACAGCTTCGATGCGCCACATCCACACAAACTAAGGACAATTTATTATCTCCCCCAAGACAAAATATGAAGAAGATAGACGATGTGCACTTGTCTTTTTTGAACCATGGAATGGATGTCCACTTGTCTTAAGACAGAACTCGACTGAACAATATTTTAGATACAGTAGTAGTGGTGAATTGCTTTGTGCTTTATTCATCTCCCTTTATCACTGGAGATAGGCGATAGCTAAAGTGTTTGTGCAACTTGACCCTTGTTTTTCAATAATATAGATAGCATCCACCTTTTGTGCATGTATACAAAAATTATAGAACCTTTGTACCTGATAAATATCATGTCTGCTACTGTGCTTGTTTATACTCTCTCCGTTCCAATTTATAGATCGTTTGACTTTTTATCCCCAAATTTGACCACATGTCTTATTAAAAAATGTGCAAAATATCATATTTTTTTTTGTTGTGCCTTGCTTTTATAACAACAAATCTTCAAGAATAACTTAAATTTGACTACGATTGCACAAGTTTTTTTGAATAAAATGCACGGTCAAATTTAAAGTTAAAAAAGTCAAACGACCTATAATTTGGAACATATGGAGTATACATCTGCAAAGCATTGATATTCACGTGGACATTTTGAAACATCGCCATATTATTACCCGTCATATACCAAAGTGTGACACTGCTTTGTACCAACCAGGCAACCACACTAATCAACAAATACGTACGTGCAGGGAAAACTGTTCTCTCTTCTGAAACTTTGTGTTAATACAAAGTGGGAAGCACACGTTTATTTTGACATGGATAAGGTTCACGCTTAATTCGCTGATGGAGATCACGGAAAGGATTGCATGTATATAGCAGATACACTCAATATATTTCACCTGCAATGTTGCTAGCTACTACTGTAGAATGTTCGCCACAGCTTCGGAGATTCTCTGCCAAAAACCGTCCCCAACTTTTTGCTACACGAGGATGATGAGGAGCTAGTGACTGGGATTCGAATTGAAAAGAAGAAGAAAAGAAAAGAGAGGAGAAGTGGTTGGCCTCTGCCCTCTGGGGAGAAGACGACGTTCGTGTTCACCGTCACCGGAAGAAGACGACGTTTTGTGCAGGTATCTTTGAATATGCTCCGGTTTATTCCCTGAGGAACTGACGGAGTGACAGTCTGCATCTGAACTTTACATCGGCGTTCCATTTGAAAATTTCGATATATTGGATTCTGGATGCAAACAACGGAGGTGTTGGGGAACAAGCGTTGCCACATGATTCGTAGAGAAGTCGGCAATCTGTCACTGTGAAAACCAATAGGTCAGTCTCAATGGGAGGGTCATAGACATTAAATAAGGTGTCACATATGCAAACAAAATGACATGGCATGATATTTAATAGGAGAGAGAGGAAATCAGGGTCATCCTCATGACCCTGGGTCGGCGCGGAGTCCTAGGAATGACACCCCCATGACCCTCCCACTGAGACAAGTTGACACAATTTTTAAGCACAATTGATCGACCAATATGAAGCAATTAAATATCTACAGGAACCTATGAAACTGTGCTATGACCCTGTGCATTGAGAGATGGTAGGTCATCCCGCAAACCAATACAGTAAAGGTGATGTGTCATTCTTGAAAACTCCCTCGTGACCCCTTCCACTGAGAATGACCTAATGGGATGAGCATACGTCTACGTCAAAGAAGTGATAAAATCTCCTACTTTAAATCTGATTGGTCCCACTTAAAAGAAGGGATTTCTAGGCCAGTCTTCTCCTTTTGCATTCAGGAGGATTAAATTTTCTAGAATATAGGAGTATGAGAGTATAATAGTTTGATTTTTTTTTTTGTCATTTGTGAGATTGAAATGCCCTGTATTAAAGAGAACTTGTCACGTCAAAAGCACACGTGGATGAATGAACAGAATTTCTTTAGGTCCCACGTAGCACAGAGTAGTCATACTCCCTCCGGTTTGGTAAAAGAAGTCGTTTTGGACAATGTTTGAGTCAAATATTAGGAATATAAATGATAAATAATTTTTAAGTCGTTAAGTTTAAAAATGTGAAAATCGTATCAATAGATTTGTTTCGAAAATCATTTCCATAAAAGTATACATATATAACTTTTCGATAAATATTTTCATAGAAAAGAGAGGTCAAAGTTGTGTTTTGGAGACCGTGTCGTTGTCCTAAACGACTTCTTTTACCAAACCGGAGGGAGTACAGTCTTAACCAACGAATTGTATTTAATACTAGGTGATTTCCCGCGTGTTGCTGCGGAATTTGAGAAAATTTTTCGATGAATTATGAACCAATGTGCTACCACAACCAGTTTATGCAATAACCCTTAGTTGGTGGAAGATTATGTGGGTAGTTTGCATGAAGAAAGAATTGGTGTAAGATGACATGGATAGTTATGAAGAGAGAAAGAGATAGAGTTAATAACCCTTAGTTTGGTGGGAGATGATGTGGGTAGCTTGCATGAAGAGAGAAATAAAGTTAATGATAGTTAGTGGGTACCAATTATATAAGTTATATAGATATCTCTTTGCATGAATACACCTTTGGCAGAGTTATTGGGTCTTCCTCAAGGAAACATATCATGTGGAAACCACAACATTCGTAAAAACTCGTGCAAATCATGGCAAAAAAGTCGTCTAAATTGAACAAAAAAACACATGTGTAGATGATATGATGATACACAACATTGTAAAATATCTTGTCCAAACTCGACTTCGTTTGTGAGATGTAAAAATAATAAGTTTTTGACAAATCATCTGGATAGCTTTCTGGTTTGAAATTTGTTATTTTTCTATTTTTTACTAGGTTTGCACGGGTTTTCAAAGAATATGGGTATCGTAATCAACAATGAACCATTTCCGTTCCTGTTGCTCGACCATGATTGCTACTCCCTACGTTTCAAATTCTATGTTGTTTTGGCCTGTTTAGGATCATATATATTATTATGCCCCAAGATATACACTATATCTAAGTGCATATAAAAAAAATATACCTCTAAAAGCTAAAATGACATATGATTTGAAACGAATGGAGCACTTGCTATCTTTTTTCATGCGAACGTTTTTATTAAGAGTATCCTACTTGCTATTTCACAAGTCGTTAATTTAGTGAATTAGCGATGTTATTGGGCTCAATAATGCCTTATGAATGCAACAACTATGGTATCCTCTTATTATTATTCAATTAAATTTCATAGAGTAGAATGTTTTTATTATTATGAGCAGAGCCTGCAATACTTCTCTTTCGAAGCTCAAATATTTTTCATTGAGTAGAATATTTTTCATTGAAGCTCAAATACTTCTGTATTACTTCATCTTCTTCCTCAGCACCAGCATTTTAGACCTGGTCATATGAAGCGTTTTCCTCAACACCCATGATTTTTTTTTTGAGGGCAACACCCATGATTTGAGACCTTGTAATTAAAGCGAATTTTCAGGAGAGGGTGAATCGACGCTACGTGCAAGGTCGTAGCTCGTTGGTGTGATCCCCGGTGTACACGCTGGTACGTTTTGCGCTGTGGTTTGTTTGAACAACGCGTAAGCTGCTGAGCGCGCCGTGCCCAAACCCAACCATCTGGACCGATCCATCGGGAAGGACAGCAGGGAGGAAGAAGGAACACGAGCCTGAGAGAGAGGTTGGGGGTGGCGAGGCATTTTTGGCCACAGCCACGGGCGCTTCCAAAAGGCATCGTCCCGGTCGAATCCGCCACGTCCGCATCGGCGACCCGACAGCGATACGGCCCCGCAGGCAGTCTCCGCCACAACCCCGGCGAGACCCCACCTTCCCCTCCGTCCACACGGCCGCCGCACGCCTCTCCCCCGTCCTCCGTCCTCTTCCTCGCTTCCAGCGCGTCGCCGCTTATAAATACCTCCCCATTCCCTTCCCTCCCTCCTCATCTCGCATGCCAGGCGCATAGCCGCATACTGACAGCCAAACCCATTGCAGCGCGAGGAGCTCCTCGGATTGATCCTCGCCGCGACGTCCGTCCTAGCCTGCTGGTGCTGGATCGACCGATGCGCGCGTTCCTGTGCCTCGCGCATGCGCATGCACGCCCTTGCCTAGGGCTCGTGTGCTCCCTGCTCTGATAAAAACTACCCTCATTTGCCGGTTTTGCGCGCGCGCGATCGAGCTTTGTTGATGGTCATCTAGCTACGAGCGAGCGAGAGAGAGGAGATCGATCGCTCCGCGAGATCGGAGGAAGAGAGGGAGCCGCGCGCTGAAATCCAGGGACGTGCCCAACGGTAATCCATCTGGTTCTGTTGCTATTCCCTTGTTTAAACCTGAAATAAGATTTATCTTCTCCCATGTCGCATGTACGGGATTTCTTGCATAGTAAACATTTTTTTTTGTTTGTTGCGCTTGGCACATTATTTTGTTCATTTCTCTGCTTTTTAAATGGTCCTGGCGCTATATTTTGGCTTTTTGCCGCTCTATCTATCGAACAAAAAGTGATGGCGAACGAACAGAGACTGGTGCCAAAAACATTACATGTCTTGTTTCTAGGCGATCGCTTTCAATGGGCACCTTATATTATGCGCATGCCTGTCCTTTTTGCTGTGCAACCAGAGGATCATACTGATACGAAGTTCAGAGGCTGCACCAGTTTGTATGCTCTGATGAAGCACAACATCTTCACTTTAAAATCATTTTTTTAACAACATAATTTAATTTTGAGACATGTTCTCGAGAGACAAACATGGTGAATTTGCCCTCTAGTGCATCCTTATTTCTTCAGAGTACACATCACTTGAATGGTTTGCTTGTGCTAACTGCATGACAAGCCCTGTCAGAAGTGTTTATTTCTAATCTTCTGTCTCTCTGTTCTTTTAAAAAGAAAAAGAAACACGGCAATACGGCATGCATTGCATTTCACTTTCCAGGCACAGTAAGGCTTCAGTATTTGGCATGCTCAACTCGTTGCACGGATAGCATGTGCAGGAAGAGCGTAACGATGTCGTCATAATATGCTTAGCTCTTGGGAGCCCCTAGAGCCGTTTGTGTTAATGTTGCTGCACATCCTGGACAGTGATGGACCATCCTGAATTGTCACGAGATGATTCGGTGTCACCTTGCTTGCCACGTGCCATACACTTTTGGATCTATCTGGATTTTTTTCTTTAGTCATAAATGTTAATGTTATCTTAGGTGCTCCACTATAAAGTATCTTTTGTCCATTTACCCACTGACAGATCGGGCTTTCAGAATGTTTTGCCTTTATTCTTGATGGCCTTGCTCGGCATTTTAACACTTAAGATGTACCGTCTTATATTCTGTTGTTGAGAGTAGTATGTCAACAATATCTATTTCCCGTTCTCAGTAGATGAGGCGAGACTGAAAAATTCGCTTCACAACTTCAGTAAGAACAATAGATTAGCCTAGCAGTGAACTTTCTAACTGGTATCCTAAACTGAACCATGCCTATGCTGAGTCATGATCTTCTGTAGTGCCATGCTAACAATTCTTTTCAGTTCCAGTTCCAGTTCCAGGTACTAAAACGCCAAGATGGTTAATTTCGGTAAGAGATTGATGGCAGACCAATTGGAGGAGTGGAGAGAGTAAGTTTCTTTGCTCTTCTGTAAGTTCTCTCATTTAAGCAGGGTGCCATTTATCAGGATAATTAGATCTTTAATCCAAATGGCAATGAGCTTCTTATTGTGATAAAATAAGCAAAATATGTAAATGTGACATGTAACTTATTATTCTTTTGTTTTGACATCAATATAGATACTATATTAACTACAAGATGATGAAGAAAAAGGTAAAACAGTATGTTCAGCAGACGCAAACTGGTGGAAAAAACCGCGAACAAGTTCTTAAAGAGTTTTCAAGGATGCTGGATGACCAGGTATAAATAAAATCGAAATTATTTTCTGATTTGTTACTTTTAGCTTGAATCGTCGAAGACTAAATGCCCATTCTTCAGTGCAAGTTGCCACCTTACCCACAACCTTCATATAAGCTTCTTCCTTGCAGATTGAAAAGGTTGTGCTCTTTCTTCTGCAACAACAAGGTCATCTTGCTAGCAGGATCGAGCATTTGGGAGAACAGCGTGCCGCACTTATGGAACAGTCTGATGTATCCCAGATTTGCCAGCTACGGGAGGCTTACAGGGAGGTTGGATATGATCTTGTGAAGCTCCTTAGGTTTCTTGATATGAATGCAACTGGCATCCGGAAGATACTCAAAAAGTTTGATAAGCGCTTTGGCTATAAGTTCACAGATTATTACGTCTCTACTCGGGCAAACCATCCTTATTCTCAGCTTCAGCAGATATTCAAGCAAGTGGTAATTTTTCACGCCTCTTCCTCCTTTTTATCTGAAAAGGATCATTTTCCTCTTATGATGCTGTTTATGAATGCAGGGTGTTGTGGCCGTTGTTGGCGCTTTGTCACGCAATCTTGCTTATTTGCAAGATGATCGAGGAAGCTTTTCATCCATCTATGATCATCCATCAATAACATTCAAGGTATTTGATTCTCTTTTCTGTTCTGACCATATTGATGCACTCTCATATGGTCCGAATTCTAAAGTGGAACATGTGCACCTTTTCGTCCCATGTGCAGGACCCTGTCATAGAAGAAATAAATCATTCAGTACAGAAACTCACACACTCCACAAACTTCATGCAATTCTTAGGGCAACACGCACTTATCGTTCCAGATGATATGCATAGTGGCTCCGATCTTGTTGATGACCAAAGCTACCACTTCCTGTCACTACTGCTCAACTTAGTGAACACATTTCTGTATATGGTGAACACATATATCATCGTACCAACTGCAGATGACTATTCAGTAAGCCTTGGCGCAGCAGCAACTGTCTGCGGTGTGATTATTGGATCAATGGCAGTTGCTCAAATCTTCTCCTCAGTATATTTCAGTGCCTGGTCGAATAAGTCGTACTTCAGACCCCTCGTATTCAGCAGCATCATGTTATTTCTGGGGAACCTACTGTATGCTTTGGCGTATGATTTGAATTCCCTAACTGTTCTCATTCTCGGCCGGCTGCTCTGTGGGTTAGTTACTCTCATTGTTCACTTATGTGCAAATCAAGTTTTTTTGCTTTTTTTATATAAAGTTGTTGAACTTTACAGTGTTTGTGCTAATTTGAGCATTGTAATATCAAATTGTTATTTGATCAAATTGGCAACATGATGTGCAGCTTGGGTTCTGCCAGAGCTGTGAATCGTCGGTACATCAGCGACTGCGTACCTCTGAAAACCAGGCTGCAGGCATCTGCAGGGTTTGTCAGTGCTAGTGCTCTTGGAATGGCGTGCGGTCCTGCTCTTGCTGGTTTGCTGCAGACAAAATTTCGGATCTATGGGCTCACATTCAATCAGAACACCTTACCTGGGTGGGTCATGTGCCTTGCTTGGGTTGTGTATCTGTTCTGGTTGTGGATTTCATTCAAAGAGCCGGGTCACATTGCTACAGACAATTCTGTCAACACACAGACATCTGATTCTGGTAAACATTTTCCTTTGCGTTCTTCATTTCTTCTTTTTTTTTTAAATGGAATTATCTCCGGCCTCTGTGCTTGCACACAGTCCAATTCTTACAGTAAATTCAGCTTCAAAGTTGATCAGCCCAATTCTTCATTTTTCTTGAAAGCAAAAATTAGGGGAATAGTTTAGATAGATTAGACAAGTATGGTCGTGATCATAAAGCATATCCTCTGAACATCATTTAAATATAACTTGTCAAATTCTCTGCTATAATAGCTCATCAAGTAAGCGGAAATTTGGAGGATGGTCTAGGACAGCCTTTGCTCCTAGATGTAAAGGAAAGACACGATGAAGATGGAGAGGACAATGACGACAATGAAGAAGACCCTGAAGAATCTCATAAACCTGCAACATCACTTGCTGCAGCATACAGATTGCTAACACCATCTGTTAAGGTTTTCATCGTTTACCATCTTCTTTAGTCTTTTATACCATACAGATTGTTAACACCATTGTCTTTTACAATCGATGAGGCACAATATGGTTCCTGTTTGTTAGATTACCTGCTTCCCTGTGTTTCTTCTGTATTAGCATATATCTGATGTCTGCAATTTAACAGGTTCAGCTACTCATCTACTTCATGCTCAAGTTTGCCATGGAAATTCTACTCTCGGAGTCCAGTGTGGTCACCACATTCTACTTCAAATGGACAACTAGTACGGTGGCAATCTTTTTAGCAGTTCTTGGACTGACTGTTCTTCCTGTTAATGTCATCGTCGGAAGCTATGTCACCAACTTGTTTCAGGACAGGTATGTTGTGTTTGTGACTCCCCAAAATGGAGAAGCCACTGGCATTGCATTGTCCTTTCTAGGAATAGTGTCCATGCTTACGCTTATTCTTATTGTTTGCCACGTGTTTTTCTTGCTTGACCACTACAGGCAAATTCTGGTGGCATCCGAGATCATGGTGTTGATCGGCATAGTCATGAGCTTCTGCTTCACCCCTCAATACTCCGTCCCACAATACGTAACGTCAGCTCTCATCACGTTCGTATTCTCCGAGGTGCTCGAAGGTAACTAGTTACTGCAGAAAGCCAACGCACAAACTAATCTGAATTCTGAAGCTGTGTGCGATGTCTCTGAAATTGCGCCATTCCATGCATTTCTGACCATTCATGGGCAATGCGATGCAGGAGTCAACCTCTCCCTCCTCTCCCGCGTGATGTCGTCGAGGCTCTCCCGTGGGACCTACAACGGCGGGCTGCTCTCCACGGAGGCCGGGACGCTGGCCCGCGTCGCTGCAGACATGACGATCACCGCCGCCGGTTATCTGGGGCAGAGCCGCCTCCTGAATGCCACCCTGGTGCCGTCTTTGGTGATCTGCGTGGCCTCCATCGTCGCGACGTTCTGCACTTACAACTCACTCTACTGATGACCGAGGAACCGCTCTCCTCTTGCACACGTTTTTCTGAGCAGTGGAGATGCTGGATTGCGTCTTTCAGGCTGCTGCGACTGCTGCTAGGGTGGGTACTGAAGCTGGGAATGGTCCGTGTGTACTGAAGTCTGCAGTGAGCCTGCAGTGTTGCAAACTTGCAACTGTTGTAACCTGACGTGGACTTGTTAAATAAACTGCCCTACCGATCCCCTAACCACACGAGAGTATATTGGCTGCAAGTTTGAATTAAACGCAGCGAGTTCAGAATTTCTGTCAGACATCAGATGCTCATTTGTCAGATACTTCAAATGGGATACAGGAAGTTGCAGGGAAGAAAATTAGCGCAACACCAGCGTAGTACACGTTTGAATTTTGATGCAAGGCGGGAACAAAAGATTGCGGCGTGGTGCTAGTTGCAACCAAGTGAAAGGCGACTGGCAGTTTTGCCGTTGGGGTGGTTGAGGCCTTTCTTTCCTCACACTCATGGCATGCTCGCGCGGCCGCGGAGCATGTAGAAAACCAAAGATTTATTTTGCAGGCCGGCTTCTGTTGCTGAAACGCTTGTTTTCCCCCCATTTTTGTGCTGGACCGAACTGAACTGATTGCTGTGGAATTGCTATAATCCAAGGAACCATAAACTTCTCCGAATCGCCTCTCATTTGCCTAGCAACTAGCAGACAACTACGGAGCTGATCCAATTATCATATCCGAATCTGCCGAACAGTTTCAGGTGGCGCAAAGGCTGCGGACCGACCAAAGAGCCGGTGTGTCAACTGTCAACTCACACTGCACCGAAAACAAACTAGCAACCCATCCAAGAAGGGCTTCTTCAGCAACCACTGACCGCTTGCCAGTATATAAGCACACCAAACTCTCCGAGTTGCCATCACCAAAGCTCGAAGTGCAACAGCTTCCAGGCGATCCCATGGTGGCTTCTCTCCTGGTCTCAGCACAAACAATGGCTTCTTTCTTCACTGTCGCAAGCTTCTTCGCGCTCTTGTTCGTCGCTCAACAAGGTGATTGGTCTTCTTCTTCTCTTGATTCAGCTGTCAAATTCTGCATCTGTTGTGTATTACGTTGTGACTGATGCTTGCGACAATCGTGGCAGCGCGAGCTGTGACCTACACCTTCCAGAGGGAGGCGGTGCAGGCGCCGCCGGTGGCCTACTACGACTACATCATTATCGGCGGCGGCACGGCGGGTTGCCCGCTGGCGGCGACGCTGTCGGAGAGCTCGCGGGTGCTCCTGCTGGAGCGCGGCGGGTCGCCCGACGAGGACGCGCGCGTCCTGAGCATGGCCAACTTCTCGGACGTGCTGGCGGACACGTCGGCGTCGTCGCCGTCGCAGCGGTTCGTGTCGGAGGACGGCGTGATCAACTCCCGGCCGCGGGTGCTAGGCGGCGGCAGCTGCCTCAACGCCGGGTTCTTCACGCGCGCCGGCGCCGGGTACGTCAGGGCCGGCGGGTGGGACCCCAGGGAGGTGCTGGCGGCGTACGAGTGGGTGGAGGACCGCGTGGTGTTCCAGCCGGTGCTGGGCCCGTGGCAGGACGCCGTGCGGAGGGGCCTTCTGGAGACCGGCGTGCTCCCGGACAATGGGTTCACGTTTGAACACATCCCCGGGACCAAGGTCGGAGGGTCCATCTTCGACGGCCGCGGCCAGCGGCACACGGCGGCGGACTTCCTCCGGTACTCGAACTCCGACGGGATCGACCTGTACCTCCGGGCCAGAGTGTCCAGGATCTTGTTCGGTTACAAAGGTGAGAGCGCATCGTGCATAATTTTAATGTTTGCAGGGGAAAATTACAATGTGGCTGAGGTAAGTATAACGGTTTTACCCGTCGCTTCTTGATCGGCGCGGCATCACACACTTGGTCGAGTTCGGCATCACGCTGGAGAACTGAGCGAGTAATTTTCGGACGCCAACCGCGCTGCAACTCTTCTTTGCAGGGACCAAGCCGGTGGCGCGTGGCGTGGTGTACCGCGACGCGCAGGGCGGCACCCACGTGGCGTACCTGAACCGCGGCGCGGCCAACGAGGTGATCCTCGCGGCGGGGGCGCTGGGGAGCCCGCAGCAGCTGATGCTGAGCGGCATCGGCCCGGCCGACCACCTCCGGTCGCTCGGCATCGACGTGATCCTGGACCTGCCGGGCGTCGGGCAGGGCATGTCCGACAACCCCATGAACGCCATCTACGTGCCGTCGCCGTCGCCGGTGGAGGTGTCGCTGATCCAGGTGGTCGGCATCACCCGGTTCGGCAGCTACATCGAGGGCGCCAGCGGCGCCAACTGGAACAGCCACCCCTCCGGCACGCAGCCTCCGGCTCGCAACTTCGGCATGTTCTCTCCTCAGGTAACGCGATAATCCTTTTCATGGAATAGCCATAGGGAGATACTACGATGGATCGATCGAGACGTGCGTGCTGTCGCAGACGGGGCAGCTGGCGACGGTGCCGCCGGCGCAGCGGACGCCGGAGGCCATCGCGCGCGCCGTGGAGGCCATGAGCCAGGTCCCCGATGCGGCGCTCCGGGGCGGTTTCATCCTGGAGAAGGTGATGGGCCCGCAGTCGACGGGCCACCTGGCGCTCCGGAACCTGGACCCCGACGACAACCCCACCGTGCGGTTCAACTACTTTGCGCACCCGGACGACCTCCGGCGCTGCGTGGCGGGCATCTCGGCCATCGAGCGGGTGATCCGGTCCAGGGCCTTCTCGCGGTTCACGTACCCGAACTTCGCGTTCCCGGCCACGCTCAACGTCACGGCCGACTTCCCCGTGAACACGCTCTACAGCCGACGCGGCGGCGCCGGTGGCGGCGGAAGCGGCGGCAGCGACCCCAGGGCGCTGGAGCAGTTCTGCAGGGACACCGTGATGACCATCTGGCACTACCACGGCGGGTGCCAGGTCGGCCGAGTGGTCGACCGCAACTACAAGGTCCTCGGCGTCGAGGCGCTCCGCGTCATCGACGGCTCCACGTTCAACGCCTCGCCGGGCACCAACCCGCAGGCCACCGTCATGATGCTCGGCAGGTACGGAACCATCTCTCTCGCCGTCGCGTCCCGCGTCTCTTTGCGCCCGTTCTTGCCCGTGATTCGGGGGGTCAATCTCTGACAGACGTGCGCTCATGCTCTTTGGTCTGACAGGTACATGGGCGTGAAGCTCCTGAGAGAGAGGATGCTCTTCCAAGGGCCAGGCAGGAGAAACCCGTAGATAGCCTGCCCCGATGATCGCTGCACGTCTGCTGTTAACATTTCAGGATTCTTTTAGCGATGATGATGGTCCTACAAGTTATTTGAGATACTGATTGTAATACGTACATGAAAATTTCATGCCAATTAGTTTGCCCAAAAACTGTGGAAATATATGGTATTCATAGCTTCATTTGATGTTTTTCTTTAGCACCGCTGAGCCCAAGTATATTTCTGGTCCACTATCATGAGACGCATTTTTCTAGCAAACATTGTCGCACAAACGTGATCGCCTTTGTCAATGAAATCAACGGTTGAATCTTGAGCGAAAAGCCCCTACGGTACTCTACTATTATACAATCCATTTACGAGAGGATGGATCTGATACGTACTTGTCGGCACGAAGCTACGAACTAGGAGTAGTCGTCGCTTTCGCAGCAGAAAGGAAAAAAAACTCACGCCATATATAGGGCAAGTCAGTGTCTTTTTTTTTTAAAACATACAATGCCTTAAATTCTGAATATGGCAATCTATGATAGTCTATCAGCTAATCTGAAAGATATGTTTTCCTTGAAGATCAATATTGTAGTGCACTCTCTCAGTCCCTAAATGATAGTCCCTAAAAGAATAGATACATGATATGTTGCAGTGTATTCTCTCCATAACATTTGTTTGCTAACAGTGCTTGAGATCTCTCTAAAGTGCAAGGTAATCCTTCAACTTTGGACACGGTTTCCTGTCTTTTCTGAATCAGGATTCTAGGTGTCTTGTTGCTTTCTGTCGTTTCGGTCCCGGGACGATGCCATCCAACAATCCAATTAAAGTTTGTGCCTCTGGTCCCATCCCAGGTGATGCTCTAGAGAGAAGTGCCTGATTACCGTCCGTTTTTGGCTTGGAAGTTGGAACTGTAATAAAGCTCTGTTAGTGTCAGTGGAACTGTGATATTCTGGTCTACTGATATCGTTTCTTCAAAACACAACCTGCTTCAAGTAAGTCTTGTAAAGATGGGACTGTTTTAATTAAACTCAAACCGTTTGATCGCAGGGCAGCTGGAAACCGGGAAGGTCCCGTCATGCTTCGGATAACACTGACCTAGTAACGGATCCTGATCAGCCAAGTATTAGTGTACGTACGACTTGAGGTCTCAAGGACTGCAAAAACACACGATCCTGATCTAAAAGACCCACGACGATCCACGAACTCCCAAAGGAAGATCCGATCACGCACATGATGAGCCGCACATGACAGCGACACGGTCTAATGTCTCGCTGGCCTGTGGGTCCTGCTTGTTCCACCGGGCCCAGTTGCTAGAGCTAGAGAAGAGTACATGGAGTGCAAGGCATCGCCGACGACGCCGGCCACGAGATCACGTGGCCACGCTTGGTTCCCCCCGTTCCCCGGGTTCCAGATAACGCAGATCTCGGAAGTAAAACGGAGAAACCCCCCGCGGGCCGCGGCCTCGCTAATTCCGCCACCGTTAATTCAGCAGCTACATGAAATGATCACTTCACCAAAGCGAAAGCTCGTAAAAGTGGCTTCGCTCTCTGCAGTAACCGTTCTGCATCTGTCGGTGGGATGCCGTTCTGTCCGAGATCGTGCGAGGGCGAAGCACGGCCGGCCAGCGTGAAGAGCCGACGGCGCATCGCGCACGGTGGCGGTGGAGGACCAGGCTGTGGTGCCGCGTCACCGTCGGTGTTCGCGTCCCATGCTCCCAGGTCCCAAGCCCAATCGCCCCGGGACTTGACAGCATCAGCTCACCTCAGTATTAAAATCCCAGTATCCCTCTGATCCTCTCCCCCTGCAGCCCCTGGCCCTCCCCAGCTTGCTCAGCTCACCTCGCCAGTCGCCACCACTCCGCCGCTGCCCCCACCCGCGCCCCGGATCTCGCCATGGGCGTCGACACCAACGGCAGCTCGGCGGCGGAGCAGGCGCCCGCCTCGGCGCTCAAGTTCCTCATCTACGGCCGCACGGGCTGGATCGGGGGCCTGCTGGGCGGCCTCTGCGCCGCGCAAGGGATCCCCTTCGCCTACGGCGCCGGCCGGCTCGAGAACCGCGCGCAGCTCGAGGCCGACATCGACGCCGCCGCGCCCACGCACGTCTTCAACGCCGCGGGCGTCACGGGCCGCCCCAACGTCGACTGGTGCGAGACGCACCGCGCCGAGACCGTCCGGGCCAACGTCGTCGGCACGCTCACGCTCGCCGACGTCTGCCGCGCCCGCGGCCTCGTGCTCGTCAACTACGCCACCGGCTGCATCTTCGAGTACGACCACGCGCACCCGCTCGGCTCCGGGGTCGGCTTCAAGGAGGAGGACACGCCCAACTTCGTCGGATCGTTCTACTCCAAGACCAAGGCCATGGTATGCATTGCTCTCTCTCCTCTTCTAGCTCTGTGTGGTAGCTGTACATGCTCAAGTTTCCCTCCAAATGGGAAAGTACAAACAGATCGGTGCTATTTTTACCCGAAACCTGGGATGGCCGTCCTGATGATCATAGTGTCAAAATGGGGCTGCCACTAGATGAGTTTTCTGTGCTGGTTCGAGTTCAATTGGTGTGCGCTGTTGCTTAAGGTTGCTTTCACTTGGATCTGACGTAGTCTGTACAAGATAGTAGATGATACAGTACATCTTGGTCAGCGTGAAGGTTGATCGCGTTGCCCTTCAGCTTGGGTTGACTTGAGGAAAACGATAGTTCATTTTTGAATGCAGCCTGCAAATATGTGATAGAGTCTGTTTTGACTTCACAGAGCAGTCTGATCCTAGCTAAATGTTTGGATCGTCCAGTGCCAGGGTGCTCTGAGTTTGGCCGAGAATTCATTTTGATCGAAAAGACTTGTGGAGATCGTCATTAACTTAAATGCAGATGCTCACCTCAAGATTTACTCCGATGCCTTGCTAATTTCAATACACGTGAGGTTTACCTTTTTTATGGCAGAAAACTCTATAATCTGAATTGGGACAACCACCAAAAAAATAAGATACATATCTATATAGGTTGAACAAGTGAGCATCTTAGCCTCGTAGGTAAAGCTGGTAGCGGTTGAAAGTCCGGATCAAAACTGTAACAAACCATTTTTCAATTAAGCATGGCTGCTAGACGACCCAACCAAACCAACCAATCGACCTTTAAAACCAAACCGATTCATTTTAATCAAATAGAGTTCTGGTGATCAACTGGTTATCATTAATTTAAAAGCAGATGCTCACCTCAAGATTTACTGCCATGTTGTGATAATTTCAATATACGTGAGGTTTACCTTTTTTATGGCGGAAAAATCTATAATCTAAATTGGGACAACCACCAAAAAATAAAGCACATATCTATATAGGTTGAACAAGTGAGCATCGCAGCCTCTTAGGTACAGCATTAGTAATTGACGTTTTGTTTGTTAAGCATCAGTAATTGGTGATGTCCGTTTGCTCCATTTTTTTGCAGCACATGGTGCATTGCACTGTAAGCTACACCTCGTCTTATTTTAGTATACTCCCTCCGTCCCATGAAAAGTGCATTTCTAGCTTTTCTAGGAAAGCAGGGCTATGCCTTTTTCAAAAAAAAAAAGGGTGCAATTCTAGCTTTTCTAGGAAAGGTTAGTGGTGGCGCGAAAAGACTCTAATACCCTCATTTGTGAACCACATGCAGTAAGTTTTGGCATGCAAAACAGATCTGATTACTTGATTAGGTAGGTACTTAGATCTATTTTCTAGGATTGCACTCTTTCATGGGACAGAGGGAGTAATTGCTTTTGTTTTCTCCAACTGTAGTTTCTTTCCAAACAGTGGTTTGTCTGATGGTATGTCATCTGCATCTTGTGGCTAACATCCACACTAAGAAGCAGCTAGCTGAGTTTAGAGTGGAATTTACATGATATGATCCAATCAGTTCCTGCTGAGTCAATGGCACAGGACGGAATAAATAAGATATGCCGAAGTCAAATCAAATGTAACAAATAAATTAAACAGAGGCTGACGACAAAATAATTGCAAGTAGGATTCAAATTGAAAGTTCCAAGAAAAGATTATCTAATGATTTGATGTCAAATTAAACATGCTGAAAATAACAGAAAGTTGGACAGCCAGACAATTGCTTTCTTCTCCCTGCATCGCTGCCTCACATTCAGCAGCAGTTCGTACCTCAGACATGTAGTAGTGGTGGCCGGTGTATAGATGCAGCCTTGGACGGGGAATACATGGGGTGTAGCAGAGCCCTCCGCCCCTGTGCTGAGTCCTAAGGAATTCCTGAAGACTTGATTTTAATAAATTAAATTTCTCAAATGTATTTTTAGTTTGACTACCCAAAGCTAATGCAATATGTATTCTCTGGATAATGGTAGTATTTTTCACCCAAAGCAGATAGTTAAAAACGAAAGTTTTAAATGATATGGATTAAAAATATCAAATATAAATTAAGACAGTGAATATATTTGTAGGATGATGGCCTAAAATTGTATCGAGAGAAGTGCTGATGTGATAGCATGAACCACAAGAAATATCGTCCAAAACCTTGTTATGTAACATTTAACATTTTGAGTTCAGACTTTATATAATTGAGTAATCACTGAAGTTTGCTTAAATGTTACTAGGATATTCATTTTGTTGAGTAATCACTGAACAGTCTTAGAGCTTGAATCATGGAAAATACTTTCTCAATTGCAAAGCAAAAGGTTTCTATATATTAGCTGGGCCCTTATGTACTCCGTTTCTTTATACTTTAGTGTAGCATACAAAAGTACAAACACGAGTATTGGAATGTAGAAGTGCAAGGGTGTTTCACATGATGATAGAACTTTTAGATAGAGTAGAACACTGGGAGGCATGTCTTGTGCACCCAAAAGTTATCATTATACCGCACACTTTACCCATTTGATGTTTTGAGGAAGAAACTACACCTTTTTCATTGCTTTTGTAATAGCGTTGGCATGGTACCATGCTATTTTTCTACATTATTTGTATTTTCATGTTAGTCCCTATATCTGACTAGATTGATAGAGCAGTTATTCCATCCATAGCGGACGTAACATTTATTTTCATAGGTTGAGGAACTGCTCAAGAACTACGAGAATGTATGCACCCTTCGTGTAAGGATGCCTATTTCATCGGACCTCTCCAATCCTCGTAATTTCATTACCAAGATCACCAGATACGAGAAAGTTGTCAACATCCCGAACTCAATGACAATATTGGATGAACTTCTTCCCATCTCAATCGAAATGGCGAAGAGGAACTTCACTGGAATATGGAATTTCACAAATCCTGGTGTGGTGAGCCACAATGAGATTCTAGAGATGTACAGAGACTACATCGACCCAAGCTTCTCTTGGAAAAACTTCAATTTGGAGGAGCAAGCAAAGGTCATAGTTGCACCGAGGAGCAACAATGAGCTTGATCAGACCAAGTTGAAGAATGAGTTCCCGGAGCTTTTGTCCATCAAGGAGTCGCTGATCAAATACGTTTTCGAGCCAAACCGGAAGACGCCCAAGGCTTGAGAGATGGAGCTGCACACGATTGTATGTTGAATTGTTGATGCTATTTGTTCCATCAGAATTGACATTTTTCTCTACGGAGATCATCAATAAGCACACCATGTTTCGTGCGCATTGTATTTGAAGCAGATAGGTTTCTCATAGGATTATTTACACGGAGCTAGACAAGGTGTAATTTAGCTCAACTTTTATATGCCTCTTAATACGATGGTCGATGGGAAATGAACTGAGGAGCTTCCTCCGCAGTGCCATATGAATGTTGTGTGTAGTTCACGATCTGTTTCATTTGCAAACTTTTTACCTGGAAATGACTTTGGATTCCTAGTTAATTATAGGTCTGGGTTGTTTACTTGTTTAGTACATGTGTGCTTGAGTACTTTTCTTGTTTAATTTCTCCTTAGTTTTTTCTGAGAGGTTGCATCTTCCGACTGTACAACTGCATTTCGTCATTGGCAACTGCATTTCCTCAGTAATGATCAGTTTTGTGGGCTGTGCCATGGGCAGCTACATTTCCTCAGTGATGATCAGTTCTGTACTTCTGTGGCATCGGCCCGTTGGGCGGTCAGAGATTGCTTTCACTCGCAGTCGTTGCAGTTGCAGTGTTTGGCCTAGGGTAGCGTGTCAGTTGAAACTGCTGAAGCTCACAGCTTTTACACTGCTGCGTCGCATGCCTGCAAGCCTCCCTCCGATGCCCATGGGCTCCAACGCCGGCAACGCGGCAACGCCGATGGCCTGGCATTCCGCGTGCTTTTGAAAACGTTCATTGAGCTGCGGACCGGTCCCCGACCCCGTCCCGCCGTCCGTCCGGGCTCCGCTCCGCGCCGAGCTCGGCTTCGTCGTCACCGAACAGGCGGCAACTGGCTGGGGGAAGCAGAACAAGGCCGCCAAGCTGGGTACAGCTCGCCGCCGTACGCGGCCGCATCCCGGCCCCCGCGCTCGGACGCGATCAGCCTCGTTGTCCCGCCCCCGCTCGGGCCGGATCGCGGTTACGGCCGCAATCATGCGGTGATAACAGGCCAAGCCAAGACCGGTGGACCGCCGCGGCTGCCGGCGTGGGGAACGACACGCCGTGTCCTTGCCCCAGCATCCGTAGCACGCGCCCGCCGCCCCGGGTCCCCCAGCTCTCGGCAGAGGCACGAGCCTCCTGACGCCTGGCCGCTGCACGCGCTTGGCCGCAGCGGACAGCGGTAGGGGCCGGGTGGAGTGTTCAGGCAGATGGCTCCCAGCGCTTTCCCTCCTGTGCCTGCCGCTGTGCCGTGCCGTCGCGCCACGAAATTCTTTTTCCTCGCCGCGGCGGGGCGCGGTACTCTTGCGCAGGCTCTGGCTCCCGCTCTGCCCCTCGTCAGCGGCGACTTGCATCAGCAGCGTTCGCCGCTGCGCCTGGCGCCCCGGCCGGCCTCGCTGCTCCAGCGGCCGGCGCAGTGCGCGAAATCAAAGCTGCGCCCAAAGTTTTTCGATGTTTTCTTTTTTATGATTGGCGTGCTTTTATCGGAGGAGAAGAAAGATTTCTTTTTGGCTTTCGTGGGAAAATTTGCCTTTTCAACGTTTTGAACTCCTGTAGCACATTGTAGCACTTTCGTTTGTTTGTGGTAAATATTATCCTACCATGGCCTAACTAGGCTCAAAAGATTCGTGTCGCGAAGTACATCAAAACTGTGTAATTAGTTATTTGTTTACCTATATTTAATACTCCGAACTTATGTCTTTTGACGTATTTAATGTGATGTGATGGAGAGGGTGGAGAAAATGTTAGAATTTTTAGCAAACTAAACAAGACTTTTTTTTTTTGCGACCAAAAACTAAACAAGGCCTTGGTCAGTCTTTGCTCCTCTCGAAGTGGCTCGGTCACGGCATGGCGCCATGGCGGAAATAATTAAGAACGCAGAACGAAACAAAAGGCTGACACCGTGTCAGAAGTCAGGGGGAGCCCGATCTTCACGTGATACGGCGAGTAGATCCACGCGGACTTTTCCCTCTCAGAAAAAATTTCACCGGTTTTTCGGTTTTTCCTGCAGCTTGCGGGGCTCCGTGAAACATACTGTATCATAAATGTACTTTTAAAGCTAATATATATAATCTATATTGGTATTTTTAAAAAAATATATAGGTGCACTCCACTCACAATCATTAACTTTAAAAGTTAACTTTATTCTATTCATGCAACCTATGCTCGTCATCTCCTACCAAATCTTTCTTCGTACAATTTGCAACTAATCAACATCATCTTTCATCAACTAAAATTCATTACATAAACAGATCGTTAGTGGTGTTTTAGTTGAGTAAATTTGGACTACAATTAACTATTCACCCGTCACATTCATGTCACGTCGAGTCACATCTTCACAACACACGTATCAACACGTATTTTTTTCACCACTTTTTCACTTCAATATAATGTTTCAACACTATACTGTTTGAACGGTATTCATCTACGCAAATTTGCTCAAATTGAACGGCCGTAAATTTTGCCACCAGTCTTCTTACGTTTAGTCTACTACCCACCCACAAATTGTAATTCTTTAATTAAACTTACGCGATTTGTGTGTCATAAAAAAATCTCTTAAAATCAAAATCACCCAACATTACATGTAGGCATTCAAGTCCACACTTGCGGTAAAAATGGCCACCGAGCACCGGCAGCCATCACATTGCCAAAGGCAGATGAGATAAAGCGGCAACCCAAAACAACGAAAAGGCCAAAAAATTTCCATGCGTGTCACCTGCAGCTGCTATGCCAGGATGCCATTGCCACCTTCACGCCACCGCAAGCCGGCTCAGCTTTTACGACGACGACCACAGTTCCCGTTACTTCTCGAGCTGGGAGCCAGTGAGACAGAAGTTTACCGGAGCGACCAGACGACGGGAGCCGTCACGCATACGAGTGGGCTGTTTGGTCTGCCGCCTTAACTCGCCTCGCCACAGACGTCTTCGCCACAGGGTGTCGCGAGGCGGCGAGGGCTTCTGGCGCCACACGCCACGGCAGGCTCCTCCGTTTACTGTAGCGCGGCGGCACTGTAGCGTGGCGACTTGTGGTTGCGAACCAAACAGCCCCTTAAATATATCCACCGCTTCACACTTCGTCTGACACCGCCACTGTCGCCTCTCCCCTCCGCCCTCCTCTCGAGAACCTGCCTGCCCCGTCCGCGCGCGCCCTCGCCACTCCGGCTCCGTCCCTCCAGATGGCCGAGGACAAGGAGACCGACTCGCCGCAGCCGCCGGCCAAGCTGCCCCGCCTCTCCTGCGCCGACACGAGCGCCGGTAAGTACACGCGGGCAGGGCGGGGCACGTTCTGGTCGGGTTCGTTATTTGAATGGAGGAGTTGATTGATCAATGTTGCTTCGTTTGCAGGGGAGGTGACCATGGCGGCCTCGTCGCCGCTGGTCCTCGGGCTCGGGCTGGGGCTCGGCGCGGGCGGCGGCGGCGGTGGCGGCGAGCGTGACGGGGAGGCGTCCGCGGCGACGGCGGCGCCCAAGAGGGCGTCGGCGCTGACGTTCATGCAGCAGCAGGAGCTGGAGCACCAGGTGCTCATCTACCGCTACTTCGCCGCGGGCGCGCCCGTGCCGGTGCACCTCGTGCTCCCCATCTGGAAGAGCGTCGCCGCCTCCTCCTTCGGCCCGCAGCGCTTCCCCTCCCGTAAGTTGCCCTGTTTGCTTCGTTGGGAGAAAAGGAACAAGCTTTTGAACGGCGAAACCGAAAGAAAAAAAATAAATGAAAAGTTGCCGTTTTGAATGCTCGCGCAGTGGTCGGCCTGGGGAGCCTGTGCTTCGACTACCGCAGCAGCATGGAGCCGGAGCCCGGGCGGTGCCGGCGCACGGACGGCAAGAAGTGGCGGTGCTCCCGCGACGTGGTGCCGGGCCACAAGTACTGCGAGCGGCACGTCCACCGCGGCCGCGGCCGTTCAAGAAAGCCTGTGGAAGCCGCCTCCGCAGCCGCCCCGGCGCCGACCGCGGCCGCCGTCGGCAGTAGCCGTGGCGGCGGCGGCGCCCCCGTCGTCGCCCACCACGGCGGCGCGGCCCCGCACGGGCTCGGCTTCTCCCCCACCAGCGTCCTCCTCGCCCACAGCGCCGCGCGTGCCACATGAGGGCGCACGCCGTCAGGCAGGCTGTGTGCCGTGTGCGCCGTGCCCCACGTCGTCGGCGCCACCGTCAGTCAGTCAGTCTGCCCGTCACGCTGTGCCTTGGGCTTTGGGGCCTTGGGCCTTGGGCCACACTCGGATGACGAGGGAAAACGGAATCCGCAGGGATTACTATGTCGGTCGTGTCGTGTGTGCTGTAATTTTTCGTTTTCTCTCCCGCAACTTTCCAAACCAGATTGCGCCGTCCCATGGCAATGGCATGCGTCGGTCCGGCGCTCCGCTGCGTTTGCTTCTCTTGTTACGTGTGCTGCTGTTACCCGTTGTGCTGCGCGTGGCCTGTGACACCTGTGACTGTGAGAACCAGGGCAGGGGCACATTTTCTTTTGTTGCGTTGTGGGGAGCAGGGTTTTTTTTACCGTTTCTTACCGCGCGGTATACCGCTGCTACCGCTGGGGTACGGTAACGGTACCGAGCGGTAGCAACCGGTGCCAAATTTCAAATTTGAATTTGAATTCAAAAAAATGAAAAAATCAATAAAAATCTCCAAAAAATAGTTCATGATTTGTAGAGTCTGATGGTGTTGAAAGTTTTCAAATTTGAGTGCATTTGATATTTATTTCGAGGTTTAGAAGTTGTAAAAAAAAGAAAAAGAAAATTCATGGGCCGGCCCGTTAAGGCCCATGAAGCCCAAATCACCTGGATGACCTAGAAGCATCCCAACCGCGACACCCCGTGACTCCATTCGAACCCCTCTCCTCAGTCCGCAGCCTCTCCAGCTAGTTCCGCCGCCGCGAGCCGCCGTCCGCGCCGCCGCCGGCGGTATACCGCGGCCAGAGCGCGGTATACCGCGCGGTAGCAGCGGTTAGCCGCCCCGCGGCCGGATCCGCCCGCTCCCGCTCGGCCGGGGCGGCTAACCGCGCGGGAGTTGCGGTATACCGCCGGCCTCGCCGCGGTATACCGCGGACAGGTATGAATTTTTTTTTTCATTTGTGTAGCTTTAGGCTTTAGGATTTGTGTTAGGATTTAGGATTTGTGTTAGGATTTAGGTTTATTTTGGTTTAGGATTTTAGGTAGGAATTTAGGATGTGAGGTAGAGGTAGAAATAGAATTGTTGCTTTAGGTAGAAATAGAATTGTTGCCTTAGGTAGGATAATTTGTGGTAGGAATGTAGGATTTGTGGTAGGATCCAATTTTAGTTAGGATTTGTTTCAGATTTAGTTACATTTTCTTTGGATATACGATTAAGTAAGTCTTTTGTTTATGTTGGCATTTATGCAGGTAGACAATGTCAGGCAGACCTAAAGATCCCGTATGGGAACATGGTGACAATCTAGCTCCCGGATGGCGATGCAACTATTGTGGTATGCAGAAAAGTGGTGGTGGTTCTACTAGATTCAAACAACATTTGGCCGCGCGCGGATCATCGGTGCTCCATTGCAGCAGGGTGCCACCTAATATTATTTTTATTGTGTTGTATGACTTGTATCGAATTATTTGTATTTGAACTATCAACTCACTTATGCACGCCTAATATTATTGTGTTTGGTGTGGTATTTCTATGCATAACTATAAATTATTGATTGGGGGTGGTATTTAACACTACTTTGTGTCAACATCATGCCAAAATTTTCATTTCTTTAAAGCCGGAGACCCTTTTTCATTGCACTGGTTTTAATTCATTACCGAGCGGTATAAATCCTTACCGCAGCGGTATAAATACTTTATAAATACTTTATACCGCGGTATACCGCTGGTTACCGTTTGTATAAGCGATTTTGGTTTGGATTTTGAATTCGAGCGGTAAGAAGCGGTACACCATTTATACCGCTCCGGTATACTGTTACCGTTGGGTAGCGGTATAAATATACCGAGCGGTATAAAAAACCCTGGTGGGGAGCGCGCGGCCGCGGTGGTGCTGGTGCATGGTGCGTGGTGTGGGCGCCGGGCGGGGGGGGGGCCTGGCGGCTTGTGGTTCCTCTTGGCCTCTCCGGGGACACGCGAGGAGGGTCGGACCGTCGGAGGGGGATGGTGTGCAGTGCTGAGCGCTCTGGCCATGTCAGTGGCTCGGGCAGTGTGAGGCGTTGGATGCTGCACTCCTGTCTGCGCATGGCGCAGGCGCGTAGTGGTGGTCCCTGTTGCTCTGGCAGCGCAAACGATCGTCTGCTGAGCGAGAACTGACTCGCGTCTCAGGGGCTTGTTTAGTTGGCTAGAATTTCCAATCTTTTCTCCACTCTCTCTCCATCACATCACATTAAATACATCAAAAGACATATGTTTGGAGTATTAAATATAGGTAAAAAAAATAATTAATTACACAGTTTGGATGTCCTTTGCGACACGAATCTTTTGAGCCTAGTTAAACCATGATAGGATAATATTTACCACAAACAAACGAAACGTGCTACAGTGTGCTACATGAGTTCTAGGAGTTGAAAAGGCAAATTTTTCACCGAACTGAACAAGGCCCAGGTCTCAGCAGAAGCCAGCGCTGCCGCTCGAAGCCTCGAACCTGCCTTCACGCGCGGGTAGGTGATTGGCGAGTGCATGGCTCCGTAAACCTGAAGGTTGCTGGGGATGTTGGCTTCACATATCCTTCGCGTCGTGGTGTAGATTTTGATTTTCCGCTGTCACATATCTTCGGTCCCTAAATAAGTGTTCTTCCGAAATCGTATCTGTCTTCCGAACACATTTTCCGAACGAACGTTTAGGAGGAAGTACGTGCTAGCAAAACCGTGCAAATCCTTGCTCTGTTCGTCTGGCTTATCAGCCACTAGCTAGCAGTATTTTTCTCACAAAACAAATCAGTTACTAACCACCAGTCAGCAGTATCTTTCTCTCAGAATAAATCAGCACCAGCCAAACAAACGGGTTGCTTGATTCGGCGCAGGTGCCCAGCACTTGCCAAACCGTGCAAATCTTGATCAACCGAGTAAGGGCTTAACTTAATCTTAAACCCCGATGCGCTTAGCGTGGTCTGAACCCACTCACCAGGTGGACGGTGTTCCTAAGCTCCTGCTGAGGACCTAGGTAGAGGGGGCGGAGCCACAATGGGGCGCGTAGAGGCCTGGCCCCCAGCCCGCCTTATACTCCGTAACACCACATGATAGGGTGCCTTCTAATTAGTATTTCCTTAATTACCCTGATTAGTTTATGTGGGCCAACTCACAGTCATTATAGGCCAACATTAGACAATCGGAATTCTAAAAAAAAAACATTAGTCAATCGGAGTACCACAGGAAGCGCGCGGAACCATTAAGGTTCATACCCAATTAGTGCTACTACTGCAAGTTTGCAGTCTACATTATGTCAGCAATTAAGCTTCATATTCCATTATTGCTTTGCAACCTATAATTTAATTGATCTTCTGGGAGCGGCTAGGGTAACAGTGCTTAACTAAAATTGACACATGGTATCTGCTCCCTTCTTTTTTCCTCAAATTGCATGACCCCCCCCCCCCCACCTACGATATAATCCGATTGTTTTTTATGAAAAACTCGATATAAAAAATAATCAAGCTATTGAGTCAGTGAAAATGCAACCTCTAAAATTAGAATCACACGCTAGAATTAGTATAGAAGTCTAGAAAAAAATTGGTTTTCCACTTGGTGTCTCAGCCCCCTACGGTCAAATTCTGACTACGCCCCTTTAGAAGTGCAAAATGGTATCGAAATTCGAAACCCAACCAGACGGCTCACGACGCCTTGTGTTTGCTCATGAATGATACAAATCGGTTATCAGTTGACGATCGTATTGTCGTATACCTGTTCTTCGTCCTCTGCAAACCGCGCTCGTGGATGTGGATGCATGCCACAGGAGGATCTTTCGATTTCAAAGCAGACTATTCCTATGGGCCAAGGGCTCCTTGACCTGCCAGCCAATGTATACTGTAGCCCGTAGCCCTGTAAGCAATAATGCCGGCATCACGAGATGATCACTAGTTCCCGTGGACCGTGGGCAGTAAATAGGCAATAGCAGCAGAAACTCTCACTAGTACCTCACTGCTCTGTCTGTGGCAAACAGGTTCAATCTACTTGTTGAGGGCTTGAGGCTAGATGGCCGATGGGCTGAAGCATTATGCTTCCCCCAGTCTACCTTGCCCTCAAAAAGTTCAGTAGACAAGGAATGTGCCCACAGAAAACGTACAAGCATAAATAAATAGTCTCAATATAAGCGGTTATTCATTCAGTAGTTGTCTTGGGCCAAAGTACCTTGGCCCTCTCTATTCAACGTTTGCTTCTGAATGAATAACAGAAGCCGAGAGCCAAGGAAACACAAAAGCAACTATTATGGACCTATGAGTTTCAGTAAAGAATGGTCTATGAACCACAAAAGCAACTACTGACGAATGATACTTCAGAAATTATAGGTTGGCCCACGTGTTAAACTTGAGATGGCCGATTGGTAAAACGCCAGATTGTGGCAAATACCCAAGTCCATCACAATTCAATGCTTTGGCACATGGAGTATCTTGCTCTGCCACTTGCATAATACTGTTGGGATTGGATGCCGGATTATTCCCATGCTCCATGCTAGTGAGCGAGAGTAGGCACCAGAGCGCCTGATTCCTACAAAATTCAACAGTACATTAGGAGATTTATGATGCCTGGGTTGGCAACTGTGGTGCACACCAGACTAGTGGCTACAGAAATCACAGTCGCCCTGTTCGTTTGGCTTATCAGCCACCAGCCAGCAGTACTTTTCTCTCAGAACAAACCAGCCATCAGCAACCAGCCAGCAGTACTTTTCTCTCAGAACAAATCAGCACCAGCCATCAGCCACCAGCCAAACGAACAGACTGCTAGAGTCCTAGACTGGGCACCAGCATAAGCCAAACAAAAATCTCAACATCAAAGGAAACTAGAGGAAAACATCAAAGCAAGTTCAAGTATCCTGAATAGAGATCCAACCCTATTGATGTTTGTCAGCAACTTGACCCAAAATGGTCATCAGAATGCTTCAAAATACATTCTGATGTTTCAAACTTAAAATGTGCTTTGCTAGTAATTGGATGAAGCATGAATAAAAGTTTTTGTTCCCGACAGGTCAGTAACAAACTTGCAAAATTATACCATTCAGGAAGAAAAATGTTTATATCTTACTACAAACTTGCAACACTATATCTTACCACAAGACATTGTAAACAATCTGGACACCGTGGCACTTCAAGCATTCCCAGAGCTATTGAAAGAATCGCCAGACTCACTGGGTAGTGGGTACAGAAATCACCATAGAACAAGACCAGACTGGGCACCAGCATAAGCCAAACAAAGCTCAACATCAGAGGAAAACATTAAAGCAAGTTCAAGTACCCTGAATAGAGATCCGACCTTATTGATATTTGTCAGCAAGTAGACCCAAAATAATCATCAGAATGCTTCAAAATCCTTTTATTTTTTAAAACTTAAAATGTGCTTTGCTAGTAATTGGCCTGAAGCATGAATAAACATTTTGCTTCCTGACAGGCCAGTAACAAACTCGCAGCATCATACTATCTTAAACTCCTAGTAAGATGAGATCAAACTACCACAAGACATTATAAACAATCTGGACACCGTGGCACTTTAAGCATTCAGAGCTATTGAAATAACCACCAAAGTCACCTAAACAGAAGTTAGAAAAAAGTTACAGTCTGGATACACAATCAATTGTGGAACTTGCAGATAAGTTTCACAGTACTTACAGTTAAGTGTCAGTTCCAAATGAGAAAGATCAGAAATCATGAGACATAAGGAGTATTAAGTGACTGGGTACTCCAGGGTTACACCTTGATTCTGATCTTCAGTAGCCTGTACCCAGGCTGAAAATGAAGATGCTGAATGGATATACCATTCAAGAAATCAAACGCCAATTACAATCTTATTTCTCGCCGCAAGCGTGCATATTTCTCCTGCATCCTCAAGAGATCCCTCGAAAGCTCTTGATTCCCAGTCAGCATTAATCCATTCAGTACACGATTGAACATAAACTTTCTAGGCAAGTAGCCTCTATCAACCATATCCACCACCATCCTCGCAGCCACTGCCATGTCTTCTGCCCTCTTACGCACAAACATTGCACTTATTATGATGTTATATGTATCTTTGTCGGGCAAGCACTCCATCCCCTTGCTCATCCTCTCAAATAAATCCAATGCCTTCTCTATTTCACCTTCCTCAAATGAATACCTTATAATTACATTGTGTGCCTGAACACTAGGCTCACAACCTTCACTCTTCATCCTCTCCAAAAGCTTCATAGCTCGATCAATCTTCTTGGCGTGGCAGAGGCCTCGGATCAAGACGGTGTAGGTAACCACATTTGGAACAAAACCTTTTCCAATCATATCGTTAAATATAGCCACAGCATCCTCCACATTGCCCTTCTTACAGATAACCTGAATTAAAGCATTATAAGTTGGCGTTGATGGTGGGCATCCTTCGTTAGCCATTTCGTCGAACACTTTGCGAGCCTTTCCTAGCTGCCCGGCAACACCAAGCCCGTGCAGCACGGTAGTGTACGACACGACGTCAGGCTTAACGTTCTCGTCGTTGATGCCTCTCTTCTTCATCTGAATGAAGAAGTCCCATGCGTGCCGCAATTGTCCAGAACGGAAGAAGCCTTTGAGTATAATGTTATATGTGGCTTTCGTTGGAGCAATCCCTGATTCGACCATGAGATTCAGGATGTCGAGCGCACGGGAGGTGTCCTTGACGCGGCACCATCCGTCGGCGAGAATGTTGTACGTGACAGCGTCAGGAGGGAACCGCCGCTCGAGGGCACGGACGAGGGAGGCGGCCTTGCCCGCGTGCCACGACTTTGCGAGAGCGTCGAGCAGGGAGTTGAACAACGGGAGGTCCTGCGCGACGCCGTGGGAGCGGTGGAGCGTGAGGAAGAGCCGGACGGCGACGTCGGGGCGGCGGTGCGACACCGCGAATCGCTCGAACAGGATGGGGAACGTGCGCGGGGTGTAGGCGAGCCCGTGGCGCTTGAAGAGAGCGAGGACGGAGCTCGTGAGCTGGCGCGGGTGGCGCAGGCGCGCGGCGAGGTCGAGCGCGAGATCGACGGTGCACGGGGAGAGCTCGCGCGCCCGCGGCGGCAGGCGGACCAGGGCGTGGAAGAAGAGCAGGGCGCGTGGGGCGTGGTGCCACAGGAGCTTGAGGACGGCGTTGGCCGCGGGGGTCGGGATCAGGAGCGCGGGCGCGGGCGCGGGCGCGGGCGCGGCGGCGAGGAGGGACGCCGAGAGAGAGCGCACCGACGCGGCGGTCAGCGTGGAGGACGGGTGGTTCAGGACCAGCGCGGCGATCTGGCGCGGGCACAGGGGTGGTTTGGATGGGGATGCGGGAGGGGTGGGTGCGGCGGAGGTTGGGGAAGGCGGCGGTGCCGGTGTGGGCGGCGGCATCGGGGAATTTCGCGAGGAGCTTCTGCTAGGTGTGAGGGAAATGGAGTTGATTTTACGTATGAGTATGGGCCGTGACCGCTTTCAGATAATGGACTTCGGACCTCGGTCTGAAACGGCCCAGTGTGGCTCTTGCTTGATTCCGAAGGGCGGCCCAGACAGAAAAAAAAACAGACAGCTCAAAATGACGTCATGCCGCCTTCTCTCACAATCTCAAGTGCAGCAGCAGCGACCAGCGAGTACGTGTGGTTCGTGATCGGTAAATTCTTGACGATTTTTCCCATACCTAACACATGAGATACTAGCACGTAGGCAATGGGTTTAGAGTTGAGATTTGAGAGTGGCGAGGCTGCTGGCCAAAGGGCATTTGTGCTTTATCCCGTCAAGTTGCTCCCCAAGGACAGAAATACCCTTTATCAAAAAAAAAGGACAGAAATACGGACAGCAGTTCACAAAAAGGTGCCGCCCCACAGAAAGGACACAAGGGCCGTGTTCAGAGAAATAGCCTAGAGCTATTTTAAAAGCTAAAGTTTAACCTAAGAAAATATCCCTTCAATGAAATAGTTCTTGAGTTGTTTGAATTCAAAGGCTATTTGAGCTATTTTACCTTTAATTCAAACATACATGCTACTAGCTACCAGGGATGGGCCAACAAAATAGCTCAATTAGCACCTCTTGGTGTGATAATTTTTTTAGGTAGGCTAGTTGCAAATAGCCCTGAAATAGCCTACATATTTAGCTT
Organism: Cenchrus fungigraminus; assembly: GCA_036936925.1. NCBI lineage: Eukaryota > Viridiplantae > Streptophyta > Magnoliopsida > Poales > Poaceae > Cenchrus > Cenchrus fungigraminus. The sequence continues at coordinate 14,650,777 of CM072772.1, read as the reverse complement.
CTTTTGGGGCTATTTAAGTAAAAAGAGGTGAGCTAAAAAAATAGCCTATGCATTCAAACACCCCCAAGGTCGGAATCTATCTCGCAATCGCATGCTTTCAAGTTTCAGCACAAGTACCCCCGGGCCCCCGCTGGCCGCCTCGTCATGTCGTCACGGAAAGAACAATCGAGGCTCGGCCAATCGTTACGCGACAGGGCAGCGAACAGGAGCTCGCTCGTACAGGCACGTGCATCCCCGGAAAAAGGCAATCTAGTGCAGTTTTAATAGTAGCAAAACTAACATATAAAAGGGGAAAGGCATCGCACTTGCAGAGCAGAAACGTTTAGTAGAACTGCTATGTCTCTTTCTTTTATCAAATTCGTTTAATTTGTCACCTATTTTCACCTAGTAGAACTGCTACGTGCATCCCCGGAAGTAATACTCGAGAGTCGAGTGAGCGTGCACATCATCCATGTACGACTTTTAACGCAGCAAAAGTCATCAGCAGGTATAAATGGTCCTCCCCGATTCCTGTAGTAGTACTCCCAACTTTTAGCAGGTAGCTCATCATGGCGTCACGATTCATCCAATCCAACGCTCACTTCCGCTTCCGCCGGCGACGTCTCTTGCTTTGGGTTGGCGAGAACATGTTTGCCCGTACTTCTAATTGCTAACTACAGCTAATCATTAGCCGTACTGCTAATAGCTTGGGGGAATTGTTTTGTTTGTACACGAATTCTACGATGGAGGGCGCCATGCGCACCGTGATAGTACTAACAAACGTAACAGCAATGTCCAGTCTAGGAATGGCCCCTCCCTGCTCTCTTTGGAGTCAAACTCTAAGCATCCATATGGGGGACACCGGCCTTGAGCTAATACTAATCCGTAATATCATACTATTAAATATCCAAAAAATATAGTCATACACTATATTTAAGTGTATAATAATAAATCTTTGAATTAAAAAAAGACAAAACAACTTATAATTCGAAATGAAGGGAGTACTGCTCAAAAAACACGTTCTCAGTCAGTGACAAAAACAAACGTGGCGTTAGCAGGAGGCCATCACCCAAACTGGAGAAAAATTATGACCCATATTTGACCAACAAGCTATTGCAGTGCCGGACAATATGCATGTTTTGAAATTCATAGCATCTGAGCACTTCTGTGCGCGCTCGCCTGGAATGCATAATGAATACATAATTAGGCACATATATTGCCTTACCGGTGCTTAGAGCAACTTCAGCAGCTTTCCTATCCCCTCCCCAATAGCAAAAAAAAAAAGTCATATAAGGGATGAAACCATCTCCAGCAGATTCCCTACAGCCCCCCTTTTTTTATCTCCATGGATTAAAAACCCCTCTCCATCCCCTCTATAGAGGGAATCTCTCCTCCACCCCCTATAGCCGCATCACCAGCAGTAGCAGGCAGCAGTCTTCCTCTCCCACCAATCCCCGCGCATCCGCCCGCCCGCCATGCCTCCTCCCCGCCTCCTCCTGCTGCCGCCGCTTCTCCTCCTCCTCCTGGCCCCGCCCGCCGCGCCGCAGCCGCCGCCGGGGTCGGGGGCGGCGCCGCAGGAGGACGACCTCGCCGTGCTCCAAGAGTTCCCCACCCTGTCGCCCTCCGTCGACACCTTCACCAGCGACTACGGTGCGTCCGCCGTGCTGCTCAACGCGCGGGGGACTGTCGTCGTCTCCCCCGACCTGCCCCGGTCCTTCTCATCGTGCGGCTTCCCAGGGAGTACCCCTACGTGCCGCCGCTCGTCTACGCCTTCCCCGCCGCGCCGTCGGCGACGCTTGTCCCCGACCACCCCTTCGTCGACCACCGGACCGGCCGCGTCCACCGCACGCTGCCGTACCTCGAGGCCTGGAGCGTGCCGCACTCCAGCCTCACCGGCCTCGTGCGGAGCCTCGTCGCGGCCCTGAGGATGTGCCACCCGCTGACGACGGCCTCCTCCTTCGGCTTCGCCGCAGCCGGCGCCACGGCCGGAGCCAGAGCGATGCCGGCGGACGAGGAGCGGAGCCGCATGCACGCAGTGCTGCTCGACGAGCTCGCCGCGAGGCTGGGCAGGGACGCCGCCGCCTTCCGCGGCGTCGCCGACGTGGACATCCACGCCATGTCCTCGATGCAAGCCGGGCTCCGGTCACGGGGGCACGCCATGGGCCGTGCCGTCCGCGACCTTGAAGAGGAGAGGACGTGGCTGGAACACGCCGTGACGGCCAGCCTCGCCCACCGCGGGAAGCTTCTCGCCTGGCTGCACAAGATGAACCCGCCGCCGGGGCCAAGAAGCATCTCCAGATCGCTCAAGGCATCAGGCGAAGCAGGAGGAGCCAGGATGATGTCGGCAGGGAAGCGGCGGCATAATCTGGGATGACCGGGTCGGCGCCGGCAGCAAGGAGCAGCTTGACGATGGCGACGGCGTTCCGTGAGCCGCCGGAGGCGGCGCAGTGAAGTGGGGTCGCACCGTACTGCAGCAGCAGCGACACATCCCAGGCCGAGCAGCAGCGACACCATCTCTGCGCTGCCGTACGTCGCCGCCACCATCAGCGGCGTGCGCGGCTCGTACGCCTTGCTCCGGCCGTACCACAGCCCCACGCCGTCCGCTAGCTCAACGGCGTCCACATCGTCGCCGGCCCCCGCTAGCTTTTCCCGGAACGCGGCGGCGTCCGCCGCCGCGAGCTCCAGCAGCTCCGCCAGCCTATTCCGCCGGCCGGCGCCGGCGAGATGCGAGCGCGCGGCGTCGCCCGAGGACGCGAGATCTGGGGAACCGGCCACTGGTGGATTCGGAGGCCCCGACGTCGGGCGCCCACGGGACGGGAGCGGCGAGTGGAGGCCGGAGAAAGATGGAAGATTTGGGGGTGGGGAGGAGAAGATGACGTGGCATGGTGGGACTCACGAGTTGGGAAGGAGAATAGGGAAACTGCTATAGCAAATTGTGTTTTAGGGATGAAAATATTTTTACTCCACCCCCAATAACTTTATATAAGGGATCAAATTTACTCCATCTGCTAGAGTTGCTCTTGTTTGGTTTGTTTTCTCAATGTATATCATTTTTTAAGGTGAGAACAAACGAATCCCATTAAACCGTATATGTATTGAATTTGTGTAGCATGAATCTAAAATCATGTGCTAATTTTAAAAGAAAAGAATCATAGAACACTAAGGAATAGATCGCTATAGAGGTCGGTGAATAGTTTGACTTAGCATAAAACATTTGACTATAATTTGTAATAGAGAGAGTACGTATATATCTGTATCATATATCATGAAAAATTTAGTTTCTGCCCAAACACCCTCAAGTAGCATCTTAGTCCAATATCTAAGATAATTAGGCTCTGTTTGGATTCAATAAATCACTTATTTTAGTCTCCTCCATTTCTTTTCAGAGTTGCTAAATTTTGTCCATACCTGTTTGGTTCAATAGACTTATGTGACTTAAAGTAGCATAGGGACCACAACAAATGAGAGACCATCTCCCCATTGTCACAATAAGCAACCCTTTGGTGACTTATTGGCTTATGAATTGAGACTAATTTTAATCCCCAATAAGTCACCATGTTTGGCACCAAAGTGACTTATTGGGACTTAATTTAGGTTGGCTAAAATAAGCAACCCCAATCCAAACAGTGCCTTAATTATGTTTTTTTTTTGCTTTTTATCTATCAACATATTTTTGGAAGAGAATCTATCAATTTTTTTAATGTTGCAAATGTCTTCATTTGATGTTAAAAATATTATTCTTCGATGTTTCAAAATACTTATTAATTTTAGGAGAGGAAATGCGACAGATTCTCCTGATGTTACGGATGCTATATTTCAATGTATTATTCTTGCATGTTGCATAGAACTTCATATTCCCGTCACATGATTAATATATGCAACACGAGGACAACATATGCAACATCATAAATTCGACAAGTTTTACCTTTAAAAATCTGTCAACAGACACTCCCATTAATTATTGTGAGGTTGTTTCTATGAAGTGAGTCATGTCATTAGATTTTTGTGATAGAAAATAAGATACCGCATCAAAGATATATGTTGCATCTCTCTTAAATGTTCTACCACACCATAGGAAAATCCCACTGAGCCGATTGAAGTGGCTACGGCGTGGTGGTTGGGTAAGGGTGCTGTGGTTGAGGCGTGAGGGAGAGAGAGAGGCTTTCATATGTAACATATGAGGTGCAAGGCAACCTACTCCATTCGTTGAAGATTCTAAACTCAAAAATTTAAATGATTTGAATATGTTAAAAAAATACAATCAGGCGACTTAGAGTTCGGTGAGAAAGTTGATTCTATGACCTAACAAAATCCTAATATTAAGTAGGAAACTGAAGCGTACCTTTAAACTTCCCTACACAAATCATTTAACTAGAATTTCTCTCCTCTTTGCTTGTCTCTCAGCGACATGAATTCTCCAAAAGACCCTAGTTGCTGTCGGAGGAAGGCAGCCGCCTTTTGCAACACCACCAGCATAATTAAGTATCGTAATCACACTGCTTACACATTCTAAGGTTTAATTAAGTGAAGCTATTGTCTAAAGATGGAGTCAAAAGCAAGCCCGACGGAAACAAGCAGTCAAGCAGCGGCTGATCCAACGAGGCCGCAAACAGGGGCAGGAATAAACTGCTGCCTGCCTGCCTGTTTATATAAACACGCAGTTAAAACAAACCAGCCAGCGTCCAGCGAGGCTTTAGCCTGCAAAACAACACACAACACAGCACGCCGCCGCCGCTCGCCGCCCACTTCCCCCCACCTCCTCTCCCTCTCTTTGCTTCCCGCGTAGGGGTTGGAATCCCATGGCGCTGTCGTCCGAGATCCGCTTCGGCCAGCAGATCCCCCTCCCCCGCTCCGAAACCGACAGCTACGAGGAGGAGGAGGAGGAGGAGGAGGAAGAGGAAGAGGAAGAGGAAGAAGAGTTCGAGGGGGAGGAGGGGGAGGAGATGGATGACGTGACGGTTTCATCACCGCTGATGCTGCCGGCGACATCGGCGAGGGGAGGGGTGTCCGTTGTGGACATGGTGGCGGGGGCGCTGCGGAGGTCGCTCTTGCTGTGCAGCAGCAGCAGCGGCACCGGCGTGCGCGAGGCGGCGCCGGAGGAGGACGGGTCGGAGGCCGCGGGGATGCAGATAGGAGGGCCCACGGACGTGCGCCACGTCTCGCACGTCACCTTCGACCGCTTCGTCGGCTTCCTCGGCCTCCCCGCCGACCTCGAGCCCGAGGTGCCCCGCCCCGTGCCGAGCGCCAGGTCAGTGTTCCAACTCCTTACTTTAGTCGATCTCGTTCTGCACATGGTTTCTTGCTCCTGGACTCGCAGACGATTGCGTGGGAGAACCCTGCAACTGGGATTCCGCCCAAGGAATTTGGAATTTGGCGCTTGGTGAAACTGAATTTTGCGTTGGTCTGACGTTAAGCTAAGTTGTCCAACAGTGCTACCTAACTGCACAAACATGTGATGGCTAGTAGTTGTTAGTATGTTGAGCTTTCGAGTTTGCAGAGGTTGGTTTGTTTGCTTTGCGTTTGTGATCTCATTTCCAGAACAGCTGCGGTTTCCATGGCTGACATAATCAAGTTCAACAACTTAGGAATATTCTAAAGTGTTTTCCCTGTTGGCAATAGGTCTGTTTGTACTTGCCAGGGAGTGGGATATCGTGATGCTCTGTTTTTTTTTTCCAGTTTTGTATTCATTTCCAGAGAGGCAAAGTTACTAAAACTTTGTTATTTCCAGAGTATAGTTACCTGTTCTGTTGTCCTGGTATTGTTGTATCTCATCCATAGCCTTTCAGTTGCACTGAGAAATTCCATAAGTTTAAGGCCTTTTCACTAGTGTTTGCGCCAATTTTTTTCATTGACGAATGTTGAACCGTGTAACTTGGTCTATTTTGCTGAATTACAACGTAATGTACGTTTACTGAACGGTCTATTTCTGCATCCAGTGTAAGTGTATTTGGAGTTTCGCCAACTTCCATGCAATGCTCGTATGATAGAAGAGGAAATAGTGTGCCAACAATACTCTTGACTATGCAGAAGAAGTTATATTCACTTGGGGGTCTTCAGGTAAGTAATGGGGAATTTTTGTAATTAGAGTGGCAGCAACCATGGTTCTGAAATTTTTGCTTTCTTATTCTACTAGGCTGAAGGGATATTCAGGATAAATGCAGACAATACCCAGGAACTATATGTCAGGGATCAACTAAACAGGGGAGTTGTTCCTGATGGTGTTGACTTGCACTGCCTCGCTGGTCTGATAAAGGTGTGTTCGAGTGCTTTCCATTTTTTATTTTGCATTTTCCTTTGTTTCTTTAACATGGCAAAGTCTTGCATACGCAGGTTAGTACTGTCATTTTCTTTAATTTTAATATCAGACGTACCCAAGAATCAATACACCCACTAATACGCTGCACATACCAATATCTCAGTAAATTAATATTCTATTTCATTTAGTTTATCTTGTACATCAGCTATGGTTAATGTTGTGTGCTAAGTGTAGGCATGGTTTCGGGAACTTCCAAATGGAGTATTGGACTCATTGACTCCAGAGCAAGTGATGCACTGCAACACCGAAGAAGAGTGTGGCCACCTTGCAAGTACGCTACCTCCTGTAGAAGCAGCATTACTTGAATGGGCTATAAATCTGATGGCAGATGTTGTTGAAAATGAAAGCTACAACAAGATGAATGCTCGCAACATAGCTATGGTTTTTGCACCAAACATGACCAAGGTTATTGTCAAAGCGTATTTAGTGGTCTCTACCTACTATTGTTTAAAATTTTGAGTCTAACGATAGGACATTGACCTCTTTCAGATGGCGGACCCCTTGACTGCTTTGATACATGCAGTTCAAGTGATGAATTTCCTAAAGACATTGATCTTGAAGACTGTAAATGAAAGGGAGGAGGCAGTCACAGTAGCGAGGGCATTCCCGTCCAACTCTGGTTCCCCAAGTGACAAAGATGAAGCTCAAACTTTAGAGCATTTGGACATGCCTTCCATCTGTTCAAGCCAGCGAAACGTTGATTCCCATATAATTGATGGGGCTAAGCTTGATCAGTTTCTTTTTAGAGTGGAAGAAGCTCTTCATCATAAGACTCATGGTGGCACAGGTGGACCCAAGAATCATGACAGTAGTGGGGGCAACGAGAAAAGCAATGGTGAAATTTCTCCCTTGGACACTGATTTGAGCAACCAAAACGAGTTCAATAACAACAATGAGGAAGGTCTCTTTGACAGATTTAAATTTAGGAAAGGAGTAGGGAGGCTCTGCAGACACCCTGTATTTCAGTTCAGTAGGTCCATGAAGAAGGCTGATGAAGCAGAGCAAGCTTGTGTATGATATGTAGTGTGTGCCTGTGTAGTTGATAACGCCAGCTTATTCACTGTGTAGATCATCAGCTATTCTCCTAGATGGTGTGCCTAGAAGCTATTAGCCCATTTATTAGTACTGATGTGGAGCTCTTTGGGTGTATATGTGAGCAGTTCACTTCTCACCGTCCTGATTGTATTAAGCCATCGTGTCCTGTGGTTCTACTCTAAATCTAATGATTATTGTCTTATTGATTTGCCAGATATAATCTCTTGTAAGATTTTGCTTTGAGGGTTTCGCCATGATTAATTACTTAGTGCTATACCGATTATCAGTGCTGCAGCTTTAGAAATCCACTCACGAATGACAAGGCACTAAAAAGTAAAAACAATTTGTGATCCTGTTTTGTGGTGTTCTACATGGATCCTCAGGGTGATCAAATTAATTTTACCAGGCAGCCCTGCAGCTCCTTCTTTTTTTTGAGAATGACACAGTACAACGCAGAAGCTCACAACACGCACGCACACTCACCCCTATGAATACACGTACGCAAACCCTACCCCTATGAGCACCTCCGAAGGACTGAGCACCGGCAGATCTGGAGATTCCCGAAGTCACCAATGGCGCCTCGTCGTCGACGGGAACGTCGCTTACCACTTAATGCATAACGCCGGTAAATCTTGGAAAATCTAGGAAAAGGTGCGAGCACCAGGATTTGAACCCTGGTGGGTAGCGTCCCACCGGACCGTCCTACCATTGGACTATAAGCCCAATCGCCCCTGCAGCTCCTTCTATTCATCTCCTGCAGTCCTGCTAACACCAGCTGACCAGCACTAATCTATCTAAACCCAGTCGGGTAGCAGGGGGCCGGCAATGCTGCTACTGTACTTAATCTGACAAGAGAGCAACTTAGGGGATGTTTGGTTCGTGGCCATCATTTGCCACGCCACAATGATGGCGGCCACAGCAGTTATGGCAGTGCCTGGTTGCTGCCGCCGCCACAGTTTTTCCTACACGATCTCCCGTGGCGAGTGTGGCGGAACTTTTGCTCGCCACAGACTGTGGCGTCGCCTCCGTGGCATTGGCGGGCGGCGGCACCAACCAAACATCCCCTTAAAGCTCACTGGGAAGTGGGAACCATCAGAACAGAACTTCCGCAGCAAGTTGCCGTTGTGCTGCCATTTTCCTTCTAGAAGAATTCAGTTTGCCGCCTGATCACCCCGCAATCTTTCTCGGTTACGCTTTCCTCGATCTCTATCCCATCAAGCCAACGTCGACGGCGAGTTGAAAGAGGGCTTGCATGATGAGTCCACTAACGCCTGTCGTTTATGCGTGCTTCGACAGGAACTGCCCGTGGCCATGGGCTGCCCCGGCTCTCCCTGTCCATTCATCAAAATACTGCATCGTTTCAGAATGCGAGGCACGCGAATTTCTGACCCTTTACCACCATCAGGAAGAAATATTCCAATCCTTGCTTCGACATATGCATGGCGAGCACAAAAGGATCGGATAAGATTCACGCTGATGTGTAGCTCCATTGGACGGGGCCTTCAGGATCTTCCATGTGACCATTTGCAGCAGCTCGATCTCATCCGTGTCGAATTTGTTTACTTTTGAGAGCAAAATAAAAAAGAAAAAAGAAAAAAAAAAGACGCGGATGACCGGATACACGGCATGCATCATGCATGCTGTGCTGCAGATTCGCGGTGTGTTTTGCGAGCCGGCCTTGAAGCACCGAATGGGGCTGAGGCCGAGCGCGCGGTGCGAGTATATAAAGGCGTGCGTGCGGAGGCCGGGGACCGTGCAGCGCAGGTCTCCGCCATGGAGCCTGCAGCCGCCGACGCCGAGCCGCTCAAGCTTCCGCCTTCGACGGCGACGACGACCCCACCGGCCATCGAGATAGCAGGAGCCCCGACCGTGTCCGCGGCGAGGCGGCCGGCTCCGTCGTCGTGGTCCCCCGCCACGGCGGCGGTGGCCGCGAGCCTTCTGGCCGCGGCGGGGCTCAGCGGGGTGGCTCTGCTGGCGTGGTGGGCGGCCGCGTTCCGCCGCGCCAACGCGATGCTGTGGATGGTACCCGCGGGGCTCGTCCTCCTCGGCACCTCGCTGCTGGCGTGGCTCGCCGTCCTCGCCTCCGGCCCGGAGCCCACGGCTACGGCCTCCAGCCCCTGCTGATTTAGGCGCTTAGTTTACCTTCGAAATCACGATCATCGGTCCTGGCCTTCGAGGGTGTTCTCAACACGTTAATTTGTCGGCTCTCTGTGTTACGATCGGTATGTGGACCGCGGACGCGCGTTTTCTTTTTTTTTTCTTTTTTGCATTTTCTCGGTCCATAGCCTCATGTTGATCTGTTGCCTATAAAAATTTGGGAACGAGAACTCTCTAGGTTTTTTTAGGAAAAAGTGCACTTTACTACCCCTAATAATCAATAAAAGGGTCACCCCTTCATTTGGCAAAACCAGATCAAAAGACACCTTTAATCTAGAGTAGAAACAGGATTTGCTGATTTGAGTGATTTTATAATTGGTTTTGCTGACTGGATTGCCATGTGTCATTCCACGTCAACCAATCCGGTCAGGCAGTTTTCCATGTCAACAACACTGGTTTTACTTTGAGTGAAAGGTGTCTTTTGATCTGGTTTTCCAAATGAAGGGGTTAAAAAGACACTTCTATTCTTTAGGGGGTTATTTAGACAATGTTCATACTTAGAGGTAGTAAAGTAGACTTTTTTTTTCTTTTTTTAGAGGTATTCTCTTTTTTTAGGGTGAAAATGAAGATCATTTGTTAGTCGAAATAAATGAAGTATTATCTTTGTCGGCCCAAATCTAGCTAGTTCGCCTTTGGGCCTCGTATCTCAATGCAGTTGGGAGGGACTAGCTAGAAAGCTTTGCCATGTTGTTCCCGGCAAACTCGCAATTCCCTAGCCTCCCGTGGTCCCGAAAATTCCATGTTGCTCTGGAGTGAACGAATCAATAATAATCCTCAGCTCTCCCGTCACTCGACGTATGTACGTATCCGTATAGCTCGAGTTTCCGTATAGCTCGAGTTGAGCTCTCACGAATTTTTTTTATATTTTTTTGTCTTTGATTTTCGAAAAATAAATGGACGAACCAAAAATTTCGAGAAATATACATCTGCCGTCAAACCTCACGGCGGCAGGTACCTGCCGCCAACCGCCGTGGGGTACGGCGGCAGGAGAATACCTCTGGCGGCAAAGCCGCGCGGCACGGCGCCAGGACCCTGCCGCCCAGCGCCACGGCGGCAAGCCCCTACTGCCGTGCCACGTGGCGTTAGGACCTTTTTTTATTTTTTTTAATTTTTCATTTTTAAAACACTTTTAACCTTCTTAAAAACAACAAACTGATAAGTGTAAGCATAATCACAAGGGAATATCATAATCAACGAGTAGATGCAAATAGTTTATACAAAATCATGGTAAAAGTAGTACTACATCTAAATGCGTCGGTGCCTCTTCGGCCTAACAGCTCTAGCGCCAGCCCAGGTGTGGTCCCGGTCGTACGTCCAGGGGTCAGGTGCCCTGACCACCCGCGGTCGTAGCTGGTCGGGAGACGGTGTCGCCATGGCCGCCTGCGACGAGCCTGCAGCATCCGGTGTCCATCCGCCCGCCGGTGTCCCTCCCGCCGGTGTCCCTCCGCCGGCCGGGGTCGCTCCGCCGGCCGCCGGGGTCGCTCCGCCCTGTGGCTGTGTCGGCTGAGTCCCAACCGGTACCTGTGTCAACTGTGATGGGTCAAACTCCTCGGCCTGCTGCGGGGCATCCAGGGTCGCGAGAACGTCGTTGAACTCCATCTGATCCCAGCCCAGCTGGTCCTCGGTGGTCGCGTCGAAAGCAGGCTGGAACATAGGCGGAGTGGACGTGGACGAGGAAGGAATATCTGCCGCCGCAAACTGAAAGGCCGGCGGTCTGAAACCTCCTGGCGGAAAGATCGGCGCTCTAGGTGCCGTCGTCTCCGGCTGTCGAGGCCCGGCTGTCGGAAAGAGCGGCGGTCGCCCTGTATGATTAGAATATAGTATAACCACAAACACACAATATTGCGTGCATTACTTGAAAATAAGGTCCACTGAAAGTACCTGCGCCGGGGGGAACAAACGGCCGCTGCACGTAGGTGTGCGGGCCCTGCGCCTGTGGCTGCTGCTGTGCCGTCGGAGCCGAGAAGCCGCCGGCAAAGGTGGAAGGCGCCTGCTGCGAAGCCGCTGTCGAGGCGGAGCTCGAGGACGACGCTGGGTGGCGCGGAAGGAGAGGAATCTCTACGGCCCCGGCGTAGTTCACGACGGCGGAGTACCTCATGGCAGCAGCGACGATCCTGTCGTACGTGCTCTGGTGCTGCTGAGGCCCCCAGGTAAAGCACTGCTCCCTCGCGGCCGATGCGAGCCGCACGATCTCAGCAAGCACGTCGTGCTGCTCAGAAAATTAGAAACACATGTTATAATGAAAAGTCATATGAATGTAATATGTTTGCAGTATCGTAGCTTACCGCTGTGTCGGTGGTCTGGTCTCGGCGCACCGGGTACGTCGCGTCCGGCAGGATCCTGTCGTGGTCCGGGACAGGTGGCGGTGGTGGGGTAGTAGGCACGTACATCACCCGCGTCCGCGTCCTCGGGAGGTACCACTGAAGGTACGCTACCCAGGCCGCGCCGTCGTGAAGGCGGTGCTCGGTGACGATGTTCTGCTCGTGCGCCGCGGACGCCCAGTCGGCCACGTACGGCTGCAGCTTGTCGACGAACGACGTCGCCGCAGCCACGCCCTTACGCGTCCACCTAACATAGATGAAACATAAAATTATTGGCAACTGAATATTTGTAACGGAAAATAATTATAACTGGCAAATGGTAGCTCACCTGTGCGCTGTAGGCGGCAGACGTGACGCAGCGGGTACTGGCGCCTCCTGGAAGAGGCCGAACTGCCTCATCACCCGGTGGACGGCGTACTCCTCGACGTAGACGTCGAAGACCAGTCGTCGCCGCGTCATCCAGTACGCCTGGTCTCGGGAGCACAGGGACGAGAGCCCCTGTGGTGCGCGGGCAGCGACCATGGCAGGAGCGTACGACGTCCACCGGACCTGGCCATCGACCATCCGGTCGATCTGACCAACGAAGTCATTGTACGCCTTCTTCGGCTGCTCACCAGCCCAAATGTGCTGCAAAGAGCATGAAAAGTTAAGTGAATCGAACTAAAGAACTCATAACGCGAAGAAAACGATAAGGGAGGCCATTACCTTCCGGAGGCACCACAGATAACCCATGGTGGGGAGGTCCGCTGGGTCGATGTCTTCAGGCAGCGGCTGGTACTCCGAGAGGTCGGCCTTGGGCCGACCGATGTCGAACCGCTCGTGGATCCACATCTGCAGCAGGAGAGGGCACCCCAGGAGGATCCCCTCCCTACTCGCCAGCCTCGACACTGCCGAACACAGCCCCCTGTAGGTAGCTGCCAGAACAGCGCTGCCCCAGCTGATCTGGGGTATCTGCTCGAGGGGTGCGTCGGCGATCCTCTGAGCCCAGGGGAGCAGGTACCGCGACACCGAGTCTCCCGCTGACTCACAGAACAGCACCCACCCGAACAGCCAGAGCAGGTAGACCTCCAAAAACCTGTCTGACGTCGGGTCGTCGGCATCATCCGCCATGTAGTCAGTCTGCACACACACAAAGGTCCATCGTCACATTCATTTAAAATGCATACAAACGTTGAAAATAAGAGTTAGAATCACGTACGCTGAACTGCTGGAACCAAGTCCAGGTGGGCCCGTGGGTGTCGGCGAAGGGCACGTACGGCGCTGGCGCGCGATCGTTCCGAGGAACGTTCGCGAACCGAGCAAGGAAGTCAGCGTGCCACGTCGCGGGGATGTCGATCGACCCCATCGCCTCGCCAGCACACGGTAGTCCTCCCAACATCGCAGCGTCCTCCAGACTGAGCGTCATCTCGCCGACGGGGAAGTGGAACGTGTGTGTCTCTGGTCGCCACCGGTCCATGAATGCGGCGATCAGCGGGGCGTCGTAGCTGAACCGCGTCAACCGCTCCGCCTGGGGAACCTCAGCTCGTAGCCTGTCCCCCTCGACCAACCGCGCAACAGGGAGAAGTCCTGCAGCGCGTAGCCTGAAAAAAATATTAATTTAGTTAACGCAATTACTATTGTAAAGAAACAGAAATAAATAATAAATATGAATTACGTACTTCGGAATCCACCGCTGGTGTATCGGCATTAACGTGCGGGTCGTCCGGCAACGTATGTTGCCGGGCGAACGTCCGAGAACAGCCGACACGTACGAGCGGTGGTGCCGGTCCACCGCCTCGTCGAACAACTCCGGCCGTACGTACTCCAGCAGTGCAGCCATAACTGCAAAAAAATAACATAATTGAATCAATTATTTGAATTATGTGAATTATAACCATTTTCTAGGAATTTTATTTGAATTATTTGAATAACATAATCGAATTTTGTGAATATAAACCATTTTCTACGATTTTTATTTCAATTTAATCTAATTATGTGAATTATAACCATTTTCTAAGAATTATAAATAAATTGAAACGAATTATGTGAATTTTCCCCATTTTCTACGAATTTTATATCAATTTAATCTAATTACGTGAATTATAACCATCTTCTAGGAAATTTAAATGAATTGAAACGAATTATGTGAATTTAAACCATTTTCTACGAATTTTACATCAATTTAATCTAATTATGTGAATTATAACCATTTCCTACAAGTTTAAAACCAATTTAAACGAATTATGTGAATTTAAACTATTTTCTATGAATTTTATATCAATTTAATCTAATTATGTGAATTATAACCATTTCCTAGAAGTTTAAAACCAATTTAAACGAATTATGTGAATTTAAATAATTTTCTACGAATTTTATATCAATTTAAATAATTTTCTACGAATTTTATATCAATTTAAACGAATTATGCGAATTTAAATAATTTTCTGCGAATTTTATATCAATTTAACTAACCTAAGTTAACTAAACTAAATTTCAAAACTAAACTAAACTAAATTTAACTAGCCTAAGTTAACTAAACTAAATTTCTAAACTAAACTAACCTAAGTTAACTAAACTAAATTTCTAAACTAAACTAAACTAAGTTAACTAAACTAAATTTCTAAACTAAACTAACTAACTATACTAACTACACTAGACTAAATTTAGAAACATACCTCAGTCAGAAATGCTCCGAAGGGTTGAAAGCCGAAGGTTTAGAGGAGAGAGGGAGGGGGCCGGCGGCGGCAGCGGTCGCCCCCTTTTATAGGGGTGACGCTGCCGCCAAACCCCACGGCGCCAGGACCCTACCGCCGTGGGGCACGACGCTAGGGCTCCTGACGTCTTGGGCCGCGACGCTAGGATTCCTGCCGCCGTGCCCCACGGCGTCAGGAATCTGGCCCCCCTGGCAGTAGAGCCGACCGTTGGGGCCACCCCTAACGCCGTGCCCCATGGTGGTAGGAACTCCTGCCGCCGTGGGGTTTGGCGGCAGATGTATATTTGTCAAAATTTTTGGTTCGTCCATTTATTTTTCGAAAATCAGAGCAGAAAATATATATAAAAAAAATTCAGCTCTCACGATGAATACAGGGCGTGTTTGATATGGGCCAAAATAGGCCGGCCAGGCCCACTAGGGCCATTTCCCTGTGTTTGATAACGGAGCCCTAGCTGGGAGCCAGGCCGGCGACGACCATTTTCCCCTCTCTCTCCTGGCTCGCGCCGCACGCCCCCCTCCCCTCGTTCCTCCTCAGCCTGGCTCTGGCTCTGGCGGCGCGCGCGCGTGGGCGAATCTTTGGCGACGGCGGG
This sequence comes from Cenchrus fungigraminus, assembly GCA_036936925.1. Classification (NCBI taxonomy): domain Eukaryota; kingdom Viridiplantae; phylum Streptophyta; class Magnoliopsida; order Poales; family Poaceae; genus Cenchrus; species Cenchrus fungigraminus. The sequence goes on along the minus strand of CM072772.1, from coordinate 14,635,687 downwards.
AGCTGTGGCGGGCTCGCGCGGGAAGGAGAAACTTCCGCGCGCGCTTCTTGCCCGCCGAAATCCCTGACCTACTTATACCACCCCTCCTCCCTCCCTCGGTTTCTTCTCCTCCTCGCCACACTCCACTCCCGTAGAGGCACCGTCGACGAGGTAAGCTCCGCTGCCGGCGCAGTCATGGTGTTCCCCGGGCTTCCTCTCCGTCTCCCCTGTGGATCTGCGTCCAGGCGGCGCGGCTCTGTCACGGGCTCCGGCGAGGCGGTCTTCTTCCTCTTCTTCTCCGGCGACGAGGTCTTCTTCCTCTTCTTCTCCGGCGACGCGGTGTTGCTGTTCGTCCAGATCTGCTACCTCGTCCCCACCTCCATCTGATTTCAGGATTTCTTGCTCCTCTTCCGGCCTAACCCGAGGTGAAATCCATATTTCCCCCCGTTTTCCGTTACACGGTTGAATGATTTGCTCAGATCTATGCGTTGTTTGTTGGTTTTTTCTTTTGTGATGATAAATTTTGGCCGTATTAATTCATGTTTCATTGTTATTGCTGCTGTACCAATGTTGATTTGTGTTATCTTGTTGCTGTGGTTGCATTTGATGATATGTGGTTCGGTATGAAAGATGAATGGTCGATGATGACTAGTTTATGCGCACAGGGAGGCATTTTTTGCAATGCAGCCGTGCCTTTTATGAATTTTGAATGCTTGCACTTACATTCAGAGGCCAGCCAGGGTCTACTTAATTTGCTTATACATTTTTGAATGCATTGTAGATGGATGAAAATACACAGCATGATCTGATGGCTAGGCAAGCAGCTGCCATGGTTGTTGTGATGGTTTCCTTTGTCGTGAATAGGCTTAGAAGAGTTAGAAGTGAAGAGTCGATCCCTTATGGGCCTAGGACTCATGCTGAGAGGCATAGACAGAGCACACTCCAGATGATGTACAACTACAATGACATAGAATGTGTTGCCATGTTACGCATGAAAAGGGTCCCCTTATTTACTTTGTGCAACCTGCTTAGGAGTAGAAAACTTATTCCAGAGACAGTAGGATGCCCTGTGGAGGAGCAGGTGGCAATGTTTATTCATGTGGTTGGACACAACCAGAGGTTTAGAGTAGTCCATCAATGTTTTAGGAGGTCCATTGAGACTGTGAGCATAATCTTCCACCAAGTGTTGTATGCCATTAGTGAATTAAGGGCTGACATGATCAAGTCTCCAAGCACTGTCACACACCCTAAGATTATGGGCAGCCACAGATGGTTCCCTTATCTCAAGGTATTGTCATATCTATGTGATTCACACACATGCACATCTCTATGTGTTTGACACACATGTTCATCTGTTAATGTTAATCTCTTTCCTTATGGACATATCTGTAGAAATGCATTGGTGCCATTGATGGCACTCATGTGTTGGCAAGGGTGCCTAGACACATGCAACAAGCTTTCAGGGGTAGGAAGTCCAACCCAACACAGAATGTGATGACTGTTGTGAACTTTGACATAAAGTTCACATATGTTCTAGCTGGCTGGGAAGGGTCAGCCCATGATGCACTAATTTTGGCTGATGCCATTGCCAGAAATGATGGGTTCACAGTCCCAGCAGGTAACTGCATTAGCTAGTCAATCCACTTATGGTCACTATGACACATTACACACTGATACACTAATCCTCCACTAATTGTAGGTCATTACTACCTGGTAGATGCTGGGTATGCATGCAGAACTGGCTTCTTGCCTCCATATAGGGGGGTTAGGTATCACTTGAGTGAGTTCTCCAGCACAAACCAACCCACCAATGCAAGGGAGCTATTCAACCTTAGGCACTCTTCACTAAGGATCACAGTGGAGAGGGCATTTGGTGCACTTAAAGGGAGGTTCAGAATTATAGACAACAAATCTTTCCACACATACAAGACACAAGTGAAACTTGTGCAAGCCTGCTGCATACTGCACAATTGGATTATTGGGTTTGGGCTAGACTCAATTGTTCCAGTTGAGGAAGGATTTCAGTGTGCTGTGCCAGATGATGATCCTGGTGAACTGCCTCTAGAGGAACCTGCTATGGTGACTGTGAGGGATGAGATTTGCAATGCTATGTGGACTGCTAGGGGTTCCTCTAGGACTTGATTTTTGTATTTCATGGATGTGTAAAATAATTTAGTAGACCCTGGATATGGAACTAATGTAGTGTAACATTTATGTACTTATATATGCTATGTCTGAGACCAAATATTTGTTGTTCACTCCTCTTCATTGGTTCCTTGTGCTGCAACTTGTCTGTGTTCTGCATTTTTTTGTTCACTTCCTTGTCTTGATAATGATAGGATGGCTGCATTTGACCTTGAGGCCCAAGAAAGGTTTCTGGCTGCTATCAACATGGTGCAAGGTGCAGCTGCAGTTGCTCAAGCAGCTGTAGGAGCTGCACCTGATGTTGTTGACCTGGTAGATGGTGAGGCTGCCCCTGCTGCAGGTCAGGCAGGCCCTATGAGGTGGAACAACAACACTTCTGGGTTTGTCCTCAGGAGGATGGCCCAAATTGTTAGTGAGAGGTCTAAGACTGACAAGACCTCTCTACTCCTAAAAAGTATGAAGTGGAGAAAAAAACCCGTTAGTACTTTCTTCCACTCTCCCGTGCGTCTGCGCGTCCGCCCGCGCCTCCGCTTCGCCCCGCACCTTGGTGGTCCCACAGTCCTTCCGCTCCGATCCCATCCCTCCGCCGATCCAATCTCCTTCAATGCGTCTCCCTCCCTCCATCCGCTGCGCCGCCGATCCAATCTCACGTCTGCCGCCTCCCTCTGTCGGCCGCCGTGCCCCGCCATCTGTGGGCCGCCGTGCGCCCCCTTTCGCCGTCCTGCCGTCCCTCCCGCGCCACCTCCGCCCGCCGCCCCTCTGCCGTCCCTCCCGCGTCGAGGACCCACGACAACCCATCCGTGCCTCCGCCCTCCGAAGCCATCCCATGATTCATCCCCTCCATCGCCCAGGCTTTCCTGCGGGTCTGCCGATTGAATGGAGGCGGAACGGCGGAAACCTAATTCCCCACGAAAGTTGCGGCCTTTCTGTGCGACCTCCTCTCCATTCGCCGCCGCCGTATCCTCCTGCGATCCTGCGCGCGGCACCTCATCTTCGATGCCCTCCCTCTGCAACACCTCGCCTCCGACATCGCCCGTCGCCGCCGTTTCCTCCAGCGCGTGCCGCTGTCAGGAGATCCAGCAGGTGGCCCTTCCTTTGATCGTCCAAGTGCCGCCACTAATCTCGCACTCTTCCGCTTCCTGATTTCCTTCTGCCCTTCCCATCCGCGGCAACGTGAAGGGTACGTCGCTGTGGCCGTCGTCCATTGCATCCATGCGGGCAGCCAGGAGAAGAGCTGCAGTCCACCTCTTCTGCCTCCATCTCCAATTGCAACCGGGTCGGCATCTACTGCATCATTGCTTTTTTTTTGCTTTCACTTGTTAGATTTTAGTTGAATATTGCTTCTAGCATCTACTGCGTCCGGGCCACTGCATCCAGCCCCGATGTCGACTACAACATCTCACTAGAGATATTATTCTTGCTTTCACTTGTTAGCATTTACAATTGGCTGCAAAGTTTTAGTCGACTCCACATCATTGAACCTACCTTCAATTTTAAGACTTCTACATCTGATTTGAGGTTTCTGTTGTCTGTGACTGCAGACGTGAACGGTTGGTTTTCCTCTGAAAGTTGATTGAACAGAGTTGTATTTTTCACATTTTAGTTGTTCGACCTGATCATAAGGTAACACATCAATGGTCATGGTCACAAACCTCTCCATATCCTTGCATCATTGTGTGAATAATTGGAGGTCCTTTCTAAGCTAAGTGCTTTTGTTACATGTTTCAGTCCTTTTAGTATGTCTGACTTCTTGGATGCATAGCATCGAGAGTGACATCAACCCTGTGAACGAATGAGGTAACTATATTGACCAATAATTTCATTATTGATTGCTTCATATTGGAAAACATTTCCTCTCATTTATAAAACTACTTTAATTTCTTCTAATTAGATCGAGATGGGGCACCAAGTAATAGTTTGGATCCTTCGTTAGACACACACGACTTGGACACTGAGACAGGGTCTGTACCGCATCAAGATGAAGGTAATTCTGAGCTGATGTGCACCCATCTGATATTTGTTCACTCTGGCGGTTATATTTACCTTGGCATATTCACTCTGGCAATTATGGTTTTGCCTGAATTGGGATTGTTTTTACCATTACATTGTAAATTGGGTCTTATAGTTTTAGTACTTGCCGCAAATAAATTGTTTTATTGTCAGCAGACATTGGCATTATTTTTACCAATTAATTGTTTAGGAAAAATATATCTGGGAAATAGAAAATAGATTGTTTTAAACTTTTAATGGCAGTAGAAATTGACATTGCTTTTACCAATTAGTTGTTTAGGAAAAACTATATGGGAAATAGATGTCTGGTGTTATAGTTTGCGGTTATACATGCCTGGTGTTATAGGCATGGGAAATAGGACCAAATATCACTCTGACCGTTATAGTTTTATTAGTACTTGCCGCAAATATATTATTTTAGTACTATTTTGGTTGCCCATTTGCCATCATTTTGTGATAAGGAAACACTTACTTAGCTTTGCCCGGATTTTGCCCCGACTTTTCACGGTACAAAATAACAAGATTAAAAGCAGCTTCTCCGAATTTTATAATCTTTTTATCATCAGGATGTATAAATGTGTCTCTGTTGAAAAAGTAGTAACCGAAGATTGCCGGCGTCCTATAGAAAATTGTATAAAGCACAATGATGCAGTGTGGCTGTAGTAATAATCCAGTAATGAATCAAAAAGCACAAAGCCAGACCGATAGCAGCTTCTCTTCCAATTAACTAGCAGATCGACGCTTGCAAAAAGACTATAACTAGCAGGTAGCCGTAGTACTTTAGTCTCAGCAGTAATTAGGCCAATAGATTAAATTCCAATATAGCCTCACGTCACCAATCAAAGGAGAATCGCTCAGTAAGACCGCAGCAGCACAAGTAAACAATTTATATTTCACCAACCTGACAATGACAATAACACTGATAGAGGAGTCGGCTTACACTAGAAGCAATCCAAGCCCTAGATAATTCTCCCACCTGCGGCCACGACGAACCACGATTAGAAGAGAAGACCTCGACGAGATCGAACCAACGCACCCAGGAGAGATCCTGATTACGCAATTGTTCACAAAACCTCGAAGGATCGGCAAGATAATTGAGAGGAGCCGCCTCTATGTTCTTCAGAGAAAAATAAAACCTATTCTGCTTACACGGCCGGCCCTAGGCCATATATGTGCACGCAGGCAGAGACTCAAGTCCGACAATCCGACTTGTGACCTGCTAGCAAACCTGGTTGGATATATATTAAAATATTCCGGCAGCTTTGCTAATTAATACTTCAGTTCGCGCTAATGTGAAGGAGCAACGTCACACATTGGTGACTAAATTGGAGCCGACCATTAATTTCTCTTTAGGATTAGGTGGCTCCATAAATTGCTGTGGCTCTTTTTTCCTTATGTAAATTAGCTCCAGTTATCAACCAGAGTTACAGTGCAAGATAAAAGCCTTTCTTTCATAATCCTTTTCTCCAATTCAATAGAAAATGCACCAATCTGCATATTAAATTTATCTGTTCCCTTCAAACAATTTTCATCAATCTTATTAATCTCCTGATGATACATGATCTCAACATTTTGAATCTGCCAGCCTTGTTTTCTTTTAAATCTATTTGACGAGTCCATCTTGAATTCCTGAGACAGGGATGGTTCTTGGTATTTTGTTGCTGCTTTAAAAAGGGATCTGAACACGTTTAGGTATTATTGGCCTGTGTTGTTTTAGTGGAAGTATAGAATTTCGTATGTCCAGTATGCCATCCTCATGGTCTTAAAAGCGACCGTCAAAACAAACATGTTATTACAAGATATAGTATATGATTCCGTAAAAGATGTTAGACAAATACATATTGGGTTCCACATTAATGCAAAAATAAACGGACCACTACAATTCATTTTAGGCAGTGTAGATGAGTCAACCGTGTTGAACGACCAGGATGAATCGAAGTCTGATCGAAGGAAGAGCCTGGCTAGAGAATGTTATGCAGCAGTGTCTCCTAGGAAGAGGGCGATGATAAAAAAGATGAGGTTTATACAAGGAGCTTTTATCCATGCAAATGTTAAGATCCAATTCAACACCACAAAACATCATTAATGCTCCCCCAATTCACCAAATTTGATTTTTATTTTGTTTGCAGATAGTGAGGCCATGGTGTGCATTGGTGTAACTGTAACTTGTATGTAACTTGTGACAAGAAATTTTAAATGCTACGTTAGAGGTAAACTAAAGACATTATGCACTATTTTCACCACACTATAGTTAGAGGTAAACTAAAGACATTTTGCGCTATTTGCACCACTATAATACTAGCTGTTGATAGATGGTTTCAATGTTTCTAATAAATTGATGTTTTGTTCATTTCAGCTGGACGGTGACATATTTCATTGTTACCCATGTTTGGTGTGAGAAGGCATCATGTCATTGTGGGAGATGCCTCGCCATTTGAGATCTTCTAGCATTCGAAATGATGTTAGTAGTCGAGATGTTGTCTATAGTTATGTTAGTTTGATGTCAGCTGATAAAGTTATGTGTGAAAATTCTCTACTAAATAACCTCTGTGCCCAATACGAAAGGCTAAGGTGAACCTGATGCTTATGAAGCAGGAGAAATCAGTCATTTGTTTGAATTTTTCATCTGTTTCCTGCATAAACATCCTGAACGCGTCACTGAATATCGAGGTGCATATATTGTTCATGAGCTTAAACAAGTTGTGGTCAGTTGCGTTGTTATCGATGTCATCCAAACCCCATCGGTAGTGGTGGTGAATGTCAAATATTGTTTGGAAACTGGTCATGTCGTTATCCTTTTGCAAATTGATTGAGATAAATAACATCAAAGATCATGCATATGTTATTATTATTGTAAAACTCATGGTGTCACTCATATCAAGATTGGATTACTTCATTTTACTTTGTTCAAGGAAATATATCACATCATCAAAATATTTATAGTTATACATCAAGATTGTACTGCCCGTAGCAACGCACGGGCACTTTCCTAGTACAAGGACAAAGATGTCAATGCAGTAGCTAGGTTAGTTACTGAGTACAGTGGGGTGCCTATTAGTGCAACTCAAGTGTACAATCATCTGAGGAAGTGGAAACAGAAGTGGTCTAAGATTGCTAAGTTGAAGGACCTTAGTGGGGCATCATTTGATGAATATGCTTGTGCCATAATGCTAGAACAGGAGCACTACATTGGTCATTGTAAGGTACCTAGCCCTGTCTGAAGAATCTCTTCTTATGTATATGTGTCTCTGTTCTTAACTGTGTGCCTCTCTCTTCTAAACTGTGTGCCCCTCTCTTCAGGACCACCCTAACGATGCTGAGTTTCTGAACACTCCAATCAGGTTCTACTTTGAGTTAGAGACTCTCTTTGGTAGTACCTTGGCTACTGGTAGGTTTGCATTAGGTTCCAATGAACCTTTGGGGGTCAACAAGGCTGAAAGTGTGGCTGCTAAACTGGAGGCTGATTGTGTGGCTCCTAAGAAGGAGGCTCATAGGGGCAAAACTGCCTTTGACTATGGTGAGGGCAGCAAGACCACAATTCCAGTGTCTGAGACTGTTTGTGGTAAGAGGAAGAGGGGCACCTTCATTAAGGAAGAGATTCTAATGATGACCAACATGAATGATGCTGTCAATAATGTTGCCAATGCTATGATCAAGACAGGTGCTGCACATGTTGACCCAGACCTGTACCTTGCTGTCATGGACATGACTGACTTTAGCACTGATGCTTTGATTGTTGCCTACACCTACCTCCTTGAGCACAAGGTAATTGCAACTGGTTTTGTGCAAATGTCAACCCCCCACAGGGCCATATGGCTGAGGACCTACCTTGGCAAGAACTAGTACATGTAGTTCTTTTGTGTTGCATTTTGGCTAGAATCTGTGCATGGTAGAGGGCTGACCTGTACCTGTCCTTTTGGGTTTAGTTAGTGGGAAGGTGGCTAACTAAAGAAACTATATTTTGGCTCACTGAATGTGAGCAGAACTACAATTTGGCTCACTCAATGTGAGCAGAACTATTTGCTGTTTTATGTAATTGCAGCCTCTGTTGGCTTCATCAGATTTGTAGTTGTTCATCATATTTGTGCCTCTCTTCTTCATCTACATGTTTGATCTGATGTTTACTTACCTTTTGCCTGTGATGATATACATGTTTGCTCAGATGTTTAATTGCCTTTTCCCTGTGATGATATACATGTTTGCCATATGTTCACTTTATACATTTTGATGAACTTCAACTAGTGAGGGACTGGAGCATGACCATCTAAATCTGTTCTGCTATTCTGTTGTTGTATTTCTCATGTCTGTCATCAAGCCATGTGAGATATCCATGCCCAGGCAATGGTAAGGCTGGGATGGATGGCTCACATGGTTCCATGACTACCATGACCTCCTTTCATGCAATTGCATGGTGTCCTTAAGCTCCTAGTTGAAATTCAAATGATATGCAAACTTATCTGCGGCCACCTGCCATCCTATTTCTGTTGCTTGTTATTCTTTGAGTCTTATTTCTGTCAATTGAGCTCTAAATAATATGGCTGATGATGTTGTAACCAATGATGAGATGGCTGCTGTTTGGAAAGGATTCTGTTATTGTGTTGTTTTCATGGTTTTGTCATGACTGTTTTGGACCTGTGGGACAGGACAAGTCCCCTGCAACACTGGTGCAATGCCAAGTGAAGGCAGGAAACTATCCTGAGCACAACTACATGACATTCATGACTATGATCTCTTGTTGTTTTTTGCTGTTTTTTTCTTGACATGCAGCCACCTATGATTCATTTTTGGTTAACATAACTGAGGCCTTATGTGTTTTTAAATTCAATGATGTCAAAACTCTATGTGTAGAAAGCTTTACTATGACTGAGGATTTGTTTCCATATTATTGTACAACAATGTAGCTAAACCAGAGATGATATTTGGGATGTATGGCTGATGATGACTGAGGTTCAACTTGTAATCAATGAGAACATCAACTAGTCTGAGGTCATGACGATGACCTCCTACTATTGTTGTAATTTTTTATGCAATTGTGTTGATGCAAACCTGTGATGAATGAGATCATTTTTGCAACCTCCTCTGAAATGCAATGCTTGTACCAGCTGGGCTAGGCCCGAATCAAACATTGTGCCAGTTTGGTGGTTTGAGGTAGTTGGCCTTGGGCCAGGCTCTAGACTAGAAATCAAACACTGAAAAGACATGAACCAGACCCATTTCAGCCAAAACAATCAAACACAGCCTCTGGCCGTGGCTGGCCGGGCTGTGGCTGGCCAGGGCCTGGCTCGCCGGCCAGGCTTTGCACGGCCACGATATCAAACACGCCCACAGTCTTTCAGGGGGCGCAGAACCCAGCTGTCCCGTGTAATTGTCCGCACGGACACAGGGCCACAGCGCCTGGCCATGCTTCTTCCCTGTCCAACGCCGGCTTACCTCCTGCGTTCCATGCTCGTCTAGATTCTAGAGTCTAGTCCATTCACCGTCATCAGAAAATACTGTAGGACCGTGGAATCCACATGGCTGGAGTACAAGTGTACAACACCGCGAGCTTCCACTAAGCCATGAGTTATTTCTTTTACGCCTCATTCGTTTCCACCGGATTGGTTCCGACCGGAATTAATAAATGTAATAAGAAAATCATGATAGCTATTATAAGAGATCCGGATTTATTCCGGGTCGAAAATTAATTTACTCATGATAGGCACATCACGAGACTCGGAATCAATCCACTAGTCAAGAGGTGTGGAACTAATCCGGCTCTTCGGTCTCTTGTTCTACCTATCATGATGAGTAAATTAAATCTCGATCCGGAATGAATCTGAGTCTCTATCACAAATTTCTTGATATATCTATTATTCCAGTCGGATTGAATCCGATGGAAGCGAACAAGCCTTTACTCGGATCTCGTGAGAGGTGAGTTATTTCTTTTACTCCCTCCCACCCCTTCACAAATCCCATATGTAACATCCTCACATATTAATGAAAAAAATTTAGATCGGCATCTTGCTCGTAGTAAAAAAAAAGAGAGAGAGGCGAGTCAGTTTATTCTCTCTCTCTTTTTTGTTGGAGTCAGTGTTGATGTGTTGGAACGGACTAGCAGTAGATGTGTAGGATTGCAGTGACGTGGAGGAAAAAGTCTACTTCACTCCCAACCTATGAGGGCTGAAACACATCACCCCCAACCTATGAAAATGGATTTTTTACCCTCTCAACTTTCTAAAACAGGACAAATCACCCCCTGAAGTAGTTTTGAAAAATCATAGTAAATCACAGAAAAATCATAAAATGAAAAATCAAATTGTGTTGGACTTCAAATTAGTAGTTCTACGCAGTGAACATACAATATGGAATGCTTTAGTACATATTTTTGTTGTAACTTTAGATCTATCTTTTCTCCATAACTGTAAAAAAATGTACTAAATATACAATGTTTATTGTGTAGATGTACTCATTTAGAATCTAACACAATTGGATTTTCCATTTTATGATTTTTCTGTGATTTACTATGATTTTTCAAAACTGCTTCAGGGGGTGATTTGTCCTGTTTTAAAAAGTTCAGGGGGTAAAAAATCCATTTTCATAGGTTGGGGTGATGTGTTCCAACCCTCATAGGTTTGGGGGTGAAGTAGACTTTTTCGTGACGTGGATGCACAAAAGGAAATCGTAGACAACGATACTGACGGAACATAAACATATATCAATTCAGAAGCCAATGAACCGAGAACCATTACGCAAAATGTCATCGGATGCGGGCGGTCTGGCAGCATGTGCGTTTGCGGGGGCATGATTCGGTCCTTTCCCCATCCCGGCATCGATAGCGTCGCTTTGCGGCTGCTGCTCGACGTGATCAGCTCGGCCGTTAAGACCGTCTCCAGCTGTTTTCTGCATCTGCAACCGGTTTGAGCACAAGAGAGAGGGATCTGCTCGCGCAAAGGAGGAGGACGTGCAGCAGTGTTGCCCAAGCTGCATTTGTATCCTCCCCGACAGTTGCCTCCCGTGGGCGCTCGGAGATCGGGGATGGAGGCTTGTCTATTGGTCGCCGGCGGGGAGGAGCAGAAGGGCGCCGACAGAGAGCGGGGACGGAGCAGGGGAGGGCCGCGCGTGTCGCCGACGACCTGTGCAGCAGGAGGCGGGCGGGAGGGAGGGAGGCGGTCGCCCGCCCGAGCTCGGAGGAGCCCCCAAAGCCGCTCGAGGAGAGGGGAGGAAGATGACCGCGCCGGCCTGCTCCGTCGTCTCCGCGCTGGCCACACCGCCCCGAGCTGAGAAGGCCGCTGCGGGAATTAGGCCATTGTGGGAGGAGATCCGCTCGTCGACTCCATGTCCGACGGTGAGCACCTAGGTCGATTCGGCCTCCGCCGCCACCGGCCCTGCTCACGGAGAAGGGGCGGGGGAGTGCAGGGGCACCCGCACCTCCTCGCCACCCGCAGGCCCTCTCCGGGGAGGCCGCCTCCAGCTCCGCCGCGGTCCCCACCTTCCCGCGTCGCCACCGGAATCCGCCAGAATCCCCGAGGGAGAGGGCGCCACACGCCGGATCCGGGCCTGCCGAGGGGAGAGGGAGGTTGACGGTGGTTGGATCCGGTGGCGGAGGGTGGCAGGGGCGGAGGAGGTGGAGGGGATCGAGGAGGCACACACCGTCGTGTCTGCGAGTGGAGGAGGCGTGCGGGAGAGAGACGGCAGCGGGGCGTGCAGTTGGGCTGCGTTAAGGAGAGAGAAAGGGGAAAACCCCGGGAATGCGTGTGCGCGACGGCCGAACTGCATTTTGCAGCAGCGTTTGCGGCAACCGCTGCAGCCGCTACGGTGGCTCCGGCACGCGCAAAATGAGGTTGCAGCTCGGGTTGCACAAGTTGCTAGAGACGGTCTAACGAATTTAAGGAGGCGCTGCCAAAAAAAAAACAATCAAGCTCCCTTCTTCGCTCATTTTAAGTAGCTTCGTTCATTCGATGTGACATGACTTGTTATGAGTCTTTGAGAACCAAATACTCACTTGTGAAGGCACTACACAAAACAATCAAGCTCCCTCCACAACTCATCTTCTGTTATTTGGAAAGCGAGTTTCTTACAGAAGGCAGCCTCCACCGATGCTGATCGCTGAGTGAAATGTTTATAGTAATATACTAGTTAGTACTCATTGCATGGTCTGTCAACTTCTGACTGTCCGTTATATAAGTTTGACTCTCTTTAAACTACAAACAACCAGAAACAACGGCACAATTCCGGCAGGATGCGGCAACGGCGGGTCGTCGGCGAAGCAACGAAACGAGCCCCCGTCGCCCCAGCCCAAGCGCCCAACTTGACAGCGCGCAAATCTAGTGGGCCATCTCGGACCTGCAGGCGTAATGGCACATGCGTGAGGGCACGTACTTAATACCGATATACTGTACAATCTGCAATCCTGCATCAGCTTTGCAGAGTTTTCTTTTTTCTAGTACCTCGATTTGCAAATAGTTACAAACTGTGCAGCTCATTCATTAGCGCTTTCGTCTTGTTTCACTCTCGCAATTGGAATCATTGGACCGATCGAATCGTGGCCCCTGCCGATCCGTTGGATTCGAGATCCAACGGCTACGACGCGTCCCTCCCCGTCATGCAAAGACGCCGAGGCCATTAGCCCATTACCCGATCGATGACGACGGCTGCCGAGTTGGGTCAGGCGCGCGCATTCGCACGGGACCGCCGGGCTCCTCGCTCCGCCTCCGCTTTATAAGCCGTTAGTCGCGAGCCGTTCCAGCCTAGCTACCTGCACGAAAGCCAGACCCACACCAGTGTCCTCTGTCCAAGGTTGGTCTCTGTCTCTCCATTCCATCTCCAGCTACCACCGCGCCGTGAGATAGCGGCGGCAAGAGGCAGAGCAAGAGCGGAAGACATGAAGAGCCCTGCCGTTCCGGCAAAGAGGCGCCACGGCGGCGGCGCGGGGTTCGCGCTCGGGTGCGGCTGCAAGGACGCCAAGAGCGTGTCTGTGTCGGCGTCCTCGTCTGCGTCCCCGTCCGCGACGACGGGGACGTCGACGACGACCACGGTGACGCGTCGCAGGAGCGCCGGGGCGAACCCGTGGGCGTCCACGACGACGGACACCCTGACGACCCTGACGTCCGCGTCGTCGTCGTCCCTCTGGGAGGACGCCGTGGCGGAGCTGGGATACAAGGACGGCGCCTGCACGATGCTGCCCGAGAGCGGCGGCTCCGTCGTCGCCACGCCGAGCTTCTCCGGCCTGCTGCGCGAGCTCAGCGAGCTGGAGCGGAGCGTCGCGTCGTGGGGCGCGCGGAAGGGCCAGCACGGCGGCCACGAGGACAAGCTCTCGTCCCCGCCGCCGCCGAGCCTGCCGCCGCGGAATCAGCACAGGAAAGCCAAGTGCGACGTCAAGGTGGCGGGCGACGTGAGAGCGACCAAAGAGGCTCGCTTCGGCGAGGCGGACGGCGGTGGCGGCGGCGGCGCGGGGCTCGAGGGCAGCGTGGCGGTGGTGAAGCAGTCGGAGGACCCGCTGGGCGACTTCCGGCGTTCGATGCTGCAGATGATCGTGGAGAACGGGATCGTCGCCGGCGAGGACCTGCGCGAGATGCTCCGGCGCTTCCTCACCCTCAACGCGCCGCACCACCACGACGCCATCCTCCGGGCCTTCGCCGAGATCTGGGACGACGTGTTCGTCGCCGCCTCCCTCGACTGCGCTGCCACCCCGCGCCGGTCCTCCTCCGCCTCCCGCCGCGAACCGGGCTGCGGCAGGCCGCCCGTTCCCAAGACGCCGCCGCGCCACCGCCGCTCGCCGCAGGCGTGGCGCGTATAGTGTCTGCACTTCGTTCTACCGTATACGTGCATCGTCTTTTTTTGTTACTCTGGCAATGTACGTCACTTGGAACCACGACAAGCTCATTCCGTCCCATAATTTCCCGCGTTTAAAAAGGCATGAAAATGTGGTAGAACTGGTACCTTTTGCCTTTTGTTGTGTATTGCACCGGTGAACATGCTAGATCGAGCGATGGATGCTTGTGACACTAATCATGGCGCGACCTGGTGAAAAGGAAAGGGAAAGGCCGTGAAAAGACGTTGCTTTTGTAGTTTCGGAATCTGGATCGATGGCGACGGTGAACGGGGGAGGCCGGGCCCGTCGCCGCGCTCGCACGCGTGTGCCCGTGCGCGCATGGAGCTCAGGCAGCGGTAGGCGCAAGCAAGCGGCCGGGCGTGGCACCACGAGCGCTGCCATCGGCCATCGCGGCCCTGCGCCATGATCGGCACGGCAGCGTCGGAGCGCGTCCCTTTCTGCCACCACGGCATTCTTTTCTCCTGTCGTGCGTCCGTCCCCGCGCTCCCCCGTGGGGGCGGCCAATCAAGGATTCCTGGCCGTGCCAAAAACTTTGTACTGTGCCCGACACTGGTCCAGCTCGTGTGCCGCATCCGTTAGCTAGCCACAGTCACACGCGCGGATCGATCATCCGCTAGGCTTCAAATTGGCATCGCTGCCAAAAAGTACCAACTTGTATTTGTTGCGCTCGCGAATTGACGTGTTGATTATGAGCATAAAACATGCCCATCCACTGTACCGGCCGGATCACACCCAAATCAAATCATCACGCGGCTGAGCCTGCGAAAGATGTGAAGTTTCGGGTCGCCCACCGCGGGCATCGTATCGGCATCGTATCTGGCGCCGAGCGGAGTTGGATGCACCCGACGCAATGATGCACGGGCACACGCATCGTATACGGTCCTGCAGTTCATACATACGTATGCTGCAACGGCAAGGAATCCGGCCCCGGCCCGGGGCAGCCACCAAACATGCCGGCATGTAAGGTGCACCTAATTTCTTCCCGAGGCGGACACGGGCGCTGGCGTTGGCGTTGGCGCTGGCGCCCTTTGTTGTTTCGCGTGGACGCGATCGGGGCACGGACAAATCCGGGCTGGGCGTACGGGCCACGGGAAGGGACAAGGAGGGGCGCGCGCGCCCTTGGTTCGCAAGCGCTTGTCCTCACCTAGTCACCTCCGTCTCCGGCATCCTCCCGACGTCACCGCGCGGTCAGGCGATCGACGACGCGTGCGCCGGTCTCTCTGATGATCTCCGAGGAATGCTCCCGCGGCGCGAGCAGTGACGGCCGTCATCGGAAGTACCGGACACAGGTCACAGGTGGGGTCGTGTTAGCGTCGCATCGGAATCTGATTCGTTCACGCGGGCCATGATGTTTGTAGGACAGTTTGCTTCAGTGTTCGTAGGTCAGTTAGTTTGGTACTGTAAGCATACTGTAATTAGCGTTTATATTATGCATATAAGATAGGGCCACAGGACGGTACGTGCATCTTGAACCGGAGCAAACCAGCGTACTGTAAGCATACTGTAATTAGCGTTTATATTATGCATATAAGATAGGGCCACAGGACGGTACGTGCTTCAGTGTTCGTAGGTCAGTTAGTTTGGTACTGTATGCACTTTTTGAATCGGAGCAAGTTGATGATGAACGAACTGGCGACTTGAACCCCGCCGGCAAGATGCAGATGCGGCTGCTGCGGTCTGCAGGCCACCAGCGTACGAGAACGTGCCTTGTCTTCGGTTTGCTTTGTCAGAGACGAGCGCAAGACCTACGGGTGTGACGACAAACTACACGCCACATTTTTTGTCTTCCTGATGCGTCCTCCGGTCCTACCTTTGGCCCTGCTCGCTCGACTGCAGATCTACGGAGTACTAGCCACAGTTTATTTAGAGCTTGACAGCAGCAGTGACGACGGCTATACGCCACATTTGTCTCGCTGATGCCCCGTAGCACTGTCACTAGCTAAGTGCTTACTCGCAGCAACAACCAGTTGTCCAGTTTGTTAGTGTTATACGTAACAGGTGGCTTGTCAATAGCAACGCAACTCTCGGGGTATCAGAAACTTACGATACCAAGTATTCCATCCCTTTTAAGGTGCACATGCATATTAAAATTAAAATTTTATAAGTAATCTTTGATCAATGATTTTAATTTTTTCAACGTAATATTGGATTTGCAATCAGATATGCTTTTTAATAATTGTAAATTCATAACTATAAATAATATAATATGATACAAATATAAATGATTAAAGTTTAGTTTGTGAGATCATAACATGTGTACCTGAACATAAAATGGAGGGAGAGGAGGGGGAAAAATTGGGTGCATCTTTCGTGGGCTGCAACTGCAAAGACATGCATCTCCTATCTAGTTGTATGATTTTGGTTGCTATCTCAGACTACCGTCAGATCTATAACATGGTCATGTGATATGCATCGGTGTGGAGTGGCGGTGCACAGCAGCAGGCAGCATGATGCACCTTGGGTGTACCCAATTTTCGTAGTAGCTGGATTACTACTTTCTTTTACTGCTTGCTAGCAGGTACTTGTACTTTGATTAGTAGGCAGTGGTCGATCGATACTGTCCACACACACATGGTTATCTAAAACCTGCAGAAAAGCAGGAAGAGTCTGCCAGGAGAATGTGGCGTCTTGACTGTCTCGGGGGTACATTGCCTTTGCAGTTGCAGCCTTGCAGGTGGACAGGTGGTGCAAACAGCAAACCGCAAAGGTTCACGCTTGCACCTGACAAATGACGATTGCTGCCACCCAAGTCCCGGTTACACGCCACGCGCAATCAGCTGACGCAGCACCCGTAGAATCTCCCGATATTGGCCCCTAATAATTTTAGTTTAGTATAGGTGCAAAGAGATATTGGTCCGGATATGGTGTTATCACTCTATCAGGTGGAGTGCGTTGTTGTAGCAGCACCTCGGCGAAGGGTCTCGCATAGCGGCAGCTTTTTTGTGTGGTGCGGTCTGCTTTCTTTTAGATCCCTGTCGACGCGAGGTCATTGCTGAAGGGGTCTGCTTTCTTTTAGATCCCTGTCGACGCGAGGCCACTGCTGAAGGGTTCGACGATTGCTTGAGAGTGAGTATGCTGATGGTGGCTAACTGGCTACATTTAGGCTTCGGTCCAGCTTCAAGTCTTTGCGACCTT
Organism: Cenchrus fungigraminus; assembly: GCA_036936925.1. Lineage (NCBI taxonomy): Eukaryota > Viridiplantae > Streptophyta > Magnoliopsida > Poales > Poaceae > Cenchrus > Cenchrus fungigraminus. Next base: position 14,618,607 of record CM072772.1, on the reverse strand, counting down.
GCTGAGTACAGTGTTGCGATTGCGTTGATGTCCCAATCCAACCAGTTTGCGTATGTAGAGTGGTCACCCATGTTTATGTCTCAATCCAATCAGATGAATTTTAGTTGTGTTTCTTTTCTATTTCCTGCTTATGAACTCAAAGGGCCGTAGTCTTGTATTTTTCTACTATATATCAATGAAACACGCATTATTTTGTACGGTGTTCGTTAAAAACAATTTTTCAAAAATAGCATGGTATGCCTGTACATAATCTGCACCTAGCAAATCAAGATATTACATTATTACCTTTTTACCTTAAAAGTAAAAGATCATTAATTTTTCTAGGTTCATTCTTTCATTGAGATGAAATTCACTTTAATTTAAACATATATATGTAAATTAAGTTTTTATCAATTTAATTAAGATGTAATGCTTTTAGAGAGTATATGGATATGATGTAACACCCGAAGCTAACGAAGCTAAGTTTATGAGCTAGATATGCTTTATGAGTGTAAGGACCTAAACGACACTTGAGTTTAAGTGTAAGGTGTCAAATATGTATTATAAAAGTACGAAAATATAAGTGACACAACAAGAAAAATTTAAGAACCGACCATATATTTTACTTTTTAAAAACTCTATCAACCCAGTTGCTTTTAAAGTATGTCCTCACTTAACATTGTGAGGCCCTGCTAGGAGGTGCTGCTGGCCCGACGCAGCGCTTGTCTGCCATCCTGAATCATGCATGTCCACCATGAATTGTTGTTTGGCAGAATGTGAATGTTGCCCCGGATGCAGGTAGGGATGGCAATGGGTCGGGTCGGGTGCGGGTGGAGTAAAACCCACCCATTATGACACCCACAACATTTATCTACACCCACCCATTACTACACCCATGGGTGAAATTTCACACCCGCACGCACACCCGCTGGGCACCCGCTGGGTGTCGGGCACCCACTGGGTCCATCACATTATATGACTGATATGAATATGATGACAATATATCAAGCAATATAATAGAATAAAATCATGGAAGTCACAAATAGATGGTTCTAGCAAGCCAAACTTCCAATATAGTCACATCACGTCACATAAATGTTCATGGTTCCAGCAAGAAAGTAAATTAGTCACCATACTCAATACATCACATAAGCAAATATAGAATAAAGACTTAAACCTAGCCTTAAGATTGAAAACAACAAGTATAGATTACAATATCGATCATCATAAATCTATTAAATAGGTTTAGTACTTATAAAAATAAAAATATGAATTATTATTTCGGGCCCCATGGGTCACCCACGGGTTAAAATCTACACCCGCACCCACACCCACACCCACTTAATACGGGTCGGGTGTAGACCCATGGGTGAAAATTTGCACCCGCGTCCGCACCCATTGGGTGTGAAACCCGTGGGCACCCGCACCCATGGGTCCGATTGCCATCCCTAGATGCAGGGCTACTATTTTCTGAACTTTTTATCCGCTCATTGATGGCTTCTTCTTTCTTTCTTTGTAATTTCCCAATCCCCTTTAGTTAGTCTATAACGAACATGGAAAAGGGTACCAATGTCATGTCCTATCCGTATTTCAAAACCAATGGCCATTCAAGCATCATGGGCTTCCATGTCAACAGACATCGTGGTCCAAAGTTTCGTTGAGACATATTTTTTGACCATATGTCAATGTATTTTGCATGTTGGGGGTGCGCCTTAGGAACCCTAAGGCTAGGGACCCCCATTGTGTATAAAAGAGGCCCAAAAATGAGGTATAAGGGTGTATTTTTAAGGGCTGAGGACCTAATTGCAATATCTAGGGACCTTGAGTGTAAATATTAGGGGCCTAAATGTATTTTTTGACCCCACTGATGGAAATAGTATAAATAACCACCTCTCCCTAGGGTCAAGAGGGGGAGGGCACCTCCCCTCTCACTATAAATAGAACCCAAGGGGGTGGAGGAGGGGGAGGATTTTTTGGGGCCATTGATTCATTTGCTCTCATTTGATCATTGGTTTAGTCAATCTCTTTCACCCATTGTTTGTTTGGGATTCCCAATCCCAACATTGCAATTTGATGATGTATCGTATTGCTATGTTTGTAACTTGTTGGACTAAAGTGAAACAATAGTGCAACTTTAGTGGGATGACAGTGCATTTTAAGAGTTTAGTTAAGGGAGTGAGGCACTGAGGTATGCATTTTGAGAGTGTAGACTTATTAAATGATTGCCCAAGTTTAAGGAGCCAGATATGCATTTCGAGAGTACGAGGATCTAAGTGACACAGCATGATAAGTTAAAAAATCAGCCATGCACTTTACTCAAGTTTTAAATAGTGAAAATTTCTAATACTATGATAGCACAACAGTGACTGCAAGAACTATAGCAAAAATCAAAACACCGAGGAACTTGACCTGACCTAGGATTCACTGGCTGATAATGAGTCAAGCATGATTTCTTAAGTAGAATGATTTCTTTGGAATGTCTTGTTTTCATTTTGTTCTAGAATTATATTTGTATAGATCCAGAACTATAAGATATTATTTGACTATTTTCTTTGCATTTGTTTAAGTTTGGATGATGTCAGTCTTCATTTAGAGCATCATCTCTAACAGTCTCTTCATTTTTGCATCTCTATTTGAATATCTAAAAAGATTCATCCCCTTATCGAGTTGTTCACTCAAACAAACTCTCCATTTCCCACTTTCCAAATCTTAATGGCTACCTTCAACTCTCCCTGTGAACACATAATGATATGTGGGTCTTATTCCCACACTTCATCCCCTTCTTTTCTCCTCCTTCTCATCCCTCTCCCGCACCTAGGCCCCGGTGTAGACGGTTGAGTCGGCTTGGACGGTAGTGCTCGGTGGGCGAGCTCGAGAAGCTCACCTCCCATATCTGGCTCCCCCTCCCTCGTACGCCTCATCCCCGCTGGCTCGTCCTCCTCCTTGCGGGCTCCTCCCCGCATGGGTTCTCCCGACTGGCTAGTCCCCGCATGGGTTCTCCTATTTTCTCTCCACCACCTAGAAAGATGGTGGATGGCAATAGCAAAAGGAATGGCCAAATTAATTTGGTTAGGTTTGAAGGATGGCTACTGGGATGGTTGGAGGTCAATTTTCTCATGTTTGAGTCAAATTTGACTATGACGAGTCGGATGGCTGTTTTGATGGAGATGCTCTTAGAATTGTGATATCGAGAGTACCATTGCTTTTAAAATGCAAGTCAAACTATATATTTGGCTACTTGTTGTCAATTTTTTCACTTACGGATGGTGTAGGTTTGGATCCTGCCAAATGCTATGGCAGGCTAGTTAGCATCTCCACTCCAACGACTTTGGTGATAATGAGCCTTTTTTTGCAACATGTTAATTTTGTGTCTTATATTAGCCCTTCTCGTGTTTCCAGCATGCGCATACACTCTTCCCTATCCTAGTCAGCATGCCACGTGTATGTAATACACACGTCTTATTTACGGTGGATCGTATGCGCAAACAACAAATAACTACGGTGTGGCTGCCGTGTTCACAACTTTTTGGTCTAAAGTGAAACATTGATGCAACTTCATGTATGGTTGATGTACTTTACTTTTTTATTAAACTCTAAAATTGTGAGAGGAAAAAACAACAGAGGAACTGGACATTATTTTTGCATTGGTATTCTGGTATCTTTAAAAGAATTTCTTTCTTTCTAGATCCGGAAATTGGAGTTAGAAGAAGTATGTCTTTAGGATCCATAACAACTAGATCTTACCAAAATTAGTGAAGGTTCTTGCAATTAAAATATTGGAATAAAGATGAACATAATGGTTAAGAATTAGAATAAGGATGGATATAAGTTTTTAACCATTAAAATATTGCAATTGTTATATTACCGGGTGTCCAAGGCAAAGCAGAAATTGTCAGGGCTACACAATTGTTATATTGCAATTCTAAGAGCATTGTGATCTTAGAAGCAGTTTATACGCCATTAGTTCGCAGAGAGATTGTGATCTGGCAGAACAAGAAACTGCAACTGTGCAACTACACTTAAATATTTTTTAAAAAAACCGACAACAAATGTGTGCATGTTATATTACTACCTCCGATTGTTTATATGTGACGTTTCAGACAAGTAAAATGAACTAGTTGCAGGCTAAATTATATGTCTGAAATGTAAAATATAACAAAACGGAGGTACTAAAAAGAAGGACAACCAGACATCCAAAATTTGCAACTGTGCAACTACACATGCGTGCGCCAGACTTGTGACGGTCCAGCCAGCATGCATCATGCAGTAGCAATTAGAGACCGGTACAACTATTTCCGTCCAGATAAGAAGATGATCCAGAATGAGAAGCCCATGAATACAGTCCATTAATACACGGTTTAAATCCTAATAGGACTAGTAATAATAAATTACTCCTTATTCCTTACGTTACAAAATATATATTATAGCTCATGCTTATTAACCTCGTGCCTCATTCAGCATTTGCATTGGCGATATCACGGTATGTACGTGTACAACTTACTGTAAGTTACAACTGCAGTACTAGCTAGAAAGTTAACTCACCATATTTGGATCCTCACAGGCGACAACCCATGTCATGAAATTCTCATAATCTCATCTCTCCAACTCCAAGCCACCACACAGCTTAAAATTACACCTACTTTACTAGCTAGCAAGTTAACTCGCTATATTTGGATCCTCACAATCGACAACTCATTTCATCTAATTCTCATAACCTCATCCCTCCAACCCATCTTGTATGCCATTTAGTATAGCATTAAACATGACTTGTGCATTATATGGGGATTCTATCATCAAGAATTTGATAATTCGTTTTTTCAGTTTCCAATCACTTGTGATCCAGTGACAGGTTACACACAAATACCCTAAATTCTGATTAGACGTCTACATATCAGCAGTTAGTGACACTTTTGAATTGGAGTTTTTAAAAACCTCCCTTAATTCCAAAACAAGAAACAAATTCTCTAAATCCATCATAGTCAATTAAAGAGAAAGGAAGTTCATGCAACACAATCATGCGAACTAATGCTTTACGTGCTAGATCTCGATCATAAAACCAATTTTCCAAACGTTTAACAACAGCAAGATGCTTTACTGTCGTGTTTACAACTTTTTGGACTAAAGTAAAACATTGATGCAACTTCGTGTATGGTTGATGTACTTCACTTTTTTTATTATCGAACTCTAAAATTGTGAGAGGAAAAAACAACAGAGGAGCTGGATATTCTTTTTGCGTTGGTATTCTAGTGTCTTCAAAAGAATTTCTTTCTTTCTAGATCAGGAAATTGGGGTTAGAAGAAGTATGTTTTTAGGATCATACAACAAAATCTTACCAAAATTAGTGAAGGTTGTTGCAATTAAAATATTGGAATAAAGATGAACATAATGGTTAAGATTTAGAATAAGGATGGACATAAGTTTTTAACCACTAAAATAATAGCAATTGTTATATTATCTGGTGTCCAAGGCAAAGCAGAAATTGCCAGGGCTACAATGGTTCATACGCCATTAGTTCGCAAAGAGATTGTGATCTTACAGAACAAGAAACTGCAACTGTGCAACTACACTTCAATTTTTTGAACAAACCGGTAACAAAGGTGCCTATTATATTAGAAAAGAACATATCGGGTGGAAACTACACCTTTCGTGAAAACCAGTGCAAATCAGAGAGAAAAAAGTCGTCTAAATTCAAAAAATCACACATATATATAGATGATATGATAGTACACAACCTTGTAAAATATCTTGTCCAAACTTGACTTCATTTGAGAGATATAAAAATAACAAATTTGTAATAAATCATTTGGATGACTTTCTGGCTTGAAATTTGTTTATTTTATATCTCATAAACGAAATCGAGTTTGAACAAGATATTCTACAAGGTTGTGTATCATCATATCATCTACATTGTGTGATTTTTTTTAAAAAAATTTAGACGACTTTTTTGCCGTAGTTTGCATAGGTTTTTATGAAAGGTATGGTTTCCACCCGATACGTTCAAGTAGACGTCCAAAATTTGCAACTATGCAGCTACACATGCGTGCGCTAGTCTTGTGACGGTCCAGCCAGCATGCATGCAGTAGCAATTAGAGACCGATACAATTGTTTGCGTCCAGATAAGAAGACGATCCGGAATGAGAAGCCCATGAATACAATCGATTAATACACGGTTTAAATCCTAATAGGACTAGTAATAATAAGTTACTCTTTACTCCTTATGTTACAAAACTATAATAGCTCATGCTCATTAACCCCGTGCCTCATTCAGCATTTGCATTGGCGATATCACGATATGTACGTGTACAACTTACTGTAAGTTACAACTACAATAATAGCTAAAAAGTTAACTCACCATATTTGGATCCTCACAAGCGACAACCCAGATCATCTAATTCTCATAATCTAATCTCTCCAACTCCAAGCCACCACACAGCTTAAAATTACACCTACTTTACTAGCTAGCAAGTTAACTCGCTATATTTGGATCCTCACAATCGACAACTCATTTCATCTAATTCTCATAACCTCATCCCTCCAAGCCATCTAGTTTTAGCTATATATATAAGACGAACCTGTGATGATGCTACCACACCAAACTGCGCCGACGTACGCTAGATACATTGGTAAGACTGACACAAAATCGACCGGCGGCGGCGACGTGCATAGGTACGCAGAAGCAATGGCGCCTCTACGCCGGCCGAGCATGGGGCGGCAGAAGATCGAGATCCGGCGCATCGAGAGCGACGAGGCACGGCAGGTATGCTTCTCCAAGCGCCGCGCGGGGCTCTTCAAGAAGGCCAGCGAGCTCTCCATCCTCTGCGGCGCCGACGTCGCCGCCGTCGTCTTCTCCCCCGCCGGCAAGGCGTTCTCGTTCGGCCACCCCTCCGTCGAGTCCATCCTTGACCGCTTCCTCGACACCTCGCCCGGGGCGGGGGGCGGCCTCTCCTCCGCAGGCGACCGCGCGGTCTCCGAGCTGAACCGCCAGTACGGCGAGCTCCGCGCGCAGCTGGACGCGGAGAAGGCGCGGCAGGAGCGCGCCGACGAGACCATCCGAAAGGAGCGCGCTGCGAGGAGCCAAGCGATGGCGTGGATCGACGCGGACCTGGGAGCCATGGGCCACGACGACCTCGTCGCGTTCTGGGGCGCGCTGATAGGCGTGCAGGCCGCGGTGGCGGCGAGCGCCGACCAACTGCTGCGCGAAGCACTGCTCGTCGGGCGCAGGGGGCGGCAGCCGGCCCAGCTCGCCGGAGGCGCGGCCTTCGACGTAGGCGCGTTCGGCGTCGGCATGCAGCCGCCTCCGGGGTTCGCCGCAGTCGACCTGCAGGGGTTCGGAGGACAGGCTACCATTCTCGGTCCCTCCTTCTGAAGTGATCGAGTGCATGTGTTTCTTTCAGCTTCGGAGATCCATCGTTACAACTTACAACGCTTTTGTTGTGTCATTCTATCGTGTGGATGCTGGTGAAGTCATAATGTATTTACTAGAGTTTGGGGGCGCGCCTTGGGGGCTCTATTTCTTCATCTCTGTTTAGATTAATAGGGGCATGTAACTAAAAAATGTCAAATGTTCGGGCAAAGAATATACAAAGTTTAGTATCAAAATGTTTTTAAGGATTGAACCATAGACAAAGTTTCCAGTATTAAAACACGTTGAAGACATATAGAAACATTGAGCCACACAGACGAAAACAAGAGGTGAAGTATGTGATGATGCGTGGACCACAACTATGAAATTGGCAAGGCAGTGTCAACAGATCCCTCTTCAGTCCCTTTATTCGGCAAGTGGCTCGTTTGAATGGCTCGATCAACCAACCAGCCACACTTCACCTTCCGTTGTTGGTATGTCCGAGACATTATGCTATCAGTGTTGCCGTAAACGGCCGTGTAGCCAGTGTACACACCGTGTAAATGCTACTCGGCAGACTTCCGTGCAGTTTAGGGACTGAACAGTTCATTACACAGTTAGCCCATGTACATGATCAAACTCGGTCAAACACGAATTAAGCAGCTTAAAAAAACGGCAAAACACGGTTTTACTCAGCGTGTAGGCCGTGTAATGGACCATTTTGGTGTGGGTAAGAGAAGGATCGATGATTGTTAATTGACTGTTGGTTGCACATCAATGCTTTTATCCATCTTATGAAACTTTTTCACTTTTTGTTACCATTATGTGACTTGTGAACTATGTTTCTTTTAGTATTTCACTGATTGGTCATGTATTCTGTGTCTATGTGACTTGTAGTCAGCAGAGCATCAGACACTAGTGATTTAGTGAGTGGTTTGAACACATGTATTCAATATTCAGTGATGTGCTGATGTTGTTTGAGAACGGAGAACTATCAACTGTAGGCTTAGAATGCTATTTTTCTCTCATCCGTACAAAATAGTGTAACCCGCGTACACGGCGTGTACACAACATTTACACGGCCTACACACTAAACGAGGGTCGAACGAACGACTACCGTTTAGCGTTTAGGGCAACATTGGCTATGGTGTGGATTTTGGAGGATCGATGCTATAAATTTTGTAAGGAAAAGTCGGTATCCAATGCTTATATGCATTTGTGATATCATAAATTGCATCAATCGGCAACGTAAAAGTCATGCAAGAAAATTGGCAAATGTTTGTAGCAAAATGTCGATAACTATTCACATTCAGCCAGTCGAATGCATATCGTTACTAACCCGTTTGGCGGCTTGAAATGTTTAAGATTCTAGCAAGAGATGCTAAAATCACTGCCAAACGGGTAAAGGGTGAATGTATTTATTATAGTCTCGGGCGCCCCTTTGGCATTCCATTTCTTCATCTCAGTTTAGACTAATAGTGGCATATAACTAAAAAAAGTCAAATGTACAGGCAAAGAATATACAAAGTTCCAAGTATCAAATTGTGTCTAACGTTTGAATCATAGACAAAGTTTCCAGTATCAAAACACATTGAACACATGCACACATCCTCCAAATGTGCAAATGCTACGAAACATTGAATCACACAGACGAAAAAAAGGTCAGGTGTGTGATGATGTGCTGACCACAACTGTGAAATTTGCAAGGCAGATCCCCTTTAGTCCCTTTATTCGGCAAGTGGCTTGTCTGAACGACTCGTTCAGCCAACCATCCACTTTTCACCTTTTGTTGTTGGTATGTCAGAGACACTATGGTGTGAAATTTGGAAGGATTAAGGCCACAAACAGTGTAAAGAAAAGTCGATAGCTGATGCTTATATGCATTTGTGATATCATAACTGCATCACTCGACAACGTAAAAGTCATGCAAAGAAATTGGTAAATGTTTGCAACAAAATGTTGCAAACTATTCACATTCAATTCAACCAATCACACATTTGGCAGCTCGAAATGTTTCAAATTCTAGTGAAAAAATGTAAAACCACTGCCAAACGGGTAGACGGTGAATGTATTTACTAGAGTCTGTGCGCGTCTCCATTTCTTCATCTCAGTTTAGACTATTAGTGGCGTGTAACTAAAAAAAGTCAAATTTCCAAGCAAAGAATATATATACAAAGCTCCAAATATCTAAATGTGTTTAAAGGTTGAATCATATACAATGTTTCCAGTATCAAAACATGTTGAACACATATACACACATGCTCCAAACACACAAATGCTACAGACCATTGACCCACACAGACGAAAAAAGGTCAAGTATGTGATGATGCATTGAGCACAACTGTGAAATTCGCAAGACGATGTCAACAGATCCCCTCCAGTCCCTTTATTCAGCAAGTGGCTCATCCAAACTGCTCGTTCAGTTCAGCCGACCAGCCACTTCACCTTCCATTTGGTATGTAATAGACATTATGCTATGGTGTGGATTTTGGATGTATCGATGCCATAAACATTGTAAAGAAAAGTTGGCAATTGATGCTTATATGCATTTGTGATATCATAAGACTGACTCCAGCAGTCCCCCAACCCTTCCCTCAAACCCAAAATGAGTGACCAAATATCACTGTTGCGCCTCCAACAATCACCTCACCCCATCCTCATTTTGAGGTCACAGGTCTCCCAACACCCATATTCAGGTTTCTCTCTCCTCTCACTCATCCCAACCGCCACCCACGACTCCACACCTCGCGGCCGCCTCCACTGTCTTCTCTCCCTGGCCGGAGCAGGGGCCGGACCCGCCACCACCATTACCGCGGCCGGAGCAGGGATCAGACTCGATGACACCCTCTTCTCTTCCCATCTCCCCTGCGGCATCGAGGAAGCGCAACGGTGGAGGCTCGGGTCCGCGGCGGCCTCCCCGGCGAAGGCCTTCGGTGGAGCTGAGACGGCCTCCCCGGCGCGGCCTCCGGGGGGCGGCAAGGAGGCCTGCTCCTCCCGCATGCGCTCCTTCTCCGTGGGTCAATGCTGCGCCGCCGCTCGATCCGCCTGTGGGGAGAGCCGCTGGCGCCCGATTCGCGTGTGAGAAAGGTAGGGGAGACGCGTCGGCCGACGGATATGCTATGGGAGACCGCCGCGCTCGCGCCGACCGCCGCCCACTTCCTCCTCGCCCTCGCCGTGCTCACGCCGGCCGCCGCCCACTTCCTCCTCGCCTTCCGTCCCTCCCGCCGCTCCTTCTCGGCGGGTTCCCCTGCCTCTCATCCTCCTTTCGGGAACGCGAGAGCCAACGGCCGTGACCGCGCATGGGGGAATGGGGATGGGGTTGCGCAACACTACTGGGAGACATGCTCTTTTTGAGTGAAGATTGCTTCTCTTTCATCTCCACATAACAAGTTTTTGGCTATGGGGATAGGGCACCTTGCTGCGGTCAGTCTAAAGTGCATCAACAACCAAAGTATAAGTCATGTAACAAAATTGGTAAATGTTTGATGTAAAATGTCACGAACTATTCACATTCAACCAGTCGAAAGTATATCGTTAGTAACACTTACTCGTTTGACAACTCAAAATGTTTCAGATTCTAACGAGAAATGCTAAAATTACCGCCAAACGAGTAGAGGATGAAACATTTCATTGGTGAATCACTTAAATCGACTCTCTCATCTCTTTTGCCAATGAACATGAAATGACCTGAGAGTGTTTTCGTTGGATTCTATTTTTTTTATTTACCTCCATACTGCACTTGCAATCACCTTCTTTTGTTAATTCCTTTTTAATTAAGAGCAAAAATGGGTTGCACTAGCACCATTCTTCACTCACAAAAAGTGTAAATATTTTCTAATAAACTTATATAATTTTCATTTTTATGTAAAATAGTGTTTTTACGTCGAATGTAGGCCAAACGGTTTCATAAAGTGATTCTGAGTCATCAGAGAAACGTTTTCAGAAAGAATCTTTTTACCAGAATATGGAACTTTACCAAAAGCACCCTTAGTACGTTACTACGTTCATAAATGCCACTTGCAACGTCGGTTATTGCCTTGATGCGGCACATCCAAGATAGTAAAAAATTAATAGTATTTAGAATTTTATTTTGCAATTATTCTGAATAGAGTTTTGAGGCAAATCAGCCAGCTGGTACAACTAAAGTGAACTGAATTGTCCGCTTGGCTAGAAGGCCCTCATTCTAGAGTAAGATATCAACTTCTAGTGAACGAATGCCCAAATATTTGTTTGCAAATGCTACAATAAAGAAGTGATTTTTTTCAAAGGAAGTATGAGCATTTACCAGCATCTATGGAACTATGATAAAATATTTCAGACAAGGCAGATGCAGCCTACCCTCTAATTCCAAAATTGCTCATGTATTTTGTCTTTCGTTTGTACTATCAGGTGGTAGAAGTGATAGACGGATTTATTTGCATCTTCTTGTATCTCAAACAAAGCAATGTTGATGCGTCTTAGTTTCCACCTATCACAATTCTCAAAAATAAATAAATATACCTTTTAGTCATTCCCTCAAGCAGGTTGTGTGTCCTCCGTGTTGAAGTTGGAAAATATAGTAGCTACCGCTGGTTGCTTGCTGAAGCTTCAGGTTGCGAATTAGAGGACGCCGGAATTCATGTCGGCTTCATGGCGGTCAGCACATTCCTCTTGGCCGCGCCGATTGGGGGGCACCGAGCTTGCAGAATGCATCACTTCATCTGATTTTTTAATATCTTTTTATGATTTTGTAAAAATATATGTCTGAGTAAAACTTTTTCAAAACTACTATCTTGTTGCCGGTTCAAATGGCGGTACCCCAGCAACTGCCATTTCATTTGAACTCAAATGAAGATAAAATTTATACGAAAATTGTAGTTTTGTCGAGACATAAAACTTTGTAGTTCAAACTTAAAAGTTTGAATTGTAGTTTTTGTCGAGACCCACAACTTTGTTGTTTAACGCCGTATTTACAAGTTTGAACTACAAAGTTGTAGGTCTTGACAAAAACTACAATTTTTGTATAAATTTTATCTTCATTCGAGTTCATATGTAAAACTATATATTTTTTAAAGATGAACCCACACCCATTTTTTTTTTATACTCAACCCACACCCATTTGAACCAGCGAAAACACTGTTGACTACCACCCTTTCATTTGGTGGTAGACACTACTGTAGCACTCTGTGAAGCTACCGCCATTTGAGCCGACTGCAGGAGGGTAGTTTTGAAAAAAAAAATTACTCGAACATATATTTTTACAAAATCGTAAAAAATATTAAAAATAAAAAAATCCTTCATCTTTTTTTTTAGATTAACTGCGCCTTTATTGATTAACAAGAGGGATCAAGTTACACACTCCTGTCGGCGGAGTTAAGAATCACACATGCCTACCTAATGATTTATAAATAGAACTTCTAGCTATAACATGCGCATCACTATTTGAATCACGATGCTCATGCACAAACTCGACCCTGGTGAAGTCGTTTCGCCGAGCTTTCACCTCCTGGATGATCTGGCCATAGATTCCCATACCTTCACCAGCAATGCTCTTGACGACTGATGCACAATCCGTCGCCAATCGTAACTTCTGCAGCATGAGGTCCGCTGCTAGAGCGAGGCCTTCCCTGCATGCCATGGCTTCCACAGTCTCTGGATGAAAGCTTCCGTCCAGGACAAGAGCAGACGCGCCTAGGAAGCGTCCCTCCCCATCCCTGGCTATTGCTGCCGCCGAGCAGATTCCTGAATTCTTTGAGAGAGCTGCGTCCACATTCACCTTTGTCATGTCACTCGGTGGTGGAATCCACCGAGGTCTGGTAGCTGGGCGAACTCTCTGCCTGTTCTGTTCTCTCACCGGTTTCTTGATCGTTCCCAGCTCAGAGATAAATCTCTCCACAAAACAGTTCGTAGACAAAAGGGCTCTGGAACTTGTTTTCATGGATCGCTTGTCTTCTCGCATACCAAATGGCCCATAACCTCACTACCACCCGTGTGACCTGCTCCTGTGGTAGCGTCTGCATGATCACCGAGAGTCATCCTCTCGCGTCATTATGTTGGGTCTCACAAATGACCTCTGTAATCTCATCATCCTCCAACGCCCAAACAGATTTTGCCATGTTACAATCCAACAGTGAATGCTTCCAAGAATCAGGTAGCCCGCAGATTGAACAATTGCTATTGATGGCCATATTTCTGTGATGGCGTACATCTCCGGTGGGAATGGACTGTTTAGCAAGTCTCCAAAAAAAACTCGGAGCTTCGATGGCACCTGCACGTTCCATAGTTGACACCACTCCTTTTCCTCAGCTCTTATGTCCGACTTCCCAGCTGAATGCTCGATACAGTCCGATCGACTTTCCCTATTGTGTACCAACATGCGATACGCCGAGCGTACTGAAAATACGCCGGTCTTCTCATAACTCCAGGCCCAGAAATCATCCTGGTTCCGAGTACACAAAGGTATACTCTCAATGACCTCTCTGTCAATAGAGATAAAATGCTCCTCCAACTGGTCACGCCTCCAGGTTCCCGTTGTATGGTCGATGAGTTCAGAAACCCTAGCTGGCGGATGATCGCTGGTGCAGCACAATGGCTTCATCATCCCCTTCCTCGGCAGCCAATTTTGGTTCCAAATATTAGTGGTTGCTCCTGACCCAATCCGACGTATGATGCCTTGCGTGAGTACATCTTTGCCATCCACGATTGCCCGCCATACACGTGAAGGCGACGAGCCAACCGTGGCGTCCAAGAACGAGTCATCGGGGAAGTAGACTGATTTAAGCACATGTGCGCTCAAGGACTCTGGTTCCTGTAGAATCCACCAAGCCTGACGCGCGAGTAGAGCCAAATTGAATAGTTCGATATCTCTGAACCCCAATCCTCCCATATACTTTGGCCTCGTCATTTGATCCCATGCAACCCAGCATGTACGTCGCTTACCATCCTTGCTACCCCACCAAAAGTTGCGTAGCAATCCATCAATGTGTTGACACAATCCCCTTGGTAATCTGAAGCATGACATGAAGTAAGTAGGGACCGCTTGTGCAACAGCTTTAATAAGAACTTCTTTACCTCCAGAGGATAGGCAAAGCTCGAGCCAACCCTGGACCTTCTGCCATACTCTATCTTTCAAATACTTGAATGCGCCATTGGAAGAATTTCCAACATCTGTGGGCATGCCTAGGTACTTTTCACTCAAAGCCTCATTGTGCACATCAAGAATCTGCTTGATCTCATCACCTATGGCCTCTCCACAACCTTTTGAGAAGTGGATAGAAGACTTGGCCATATTCACCTGCTGCCCTGAAGCCTGACAATACTCATGTAGGATATCCCTCACTTGATCTGCACTTTCCCTATTAGCCTTGAAGAACAGCAGGCTGTCATCAGCGAACAAGAGGTGACTGACCATCGGAGCCGACGGCACCACCGTTATACCACTAAGATTAGATGACTGAATCCTTGATTTTAAGAGGCACGAAAGGCCCTCTGCTGCTAACAAGAATAAGTAGGGAGAGATAGGATCTCCTTGTCGGATACCCCGTGATGGCCTGAAACTTTCCAAATGATCTCCATTAAATAAAATAGAGAAAGAAACCGTAGTTACCAATCTCATGATAATGTCAACCCACTGACGGTGGAAGCCCAATTTTAGCATGATCTTGCGCAAATATTCCCACTCCACTCGGTCATAAGCCTTCTTCATGTCTAACTTTAAAGCACAAAATCTTTGATCACCGCCCCTCTTCTTTTTCATGAAGTGCATGCACTCGTAGGCCGAGATTACATTATCAGTTATCAATCGCCCGGGAACAAAAGCGGACTGCTCCTCTGAAATAATCTCTGGCAAGATCTCCCTCAATCTGTTGGCTATCACCTTAGATGCAATTTTGTAGAGTACATTACACAGACTGATCGGCCTAAACTGGCCCAACTCCTCAGCATTCTCCACCTTAGGGATCAACACGGTACACGTATTGTTGATGATAGAAGGGTCATCTTCTCCCCGTAGCATTCTCAATACAACCGAAGTCACCTCGTCGCCGCACAACTCCCAGTGACGCTGGAAAAAATGGGCAGGGAAGCCATCAAGCCCCGGTGCTTTGGTTGGAAACATATGAAACAATGCACACTTCACCTCTTCATTAGTGAACGGAGATAACAGCTCACTATTCATCTCCGTAGTTACCTTTTCGGGCACTGTGTCTAGCACTTGCTCCATATTCGTCGTCCCCTCCGAGCAATACAGGTGCTTGTAAAAATCAGTGATCATGCCTCGCATCTCCTGCTCATCCTGTGTGGTCTGCCCGTCCGTTTTCTTTAATTTCGAGATCTTGTTTCGCTTTCGTCGCTGGCTCGCCCTCATGTGGAAAAACTTTGTATTTTTGTCGCCCTCGGTCAACCACATGATACGTGAGTGCTGACGCCACATTACCTCCTCGCGGTGGCTCAACTCTACAATCCTATCCGCAATTTTAATTTCAGCATGAGATGGCCCCGATCGGTTCAGCACCGACCGTAACTCCTCCAGTTTTTTGTTCAGCTCTACCAACTCCTCGCGGACATTGCCAAAAGTCTGCTATCCCCATACACTTAGGTGTCCAGAAACATACACGAGTTTATCCTGTAACTCCCGAACAGATGCTGCCTTTCCTGCATTGAGCCATGTTTGTGCCATCTTTGCTTGGAAATCTGCATGTTCTTCCCACATCAGCTCATACTTAAAATGTTTCTTCTTTCGCCCACGACTCAAACGATCTTGGGCACGCTGCCAGCACAGCAGAATCGGGTCATGGTCTGACGCCGCTGCCGTGAGGTGTTGAAGTGTCGCTGATGGGAATCGCGAGCACCAGTCAGAAGTAGCCAGCGCCCTATCAAGTCTACCCGACAGTACTCCCCTCCTGCCACCTTCTCAAAAGTCCAACTACGACCCTCATAACCTAAGTCGTAAAGGCCGCATATGTCAACCATCTCGCGAAAACCTGTAATCTGTTGATGACTGCTTTCTTGAACTCCGACATGTTCGGATCGGTGGAGGACTTCATTGAAGTCCCCTATGCACACCCATGGAAGTGGGGACGAGCTCTTGATGAATTTGAGCATATCCCATGTTTTATGGCGTTCAGCAGTTTGTGTTTCACCATACACACATGTCAACCTCCATGGTTCACCCCCGTGTTCTCTCACAACTGCATCAATATGATATTGAGAATACGGTAAAATTTCAACTCTAGTGTTATTGTTCCAAAAGATACCGAGCCCACCACTACGGCCTGAGCTGCTTACGGCAAAAGAATTAGCAAAACCTAGAGTACCCTTCAGCGCTTCCACCCGTGTCTTGTGAATCTGAGTCTTGAGCACGCATAACACGGATGGGGCAAATTTCTTCGTTAGATCACGAAGCACGTTAACTGTCGCGGCGTTGCCCAAACCGCGACAGTTCCAACTCAGGCAACTCATTGAACTGGGCGGTTCCCCTCCTCGAGGGCCGCCTTGTTCTTCCGTAGGGACAAACTTGCCCCCTTCTCCGTCAGAATCTCGTCCTTCTCCACAACACTCAGCTGTAGCTTCTGCAGGAGAGCCACTACGTCCGAATCTCCCATCTCCGCCTTCCCCTTCGCCGCCGCCGCCGCCGTCCTTCCCGCTGGCCCACCGACTTCCCGAGCAAACCCTAGGCCCCCGTTATCTGCCAAGGCCGGGCAGTTGAGCAGGTCAACCCCTTGATCAGCCCGAGCAGAGACAGGGTCAGGGAGATGCTCGATGGAGGTAGTAGAGCGGTCAAAGTTCCTACGATGGAACGATCGCCGCCGGAGTCCAGAACCCTAAAAAAATCCTTCATCTGGGGAGTGCCATTACAGAGGGTGCTCTGATGGGCCTGTGTCGTTCCGGTCCAGCTAGCGAGGCTAACCTTTCGGCTCATATTTGCTGCCGTTTCCCTGCTGTGGTGGTAGGAATTCCTAACCATCCATCGATCTACTCAACGGCCCATACGGCCCCGCGACCATCAGGGAATCGTGCTGCGGACGAGGGGACGAACGGACGACTCGTGCAGTGGAAGGAGCCGACGCCCGGAGGCCGGAGCGAAGCCGCAGGCAGCAGCCAACCCGGCATGCTTCGCTGCTAGAGATGGCAATGGGTACCCGAAACCCGAGTACCCGACGGGTTTTACCCGATAAGGAGACAGGTACGGAATTATATTTCTACCCGTGGGTACATAAATGGGCAACATCATGTACCCATCGGGTAAGCGGGTGCGGGTGTGGGTACATACTAACCATACCCGCATACCCGTGGGTAAAATAAACCCGCCTACAATATGTGATAAACGTGTAAAATTGTACATTATTAGTGAAGGATAACTTAATATTGATAACTAACAAAAAAATTTATGGTTTATTAGACTATTAATTGGTTAACAATTATCATTTATCTTTTTTATCAATTAAATTCGTTGATGTATGCACTTTATCACGTGTTATGTTCTCAAATATATTAGTTTACAACGGGTATGTTATCGGGTATGGGTTACCCGAAGGGTAAAAAAATCCGCGCGGGTACGGGTATGGGGGCCTGTTTAGATGGCAAATTTTTAGCAAAAGTAACTTCTGGAACTCCTGTAGCACACTGTAGCACGTTTCGTTTGTTTGTGGTAAATATTGTCCAATCATGGACTAACTAGGCTCAAAAGATTCGTCTCGTGATGTACAACAGAACTGTGTGATTAGTTAATTTTTTTACCTACATTTACTGATCCGAATATATGTCTTTTGGTGTATTTAATGTGATGTGATGGAGAGAGTTGAAAATTTAGCAAATTTTTGATAAATTTCTAGCCAACTAAACAGGGCCCGGGTAAGAACTTGAACCCGCATGCGGGTATGGGTTTTTTGCGGATAGAGTTAGAGTTGACAGGTGCGGATATGGAACGGCATTACCCGACGGGTTTCTACCCGTTACCATCTCTATTCGCTGCGAAGCCGCGGACTTTTTTTTCGGTTCCACCCAGCTCCGGCGTACAAGAGCGCGGCCCTCCAGGACGCCGTATTAGAGGCTGTTCGGCTGATAGAATAAACAATACTCGGCTGGTAGATTGAATAGTATTTTGTGAGAAGAAATAAGTCAAAACAAGTCGAGATATGCCAAGGCCGTACCAGCCGAACAGCTTCTATACCTTCCGTCCCCAACTCCGAGCAGCGGAGTCGAGCAAAGCATCCGTACCCGCACCGTGTCACGCTTCCTCCGCTTCATAACATTCGCCGCTCCCGCGCGGCCCCGATCCGTCGCCCTAGCTCCGCCTCTCGGTTCCCGAAGCGCCCCCGCCGCCCCGGCCTCCGCGTCGCCCGGCTCCAATGGCGCTGCCCTACCTGGAGGCCGTGCTGGGTAAGTCTCCGCCTCCCCGCCGCTCCTCTCATGGCGTAGCGGTCGCTCGCTCGATCCTCTTGTGGTGTCTCGGGTTTGGGCGAGACGCGGGATCCGCGGTTAAACCCTAGGGTTTGTTGAGGTTTGGGGAAGGGTTTCTGCGCAGCTGGATTTGACCCTGGCACGGAGGTGATTGGGCGCCGGGGACGCCTGATGAGTGCTTTGGTTCCCCTCGTGAAAATCTAGTGAGCGTAATGTGGTGTGAGCGGGGATGAACGCATGAAGCTTGCGATTGCGGGAGTGATGCACTGACGATGGTGCTATTGAGTGATTGTATGCTGTCTGGTGCTATTTTAGTTTTTGGGTTAGTTCCCAATTGTTTAGCTGTGATCCGTGAGATAAATAAGTCAGAAGTCAGAACACAAGGCCTGAGACACTCAAGCTTTATTTGTTTGCGCAAGGAAGAGCATCCATAATTTTGACTAGTGGAGTGAGTGTATGGATGCCTGTGCTTCTAACTTGCTAGTATTGAGTATTGACTAAGATTGTTGTAGTCAACTGACTATGCGGACTTGTGTTTGTGATTCAAAACTCTGTTCTCTATCTGTATGCAATATCTTGCAGATTCGAGGATGTTTAATCAGTGTACCATGGTTCCTGGTAGTAATAGAATTTCTTAATGGGTCTTTTCAAAATCTTGTCATTATCTTCTTCTGTTACCTTTTGTATGGGGTTGCACCATTTTAAAGTTTTGCAGCAGCTAATATGAATGAACCCCGATCTTATTCACTGGTCACATGATATGTTTACTTTCAGTGTTATTTCCTTGGTATGACTCTTGTTTTTCTCAACGTGTATCCCTGTGCAGGCTTTATGATTCTCATGTACATATTTGAGACATATCTTGACATCCGTCAGCACAGAGCCCTCAAGTTACCAACTTTGCCGAAACCCCTGCTGGGAGTAATTAGTGATGAAAAGTTTAAACGTTCTAGAGATTATAGCCTCGACAAAAGGTTCACACAATGCTTCTATACCTTTTTTCAACCTTCGTTCTGTAATAATTTCCGATGCTCACATTCATTAGCTCACTTATCTATCTAGATTTTCGATACTGAAATTTGTGCTTCATCTTACAGCCACTTTCATTTTGTTCATGAGGCTGTGACAATTTTAATGGATATCACAATACTGTACTATAGAGTTCTTCCCTGGTTTTGGAAGGTAAAACAAATCCCTTGCTTCCATCAATATCCTTATGCCTGTATTTTGGCTGATCATTTATTTCCACAGAAATCTGGAGAACTAATTACTAATGTTGGTTTGAATGCTGAGAATGAGATAATACACACCCTTGCATTCTTAGCTGGTGCCATGGTCTGGTCACAGGTACTAATAACTCGCCTCCCTAAACCATAATATATGTTAATTCAGTTATTTCCCCCCTATCTATATTGCATTCTGATTATCTTAAATAATCTTTCAGCACTTAATGGAATATGTATAAAGTGAGACATTTGTCTCCTTTCATCAAACCGATAGCTCTATTGTTATCAGCATTGGATTATATATGGTGTATGATGTCACTAGGTGTTACGACAAGTCAGGACTGGCTGGTGTAGCATTTTGTGTTGCAGTTTTACAAACCCTGTTGCACATGATGACCTGCTGGTCCAAATACGTTTGTGACTCTCCCTCTACGTGCTCTTTTCGGCATTATTTTCATGACTTTTTGAATTTTCTTTTTTGGGAAAAACTAGAGAAGTAGAGGTGATTTATCTATTATAGTATTACTTCCACATGTCTATTTAACATTTTGCTAAATGCCTAGATTTTTGTTCAAGAAGGTGCAAAGTGTATGTGTCTACTTTGAATTTGCATGGATCAATATTTTGAATTCTTTTCGATTCAGTAGTCAGCCTTTTCTGCTTCAGTGACTTACCGTTAATTTTGAACCTGGAGGATCATAGCTGTGCCCAGTGTCTACAATAAGCCCTACTAGAACTGTGCTATGTTGTTCTTTTATGGATAAACATTTCCTGTTCAGAGCACAGTGGTTGTCAAATCTACTACTAGATGTGAAACACTAATGTGTACTTCATGAAATGCAGATTACGGACTTGCCATTCTCTCTTTATTCAACTTTTGTCATAGAGGCTCGACATGGTTTTAACAAGGTATGTTCACATTTTACAGTTTTTCTTTTTATTTATTACTAACTAGGATATTTATTTGAAAATTTTCCTTATGAAATATTATGTTTATTGTCTTGTATATTTATACTAAGATTTCTCTTATTTGGTACCTTGTAGCAAACTATATGGCTCTTCATTAGGGATATGGTCAAAGGAATTTTACTATCCATGATATTGGGACCACCAATCGTGGCTGCTATTATCTACATAGTACAGGTAACTTCTCTTGTTCTATTCTTTAACATTAATTAATTAACTATTAGTATTATGTGTATAACACATGTTTTGTCCTTTGTCCTGTTTTTGTTGGGTTTTTTCTAAGGCCCCCTAATCAAAATCACAGTATCATCGAAGTGCATCAACTGATTCATTCAATCTTTTCTATATCGTTTCAGATTGGAGGGCCTTATCTGGCTATATATCTCTGGGGTTTTATGTTTGTATTAGCACTCCTGATGATGACAATATACCCCATCATGATAGCTCCTCTGTTCAACAAGTTCACTCCTGTGAGTATCTTGTTGTATTTGTAGTGATAGCTCCATTGTACTTCATTTGCTAGTTCTTTCTTTTTGTACTAAATTGGCATGATCTTATCTTATAAGTATGACGGTTCTTCTGATTGAAGTTTGTGGTTGCACTTGTGTCAACAGCTTCCTGAAGGTGTACTCCGGGAGAAAATAGAGAAGTTGGCAGCTTCCCTCAAGTTTCCTTTGAAAAAGCTTTTTGTGGTAGATGGGTCTACCAGATCAAGCCACAGTAATGTATGTTAATTGCTTTACATCCAGAGTCAGGTTCCATTGCTGTTAGCAAACAATAATTTAATGCTGCTATTTAAATTGACATTTCTCTTTCAGGCTTACATGTACGGTTTTTTGAAGAATAAACGCATAGTGCTCTATGACACATTAATTCAGCAGGTTCTATGCTTCAGAAAACCTTTCTCTTTGTTTCATAAAAATGTTAGCATGCATGCACAAAGTTAACATGTTTCTTTTTGTTGATTTCAGTGCAGTAATGAGGATGAGATAGTTTCTGTTATTGCACATGAACTTGGGCACTGGAAACTAAATCATACTGTCTATTCCTTCATAGCTGTCCAGGTATTCTCTCATTCCTATTGTCTGGATACTATCTAAGTTCACCTTTGCATACTACATCTACTAGCATTTGAACACTTGTTGGCTAAAGGAGTGCAGATATCCGGTGATATTTTCTTTAAGATAAGTTCTCCCCCCAAAAGAAAAAGATTCTTCATGGGTTTTTCTTATAAGGCATGTGGCATTGCTTTCTTTGAAAGGATCTGTTCAGTATCGTATATTAGCCACCAACACCTAGATTAGAAAGGTAAGACTGAAAAGTAAGGTTGGGCGCTGGGGTTACTGTACCCACAGATAGAAGGGGTTAGCCATTGGACTGGTCATTTATGTGACACCTATGCTTCTCCGAAGTGAGGCTGTTGCTCTGATGCTGCCCCTACGAGATGCCAATTGTTACAAGTGGGCATGTTGTGGTGGGTGGTTGTTAAGTTAAGCTCTTGCTTAGAACTGATAAATTTAGCTCAGGTAGTTCATTAGATGAATGAGTATTTCAGAAAAGCAAATCCTAGCATTTTATTATCAGAGGACTCAATATTGCGCACCATTTGAGCACCAAGAACCGTGGACACCGTTGAATACAGCAAGGGGTGGTTGTCATGCAGTGCTTGCGTTTTTTTTTAGTTTATTTTGTGCATAATGTCCATAAAATCATCTGGTCTGTATTCTGGAACAAAATGAGAAAGATTGTTACCTTTATAGCCTTTTTTGGCTGTTAAAATTTTCTTTTCATTATTGCTTTCTGTGCAGCTGCTTATGTTTCTGCAATTTGGAGGATATACTCTAGTAAGGAACTCCAAAGATCTATTTGAAAGTTTTGGTTTCGAGGATCAGCCAATAATAATTGGATTGATCATTTTCCAGGTATGTTACATGTCATATTTTGTAACAAGCATTGTCATTCTATTTTATTCTTTCTCGAGATTTTTTGGTTTCAACTAAGTTCTGGCTAATAAGACAAATCTGATTGAAACGAAATCTGATTCTTGGTGAGGTGTTTATACACATTGAAACTCGTCTTGAAAATTGAGATGCATTGTACTTGTACAGTTGAACTTATGAATTTCCAGCATTGTTATCTTTGTTGCTCCATTGATACATGTGTTGCTTTGGTTGCAGCACACCATCATACCTCTCCAACACCTTCTGAGCTTTTGCCTAAACCTTGTCAGCAGAGCATTTGAATTTCAGGTTCAGTACTCTATCTGCCTCCAAGTTCGCTGCTATTGGTATCTTTAAGTTTTTTTCTTGCACTGACCTTAATCCAATTTCTAGGCTGACGCATTTGCCAAGAACCTTGGATATGCCCCTCAGCTCCGAGCGGCCCTTGTCAAACTACAGGTAATCATCTACAGGCCATTTTAATTCAATCTGTGTTTCTTATAGTTGGCAATGGCATTGCTGTATCAATTAACTTTATTTTTTTTACCAATGGCAATAGTTAATTGTTGGATCTTGTTAATTTACTTGTTGGTACCCAACATAAACTGCCACAAGATCTGCACCCAGTAACTGGAAGCATGTTTTTAAAATTTCAGGAGGAGAACTTGTCTGCAATGAACACCGATCCATGGTATTCTGCATATCACTACTCCCACCCACCTCTTGTGGAAAGGCTGCAGGCTCTTGAAGATCAAGACAGCAAGAAAGAAGACTAATCGGCACCCGTCAGAGCTGATGTTGTTCCTGAAGGGCAGAACCCCGATATCATTGTGTGAGGTTTCCATATGGATTTCTCTGCCACGCACAAGGCACCGGTTCAGTATTTGGATGTTGAGGGGTTTGATACATTAGTGCTGTCAAAGTTCTTTAAGCATTCAGCACGAGCGTGCATACAGGGTAACATGGGCACATAGAGGGGTGGTTGTTCTTCAATCGATTCCGTAGATGCTCACATGTATTAGTGTTTCGGATATTTAGAAATTATAAGCAAATCAGCTATTCAAACACAAGATGCTACTACGATGTCTTTCTGAAGTTCTTGTATCGGGCCAAATCTTGCGTATTTTTTCACGTCACGTTCCGGGTAAACCACCTACCTTCACCCGGGTAATCCAATCGTGGATGCGGATTGCGGAGAGCCGGAGAATGATGAGTTGCAAACCCCCAGGCTCCAGCTCCGAAACGAGCTCACCCTGCGCGCTCTTCAGGTCGCGATGCTCCCACTCTCGACACCCTGGTCGCCACCGCTTACGCACGGCGCCGGCACCGCCTCTTCCGTCGCCCTCCTCCGCGGGGCCGCGACTCGGCGCGACGCGCCTCTCACCTCCGCAGTCCACGCGGCCCTCAAGTCCGGCGTGCTCCATCCCGCGCAACCCCTCGCAGCGTCGAACTCCCTCCTGCACGCCTACCTCCAATGCGGCCTCCTCTCCCCCGCGCTCCGCCTGCTCGACGAAACGCCCCGCCGCGACGCGGCCACCTACGCCTCCCTCATCTCCGCGCACTGCCGCCGCGGCGCGCCCCTGGACGCCCTCCGCGCCTTCCTGGACATGCTGGCCCGGGGCGGCGCCGGCGACCGGGCCGAGGACGACGCCGCCGTCCGCCCCAACGAGTTCACGGCGGCCGCGGCTCTGCAGGCCTGCGGGCTCGCCAGGGACGGGGGGCTGGGGAGGATGGTGCACGGCTACCTCGTGGCAGGTGGGTTCTGCGGTGACCCGTTCGTGGTTGGCTCCTTGGTCAACATGTACGCCAAGGTTGGGGATGCGGCGAGCGCGCGGAGGCTGGTCCTTGGGTTACCCTGCAGGGATGTTGTCTCTTGGACGGCCATCGTATCAGGGTGCGTGCTCAATGGTATGCTCGAAGAAGCCCTCGAGGTGTTCGTCATGATGCTTGAAGATGGTGTTCTACCCAACAATGTCACGATGCTGAGCGTCATTCAGGCGTGCTCTTTGATGGGGGCCTCGGAACTGTTCGGTCCAGTGCATGCTCTTGTTGTTCTGTTGGAGCTCGAGGATGATGCCTCTGTGGTGAATTCTCTCATCATGATGTATGCAAAGAACGGACTTGTTGAAGAGGCTGTGCGGCTTTTTAATGGTCTGTACCTGAAGAGTGGGAATGTGTGTGCTAATGAGGATGTTATTGCGGCAATTCTGTACGGTTGCACCATTTCAGGATCCCAGAAGAATGGGGAGGGAATCCATGCTCACCTGATTAAAATGGGTGCTTTCCCAAGCATCAGCGTTGAGAACTCCCTCATGGGCATGTATGCTAGATTTGAGCAAGTTGATGCAGTTCACTTGGTGTTTGGTGGCATGGAGGTTAAGGACATTGTCTCATGGAACACCATTATCTCGTGCCTTGCCAAGAGTGACCATGTGAATGAAGCCATGGAGCTTTTCAGCGTTCTTCATGCTGGTGGTGGCGGGCTTGCGCCTGACTTTGTCACAGTCTTGAGCATTGTGCAGGCTTGCTCCAATGCAGGATTACTACATCAAGGTCAGATGCTCCATGGATGCATCATGAAAACTGGTTTCGTCTATGATGTTTCAATATGCAATGCCCTCATAAGTATGTATGCTAAGTTAGGTAGAATTGATTTTGCCGAGATGATCTTTGAGAGGATGGGTATTAAGGACCTTGTTTCCTGGAATTCAATGATCACTGCTTATGGGATGCATGGAGATGGTCATTCGGCTCTAAGGATTTTCAACCAGCTGAAAGATGCTGGAACTCCTGCGCCAAATGCTATTACATTTGTGAGTGTGATATCAGCTTGCAGTCATGCTGGTTTGATCTTAGAAGGCTACAAGTGCTTCGAAAGCATGAGAACAGGCCATGGCATTGAACCTAGCATGGACCACTATGCATGTGTTGTTGATCTGCTTGGAAGATCTGGGAGGTTTGCTGAAGCAGAAGAATTCATCAGGGATATGCCTGTTGCTCCCAACTCATCCATCTGGGGGCCTCTTCTAGCTGCTTGCCAACTTCATGGTAATGTTGATCTTGCAGAAAAGGTTGCTAATGAATTGTCATCCTTGGAACCTGAGAGCGACATATGGAGAGTCTCCTTGTCTAATACGTACGCATTTGCTGGGAGATGGAAAGATGCTGCAATGATTAGGACTGAAATGAGAAGAGTCGGTCTGAGAAAAGAGACCGGGTGGAGCTTTATAGATGTTGGAGGGGTTGAAGGTTTTAAGTTTGTGTCAGCAGATACTAGGCATCACGATGCAGAAAAGATATATTCAGTATGGCACAGTATGAACAAGCACATGGCTGACCTAGCTGCTGATGTGCATAAACTAAGTCCAATTAGCGCAGTTTAGTTGATGTAGAGATGATTTGTAGCGCCCATTGTTGTGGTTAGGCACTACTTAGGCCAGAGTGATGAAACCGTTCTTTGTACTTTTGATTCATGAGCCTAGAATTAAAATTATGATAGAGTTATTGTTTTGAATGCTGAATATAGGTGATGATAAGAAGTAAATAAACAGAACAAAAATGGAACTGGACAAAAGCTGCAGCATATATGATGTTTGTTTTAATCTTATATCTGCTGCCTCCCTGGTCATTGTGGTTGCTCTTGGCCGCCCTTCCTGCTTGCAGAAGCTTGCCATCGTCGTCATTAAGAGTTGCTTGCTGTCTTTCTATCGGTTGGCCCCTTCTAGGCTTTAGCGGTTAACAGCGTGAAGTTGGTTCTGGAGGCATACGAAAACATGGTCCCGTTTCATCGGGCCGACAACGGGTGCATTTTCAGAACGTATCTCACCTCGATGGAGGCGTTGTTTCGGCCTCTGTCCATTTGTCTTGCTAGGTGAAATCTTGGTCTGCTCCTTTGTAGGTAGACGAATAATGGCGGCGTTTCTCTCCTTGGGGGCATCATCTTGCATGTCCTTCTCGCTCCTCTTCCACTGGCTCCTAGTTGTGAATCTATCGTTGATGTGCTTGTGCTCTTGATGTAATCTATCATGCAGGTTTTTAGGCGTCGCCGTTGGTAGCGTGGTTTCTCCTGTTGGTGTTCCTCGGTATGTGTTGGTCGTTGTTGCTGTTGTTGTTAACTTTTGGTAGTTGAGTTTGTTCCTTGTAACTTCGCGCATTGGGGATTCTACTAAGGTTACTTAACTGTAATTCTCCTGTTCTTAATGAAAAGCATGCTTTACACGTTTTAAAAAAATAGATTAGGCTGAAATATATTCTTAAGATGAAGCCATTATATATGTCCATTGAGGGATGCGGGTGGGGTTAGGACCATATACAGTAGCATCTCATTTGATAAATATTATTTTAGGAAAACCACAATCTCAACAGGTCTCTTTTCTATTTACAAAAATATGCCAATTTCACCTAATAGAGCGTAGCTCAGCTGTAAATGCTTATTCTAGTCGAACTTCCACTAGGGTTCAAGTCCTCATATTTTCCTAGATTTTTTTCGGAATTTTACTCACTTTAACCGTAACAAAATACTACTAGTGATTTTACCAATCTAAAACATTTGTCGACTCATTATCTCGAAGGTAACAGTAGGGGTATGGTTGTTTGCGTGTATTTATAGGGTGATTGTAATCTTGTCGAGAAATATATAGTATAGAGAAATGGTAATATAGTAATTATCACTAAATATTCAATGGGTAATTGTAATCTTATCAAATGAGAAACATATTATGATATCAAAGAATAAGAATTTTTTTCGATAATACCATTGTACGACATATATCACTTATGCATACTACCCACACCACCGGTGAAGCTTTAGTAATATAAAAGTAATCTCAACCGCTAGATGCTTTTATACTAGTCCTTTTGAGCATTAGTATAACCTAGCATTGTGTACCCTAGAAGGGCACTTCAAAAAGGCTCTAATTTTTTTAATGCCATGTTCTATGATACTGTTTCCAGAGCATTGTGTTTTTTTGTCGATTTTGATGACTTACTGTGTTGTCTTTGTCAAATCTAGCACACATTAGTACTGTAGCACCACATTATCTAATCATAGTCTCACTGGGCAGGAACCGTAGGACTTCGTTCCATGATCTGTACTTTAGGATTGGAGGCGCAAAGTACACCTTTCGTGCAAGGGAGCATGTGCCATTCGGAGTGGAGCAGAAGAGTAGTGACGTGCGGTGTGAGGCCGGCGGCGGCAAAACATGTTGCTATGATTCACTTGTTGTTCAAGGGAAAAATCCAAATCCAACAAGAACTCTAACTCGGCTCGCTCGCGTCGCCCCCCGCGTGGGCGACCGGTCGAGGACTCAACCCTAGCCGCCGCCGCCAGGGTCTTTGCGCCCTCCCCCCCCGCCGCGCCGCTGCCGGAGCGGGCCGCCGGCAACTCGTGCGGCCCGCGGGGATGGCGGCGGCGTGGTGTCTCCCCGTCTTCTCCGGTGGCTAGGGACGGACGCGGCCGCCCGCTCCCCTGGAGTTCCTCTCGCCGGCGCGGCAACTCGGCGGCGGCGGAGGCGAGGGCCCCCAGATCCGGCGTTGCCCCGGCCGAATCCGGGGGCCGCGCGGCCGGGGCGCGCGTTTGTGTGGTGGAGGGCGACGTGGGGGTTCGGGGGCGGCAGCACGAGCTGGAAGACGACGGCTGGCGCGGGCTGTGCTGGCGGTGGCGGCGGCCACGGCTGGCGCGACCTGCGCCGGCGACGGCGCCCTCGGCGGGTGTAGGTGGCGGGCCAGGCTGCTCCGGGCGGCCGCGGCTGGCCTGGCCACGGCTGGCCTCGGTTGCCCACGGTGGCCGGTGGCCCCCAAATCCTCTCTTTGTTGTGGCGTCGTCATGGTGGCGGTGTCAAGGGGCTGGCTGGTGCGTGTTGTTGGTGCCGTGGTGGTGCTTTCGACTGTGCCGGGTGTCTTCCGGTGGAGGTGTTGCGGAGGTGATGGGGAGCGGCCTGCTATTGGTCATGTGCGTGCGGCTGGCATGGTGCGAATTCGGGCGAAAGCCTTCACTGACGCGTTTGTCGGTGGGCATGATGGCGGCGCCCTTGGGCGTCGGTCTCCCCGTTGGGGGCATCATGGCGAGGCACCATGCTCTCTGCCGCGCGGGGCTCTCAGGGTGAAGACCTTGTCCTTCTATGGACGTGCGACGGCGGCGCCTTGCGTCGTGCCCTCCTTGAAGGCGTCGTATTTGGAGTCCCGTCCCGGTTGAGGTGTGTCCGGAGGTGCTACCGGAAGTGCGCTTGGTTCGTGTTGCCGTGAAGATGCAGAGGGTCCATGGGTGCTAGATATCTTGAGCTGTCGCGCAAGGTTCTGTTGTGATCTTGGTGAAGGTTGGGCGGAGAAGATGCTCTCATTGTGGCCTCAGATATCTGAGTCCTTGGCAGAGGAGTGAGGCAGTGGAAGAGGCGGCCCCCACGCAGAGTGGTCAGGATCAGTGGTTTTCCTCGGTGCCGAGATGGAGTGTTCTGCTGCTGTTTCTCTGGATCTGAGGGATCGACTTCCGGGTGTGTGGCTTGAGAGGGACAGTCCCATGGTGGAGGAGCTCAGGAGGGCCGTTCGGGCTTGCAGCGGGCTGCGGTCTCGCCGTGGCACATCGTTGGTGACGACGGCGCAGGTGTCGACGACTTGTTTTGTTCTCCTCTCCCGGGTGGTCGGGGGTGGTGGTGTCGTGTGTCGTGTGTGTTTGTTCTTGTTCGGGGGTTTGTTTGTGTGGTGGTGTTCGCTTCGGCGTGTTATGTACTAATTGCTACTCCTTCTTAAATGACATAGCAGTGCTCCTGCTTTTATTTAAAAAAAAATAGTAGTCCTCTTGCTCGTATACGCACAGGAGCTAATAGAGCGAAGCTACACAAAGCTAGGATGACGCAGTTTGCATAACGCGATGCTACCATGGGTTTATATAAAAAAACGTGTACATATTTGCAATAAACTAAAACATTGTTTTCACACCTTAAATTTTCAGATAAATTGGTCAAAATTTGCTAAAGATGACTTAGTTTGACAGTCTAGTACTTTGTACAAGTTAGTTTAGTTGGACTAACGGTAAGCATGCACTTGTGCGTTTGCAACCTTTGACTAGTATAGTAGCGAAAGTGACATTCTTGTGTTTTTGTCCTAATCAATCATAGATTGATGAAGAAATAGATGGTTTCAGTCCCAATGGTGCATTAATGATGATTTATATCCTCTTTAAATAACTTACCACATAAGCAAAATGATGACATGATAATGTGATTAATGAAGAAAGAGATCACAGATCATAGAAATGGTTTCCTCATGCAAAAAAAAACTATGTCTACTCTTTACCTAATCCACGAGAAACCATGAAATCATCATCGGAAGAAACCAACTAGTTTCTAAGAGACGCATGCCATGTTTCTATTGGAAGAAGATAGAGATGAGAAAGAGAGAAAAATAATGCAATTATTACTAAAATACACCTCCACCACTGTAAAAGACAATTTCTATAGATGATATTGTTATGAACTGCGATGCAAGGGAAATGTGATTGGAGTATTTGGGGCTGATTTGTGGGAGAATTAGGGTTGCAAGCTACAGTACCCGCGGTGCTACAGTACCACGGGTACTGTTCATGCTCGGGGTTGTGGCGGCGGTTAGGGTTGGAGGGGCGTAGGGAACGCCGGCCGCGGGGCTTCGCCCACGGCCGGCAAGAGAGAAGGGTTTTCCTTCTAATCTCTTACTTGCTTTGATTGATACATCTCCCCTCCTTATAAAGAAAGGATTCCTTGACCCCTAAGTAAGGACTTGATCTTATCTTTAAACCTAACCCTAATGGGCCTGCAGAGCCGGCCTATTAGACCCGGCCCATTAATTCCCTGACACCTGACATTACCCCACCATTTTCCGAGCAGCTCGTCCTCGAGCTGCAGCATGGGCACCTTGACAGTGACTCCACTCCACACAAACCTAGGACCTAAAAATAAGCCTTTTACATCTCGACTTATTTGATTATTCTTAATCTGAAATAGACTCTGACTTTTTATTGTGTGACTCCCCAACGGTAGGCACCATCTGCCACCTGGATCCCATGGAGACCATCTGAACGAGAGGGGCGCAGGGGCACAACCATCTGGAAGTAGTCGCGACGAAGACCAATGGAGACGTCCTCGCGGTGGTCGGAGACGGAAAGCTGAGGCGTTAGGCAGTGCGTCCCCGCTGGTGACAAGGAGGAACACACCTCCCCTACCACCGTCCCCGCAGAGTTGGAGTACGCCGTCTGCGGGAAAAACACCATGCGCACCCTTGGACACAACAGCGGATCGACACAATTGCTGGTAGCCATCGAGCGACTCGAGGTCGCATCCCTCTGCATCGAAGGCGAAGGCGACCGCCGCTAAGGCTGCCTCCCGATCCTGCATCTCCTTGTGCGCCTTTTGTAGCCACCGTCGCGCTAGGAAGCCACGCGCCGCCGCCTGCAGCCGCAACACCGCCTGAAGTTGTGTTGTTGTGGTCACCGCCTTTGCGCGGCGACGAACAGCCTGAAGGATCTGCGACGGGGTACGGGGCTGAATCAGCTGCAGATCAAGTTGCCGCCCCACCCGCCGGTGTGCAAGGAGGCCGCGTGCTGCAGCCTGCAGCCGCACTATCGCGGACACCTGTCGAGTAAGCATCTTCTCCGCGCGTCTCCATTGCGAATGGTCCTGTGGACGGCGTCGGGAGTGCTACCGCCGACGAGGCAGGGAGGGACGCACGCGGCGGCGGCGGCCCGTCAGGAGCTCACGCAGCAGCGCCAACTCCTCGTGAATCCCGCGGATGGTAGTGCCGTGGTCGAGGAGCATCTGCGTCACCTCCTGGGGTGAGAGGGCATGGGGGAGAGGAGGAGGGCCCGGCGGTGCTATGGAGCACAGAGCCGACGCAGCCCAGGGATGTGCGCCGGCAGCGTAGAATCCAACCATGGTCTCTGATACCAAATTGTTATGAACTGCGATGCGAGGGGAAGGTGCTTGGAGGATTTGGGGCTGATTTGTGGGAGAATTAGGGGTGTGAGCTACAGTACCCCGGTGCTACAGTACCCGCGGGTACTGTTCACGCTTGGGGTTGTGGCGGCGGCTAGGGTTGGAGGGGCGCAGGGAACGCCGGAGAAGGGTTTTCCTTCTAATCTCTTGCTTGCTTTGAGTGATACATCTCCCCTCCTTATAAAGAGAGGATTCCTTGAACCCTAAGTAAGGACTTGATTTTATCCTTAAACCTAACCCTAATAGGCCTGCAGAGCCGGCCTATTAGACCCGGCCCATTAGTCCCCTGACACCTGACAGAGATATCTTGTGCTATGAAAACAATGTCAGTTTCTTCCATTGGGACTGCCCTCAGATTAGCTAATATGATACACTTGCCTACCAAGCTACCTCCTTTTTTTCTCCTATGAATTTCCTCGGCATACTTCTTCAGTAATCAGTTTGCAGACCTCGGATGATGTTAGCACCCCTTAAGTTCAATCCTCATGTTTTCATAAGATTTTTTAGCCTTTGCTGTCTAATTAGCCGCGACTAAGATTTTTTTCTGTTCTATTAGTTTGTGCACATTAAACTTGACCAAATTTTGTGCCTTTGTTCGTTGTATGGCTACCTATGCATGTTTGAACTTGACCAAAGTTTTCTCCACTGTGCCATGACGTTTAACCGCTGCCTTTTTAAGATCGACAGATTGGTTTGATACAATGTTCCAGGTTTTGTGGAATGCGATCCAGTTCTTCAGTTCTATCATGTTAGGAGTATTTGTAGAAGAGGTCCTGGATTCGAAGAAAAACAAAGATCATTGTTGTGTTTAATTATAATAGTGGGATGTCCTAAAAATCAGCTCCACTTAGTTAATTGCTTATTTTTGTGTACTAATTAAATGTCCCCTTAAATCGTTCTTCAATTGCGTAGGCTCCTGGGGGATGCCCTTTTGTATTGCATATGAAGTGGGTCACAGAACATTATGGGTCAAACTTGGAAAAGATATTACAAAAACATATATGAGGTTTGGACATATGTGTTTAGAGGCAACATTAATCTTTGCTATATATCCTAATCAGTCTGACAGATGTGATAAAGCTTTTGTTCTGTTCTGCTTTGTTTGCAACTGTCAAACTTGGCTGCCAAGAAACTGCCTTTGGTTCCTTCTATTTGCTCAGGTCTTTTAGCCTCCAAAGTTCCCAGTCATTATAAGGTTGATCAGATTGACTGAAACATTGTTCCATATACCATTTTCATACGCAGAGTAAAATTTTTTGTGCTTATCATGCCAAGCGTGGATGAGCCGCTTCTTGGCAACTATGTTGCGAAGTTCGGAGGCTCGGTACTGACTGAGTTGAGAAAGCAGTTGTACCTTGCTGGGCCACTGATAACGGCATGGCTCCTGCAGAACCTCGTCTCCATGATCTCTGTCATGTTCGTCGGTCACCTCGGCGAGCTTGCCCTCTCCAGTGCCTCCATCGCCACCTCCTTCGCAAGCGTTACTGGGTTCAGCTTCTTGGTATATCACACAAACATGGTTCTACTTAACCTTATGAAAGATAATACTGATGTTTTTTTTTCTATTTATTCATTTCAGGCTGGCATGGCGAGCAGCTTGGACACACTATGTGGGCAAGCATTCGGAGCAAAGCAATACTCTCTTCTTGGCATCTACAAGCAGAGAGCCATCCTTGTGCTCACTCTGGTGAGCCTTGTCGTCGTGGTGATCTGGTCGTACACCGGCCAAATCCTTCTACTATTTGGTCAGGACCCAGAGATTGCAGCCGGAGCAGGGAGCTACATCCGATGGATGATTCCGGCTTTGTTCGCATATGGGCCGCTGCAGTGCCATGTCCGGTTCCTGCAGACACAGAACATAGTGCTCCCGGTGATGGTGAGCTCTGGCGTCACGGCACTGAACCATCTCCTTGTGTGCTGGTTGCTAGTGTACAAGATTGGCCTGGGATACAAGGGTGCTGCCTTGGCTAATGCCATCTCGTACCTGACCAACGTCTCCATCCTGGCGATCTACGTGAGGCTCTCACCTGCTTGTAAGAATACCTGGAGAGGGTTCGCAAAGGAGGCGTTTCGTGATATCCCCAACTTCTTGAAGCTTGGTGTTCCTTCTGCACTGATGGTTTGGTAAGTTTGAATCTGCATAATTCTAGATGTAGTTTGTCATCATGCACAGCCGGATTTTAACACGATCCCACATGCTCACAGCTTGGAATGGTGGTCTTTTGAGCTCCTGGTTCTTCTTTCTGGACTTCTCCCAAATCCTAAGCTGGAAACATCAGTATTGTCCATTAGGTGAGTTAAGTTTCCGTGGCAATGCAAACCCCCCAATTCTGTCTGCCCTCTCATGATGAATGTAACTCGCCGGTTTGTTGCAGCTTAAACTTAGTGTCTTTAGCATTCACGATCCCGTTTGGGCTTAGTGCTGCCATAAGGTAAGATTCGATAAATTTCACCATAGCAGATTGAAGAATTATGTTTCCAAATTATATGATTTTGATCTTGCCCCATGTTAGCACCCGTGTTTCAAATGAGCTCGGTGCTGGACGACCAGAAGAGGCTCGGCTGGCTACCCGTGTGGTCATGGTTGTGGCACTGTTTGTGGGCGTATTGATTGGACTTGCTATGGTGCTAGCGCGCAATTTATGGGGTTATGTGTCCAGCAATGAGGAGGAAGTGGTGGAATACCTCGCCAGATTGATGCCAATTCTTGCTGTAGCATTTGTGTTAGATGACCTGCAGTGTGTCCTTTCAGGTGAATAATACAGATGGTACACCAAACGAGCTGATGTGCTGCCTTCGCAACAGTATCATCACCTACGTAATGACTGACATTAGAGGATGTGTGTTCCTAGGTGTTGTTAGGGGCTGTGGGTGGCAAAAGATTGGTGCTTGTGTTAATCTTGGTGCGTACTACCTGATCGGGATTCCAGCCGCCTTCTGTTTGGGCTTCGTTTATCATTTAGGTGGAAAGGTATTCTACTAACCAAACCTTTAACATAAGTATGATCAACTTTTATTACTGGAACGAGTTGAAGAAACCTTCTGAATTCGGATCTGAAAATGCAGGGGCTCTGGTTCGGAATAATATGCGCACTTATCGTGCAGATGCTATGGCTTCTCTCCATTACATTGTGCAGTAACTGGGAGAAAGAAGTGAGCAAATCAATTAAAACATTATGTGTGCTCCCATATTGTTCCATTAGCTCCTCAATGCCTCTCCATTTTGTTGATTTTGTAGGCTTTGAAGGCCAAGGACAGACTTTTCAGTTCATCCCTACCAGTACCAGTAGACATGACGACATGATACACACAGGCAAAACACGTTTTCAGTCCATTATATATTGTTGAATATACCGGTGTTTCTATAGAGACCTGATTAAAGTTAAACATCCACCTAGAGCATAAGCTACATTTATCCGCATTTGTACAATGGACTATGCCTTGAATTGTCAGTTTTGTGCGAATAAGATTGGCTTGGGTCCTTTATCGATACTATGTTGCAAAGTGTATCCCCTTTGGTTGAAGCACATAAGTAATACTTATGGGCCTTTCACGAGTCTTTAGAGGATTAGCCAATCTCATATAGGTATGTTCCTCAAAAGATATTTCACTACAAGAAAAAACGCCGATTATTGACGTAAAAATGTTGTTTCTCGTCCTAAACCACAATTTATAACGCTAGTTGTTACGAAAACCATTCGTCATTAATCAAGCGTCACAAACCGCGATTAGTGACGACCCCTTAATTCTCCGCATCACTAATATAATGACGCGTGAAAGTTCGTAACACCTATCGTCATAAACAAGTTTTGGCGGTTGCACCACGTCAGACCGGGATCCAACATGGCTCCGACGTGGCAGGTGGTTATGACGATTTCGGTTCGTCACAAATTGAAACTCGGTCCATGTAAGAGCCTTTATGCGCCTAATTTTGTTGCGCCAGTTTTAGTCTGTGTATATGTTCCGTGTTATTTTTTGGACCGTTAAATGACTGTTGCACGCTATATTGGGTCGTTTTATTCTGGACTCTAGTCCGTCTAACGTAGTTGGCCCATATTACATTTCGTAGGGTCATTTTATTCTGGGCCATTTCCCCCCGGGCCTTGGCCCATATTGCATTTCGCATGGCCATATATACTATTCTGGCTAATGATCACCATGACACAATCAGACATAAAAATAGTTCATTTCCCACTTTCATATAATAATTCACACCACAATCAAGGTACATCAAGTTAGCATCAATAATGCAACGTACAACAAAAGTCATTAGCAACACAAGTTCACCAGGACTACACTTCAGTTGAGAGGAGGATAACCTTGGCAGAATTTTATCAAGCTTTGGATCAAAGTATGCATGTCATTTGTGCTCTTCTTCAAAATTGTAAGCTCTTTTGTTTGAGACTTCAATGTTGTCTCTTGTTCTTCAGCCTTCAATCTTAGTTCCCTCATATCGGCCTCCTATTCAACAATCTCCTACCGCAGTTATGCCCCTCCCCCCTTGCTTCTCATTGCCAAGTCCAGCTCATATTCCTTGAACCTGAAGTGTAGTAGTAACCCTAGTCTTTTTCTTGGAGGGTGGGTGAATGCCAGCAACCTCCCGAAATGTCCTAGATTGGACAACTTCCGTCACTACTTCAGCAGCAGTCTTTATTGGTTGGTCGTCTTGAGGTTCGGCGATAACTTGTTCCATGCGAGTCTAAAAAAGTAAAAAAATGAAAGGTTTCAAGAAAAAGACTCACAAATGTTTCTAGTGTTGTTGCAAAAAAGAATGCAATAGGAGACAAGTACTTACAATGGCTACTTGTACTAAAGCGGTGAAGCCATGCTTGCTGCAGTGGAAGGACTTGAAATAATCAAGTGGAGTTAGCTCTTCTTCTTGAGCATGCTTCTGCCTCTATAAATATGTTTGGAAAACATGCATAATTGAACTGCTACAATTGTAAAATGGTTCATGAAATGAACTAGAGCAAAAACATGGCTTGTTCAGTTGTTTACCACAAGATTAGCTTGTACAACGTAGCTTCGAGATTCTATACGCTGATGATACTTAATTTTTTCTTGATTACCGGTGTTTGTAGCACACCTTGCCTTTACAATAATAAGAACTCGTGTAAGAAACATGAATAAGAGGAACATATCAGTCCATGGAAATGTGGTAGGGGCATGTTGAAGTTCTATCATACCATGTGCTCAGGGGTACACCACATGTCAACCAGTACCTTCCATTGTGCATCAGTCACATTGATCATAGGAGATTTGGCTGGGATTGTATTTGCTGAAACATCATTGAAGTACTTTTGCTTTAGCCGATACCTCATCTATCTCTACATCGACTTCAACATGTCATTGCATGCTGCTATGATAGGTTCACTAGTGGTGTCAATGTCAAATTACCCCTAGTACAACAAAATTATGTAGTCAGAAAAATGGATGACAAGAATGGATGTAACAAACTATAGTAGTAGATGAGTGGATATATGTACACCGCTAGTTTGTCCATGAAGTTCTTGAGATGGTCTTCAGTCTTTTCACCATCTTGTTGGTTCTTCTTCGGCTTGTAGTCTTTCTAGGAAGTAGGAAGTAAGGATTGGTATGTGCCCATGCACAATGATCCTACCTTCTGATGCAAACTTTGCAGCTTGCATTGGTGCCTCTGGGCATTTGAGCCCTTCTTGAATGTGTATCGGGATCTTGCCAGTTAAGCCTCGGCTAATTCGGTCCAAATCTCTGCCCAATCTTCTTGAATCACGCGGCTGCCGTTGTGCTCTAGAAGGGCGTGCATCACCTAACAAGTTTGTTACAATCATACAAGTTAATAATTATTCGGTTGGTGATTAGGACATTCCAAAATGAGATCAAATGACTTGCCTTCTGCAGTCATGCTGTCAATATTGCCCTCATCGTGGGTTGTTGTTGCTTGACCTTCACTGGGCAATTCTTGTGTATCAGGATTTATCCCACTCCCATCCGTTGCACGCACAGCGTCAGCTAAAGCCAATTCCCTTGCCTTGGTCTTAGTAAGTCTAGGAGGCATACTGGTAGTAGAGGCATCTGGTGCTCGAATTCTCTTGGTCCCTCTCGCTGACAGGTATGCTATCAGTGATATGATTAGACAAAATGCAAAGAAAAAACAGAGAAGATAAGAAGCAATCATGCATAACTGATACATGAAATTTAGTAGGTAACAACAGATACCTCTTGTTGACATGTCTCTGAGTCAGATTCATGTTGTTCATGAGACGGGTCGTACTCCGGATCCGGATCTTGAATTCTTGTTTCGTCAGTACCCTTTCTGCTTGGTCGGTCAGGTAGTAACAGTTCTTTCATTTTATTGAGGCCAAGCGAAGACATGAATTTGTGATTCATCATGACATTCATGTCTCTATCTCGTTCGTAAGTAGTGCACACGTCTACTTTTGTTTGGAAAAGAGAGAAACTTTTGTAAGGTTGCCCTACCACTGTAAACGAAAGTACAAGAAAAAACTAGTGTAGACATGGGATCTGACAGATATAAAAACTTGTATACGAAAAAATAGGACGTTCCTAGCCCGAACAAGATCCTGAAAAGGATGTTACTAATTAAAACAAGATCCGGATAACAACTAGTGTAGATATGGGATCTGCCAGATCTAAAAACTTCTATAAGAACCAATAGGATGTTCCTATCCGAAACAAGATCGTGAAAAGGATGTTCCTAGTGAAAACAATATCTACTATAGACATGGTATCTGCCGAATCAAAAAAAAATCTAGGGCACACACTGGATCTACCACATGGGAAAATACACAAGTACGAATCCACTGGCGAAGCTGAACCGAGGAGGAAAACATTGTACGTGATTCTGGATTTTTCCTTCATACGACCTTCCCTGTTGGTGCCATTGTGTCGATGTCGCTGGTTCTACGGAGGCAGATGGGAAAGGGGCTGCAGCTATGAGCGGAAGATTTGGCACGATGGCGGCGAGGAGGAGGTGAAGATTTGGGCTAGCGGCGAGGAGGGAAGAGGAACTGATGGCGGAAAGATTTGAGATGGTTGCGAGGAGTAGAAGGGACGGGGGCGTGGTGGGTTGGGTGGGTTGGGGGGGGGGGTTTGGGTATTTGTCCATTTTGGTGGATGGCCCTTCATGTTGAAACAATGATGTGCTTATCAACTCCATTTTGTTCTGTTTGGACCGTTCATGTTTGCTGTCAGCTTCGAGTTGCATCGCTTATCTAGTGTATTTTATTGTAAGTTTGAGTAATAGATATGAGTTCATTCAAAAATCTATATGGATTTCACCAGTAATTTTACATGTATCTTGTGAACATTGACCATTCGCAAGGTTAAATAAATGTATATATTTGATGTATATAAGCTTTAATGGATGCTCACTCAGGTCTCCGTTTATCAATATGAACCTCGATTGCAAGAAAGCTCAGCAATTATACATTGTTGGAGCAGGTAGGCAACAAAAAAAGAGCAAATAAACGAAACATAATCTAAACACAGAAAACTTCTCATTATTGTTCCTCCAACGTGAAAATTCTCATAGTGGCTAGATCACTAAAGGGCTGGTATAATGTAACAGGCTTTTCTTCACAGCAATTCAATCCCTGTAATACGTTACAATTCACTGCTTTCACTTTTCTATTTCCGCATCAGGAGAACTACAGTATGGGCAGCTATGCTCCTGTTTTCCCCTAGACTGTCAACTTTTTCGTGTGTCTTGGCCTTGAGATTGACGACAGATGGGTCTGCCCCAAGTAGGTCACATAAGTTTGATCGGATAGTCTCCTTGAATGGACTGATTTTTGGTTTTTGCAAGATAAGTGTAGCATCAAGGTTGCCCAGCTCATAGCCTGCCTCATGCATCAATTTCACCTGAAATTGCATGAGAATCCAAATATGTTAACCAGTGGCATCAATTCCATCAGCTTCTGTATCACAGACTATGAAGCTTCAGTGTATAAAATATAGAAAAGTTCCAGTACAAGATGAGGAATGCTCAGAATAAGATTGCTTGAATTTACTAAAAGGGAATTTGATGTTTTTTTGGAACAAACTAATGCTAAATACTGGAGCTAAGCTAAATTCCAATGATCAAGTGGGCCTATGTAGAAAAACATCTGAGGATGATCCCAAATTCTAAGGCGTGGGGAAATTTCTGTCCAGCTAGTCCGTGCCCAAAGTAAACGTGGAGTCAGCGTTCTATGCACATGGCGCATGCCTTGCTCAAAATCTAAAACGTGGAATACTTTCTGCCTTTGAAGTGT
Source organism: Cenchrus fungigraminus (assembly GCA_036936925.1). Classification (NCBI taxonomy): domain Eukaryota; kingdom Viridiplantae; phylum Streptophyta; class Magnoliopsida; order Poales; family Poaceae; genus Cenchrus; species Cenchrus fungigraminus. The sequence goes on along the minus strand of CM072772.1, from coordinate 14,578,560 downwards.
CCAAAGGTCAAAGACCACATTTCTCAGTCAGCAACCCGTGTAAGAACTGCCAAGACATCTTGTACATAGGACTGCACGTGTAATGGTTCAGGAGTTTAAAATACAGGAAAATTAGACCGGTGAAATAGTAAAGCATGCAAGCAATGAACAGTGGTGTTTTCCAAGGATGGATTTTGAGTCTGTTCTCCACTCCAAATACCAAGACACGTAGAGGTAGAGCCTCTTACATTTGTTAGTAAAAAATCTATAATACAAGTAGAAACACTAATTAAACCAAAGCGGTATGCTATGTGATGTGAAATTACAAATAATTCAGCAAATTTCTGGTAGTCAATCTACAGTATGTTATGATAGTTGATAAAGCCCTTCAAGCACACATAAGCCCTGCAATTTTACACGTGGTATCACAAATCCTGAACTCTTCATGCTTAAATAAATTTCTGGTAGTCAACCTGCATGCTTCATATCAATCGGTAGGGACTATCCAACTGTTTTCTCAAGATCGTTTTAACATGCTTACTGAACTCTTCATTTTGTTTCAATCAAGCACTCTACTAGCAGTCTAGCACTCGGCAATGGAAAGAAGAGAAACTCACAGCCTCCCTCATGAACACCGAAGAATTGGCACCCTTCCACCGCGGGTCGGAGTCTGGGAAGATCTGCCCGATGTCTGGCAGCCCCAGCGCGCCGAGAATGGCGTCCACCACGCAGTGTAGCAGCACGTCCCCTGCGCGCAAGGCAAAATTCCGCAAACACGTTTGGTCACGAATACTGGGGCAAAAAAAAAATACCAATCATGATTAGCAAAGCATATATTAAAGATTACCGTCGGAGTGGGCCTCGCAGCCACGGTCGTGGGGGATGTTGATGCCGCCGATGATGAGCGGGAGGTCCGGCTCGAGGCGGTGGAGGTCGAACCCGTGCCCGACGCGGAACGGGAGCGCGGGCGGCTTCGGCGCCGCGGCCACCGCGGGTTGGTGCTCGGCCTGGACGGCGGCCGCGACGACCGGGGACGGCCTCTGCCAGAGGCGCAGGGACGGCCGGGCGGAAGGAGGGCAGGAGGCGGCGGGGCCGGCGCGGGTTCGTGGCGCGGTGGAGATGGGGGAGGAGCCCAGGAAGAGGGAGGGGGCGGTGGCCATGGCGCCGCTGCTGGTGTTAGCCTGGTGCCTGGGCGAGCGAGATAGCGCAGTGGCCGAGCTTTTTGGGGGGCGCTCGGTGAAGGGGAGGAGCGCGAGGAGGAACCGAGAGAAATGCTGGAATTTTATTTGCGCCAAGGCGAGGTGAGCATCTGGTGCTGGAGATTCGATGGCGGCACCGCAGTTTGGATGCTTGACCGGGATTAGCACGAGCGTTCCAGTCAAAGTGGCTGCAAATTTGAAGTTTGGACGCCTTTCATTTTTTTTCCGGTAGCGCATAGTTTTAACTATAATGTAGCTGAGGATTTTTAAATTTTAATGTAACTCATGGTCCCTTAAGAAAAATTGATTTGAAAAAAAAGAAAAAAGAGTCGTTTTAAAATGTTGGTCAGAAGTTAGTTAAATTGCTGTACTAGAAACCAAAAATCAGAATCTACTCTAAAGAATTGGAATTTTTTTTATTTTTTAACCCTTTTTAAACTAAAATTTTAAAAATAACTCACCTCAAACTATATTTGAACTAGCCCTTTGAAAAAGTCGTATGTGACATGGCAGATAAGTCGCGCCAACGGCGTGGCGTGACTCACGAACGGCTGGGCACCGGTTTCAAACTGGGAGTTCCAGCTATCATTTAGTCGTGTTTCATTTATCATTTTAATTAGCAAATAAACTCCTAAATTTGTGAAATTCGAGGTGTACAATCTATAGAGTGTACACGTTTCATTTTGACTATTTGCACTCCAAATCATGGTGGATATAATGAGAAATCTATTTTTGATAGGCTAAGTGTAATTGGATGAACACATCAAATATGCTAAGTCCCAAAAATGAGTCAACTAGTCAACTTTGGACCTACTTTTTGATAAATTTTACACTAAGACCTTGAACATTTTTGGACTACAAGTGAATTTTGATGTTTATAGAGTATTTCGGATAAGTTGTTCGTCAAGAAAAGCAAAGAATTCATAATTTAAAGGAGGCTTAAACTTGGAAAGTTATGTTGTTTCACAAGTGTAAAAACAGCACAACTTTCCAAGTTTAATCCTCCTTTAAATTATAATTTCTTTGCTTTTCTTGACAAACGGCTTATCCGAAATACTCTATGAACATCAAAATTCAGTTGTAGTCCAAAAATGTCTAAGGTCCTAATGTAAAATTTATCAAAAAGTAGGTCCAAAGTTGACTAGTTGACTCATTTTTGGGACTTAGCATATTTGATGTGTTCATCTAATTACACTTAGCCTATTTTGAAAATAGATTTCTCATTATATCCACCATGATTTGGAGTGCAAATATTCAAAATGGAACGTATACACTCTATAGATCGTACACCTCGAATTTCACAAATTTAGAAGTTTATTTGCTAATTAAAATGATGAATGAAACACGGCTAAATGATAGCTGGAACTCCAAACCGGTTGCGAGCAGAGTCACGCGATCTGTCATGTCACCTGTCGGGGACAGCCATAGGGTCCCCTAACTATAGAGGAACCACCCTTTACGGAAATAATAAAAATCGTCAAAAACACACTTCCCAGATCAACCCCAGCCAAGGCGCGAACAAAACCCACGGCCTGCTGCGGCCCAACGGCCTTCACGACCCACCACGCGAACGCTCCAGCCGCCCTCGAGCAAACTTCCGCTTCGCTCGAGGGTCCGACATCATGCGGGCGAACCCCCGCCTCGCTCGAGGGTCGGACACCCCTCGAGCAGATCTCCGCCTCGCTCGAGGATCAGCACCCCTCGAGTAGGTCTCCGCCTCACTCGAGGCTCCCACTCCTCGGCTCAAGGCATTTCAAACTATTTCTCCTGACCAAGACATTAAATACCCCGTCCCGTCAAGGGTGCCGCAGTCAAAGGCCGAATCCCCGCCACGCCGCGTCTCTGACACCGCCCAGGAATCCGCCCCTGGCACTGTGCAGCCATGCCGGCCCTGTGCCACCTTCCCGGGCACTGTACGGGCACTGTTTGCTCGCTGTGCGGAGAGGCCGGGGTCATTCCCAAATGCTGTGCTACCTGCTCCCGTCCTTCCCCCACATTGCGCCCCTCGAAAGGGCATGGGGACACCCTCGAGAGGCATACGAACGACGATCAAGCGCACGACCAGGACAGCGCGGTGACGCGAGATGAGCGGAGCACGTCTTTTCCGTCACCTCCTCCCCGGTGCGGCCATCCCCGTCACTGTGGAGCCACGCCCGGCGGTGTGGAGCCCTGTTCCGACGGGACGCCGCCACGCCAGCCCCTGTACAGCCCAAGCACTCCCGTCAGCGAGACCCTCGAATCAATGTGCGGACAGCAACCAGGCGCGAATGCCGGCCAGATCACCCTCGGAGGCGAGAGGAAGGAGAAGGCGAGCGCAATACGAGTGAAAATGGCTAAGGTAAAACTCCTCCTCTCCACCCGTTGTTTTTTATAATGAAGGGGGGCGGGGGGATCGAACGGACGGGGGCCGGGACGCGCGGTCGCAGTTAATGCGATGGACGTCTCCCGGGCCCCACTGTCCCGAAACCACCGCGCGCACGCGCGGGCGCCATCATTACGACGCGGTGAAAACGCGAACCGCCGCGCAGTTCCTCCACGTCGCCTAAAAAGGTGTGCGCAATGCTCTCCTAGAACGCCACGTGGGCCACGGCCCCACACGCATGGCTGACCCGAGTCCACAACCGAAAGCGAAGGGAGGGGGAACCCTTCCAAGAGAAGGAGCCCCCGTGGGGCCCAACGAACAGAGGACAGAGGCCCGACCCCTCGACGGGCCCCTGACGGACGGCTCGAGGGGTCAGGGGCAGCCTCGAACGTGCTTGCTCGAGATGGCCCTCGAAAGCGCGATTTGAGGAATGCCTGGCACCTCGCCCCGAAACTCTTGCTGATCAGTGGCTCGAAGCTCAGCCCGGAAGAGGTTCTGTGAGCAACGTGGATGCGCCTCCTCACGAGGCGCAACTGACTAGTGGTTCGAAGCCCAGCCCAATGAAGGTGCGGCGGGCGCCACAGGTCGACCAAAGACGGGGTCGCACGAGTGCGCCCCGCAAGGCCCCTACTGATCAGGAATCCGAGTCCTGGCCTGCGAAAGGTTCGAACAGGCGTTTCAGATCAACAGAGTCAGGGACGACCAGGGCGTGCGCGATCGAGCCAATCCCCGAACTCAAGAGTTTGGGGGCGCCCCATAGTTCGTATTCAAGGCCAAACGAGGGCAGCTAGTCGAGGGATCCCATCGAGAGAGAGCTTCCACGCCCTCGGTCCTCATCGAACGGGACCGAGCCCTGCCTAGCACACCCACGTAAAGTGCTCTCATGGACGTGTCCCCGGACCACAAGCCGACACCTATCGAACGGGGCACGGACGTCCACTTGAATTACCCGCTAGCAGCTCAACGAGGCGTCCATGACTCCCAGCCCGCTCGATGGGAAGCAGGGACCACCTCACCCCTCCCCCCTGCGGAAGAGCGGCGAGGGGCGCACGAATAAGTCGGAGAGTTCACCCCGATCGCCCCACACGGGCCCGGGCTCGGGGGCTCGTCGCACGGCTACACCTTCTGGACGTGTCTGAAAAAAGCCACATCCCCCCCGGAGGCAGAGAGCGAACCCTCTGGGATTCATCCCAGGCGTGGATGACGACGTTCCGCACGCGTAAGATCGCCGAGGCCGGCTGAAACAAACTCTCCACAGATTGGCAGCTTGGCATGAAAACCTTGCACGAGTGCGCACACTCATCCAAGGCTTTGGGGGCTACACCCGCGGGTGCGCTAGCGCGCCCCCACGGTACGTCACACACATCTAGAGGGGAAGAAAGTCCTACCAGAAGCTTCAGTCTTTGCGGAATCCTCTAATTATCCCTGCAAAGGCTCGGGGGCTACTGTCGGGGACAGCCATAGGGGTCCCCTAACTATGGGGGGAACCACCCTTTACAGAAATAATAAAAATCGTCAAAAACACACTTCCCAGATCAACCCTAGCCAAGGCGCGAACAAAACCCACGGCCTGCTGCGGCCCAACGGCCTTCACGGCCCACCACGCGAACGCTCCAGCCGCCCTCGAGCGAACTTCCGCTTCGCTCGAGGGTCAGACATCATGCGGGCGAACCCCCGTCTCGCTCGAGGGTCGGACACCCCTCGAGCAGATCTCCGCCTCGCTCGAGGATCAGCACCCCTCGAGTAGGTCTCCGCCTCACTCGAGGCTCCCACTCCTCGGCTCAAGGCATTTCAAACCATTTCTCCCGACCAAGACATTAAATGCCCCGTCCCGTCAAGGGTGCCGTAGTCAAAGGCCGAATCCCCGCCACGCCGCATCTCTGACACCCCCGGGAATCTGCCCTCGGCACTGTGCAGCCATGCCACCCCTGTGCCACCTTCCCGAGCACTGTACGGGCACTGTGCGGGCACTGTTTGCTCGATGTGCGGAGAGGCCGGGGCCATTCCCAAATGTTGTGCTACCAGCTCCCGTCCTTCCCCCACGCTGCGCCCCTTGAAAGGGCATGGGGACACCATCGTGAGGCGTACGAACGACGACCAAGCGCACGACCAGGACAGCGCGGTGACACGGGATGAGCGGAGCACATCTTTTCTGTCACCTCCTCCCCGGTGCGGCCATCCCCGTCACTGTGGAGCCACGCCCGGCGGTGTGGAGCCCTGTTCCGACGGGACGCCGCCACGCCAGCCCCTATACAGCCCAAGCACTCCCGTCAGTGAGACCCTCGAATCAATGTGCGGACAGCAACCAGGCGCGAATGCCGGCCAGATCACCCTCGAAGCCGCCTCCAAGCAAGCACAGGAGTCGCCACGATGCATACAAGGGCCGGGATTCACCAGGACAGCCTTCAAATCGCAGGCACTGTACGCCGGTACTACGACTCTGTTCAAGAAGCCACGCGGCATGCTTGTAGGCTGCCTCCCCTTGGTCTATAAAAGGAGGAGGTGGCCGCCCGGCCACGGGAGGAGGAGAACAACACGCTCGCTCACATTCACACCCACACTCGCGTCGATACTGGCACTCCGCCTCAATCAACTAGCCGGGACTTGGAGGACTCTCCTCCTCTCCTGCCTAGCTTGTGGCCCCCCTCTACCGGCACCTCTGGTGCATTGCAATACAGCACGTACACGCAACCTACTAGATGTATGACCCCGTGGCCGGAACCAGGATAAACCCGTGTCCTTGCATTGCCTAGCACCAACCATCGAGAGACTGATTACATATTTCACTAGTTAGTGTCGGGGCTAATCTCAACACCGACAGTTGGTCGCCAGGTAGGGGGATCGCGCTGTGATCGACTCAGCAGGAGTCTCGATGTTGATTCGCACTGAGATGACGTCCCAAAGGTACGCCATGGGCAGCTCCGACCCCTTCCCAGCCGGATTCGAAATCCGGTTCAGGAGCCTGAACTTTCAGGCCACGGGGAACGGCTACCTCATGCGCCTCACCAACCGGGATGAGCTCCACCCTTGGCGGTCGACGGGGCCAGGCCCGATGCCCGCCACATCGGCACCAGACGCCACAACACCAGCACCGGCGGTAGCAGCGGCCGCCTCGACGTCCCAACGCCGCAGGCGCTCAGGTCAGCACTCACGCCAGGCGCGCACGGAGCGGCGCCGGGCAGCACGCGCCGCAGCACGGAGGGACGCACCACCGCCAACTGATACGGCGGCACTTCCTGTAGGATAACACGCGGCCGCGGGGCCACAGTTCCCCCATGGGATGCGCAACTCCGCCGCGACATACGCCTCGTCTGTCAGCACCGATGTGGCCGCGTATGAAGACCTCCCGGGCCACCACCTGCTGTCAATACGGAACCTCATCACCACCACCAATGACGAGTCGTACCACGGTTCAGCCAGCGAGCTGCCACCCGCAACCTCGCACGGATACGCGGAGTAGGATTTCTCCGGTGTACCAGACCCTGTGATGTTCCGGCGATTCCTTGACGCGGCGGACTACTGGTTCGGCTACTCTGACGACTCCAGCAAAGGGAGATACGACCCCACGCGCGAGTGCTTCGTTGTCGCCATTAACGAACACGTCGACGGAGCGGACGGAGTGGGCGACGGGGATGTGCCCCAAGATCCCGAGCCCAACTCGCCGCCAACCCCACCGGCGGGCAACACGTACATCGCTGTGCAGCTGGCTCAGGCACGCGAACTCAAGGCTAAGCTCGCGGAAGAGTACCGGTAGGTGCGGCTCTTACGCGCCACCATCGCGGGGGAGGCCTCGACGCGCGGCAAACGCACCCGAGAAGCGGGGAGGCAAGCCCGTGAACGCATCAACGCCGACTTCAACGTCGATGATCCGCACACGCCACCCCGAGCCAGCCAAAAGCTCATCGCGGCGGCAACTTTGCTCCGAGCCATGCCCGAGCCATCAACACCAGAGGCACGCAACCTGCGTCGCGAGGCGCAGGCCCTCATCGAGCAGGCTGTCGTGCAGCAGGACGAGAGTTCCGCATCCCGCATGCGCACCCAGTCCAGTGCGCGGGGCAGCAGCGGCGCATAGGACCAAGAGGCATCTGTCCACGCGGGGGGCGCGGTGGGACAGTCGGCGAACCAGGGCAGGACGCCTGTCAGGGAGCGGATCCTCGACACACGCGGCCAGGCCCAGGACGGGGACGCTCGCAACGTCCTGAACGCCAAAAGGAGGGGTGACGCAGAGGCACGAGCGGCAGCGGGTTACCACCCTCGACGTGGTGGTCGCTACGACAGCCGGGAAGATCGCTCCCCGATACCGGAACCCCCGGGGACCCGCGTGTTCAGCCGGGAGATCCGCATGGCGAACGTCCCCCAGCGCTTCCGCCAGCCCACGACCATCACCAAGTACACGGGGGAGACAGACCCTCGAGTGTGGCTCAACGACTACCGCCTGGCTTGCCAGTTGGGCGGCGCCACCAACGACGTCGTGATCATCCGCAACCTGCCGCTACACCTTGCGGACTCTGCCCGTACATGGCTCGAGCATCTACCGGCCAGTCAGATCCACGGCTGGGACGACCTAGTCCGCACGTTCATAGGAAACTTCCAGGGCACATACGTGTGCCCCGGGAATTCCTGGGACCTGCGGGGCTGCACCCAGGAACCCGGTGAATCCCTCCGGGACTTCATACGGCGCTTCTCCAAGCGCTGCACCGAGCTTCCGAGTGTCGCCCAGTCCGAGATCGTGCATGCCTTCCTCGAGGGCACGACCTGCCGAGACCTTGTGCGCGAGCTTGGGAGGAGCCCGCCCGTCGACTCCAACGAGCTATTCGACATCGCCACCAGCTTCACCTCTGGGGAAGAAGCAGTGGGGGCGATCTTCGACGGCAAGAAAGGCAAACGTGTGGACGATGCGCCCGCGGAGGGCAGCAAGTCCAAGGAACCCGTAAAGAAGCAAAAGTGGGGCAAGAAGGGCAAGAAGCCCCAGCGCAACGTGCGCGCACAGGGGCGCAGCGAGGACGACGACGAGGCCCTCGCAGTCGACCCTGCACGCAAGGGTCCTCGAGGCCCCCCTCGAGGCCCCGGCGTGTTCGATGACATGCTGAAGAAGCCCTGCCCGTACCACAAGACCCCGGTCAACCACACCCTCGAGCAATGCGACATGCTCAAGAAGTACTACAGCCGCGTCGCCGCAAAGGAGGATGAGGTCAAGAAGGATGGGGGTGACGGGGGCGCTGACAGTTTCCCCGCCGTGGAGAACGTCTTCCTCATCTTCGGAGGACCGACGGTGGACATGTACACCAGCCAGCGCAAGCACGAGCGGCACAAAGTCCTCGCCGCCGAGAAGGCCCCTCCCTCCTTCCTCGACTGGTCAGAGGAGGCCATCACCTTCGGCCGCAAAGACCACCGGAACCGCATCCCCAATCCGGGCCAATACCCGTTGGTCGTCGATCCCGTCATCGGCAACTCACGATTCTCCAAGGTGCTGATGGACGGCGGCAGCAGCCTCAACATCCTGTACGCCCACACCCTGCGGCTGATGGGGATTGGTCTGGATCAGCTGCGGCCCAGCACGACGCCGTTCCATGGCGTCGCGCCGGGCAAGCGCGTTCAGCCCCTCGGGCAGATCGACTTGCCAGTCTGGTTCGGCACGCCGGACAACTTCCGCAAGGAGACCCTCACCTTCGAGGTGGTGGGGTTTCGGGGCGTGTACCACGCCATCCTCGGGTGCCCCTGCTACGCCAAATTTATGGCGGTCCTGAACTACACCTACCTCAAGATGAAGATGTCGGGGCCAAAGGGCGTCATCATGGTGGGCTCATCAATCGAGCATGCGTTCGACTGCGATGTCGAGTGCGTCGAGCACGCCGAGGCGCTCGCGCTAGATGAGTCGCTCGTTGCGGACATGGAGAAGCTGGCCAACGAGGGCCTCGACTCCCCCACTAAGCATGCGGGCAGTTTCGAGGCTGCCGAGCAAACCAAGGAAGTGCCCCTCGACACTGCTGCCCCCGAGGGCAAGGCGTTGAGGATCAGTTCTACCCTCGACCCGAAATAGGAAGTGGTGCTCGTCGACTTTCTCCGCGCCAACGCAGATATCTTCGCGTGGAGCCCCTCGGACATGCCGGGCATTCCGAGGGAGGTCGCCAAGCACTCCCTCGACATCCTACCTTACTCCAGAGCTGTGCAACAGCGCCTACGACGCTTTGACGAAGAGAGGCGCCGGGCGATTGGAGTGGAGCTGCGGAGGCTCCTGGAGGCCGGATTCATCAAGGAAGTGTTCCATCCCACGTGGCTAGCTAATCCTGTGTTAGTTAAGAAAAAGAATGGGAAGTGGCGGATGTGTGTAGATTACACCGGGTTAAATAAAGCATGTCCTAAGGTTCCTTTTCCCTTGCCACGGATCGATCAAATTGTAGATTCTACTGCGGGGTGCGAGCTCCTATGTTTCCTTGATGCTTATTCGGGTTATCACCAAATAAAGATGAAAGAGTCTGACTAGCTCGCGACTTCTTTCATCACACCGTTCGGCATGTTTTGCTACGTAACAATGCCGTTTGGTCTTCGGAACGCCGGGGCTACATACCAGTGATGTATGCAACACGTTTTCGGGGATCACATCGGGCGGACCGTGGAGGCATACGTACATGACATTGTCGTCAAGACCAGGAAGGCGGACGACCTGGTCAACGATTTGCGCGTAACATTCGACTGCCTACGGGCGAACGGGGTCAAGTTGAACCCCGAAAAGTGCGTCTTTGGGGTACCGCGTGACATGCTACTGGGTTTCATTGTCTCCCAGCGGGGCATCGAGCCCAACCCCGAAAAGGTCTCGGCCCTCGATCGGATGGGGCCAATACGGGACCTGAAGGGCGTACAGAAGGTGTTGGGTTGCCTGGCGGCTCTGAGCCGCTTCATCTCGCGCCTCGGCGAGAAGGGCTTGCCCCTCTACCGACTCCTGAAGAAGCACGAACGCTTTTCCTGGACTGTCGAGGCCCAGGAAGCCCTCGACAAGCTGAAAGCGACGCTTGCACACGCGCCAATCCTCACGCCGCCCCAAGACGGCGAACCTCTGTATCTCTACGTCGCGGCAACCACCCAGGTGGTCAGCGCGGTCATCGTGGTGGAGAGAACAGAGGAAGGCCATGCCCTACCAGTCCAGAGACCGGTATACTACATCAGCGAGGTATTGTCCGAAACCAAAGCGCGGTATCCGCAGATCCAGAAACTGCTCTATACGGTGGTGCTCGCACGGCGCAAGCTGTGGCACAACTTCGAGGCCCATCCGGTCGCTGTAGTCTCGTCATTCCCATTAGGAGAAATAGTCCGCAACCCGGACGCCTCGGGTAGAATCGCGAAGTGGTCTGTGGAGCTCATGGATGAAACCCTCACTTACGCGCCGCGCAAGGCGATCAAGTCTCAGATCTTGGCGAACTTCGTTGCTGAATGGACAGATACTCAACTGCCCTCGTTGCAGATCCAAGCTGAGTGTTGGACCCTCTACTTCGACGGGTCGGTGATGAAAACTGACGCGGGCGCGGGCCTACTCTTCATTTCGCCCCTCGGAGAACACATGAGGTACGTGGTACGCTTGCACTTCCCCGCGTCAAATAACATGGCAGAGTACGAGGCCCTCCTCTGTGGCCTCCGAATTGCTGTCAAAACTGGCGTCAAGCGCCTCGACGTCAGGGGGGATTCGCAGCTGGTGATCGATCAAGTCATGAAGAACGCAAGTTGCCACGACGAGAAGATGGAGGCATACTGCAACGCCGTGCGCACACTCAAAGATAAGTTCTACGGCATCGAGCTCAACCACGTCCCGCGCAAGTACAACGAGGAGGCGGACGAGCTGGCGAAGATCGCGTCGGGGCGAATCACTGTCCCTCCGAACATCTTTGCCCACGATCTCGCCAAGCCTTTCGTCGATCTTAGCAAAGCCCCCCCGAATCCAAAAGAACCCTCGGGGGCTCCCTCGAGGCCTGCGGGTGCGGGACCCATGGACGAGGACCCCTCGAACGAGGAATTTGTGCTCTCCCTGCTTGAGGGGTACGGGGTTGACGAAGCCGAAGCTATGGAGATCGACAAGGCCCTTCCCGCGGAGGACTGGCGAAGCAAGTACCTCGCCTGGATCGATCGAGGGGAGCTACCCTCGGACCGAACCGAAGCGAGGCGCATCGCCAGAAAGGCCAAGTCGTTCACTGTGATTAGCGGCGAACTGTACAAGCGCGGCGCATCAGGAATTCTACAACGGTGCATCCCCATCCCCAAAGGCCGTGAGTTGATCCGGGACATCCACGCGGGTGTATGCGGCCATCACGCGGCGCCGCGCACCCTCGTGGGCAACGCGTTCCGCCAGGGCTTCTACTGGCCCACGGCGGTCGCCGACGCCAACGAGGTCGTGCGCACCTGCGAAGGATGCCAATTCTATGCCCGCAAGACACATCTTCCGGCTCACGCCCTCCAGACCATACCCATTACGTGGCCGTTCGCCGTATGGGGATTAGACATCGTCGGGCCCCTGCGGAAGGCGCCCGGGGGCTTCACACACCTATTGGTCGCAATCGACAAGTTTTCAAAGTGGATCGAGGCATGCCCTATCACCAACCTCAGGTCCGAGCAGGTTGTATCGTTCTTTACTGACATCGTCCACAGGTTCCGGGTGCCAAACTCCATCATAACCGACAACGGTACCCAGTTTACAGGCAAGAAGTTCCTGGAGTTCTGCGACAATTACCACATCCGCGTGGATTGGGCAGCCGTCGCACACCCGCAGACCAACGGCCAGGTGGAGCGTGCCAACGGCATGATTCTACAAGGCCTCAAGCCCAGGATCTTTGACAAACTGATCAAGTTTGGCAGAAAATGGATTCAAGAGTTACCGTCGGTCGTATGGAGCCTTAGAACCACCCCAAGCAGAGCTATGGGGTTTACGCCGTTCTTCCTCGTCTATGGCGCGGAGGCCGTCCTCCCCGCAGATCTGGAATACGGGTCCCCTAGGCTCAGGGCCTATCAGGAAAGCTTGAACCAGTGGGCCCGCGAGGACTCGCTGGACCAGGCAGACGAGGCCCGCGACGTGGCAATGATGCACTCGGCAAGGTACCAGCAGTCACTCCGGCGATACCAAGCCCAAAAGATCCGATGCCGGAACTTCAGTGAGGGCGACCTAGTGCTGAGGTTACGACAAGACAACCGGGGCCGGCACAAGCTGTCGCCGCCATGGGAAGGGCCTTACGTCGTCGTCGAAGTGCTCAAGCCCGGCACGTACAAGCTGGCAAACGAGAAGGGCGAAGTCCTCACCAACACTTGGAACATACAACAGCTACGTCGCTTCTACCCTTAGATTTCCAAGCTTCTTTTTGTATATTTCGCATTCGAAATCTTAAATAAAAAGAGGGACCCGGTTTTACCCTCGACCAGGGCCTCGACACAAACCAAGCCCCCCTCGGGGCTACGACGGGGGGTTCCCCTCGGAGTGTCCCGATTCTTTTTCGCAAATGTTAAAATGTTACGCCTCGAGCATTTGGGGGAACAGAAGCCGAGCGCGAACTAACTAAGCCCAGAGCCAGCCGGGCCGCAGGATCGCTGACGCCTCTGAGAGGATAAGCATCCCCCCTGCTACCCCACGGCTAAGTTGGCTCGCGAGCGTTAACTTCTTGGCCGAAACTTCCCCGAAAGGCCCGAGGAAAACATGATAACATAACAAGATAAAACTCACAAAAAAACTTATGTACAGCACAAAGCATTGTTTATACAAACGACTGACACTTGTCCAAATTTCTAACAAAATATTGACGGGCCTCGAGACCCGAGTCCTCAGGGAGCACGGGGGCTTGGAGCGGCGGCGACTTCACCCTCAGCTGAGAGCCAGGTGTGGTTCAAGGACCGGTGGATGGTCGCTTCCTGGTGTGATGAGTGATTGACAACGTGGTGTGGACTGATTCTTGGCTAAGTATTGCAGGTGCAGGTTGCGGCTTGACTGGTGCAGGTGCAGGTGAAGAACAAGCGTGAAAGGTCGTTGCCGGTGAGGCCTCCAGGTGTGGAGAAGACAAGTAGGCTTGGTTCGAGGGACCCGGTGGCCAGCGGGGTCAAGTGCGGGCCGCATGGTGGCAAGAACAGCAAGATGAAGTCATGGACGGTTTCTTGGTTGAGCCTCAAAACCAAGGTCGAGCCGGGACTACGTGGGAGCCGAGTCATGAGTGGTGATTGGCGGAGGCTACACCTAGTTCGCGGGGTTTCCGGTGGTTCACCAGAAAACCACTGGGTTCCTTGGTTGATCCACAAAGCCAAGACCGAAGAACCGAAGACGGAGGTGCAGCAGCTCCAGACCGGTCTGACCGGTGGGTCTGACCGGTCTGACCGGTGGGTACCGGTCTGACCGGTGAGGAGCACCGGTCTGACCGGTGTGCGACGATGCAGTCCGGAATCTTCGAAGCGGAGGACACGCGTCGGGATCGCAAGGCTTGCGTCGAGGCTAAGCAAGTTTGCGGTTGCTGGGCATCCGTCCGATGGTGCGAAGACAAAGACTTCCAATTTCGCCCTCGAGGGGCATGTATCCCTAGTTAGCTAGTAAGGGTATTTTAGTCTTTCGGTTGCCTCCATATAACCCAAGTGGTGAGAGGATGGCAGCCATCTCTTGGAACCCTAGCTCATTTGGTTTTCCTTTTTTCCTTCCTATTTTCTTAGGATTTTCGTAGGACTAGCTTGAGAGCTTCATGGTGAGATCTTGTGAGAGGGAAGGATGATCGGGCGGCAAGCTAGACCTTGTATGAACCTCTTTGGTATGTATAGATGATTCGGCGTGGTTCCTCAAGGCTTGGATGTGTCTTTCCCGTTTCTCCTTTTTGGTGATTTTCGGAGCCTTTTCTTGGCGATTTTCTTGGAGCGATTTCGAGGCCTTTCTCTTTGGGATTTGGTGGGGGATGTATGCATGAACCCTTCGTGGTTCTTTTCCCTTTGATTCCCCTTCCAAATCCGTGAGCAAAGGGACTCGATTTTGGGATTTTCGTGGCTCTAGGGTTAGAGGCGTTCTTGGTGGGATTTCTTCGATTCCTCTTGATTTGACAAGTTTTGGTGGACCAAATCTTGGCTATGGAGTACCCATGAGGTGTTCCTACTATCCCCAAAGTCTTGTGCAAAACCGTGGAGCGGATCGGGAGATTGGGAGTTGTATTTGGAGGAGTTGACTCGCGGGCGCTGTTCATCCCGAGCTGCCCAGGCACGACCGGTCTGACCGGTGCTCTTGACCGGTCTGACCGGTGCTAGCCCTTTGTGGGTTTTTGTCTCGGGGAACAGCCTTGTCCGTGTGGTTTTGTCCCGTGGTCCTGCTGATCAGTTCTTGGAGTGTTTGGAGTTGTTTTGCTAAGATTTGTGAGGGGTTCTTTTTCCTCACAGGTTGTGTTTCGTGGTGGTTTTTGTTCCAGGGCCTAGAGGATTCACTGAGGCTTCCTGGAACGTTTGCTGTGCGGCTGCTGTAGCCACCGGCCTGACCGGCTCTGTCCACCGGTCTGACCGGTGTCACCGGTCTGACCGGCGCAGGCCATCGGTCTGACCGGTGTAGCACAGGCAGCAAGCCGTGCAAGTTTCCGCTGTGTGTTTTGGTGAGTTTTGGCTAGGAAGGTTGAGTGTTGGTTCCTAGGACCAGTAGCACTCCAGTGGCTGCGTGGTCTTGACCAACTTGGGTAGTTGGATCGGAGACGTGAGTTGGAAGCCGTGTTCGTCTTGTTGGAGTTCTCATCTCCTTCGAGAAGAATTTTTATCGGCTCCCATTCACTCCCCCCCTCTCTGGTTCGCCTAATCGGTCCTTCAATTGGTATCAGAGCCGGTTCGGGTCTTTATTGACTCTTACCAGTCTAAGATCCAAAGATGGCGTACCAGGAACGGGGTTCGGGTCCTCCGCACTTCGATGGGAAGAACTACCAGATGTGGCAAAGGCGGATGGCGGCGTTCCTCCGCGGAAAGGGTCAGATCCTTTGGGATGTCACGGTGAACACAGCTTATGTTCATCCGATGAACTTCCTTGCTCCAGGATCGAGGGATATGTTCGAAGCCAACAACAAGGCTGTCGACTACTTGTTTCGTGCTCTGTGTCAGCCTGAATTCGATCGGGTTCAGACAGAGGACTTAGCTTGTAGGATTTGGGAGCAGTTGAAGGATGCTCATGCTGGGAATGCTCAGGTTCAGGCTCGGATGTACGCGACTTACCGGAGAGAGTACGAGAACTTCACTCATCTCCCCGGCGAGTCCGTCGATGCCCTTTTCCAGCGATTTACGGTCGTTGTGAACAACATGAGAGCCAATGTGGACGTCCTCCCATACAATGATCATGATAGAGCCGTGAAGTTCTTGCACTCGTTGGATCGTACCGTATGGGACGGGAAGTTTGAGGCTATTGTTGAGTCCGAGAAGTATGACACCTTGACGGTGAACGAGCTGTTCTCGAAGCTCAAGTCGGCTGAGTTGGACCGTGGTATGACAGCCAAGATCGAGAGCCCGACTGATTCTCATAGTCTCGCTCTCGTTAGTGGCAAAGGAGCTAAGTCTAACGCTAACGCATCCTCCAGGATGTACTCTCTGTCTTCCTTGATGTCTTTGCCAGATGAGGAGTTCGACGTGCTTGGAGAGGACGAGCTGGCGTTGCTGACCAGGCGGTTCGAGAGGCTGCACGAGAACCGGGTGAACACGAGGAGGACAGCACGGACGTGCTTTCAGTGCGGCAAGCCAGGACACTTCGTTGCCGACTGCCCGGAGAAGACGGAGAACAAGGACGGCTACAAGGACGGCTACAGGCACCGATCGAGCAAGGATGGCAAGTACCGATCGAGGCGCGATCACAAACACAAGAACAAGCACAAGGACGAGCGACGGTCGAGGAAGAAGGATGGCCGCGGCAGGAAGGCCCGAGCAATGGTCGGAGCGAGCGACGTCGACTCCAGCTCCGCCTACTCTTCCTCAAGCTCGAGTAGCAGTGAAGATGAAGGTGATCGGCGCAAGAACAAGAAGTCATCCAGGAACTTGAGCGGGTTGAGCTGCTTCGCGAGAGATGGCTTCTGCGGCATGGCCCGTAGCTCCGGCAGCAAGAAGAGCCACCAGAGTGACTCGGACTCTGACTCCGAGGATGAGGTATGTGATGAGCTCTCTTCTTTGCGCAAGGAGAATGATGAGTTGGTTGACTTGCTTGATAACCGCGATCACATGCTTAGAGAGGCCAAGAAGATGAGGAAAGAGCTTAGGGCCTCACTAGAAGATGCTAGGAACCGTGTGGCTGAGCTAGAAACCCAGAACCTAGATGCTAAGCTTGAGATTGATTCGCTTAAGGCTTCTCCTGTGGTTTCTGATGAGATTGATTGCTGTGATTGCTCTGTGTACCTAGCTGATCTTACTGCTCTTAAGGATAAGCATGCTTCTACTTGTGATGAACTAGATATGCTTAGGGTTGAAGTGGCTGAGCTTAAGTCTAGACCTGCTTTGCTAGGTGCTTGCACTTCTTGCCCTGTTTTGCATGGAAAGATTGATGAGATGCATGCTTACACTGTTTCGCTTGAGGCTAAGTTGAAAGAGCCTATTCCCACTTCTTGCTCTACTTGTGAATTGCATGCGGTTAACAATTTGGAGCTTGCACATTATGTTGATCGCCTGCAGGATGAAAATGATGAGCTGAGAAAATGTATGAGCTGGTTGTCGGGTCAGGAGCCTCAGCTCGGTATCATGATAGCGGCTTTCAAACGCTATGATGGTCAGGCACTTGGGGCTGACAAGCTTGGAGAGAACTGTGGTGAGGGAGTTGAGAGAGTTGGAGAGATTCCTATCCCACCACCAAACAGACACAAGAACAAGTTTGAGCCCAAGCCCAACCATCTCAGAAACAAACTTGACACTACTCCAGATCCACCCATATTCCCTCACCCAACAAATGATTTTCAGAAACCGGTGAAGTTTGTGAGCCCAAAGGGAGGTGAGGAAGGAGAGAAGAAGGGTGAGAAGCCGAGTGGGCAGCCCCAACCCAAGCCTAAGCCTAAGCCACAACCCATAAAGTTCCATTGTGGGTATTGTGGGAGAGATGGTCACAAGGATGAGTTTTGCTTCAAGAGGATGCGTGAGGAGAGAATGGCTAGAGAGTGGGCTAACAGGGACAGGTACCACCCCTCTAATGGTGTACCTGAGCCTCGTATGCAGATGCCCAGGGCCAAGGCGATTGTGAGGACCGGTGCAGGTCTGGGCAGACAGCGAGTCGGGTTTCGTGCTCGTGAGGATGCTCGGTTTGGTTCTGGAGGACGTGGTTCTGGTGGTTGGTCTGGAAAGTTTGCAGGTGGTCAGTTTGCTAGGCGTCTTCCACCTCGTGCTCAATACGAGGGTGAGAAGAGTCGTAGCTTTGAGATGGAGCGGAGGAACGATCCACGGTTTCCCTTTCGTGGTTTTCGTCCTCCTCCAGCTAGAGCGGGTTGGTTCCCTCGTGGTGGTTACCGTGGTGGTGTTCGTGGTGGTAGCTTTGATAGGCGTGATGATTTGGTTTGTGCTAACCCCACTTTGGAGCAAATGGCTCGGCACTGGTTTTACTCTTTTGGTACTAACCCCAGTGCTGAGTCGTTTGTTCACTCACGTGCTCGCTTTTGATTTTCAGGTGGGAGACTTGAAGAACATTTGGTTGATTGACTCCGGTTGCTCGAGGCATATGACCGGAGACAAGGGGTGGTTCTCAAATCTCGTCCCGGTGGTGACAAAGAAGTACATCACCTTTGGGGACAATGGGCGAGGGCGTGTGCTGTCAGAAGGTGAGATTAAGGTAAGTGACAAGATCACTCTCAGGCGTGTTGCTCTTGTTCAATCGCTTGGATACAATTTGCTTTCTGTGTCCCAGTTGTTGGATGAGGGTTTTGAGGTGTTGTTTCGGCCTGGTGGTTCTCGGATTTTAGATTCTCGGGGGGATCTTGTTTGCATGGTCGTTCCCGAGGGTCAGGTGTTCCGAGCTGATTTTTCTCAGTCTTCTGGTGTGGAGCGTTGCTTCTTGGCTGGTTCTTCGAGTGAGTTGTCGAAGTGGCATAGGAAGTTGGGTCACTTGAGCTTTGACCTTTTGTCTCGCTTGAGTAAACTCAATTTGGTCCGAGGATTGCCACGATTGAGGTTTGAGAAAGAGTTGGTTTGTGCGCCGTGTAGGCATGCCAAGATGGTAGCCTCTTCTCACCCGCCTCTCACCGATGTGATGACTGAGCGTCCATGCGAGCTGCTCCATATGGACCTTGTTGGCCCAGCTCGTGTGCGATCTGCGGGTGGGAAGTGGTATGTCCTTGTTGTGGTAGACGACTACTCTCGGTATGCGTGGGTGTTCTTTCTTGAGGAGAAGGGGGAGACGTTTGGTTTTGTTCGAGATCTTGTCTTGAGGTTAAGAAACGAGAGGCACGGAGATGCCATACGAGCGATCCGCGGTGACAATGGCTCGGAATTCAAAAACTCTCGCTTCGAAACCTTTTGCCATGACTTGGGTCTTGAACATCAGTTTTCGAGTCCGTATACGCCTCCCCAGAATGGCGTGGTGGAAAGGAAAAACAGGACCTTGTGCGAGATGGCTCGGACGATGCTCGACGAGCATAGGACTCCGAGAAGGTTCTGGGCTGAGGCGGTCAATACCGCGTGCCATGTGTCGAACAGGATCTACCTCAGGGTTCACAAGAAGAAAACCTGTTACGAGTTGATGCACGGTCGCACACCCAAGGTGAGTCACTTCCATGTCTTTGGTTGTAAATGCTTCATTCTGAAGAAAGGGAAGAAGTTGGACAAGTTCGAGGCTAGGTCTGTCGATGGTATTTTCTTTGGTTATGCATCTCATTCTAGAGCATTTCGTGTGCTCAATCTTGAAACTAACCAAATCGTGGAGACTTGCGAGGTAACCTTCGACGAGACACAGCCACGTAGTCAGCTTGTTTTTGAGTGTGCAGGTGACGACGAACTTGGCGAGGAGATCTTTCAGGAGGAGGAGCATGAACATGGAGATGATGAAGATGGCGGTGTGATGCCCGTGGCTGAACATGTACCTACTACTTCGACGACGATCGAGAATGGACCCTCTCCCACACCTACAACGACAAACCCAGATCAAGGCGAAGCTGCTGTTGAGGGGGAGGTAGCATCAAGGCGAGAACCTCCCCGACGAGTGCAAGTGGATCACCCAGCTTCGAGAATCATCGGCGACATGAATGAACGTACTACACGGTCGAGGGTTCGGAACAATTCTCATTTCGCTCATGCTGCTTTTGTTGCCACTTTTGAGCCCAAAGACATTGGACATGCGTTATCTGATCATAATTGGGTTAACTCGATGCATGAGGAGTTGGAGAATTTTGAGAGGAACCAAGTTTGGGTGTTGGTTGACCCTCCCCCAGGGTGTAAGCCGATTGGGACAAAATGGGTGTGGAAAAATAAAGAGGGAGAGAAAGGAGAAGTGGTGAGGAACAAGTCGAGACTTGTTGCTCAGGGGTACAGTCAGAAAGAGGGGATCGACTACGAGGAGACTTTCGCTCCTGTAGCTCGTTTGGAGGCGATCAGGATCCTTCTAGCTTTTTCCGTGGCTAAAGGGTTCAAGTTGTACCAGATGGATGTGAAGAGTGCTTTCCTGAACAGTGTGTTGGAGGAAGAGGTGTTTGTGAGGCAACCACCGGGGTTTGAGAGTGAGAAGTACCCTCACCGGGTATACAAGTTGAGGAAGGCGCTGTATGGGTTGAAGCAGGCGCCTAGAGCTTGGTATGGTAGGTTGAGGGGGTTCCTGTTTGAGAGAGGGTTTGAGATGGGGAAGGTCGACCAGACCTTGTTTCTCCTCAGGCAGGGCAGAGATATCCTGATTGTGCAGGTATACGTGGATGATATTGTCTTTGGTGGCTCGTCTAACTCTCTTGTTGCAAGGTTTGCAGAAGACATGAGCAGGGAATTTGAGATGAGCATGATGGGCGAGTTGCAGTTCTTCCTCGGGCTACAAATCAAGCAATCAAAGGAAGGAACATTTGTGCACCAAGCTAAGTACACCAAGGACATTGTGAGGAAGTTCAAGATGGAGGACTCCAAGGCCATGGCGACGCCTATGAGTACGACTACAGTTCTTGATGCGGACGAGGAAGGTGAACACGTGGACCAGAAGGAGTACCGGAGCATGATCGGGTCACTCCTCTACTTGACAGCGACGAGGCCGGACATTCAATTCTCGGTGTGTCTGTGCGCTCGTTTTCAAGCTTCTCCGAGGACTTCGCATCGGCAAGCAGTCAAGCGCATTTTCAGGTATTTGCGACACACTCCCGACTTCGGCCTTTGGTACTCTGCGTCTTCTTCTTTGGCGCTTCATGGATTTTCAGACGCGGATTTTGCCGGGTGTCGGTTGGATAGGAAGTCCACTTCTGGGACTTGCCAGTTCTTGGGTTCTTCTTTGGTATCTTGGTCTTCCCGCAAACAGTCGAGTGTTGCTCAATCCACTACCGAGGCAGAGTATGTGGCCGCAGCTAGTTGTTGCTCTCAGCTCCTTTGGATCACATACACCATGAGTGACTTTGGTGAGGAGTATGCCCATGTCCCACTACAATGTGATAGCACTAGTGCCATAAGCGTTGCAAAGAACCCAATGCTCCATTCCAAAACCAAGCACATAGAAGTGAGGTATCATTTTCTGAGAGACAACGTAGAGAAAGGGAAGATAGCTTTGATCCATGTACCCACACATGAACAACTAGCCGATATTTTCACCAAACCCCTAGATCAAGCAACTTTCACTCGTTTGCGGGGGGAGCTTGGTGTTTGTTTGATTTCTTGAGTTGGCGTGTGGGAGCTCCTTTGTAGCATATGTATAGCTTTCCTTTGTGCATTTCTTGCATTTGGCATGGCATATGTAGCATGATGTATAGGCATCTTTGTATCTTAGGTTGCATGCATTTTGTATCATATGCATTGTTTAGGAAAGGCTTCTCCTATACACATTGTTCACCATGGAATGACATATATGTCTTTGTGAGCTAATTTGGTAAGCTATGGTTAGTTTGGCTTAGCTCTTGATAATCTTGGTTTGTATCCATGGTTGATGGCTATGTTTTTGAAAAATTTCATATATATGCTCTCTTGTGAGTAAATGCCTTTACATGATTTTGACATGTTTTAGTGGCTTGGCTATGCTTAATTTGTGGTTGGATAGCTTATTTTGATCATATGGGGCCAAAGGCTCATTTGCCATCATGAATGTTTAGCCCCCAGGCTTCATCTTGTGGAGGGGTATAAGTTCCTTTTTGTCGCAAAGACATTTCATGTACCAATTATAAATCTGAAAATGAAATGTAAATTGCTTGAAAAATGTGCTCCCATGTCATATGTGCTAATTTTAATTTGCTTTGGGTGCTAAATCGTTGCATGATGCCTACCAATGAGAAGTCTCATATATAGAAGTAGGCATATGGCTCGGTGGCTTTGACATGACATGAGGTGCTTGTGGGTGTTTATGATGGTCTTATGCTTAGAATGGTTGTCCTAGCATGAAGTTTGTGTGGCTTTGCCATTTTGACATGTTTTGCTCATGTTTAGGACTTTGCTCATGAGAGGGTAATTTTTCGCAAAATTGCTAAATTTTATCTTAGCTTCGCCCAATGGTTGTGAAACTTGGTGATCATGAAGTTTATGTCTTTACGAAGCTATAGAGTATCTAACTTGCTCGTTTGGACATGTGTAGCATCCTATGTTGAATTTTGTCTATTTGAGAAGCTCTAGGTTGCATTTTTTACATTTTTGGCTTGATTCATGCATTGTCAACAAGGGGGAGAAGTTTGAGCATGTTTTGGCCTACTGAATGCATTTGGAAGGTTTTCAGGTGGTTTCGAGCTATTTTTGGGCTCTGTTGTGCACCGGTCTGACCGGTTGAGGTCACCGGTCTGACCGGTCAGAGTGCTGGTCCTGTTCACATGTTGCCCACCGGTCTGACCGGTGGTGTCGACCGGTCTGACCGGTCAGAGCTGAGCTGTTGCAGCTGCTCTGTTTTGTGAAGTGGTTCGCATGCATTTGTCCAGGGGGAGTTGCATCGGTTCAGGGGGAGCTTGCATGTGTGCAGGGGGAGCTCTTTGTGGTTTTCGAGCTTTGGTTTGATGGTTTGTGCTCTTTGCTTGAGCATGTATTCTCGGATGTGTCGAGCCGTTGCCCTTGCCTAAGGGGTCCGAGACTTGTCTTCTTCAAGTGATCTTGCTTTTTGCCTTTTCTTTGGCTTTCGATCGCTTGTTGGAGTTTCTTTTAGTCGTTTCTTTTCTTTTCCTTTTCTCTTGGTGACCAAAACGTGTGTGTTGTCAATGCACTCATCAAGGGGGAGATTGAGAGCCAGGTGTGGTTCAAGGACCGGTGGATGGTCGCTTCCTGGTGTGATGAGTGATTGACAACGTGGTGTGGACTGATTCTTGGCTAAGTATTGCAGGTGCAGGTTGCGGCTTGACTGGTGCAGGTGCAGGTGAAGAACAAGCGTGAAAGGTCGTTGCCGGTGAGGCCTCCAGGTGTGGAGAAGACAAGTAGGCTTGGTTCGAGGGACCCGGTGGCCAGCGGGGTCAAGTGCGGGCCGCATGGTGGCAAGAACGGCAAGATGAAGTCATGGACGGTTTCTTGGTTGAGCCTCAAAACCAAGGTCGAGCCGGGACTACGTGGGAGCCGAGTCATGAGTGGTGATTGGCGGAGGCTACACCTAGTTCGCGGGGTTTCCGGTGGTTCACCAGAAAACCACTGGGTTCCTTGGTTGATCCACAAAGCCAAGACCGAAGAACCGAAGACGGAGGTGCAGCAGCTCCAGACCGGTCTGACCGGTGGGTCTGACCGGTCTGACCGGTGGGTACCGGTCTGACCGGTGAGGAGCACCGGTCTGACCGGTGTGCGACGACGCAGTCCGGAATCTTCGAAGCGGAGGACACGCGTCGGGATCGCAAGGCTTGCGTCGAGGCTAAGCAAGTTTGCGGTTGCTGGGCATCCGTCCGATGGTGCGAAGACAAAGACTTCCAATTTCGCCCTCGAGGGGCATGTATCCCTAGTTAGCTAGTAAGGGTATTTTAGTCTTTCGGTTGCCTCCATATAACCCAAGTGGTGAGAGGATGGCAGCCATCTCTTGGAACCCTAGCTCATTTGGTTTTCCTTTTTTCCTTCCTATTTTCTTAGGATTTTCGTAGGACTAGCTTGAGAGCTTCATGGTGAGATCTTGTGAGAGGGAAGGATGATCGGGCGGCAAGCTAGACCTTGTATGAACCTCTTTGGTATGTATAGATGATTCGGCGTGGTTCCTCAAGGCTTGGATGTGTCTTTCCCGTTTCTCCTTTTTGGTGATTTTCGGAGTCTTTTCTTGGCGATTTTCTTGGAGCGATTTCGAGGCCTTTCTCTTTGGGATTTGGTGGGGGATGTATGCATGAACCCTTCGTGGTTCTTTTCCCTTTGATTCCCCTTCCAAATCCGTGAGCAAAGGGGCTCGATTTTGGGGTTTTCGTGGCTCTAGGGTTAGAGGCGTTCTTGGTGGGATTTCTTCGATTCCTCTTGATTTGACAAGTTTTGGTGGACCAAATCTTGGCTATGGAGTACCCATGAGGTGTTCCTACTATCCCCAAAGTCTTGTGCAAAACCGTGGAGCGGATCGGGAGATCGGGAGTTGTATTTGGAGGAGTTGACTCGCGGGCGCTGTTCATCCCGAGCTGCCCAGGCACGACCGGTCTGACCGGTGCTCTTGACCGGTCTGACCGGTGCTAGCCCTTTGTGGGTTTTTGTCTCGGGGAACAGCCTTGTCCGTGTGGTTTTGTCCCGTGGTCCTGCTGATCAGTTCTTGGAGTGTTTGGAGTTGTTTTGCTAGGATTTGTGAGGGGTTCTTTTTCCTCACAGGTTGTGTTTCGTGGTGGTTTTTGTTCCAGGGCCTAGAGGATTCACTGAGGCTTCCTGGAACGTTTGCTGTGCGGCTGCTGTAGCCACCGGCCTGACCGGCTCTGTCCACCGGTCTGACCGGTGTCACCGGTCTGACCGGCGCAGGCCATCGGTCTGACCGGTGTAGCACAGGCAGCAAGCCGTGCAAGTTTCCGCTGTGTGTTTTGGTGAGTTTTGGCTAGGAAGGTTGAGTGTTGGTTCCTAGGACCAGTAGCACTCCAGTGGCTGCGTGGTCTTGACCAACTTGGGTAGTTGGATCGGAGACGTGAGTTGGAAGCCGTGTTCGTCTTGTTGGAGTTCTCATCTCCTTCGAGAAGAATTTTTATCGGCTCCCATTCACTCCCCCCCTCTCTGGTTCGCCTAATCGGTCCTTCATCAGCGGCGTCGGGGAACAGGTCCACCTCGAACATGTCAGCAAGGGCTGCGGCAGGCTCCGCCGTGGACGCATCAACCGCCCTCACCGCCTCAAGCTCGGCATCTTCACCCACGACATCTTCAGGGAAGACGTAGCCGTCCCGCAGCAGACCAAAGTCAAGGATGTAGTGGGTCGAGGTCAGCCCCAAAGTCTTCTGGACGCCAAGTCGAAGGGCACCGCGCAGGCGCTCAGTGACCCGGCCACCCAGGGACCGCAGGCGGCTCGCTATCGAGCTACCCGAGGTTTGACCCCCCAGCCCCCTCGAGCTCGTGGCATACTTCGAGGGCAGCGGCCTCCAGGTCCTTGAGCTCGCCCTGAGCTTCGTTATAAGCGACCTGGAGGGATTGCATTTCCCCTGAAGGGTCCGCCGAGCTCTTCTGCAGCTCTGCGACACCAAAACAAATATCAAACCTCGGAAGAACACGACAAGAAACCAAGACGATCGAGGGACGAGACTTACCCTCGGCTCGCATCTTCTCGGTCTCAAGCGCGGCCCGCGCGGCGTCGACGTCCTGTCGGAGCTGAGAGATCGAGACGTCGCGCTGCTGAAGCGTGTCCCTCGTTCCCGTGAGCTCCTCGCGCGGGAGCTGGAGCTGGGACTGGGCCTCCTGGAGAGCGGTGCCCGTCTGCTCAATCTCCCGGGATTTTTCTGCAGCCTGAGAGAGCTGGGCCCGCACCTCCTCGAGTGCCTTGCGCTCCGGCTCGAGCTGAGCCTGAGCCTCGGCGAGAGCTGTGTCCTTCAGCGCGAACTGAGATTGCGCCCCCTCACGGGCGGTGCGCTCCTCGGCGAGCTGGCCCTCGACAGCCGTCAGCGCGTCACCCTTCTCCTTCAGGGCGGCGGTGAGCCCCTCGGCCTCCTGAGCCTTCTGCTCGGCATGAGCAAGGCGCGCTTGCACATCCTCCAGCGATATGTGCTCGCGTTCGGCGCGAGCCTGCGCTTCAGCAAGGGCAGTGTCCTTCACCACGAGCTGAGACCTCGCCTCGCTCAGCGCCGTACGCTCCTATTGAAGTTCCCCCTCCTTGCCCTGCAGCGCAGCGCTGAGCTGCTCGGCCTCCTTGGCTTTCTGTTCCGCCGCGGTACGGAGAGCGTCGCGTTCCTCCCCCGCACGGTGCAGCTCGCCCTTCACTTATTCGAGGCGTGCCTTTGTCTCATACGTCTCGTCGCGAAGGCACTCCATCGCCGAGCCCAGGTGCTCGTTCTCCCGGCACGCCGCCTCGTGGTCGGCGTGAAGCTTGGCGATGAAGGAAATCTTGTCCCCCGCGTCGCCCCACAGCCGCTGCCAAAACAAATAAGACGGAGAGAGACTCAGACAAGACACGGCCAAGAAAGGAAAGAAGGAGAACAAGGGGAGACGACGGGACTAGTGCACGAACCCGGAACAACGGCACCGCCACGTCTTTGTGAAGCCTGGAGGCCTCGCCAAGCAGGTTCTGAACTCGGGATCCCACCTCAAGGAAATCCCTCCATTCAAGAAACTCTGCGTGCGAGCGCTCCACCGTATCCCAGGGGACGTAGGGGTGGTCTAGCCCGGTGCACCAATCGCCGGGGAATTCGTCGTAGTCGCGCTGGCGCGACGACGACGCACCGGCCCCCTGCGGGTCGACCCCCTGCGATGGCACCCCAGACGTGTGCTCGAGCGAAGCATCCCCCCGCACCCCGTCACCCTCTACCAGGGTCCCGTCCCGCGGGACGGTCACATCCGCCGCGGGTGGGACCTCTCCCGCGCCACCCGTTCGAGGGGTTCCACCCCTCGAGCCACCTCCAGTCCTGGGCACGGCCGCGTGGGCCCGCTCCTCCCCTCGCGGGACGTCTCGCGACGCCACCAATTGCGAGGACGACGCTGCCGCCACCGCCGCCCGCGACGTCCTCGCTGAGCGAGGTTGCGTCGTGCGGACCGCGTCGCGCGCCTCCACCCTCAGCGCCTTGGTCAGCGCCAACTCAGGTGCAATGGGGCCGCCGACGCGGCTTGGGGAAGGGGAAGGGGGAAATTAGGGTCTCGATCAAGAAAAATTAGACAAGATAAACACGATACGACACTTACCGACAGGATGACACCTGACGCTTGCGCTTCCTCGAGGCCTGCGTGGGCGGCGCGCCCCCCGCGCCGGGCACGCCCCCCGTCGCGGTGCCCTCACCAGCTGATGCCGCGCCCGCCTCTGAGGCCGGTGTGACGCGGGCCCGCGCCGGTGACGGCGCAGGATGAACAGCCGCCTCCTTGCCCTTGGCCCCCGAGGCCAAGGGCACTTCATCTTCCTCATCTTCTTCATCCCTCTCCAGCTCGGACCAGACAACGCCGGCGTCGCTGCCGCTGCTTGTATCCTCCGGGGTCGACGGGAGGGAGAGACCTTCTTTCTCCCACTGCACCCACTCCAGGTTGTGCGCCTGGCGGCGCTCCACACGCCTCTTCTTCTTCGCCTTATCGGCGCCCGCCTTCGCCCTCACCTCCCGCTACTTCTCGCGGTTTGTAGTGTGGGAGTTGGGCATAGGGGGATCCGAGCCATACGCGCTCGTCGCCATCTCCGGCTACCACCACCGCAAACGCCGAAAATTAGCTGATGAAGTTAAAATCGATCTGGAAGTTGGCGGGAGTGACAGAAATTTCTTACCAAATCAATGGCCCCGTCGTCGGGCCGCATCCGGGGCGACCATAGCACCTCGTCAGGGTCGCACACCATCTTCCTGGTGTCCACCGCGCGCCTCGCCCTCTGAGCCGCGTATACCGGGGCAAGGGGCTCGGCCAGCAGCTCCGACCGCGCCAGCGCGTCGGGGTCCGCACCCTCCGCCATCCCGTAAATGGGAAGCACCCTCTCCATGAGGGGCACTACCCGCCGCTGGTGGCACTGCGCGAGGACGGCCGCCGCGGTCAAACCCGCGGCCGTCAAGGACTTCAACACCTTCAAATAAGGCTCCAGCTTCGCCCTCCGCGCGGGGTCCGACACCCCTGGTCCCCAGTGGAACGGGCGGTGGTCCAGAACCTTGCCGGTGTAAGGCGGAAGGTTGTCGCCATCGTTGCGGAGGTAGAACCACCCCCTGTCCCACTCTTCATTGTTGCTCATCATGGTGCAGGGTGGGTATACGCCGACCCCCTTCCCCCGTAGTGCGATCGTGAGTCCGTCGGCGCGGACGGGTCGGCGCCGACCCTTGTCGCCGGCCGCCAGCGTGAAGAGCTCTCCCCGGAACAGGTGAAGCCACAAGTCCCATGATACGGGGACGCCTAGGAAGCCCTCACAGACGCACACGAAGGTCGCCGCCTGCGAGATGGCGTTGGGGGAGAAGTTGTGCAGCTCCACGCCGTAGTGGTAGCACAGCCCCCGCATGAACTGGCCGGCGGGAGCATTAAATCCCCGCTCATGCAAACGAATGAGGCTCACCACGTACCCCGCCGGGGGCTGCGGCTCTTGATGCCGCGCCGGCGGAACGATCCACGCCGGCCTGCTCGGGTCGGTGTTGGCCGTCAGTTGCCCGTCGGCGACGAGCCCCTCAAGGAGGTGTGCATCCACATTGGAGCGACCCCACGGCCCGACCTCCAGATACTCAACCATGGCGAATGTGGAGTGGAAGAGGAACGCGGAGGCGGAGACTGCGAGAAAGCGCGACCTCGGAGGCGAGAGGAAGGAGAAGGCGAGCGCAATACGAGTGAAAATGGCTAAGGTAAAACTCCTCCTCTCCACCCGTTGTTTTTTATAATGAAGGGGGCGGGAGGATCGAACGGACGGGGGTCGGGACACGCGGTCGCAGTTAATGCGATGGACGTCGCCCGGGCCCCACTGTCCCGAAACCACCGCGCGCACGCGCGGACGCCATCATTACGGCGTGGTGAAAATGCGAACCGCCGCGCAGTTCCTCCATGTCACCTAATAAGGCGTGCGCAATGCTCTCCTAGAACGCCACGTGGGCCACGGTCTCACACGCATGGCTGACCTGAGTCCACAACCGAAAACGAAGGGAGGGGGAACCCTTCCAAGAGAAGGAGCCCCCGTGGGGGCCAACGAACAGAGGACAGAGGCCCGACCCCTCGACGGGCCCCTGACGGATGGCTCGAGGGGTCAGGGGCAGCCTCGAACGTGCTTGCTCGAGATGGCCCTCGAAAGCGCGGTTTGAGGAATGCCTGGCGCCTCGCCCTGAAACTCTTGCTGATCAGTGGCTCAAAGCTCAGCCCGCAAGAGGTTCTGTGAGCAATGTGGATGCGCCTCCTCATGAGGCGCAACTGACTAGTGGTTCGAAGCCCAGCCCAATGAAGGTGCGGCGGGCGCCACAGGTCGACCAAAGACGGGGTCGCACGAGTGCGCCCCGCAAGGCCCCTACTGATCAGGAATCCGAGTCCTGGCCTGCGAAAGGTTCGAACAGGCGTTTCAGATCAACAGAGTCAGGGACGACCAGGGCGTGCGCGACCGAGCCAAACCCCGAACTCAAGAGTTTGGGGGCGCCCCATAGTTCGTATTCAAGGCCAAACGAGGGCAGCTAGTCGAGGGATCCCATCGAGGGAGAGCTTCCGCGCCCTCGGTCCTCATCGAACGGGACTGAGCCCTGCCTAGCACACCCACGTAAAGTGCTCTCATGGACGTGTCCCCGGACCACAAGCCGACCCCTATCGAACGGGGCACGGACGTCCACCTGAATTACCCGCTAGCAGCTCAACGAGGCGTCCATGACTCGCGGCCCGCTCGATGGGAAGCATGGACCACCTCACCCCTCCCCCCTGCGGAAGAGCGGCGAGAGGCGCACGAATAAGTCAGAGAGTTCGCCCCGATCGCCCCCACACGGGCCCGGGCTCGGGGGCTCGTCGCACGACTACACCTTCTGGACGTGTCTGAAAAAAGCCACATCCCCCCGGAGGCAGTGAGCGAACCCTCTGGGATTCATCCCAGGCGTGGACGACGCCGTTCCGCATGCGTAAGATCGCCGAGGCCGGCTGAAACATCGCCGAGGCCGGCTGAAACAAACGCTCCACGGATTGGCAGCTCGGCATGAAAACCTTGCACGAGTGCGCACACTCCTCCAAGGCTTCAGGGGCTACACCTGCGGGTGCGCTAGCGCGCCCCCACGGAATGTCACACACATCTAGAGGGGAAGAAAGTCCTACCAGAAGCTTCAGTCTTTGCGGAATCCTCTAATTATCCCTGCAAAGGCTCGGGGGTTATTGTCGGGGACAGCCATAGGGGTCCCCTAACTATGGGGGAACCACCCTTTACGGAAATAATAAAAATCATCAAAAACACACTTCCCAGATCAACCCCAGCCAAGGCGCGAACAAAACCCACGGCCTGCTGCGGCCCAACGGCCTTCACGGCCCACCACGCGAACGCTCCAGCCGCCCTCGAGCCTTTGCAGGGATCGGACATCATGCGGGCGAACCCCCGCCTCGCTCGAGGGTCGGACACCCCTTGAGCAGATCTCCGCCTCGCTCGAGGATCAGCACCCCTCGAGTAGGTCTCCGCCTCACTCGAGGCTCCCACTCCTCGGCTCAAGGCATTTCAAACCATTTCTCCCGACCAAGACATTAAATGCCCCATCCCGTCAAGGGTGCCGCAGTCAAAGGCCGAATCCCCGCCACGCCGCGTCTCTGACACCGCCCGGGAATCCACCCCCGGCACTGTGCAGCCATGCCGCCCCTGTGCCACCTTCCCGGGCACTGTACGGGCACTGTGCGGGCACTGTTTGCTCGCTGTGCGGAGAGGCCGGGGTCATTCCTAAATGCTGTGCTACCTGCTCCCGTCCTTCCCCCACGCTGCGCCCCTCGAAAGGGCATGGGGACACCCTCGAGAGGTGTACGAACAACGACCAAGCGCACGACCAGGACAGCGCGGTGACGCGGGATGAGCAGAGCACGTCTTTTCCGTCACCTCCTCCCCGGTGCGGCCATCCCCGGCACTGTGGAGCCACGCTCGGCGATGTGGAGCCCTGTTCCGACGGGACGCCGCCACGCCAGCCCCTGTACAGCCCAAACACTCCCGTCAGCGAGACCCTCGAATCAATGTGCGGACAGCAACCAGGCGCGAATGCCGACCAGATCACCCTCGAAGCCGCCTCCAGGCAAGCACAGGAGTCGCCACGATGCATACAAGGGCCGGGATTCACCAGGACAACCTTCAAATCGCAGGCACTGTACGCCGGTACTACGACTCTGTTCAAGAAGCCACGCGGCATGCTTGTAGGCTGCCTCCCCTTGGTCTATAAAAGGACGAGGTGGCCGCCCGGCCACGGGAGGAGGAGAACAACGCACTCGCTCGCATTCACACCCACACTCGCGTCGATATTGGCACTCCGCCTCAATCAACTAGCCGGGACTTGGAGGACTCTCCTCCTCTCCCACCTAGCTTGTAGCCCCCCTCTACAGGCACCTCTGGTGCATTGCAATACAGCGCGTACGCGCAACCTGCTGGACGTACGGCCCCGTGGCCGGAACCAGGATAAACCCGTGTCCTTGCATTGCCTAGCACCAACCATCAAGAGACTGATTACAGCGTATTTCACTCGTTAGTGTCGGGGCTAATATCAACACCGACATCACCTACGACGACTTTTTCAAATGCCACCGCGTACACTAGTCGCGCCACTTCACGTGGCATGACTCAACTATTAGTCGCGCCACGGAGCTTGGCGTTGGCGCGACCAAAAGGCTAGTTCTTGGAAATATAGTTTGAGGTGGGTTATTTTTAAAATTTTAGTTTAAAAAGGGTTAAAAAATAAAAAAAATCAAAGAATTGCTCATTTCAAAATATGCATAACACTTGTTAACTCTAAGTGTTTACAATTGTTTGCCAAGTTTGAAAATTTTGTACAACTTTGTGTGTAGCATTGCAAAAACTGAAGTAAAATTGTAACACCAAAGCATTTGAAAACATCACTTTAAACAAACAAATTTACCATTGCAATCAACTCATTAATACAACGACCAAAATTGTGGAAAGGACAAGTCTCTGAGTTACTTTCACGCTGTATAGAATTCAAATGGTAATGCTAGTGCACAAATCTCCTTTACATTGTGATTCTTTTTTTTTCTTTTACACAAAGGGTGACACCATGCACAATGAACAATACATAGGAACAAGAAACAGTCGTCCGAATGGGGAAAGTGAACCGCTTTACAACATTTTTGATCACCTCATGTGAAGGTTACAGACTTGGTTGCTATATATGGAGATGGGCCACATGGGCAGAAGCTCCATACCAGATAGCAGCCAGAAAACCAAACTGATATCAATAACATAGCTCAATGGATTTAAAAAGGGAGCAACCGGCATTACTCAAAATTTCCATTCCTCTTTCCATTACTAAGTGTCGGACATCCTTAACTGAAGCAGCATTCAGAAACCTCATCCGAGCGAGCTCTTGGGGTAAGGAAGGTTACACGCTTCAGGGCAAAAATTATATATACACATCCGGCCACAGACCAATCTCACCTTTCGGAAGCATACCGCACACGGGTCAGTGGGTCACAGCTGCACCCTTACACAATCTTCAGCCAAAGGCTTGAAGCGCAGGAAGCACAAAGGTGCAAGCGCCTTGAATGTTCATTGGTGCTATGGCAGAGCACCATCCTGAGGGTCTCTCGAACTGAAATTATATGCCGAGAGACCTGGTCTCACTATTCACCTTTGATCCTGTAATAGTTGCTAAATTGTCAGTAAATTGTAGTAGAAAAGATGAGGGGAACAACAAAAATGCACACCTTACATGAAAGGAGCACTCGTTGCTAGAGCTGAACTCCTGGAACTCCCTAGCTCAAGTCCACTAGAAGTGCTATATGAGGACAGCAGCTTCCTCTGCATCAAAATACATAGGATACAGTTCAGTTCTTTTTTTTTCCAATTGAGAACAACAGAAATTGCACTCTGGTCAAATGATGGAATTGTACTGTTTGTCATGGTTTAATAGCAGTGCAAATCATTTTCCAGTGCTATGGTGCTTAGCTAACCTGATATAATTAGCACATTGTTCTTTACTGAAGACTAACATTCTGAAGATAATCTGTGCTACCTTGTATGCTTAGCATACATTAATATTGTGTCTTCTCACTTGTGCAATGTGGGCCAGGGCATCAAAAGTTTGAGCTATAAGATAGTGGTCCAAACTTAAGATCTGCCCTACTAATACTGGCATCACAACTGGCAAGCCCAGGTAGAAGCGCCAATCAAGATCACGAACATCAAAGTTCATGAAGGCATACTTCACAAATCACTTGTTATACACACAGCAAAATAGGCATGACATGATGGATGAGGCAGTTCTGAGCACAAATATCATAGAGACATGATGCAAAACAACCAAACACAGCGACGTGAAACAGACAATTAATGAATAATAATAATTGCTAGTAAGTCGAAATACAAAATCATCAACTGGCAGCAAACAATTTAGCAGAGGCATCACCTAAAGACATGTTGTTGAACTACTTACTTGATCTTCAAAATCAGGACTGGTCAAATTGATGGAGAGATTCCTCATCAACAATAATGCCTAATGGGAAATAGACATATATCAATCAATGAACACAGGTAGAGAATTCCAAACCATAATGTTAAGGAAATAACAAATTTCAACATGTGATATAATGTTTTCAACAGAGATAACAGAAAATGATGACTACTAAGAGTCTGTTCGGCAGATCTTCTGCTGATTTGTACGGCAGATTTGTTCTATGCACAAGAAGTCGAAAGAAGACAAGTCCAATAATTGAATGAAGATAGCTTAACTAAATGCCAGGAAACAGTACATAAAAAAGACAAGCAGAACATTGTTTATCTTTTTGTTGTTGTAACTATGAATTTGACAGAAGCCATTATTTTGAAGGAGAAATAGTGCAATACTACTACAGACCAGTTAGGACATAGGGCGTGTTCATAATTACAAAGAAAAAAAGGCATATCCATTACTGACATACCGTTTCAACATCAATTGGATTCATCTCCTTAAGTTTCTGCAGATGACCACTTGTGCTTGGATCAAAAACACTACCTAAGAAGCTGTACACTTGCGCAAAATCCGGCATAACTGTATCACATATTTGAAAGAGAACATTGAATTGTCAATAATGCCACTATGAATAATATGAGCTGATATTTATTAAAGAAAAAACTGCAATATTAGAAATACCAAACTTTGGAAAAAGAATTGAACAAAGAAATGGATTGTGCTGTTTCGTGTTACACTGTATTAATTTGTGTATTTTAAATGTTGAGAATCATCGAGAGATTATTGGAGGTTCAGTTCATTATAAAGAAGGGCAAGTTGTTTCAAGATCGAAGCTTACAAATTCACAAGAAAAGGTGCACAGGTAGTGAGGTAGGATGATCAAAACATAAGTCTTACAAATAGTAGAGATGAAGAGAATCCAATTAATTTTTTTGCATTGTAAGATAATTAGCAGAAATATCATGAGGTACTGACGGCGAAGTGACGGAACTTGGTTTATTTGATTATTTGTTTCACCAGGTTGCCATGTCCTTGGAGGGCCTTCGGTACTGCTTGAGCAAAAATTGTTTGGACCCAGTGTTCCGGGTCCTAAATCTTCTGGGTGAAAGATAAGAATCAGCCGAGGAATATTCCAACAAAAATCTTTTGACAGAAGCAGGACACTGGAATACAAACCTTTCACCATCGATGAGGCGGCAACTGGTGGAATGGAACTAACAGCCCATGAAGAAACAGTTGCATTCATGCCAGAGTTCCTATGGATGGAAGATGAATCTGTCTTGAGTCCATAGTTTGGTTCTGCAAGTCAGCAAGAGGACGTTAAAGTAACTATTTGATATACAAGGTGCTGGTAAATTTGATGCCCCCACAGTGCATGAGAGAGATAGTGCTTGTTTTTCAAAGCCTTCTGAGGATACGAAGTATCACCATTCTTGGAGGCCTTCTGAGGATATGGATGAGCAGCTTTTCGCTTTGGTCGTGGAGGTGGGACATGTTCGCTGGTTCCATTTTTCTGAACCTTCAAAAAATATTTCTGTGCATGGCTCCTTATCTACAAGACCAAAATGAAGTGCCATATGAAAATGGTTCAACGATAGAGTCAATTGATAATGAACAGATAGGAACTTTTGCAACAACGGAATACCTGTATGACAGTCTTGGAGCCAACAAAAGCCTCTATCTTCTTCCAGTCACGGTCAAACCTGAAAAAGAAAAGAAACAAGGTATATACATGAATATTACATGCAACAAGGCATGATATTGCCACAAATAATATGCAAAAGGTTGCAGCCACACGCACTGAAAAAACATCATGCGGAAATAGTGGTACTGTGAACACACGAGGCTACGGGAGTGGGGGGCCAAGAGAATGGCACCATGCACTACAAATTATGATGCTCAAATATGTCCATAGATTCAGGTGTCTCCAATCCGGTCCATGTTAATAATTATAATCAAAATACTATGACTATGAAGCAGAGAATGAGAGCAGTCGGAATATTGCTTATGACCCATGTGTGTGAGTGCATTTCAGAACAGCTATCTGCAAAGCATGTGCTGATAAAGATGCATGAGGTCTTTTCAACTGGATGGAGGAGATGCGTGATTTTTGGATCCTGATTAACTTGTGTCGGTAGGGTAATTGCAAGCACACATGCTTTGCCGGCTTAAGGAATCTAGTGTGTGTGCCCTACCCTCCTGCTATCCAGCCAAATGACACCACCAGTAGGGAGCACTAGAGGCTTCATCAGTTGTAAGTTCCAACATCTGCAAATTGGATGCTTCAACTTAACTACATATTCTTGTGAACCACGGTAGCTCAACACATCTTATTTTCGTATGTTTCACATGAAAAAACTGAAAATTCTTCAGACAGTAAAGTCCTAGGTTGAACAGAAAACAAAGAAACGATGATGCAAAAACTAAAAAAACGCCAAATGGTAGGACACCAGTTGAGTATAGAGCACAAGTGCCTTCATCATTTCAATTTCCAACATCTGAAAATTCTATTTACATATTCTGCTATGAATCACAATAGCTGAACATTAACCATTTCCCCCTACGTTCCACCTAAAGAAAGGACCCGAAATATTTTACTAATAAAGTTCTAGATTGAAATCCTAAATAAAGAAATTAAGTTACAAAAATGAAAGAAAAAACCAAATAAGTAAACAAACATTTAGTACTTCCGCTCCATATCAAGTTTATCAGGAAAAAAATGCGCAGATATTAAAACTTTCCACGACATATAACTATAATAACGCATAAAAAGGGGCAGGAAACATCCAAATCTTTATCTTTAGCCAAAAGAAATAAAAAATACACTGCAAGGTTCAGACTTGCGAACAGCAGCGTCGCGCGCTGCCAAATGCCGAAATCGATCAAACCGCGGCGAAATAGACAAGCCCAAGCCAGGGGGCGCTTACAGCTGCAGGGCCTCGAGGAACTTGTCGTGCTCCTGCTCCGTCCAGCTCTCCCGCGACTTGGTGATGGTGTACGGCTTCCGCACCTTCTTGCTGGCGTCCTCCCCCGACCCGGCCGCGTCGGACTGCGGCTGCGTCGGCGGCGGCGTGCTGGCGGAGACCATCGAAGAGGGAGGGAAGCGGAGAGCCGGCGGGGGATCGATCTCAACGTGCGGCGACGGTCGCGTCGTGCCCTCTCGCTCGCTGGGGAGGGAGGAGGTGGAGGTGGAGGTGGAGGTGGAAGGCCTACGCGCGGCTACGCTTCGCCCGCTGGCTGTGATGAGCAGCTGCCGCGCGGCTGCGGTCCGCGTGGTGTGGCGTTGGCGTGGGGGCGTGGCGAATGGCGATGGGTGGGTGGGGGGTGCTGGGGGCAGTGATCGATGATGTGGGTGGTGCCGTGGTGGCGCCGCGCGTTCCTTTCTCAGCGTTTGGCTGCCCGTTCTCGCGTGGTGCGCGGCGTCGAGGAGCGAGGGCGAGCGTTTGTGGCTGCGCTGCCACTGCCGCCCACTTGCCCGCCGTCCCTCTCGCGCTGTCGCGCTCAGCAGCGCCCTCGCCGGTCGCCAGCTTTAGTTTATAGGCACAAGGTTTGTGTGGCTGCTGTGCGCTCACAGCCGCGGCGTCCCTCGTTTATACTACTACCGGACCAAAGGACACAAATTGACTGCGTTGTAGTATCACTTGTCTGATAATGAATCAGAGCATCAATCAAATCCCTGATAGCATTTCTTCATTTGCCATGCACGCTTGTGCTAGAAATTATGTGGTTCATACAAAATTAAGCATACAGCATCAATTACCTAGTGGAGTTCACAAAAGAAAAAAAAAAGGTTTGCATAGTATTCAGTATTCTCAACAGATAATTAGGTATGAATAGTGTTGAAATAGTGCATTGAGCTGAAAAGTTATAAAAAATGCATATTAAGACACGTGTTGAGAGAAAAAAATATGACTCGATTAAATGAGAATATAACGAGTGAATAGTAGATTAGAGTTCAAACATAATTTGAGAGACTCAGGCACCAAAAGTAAAGCATCATGTCGTAGTTTTCCCATACAAGTAGGGTCCTCTTCCTCTCGTCAGTGTGCCAATTAATTCCGATCGGTACTGGCGTACTGCAACGTTTTCGTCCACGAAGATGAGAGCTTACGAGTGTAAAAGCATTTGAATCGGCTGTTACCCCTAGCTAGTACGGTATAAGTAAGCAACAAGCACGTATCGACAATCACTGTCGGCATTTTCATTTTTTAGAAATCACTGTCAGCATTCAATCGACGATAAAAAAACGTTCGCTGCACACAGTAGTACCTGTATTAGGTAGCCACAGATAATGATAAAAAAACTTATCAATCACTGTCAACCTTTTAATTTACCAAAGAACGAGCCTCCCATGAGGCCATGACAGCCTCACTCGCATTTTTATTACAGAAATCGAGTATGGTCCTAAATGAATCCAGGCAACTTTTACTGTGCACTTTCATGTTCTGGAGATGTATCTGGAATACCTTCTACTTGTTTCACCTTCTTGGCAGAGCTCAAGTTTTTCTACTGTACCTGCGAGAGCCGCCGACTTCGTGGCGTAGACGCGTAGTCAGGCTGACCTTGCACGATGCCGCAATTGTTCAGAAGTCAGATACTGGGCCACCTCGTTGACAATTCCCGGTGGGCCGTTCTTCATGCGTGAGCGCCGCGCAAAGAATTTTTTTATATATTTTTTAAAATCATTTTGCAAAATTATACGACCGATTGAAAATTTATCAGATTTGACCACCAACCGCCGTGCGCCACGGCGGCCGCCGTGGGCCACGACGGTTGTTGGGCTTAACGCCGTGGGCCACGGCGGTTGTGGACAACGGTTGCAGGAGCCGCACGGCGGCAGGCAGCGGCCATGCAACCGTCGTGGGCCTCGGCGGTTGGTTTTTTTAAAAATATTTAGAAGAGAAAACACACATTTGCAATGGCATGTACGGCGCTTGTACAACCCTAACAAAGCGCCTTACGTACTGATAACATGCCTTAGGGAATTTAGAAATTTGATTACAATATTCCTAATTAATCTAGTTGTACGAGAACTGTCCGGAGAGCATAGAGCCGCCGGAGTGTTGCGACGGCATGTAGTAGTACCCAGGTGGGGGTGGAGATGGTGAAGGTGCAGGGGACCAATCTTTCGGAGGGGGGCTGTTCTTCTTGTGGCATTCACAAGTGCAGGTCGAGCATTTGCATCATCGGTCGTCTCCTGCGTTAGACAATGGATCTGGAGAAGCCAGTGCCTTCGACAGCTCCCGCTTCAGGTTGTAGATGACGACGTCCTCGAGGTAGTCGATGTACTATTGATAGGGATCAATAGCTGGTGGATCCACCCATTGCGAGAAACCGCAGTTCTCTGATTGGGTGGAGTACTGCAAAAGGCAAGAAAACGTTAGCAAACCAAAGAAACATGATGAGGAAATTTGTGGACATTGCTTACCCATGCATATGGGCAGTGGCAGAAGCGACGACCGGAGTTGTTCCATCCCTCGTACACTTGCATCACGCAAAACTCACCGTGTGAACACCTTGGCAACACCGTTTGCTTCGGTGTGTAGCTTCTAACATCACGCATCGATCTGAAGTCACTCTTGCCTTTCAGTGGAAAATTGGCTTGGAACTCTTCTGATTGCTGATGCCACAACTCAGGACTGAAACCGTGTTCATCCCCACTCCAGGAAGCCATTGTTGAATGCTGTGAGAAGAAGGCAATGGAGTGAATGGTGGTATATATAGGCAGAAGAAGGAGGTCGGCTTGGTGGTGGGCCCTTCGATCCGTGGGAAGGGAAACGAAGCAGTGACTCGGAGAAAACACACCCTAGTACTAGGGCACTGTCGCATTGTGGGTCAGTCGATCCGTGGGAGGGGAACGCGTCAGTGACTCGGAGGAAACACAACTACTCTGCATATGACAGTCACTGTAACGAAACACACGTAACGGAGAAAAGACACTCTAATGCAGTTCGATTAAAGTTCTTAACGATACAAACCGAGGACCCTAGTTGACGATGTCATGAAATCCGAAATTATTTGATACAGTCCGACTAATACTCTAGGTCTACTGAGTACAACGGGGGTATTTCCCCTTCCTGATGGCATCTGGCCCAGCTTCCTTAGCCCGGCGAGCTCTCTCCCTCTTCCTCTCTCTATCGGCTTCACGGGCCTGGGCCGCTTCACGTTCTCTCATCTCCTGGCGATGGCGCATTTCCTTCTGCTCATCCTTCTTTTTTTCTCTCTCTTTTCCCACTCAACCATGCGCAACCACCTCTCCCTAGCATCACGGGCAGCTCCCTCGACGTACCTCTTGTCGAAGTCGGACTGCTCGGTATCTAGCCACTGCATGAAATCACAAAGAGGAGGTGGAGTCTTTTTTCCAAAGACACGTCAGCAAATAATAAAACACAAATGACAAATGAATAATCGAGAAATGTAGTAATTCCTTACTTTGGCTCTAAGGTTGCGGTCGAATGGCTGGATCGGGTCGTGCGCATAGTTGGCGCACATGAAGAACCTCATCCCGTAGGCGTACCCCAGAATCTTGCACCTAACAAGCTTGCAATTGTCACCGCAGAAGCACATAGGAGTGTCGATCCCCTTTGGCACCTCGACATTGTCCTTGCTCTTGGTGAGGAACTCCAAGTCCAACTCAGGACCTGAGGAGGCCATTGCAAATCTGCAAAACAAGATGAGAACAATCATAGGTAAAATAATACAAATGAATCAACATAATTAAGATGACACGAAAGAGAAGTTCAATTATTACAATACAATACCATGCAAAAATTTGTACGAGAAATAATAGTTCAAATATTACAAATTCCAAAATTAAATGTCCTAACATTACAAGCAACTATGATCATCTGAATCCTGCGTTGGTCCTACGCCCACATCCACGTTCGCGTCCACGTCCGGATGGGGGTTGGGATGGTCCTGAAGTTGCTGATGAGCCCACACTGGCCGTAGTTGGTGCGTTGCAAGCATAATTTGGAGCTGTGCACCTCTTGTACGTGTGCCCTGTGTTGTCGCACTTGTAGCACATCACTACTGCAGCTCCAGCTTCTGCTTCATCCATGTTGTTCCTAATCCTCTTCTTCTTCCGTCTTCCAACACCTTGGCACCACTGAGGATCTGGATTTGGTATGTGCACAGCATTTTCTTTGGGATTCTCAGTAAAAGTACCCTGCACGAGGTAGCCCTGAATTGTTCCTTTGCGTAGTACCATGGCACGTACCTATGGTAGCTGAATTGTTGAAGTTCATAGCATACGGCGATCACATGTGAGCAGGGGATGTGTAGTAGTTGCGGCTTCCAGCATGTACATCTGCATATTTGGTTGTCAAGTTCAGCAACTTGTTGCGTCTTTTCACGCGAAAGGCCTAGGCGCATTTTCCCTTTGCACTCAACCTCATAGCTCCACATAATTTCATTGTCAGCAGACTGGTACAAAGGCTGCGCTGTGACCTTGTGAAGAAGTTCTTTTCCCTGAGCCTTGGTCAAATACTCAGTCATTTTGGTGCAGTATCTCATTTGAGTGTTCCTCAGAACCTCATCCGCTATCTTGCTCCTTTGGTGAAAATATTGTATTGTACGATACATAAAGAACTCAATGATGACAACTAGAGGAAGAGGTCTTGAACCGCGAAGCACACAGTTGTAGACCTCAGCAAAATTAGTGGTCCTTATCCCATGCCTTGCTCCGCCCTCATCAAACATGAGACACCACTTTTCCTTAGGCTCATTCTAAATCCACTGGCTGAAGGTCTTCACAACACGCCCTCTTCTGCGCCTTACTTGAGGGCCATCTAATCCCACATCCTCGAGAGAAATTGGCTCCTCGCCAGGTTCAGGATTCACTGGCCTCTTTGCTATCTCCTCTGATGCATTCTTTGTCAGGTCATCTAATTTCTTCCAGATGGCATCGAACTTCTTCTGCTGAGTCTGCTCACACAATCGCTCAAACAATTTAGACAGGGTCTTGTTCTTGAACTGGCTGTGGAAGTTTGCTTTCATGTGCCTAATGCACCACCTGCTCTTAACATCTGGCCACAATGGAACTCTGTATCGCTCTTGGCTGCTCTCTTTGATGTCATTGATTGCTTGCAAAATACCTTTGTGCCTATCGTGTATGACACACACATCCTACACATCCTGGACCACCATGTTCTTCAACCTCTCAAGGAACCAGTACCAACGGTCACCGTTCTCCCCCTTCGCAAATGCAATGGTCAAAGGAAGCAACTGATTGTTACTATCAGCTGCCACAACTGTCAGGATTGTTCCTTTGTATTTGCCTGTGAGAAAAGTGCCATCTATGCAAATGACCGGTCGGCACAGTTTGAAAGCCTCAATGCAGGCACCCAATGCCAAGAATGACCGCTGAATCACAAGCTTGCCTGGTTTCTCCTCACAAGCATAGTCCTTGATGTCATAGTAGCTGCCAGGATTCATCTGAACTATTGTGTGTAGCAACCTAGGCAAATTGTGGTAGGATGCTTCATAAGTACCCCACCTATGCTCCAATACCTTCTTCTTTGCTTGGTATGCCTTGCCGTAACCGATGGTGTACCCGAATTTCTCCTCAATTGCACCGATAATTGCCTTCGGCTCATACGAAGTACATTTCACAATGGTAGGGTACAGGTGGCTTGCAACAAAATCTGCTGAAATGTTTCGGTGCCTTGCATCAATACGATCAAGGGTACAAGTGTGACCCTTCACTTCTTTCACCTGTAAGTAATTATCCCACTTCCCCATATATGCATACACTCAAAAAGAACAATCCTCCTTCTTGCAACACACATCATATATCCTCGGAGAGCTCTTCACTACCCTGAACTCCCTGTGTAGAGTCAAGGTGGACCACTGCTTCACTGCATCCTTCACATGTACAGTACTGGGGTACATAGCGCCTACTGTAACCTCATTCTCCGTGTACTCCCATGACACATTCTCACCACTATTAATAGTACACTGTGAGAAATCGTAGTTCTGCCAATCCCAGGGCACATAATCCTCAGACTGATCATCATCATCATCATCATCATCATCATCATCATCTTCTTCTAAAGAGTCCTCTTCCAATGCACGTTCATCAGCTTCTAACTCTCTCTGATATTATCTCATCACCTCTGGGTTTCCTTCTCCCTCATCAATAAAACCAGTGACAACAAAACCTCTAGATCATCCTCTTGTTGTTCCCCTTTGTGACAACCCGCCCGAGAAAATACCGTACTATCGCCTAAACCAATCCACTTTGGTTATTAAGCGACAATAAAGTACCATCCCGTCGTAAGTTGCCGGGTCAAAGCCCGGTAAATCACTTGGATAACAAACAGAGGATCGAACATATGCATTAAAACTCACACGAAGGCGAGTCCAGAGTACAAACACAAATTAACTCCAATTTTGCCCCGAAGGGTTTAATTATTACAAACCATGGTTCATGATATGATAAGTAAAGGTTCAGAGTTCGAAAACAGCGGAATAATAAACTAGCGATACAGTAGACATCACCGGAGGCCTTCCGTGATGCCATTACTCGTCATCATCCACCCATTCCAGCTCCCAGCCGGGAGGAATCTCTCCAGGCCAAACAACACCTGCAACAACATTTTTATAGCAAGGCTGAGTATACTAATACGCAGCAAGACTTAACCGTCGGGTGATAACTACATCACCAAACTCTAGACATGAGTGACTTTTTGGGCGGTAGGTTCTTTTGCTGAAAAGCAACAAAGAGTAGGTCCTTACTTTCAACATTTTAGCTCCAATTCTAGTTAATTGCCATTTCTAAGTGAGCCAACTATTGCAATCGAGAATTGTACAAAACAATTAATCTATGCAGCAATATTCACATAGATCCATCATTAGGGATATCATGGCCAGTTGATTAAGCAGTCTCAGATAACGGTGAGAGGCCGACAATCGATTGATTAAACCCTTGCAAGGTAAACCTAAACACACGGAGCAGTGCCCTCACAAAGTGGGCACCGACCAGGCGGTTCTCGTCGATCTTCGGTTCGGGATAAGGATTACAGTCCCGGGTACAAGGCTATCTGGTATGCCCCCACACAGTGCATCCAGCCTCACACATGTACCCACCTCTCGGTTGCAAGTCGGGCAGGTGACTACTCAAGATTAGTAACAGCAAATCACTTGCCGCCTCAATCGGGTACTAGGCTTACTGGTCCCATTCCCGACAAGTGCTTAGTACGTTCAAAAGCTTAGCCCACGAAAGCCACTGGACCGGAGTCCAAATCCCATGCTCTTACCACATGAGCAATCCATTTATAAAGATCTTATGATTCCAACATAAGAACCTATTCTCGCGAGTGACGAACATCACTCGACTTTTACCGGGTCCTATAGCATAGCAACTATCGACCTAGCATCCTAGTAGAAGAGCATAGGTACCTAGGGATCATGCATCTACGGTTTCAATTCAACTCCTGAAACATAAATGCACAAACATAGCAAAGGTAATTGCATAATTTCAAAAAGAAGGTTAATGATCCGGGGCTTGCCTTCGTTGGCAAGGTTGGCCTTGGGCCCTTCTGGACTTGGGTCCAGGTCCTGAGCTACGTCCACGTACTGCAGCTCACCGTCAGCACCTTCGTCTCCTCCTTCCGGCACGAGCGTATAGCTACCGTTGGGAAGATCTACACGAGGATGCATATGCAAGATTTAATTGACGGTTTTACTTTAATTAATTAGAAAACAACATATGACAACCATGGGGTGCATGGTTGACCACATTCACCTAGATAATAATACATTCAGCATACTTTTCCAATAAAGGAACAATATGCTGTGCTTTATTATTTATTCTTTTTGATAGTGCCTGTGTACGCATTTATGCAAATTAATTAATTTAAATTCACAAATAGCAAAGGGAGTGGTCTCAACCTTCTTAGCATGTTTCACATCACATTCATAAGGTCATTAGGTGTGGTGTTGGTGATTTTCCAATTTAACTTAATATTAAGCTTCAATTAGCCTCCATTGCTTTTATTCATAAATAAATTCGTAAAATTCAGTGGGTGACATTTATTAGACTCTTTATCTCTATACAAAGCCACTGAACACAAGACCACACTTGATTGAGCTATAAATTAATTATACCGAAAAAGAAAACTTTCTAGCTACCAAACAAGAGAAATGCATATAAAAATAATTAAGCAACAAAAGGATCCCAACTTTCTCTCACTGATTCTCCGGTCCAAAACTGAGCTATGCAACCAACATATACATCTAGGTCTACTATAGATCTTGAGTTATGCAATACATTGAAAATTAAGCATAAATCAAGAATAAATGTTTCTGACAAATATAAAATCATGATTAATTCACCAGAGGTGTATTTAGGCATAAAAAGATCATATCCAGAAGTTGGGCACAAAAACATATTTATTTTAAGCTATAAAAATCATTTGGACAGATTCAACTTAAATACAAAATAAATCATATTAAAAGATTTACTC
This sequence comes from Cenchrus fungigraminus, assembly GCA_036936925.1. Lineage (NCBI taxonomy): Eukaryota > Viridiplantae > Streptophyta > Magnoliopsida > Poales > Poaceae > Cenchrus > Cenchrus fungigraminus. The sequence continues at coordinate 14,533,850 of CM072772.1, read as the reverse complement.
AGTAACTTTGTGCAAATTTTGGTGCAGAGCCTAGACAAGGCATTACTCACAGCATATCCAAAATTCAGCTTGAGAGCACTTGTAGATTTTGAACTACAGCTGATCACTAAACTGATTCCAATTTTTCATGCAAAATATATCAGTCAAAAGTATGGTCATGCCTTGTGAAAGTTGTAGATTTAGTCACAAGGAAACCAACAAAATTGGTTTGGCATTTTTCTTATATTTCTATGATTTTCTACGGATTTTACAAGATTCAGCCAAAATCAACAAAACTATAAGAATCTTTTCACTCTCAGGCCCCTGGAAGTTTTCAAACTCTTACAAATATGCCCCTAGTTCGCATTAAAGTCCCTGGAACTAATTTGGACCTCGCAATTAGGTCCTTGGGAGGCGGCCGCCGGCGGGGACGTCCGAATCCGGCGAGGTCTCGCCGGAGTTCGGCCGGGGAAGGGGTGGAGCACGACTAGGAGCTCACCGCGGGTCTGCTGGTGGCCAGAGTTGGGGCGGAAAGGTCGCCGGCGAGTGGGTACGGTGGAGCCAGGCGGCGGCGGCCGCCGCGGAAGTGGCGGCTTCGGTGAACTCTCGGTCGGGGAGTGAGAACAGGCGGTGTGGGAAGCTCCAAGGGATCCTAGGGGAGGCGCCTGGGTGGTTGGGTGGCACCGAGAGCGAGTGGAGGGAGGAGCTCGAGCTCGGCGGTGGCAATGGCGTCCGGCGGCGGGCGTGCTCGCGCGAGGAGGCACGGCGGGGCCTTTTATAGGCCAGCGAGCGTGCAGGAGCGTGGAGGCTTCGCCTCGAAGCAAGAGGAGGCGAGGAAGGGGGGCCCGGCTGCGGCAGCGCGCATGAGGACACGGCCAGCGGGCGGCGCGCCAGGGGCCGGCGCGGGCGTGCGGCGTGGGCAACGCGTGACGAGAGCGCGAGCTCCAAGGCAAGGGCTCGGGCTGCGTGCGGCCAGGGGAGGCGCAGTGGCCTCGGGATGCGCGGTAGGCGTGGGGGGCGGCGGACGCCGAGGCGGCATGGGCGCCACGCGGCGGTGCGCGTGGGCGCGCTCTGGAGCGCGGTGCGCGGCGCGGCACGACGTTGACAGCTCCCAATTTCATTTAACACTGCTTGACCAGCCAGAACTCAAAATTTTCAAACAAAACTTCAAGAACTTTGAATACCAAAGTTGTAGAGCATCTATAGGAGATCATTTTTTGTAAAGGCCGACCTATGTTTTGATCAACCGTTTGAGCATGAACTGCTGGCAAATATGATGTCTTTCTCGGCTCAAGTGAATAGTACTCAGCTGCAGTTGACCAAGTTTTTCTCCATTTTCCACCCCAAATTTGAAATGCCACCCAAAAGCAAAGTTGTGTCCCTCGAAAAACTGGACAACTTTTGTATTGGGAGAATTTGAAGTGTTTAGGTGAAATTCGGAGAACACGGCAGAAGTTCTAGAGAGGTTCAGGGGTTTCAAGGGTGTTGACTAGGGTTTGACTAGATCTTTGACCAAGGGTGTGTGTTGACTTGATTAACATGATCACTAGTGATTGTTGGCTAGGTTTTCGAGGTGATGACCCAGGTTGACCAAGGTTTGACCAAAGTCAACGTGTTTGACTCGGTTGATTAGGTCATTAGCACTAATGATGCTAATTAAAAAAAACCTGGGGCGTCACAGCCTACCCCCCTAAAAAGAATCTCGTCCCGAGATTCGAAAGTAAAAGACGAAAGTAGGGAGGTGTTTTCGGATAGAGACGTTACCCATGAAGTTGAGCTGGCCCTGCTTTACTTGAATCGTGGGCTTCTTGCCATGATTGCCCTTATCTGCTCCGGGGCTTTGATTCTGCTGTTGGGGCTTGTGCTGCTTAGGGTTCGGGCACTCATTTGCATAATGCCCGGGCTGTCTACAGTTGTAGCAAATGCAGGGTGGAAGTTCCTTAGGCTTGGAAACTTGTTGTTGTTCCTTCCGGTACTAGAAATTTCCCGAAGGCTTATTCTGGGACGGGGTCACTCTCCAGTGCCCAAATGAAGAGGATTGGGACGACCCATGAGTATTCTTCTTGACAAAGCAGAACTTCTTGCCCGATCCACTTCCCGAAGAAAAATCGGCTTGTCGCTTCCTATCTTTCTGTGCCTTCTTCATGGCATCCTCCTGAGAGATAGGTTTGGTTACCAACTCATGATAACTATTGGGCTCCAGCAGATTTAGCCTTTCGTACAAGTCACCATTAAGACCATCACGGAAACGTTCCATCTTCTTGTCATCGGTGTCCACATGATGTCCTCCGTACTGGTAGAGACTGTTGAACTTCTGAGCATATCGATACACGGTATCGACTCCCTGCTTGAGAGCCAACAACTCTTTCATCTTTCTATCCATGAGTCCTTTAGGGATATGGTGGTCCTTGAAGGCTTGCTTGAATTCAGCCCAAGTGACTTCGTGTCCAGCAGGTTGCATGGACTTGTAATGTTCCCACTACATCAGAGCTTCACCACGAAGCTGCAAGGTCGCAAAGTTGGCCTTGCGCTCCTCAGAGCAAGGCAGGGTAAACACAGAAAATTTGGCCTCTATGGCCCTGACCCATGCATCAGCTTCAAGGGGTTCTTCTGCCTTAGTAAACGTTGGGGGCTTCATCCCAAGGAACTGGGTGTAGGTGGTGACCGTATGCGGTCCATCCTGATTAGCCCCATGTGGAGGTCTCTGCTGCAGCTACTGGGCCATCTGCTGCTGCGTCTGTAGGATCTGGTGCAACACTTCGGTTTGCATTGCCATGAATGCCTCTGCCGGCGTCATGGGCGGCGGCGGTGGTAGGTCACCACTACCCGACGCACCAAAACCGTTAGGAGAGCTACGTGTCGGTCCCACCATCTGAAATTTTGAGTTTTCATTAAACACACATTCATAAGCTTGCTCATAAAAATTAACAAGTAGAATATGCACGACGAAAACTCATTCATGGCAAGTTTTTTTCGAAACCGGACAGCACAGCGGTCATAAGCATAAAATTCATAAGTCTCTGCTCATGTACCGAAAAATTCTCATTTTTGGTCAGAAGGTGTATGATTTCAGAGGCTCCAAAGTTGGTATTCAACTCCGAGGCAAACTCCGAAGTTAACATGCCTGAAAAGTTCCATCACCGAGGTTTTGTCTAGCTGGTTTGGACAGCGAGGAGGGTTTCACTAAAGATTTCATAACTCCTGGTAGGAACGTGCAAAAATGCTGAAATTTGGTAAACACGGTCGTCATAAAATTCTGGACAAGTTTGGTATTCATCATGGAACTCAGATCTGACCACAACTAGCTTAAATAATTCCTTTACAAGAATCACTGCAGGAAGATGTTCAACCAAAGCATTACATCGATGCCAAGTTTTGGGATCACCATAGTAATACATGGGGGTTACAATGCAACCTAGCCGCACAAGAGGAAACTCCTAGTTCAACCTACCACAAAAACTAACCAAAAAGCGGCTGCACCCACTAGGGATTCCTTCCTACTACCACACTCGTACAACTCCGTACTTTAATACAAGCATACCAACTTCCATCTAGACGACAAGCTAGTCTTAGGTTTACTTCCTACTGGTTTGGCCTTCCTAAGCCGAAGAAAGGCTCAAGGTGAAGCAGGTCCAGACTCTACTCCAGATTCTCCTTGAATGTCCTCAGCATCTCCTTCTTCTTCTGGTCTGGGAAAGACAGGTTCTGGAGGTGGGGCTGCTATCGCTTCCAGTTGATTCTCTAGTTAGAGCATATATTGGTCATTATGCTCTAAAATGAAATTCTGCTCATGAATAACTTCACTCAATTCTCGTATTTTTGCCTTATCCTTGCGTCTTCTCTTCTTGAGAGTGGCTATCATTGCTCGGGCTTCCTTCAACTCTTGGGTGGTACTTTCCACTTCTTTAACTCATTGCCTATAAATTTGGCGTCTATAGAATGCACTTTCTCCCACCATCAGTTGATATGAATCCAACATAGCTTTGGAGAAACGGACTGAGGTAAAAAGGTCAGGACTATAGTGAGAGTTGCCCTGAGCGGAGAGAAAACTTCGCGTTCGACCCATGGTCCAGGGTGTCACTCAGGTAAAGGAATCACTTTGGCTGCAGTGCTAGCTACCGAGTCAGGATGTTTCCCACAAAAAGTTGTGAGCGCTTCAAGAGCAGCCTTTTGCACAGTGTCAGCCAGGTTCAACCCTTGTGCCTTACTCTCCCATGCTTCCCAAGCAGGATTTGTCGGGCACACGGGGACTTTCACCTTCACTTCGCAACGAAGGAGCTGGCCTGTGGTCATGAGCTCACGTGCCAAGTATTCTGGATAAGCGGTGTACCCAAAGTCCTTCAGGGTGTCCCACAAGAGCGTAGGGAATCCACCCTCCTCGAGGTAGTTCACGAGAGTCCATGCTTCCGCATCAGCTGACGCAGATCCAATGTTGTCCATCTGGACATAACGACAAAAGTGAGAACCAGACGGATGTGAGTGTACAAGGATAGATTCGGTCAACGATAAAAAAAAAGTATGTGGTTAAGAAATGGGGTAGCCATTGGTACGAACATACAACTTGGCAAAGTTCTGGCAGTTGTGAACAAAAATTCATAACTTAAAAATCAGAGTCCCAAAAATTTTCAAATTTCTGTAGCAACTCAGCAAGGTTATGAGGCACATTTTTGGTATACAAAGATTGATCTAGAAAGGTTAGGAAGGTGCTTCAATTAAGCAAGGTTTCGGATTAGGTTCCCGGAAAAACAGCAGGATAGAGGTTCACTAATCTGAGCATAACTTGAGGTATACACAAGCTATGACCGTGAATTTTTGCAAGCAAAAACTAGATTAGACATGGAGCAACTTTGGTATAGATTATCTAGTCAAATTAATTTTTGAACAGGGTGCAAAAATTCAAGCAAACAGACCTATCAATTTTTGGACAGCAACTACATCTATGCATGAGAGGCTATGCAAAGAAATCACACACTAGCAAAATTTCACCTAGAGAGCACACAAAACATGTATGGGTTCAGTTTTAAGTTTCTACAATTTTTAACATGATGCACGACGTCCTATTCGTCCTCACAAGGCGATCAAGCCAAAAATTGAAGTTGGTGCCGGTGGCAAGGCATATACGCGTTTCTCCCTATAATAACTAGTCGAGAACTAGTCGATGCTCACTTAGCGACTTACGAAACGTAGTTAGTGTACCTGCAGAAAATCACAGAACACATCGAACCTTTTGTGCCAGCACTCACGAAAGCGTCCACATACATTACCGTTCACTATAGAAACGGCACACATGCGTTTACCGCTGCATGGACAGCGTCCAACCTCAGACACCCTCCGTTTGAATGGAGTGTATCCTTGCCTCGCATATTCGTAATGCGGAACGCACACGTATGGCAAAACGTGGTGACATCACAACTGTCACACCTGTTTTTCCGAAGAAAACCGAATGCATCTCATATGTGTGCCAGGATCAGAATTTCACACATATGATAGACTCATGAGTGTAATATCACAAAACAATGCTCAAAACATACAGAAAAGGTTTATTAACTTTTATTACACTCACGAGGGTAGACACGAAGGTCTTTACATGAACAACGATAACTATGACGATGCGACTCCATCTTCATCTTCCACAGGCATCTGACTGGTGGATCGCATGCCTCAGAACTCCTCGTAGTCGCTGAAGTACTCCACTCCAGGGTTCTTCTCTGAACAGCGTAAGCAAGGATGAGTACACTTATGGTTGGTACTCAGCAAGGCCACAGAAATAACTGGAAAGCAAATTAAGTCTACCTTTAAGTTCATTAATCATGTGAGGGTCCAGGCCGCTCTTGACCGTGAGCACGGCTGATCGATCAGTTTTACACTCTGCAGAGGTTGCACACTTTCACCACAATTCGCGTAAAAGTTCCAAAGAACTTTGAACCCAACCATGCGTGTGCTGATCAGGCACAATACCACACTTCCGAGGTGTGATTGCATAGGGACGCTACGAAGCCTTTACAAAGATATGCAAAAGCACCAACAACCCACGACAGTTACAGCTCAGGGCGGACCATAACCCTCACTAGTGGTCAGCACCTTAGCAAAGGCTGCTACCCCAAAAGAACCGGGCTATACCCCTGCAACCCGCAGCCCCCTGTGTTCCTTTCGGATAAGGTCATCAATACATTCGCACACCTAATTAATTGGCTAAGCCAGAGCCATGTGGGCTGTGGTTGCACTGTTTTCCTGGGTGGTTCTCCATGTTCCGATTAATTTATAGTATTCTTGTATTAAAGCATAGGTAGAAGGGTGGTTAGGGTCACTTGCCTTTTTCCAACCAAAAGTTACTTTCCTTTTCTTCAAACTACTGCACTTGTTCTTCCTCGAACGGCGTGTTGTCTACGATCATACAAGAAAACATACGATAAATAAAACAGTACATCAAACATTACTAAAAGACTACAACACACCTATAAAACTAACGTGCTTTTTGAGACGATCGCGTGGACACCAAGAACGCTTAAAACGGAGCTAAGACGGAAAAGATGTCACTTAAACAATGTTCAGGGGCTAGATTGTGAAGGAAACAAACTTCCAGGGGCTTATTTGCAAGAAACCAGGGACTTAAATCTAATTATGTATAAAAACCGGAGGGCTATGGTGCAAAACAGAGAGCTAAGGACGGCGGAAGGGGTAACTAGAAAGATCAGGGGTCTATTCATAAAAGAAAGGACTTAACTGAAAGGCTTTTATATAGGTGGAAGGGCATTTCTGTGATATTAGAAACTGTAGGGGCCTTTTTGTAAAGTGGCAGCGGAGGGGCTGGGTTGACCGTTACGGCTTGGATTGACTGGGGGGTTTGGGACGATCTGAACCGCACATCGCGCGATGGACGGCTGCGGTCGGCTGCACGCGGCCAGGCGGCGGCGGGCTCGCCAGAAGCTCGCCGGCGACGCTCAATCTCGAGCATCCGGCCTCGGATTTCGACGGGAACAACTCGAAAACGAAGCATAGGGGCTCACGAACTTACCTAGGGACTTGGGACGACGAGCGAAGTGGAGGAGAAGGAGATCGGGCGGGCGGTGCTCCGGCGGGTGGCGGCGCTCCGGTCTTCAAGCTGCTGCTGCGCTGCATGAGCGGGAGGAGGTACGGGTGGAGGCGGGCTCGGGATCCGCCTTTTATAGGTGGAGAAGGGAGGGGAGGGGGCGCCTAAGGCGGTGGGGGAGGGCTCGGTGGCCGGCGGCCACCATGAATGGCCGGAGGCGGTGGAGCCGAGTGGGAAGGCGGTTTCAGGAGAGGAAGGGGATAGGGCGGCGCGGGGGTGAGTGCGCGCTGGCACATTGATGGCGAGTTCGGTGGGGAAAGGGGAAGAGCGGCGGGATGGCAGCGCGGCCATGGGGGGTGCCGGCCGGCTGGAGGTAGGGGAGGCGCCTGACAGGCGGGCCCCACCTGTCGGCGTGTGAGAGAGAGGGAGAGGGAGGGATGGGCCGCGGAATAAGCTGGGCCGCGATGGAACTGGGCCTCGGTGGAAAAAAGAAAAGGAAGGAGAGAGGGAGAAGGAGATGGGCCGGCGGGGTGGATCGGGCCAGGCTAGGCCATGCAGAGGATAGCGGGAAAAAGAAAGAAAAGAAAAGGGAGTTGGGCCAGAAGAGATGGATGGGCCGGCTTGGTTGAGAAGAGAGGAGGGAAAGATAGGGAGAGAGTTCGGGGTGGTTTTAAGGACTTTAAACTTTTGATCTTTTGTTTTTTTTAAAAAACACACAACAACAAACAAAACCAATGCAAAGGCATGAATGCATCAAACACTTGGTAAATTCTAAATTTAAATGTGGTTTAAATTAATTAAAGGCAAATTTATTTAGTCAAATTTATTAAATCCTTAGAAAAATAAAAACTAAACCATGTTGCTAGCATTTTTTTATTGTGATGAAATTTTCAGGTGTTACAACAACCCATGACACGTTCATCTTGAATAGAGCATGCCATCCTTTCGTATGACTCGCATACGAAAAGCGCACGTATAAGACACGTGGGCATCCAACCGAGAAGATAGGATCCGTGGAATGGATTGCCCTATCGAGCCTCACATACTCGTGATGCGGCACAGCACACGTATGAAACACGTGGCTTAAGAAGTGCTGGAAGTTAGTAAAATAAACCATAGATTTATAAGCCACCTGAAAGAACCAAAAATTCCCTCTAGGGCCCCTCGGTCTATTTCCATCCTTAACAGACCAACGTATTTTGCAAATACAAACAATCTTGGCAAGTTTTAATCAAAAACATGTGATTAAGATTGTTAATTAAACTCCATTGCATATTAATCACTTTGGTACCAGCTGTGACAACCCGCCCGAGAAAATACCGTACTATCGCCTAAACCAATCCACTTTGGTCATTAAGCGACAATAAAGTACCATCCCGTCGTAAGTTGCCGGGTTAAAGCCCGGTAAATCACTTGGATAACACACAGAGGATCGAACATATGCATTAAAACTCACACGAAGGCGAGTCCAGAGTACAAACACAAATTAACTCCAAATTTGCCCCAAAGGGTTTAATTATTACAAACCATGGTTCATGACATGATAAGTAAAGGTTCAGAGTTCGAAAACAGTGGAATAATAAACTAGCGATACGGTAGACATCACCGGAGGCCTTCCGTGATGCCATCACTCGTCGTCATCCACCCATTCCAGCTCCCAGCCGGGTGGAATCTCTCCAGGCCAAACAACACCTGCAACAACATTTTTATAGCAAGGCTGAGTATACTAATACTCAGCAAGACTTAACCATCGGGTGATAACTACATCACCAAACTCTAGACACGAGAAGCTTTTTGGTTGGTAGGTTCTTTTGCTGAAAAGCAACAAAGAGTAGGTCCTTACTTTCAACATTTTAGCTCAAATTCTAGTTAATTGCCATTTCTAAGTGAGCCAACTATTGCAATCAAGATTTGTACAAAACAATTAATCCACGCAGCAATATTCACATAGTTCCATCATTAGGGATATCATGGCCAGTTGATTAAGCAGTCTCAGATAACGGTGAGAGGCTGACAATCGATTGATTAAACCCTTGCAAGGTAAACCTAAACACACGGAGCGGTGCCCTCACAAAGTGAGCACCGACCAGGCGGTTCCCGTCGATCTTCGGTTCGGGATAAGGATTACAGTCCTGGGTACAAGGCTATCTGGTATGCCCCCACACAGTGCATCCAGCCTCACACATGTACCCACCTCCCGGTTGCAAGTCAGGCAGGTGACTACTCAAGATTAGTAACAACAAATCCCTTGCCGCCTCAATCGGGTACTAAGCTTACAGGTCCCATTCCCGACAAGTGCTTAGTACGTTCAAAAGCTTAGCCCACGAAAGCCACTGGACCGGAGCCCAAATCCCATGCTCTTACCACATGAGCAACCCATTTATAAAGATCTTATGATTCCAACATAAGAACCTATTCTCGCGAGTGACGAACATCACTCGACTTTTACCGGGTCCTATAGCATAGCAACTATCGACCTAGCATACTAGTAGAAGAGCATAGGTACCTAGGGATCATGCATCTAGGGTTTCAATTCAACTCCTGAAACGTAAATGCACAAACATAGCAAAGGTAATTGCATAATTTTAAAAAGAAGGTTAATGATCCGGGGCTTGCCTTCATTGGCAAGGTTGGCCTTGGGCCCTTCTGGACTTTGGTCCAGGTCCTGAGCTACGTCCACGTACTGCAGCTCACCGTCAGCACCTTCGTCTCCTCCTTCCGGCACGAGCGTATAGCTACCGTCGGGAAGATCTACACGAGGATGCATATCCAAGATTTAATTGACGGTTTTACTTTAATTAATTACAAAACAACATATGACAACCATGGGGTGCATGGTTGACCACATTCACCTAGATAATAATACATTCAGCATACTTTTCCAATAAAGGAACAATATGCGGTGCTTTATTATTTATTCTTTTTGATAGTGACTGTGTACGCATTTATGCAAATTAATTAATTTAAATTCACAAACAGCAAAGGGAGTGGTCTCAACCTTCTTAGCATGTTTCACATCACATTCATAAGGTCATTAGGTGTGGTGTTGGTGATTTTCCAATTTAACTTAATATTAAGCTTCAATTGGCCTCCATTGCTTTTATTCATAATTAAATTCATAAAATTCAGTGGGTGACATTTATTAGGATCTTTATCTCTATACAAAGCCACTGAACACAAGAGCACACTTGATTGAGCTATAAATTAATTATACCGAAAAAGACAACTTTCTAGCTACCAAACAAGAGAAATGCATATAAAAATAATTAAGCAACAAAAGGATCCCAACTTTCTCTCACTGATTCTCTGGTCCAAAATTGAGCTATGCAACCAACATATACATCTAGGGCTACTCTAGATCTTGAGCTATGCAATACATTGAAAATTAAGCATAACTCAAGAATAAATGTTTATGACAGATATAAAATCATGATCAATTCACCAGAGGTGTATTTAGGCATAAAAAGATCATATCCAGAAGTTGACTACAAAAACGTATTTATTTTAAGCTACAAAAATCATTTGGACAGATTCAGATTAAATACAAAATAAATCATATTAAAATATTTACTAAGTAACTTTGTGCAAATTTTGGTGCAGAGCCTAGACAAGACATTACTCACCGCATATCCAAAATTCAGCTTGAGAGCACTTGTAGATTTTGAACTACAGCAGATCTAGGCTAAACTGATTTCAATTTTTCATGCAAAATCTATCAGTCAAAAGTATGGTCATGCCTTGTGAAAGTTGTAGATTTAGTCACAAGGAAACTAACAAAATTGGTTTGGCATTTTTCAGATTTTTTTATGATTTTCTACAGATTTTACAAGATTCAGCCAAAATCAACAAAACTATAAGAATCTTTTCACTCTCAGGCCCCTGGAAGTTTTCAAACTCTTACAAATACGCCCCTAGTTCGCATTAAAGTCCCTGGAACTAATTTGGACCTCGCAATTAGGTCCTTGGGAGGCTGCCGCCTGTGGGGACGTCGGAATCCAACGAGTTCTCGCCGGAGTTCGGCCGGGGAAGGGGTGGAACGCGACTAGGAGCTCACCGCGGGTCTGCTGGTGGCCGGAGTTGGGGCGGAAAGGTCACCGGCGAGTGGGTACGGCGGAGCCAGGCGGCAGCGACCGCGGAAGTGGCGGCTCCGGCGAACTCTCGGTCGGGGAGTGAGAACAGGCGGCGTGGGAAGCTCCAAGGGATCCTAGGGGAGGCGCCTGGGTGGTTGGGTGGCACCTGGAGCGAGTGGAGGGAGGAGCTCGAGCTCGGCGGTGGCAATGGCGTCCGACGGCGGGCGTGCTCGCGCGAGGAGGCACGGTGGGTCCTTTTATAGGCCAGCGAGCGTGCAGGAGCGCGGAGGCTTTGCCTCGAAGCAAGAGGAGGCGAGGAAGGGGGCCCGGCTGCGGCAGCGTGCGTGGGGACACGGCCGGCGGGCGCGCGGCGTGGGCAACACGTGGCGAGAGCGCGAGCTCTAAGGCAAGGGCTCGGGCTGCGTGCGGCCTCGGGATGCGCGGTGGCCTCGGGATGCGCGGCCGGCGTGGAGGGCCCGGACGCTGAGGCGGCATGGGCGCCACGCGGCGGCGCGCGTGGGCGCGCTTTGGAGCGTGGTGCGCGGCGCGACACGACGTTGACAACTCCCAATTTCATTTAACACTGCTTGACCGGCCAGAACTCAAAATTTTCAAACAAAACTTCAAGAACTTTGAATACCAAAGTTGTAGAGCATCTATAGGAGATCATTTTTTGTAAAGGCCGACCTATGTTTTGATCAACCGTTTGAGCATGAACTGCTGGCAAAGATGATGTCTTTCTCGGCTCAGGTGAATAGTACTCAGCTGCAATTGAATAAGTTTTTCACCATTTTCCACCCCAAATTTGAAATGCCACCCAAAAGCAAAGTTGCGTCCCTCGAAAAACTGGACAACTTTTATATTGGGAGAATTTGAAGTGTTTAGGTGAAAATCGAAGAACACGGCAAAAGTTCTAGAGAGGTTCAGGGGTTTCAAGGGTGTTGACTAGGGTTTGATTAGATCTTTGACCAACGGTGTGTGTTGACTTGATTAAGATGATCACTAGTGATTGTTGGCTAGGTTTTCGAGGTGATGACCCAGGTTGACCAAGGTTTGACCAAAGTCAACGTGTTTGACTCGGTTGATTAGGTCATTAGCACTAATGATGCTAATTAAAAAAAACCTGGGGCGTCACACCCTTCTTCACCACCTTCCCCTTCTTCACCACCTTCCCCCTCGTCCACATCCTCAGCTTCCTCATGCACTTGACTGCTAGACCCACCCTTCTGGAAAACTTGGACAAACAAAATCACAGGCAAACCAACTCGGCATGCATTTCTGATAAAACTCCTCCATCGTGGAGTCCCTTCAAATGGCACGAGCTCCCAATACACATGTTCACTTCTGTTGATTAGTGCCATCACCGACAGGCATTTGTGCTCTAAATCTACTGCAAATGCCTTGACAAGCCAGTTGTTTATTCCCTCCCAAGTTCTTTCTGTTGCTCTTTTAACATTTTTCTCAATTGAACTAAAATTTGACAAGTCAACTCCTTGTGGATCATATATAATTTCTCTAATTCCATAATATAATTTGATTGTGACTGTCTCCGACATGTCTGATTCATAATAAAAAGCAATAACTGCTATCAAATACTACATTCAGGGACTAAGAAACAAATAGACTAATATCTAAATTAAAATAGCAAACTAATCAGCCGCAATACACACTTAACAGTAAATATGTTATGTAATATAAACTACAACTACAGATCTATACTCCAGAAATCTATACCATACATAAATCTACAGAAATCTACAGTATTCCTAAATAGTAATTATATCTAAGTAAAATTACTAAAAGAGTTGAAATCAGTGATATACCTGCAATGAAGCGAAGAAGCAGCAGAGCTTCACTGCTCCGCACCCTTTACCTCCCTCTCTTCTCCTTCTCAACCCTAAACCCTACAAACAGGACATTTTTAATACTACAGATCTAAAGAAACGCAGTGAATCACTAATTACGCTTTCTAAGTATAGGTGCTAAAAGGGTTCAAATCGACGAAATACTCACAATGAAGCGAAGAACGGGCAGAGCTTCGCTGCTCCGCCCCCTCACTCTCTTCTCCTTCCCAACCCTCTCTTTCTTTTTTTCCGAATTTTTATGACATTTCCGGGGTAATTTTCGGCTCTTATAGGGAGCAGCCGCCGTGGCCCACGGCGGTTGAGGCCTTCCCGCCCGCTGGGCCCGCGGCCGTTGGCCCAACCGCCGTGGGCTACGGCGGTTGGACCTGCAACCGCCGTGGCGAACGGCGGTTGGTGGTCAAATCTGATAAATTTTCAAACGGTAGTATAATTTTGCAAAATGATTAAAAAAATATTAAAAAAATTCGCCGCGCAAACAAGCCTGACCGAAGTCGGCCCATTCAGTATAAGACCCATGCCAGAGCTACGTACGTATGGGCCGAGAAAGCCTTGGAAGTGAGCTACCGAGGTCAGGCAATTGGTCGAAAAACAGAGGCTTAAAAAAATCGTCGAAGAATAGGAACACGAGCTCAGGCAAATCGAACCAGTAAACTGTTCACCGAAAAAAAAGGAACATCGACAAATAGAGCTGTGACTCTGTGACACATGGGTTCTTCTCCCTAGCAGACCAGGTTGAGGCCCTGGCCAACATTCTTGCCTGCTTGCTCTAGGACACATACTACCAGGAATCCAGGATCAACCCCACTGCAAATAGCGTGATCAATTCGCGTGAAGCGGCCAAAGTTAAACTCACTTCCTATATACTAGTAGATGCATCAGGGCGTCAGGCACTGCGCTATGCTGAAGGCGTATACAGTATAGATGCATGAACACGCCCCGCTTCCTCAGTTCCTCATGACCTCATGCCGGTCATGCCGGGTTAAACTCACGGGCAATCCTGATGCAGCACAGCACCCCGCATACTTCGACGAGCACAACCGCGATCACGTCAATGATGGCGGCGATTCCGAAAGCTGCAAGGACACACAACCAATCCACCATCATTGATCTTGGTCATGCTCTTGATTTCTCTTTCTTAGGACGACGAAGAGGCCGGAAGAGGGGAGGAAGATAGAGAGGGAGAGAACGAGGGAGCTCACTGTATTGCAACCACAGCGGCGGCGGAGGGAACAACGGGACGCGCAGGTAGCAGGCGTAGCCGACGACCACCACGGCGTCGCCGTGGACCGTCGAGAGCTGCGTCCCCACCTTCAGCGCTGGCACCACCTGCGCCGATTCGTTCAGGCACCGGGCGCACTCCGCCGCCGTGCGGTTGGCCGTGCACTGGCTCCCCAGCGCCGCGGTCGCCGAGTTGTCGCCATCGCTGTCGTCGTAGAACCAGCCCCGGAACGCGTCCTCGCGGGCCGTGGAATGGTTGGTGTCCGCGTACGACAGGAAGCAGCCGGCGCGCCAGGCGCCCGCGCGGCGGCTGGCGCCGCACCCGGCGGCGACGTCCTCGGCGGCTGCGGACAGGCACGAGCGGCAGTCGCCGGGGGAGGAGCCGCCGTGCGGCGCGCCGAAGCCGAAGCATGCCCCGCGCGCGAAGACACGGTCGCGTTCGGCGCCGCCGGACCGCGCGAAGGCGGTGCCCGTGGGCGCGGCCGCCGCGGCGGAGGGGAGCGCGGCGAGGAGCGACAGCACGTTGGCGCGGAACGCGCTGTCGTTCGGCGCCGCCGTGGCCAGGCCGCAGTCGAGCAGAGGCGGGAAGTGCTGGATCGTGTCGGTCGGCTCCAGCTTCAAGGCGACGCCTGGTCCTGCGGCTGCCATCAAGAGGACGAGGACGAGGAAGACCAGGGAGGAGAGGCGCGATGGCTTCTTGCACGCCATTGGCGCCGCCGCGAAGGAAACAGTGGCGGTGGTCGCCAGCTGCAGCAGTGGTGACTGGTGAGTGGTGAGCAGCTTGTTCACAGGCGCGTCGTCGCTGCGTCAGTGGGCGTGTGGCCGCGGGCGATCCAGCGGTGGTTTTTCCGCATCCTGAAGACGACTTGGTGGCGAAGGCGATCGCGCATCGGTTGGGGTAAAAGTTGGGCGCATCTGCTCTCAAGCCTTCAGCAACATCCCCTTGAGAAAAGTAGTTGGGCGCATCCGTCTTTTGCTCCGATTTGGGTAAGACGTGTGCGCGTGGTGAGGGCTACGGCTAACAGCCACCTCCAGTAATTTCTCCATGTCGCTTCACGCGTCTCCCCATATTCCCGTTCGATGGAGGAGGAGGTCAGGCACCGGCCTCACCATATTCCTTCCCCATCTTGCTCAGTCAGCTCAGATTCCGTCAATCACCGCTTGGAGTTGGAGGCTTTCTTTCCTGACGCCGCTCTATGCATCTTGCCCATTCCCCGTGCGGTGGGATTCTGCCGCGAGCCCGTTGGCCAGCCCGCCCCGCAAACCTGCACAACCCGCGCCGCGAGTCCCGCAAAGCTGGAGCGGACCACGCGGGTGTGCCCGCGCTGCCCAGCGGCGCCGCGAGCCCGCAACTCGGCAAGGCATGCGCACCTTCCCGATAGCAGAGATGAGGAAGTCTTCAGCACAAACGCATGCATGCAGCAGGTCTTCATCGTCTCGGTCAAGACGTCGAGCCTGACATCAATCTCGCCATGTGCGACGAGCAGCGGTGGGAAGTCAACGCCATGGAAGCGCCGCCCAAGAGCACACAGGCAAATATGCAGCCCGCCAGCCCCTGACCCTCGATGGCCGGCGAATGGCGATTGCCCTTCGCCGACGCATCCAGTGGGCAAATTGAACCATGTAAACCCAACGATGAGCATCCTAAATCCTAATGGATGGTCACATTAAACCAGATCGAAGCCACCAAAATCGACCAGAGCTGAAGCAGGCGCGCCGCTGTAGTGAGCTGTCAGCACGAACTAGCCGGTCGTGCGCGCGCAATGATTTACTCAACGAACGCCGCCGCGAGAGCCAGGACGACGGTCGCGTCGTCGTTGGCGCTTTCTAAGATGATGGCAGATCGAGGGCGCGCCTGGGTCGTACCAATGGACGCCGGGCCACCGGCGGGAGCGCGCGCGCGGCAGACGGCCTCGGCACGAGCAGGAGACGGCTCGCACACATCCGCGCGACGCGCTCGCCATGAGCGCCGGGGCGGTGGAGCACACACGCGCCGCGCCGGCGCGTCGTCATACGGAGAGCCCCCCAACGCCAGGCCGAGCGCCAGGCGGGACGGGTGGGCGAACCGCGATCGGGTTGACGACGACACAGGAGCGCACGCGGCGGCCTTGATCGCTATTCGCCAGCCTCGGGCCCGTTCGTTCTACCACGAGTTGAGTCCGGCCGAGACGAAGGCGCCTGCCGCAAGCCCGCAACCTACCTCCGTATGAAGCAGCCGCTCTGCAGGATCCGCCAGAAGCCGCCGTGCACTAAAATCGAGTTCCACATCTCCCAAATCGAGCTCGTTGCAGGGAGAAACCGACGTACTCAGTGCAAACCGAGGTACTGCGTTATATTTTGGCCTTGCGGGCACATGCGGGCTGCCGCATACATCTGCAAAAAGCAAGCGGCGGCATGCGGACCGCCGCATACGCCCGCGATCGAGCTCGCGGCTCGTGCGGACGCGGGGCGGGCAGCCGCAAACCGCCCCGCTTGCATGTATAGGTGGGGAAAATGGGTTCCGAACTTCCGGTCGATCACAAGTTCACAACACGTGTGTGCCCCTTGCCGGAGGAGCTTAAAGAGTTTGAAGATTTGGACCTTGTGGGTTGATTGTTGGGTTAAAATGGATGGAATGGCTTCGGGCCTCAGCTGCTAAGCGCTTTAACGTGGGCCGTGCCTTCCGTCGATATCCGACAAACAACAAGGCCGAGCTCTATCTAGTAGGCTTCCTGGGCTCAGTTCTCGTCTTACTTTGAGCCCAAGCTCTCTTTCTTATTGGCTGTCGAGGTGATGCAATATCAATCAGCGGACAAGAGATAGAGAGGCCAAAACTAAACCAGCAGCCTCAAATGTGATTATGTGAAGACGCTCGTTTATCTTGTAGCATGCGTGTTCTTTTGGAACTCACCAGCGTACTTGTGTGCTTGACTCCCTCGTGTACTCTTGGACTGGATGTAAACGTTTTGAAATCACTAAACTTGAGAGAACATAAGAGCCCATCGCAATCACGGCCGCAGCCCACACAGGCCAGCGCAGCGCCTCACGTCTTCCTCGTCCAGGTGTCGGACGGAACTCCGAACCTCTCGGTAGCCGGGTAGGCGAAGCGCTCCATGATTCTCATTTTCTTTGGAATTAGAATGATGGAAAGGCTCGATCCTTCCCGTCGCAGCGCGCGTCCGCCGAACCTTCTCGTCGCGCACGCGGAGCGGAATTTCTGGCTCTCGCTGTCAGCCTGCCATTGAGCATTGGTTCCACCGCAACAGGGGGTTCATTTTTTAAATCTTGCCCCACTCTTATTTCAGTTTGGATGTTGGAATGCAGACATCGCTCGGTTTGCTTGCTTGCCTCCGCACGGTACACGACGGGACTGCGGCTATCGCCGTCGGATGATCCGGTGAGCCATTTCGTCAAACACCTTGCGATCAACTACGAGTTTGAATGTTGTGATATACTGATATATGGGTTCATGGGAAACTAGTTTGATTTCTGAATCCCCCTTCCCCAATAGCGCTGAACTTTTCTCTGTTTGTAGATATGTCTGCGTCCGTGTTCCTGTGAAGTAACCGTAAGGGCCTAAGGGGATTGTTGGGGTCTTGGGGATACTGTGGGATCACATAGAACTAGTTCGACAACTTGCAAGTTAGGATTATTAGGGACACAATCACACAAGTAAATGTCAGCAAGTGAAGTCCCTGCCCAATTTGTTTAGGGATGTTGCTTACACGTATTTAGTTTTCATCCCTAGCTGTGCAGCCAATTCCATAGCAGTTTTGAGCACAATGGAATGCTCATCCTCCACATTCACCTGTTCTCTGTCATAGTTTCATCTTTCCCCTTCCTTTTTAGTTTCGTAGTGTTGTTGTCCCTGTGTGTGTGTGAATTTGTGCTTCAACTGTGACTATCAGTAATTTGACAACGTGCATGATGGATATCCATGTCAGTGCATGGACATTTCTGGTAGCTGCCATGTCAAGTTAGATTTTGAAGGGTTCAATGTCTAGGAGTGCTGCAATTTTGCGACGGTCATGCCAAGCAGTCACTACACAGAGTCGCAGAGAGGCGTATCCAGAGCAATGTTCACATTTTGGTGTTCCTTGGAGATGGTTCAGCTGTGCCGATCACATTAAAAAGCCACACACTGCTACACTAGACCAGATAAATTCTGGAGATCAGTACTCTTCTGTTACCGTTGCTGCAAAAAGCAGCACACCGCATCGTACAGCTTGTGTAGAGAATTGTTGGTTGTTTACATCAAAGCAACACTACAATCAATCACTGGGGTTCTCAAGTGTTCCAACCTTCGTCGCATGTGTTCCTCATATACTAGGACTAAATCAGAAGGTGCTGAAATTTCTGTCTTAAAAGTGTCTTCTACAGGAACTTCTGAAGTTGACACCTCAGTTGATGGTCAGAGCACCTGGATTGATATGTCAGAAAATGCTTATTGCTCTGCTAAGGATGCTAGCACCTCTGCAGGCAAGAAATTAAAGGATCTGAATGATGCAATTGCACTTCATGTCCAAGAGTTATTTAGTAATCATGCAGATCTAGAGAAGGCAGTTGTTCCAGTTGGCGGGACACTGATTGGTGCAGCAATGGCATGGTTTGTAATGCCTATTGTTCTAAGGAAGCTTCACAAGTATGCATCAGCAGGCCCTCTCATGACAATCTGGGGAGATTCTACTAAGAAAGATATATCCTATCAAACAAGCTTGTGGAGTGCAATGGAGGATCCTGCAAAATATATCATCACATTTATGGCATTTTCTCAGATGTGAGGACCTATTTCACCTTCTGAAATAAACTTATTTTTTCATTACCTTCTTACTGTAAAATGATTGTATTGGCAACACTATTTATGTTTTTAAATCTATGTAAATGCTTTTCAGGTTCACACCAGATTCCAGATTTTTTATATTCCTTTCATATATTTTGTATATTTTCTCAAAGGAGATTCCTATGATGTTTCTGTGCAATATATTCATTTTAATTATGCCTATTTATGGTATCTTGCATTTGTTCATACTGATGTTGGTAGCATGATATTGTTTTTCTGTTACAAACCATACTACTATGATGCAGATCATTTTTTTGTCAGATGTTTAAGTTTGCTCTGAATCTGTCTGAGGTTTCTGATTTTTCCTTCTTCCTCAGGGCTGCAGTTATTGCACCAAGCATTTCAGATTTCCTTCCACAGGCATTAAAGGGGGCATTTGTCGTATCTTTTGTGTGGTTCCTTCACAGATGGAAAACTAACTTCATTGCCAACGCTATGGCCAAACAAGCTGCTATAGCAACTGACCGTGAAAGATTGTCAGCATTTGATAAGGTGTCATCGTTAGGACTAATTTCTCTTGGAGTTGTAGCTCTTGCTGAAGCTTGTGGTGTACCTGTGCAGTCAATATTAACAGTTGGTGGTGTTGGAGGTAATATTTTAATCTGCAGTGTTTGTCTTTGCATAAGCGTTTTTTGTACTTCATGAAATCAAGACTTTTGTGTTGTGTGGACCAAGTAGGCAAACAGCAAGTCTACCAGAATCAGACCTTTATCACGTCACTAACTAATATATATGCAATGCAGAAAGATGATCGATAATGTTTCTTTATGTCTGTTTTGGTAGCCTTTTATGTATGGATTTTTGCTGAGCATTCTTTCAATATTCCTGTTCTTGTTTATCTTCCCTGTTGCCTGAAGAAAGGATATGTAAATCACACTCAAATTTCTGCTAGTTTGAACTTTGGTTGGTTAAGCAAGAATGGTTTCTGGCTTTCTGCTGAACCTGTATTAGGTTGACACATACATGTAAAAGTTTGTTTGCTTTCAATATCTTCAGCAATATACATATGTCCAGTAATATACCTATACTTTATCACAAGTAAGAAAATGAATCTTCCTTTTTAACTAATGATTACATGTACCAAGTAACATTCTCTTCTGTATGCCGTATTGCTGTTACAGGTGTGGCTACTGCTTTTGCTGCTAGAGATATCCTTGGTAACATCCTGAGTGGATTCTCTTTACAATTTTCAAGGCCCTTCTCAGTTGGAGACTACATCAAGGTCCATGTCTAATTATCTAACAAACCTTTTGTTGTATTCATTCGGAACTACAAGTACAATTGATAGGTCATTGGAGTGCTAATAATATGATTAAATTTGATTTTGTTCCTAGTTCATAACCTTGCTGAAAAATCCAAATACATTGCCTAAAAAAGTTGAATGCCAATTGGATGTGAATTAATTTACATCATCAAATTAATAAGGCAGCTAAACAATGAAAATTTACCAGATATCACTGCTGGATAATATATGAAAACAACCACGCTGCATCTTTTTTTTTATGGGTGTAAATTTAAAGAAAGGCTACGAAGTGGGGAAATTTGCCTCCAGAACAGTAAGGAACCACCCATTCAAACTGCATCTAATGAGCTTATTCAATATTCGAAGTTAGGCATAAGTAGCAAAATATTCAAAATGTGGTTGCATGAGACATCATTTTGAGATGTTTTAAGTAGAGTGAAAGGCACTTAGAACTTAGAAGACACAGTTCAATAAAGTTCAAGAGAGCGCTGATACTTCAAACTTTTAAGCCAGGGCTCGGCTTTTTCCAACAAAAGTATTTTGTAGCTTAGATAGCTGAAATTTTATGCCAGGGCTCATGTTTCTTCCAACAAAAGCATTTCATGAAGTGATGAAAACTTTGAGTGTCTAAAACTGCTTCCATATTGCAGGCTGGGTCAATAGAAGGGCAAGTGGTTGAAATTGGACTGACTTCTACTTCGCTGATAAATACTTAAAAGCTCCCCGTTGTAGTTCCAAATTCCTTATTCTCCAGCCAAGTAATGTCTAAAATGCTATTCTTTATCTTATCTTCTTAAGTATATTTTGCATGTGAATTGTGGTATATTGCATGTATTACTATTTCATAGACCACTGTTTTGATTTTTTTAGGATGTTTAATTGATTATTAAAACCCATGAAGCAAATAATCTGTTTTGTATTACTATTTCAGAAGTTAGCTTATCGTCTTAACTGCTGTCAAGTAGTGATTCTTCTCGCCCAAAAAATCTGCAGATGATAGTGAACAAATCGAGGGCCCAGCGGCATGTTAGCGTGTCCAAACTTCCTTTTAGAACTGAAGACATTGAAAAGTTTCCTACTATAACAGAGGAGATAAAAGCAATGCTGGTGTCCAACCCAAAAATTGATGCTCCTTACTGCTACCTCTCACGATTAGAAGGTTCACATGGAGAGCTTACAATTGGCTGCAACATCAAAAGCACGGTATGTTAACTCTGGTCCTCTTAAAAAGGAAACCTTTTCTTTTCTCATGATTTCGATATGTCTGAGGTTCCACGAAACTTTGCTTTTCTCATGGTTCTGACATGTTTGAGGTTTCATTACTTTGGAACCACAATGTTAAATGACTGGTATATCATGTGCATTTCTCTTTGTGCTACGCTAATAAAGTTAGCATGCATTAATTTTACTTTGTGTTGCAATTGCATATTAGCATTTTGCTCAATCAGACAGAGGCAGTCAACATACTCCTATGTAAGGTATTGGCAATCTTTGTGGTGGTTTTATGTTTATTCTCTGCATATTTGTGGCATTTAGGAAGCAGCCTGGCATCAAAGTTGAGCAGAGCTGAGATTTCAGACTGTTTTGTAAGCTGCTCTGGTTGAGCCAGTAGTATGATTGTCATTTCTCACCTAAAAACACTGCAGGAAGCAGGTTCAATATACCAGAGCCCGATCTCCTGACTGACAATTGTTTCTCTATGACCCCACAGAAAACAGAGGAATGGTCATCTATAGAACAAGAGATTCTCCTGAAAGCTGCTGGCATCATGAAGCGACATCAACTTTGGACTGCCGCGTGAATCAATAGCATGCATGATACTCTCTCTGTTTCAAAATATTTATCATTTTGGCTTTTCTACATACATTCTCTTTATTACTAATGTGGACATAATATATATCTAGGTGATAACAAAAGGATTGTATGTAGAAAAGCCAGAATGACAAGTATTTTGAAACAGAGGGAATAGTTTCAGAAGACCAAAAGACTCTGGCACGATCTGATGCTCATATGGGAGGGAGGGCATGTGTAATATTTTTCTCATCTATCTTACTGTTTATAAGCAATAAAAGACAAAAGTGTGGTGTGAATTACCTATACAATTTGCTCTACGTATATGTGATAATTACAGTTGGTTGATCTCCCAGTCCTCACATACTCCCACGTCTATGGTCATCGTCTTGTTCCCTTTCTCTCCTGGGCCGGGAGACGACAGCACCCTGCAGCAATTCCGCCTCGGAGACTGCAGCAGATTTGTGCAAAAATAAACCAGTCAGCATCGCTACACTAGCAGTAGACGATCAAAATGAAGAGAGCTCGGCGAAGATTACTCTGTCCCACAGCGCGGGGTCGGGCTTCTTAAGCACCAGCACGGTGTCGAGTAGCGCGTCCGGGTCGGGTATCTTCCACCGGCACGCGGGGCGCTTCTCGTTTCGCCGCCGCCACCGCTGGTACCTCGTCACGGTGGTCTCCCCTCCGCGCGCCACCGCTCGCCGCGCCGCCGCCAGGTAGTACAGCGCGGGCGTCTCGCACGGGTTGCGCGCCAGCGGCCGCGTGTTGAACGCGTGCGACTTGTAGTCCGCGCGGCGGTACCAGTTTTGGAACGTCCGCGCGGGGGTCTCCATCTCCCGCGCCGGGATCGCGCCCCTCGCCACCGTCACCACGAACCCCCACGCCACGGACACCGTCCACCGCCGTGCCTCGTCGTAGCAGATGGACTGCTGCATCGTCCCCGCCGAGTCCAGCATCACGGGCCCATCGAACAGCCTCCGCACCGCGGCCGCGCGGGACCGCGCGTCCGGGAACAGCGGCCGCACCACGTCGAGGTGGTGCAGCGACACGAGCGGCGCGACGGGGTGCGCGGCGAGGAGGCCCAGGAGGTCGCCGTACACGTCGTACTGGTGGAACCCCGGGTGCCTCGTCAGCGGCACGCCCAGCTCCGCCATGCACGCCTGGATGCGGTCGTCGCTGCCGTACAGCGACGGGTACCGCCGGATGCACGCGTCCTGCATCCGCTCCAGCCTCGCCGCCAGCGGCCGGCTGATGGCGAAGCCCCCGCCGCCGAACGCCATGCCGTACGAGAAGTAGAGGTTCTGCAGGTGGCTCTCGGAGGGGGAGCCGATGTAGTATGGCTGCCGGTGGTCGAGCCTGCTCAGGACGGCGAGGAGGTTGTCGGGGAGGAAGACGGTGTCGTCGTCGCCCATGACGAACCACCGCACGTCGGGGAGGCCGAGGCGGAACGTCTCGGAGACGATGCGGGAGATGCGGATGGCGGAGCGGTGGCCGCGGCGGTGCGTGTAAGGGAAGCTGGAGGTGTTCGAGGAGACCATGATGGGCGGCAGCCCCTCCGGCACGCTTGAAGGCCGCACGGGGCGGTCCATCCACACGAACCCACGCATGCCCCCACCGGGGCGCCACCAGATCTTGATGTACTCCTTGCGCTTCTCCCACAGGCGCGCCGACGCCGCGATGCCGAACACCACGTGCTGCAGCGTCGTCGCCGAGGGCACAGCGGGAGGAGGAGGGGGATACGGCGGCGGCGGTGGCGTCGAGGACGTAAGGTTATTATTGCTGGTGATAAGGTGGGAGGCGGCCAGGGCGGTGGCCATGCCCTTGGCGGTGGCGAGGTCATCCGGCGAGCAAGCGGGGGTGGAGGAGAGAATGGCGTGGAGGGTGTAGAAGATGTAGATGACGGTGAGCGGGAGCAGGAGCAAAAGGACGAAGCGGAGAAGGGAGGCAGCCGGGCTCTCCTTGCCGCCTCCTCCGGCGGCGGCCTTCATTGCCCGCGCCGTCTCCGGCCGTCGCTATGTCCTCCGGCGGCGGCAAAAGCTTCCGGTGCGCGCGAGCGAACAGATTGATGCGGGGAAGAGAGAGAAAAGCGAGAGATTTTTACGGAGCTCGCGGGGGCGGAACGGTGGCGTAGGGGAGATCGGCAGGCCGCGCAATCTCCTCGCGCGTTGGTAGGAGCGGTTCAGATTCAGCTGGATCGGCTCCGGTCGTTTCTCGCGATTTCAGTTTCAGTTCGTCTTTGTGATGAACCGGATTCTTTGTTTGATCATTGCGATTGTGTATCTCAACTCTGCCACGCACGGCGGCGGCAAGCGGGCGCTCCTCGTATATCCGCAACACGGCAACAGAAAAGCTTTTTTTTTTTTGAGAGGATCCGTAACAGAAAGTTGAGTAGTTGCGGGCCTTCAACATGAATGCTGAGCCTCAGCCCAAATGGAGTATTCACATTGGAGGCCCGCAACGTTTTTTTTTTTGCGAGTAGAGCCCGCAACTTGGTTAGTGTGCTTAAAAAATCCATACTATTTTGCACCGGAGGTCCATGGGCTTTTTAACACGATGAGGCTTAAAAAAAATTGGCAGGTGCAGATTACCTTAAAAAAAATGTTGACAGGTGCAGAGAGTGCCGGCGTCCGGGCGAATCGGCGATGTTTCCCTTGCAGCTAGGCAATTCTCCTTGCCGTGAGGGCGCGGCACTCTCTCTGAGCGTGTCCTTTTAACTCGTGTGTATTACTCCCTCCGTATCGAAATAATTGTCGTTATTGACTTTTTTCTACAATTTCGACCATTCGTCTTATTCAAAAAATTTATTTTGTTTGATATATATTTTATTTTTGTATGTATTTTAAGTTTGACTTATCATTTTACATGTTTGCAATGATTTTTTAATTAAGACGAATGGTCAAAGTTGTAAGAAAAAGTCAAACAGCGACAAATATTTCGATACGGAGGGACAAAAGTATTTGGGCGATATACGCAAGAGAACTAGTGCTGATGAGGAAAGTTACTGTCCTGCTGCCGTTCACCACCACAGGTGATCATTGTTTACCAGCAAGCTGCGAGACCAATCATCAGTGGATAGACACACTGTACTGAAACTGGAGTGAAAGAGCTCGCATGCCATCGCGTCTGTCCTCGAAGCAGAGCCGAGAGGATATTCGTCTCTTTCCTTGGCTGAGCGAGACACGGCAGGGAATTACAAAGCTTGGTAGGCCACCCGTTTTCCGGCACGTCGAAAGCGTGCCGGGGCCGGGCCAAAAGCCCCCATGCAGAAGCAAAGACGAGGAGCCCCGCGTGGGGCCTATCCTGTGAGCCCGTCCAATTTTCATCCCTCTGACGAAACAGCCCGTCCAATCCCAATCCAATCCATCGTTGGTGTCATTTGCAGTGCAGCGCAGCAGAGGCTGCCAACAATGATCACCTCACTCTTTCGTGTCCGTTACTGCATGCTCATCTTCAGCAGAGATGCCCATAGTAGATCGGATCTGCAAGTAGTGGCATAGATTTAATCGACGTAGAAGGTTCCCTGTAATAACGTGCTGGAGTTTGATGAGTGTGGAGGAAGGATGGAGGTAGCTTCTAGAGCTTGCTAAGCTTCTCGCTTTTGTTTAGTGTAGTGGCCTGCAAATTACAATGGGGGCCAGGTGAATCGTATCGTCTCTTAACAAAGGAATGTTCGTTGCAGCTACTTGCTTGGAATATGACGGAATTACTTACTGCGTAGAATACCATAGAATAGTGCCCGCCCGCGGCTGCCGCCTGCCATGCCAGCACTCGCTGTCGAGCGCTACGGGTTGACCCGAATCGGCCGCGTATCTTACGGTTGCGGCGCCTTGCCTCTCAGGCAGGTCAGGTTATGTGGTGATTACGCCACGCGCAAGCGGGCCAAATGTGATCAGATCGTCGGGTCAGCTTCAAGTTGCTAAACAAGGAGGAAATCCGATGAGGAAGTGGGTTTGTTATCCTCGTCGGGTTAGATTATATCGAGCCAGATTTGTCTTCACCGCTGGACACGGACAACAAATGGGTCGAATGATTTGAGGCGAAACGGCTAAAAATGGAGCAAAAAAACGGCAGGGGATCGGACGGAGTTCTTGTAAAGCGAATTTGATTTCATCTGCAAAAAGATTCCCACCTCCACGGACTTGGAAGATGGAATCGAGAGCTACTACACAGCAACCTACTTGGCTAATTTCCTACTAATTTTTTCTTCTTTTCTTTTATCCCTCGGGTTGCCGCTGTAAAAACCGGGGCGGACTCCCCGTTGGTTTCGCCCTTCGCCGGCGGCCGAGGAAGGAGGCTGTCGAAGACAGAGGGGCACGAGGCCAGCCGTGTGCTGCTGCTGCTGCAGACTCGAGTGGTGGTTGAGCAGCTTTGGCGGCGGTCACCCTTCTGACCGACCGCCAGGCGTGGGCCGCACATGAGGACGCGGTTTCCCTCGCCACGGTTTCGCACGGCCTGCCAGCCAGCCACGACGCGCGCAGGGGCAGCAGCGGCGGCTCACTGGAAGCCGCCCAGGCCGTTGAGCAGCAGCTCGTGCGGCCGCAGCAGCGTCGGGGTGGCCACCGTCAGCAGCGGCGTGGACGGCAGGGACGACGGGTAGGACATGTCGTAGTCGACGCCGGCGTCGGCCCACGGCGCGGCGGCCCAGGGGTCTCCAGCGGCGGTGGCGGCACCGGGGATGAGCGGCGCACGGCAGAGCGGGCAGGTGCGCTGGTCGTGCGCCATCCAGCGGTCGAGGCAGCCCCGGTGGAAGGCGTGGCGGCAGTTGCTGAGCTTCCGCACCTCGTCGCCGGCGTCGATGCCGCTCAGGCACACCGCGCAGTCGCCGCCCCCGCACGCCGTGCCGGCCAGCTCCTCGAACCGCACCACGGGGAGAGCCTCCTCGACGAGCACCGCCGGGACGGTCCTGAACTCGGGCCGCCTGTGCTGCAGCGGCGCGGGGACCGCGTCGCGCCACGGCTGCTCCTGCGCCGCCGCCGCCGCTGGCAGCGGGTAGTTGTTGCAGCCGATGTCGATGAGGTCGCCGAGCCCCACGGCGTGGAAGGCCCAGAGGAGGAAGCGGTGGAGGTGGCCCAGGAGCAGGAGCACCTGGAGCAGCACGCGCGGGAGCAGCATCTCCGAGTACCCCACGGGGAATCCCATCGCCGCGTCGATCTTGGTTGGAGCTGCAGAGCCAGAGCGGAGCTCAGTGGTGGTGGTGGTGGCGCGTTCGTGCGTGGCGCGTGGACTCGTGGAGGTGGAGGACTGAACCCGGGGGGCAGGTCGTTTATAAAGCGGGGAGCGGAGCAGGAGGGCGGGGAGGAACGCGGAAGCATCGGTGACGGCCGCGGGAAGTGGTTGGTTTGCGTGTGCGGGCGCGTTGGCGTCTGGATTGGCCAAGCGGTGGTCTGGTGGACTCGGACTCGTGTGCTAGCTCTCTGCTCTCCTCGGCGACCCACCCGGGCGGGGGCCCGGGGACGCGACGGCGGAGGGCTGATTTTTCTCGGCGTGCTACGTGATTTGTTCTCTAGCCTTGTAGTCCTACACTGTTCAATAGTTCTACTTGCCTGCTATGCAATTTTTCTTTTGACAAAAATGCAATGTTTACTCTGGGGTCAACTGTCATGGCGTGTACTAAGAGTACTTTCATAGCTAGCAACTCAAAGTTTACAAGCCCGTACAGTAAGTAATTCACATTGTGCGACGCAGCGTAGCCATGTTTGCGAACTTTAGGGTTCTAGAAGCTATTCATATCTCCAAATCGGGTGAGTTCAAGGTTGTGAGCTGTGGGCTGTCCTGTGGGGGCTTAAAAGGGAGGGGAAAGCTTGCAGGAAGGTTCTCTGCATATTCTTTTGCTACGCTTTGTTATAGCAAAGGGACAGAGGCGGAACGGGAGGTTGGTCCCGGTTTGTCTCGTCTCACCCGGCCCGCAGTCGCAGGCAACTGGAGGAGGCTCCCCCGAGCTCGTCGTCTGCTCCAACTTGGCCCGGCTACTTGCAGTCCGTTCGTCGATTGGGGGGATCCCATCGTCTTGCAATTATTTGACCGGGGGACAGCCGGCTCTAGAATTTCTTCTCCAATTCCACACACGCCGACAGGTCTACGAGAAACAGAGAGAATTTGATTTTGACTCGAGTTCTTCTCGTTCATGCACATCGTATATTCATAGTAAAAGCCGGCTGGGCCATTTTGAACTGCGATTAGCTACCTTGTCTGATTTGATTTGGTGTCGCTCGCGACTCAGGCAGTCCTGCTGAACCTCTAGTTTCTATGACTAAGAGCCTAATAAGACGACGAATTTACTAGGTTGCCAGCATGGTGGCCACCGAAGCGAATTACATCCACGACCATGGGGTCCTTAACAATGCGATGCCTAGATCAAGCCCCCACCAAACCACTTTCTTGAATAGTGGAGTCTACAGTAGAGACGTTGTTAGGTGCCGGCAGGAGACAACGGTGGTATCTTCTCGGCGATCTGCTTGCAACCCACCTCTTGGACCGGCTAACCAATTGTTGCTATCTTTTGTTGGGCATTTGCAGAGTCCCTGTTTAAAAAATGGAGCGTGTTGTATCCTGAAAGCCAACCAAGATCCACTCCTCCATTGGTAACAGCTCGCGCACTGCTGATGACTGACATGACTCAACAATAATTGGATCCGTACCATTTGACTTTACTGAATTGAGATTTGTTACTACTATGCTTGGGAGGAACCTGAGGTTCCTCCAACGGTAACTTATGTGCTGTATTGCCGATGTAAATCCCCAAGCGATTCTTATGTACCGCAGATGTGGGCTCAAAACCTAGTAGGGTAGTTTTTTATGTACCCCCTCTTGTAAAACTCCTCTCACAAATCTTATGTGAACACCAATCTTGTTTATACAATATAAAGTTCAGACCGGCTTCTTACCTGTCGTAGTCCGCTCAAAAAAAAATTTACTGAATTGTGTTCAAACGCTCCTCGAATTAGCTGAGTAAAAACCTCTGGCAGTGCACGCAAACCTCACGCTAATACTACAATGCAATCCCGTTCTGGCTTGATGAGAACCACCTATAGTTTGCCGTTCCCTCACGATCGAACACCATCTGTTTCTGGGGTGCGCAAGTTGTGTGCTGATCCCATCAACCAGCAGAGCATCCTGAACGCATCGAAGCAGGACAGACAAGTAGACAGATCATTTGGTGCCTTTGCACGTACCGAAAGAGACGCCCACGAGCAGGCACCTACCAGCAGCCGCTAGTCAATCTATCGGTCGGTCGCGACTCTCAAGAGACTCTCCAGCTGTGGGCGAGAGACGACACCGCACTGACGGCCGCCGGCATCACAGTACTCGCTCGTCAGTTACTCACTTTGTTGCGATGTGGCTGCAAATTAAGTGGCAGGATAATATAAATGCTAGCACGATACGGCTGAGATTAATTATATTAATTCGGGATCGGTTGCGTGTTAGCTAGCTAGCTAGCTCGCGCACCAGGCCAAAGTGTACGAGATTAACCTGACGACCGACGATCCAGTATGCTGTTAACTTGGTCTTTGTACCTGAAAACAAATTTAATTGGATGTTGTTAAGGTCTTTAGATCACATGGCACACGCCCATCTAAAACATAATATTTTAGCTTCTTATATACTCCCTTCGTTCCCAATTATTTGTCATTTTGACTTTTCTAGATGCAGCTTTTTTTTTCCGAATTACACAGTATATCGGAGACACTCATAACGCACGCAGACTCATCCCTATAAACATATGTGCGCAAACCTTACCCCACAAATCCTCAAGATTGACGAAGTCACACAAACCTCGCTGTCGACATAAAGTCGCCTACCACTAAAAGCACAAACGTCAAAACCCTACCCACACTATATCGGAGACACTCACAACGCACGCAGACTCATCCCTATGAACACACGTGTGCAAATCCTACCCCACAAATCCTTAAGATTGACGAAGTCACCACAAACCGCGCTGTCGACAGAAAGGTCGCCTACCACTAAAAGCACAAATGCCAAAATCTACCTCTAAGAGCATCTTCGAAGACTTGGCCGGCCCTCGAGACTGACGAAGTCACCACAGGTGCCTCGCTGTCGACGGGAACGTCGCCTACCACTGAAAGCACAAACGCCGTTAAATCTTGAGAATTTCGCTCCCACGGGGAGTCAAACCTAGGACCTGTGGTGCTACCGAAGCTCTTGTGACCACTAGGATACATGCCTTTTCGCCTAGATACAGTCCTTTTGTTATGTATTAGAGATAAATATATATAGATGCATATCAAAACAAATGTATTTAAAAAAGCTAAAACAATACATTATTTGAAACGGAGGGACTAGTACGTTGGCATGCCAAATTAAAGTAGTGGTTCTTCAATTAATTAGCTCATGCTTGTTAGTTTCCAAAATAAAAATAAAACAGAACAGCCAACAATCTTCTATTTGTCTTTGTAGCAGCGAGTGTATTGTTCATGCATGTCATGTGCGCATTATGTTAATCTTTTTTTTCATAATTAAGGTTTAATTTTTGTAGCAGACATGTACTGCCAACTAACCAAAAAGTCCATAAAAAACATGTGTACGAGCTAAGGAGCTGATTTGCGCTGCATGATCGAGGCCATGAGGGAGTCTACTTGACGGCCAAAAAATTTGGCAGTCCGGTTAATGGCGATCCAACTGAGCTATGCCCCCTTGCTCTACTCATCATTCACAGAGATAATCTAGCATAAATCAAATGCCATGTGATCTTGTTCATTTATCTGTTATACTAAAGCCATCGCAAGCCGATCGCTACGAAAATGACATAAAGGGACGGAAAGTAAAGCAGATCGAGCAAACTATCGGTCGAGTTGCCTTTCCCCGTTCATTCATGTGGATCGATCACTAGTCAGCTCTCGCTAGCTAGTCGCTACCTTAACTTGTAGGAGTAGATCGTGTCCTTGGAGCTACTTATTAGCATTTCGTTGTCAGTTTGGCAGCAAATCTGATGGCCTCACGTAACAATCAACTGCGTGTTTTAATACGTTATCAGATCCTGTCGCCTTTCGCCCTGGCGTAATAATCCATCCGCAGGGCTTACACGCAGCTGCAGGCCTGCAGCATAGCTGACGCTCCGGGAAGCGCCCTAATCCATCTGTTTTTTTTATTATTATAGGAAGCGCCCTACGAGCCCAATCAACTCGATCGGCAGCTAGCTGACGCTCTCTGACGCACCCAATCATCACGTGACACTGTACGGTAGCCAGCAACTAGACGCCCGCTGAAGGCTGCTGTAGCCCGAGCGCCCTAGTTGTGGGCTGGTGGCGCGGTGGCGCCGGCGGCCGCCGCGTGATTCCGGTGTGATCGGTAGGCTGGCGAATGGGTAGTGCACAGTGACCGGCGGGGCCGCCCGCCGCCGGGGCAGGGAGGGAGCTTTGCGGCGCCCTTTTCTGCGCCTCGGCTGCTCTGTGGATGGAGATGATGGATCGTGGTGGTGGACGACCTTTCGCCCTTTCCCGTGCACTTGCTTGCTGCTGCGCGTGGGGGTAACGTTGGCAACTTGCCATGAAAAGCATCCGGTATCGTTGTGAGTTGTGACGCAGCCCCATGGCCCATATGGGAGTGGCGGATCTAGGGGGAAGAGCTGCAGGCACCACTCATTGGCAGACGCGTGATCGATCATTAGGCATATTACAAGTCGGGTTCTCTACCGCCGGCATGTAAATTTCTCGGATTGCGTGTCGGGTCTCGGATGGTGTGCGAAATGGGACAGAAAGATTTATACTGGTTCAGGCCTCTGGAGAGTAATACTCTACGTCCAGTTCGCGCTGCCTGTGTTATTCACACTGATTTGTAGTAGGGGGCTATAAATAGGCGAGGAAGGGTGCTCGGTCCCAAGCCTCTGTGGTGTGTGTACGTGATTCTTGTAGCCGAGGTCTGCGTACGTGTGTGTGCGAGGCAAGTCTGGCCGAAGGTAGAAGAAGAACAGTCAGAGAGAGAGAGAGCCCCACCGGAGAGAAGGAAGAAGTAAAAACGTCCTCCTCCGAGGACCTGTGTGGTTCGAGGACGGGTGGATGGTCGCTTCCTGGTATGATGAGTGATTGACAACGGGGTGTAGACTGACTCTTGGCTAAGTATTGCAGGTGCAGGTTGCGACTTGACTGGTGTTGGTGCAGGTGAAGAACAAGCGCGAAAGCGCGTTAACAATGAGTGTAAGTGCAATCAAGCCCTAAGTGGGTTTTGGTGAGTTGAGTGACAACTTGATTAAATCCCTAACACTCTTGTAAAGCATATGAGCAGGTTGTTGATTATTGATAAATGATATTTATGTGTAAGATCATGTTTTTGGCTCATATTGCAAAGAAGACAAGGGTGGATCATGGCATTATACATGGAATGTATGTAAGCATACTAAAGATGAATGTCATGAGTTGGTTAATGTGTTCTTTCCATTAGAGTTTACATGAGACATAAAACAAGTGATCCTAAGCTAAAGAAAAGCAAATATAGAGGCATGATTACTTATGATACTTGGTTGGCCTCTCTATGTCAAAGCAAAACATATCGTAAAGATAGGAGAAGCTTGTGATATAAATGGGAGAACTAAAGTTTAAGTTGTGGATGACATCAAGGGGATTTCACTATTGATACAAGATGGAACTTGATGACCTATACAATGAGTTTACCGAGTATAATATCAAATGGATTTCACTCTTACATCAAGTGAAGGATATTGACTCATACAAAGAAGCTAGTTGCAAGACTTCAAATATAGCATTGACAAAGGTCATGTGGTTATGTCTATTGTGGTGGACCTATAAATAGAAGTTTGCAAAGCAAGAATATTTGTTATCAATCAAAGGACAATTATTTGAGGCATCTCAAATGGAATTCTCTCTATGGTGCAAGACTTAACTCAATTGTGGCAAGGATAAGTGATGAAGAGATCAAGATGGCTAAAACGAGGAACTAAGCAAAGGATATGGATAGCGACCATAAGCAAAGTGGCTAGGGTGAAGTTGAGAGCGTCAAGGATTTCGAAGTATCATATCCAAGCCTACCGAGGAAAGTGATAAATTGCATCTAGTGTCATGATTGATAAATGGGAGTGACTTTAGAATTCAAAGTGGTTAACTCTCTACTCTATGGAAGAATTCTAAGTCACTAGCTCAAGGTGGATATGCTCAAGCACATGCATCTATTTATATCTATAACATGTGCTCAGTTGGTATATAACATTAGAAGCCCTCGAATCTTTGAAGATCAATTACCGGCGTACCTTGGTGGTTTAAGCTCAAGTAGATTAATTAGGGTTTATCTTTTATCTTGAGTTTAGGTATGCCGTACTATCAAGAGGGATGAATCATTGGTTGGACAACAAACATCAAAAAGTGCTCAAGTGAACCCATGAGAGACTAACCCGTGAGATCAAACCTTAGTAGAGCTCTCTGGCCCAAACCGGTCTGACCGGTTTGGCAACCGGTCTAACCGGTTTGGGCACTGACACCATCCAACGGCTAGTTGGTTTGAAAACCGGTCTGACCGGTTTGGCAAACCGGTCTGACCGGTTTTGTCTGACAGACTAACGGCTAGTTTTGTGTGTGGTGGGTATTTATACCCATGAGCTCCTCTTTGAGGGGCCGCTGGTTCTCCCCACTTCTAACACCTTCCAGAACCCCAGCTAAGCTCTCCCCAACCTCTCTAAGTGAGATTGAAGCCTTCAGTGCCCTATCCTTGTGTTGGGTTGAGAGAGTGACTTGTGTGAGAGCTTTAGAGAGCTTAGAGAAGTCTAGTGAGCATCCCACACTTGTGCACCTGCTGATTTCATTGAAGATCTTTTGAAGCATCTTTTACTCTTGGAGCCCTTGGCTCCTAGACGGCTAGAAGTCGCTTGGAAGCTCCCGATCGTTATGTGGCAGCTCCAAGAAGTTTGTAATTGCAAATCAAAGATAGTGGAACACTCCATCTATTGCCTTGGCGATAGGTGTGAGGGAGGAGTGGATTGAAAGAGATCCCAAAGCCCTTGTGGCTTACCTCAACAACGTGGACGTAGGCCAGCCTTAGTGGCGAGCTGAACCACGGGATAAATCTGGTGTCTTTGTGCTCTTACTTGCTTTACATTCACTTGCATTACCTTAAGTTGTTTCTAGCTTAATCTTTGTGCTTCCGCTTCGATCTACCTTAGTGTGCTTGTATTTGTGTGCAGGGACTTCATTGACATTCTTGGCAACACCTTTGGAAGTCCTACACCAATTTTGGTTTGTGCTAGAACTCGTAGAGGGCTATTACTTAGTTTGTTGGTTTGCTGCCTACCAAAACCGGTCTGACCGGTTTTGGTACTAACAGAGGGTTGAAGTTTTTAATAAGTGCAGATTCATCTATTCACCCCCCTCTACACGACATCAAGATCCTTTCAATTGGTATCAGAGCAAGGAACTCCGATTCGAGCTTAACCGCTTGGAGAAAAGATGTCGACAACATATGTGGTATCTTTTGAGCCATTGACTCTAGGTGGCTCAAACTACGATTCTTGGTCAGCTCATGTACTTAATGGAATTAGGACCTTTGGTCCACATGCTGAGCAGGTTGTAGTTGCTAGTATTCTTCCTCCTCACACTAGAGTAGACAACATTGACTTGTCGTGCTTATCTCTAGAGGATTTAGAATGTTGGCAACTCAACGCTCAAGTTACTAATTATATTCGTAGTACCTTGAGTTGTGATGTGCAGGAATTAATATGTGATGACATAATTGATGCACATGACATTTGGGAGATTTTTCAAGATCTTTATGATATGCCCAAATGTGAAGATCAAGATCAAAGAGCAAGCATGCAAAGTAAAGCCACAGCTGCAAACCACTCATCTTCATGTGCTCATGATGACATCTTGACCAAGGATGATGAGAGAAGAGAAATCAAAAGCCAAAATGAAGATTTGGGGTTTGAGCATGACAAGCTGTCAACTAGTGAGGATCAAGTGACAAGAGTATCCTTAGAAGAGTGCTCTACCTCAGAAGCATACACTGATCCTCTAGTGACCACACCCATGGATCAACAAGGCAAGAAATGCAAGATGGGCGACACTGTGGAAAAATCGGTCCAACCGGTTTCCAAAACCGGTCTGACCGGTTTTCATAGGATGAACGCAGTCAAGGGTAACAAGCATTCAAGAAGGCAATCAAGACAAGCATCGGCGGTTTCTAGGTCCTCAATGAGGACCATGTGTGGTTCGAGGACCGGTGGATGGTCATTTCCTGGTGTGATGAGTGATTGACAACGTTGTGTGGACTGATTCTTGGCTAAGTATTGCAGGTGCAGGTTGCAGCTTGACCGGTGTTGGTGCAGGTGAAGAACAAACGCGAAAGGTCGTTGCCGGTGAGGCCTCCAGGTGTGGAGAAGACAAGTAGGCTTGGTTTGAGGGACCCGGTGCCCAGCGGGGTCAAGTGCGGGCCGCATGGTGGCAAGAACAGCAAGATGAAGTCGGTGGACGATTTCTTGGTTGAGCCTCAAAACCAAGATCGAGTCGGGACTTCGTGGGAGACGAGTCATGAGTGGTGATTGGTGGAGGCTACATCAAGTTCGCGGGGTTTGCAGTGGTTCACCAGAAAACCACTGGGTTACTCGGCTGAGCCACAAAGCCGAGGCCGAAGACCGGGCGTGGCTGTCAGGCCAAAACCGGCCTGACCGGTTTGGGAAACCGGTCTGACCGGTTTGGGGTCGCAGGGCGCCGGAAGCTTCGAAGCGGAGGACACACGTCGGGATCGCAAGGCTTGCGTCGAGGCTAAGCGAAGTGCGGTTGCCGGGCATCCGTCCGATGGTGTTGCGAAGACAATTTCCCAAAGTGCCCTTGGTGGGTGTGTATCCTAGTTTAGGCCTTAGGGGTATTTTAGTCTTTCGGCTTGCCTCCATATAACCCAAGTGGTGAGAGGATGACAGCCATCTCTTTGAACCCTAGCTCATTTTCCCTTTGCTATTTTCCTTCCTATTTTCCTTAGGATTTCTAGGACTAGCTTGAGAGCTTCATGGTGAGATCTTGTGAGAGGGAAGGATGATCAGGCAGAAGCTAGACCTTGTATGAACCTTCATGGTATGTATAGATGATTCGGCGTGGTTCCTCAAGGCTTGATTGTGTTCTTCCCATTTTCCCTTTTTGGTGATTTTCGGAGCCTTTTCTTGGAATTTTTGTGGGAAGTTTTGGGGGCGTTTCTTTGAGGGATTCTTGTTGGATGTCACGTATGAGGACCTTGTGCCTCTTTGCTTGGTGATCTTGCTCCAACAAACCCTCCGAAACGGCTTCAATTTGGGGTTTTTGGTGGAGTTCATGGGAAGGTGTTCTTGAGGGTTGACTCCCGATTCCTCTTGATTGAGTAGGTTTTGGGGACCGAGCTTCTAACCAAAGGTAGCCCATGAGGTACCCCAGCTATTCCCAAAGTCTCACTTGAATCCGTGGAACGAATCGGGAGATCGATTGAGGTGAAGGCTAGGTTTTTCCCGCGGGCTGAGTTCTTCCCGACTGTCCAGGCAAAATCGGCCTGACCGGTTTCCCAAACCGGTCTGACCGGTTTAGCCCCAGTGGGCTGTCGTGAAGGTTTTTGAACAGGAGAGTCTCGTTCAAGCTATGGCTTTTCTTGTTCAAAGGTTGAGGGGCTCTTGAGGTGTCTTGGGTCAAGTTTGGTCTCGAAGGTCTTTTGGGGATTTCCTGGACAAAACCGGCCTGACCGGTTTACCAAACCAGCCTGACAGGTTTCCCCTGCCTGTGAGAGGCTAAGTCCCAGAGAATCGGTCTGACCGGTTTCAGAAACCAGCCTGACCGGTTTTGGTTGCCAGCAGCAGTTTCGTGTTGTTTTCCGCTGCGTGTTTTGTGTTGTTGTTGGTTGGATCTTGCTCCTAGGTTCAGTAGCATTCCAGTGGCTACATGGACTTGGCAAGAGAAGCTTGCGGAGGTGTCCGAGTGAAATTGGGTTCATAGGCCGAATTCTTGAGTAGAATTTTTATCGGCTCCCATTCACTCCCCCCTCTCTGGTTCGCCGGTCCGGTCCTTCAAGTGGTATCAGAGCAGGTTACGGGTCTTGATTGACTCTAACCAGTCTAAGATCCAAAGATGGCGTACCAGGAACGGGGATCGGGTCCTCTGCACTTCGATGGAAAGAACTACCAGATGTGGCAGAGACGGATGGCTGCGTTCCTCTGTGGTAAGGGACAGATCCTTTGGGATGTCACGGTGAACGCAGCTTATGTTCATCCGATGAACTTCCTTGCTCCGGGATCGAGAGACATGTTCGACGCCAACAACAAGGCGGTCGACTACTTGTTTCGTGCTCTGTGTCAATCCGAATTCGATCGGGTTCAGACAGAGGACCTAGCATGTAGGATTTGGTTGGAGCTGAAGAATGCTCATGCTGGGAATGCTGAGGTTCAGGCACGGTTGTATGCGACTTACCGGAGAGAGTACGAGAACTTCACTCATCTCCCCGGTGAGTCTATTGATGCCTTGTTCCAGCGGTTCACGGTGGTTGTGAACAACATGAGGGCCAATGTCGACGTCCTCCCGTACGATGATCATGATAGGGCTGTGAAGCTCTTACACGCGCTGGATCGTACCGTGTGGGATGGAAAGGTCGAGGCCATTCTTGAGTCTGAGAAGTACACCACTCTTACGGTGAACGAGCTGTTTTCTAAGCTCAAGTCTACTGAGGTTGATCGTGGTTTGATAGCCCGTCTTGAGAGCCTGACTGATTCCCATAGTCTTGCTCTCATTGGTGGCAAAGGTGCTAAGTCTAACGCTAACACATCTTCCAGGATCTACTCTCTGTCTTCTTTGATGACTTTGCCAGACGAGGAGTTCGACGTGCTTGGAGAGGACGAGCTGGCGTTGCTGACCAGGCGGTTCGAGAGGCCGCACGAGAACCGGGTGAACACGAGGAGGACAGCACGGACGTGCTTTCAGTGCGGCAAGCCAGGACACTTCGTCGCCGACTGTCTGGAGAAGATGGAGAACAACGACGGCTACAAGCACCGGTCGAGCAAGGACGACAAGTACCGGTCGAGGCGCGATCACAAGCACAAGAACAAGCACAAGGATGAGTGACGGTCGAGGAAGAAGGACGGCCGTGGCAGGAAGGCCCGAGCGATGGTCAGAGCGAGCGACGTCGACTCCAGCTCCGCCTACTCTTCCTCAAGCTGGAGTAGCAGTGAAGATGAAGGTGATCGGCGCAAGAACAAGAAGTCATCCAAGAACTTGAGCGGGCTGAGCTGCTTCACACGAGATGGCTTCTGCGGCATGGCTCGTAGCTCCGGCAGCAAGAAGAGTCACTAGAGCGACTCGGACTCTGACTCCGAGGACGGGGTACGTGACTAGCTTCCCTTCTTGCGTGAGGAGAATGAGCGTCTTGGCAAGTTGCTTGATAATCGTGATGACATGCTTAGAGAGGCCAAGAAGATGAGGAAAGAGCTTAGGGTCTCACTAGAAGATG
The DNA here is from genome assembly GCA_036936925.1 of Cenchrus fungigraminus. Lineage (NCBI taxonomy): Eukaryota > Viridiplantae > Streptophyta > Magnoliopsida > Poales > Poaceae > Cenchrus > Cenchrus fungigraminus. The sequence goes on along the minus strand of CM072772.1, from coordinate 14,495,419 downwards.
CTAGGAACCGTGTGGCTGAGCTAGAAACCCAGAACCTAGATGCTAAGCTTGAGATTGATTCGCTTAAGGCTTCACCTGTGGTTTCTGATGAGATTGATTGTTGTGATTGCTCTGTGCACCTAGCTGATCTTACTGCTCTTAAGGATAAGCATGCTTCTACTTGTGATGAACTAGATGTGCTTAGGGTTGAAGTGGATGAGCTTAAGTCTAGACCAGCTTTGCATGGAAAGATTGATGAGATGCATGCTTATACTGTTTCGCTTGAGGCTAAGCTGAAAGAACCTGTTCCCACTTCTTGCTCTACTTATGAAGTGCATGCTTTGAAAAATCTGGAACTTGCACATTATGTGGATCGCTTGCAGGATGAGAATGATGAGTTGAGAAAAATGATGGGTTGGTTGTCGGGTCATGAACTGCAGCTTAGGATGATGATTGAGGCATACAAGCGCTATGATGGGCAAGCGCTTGGCTCGGAGAAGGTTGGAGAGTGTAGCGGTGAGGGAGGAGAGAAGATTGGTGATATCCAAGCTCCACCAAAAACCTTCCACAAAAACGCCTATGCTCCTAAGCCCAATCCACTGAGAAACAAACTTGACACAACCCCAGATCCTCCCATATTTCCTCACTCCACAAATGATTTCCAAAAACCCATCAAGTTCAAGAGTAACTTGGGGAATGAGTTCTTTGGGAAAGAGAGTGAGAAGCCGAGTGGAGAGAAACCGAGTGAGCAACCCCAACCAAAACCAATCCGGTTTCATTGTGACTATTGTGGGAGAGATGGTCACAAAGGAGAGTTTTGCTTCAAGAGAAAGCGAGAGGAGAGAATGGCTAAGGAGTGGGCAAACAAGGACAGGTACAACCCACCTCATGGTGTGCCTGAGTCTCATATGCCACTGCCTAGGGGTAAGGCCATTGTTCGCACAATTCTGGCTTGGGGAGAAAAGAGTGCTTTGGGTGGAAGGGACCTTGCTGAAGGAATTAAATCAGCCAGACCGGTTTGGAAACCGATAAGACCGGTTTGGGCTGCTCGCACAGCGAAACCAGTCAGACCGGTTCTAGAACCGGTCAGACCGGTTTGGAGACAGCAGGGTGACTAGTTTGGTTTTCGTGCTCGTGATGAGGCTCGGTTCAGGTCCTTTGGTCGTGGTCCAGATGTTTGGCATGGAGAGTCTGGTGGTGGTCAGTTTGCTAGACGTTCTCCACCTCGTGCTCAATACGATGGTGGGAGGAGTCGTAGCTTTGAGATGGAGAGGAGGAACGGTCCACGGTCTTCCTTTCGTGGTTTCCGTTCTTCTCCAGCGAGACAGGGGTGGTTCCCTAGTGGTGGTTCTCGTGGTGGTAGCTTTGATAGGCGTGATGATTTGGTTTGTGCTAACCCCACTTTGGAGCAAATGGCTCAGCACTGGTTTTACTCTTTTGGTACTAACCCCAGTGCAGAGTCATTTGTTCACTCACGTTCTCGTTTTTGAATTTCAGGTGGGAGACTTGAGGAACGTTTGGTTGATTGACTCCGGTTGCTCGAGACACATGACCAGAGACAAGGGGTGGTTCTCAAGTCTCGTCCCGGTGGTGTCCAAGACATACATCACCTTTGGGGACAATGGGCGAGGGCGTGTGCTTTCAGAAGGTGAGATTAAGGTAAGTGACAAGGTCACTCTCAGGCGTGTTGCTCTTGTTCAATCGCTCGGGTTCAATTTGCTTTCCGTGTCCCAGCCTTTGGATGAGGGCTTTGAGGTGTTGTTTCGGCCTGGTGTTTCTCGGATTTTGGATTCTCGAGGGGACCTAGTTTGCATGGTCGTTCCCGAGGGTCAAGTATTTCGAGCTGATTTTTCTCAGTCTTCTGGTGTGGAGCATTGTTTCACTTCAGCTTTGACCTTTTGTCTCGCTTGAGTAAACTCAATTTGGTCCGAGGATTGCCACGGCTGAGGTTTGAGAAAGAGTTGGTTTGTGCGCCGTGTCGGCATGCTAAGATGGTAGCTTCTTCCCATCCACCCCTCACCGATGTGATGACGGAGCGTCCATGCGAGCTGCTCCATATGGACCTTGTTGGCTCAGCTCGTGTGCGATCTGTGGGTGGGAAGTGGTACGTCCTGGTTGTGGTGGACGACTACTCTCTGTATGCGTGGGTTTTCTTTCTTGAGGAGAAAGGTGAGACGTTTGGTTTTGTTCGAGATCTTGTCTTGAGGTTAAGAAATGAGAGGCACGAAGATGCCATACGAGCGATCCGCAGTGACAATGGCTCGGAATTTAAAAACTCTCGCTTCGAAACCTTTTGCCATGACTTGGGTCTCGAACACCAGTTTTCGAGTCCGTATACGCCTCCCTAGAACGGCGTGGTAGAAAGGAAAAACAGAACCTTGTGCGAGATGGCTCGGACGATGCTTGATGAGCATAGGACTCCGAGAAGGTTCTGGGCTGAGGCGGTGAATACCGCGTGCTATGTGTCGAATAGGATTTTCCTCAGAGTTCACAAGAAGAAAACATGCTATGAGTTGATGCACGGGCGCACAGCCAAGGTGAGTCACTTCCATGTGTTTGGGTGCAAATGCTTCATCCTGAAGAAAGGTAAGAAGTTGGACAAGTTCGAGGCTAGGTCTGTCGATGGCATTTTCTTTGGTTACGCATCTCATTATAGAGCTTTTCGAGTGCTCAATCTTGAAACTAACCAAATCATGGAGACTTGCGAGGTAACCTTCGACGAGACACAACCACATAGTCAGCTTGTTTTTGAGTGTGCAGGTGACAACGAACTTGGCGAGGAGATTTTCCAGGAGGAGGAGCATGAACATGGAGATGATGAAGATGGCGGTGTGGTGCCCGCGGCTGAGCATGTACCTACTACTTCGACTACGGTGGTGGACGGCCCTTCTCCCACACCTACAACGACAAACCCAGTTCAAGAAGAAGCTGTTGTTGAGGGGGAGGTAGCATCAAGGCGAGAACCTCCCCGGCGAATTCAAGTGGATCATCCAGCTTCGAGGATCATCGGCGACCTCAATGAACGTACTACACGGTCGAGGGTTCAAAACAATTCTCACTTTGCTCATGCTACTTTTGTCGCTACTTTTGAGCGCAAGGACATTAGACACGCGCTATCTGATCACAATTGGGTTAATTCGATGCATGAGGAGTTGGAGAACTTTGAGAGAAACCAAGTTTGGGAGTTGGTTGACCCTGCCCCAGGGTGTAAGCCGATTGGGACAAAATGGGTGTGGAAGAACAAAGAGGGAGAAAAAGGAGAAGTGGTGAGGAACAAGTCAAGGCTTGTTGCTCAGGGGTACTCACAGAAAGAGGGGATCGACTACGAGGAGACCTTTGCTCCCGTAGCTCGTTTGGAGGCGATCAGGATCCTTCTAGCCTTTTCCGTGGCTAAAGGGTTCAAGTTGTACCAGATGGATGTCAAGAGTGCCTTCCTAAACGGTGTTTTGGAGGAAGTAGTGTATGTGAGGCAACCATCGGGGTTTGAGAGTGAGAAGTACCCCCACCGGGTGTACAAGTTGAGGAAGGCGTTGTATGGGCTGAAGCAGGTGCCTAGAGCTTGGTACGGTAGGTTGAGGGGGTTCCTGTTTGAGAGAGGGTTTGAGATGGGGAAGGTCGATCAGACCTTGTTTCTCCTCAGGCAGGGCAGAGATATCCTGATTGTGCAGGTATACGTGGATGATATTGTCTTTGGTGGCTCGTCTAACTCTCTTGTTGCAAGGTTTGCAGAAGACATGAGCAGGGAATTTGAGATGAGCATGATGGGTGAGTTGCAGTTCTTCCTCGGGCTACAGATCAAGCAATCAAAGGAAGGAACATTTGTGCATCAAGCTAAGTACACCAAGTACATTGTGAGGAAGTTCAAGATGGAGGACTCCAAGGCCATGGCGATGCCTATGAGTACGACTACAGCTCTTGATGCGAACGAGGAAGGTGAACACGTGGACCAGAAGGAGTACCGGAGCATGATCGGGTCACTCCTCTACTTGACGGCGACGAGGCCGGACATCCAATTCTCTGTATGTCTGTGCGCTTGTTTTCAAGCGTCTCCGAGGACTTCGCATCGGCAAGCAGTCAAGCGCATATTCAGATATTTGCGACACACTCCCGACTTCGGCCTTTGGTACTCCGCGTCTTCTTCTTTGGCCCTTCATGGATTTTCGGACGCGGATTTTGCTGGGTGTCGGTTGGATAGGAAGTCCGCTTCTGGGACTTGCCAGTTCTTGGGATCTTCTTTGGTGTCTTGGTCTTCCCGCAAGCAGTCGAGTGTTGCCCAATCCACTACCGAGGCAGAGTATGTGGCCGCATCTAGTTGTTGCTCTCAGCTCCTTTGGATCACATACACCATGAGTCACTTTGGTGAGGAGTATACCCATGTCCCACTTCAATGTGATAGCACAAGTGCCATAAGCATTGTAAAAAACCCAGTGCTCCATTCCAAAACCAAGCACATAGAAGTGAGGTATCATTTCTTGAGAGACAATTTGAGAAAGGGAAAATCGCTTTGATTCATGTACCCACACATGACCAACTAGCCGATATTTTCACCAAACCCCTAGATCAGGCAACTTTCACTCGTTTGCGGGGGGAGCTTGGTGTTTGTTTGATTTCTTGAGTTGGGTGTGTGAGAGCTCCTTTGTAGCATATGTATAGTTTCCTTTGTGTTTTGTTTGCATTTGGCATGGCATATGTAACATGATGTATAGGCATCTTTGTATCTTAGGTTGCATGCACTTTGTATCATATGCATTGTGTAGGAAAAGCTTCTCCTATATACATTGTTCACTATGATATGCTATATATGATCTTGTGAGTTAGTTTGGTATGATATGGCTTAGTGTGGCTTAGCTCTTGATGATCTTGATTTATATCCATGGTTGATAGATATGTTTTTTGAAAAATGTCACACATATGCTCTCTTGTGAGTAAATGCCTTTATATGATCTTGACTTGTTTTTGTGGCTTGGCTATGCTTAATTTGTGGTTGGATAGCTTATTTTGATCATATGGGGCCAAAGGCTCATTTGCCATCATGAATGGTTAGCCCCCATACTTCATCTTGTGGAGGGGCATAAGTTCCTTTTTGTCGCAAAGACATTTCATGTATAAATTATAAATCTGAAAATGAAATGTAAATTGCTTGAAAAATGTGCTCCCATGTCATGTGTGCTTAATTTACTTACTTTTGGGTGCTAAACCGTTGCATGTTGCTTACTAATGAGAAGTCTCATTTCCTAGAAGTAAGCACATGGCTCGGTATGCTTTGACATGACATGAGGTGCTTGTGGGTGTTTATGATGGTCTTATGCTTAGAATGGTTGTCCTAGCATGAAGTTTGTGTGGCTTTGCCATTTTGACATGTTTTGCTCATGTTTAGGACTTTGCTCATGAGAGGGTGATTTTTCGCAAAAATGATCAATTCTATCTTAGCTTTACCCAACGGTTGTGAAACTTGGTGATCATGTAGTTGATGTTCATACGATGCTGTAGAGTATCTAACTTGCTCATTTGATCATGTGTAGCATCTTGTGATGAATTTTGTCTATTTGAGAAGCTCTAGTTGCATCTTTTCAAAATTTGAGCCTTGATTCATGCATTGGCAACAAGGGGGAGAAACGTTGGTTGAGAAAAGTCGCATTGCATCTCTAGAACCTATCCCAACAGTCAAGGGGGAGCTTGTGCATTTCTTTTGCATTTTTGGCTTTTGGGGGGTGTTTCTGCCGAGTTAAATCGGTCTGACCGGTTTTGGGAACCGGCCTGACCGGTTTGGAGAACCGATCTGACCGGTTTGTGCCCAGAGTTGGCACATGTTCAGGGGGAGTATGCATATGTGCAGGGGGAGCTCTTGTATGCTTTGGTGGTTTGTGCTCTTTGCTTGAGCTTGTTTTTAACTCGGTTGTGTCGAGCCATTGCCCTTGCCTAAGGGGACCGAGTCTTTCCTCTTTCAAGTGATCTTGTTCTTTGCCTTTGTCTGGCTTTCAATCGCTTGTTTGAGTTTCTTTTAGTCGTTTCTTTTCTTTTCCTTTTCTCTTCGATTACCAAATGTGTGTGTTGTCAATGCACTCATCAAGGGGGAGGTTGAGGATCATGTGTGGTTTGAGGACCGGTGGATGGTCGCTTCCTGGTGTGATGAGTGATTGACAACGTTGTGTGGACTGGTTTAGCCCCAGTGGGCTGTCGTGAAGGTTTTTGAACAGGAGAGTCTCGTTCAAGCTATGGCTTTTCTTGTTCAAAGGTTGAGGGGCTCTTGAGGTGTCTTGGGTCAAGTTTGGTCTCGAAGGTCTTTTGGGGATTTCCTGGACAAAACCGGCCTGACCGGTTTACCAAACCAGCCTGACAGGTTTCCCCTGCCTGTGAGAGGCTAAGTCCCAGAGAATCGGTCTGACCGGTTTCAGAAACCGGCCTGACCGGTTTTGGTTGCCAGCAACAGTTTCGTGTTGTTTTCCGCTGCGTGTTTTGTGTTGCTGTTGGTTGGATCTTGCTCCTAGGTTCAGTAGCACTCCAGTGGCTACGTGGACTTGGCAAGAGAAGCTTGCGGAGGTGTCCGAGTGAAATTGGGTTCATAGGCCGAATTCTTGAGTAGAATTTTTATCGGCTCCCATTCACTCCCCCCCTCTCTGGTTCGCCGGTTCGGTCCTTCACTCAACTCCCAGTGTTGATGATCACAAGTGCTTGATGGCCAAGAAGAGCAAGGAAATCAAGGAAAATCAAATGGCAAAGAGAGTTAAAGATCAAGTTGACACCATAAAGTATTTAACTCAAAAGCTTGAAGCCTTCAAACTCTCACACTCTACCTTGGTCAATAAATATGATGTCTTGCTTAATAAAGTTGCTTGTGCTACTAACTTGTCTACATGTGTAGCATCTTTGGAGCAAGAAAAGAAGGTGCTCAATGATAAGCTTGAAAAGCTCACTAGCGAGCATATGGCTTTGCAAGCATGTCACAAGGAGCTTGAGTGCTCTCATGACAAGCTTGTAGAATCATATACTTGTCTAGAAGTAGCTCATGAGGTTGTGCTTTCATCGGTAACATCCACTAAACCTCTCTCACACACATGCACATGCTCACATGTCAATATTGAATTGTCTTGTACTAAATCTTGTTGTTCTCAAGCAAGCCAATCTAGTATTGAGCATGTATTTGTAGAGACTTGTGATGACCTCATAGCAAAAGAAAATGATCAACTCATCCAAGAGGTTGAAAAGCTTAAAGAAGATTTGAGTAAGTTGAAGGGAAAAAGTCAAGTGCAACCTTCTCAAGATAACCGTGACAACATGGTGAAGAAGCTTGAGAAGGGTTCAAACCGCACTAGCACAACCCTCCGACCGAAGAAGCAAGGCAACAACCACAAGGCTCAAGAAATCAAGAAAAAGGAGCTTGATCACATACAATGCTTCAAGTGCTCAAAGATAGGGCACTATGCATCCATGTGCTCTCCTCAGCTCGAAGGCAAGAAGAAAAGGCAAAGGAAGCTAAGGAGAAGGATATGCTACAAATGCAAACAACATGGACACATCATCGAAGCGTGTCCACAAGTGACTGGGGTGCTGCTTGCACCAAACTGGTCTGACCGGTTTGGGAAACCGGTTAGACCGGTTTTGGCAACAGCGGCGCCTCAAGAGCATATCAAGCACAATCAAGCTTCTACAGCAAGCCACAAGACCAAGAAGCAACAAGTGAGCAAAAATAAGTGCAAGGCTTCAGCAAGCAAGATCAAAAGCCGTATTTGCTACACTTGTCGGCCAAAGGGACATGAGAGTAATGATTATCCAAATGGTAACATTCCTAAGTCAAAACTCGTTGATTATGCATTTTCTAGACTTAGGGATGACAAGAATGGTATCTATGCTACTAGAGTGATTTATTCACCTCAAACTAGCATAAGAGCCATTTGGATTCCCAAATCTCTTGTGACTAACCATAAAGGACCCAACATGGTTTGGGTACCAAAAAGAGCTTGCTAGAATCACAGGAGCATGGAGATGCATTGGAGGCTTGGCAAAACTCAAAAGTAGGACTATGAGCTAGAATAATGCCAAGCATCAAGTCTAAACTTTTACATTTCGATTCCAATGACATCTCGGAAACATAAGCTTCGTCTTTCATCTTAGTCAATTGATCCTAAGTGGATACTTGTGCTCAAGACCTTGGTTTTGTGCTTTTGGCTTGACTAAGTATTTTTGTGTACATTTGTGCTCCTCTTACCATATGATGCTCGTAACCGCTCTCTAGTAAAGCACAGTGGTTTAATGGTGCAGGTTAAAAGAAAAAGTGAAGTTGTAAGTCAATCAAGCGTTTGGCCATAGTCAATGTTAGACCAAGTTGAAGCACAAGAAAAGATGAAGAAAATTCCCAAGCTTCAACACCAACTCCAAGGGCCAAACATCTCTGCTTCTCTGGAAGTGCAGACCCCAGAGGTTCCGGGAAATTCTCCGGAGGTTCCGGGAATTGCTGCAGGAACTCAACCTCCGAGAAATTCCTCGGAGGTTCCGGGATCTGGGAATTCAGATCTATAGAGCTTCAAGAATCAGGGTGATTGTCAGCAATTAAAGATTCATGAAGATATGCCTGCATCGGGAGCTGATAGAGTCTTGAAGAAAAGTTTTAGTTGGACTGACTGGCAAAACCGGTCTGACCGATTTGCCAAACCGGTCTGATCGGTTCTGGCCCAGTGTTGCCCAACTAAGTGATATACTTCAAGATTAATTCAAGAAATTCTAATAAATATCCTCAGCTCTTGTTTAGCATCTTACAAGCACTGTCTTGGTGATAGTAAGTACTCTTGGCACAACTACAATATTTGTAAATTATTTTCTCTTGTGCCTTGACCAAATTGTGAAGTGATCTTTCCTAAGTTCATTAAATTGACTAAGTGCTCGTTTCATGCAACTCAAATTCATGATGCACCTATTTAGGGGGAGATCACTCTACAATTTGTGTTTTGAGACTAACAGTTTCATCTAGTGATTTTTGTAGTCTCGAAATGAGAGCTTGTCTCTCTCCATGGAGTATGCTAGGATCTTTGAGTCCAAAGTGGTAACATTGACCTAATCTTTCTCTTTGGATTATGAAACTAACCTTAAGCATAGCTACTCACCACAATATAGTTTAAATTCCTCAAGTTGGACTTAATTGCCAAAATGGTGCATGTGACCCTAGTCGTTCACATTATTTCATATGCTCCATAAACAAAGGGAATTTGACCTATATTGTGAGGTTTCAATTTTTGGTGGACCTCTTGTCTCTCTAACCCAAAAGGTCACTAAGGATTGAAATAGTGCTTGTGCTATTTAAGTGTCTCTCTCGTGTTGTAATTAAAAGGTTTATCAAAATGAGAGCTAGAGCTTGAAATTAAATTGGGAAAGCACAAGTCAAAAGGAAAATCACAATTCACCAATGTGAAATCGTGATAAGCTACAGGCAAAGGTACGATTCACACTCACTCTTTTGCTACCTTTATCATCTAGGATTTATTCATGCTAGTGTGTGCATTTTCTTAGCATGTGGTCTATTCAAGGTTCTCTCTTGTGTGCCTATTGGATATTTAATTGATGCCTACCTTAAATTGACTTTATGTCAAATGCTTGTTATAATGTGAGAGGCATGAGTCAAACATCCCAATATGGTTCTAAAACTTGTTTAGCCACATGTGTGCGTGACCTAGGTCAGATCTTTGAAAAACTCAACTCGCATGATAGGATTTGTGTGAATTTTGAAAATATTTGGTTGTTGGTCTTTATGACCCGATCGACCCACTTGTGACTATAGTTAACCTTGCTTGATTGATGGCTAGTCACAAGTGGTGAGATTTTCTTAAGTCCAACATATTCTTCATATCTATCTTTCTCTAAGTTTCTTGGAAGTATCAAGGAGCTTTTGGACCTAAAAGAAAAAATCCTTCTATGGGAATTATCTAGTGACCAAAGTTCGTTGCTTTATCTTTTTATCTCACTAGATCTATCTCAAAAGGAAAAAGAGCAAAATTCTTTCAATCTCTTTTCTTTTCCTCTAATCACCTCTCGCGGAAAAAGGGGCTTTTGGATAAAGAGTTGAAGCTTCAGGTTTTTCAGAAAAGGGACTAGTATATGGACATATTTTGAACACTATTCTCTTATTAGTTCACAAATCAAGCTTCAAATCTCGAGCTCTAACTTCAGCTAGTTTCCTGAGGGACCGGTTTCTAAAACCGGTCTGACCGGTTTTACCCCGGGTCCACCCCTTTAAGGGTATCCGCATGGAATATTCCCCTTCATCCCTTCACTTCATCCCCACCAGCCAAGACCCGTGGTCCTCCTCTTTCTCCCGTGCCACCTCTCTCAATCACTCTCCCCACCATGGTTTCTTAAGATTGGCTCAAGGAGAAGGTTTCCCCTTTGGAGATTAAGAGTTTGGGGTGCTAAACTTCGGCTTGACCGGATTGGAGACCGTTTTTGAGGCTCTACTCATCTTCTCCCATCCTCTCAAGGTACTTCAAGGTTCTCTTTGCCTGATCTCTTAGCTCCTCGCATATTTCTCGGATTCCTTTGAGCAATCATCAACTAGTATGCCCAGGAAGCTATCTTTAAGTTTTGAATCAATTTGAATGGCTACATTTCGAAATCCATGATCTAGGGTTTCAACCGGCGAAACCGGTCTGACCGGTTTCTAAAATCGGTCTAACCGGTTTTATTACATTGCAGCCCTGCTTTTTGTCTCTAACTTCAAATTCAATTCTCGTCGAGTCTCGAATCAATTCCTATGGACCTTATATCTACTTTGTCACATCTTTATGGTCAGGAATCACATGTCGGACTTCTCGAGGACCTACACAAGGTCAAAGAAGAAAAAGAGGGTTGATGAGCCGGAAGGTGATCCCGATCCGATTGAGCCCTCCGGTACCTCCAGTGGCCCTATCTTGAGGCCTAGGATGTCTAGAGCAGCTCAGTCAAATGTGGAAGAGATCGTGGAAGAAAGGCATGAGACATCTAGGGATGATGATGAGAGTGATGAGGATTACAGAATGCAATTTAGGCATGGGAAAGGACCAGCTGCTGATGATGATGACGATGATGATGAAGAAGAGGATTATGGTGGAAGGGAAACAGGAGCTGAAGAAGAAGAAGAAGAAGGAGAAGAGCAGCTTATGCTTGAGATTAGGAGGTGTTGATAGTGTATATGCGTATCCAATTTCGTTTGGACTTGCAAGCGGACAAGTCCTCCGTCGTAGTCAAGGGACCCTTCTTCCCTTAAGTGTGAACCCAAGGTATCGAATCCGTGGAACAATGTGTAACGCAAGATCCAATCTAATAAGCGGAAAACACTTTGATCTTGAGAGGTTTGGTTTTGCATCTAATCTAAGAAAGAGCCATGAAAGCACATCTAATCTACTAAACACCGGAGGTAGCAAGAGAAAGAGAGATAAAACCAATCTAGAGATTGTATCAGGTCTTTTGTTGAAGTTCCAAAACAAAGAAGAATAAAGCAAACGAATCTCATTACTAGCCTCTTTAAATCGTGGCTTCCGTTCCAACTCCGAAGACGCCCGCCTTTTGGAGCCACTGTCCTGTCACAACGCACTCCTATTCGTGCGGGTTAGCCTAGGGCGAGTCCAAGAAGAACAAGTTGAAAACGCTCGGTAGATCGGGTATGCACCTCTAGCCACCATGACTACAAGAGCACCCTAAGCAATCTAGCTATAGACTAGATTGGGGAAGAAGCAAACTCAAGCGAAGACAAAGTTGTAGAGAAAGCACTTGATCGCTAGAAATCGGATTCAAACTTTCAAATTCAACATGAGAGTATAATACATGGACAAGATCACCACCGGGATCTTACCTTGATCTTGATCCTAGCTCCAGGAACTCCGACGTGGTCTTCCATGCAAGGTTCCCACGTCAGCTAGGGAAACCCTAGTCAACCATCTCGACCCTCTCCTCTCCGGGATGGTGTCCCTCTCTTCTTTGCTCCTCGGCGGCGGATGACGAATGGATTTCTCCGTGGCTCTTGGCGAGGGGGCTATAAATAGTCCGAATAGCAGCTAGGTCAAAGGGAGCACCGAACCGGGCCCGGAATGGGCTGGGCCGGCCGGCCTGGGTCGACCGGCCTGGGCCCGTTTCGGCCTAGTTCAGCCCCGGCTTCCTCCCCGGTTGCTTCTCGCGTGATTCCTCATTTGTGTGCACTTGCATGTGGGCCTTTGACGTCGTTTCCTTCGCGGTTAAGGGTTGAATGCTTGCCATCCAAGCTTCGCTATTTTTCTGGTTGAGTCCCTGAAGATTTGCACATTGACGCTTCGGTCCTCGGGTCATTTGGAGTCATGTTCATCGCGTGTCTTGACTCTTTTCGGGCTTCATGATCTTCTTCCAAAGTGCTTGATGAACTTATTCCGAAAGTCTCCTCTTTAGCGTAGATTTCCTGCGTAAACAATAAACTCCAAAATCGACATGCAAGAGTGAACTTGTTATATACGGCGGGTTAGTTCCAGTGGTTAGAATAATAAATCAATGCCAACATTAAAGGTAACCCATGGCTAGGTTGACGGAAATTCACCGTCAACATCTCCCCCATGCTTAAACCTTGCTCATCCTCGAGTAAGCCTTTAATGAATATCAGCGTTGCCTTTCATTGCTTATACCCCGCACTTGATCATACACGAGAAAACATAATGCTCTCAAGGATTTAATCATTAAAGTTCCATAATGTACTAGCCTTCATCCTTATGGAGGGTAGATATTAATTTAAGCACTTCCCACAAGTAATTACCTCATGCTCCCAAATTTCAAATGAATCTTAGAAATTTTGAAATTAAGAGCGAGATGAAGAAAAAGAGCTAAACCAAGTTCAAAAATAAACTTCTTTGCATCTTGCTCATGTACTCTCATCTCATCTTGTCTCTCAAAACCTATTCATCCTACTCCTCTCCCCTCTCAATAAATAGTGGAAGGCTTTATGTGGAGCTTTTTGGGAAAGTTTAGTCCTATCAAGATATTATAAATGTGATGTTGTCAAAACAAGACAAGCTTCTCATGGTCTTACCGAGACTCGTCAAAAAGGTCTTTGGAAAATAACGTTATATCAAGGAGGGGGAGAGAAAAATACACACACTTTGAGATAGGTGGACATGTGAAAATGGCAAAGAGTGATCCCGAGGCACAAAGGAAGTCCTCGTTATCGGATTGCACATGGTTGGAAAGATGAGTTTGGATCTTAAATCTTGAAACTTTTGAGATTCCTAATGCACTTTAGAGAACCGAGGAGTTCACTTTATTTTACTCATATATTTTTTTTCTTTTCTCATACATATTTTTCTTTATCTCTCTTTTTTTCTTTATACTCATTTTTTTCTTTTTGTTCTTCTTTCATCATTTTTTATTTGCTCCCCTTGAACTCTAAATTGCATTGTACCTACCTCCTCCCTCATGCTTAGACGTTGCTCGTCCTCGGGCAAAGAGGTGATAGAGATAAGGTAGGTACTAGAAATATATTTCCTTTGGAGAGATACTTGAAATCTTCAATCTTGGCACCATCTTGCGATCTTCCTTGAATTGACGATCCATACTCATATGATAGGTTGTGGTCAAGGAGGTGAACACAAAAGATGATATTTTTGGTTTTAAGGGTGGATATCCGGCGAGGTTTGTGAAATCTCCGATGTGGGGATACACAATGCACGGATAGAAAGGCTAGCAAAAAGATAGATACGCAAAAACAAAATGACCAGCTTCTTAGTCTCGGGCCAGAGAAATCATGGCCTGAAATAACTCACCCAAAAATAATTCTTGTATACTAAGGTTTATGCACTCAATATATATATATGGCTTTGGATAGGTAGAGCAAAATGCAAGTAGCATTAACGACAAGGTTAGCATATATATTTTTAAGAACAAATCATCTTTAACTCATCCAAAATTGAGAGCATGAAAATAACACTATGGGTCTTATTTTTATCATAACCTCCACAAAAGATTAAGCTAGCATTTAATTAATTTCAGATTCATATTAAAGAGAGCATTAGCTTAATCATGCATAAAACAAGTACAAAAGTTGAGCAAAGTGGCAACTTTTCATCATATATTATCATGGCATCAACTTAATACTTTTACCAAAGGTTGATCAAGGTGGGAAACTTTATTCATGGTGATCTTAAACTAACTCTCCTATTATCACACATGCTGAAAATAAATAAAAACTGAAAATGCTAGGCACACACAAATTTGCATAAAAGCTTAAAATAAAGAAAAGAGAAAAGAGAAAATCGAACCGAAATTGAAGGCATCATTATTATTTTTCTTCTTCCTCCTTCTCCATTCTTCATCTTCCGGTGGTTGAGATTGATGATCTTTTGCATTGTATCCTTGCTCGTAGCATGATCGCGCCGGTCTCTTCTTTTACTTGACTTGGTTAGGATGAGGCGCCATGTATGGTGGAGGAAGTGGTGGCACGGCTGCCCCACTCCCCCATGCTTGTATCGGCACACTTCATAACATGGTGGAGGTGTTGGTATTCCTCCTTAAGGTGGTGGCATCGGGATTCCTCCATGTGGTTGTTTATTAGCTTGATGTGCAGCCCCTCCTTCATCTTGAGCTGCGGAGGATGATCCTTCTTCAACAATGCTTCCTTTTTATTCTTCTTTGCTGGCACAAGAAGTCCTTCCTCTAACCAAATTTTGTCTCCATTCAACAAATAATTTTAGCCCCATGTTGGAAAGAGGAACATCAACTTGCACCCTCTCCTCTCATCTCCACTAATATATTTTCCTTGCTTCATGTACTCGACCCCCAAAGAAATCCCAACGAGGAGAAATTTTGGGTTCCTTGTAGTCTTCTCCCGAAATCATTCCCCAAAATCCTTCTAGCATATTTTCTTGGACTTCATCTTGCTCTGGGGCTTCCTTCTTGGGACCGAGTAGTTCTTTATCCATAAGGAACTAGTTGCCCTTTTCCTTTAAGGCGGAATGAGAGGCACGACACTCCTTCATCAATGACCGGTGCTAAGGCAAGCTCCTTGCGAGTGCTTACACCAACTCCATTAAAGAATTTCCCCCGTCCAAGGTTGCTCAAGATTTGATAATTATCCGAGTAGAATCCCAACACTTGGAGGGCGTCATTGTTGACGCGAAAATAGGATGTCACCTCCGCGCGCAGCACACGTGACTCCCCGGTCTGTAGCGAGGCATGCCAGCCAATCTGACCTGTTGATTGACAATGGAAAATATTAAGGATCAGCTAGAGAACCGATGACCTTTCAGTGACACGTGTACCAGCCAATCGGCCGATACAAAATAAAGCGGGATCGGCCGGCTCGAGAGCGACCGAAGCACGGGTGCGTAAACAGATAGATCGGCTGGATCGGCCGATCGTGACGTCAGTACTCGAGTAGATCGGAATCGGCTGCGGTGTTAGAAGCCGATAGGATCTAGATCGAGTGGATGATAATGATAATAGCTAAAACCACAAGAATTGGTACGAAAACTTGTAGATCTAGCTAATATCGGTAAGGGGTGAATAAAGAACTAGACGAAACCTCAGCGATGCGCCCGGAGGTTAAAGCCTAGGATTATTCGGTAAAACGGTACTCACAAGCTTGCCGGAGATCAGCTGATGCAGCCCGACGAACTCGAAGCACGGCATTGTAGAAAAGAGAAAAAACGCAATGGAGAAGTCGCCGAAAAGTAGATGTTGTAAAGGTAGATGCTGTAAAGTAGATGCAGTAAAGTAAAGGGTTTGCCCGGAGGCGGTTTGTTTGATATTGGTGTCTACACCTTTTCCGACCACGCAGGGTCGCTATTTATGTCCTGAGGACAACCCCGACTCCTAGCCGATCATGGCATTGTTTACTTGCATCTAAAGACAAAAAACTACCAAAAATAGAAAAGGACTCTCGCAGGAGTCAAAACTTCCTAAAACTGACTCTTTGACCCGTCGCCAATTGTAGATTGACCCGTCTGCACCATACTTTCCTTCTGGCGTATTCCCTTGATTACCGCCTTCTTCCTCTTCATCAGCCGATCTTCTGGCTGACCATCGGCCGATCGCTTTGACCAACCGGCCCACTGTCAGGGTTGAACCTCCTTGACCATCGGTGAGTCACGTTGACCATCCTTCTCTTCCCTTCAATCGGCCAATTGCACTCTGTTTTCATCGGCTACCTCTCCTTATCTCTTTTGACCCGTTTTTTTTCCAAAAAACTGTGTCAACACATGCCCCTCAGTTTCGGAGTAAATGATCCTTTTGCTCCGAAATTCGCTTGATATCTTTTGAATAATAGTCGAATCTCTTCACGTGATCGACATGATCAATCTCCATTGATAATGTCTTGTCCTTTTTATCTGACTTTCTTCAGGGTTGTTCACCATGTGACTCCATGGCTCTTTCGTTCCCTTTCCCTATAAGACTCATCCTTTTACCCGGGGGTTTCTTGTATCTCTTTTCGCCCTTGGGTTTTTCCTGATGTAGGTGTTAGCTCTTTCAGTCTTATGGGTATGAGAGGCATCTTCCCCTAGGAAACTCTGTGAGCGTTGATGATCATCACTGGCCATTGACAGACTTCAACTCAAAATAGTGTTCCTCCTGAGTACTGATACTGAGCTAGTAGACTCTATACATAATATTGGGCAGAAGATTTATGTGAACTATGCTCTGCAGTTTGTTGACGCGATAGAGAAACTTCCCATCGTTCAAGTGTATATGGGTCATCCTTTATTTGGGGGTGATTTCTATGAATCGGTCATCCTTTGGAAACTGAGTCATTCACGGGTTATCTGTTTCCCCTTTCGCCGGATCTGCCATCTTCAGTTTCCGTCTTTTCTGGCTCCTTCATCCGTATCTCTTCTGGCGCTCTAGCTATAAATAGCCGTCCTCATACCTTCACGGAGACCACTCCCTTTCGACCATGGCTCGAGATATAGGTCCAGGGAACTTTAGACTCTTGCTCTTTGATTCCTTTCTTCTTCCCTAACTCAAGATGGCTAGAAGAATTCTTGTGAAACAGCCTAGAACATACTTCGCTCTCTAGCCTCCTTTTGTGAAGCCAGGGGGTCCAACAGCTAGAAGAAGCCTTGTGATGCAGCTTAGGTGCATCAGCTGGTCGAGGAGGGCGGAAGTTGTCCCTGGGTGCTGCGGAAAGAAGAACAACCCTATGTCTTCTTTCCCAACAATCTTGACGGGAAGAATTACCCCATCTGGTGATTCATCTTCGTCAAATTTGCGCTTTTTTTGTTTTTCTCTTTCTTCGTCCCCATCGTCCGTTTCAGTGATGACTGATGTAATAGATCTGTAATGGATCACCCAAGTCTGTCTTCAAATGTACTCTTCAGATCTGTACTTGTGATGTCACCATTGTAATTGAAGACGAGAGAAAATATATATATATATATATATTTTATTCTAAGGGAGATTTGTACATCGGCCATATTATGAAACCGAACATGCTTTTGATAATTCGGCTTTCTGCTACTAGAGACGATTCCATCCGCAATCGGCCGTAACCTGAGTCTCAAATCGGCCGTTTTTAGGCTCTGATTGGACTAAGTGTCTACCCATATACTTGGATAGTATTTCTTTAAATACTTCCCATTTAACGCTCTGGCAAACTTCTCTCCTTCCAATGTCTCCAATATATATGCATTGCCTGGTACGCATTGACTGATCCGATATGGTCCCTCCCAATTAGGTGACCACTTCCCATATTTAGGATCCCTTGAGCCGATTGGCAATATGAGCTTCCAAACCAGATCTCCTTCAGCAAATTCTTTAACTTTGACTTTCTTGTCATACCATCTGGCTACCCTTCTTTTGTTCTTTTCGATATTCTCTAAAGCTCTCAGCCAATTTCCAGCAAGATCTTCTAATTCTTCTTTCATCATAGCTGAATAGTCATCGGCCGATAGTTGATCTTGTAAAGAAATTCTTCTGGATCCGGTTTTCAGTTCCCAAGGCAGTACAGCATCATGACCATACACCAGTTGATAGGGTGATACCTTGGTCGCTTCGTGCATGCCATCCTGTATGCCCACAGTGCTTCATTAAGGACCATATGCCATCGCTTAGGATTTTCATCAATTTTGCGTTTGATCAATTTGATGATGCCCTTGTTTGCTACTTCTGCCTGTCTGTTTGCTTGAGCATAAAAGGGAGATGAGTTTAACAGCTTGATTCCTAAAGAATTTGCATATTCTTCAAACTCTCCTAAAGTGAATTGACTTCCTTGATCGGTTGTGATAGTTTGAGGTAAACCAAACCGATAGACAATATGCTCATTGACAAAATCAATCATATTGCCTGACGTCACAGTCTTGATTGGGATGGCTTCAACCCACTTTGTGAAATAATCTGTAGCCACCAGCACGAATTTATGACCTTTGCTTGATGGTGGATATATCTGTCCGATCAGATCAATTGCCCAACCTCTGAACGGCCATGGTTTGATTATTGGGTTCATCGCTGATGCCGGAACCCTTTGAATGCTTCCAAATTTTTGACACTCTTGGCATCCTTTGTAATACTTGAAGCAATCTTCCAATATCGTCGGCCAATAATAGTTATTATTTCTGATCATCCATTTCATCTTAAATGCCGATTGATGAGCCCCACAGACTCCCTCGTGAATTTCCCCCATTAAAGTTTTAGCTTCTTCTTCACCGAGACATTTGAGCAGAACTCCATCAATGGTACGATAATATAACTCATCTTCCAGCAGAACATACTTAATGGCCCTGTACCTCAGTTGTTTATCAACTTTCTTGGATGGATCTTTCAGATAATTCATTATCTCTTTCCTCCAATCTTCAGCTGATAACTCCATAGTCAGAATCGGCCGATATCCTGATGGCCCTTGGGCAAGTCGATTAGCTTCACTGTTACAACACTTAGGGATATGTTCAAGTTTCACTATCTTGAACTCTCGAAGTAATTGAAGGCATTCTTCATGATAAACCCTTAATATATCATCTTTGCATTCATACTCTCCTGTCAATTGATTTATCATGAGTTGAGAATCTCCAAATATCTCAACAACTTCAGCATTGACTTCTCGTAGTAGTTTTATCCCCTTTAATACTGCCTGGTACTCAGCTTGGTTGTTTGTTGAAGTCTTCTCAATCGGGATGGAAAATTCGTAATTTGCTCCTTGAGGTGAAATGAGGACAATTCCGATCCCAGCTCCTACTCCACATGACGATCCATCAAAGAACATAGCCCATGGAATAGGTTCTATGACTGCAACTTCAGGTCCACAATGCTGAGTTACCAAATCAGCCATTACTTGCCCTTTGATTGCTTTGGCCGATTGATAGGTCAAATCAAATTCTGACAAAGCTAAGATCCATTTTCCAATCCTGCCCTTCAAGATTGGTAATGACAACATATATTTGACCACATCATCTTTGCACACCACGGTGCATTCGGTAGTTAATAGATAGGGCCTCAACTTTATGCATGAGAAATATAAGCATAAGCATAGCCTTTCCACCGCCGAATATCTTGTTTCTGCATCCAAGAGTCTTCTACTCACGAAATATACAACTCGCTCTTTTCCTTCAAACTCTTGCACAAGGGCCGATCCAATAGCTCGCTCATTAGCCGATAAGTATAACTTGAATGGCTTTTTGTCTTGAGGAGGCATTAAGACAGGAGGAGATTTTAAGTACTGCTTGACGTTATCTAGAGCTTTCTATTGCTCTTCTCCCCATACGAATTTCTGGTCGGCCTTGAGCTTCAGTAGGGGTGTAAATGGTTGGATCCTTTCCGACAGATTAGATATAAATCTTTTGATGAAATTGATCTTGCCAATTAATGACTGAAGCTCCTTCTTGTTTGATGGTGCTTTTAAATTGTCAATCGCGCTGATCGACTTCTGGCCCACTTCGATTCCTCTCTCGTGTATTAAGAAACCCAAGAACTGACCAACTGAAACACCGAAAGCACACTTGTTGGGATTCATCTTCAAACCATGCTTCCTAGTGCATTCCAATGTCTTTCGTAGATCTGCCAAATGTTCCTTGTAACTCTTTGACTTGACAACTACATCATCAATGTAGATCTCTACTATCTTGCCGATGAGTTCATGGAATATGTAATTCATGGCTCTTTGATATGTGGCACCAGCATTCTTCAACCCAAAGGTCATAACAATCCACTCATACAATCCGACGTGGGCGGGGCACCTGAAAGCGGTCTTTGCAATATCCTCTATGGCCATGAATATTTGATTGTACCCAGCATTACCGTCCATGGAGCTGATGACTTTGTGCCCTGCAGCAGCATTAACTAATGCATCGGCCACTGGCATCGGATATCCATCCATCGGCGTTGCTTTATTCAAGTCCATGAAATCAATGCGCACGCGTAGTTTGTCGTTTTTCTTGTAGACAGGGACTATATTAGAAATCCATTCAGCATATCGACATTGCCGAATGAAACCAGCTTCGAGTAACTTTGTTATCTCGGCTTTTATATCAGGATAAATCTTTGGATTACATTACCTCGGGTGTTGTTGAAAAGGTCGATATCCTAGTTTAATAGGTAACCGATGCTCAACAATGGACCGATCTAAGCCAGGCATCTCATAATATTCCCAAGCAAAGCAATCCTTGAATTCTTTCAACAATGCGATCAATTCTTTCTTATATTCTTCTTCTAGCTTGGCACTGACGTATGTCGGCCTTGGTTTGCTTCCATCTCCAAGATCTATCTTTTCTAATTCATCGGCCGACATAAACCTATGCCCAAGTTTCCCTTCATCTTTAATGAATTGATCCATTAAATCTTGTCATCAGAGCCGACTGCTTGAACCGGCTTTGGTCCGAAATCGGACACTCTGAGATACTTGGTATCCCAGGCTTTTCCAGATATGCAGCTCACTTGATCGTAAGTCCATCCTTGTGCTTCTGTAGCTGCTACTGTCAAGGAGGTCTCTCCTTGCACCACCTCCACTGAATCTCCGATCCATTAGATGATGCATTGATGCATTGTAGATGGTATGCAACAATTGACATGTATTCAATCCCGACCCAGCAGCAGATTATAGGATCCCCTCCCTTTAATGACAAAGAAAGCGGTCGGAACGGTCTTACTGCCGATGGTGAGCTCCACACAGATCGCTCCTTGAGCCGGAGAGACATTGCCTTCGAAGTCCACCAACATCATGTCGGTTTGGGTCAAGTCTTCATCAGACTTCCCAATCTTGCGCAGCATAGTGTATGGCATCAGGTTAACTGCTGCTCCTCCATCCACAAGCATCCTGGTGACCGGTTTCCCGTTGACAAATCCCTTGAGAAACAAAGCCTTCAAGTGTTGTCTCTTCTCATCTTCTGGCTTCTCAAAGATGGCTTGTCTAGGTTCCAGTGTTAATTGAGCCATGCCAAGTTCTTCATCGGACATATCCGAATCAACTAGAGCCATGAACTCTTTTGGTAGGAAGACAACCATATTTATATCAGCGTGTGGTTTGTCATCCTTTGCTTCATCGGCCTTAGGCTTTGGGCGCCAAACCTTGGACCGAACCTTCTTCTTGTCCAGCACATGTCTCTCTGCTTTTTCATGCTGTTCTAGCTGACGTAGGCACTGGACTCTTCTCTTCTGGGACTTGGTCAAGCCATCTGGACACCACTGCGGATTGGGCTTCTTGAGTGTTTGGCTTGACCCTTCATCATCTAGTTGCAATGTGCGTCGACATTCAGGAGCTCGGCACATGATGTCCTCATCAGGAACCAGAGAATCGGCCATCTCTTCCAGCCAATTGTTTGACTCTTCATTGACTCGGCCACCCAGCCGATCATGAACACTGGCCTTGCCCCCCAGCCGATCATGAACGCTGGCTTTGCCCCCCAGCCGATCGTGAACTGAGATCCGTTGATTATTGAATTCACGGTGATCTCTGGCTGCAGGTCTTCCGTTATTAAAGCAAACCCTTTTGGATGAGTTACTATTATTGTAAGCCCCGTTGCACTCTGGACAGTTTTCTGCCGTTGGTAGCTTGATCCCTTCTTCCCAGCAGTACTTGAAGAACGGACATCTCTAATGTCCTTCATTACGCCGTGCCCACTCTTCTCTTTCCCTTGCTTTCTCTTGTCGACGTTGGAATTTGTTGATCAGTATCTGGGACGTGACTGGCCGGCGTGTTTTTAAGTCTCCCTCTTCAAGTAGTAACCCTTTTCCTTTGACATCGGCAGCGGTTACTTGTACTTTGGGATCAACAGCTCCTTTATTTTGAGCTGAATCAGATGTCAGCAACTTAACTCGTGGCGTGTCTTTGCTAGACACTTCAACTATGTTGCTTTGGAAAGGGTGCTGATCAATCTTCATCGGCTTTTTAGCTTTGGTAGGAGTTTCGAATTTAAGTCTTCCTTGCTCAATAGCTGATTGGATCTGTTGTCTGAAGATCTTGCAATCATTGGTGTCGTGCGATGTTGCATTGGGCCACTTGCAATACTTCATCCTCTTCAGCTCCTCTACAGATGGTATGGTATGGAACTGGGATAGTTTAATCTGCCCTTGTTGAAGCAACAGATCAAATATTTTATCGGCCTTAGTGATATCAAAGCCGAATTTCTCTGGCTCTTTCTTGCCAAAGGGACAAGACACTGTCTTTTTGCCTTTGACCCATTCTGCAAGCCCTATCATATTATCTTCATCTTCTGAATCAGAGTAATCTACATAGGACACCTTCTTCTGAAAATTTCTTCTAGGCTCATAGGACTTTGCAGTTTCTTGACTCATCCGACTGACCAACTGGCTGAGACTCTCGAAGTCATGTGATGCATATTTCTCCCTCAAGGTCGGTAAGAGACCTTGGAAAGCTAGCCCAGCCAATTGTTTGTCTCCCAGATTCAAGCTATAGCACTTATTCCTGACCTCTCTGAATCTTTGAACGAATCCAGCTACTGTTTCATCGTTCCTTTGCTTGAGCCTGGTCAGATCAGTGATTTTCATCTCATGGATGTCAGAGAAGAAGTAGTTATGGAACTGCTGTTCCAAATCGGACCACTTGATGATACAGTTAGCTGGTAGTGATGTGAACCATGAGAATGCTGGCCCTGACAGGGATGAAGAGAACAGACGTATCCTCAGTGCATCAACATTCCCTGCTTCTCCACATTAGATGATAAATCGAGTGATATGCTCCATAGTGGATGTCTCATCTTGCCCAGAGAACTTGGTGAAGTCTGGCACCTTGAATCTTGGAGGGAACGGTATCTGGTCATAGCCAGATGGATATGGTGTCCTGTACATGCAGGACAGCTGTTTGGGTTTCATCCCATATTGCTTTTGCAGCACCTCCGAGAAGTGGTCGATCAACTCCTGCTTCATGTGCATCTTCAACTCAGCAGATGCTTGTTCAATTGCTTGTATCTCAACTGGAGTTTCTGGGGGCCGTTCTTCTAAGATTCTTGGCTGTGGATCTGGAGCTGTTGATGTCCTTGCTTCAGCAGAACCTTGAGTGTTTGAATGACCTGTAACAGGTGGGGCTTGTCCAATCGGCTGACTAGCCGATAGGGCTTGTCCCATCGGCATTCAACTGGCTTGAAATAGCCAATTCAAAAGTGTCTGCAGCAATTGCGCGGAATCCACCTGTGGAATCACTGGCTGTCCTGTCCCCCTTGGTTGATCAGCTGCTGAGGTGATGATCTGGTATGAGCCACTGTATTAGCCGGGGTTAAGACAGCCTGCATTGTCATTGACTGTTGAAGTGGGGCAGTCTGCATAGGCATCCCTAGTGTTGGCTGCTGTAATGGAGCAGTTTGCACAGGCATCCCGAGTATCGGCTGTTGAGCCGATCTCTGAAGTGGAGTAAGATTTGGCTTCTGAGGTGGAATAGGAGCTCTTCTCTCTGTTGGTATGACCATATGAGCATGAGCCGGGCTGATCTTGACTCTCTCAAAGTTCTTGCTCCCATGATTGAAGTAGACGAACACCACTCCTTCCCCATTCATGTGCACAGTTCCTGGAGTACCCCCCAAATGTAGCTTGATAAGACTGTGGGTACTTCACTTCTGGAATTTCCTCAGGCAAGGGTTCAAAGAAATTTGAGATGTTAGTCTCAAAGTGATCACGAGGCAAATCCCATCCTGCAAGCCTTCCGTCTTGATCCCTCATCGCAGGATATTTTTGCTGATTCTGCACTAGAAGCATCTGATCCTAGACGTTGGATTGCGTTGGCGTTGTGACGGCAGGGTCTTTAGCTTTACCATCACCACTTTGATTCTGAATCGGCTGGGCGTCCGATGAAGAACCAGTAGCAGCTTGTGGAGATGGTGTAACTTTCACTGTTGAATCATCAATCGGCGGTGTAGCCGATTGGCCTTGCTGGAACATTGGAGGAGTTCGGTTTGGTTGAAAATATACGAGCCCCAGATATCCTCCTTCTGCTCCTTGCTTGAGTGCATCAATTATGGCATTCTGAATAGTATTTGCGAATACCTTAGATTGATCAATCATTGTTTGATGCATCGCCTTGGTGTTGGCAAAGGATTCTTCTTGAAGACTCCACCTTTAGTCAGACCATATGATGCCAGACAAAGCTCCTCATAATGCCTCATGTGAGCTTCGAACTCAGCTTTGTCTGTATCTTTCAGCTGATACCTGGTGATCGGTTGAACGTTTTCTCGATCAACTTCATGAGGACCAGTCTTTGTCATTGTTGACTTTTTCGTGTCCCACTGGGCGTGCCAAAAGTGTGTT
Organism: Cenchrus fungigraminus; assembly: GCA_036936925.1. NCBI lineage: Eukaryota > Viridiplantae > Streptophyta > Magnoliopsida > Poales > Poaceae > Cenchrus > Cenchrus fungigraminus. The sequence continues at coordinate 14,470,786 of CM072772.1, read as the reverse complement.
GACGCAAAAATAGGACGTCACCTCCGCGCGCAGCACACGTGACTCCCTGGTCTGTAGCGAGGCGTGCCAGCCAATCTGACCTGTTGATTGACAATGGAAAATATTAAGGATCGGCTAGAGAACCGATGGCCTTTCAGCGACACGTGTACCAGCCAATCGGCCAATACAAAATAAAGCGGGATCGACCGGCTCGAGAGCGGCCGAAGCGCGGGTGCGTAAACAGATAGATCGGCTGGATCGGCCGATCGTGACGTCAGCACTCGAGTAGATCAGAATCGGCTGTGGTGTTTGAAGCCGATAGGATCTAGATCGAGTGGATGATAATGATAATAGCTAAAACCACAAGAATTGGTACGAAAACTTGTAGATCTAGCTAATATCGGTAAGGGGTGAATAAAGAACTAGACGAAACCTCAGCGATGCGCCCGGAGGTTAAAGTCTAGGATTATTCGGTAAAACGGTACTCACAAGCTTGCCGGAGATCAGCTGATGCAGCCCGACGAACTCGAAGCACGGCGTTGTAGAAAAGAGAAAAAACGCAATGGCGAAGTCACCGAAAAGTAGATGCTATAAAGGTAGATGCTGTAAAGTAGATGCAGTAAAGTAAAGGGTTTGCTCGGAGGCGGTTTGTTTGATATTGGTGTGTACACCTTTTCCGACCACGCAGGGTCGCTATTTATGTCCTGAGGACAACCCCAACTCCTAGCCGATCACGGCATTGTTTACTTGCATCTAAAGACAAAAAACTACCAAAAATAGAAAAGGACTCTCGCAAGAGTCAAAACTTCCTAAAACTGACTCTTTGACCCGTCGCCAATTGTAGATTGACCCGCCTCCACCATACTTTCCTTCTGACGTATTCCCTTGATTACCGCCTTCTTCCTCTTCATCAGCCGATCTTCTGGCTGACCATCGGCCGATCGCTTTGACCAACTGGCCCACTGTCAAGGTTGAACCTCCTTGACCATCGGCGAGTCTCGTTGACCATCCTTCTCTCCCCTTCAATCGGCCAATTGCACTCTATTTTCATCGGCTACCTCTCCTTATCTCTTTTGACCCGTTTTTTTCTCCAAAAAACAGTGTCAATAGTCATCAAAGTCAATTCGGCACAAGTCTCTACTCAAGACGAACAAGCCTCTCCTCCTCCTCCTTGTCTTCATGATGAATCCATTAGAACGCTTCGGAGTGTATGGTGGTGGAGCGGATGAACGAGTTGAGCGTCATGGTGGAATAGGTGGCTCTTCCGTGTGTCCTCGTGGTTCGGTGTACCACATGGACAAACTTTGTGTACTCCTCATGCCACCAAGGGGCAGCGTGTTGCTCCTCGGTGGTGCCACATCTTCCTCCATGCTTCGGGGAGACTCGGAGACCGAGTGCTTCCTCGAAGAGCTCGATGATGGCGCCTTCTATGATCGTGTCTTCTTGGGGAAGATATTGGTGGCTCTCTCTCCACATTGTTGTTGCACTAACTCACAACGAGTACACCGGGGGTTGCTTGCCGGTGGGAAAAACACACAAGGGAAGTATATGGAGGGTGAAGTTTATTATTATTATGATTATTATATATATTTTTTAGAGGGTGGAGCGTGAGGTGCACAAGATAGGATGGATATTAGCCCATAGGGTTTATGGATATTTGATCATGCGACCGCCTATTATGGTGAAGCTAAACCAATTTATTAAGGTGTGAACGTGAGGCCACTTTAGCTAAACCTACAAATGATATGTTGATGGAATCTACGGGAGTAGTGAGACCTATACTCCCAAAAAAACATAGTGGTTAACCTTAGGCATCAAAGCATTATCAACATGAATGAAACAAAAGATTCGGCGATTACAAGACAAGATCCTCATCCCCATGGAACTCAAATATATCTAGGTTGTTTCTGGAACTTATGGGCTATGAACTCAAGAACATGAATGCATAAAATACTTACCAGGCGAAGGGGAACACCGGGGCCATAAGTGGAGGCTAGGACGGCCGGCCTAGGAGAGGCCTAGGGGCCCTCCTACTCCATTTGCTTTGATCTTTCTCTGAGATACTTTTTGCTCCCTTCTTGCCTTGTGTCCGCGTGATCCACGACATTCCTCCACCAAATGTTCACAACCACTCTTTGCTTGTGCGATTAAGGGTCCCACCTCCATTGTTTTACTTCATGTCACATCTTGTTCCCTTTCCTCTTGTGCTTCCACCAATTTCCTACAAAACAAAGCCCTTGCTTCCCGCCATGCTTGTCCTTTGCATGTGCCCAAGATGCCAAATGATGGATACGTGATGCATCGTGGGGCACTATGTGTTAATCAAGCTCAAAAACCTCCCTTAATCATGTTTAGATGCTAATCACTCCTCTAATTTCGAAACTTTAAAAATTAACTCAGCGCTAGCGATGAGTCCAAATATATCATTAGAGGAGCTTTTAGGCATCAAGAACAATTATAAAATTTATTTTGGTTGCACCAGGATCGATTGCTTTCATTAATTGATAGCAAGTTCCTCCGGCTTAACCGTGGGGGTATAGGTTTAGGTTCTAATTTTGGCTAAACATGAGAGAAATATTTTGAACAAAAATAAAGTCAATGGGGCTTAGAAAAATTCTAAATCTAGAGAAACCGGTGGATGTCAAGTTGAATGAAACCAAAAATAAAGTTACTTATGTTCACGCGAGTCCTACCATGCGTCAAAGATTGAAAACATAAAGAAACATAGCAAGGCTCTACTCATGTGTTTTAACATGTGAAACAAGCCAACCTAAACATCATGGAGAGGATGAAAGGTTGGGGTAGGTTCTGAATTTTTGGTCTTGGTTTCTCAAAAAGAAGCAAACAAAACTTCGGATGGCTCAAGTCATTGGTTTAGGATCAATATAAAATTCAAGAAAAATAACCGAGCAATTATAATGTTTCTAAAAATTATTCAACCACTCAAGAGTTTATGGTATGTATTGCGTAGCAAACTCTAAGATCAACTTACCTTGAAAACATGAAAAATTCTTCGGGTTGCCCTCCCGGTAGCTTGACTCTTCAACGGGTTGTCCTCCCGGTAGCTTATTCTTGACTTGATGAACGGGTTGCCTCCCGCCAAGCGCTTCGTTTATAGTCTATAGCTAGACTTCTTCTCTTCGCTCCGGATCAACGCTCTTTGCGGGCGTTGCAATCTTGGGGACCCCACTTCTACACCATCCTTGGCTTCGGTGTAGGTTTATTCTTCGGCTTAGTCATCTTTTTGGTCTTCACAGGCGGACGTTGATTATTGGAGCCACCATCCTGTCACAACGCACTCCTATTCATGTGGGTTAGCCTAGGGCGAGTCCAAGATGAACAAGTTGAAAATGCTCGGTAGATCGGGTATGCACCTCTAGCCACCATGACTACAAGAGCACCCTAAGCAATCTAGCTATAGACTAGATTGGGGAAGAAGCAAACCCAAGTGAAGACAAAGTTGCAGAGAAAGCACTTGATCGCTAGAAATCGGATTCAAACTTGCAAATTCAACATGAGAGTATAATACATGGACAAGATCACCACCGGGATCCTACCTTGATCTTGATCCTAGCTCCGGGAACTCCGACGTGGTCTTCCATGCAAGGTTCCCACGTCGGCTAGGGAAACCCTAGTCAACCATCTCGACCCTCTCCTCTCAGGGATGGTGTCCCTCTCTTCTCTGCTCCTCGGCGGCGGATGACGAATGAATTTCTCCGTGGCTCTTGGCAAGGGGGCTATAAATAGTCCGAATAGCGGCTAGGTCAAAGGGGGCGTCGAACCGAGCCCGGAATGGGCTGGGCCGGCCGGCCTAGGCCGACCGGCCTGGGCCCGTTTCGGCCCAGTTCGGCCCCGGCTTCCTCCCCGGTTGCTTCTCGCGTGATTCCTCATTTGTGTGCACTTGCATGTGGACCTTTGACGTCGTTTCCTTCGCGGTTAAGGGTTGAATGCTTGCCATCCAAGCTTCGCTGTTTTCTGGTTGAGTCCCTGAAGATTTGCACGTTGACGCTTCGGTCCTCGGGTCATTTGGAGTCATGTTCATCGCGTGTCTTGACTCTTGTCGGGCTTCATGATCTTCTTCCAAAGTGCTTGATGAACTTATCCCGAAAGTCTCCTCTTTAGCGTAGATTTCCTGCGTAAACAATAAACTCCGAAATCGACATGAAAGAGTGAACTTGTTATATACGGGGGGTTAGTTCCAGTGGTTAGAATAATAAATCAATGCCAACATTAAAGGTAAACTCATGGCTAGGTTGACAGAAATTCACCGTCAACAGGAGGCCAGTCAATCCAGGCACTCATCGCATAGTGAATTATCTTGGCATGGGTAAGACTAAGGCAGCTAGGAGGAAGAGAAGGGAGTGGCCTTATGGTGAGCCTAAGGACATGGCTAGTGGGATAGATTACAGATTTCACACTTTCTTTCAGCAGGACTACTATTCCACTGCCTTCATAGCTAAGAAGAAGGGCATTATTGCAGAGGCTCGGTGGATAGATTGGGGCTATATGGAGAAGACAAATAATGCTATTTTCAGAGATATCATTGAGGTTTGTACTACTCTAAGGATCAAGCCTCTTATGGGATTTAGGCACAGTTGGAACACGGAGGTCATTGCACAATTCTATGCCACTGTTGCTTTTGAGGAAAATGAGGGTACAAGAAAGATGCATTGGATGACCGAGGGCACTAGATACAATGTCACTTTCACACACTTTGCTAGGTTGCTTGGAGCTAGCCCGGCGGATGTGACTCTTCCTTGCATTCACCGTGGCACTCGTCCGATGAAGCCTTCAGAGATGAAGTTCATGTACCCAAGAAACAAGCAAGCAAATGTGGGTTATGTAGCGGGGCTCTACTCCTACTATAGCATGCTTAACCACATGTTTCGGTTGACGCCCACACCTAGGGGCGGAAACCCGGCGGACATCTCTAATTATGCAAAGGACTTGCTCGTTCATATGAGACCTCCCGGACTTCCATTCTCAGTGAGTGATTTCATTTGGGAGGAGATCAAGACCATTAGCGAGAGCCCCTAGAGGTTGTGTGGCTATGCACCTTATGTCATGCATATCATTGAAAAGGTGTCAAATAGAAAATTTCTAAAGGATACTAAGCATGAGCCCTTCAAAGTCCCGGTACCCAAGAGGATAAGGACTCCCTCACCTGGAAGATATGATGAGATAGAAATGGAGGAAGGAGGAGGACAGCAGCAAGAGCAGCACCAGCCAGCTGCAGCCACTGCTCAGCCTAGGGACAAGCCTCCCTCTCCTATTCGCAAGCTTTTGAACTTTTTCACATCTATGTGTAGGAGCCAGAGGGATGTATTGGTCGAGCAGCAGAGGTCTAGGAGAGAGAGGAAACAAATGAAGGACACTCTCAAATTATTGCATAACCATCATGGATTTGAACCTCCTAGATCTCCACCCTCTCCCGAGATGGAGGAGCCCGAGATCCCTTCAGTGGATAGCATGGTGGCACAGCTGGGTTCCGAAGGCTACTTTCAACAATATGCTCATCACTATGGATATCAAGTGCCTCATCCTCCACCTCCTCCTATGGGTCCTCCTACTAGTGGTCAAAGCATAGTATCTCAAGCTTATCAGTCACTCTTTGGCAATATCGATGGTATGATGGGTGCCACTTGGATCAGCACAAGGATGGCCCGATCTTCACGACAGTAGGTTCAAGAACAAAGGATAAATTGCTGTAGAACAGCAGGGATAACTAGCTTTATACCTGACAAAGGTTGGTTGCGACCAAGCGACGGGGAGAGAGGCACCGAAACCGCGAAGGACTTCGACTCGATCTCCGAACGACCGCAGAATCACAAGCTGGAACTAATCCACACAATACGACGCAGCCGAACGGAAGCCGTAGAGCACGAAGTAGGGGACCTCAGAGAGATCTCTTCACAAGTCCTCGAAGAACAAGGAAGAACAAGGGTGTGCAAGGCACTCTGTAGCATCGGCTGCGACAAACCATATGAGGCTATCAATTCATGATTATCAAAACTTAGTTTTCAGTAGTACATAGGGGGTATTTATACTAGGAACAACCCTCCTAGATGGGTGTGAATTCGAGATGGAAATGAAAAGGCTAAGCATGTGAAAAGGCTCCCCAGATATCAACTCCCGAGGTGGACTCGCGTGGCTGTTGACCTTCTGTGCAGCCTCCACTAAATCTGTCATAACTCTTTATTGGAAAGTCCAATGGACATGCGGTTTCTTGCATTGGAAAGTTGACTTCAAGCACGTTCCATCAAGTACTCGTGGAGCTCCAGAGACATCATGACCAAAGAGTTATGGTTGATTCATTATGCAGGTCCGAACTAGTCTGAAGTGGAGATCTGAAGTGAACTTCCTGGATCCTTATTCCGAACGGGTGATTCTTGGTTTCCAAGCTTGCCTGAACAATCATCCAAACGGAATCCTCCTGGATCCTCATTCTGAATGGATGATTCTTGGTTTCCAGGCTTGTCCGAATAGTCATCCGAACGGAATTCTCCTGGATCCTTGGTTTGAGTTGGTGATTCTTGGTCTGACTGTTTCTTGTTGTTTACTTCTTCTCCAAGTTTAGTTGTACCGTCCTCTTCATGCATATTCCTAAGGACAACCAAAGTATAACTTTTAGGTAGTATAACATTCTCATATATTTTGGAATTAATTTCAGCAAGGAAAGAATTCACCTTTTGTTGGAGTTCCTTAGCATGGTTGTGTGTAATAGGTCCTTGAAGTGCAGGAGCTTGTGTATCTGATGCTTGGTCTTGTGTAACTCGTGGGATGTCCACATCATCCTCCCCCTCTTGAAAAGAAGTCGTCATCGACTCTGTTATGTAAGTGAGGCTTGGCATGTGCACATCATCCTCCTGCTCTTGATAAGGAGTCGTCCTCGACTCTATTGATCCAAAGAATGGAGCTAGCTCAGCATCGTCGAGGAATGTTGTTGCATTGTACTTCCTTTGCATATGAATCTTCTTTTTCTTTACAGGACACTCAACAACCCCTTCATGGTTGAAATGATTCAAATGAAGATTTGTTGGTGTTGTGGCATTTATTTCCTCCAATATTCCAAGGTGTTTCAATCTGTAATCATACAATCCAAGTAGTAGCTGTGACAACCCGCCCAGGAAAATACCGTACTATCGCCTAAACCAATCCACTTTGGCCATTAAGCGACAGTAAAGTATCATCTTGTCGTTAGTTGCCGGGTTAACGCCCGGTGAAATCACTTTACATAGCAACAAGGATCGACATATATGCATTAAAACTCACGCGAAGGCGAGTCCAGAGAACCACACATGATTAACATCTGAAACTACCCCGAAGGGTTTAATTATTACAAACCAGAGTTTTTGACATGATAACGAAGTTCAGAGTTTTGAAAACAGCGGAATTAAACTAAACGGCGCGAGGAACATCACAGGAGGCCTGCCATGATGCCTTCATTCATCGTCTTCCACCCACTCCAGCTCCCAGCCAGGCGGGATCTCTCCAGGCCACACATCAGCAAAAGTACTACCTGGAAACAACATACATAACAAGGCTGAGTATCCTAATACTCAGCAAGACTTACCCGTCGGTGACAACTACATCACCAACTCTAGACATGAAAGGCTTTTTGGCCACTGGCGTTTCTTTAGCTGAAAAGCAACAAAGAGTATGTCCTTACTTTCACGATTTTAGCACAAGTTCTAGTTGATTATTCTTTTCTAGGTTAGCAAGCTAGAGCAAGCATAAGTTGTGCAATACAATTAATCAAGCATAAATATTCATCAACTTCCATCATTAGGGATCTCATGGCCAGCAGGATAAGTAGTCTCAGATAACGGTGAGAGGCCGACAATCGATTGATTTAAACCTTGCAAGGTAGACCTAAACACACGGTAGGGTGCCCCCGCGAGGACAACCACCAGGCGGTTCCCAAAACTCTTCGGATTAGGATCGGATCTCACAGTCTTTGGTACAGGCTATCTGGTATACCCCGCAAGGCACCCAGAATCACCATGTACCACCGGTAGCTAGCCGTGAGACGCATCCCAGGATGAGTAATAGTACGATCCTTCACCGCGTCGTTAAAGTACTAGGCTTACCGTACCCATTTCCGACAAGTGCTTAGTACGTTCAAACACTTAACCCACGAAAGCCATTGGACCGGAGCCCAAATCCCATGCTCTTACCACGTGAGCAATCCATTTATAACCATCTTCTGATTTCAACATAAGAACCTGTTCTCGCGAGTGATAAGTATCACTCGACTTGTAACGGTCCTATAGCATAGCAGCTACCGACCTACCATACTATTAAAGACATAGGTACCTAGGGATCATGCATCTAGGGTTTCATTTCAACTCCTGAACGTAAATGCACAATCATCCATAGATAGTTGCATAAATTTTCAAAATACTTAGGTTAATGCACCGGGGCTTGCCTTCGTCAGCACAGTTAGCCTGAGGGTCCTCGGTGCCCTCGCTCACTTCCACGTACTGCAGCTCCGCGTCCGCTCCTCCTTCCTCGGCTTCCGGCACGAGAGCGTAGTTACCGTCAGGGAGTTCTACACGGAATGCAATGCAGGGTTCAGGTGGAGTGAGGAATCATTTTATCCAACTCTTGTTGGCCATATTCACCAAGATAAACATTTAATTACTAATTCTTTTCATTAAGGTTATTATATATATATATATAAGCTTATTATTCTTTTTAATCTTTTTAATAGTGATTGTGTGCACATCTATGCAATTACTTTAATTTAAACTCACAAAACAGCAAGGGTGAATTCATAACCCTAAATAAGCTAGGCAACCATTTAAAGGGATTACAAGATTACAAAGATTAATTTTTCCTAATTAAATTCTAATAGGAAGCTTATGTGTACCCCAACTTTTAATTGCACAAATCAATCATAAAAACAAGGACATGGGTCCTTGCTGGCCCTAAAGATTCTAAACATGCCACTGAACCAACTTCAAGTTTAAAAGAGCCACAATTTAAATATACTTAACAATAGCATTTCCTAGTTATAAATATTATGAGAAAAGCATAATTAAATAAATAAAGATCTCCTACACCCTAACTCTTTCCTACAAGTGCTCTAGCCTAAAACAAGTCTAGGAAACCAGCATGTTCATCACAAACACATTTGAAACTTGAACTATGCATTTAAATGTAAATCTAAGCATAAATCAAGATCACATATTTCTAACAGAGCTAAATTCATGGTAATTTCAGAAAAGTTGTATCTAAGTATAACATGAACATAGTCACAAGTTCAGCACAAAAATCATTTTACATTTTGCTACAAAAATCAATAAGACAGATATGGCATAAATACAAAGCAATTTATATAAAAAGATCTACACAGTAACTTTATGCAAATTTTTGCCCAGACCCTACAAGTGATATAACTAGCAACATATCCAAAGTTCAGCCCCGTAGCTCTTCTAGATTTTGAACTACAGCAAAATGAGGTCATACTAAAATTGAATTTTAATTCAAAATCCTTAAGCCAAAACTATGGTCATGCTTTGCAAAAGTTGTAGGTCTAGTCTCACTGAACCCAACAAAATTGGATTTGCAATTTTATGATTTTTCTACAATTTTCTAGGATTTTCCTAAGTCACTGGACTGAACTGCTAGGAAACTAAGATTCAAACTATTACAACTAAGTCCCTGTCTTCACAGATAGGTCCCTGGAATTCACATCCGTGCCCCTCACGGCGGCGGCGAGCTCGCCGGCGGTGAACGGCGGTCGGAGAAGGGCAACACGTGGCACGGGGGCTCGATTGAGCTTACCAGAGAGCGATTGGCGGTGGTGGCTCGACTTGAGACGGCTCCGGCGAGCGGCGGCAGCGCGGCCGCCTCGGCTCGGTTTCCAGCGAGCGCAGGCGCAATGCCGAGCAACAAGCGGCGGGGAAAGCTTGGCCGGGTCCTAGGGGAGCGGCTCGAGGCGTTGGCTTGCGGCGGGAGTCGGCGGAGAGGGGTGCTCACCGGGGCGGCGGCAATGGCAGGCCGGCGGACGTGCGTGTGCGCGAGGCGGTCGGGGGTTTGCTTTTATAGGCGGGCGAGTGAGGCCGTGGGGCGCTGGACTCGGTCTTGAATCTGCGCGTGCGGGAGGAAGGACCCGGGGACGGCGGAGCTGTGTTGGCTGCCGGCCGGCCGACCGAGGCGCGGCGGGGCTCGGCGGCGACGTGTTGGGCATGTCCTCCGCGTGCGAGACGGTCGGGGGTGGGGGCGCGTGATGATGGTGTCCCCGTCCTCGCCGGACTGTGACCGGTGGGGACCCAGCCGTTGAGGCTCGGCGGTGACGCGCCGGCTGCCGCGTGGCGGCGCGGGCACGACGCGCTCGGCGCGGGAGCGCGGTCCAGGCGCCGGTTCAAACAACTTGGCCCTGTTTGGCTGCTCCAAACTTTAAATTTCAAACACAAACTCAAGGACCTATAGATAGGACTTCGGTAGATGGTTCAAAGCTCTACACAATAGACCCTAACTGAGCTCGATTTGCTTTCGAAATGATGGAGAAAAATGGATGCCAATCTGCCGGAAAACTCGACCCTGGTGAACAGTGACCGACAGCGTTGACTTGAGTTTTTGAGCCATTTTTCCTTAGAATTTCAATTGCCAACCTGAAGATGAAATGTGTCCCTCACAATTCTACACAACTTTCATATTGGTAGAATTTTGAGTGTTTAGACAAAATTTGGAGAACACGTACAAAGTTCTAGAATGACATAATGGCATCATGGGTTTTGTCCCCCCTTAACTAGGGTTTTGACCCATGGAACTTGTATTGGCTTGCCTAAGGTGCTCAAGGGGGTGTGTTGGGGAGGTTTTCAAAGTGATGGCCCAGGTTGACCATGATTTGACCACAGTCAACTGTGTTGCCCAGCACTTAAGGTTAATTAAAAACCTGGGACGTCACAGTAGCTTTGCCATAGGAAAATAAGAAGGATGGAAGTTTAATTTAGCTTTCACCTTGGATAGTTGTTTGACAATGATGGCTTCTAATGTCCATAAGTAATGCTGATCTTTCTCTCCCTCTTGAGGAGAAGCTACTCCAAGCTTTTCATAACCTGAATAAAGATTGCGCAAAAGAGCAAAAGTATATGCATGGTATATGAATAGGTCATTTGTTTTGTCATTGTCTTTGTTGCACAAAACACCATTCTTAAGAAAGCAAAAACTGCATAGAGTTGGTCCATATGTCACAATTATCATGATGTTCACATCATTATTCTCCCTCCCTTGGAAAAAAGTCGACCTCGACTTTTGGTTATACCACAAATGATTATTAGCTTGAAACATTGTATTACCAACTTTCATCTTACCACGATGAAAAATCATCATTGACATTTGTGTACCTGCAAATAATTGATAGGATGGGAGAACGAAAATTTCATGCAAACAACACAACTGATTTAATAGCTCCAATTTTGTCACTCCAAGATCGAATTGTTCAAAACATTGTGATGAATCATTCAGAACAATATCAAAGTGTTTGTTGCACAATTTATGGACAGGTTTAGAGATGTGCCTTTAGAATTGACTACTCATGGATGAGGGTTCCTCACGTGCACAATTTGCACTTCTTTGCACATGATTTGTTTTTGTCGATGGAATAGATGCACAAGAAAAATACTTTGAAAGTGCTGAATTACAAGCACTAAACAATTGATTGATCTTACTAGGAAAACATAGATCACAAGAATTACACATGGTTTTTGACTTCAAATCAGCAAGCTTGTCAAACGTTATGCAAATGGCATGAACATAAAAACTATGTACAACATGTTCTCCAATCAAAATAAATGTAAACTTGCAGCTACAAACAGTATTCAAGGATCTTGAAGATGTTATCTTAGAAATATTTTCAAGCATATGGTTGACATCAGTAGGCATAGCAAGCTTAGTATAAAATAAGCAGTTGGTAGGAGATCTTTTGTCAAAAAATTCAGCACTAGTAGTCAAATAAACAGGGTGAAGTTTATTAGATTGTAGAACATTACATGGATAATTCAAAGTATAGATGTTATCACCAAGATCATATGGAGCACTTGTATGAACATGTGGTTCAATCAAATCTGCACTAAGGTTTTGATTATGTCTTATTGCTGAAACAGTAACATCATGAGTATTCATTTCCATATCACCAAACTTATTTACGTGCATAGTACTTGATATATGAGTGCAAAGTATCATGTAAATCAACCATATCAAAGCATAGAAATGATAATGCATGACTGAACATTGGTTATCAACTTGCAAACTTTAAGCAAAGGTATGATCATGTAACACTATCAAATCAGCACAAATAATATGGTTAAGTCTATTTAAAACATGTGCTTTATCACAATCACTCACCATAATATTTTGCATATTCAGATCTGAAATCTTACCAATTGACTCATCATGTTTCATGTTTTGGGCTGCATACAATTGGTTCAGTTGATTGTCTACCTTCGCATCTCTCTTGACAAGTATGGTGACGTCATGAACAGCTGTATCTTCCTCATTTTTATTGCAAACCTGCACACTTGGAAAGAAAACACTAGCAGTAGAGATGAGAGGGTTAGTCTCGAAAATATCCTCACATGAATTGCATTCAAACTCTCTGTTGTTTTGTGGTGTGTCCCTCACATTTTCATTATTTGTACTGTCAAGGTCACTGTGGGTGGAGTCACACAACTCACTTTTGGTTTCACTCTCTTTCAATTTGGCTATGTGGCTCTCTTTCTCACATAGGTTTTGATGCACAATCACTTCAACATCTTGCGATGCAACATATGCATACGTATCATACTTAACCATGTTTTGTGAAGGCAATGGAGCAGCAGTTGTTGCAAAAGAACCAAGAATTAAATCTTCCTCAAATGCTACTGAACTTGCATCAGTTGAATGAGAAGCATTTGCATTATTATTGCCTTCAATCTGATCCTTATGTTGCAAATACAACGAAATTTCAGTACCTTTGTCCATGGTCATCACCTGATCTTCTTCATCGAAAATTGGAGGTTGATCATACTGCACCATATTATTTTCTTCAATAACCTGCAGCACATCAAAAGAAAAACTAGAAGAAATTGCCATGTTAGAAAGAGATGTTTCCTCACAAGACTCCTCTTCTTTGCTCAATTTTTGTGTATCTCTCTCACATATGGTGGATTCTCTCATATGTTCATGTTGAACTCTCACACTCAATTTTTGTTGGTGGAACTCTTCCTCACATATGGTGGAGTCACTCTTCTCACATGGGCGTTGCTGATCATAGGAACTTCTTGGTGTCTCTTGCCAAATTTTTCTTTTTGTGAACACACAATAGTCTTTAGCACCAATCAGCACATGAGGGCGAGAACTATGCCCTCGAGCACCTTTCCCATGCTGTCCTCTATGGTCAAAATGACCATCATTAAGGTTTTTGACACATTGATGTCGTACCCCATTATTTGAGATTGGAAGACGTTCATCGAACATCCTCTCCATGGCTGCCACAAGTGAGTTTTCAAAGTGATGTAACTCAGCTCGAGAGATTGGTGGCTCTTTTCCTCTATGTCTACCACCACAAAAACTTGGATTGGATCCTGCCATGTTAGGATATTGCAAGAGAAAGTGGAATAGGAAAAATTATGTGGAATCTCACAACCTCACCTCTTGCTTACCCAAGTTCTTACGCGTTCTCAAGGACTGTGAGTGTGCTTAAAGTGGCAGTACCGCAGCTGTGATTAAGAGATTGAAAGGATACAAGTTGAGAGGTCCGGTTTCAGATTTTTGTGGAGCTATAGGTGGCTAAGCAAGGGAAGGCTTTGGTACTATAACCAAGTGCAACAAACCGTCCAAACAAGATGTAAATGTTGCTGTCCAGAAAAACAACACCAACTTAATATATGAACATGAAACTTTTGATAACAGATCCACAACACAACCCCTTGCAACCTATCAATTCTCTTTTCTTTCTTTCTTTTCTCTTCTTTTTTTGCTCTTTCTTTCACACTTTTTTTCTGATTTTTTTCTAACTGCAAACACAAAACAATCTAAGAGGGGTGCGGATAAAAAATTAAACAAGAGTACGGCGGAAGAACAAAGGCGGTGACTAGCAACACGATGAACGAAATGAACACAAAGTAATAGTACCAACAAAAAAAGGCTTTGGGATTTTTTGTGTGGCTTTTTAGTGGACTATAGGACATGAACAAAAAAAATATATATAATGGATGAAACCAGTAACAAAATGTAAAGGGTGGGAGGGTGGGTAAAGACAAAACCTACCGTGACAACGATAGCTCTGATTACCACTTGATAGGTGCCGACTTGGATTAGCACAAGGATGGCCCGATCTTCACGACAGCAGGTTCAAGAACAAAGGATAAATTGCTGTAGAACAGCAGGGATAACTAGCTTTATAGCTGACAAAGGTTGGTTGCGACCAAGCGACGGGGAGAGAGGCACCGAAACCGCGAAGGACTTCGACTCGATCTCCGAACGACCGTAGAATCACAAGCCGGAACTAATCCACACAATATGACGCAGCCGAACGGAAGCCATAGAGCACGAAGTAGGGGACCTCAGAGAGATCTCTTCACAAGTCCTCGAAGAACAAGGAAGAACAAGGGTGTGCAAGGCACTCTGCAGCATCGGCTGCGACAAACCATACGAGGCTATCAATTCATGATTATCAAAACTTAGTTTTCAGTAGTACATAGGGGGGTATTTATACTAGGAACAACCCTCCTAGATGGGTGTGAATTCGAGATGGAAATGAAAAGGCTAAGCATGTGAAAAGGCTCCCCAGATATCAACTCCCGAGGTGGACTCGCGTGGCTGTTGACCTTCTGTGCAGCCTCCACTAAATCTGTCATAACTCTTTATTGGAAAGTCTAATGGACATGCGGTTTCTTGCATTGGAAAGTTGACTTCAAGCACGTTCCATCAAGTACTCGTGGAGCTCCAGAGACGTCATGACCAAAGAGTTATGGTTGATTCATTATGCAGGTCCGAACTAGTCTGAAGTGGAGATCTGAAGCGAACTTCCTGGATCCTTATTCCCAACGGGTGATTCTTGGTTTCCAAGCTTGCCTGAACAATCGTCCGAATGGAATCCTCCTGGATCCTCGTTCCGAATGGATGTTTCTTGGTTTCCAGGCTTGTCCGAACAGTCATCCGAACGGAATTCTCCTGGATCCTTGGTTTGAGTTGGTGATTCTTGGTCTGACTGTTTCTTGTTGTTTACTTCTTCTCCAAGTTTAGTTGTATCGTCCTCTTCATGCATATTCCTAAGGACAACCAAAGTATAACTTTTAGGTAGTATAACATTCTCATATATTTTGGAATTAATTTCAGCAAGGAAAGAATTCACCTTTTGTTGGAGTTCCTTAGCATGGTTGTGTGTAATAGGTCCTTGAAGTGCAGGAGCTTGTGTATCTGATGCTTGGTCTTGTGTAACTCGTGGGATGTCCACATCAACACTGGTTTTACTCTTTTGGTACTAACCCCAGTGCTGAGTCGTTTGTTCAGTCACGTGCTCGTTTTTGAATTTCAGGTGTGAGACTTGAGGAACGTTTTGCTGATTGACTCCGATTGCTCGAGGCATATGACCGGAGACAAGGGGTGGTTCTCAAGTCTCGTCCCAGTGGTGTCCAAGACATACATCACCTTTGGGGACAATGGGCGAGGACGTGTGCTTTCAGAAGGTGAGATTAAGATAAGTGACAAAGTCACTCTCAGGCGTGTTGCTCTTGTTCAATCGCTCGGGTTCAATTTGCTTTCTGTTTCCCAGCTGTTGGATGAGGGTTTTGAGGTGTTGTTTCGGCCTGGTGGTTCTCGGATTTTGGATTCTTGAGGGGACCTAGTTTGCATGGTCATTCCCGAGGGCCAAGTTTTCCGAGCGGATTTCTCTCAGTCTTCTGGTGTGGCTCGTTGCTTTTTGGCTGGTTCTTCGAGTGAGTTGTGGAAGTGGCATAGGAAGTTGGGTCACTTAAGCTTTGACCTTTTGTCACGCTTGAGTAAACTCAATTTGGTCCGAGGATTGCCACGATTGAAGCTTGAGAAAGAGTTGGTTTGTGCGCCGTGTAGGCATGCCAAGATGGTAGCCTCTTCCCATCCGCCCCTCACCAATGTGATGACGGAGCGTCCATGCGAGCTGCTCCATATGGACCTTGTTGGACCAGCTCGTGTGAGATCTGTGGGTGGGAAGTGGTACGTCCTAGTTGTGGTGGACGACTACTCTCAGTATGCTTGGGTCTTCTTTTTGGAGGAAAAAGGGGAGACATTTGGTTTTGTTCGAGATCTTGTCTTGAGGTTGACGAATGAGAGGCACGGAGATGCCATACGAGCGATCCGCAGTGGCAATGGCTCGGAATTTAAACACTCTCGCTTCGAAAATTTTTGCCATGACTTGGGTCTTGAACACCAGTTTTCGAGTCCGTATACGCCCCCCAGAATGGCGTAGTGGAAAGGAAAAACAGAACCTTGTGTGAGATGGCCCGGACGACGCTCGACGAGAATAGGACTCAGAGGAGGTTCTGGGCTGAGGCGGTCAATACCGCGTGCTACGTTTCAATAGGATTTTTCTCCGAGCGTTCAAGAAGAAGATGTGTTATGAGATGATGCACGGTCGCACTCCCAATGTAAGTCATTTTCATGTGTTTGGCTGCAAATGCTTTATTCTGAAGAAGGGCAAGAATATGGATAAGTTTGAGTCTAGGTCGGTCGATGGTATTTTCTTTGGTTACGCTTCTCATTCTAGAGCATTTCGTGTGCTCAATTTGGAAACTAACCAAATCGTGGAGACTTGCGAGGTTACCTTTGACGAGACACAGCCACGTAGCTCTTTGGTCTTTGATTGTGCAGGAGATGATGAACTTGGCGAGGAGATCTTTCAGGAGGAGGAGCATGAACATGGAGATGATGAAGATGGTGGTGTGGCACCCGCGGCTGAGCATGTACCCACTACTTCGACTATGATCGAGAACGGGCCCTCTCCTACACCCACGACGACAAACCCAGATCAAGGAGAAGCTGCTGTTGAGGGGGAGGTAGCTTCAAGGCGAGAACCTCCCCGGCGAGTTCAAGTGGATCACCCAGCTTCGAGGATCATCAGGGACATCAACGAACGTACTACACGGTCGAGGGTTCGAAACAATTCTCACTTTGCCCATGCTGCTTTTGTTGCTACCTTTGAGCCCAAAGACATTGGACACGCGTTATCTGATCACAATTGGGTTAATTCGATGCATGAGGAGTTGGAGAATTTTGAGAGGAACCAAGTTTGGGAGTTAGTGGATCCTCCACCGGGTTGTAAGCCGATTGGGACAAAATGGGTGTGGAAAAATAAAGTGGGAGAGAAAGGTGAAGTGGTGAGAAACAAGTCGAGGTTGGTGGCACAAGGGTATAGTCAGAAAGAGGGGATCGACTACGAGGAGACCTTTGCTCCCGTAGCTCGTTTGGAGGTGATTAGGATCCTTCTAGCCTTTTCCGTGGCTAAAAGGTTCAAATTGCACCAAATGGACGTGAAGAGTGCTTTCCTGAATGGTGTTTTGGAGGAAGAAGTGTACGTGAGGCAACCACCGGGGTTTGAGAGTGAGAAGTACCCCCACCGGGTGTACAAGTTGAGGAAGGCGATGTATGGGTTGAAGCAGGCACCTAGAGCCTGGTATGGTAGGTTGAGGGGGTTCCTGTTTGAGAGAGGTTTTGAGATGGGGAAGGTAGATCAAACCTTGTTTCTCCTCAGGCAGGGCAAAGAGATTCTAATTGTGCAAGTATACGTGGATGATATTATCTTTGGTGGCTCGTCTAACTCTTTGGTTGCAAGGTTTGCAGAAGACATGAGCAGGGAATTTGAGATGAGTATGATGGGTGAGTTGCAGTTCTTCCTCGGCCTTCAGATCAAGCAGACGAGGGAAGGAACATTTGTGCACCAAGCAAAGTACACCAAAGACATTGTGAGGAAGTTCAAGATGGAGGACTCCAAGGCCATGGCGACGCCTATGAGTACGATTACAGCTCTCGATGCGGACGAGGAAGGTGAGCACGTGGACCAGAAGGAGTACCGAAGCATGATCGGGTCACTCCTGTACTTGATGGCGACGACGCCGGACATCCAATTCTCGGTATGTCTGTGCGCTCGTTTTCAAGCGTCTCCAAGGACTTCGCATCAGCAAGCAGTCAAGCGCATATTCAGGTATTTGCGACACACTCCCGACTTCGGCCTTTGGTACTCCGTGTCTTCTTCTTTGGCTCTTCATGGTTTTTCGGATGCGGACTTTGCCGGGTGTCGGTTGGATAGGATGTCCACTTCTGGGACTTGCCAGTTCTTGGGTTCTTCTTTGGTGTCTTGGTCTTCCCGCAATCAATTGAGTGTTGCTCAATCCACTACCGAGGCAGAGTATGTGGCCGCAGCTAGTTGTTGCTCTCAGCTCCTGTGGATCACATACACCATGAGCGACTTTGGTGAGGAGTATACCAATGTCCCACTTCAATGTGACAGCACTAGTGCCATAAGTGTTGCAAAGAACCAGTGCTCATTCCAAAACCAAGCACATAGAAGTAAGGTATCATTTCCTGAGAGATAATGTTGAGAAAGGGAAAATCGCTTTGATCCATGTACCCACACATGATCAGCTAGCCGATATTTTCACCAAGCCCCTAGATCAAGCAACTTTCACTCGTTTGCGGGGGGAGCTTGGTGTGTGTTTGATTTCTTGAGTTGGGTGTGGGAGTTTCCTTGTAGCATATGTATAGCTTTCCTTTATGCATTTCTTGCATTTTGCATTGCATATGTAACATGATGTATAGGCATCTTTGTATCTTAGGTTGCATGCATTTTGTATCATATGCATTGTTGTAGGAAAAGCTTCTCCTATATACATTGTTCACCATGGTATGCTATATATGATCTTGTGAGCTAGTTTGGTAGGCTATGGTTAGTTTGGTGCTCTTGATGATCTTGATTTATATCCATGGTTGATGACTATGTTTTTTGAAAAAATGACACATATATGCTGTCTTGTGAGTAAATGCCTTTATATGATCTTGACATGTTTTAATGGCTTTGTTATGATCAATTTGTGCTTGGATAGCTTATTTTGATCATATGGGGCCAAAGGCTCATTTGCCATCATGAATGTTTAGCCCGCATGCTTTATCTTGTGGAGGGGCATAAGTTCCTTTTTCTCACAAAAACATTTCATGTATCAATATGAATCTGAAAATGAATGTAAATTGCTTAGAAAATGTGCTCCTATGTCATATGTGCTTAATTTAATTTGCTTCGGGTGCTAAACCGTTGCATGATGCCTACCAATGAGAAGTCTCATATATAGAAGTAGGCACATGGCTCGGTGGCTTTGACATGACATGAGGTGCTTGAGGGTGTTTATGATGATCTTATGATTAGAATGGTTGTCCTAGCATGAAGTTTGTGTGGCTTGGCCATTTTGACATGTTTTGCTCATGTTTAGGACTTTGCTCATGAGAGGGTGATTTTCGCAAAATTGCTCAATTCTATCTTAGCTTCGTCCATTGGTTGTGAAACTTGGTGATCTTGTAGTTGATGTCATTACGAAGCTATAGAGCATCTAACTTGCTCATTTGGACATGTGTAGCATCCTATGTTGAATTTTGTCTATTTGAGAAGCTCTAGGTTGCATTTTTCCGATTTCTGGCTGATTCATGCATTGTCAACAAGGGGGAGAAGGTTGAGCATGTTTTGGCCTACTGAATGCATTTAGAAGGTTTCCGAGTGGTTTCGAGTCGTTTTTGGGCTCTTGCAGTTCCCAGGTGGCCATCGGCCTGACCGGTGGATGCCACCGGTCTGACCGGTGTGAGTCAGGATCTGTGTTCATCTAGTGCACTAGTCTGACCGGTGAGATGGACCGGTCTGACATGTCAGAGCAAGGCTGGTGCAGCTGCTCTGCTTTGTGAAGTGGTTTGTATGCATTCGTCCAGGGGGGAGTTGCATTGGTTCAGGGGGAGCTTGCATGTGTGCAGGGGGAGCTCTTTGTGGTTTTCGAGTTTTGGTTGGTGGTTTTGTGCTCTTTGCTTGAGCTTGTTTTGTCTCGGTTGTGTCGAGCCGTTGCCCTTGCCTAAGGGGACCGAGACTTGTCTTCTTCAAGTGATCTTGCTCTTTGTCTTTTCACCGGCTGTCGATCGCTTGTTGAAGTTTCATTTAGTCGTTTATTTTCTTTTTTTTCTCTTTGGTTACCAAAATGTGTGTGTTGTCAATACACTCATCAAGGGGGAGATTGAGGACCTGTGTGGTTCGAGGACCGGTGGATGGTCGCTTCCTGGTGTGATGACTGATGAGTGATTGACAACGGGGTGTGGACTGACTCTTGGCTAAGTATTGCAGGTGCAGGTTGCGACTTGACTGGTGTTGGTGCAGGTGAGGAACAAGCGCGAAAGGTCGTTGCCGGTGAGGCCTCCAGGTGTGGAGAAGACAAGTAGGCTTGGTTCGAGGGACCCGGTGGCCAGCAGGGTCAAGTGCGGGCTGCATGGTGGCAAGACGAAGTCGTTGACAGTTTCTTGGTTGAGCCTCAAAACCAAGGACGAGCCGGGACTTCGTGGGAGCCGAGTCATGAGTGGTGATTGGCGGAGGCTACACCGAGTTCGCGAGGTTTCCAGTGGTTCACCAGAAAACCACTGGGTTCCTTGGTTGATCCACAAAGCCAAGGCCTAAGATCGGAGGCAGCAGCACTGGACCGGTATGACCGGTCTGACCGGTGGAGGACACCGATCTGACCGGTGTGCGACGACGTGTTCCGGAGACTTTGAAGCGGAGGACACGCGTTGGGATCGCAAGGCTTGCATCGAGGCTAAGCAAGTTTGCGGTCGCCGGGCATCCGTCCGATGGTGCTACGACGAAGTTTCCCAAAAAGGCCCTTCGGGGGTGTGTATCCTAGTTTAATGTAATAGGGGTAGTTTCATCTTTCGGTTGCCTCCATATAACCCAAGTGGTGAGAGGATGGCAGCCATCTCTTGGAACCCTAGCTCATTTTGTTTTGCCTTTTTCCCTTCCTATTTTCCTTAGGAATTTCTAGGACTAGCTTGAGAGCTTCATGGTGAGATCTTGAGAGAGGGATGGATGATCGGGAGGCAAGCTAGACCTTGTATGAACCTTCATGGTATGTATAGATGATTCGGCGTGGTTCCTCATGGCTTGATTGTGTCTCTCCCATTTTCCCCTTTCGGTGATTTTCGGAGCCTTTTCTTGGCGATTTTCTTGTGGCGGTTTTGAGACCTTTCTCTTTGGGATTTGGTGGGGGATGTATGCATGAACCCTTCGTGGTTCTTTTCCTTGTAATTCCTCTCCCAAATCCATGAGTAAAGGGGCTCGATTTTGGGGTTTCCTCCGGTTTCGGGAAAGTGGTGTTCTTGGTGGAAATCCTTTGATTCCTCTTGATTTAGCAAGTTTTGGTGGACCAAATCGTGGCTATGGAATGCCCATGAGGTACTCCTACTATCCCCAAAGTCTTGTGCGAATTCGTGGAGCGAATCGGGAGATCAGGATTTGGATTTGGAGGAGTTGACCTGCGGGTTGTTGTTCATCCCGAAAGCCCAGGTCTTGACCAGTCTGACCAGTGCCTTCCACCGGTCTGACCGGTGCCGACCCTCTGTTGGGTTTTGCTCGGGTGAACGTCTTGGTGAGTCCCCTAGTCGCTACGCTTGTTGTTGTTTCGAGTTTGGTCTGTTTTGGAGCACTGGAGGTTAGTTTCTTGGATTTGGGGTTTCCTGGCTTGGACCGGCCTGACCGGTGTGCTGTACCGGCCTGACCGGTGTAGGGGCCTTTCTGTGGAAATCGTCAAGTCCTGTCTGTGAGTTCCAGTTGAGACCGGTCTGACCGGTGGGAGTGACCGGTCTGACTGGTGCTGGTCGAGTTGCTCTTTCCGCTGCGTTCTTGAGTAGGTTTCGGTGGTTGTTGGTTCCTAGGACCAGTAGCACTCCAGTGGCTACGTGGTCTTGGCCAACTTGGGTAGTTGAGTCAGAGACGTGTTTTGGTTAGCCGTGTTCGTCTTGTTGGAGTAGCCATCTCCTTCGAGAAGAATTTTTATCGGCTCCCATTCACTCCCCTGTCTCTGGTCGCCAGTTCGGTCCTTCATCCTCTGACGGGAGGCCCCTGCTCTACCTTTTATATGACAAGGGGAGTAGGTTACATGAGTGAGAAAGTAAAAGCGAGAAGTAAAAAGGAGAGAGAGCGCTTGAGCACACGGTCAAAAGTAGTACAGGGAGAAACTTTCGCCCATGTTGCGGGCTCTGCTGCCTTGACTTCCTGTTTGGACGAGACTAGCATCACTGTGGCCTCCGTGGTGATAGTCAGCTGCCCATCCCACTCTGACTGCCGCAGACCCAAGTGGGTACGGCACGGTGTGGGCAAAAGGTAGGTAGTAGGTAGTTGGCACAGGGGAGACCTCTCAGGGGTTCCTTTGGCGCGAAGGATCCGCTAGTCGGAGACGGGGTCTCGTTGTGCGAGGCGAAGACTTGTCGAGTTGAAGTCCACCCTGTGGTCCCTTAGTCCTACAACTTGGAGGCAACTTCTCAGAGGCCAAACACCCAGAGGCCAACTACTTGGATGCCTACCACCCTGAGGCCAACTACTCGGAGGCCTCACAGGCGTAAGCTGGAGTACCACGTGGCTTTGTCCTTTGGCCGTTTTCCTTCATAGAAATAAATCCCGAAAGACCATCCCAAAATACTCTAGTGGCCAGCTAGGTCATGTGGTTCTCGGGTTGCTTGTATCCTTGGGTATCCATAATATTAGATCCCGTCATTAGGGCACTCCCAACCCACACTCTATCATAAAGTTCAAGACGCTATTTATTGCTTTTTTGCTGATGTGGCACCCTATTTATTGAAGAGAGGAGGAAATCCAAGACTTTGTTTCTTATCAAGACGTCGCGTCTACGATTTTCTCGAGGCCGCAAGACTCACGCTGGGGAGAGCATCAAGGAGTCTCTGGATCCCGTACACCGGTCGCCGCGCGCCTCCCTCTTCCCTCGCGTGCGCTTTTTTCCCGCACCGGCCGCAGCACCGCCGGAGAGGGTGGACGGCCTCCGCTCGCGCCTCCGCTGGAGGGGAGGGAATCGGCCTCCGTGCGGGCTGTCGGCAGAGAGAGGAGGGCCGGCCTCCGTGCGGGCTGTCGGCAGAGAGAGGAGGGCCGGCCTCCGTGCGCGCCGTCATCGGAGAGGGGAGGACCAGCCTCCGCGCGCGCTACCGCTGGTGAGGAGGGGGCCGGCCTTCGCGCCCATCGGCGCTGGAGAGAAGAGGCCCGGTCGCAGTACGCGCGCGTCAAGCAGGAGAACTCCGTGCTCCGGGCCCGCGCCACCAATCTCGGCGAGCGCTTACGCTTCGCAAACGAGGTCCTCCGTGTCATCGAGGAGTTCAGCGGCGTCGCCATGGACATTGAGGAGGAGATGTCGACCGACGACCCGCTGCTCCGCCCGTCACAGCTGCCCTACCCCGCCGCCGTCGCCGGAGAGGAGGGGCCAGACCTCTGCGCACCGACGCCGGAGAGGAGGGGCCGACCTCCGCGCGCGCCGGCACCGGAGAGGAGGGGTCGGCCTCCACCCCTGCTTTGCTCTGTGTGCGTGAGGTGCTCTGTTCTGCTTTTGAAGCCTATGCGTGTGATGTGCATAGTGGATCACATGACAATATGTCACATGTGATTAGCTCTTTTTGTGCTCAGTAATAAATTTTTTTATCTATATAGAAACTACTATTTCGGACTTGCGTTGGACACTATGACTTCTTGTGATAGAGTCTTTGAGGTATGAACTCTATGGATAGAGTCTGGGTTGGGAGGGCCCTTATGACCTCACTGTCTCTTTACTCTACAGTACTCATATATATGATATATGCATGCAATGTTTGGAGGAGCAATAATGGTGAGAAATTTTCAGGTGGAGGTCCGCTAGGTAGTTCGTCAGAGCTTGTTTAGATAGAATTGGGTGAGGGTGAATAGTGCAAATTTGGGGTGCTTAGTTTGGGATAAGTGGTGAGGATGTAATGGAAAAATAATGCATTGAGCCGCGTGCACAGAGAGATGATGCAATGAGTGAACATATCGTGAATAGTGAAAATTTTGAATTGGGAGTGTTTAGTTTGGAAAAGACGAAATAGCTATTCTGCCCTTAAACTATCACGCAAGGCTCAGATCGGCCCCTGAACTATCAAAATGTCCGATTTAACCCATAATTTTTTAATTTACAACTCAATCTTGTCCCTTGTGGCCAGCTTGGCATGCAAAATGTCTAACCTGCCCCTCCCTAATTCCTTTACCTGCTAAATTAATGATGACCTTGATCTTAAAGAGAGAGAGAGAAGATTGTCGTTACGAAAAAAGATGTTATGGGATATTTCCGCTACTTACACTTTTCCAGTTTCCTTCCATTTCAGGACGATTGCTATAAACATCATGTACATTTGTACGCAATCTACCAATAGCATCACTCTACTTAGAAAAAACGAGGTCCTCCATGAGTGCTAATTTTAAGGTAAATTTTCCCTCCCAAACGACCCTCGATCATGGATCAAAAGCACGGCGTGAGGACGTTTAACATCGACACCCTCGCGTTGACAAGCGCCCAATACACTTGCTCGCAACCGTCCTCCGCTGCCACGACGCACTCCTCCACCCTTCATAGCTGCTCTAGGGCTGCCTGCCTCTCCCCTCCTCCTCGATGCAGCACTCCTCCGAGGGCACCTCCTTTCCACTGGGTTCGAATTCGCTAGCGGTGACGGCCACCGTATGTCGGCGCCACCGAAGGAGGTCGACCACCCACGACACCTGCACGACAGCCACTTTTACCGGAGAGATCGCGACCAGGGAAGACATTGTGCGCGAGGACGAGGAGGTGGAGGCGGAAGCCGATGCAAGCCTGACGAAGATGGCGGCAGACGCTGATGCCATGACGAACAGAGAGAGAGAGTGAGGCCGAGAGGATGAGGACGGGAGGGAAACGACGGACAGAAACACTGTGAGCGGCCAACATGTAAAGGAATTAGGGAGGGGCAAGTTAGACATTTTGCATGCCCAACTAATCATAAGAGACGGGATTGAGTTGTAAATTGAAATATTATGGGCCAAATTATTGGACGTTTTGATAGTCGGGGTCAAATTGAGCCTTACGTGATAGTTTAGACGTCAGAATAGCTATTCCACCTTTGGAAAAAAAGTTGACCAAACTATAAACAAGCCCAGGGGTGGAGTTGCGACTAGGGTCGCCCAAGACCACAATCCCTCTTAGTTTTTGGCACAAAAATTGAGCCTTGCAGGCCTAGGAAAATAGCAGATAAGGTAGGAAGACAGGGAAAACGTCAGCTCCTGCGATAGCGCGAGGCCGCCGCGAGCGTGAGGGGAAGGGGATCCCGCCGCCGCCTGGTGCTCCACGCGTGATCCCCACGCGGCCGCCACCGGTTGCTCCCCCACTGACCACCGTCACCGCTTAGTACTTTGCCGTTCTAGGGCGTGAGTCCGCCCGCGGTGGCCTGAGTCCTAATTGTTACCGGCTGGAAGGAGGTCGGAGGAAGCCAAGCAGACATCTATCGGCCACCACCGGGTCCTCACGGCCGGCCGGAATGAGCAACACAAGCACGACGCCGGTGCGTCACCAACGTCCTCTCATTTTCTCAGGTGTTTATCCTCAATCTTCTAACTTTTATGTAATCTCCCACACTCTCAATTTCTGAAATTTCAGATTTGCAATTGATATCACAAAATGAAGAGTAGGACTGCTCATCATTCCTCTGGTGCTCCCCACATGTTGATGTGCGAACTGTACCGCTGATTGCTGGAAGGAGACATGCGCCGGCCGCTCTGTTCGAAACCCTGTAATGTCTGTTTTGTGCCTCTTCTCTCTAATCTTACCCCATGTAGTTTCTTTCAATTCATTAATTGGTAATTATGATTGAAAGTTGAATCAATATTCTCTGAAATTTTAGATTTAGGCTTGCAATTTGTTGGAACTTTGGCATTTTATTTCACTAGGTATTTATTTATTTATTATACATGATGTTCTTAACTTTTCTTAACTTCCTCTCAAATTGAGCCATTTTTAATTATACTATCATTCCACATGCCTTATATATGTGGCTTGTCGGATGCTGTTTTGGTAGCCAAATTTTGACCCTAGTCATCGCCAAAAGCTAGCTCTGCCACTGAACAAGCCCCAAGGAAAAAGTAGCCATATAGTATAGCCGTATAGGCAATAGATAACTGAACCACCATTCTTGCTGACGTTTTTCTTGTAGGGAGCTGCTAGCGCCCGGACGTTCGTTCCGGGCGCTAGCCATCGGACGGGTCCACAGCCGTCGGATCCAAAGATGTTCAATCGTCAGCCGTTAGATCTAAAGTGCACCGAGTAAATGTTGCGAGCGTGTTGCGAACGTGTTGCGAGCATGTTGCGAACGCAGTTACGTGCAACATCCAACATCAAGAGTCTTTCTTCCCTCCTCCCCCATGTTGCGACCATGTTGCGACTATATTGCGACCATGTTGCGACCCGTGTTGCGTCCAACATCCAACATCAGGAGCCCTCTTCCCCTCCTCCTCGACACAAACCCAACATCAAATGTCTGCAACATCGAAACTCGACATTCGCAACATTAAAATTTAATGTTTGCAACACCCAACAACACATGTCTGCAACATCGAGACTCAGCATCTGCAGCATCAAAAATTAATGGTTGCAACATCCAACATCAGGGGCCCTCGTCCCCCTCGACACAACAACCAACATGCCTGTAACATCGAGACTCAACATCCACAACATCTAAAATTAATGTTTGCAACATCAAAAATATGTTAAAAAATAGTTGCAACACTCGCAACATTCGAAAACAAATAGTTGCAACATCGGGAATCAAACGTTGTGTTGAGGGATCAACATCCGCAACATTGAAACATCTAGATCTACTTTTTCAACATACACACAAAACACTCGCAACATCCTGGAGAAACATCTGAAACACGTGGGACACACGCTTGCAACATGCACCACAAACCCTACCGCACGTCGTGTCTCCTCGTCGCCGCGGGCTCCGCGAGCTCCTCCAAGGGAGCTGAGCGTGGGCGCCGCCGAGCTCCTCCGAGGGAGCCGCGCGCGGGCGCAGACCATTGAGCAGCACACATGCCGCGGCCAGGGGCTCGGCCAGGGGTAGCAACGGCTGGCGCTGCTCACCCTCATTGTGGAGAGGAGCGGCGACCGGTGAGGGGCCGAGCCCCGGCGCTAAAGCGTGAACGGCGGCCGCCCGCTGAAGACGGGGGCGGAGGTGAGCGGCTCGCGTTGACCTCGGGGACGTAGGGAAGCGGGGGCCCGCGCAGGCTGCGCCGCCCCTGGCTATGCGTCTCACCGGTGCCGGGCTCGGAGACGAAGGGGGCTGGGACCCGCGCCAGGTTGCGCCGCCCCTGGCCGCGCGTCTCACCGGCGCCAGGCTCGGAGACGAAGGGGGGCTGGGACCTGTGCCAGGCTGCGCCGCCCCTGGCCGCGGGGAGCGGCGGCCCGCGCACGGTGGAGCGGAGCTCCAGCGAAGCAGCTCGCCGGCACCAGGCTCGGGGATGGAGGGGTGCAGGGGCCTGCGCCGGGCTGTGCAGCCCCTGGCCGCGGGGGACGGAGGTGCGCCACATCTTGGTGAGGGTGCGGTCACCGGAACACCGCCGTCCGAGGCGAGGCGCGGGATGCGAGGCCGAGAGGAGCGGCACAGAGGAGACGGATGAGAAAGAATGAGTGTATGGTCCATCCCGTGAAACAGATAAGGATGACGCTGCGGGGCCCGTGTCTGTTTTCTCGCCGCGCATCGGACGTAAGATCCGTAGCATTACCATTTCTTGTAACCTCTCGAAGCAATGTCTTTTTTTTCCCTTTTAACGGTCGATACCTATTCACTTTCCGGACAACGAAACCTTTACTATATCCTGTTAATAATTACTAGTAATAAGTAAAGTTATCCTCCCTCCAACTTTGATGAGTCAGCGAATTGAAATCAAGTGCGCTGCAAGTCCCAGGTGGATATTGTACGTGCGCGCGGGCTCATTAACGACGACGACTAGTGTCCGGTGGATATAGCGTTCGAAATGAAGCACGAGGTTCACGAGTCCGCGTTGTGGTTATTGTTGACTTGTTGTTATATGCGGCGACAGGGATCTGTCATCTGTGGCTCCAAAATTCCAACAAAAATAATATTTCATGCATGCACGCACGCCGTGTCATATCGCAAGATCAGCCCTGGAGTTGGATTGTCCCTCTCACCAGGTGTGATTGCCCCACCGTGACCACAACCAGAGATTTGTGGACGGCACAAACGAATCCCCCCACCCCCGTGCGCTGGGCAAAAATGAAGCAACACACAGACAATGGTCTGAGAGATACATCAATGATCAATACATGGCGCCATATCCATATGAACCACTCTCATTTCCGCAATCTACCGTGAGAGACACCGCTGGATACATGCATCGTGTCGTACGCGCGTCCTACTAGTTCATTTGACTGCCGGCAAAGCAGCGTCCCTTCAATGGTCTGCATCCCGTGTGAATGGATGTATAGTACAGCTTTAATTGACCGTGCTGTCGAGTGTCGTGATCAAAATTCAAACCTACAGGAGGCTTTACGCACCTTTTTTTTTTTTTGTCTGCACCGTGTTTTGACCAGTGGCGTCCGGCCGGCTCCGACCTTCAGCCCACGCTGAAGTCCGAAATCATTACATGGTCCAGCCCAAGATACTACCAGAACGTTGATAAGGGTTGGGCTTCCAGCCCACCAAAACCCATCTAAAGTTGAGTTTATTATTTTCCAACCATTCCACCTCATAATTGTTAATTACAAAATGTTGCGACAATTTGTAAAAATGTCCAGCATTTTTCAAACAAAAAGTTGAACCAACATTTTTCATACAAAGTTGAGTCAACATTTTTTGAAAAGAAGTGCACCAACATTTGTTAAGAGAAAACATTGGATCCAGCATTTTTTTTTGCAAAACGTTTTCACCAAAATTTTAATGAAAATGTTGATCAACATTTTTGAAAATGTTGGAACATTTTTAGGAAAAAAAATATCACATCCGCGGGGGCGCGGTCGCGCCGGGCCTGCGACCTCGAGCCGAGGGAGCTCGAGACAGTCGTGCAACCATGGGAGGTCGGGCGGCCGCGACGGCACGCGGGCCGACTGCGGCCGCGGCAGGGCGCGCAGAAGTCGCGGCGGCGCAAACACTGGGCGGCGACGGCAGGAGGTGGAAGAAGGTAAGGCTAGGGTTTGTTATTATTAGGCTAGATGGGCTGTTATTTGGCTCCTAACGGGTTATAGTTTGATAAGAAAAAAAAATCTTCCGACGTAGGTAGGATTCCCGACTGACACCAGCTAATAATCATGCTGGGTCTTGGATGTCCAATCCTGGCCCTCACACCTATATTGGGCCCAATAATCCAACATGAACAATTGGTAACATAGCCCAGTTACTCCCCACGCAGGATGAGAATCTTTTGATGTTCCTGAGTTCCCTGCTGACCTGGCTTCAAAAGATTTATCTAAATACTCCGTATCTCATAATTGAAATTTCGTTACCCTACGGCCGCTCTACGGGTTTTGTTTCATCGAATTGATAGAAAAAAATTAATTTTAATTTTGGCCGGGAATAAAAGAACTGATCAAAAGTGAATGAAAAACCAAATGAATGTAGACAGTGGAACAGATTTTCCCAGTGCTACCAAAAAGTCGTACGATTGTGGTGTCAGCTGCGGAACGAGGAGCTACTCCTCCACGTCGCGAACATAACCTTTGAAATTTGTCTCGGTGCCAGCTCCGTCTTTCACGTTGGAGTGATACTGACTGAGTCACACTGCCATCACCCTGCGCTAACCAATCACCGCATCTCTGCGTTTGACGACGGAGCAAAGGGTGACACGCATCAACATTTACCAACTGATGAAGGAGGCCGCACTTCTCCAATCGTTGAGCCACCCCCCTCCCTGGAGAGTAGCTAGCTGCACTTGAGAAACACGGAAAATTTCACGGGGCCGGGCCAATATGATGGTAGTCCAAGCGCAACTTGGAAAAGCAACCAACCAGGCACACCGCACACGGGGCCCTGGTCATCAATCCTCCACGATCGCGACCGCAGTGGGAGAGAACGAGGAATTTCCTCGCCCACCGCCTACAGAAACGCGAAAAATATCGCGTTCCCCCGGCCCCCACACCGCGCCAGAGTCAAGGGTCAAGCCCCGGCCGGGCTTTGATCCCGACGAACGCAAGCCGCCGCCCACGATTGACGATTCCGCCGCTCGCGACAACACAGCCGAACTGGGTGCGCCGTGCGAGGCAGCAGCCTCCCCCTCGCCCGCTCGCCGGCTCGCCGCTCCCGCATATATCAATCCCCCCCAACAAAACCAGCATCAGCTCGCAACTTGCTCGGCCGCCACCACCACCACCAACCCGGCCCCGGCACGCCTTCCAAACCGCTGGCCATGGCAGCGAGGCCGCCGCGGCTGCTGCCCGCCCAGCTGAGCGCGCTGCCGCTCCTGCTGTGCCTGTTCCTGCTCCCGGCACCGGCGCGGTCCCAGAACGCGACCACGGCGGCGCCGGCGTCCGTCGAGGGCTTCAACTGCTCCGCGAACCGCACCACCACATACCCGTGCCTGGCGTACGCGCTCTACCGCGCCGGCTTCGCGGGCGTGGCGCTCGACTTCGCGGCCATCGGCGACCTCTTCGGCGTCAGCCGCTTCATGATCGCGCACGCCAACAACCTCTCCACCTCGGCCGCGCCCGCGAACGGGCAGCCGCTGCTCGTGCCGCTCCAGTGCGGCTGCCCCTCCCGGTCGCCCAACGCCTCCTACACCTACGCGCCCACGCAGTACCAGATCACCCCGGGGGACACCTACTGGATCATCTCCACCACCAAGCTGCAGAACCTCACGCAGTACCAGGCCGTGGAGCGCGTGAACCCGACGCTGGTGCCCACCAACCTCGACGTCGGCGTCATGGTCACGTTCCCCATCTTCTGCCAGTGCCCGGCTGCCACCGACAACGTCACCACGCTCGTCACCTACGTCATGCAGCCGGGCGACACCTACGCCACAATCGCCGCCGCCTTCGCCGTCGACTCCCAGTCGCTCGTCTCCCTCAACGGGCCCGAGCCGACGACGCAGCAGTTCGCGGAGATACTCGTGCCGCTCCGCCGCCCGGTTTCTGATTTTCTGCCCCCAATTGTGCGAGTAAACAACGCCTCGGTGACGCCGGCTGCCCCGCCGCCGTCCGCTTCCACCAACACGACCGTCGTCAGCAACGACCGGAACGGGGTGGTCACTGGGCTGGCTGTCGGGCTCGGCGTCGTCGGCGCGCTCTGGCTGCTGCAGATGCTGCTGCTGGCCTGCCTGTGCAGGCGGCTCAAGGCGAAAGGACGACGAGGGGACGCGGTGGTGAACGGAGACGGCGTGGAGGGCGGCAGGTTCGCCAAGAGCTCGTCCGGCGGCGGCGGCGGCGGCGGCGGGGAGAGGTTCCTGGTCAGCGACATATCGGAGTGGCTGGACAAGTACAGGGTGTTCAAGGTCGAGGAGCTGGAGCGCGGCACGGGGGGGTTCGACGACGCGCACCTCGTCAACGGCAGCGTGTACAAGGCCGACATCGACGGCGAGGTGTTCGCGGTGAAGAAGATGAAGTGGGACGCCTGCGAGGAGCTCAAGATCCTGCAGAAGGTGCGGCCTCTTTCAGTCTTTCTTCCCCAATTGCTCGCTCCAGTGCTGTCACAACTCCAAATTAAAAATTGCCGTCGAATTATATTGTTTCTCACTAACAAATAAAAGGATAGTCGCTTAACCTTGCTGATCTATTGATATTGATTTCACCATTAGAAAAATCATTTCTGATCGGGACAGCAAAAGAACGTCCGTGCTCATACCCATTTGTTCTTTTAGGAGATTAAACAAAAGAACACACTGCTCAACAAAAGGACGCACTTAACTCTATCCGTTCCAAATGAAATGATGGCAGTGGTCAATTAATGAATTGGACAAACAACAGCCAGCATAACTATTAACTAGTGGAAGTAGTGATGTAGCGGCATTTTAAAGTCATGTTTGTGCCCGAGTTCGCTTTTTGTAAGGCCTTGGGTCATTGGTTTTGGAATCTTGCTACTGACATGGACATCAACCACTGAGGGGCCATCCCTCCATTGTCTGATTCATCTTTTTTAGTCGATTAAGGACATAAGCCAAATTATTGATGCTAGTGGGTTTAGGAAGTTCATTTTTAGATCTGTCGCTGTGTGAGACTACCATCAGATGCCTTGAAGCGGCTCTGCAGGGCAGCACTTGGATGGATTGCACGAGCCTTGGAAAAATACAAGAACATCCAACCATAGTCCATAGATCCCTTGTCCTTCTAATGGAGATGCCCAATTGTTTTGGCTATGGTATTGTCCCAGATTTTCTTTTTGAGATTATTATTGTCCCAGATCCTAATTAACCTGCGAACCATAGCGTATCGTGTAGGGTATGTCGTGGGAAATGGGATGGCTACGAGAGTATATATGCACATCTCGATCACTCCATCTCGATCAAAGGCTCAAAGCTGTAGGATTGTAGATTGCTCGTCACCTCATCAGTCACCAGCCAGCCACTCGCTCGTAGGAATCTTGTGGGAGACATGGTCAAAGACTTGACGAACGAGTGCAATTGCATTTCATTTGTGCCTTGCCAGTATCCGCCTCTCCGGCACGATCACATGCGTAACTTAAATATGGCCACGTACCTGCTGCACAGATACATCACAGATCACACTACAACAGATGAATGGTGTTGAACTGGTCGCCGTTTTTCAACGAAGTCTGCTGTCCCGATAGCTGACACGTAGGGGGGCATTGACTAGGTCATTGAATTTCTTCGCATCAGCATCACCAAATCGTCAACTCACTACTACGTCACGTATAGCAAACGGTGACGACGACGGACATCTGTTTGTGAAAGCGTTTTGCGGTAGCTGCGGAAAAGGCAGCAGGATTTCGACTTCCGCAGGATCTGTAGCTAACTGTCTAAATAATTCGTGGCGCAGGTGAACCACAGCAACCTGGTGAAGCTGGAGGGGTTCTGCATCAACTCGTCGACGGGCGACTGCTACCTGGTGTACGAGTACGTGGAGAACGGGTCGCTGGACCTGTGGCTCCTGGACCGCGACCGCGCGCGCGGCCTGGACTGGCGCGCGCGCCTCCACATCGCGCTGGACCTCGCCCACGGCCTTCAGTACATCCACGAGCACACCTGGCCGCGCGTGGTGCACAAGGACATCAAGAGCAGCAACGTCCTCCTGGACGCCCGCATGCGCGCCAAGATTGCCAACTTCGGGCTCGCCAAGACGGGCCACAACGCCGTCACCACCCACATCGTCGGCACCCAGGGGTACATCGCGCCCGAGTACCTCGCCGACGGCCTCGTCACCACCAAGATGGACGTGTTCGCCTACGGGGTCGTCCTGCTCGAGCTCGTGTCCGGGCGCGAGGCCGCCGACGAGCGCGGCGAGCCGCTGTGGGCGGACGCCGAGGACAGGGTGTTCCGGGGACGGGAGGAAAGGCTGGAGGCCCGCGTCGCGGCGTGGATGGACCCGGCGCTCAAGGAGCAGACGTGCCCGCCGGGGAGCGTCGCGAGCGTGGTCAGCGTCGCCAGGGCGTGCCTGCACAAGGACCCGTCCAAGCGGCCCAGCATGGTGGACGTGGCTTACACGCTGTCAAAGGCGGACGAGCACTTCGCCGACTACTCCGGCGAGAGTGTGTCCGTTGACGGCAGCGGCGAAATCGCCGCCCGGTGAACCATCCTTTGGTTAGTACTTACTTAGTAGTAATAGTTCTCAGCCATCAGTTCGCGTTGTAAATACTGAGGTCTAGCGAGCGGACGGTAAGTGAGAAGTGAGTAATAACGCCAGCAATATGACTGCTGCGAGGCCGTTGAGATCGATCGGCTTGACGCCGGTGTACTCTCGTTGAAGCTGTGCAATTACGCAGATGAGGATCAATCCGTGAGTAGCAAATAAAGTCACAGCTTGCAATTTGGGTGTAAGAGATGTCGAACATCCTTGTAGGCGTGGGACTGAACGGGCTGTCCTCATCAAGGAATGAAGCTACCCACCAGATCGGGCAGCCCAGCAAGTCCAACACTGCGGGCGGCCTGTTAACGAAGGAGAATGGCCCAAAATGGACGGAATCATCCAGACTGTTTTCATTTTTGCGAATTGGCTTTAGTCCGTCCAATGTTAAGATGGTCTAGTGAGAAACCATGGTTCAAATCCTAATGCTCGCACCTTTTTCTGAGATTTCCTCAGGATTTGCCAGTATTGTGCGTTAAGTGGTAAGCGGCATTCCTGTCGACAACGAGGCGTCAATGGTGACTTCAGGAATTTCCAGATGTGTCGGATGCACAGTCCTTCGGAGGTGCTCATAGAGGTAGGGTTTGCGTACGTGTGTTCGTAGGGGTGAGTGCGTGTGTGTGCTTGTGTTGTACTGTGAAATTCTAAAAAAAGACGGTTTTCATTCTTTCCCCTTTTGGGTTTTCCTAGTCATGTTCAGGTTACTAACTTGTTGGTTTGTTTTAATGTTTTTTATATTTTTATAATTGCATTGAACATTTTTAATGGCTTGGTTAAACATGAGTTACTTTTCTGTGATGTCGACTCAGCATTTTGAAAGTTTTGATTCAACATTTCTTAAAACTAAAGCCAGTATATTGTTTTAGTATTCTTTATTGTAATGCCGATTCAACATTTTGCTTGATTCAACAACATTCAATACTAATTCAACATTTCAAATAAACTAGTCTAACATTTTTCGTTGTATATTTCAAATTGAACGAAAAAGACAAACAAAACACGCTTTGAGTCGCGACTCGCGAGCTTCTTGGGATGCACTGGGGGCAAACCACCAGTACAATTTATCAGGATCAAGTCGCTCAGTCACACACACACACGCTAAAAGCCTTCGTTGCAATTACATGAGATTACACATTCTCAAATTTCAGATACAACATCAACAAATTGGGACATCAGAACTACCGACTACGTAGACATACTATTTTTTGTCCAACATAGATGCAGAGACCATGGTGTTTCGACAGAAAGGTCAGTAGAAAGATGCAGAACGAACGTATGATAAAATATCATTATTTTTGTCTGTTGCTTGGCCACCAGCGCCCGCCTACATCACACACACTAGTCAAATGATCCAAACAAATTCACCCAACATGCATGACAAACGAGAGGCTACAGGCTTTTGCGTTGGACTTTGCCTCTGCACCTCAACGGTGTTCTTGCCGAAGGATCACGCATTCGTGCCCCGGCGCTGCATCGCGCCCGCACAATTTTAAGTCCGGCACGATTTTGATCAGTAAAATGTCGGTTCCCACCATATTCGTTCCCGTTAGTTAATTATACTCCAGCTGTCTCTCTACTCGCGCCGCAACCCCGAGCGGCTTCAACAGTGCCTTTATCTGGTTCTTCATTTTGAGATTGGACGCCTCTACTACCTCATATTCGTGAAGGCTCCAACAATGCTTTCATCTGGTTCCTCATTTTGAGGTTGGACGCCTCTACTACCCCATATTCAGGGTTTCTCTCTCTTCTCCTCGGCTCAACGGTCGCTTTCCTCCTCCTCCACTCCACCCCGCAGCTTCCTCCACCGGCGCCTCCTTCCCCGTCCCACTCGACCACCACTGCCGCCTCCTCCCCCGAGCACCTCCTCCACTCCCACAGCCGCCTACTTCCCCGGCCGCCTACTCCACCACCGCCCACGGTGACGTAGAGTAGCAGCGGAGGCGACTCGAGCTCCACGGAGACGCAAACGCAGAGCTCGACGGAGCCGATTGTTGGGGATTCAAAATCAATTATGAAAAAGGGTTTCCTTCGCTTTCAACAAAGTTCAGTAATGGCTCCAAAAACCAATCGGTTTCGCTGTAACCTGGGTAGTCAAAACAATTATTTAGCACTTTCAGGACTAAGCCTTCGCACTGCACATTTCAGAATTGGATTGTTTGCCGCTAAAGAATTAACTCAACCCCCTTCGGTCCCTTCATTGCCAAGCCCTGTTTCAAATGCCTCGTGACTGTGACAACCCCATCTGAGATAATTCCGTACTATTGCCTAAGCCACTCCATTTGACCATTAAGCGATAATAAAGAATCATCCCGTTGAGTGTTGCCGGGTCAAAGCCCGGTAAATCACTTGAATCACACAGAGGATCGAAACGTATACATTAAAACTCCCACGAAGGAGAGTCCAGAGTGCCTTACAAATTAATGCAAATATTCCCCGTATGGTCCATTATTACAAACCATGGTTCTTGACATGAAAGTAAATGGTTCAGAGTTTATTGAAACAGCGGAAATAACTAAACGATACGACAAGCATCATAGGAGGCCGTCCATGATGCAATCACTCGTCGTCATCCACCCATTCCAGCTCCCAGCCGGGTGGAATCTCTCCAGGACACACATCACATGCATTATCTGGAAACAACATTTAAATAGCAAGGCTGAGTATACTAATACTCAACAAGGCTTACCTGTCTAAAATAAAAGACTTTACCTCTAATCATGCAATGCTTTTGGCTAGTGGGTTTGTTTTGCCAAAAAGCTACTAAGTAGTGAATCCTTACTTTCACATTTTAGCTCAAGTTATAATAGAAGTAATCATTACTAGATAAGCAACTATTGCAATCATAAGTTGTACAATACAATTAATCAAGTAACAATATTCACAAAGTTCCATCATAAGGGATATCATGGCCAGTAGATTAAGTAGTCTCAGATAACGGTGAGAGGCCGACAATCGATTGATTAAACCCTTGCAAGGTACTCCCTCCGTCCCCAAATGTTCGTCACTGGAAGTCTGAACCCGAAACCAATGCAACAAATAAAAGTCCCAAACACCCCTACTAGTAGCAGTGATGACCGGTTGTTTTGGGGGCATGCTCTGCCGTAGTGGCATTTCGCTGAGGAAGAGTGGAAGGAATAAACTACGGCGGAGCACTGCTAGGGCCTGCAGAGCTGCATAGCTAGGCCTACATAGCTGCACAGCTTCTGCGAAACTAGCTACAGAGCTGCAGAGGTGCTACGAAACGACGATGATTCAGGGACAGCCTTCTGTAGCTATAACGACGTTCATTCCGGGACAGAGTGAGTAAACCTAAACACACGGGAGGTGCCCTAACTAAGAGTTCACCAACCAGGCGGTTCCCGTCATCCTTCGGTTTGGGATAATAGCTCACAGTTTTAAGTACAAGGTTTATCTGAGCTACGCCACCAAGGTCACCCAGCCTCACGCATGTACTCAGGTGGCGAGCCCGGGGCCGCAACCCTAAGATTAGTGATAGTAAAATCCCGCACCGCCTCATTTAGGTATTAGGCTTATCGTACCTATTTCCGACAAGTGCTTAGTACGTTCAAACACTTAACCCGCGAAGCCACTGGACCAGAGCCCAATCCCATGTTCTTACCACATGAGCAATCCATTAATAAATATGGTGATTCCATAAATGAGATCCTATGCTCGCGAGTGACGAACATCACTCGACTTGTACCGGATCCTTAGAGCATAGCAACTAGCGACCTAGCATACTAGTAAAAGATCATAGGTACTTAAGGATCATGCAACTAGGGTTTCAATTCAACTCCTGAACGTAAATGCACATAGATAATCAAAGATAATTTCAGAAGCTTAAAAGAAACACATAGGTTAATGATAAACCGGGGCTTGCCTTCGTCAGCACAAGCAGTCAAACAAACTTCCGGACTTTGGTCTGGGTCTTGATCTACGGACACGTAGTGCACGTCTCCTCCTGCTCCATCGTCCTCGTCAGCCGGTACAAGCGTGTAGCTACCGTCGGGAACTTCTACACGGAGGATGCATATGCAATAATTAGTGGTGAAATTAATTTAATTTAATTAAAAACAGTAACACATGACCACAAGAAGCACATGGTTGACCATATTCACCTTGACACAATATATTCATCATACTCTTCCTTTTAAAGAATATTATGAAGTGCTTTATTATTTATTCTCTTTATAGTGATTGTGTACATATTTAAATAAATAAATTTATTTATTTGCACCAAACAGCAAGGGGTGGTTTTCAGCTCTAAACCATCTCCACAACCCATCCATAGGGTTCCTAAGGATGGTAGGGCGGTTTTCCAATTAAACTTATTATTAAGCTTAAATGACTTCCTCACTTTTATTCATCAAATTAATTTATAAAATTATAGTGGTGACATTCCTAAGTTCTCTACCCTTATACAAGTCCACTGGACCAGCAAGCACACTTGCTTGAGCTATGAAAAATAAATATACCAAAATAACATTTCTAGCTACCACAAATGAGATAAATGCATACAAAAATAAATACAACACTTCTGGATCCAAATTTTCTCCTACGTCACCTCTGACTTAAAACAAGGCTACGAAACCAACAAACATATCAAGGGCCACTTTAGATCTTGAACTAAGTATTTATGATTAAAACCAAGCATAAATCAGGAACAAATATTTTTGGCAGACATAAAATCATGATTAATTCAGGAAAGGTGCACCTAGGCATTTCAAGACTATACTCAGAAGTGGAGCTCAAAAACCTATTTAATTTTTGCTACAAAAATCATTAAGGCAGAAATAGCATAAATACAAGATAAATCATAATAAAAGATTTACACAGTAACTTTGTGCAATATTTGGTGCAGAGCTACACATGGTATCTACAACAACATATCCAAAGATCAGCTTGACATCACAAGTAGATTTGGAACTACAACAAAAGTTGGTTAAACTGATTTCAATTTTTCATGCAAAAACTAACACTCAAAAGTATACACATGCTTCGCAAAAGTTGTAGATTTATTCACAAGCAAACCAACAAAATTGAATTTGCATTTTTCTGATTGTTCTGTGACTTTCTACGGATTTTACAAGATTTGGTCAAAAGGGTTGAAAAAGGGTAGAGTCTATTTTCAAAGGAGTCCCTGGAAACTTTTCTAGATTCACACAAATGCCCTCGATTTCAACGGATAGGCCCTCAGGGACTAATACTCTCACACCCGTGCCCTCCGGCGATGGGGCGAGCTCGCCGGCGGCGAACGGTGGCCGAAGCAGGTGAACAAGCGGCATGGGCGTGCGATAGAGCTCACCGTGGTTCGATTGGTGGTGGTGGCTCGGTCGGAGAGGTCGCCGGTGAGCGGCAGCGGCACGGCCGTGGCGGCACGGCCGCTGTATGTCGGATTCCGGCGAGGCTAGGGATGGAGCTAGGCAAAGCGGTGCGGTGGGAGCTCCAGGGTGTCCGAGAGGAGGGGCTAGGAGGGTCGGATGGCTCGGGGAGCAAGCGGAGAGGCGAGCTCGGCGAGGTGGCAGCAATGGCGGCGGCGGAGCTCGGTGCTCGCGCGAGAGGAGGGACGACGGCTTTTATAGTCTGCTCGGGGTGGTAAGGCGGTTTGTGCACACTTCATGGCGACAACGCGGTCACGGCATGGGGCACAGCATGGGCACAGGTACGGCGACAGGGGCGGCGATGTGCGGGCAGGCGGCGGTCCAATGGAGGATGGCGGTGTGGGCGTCCGGCGAGTGGGAGAGCTCCGCGTGGCACCGACCAGA
Organism: Cenchrus fungigraminus; assembly: GCA_036936925.1. Taxonomy (NCBI): domain Eukaryota; kingdom Viridiplantae; phylum Streptophyta; class Magnoliopsida; order Poales; family Poaceae; genus Cenchrus; species Cenchrus fungigraminus. Next base: position 14,431,221 of record CM072772.1, on the reverse strand, counting down.
GGACTTGCTCGCGTCACGCATAGGGAAACTCGACGCAGCGCACGGACCACTGGTCGCCGGCTAGCCTCGGCGTGCGCGTACGGTGGCGGCCGACGTGGCGTGCTGGGGGCGACGTCGTGCGCGCTGGCGCGTTCCGGTGCAGAACAAATTCGGTGTAGCACTGTTGACCAAGCTTTTTCTCCCAAAATTTGAACTAAAATGCACCAAGCGGTAATAAGGAAAGTTGTAGAGCTCAGAACCCTCTACAACTTCTACAAAGGCTCTATGGTGTTTTTCTCAATAGATTTTGCATAAACTGCACGCCAAAATGCAGGTTTTCTCGGTGCCAGTGAACAGTGTATGCAGGCGTTGACCTCAGTTTTACACCACTTTCCACTTCAAATTTGAAATGCCACCCAACATGAAAGTTGTGTCCCTTGAAAAACTAGACAACTTTTATTTTGGGAGAATTTGAAGTGTTTAGGTGAAATTCGGAGAACGCGGCAAAGGTTCTAGAGAGTTTCTTGGACATCATGGGTTTGACTATGCCTTTGACCAAGGTTTGACCAAAAGTTGATCATTAGGGATTGTTGGCTAGGTTTTCTAGGTGATGACCCAGGTTGACCAAAGTTTGACCAAAGTCCACGTGTTTGACTTGATTGACTCAGTCATTAGCGTTAAATAACCCTAATGAAGACCTGGAGTGTCACAGTACCCTTAACTTTCACTTTTTATTTCTCAATCGAAAGCCATAAAGTGAAACTTGCCCAAAGAGGAAACGTCTGGTACCTTTCGATTGAGGAATAATATTGCTAATAAATTCAGCATCAAATGTTTTCTTTTTTGACTGCGTGCAGGAGGGCGAACGAGTGGCCGAAAGGGTGCCTTGGAAAAAATCCTTGCCCGACAGCCGCATGTGTTTTTTCCCTGAGGATGCGGCACAATTTCGGGAGGCGTGGATTGTGTAAAGGCCCTGATGTGAAATTGCGGAACGAGCTTAGTACATTCTAGAATAATTCTTTTCATACAAGGGCACTTTCAGAATGGAAAAGTCAGTTCGACTCTCTATAAAAGGAGGCCGACCCGCACTTGAAAGGATGTTCGGAATTTGGGAGGAATAAACGGTGGAAGAGTTTTTCATTCCATTTGCCTCTAGGAGTTCCGTTCTTTCATTGTTCGTGCTTGATTATTACAGTCACAACACCGGCCACGGCGACGCAGATCTGGCCGGTGGGAACCTCTCCCTGCCCTTCCGAGGCCTGGATCCGGTGGCGGCGCGGTTCCCTTCGCACGTGTTGACCTTCGGGTCCCGCGCGGAAGGCGAGCGCAGTGGCCGTCCGACGAGGAATGCGGCTGCTGGAGGCGGGGAGGTCTGGACGGCGGCGGAGCTGGAGCGGCGGCCATCCTCCCGGCCGAATCGAGCTCGCGCCTCACCACCTCGCCACCGCGGCCTCGCGCCTCGCCATCGCTCAAGGCCAGCGGAGGCGGCTCGGGCTGGGAGAAGCAGCGCAGGGGCGGGAGCCAACTGCCTCAGCTGCTGCTAATGAGAAACGTTGCTGAAGTTAGTCTTAGGCATGCAAGGCTGCGGCTTTGAAAAGAACCGGAGGGTCAAAAGGGCAGATATAAAACGTGTGCCTAGCCTAATCGCTGGGAGTATGCATTTTGCTTCAGGGATCGCTAACGCAGTCAGGGCTGTGTATTTGGTCACGGTCTCACGGTGGAAAACGTGTCAGCCAGCTCGCGGATTCCGCGTTCTCCACGTTCGCGCTTGCCCCCAGCCCACGGCCACCGTGTTTCGGAGCCTCCGTCCCGTGCCGCCGTGCGTGCGCACGAACGCAACTGCAACAGCTGCCGTTCCTGCGTTGTGTCACGCTGCAGCCCGAGGGCTGAGGCCTGAGGGTGATCGAGATAAGCGAAAAAGAGAGAAAATCCGGCGAGCTGGTCACGTTTGAGCACACCGGAGTACCACATGGTCGATGAAAGAGAATTTCGCAGTTCCGACAAAGGGCTGAGGGGACTTGTCACCGAAAGCACCCACATCCTGCGCCAACGTGGCGGTAGCATTTGATCGTGGGAAGCAAAAGCAGGCAACCGGGCCCCATGCAACGCATATTTGCCACCGGTTTTAAAGCCTGAACCAACAGAAGAGTACAACTGAAAGCGTCAGTAGAGAGGAGATTAGTGCCAGGTGCTGTTGCCGGGCGCGCTACAGGCGCGAGAAATACAACACCAACAAGGAGCCACGGCACGCATCAACACCAACGGATCAAGTGTCTCCAATATTCAACTAGCAGTAGCAATAAAGAATTTCGCGGGATTACAAGTAGCAGGCATCATTGCTCCGATTCCTGATGGATTTGCTGACGGCAACAATTTTGTGCCCCGGGAGCCCATGGATGAGCTCATCGCGCCAGGCAGGAAAAAGGCTAACGCCAGGCGGATGCGACGGTGACCACGCGCCCCATCCACCCGACCCCGAGCCGTCCGCTGTCCAGTTTCACGTCGAACCCCGGGCGTGCGTGGCCGAGCCGTGCCTTGACGCGGTCGGCGATGCCCTGCCCGATCGCCACCGGCCGCAGCCCCGCCATGCCGAACCGGGCGCGCCACTTGCCGAACACCTCGCACCTCTCCATCCGGTCGGGGCCCTCCCGCGCCACCGCGTTGGCCGCCTTGTTGGCCAGCGCCTCCTCGGCGCGGGCCCTCTGGGGGCTGTCGCGGGCCAGCGTCGCGTCCAGGGACTCCAGCACCGCGCCGTAGTGCGCGCACGCGTAGGCGAACCGCGCCGCCAGCGGCGCCGTGTTGGTGTTCATCTCCTGCTCCACCAGCGCCACCACGCGCGGACCTAGCGCGCGCACGCGGCGGAGGAGCTCGTCGCGCGGGTTCGCCGGGGACACGCTCTCGTCGGGGACGCGCGACAGCGCGAACGCGAGGTTCACGGCCAGCGCCTCCCCCGGCTCGCACCCGAGCCTCGACGCGTCGATCTCGCCCGCCCGGCAGCTCACCGCGTTGAACCGGAACTCGAGCCCGGCTTGCTGGGCGTGCCTCTTGAGCCGCTGGCCGGTGGCGGCGAGCGCCTGCGCTAGAGCCGGCGTGAACGGAGACGCGGGGTCCGCGACGGCGGTGACCTTGAGGCAGGTGCCCGCCACGCGGCGGCTAGCGAGGGCTTGGATGAGGGCGATGTGCTGCGCGACGCTGACGTCGAAGTCGATCAGGTGGATGGCGCGCTGCCCGGCCACGGCGTCGAGGATGGCGAGGTTGGCGCCGTGGAGGGCGAGGCCGAAGCAGGGGGAGACGTCGTGCAGGAGCTGGCACGCCGCGCGCTGCACGGGGCCGCATAGCTCTGCGAGCTGTTGAGACGAGGGCGGGCCGATGCGGGAGGACAGGGCGGCCGCCATCATGGCCACCAGCCTCTGTTCCGCATCACCGCGCTGGTTCACGGTCGTCTTGAGGGTCGCAAGGTGACCGGCGGCAGCGGCGCGGTTGCCGTCGATGACGGCGGCGGCGGCCTCGGACAGCAGCTGACGTGATGAGGCCGTTGAGGTCGGCGGCGAGCTGGACGCGGTCGATGAAGCCGTGGACGACGAGGCAGAGTTCGTCGGCGACCTTATTGTTACGGGAACGGTGTTGTTGTTGTAGTTGTTCACCGCGCTCGCCATCGGAAGGGACGGCAACGGCGGGGCGGTGGTGGAGTTGAGCTCCTGGATCGTGTCACCCCACGCGGAGCTGGTGACCGTGGAGCCGCACGCGCTCCCCGCGGCCTCTCCCTCGTCGTCGTCGCCAAGCAGCTGCTTCTCCAGCTCCTGCAGCAGCACCATCTCCCTCGCGGTCGCAGGCCTCGCAGCCGGTCCCCTGGGCACCACCGCCTGAGCAGCATGCGGAGGCGCGGGCGGCGCAGGTACCATCTGCCGCCGCAACAGTTGCTGCACCGGCGGCTGCGAGGGCGGCGTCGCCATGCGTGACCCGGTGGTGAGCGACGAGAGCGTCGACGACGGCTGCGGCGAGAGGCCGGCGAAGCCAGACGACGGCGGGCCGGAGAAGCCAGAGCCCCGCGAGGCGGCCCTCTCCAGCACGGCCCCGATGTCGATCGGCGGGTGCGCGGCCTGCGCCTGCGCCGTGACGCGCTGCCTCACCGCGCGCAGGTACAGCTCCTGCTGCCACCGCTCCACCTCGCCCAGGCTCCTCTTCAGCACCCCGCCGGTCGCCACGGCCGCAGCGTCCTGCGGCTGCAGCCTCACCACCGGCGTCTGCGCGGCTGATCCGACGCCGTAACCGTAGCCGTACCCCCGGCGAGGGTCCATGCCGCCGACCGACGAAGCCCCCAGAGCAAAGCAAGAGCAGCAGAGAGACACCCCGCACGGGACGGGAGCACGGGCAGGCCCAGCGGGAGAGAATGACAGAGGGATGGGACGAATCTACCGTGCAGGCGGAGGTGGAGAAAACAAGGAATCCCGTAGCGAGAAACCGGCCGCGCCCATTCAATTCCTTGCTCCGTTAATAAAGCGCCAGCCTTTTTCCTCCGTAGCCCAGCAGCCTCTTCTCTTCTACCACAACGCCCCCGGTGCGCGTAGTACTCTTTCGCTTTGCTTGGGATCCGACGCCAACGCCAGTGCGGCAGCGATGACGCAGACGGCGTGGCCGTGGCCGCGTGGGGCTGCGCCTGCGGTTGGGGGAATTGACCGATCGGTGGTGGTGTGCGGCCGTGCGGGGGGGCTTTACCTGGCTCTGGCTGGGAGCGGGGCGGGGAGGATCAGCGGACGGAGCGCATGCAATCCTCGTCGCGGTCGCAGGATCCGGCCGGTCCGTGTGTCCGGAGCGAGGTTTTGGGTGCGCGAGGGCCGCCGGATGCAACGGTATGACCGGATGGGTGCGTCGTGTCGTGTGGTGAGGCTGCCGGATGCAGCGTAGTAGTACGCAAGTGGTAGTGACGAGGCGCGGATCGGAGCAAGGCAGGTGAAGTGGACTCGTCGAGGTGACGGGGGGTGTGTGGCCGGCCGTTTGGTGGTGTGAAGGGACGATGGGAAAACGGGGAGCGCGAGGGAGACGTCGCGTCAAGCCAATGCTCCTCGTCCGGACGCCACCCGTCTCCACGGGGCGGCCACGCCCACGTACTCCTGCCTGTGCACCGGACGCAACGCCGCCGCCTCGCACTCGCCTTCGTTGCCTTCTTTTAAACGGATCACTTTCACTGCTGGCCCGTTCATTGGTACAGGGCGAGGAAACCTCAGAACCACGTGACGACCGCGAACAACAAGTGGAGGACAATGGCGCGCTTATCTCCGATTATACTGTAGGAGTACGTGATGATGAGTCAATGCAACATGGTATTCTTTTAGGGTGCGGGCAGGCAGTCTCTCTGGAGTCTGGACTCTTTTGATCGAGTTGCTTATCACTTGCGTGTGCGTGGGATGCAACGAAGTTAGCTGTGGAAAGAGAACTTTCCACCAAACTACCTCAAATACCGACTTTGAGTGTGAATTTACACAACTGTCTCGCTAATTCCTATCGGGTGTCATTTTCACACTGTATCTGGTTTCAGTATGAATTCACAAATCGTCTGTCTCCACCTCTTTCCTGTTAGTTCGTATTTTCTCACCGCCTCTACTCGCAGTCTATGGTTTGTCTATACTATTGTCTCCAAATTCCACACAGCATACTGTATGAAACTATGAGCTTTGTACGTAATTGTTGACTCGTGTTGATTAATTTACAAATAACATGTCAGCTTTGGCGTTCCTTAATATTCGATCTTGAGCTATAAATCTCGGAGGAGATATTCAACATATTGTATTACTGTCATATCCAGATGGCTCTAAAATAATTATCGGTTTGTTGTGAATGTCATTGTCCACGTGTTCTCTAATAAACGACGGGGACATTTGGATGCTAATAAGAATCTCATCCGATGCTTTGGCACGCCACTACTAGAGTATAATATATGTGCTAGTTTTTTGTTATAAAAAAATGGCATGATTCTTGGGTGTTACTCCCTCCGTATCGAAATACATGTCGTCATTGACTTTTTTTTCTACAACTTTGACCATTCGTCTTATTAAAAAAATTGTGCAAATACAATTTATTTTGCTTGCTATATGCTTTATTGTTGTATGTATTTTAAACTTGACTTATCGCTTCACATGTTTGCAATAATTTTTTAAAAAGGACGATGGTCAAAGTTGTAAGAAAAAGTCAACGGTGACAAATATTTCGATACGGGGGAGTATAAGTTATAACCAACTGCTAGGCCACTACTCCAAACCGCACAACGGCACAAGCAAAGGTACCAATGGAAAAAATGTCATTCGCCCATTCCTGTATGGCATGAGGTATCTGACCTTTCGTCCTTTCCCAACACGGGGCATGTCGTTGCACAATTTTGCTCCGACACTTCGTTTTCTTTTTGCACGAACAACCCTGCGGGATTCACATAAAAAAAATTAAATGAGCCAATTCTATCTATGTCACTCGAAATTATAACTCATTACTTATGTGTCATTAGAAATCAGCTCGTCCCTTCAATGTCATTGATTTTAACTTCTCGCCTGTTCTATGTCATTCTGTTAGCATGAACCGTTACTAGTGTCAATGCCGTTGTGGGCCCTGCACGTCAATGGGTGAGAGGAAAAATAATCATCTTTCCTCTTCCTCGACCAAGCTGAGGTGCCGCCGTCGCTCCAATCCGTGCTGCCACTGAGCTGCTCCCGGCCGGCATCAAGTCACCTCCCCGTGTGCCCCGTGCGCCTCCACCCCCACCTCCTACCTCCCTCTCGCCCACCCATGTGCCGTTTGCGGGCATGGCCAAACCATAAAGCTCGAGGAGGGGCTTTGGTATACCTGAGCATTTTTAGCTCCGCCCGGCGCGCTGACCCGACCGGGCCCAGTCCACCCACGGTTCTTACTGGACGGGGTTGTACAGAGATCTTATAGTCCGAGAAAAAGATCTTGGCCCGAGCCCAGCCTAAAAATTGAGGTCCGATGTGGCTAGTGGGACGGTCGTGGGCAGAATTTTCTCAGCCCGAACTAACCGGGGTTTTTTCGGCTCGGCCCGAACCCAACCCGACCCGAAAAATGCTCAGGTGTAGCTGTGGCACTAGAAGCTTTGACGCGCTCTAACGAGGCTACGCGCCACGCTCGACACCCTCCTCCTCCTCCGTGCCGCCCGTTACTTCGTGGAGGACAAGGACGCCGGCGTTGGCGCGGCCACATTGTCCCCGGTGGACATGAGCTTGCTGCAGAAGGTGGGCGCACAACCTCGTGATGAAGGTGGCACACGACCTCTCCCTCGACGAGCGAAGCCTGAGCGCTACCCTTCCTCACGTCCACCCTGTACGCCGCCGCTGGCCATGGTGAGCCATGTTCCGCCCCACCCGCACCTAGGAGCCGCCCCCTTAGGCTTCCATCCTTTCGCACACTCGCTCGTGAATCCCGGTTGTCGGAGCTCCGACAAAGCCGCTATCACTCATGTCCGCAGGAGCGGGTGAAGTGGGCTGCCGCCGCTCAAAGGAGCGAAGAGGCCTCTCGAGCACGCACAGCGAGGGTGAGGCGCGGCCGACGAGGCCTTCCAGGTGCGCATGGCGAGGGTGAGGTGCATCAGCTAAGGGCGGCGAGAGCGTCATGTTGCGTCAGGTGAACTGTGAACGACAAGGATAAAAGGCCACAAGGTCATTATTGTCTTTTCAATCAACACATTAATGGCTTTGTTATTTGTGAGGAATCGGATGCTCGTAGCCTAAGAGGGGGAGGGGGTGAATTAGGCAAATTAAAAACTTAACCTATGGCTTGACTACTCTTGCATGAAGATAAACTAGAACATACTATCTAGATGTGCAACTATAGTTGTTCTAGTGTGAAACTCCCATCCCAAACAAGGTTTGCAACCTATAGTCAATCCTAGCAAGATACTACTCTAGGAAAGTAAAGGCAAGCAAAGATTGTAAGAGAGTAAATGCGGAAATGTAAAGAGGGATGAGAGGAAGCAAACTCTTGACACGCGATTTATCCCGTGGTATCGGTAGGCACTAAGCCATCCCTAGTCCACGTTGTTGAAGCACTCACACAAGAGTATTGCTTCCCGGTCACCAAGTCTCTCCCAATAGCACCGCTTGACTCGCCACAAAGGCTCGTCACTTAGGCACTCGCCAAGCTCCCTTGGTCACCTTGATGCCGCCTCCACTAAGGAGCTTCTCCACTTAGGAAGGGGGTCTCCATGTCCCCCGCACAAAGTGTCCTCGCCGCTCCACACCAAGCCGGAGGGTCGAAGACGATTGCCGGTGAGCCACTTAGGCCCCAAGACTTCCGGCGCACCTTGTACACCTTGATTCACTCAAGAATCACCTCACAAGGTTGGCACAACCTTGCACTCACTCAGCTCTAAGCTAAGCCTAGTACTAAGCACACACACAAAGCGTGTACACGTCTATGGATGAGCAATTTAGCACTTGGATGAATTGGATATGATCTTCTAGGTGTCTTGCACTCCTCTGCACTTCCACACAATCCAGCAACCTCAAATGGGTGAGTGGAGGGGATATAAATAGCCCAAGACACCCAAAGAGCCGTTGGCTAACGGCCACTGAAAAAGGTAGCGTCGGATGAACCGATGCTATGCTTTTCCAGGGCGTCGGTTCATCCGGTGCACTCCACGTCACTTAGCCGTTGCAGATCTGCTGACACAACTGCTCCGACGCTATACACCGACGGTGCGTCGGATCATCCGGTGCTGAAGGACTTCTCGCCAAAACGTCTCTGTCTGTTTTTTCGTGACCGTCGGATGGACCGACGCTTCCTCTGACCATGGCGTCGGTTCATCCGGTGTTTAAGGCTTCGTCTTGGCGCGTCTCTGTCTTCGTTCAAACTGAGCGTCGGATAGACCGACGGTGTCCTCACTCAGACCATCGGTTCATCTGGTGCTACTGACTTCGCTGCTTCTCCTCTGCAATTCATCCGACGCATCTAGAAACTGGACCGTCGGATCATCCGACGGTGTCATCTTCATTTTGCCTGCTGCGCAGTGTACCAAGTGCACCGACGCTTGCACCGATGGTACCGTCGGTTCATCTGACGGTGAATTTTCCTTGTTTTCTCGCGTTGTTGACGTGTTTCTTTACTTCTTTGATTGTGGTTGCATTCATGGGACCTATGTATGTCTACAAGGACATGCTAGATAATTTAGTTAGTCCCATTGCTTGTGTTAGCATGAATCACCAAAATCAACTTGAACAAATGGCAAATGGAGCCATGTTCGCTACATTATTGCCTTAAAACCGGTGACACTGAAAGAATGAGCTAATTTCTAAAGTCAGTCTCAGTGGCAGGGTCATCAACAATTACTAGACCGCCACATAAGCTTTTTTTAGACATGGTACCAAATTAATGAAGAAAGAGAAGATCATAGGGTCGTAGAAATTGGCTAAAAAGATCCATACGTTCCGTGACCAAACAACATCATACGAAACACCCTATGACACGTGGGTTCCTGTGTTTTTTAAATAAATCCATGCGGTTTTTGACGATTGATGGAGGAGAACTCAAGTAGTATTTTATTTTATCGAGGTGAGTGGTCAACGCCGCATCTTCGGCTTATCTCGACTTGGCTTATCTCAATTTATTTTCTCTCATACAATACTATTTAATCTACCAACAGAATATTATTCTTCGTACAGTTGAATGGGCTCTTAAGCTCTTTAGTGCTCTAACGGCAGTGTGGTGCCGACCCATTAGAAATTCTGGACTGGAGCACATCCCAGACCTGGTTGGGTCCCAACATCCAGCACCCCCTAGCTCAGGATGGCAAAATCCCCGATGGGGACGGAGCTCCGCGGGGATCCGCCCCGAATCTAACGGGGACGGGGGAGAATTTTCCCCCGTGGGGGAACGGGGCGGGGCCCCGACAAGCTAAGGGGGCGGGGTGCCGATTTCCCCCATGGAGGCCCGCGGTGACCCGAAATCGTGTTAAATTGCAGCCCAACAGCCCAATATCATCCCCGGCTATATATGGAGAGCCAAACCCTAATCCATCTACTCCACGCCTCCACCACACTGTCACCGCCTCCTATCTCTCAACTCCCACCGCGGAGCACGCCAGCACTGCTACCCCATGTCCGGTGAGATTGGAGGCTCCTCCTCCTCGCCGCTCATCCTCGTCGACTCCTCAGGCGACCGTCTGCGCAGCCGACGCCATTTTTCTTCCTGGCGTTGACTTGTCCTCCGCAGCTTCACTCTTATTCAGGATGCGTCCATCTGCCGTGTAGATCTGCAACGAGCACTCGTCGATTCATCGTTGGTTTCGTGTCTGTAGACCACACGTGCTGTCGTGCTGTTGTAGTTCAAAGCCTGTACATGAGCATCGATTGTTCTATGTGATCTTGTTGGATTCTACTAACGATGGCCGATGGAATTTTTGAATATTCGATTATTTTCGTGAGCTCACTTGTTCATTTATTTAGAAGTTTGGACAATCGATTGCTTCATTCTTGTTTCTGTGACCAAATCTTCTTGAGACATGCACACTTACAAAAATTGATCCACATGAGGTCATGACTTCACCATTTCACTTTATTTCGCTGTTACATGAGGTGCTGCCGGAGCCCCGACGGGGATCGGAGACCCGACAGGGTTGGGGACGTGTCTAACTTTTACCCCGATTTGCAATTCGAGGCCGGGGCGGAGACTGAATTTCGGAGACCGGGGCGGGGACGGGGGGCGCCTCCCCGGCCCCGCCCCATTGCCATCCTGACCCCTAGCGGCTGTTTGGCTTATGTGTCGCTTGCTCCTTTGATCTTCCATTCTTCCTTCGTCGGATCAACGCTTCCATGAGTAGCATCAGTCAGGACAGGAGCACCACCGAACATCACTATACCAGACTTACCAGTCATCCTGTGGAAAGGAAAAGGTGCTCAACCAGGGCAGGCAGTGCTGCTCCGTCCAGCTGTAGTTCGTCACGATTCGCAAGTGACGGTGTGCGACCAGAGTGGCCGGCGGCTGCAACGTTTTATGGTGCTACTGTTACCCTGCATGTTCTCCACGCGCCGATAATACCGATCCAGTCATGTCCGTTCTCTATAGTGGTCTTTTTAGCTTGCACTGAGGGGTTAGGGCTGATTTCGGTACTGTTTAGAGTTTAGACACAATTTATCTAGTAACGTTTGATGATAGTCTAAGAAAATATTTTCTTTTCGCTTCTCGTAGTTTAAATCTCTATAAAGCAGCTTACTACATAAACGATAATTGATGAAAGTAAGTAAAACGTTTGGTGACATTCTCACTTATTTTCACTGACAAGTCACTTGCTCTCGGTTTTGGTCGCAAGCCACACAAACAGGGCATTAGAGCAACTCCAAGAGTTTGCCAAATTTTACTTGGCAAATCTTATGTTTTGCCAAGTAAAAAAGGAGTTAATCTCCAACAGTTTGGCATAATTCACTTGTCAAATCCAGATCTAACTTACATCAGGAACCCTAAGAGAGAGAAAAAAAAATTATGTTTGTACCCTTCCACCTCTTGAAAACTTAAATCAAGAATCCTGAGAAAAAACAAAATTATTTTTATACCCTTCCACATCTTCTAATACGAAAGGATGCGCCGCGGATCGCTGCTCGTATATATACGCGCGCGGAGTCCGTTTTTCGTAACTTGGGATAAATGGCAACCTGAGATGGGGAACTGTTGCAGAAGACTTTTTCTGTTTCTGCCAAAAAAAATAACTATGGCAACTTGAGATGTGGAACTGTTGGAGTTGCTCTTAGGGTTTACATGCGCGTAGAAAATAGATACGATATCGAATCAGTCAACTCATCCTAGGTGGACCCTCTAAAAATTGAAAAAACTTATGAAAGCCTCCACATGAAACAATCCTAGGTAGACACTCTAAAAAGAGCCTAGAAATTCTCAAAACATCAATTTTATTTCTAATAAATTACCCACCTATACTATTATGAAGAATTAAAAATAACCCCCTATATTTATGTCTAAATTACTCACACGTGTATCTATAAAAAATTTAAATCTAAACTATCCACCGATCACATCATACATAATCAAATTAAATAAAAATCATCTAATTATCCTGCCCTGCTGGTCATGTGTGGCGCAACTAATCTCTTGTCCTTAATCTATCTCCAATATTTAAATAATAAAAAAATTTATGATTATAGGATCTTGAGCCAATGCTCATTAATGTATTATACACTTTTTAAGTAAAAAATATTTTTGATTGTTCTCACTAAATTAAATAATAATTTATACTATTTATTATATATCATCTAAAAGTACTAACTCGTGCGGATGCACGGGTTGATGGACTAGTATACTACAATGCAAATTTGTACATTGTCAATGCATATGAACACACAAAAGCATCAGTAATTCCTTGTCAGTACTCAGTACTGAGCTTTCTTGCCCTGAATGAGCGAAGGCTTACACTACTACAACTCTACGAGCATGCACAAGCACAAATGCACGATAGAGCGAGGAGGAGGAGGAGCAGCAGGTACGTTGTAAAATTGCCTACTGTGGCTGGGTTTTGCGGGAGTCTTTCGGCGAATAACAGAGCAGATCAGCCTTCTTTTCTGATTGGTGGGTTGAGGGAGCGTAGGCCTGCACTTTGAGAGACAACATAGACAGCGTCGCATCCACCGTAAGTTGTTGGAGAGACGAACAATTAGAGCAAGTATTATGGCCGGCTGCAAACGGGCTAAATCCCTGTTGGCGGAGAGAGAAAAGGAGAGAGTGCGGAGCGGCCGTCTCGCGAAACGCCGGCTTCAAGCGGGCGGATAGGCGCGTCCTGTGTTCCCATTCCCTGGTCTGCTGCCACGCTGCGTTATGATTGGTTGCATGCGGGCTGCTCTGCCCCCGACCACATTAATTAGAAGCCACGCTGGAGCGTATTCGACGGCAAGCAGGCCGTGTTATTGCCCTTGCTCTTAAGGAATCGCCCACATCGACCGCTTTTTGCAGGCCGTGCGCGCCCGCCTGTGTGTCGGATGCAACAAGTGCTTGCTGAGGCGACACACACTGCATAGTCTGCATGCACGCTAAGCTATGGCGCCAAGCAAAGCAAGAGAATTTGACCTGAGCCACTTCGTAATCCAGATGCTAGTGCTGCTCGCTTGGCTGTACTGATCTTGCGCTTGCTGGCTCAATACACGAGTGACGAGTCCCAAGCAAGTGCCCGGCGCCTCCAAAGACAGGCGACACCGACATGAACCGCAGCGTGCGGCCGAGATGGAGACGTAGTGGCGGCCGGCAGCAGCACGCGGCAGTGCCTAGCGTGCTGGCATGCGCATGATCTGGGCCTAGCTTACCATCCACGCCGAGAAGCCCGAGGCCCCGAGATGCCGCAGGTCGCATCAATGTTCAGTGCCAAGGCTCGACTCGTCGTCGATCGCTACTGCCTGGTTTCAGCGCTCTCTATAAAGTAATAGCCGCCCTGAGAGCTGCGCGCCTGCGCCCGAGCGCCGAAGCCGCCGCCGGCGGCTGAAACTCGGCGTGCCGGGAATTCAAAGGATTTTTATGGCTGGAGAAGTGGAGAGAAACTGGACAAGCATGCATCCACGGGGAGGAGAATAATCGAGTCTCCCGTTAGCCGGCGGGAACAGGGTAAAACGGGAGAGACGAAGGGAAAGCAGACACGCACGGGGACGGCGCCGGCGCGCACGCCGTGACCTCGAGCGATGGTGAGGGCTGTTTCAACTCCAAATTGTGTTGCCTTCGCGGTCATCGATTACGTAGACCGCAGCAAACGAAAGGAGGACGGTTGAACGACGCAGGGAGGCGCATCCAGTCAAAGCCCACGTTCATTCCTGCTGTAGCTTTGCATGGTGTACATGTCCACGAGACCACGATCATCCCGGTAACGTCGGGCACGGGCGCTGCTGTGCAGGAGCAGAGTCACCACCTACTTGCACATTTTTGCGTTCTAGAGATCCAGGGTCTTGATAAGATTAGGCAGAGAGAATTTAGTTGACGCATCGTGCGTAGGGCTTCACGTCGTCTTGTGTTTATCTGCCGTGCAGGTAAGAAGAGTAAGACAGGAACTTAACAAAAACGATGAGCACTAGCAATGCAAGGACAACTTGCAAACTTCAGCTTTCATTGATGTAGAAGCAACCATGCATGCAACGGCAATATGTGGATCATGCAGTGGTTTCCATTAGTTTTGTCGGCGAAAAGCTTGGTGCCAACAGACTTTTACCCACCCCCTTCGAAAGATGCGGTGAACTAACCTCCTGCAGCCTGCTCACCTGCTGGGTCAATAAATTGCAATCTTCCATTTTTTTAATCGTAATCAATTGCTTGTTTTCTCGCCGGATTGGCCCAAGTCCATGAAACGGAGAAGGGGGGGACACAGAGCCAAGGCCCAACTTTGTTTGGCTGGGCCGCAGGGAGCAGTACCGTGTCCTGCTTATTTTACATTCGGCGGGGGATATTTTTAGGGAAAAAGTCCATTCCACAACCCTCATCTATAGGTGCTGTCTGGATTTCAACCCCTAACCACAAAATCAGGTATTGGACACTCACGAACTATGAAAACCGTCTGATTTACACCCCTTGATGGTTTCTGGGGTGGTTTTCGCATACGTGGCATAATAGGACCCACATGTCGGAATCCACGTCACCAATTTTTTTTCCAATCTCTCTTCCTCTCGAGCTCGAGCCGCCCCTGCTGTCCGCGTACTGGCCGGCGACGGGCCCCTGCTCTCCGTGCGGTGGTCGGCGTCTGCTCGCGCCACTTGTGGGCTGCCGCCGCGGACCTGCTCCGCCACCGGCCGCTCCACCCGAGGTCAGAGCAAGGACAACGAGATCCCGCCCCCGTGTGGAGGTCGGGCTGCCGCCGCTCTCGATTCGCGCCTCCGTCCCCATCCATCACCGGCGGCGGTGTCCAGCACTAGCGGCGGCGTCCCCATCCTCCCCGTCCCCATCGGTCCGCGGACACCTCCCCGACCGCGTACACCCTCCTCGCGTGGCCGCCGCCGAACCGGTGCGGGGAGCGCCGCCGCTCGCCGTGCTCCCGCGTGGCCTTGCCCGGAAGGCCACTGATGACCACGGCCACTGCCCTCGGTGCCGTGGCAGGCGGCATCGAGCTCCTTGCGGCGGCGGCCACCAGTGTCGATGCCCCGCCGGCGTTCGGGAGGAGTGGAGCTCCGGCGTCCAGAGAGGAGGTCGGGCACAGAGGAGGGTGCGGTGGCTGCGGCGGGGACGACGGGTGTAGCGCAGTGAAGAAGGAGGAGGAAGTGAATAAGAAGAAAGAGGAGGAGGTCGGTATTGGAGACAGCGATGCGGAATTGGAGGTCGCTGGAGCTCGGCTGTCCTCGGTCTCCGCCGCCGCTGCCAATTCCTCCTCCGCCGCCTCATTCATCCCCGAGGCAGACTGCGCGCTCCTCCGCACTTGCGCCGGTAAGTACGCGGCCGCCCGCGACGCACTCGTACCCAGAGGTGGCAGCGGTCGAGCAGGGCGACATACCCGGCGGAGGAGCAGGGAAGGCGCTGGTGAAGGAGCTAGGAGGCGGCGGTGGAGGTGCAGCAGGGGAGGAGGGGCGCGCAAGGAGCTCCAGCGGCAGCATGCAGAGGTCCCGACGAGGTCGCGCTTCAAGGCCGGGGTAGTGCCTCGTAGGAGCACCGCAGCTATGGCTTCTACTCGATTCGGGGGCGCTGGCAGGCGGCGAGGGTGCTTCGACGTCAAGCGCGGACTGTGGGGGGAGGCGGCTGGCAGGCGCAGCGGCGCGGGCCGCGGGAAGGAGGAGCTAGGTCTGCCGGGGTGGCGCCGCGCGGCTCGACGACGCAGCGGGCATCGGCCTCGTCCTCGTGCCGTCGGGGAGGGAGAGCAGAGGCGAGGAGGAAGATAAAGAGGAGGAGGGGATGACACGTGGGCCCCACTGACAACAAGGATAGTTGACGTGGCGCCACCTAGACTAAAACAGCCCTGGAAACCGCCGAGGGGGGGCGGACGGTTTCGATAATTCGTGGGTGACCAATACCTAGTTTTGTAGTTGGGGGTTGAAAGCCAAACTACGCATATAGATGAGGGTTATAGAATGAACTTTTTCCTATTTGTAGCCCCAAAGTGCCAGGCCAAAACTCGCAACAAAAGCGTTGGGCCCGCTCTCTCTCCCTGCTGCTGAGGGCTCCATGGGCAAACAGGAGCCATACCAACTCCGGCGAGGCATGACTTTTAACCCGGAACAGTGCGGTCGACGCGACGCATTTCCTTCCGGCCACTGTGCTCCTGCGTAAAGGCAAGCGGTTGTGACGCGTGACCCAACAGGCACGAACTATAGCCAAAGAAGGCCATCGATCACACACTGAAGCACGAACAGTGGCAGGATGTATAATTGGCCAGGCTGAACTGTCAAAGGAAGTGCTTAGAGTAAGAGAGAGGCGCCTGCAAAGTCCTATCTCGTAACGTGCTAGCTTTGTACGTGGTGTCCTTGGCAAGGCCCATATGGAAGGCAGTCTGAAAGCAATGTTGCATTGTGTGTATCTTGTCTGCATGCTGCATCTCTCGGGCCCCGGACTTATATGTATCTCGCTTAACTTGCATAATTGGGGGGCAAATTTCAGAACGGGAAAACAAGCAATGGTCCCGGAGAAACAACCGGTCGTGTATATGCCGCTGGCGTCTGAACATATGTGCTGAGCTGATGAGGTATGTGCAGAGGAAATAAGTTGCTGCATACGCGCCGTATGCGACGGAAATGTCTAGTTCTGCTTGTCAAGAATTGATCACCTCTCTCTCAATCGATCACGCGGTTCTGCATCACGAGGGGAAAAACTATATGCCGCAAGCCATATCTGAATTGCTAAGAAATCGACATGTTTAATTTCTTGGTCAAGGAGTACTGCAAATTTGGACGGCATGCTTCTTCGCCCTTCGTTTCAAAAAGAGAGAGTAAAGATTCTGATGTATGCCTGATGTAACGAGTGTTCGATCCCGGTTTCCTGGGTTATAGCCTCTGATCGTCTGCATGACGTCGTCGCTAGCTGCTGGGAGACATGGACCGTGCGTCCATGCCCCTAGCGAACACATGCCTACGCCTACGCGAAAGAATTCACCCAGGAAACGTTACAGTATATATATACAGGAATATACTGGACATATATAGGAGGGGGTTATGAATGAGTACTACGGAGTAGGTCGTATCTATGCGTATCGATCGCTTTCGATCTCCACACGCTTTATCTCAAATCAACAAAGTCAGATCACGAGTAGTGTGTAGTGATATACGTACGTACTAGCTCTCATCTGCTAGCCGCGCGGCAGTGATGTACGTTCGACACAATGAATGGCGAGACGTCACAGCATGCCAGCCAGGTCGCGCAAATTCTGCCCAGGAAATCAGGGATCTGGGCACCTGGCCCTGTCACGAGTCTCCTTCCAAGCCAGGAGGCTATACCTATACTGGCAGAGCATGCAAGAGCAGCCAGTCTTTAACCAATTGGTAGTATACGCGTAGATAGATTCCCGTTTTCCCCGATTCTCGCTCTCCTCGATGGCTCTGCGACTCAGCTAGCAAAATGCGCCTTCTCTACCCGGAAAATGGCATGCATACGTATATACAGTGCATATGCATTTTCTACAAAGTCGGCTGTGTATACCTGTACTGCCACAGGCCTACAGCCTACATGTGAAGTGCTTATAATTATCGTCCATGTTGGACTTTATTTATTATAAGTTCGAAATTGGTTTGATGCTTTACCAAATAGCAAAATGAAGCATATCGAGGGGGCTACATGGAAATAAAGTGAGAAGATATATTATTTGGAATTACTACCCCATTCCGTTTTAAAACACATGACATCTAGGACAAGCAAATATAATTGACTTGCCTTAAACAGTGTAGTGTGAGTCACATTTGTGAGTTAGTCGATCCGAAAATCCGCCTACGCAGTGAGCGAACTTCACTACCATCTTTTTTGTCCCACTTTGTGCATCCTCAATTTGCTTTCGAGGGAATACACTAACCCATCACATTGAGTTGGTCCTATTGTGACCCTTCCCAACTTGGTCGGTGCGCGCCTTGGCGGCACCCCCAATGTCTTATTGTTGATGGCCCGATTCATCTATCCCAAATCAAAGGAAAAGCTATAGTTTACCGGGATGAAACAAAAATATCCATCGTCTGATTTTTCTTCTTCGATCAACACTTTATCCTCGACCCCTTTCATCTCCGACTCCAGCCAAATTTTGATGAGATTAGAGACGACACATTTAGAGGTATGGAGTTTCATGGGTTAGGGGTTCGGGGTTTCCTAGGTGGGTGCTCACTGACAACCCTAGAGGGAAGGCCAACATCATTAGCCTAGCCCGGCGGAGGTGGCGAGCATGGCAACAGGGGCACCGCAAGCGTATAATTTTTTTCCAAATGACCCCTCGCGAAAACTATTTTTACAAACGAACCCCTGGCAAAACTATTTCTGAAAATGGACCCAAAGGTCGGCGCGAGGGGGACGAGCGCCGAGGTCAGATAGCTCGGCGTTAGACGGACTAGCGCCGACCCCTCGCCACGTCAGCGCCTCGCTGGCGCCTCCTACCTGCGTGGCGGGGACCTCGGCGCTCGGCCCTTTAACGTCGAGCCACTGACCTCGGCGCGACCGCCTCTAGCGCCGAGGTCCCAACACTTAAAACCCGCCGAGGCTCCCTCTTCCTCCTCCCTTCCTCCATTTCTTCCAGTACTAAACCCTAGAGCTGCGTCGACGGCCAAATATTTGCGGTGGGCGGCGGTGAGGAGGTGGGGGCGACGCGCGACGGCGAGGAGGCGGGGCGGCGCGAGGAGGCGAGGCGGGACGACGTGAGCCGGCGAGGAGACCGGGGGACGCGCGGTGCGGCAAGCCGTGCGCCGGCGCTAGGTGGGGGCGGCGGGCCGACTGCTGACGCAAGGTGGGGGCGGTGTCCCGGCCGCTAGCTGGTGCGGCCGTCGTGGGAGCGGGAGGGGGGGGGGTGGGGCGATCCTCTGCCAGTGAGCTAGCGCCAAGGCGGGCAGCAGCCCGGACGACCATTGGCACGCTGCAAGGTGCCAAGGTATATGTCGATCCTTTTTTTTTCTTGTTCTTCCCTTGCGCTTGTACTACAAATTAAAATGGCAGCAACAATAAATTCAGTAAATATGATGAAAATTTCGAGTAGTTGTTGGATGTTAGATAAAGTCGATAGTTCAAATCAAAATGCGGATGTCTGTGTGAGGCTGTGAGATGCTATTTCAAAGTTTCTGCCTAAGTACTCCTGTCTCAATTAGCGAATATCTAGTCATTGACATATAAAATTTCCATGAAAGTAGCCATATTCAACTTGTGCTTAACTAGGATATAGATTAATTTAATTGCAACAAGCATCGGAAGTATCACCAATTTGTAGATGGTTAGGGTGTTTGGATAATTGTAGGGAAAAACCTAATTTAGCCTTTTTTCAATGGTAATACATTGTTCTCATGTATTTGGCTCAATGGAACTTTTAGATGAATCGTTTAGTGAGGATTTTTCATTGTGGGACTGTTAAGCAGAATAAGGATGACACAGTGGAGTTTTGGAATATGGTAGAGATGGTCATGGTGTTTCCCAATTTGCCATCGTTGGCTGAATTGGTTGATAGAGTGAAGGGGAAGTTGGATTGGCCTGATAGTGTTGCCCGTATGCATATGCATGGTGTAGTTGAGGTTGGCTCATCGAAAGGTTCCCGTACAAAGACGCTTGTACCTTTGGATGTACGGACAGAATGAGAGATTTACAGAGATATTGTTATGGTCTCAGAAGTGCATTCTCTCTTTATAGTGGTGTCTAAGATTCCTTTAATTGATTGCAATTTCCTGAACAAGCCACCTGTTGAGCATGCAAAGTTTGGTGATCCCGAGAGTGTGTCCCCATCACAGGCAGATGACATAAAGGTTGAGCCTAAGTACCCAGATGATGATGGAGTTGATACATATCATGTTGATTTGGGTGATTATGTAGACACGTTTGCTTCATTTGACGGTGATGCCAAAGCATCTAACCGTCTGGATGTGGAGGTGAGTGGGGATGAAGACAATTATGAAGATGACAAAGCTTGTGACTCGGAGGATGATCGACCCATTCCTCGGTTGTCTGAACAGGAGAATTTTTTTTTACAATCTATCTTTCCCGACCGTGACCCATTGGTTCCGGAGTGTGTAGACCTTGGGCAGAGCCACAGGTCAGTTGCTGATGGGGGTTGCAATGATGATGACGGTCATGAGCTGAAGCGGGATAGTATCATTCAGAAGGGCATGGTATTTCCAAATATGGATGACTTGAAGAGTTGGTTACAGGGATACTCAGTGATGCACCACCGTCCTTACAAGGTGGTGCATTCGTACCGCAAGAGACGGTATACAGTTCAGTGCGAACAACAAGGTTGTGCTTGGAGGGTTTGTTGCAAGTTGACCAAGACATCTCAATGGAGGATAACGTCTGTCATTGAGCCTCATACTTGTGGCTCAGCAGAGGTAGAAGAAACACCTCCAATTGAATTCAAAATTCATTGCGAAACAGTTGTGTGGTGTGGTGAAGCATAACCCAAACATCTCAGTTGCTGCACTTCAGCAGATGGTCTTGAAGATGTGTGAAACTCTATGTCTTGATGTGTGAACTCTATGTCTTGTTGTGAATTATTATTATTATTATTTTTTGAAAATAAAGCAGGAGCACTGCTATGTCATATAAGAAGAAAAAACATTGGTACATAACAGGCCGAAGCAAACACCACCACACGAACAAAACCCAGAACAGAAACAAACGCACCCGACACAACACACCACCAACCTCCACCACATGGGAGAGGAGATCGAAACAAGCCGTCGACACCTGCGCCGTCGTCACCAACGCTGTGTCACGACGTAGCCGCAACGCGCTGCAAGCCCGAACGACCCCTGAGCTCCTCCACCATGGGGATGTCAACCTCAAACCGCACATACACGCTCGCCGATCCCTCTGATCCAGTGAAGCTTTAGAAAACACTCTCATCTCGGTTCCAGGGGCAACCACTGATCCTGGCCTCTCTGCGTGGGGGCCTCGCCTCATCTACCGCCTCACTCCTCTGCCAAGGACTCAGATAACTAAGACCGCACCGAGAGCATCTCCTCTGCCCGGCCATCACCGAGTTCACCACTGTAACATGCACGGCAGCTCAAGACCTCAAGCACCCACGGCCCCTCCGCACCTTGACAGCAACACGGACCAAAGCTCTCTGCAACACCTCCAAACGACCTCCTCGACCACACAAGCGGCAGGACTCCAAATACGACGCCTCCAAGAAGGTAACGACGCCAAGACGCCGCCGTCGTACGTCCAGATGGACGAGGTCTTCACCCTGAGAGTCCACGCAACGGGAACATAGTGTCTCACCATGATGCCCCCAGCAGGGAGTCCGACGCTCCAATGGCGCCGCCATCATGCCCACCGTTCGGTGAAGGCTTTCGCCCGAATACACCACGCCCGCTGCCAGCCCAAGGTCAAGGAAGAAGCCAGCTCCCCGCCACCTCCGCCATACCACCAACAGAAGGAGCCCGGCGCAACCTGAATCACCACCACGGTGCTGCAGCAAGCACCAGACAGCTCCCTGGCTCCACCACCATGGCGACGCCAAGCCAGCAGCATCAACGAAGAAGAACCGAACAGACAATCACTAGAGGATCACTGCCCGGCACAGACAGCACCGACCGCTACCGTCGCCTGCACCGCACGGGCGCCGGCAACAACGCGTCGTCGAACCGCTGCCCGTCGACGGGGGCCTGCACCAGCACGCCCCGCCGGGGCCAAAGTCGTTGCGCCGGCCAAGGCCGCCGCCGCGCCAGCCGCCGCCAGAGGCTGCCGCAGGCCACCGGCCGCCGCATCCACTGCAGCCGCAGATGCCTAGGCCTCCGCTGCCGCAGCCCGAGGCCGCCGCACGCCGCCGCATGCCATTGTCGTCTTCCACCGCCCCCTCTGCACAGCACACGGTAGACGCGCCCCCCCGCTGCGCTAGCCACCAGATCTGGTCAAGGGCAGCCCGGATCCGTCGCCTCCTGCCGTCGCCGCCGCCGGAGAGGGCCCCGCCGCCGACGAAGTCCGCCGGACCCCAGGCGGTCGCGCCCGCCTCGGAGACCCGTGAAGGGGGGAGAAGGCCACGCCGCCGCCTTCATTGGGGCTTCACGGACTTCCGGAGGCGCCCTCGGGTGGCGGCGCGGCACGGGATAGGGGCGGGAGGGGTAGCGGCGGCGGCGGCTAGGGTTGGCCGCCTAGCGCCGCCCGCACGAGAGCGACGCAAGGCGGGGCTTTTTTCCCTCCTGTTTTGAATTATCAGTGTGCTGGACTTGTGGATGTGTTGGATTTGTGAATGCATTATTTTTGTTTTGGCCGAAAGGCGATAGGTGTCCTGAATTTTGAAGTTGGTGAAGTTCCAGGGCTCGGCGCTAAAGGCTTTAGGGCCGAGGTCCCCCAGCTCAGAGCTAATGCCTTTAGCACCGAGGTCCCCTATCTCAGCGCTAATGCCTCGAGCGCCGAGGTCCTGCAGTCCAACGACATGCCAACTCTTTTACCCTTTTCTCAAAGTCCACATTAGTTCCAACCGACCTAATTTCCAACCGACCAAATGCACATATTTTCCAACCAACACAAATGCAAAGTGAATAACAGCCGAATTCCAAGGTGATTTAAAACAAAGTCCACATTAGTTTTGCCATAACAACCGATACAAGTCCATAACATGCAACATAACACGACATACTAAAAACTTCTTCACCAACATAGTACTGCCACTACCAAGACCAAACTACTGGGTGCAGTGAGGCCACTTCCCCTTCCTCGCTGCATCTGGATTATGCTCTATTGCTTCCTTCGTATGACGTGCACGCGCTCTCTTGCGCTCCCTTTCGGCCTCCTTTTCCTCCTTCGCCTCACGGTCAACGTGCTCACACCTTGTGCGAAACTCCTCTTGAAACTTCTTGCGCTTCTTCTCCTCTTCTTTCTCGTGCTGCACCTACCTCCTCCTTTGCTCCATCCATTCAAATTCTTTCTCGACCCACCACTTGTCCGTCTCGGACTGCTCCGTGTCGAGCCACTACGCAAAATCACATAGAGGAGGGGGAGTCTGCCACCATCCGAGTCAGAAATTATGTTAAGAAACACTACAAAAAGAAAGACATGGATTCATGCACAACCTTGCGTCTCTCGTATCCGATAGCACTCGGTGGGTCATATTCGTAGTTGGTGCACATGAACCACCTCATGCCGTAGCGGTCACCTAACATCTGCGACTTCACAAGTTTGTAGCGATCGCCGCAGTAGCACATGGGCACATCCACCCCTTCAGGAATGGTCTCCAACCTCTTCTTACCCATGGTGATTATCTCCTCCGGTCGAGATCCCATGGTGATTCCTTCAAAAAATGCAACACAAACCATTAATAACCCTAACTTACCACCTCAGAATAAGCAAGCCACAAGACAAAAAGCAAAAGCAACTCACTCTAATGCAAACCCTAACAAACCCCTTAAAACCTAACCTAACCACCGATTCAAACAAAACTACTTGGCCAAGTTGAAAGAGGGGAACCATGTTACCTTGGGGACGACTTGATTCCAAAGGGAACAACTTCTACACTCGTCTATGAGGCTTTTGGTTTGCCCCGCCGTCGGAGAGGGAGATAACAGAGAGCTCTCGGGTTGAAAAGAATGGGAGGGAGGAGGAAGAGGGAGCCTCGGCGGCTGTTAAGTGTTGGGACCTCGGCACTTGAGGCAGCTGCGCTGAGGTCAGTGGCTCGGCGTTAAAGGGCCGAGCGCCGAGGTCCCCGCCACGCAGGTAGGAGGCGCCAGCGAGGCGCTGACGTGGCGAGGGGTCGGCACTAGACCCTTTAGCGCCGAGACATCTGACCTCGGTGCTCGTCCCCCTCGCGCCGACCTTTGGGTCCATTTTCAAAAATAGTTTTGCCAGGGGTCCATTTGTAAAAATAGTTTTCGCGAGGGGCCATTCTGAAAAAAAATCTTACCACCGCAAGCCGGGTAATTGTGAAGGGTTGTTGGCCGATGCTGATGTTGGGGCGGGAGGAAAGGCGACGGCGGTGGAGTGGGTAGGAAGGCGGCTGGCGGCTTAACCTTAACCTAAATCAATCGAAATCTTATCAAAATGGTCAATCCACAACTTTAACCTCTAAGTCCATGAATCTAACCTGCTAGGAAAATCTAGCTAGTCTCATCGTCAGGGATGCCAAGATGGGCGATTAAACATGACAGATCTTGACGTAGTCAAAGTGGATTGAGAAGGAGGAAGAAAGAAAGTTCAGATGTTCAATAGAGGAGAAATTCCGTGCTGCTATTTCTTCAAGCCTTCCGTTGTGCTAATAATAGGTCACCAATTTCCTTGTACCAAACCTTGACGAAATTCTTGACGTGCCATGCCCTACATGCATGCATAAAATCTTGGGAGGATCCAGCACTCTACGTACAGCCTACAGGGGCGTGCAATTGTGCTGACTACTGCTGACAGAAAAGTAGTAGATGTAGATACATCTATGCGCAGCAACGCCGTACCCGTCATCAAGTAGCTTTATTTCCATGTAGACCCGGGCTGTACTCTCGAGATGTACAGTACCAGTACGCGTATACGATTGCCCATTCGCGGGAGTAGCTTTAGCAGGGCCCGCGCTAATCGTGCACGAAAGGAACTGGAGTTAATTTCCGGCGACGCGCCGTACCCGTGCAAGCAGGAGAGAGAAGACTGAAGAGAGATCAGGATTCGGGAATCAGGAGGGGGGTTGTGGTACCAAAAGGCACGCACGTCTGGGCCAATCCAAACCCAATTGGCCTACGCGCCTAGTGGCTACTACTCTGTAGTTTCATCAGCTCGCAAGTCTCGGCGCCCCTCCCTCAGTCATTGGATTTGGACTCGGCCGCTTTGCTTTTTTAGGGCAAAATAGGCAGATTCATCCCCAAACTTTTGACAAAAGGTCAAGTTCGTCCCTGAACTCTTGAGATGGCCAGTTTAGTCCTCGAACTTTTGGTTTCGGGTTCAGTTACATCCTTCCGTTCGCAGGACCTCAACACCGTCAGTTATACTCCGCTGGCTCCTCCCTTGGTGCGTGGGCCCCGCCGATTTTCCTTCCCGCCGTCAGTTATACTCCGCTGGTCCGCCATCGAGCCGGCGGGGGCCACGATGCGGCCGCGTGAGCGGCACCAACCACGGCGCCGGCGAGCCTAAAGCGGCGCGGCGGCC
The DNA here is from genome assembly GCA_036936925.1 of Cenchrus fungigraminus. NCBI lineage: Eukaryota > Viridiplantae > Streptophyta > Magnoliopsida > Poales > Poaceae > Cenchrus > Cenchrus fungigraminus. The sequence goes on along the minus strand of CM072772.1, from coordinate 14,406,051 downwards.
GACGTGGTCACGGGCACAGGGGCAGACCGCCGGGATTCAGTATTACAGAGCGCCTCCGCGGCCAGGGAGGCCGCACCGCCGCCACGCTCGCGCGACAAGACGCTGGCCCCGCACAGAGAGAAAAAGAGATGGGGAGGTCTCCGAAGACAGCCACCGCGCGGCGGCGCTCGCGGGCCTACTGCTAGGCTCCGGCATCGCCGTCGGGGGCGGCGGTGAAGACGGAGGTGACGACCTGGTCGTCGACACCATGGCACTTCTGGCGTGGCTCGCGGAGCAGCCGGCCACCATTGCGGGAGATGTGGGCGCGGGGACGCAGGCGGTAGGGCCACGACCGGCCGGAGAACAATTCCGCGACTGTCGGCGCGGGGCCAGGTGGATCTGGGCGTGACGGGGTGGACCACGACGACCTCGCTGGCTGCGTGCGCGGCTGGCTCCTCCTGTCGAGCCGCGTCGGGATGCTCGTCATTGCTCGCTGCTGCGCTCGCGTCCTACGCCATGCTGGGGCCGTCCAATGCGTCCGCACGCGGATCCTCACTGCCGCCGCCGCCGTCGGCTGACGACGACGCGCCTGGCTCCGCTCCGTCTCGCTCGCCGTCGGTGGAGAAGCAGGGGAGGGGCAAGTTAAAGTAGCTGACGGAAAACCGGTGGGGCCCACACGCGCAAAGGGAGGAGCCGACGGAGTTAGCTGACAGCGTTGACGTCCTCCAGACGAAAGGATGTAACTGAGGCCAAAACCAAAAGTTCGAGGACTAAACTGACCATCTTAAGAGTTCAGGGACGAACATGACCCTTTGCCAAAAGTTCGAGGACGAGGATGACTATTTTGCCTTTTTTGAGACGCCAGGCGGCCAGGCCACCCACCCAGAAATATTGGCACGCTTTCCTCTCCCCGGCAATTTGCCGATTTGCCTCGCTACCCCGCCGCTTTGCGCTGCCGCTCGTTTGCAGCAAATCTGTATGCGATCTAGCCTTTCCCCATTTGCTCGAGGCGCCCCTTTTTCTCTCCATCGGCGGTGAACTAGGACTCCTCGCCGTGGCGCATGCCCCTGCAACCAATCTTTTGCTTGGATTTGGTCCGACCATTCAGGGCACGATTCAAAGCGCCGCCCCCGGCCGGCAATTGGAGATGATACCGGAGCGGGGCGCGCGTGTGCAGCAGCGTCAAAGGAATATTGACGCTCTTGGGGTGCGCGCGGAGGCCGCAGACAGGCACCAGCCAGCAAGCATGGGAGCGTAGTGGTGGCAACGCAACGCAAGGCAAGCATGGGAGCATGCATCGGTTGCCACAGCCGCCGGTCGCCCTCGCGTTTCCCGTTCTGGCCGGCGCGGCCAGATCGCTATGCAGAGCGTGTCCGCCGGGGAACTAGGAGAGAGGACGGACGAATGCTGACGATGTTGTTCGTGTGCCGGATGTGCAATTAACCCCTAGCTCGCGCCCTCCCAATTCTGATCGAACGGCACGGAGAGTATATATAGTCTCGCCTAAAGAAACTCAGACGCCATCGACATCAAATATAATGCTGTGTGTAAGTACCACACGTACCGACCGCCCTGTTCGGCTGGCTGGTGGCTGATGGCTGGCGCTGATTTGTTCTGAGAGAAAAGTACCGCTGGCTGGTAGCTGGTGGCTGATTTGTTCTGAGAGAAAAGTACTGTTGGCTGGTGGCTGATAAGCCAAACGAACAGGGCAGTCATATATGTATGCATGGTACAGGGCCTTACACACCGCACGTTCAATACCACCACGCCGTATCTCGGTATGTACAACGTCGTACCTGTACCGCACCCGCATTGTACATTAGGGCACTGTGCGCGTTTGTTCGGCCGGTGCAAAAATTCTCCAGCCACGTCTGCGGGCGCCTCGCTCCCAAGCAAGCCTAGCCCTGCCACGGAGCTGCTGGGGCCCTGGGGGCGGGCGCGTACCCGGTAAACGCGCGTGTGTCAGCGAGGGGCCGAGGGCTCGCGATGGAGTTGCTTGGCAGTACCACGGAAGAGACCAATGCCCGCCCGCGCGCATCGGTGGACTGGCGGGACTCCGCTGCGCCCTAGCGCCGGGTAGTACGTAGTTTATGGTCGGAGCCGCGGCCTCTCCCTCGCTCGCCGATCGCAGCAGGGCGACCGCCCGGCCGGCCGGCGAGGAAAATCCGCGTACGGCCGCGCGCGACAGGAATACCCGCCAGTCCACAGCCGACACGTAGCGCACAGACTATGGTGTGCGACGTACACTCGCCACCACTCTCTTTCTCTCTCTCCTGTAGTGTGTTTGACATGGCTACCGCTCCTCTCCTCCTCCGCATGATGGCTGCTTGGATCCTTGAAGTATCAGAAAAGGCTGCTCTTACGACCTGTTTAATTAAACGATGGAAGAGACTTGGACACGTTCACATTCTATCAGGCATACCCAAACGCCCAGATGGGAAGTTGCATGCTTTTCTTTTCTCCTTGCCAAATGGCCTGGATAAATAAATATAAAGAGCTGGCCGTATTGTTTCGTCAATTTAAATAAATATCAAATAAAGATTGAAAGATCGAAAAGGAAAAAATGCCGTCGAGAATTAAGAAAGCTTCCCATGTGTAAAAAAAAACACTCAAGTGGTGGTATAAATGAAAAGTTCACATACAAAACTCTATGGGGGTGTTTGGTTTGCGACCACATGTCGCCACGCTACAGTACCAGTCGCCATGCTACAGTGCCGCCATGGCACAGTAAACAGAGGAGACTCCCGTGGCGTGTGGCGCCAGTAGTGCTCGCCACACCCTGTGGCGAAGGCGTCTGTGGCGAGGCAAGTTAAGGCCGTAGACCAAACAGCCCCTATGTTTTTTTTGCAAAACACAAAGCCCAGCCCCTACGAGCACCTTCGAAAGCTGAGCCAGTAAATTCTCGAGATTGACGAAGTCATCATTGACGCCTTGCTATCAACAAGCACGCCGTCTACCACTGAAAAATGCCACCAGTTAAATCCTGAAATAAATTTAGGAAATTGCGAGTTCCACCACAATGAACCTTATTACCAGCTGAGCTACACTGTTCACACATACATCTTTAAGTTATTTACAATTATAAAAGCTTGTCTCTTTCTGTTTACTGCCGTACTTGTACAATTTATATTTCAAACACAAAAGAAAATCAATTGTCCAACACACATGCCACAATTGATCTTCGTCTATTTTCTGATTATCATATGGTTGCTCATGCCAATGCTGTTCATTGAATAATTCTGTTTAAAATTGTACAAGCATATATATGCTGGACAAACCCACCATATTCTTGCTGATAATTAATTGATACTCCCTCCATATTGCAATTAGAAGATGTTTAGGATAGCGACATAGTCTCCAAAGCATAACTTTGACTTCTATTTTCTATAAAAATATTTATTGAAAAGTTATATATGTACATTTTTATGAAAATAATTTTCAAGACAAATCTATTGATATGATTTTCATATTTCCAAACTCAACAACTTAAAAGTTATTCAACATTTATAATCCCAATGTTTGACCCAAATCTTGTCCAAAACGTCTTCTATTTGCAATACAGAGAGAGTAGTTTAACAATTTTTATTTTGATCTTCAAAAAGTTTTTTGTTTGAAATTAAATTGTGTTCTTCTTTGTTTTTTTTGAGCCATTGTGTTCTTCTTTGTTGACCAATGACCATCCTCTTTGACCTGCACAGGTGATTTTATCCGCATAGACAATTTTGCAGGTTTCGGATATGGGAACCCGTGGTACATGTATTGACGCCCCATTTCTAAACAGGCCTTTTTATACTTAAACCGCACAATACACCCGAAAGGTTAATTGTTGTACTATACTTGTGTAAGTAGTAGTACAGTTGCTTGATTCGACGGTACAAGGGTTTAGTCGTTTAGAGCAACTGTGTTATGTCGTTTTCCTGGGAGCCCTTAATTCAGAACGATGTGACTGAAGCGAGCGATGCCAGAAGAAGGCCCAACTAACCGGCCAAAAAGCCCAAGTGTGTGTGTGCTTTCTTTGGCACTGTTTGCTAACAAATTGAGTCGATCATGAGTTTACCTTTGATTGTAACAACTCCCTACCCAATTAATGAAGCTCCTTAACTCAAAAAAAAAAGTCGATCATGAGTCACTAAGCGTCTAATTAAGCGAGCTCTAACTCCTGCCTAAGTTGGCAACAAGCTGTCCTCAAATCAAACTTCCAGAAGAGCATGGATCAAAGCGACGTCGAATCGCTAGCAAAATAATAATAACGCGACGGCGTGTGCTACTCATTTTGCTACATATCCGAGTTTCCCATTTAATGCAACAATATATAGCTGCTACCACGGGTCTAAACAACGTTCATGATTGATGGGTGTCGCCCTAGACGTGCCAAATTAAAGATTTTTCCGCAAATTAATTAAGAAGAAAGCTGGAATAATACACAGGCGGCAGCACAAAAGTACTCCAATATTGCAAGCAAATTGGCACCAATGGGATCAAACAGATCTTCCCAAGCCACTCCGCCATGCCTCTATATTTTTGGACCCCCAAATAGCACAAGAATCTAATCCTCCATCCACCGGTCGGAGGGGAGGAGTTGCTGGGTGGTGCCGTGGTGGTGGTGTGGTCCAAATCCGAGTCGCGCGCGCGGCAGATGGCCACCAGCCGGGTCCCCAGAAGAGGTGGCGACATGCATGGTTCGGGTTAAGCCTAGGAGGTTCTCTCCCCATGCGTAGGCCGCCCTTTGGCCGCCGTTCTCGTGTAAGCGCATGCGCCATGCACCGCGCCGTGCAGTGTGTATATTTGTGGCGTGGGGTGCGCAGCATGGGAGCTAAGGATGCAGAATTTAGTGGGTTAACCTAATGACCTAAAACCCAAAAAACAAAAAGTAGTGTAATTACCTATTGGGCCAACCCACTATAATTTGGAGCCAAACACTAATGTGTGTTGTGGGTCACTTGGGTAACCCAATTCCCCGAGCTCCTTTCCTCTCTCGGAGAGGCGCCAGACGCAGACAGCGACCCGTTGGCGGACGGACGGGGATATGGCGCGGTGTCCTCCTTACCGACGGCGTTGCCCAGCGCGTCGCGGCAAAGGTGGCGCGCCCCATGCGGAAGTCGGCCTCCGGGTAGTCAGCGCTGCTGCACTGCTCCCACCAGGCGCGCGACCGGTCCTTGACCCAAAGCCGGTGCTGTTGGTGCGGGCTCTGGCCGCTGGCCGCCGCCGCCGCAGGCGCAGACGACGAGCTCCACAAAACGGCTCCCCGGCAAACGGCGCCGGGACCGGCGAGGCCCCCGAGCGGGATCCGGCAACCTTCTGCGTCGAGATCTGAGGACTGGCCATGGACCGCCGCCGGCCCCAAGCCACCACGCCGCACTTCCTCCTCATCCAGCGCCCTGCCGGCCACCGTGCCGAGGGCGGCTTCCGCATCAGCCTCCTCGATGCGCCTCCCGACGCGCGCCGCCAAGATCTCCTGCGCGGCGGTGGTGGCGCGTCGGCGTCATCCCCAATCACTGGCGCCGGGGACCGTGGCGTCTCAACTTCGCAGCGGGGACCGGGGCCTGACGGAGTTCATCTGCCCTGACTGCACCACGCCGCAGTCGCGGCCCCCCGAGCTCATGCCGCCGCGCCGGTGGAAGGCGCTCCCGCTGCCCCGCGGCGCCGCGGACGTGCGTGGCGCGCGGCTCCCCTGTGGCGCCACCAACCTCCTCCTCGAGCTCCAGGACCCGCCGCGCACCTACACGCTGCCGCCGCGCCCGGCCGTCTCCACGCGACTGTCACTGGCGCAGGATTTCAGTCAATCACCATTGGTGTTTTTTTTCTTGACCCATGAGTAAGATACGTTATGGGTTAGTGTAACCCAAAACCCAAAATAATTGTTAATGGGTAGATTGGGTCAGCCACTGGTTGACCCAATGAGTACCCACTTGCATGCATAATTGGAGCGCACCCATTTCGGCACGGGCCTCCCAGTTTAGGGTAAAACCCGGGCAGAGTGGGTAACTGCGCAGCTCGCCTCCAAAGTTACCCACCTTTAAAGCAGACGAGAGAGAGAGAGATGGATCCGTGTGGACGACGATGGCGACGCGTGAAAAAGATGCGAGGGAGGAAGAGACCGGCTGCGTGCTACAGGGTAGCGGCACAGTGACTCTGCCCTCTTTCCCGGTCTCCACTAATATTCCGCGCCCTCCCCCGTCCTCTCCTCCCCCACCGCCGGCCGTCTCATTATATCAGCGCGCACAATGCAAGCTGCTTAGCCCTTGTTTGTGGCATCCATCCATCGTGGGGGCGAGCTGATCAGAAGGCGGCGGCAGAGCTGAGAGAGCTCGCGGCTGTGCGAGGGAGAGTGAGAGAGAGCAAAGCTCCGAGAGAGGGGAGGAGGGAGGAGGAAGGAGATCGTCGTCATGGGGAGGGGACGGGTTGAGCTGAAGCGGATCGAGAACAAGATCAACCGCCAGGTGACCTTCTCCAAGCGCCGCAACGGCCTGCTCAAGAAGGCGTACGAGCTCTCCGTGCTCTGCGACGCCGAGGTCGCGCTCATCATCTTCTCCAGCCGCGGCAAGCTCTACGAGTTCGGCAGCGCCGGGTATAGTATAGTAGGCGATCGATCCGATCGATCGATCAAACACACACGCACGCACAGCTTGCCACTAATTAATTTTCGACTCCTGCAAGCAGATCTGCCGCTTTTACCCTTTTTCTTTTCTTCGCCGAGAAAAGATCTGGTGATGCTTTGCTTCCGTTGTTGCTCGGTTTCGTTTTCCTTTTATTTGCTGCTGCTGGTGGCTTTGCTTTGCCTTTATCATACCCTCTCTGTGATTTCTTGGCCTTTTGCAGCGAGTAGCCGCCCGGGCTCTACTCCTGTAGTTCCTGGCCTTGGTGAGGCATGCTATTTTATTCCTGCTGCTATCTGCGTGTGTATCCGTGCGGTAGGGGCATGGCGGTGTTCATATAACCCGGGTGCTGGATCCCTAACTGGCATGAGACATCCCTTCAGCAGATCTACGAGCCCTACGACCCTTTGCCTCTTTCTTCCACCTTCTCCGGGTCCGGGCACTAAGTAGTCGCCCACGCACGCACACAGATTTCCTCCATCTTCTCCGGGTACTTGGGGTGGCCATCTTTCGTGTGTTGGGGGCGTGCGTGTGTCAGAGACGCTAACAGAAGGGGATCGTTGGGAGGAAGGGGGTAGAGAGAGTTAACACGATGAGGTCTGCGAGGGGAAAGGGAGGTATGTTCTTTCCCTTTCGATCCAGCGCCTCCTTATATGAAAATCCTGCTGCTCACGCGCTTGTCTTGGCACTTGTTTTGTTCTGCTGGCTGTCCACCTTGTCGAAGCAAAGCTCTTCATATTGTTGCCTGATCTCTCGCGTGCTGAACTGCTTCTTGTTCCTGCTTCTTTCTCTTTTACAATTTCATGCCAGTCTCTGCTCGGCAATGAAAAATCGAGGTACATCTTAATTAGTATCTTAATACGTTTGCTTCTTGCAAGATTTGGATCTATTTGATTCTCCGGAGCTCAAGACTGACAATATTTCTGTTTTGCCCCTTCTCGCTTTCATCCTCCTCGCTTGTTTATTAATGTTCTTCGTGTCTTGTTACTTTCATTTACTACTAGATTGTTTTCGGTGTCTAGATATAGGTACTTTTGGTTTCCTCTTAAGGTATTTTGATTGGAAGATATGTGGAAGAATATTTGTTTTTGTTCCTTTTCTTGCTCTCATGTTTTGGCTATATATGCATCAGTACTGAGTCATGGATCACACTTTCCACTTTATTGATCTTGGATATTTGCTTTTGCATGCACTTCGATCATCATTTATTTCCCACTTCTTGTTTGTCAGTTTAAACCAATTTCATGGTTTCATGTATTTCGCAGTTTATTGACCAGGCTGCTTGAATATCCTTTTTTTTCCTACTGCTGCTTGCGACAAAGATCTAAACTAATGCTTCAGTTAAAACGAAGTTATATATCTTCTCAATTAAATCTAATTTAGGAGAGAAAGGCTCTCCCTCCTGTAGTGGATCCATCCTTATCTTTGTACAAAAGTAAAAGTTTACTGCATGCACGCATGTTCAATATTTTTCTTAACCACTGATGTTCGATTTGTTGTTATGAAACTGTTGATTTTCTCTTAGAATGATAATATCGAAAGTTCCAATTATATGCTTCAGGTTGTGTACATACGCTGTTCATATTTCTAACATCACCTAACCAATGAATCTGATAAATATTGAGTGATATATGGGGGAGATGTCTTACATTATGTGTCTTGGTGTGATGCATGTTCGATCTAGTTTACGATCCCAATAAGTGTGAGCATTTTGTTTGCTTTGTAGTAGGAAAGTCAGGTTAGGTTGAGTTTAAATCCTTAGTTTTATTTGTTGAAAAAATGTTTAATTTGCCAAATAAAGTGCTAAACTTGTTGACCACCAATGTAGCTAGCTAGCTAGGCTTTTGTCTGGATTCCGTAGAATCATCAGTTCATGGCAGGGTTCTCCTTAATCCTTATTCTCACATGTTTAAAAAATGAGCTGCATCCGTAGTGTGAAAATCTATATCTTCTTGTGCCTGTCTATGTTTCTATATGCATGGCCTTTTTAGATTTGGGTGCTTTTTCATGTTCCTGATAAAACTTGGATTATTGATAATCAGATGACATTTTCAAGGCAACAAATTTTCTTTGCTTAGTCATATATATAGAATTCAATTTTCAGAGTTGCATACGACTTGAATTGTTGTGCAGTATAAGCATAATGATTCTAATATTGTAACCTGAGACATCATAAAAATAGAGAGCTTGCTGGCACGTAATGAGTTCTTGTAGCCATATATATAGGAGGAAAGCAAGAGACATTTTTCAGATATACATTAATTTGCACAAAGTATGTTAAACACTGTTTGTTTTGAAGATGGAAGGTAGCAAACAATGTTCTAAGAAGAGTTTACTTGCGTCCTTCATGTGACAAAAGCCCCCCCCCCCTTCATGTGATATTATTATTAATACTTTATTGTTACAAGAAGAATATACTGATATTAGTGAACAATAGATATGTATAATCAAGGATAGCCCTTATGTACACCGAAACATCTTTCATTACAATCTTTTTTTATGCATTATATAAATCATTTTCAGCGTTTTTTAGTGCCATCTAATTTGGTTTCTTTACACATAACTTCCTGTGCAGAATAACTAAGACATTAGAAAGGTACCAACATTGCTGTTACAATGCTCAAGATTCTAACGGTGCACTCTCTGAAACTCAGGTACACCGTCAACTGTTGCTTATGATTACCTGTACTTTAAAGTTTTGTTTCCTCCAAAAATAAATATGGTTTCTCTTTACTTTGCTTATCTACATATTTGTAATTAATTATCTTTAAATTCTCTGATATATTGAATACGGCAATTAACTGGATCTACATTAGTTGCCATACAAATAAAATGCAAATACTTATATACCATTATCATTCTTATGGTGGAGATAGTAAATCTGACCCTAACAATTAAAGTCAACTAATGTTGATAGTTGAATGCATGGGGCTAATCACCAACCATCCAAACCCTAACAATGGTTGGTGCAAATACTAGACATTGTTTTTGTCTATCAACTATCAACAATGTTTAACTATCTTTTCATTTTCACAAATTTAGAATTTGTAAACAAAGGAATAATGTCAAAATGAAATGAATATAATGCTTTCATGTTACAACCACATGTAAAGCTAAGAGAGAACTAACTACTACTGTGAGAACTGAATTCATTTTTCAGATTGAGTTATCATGCCTTCTAATTTAAAAATATTTATTCCAGGTGTTATTCTTAGATTCTGAGGTATCATTAAGCTACAAAGTAATCAAGACCATTAATCAATTTCTGTCTGTTATACTAGTACATGTGCATTCAAGTTAGTTAGTTGTTCATTGTAAACAAGCTCCTAATGCAAGCCTAGCTAGACATTATTTCTAAGATTGGGTGCAAGAGTTGATTCTTTTACATGACATTGTTAAAATGTTATCATTGCTGTTTTCTAACGCACACTTATAGATAGGGTCGACTGGCAAATTAAAATGTGATGTAATTGAACTAGTAATGACGTTGACTATGCCTTTTTTTTTTATTAGAGCTGGTACCAGGAAATGTCAAAACTGAGGGCAAAATTCGAGGCTTTGCAACGCACACAAAGGTTTGTTTTTCATATTTTTACAGTGGTAATGCAATGCCTCAGCAATGGAATTATCATATTTGTATTCCATAATTTGAACAGGCACTTGCTTGGCGAGGACCTTGGCCCACTGAGCGTGAAGGAACTGCAGCAGCTAGAGAAACAGCTAGAATGTGCTTTGTCCCAGGCGAGACAGAGAAAGGTTCATATCCCATCATTTCCCCCTTGTGTTACAGAAAATAGAAACATTTGATTCTGGAGCTAATTGAGGAATATGATTCGGTGTAATAATCATAGGAATCACCTTACTATGGTAGCAGCATTAGTAATGATTTAGTCTGTGTAAGATAACACACATAATAATGCATTTGAACCTTTTTATGGAGTTGAAATAGGTAATTCTAGAAGAGCAATGCCTTCTTTCATATATTTCAAAGAAACTGGACATAAAGCCGATTAAACATTTTAGTCCATTAAATTTGACCTTTTTTGGCTTTATATTGTTATTATTACAGGTAATGAAAGTTATAAAGTAGCATGCTGGTCTTTATCTGTTCTAAAATTATCAGCATTAGCTTTGCTATGAAAAGTATATTATATATAGCCTATATATGTGCATCGATCCTATCCACAATATAATATGAGCATGCAATTTATTTTCTTTGCAAATCACTTACACACGACAGGTGACACCACCACCGATCTGTAACAGTTTGGTTGCATATGCATTCCTGTGGAAAGTTAGTTCAAAATATGTTGTCACATTTATTTGTTTATTCTTCTATACATCGCTCTTCTCGCAAAAGGTAGTTAAAAATTTGAAATGCCATCATTCACATAGAATGCATGCAAAGAGAAAACTGAAAACTACTATCTCTCTACTAGATGAAATTATTGGTGGAACTCGTATCCAACAATATGATGTAAGTCATGTGTCAATTTCAGTTGACATATATTTCTTGAGTATTTGTTTTATACCTGTCTAATGGCAAAGCAAACAGTCATATGTTCCAACATATTCCATTCTGAATGCATGGGGCTAATCACCAACCATCCAAACATTATGACTGTTTACAATATGAAAAGCTGTTTTTTATTCACTGAGTTAATTTTATAAATGGAAATGCATAAATACATACCTCTCTATTCTTGCGGTATGGCTAATTATTACCCCCAAATTCTTTTGCCAGACACAACTTATGATGGAGCAAGTGGAGGAGCTTCGGAGGAAGGTATTTTGTATCGGACTTATTTATTCAGAAAACAGGGCTTTGTTTATAATGTAGTAATTGAAGTAGTTCAGTCGCATGGGCGTGTGGATCCAGAAGTGCTTATATTCTCCTACTGCATGCCTATGACTTGCGATGGTTGATACAACACTGTAGCGAGCTTGCCTATATTGTATGCACACTAGGGAAGATCCTATGTCCTTCAATTCATTTGAACAATCATAGGGTATATGCTATACAGCTATAGATTGATATATATGCATAGTTGGCTTCCATGTATTTTTCTTGTACAAGAGATTTAGCTGTTCATCCTAATGTCTAATTCACAACATTTTTCCGATGCACTGCAGGAGCGTCACCTGGGAGAAATGAACAGGCAACTCAAGCACAAGGTCCTTATCTGTTTCCTAGCTAGCTAGTAAACACTTGTACTTAGAGTTATACTTTAACATCGACATTATTTCTTTGTTTACTATGTTATATATTTCCCAAATTTACAGCTCGAAGCTGAAGGTTGCAGCAACTACAGAAACTTGCAGCATGCCGCCTGGCCAGCTCCCGGCGGCGGCACCATCGTGGAGCATGACGGCGCCACATATCATGTGCATCCACCGGCTCACTCAGCTGCTATGGACTGTGAACCCACTCTGCAAATCGGGTACAATTTCTAGCTGATTGCAATTCAAGAAACAGACACATGGACGTATAGCTGCTGCTAGCTGGTCATCAAGCTTATCACGAACTCAGAAGAACTGGTCAGTGCAGCGTACTAACGAAACGAAGCTAACTTTTTTCCTAGGTATCCTCATCATCAGTTTCTGCCTTCTGAGGCAGCCAACAATATTCCACGCAGCGCCCCTGTAGGCGAGAACAACTTCATGCTGGGATGGGTTCTTTGAGTTTCCCGGTTGCATCCATAAGATGAAAGTGGCCGGAAACAAATAAAAAGGTATATTCAGCGCTATATATGCGTATCCATGCTCAAGTGCTGGATTTGCCGCCATCTTTTAAAATTGCTGTTATGGTGTGTAAGAACTAATTATTATTGAGAACTGGACCTTTATTCTATGTGATTGTATTGTGGCACTTTATATTTTTGTTTGGACCATATGAATCTTGTAAAAATACTTCTATGCTGCCGGTGCAGCATGCAATCCAAACTTATCTCTGCCGGTACATATGTACTCCCTCCATTCCAAATTATAGTTTTTTTTGACCTTTTTATCTCAAATTTGACCACTCATTTTATTCAAAAAAGTATGCGAAATATTATTGCTTTGTTGTGGCTCTCTTTATTAATAAATTAAAAATGACTTAAATTTGACTATGTTTGTTTTTTAATAAGATGAGCTGTAAAATTTGAAGTTAAAAAGTCAAATGATCTATAATTTGGAACGGGGTGAGTATTATATAATATGCTCATTCAGGATTCAGTGACTTCGATTATTTGTTTGCTTTATCTCTTTCTTCTGACCCTGATTCCTGTCGAAGCAGCAGGCAGATATATATAATCAAAGCTAACTGTACAGTTAATAACCTGGACCGTATCGATGCAATATATTTGTAATTTTAGTGTTCTGGTGATTTTCATTTGTATGGTATGTCTGCAAGTTTCTTTGTCAAGTAAAGGAGTTAACAGATAAGCTAGCTAGGCAATGCTCGACATAATTTCGTTTCAGGTATATTCAGTTTAGTATAGTTTAATGACGACAAGGACATGTCCAGAAATCTTAGCAATAATTGGTTCGTGCAGGAACGATATGTGTACTAACAGTGTAAGCCGCCGGGTGCAAATAATTGTGCTGTTTTGAATGATGAACTCTATCTTGCCAGAATTGATTGATCGTCTGTTAGAATGTCGTGTGCACTCATCATTGATGGATTTACAGGTTTTTCTCTACAATTTTCTGTATAGCGCTGATGAAGTAGCAGTGCTACCATTGTCTAGCAGCTTGCACATGTGTGTGGTGGCTGTGGACAGTCATTGCTTGTCCAACCGACCATATCACTAAGACTAGTTGGCGTGGCTGATACGACGGGAGCGAGCACTTCAATTTCTTTGCTTCTCTGCACGAAGAAAATATATATGATGAGGGATAACTTTTTGGGACCTTCTTTTGTTGACAATAATATGAAAACTTTATCTGTAACGGATGCAGAAATATAATAGCAGGATATATACATTTGAGTTTTATGTCTAGAATAGCTAGTTTTGGAGCTCTAATGTTTTTTAGGCAAGCTCTGACGACTAGCTCTATATAGTATTTGACGTGCTTGCTTGATACTTACACCGTTTCAAATTGTAAGTCATTTTGACAAATCTGTATTCATAGTTTTGATTATATATCTAAATGCATAACTATATATCTAAATGTATAACAAAAATTGTGAACCTTGGAATGCCAAAATGATCTACAATTTGGAACGGAGGAAGTATCACATATCAATTTGGAAATGTTTTTGTATCGATGGATGAAGAAAAGTTTCCTTCACACAAAAGCTGAGATTTTGGATATTGTTGGGATTATGTACGTCAAACAAAAGTATCTTTGACTTTTCTAGCTAAGCCGTCCAGATTTAATGCGGATGTCCACAACCAACTCGTAGTACGCTACGTCGCTACCCAAATCAAATGATGTGCAAAAGCAAACCGCTCCAATGAGACACGATCATCGAGCCTTCTCGCTAAATTATTCGATTGCCGACCAGCTCCCCAACTCGTTATCAAGTAGTTGCACAAAAGTTGATGAACTAATTCAATATAATCGGTTAATACATAGGACATGGGGAGAGAACTTCACGTTACAATGAATATATAAATATCACTATGAAACAATATGTACATCATCCTAATAATGAGTACTGTATTAGCTGCCGAATAATTAATGCTTCGACAGATACACACTATGATCTCTCGTATCAACTGTCATGTGGGTCGAGCTAATCAGCTGCCAATTAAGCCCCCACAGCTGATTAATTGTTGGCACCCGGGCGGCGCCCATGTCGCCGTCGCTAACCTGTCCCGCCCGCGCCATTCCGGCGGCACCACCACACCACCTAGCAAAGATGGGCTGCGACTGCGATCGAGGCCCGCAGCAGCAAGCCAGCCAGCCGTCGGAAAGACAAAACTGCCCTCCCTCCACGAAGAGGTTAGGTCCACCAGTCCTCACCAAACGCGCGTGAGCAGGTTGGCGAGCCGGCCGAGCCCGCCCCGGCCCCGCGGGCGCGGCAGCAGGTCGGACCGGCACAGCGGGCACGTCGCCCGGCCGAGGTCGATCCACCGGTCGATGCAGCCGCGGTGGAAGGCGTGCGCGCAGTTGCCCAGCCGCCGCACCTCGTCCGCCGACTCCAGCGCCTCCAGGCACACGATGCACGTCGTCGTCGGCGAGGAAGCAGCCGCTGTCTCGTCGTCGGCCTCCTCGCCGCCGTGGTCGCCGTGGCACGACGAAGCGCACCCACCGCTCGGGGACGGGGACGGCGACGCCAGCCGCTCGGCCACGAGCTGGCCGTACTCCACGGCCGGGAGCCGGGCCTTCACCTCCTCGGGCCGCGGGGCGTCCGCCGACGACGGGCGGCGGCGCGAGCCGTCGTCGAACGGGAAGCGGCAGAGCCCCACGACGGCGAGCATCAGCAGCACGGCGTCCCTGATGACGCTGAGCGCCTTGCAGAAGGTGACGACCGGCTTCGGCACCGCGAGGCAGTAGCTCACCAGCGGGAACCCCATGATCAACCGAAGCAGAGCACGCGTTGTGCTCTGAGTCTTGGATAGAATTCTGGCGGGACGGGGGACGAACGAACGGGGGAGGGCGTGGCGGGAGAGAGGAGGATATGGTGGAAGAGTCAGAGCGAGCTGGAGCGGGCCGCTGGTTATATAGCAGGGCGAGCGGGCGGATGCGGCCGGGTCGCCGGGGGCGGGGGGATGGAGGCGCGCAGCGGAGAGGGCGAGACGCGGGTTGTTTTCACTTTTCACGTGGTTTTTTGGTGGGATGGTGCGGTGGATTCGGCCGGTGGTGCCCGGCGAGGAAAGGTGCGTGCACCTGCCGTGCCCTGCCCCGCCACCCGTGGGGGGGTGTTTGCCGGTTGGAACGGGGATTCCACCGGCGCCCGCGGCTCTGCTCGCGTCGCGCGACGTGACGACCTGGCTCGCTGACTGACGAGGTTTGGTCGTGCTCCACGGGCGGGGTGGTGTGGTGGGAACGTACACGTGAAACACCAACCCCGCGTCGGTCAAGACTCGGAGTGTTCGCCGCAGACCCGGCGTCCGCGTCGGTCCGGCCATGGCGTCAGCCTGACGTACGTTGGCGTGGAGAGGCGGATATTTCCAATTCGACCCTTGGAGCTTTGCAGGTGTCGCTCGCGTTCTTTACTCTACAGCTCAGTCGCGCGGCACATTTTTTGCGTGATAAACGCCTGGGGAAAGTAACGGTGGGAGCATGAGGACGACGCTGCACATGTTTTTACCCGGCGCGTAGTGGAGCCTCGTCATGTCAAAGAGAGCACGAAAGGGGCAGCGCTTTGTGTCGCACCCGCACACGTCCGTGCCAACGTTGTCCGTTGCTGAAAGCCCGAGACAGACTGTTTAATTTTCTGTGTGTAAGAATTTGTGAAGTGGATGTCGCATGCGTATGCTGCAAACCGTGAGGCCGACGGCGGCTGAAGCAATTCATCAGTTTCGGCCATACCTCATCTCTGCCAATCCCCACCACATACGGTACGAAAAATCACCAATACTTTTATCTACTGGATAATGTGTTATACATATAAAGGCTCGATTGCCAAAAAGGAAAAAACAACAACGCCCCTACTGTTAGTTGCTGGCAAAGTGGCAATCGTACGTGCCACCTGGTGATGACTGATGATGATTCCCGGAGCCAACAAGACGAAGCAAAGGCCAATTTTCCGGTAGGCCATCCGCCATCAGGATGGGACGCACGCACGTCTCCGCCATGGCGCGCGGGGGCACATGATGCCTTCCTCCGTTAGTTGGGAGGTCCGATCCCTGTCGTCGCGGCGGGAGATGGCTGCGTGCAGGAAGCCGTCAGCGATAACCCCTTCAACGGCAACACGCTTCATTAAGAGCTCCGGCATGTGCAAACGCGTCGTCCTTTACGCCCTTGCGCAAGTGCGTGCACGCTCCGAGTCGGCGGCTGTCCGCCGTTCGTGTCTGCTCTGGAAGAAGAGTTCGGCAGCCGCGCCGCCCATGGAAGACAGGCAGAGAGTTCAGAGAACGTCACGAGTAGGGACCAATGAGCCCAAGAAACGGTGCCGAATGTCCCATACTGGAGTATGAGCAAGCAATCGAGTCATGCTTGTCAGAGGACGGTCGAAACGGCAGAAACAACGACACGGTGGAAGGGTCCCAAGTCGGATTGGAGATGGGCGGCAGTTCAGGAAGACGTACGTACACACTGTATGCGCCGGGCTTCCGGGTACTGTATCCACAGGAAGAAGATTTATTTCATGAATGACTTCTTGTCGTCTTCGTACTATAATATTCCGTCTGATTTTTGTCTAAAAAGGAACTGCTGTGCTGCAATGTTCTATGTAGAAATATAAAAACAGTTCATAATTTTGTGGGTTTCAATGAGAAGATTCTTTTTTTTGTATATATACTCAAGATGTATTGCAAATTATAAGCAGTTTACAGAGATGAGGTTGAAATCACCCCATTGAGCATTGGCTAGTGCCTGATGCACTGGGCAATGAGAGTTGTGGTGGTTTACATTGAAGCATGTGAAATGAGCTTGAGAGGAATTTATGGATAGCCAAAGCTTCTTTTACCAAAGAGTGTGCAGTCTGGTTTTGTTGTCTTGGAGTTTTCTTGTAGGTGTAGTAAAATGTTGGTATTGTGTTGTCGATGAAGATCAAGATGGAAGGTCTTATTCTCCGATCAGATACTTGTAGAATGGGGGTCTTGCATTTAAATTGTTTGCTAGAATCTGACAGTCAGTGTGGTAACTGACTTGGTTCAGATTTAGCAACTGCGCCACCATCTGAATGGCTAGAGTTTCTGCATAAGTGGATCCAATGCCTGAAGGTGAGTCACCTGGATGAGAAGTTCCTTCGCCTCCCAGCTTGTGTTATCCTGCATATGAATTCCAATACCTGTTTTTCTTGGTAGATATCTCTGTTGGTGCTGTGCAATTGCTGCATCAGCGTACACCTGTACTCCATAAATATGTTGATGAGATGTGGTAGGCATGGGTACTAGTCGCCTTGATTGGGTTCCTGTACATCCCTGTCCTCCAAAGAATATGTGTTTACCATAGGATGTCAACTTTAATATGATGTAGAACCTGCAAGACTGTCCAGATTCTGTTTTTGAATCTGTGATCATTCCTTGCTCTCCAGATGAACCAGAGAGTGGTGAGTACTCTTTGTATTTCCTGTAGGTTGCAATTTGAGGATAGAATTGTTGATACCTGTTCCTGAACTCCTTGATTACCTTGAGGAAGATGGTCCGCTCTTATTGATGGAGTTCCTGCAAACCACACTGCTCTAACAAAGCTGCATTTGAAGAAAAGGTGATCATCCGTTTTTAACAGACCACATCTGCTGCAGTTTTTATTAATATGGTTTGAATATCGGCCAGCTCTTTCTCCTGTTGCTAAAGCTTGTCTAAGCAGTCTCCAAGCAAAGGTTTTGTATTTCGGGTGCAAGGTTTTGTGTTTCCAGTTCCAGATTTTGGTTAAAAGGGACAGGGTAGCCGGGGGAAGGTGTCTACTTCCAGTTTGTACATTAGGCTATAGGAATTTGGTTGATGGCGTGAAAAGCATGATATCTGGTTCGTTGTGGATGGCTATAGGAATTTGGTTGATGCCGTGAGAAGCATGTGCATCAATGAGAAGATTTGACACTGATGATGTGTTAATGTAACTAGCAAACGCAGTTCGACTTGTCATCTGAAAGCCCATTGTCCCGTTGAAACAAGCCACGTTTGAAACGCAGGTTTTCTTTTCCATGTCAACGAATTCCAGTCTTCTGAAATTCTTGTAAAACTCCATGGCATTTCTACATTCATTACATACCCTTCTGTCTTTTGGTAATGGATCAGTTAACAAAAAACGTCTTGTTTGCTCCCATGACCTGATCATGGTACTAGTACTACACTTCAGAAACTGCAGACTTACCATACAGGGTTTTCATATTTCTAACAAACGATACGCAACGTCAAATTTCAGCTAGTCGTTTGCTACACTTCAGAAACTGCAGACTTACCATACAGGGTTTTTCATAACATAATTACAAGGTCTTACATACCTGAACAATAATTAAAAATAAAGATAACCACTTGATAGTTGATACAACTTGATCAGTGTAATCATATAACACAAGGGATTTTCTCAGTCCATTCAGGAAAAAGTGCTGCAGTATGTCAAAGCTAGAAGCTCTATATTTCTACATTCACATGTAAGTTCAGAAACAGAGACAAATCCAGCTCTATATCTCTACATTCAAAGGAAGTTCAGAGATAAATGCAGCTCTATATTTCTACTTCACATGAAACTCATGTAGCTTTGCTGAGATTTAAGACAGCAGGTTGGTTCCTTGCTGGCCAAATAGGTGGCTTCCTATAACAGAAACTATTTCCATAGCTTAGTAGAGGCTGATTCTGGTGTTAATGGTGTATCAAACATGTCCAGATGTCTGCCAGCACAAGCTGCATATAAGGCTGATGGTTTTGAAAGACCCATGGCTCCACCTCCACAGAATTGACCTTTCTTCAGAGTAGTTCTGCATTACAAGGGGCTTTCAGTCAAATATATGTGGGATATCAATTAACAGAAACATTACTGTTTTAGTGGATTGATATGAAATTAAGGCAAAGGATAGCTAGAGATAAGTTCTTTACAAAAGAGCAAGATGATTGAATTCTGTAAGAAAATAGGGAATATGGCTTTGTAATTATAGTTTTCTTATGAGAAAGATAACTATAGCCTCATGGAACAGTCTTTCAGAACAGAAGAATGAAAAGGGAAATGGCTCCTCAAACTCTCATTAGTCTCTATATCATATATTGATATATATAGTAAACCTCAATATCAACGTTATGAGCGGTGTGTTTAAACTTGTAGTCAACTAGGCTATACGATCTACCCGCAAAAAAGGCAAATGCTTCAGCACCTACGGCACAAACCCATTTTGACCAGTTAGTCTGTATGTAATAGGCGACTGAACAGCCACAATTGTAATCATGAATAGTTATTTTCGAGTTAAGACTAAAAAGACAAGTTTTCACCTGATCCTATAGTGTAAGAAATAATGCAGAGCATAGTGGCCCAGCTACAAGATGCAATGCGGAACAAGGCAGGTGTCTGTTGAAGTGTTTGCTTGCTAATTGACATTGTGGTTCAATGTTGCTTGAACCATGTAGCTTCGTTGAGCTGGTACAAGACTAGTTGGACTTTTCTTGGTGTATAAAGCTGGACCTTCGAAGTTCAGAAAAAGTGGGCTCAATTCAGAACAGTAGATTTGTATTGTAAAGTGACGTAGATTGCCAATCTGCTACTATCCATTTGGCTATTCTGAAGTCCAGGTAACCATCACACGAAGATGAACTTACTCCAAATTTTGATATTAATCAGCATACATATACATTGTATTTAGCACTTGTAATCAGTAGCCAATCATTCACATAAGAAAAAAGAAGCACCTCTTGGATAGTTAATAAGAAATTGCATGGATGCACAGAGTAGCAACTTCCAAGCTTAGCAGGACAGATCGAATTAAGGCCTTGTTTAGATCGGCAAGTTTCTACCAATCACATCAGATATTCCCATGCTAATTAGGAGTATTGAACGTAGATTAATGACAAAACCCATTTCATAATCCCCGGATAAATTCGCGAGACTAATCGATTGAGCCTAATTAGATTCGTCTCGTGAGTTCCAGTCCATCGATGTAATTAGTTTTATAAATATATCATGTTTAGTCTTCCTAATTATAGCATTTTCGGCAACTTTCTTCACCCAACTAAACAAGACCTTAGGCTACTTCCATATATTATGGGAAAACCATTATAATTAGCTCTATATGGTTCCTATCAGACTTCAATTCCATGAGCTCCCACCAATGTGCACAATCATCTACAGAATATATTGCCATAAATAGATAATGGTAATATAATTGAGAAAAATGCAGAACCACGTATCAGCATGGTACCAACCTTATCAGACCCTGAGAAGCTGGACCTTGTTCTCAAATGCAATGGCCATCCAGTCAGGGTGGGCGGCAGCCCACTGAAGCTGGTTTATCTCGGCACCTGCATCGTACACCAGCACAGGATCAATCCCCTCGGCCGGCACAGCTGCTGCCGGCGCCGGTGGTGGCGCCGTTTCGGGCAGCTCCCAGATCAGTGCCTGCCCGTCGTCCCCAGCCGAACAGAGATGCCTGCTGGCCTGCGGCGCCCACGCGACCGCGTTTGCGCAAGCTCGGTGCCGGTGCAACTCGGCCACAGGCACCCCAGGAGCGCGTATGTCGAGCACGACGACGGCGCTGCTGTCCATAAGCAGTGCGGCCATGTAGCGGAGGTCGAAGCGGTTCCACGCCAGCCTGAGGAGCGGCGTGTCTGGGCGTGGGCTCTCGTAGACGATGGTGGAGTGCTCCTTGTCCCGCAGGTCGAAGACGCGGACGGAGCCGTCGGCGGAAACGGACGCGAAGACCCCGGCCTCGCCCCAGGCGATGTCGTGCACGGCCTTGTCGTGCGCGATGAGCTGCGTCTCGACGACGCCGCGGTCGATGTCCCAGACGGTGCAGGTGGTGTCGATGGAGGCGGTCCCGATGCGGCGGGGCTCGGTCTCGTTCCAGTCGAAGGAGGTAAGGGGAGCGGAGAACTCGGAGGAGGCCTTGCGGTTGTCGAGGACGGAGCGGAGCTCGGGCGGGGGCGCGGAGGCGGAGAGGTCGTCGAGCGGGGCGCTCCAGATGCGGAGGGTGTCGGCGGAGGAGGCGAGGAGGGAGGGCGCGGAGGGGCGGGGGTTGAACTGGAGCTTGGTGGGCGGGTAGGGGTGGTCGAAGGAGAGGGCCGGGATGGCGCGGAAGGAGGCGGCGGAGGGGCGGGCGGGGTCGAAGGAGAGGAGGGAGACGCGGTTGTGGAGGTCCTCGAGGAAGCTGCCGGAGGCGAGGACGGGCGCCGCGGGGGAGAAGGCGAGCGCGTAGATCGAGTGCGGGAGCTCGCAGGTGAAGGCGTGCGGGTTCGGCGCCTCCGATCCCGCCGACGAGGTGGCCGTGGACGGCGGCTTGGGGAGGTCCATGGAGGAGCCGGGTGGAGTGGATTGATCTGGTGGCCGAGTTGGAAGGGGGTGATCGTGCTGGGATTTGGGGGGAGATGATAAAAGGGGTTCCGTCGCCGTCGAGCTGGGGTGCGAACACGGGAGGAGGAGGGTTGTTCAACGCGCGCGTGCGGGCGGCAGGTCTACGGCGGCCGGGCACGGGGGCGAGACGGGTCAGCCGTCGTCTGGTCAAAGCTTGTTGCGGTGCGTGCTCGCGCTAGCAGTCTACTCCACGGGACGACGAAACTGGTGGTGGTGGACTGGTGGTGGTCTGGCGGAGGCACCGGAATCGTGCGATGCGGTCGTCGCTGCACTGCACGTCCGTCCTGTCTGAACCTCTGCGTCGATCACACGAGTAGACGAAAAGGACCGGTCGACTGGCCGATCACCATTTTCCTCCTGCTGCTCGGCAGCCAACCAAGGTGATCGGCTGGCAGCCGGAACTCTCGTAGTCCCCCGTAGCAGCCTAGCAGGTGACCCATTGTTTAGCGCAACCATCGCATTGTTACCTCACCGCGTAAAACAACCAAACGGACCAAGAGCAGCTTTGGCCATGGCTTTGAGAGCAAGCATAAGAAACACGAACGCCAGAGAATCAAACCACAGGATGAGCGTAATTAAACATCTGCGCCACTTAAATAGAGAGCCTCTGTTTCTTCTACTAAAGCAGAAAGGCTTACAAGGAGAACCTGGAGTCTTTGGAGGACTACCACTGCTTGTACAAACAAGCATCAAATGTCATTGTATTCTGGCATGTCAAAAATCTCAAGCGTACATCACTCTCACGAGTGATCTTTGAAATCACAACTCTTCCTTAATGTATTCCTAGCGCTGGTTGCTGAACAAGGCCCTGCTGACAATACCGGTGGCCTCGATGTAGCGGTCCACACAACGTGATATGCAGCTGCTCTCGCTTCCACTCAAGCTCGATCCTGGCTTGGTCACACACTTTTCAAAGCACTTGTTCCCGACGGTCTGTGGAGACAATCAACATCATCACTATGAGTTTAATAACAGAAATTTGGCACCATGTGAAATTGAAGGAAATTTCCTAGCTACATCGTTGTCTTTCCATGTGTAACCGTTGATTCCTAGTCTGTAGAGGCAGTCAACATCATTCTATGAACTTAAAAAAATAAATGTAGCACGATGTGAAATAGACAGGCAATTTCCTAGAACTATCCTTTTGTCCATTTTGTGTAACCTTAGTTACCTATGCATAGCAAATCAAGAAAAAGCAAGCATGATGTTTGCTGGGTTGTGAATGCTTGAAGGCAGCAAAATAGGTTTCATTTTTCTCTTGTGACCCCAAAGATAATGACACAGCATCAAGAATATAAGAACTTCGAAAATTTCTTATATACTTCTAAGAGATTTACTCCTTGTCAATCGATTGAGATTGTGCTTATCCTTCAATCGACAGGATCTGGGTTGAGGCTGGGGGGTTGGGTGTTGGGCGGGAGGTGGGGGGAGTGGCCGGCGGCGAGGTCGCCGCCGGCCGGGGTGGTGGTAGAGGTCGGCGGTGATGGTTAGTGTTCTGGGTTTCCGCGGTTTAGGGGCTCTGTCTCCATGCCCACTGACCTTAGAGAAGAAGAGAAGAAGGTCCGGGGTGGGAGGAATCGACCGGCGGTGGGCGGCGGTGTGTGGGCGGCTGGCAAGGCGGCGGAGCGCCGCCGGCCGGGGTGGTGGTTGTCGGCGGTCGGGCCAGGTCTAGGGCGGGGGCGTCACATCAGAGGTTAGGGGAGGGTGGGGATTCGGGGTTGGAGGTTACCTATGCTTGCGGGCAGCGGGCCTAGAGGGAGCTCCGGGAGGCTCGCAGGCCGGCGGTGGAGGTGGGAGAGACGGCGGAGGAGTGGAGGCGGCGGGGGCGCCGCCGGAGCCGGGCGGTGGAGGAACCCCGGTGGGCGGCGGAGGCGGCGGGGGCATCAAACTCGGACGGTTTAGCGTAGGGCGGTGGAGGAGGCCGGCTGCAGAGGCGGCGGAGGCCGCCGGAGCAGGACGGAGGCGGGGGACGGCGGGGGCGTCGCATCGGGAGCCGCCGCGGCTTTCTATCGGGAGGAAGAAGATGATGACGCCAGGAAGTCCAGAAGATAGGATAAGAAAGAAGAGGCGCGAATTTGGATCGTTGGATCTGCATCCTCCGGATGGGAGCAGTGATTGATAGAAAATCGTTATTTCAATCGACTGATGAGGAGACAAATCCTACTTCTAAACGTCATCCTTTCTGATTGAAAATACTACTACTACCTCAACAAAACTTACATTTACCCCATTTTTACACAGCTCAATGAACAATCATCCACAGGAAATGGACCAGCCCAAATGGTTACAGGCATACATACTTGTGGGACAATTGGCTATGAAACTAATTTGGGGTCTCATAAACCTTGGGTGTGCTTTTATTTACAGGTTTTGCAATGGAAGATGCAGAAAAATCATCAACTGAAAAGAAATTTCCTAACAAACCAATTGATGTTCGATAGGGAGTATATGGCAAAAAAACAAAAGTAAGATCATCATACAAATGCTACACTGGACACATGATCTTGTGCCAACCGCGGGCATATGCCCACTGATATATCTGACTCTGAGACTGGAGATGGGTCCAATTCAGGTTACTAGTTCTGGAAAAACTAAGGAATGCTGATGGTTCTTAGTTTATGTTGTTGATGAGTGGCCAGCTAGCTACATGTGTTTGGTCTTTGATTTTGCTCATGGGTGGGCTACTCTACGTTCTTGTTAAAAATAAGTTGTTACTAATACTCACATTAAAAATAGGTTGTTACTAATACTCACGTTAAAAATAGGTTGTTACTGATACTTGTATAGTTGACTGGCAACCCAAGGATGTAAAAAGGATGCTGTAAACTCTTTAATGGTTTTCAATATAAGCCAAGAAATGTCCTTTTTTTAAAGCAAGGCAGAGGCACACAGGCAAGCAGAGAAACAGCGCATTGACACAGCAGGTAAACACAATGCAGAACATCACATATGTGAGGGAGGACAAGCATGCACTGACTGCAGCACTTGAAAGTATGAAATCTGTAATCTAAATGGAAAGTAAGCTTATGAAATTAATCAAGCAAATCAATCCAGTTTACCGGATGGCAACTGGTGCAGTATTGCAGTAATGTGCACTTCAATTAGTGTATATGGGCAATGATCATAAGGTATTATTACGATCTAACAATACAGAACGTGTAGCTACAATCGTATTTAGGCTTGGGTGCTAATCGCTTTTGTCTTTATGTGCTAAAATAAGGTTCCAAGAAAAACCAGTAACTGGTCAATTACCACTGGAAAAAAGAATACAGAGATGCAGCTCCAGCCATGTTTTAAAAGCAGCTACTAAACAAGGTGGTGGAGTGCGCCTAGTAAGTTAGGTGGCAGCTAGGTCGGCTTGGGCTGCTTGGCAGCCATCTACATGGTTTAGACAAAATATGGGAGGTGATACCTTGTGCCATTGGAGGCTAGGCACCCCTCTTTTTTCCCAAACGACTATTGTGAGTGCCATTGTGGTCTTGTGGACCTTGTTTTAACCACAATGCCATCGACCTACTGCCTTGTTGAATGCTGTCAAATGTTTGCTACAAAAATGAGAGGAACCGAAAAACTCAACAGTACTGGCCAGGAACCCAACTGTTAACAGTCCAATTACCAGCTCCCAGCCTGATTCTGGTTAACATCGATAGTTAGTCACTACCATGTAAGCATGGCTTTACCACTGTGTTAGCCTGTAAATTAAGTTTTCAATTCAACAAAATCACCTCCAATTAAAGTCTTAACTAAACTTGAATCGAATAAGCTGCCGACTGCTTAAAACTTGAAGCTTCTGTACGACTATACCGTTTCACCCTTAAACGAACTTCAGTTTTCTGCTTGCAGCCTTGCACCCATAATGGGACATGGATTCAGTATTTTCTGTGGACTATTACAATAAAGCGCTCTCAATCTCAATCCATCCATTTAATCTAACAACCAATCGCTAGTTCAGCACTTGTCCTGTCAATTGCAAAAAAAAAGGGACCTAAGGTTTGCTCCCCTCAAGTAAAGGTTCCATATGCGGAAGTAAGGAATCATGATAATCCAGCAATCAGCAAGCAGAATCTAACCATCATCAAAGGGAGCAACACGAGAAGAAAAGATTGGACTAGATCAGACCTCGAGAAACTCCTGCGCGTAAGCCTGGGCGAGCTGCGCCTTGATCTGTTCCATGACGGCCTCCGGGTTGGGGCTGGAACCTGACGACGAGAGCGAGGGCGACGAGAAGTCCATGGCCGCGGGCTTGCCTTGCTTGCTCTCCAAGTCCTGCACGGGCGATCGGTGTCTGGTTACGGCTTGGTCTCCGTCAAGGCGGATTTTTGCCGGCGGAGGGGTTGGTTATACGGCGCTGGGGCGGCGGGGGAGGAGCAGAGCAGAGTAGAAAAACCCTAGCAGGATGATCGGTTTCCGTGTGAAGAAAGAAAGGGACCGGCCCATCCTCAGTAAAAAGGCCTGACCCAACACGTATGTTTTTTTGGTATTTATATGTTGACGATGACTTGGGCTCATTCAGATGTTTATGGTCCTGATATCAGTTTTATTTTGGTTTTAGTGGTTAGCGATGAACTTGGGCTCATTCAGATGTATGATGGGCCTGATTTCAGTAGAGACTAGAGGATAAATCCACCCACACTCTCCTTGTCCGAAGACTTATGAACAACTTTATAGTCACAAACTACTAAAAAAAACTTTATAGTCACAAAGGATATACAATTTTTAGTCACAAGGATATTTTGGAACGAGCAATTATATAAACTCTGAATGATCAGACTAAAAAATCGGGACAATCAACTACCAAACCATAATCGTTGCACGCCCTCGGATGAGCTACCATCTCAATAGGTTTTGAAACGTTTTGATATCTCTCCCCGTCCCCCACACCGTTCGGCCAGTACATCAAGTTGTGCAGCCGTGCAGGCACGCTGCTGCCGCCTGCCGCCTGTCGCCCCCACGCGCTTCTACTGCAGCAGGCGTAGCCTGCGCGGCTGTCCTGGCACGTGGCACCCTCGAGCCACAAATGTATTGCTCAATCGTCCTGTTGATGTAGCTGGCGGTGGTGGCTATGCAGAGCAGAGAGCAGCATGGGGTCGGGCGACGTCGTCTCCAGAGTCCAGCAGTCTGCTCCTCGTGGCAACAAACACCAAGCGCGTCCGCCAGCAGGCAGGGAGGCTCCAGCCACGGGCCACGGGGACCTCAAGAAGAAAGA
The DNA here is from genome assembly GCA_036936925.1 of Cenchrus fungigraminus. Lineage (NCBI taxonomy): Eukaryota > Viridiplantae > Streptophyta > Magnoliopsida > Poales > Poaceae > Cenchrus > Cenchrus fungigraminus. The sequence continues at coordinate 14,379,177 of CM072772.1, read as the reverse complement.
AGCGCAGCCGGCGCCAGTTGCAGTGTCACATCGATAATCTGCGACGGCCACGCTGCTGCATTGGGACGACTTGACTGTGCCATGGGCCCTGCGGATAACTGTGCCATGCTCATTGTCACATCCATGCATGGGCCACTCACTCGTTCCACTGGCCGAGGCATCGATTCGTTTCCGAACTCTCTCTCAGCAAATTAATACGGAGATCAATCATCCATTCACCCGCGCGCGCACAGTCAATTTCGTCTCCGAGCATCCCACCACCAGCAGGCCTTTGCGCCCCAACGACCCGGAGCCCTTCACAGCCTTTTCCATCCTTTTCGACCAACGCATGGCGAGGCGGCGCCATCATACTCATGCCGTTCGTGCGCCCCGGCCGTAGTAGGCAGGGCTCATATCTATCTGCACTTGTCTGCAGCTCATAGGAGTAATCACTCCCTATCATCTAATCAGGCAATCAGCCATCATATGCTGCGCGTGGGCGTGGCATCAATGTCCGTGTCCAGACCTCATGATGTCGAGTTGATCGATCCGACGGGCCCTGCGACGACACGGCCGGACAGACAGACAGACAGAACACACGATGGCAGTACTGATCCCTGTCGTCTGAAGAATCTCGATCCGGCCAAAGATTGATTCCTTGGTTCGTGTCATCCTGTGGGTGATCGAGCGCGATCGAGCGAGCACGATTGGCCGTGTGACAGCATTGCGGGATATAGACGACGTCTCCTGTTCTAGATGCCGCGGCGTGCATGCGGCTAGCCAGCACATGTCCAATCACGCCTCCTCCTACCTTCGGCAGAACGACACTTGCCATCCGGCCGGGCGGCCTCCGCCTCCGTGGGTGTTCTCCTCCAAGGCTCCTCCTGTCTTCGATATCCTCGTCAGCCAGCAGCCGGCAACCGCAGCGCCACCACCTACCTAGTACCATATCTTCTCTCCGGAGCGGCGGACGGCACCTCGTACGGCGCATCGACGGCGGCGTGGATAGATAATTAAAGTTCGTGGATGTGGAGGCCGGAGGGCGTGGAAACAAAAGCGTGGGCAGGTTTTCGCATGCATGCGATGCTCTGCGAACCTGCCGCGGCAGGCAGACAGGGACGGACAGCCTGGCGGGCTGACGGGTCGTAGGAGCTAGCTAGTCCTCTCGCTCTGCAAAGCTGCGCTGTGTGCGCGAGCCTGCGCTCGAGAGACCACCTGTCGTCGTTGACATGCACTGACACGGTTCCTTGTTTCTTTCTGCAGAATTAGGTTTCTCCTTTCTCGTTTTCCCTTGGAGCTGCTCTGGCAGCTTCCGGCCGGCCGGCCGCTTCTTACTCATCAGATAGTATATGAATATACGATCCACAGATTTATATGTTGCGTGTGAGGATCAGGTGTGTGTACACTTACTGACAGATTTATCTTTTCACTCTGAAATCTACAGATACCACAGAGAGCTGAGAGGCTTTGGGACGGAGGTCACACACGCTTTATACATTACAGTGCTTCTTTTATGTATGGACAATGATTGTTGCTGGATGTTTGTTCTTGGCAACGTACAAGAATAATTAGCTGGCGGATAATTTTGCGACAAAAAAAGGGCAAACACAATGAATGTGCGTGGCAAACTAAAGGGGGTTGCACTAATACTGCTTTGCATCTGGAAACTAGTAAGCTCGAGTGCATGGACAGTTCGAACATATGTATATATGCTTCTTGCTTTGCTTTTTTAGAATAAATTAAAGGCACTTTCTGATTGTTTCCCCTGTCTAATTAAGTGGATATTATGCCCTATGTTTAATTTGTGTCCTCTCCTAGCTAATAAAGGAATCAAAGCTAGATCGACTTTATTTCATTAGCCATTATTGAAAACTTCTCTAATGCTCAGTTAGAGCACCCGCAATGGATGCCTTTGTAAAGATCTCTGTAAGGTTTCACGCAGGGCCGGCCCTGAAGGGGGGCAAGAGGGGCGGCCTGCCTGGGCCCCCCAATCCCAAGGGCCCCACCCCACATACACATACTACACATGTACGTAAAAAAATAGGCCCAGATACGAAACGTCGAGCGCCTGGCCGCCGGCAAGCAGGTCAATCGTTTTGTTTTCTCCTTCTCGGTCTTCCGGTTCCAGGCGATTGAATCGGCGGCGGCAGACACAGGTCACGACTCACCAGCTCGACGGTGCCGCGGTGTCCAAGTGTGCGACAGAGCCCTGCCCCTGCCCTACGCCCCTGCTCTTGGTCGTGGCTCTCCCTGTCCCAATCCCAATCTGCTGTCTGCAGTCCGCATTCATGTAAGTTGCAACTTTCAATTCCTGAATTCCGCCGTCGTCTGGTGTTGGTTTTTAATCTTTTGTACATCTGTACATGTTGCAGCATTTAGCAAGTAGAAAATTACGATCAGGTATTATATTGTTCGAGATTTCGGCCAGGACTCAAAAGTGGCAAGCAAGGTATTATACTGATCCAGATTTTCTTTTGCACTAAATGATTAACAGTCATAATTAATTTTAATTTTATCTTTAATATTCAGCACAAAGCAGTACCATGTCATCTAGAAAATATCCATCAGGCAGTGAGAAGAGGAAGAGGAAACAACAAAGAGATGAGTTTATTGAATCACAGAGAGGGGCCCTTGACAAATTTGTTAGGAGGAAGAGTAACCTAAGCACTTCAGGAAATCCAGATGAGTTGGCTATAGTTCCAGTGGAGGAACATCATAGAATTAATCAAGATCAGGACCCAACTGTGGAAGAAAATGTTGGCATCAACACAGATGATAACCATGTGAGTGATCAGGAGCCAATATTTAATTCATCTCCGACAGGAACTGCTAGTATTCATGAAGAACCGATTTTTACTGAGGATATCTATGATCCAAGAAACTGGAATAATCTTGATCACAAGACTAGAACCTTGTTAGTAGAGAAAGGGCCTGTAAGAGAAGAGAATATTGAATTTCCTTTAGATGGCAATGGGAGACATTTTTCATACACTCATTACTCCAGAAAGATGAACAATGGAGAAGTCTGTGATAGAAAATGGCTAGTTTATTCAAAACATGTTGACAGATTGTTTTGCTTTTGTTGTGAGCTGTTCAATCCAGAAAAATGCAAGAGTTCACTAGGCCATGATGGGTTTAGAGATTGGAGGCATATCAAAGATAGGCTAAAAGAACATGAAGCTAGTCAGGAGCATATTATGAACATGAAATCCTGGAATGAACTAAGAGTTAGACTGAGGAAGAATGAAACAATTGACAAAGACATTCAGGACCAAATTATGAAAGAGAGAGAGCGTATCAGGCAAGTTTTATTAAGAATAGTTGTTGTTGTGAAATTTCTTGGTAAACACAATTTGGCATTCAGAGGATCAAATGAGCAACTTTATAATGACCAAAATGGTAATTTCTTAGCTTGTTGTGAGATGATTGCAGAATTTGATTTGGTAATGCAAGACCACCTTAGGCGTATTCGAAACAATGACATTCAGTATCATTATCTAAGTCATAAAATCCAGAATGAGTTGATTTCTCTTATGGCTTCAGACATTACCAATTCTATCATAAAGACTGTTAAAGAGGCCAAATACTTTTCTGTTATCCTTGATTGTACCCCAGATGTAAGTCATCAAGAACAAATGAGTTTGTTGGTTCGATGTGTTAATATGTCCAATGGCAAACCTGAGGAGTACTTTCTGGGTTTCTTGAAGGTAGATGACACATCTGGTGAGGGGCTATTCAATTCATTGGTTGATTCCATCAAGTCCTTTGGTCTAAATATTGATGATATCAGAGGTCAAGGTTATGATAACGGATCTAACATGAAAGGATGTCGCAAGGGGGTAAAAACACATTTGCTTGAAATAAATCCAAGAGCTCTATTTATGCCATGTGCCTGCCATAGTCTTAATCTTACTCTTTGTGATATGGCTAATGTGACAACCCGCCCAGGAAAATACCGTACTATCGCCTAAACCAATCCACTTTGGCCATTAAGCGACAGTAAAGTATCATCCCGTCGTTAGTTGCCGGGTTAACGCCCGGTAAATCACTTGGAAATCACACAGAGGATCGAACATATGCATTAAAACTCACACGAAGGCGAGTCCAGAGTACAAACACACATTAAATTCAAATCTGCCCCGAAGGGTTTAATTATTACAAACCATAGTTCATGACATGATAAGTAAAGGTTCAGAGTTCGAAACAGCGAAATATTAAACCACGAAACGATAGACATCACAGGAGGCCGTCCGTGATGCCATCACTCGTCGTCATCCACCCATTCCAGCTCCCAGCCGGGTGGAATCTCACCAGGTCAAACAACACCTGCAACAACAATTTTTAAAGCAAGACTGAGTATACTAATACTCAGCAAGACTTAACCGACGGGTGATAACTACATCACCAAACTCTAGACATGAGAGGCTTTTTGGCCGGTGGAGTTCTTTTGCTGAAAAGCAACAAAGAGTATGTCCTTACTTTCAAACTTTTAGCCCAAATTCTAGTTGATTACCATTTCTAAGTGTGCCAACTATTTCAATCAAGAATTGTACAAGTTCACGCAGTAATATTCACAAGTTCCATCATTAAGGGATATCATGGCCAGTTGATTAAGCAGTCTCAGATAACGGTGAGAGGCCGACAATCGATTGATTTATAACCTTGCAAGGTAGACCTAAACACACGGTAGGGTGCCCTCACATGGACAACCACCAGGCGGTTCCCAAAAGTCTTCGGCTTGGGATCGAATCTTACAGTCCCGGGTACACGGCTATCTGGCGTACCCCGCAAGGCACCCAGCTTCACACATGTACCCACCTCCCGGTAGCTAGCCGGGCAGGTGATTACTCAAGATTAGTAATAGTAAGTTCCCGCACCGTCTCATTAAGGTACTAGGCTTACCGGTCCCATTCTCGACAAGTGCTTAGTACGTTCAAAAGCTTAGCCCACGAAAGCCACTGGACCGGAGCCCAATCCCATGCTCTTACCACATGAGCAATCCATTTATAAAGATCTTATGATTCCAACATAAGAACCTATTCTCGCGAGTGACGAACATCACTCGACTTGTACCGGTCCTATAGCATAGCAGCTATCGACCTAGCATACTAGTAAAAGAGCATAGGTACCTAGGGATCATGCATCTAGGGTTTCATTCAACTCCTGAAACGTAAATGCACAATCATAGCAAAGGTAATTGCAAAATTTTAAAAAGAGGGGTTAATGATCTGGGGCTTGCCTTCGCTGGCAAGGTTGGCCTTGGGCCCTTCTGGACTTTGGTCCAGGTCCTGAGCTACGTCCACGTACTGCAGCTCACCGTCAGCACCTTCGTCTCCTCCTTCCGGCATGAGCGTATAGCTACCGTCGGGAAGATCTACACAAGGATGCAAATGCAAGATTTAATTGACGGTTTTGATTTAATTAACTACAAACAACTTATGACAACCATGGGGTGCATGGTTGACCACATTCACCTAGATAAACATACATTCAACATACTCTTCCAATAAAGGAACAATATGCGGTTCTTTATTAAATATTCTTTCTGATAGTGACTGTGTACACATTTATGTAAATAAATTAATTTAAATTTCACAAACAGCAAGGGTGGTGACACTTAGCGTCTTAGCATGATTTACATCACATACACAAGGTCATTAGGTGTGGTGTTGGTGATTTTCCAATTTAATTTTAATATTAAGCTTAATATGGCTCCCATTGCTTTTAAATTAATAAAACTCAGTGGAAGTGTTTATAAAGCACTACAAACCTATACAAAGCCACTGCATACACATGCACACTTAGGAGAGCTATAAATTAATTATATCAAAAATAACAAAATCTATCTACCAAAGCAAGATAAATGCATATAAAAAAATAAATGCACAACAATTGAATTCCAACTTTCTCTCACTGGTTCTATGACTCAAAACTGAGCTAGGAAAACAACAAACACATCAAGAGCTACTCTAGATCTTGAGCTATGCAATTACATTGAAAATCAGGCATAAAACAAGATTAAATATTTATTGCAGATATAAAATTGTGATTAATTCACCAGAGGTGTAATTAGGCATACAAAGATCGCATGCAGAAGTTGAGCACAAAAATCTAATTAGTTTTATCTACAAAAATCATTTGGACAGATTCATCCTAAATACAAAATAAATCATAATAAAATATTTGTTCAGTAACTTTGTGCAATTTTTGGTACAGAGCCTAGACATGGCATAACTCACAACATATCTAAAATTCAGCTACAGATCACATGTGTATTTTGAACTATAGCAGATCTAGTTTTAACTTATTTCTATTTTTCATGCAAAAACTATCACTCATAAGTAGGGTCAAGCTTTACAAAAGTTGTATGGTTATTCACAATGAAACCAACAAAATTTAGTTTGAATTTTTCTGAATTTTCTACAATTCTCTACGAATTTTACAAGATTCAGCCAAAATCCTAACACTATTCAAGAATCACTTTTCACTGAGGCCCCTGGAAAGAATTCAGTATTCACAACCATGCCCTTGGTTTACGGAATGACCCCTAGAAAGAATCGAAGTCTTGCAATTGGGTCCTTGGGCAGGTCGCCGGCGGTCCGGCCGGAAATTCCGGCGAGGGCTCGCCGGACTTGGTCGGGGGAGGGCGTGGGAGCCATCAGGAGCTCACCTAAGACCGATTTGTGGCCGGAGACAGGGCGAGGACGGCGCCGGCGAGCGGACACGGCGGTGCCCGGTGGCGGTGACCGCTGGAGCTCGGGCTCCGGCGAAGTCGTGGCCCGTACCGAGCAACAAGCGACTCAGGGGGCTTGAGTGGATCCTAGGGCGGTTGGGCGGCGGTGGTAGGGTCTGGAGGTGTGAGCTTGCCGTGGAGGCGCCAATGGCGAGGCAGCGGAGCCCTGGGAGAAGACGGCAGCGCGTGTACACGCGAGGGGACAGTGTGGCGCCTTTTATAGGCGCGAGTGGATGGTGGAGAGGAGCCAAGCCGCGGCACGGAAGCGCAGGCGCAGAAGAAGAAGGGGGACCCGGCACGGCGCGGCGGCAGTGGCGGGCGCGGGGTAGGGGTCGGCGGCCGCTGCGCTGCCCGTGGCGTGCGCGGAAGGGAGTGGCGAGGGGGCCCGGCATAGGGGCGCGTGTGGCCGTGGGACTCACTGCACCGGGCTCGAGGTCACGGGGGACCCAGACGCCGAGAACGGCAGGGGCGCCACGCGGAGGCGTGCGCGCGCGCGGGCGCGCCCGGCGCAGGAGCGCGGCGCGACGTCACCTGAAATTTCTCATTTACCCCTGTTTGACTGCGAATATCTCCAAAATCTTGAACTGAAGTGCACTAAAGTGCAAATAGCAAAGTTGTAGATCAAAGATCCCTCTACAACTTTTGCAAAGGCTGGCCCATGTTTTGATCAACGGTTTGAGCACAAAAGGTTGGCAAAGTTCCTATTTTTCTTAGCTTGGTGAATAGTGCTCAGTTGTAGTTGACCGCATTTTTGGGCTATTTCCACTCAAAATTTCAACTGTCGCCAATTATGCAAATTGTGTCCCTCGAAAAGACGAACAACTTTTATATTGGTCAATTTTGAAGTGTTTAAGTGAAAACTTGAGAATGCGGCAAAAGTTCCAGAGGGGTTCAAGGACATTGGGGTTTGACTAGGGTTTGACCATGCCTTTGACCAAGGTTTGACCACAAGTGTGTGTTGACTTGATTAAGAGGGTCATTAGTGATTGTTGGCTAGGTTTTCGAGGTGATGACCCAGGTTGACCAAGGTTTGACTAGAGTCAACAGGTTTGACTCGGTCATTAGCACTAATGATGCTAATTAAAAACCTGGGGCGTCACAGCTAATTCTTGTGGTAAAGCGATTTCATTTTTTGGCATTGTGCAACAGATATATGTATTATTTTCTAGTTCTACCAAGCGATGGAATTCTTTTCTTAGCCATGTTCAGAGTTTAACTGTGAAATCATTGTGCAATACTCGTTGGGAGAGTCGGATCAAAAGTGTCAGGGCAATTAGATTTCAAGCTCCTCGACTAAGGTCAGCTTTGCTTGAGCTAAGTAAAGATAAGGATGTTGAATCCAAGGATAGAAGTAATGCAAAAAAATTATTTGATATGCTTGGTACTTTTGAGTTTATACTTGGTATGGTTATCTGGCATGACATTTTATTTACTGTGAACACTGTGAGCAAGAAGTTGTAGTCACCATCCATATGCATTGATGCTACTTTAAAGCAAATAGAAGGTACAATGAGTTACTTTCAAACCTACAGAAATGAAGGGTTTCCTAATAGTTTGGTCATTGCAAAAGAAATTGCAGAAGAAATGGGTGTGCGGCCATCATTTCCAATAAAGCGTCGTGCTTCTAGAAAGAAACAGTTTGATGAAACTGACTGTGAGGAGGCCAATCTACAAGCTGAGAAGGCATTTGAAGTTGATTACTTTTTGGTTATGGTTGATATTGCAATTGATTCATTGGAAACTAGATTTCAGGAACTCCAATCATTCAAGAGTAAATTTGGGTTCTTGATGAGTTCAATGACCTTGAAGTCATTGGATAATATTGAACTAAGAGAATGTTGCACCAATTTTGCAAACACATTCTCTTTTGATGGCTCGTCAGATGTTGATATGAATGACCTTATTTCAGAGCTAAGTGTTCTACAGCTAGCTTTACCTGATAAAACAATGTCCGCTATGGAGATTTTTGAGTATGTAAGAGAAGTGGATTGCTATCCTAATATTTCTATTGCTTATCGGATCTTATTTACTGTGCCAGTCACTGTGGCCTCGGCAGAAAGGAGCTTTTCAAAGTTGAAGTTGTTGAGAAATTATTTAAGGTCCAAAATGTCTCAAGAAAGGCTTAATGGATTGGCAACTCTATGCATTGAGAAGAAATTACTAGATGTGATTGATCTTGATACAATCATCAGTAACTTTGCATCTAGAAATGCGAAGAGAAACTTTTAAGGTAATATATACACACTGCTTTTATTTAATATCAATATTATGTTGTGTATCTTGATGAGTCCTTAAAAGCAATTTTTTTTATTAAAAGGCCCCACTGTAAGTTGTGTCCCTGGCCCCCAAATTGACAGGGCCGGCCCTGGTTTCACGTAGAATAGAGAAGGTAGGAGGGAGAATGAGCTCACGCTTAACCCTACAACACGCAATTCAACACATGTGGGTCCAACAATGCCATTCTAGTCCCCTTTATCCCTCTACACCTCGATCCACTAGGAGCGCACGAAATGGCGGGTGCTGCCTGTGGCGAGGGGGTCGATGGTGGTGCGGAGCTCGGCCATTGCCGCAACCCAGGATGGAGTACGCCGCGAGGAGAGAGACCTCCAGCGAGCGATGCGACCGGGGCGAAGTTGGACGACGCTGGCCGGTGCGGAGAAAGACCTGTGGTGAGGGTAGCGGGCTTTTAGATAGAAGGCCAGATCGGCCCGGCTTTACTCAAAAAGCAAGAGGCATACTGGGGATGTCAGTTTGTACAGAGGAGCGCAAAGCGCGAGATTACAAGCCATAGGCTGAAAAGTAAGAAATATGCTTGAACCTCCCCCCTCTAAACTCGCTCTAGAGGACTATATTACAGACCAGGTAGCAACTGAGTTCCACGACCACAAAATAGAGGAAAAGAAACAGCAGGTAGAAAGCTCCTAGATCTTCCTCCCAAACTACCCTTCAGACCCTAATGAAGACAGTCGATGTTTTAGCTTGATAATCACCGAATCGATCCATAGTTGTTCCTTCTCCTTGAGCAGCACTCTCCACTTCTGCATAAAGGATATAGTTCGATACATACTCACATTAGGAGAAGATACCAATACATTGTTAAAAACAAAATCGTTTCTAATAAGCCATAAGCTCCAGGAAAGGCAATCAAAAAGAAAGACAATTTCTACTCGTTCTATTAGAACCCTTTATCAATTTCCCACACTCGGCTGCATAACTTGCACTCAATTGTGCCAGGCCAATTCTTCTTCCTTAGTTGTTCTGCCGATTGAACTTTGTCATTGCATACTTGCCACAAAAACATCTTAAGTTTTAGAGGTAGTTCTGCTGTCCAGATGTTATTCATCCATTTATTCTCCACTCCAGGGTAGTAAGTGCCTTATAGAGTGAGGAAGTAGTGAAATTCCCAGATTTCTCCAAACACCACCTGACTGAATCTGAATCTTGAGATAAACTCACCCCCTCGAGGAGTGATACAAGGTCATCCCACTCTTTCTCTTCCACCTCTCCAAAAGTCCTCTTAAAAGTTAAGTTTATATCCCCACCTCTCATAACTTTGTACACTGACCACTCCTTTTGGTTACAGATATAAAAAATCTCATTAAACACAATCTTCAGTGGACATTTACCTCTCCAAACATCATGCCAAAACCTTATCTTTTTCCCATTTCCTACCTCATATACTAGACCTCTAGCCACATCCTTTCCTACTGTCATTAACCCCTTCCAAAATTGTGATCCATCATGTTTTTTTATAGCTAAAGACCCCTTTTTCTTCAATGTATTTTTGCCTTAGTAGGTTGCAGCATAAAGTATCATCTCCCCCCTCTATTTTGAATAGCCATTTAGAAAGTAGGCATCTGTTCATCACTCTAGTGTTAGTAAAGCCAACACCCCCCGCTGTCTTGGGAGTAGCCATCAACTCCTATTTTGCCATATGATACCTTCTTTTCAAGTGGGGGCCATGCCAGAAAAAATTTGATCTTGCTGTATCCATCTTATGATGCACCTCCTCTTAGAGTAGATAAACCCCCATTGTATAATTTGGAACTGAACTGAGACATGATTCTCTCAGAATCATTTTCCCCCCAGAGGACAAGCCCACACTCTGCCAGGTTGGGACTCTCTTCTCTAGTTTCTGAGCCACATAGTTAAGATCAGCAGCGGTCATATATCTGTTATTAACCATCACACCCAGATATTTCAGAGGTAGCTGGCCAATATTACAGTTGAAAGTCTCAGACTCTCAGCTATTCTTATTGCCTCCTCTTCAGAGCTACCCACCACAAAAGCCTCACTCTTCTGATAATTAATTTTCAGTCCTGACATATTTTCAAAGCAATACAACAGGAATTTTGCATTTGTGATAGTCTGATCATCCAAACTTAGAAAGATAATCGTATCATCCGCATATTGTAAATGGGTTAAGCCCCCCTCTATCAAGTGTTCCATCAGTCCTCTAATTTCCCCAGCTTCTTTTGCATTTTCCAACATCGTTGCCAGTGCATCACTCACTAGATTAAACAGCAATGGTGATAACGGATCCCCCTGTCTAAGGCCTTTGTGATTATTGAAGAAGTTACCAGGTATTCCATTAATGTTTATGCCAACTCTTCCCCCCTCTATAATCTGCTTCATCCATTCTAACCATTTGTTAGGGAAATTTTTCTTTTTGAGGACCTCCATCATAAAACTCCAGCTTACTTTATCGTAAGCCTTCTCAAAATCTAGCTTTAAAATGACACCTGAAAGTTTCTTCACTCTTAACTCATGCAGGATCTCGTGAAGAATAATCACCCCCTCAAGAATAAACCTCCCAGGGATGAATGTTGTTTGGGTGCCACTGATCAATTTCCCCGCATAAGGTGTAAGTCTCATTGTAAGCACCTTAGTGAACCATTTGTAGTCTACATTGAGCAAGCATATAGGTCTAAATTGCTTGATGTTGTTTGCTTCCTTTAATTTAGGAATTAGAGATATCATCCCGTAGTTCAATCTGCTCAGATTCATCACCCCTCTATGTAGGTCCTGGAACATTTCCAACATTATAAATTTGATCTCATTCCAAAACTCCTTATAGAAACCAACTGGCAGACCGTCCGGTCCTGGTGATGCGTTAGCGTCCATATCTTTTAGCGCTTCTTCTAATTCCGCCAGTGTAAATGGTTTGATCAACTCTTGAGCCTCCTCATATGTTAGTCTTCCTCTCTCTATCCAAAAGTCATCACCCAAAGACAGAGAGCTTTCCACCTCTGAACCAAACAGATCCTTGTAGTATGTTTCCACATGGTCCCTGATTTCAATTGGATCACGGATCTCTCTATTCTCATTTTCTAGAGAGAAAATTATGCATTTTTTCTTTCTCCCATTAGCAATGTTGTGAAAATAGACATTGTTGGAGTCTCCTTTTAATATCCAATTTACACCCCCTCTTCTTTGCCATTGTATTTCCTCAAACTGGTATATCTCCTCTAATTGTTTCTCTACATTGTATCTTTCTAGCCATTGCGACGCCTCTAAGCCTCTGACATCGGCCTCTCTATCCAACTCCTCGAGTTTGCTCAGTAGTTGTTTCTTATCTCTTTTCATTTGGCTGTTCACATTAGCGCCCCACCCTTTACAAAATTTTCTTGTCGCAACTTTTACATCTCTCCAGTGGTCTTGTACTGTCTTCTCTCCTCTTTCTGGCCAGCTAGCTAGCACCAAATCTTTAAACCCCTCCTGCGACATCCAGGCCATCTCAAATCTGAAATAGTGTTATTGTTGGAAGCGGTGATCATCCGAGTTCACTAAAAGTGGACAGTGATCTGACCCCACTCTAGTTAAAGTTTCACAAGATGCTCTTTTATAGAACACATCCCATCTAGAGGACATCAGCACTCTATCTAGAACACTCATCACTGGATCGATCATCTTGTTTATTGGTCCATGTAAATTTGCTGCATTTCCTAATCAGTTCCTTCAAGCCATTGTCTCTGATGAAATCATTGAAAGCCTCCATCCAAGCTGGTGTACATTATCAGATGATTTTCCCAAGTAAACCTAATTAGATTGAAATCTCCTCCTATTATAAAAGGATCATCCATGTCAATATTTTTTTGTCCTAGCTCTGCCAGAAAGGCTGCCTTCCTCTCTATTTGGACTGACCCATAAACATTTACTACCTCCCACTTGAAGTTATCCTGCTTTGTGGCAATCTTCATACTGGTGAAAAATTCCCTTTTGTCTATACTAATCACTGTTATATCATCAGTTTTGATCCCAATGAGTGTCCCCCCAGAGTGTCCTTGTGCAGCAAACCAAACCCACTCAAAATTGTCTCCTTCACTGATGCTGGATAGCTCTCCAGGTGAGAAATCAGATTTAATTGTCTCCTGCAAACATATCATATCCACTCTATTTTTTCTCCTCAATTCTCCAAGTTGTTTCTTCCTCCCCAACGCCCAAAAGCCTCTCATATTCCAAAAGAGTATCTTCATTTATTCTTCTTTTGGCACTTATCTCCCACTTCAGCTTTTCTTGCCTTTACTGGAGGTTTTTGCTTCGGGGGTTTCTTTGACGGTCAGGGGCAGTGCTCCCCCTATGTCTCGGTCTCCCTTTCCCGCTCTATGTATGTTTCTGCACCCTCTTTATTTATATTTGCATGGTCACACTCTATTTCTTTGTGCTTTGCTTGCTCTTCCATTTTCTTCTTGGCTGCTAAAATAGTTGCTTTGGCCAGTTCATTAGCTTGCATAGTGGATATATAAGAAGCAATTTTTTCCGCCGTATTCCCCAAGTTAATATTGCTAGCTTTAGCTAATCTTTCTAAGTGCTTATTATCAACTGAGTTTAAGACAACAAAAGATGATAGTGTACCTATGAGTTCATTGCTTTTCTTCTTGGCCGCTTCCGCTTTTTCTTGAATGTGTCCCTTGTCACCCTTGTTCCTTGAGCTTCTACGCAGAGTTGTTGGGTCTTTTGTTTTTTAATGGACAGGACATCCACCTCTTGATTGTTGTCCAGGTTGTTCTGAATCTGGTCCCAATCAATTTCATCATCATCATCAGTGGTGGCAGACATGCTCCCAACCTCCCTACCATCCATCCCTCTAATTTCCTCTCCTCCTGTTTCAGTGGCTTCAGTGTTTATGTTTATCGCTGCTGCCTCTACTAGTTTGTTTGCTCTAATGTCAACTCTTTTTTCCATCTCTTCCATTTCTGCTTTCTCAGTAATCATGGGATCTTCATCATAGTCCAGCTGCTCCTCCTCACTTAGCTCTCCTGTCCCCCCCTCCAGAGAGCCAACTCCACTTTGTTGTGTATGATTAGTGATTATATCTTTGTCTACTTGCATTACCCCTTCTCCCTCCCCTGCAACTGCCTGGCTCTCTTGTGTGGCTTGGTTCCAATCTGAATCCACCTGCATGTTTACAAGTGTTTCTCCATCCTTTTTGGGACCTCTCTCCTCTGTAGGGGCATATTCTTCCTCTTGGTTTGTCTGGTTTCCTCTTGTCGTGTGCCCAGAGTCCCCCCCCCCTCTAACATTCTGATCCATAAAGCTTGGCATTGCCCCCTTCACATCCTTTTGTTTCATGCTGTCAGTATTGTTCCCATCATTAAACTCCCCTTCCTCTTCTTTCTCCTCCTCTTCATCATCTGAACCCCTCCTTCTCTCAAACTTAGATGATGTTTTGCTGGACTCTTGTTGCAGATTTTCCACTTCCCACCTAATCTTATAGCCTTCTCCATTAAAAAATACTTTGTTTTCTCCTCTAATCTTCGTTGACTCTCTACAGCCCAATTTAATCCTGATTGGGCCCTCCTTATCAAGTGTACTGAGATCCACCTCCACTGGGTCACCAACCAGGTAAGCAATTTCCATCACCACCTCCTCCTTTCTTGCAAATGGTGGAAAGTTATGGGCATTTACCCAGATTGTTTCTAGTTTTTCATCAGCATCCACAAACATATCAGTTGGGGTCACTTTTGTCTTCACATTAGCAGTCTCAAACTCAAAACTCTTGAACTTGGCTATCTGATATCTGATGTCCTCATTTGGAAACTTAATCAGACACCTGTCATCAGCATCCATCTTCTTAATTACCCACTTAGGAACTTCTCTAAATAGATGTTTAAACTCCCTCTCTATAGATTCCACTGAAGCTTGCCCACTCATAATATTCATGATTCCCAGCACCTCTTTCTTTTTGTTTTCTTTGTCTACTGGCACTCTGGTACTGTAAAAACCTTGACCTAGGAATCCATACCCACAAAGCCTCAAGCCTCTTTTTTCTGGGCAAACTGTAGACATATGGCCAGATTTTTTATAGCAGTAGCAATATGGTGGGTTTGTACAATTCTTCCTCAAATGACCCACCAAATTGCAGTTGAAGCATGGTTCACTTTGCATACCTTTGCCTCTCCCTCTGGGATCCCAATTCTCCTCCCTCTGATTCTGCTCTCTTGATCTCCTTTCCTCTTGTTCCCTTCTCAATTTGGCACGCAGCTCTTGCTCTTCCCAGTCAAACCTCTCCCTATCTTCCATTTGTCTTTTGTTAGGGTTAGGTCTGTTGTGCTCGGGCCTATGCCACTGCTCTCTATACCCACTCTGAAGGTTATTAGCCTGATTGTTGAAGCCGCCACGGGGCCGCCCCTCTCAGGATCTTGAGTTGGTCTGTCCCAATTCGAGCCCCCACGGAACTGATCCCTCTCTCGATCTTGAGAAGCTCCATCTCTGCCACGGAAACTCCCATCAATCCCTTCTGGACCAAGATTTTCATTGGATCTTCCCGGGCCGACTCTCTCTCCCAAACGCGTCGCCATCCCTCCTTGCTTCCTTGGACCAAAGTTTCTCCCTGAATCCGTCATCACTACCTCTGCGAATGAACGCTCATCAACTTGTTTAGGAGCTACCTTCACCACCCTTCTGCTAGCCCCCCCAAAGTGCTGGATCTCCTCTCTCCTTGTCGGGAACCCTAGCCCACGCTCTGTCGCTACCAAAGCTTCTCCCTTTGGCACCCAGACCCACACTCCGATGGGATCTGACCAAGAATGTGAAACGAGGTGTGACATACAAGTCCCGTAGGGGAATTTGGGCCTGGTTGGGCTTCCTGGGCGGGCCCAACTCATGTTTACGCTTTTTCCATTCCCCCCTGAAGTTGCTGTTCTTCTCCGTATCACCCTCTCCCCTTTCTTCCACACCAAGCTCTGTCTGGCATCTCTCATGGAGTTTGACAAATTCTTCTACGCATCACTTTGATGATTCACCCTTTGAATGTTTCCCGCGGAATGCAAATCGACCGAACTTCCTAAGTTCTCGCTCAAATACATCGCCTAGAGAGAACGAACCAAATCGGATCTCGTGAGCCTCGGAATCAGAAGAGTTTGCATTCAGCGGATGTTGAGCCCTTCCCGGAGCTGAATGCGGCTCGAACTCGTGCCCTCTCGCGGGAGGCGTCGCCATTGCCACACTCTAAGCTTGGCTCCCGACGAGCCTCGTTGTTCTTCACTGTTTCACCACTGAACCCTCTCTTTAGTATGGAAAAACCATCTCCAAATCTCCGAACTCCTTCAGATTCGATGCAAAACGTAGGGGAGATCAGAGCGGGCGTGCCGCTCGATCGATTCCGCCGCTAACTTTCAATTTTGGTTAGGGGAATCACGAGATCGCCGGCGATCGCCCTCCACTCTCTGTTTCGCCCTCCGCTCGTCGAGACCTCAATGGGTGGCCCGGGGAACTCGAATTAGGGTAGCGGGCTTCGGTGTGAGGACAACGCTGAGACACTGGTGGAAAAACAGCCTTCCGTCCCGGGTGGGAAATGCTTTAAGTCTCTAAAGCCCACCCGGGACGAAAAGGGAGAGACAAAAGGCCCCCCCCTTTGTCACCGGGTGGGCAACCGGGAATAAAGGGTGCCCTTTATTCCCGGGTGGTAGTCCCACCCGGGACAAAAGGGGAGGGCCAGCAGCGCCTGTGCGCCACCCCTTTAGTCCCGGGTGGTAGCCCCGCCCGGGACAAAAGGAGAGGCCCTTTAGTCCCGGGTGGTATTACCACCCGGGACTAAAGACCTCGCTGTGAATTTTTTTTGTTTCATTTCAAATTGTTCTAATAAT
Source organism: Cenchrus fungigraminus (assembly GCA_036936925.1). Classification (NCBI taxonomy): domain Eukaryota; kingdom Viridiplantae; phylum Streptophyta; class Magnoliopsida; order Poales; family Poaceae; genus Cenchrus; species Cenchrus fungigraminus. The sequence goes on along the minus strand of CM072772.1, from coordinate 14,362,377 downwards.
GTTATTTGCGTATATTCTCACGTATTTGGGTGTAATTTACGTATACGTATAAATGTTTGCACTAATTATACGTGTCTACTATACGTACTATATGAAGAGAATAAACTTATAAATAAATATATACACACATTATATTACATCAAAAGCATAGATAGTATTTTCTGAAAATAGTATATATATACATCAAAATATTGTTTCATACTAATTCTAGTCTAAAGTTCCACCGGAGGTGCTAATTAAAATTTTTCAATTCGATGACCGTCATAGTGATTTCTGCCTTGTGGATTAATCACCTGGTCCATTATGAATCCGCAGAGACCTTCTTGAATCGCCAAGAGTCGGTCCTTCTCAATGATTGCGTCCCTAATCATATTGTTCTGCAATGTGCAAATAATTTAATATATTACACACAAGAATTAAATATATAAGCGGTTAGAAAAAAAGTATTATTAATTGATTTAAAATAATACTTACAGTATAATCTGACGGGCCTGCCTCGCAGAAATTGTGGATGAACTCACACACATAGTATGCACATAAATGTGTCCCTGGTTCCTGTCTCATACACTAAATTGAAGAAGATAATTATGAAAAATTAGTGTTATGCATTTTTAATTTGCCCAATCTGAAGTTGTTATTTGGTTTACGTACCGGAAAATTTGTAGTGAAATTTATTCTAGGTTTCCATTGTCCAGGGTTGACAGCCTTGAATTTTTCCCAAGCTCTGGCAGAAAATAATGAAAGTTAGAGCTAGATAGTGTTAGTAAAAGCACACTATTGCATAAAAGGGAACGTATGGATAGAATTATTACTCTTGAAACATATCTTGAAGGTCCAAGTATTTGTCCGGATTTCTTCTCAACGAATCAAAGACAAGGATGTTGCTTCTGTTGACATCAATTATGAAAAGAATCCAGTGGAAACTGTATGTACATAGAAGCTCAAAAGATTAGAACTAAATAATGTTAACTAAGATAATTAGAAATGCGAACCCTTAGCAATTAAGATGGTAATCACACTTACTCGAAGTTGTAAGGTAGAAGTATCAAATCCTTGTAATGCAATTCACACAAGGTCCTTACGATTGTTTTGAATGTTGTTTCTGGTTGCTTCTTTACTTGATCTTGATTAACTAAAGATGGGTCCATGAAACCTATTCGTTGGTAACCATTCTTCCCCATGTTATGCATTTCCAGGCTACAGAAAATGAAAGACAAAGTTAATAAATAGAGTATGCATAAATTTGTTAATTAGGGTATGTATTGCACCGTCACTTACAGGCACCAGGCCATGACAAGATCGGTATTCAAGGAGTCAAGATGGTAAATTTCATAAATATCTTTGAATCGCAGCCAGGACAACTTCTCGCCTTCACCAGCAAAATCTCCCGGTTTAACAAGCATGCCAATCATCTCCAGGCCCGCCTTAGACGTCTTCATGTAAAAGTCATGCAATCTGCGCATCTGAGTAGGGAGTTTCTTCACCAACTCAGGCCTGACAAAAGATTCCCCATGCTCGTAGCGCCATCTAGGTACGAAGTTTGGGTCCTGAGGAGGTGATTCGTGGCCGAGAACATATTCTAGTGGCATCCCTGTTGCTTCTTGCATTGCAATGACGGCCGCTAGTTGTTCTACGTCCATAACTGCAAGAGCTCGTTCAGTTGCAGTGACGCCGGAGGCGACGTAAGTCTGTACTCTCGACGTCGACGCTTCTGTTGCCTTCTTCGTTGAAGGCTCTTTCGCTGACGTCGACGTTTGTGTTGTCTTCTTCATCGAAGGCTCTTTCGCCGACGTCGACGTTTGTGTTGCCTTCTTCGTTGAAGGCTCTTTCGTCGACGTCGACGCTTGTGTTGCCTTCTTTTTCTTCCTATAATCCTATGGCATCGTCGATCCCGGCACTTCGTCGATGTAACTATTTGGTGACCCTCCTTGTCTCTTCTTCTTCATGGACTTGAGCAGCGACCGGTCATAATCACTTAGTAGGGGTTTTATAATTTCTTGTCTCTTTTCTGCTTCCTTCTTCTCTATGAAAGCTTTGAGTTTCTGCGGACGATCTTTATTCTTTTCTGCTTCCATTTCATCGAGCCGTTTTTGTTTAGCAGCCTCTTTATTCCATTCAATCCACACCTTGAGTTGCTTATCACACTCCGCCTCATTTTCTGATGTTGTCATGTCATATGGCAGCTTCCTTTTAACAGGCAGCTTTTTCCCTTTCTTCTTCGGGGGATCCGGATTTGGCACGGGCATAGACGCGGTAGATTTTGATCGGGACCGCCTCTTGGCAGGCTTTGGTGAAGGTTGCTTTGGTGGTGATTGATGCTTCGGTGGTGATTGCTGATGATCGTCATCGCTCGCGGCAGGAGAATTCCCTCGTTGTGGAGACGGTGAGCTCCAATCATTTGGCGACGACCGGCCCGGTGACGGCTCGGGAGATGGTGCCTACTGCTCGGCAACACTTGGAGGGATCGTTGATGGCTCGGGAGATGGTGCCTGCTACTCGGCAACACTCGGAGGGATCGTTGACGGCCCGGGAGATAGTGGCTGCTGCTCGGCAACACTCGGAGGGATCGGTGGCGGCATGTTAGGTATTATGATGTAACGTTTGGGCCACAATATGATGCTGTGAAGCGCATCACGAAGTGTCCTTTCCCCGTCACCTCCTCGGATGTCTAGCTCTATGTCGTTAAACATTGGGTCAGCAATCTCCTCCAAACCAACTGAGGCGTAGCCAGCTGGAATCTCCATGCCGTGGCTTGTATGTCCTGGGAGATGTGCTAAAGCCATTCCGTACGCCACCTATATATATGTAGAGAAATGATGAAGTTATTAAATGCCTGAGACATGCATCAAAGGTTGAGATAATTGCACGTATAATCAGGTTTATATATACCTTCATTGTGATGTTGCCGATCGGCTTGTGCAGCCACATGCGGTGCGCTAACAGAGTTCATCCACAGGGTACCATTCATTGTCCTCTACTTGAACTTCTTCTTGGTTTGCCGCCCTTTGTTCTTCGGGGGCCTCTGTGGAAGCACAGCTGCTTTTGCGAGCGGAAGGGCTAATGACAGGATCCACCGGTGCTTGGGGCAGTGCTCCGGCAGGGGTGATCTGAGCTACCGCGGCGGCCACTCGTAGTGCAATCTCTGCATTCACACGATCTTCTTGATCTTTAAGTCTCTGCTCCATCATTTCACGCCACCGCCCCTCTTCACGCTCCCTTCTTCTTTTGCGGCTTCTGTAGGTGTCGGCACTTCCCTTGAAAGCATACTTCCACGGGACTACCCCGTAGCCCCTGCAACGTCCTGGGTGTTCCGGATTCCCGAGCGCCAAAGTGAGCTCATCCATGTCTCTGTCAGGAACCAATCTGCCCGCTTTGATGTCTTCATTCTTTTTGATTATCTCATGTGCCGCCTCCCGTAACGTGGGTGGGAATACGAGGGAACCATCATTAGGGTTCAATCTTCCACCGCGGGCATAATACCAATTCTTCGATCGTTCTTCCCAGTCAATGACCGCTGGTACGATACCTTTGTTAAGGAGGTCTTGTTCAATCTTCCGCCACTTGGGTGCTGCAACCGCGTAACCACCGCGACCAAGACGATGGGCGTAATCCGTCTTCTTACTGGCACTTATCTGAGCTCGTGCGCTCTTGTTGGCGAATTCTTCACTATTCTTGTAATCCACAAAGGACTGCCAGTGATCCTTTAGCTTGGGATAATCATCAAAATTTGGAGTTCGTTTCTGCTTGATATAATCTCTGTGCAGCTGCTTCTTGAAACTCTGCAATTGAGTTGCCATCTTCGTGAGAGTCCACTGCTTCACAAGGTTTGCGTTCACGCCCGGTGGAAGTGTGAAGTGTTTTAGGATATCCTCCCATAACATATTCTTAAGTGAATTCGGAACCACCCATGGATTATCTTCCCTTCCCTTCCATTCTCTATATGATATGGGCATGTTGTCCCTCACAATAGCACTGCATTGGGACACAAACTTGTCCCTGACCTTCTTCGGATCCCATGGCTGGCCAAGCTCGTTGACTTCAGTGATACAAAACTTCACGTCTTGATCGACGATTACTTTTGTACGGCCTCTCTTAGTCTTTTTGCTTGTCGAGGTTGAAGCCTACAAGTTGCGGATTTGTTATTCACGCGGGGTTCCAGAATGATATGTATACCTCGTTGTTAATGCATTTATGGACTTGTTAATGCATGATATATATACCTCGTTGGAACCTTCTGCATTAACTATGACAAGGTCTTCATTATTGTCCTCGGGGCGGCTGTCAATGTCCGCGGTGTGGGAGTCGATGTCCGCGACGCGGGAGTCGATGTCTGTGGTGCGGGTGTCGATGTCCCCGGTTATGTTGAGGAACGCGTCCGCCTGGCTACGCTCCTCCTCGGTGAAGGTTGGACCCCCAGCAATAAGGCTCTTCATCAGCCGCTCCTCCTCATTGTGATCCATAACTAGAAATTTCTGAATACATAAATGAATTTCTGAGCACATCAATGATTTTCTGAGCACATAAATGAATTTCTGGATACATAAATGAATTTCTGAATACATAAAGGAATTTCTGAATACATAAATAATTTTCTGAATACATAAATGATTTTCTGAGCACATCAATGATTTTCTGAGCACATCAATGATTTTCGGGCGAGAGTCGGGCGAGAAAACCTAAGTGTCGGGCGGGGTCGAGCGAGTCGGGTGGGAGTCGAGCGAGTCGGGCGGGAGTCGAGCGAGACTACCTAAGTGTCGGGCGGGAGTCGAGCGAGTCGGGCGAGAAAACCTAAGTGTCGGGCGGGGGTCGAGCGAGTCGGGCGGGAGTCGAGCGAGACTACCTAAGTGTCGGGCGGGACTCGAGCGAGAAAACCTAAGTGTCGGACGGGGTCGAGCGAGTCGGGAAAGAATCGAGCATGTCGAGCGATACTACATATTTCATCTCTAAATACATATTTCATCTCTAAATACATATTTCATCTCTAAATACATTTCATCTCTAAATACATATTTCATCTCTAAATACATATTTCATCTCTAAATACATATTTCATCTCTAAATACATTTCATCTCTAAATACATATTTCATCTCTAAATACATATTTCATCTCTAAATACATATTTCATCTCTAAATACATTTCATCTCTAAATACATATTTCATCTCTAAATACATATTTCATCTCTAAATACATATTTCATCTCTAAATACATATTTCATCTCTAAATACACATTTCATCTCTAAATACATTTCATCTCTAAATACATATTTCATCTCTAAATTCAAATCTAAAATCTCTAAAATCTCTAAATTCAAATCTAAAATCTCTAAATTCAATTCTAAAATATCTAAATTCAATTCTCAGCACATAAATAAATTAAATGAAAACATAAAAAAAATGCTGACGTCAGCCCCCCTCACCGGCGCAGCGACGGCGGGCTGAGGGGTCGACGGCCGGGCGGGCGGACGCGGGGGAGACGGCGGTCGGGCGCGGACGATGTCGGCGGCCGGGCGCGGGGGAGACAGCGGCAGGGCGCGGGGGCGGCGGAGCGGGGTCGACGGGCGCGGCCGGGAGCGGCAGCGGCGGAGCGGGGGCGACGGCGGCCGGGAGCGGCGGCGGGGAAGACGACCGGGCGTGGCGGAGACGTCGACGGGCGTGACGACGGCCGGGCGCGGGCGGGGTCGACGGGCGGCGTGCGGGCGACGGTGCCGGGAGCTCCGGCGGCGGAGAGGGCGCGGGCCCGGCCGGGCGCGGGCAGGGACGGCGGGGTGCGACGGGGTCGACGACGGCGGGGTGCGAGCTTCGACGACGACGGAGGCAGGCGCGACGGAGGCAGGGGCTGCGACGGCGGGGAAGACGATGGGCGGAGTGTGAAGTGGAGGTTGGGGAAGAAAGGGTGGATCCGTGGGATTTATATCACGCCCCCCTTTAGTCCCGGGTCGTATTCAGACCAGGGAGCAAAGACCCTTTAGTCCCGGGTCGTATCACCACCCGGGACTAAAGGCCCCTGTAGACCCGGGAGCAAAGAGCCTTTAGTCCCGGGTCGTATCACCACCCGGGACTAAAGGCCCCTTGCGCGCCGGATGGCGGCAAGGGCAAAATTTCGGCCTTTTGTCCCGGGTGGTGTTACCACCCGAGACTAAAGGCCCCCCTTTAGTCTAGGGTCGTAACACCACCCGGGACTAAAGTGTCATTTTCGGCGGGAACTGTTTTTCCCCTCCTATTTCTTTTCTCATTTTCACATTCTATCTCTTTGAAATCAAAAAAAATATAGTAACTTTTACTATTTTTTCCATGCAAAATTATATTTAGTTAAAATATAATAAACTGTACTTTGCTATGCAAAATTATATTTTAGAGTTGTAAACATTCACTTCTAATTTTCATTTGCAATATTGATGTGCATTCCCAATAAAATTTAATTAAACCGAAAAAATAGTAAATTAATTCAGAAAAATCTCAAACTTGGTGGGTCAATCTCACATGACATATTCAAGCTTCATAAAAATTTTGATTGTCATTTACACTCTGGATCGTTTCAGGGGTGCATTCAGCTCAACATTTAATTTCTACGTGACGTCGCACGGAAATTCAATTAAACCGATACACAATTGATCTGATCAATAATCATTACATTACGACATTAATCTCAAGCACGTAAGTACGGTGTCTCTTCACGTCCAAGCAATATGCTTGGGTCAACTTCGACAGCGAACGGAGGCATGCCATCAAACTGATCATAATCATCGGATTGATCTGTTTTGTCCTCGACTCCCACGATTACTCTTTTACCTGGAAGAACTATGTGACGCTTTGCCTCTTGTGGTCCTGCTTCTTGGGGATTTTTATTCTTCGGTATGCTAGTCATATCCTTCACATAGAAAACATTATGCACATCTTTGGCAAGCACGAATGGATCATCTTTGAACCCAATCTTGGTAAGGTCCACTATTGTCATTCCATATTCATCTCTCTTTACGCCATTCAGGTTTACCCATTGGCAAAAAAAAAAGAGGGACGTTCATTGCTCCGTACTCAAGCTCCCATATCTCTTCTATGATACCATAATAGCAGGTCTTGCCCCCATTTTTTCCGATGACGTCCATACGGACACCACTATTTTGGTTTGTGCTTTTGCGATCTTGAGCTCTCGTGTAAAAATTGTAACCATTCATATCGTACGCTTGAAATCTTGTAATTGTGCTACAAGGTCCCCTGGCTAACAAAGCTAGTTGTGGATGAATCATTGAGTTTCCGATTAGTTGTTCACTCAACCATGAGGGAAATGTTTCCAAGTGACGGCATGCAATCCAGACTAGGGATTTGGTTGGATTTTGAGAAGCAATAATCTGCTCACGTTCCATCCTATACGGAGTCACCAGTGATGATTGTTGCAGGACTGTTAGGTGTGCTTTATGGAACAAATCAGTATTATTGCTCAAACTTGATTTCCTTCCGATGGTACCCTTTCCCTGTAGCCTCCCCTCGTGTTGTGATACTGGAAGTCCAATCGAGTCAATTGTGTCGACATAATCAACACAAAACTCAATGACCTCCTCAGTTCCATATCCCTTAGCAATACTTCCTTCCGGACGGGCACGGTTAAGAACATATTTCTTGAGGATCGACATGAACCTCTCAAAAGGCCACATGTTGTGAAGGTATACTGGACCGAGAATAGTAATTTCTTTCACAAGGTGTACCAGGAGGTGCGTCATAACATCGAGGAAGGAAGGTGGAAATGCCAACTCAAAGCCGACAAGACATTGAACCGCATCATTCTGTAGCTTTCCTAGCTTGGCTGGATCGATTGCCTTCTGTGAAATTGCATTGAGAAATGCACAAAACTTTACGACCAGTAATCGTACATTCTCTGATAGAACACCCCTCAACGCAACTGGAAGCAACTGTGTCATCAACATGTGACAGTCGTGGGCCTTTAGATTTGTGAACTTCTTCTCTTTCATATTTATGATCCCCTTTAAATTCGACGAGTAGCCAGACGGAACCTTAATACTGTTCAGGCAATCAAACACGCTTTCCTTCTCTTTCTTGGTGAGAGTGTAACTAGCAGGACCATAGTAATCAACATCATCATCATCCTCTTCCGGATCAGTTTCATCATCACCCTCCCGCGGAACTTTGGGAATCTTATGAAATTCTTTCAGGTCCTCTCGTGCTTCATTAGTATCCTTCGGGTTACTGTAACAACCCATGAAGCCTAGCACATTCACGCAAAGATTCTTCGTAAGGTGCATCACGTCAATTGCGTGTCGGACCTCAAGGCTACGCCAATAAGGTAGCTCCCAAAATATAGATTTCTTCTTCCACATTGGTGCACGCCCGTTGGCGTCAGTTGGAACAGGTTCACTACCAGCACCCTTTCCAAAGACTACCCTTAGATCATTTACCATCTCAAATACGGCATCTCCATTAAAATGTGGTGGCTTCGTACGATGGTCAGCCTTCCCTTTCCAATGCATCACTTTCTTCCGTAAGGGGTGATTAGTTAGAAGGAAACAACGGTGACCATTATACATGACCTTCTTACAGTTTTTGAGATGAATACCTTGTGTTCTATGTAAACAGTACGTGCATGCCCGATATCCCTTGTTTGTCTGCCCAGAAAGGTTACTTAGGGCAGGCCAATCGTTGATGGTTATGAACAACAATGCTCGTAGATCGAAGTTCTCTTGCCTATCCTCATCCCACACACGTACGCCCTCTTCCCGCCATAGCAGTAATAGTTCATCGACCAACGGTCTTAGGTACACATCAATGTCGTTGTCGGGTTGTTTTGGACCTTGGATGAGCACCGGCATCATAATGAACTTTCGCTTCATGCACATCCAACCAGGAAGGTTGAACAAGCATAGGGTCACAGGCCAAGTGCTATGACCACTGCTAAACTCCCCGAATGGATTGAAACCATCCGTACTTAAACCAAACCTTATGTTCCTTTCCCCGTTCTCAGAAAATGTCTTGAATTCTCTATCAATCTTTCTCCACTGAGACCCATCAGCCGGATGTCTCAGCAGGTTGTCTTGCTTACGTTCCTCGGCGTGCCATCTCATCAACTTAGCATGTGCTTTATTCCGGAACAAATGCTTCAAACGTGGTATTATAGGAAAATACTACATAACCTTCGCCGGAACTTTCTTCGTCTTGTCACGGTGCCCTTGGAGATTTCCAGCATCTTCATCTCGCCGAATCTTATAACGTAGTGCTTTGCACACAGGACAAGCATCCAAATTCTCGTAATCCTTACCCCGATATAGGATGCAATCATTAGGGCATGCATGGAACTTCTGTACCTCCAACCCAAGAGGGCACACAGTCTGTTTTGCTTCATATGTGGTGGACGGTAATTCATTGTTCTCCGGAAGCTTGTCCTTCACAATTTTTAGCATCCCTTCAAATGCCTTATCAGACACACCATGTTTGGCCTTCCATTGCAGCATTTCTAGTGTAGTACCAAGCTTTTTGTGACCTGGCTTGCAATCTGGGTATAACGGTTTTCTATGATCTTCGATCATACGTTGGAACTTTGCCTTTTCTTTTTCGTTTTCACAGTCCCTTTGTGCATCCTGTAGAACCTGGCCGAGATCATCAGCAGGCCCGTCAGCATGTGCTAGTAACTCTTCTTCGTCAGCATCTTCCATTAAAGTATCTGCAAAAGCTTGACCTGCGGCCCAGTCCGGAATACCCTCCTCCTCTTCTTCTTCGTCTTCCATCACAACCCCTCTTTCACCGTGCTTGGTCCAAACCACATAGTTCAGTATGAATCCGTATTTCAACAAGTGGAGGTGAAGTGTGCCCGAGTCATGGTAGTCTCTTTCATTTCTGCAATCGGAGCATGGACAACACATGAACCCACTCGCATCCTTGTTTTTTTCGCCACTTCGAGAAAACCATGCATGCCGGTAATGTACTCCGCTGACCGTCTGTCGGTGTTGTACATCCATTGCCGGTTCATCTGCATCATATTAAGTGAAAAAATATCCATGTTAATTCTACAACACTAAAGTATAAAAAACAAAAAAAAATCTTAGTACAAATGAATGAAAGAAGATAATCATAACAAATGAAAACTACTTATTACCAAATCTAAAGTATACTAATATAAAAACTACATCTCTTAGCTCTTAAATCAAATTTTCTATTTTCTTAATTATGGCATAAATTTTAAGTATAATAAATATACACTATCCCTAGGTCTCATTTTCTAATAACTAAATTAATAAATTCTATTTTCTCTAATAATACATAAGCTAGCTAAAAGTAAAATTTTTATAAAAACAAAAAAAAAATCTTAGTACAAATGAATGATAGAAGATTATCATAACAAATGATAACTACTTATTACTAAATCTAAAGTATACTAAAAACCGCATCTCTTAGCTCTTAAATCAAAATTTCTATTTTCTCCTTCTCTAAACCATAACACGAAATTTAAACACAACAAATGAATGGAGGATGAAGAATAATACCTTAGCAACACCTTGGAGTTGAGAAAACTCCACAAATTGATGACGAAAAATTTGGGCAGCACCTCCCTAGGTTTGAAGCGTCATAGATCTTAGAGGAGCTTGCTTTTGAGCTGTCGGTGAAAAATGGTCGGGCAGGGGGAAGAAGAAGGGAGCGTGCTGTCGATTTTGTATAGGGGAGGCCTTTTGTCCCGGTTGGTCCTCTGAAGGCCGGCCCCGCCAACCCTTTAGTCCCGGGTTGGTTTACCACCCGGGACTAAAGGCCGATGGCTGGCCTTTAGTCCCGGGTTGGATTACCAACCGGGACTAAAGGGTTGCCCCCCAATGACCCTGTTTTTTTAGTTTAATATATATTAAGGTCTCCAAAATTTGTGATAAAGACTAATATTAAGGCTTAATCAATACTTTGGAGGTGAGAACCCTAATATTAAGGTTTCCAATAAATTAGTCACTAGCCTAACATCAATACTTAAGGTCTTAACAAAAAATATAAAAAAGTTCGTACATCAATACTTAATTAAGGTCTTACAAACAAAAAAAGTTCATACATGAATACTTAAGGTACGGTCTTAACAAAGATAGAGGGTGCATCAATGCACGACACATATTTCACACTTCATTCTTCTTCCTTAGATAGTCAATATAGTTGAAGTCTCCGATCTTGAAGTCGAGAACTTCAGCGAAATATGCCAGAGAATGGATCAGTGCACTCTCTATCGCTTCACAATTACGGTCACATGGACTTCCATAAATTTCAAACAGTGGCGGCGAGGCAAACTGATATGGCCTGTAAAATGAAAGATGAGCCTGATACTTCTAATTTCTTGTTTGTATAGCATTTGAATCTGTGTAAGAAAATCCCACAACATCCATCACTTGCTCTAGAATTGCATGAAAGCTCATTGCCGCAAAAGTTTGACCAAACATATCCTACAATTAAGAATAATGTTATTACAACGCATTAAAAATGTTGAATAAGAGTAAATGGTGCTCCATACCATGTCATGTTCATTTAGCCGACAAAGTCTCTCTGTGGTCCTAGTGACACTTTGTCCTTCCTCGAGTGACTTTATTAGAAAATAAGAGTAATCTGGCACAAAATACCCATTAGCGTTTAGTTGTTGTAAGCATGCCTGCACGGCGGTCCTTTCATAAGTCCTCTTAACCAGTGCAGGGGCACCCCACCCAACAATCGATACCATTTGGATGGGTTCTGAAGACATCGAGGAGTGATTTTGTCCACGAACAGGTATGTCAAACGAGATTTTTAATTGTATGCAATTGTTTGGACCGACAATGGCGCATTGTGTAACAAGAGGGGTACCACCTAAATTTTCAACAACATGTGCGAGCCACTGCAAATGATTGAGAACCTGCGTTGTATGAAAATAATATTATTATCTGTGTGCAGTACGTAAACATAAATTTATACAACAAAAGAATATTACTATGTTGGGACGAGGTCTCTCGCTTCGATCACCAGTAGGTAACTCAATCACACCATGGGTGAAGCGTATGCCTGGACGACGAGCCAAAGGTGGCCGGTCATCAAAACTGATTCCACGACCGCCGCCATGACTTGCCATAGTTATTCTGGACTACTCTGTAATATATATAAAATAATGCTTAAATTAGAGAATGCTTAAATTTATTCTATATAAAAACAACATATATAAGACCTATTTTCTCATTTTCTAATAACCAACCGACTGTAGTATATGGAAAAAAGAAAAAAAATAAGAGAATGCCTAAATGTATTCTAAATAAAAATAAGAAATACTTAACAAAAATGAATTAAATAGGTAGGTAGTATATTTTTGTTTGGTAATGACCATTTTTTAATAAACTAACTTCTCATAAATTAAGCTAAATGTAAAATTAAATGCATCTCTCATCTAAAAGTTAAAATCAATTATCTCTATAGCAAAAACTACAAAATCAGAGGATAAATCCCTATGTGAAACTATGCTTAAAAAATATGTGAAACTAAATACATTGTTAGCTAAATCCATCTCTTAGCTCCTCCTACCACTAAAAATCTAAATCCATATTTTCTCCATTTCTAACCATAAAAACGAAATTTAATCATAACAAATGAAGGAAGGATGAAGAATCAAACCTTAGCAACACTTTGGAGGAGAGAAATCTTCACAAATGGATGATGAAAAAATTGGTTAGGAGAAGAACTAGCTAGCTCTCTTCACAAACTATCTCTTAAGTCTCGGGTGAATGTGAGCTCGGGCAGAGGAAGAAAGGGAGGCAGGGATTTATAGGTGCACCTTTTAGTCTCGGGTGGTATTACCACCCTGGACTAAAGATGAGACTTTAGTCTCGGGTGGTAATACCACCCGGGACAAAAACTTTAGTCCCGGGTGGTGTTACGACCCGGGACTAAAGGCGTACCCTTTAGTCCCGGGTCGTAACACCACCCGGGACTAAAGTCTGGCGCCAATAATTACGGCTCGGAGCCGTTGGACGCCAGGCCTTTAGTCCCGGGTGGTATTACGACCCGGGACTGAAGGGGGGGCGTCGCAAACAGCCTTCCGAGGCCACGTCGCCCCAAAAGCATTTGTCCCGGTTCCAAAGTTGAACCGGGACAAATGCTTGGGAACAAAGGTCGTTTTTCCACCAGTGAGAGGAGAGCGAGGGTGCGACCATCGCTGTGAGGACGAGGGGTGCAGCCCACCAACATGGGGAGGTGGGACGTGAGTACGCGACCGCCGGCAAGGAAGAGGAGGGCTGCAATAATCCCTGGTTAGGAAGAAGAGGCGCGTTGTGCGGGTGTAGTCGTTCTGACGGTAGAACGGACGGCTCGAGGCACGACCGTTGGTCCGCCGGCTCGGGGCACGACTGTCATGACGCCAAATCAGGGGAACCCCGGGTGGACTATATGATGTGGTTAGGGCGGATCTCGATCATGGCTGAGCTACGCAGGGGTGGTGGAGCTCGTCGCGATCATCCTCAGAGCAAAGCCGTGTCGTGCGTGGGGCCAAAGCGACGGCACGTGCATGGCCAGAGCAGCCAACGGTTAGCAAGGATGCGAGACCGCGCGGGGGCGAGACAGCTGATTGGTGGCTGGCTGATGGTGTGGCTGCGAGCGTCTACGGGGAAGATGGATCAAAGGGGTTGAGATAATTAAAAAAACTATGTTGGAAAGAAATGTTAAGGCTCCTCCAATGGGCTATCTCTGAGCCAGAGCAAATGCAATATTTTACTCAATGCATAGTGCCAAATAGCTCACGCTAGCATGGTGCCAAGTGTCGAGCACACAGACTCCAACAACGTTCCTCCCTCTCCTTCCTCTCACTGCTGATCTTCTGCTCCTTGTTGTATGCTACTAATGCTAGAATTCACTGTAGTTGTGAGCTACTCCCTCTTTCCCGGAATCATGATCGCGGAAGCTACAGGGCGTCGTCCCATATTCATTGTCGCTCGTAGTAGGCCATAGCTACTGATCTATTGTCAAGAGCCCCTGTAGCCTACGCGAGAGCCACTGCAGCCTACTGCACCATGCTGCATTTCGTCAGCTCGCTAGTCTGGGGGAGAAGTTGCCTAGCAAACCGAGGGGTTGTAGCGTCTTTTACCTTGAGCCTTGATACTTGCGTTCGGTGCTAGAACGAGTGAAATTTTGGGACGGAGGGAGTATCAGTTAGCTCTTTATTGGAGAAACTCCTTATAGCTGAGTTGGACATCGTATAAAGAGCTCCACCCTTGCGGGTGACCTTGACCTCACCGAACGTAAGAGTACTGTATCTGCGGGTATTCATGCTGTGTGTTGTGCCCACACAGTACATGTACAGTACGCGCGTGCTTCATGCAGGCACTAATAAAAGCATCTTCCATATATCTATTGACCGTCTGCGCAAATTTAAAATTCCTCAATAATTGCCAGGATCGGAGGTGAGATGCACACTGGCGCATACCACTGCGAAAATATGTGCACAATTATCCGGGTCTCTACCGGTGAAGAAAGTGCTGTGTCCTATGCGTACGAAATCATGGCATCATGATTTGGTCCTCGTGGATGCAGAGTGGTTCCCCATGCAGCACATGCATAGCATCCTATCTGTACCTCTTGGAATAGTCGCTTTCACACGCAACGCATGCATGTAGCATCCTAGCTGTGATCATTTTGCTGAATTGACCTTATGATTCCTATCATGTACGTGCCTTTTCTACGTACTCCAGGGCTGATGATGCGTATGTACCAAGATACAACGGTTAGAGTAAGATTACTGTAAAAAAAACGGTTAGAGTAAGATTAAGAAGAGAAAGATAATATCGAGTTTGAAACTTGTTAAAGCTAGTATAAGTCAAATTTTATAGCACTCAAATGGCATGAGATTGTATTGGCAAATGATCAATTAAACCATAGAGTTAAGGGATTGCTAACTGCAAACAAACACTACCGGAATCGCAGGCTTTGCCTAGAGTTCGTGTCTTTGCCGAGAGCCAAATAAAAAACTCTCGGCAAAGAACGCTTTGGGCCCGTTTAGTTCGCGAAGTGAAACTTTTGGGTCCCCTTTCAAGGTCTATTAGGAGTATTAAATGCAGATTATTTACAAAAATAATTACACGAATGAACCGGAAATTACGAGACAAATCCATTAAGTCTAATTAATCCGTCATTAGAGATTGTTTACTGTAGCACGACGTTGTCTAATCATGTCATAATTAGGCTCGTTAGATTCGTCTCGAAAATTAAGGTAGGGGTCGTGGAATGAGTTTTGTCATTAATCTACATTTAATACTCCTAATTAGTGTCCGGAGCTTTGATGTGACGGGTTGTTGGTGAAACTTTTGGGAACTAAACTGGGCCTTTGCCGAGAGCCAAATACAAAACTCCCGGCAAAGAAAAAACACTCGGCAAAGAGGCTTCTTTTCCGAGAGCCAACAAAAAAACTCTCGGCAAAGAAAAAAACACTCGGCACAGATTTCTTTGCCGAGAGCCAACAAAAAAACTCTCGGCACAGAAATTTTAAAAAATCACTTTTTGACCTCCAATTTTTTTCTATCCTCAACATACACTTATACAAAACTTATGCTCAAATTTGGCACAATTTTAACTTTGTTTGCTATATTTAACCATTTTACTTCTTTCTAGGTATTTTTTTCGCATACGTCTAATATGAATTGCAGGTGCATGAAATTATATAATAAAGTTGGTGAAAAATTGATATTCATGTCCACGAGACATATCTAAGACCATGTACATGAAATGAAGCTAAATTTCTGGCATTTGGTTCTCTGATCATGATGAAGATCGTGAGGTAGAAAGGTTTTAAAATTGTATAAAATTCAAATGAAGTTTGAAAATCATGAAATTTGTCGAGTGGTCGTGATATCATATGTGGAGGTTGTGGTAAAAAATTGAGAATGTTTTGAAGACTTTGACACGTACGCTGTTTAGAAACCGGAACATCTCACGAGAAGTTTCTAAGAATTTGAACTAATATCACTGAGTTTGGAGTCTTAGAGAAATTCAAATTTGAGTTTGACTAAATTTTTTTTTCTACAAGTAGTATACACCATAATTGGTGTTATGTTAGGTTTTGGAAAATTTTCACATCATTTTGCTATTTTTAAAATTAATTTTGAGTAAAATTACCTTTGCCGAGAGCTTTACTCTCGGCACAGAGCGTGTCTTTGCCGAGAGCCGGATTTTTACTCTCGACAGAGCCAGCCCATAATCGGCCCACCAGCCCACCACCGCCCCTTCCCCCTCTTGCCTATATAAGGCCGCCGCCGCCCCCCCCAAACCCTAAGCCTCCGCCGCCCCCTCCTCTCCCCCACCTCCTGCCGCCGCCCCCTCCTCTCCCCCACCGCCCGCGCCCCCTCCTCTCCCCCAACGCCGGCGCGCGCCCCCTCCTCTCCCCCAACACCGGCGCGCACCCCCTCCTCTGCCTTCCCTCCCCTCCCCCCTCCGCTCGCCCCTCACCGGCGGTGAGGAGCGGCGGTAGGGTGAGGTGCGGTGGCGGTGCATCTCGAGGGCGGTGGACGCCCGAACCTCCGTCGACTACGCGCCACGGGCGCCATCCTCCAGCCTCGGCGGCTCAGCGGCGGCGCCACAGCGGTCGGAGACGGCGGCAAGTACGGCGGTCGGTTCTACGGCGGCCGGATCTACAACGACTGGATCTACGGCGGCCGAATCTACAACGGCTGGATCTACAACGGCCGGATCCAGGTCCTCCCTCCCTCCCTCTCTCTCATCTATGGCGGTCGGATCCATGTCCTCTCTCCCTCTCCCTCTCTCTCATGTCAGGTGGCGCGACTTATGGTGTGTTGTGGCGTGGCGGGGTGAGGTGCGGCGGCGACGGGTGGAGGTCTGGTGGTGGCAGTGGCGTCGGTGGCGTGGTGGTGGTGCTGAAGCTCATCTCC
Source organism: Cenchrus fungigraminus (assembly GCA_036936925.1). Classification (NCBI taxonomy): domain Eukaryota; kingdom Viridiplantae; phylum Streptophyta; class Magnoliopsida; order Poales; family Poaceae; genus Cenchrus; species Cenchrus fungigraminus. The sequence goes on along the minus strand of CM072772.1, from coordinate 14,345,510 downwards.
GTTGCGGGCTAGTGGTGGCGGTCTGGCTGTGACGGCGGTGATGGCGTTGGCGGTGGCGCTCTGGCGGCGGTGGCGTCGGCGGCGGAGCTCCGGCGGCGGTGGGCCACGGCGACGGCCGGTGGGCCCGCGGCTGTGGGATTTGGTTTTTTTATTCTTTTTCAACATTCTTTGTCGAGAGCCATCTGGTCTCTCGGCACACGTGTGCCGTGGGGTTTTCCCCTGGCTCTCTGACAGAGCCCTTTGCCGGCCCAGCGGTGCCGAGAGTCCTTTGCCAAGAGTTCCCTCTCGGCACAGCCTGTGCCGACCTCTCGGCACAGCCTGTGCCGAGAGGATTTGGGCCTCTGCCGAGAGCAACGCGCTCTCGGCAAAGCCATCGAATCCGGTAGTGAAAACATTACTATGTGATACCCCGCATGTTGCTGTGGGAATTTCTACAAATTTTGAAGATAAAATTTGAAAGCAGAAACACTAAAGTGATTGCACTGACATTCTATTGCAAACAACACATTGCATACACTGATGCTATTAGCCATAGAAAACCGGTAGAAGAAATAAATTGATAATTTTAGTGGATGGTGATGTGGACAGCTTGCATGTTGAGAGAAGACATAGTGGATGGTGAAGTAACACGCTGAGGGTTGAGAGAAATCCTAAGTGGGGTGCTTCTATATAGTTTTGTATGATTCGATGCTTGATTGTTATCATTACTGTAAACTTGTTGCTGCGTTTTTTCCAAATAAATTGTTGAACCCGATTTTAAGAAGGTTGTTAGGATTAAAAAATGTTGAATTGTGTGTAGAAATTATTGAAAACTAGGTTGTTATTATTGTTGTTGAAGGTTTTGTAGGTTCAAAAGGAGCTTACTTCTTTTGAAAAATGATTGCAGGTATTTTATAAATTATTAGGATAAATTTGCACATTGCTGTTTGGTTTTAAAGTATCTTAAAATGGTGTTCAAAGGGTAATAACTCAAACAATTAGCACTAGTGATATATTTTAAAACGAAGAATATTTTACCACCCTGATAATTTAAATTCAGCACTTGAAATAATTTAATGAAAATGATCCGTAGAGTTGGCAGTGCAACAGCTTTAACCATCAAGAAGTTGGCATAGAAAAAATCTTTTAACACAAGTTCATGCATATCCCTCAAAAAATCTTTTCTGCAAGTTGAGTCAATTATTTTAAATTGTGTCAATTATTTAATTACCCCTTATTAGTAAAAACAATTTCTTGTCTCAATGAATTTGAGTTTAAAGTTAAAATTTTGTTCAGAAAAAAATACTTTTCAGATTTTTTTAGATAGTGTTTGTACATTTATTTGCTATCTTAGATTTAAACAAGTACTATATGCTCTGAATCTATAATAAACATAATCACTCAAAGTTTAAACATATTTTTCTTGCAACCTAAGACTTGTAGAGGAGAGGGGGGGGGGATCAAACTATTAGGTGTACAACCCATGAGTGTGTAATCTATACATCATATTTCTCTCAACATGCAAGCTATCCACGTCATGTAGGATCACATTATATCATACGTCACGTCATCATCTACTAGACATCTATTTATTATGCTTTTCACTAATATTCTATGACTAATTGCATAATCCATGCATTATATCTATTAGTCTTTACAAGTATCACACTACACATTTAAAAAAAATATATATATAAGGAGGATCAATCATTTAATAGTCATTCTCTCTCTAGACAAAATAAAAATGTTGTCATACATTCACTTTGTGTTTATACTTTCAAATTTCACTTTAAAAGTTTTGTTAAGATATTGCCGCAACAACGTGCGAGCGAGGTATCACCTGCTAGTATACCTAATCATGCAATTTACCAAGACTTAATAAGTAGTCGTTGATTATTATCATTAGCTGATCGACACGATGGCACGATGCATTTGCTTCATTGCATCACAAGAAAGCTCACAGCAGAGCAAACCACATGCGTAAAGACGATAACGTCTGGCACGCAAGGCCACCACCGTACCTGACCCACCACGACCACGTCCGGCGTCGTTTGCAGAAACACTCCACGTACAGCACCGTGGATGCAAACCACAAGAGACACAACTGCAAGGCGAGCGCAACAGTTCAAAGCAGGCATCGATAAGGAACGAACAACGGGGCCGGCCGGCCGGCCATCAGCGGCCGCCGGCCTGGCAGGGGCCCAGAGGGGTCACTCGCTCGTGTATGTATAGCCGGCCGTCTCGTATATACACGCGCCGCATGCATGCGCGCCTGTCACAGCGCCAAACGATGATCGCCGGCCGTACCAGGCGGCGCGCGGCAGCAGTAGCAGCAGCTAGCATTATTATTGCACCACGCGCTCGCAGGCACGGCCGGCTGCACAGTAAAATCGGACGAGACGCCCAGCGCCCACTGCTGCAGCCCTGCAGCTGGGAGCATTTTCTGCATGAGCCCATCATTCTTGCGCTCGCTACCAGCTCCGTCTCACATGCATGCATGCTTTGGATGATAAGGACTGCCAGTGCCACTCAGGAGGAACTGGCTCCAACTTTAATGCTAATTTAGTTGTATTTTATGATTTTTTTTCGATGCTCGTTTTGCATGTACATGCATATGTTGGCGCTTACTATCTGCTCCTCATGATCAGTCCCTCTCGGGCAGCACAGAGGGTCAACGAGAATTTATTGCCAACGAAAAGCATAGAGTAATAGATGATGATCTAAAAGTTCTAATCAAACAAATTAAAGTGATATGCGAGTAATGTACTATCCACCATCAGTACGACCTGCCTTGATTTTCAGTAAGAAGCTTGGAGGAGTACAATGTAGAACAACGCGCCTGAATTAGTATGGGTTAAGAAAGTTTATGCACGCATGCATGGATTTATATAGATAATTTCATTGCAATATTTGCATTATTATTCTCATTATATTAATATCAAATCACAGCTAGTGGGTGTTTGCAATGCCAAATCAATCACAACTACTATGAGTGAAAAAAATGGTATGCTATTGGGAGACTCTTAATTTATCGTTTATGTTAGCATAGCATGCATGTATGACACATATAAGAATTATGCTATATGAGTCAAACTATGTATGAGAAGTACTCCCTCCGTTCCAAATTACTTGTTGTTTTGACTTTTATAGATACATTTTTTTTGTTACGTATCTAGACATAAGTATATATCTAGGTGTACAACAAAAAGATTATATCTAGAAAAGTCAAAACAATAAATAATTTGGACGGAGGGAGTAGATGTACTACTTTGCTAACAATAATTTTCAACTGATTGATTACAAGTACTACAATACTATTAATCTGGAAGCTACCTTTATTTGATACCACAAGGAGAAAACGAAACTATTGTTAATTCATTAAACTTATATAATGGTGTTTCTTTGCCAAGGACCAAGGTTAGCTTAAATAGGTAATCAAATGCCCTATATATGCTCAGTTAATGACAAAAATATAAAATTGCACTACATATTTTCTGTGAACGTCTCAAGTATCCAGAATGAAAGGTAGAACAAGAGTGTTACTCTAATGCTACACATCTAATGTGCTACAAATCGATTCTTTTGCTAACATACATAATTCCTTACACATCACCTGATCCATCCCCAGATGTATAAAAAAAACATGCATGTCATATTCCACAACACACAAATATGTGTTTCAAATTTGTTTAAAATTGAAGTTTTGTGAATTCCAACACAACCATACCTCTATTCTTTAACAACCTATTAGTTAAACAAGACTAACAAACTGGAGTACCTTAAAAATGCATGTCATTTGCTATATGTATGATGAATAATAGTACTATGCACAGCTGGATCCTACCATATATTGCAAAAGTTCACATTAAAGGATGCGATGTGAAAAAATGCATGATATAATAATAGATACAGTTAATACTTACTATACATCAATTATAGTGTACATATACAAGCATGATCCTAAATATGTTCACCTTCTTCAAATAGGATCAGTGATGATATCTCACCATATGCTTTTTATTAAATATCTCATTTGAAGATTGTGATGTACATATGTGCAGTACAAAACCCATGATATATAAAAAAAGTTTACTATATGTACATCAATTACAGTAGATATATACAGACATGATCTGAATTATTTCAAGTTAGAGACATGTGGTTAGATTAATTGATGATATCTCACCATATGTCTTATTTTAAGGTGGTCATCAACAGATCGTATCAATCACAGTATATGTAGTTTCAATTGGTACGTATATGCATGTTAAGGACTACTGGTGTGTTGTGTACAAGAGAATATTACACCAATTGTAATATGGCATGCAATGTTGATGGTAAAGAAATAACATCTTATACATATATCTCCCTTATTAATTAACATTGTTCAAATCACTGTCATGGCCAAGAGAAATATATATATCACAGGCAAGACCGCAAGAGTGCCTTTTCACCACGGTTAAAGGTTGTGCCTCTACAGGAGTTCTACTGTGTAACTCGCAGGGGTTGCAATAAGCAGATATGGACAAAATAAACCCATACACTGTCCTTTCATTTTCAACAACCATGCTGTTTAATCTGAATGTTTACCTCAAGATCAAGATGTACTAGCTAGCTCCTGAGTTTATATTAGAACCTCCGATTATTAGGCAGATTGGTACAACGTACAGATTCTTTTAAAAAACTTTTTTCATAAATGTTCCTATAAATTTGTAATATTCAGGCGTTATTTAAGTCAATCTTTCAGTCATTTGAACCTATAGGAAAATAAAATAGACCAGTCTAGCTAGATCGAGTATAATAACATATATGAAGCTAAACGGTTACCAAAAAGTTATACCTCCGATATTTTTGTTTTTCGTCAACCAGATTGTTAATTTGAACTAGATCACACATGTTGATCAAATCTGTTCATACTAACCCTCAGCCACAGTGAGCTTAGAATGTTTTCAGATATTAATAAGGCAAGTACTTCTCCATCGCGGCAAAGAAAAACCAAAGATAGTTTTGAAGCATGATAACTTAGAATGATGTAGTGAAATAGTTTCGGGGTAGCAAACTAGCAATACGCTGTAGATTAAAAGGTATATGCATCCTTACAAACTAAAGTATATGCATCCCAGTAATCGTACCATTGCATCTACAGAAAAAAAAATCACAAACCAATTTTTCTTATCCAAAGTAAACAAGTTATAATATGATGAAGTGCAGAGATAAGCAGAAGGCTGGATCGGAACAATGATGTAGCAGACTATATATAGGTCGCTAAAATAAAATACTCTGCAAATTAAACGTAGGACATCCAATTATATAATTTTTTTCCTGCGTATTCTATAGAAGAAACTAGTTTCAGGCATCAGTTACTGAATTTCTATGTTTATCAAATAATCTAGATTTCAACGCCTATACCAAAATGCATGACCTGGACCTTTCAGTCTCCTGTTTTGATGTAGGATGCAGTTTTCAGTCTCGGCCTAGGCCTATACATGGGGATTCTAATAAGTGTAGCCCGACAGAAGAATGTGAAAGAGGACAGCACGCGAGCAGAAAGGCATCTATCTAAATCAAGCTATATCTCTACATGAGAACAATGAACTATACAAAGGTATACCCATATATATGCATGCATAGCTTGGACCGAGTTTGGACTTAGTCCAGAGGCTACATCTGTATCTGCTGAACACAGCAATGGCAGCAGAAGAAAGAGGGGGCAGGCTGCAGGCACTCCATATATGAGAGGCTTCCATTCCATCTTTTGTGAAGAATGGCTACACACAGCTGCAACCACACAGCCATGGCGTTTCCCTTTTCACCTTCCCAATCCCACACCCCTCTTGCCCTTTCCCCTCTTTCAGTAGACGACCAAAGGCACTTTTCTTTGTAACTGTGAGGTTCAACGCCCATCCCTTCTAAGTTTCCGACCCATCATCCTCCCATTGCAAAAAGAATTGCACCGTACCCATGCCCTACACAAGATTGCTAGTACTAGGTCGTTACGGACATCTAGCCCCAAAGCCGGCTGATGAGCTGACGGGAGAGGCCGGTAGTACGTGGCCTCTCTTGCTCCCACACCCGCGGTCCTGCAGTACTCGCAGGCGGGTGCAGTAAAAAGGGGACAAGGGGATCGAGCGAGCTGCGAGCCCCCTCGATCGAAGCAAACACTACACATCGCACAAGAAGGGGGCAGGAGCTGGCAACACATGCAGGCTGCAGCGGCAGCCATCAGGTTTGTACACCTACACACTGTTCCTACTCCTACAGCAACAGTACGCAGCTAGGTTCGTACGCCGATCGTCGTCCTCCTCTCGCCCCATAAATTCCTGGCAGGCGTACCATGGCGTTATAAGGCCAGTGGCGCGCCATTGTTGTCAATGCCCACTAGCTCTTTACAGATCACTGCCATGGCCATAAAGGGTCTCCCACTCTGCTGCCTGAGCTCCAAGTGTACTGTACATAGGTATACTATGCAGTATGCCGTCGAGGCCCAGACAATACAAACTATAAGTAATTCGAGCCACAGATGGGAGTTACTTCGATCTATGTTCCCCTTCCTTAGCAAGAAAAGGAGCAGTCCTTGTGTTTATTCTTGCTGCGGTAGCCTCTTCAATCCTCAGTAATACATGATACACATAGATCTATAGAAGAAGAACAATACAGTGTGTACTAGCTAGTGCAATAAGTGATGTCCATATCGACGACCTCCCCATAGATATGAGATTATGAGATAGCAGTACCGAATGCGAGGGATTTTAAGATCTCACCTGCAATTTGTTGCTTCTTCAGGCTTGTCGCTGTCGTGAACGCGCGCGCGACGCGATTGATCCTTGAATATCCTCAATCATGCATCCGTGGTGCCTCTCTGCAGTTGCGAGTCAATTTGTTGTCTCTAGAAGATTTATAAGATCACGACAGTAAAGATCCATGCTGCTTCGTCTTCATCGATTATTGCACCGCATGCGGTTCCGCTGATGGATGATATGTATCTTCAAATCTTGACACATGTTAGGAGATGATAGACAGAGATTTGCACACACATGTTATCATATGTAGGGAATTTCCTATATCAAATCGGGGTGCTCATCAGGTACACACGTGCATGAGCGGAATGTAACAGGGCGAGAAAAATTCAGATCACGAGCTAGCAGTGCTCAACAAATGAAGAATATGGCACGGATTTGGGAAAAACACTGATCCATTTTCCTAGTGTTTATCTGTATGATCTTCTCAAACCAACTCATCAAAAAAGTTAAGAGCCAAAAACAAGGAAAACCGTCAAATCCTAGCTCCTATCATCATCAAAAGCTATAATGGATTAATCAAAAGAGAGGTAATAATTAAGGAAAAACAAAAACAAGCTAGCAGAAGAAAGAATTGTTGAACTTTCCTTTGAATTTCCCCCCTTTAATTAGGTCACAGATCGAGATCCAAAGCTGAGCGCGCCTCCCTCTTGGAGGAAGACGATGACGACGGTGACGACGCGGCGGAGGACTCCGCGCCATGACGAGGCAATTCGAGCAGCCTTAGAGTCGGTGCTGACCTTTGCTGCCACCCGGGCATCTGCAGCGACAATGCATTGCCTTGATGGCTAGCCTCGCCGCCGTCTGACTGCGAGCTGTTGTTGTCGAGGTTGACGCCGAAAAGCCTCACGCGCTTGGCGGCAGTCGTCGGGCTCTCGATGACCGGCACCGAGTCAAGAACGACCGGCCGTGACGCGGCGGCGGCGGCCACGCCAGCGGAGCTCGGTTGCAACGTGTAATGCAGTGGCATCGCCGGCGCGCGCAGCGGCTGGAGCGGCGCCTGCGGAGGCATCGTACTCCTGGCCGAGCCGAAAAACAGGAGCTGCCTCCCCACGGTCGGCGCGGGGTAGGTCATGCCGCGGAAGTCGAGGCCCTGCCGGAGGCGGTGGTGCTCGTAGAGCGTGGCGGGCGGCGGGGGCGGCAGGAAGAATCCTCCACCCCCGGCGGCGCCGGCGCCGAAACCCCAGGGGCTGTAGTGGTGGGGGCCGTAGTGATGCGACGCGAGCGGCATCGGCAGCGCGAGGCCGGAGAAGCGGAGCGGGCCGCGGGTGTCGACCCGTCGCTTCCAGTCGATGAAGAGGCGGCGGGGCGCGTCGTCGGCGACGGCGCGGGAGAAGGAGACGGTGTCCCCGGCGACGAGGCGCTTCTCCTTGACGAAGCGGCTCCAGCCCTTGGTCATGACGTAGCTCTGGCTGCTGTTCCAGTAGGAGTAGCGGAAGCGCCACTGCTTGCCGGCGGTGTCCTCGAAGCCGAGGAGGAGGCCCTTCTCGCTGCCCGCCGCATCCAGCGGGAAGTACTTCTCCGCGTACTGCTTCGGGATCACCAGCCGGTTGAGCTTCCCCACGTCGCTCGGCGTGACCACCTTGTCGAACATGTGCTCCTTCTCCACCGCCTCCACGTCCGCCGCGGCGGCGGCGGCGCCGCTCCCGGACGGTCCAGCGCCGTCCCCCGACGCAGAACGGAAGGGGGCGGCGCTGCTGGTCCCCGAGGCCGACGCGGATGCGCTGGTGGAGGCGGACGCGGAAGCAGCCGCCGAAGACGACGACGCGGTCGTGGCGGCCGCGGCCGCCGGCATGAAGGAGATCTCGCGCCGGGGAGAATTGGACGCGTCCTCCTGCTCCTCGTCCGCCTCCTCCTCTCTAGAAAATCGGCCGCTCGCACCAGCGAACTGATCCATAGCCACCAGTAGTCCGGTACCTCAAACCAGTAGCAGCACAATCGCGCTCCACGCTTTGTTCCTCCGGTATTTCTTGTCGCCGCCGCGCGCCGCCTAGTCCTGCTGCTTCCTCCTTCCTTCCACTCGCTGCAAGTGCCTCGTGGCTAGGTTCCGCTGCGACGACAGCAGCTGGAGCCTGCGCCCTGCCCTGCCCTGGAGCTAACAGCTCTGGGATCCTGGGAGCCGGGCAGAGAAGAGACACTGTTTCGCAGAGCGGGCGACGACGCTACTATAGGGCAGCGTGGCCGCGGGGATCGGATCTACCTGTGTATGCGTGTACGCACGCGCTGCTGTTGCTGTTGCTTGCTACGACTCTGGAGCGGAGCGGAGCGGAGGCCCGAGAGGCCGGGGGTGGAAGAGGACGGGAGCTAGCTAGATAGACGGGGAGCGAGGGTGTGGGAGGGAGGAGATCAAAAGAATTAGGCCGCAGGCGTCCGCATTGACGGCTGCACAGCACAGCGCGGCGGGCGAACGGGCGACGCCTTTGGGATGTGGCCAGATGGGATGGGGATGGCGATGGCGACGGCGACGCGGATAGCTAGCTTAGATAGCTTAGATAGATGGTGGTGGTGCTGTTGGCCTGTTGCGTTGCGTTGCTGCTGGAGTGGTGGTGGTGGTGAGGTTAACTCGTGGCTGTGTGGTGACCAAGCTGATGATGAGCTGCCTGCCCGGCCGCGCAGCCGCAGCAGCACACACGCTGCGGCGGGTGTGTGTTCCTTTCGCACGGGTAGGGGAGGGGGGAGGGCGACTGCGCCAAGAAGATTCGTCGAAGGCGACTAGTGGTGTGGTAGACTGGGACTGGGACTGGGAGTAGTAGCTGCTGTGCAGTGGCTACTGTGCTAGTGCAGTGCCGCCGCGCCTTTTGCCTCTCCGCGCAAAGCTTCCCACATTCCGGCCCTCTCCATCGACGGTGCCGCGCGCTGCTGCATGCCAAATACAGGGTTCCACGTACGTACTGCTCACTCGAACCTCCTGAATTTCCTTCTCAGAGTGGTATTTTGTCCAAGCCATTCGAATTCTTAATTTGTTTTCGGTACCCAAAAAATGGTTTTTTGCTCTTGAAATGAAAAAAAAAGAGGAAGCGCGAGAGATGGAGCTGGGGGAGTGGGGTGCACTGTACAGTGCCGTGTGGAGCTACCTTTATAAAGGGATCGGGGAGGGCATGTGGGGCCCACGGATTTTTTGTGCTTGTGCCCCCCGCTAGCTAGCTCCTTCCTGCTGGTGTTGGGCTCATGTGAGCGATCGTCCTTGTCACCAAGTATACGGGCATCAAATGTACCGCACTCCACGCCTGCCTGCTGCTGCCGCCGCCTGCCTGCCCCTCTACCTCCTAGCTAGCTAGCCTGGGCCCAACAAATACAATTTCCATCAAGAGATTTGGAGCGCGGCCACTTGCAGCGTCTCGATGATGTGTATTGAAAAGGATTTGCTGAGTCCGAGTAGAAAACTTTTTGCCGTCCGCCTTTGCGAAATTCTCCAAGCAACGATTAATGCCGAGCTCGCGACAGCATGAGATCGTGACATAAGGGTAGTATGATACCACAGGATAACGATATATGTTGGGGAATTGGGTAAAAACATTTCACCCTCGAAACTTCGGAGAAACCGAGGTTTTGACGAATTCGTGAAAGTGTTCGGAAGTGAGTCAAGGAGAAAAGTTACCTTCATTATTTTTATATGATTCACTAACCCCCTAAGCTCGTACGAAACGATCGCCGAATGATCATTGGGTCGCAGATCTGTCTCTTGTTTCAGAACAGCGGAAACTTAGCAGATTCGGAAAACTATAGCGACGGAAACTTCAGAGATATTTACAGGATCAAAGAACTCCACTTCGGTCTTGACTTCGGAAACTCAATTCGGAGATCTTGATGGTTGGTGACTTTCGCGAATGGAGATTCGAAGGTCGAGGGAAGACTCAGCCAAAGGCGCGGCTTCAAAAGTCCGGGTTTGAAGTGTGAACTAGTGGCCGGCTTGTAAATATGTGAAATTAGCTCCGCAAATCACAGGATGTAAAAGACATTCATGTACATGTTCACACTTGGAATATTCCCTAGACTCGAGGGCAATATCGGAATGTAAAAGTCCCTTCGCCTCCCTATAAAATGGGGCTCGAGGGCACGTGTAAAGGGATTCACGACTTTTGAGATGAGTAAAGACTTTCAGAGATTCTTTGTCTTCGCGCTCATACTCTCTTTCGCGTGTTCATTCTGGAAACTTCCTCCATCCGTGTTCGGGGATCCCTTCCGATTTTTCGGCCCCCCAACAATATATGGGCGTGTCATTTGGATTTTATTGCGCAAATACTACTAACTTGGACTATTCGAACATTTCGTAGCTAGTTTGGCTATCCTTAACTTTAAAAACTATATGGATTCGTAGTTTGTCTCAAAATATACTTCATAATAAACCTCCTATATGGATTTATAGATGCTCCATACTAATTTACCCAACAATAGGTGGCTTTTTTTTTGCATATCCAACTGTCGAATTTATGAATGTTCCAGTGAGGAAAAAGGCACACTGGTGGAAAAATAGCCTTCAGTCCCGGTTGGCAAAGGCTTTATTTCTCTAAGGTCCATCAGAGACTAAATGCCAGAGACAAAAGACCCCCCCTTTGTCACCGGGTGGCCAACCGGGAATAAAGGGGGGCCTTTATTCCCGGGTGGTATTACCACCCGGGAACAAAGGGTGAGGCACGTCAACACCTGCGTCCCGTCCCCCTCCTCTGCCCTCATCCCCCATCTCTCATCCCTCATCCTCCATTATCCATCCTGGAGCTCAAGCTCCAAATCAAGAACACAAAACACTTCACAAATTGTTCGTTCATCACAAATTCATCTTTTCAAAATTATACAAATCAATTCACATAAGATTCACAGCATGCACACAAGTTCAATTTCATCCCATTCACACAAGATTCTCCATCACAATCTGTACATGGATTCGATTTTGCAAACAAAAAAGAACACTCAAGAACAACCCAACATCTGCCCTGCACGCCGTAGAGGACCTCGTACCGGCACTTGTTACCCGACGACGCGCAGTACGACGAGTCGAGCCCGCGGCAGTTAGGGTCGCCACAGGGCACGACGGCGTACGTGGACGATGCGCCGGGGCCGACGGAGGCGCGCCTGGCCGGGAGCCCGCGCGCCGGCGGCCCTGTGCCGGCCCCGTGCCGCGCCGGGAGCCCCGCGCGCCGGCCGCGCCGCGCCGCCACGCGCCTGGCCGGGAGCCCGCGCGCCGGCGGCCCCGTGCCGGCCCCGCGCCGCGTCGACGGGCCCTGTGCCGCGCCGGGAGCCCCGCGCGCCTGGTCGGGAGCCCGCGCGCCGGCGGCCCCGTGCCGCGCCGGGAGCCCCGCGCGCCGGCGGCCCCGTGCCGCGCCGGGAGCCCCGCGCGCCGGCGGCCCCGTGCCGCGTCGGGAGCCCCGCGCGTCGGCCACGCTGGTGGCCCCGCGCCGCGCCGTCTCCGATCCCCTGCACAAGGTGGAAGATATGTGAGGAAGAAGAAGAGAAAGAAAAGAGAGGATGAGAGAAAAGAGAAGACTGCAGATGAGATAAAGGATGAGGAGAGAGAAGGGACGGTGGGTGGCAACAGCTTTTGTCTCGGGTGGTTTCCGCACCCGAGATTAAAGGCTCCTCTTTTGTCTCGGGTGGGAACCCCACCCGGGACCAAATCTTTAATTCAGGGTGGTGTTTCTACCCGAGACTAAAGGAGGACCCTTTAGTCTCGGGTGAAAACTCCACCCGAGACTAAATAGTTGTGCCAATAATTCATGCGACCTAGTCGGTGGATGCGAAGCCTTTATTCTCGGTTGGTAATACCAACCGAGACTAAAGGGTACGGGGCTTTCGCGGGCATTTTAGGCCACGTCGCCCAGAACCCTTTAGTCTCGGTTCCAAAGTTCAACCGGGAATGAAAGGTTGGATCAAAGGTCGTTTTTCCACCAGTGGCATTTCCCTCAAAACACTAAGTATCTTGATTGAAAGGAGTATATATTGGAAAATGATGAGTGAGTGGCAGCTAGGGTCTGAGCGAGCTTAGTTATGCTAGGTGTTTCCTCCTACTTTTTATATAGAGTAAGATACGACGCGTACTCGTGTTAGAGTATAGACGATAGAACAAAGATTTATGTTATGAGATTTTATTCTCTCCAGGTGTGTTTGACTGGATTTATCGGTTCAGTAGATTATATTATTAGTCTTTTTTACCGAAATCAGCAGGGGAAACTCTAAAAAACTATTTCAATTACATTTAATTTTTGCTCTCACAAGAGTCAAAAAAAATATTTCAATTACCTTTGATTTTTGCTCTCACGGGAGTCAAACTCGAGTCTGTTGGTTCTAGTCATGTCATGTGCTATAACCACTATATGCTAGAGTGGTTCAAATCAGTTCACAATCCAGTGTAGAAGCTATTCAATTTCTATTTTGCATGCTGCTCTACTTTCAGATGATTTTCTCTCCACCGCAAATATCACCTTTTTCGTAACTGCGTTAATGCTTTAAGCTCCAACCGTTCAACACAAGTGGGTGTTGTCAACATAAAAAATGAATGGACGGATCGTGTCATCCTAGTACTTGCCCCGTTGCAAATTACTCATCACTGTCGACTTTTGAACACAACATTTGACCTTTCATTTTATTCAAAAAATTTTGTATACATCGTTGCTTGTGACTTACTTTTATCATAAAGATATTTTAAGTATAATTTGACGTTTTGCATATTTGTATTAATTTTTTGAATAAGCGAATGGTCAAATGTTGTAACAAAAATCAACAGTGACAAGAAATTTGGGATGGGGACAGTATGTAGATGATCAAGATGCACAATCACCATCTCACAATGCAAGAAAAAACCGTACCACATATATGTTTTCCCCTATCATGTTAAGACAGTGAAGGTACGGTGGAGCCGTGGAGGCCTCTGTGTTTTGAGAGAGTAAGTCGTCATGGAGATACGTTAACTAGGAAAAGAAATGCATTTGGTATCCCATACGTCGCCTTCTTTCTTTTTTGCCCCTGAAATTTTGTTTTACGTACATCTCAACATCCAACAATCAGGCATGCGTGTCTTGGTGGCGTGGTGGAGCCATCATCTTTCGGTGTTAGGTATAAACCCATCGTGCCAGCGTAGAAGTATGAACAGTGTTCCTTCAAAATCTAGCTTGTTGAGTATTGTAGGCCGGCATCTCGATCGATCCATCAGACAAACCCTAATTGTACACTGCAAAGGCTGGTGGTTCACCCTTTCCCTCCTCAACAATGGGGTCCATTTTAGTGCGCATGCCGTGGCATGGAGAAAGAAAAAAGATGTTGGAGGAATGGGAGGTAAGAGAGCACACATAGGGAAGATAGGGCGGTCTCTTCTCCTCCTGGACCCCCAAGCTCACCTAGAACTTGTGCAGAGAAAAAGATGCCTAGCTAGCTATCTCAACTCAAGACTTAGCAGAGGTTGATAAGGGTAACATGCTGCATGCTTCTCATATGGTGATTCCACCAAATGGTAAGGAAATAAAGCAGCATGTGACTTGAGGTGCCCACTTTACCAGCAACATGCATGGGATCTAATGCTCTAGGCTAAGCTAAAGAACTCCTATGAAGCAGTTATCTTCGATCACATGCTTCCAGTGTACCTTACTATAGTTTGGTATATATTAAGTTAACCAATGGAGTTGGGCCTCCTTTCCATTTCAAATTTTAACAATAACTCAGACATGCGCGTGTTGTCCTTATTAAACTGGCATGGGAATAAGATCCGAGTGACCACTGCTTGGGACAGTTCAAGAATTTCACATGAAAGGACATGACTCTAGCACGCACATAATAAACAAAATAATAAGAGCGTGGCGGCCTCGTCCTCCTCTCCTCTGATCCGGCGGTGGGTGACGCTCTTCTATCTCTCTCTTTCAGATCTGGCGACGAAGCAGAGGCAGCGGCGGGCGGAGGTGGTGGCGGATTGGTGGCCCGGTGGTCGAGGTGCTGGCATCGGCCTCACATCCCTACGGCGGCACATCGGCCTTGACCTCCCTCCCTGTCGCGGCCTCGGTCTCCCTCCCCGGCACAGCTTCGACCTCCCTCCCCGCCGCGGTGGTGATGGCCTGGTGGTGGTGGCAGTGGCTGCGGCCGCGAAGTTGTGGCGGCGCGGCGACGGCCGAGCGAGCAAGGCAGTATTGGCGGAGGTGCGGCATGTGAGATGTTTTTATTTATTTATTTATTTTCCAAAACTCTTTGTCGTGAGCCCCATGGGCTGGCTCTCAGCAAAGAGTTGTTTGCCGTGAAATTGTTTGTCGTGAGCGGCTCACGACAAACACTTTGCTGAGAGAATTTTGACCTTTGTCGTGAGTGTCAGGCTCACGGCATTCTTGTCGCTTCCCGTAGTGCATACACGCAAAATAACACTCAGCGTCTTAAGGTTTTCCTGTAGTATTTGTAGTCCTCCAAAATTTAGGATCGGAGTCGGATCCCAGCATTGTAACCTAGGACTATTTGGACAGTTCTGGCTCTAGATGTCCTGATGTACAGCTTCAAATATATGTGTAGCCCATGTGATACGGTTTACATTTACGTACTTTTCAGCCCGGCCCACATGTCTGATTTATTGCAGTGCAGGGTACTGGACCTTTGTGCATACAGTACACCATGCACATCTGGTGGTCGTAAAGAAAAAGTTAAAAAAAAAATGGCATAGCTTGGCGCACGAAGCGAAGAAACATGAAGCTTTTCCATGCCAGTCCTGTAGACTCAGATGTCGTCAGGAGTGATGATTTGCAGCGTAAGCTAAAGAAGACTAGCTATCTGAATTTAATAAGCACACTGCACACATGCTTCTTGTTACTCCAAATTCCTGCAGCTAGCGCACGGAAGTCGAGGATTGTTTCCGGATCGACAATAAAACAGATCGAGCAAAGTCCTTCAGGACTCGGGAGCATATATATATATATATATATATATATATATATATATATATATATATATATATATATATATATATATATATATATATATATATATATATATATATATATAAAGCTCATGTACAGCAAGCAATCTACACTGCTACATCCTGCTTGACGTACAGAGACTGTCACTATTGGAAAAACGGATTTTTGTACTGGTTCATAACCCTCATTTGTACCGGGTATTAAACCGGTACAAACCGTCCGGTACAAATGAGTGGGCGCATTTGTACACGGTGGGATACCCGGTACAAATGTTATTTCCCGTTCCAGCGTCCGTCCGCCCTGTTCCCATCCTTCTTTTCTTTCTCTCTCTCCTTTTTTCATTTTTCTTTTTCCTCTTGGATCACACAGATTCATACAAATTCACAATCACAGATTCATACAACAAGAATTTATTAAGAATTTCATACAACAAGGTTCACAATCACAGACCGAGCTGGGTTGCATATTTCTAAGTGTTCGGTGGAAAAATTAGCTGGGGACGAGAGATCTACATTTGTACCGGGTTAGGTCACACCCCGATACAAATGTCGGCACATTTATACCAGGGCGTATCCCCATCCGGTACAAATGTGCCATCGCCACATTTGTAACGGGTGGGGATACGCCCCGGTATAAATGTGCCAACATTTGTACCAGGGCTAGCCCCCACCCGGTACAAATATGGCCTCACGGGATGCGTCGGGGGCTCTACCTTCCTACCCGGTACAAATGAAAAAATACCCGGTACAAATGAAAAATTGACCCAGAGACAAATACTCGATTCTCTAGTAGGAGTAGTACGTAGTAGGAATAATTGAATCGAGACCTACAACGTTTCTTCTCAAATACACACCACAATGATTTGGCCATAAAATTCAGTGGGAATAAGCTAGCAACACAAAAGCAGACTGAATCAAACTAGAACGAGACAGAATTGGAAGTTAATTGGCGCGTCCCTGTTGCAGCGGTGGCCGACACATCTCCTGGTCTCGGGTGTGGTGACCAGCGACCGCCCCTAGTCGTTCTTTCGTGGTAGTGGCTCCAGACGGTGATGACTAGTGTGGCTCTGGGCCGCGACCGGCGCCCCCATGGTGGTGCACCTCCCGGATGTGGGTGCTGCAATTGGCTGCCGGTGCGACTCCCAACACGGGGAGGAGGGGAAGGACAGAGGCCAGCCCGTGGTGCGGATCGGAGTTAGAGGGAGAAAGGAAGCATGAGAGGTCGGAGTCTTGGCAAATCTAGATTCATAGTGGTTATTATAGTTTGTTATTATGTATCTAGACACAAGTATATATCTCTAGATGCATAAAAAAAGTGAATCTTGAAATGTCAAACACACCTACAATTTGAAATGGAGGAAGTAACCTTTATTTTTTGGAGTATTTTTCTAATGGTTGAAGAATATTTATTATTCTTCACACATATGTTTCTTAGTTAATTGACCAAGAATTTTATAGTAATCTCCGAGAGGAAACCCAAATCGGTAAACAAGTATCCTCAAATAAAGCTTACACCAATAAAAAACTGTCAGACACACTTGGAAAATTTCTCTCAAGAAATACAGTACCTTAATGATTAGACTAAAAATTCTTGGCTATCTACAAAAATTCTAAATAAGACCAAATAGTGGGACATTCAAAAAAATGAAAATGTAGTCATCAATCCTTGCCCTGTGCATCTTGATAAACTACTACGACATACGGCCATTTCTTTCATGCCATGTGCTTCTTGATAATGACCAGTTGTTTTTGTCCGTATATATACAATGCATGTACCATACCAATACGTTAACTGTCATATTGTAATAAATTCTACTATTCGAGCTTGTGATTTGAAGAGTCAGGATACTGCTAGACTGGCTACCTTCCATTGCAAATTGCATGTATAGTACTAGATATTAGCATGATATTGTTGGCTTGTTGCCCATTTCATATCCTGTTTAAGCTGACTCAGGGCCAGCGAACTGGAGCATCTTTGACAGGTCTCTTATATATGGTCCCCTGCAAGCTGAGATAAACACCCCATAATTCTTAGCAACTCTGATTGAATGTATGGCTAGTGTCTTGCTATCTGACGTGTGGTAGATTTAATTTTAACACTGACGTTAATTGTGCACATATTTATTTATTAACGGCAAGTGACTATATATTGAAGGGAGATCATGTGGGGGTTGTTTCTGCGTACCACATAGGGGGCATGCATGTATACACAGCTCTCCAGAAATCAGATCGACCGATGCAGTTTGTCTTTTGCGTTGTTCAAGATGCACTCTCCGTCTGGGCTAGTTAGCGTGAACCATGCGGCCTGTGTAGAAGAAAAGCCAGTAATAAAATGTTAAGAAACCGTTTTTTTGTCATGCTACTAATAATGGGCTCTAGCTCTAGAGTGAGGATATATGCATAATAGGGTTCGAATCCCATGAACAACAGGGGTAGTTCATCAAAGTACTATATTTCAGACCAGCGTAACGTCCCTACTGCATACAATGTTTTTTAATACAAAAGGGATGGGCAGGTGGATATAGCAACTTCATATAGCTTCATTATTGCATATAGACCGTAATGATCTAGGAAACAATAAACACCAATCACTACTTGGTCATTGTATACTAATCTACAAGATATAAAAAAATAATTATATTTTACCTACATGTAGAGATCGATTATATATGGGGGTTCTTTGACCAATGGCTATTTTTTAGCTCTCCTTTTTAGCCCAAATAGCCCAAAAGAGCCAAACACAGGTGGGCTATTTCAGAGCTATTTGCAACTAACCCACTCTAAAAAATTATCCTCCCAAGAGGTGTTAATTGGAGCTATTTGGAGTGGAGCCCGGATAGCTTATAAAAATAATTATATTTTACCTACATGTATGAGATTATGGGGGCGTTTGAATCCCATGGCGATTTTTTAAATCTCCTCTTTTTAGCCCAAATAGCCCAAAAAGAGACAAACGGGTGGGCTATTTGCAACTAACCTACTTTAAAAAATTATCCTCCCAAGAGGTGCTAATTGAAGCTATTTGGAGTGGAACCAAATACCTTTTTGACTATTTGCATAAACATGCTGCAGGTTCAATTGTGTGTGTGTGTGTGGACCATATGAATGCTATTTTGACGGTATATACCTAGAAATATGGAAATTTGTGGTACATCTAAATTAAAGTTGATTACACAATCGATATTACTTGATTCCCCAATTATTCCTTTGGGGACTGATTAATTGTTTCATTTGAAATTCCAGTAAGAGGCATGCTTTTCTAAAACTTATCCGAAGTTTTTTACTTTTGCAAGGACTCCCCTACTAGTTCTATGGAAACTTGTTGCGACGTTTTTCTATAAGGAAAAGTATAGCTAAAGTTAGTGCATATTTTTAAGAGAAGCACGTTTCGAAGCCCTGCTAGCTTGCATTGACCAGGCTAGGTCGTCAAGCTGATCGAGCGTGATAGCGATTGATCAATTGACTAATTGATCGAGCCACATTTACGTGGGGACAGAACTAAGCTAACGGTTAGTATATATACCTATATCTTAAGCCATTTGTCGCGCACTAAACCAAAGGCAGAGATTCTTCTCTCTTACATATGCTAAGATCGTCTGTCTCGGGATATGTAACGTATACATATAGTAGTACACGCTAGGATACTTAGGCCGTACGATCCTGGTATAACAAAAACTAAATCCTGTCTTAGCAACTAACGTTCATAATTAAATTGCCGTATACGTAGCGATAGAAAGTGAAGTGAAGCACAGGACCACCAAGTCCTGACGCACGGTTTTGCTAGCTAGCAGCTAGTAATTAAAAGCTGAACCGATTACACATAACAATGCTACATCAGATGCGATCAGGACCATGCATGGCAGAGCAGAGAAGAAGATTCAAACAGGCAACGAAATCCAACACATTCATACTAGTATCAGATGTAGGGGTCAGTCATCAGGCGCATCTTAACTGCGTGCAGTTCAGAGAATTAATTTAAGGTTTAACTAAAACTTGAAGATCCTACAACTTTTGGATTTCAACATAGTATATCTACCGTCCAGAACGAACACAAAATATTGATGATAACAAGAACAATACTACTATTGGTTACCTGAGCTGATGATCTGAAAAGAAAAATGCTAGCTCTTCTTTAACAAGATAGACGAAGATACAGTAGTGGCCGTTAGAGTTTCAGACTTTTGGCGCAGAAATACCACCGCGTGCGACCTTGATGTATACAGTAGTAACATGTGACCTGCAGATCGAAACTTGCAAATTCCAGGAGCCCTTTGTGGCCATGTACGACGTATACATGTACGTAGAGACCCGGCCGGTGCAACTTTTGCAGCAGGTAGCCCAAAAGCTTCTCCATGGTGCTGCTGCTGCTGATCGTCAAGAAAGCAATCGAGAAGGCCGGCGTGCGAGCACGCACTCTTAGACGGGACAAACCGGGCGCCTTTGCGCAGACGCGCGCACATACATGCACGCACGCACGCTGCATGGTCATGCTTCAATTCATTGCTTTGTGTGGAGTATACTTCTACTATTACTACTACTCCAGTAGTATCATTTGAACTTTTTGCATGGGAAGAGAGATCTCTGAAGGTTTTCACGTCTTTTTCAGCAGGGAACACATGACTTTAAAGGCCGGAATCATGGCCGGCCGGGCTCCCTTTGCAAGTACGTGCAGGCCGGCCCATTGCTACAGCTCGGCGCTCGTTTGCTGCTCCACCACGCCCACACACACTCGCTCTACCTCTGCTGTCCTGGTCTGGCCTGGGGCGTGCGTGGTCCAAGGAAGAAAGAGGTGTCAGCTAGCTGCTGCGACAGTGAGCAGGGTGCATGGCATGGCACTGCTCACATTCATGCCGTCACGCAGACCCATGCATGCGCTCTGAATTGAAGCAGCTGGGGGCTACCTTTTGGCCAAGATCGTCAGCGGCGGCGTACCTGGGCGCAGCGCACACCATCCATCTATTATCCCCCCCCGAAGGCCACCACACAAAATAAGTTGACGGCGTATATATAAGACTACACAAGACTCTACAAGTGCTGTGAATACGACTGTAAGTGTACTTGCCATTTATACATATAACTGGGCCACGCCGGAGACGAGGTTATCCGACCAGCTACATGCCGGAGTACTAGTAGTACGTGATCAGGAATGCATGCTGTTCGCATTTACTGGCACCCACGGACAGTTGCAGTGATGGCAGCAGGCAGTGCGTGGTGAGCAGCAGGTGCAGGATGGATGCCGCCGCTTGGCATCTTTCGGACCTGCAGGAGGCTTCTAATTCCACACCTGACACATGCATCATGATGTTTAATCTTTTTCCTCGCCCAACTGTAGGGCGTTGTACACGCTACAGCCAACAGGGGAAGCCTCAAGATATGTTAGGGATCGTCGGAGAGGACCAGCTAGCGACTGGAGACTAGCTGCAAGCTATGTTAGCGCGCACATATTGATCGGAGGTGGTGGAGACGGCACGCAATAAGGAGCTGAGGATGTGTTGTGGGCATCCCGGCCGGGCGATGGCGATTGGCGGAAAAGGCAAGCAAAATCTGATGGCGCCCAAAGAGAAGGGCCAGCAGCCTTTGGCCATCATAGAACATGCAAACAAAAGGTGCCTTCTTTTCCTCATCAGAGCGATGACAGGCAGGCGCTTTCCTAGATATCTAGCTGCGCCGGCCAACATGCTGTAAGCATCACATCATCGCATAACTCACGGGAGTAATGGCTAGTACAGTACTAGTACAGTGGCCGTGTTTGGATGCTTTGGCTGGGCTAGAGCAAGAGTAAGTTTTTAGCTCTAACTCTAGCCCCCAAACTTGCTTTAGCCCTTAACGTGTTTGGATCCCTGGGCAAGTTTTACAATAAATACACCATTTTAATTATGTATCACATTTACACCAACTTTTCAGCATGATTTGGTGTGGATTGTAACTGTGTGGCCTCCTTGCGCTCATGATTTGGTGTGGAGCTTGCGAGTTGAGGTCGAAGTCGCCTCCGTCCATGGGCCCAGGCGCGGACGGCGGAGCCCAGGCGCAGACGGCGGTGCCCCGGCGCGGACGGCGGACGGGCGCGGACGGCGGTGCCCCGGCGCGGACGGGCGCGGACGGACGGCGGACGGGCGCAGAGGGCGGTGCACAGGCGCGGACGGTGGGGCACAGGCGCGGACGGCTCCTCCCGGCGCGCGGCGCAGCCCGGCTGCTTGCTCCGCTCGGCGCAGATCCAAGGCGGCGGGCCTGGCGGCGCCCCACGCGAAGGGATAAGGCCGCGATGGGGATCCCGTGTGGGAGGAGTGGAGAGAGATGGGTGGGTCCCACCAGAAGTAGCTCTGATTTGCACCCCTTGGATGGGCAAGTGATTTTGGAAGGGCAAGTTGCATTTAGCCCAAACTAGCCCCTCCTGTTTGGATCCTTTTGGGGCAAGTTGAGCAAAAACTAGCCCAAACTTGCTCTAGCCCAGGGATCCAAACAGGGCCAGTAGTAGTGTGCAAAGGGCCAAGGCAATAATCACTGCTTGGTGTGTAATGCTAGAGCTGCAAATCGCGCAGCGGCGAAAGGATTGTTCGTTGGCGGGCTGCAGCTAGGTAGCTGGTTGCTCGGTGATCCCTTGCTTGGCATCTCTGCATGTGGGATGCGAGCGTACTACCACAAGATCACCAGGGGCAATAAGCCGCTTGTGCCGTCGCGCGTACAGCAACCTACGACTAGAGTACTATATTCTTGGGAGAGAGAACGTCTAGTAGTACCGGCACAAGAACGACGCATACCATAATGTGATTGTTGGCTCGGCGACACCGGCCGGCAGTGTCATGCAGAGATTAATGCATGCATATGCATGCTGTGCTGCATCATCGTGCATGCTATGCTAGCATCTGTACGTAGCGCAGTCCCAATCATCTCGCACGATTTCCATAACAGTTACAATCGATATCATGTGCATTGGGATAAAAAAAATATCCATTGATCATTTTATTAGTGTATTTCTCAGTGTATATTTTTTTCTTGGTGTAAAGTGTTGCTTTAGTTAGACAAGTTTTACTATGAGTTAACACTCTTTATGGAACAAAATTTGAAAGGTAAAACGAATAGTCTTTGTGAGACAGTGGGAGTACGGTGTGTTTTTATCTCTTTCCTCATTATTTAAGCCGTCATATATCATCATTTTTCTTAGTCGGCAAGTTATTTAATAGGGATAGAAACACCATTAAGGCTAGTCTCAGGTCATGACACAGTTGCTAAGATTATAAATTTGAGAATTGTGTCAGTGAAGGGTCATGATGATGAGACTCCTCTCACATTCTATGGCACTTCTCTTCCTCTCTCCTCATAAGATATGATATTTAATGTTCATGACTCTTGTATAACGACCCTCTCCACTAAGACTGATCTAATAATCCATTGGAAGTGCCTTGCAAGAAGTTGTGTGAGATCAGAGGAGAGTAAATGAACCTAGCTACCAGCAGATAGCAAAATGTAGTGTCAGTTAATGATCCAACGTACTACTACCAGCAGCGAACCCGGCCACGTGAGTGTGTGCTGCTCACAAATCGACCTCCAATAGATGGAGCTCGTTCGTACGCACGTTGCCACCGTGAGTTGTTGCCTGCTGTGAGACCGACCGCGAGCCCTGCCGGAAATTGAATTAACCGGCTTGCGCCGCGCCGGCCGTCCGCCGCGCGCGCGCCCACACCGGTAATGCATCATGCGACTCGATGCGCTGCGGCCGCGGCCGTGCCGCCGGCTCTGATGAGCTGCTACTGCTAGTGCTAGGTATGTACCGTACCGTGGCGGCATGCATGCATATATGCCCAGCCCAGATCGATGAGCCACCGCACCGGCCGGCCGGCCAGATCGGAGAGCTCTCGATCGGGATCGTCCTCAGGGCAGGCCCCCGCGCCAGGCAGCTGAACGGCTGCAGGATCTGAAGCGCGTGGGCGGCAGAAAAGAGTAGTAGTACGCGCGATGCATGCATGGGCGCCTCTGGCAGGCAGGGCATGCAGTGAGCAGGCTAGCTAGCTTGCTAGCTCCGGGCGCGCATGGCATCTGGTCTGCACGCGGGCGGGGGAGAGTGGGGAGGGCGGAGGCCCACGTCTCGGTGCTCGGTGCTCGCCACACCGAGTAAGACGACACGCACATGACATGCTGGCCGCCTGTCTCGATCTGATTCTCTCTTCTACTCGATCGATCGGCTACTCTACTCGCGCGCGCCGTCGATCGCTAGCACTCCTGCGCTCATGCCCAGACCAGGTCACGGCCGGCAAGTGCCCCCGAGCCATCGTGTTGATTCGAGGGCGCGCGCGGGACCTTTGTCAGCGCATAATTGGAACCCGTAGTACGTGGTCCAACCTCGTCACCATCAACATCCGCATTCTCGAGATTTGCCTTTGGACGCAAACGAATTATCGAAGCAATGATCAGCCTGTGTACTTGGGATTACACAGTGACTGATCGATGATTGTTTACATTAGCTAAAGACTCAGTGCTAATTAAGCGGTGAAACGGTTGTGATAGCATGGATTATAATGTTAGAAGGTATATATAGTATATTTAACAAAAACATTGGATTTGGGTATATAAAGGGGAGAAAATTAAGAAAAAAGGCAAAAAAAAAAAATCAAATTATTACCCTCAAGTACACGCTACCGACAAGGCGACAACCCCTAAATTATGTTTTGGTTCAATCTGTACCTCCTAAACTTAGCTATTTGATTCAACTTATCCCATAAAATAATTTGTCATTTTTGTTTCTCCATACACACATTGAATTTAATTTGAGACTTTGCAAGATGGTAGTGGACATCATAATCTATATTAGAAAAATATTTTATGAATTGTTCATGATTTGTTTTTATATAAATTTGTATCTCTATGATAAATCTTATTATTAAATATACTACCCTATAAAAATAGTGATGAAAAATTCATGACATATATTTTTTTAACATGTATGTCTGCATCATCTTACCAAAGTTGAACTTAAAACTCTACTCGTGCATGGAGAAACAAAAAAGACAAATTGTGTTAAGGGGTACATTGAACCAAATGTTGATATAGTTTAGGGGATGAACTGAACCAAAAAAATATTTTAGGGAGGTTATCCAGACTTCACTTATATACTTGCGGGGAGTACTTTAGAGTTTTTTTTTCAAAACAAAATGACAAGGCATAGATTGAATTGGAGGAAACAATAATAGAAACATATCTATGCATTTTGGCTCATAATCATCATGCATCAGGAGAATATTATATCCAGATAAGCTAATGTCGTGCATCAAAATGGATATATATTTATGAGTTTGGACAGAAGGACCCCCCTGGCCCCGTCGCCGCTCTGTACCTCACCTTGCCTCGCAGCCGCCAAAGGGGGCAGCCCAAGCCCAACCCCTAGGACGGTGATGGCGGGGCATCTCCATCTGGCCCGGGCTCGAGCCGCGTCTTGGCGGGAGGACGGCTTGAGGTGGTCGTGGCGGTCTCCGGTGCGGATGCGGCTGTCGGCGGTAGCCCCTCCATGGCCGGATCTTGGGTGCAGGGCCTGGGCTTCTGTGGATGTTTCCATGGGTCACCTTCGCCATGGTGCCGGACGGCCTCGCCCAGCTTCTACAACAGCCACCACATCGGAGGACCGGTGGCAACACATGTACTTCCCACTGGGGATCTATCTCGTCCTCCTCTGTGATGTTTATGGCAACCCATGGAGGGTCCTGCCCAAGCTTCATGCAGATGACCATGGTGGCAACATGGGTGCTCTCAATCTGTCCGAAAAGCACATATGTCTCCGCACTCGATTCTCAACAGTGGATCTCTTGTCTTGATTGCCAAAAGTTGTGCAACAAAAGTACCACACCTGGTGCGTGGGGAGGTGCCCTACCTTCGCACAATCTAGCCAAAGCATGAGTTTACCGATTTGGTTGCTGCTAGTTATGCTGCCTGGGTGGCCAGGGGTGCTGTCTGTGATTCTTCATGGTGGTCATATGGTGAGCTATGTGCGGAAAGGCTTTCTTGTTTGCCATTGCGGTGCCATCATCTCTCTTAACGTTGTTTTCCTGATGGGGATGTCACCACGACAACCCTCTACCACCTTACAAAGCTCTCTGGGTGTCCATCTACTTCATCTCCTGCTGTTGGTGGTGGATTTGTAGCGAAAGTGTCGCACCTAGTGCGCGGGGAGGTTCTTGCCTCTACATCAATCCACCACCGAGCCATGTTCGTGAGTGCTTCGTGTTTCTCCCAGTGATTGTCTGATCTTGGACTTGATATGCCCTGAGTGCCTGGCCCCGTCCGTGGCTTGGCGAGTGTCCGTCCTTGGCACCTCTGCTCCGTAGACGTGCTCCTTATTGGTGTTGTCATCCCATCTTATGTCGGGTGGTGCTTCTATTTGTTGATCTACCATTCCCCCTCAAGGCTTCCTCCCCTTGGGCGGCATTGGATGGTGGTAGGCGGTGGAGCCCGGATGTGCGCCTTGGTGTCACCGCCAACTCTTCAAGGGAGATTCCGTGTCTGATGAAGCTTTGGCTTGCGTACCCCTTCACCACCATTAGTCCCCTTTTGGTTGACCGGCCCTCAAAGGAAGGGTATCATCGGATCGACGTAGCTACGAGGGGTGGTGCAAGGGTGCAATGGTCTTTGTTGTAACCAACGAGCATGTCGCTTGATGGAGTCACAATCTGAAGATCGGAAGTAGTCTTTCATCTTGTGTCATAGATGGTCCTAGATCTGTGTCCCTCCTTTCATGGTTGTTGTGTTATTTTTCTTTATTCCTTAAATGTGTCCAATTGTATCCCATGCTTCATGTACTTGTGCATGCACCGTACCTGTGGTTTGCCACATTTAATGAAGAGTTCAGAACGACTTTTTGCCTGTCATAGTCCCCTTCAAAAAATATCTAGAAAAAGGACAAGGGAATTATATGGTTCCAAAATAATTTGCACAATCATTTGAAGATGACGAGATAACAGCAAAAGGTGTCTTAGTTAGCTAACTTTTGCTGATTAATGGGTAGATGGAACTAGAACCGCTGATCCTTAATTTTGCACCGTGTTGGTGCCAGTAGTCTGGGAGAGACTCTCAGTGACACACTACTCCCACATTCCCACGCACTACACCCCACTTGAACCACTACCGCTAGCTAGTCTGCTACTACATGCATCACTATGATAAAGATGAACCACTACTACTAGCTAGTCTAGCTTGTCTGCTACTGCATGCATCACTTCCTCATGCCAACGCAAGAGTTGGCCCTTTCGTGTTGCGAACCGTCTTCTCAGCCGAGGAATGATGCAAAAATACCATGCCACCCTCACAGGAGCCCCTATGTCAGCCTTCTTCTTGCCTCTGATCTCCATGGGCTCGTTCTTGTCATCAGCATTATTATCATCTCCACCATCCTTTTTCCTCTTGTACCGATCGCAGCCACACTTGGAGCACTTGTCAAGGTCTGCATAATCTCCACGGAACAATACACAACTGTTCTTGCATGCATGGATTTTTTCAACCTCTATTCCCAGAGGACAAATTATCTTCTTCGCCACAAAGACAGACTCGGCTATTTGGTTTCCTTCAGGTAGCATGTCTCTAAGCACATCCAATAGATGTTTGAAACTTTTGTTGCTCCAACCATGATCTGCCTTAAGCTGCAGAAGTTTTAGATCACCAGAAAGGTGAGAGTACTTCTGGCAATCAGGATAGAAGGGTTTCTGAAGCGTCCCCTCATCAGAGGTGACTAAATGTGATACAAATACCAGTCCCAGGAGGCTGGTACCACATTTATTACATCAGATGGTTCATTACCGTACAACACGTCGAGGCTGTGGGCATGGGAGCGCCACTGCCACGAGAAGCAACATAAGAACTACAGACCAAACTATGATAGCAACAGCATCTAAGATATCTTCAGAGTCTTGCGCCATGGAAGCTTCCTGTGGAGACCCTGAATCCACAGGCACGGGTTGGGTGTAGGACAGCAACCTACTCGACGTCTTCGGGGACAAAGTCGGGATCCTCCTCTGAAAAACAGTTAATCAAGCAAGGGTGAGTACATACGTACTCAACAAGTTCAACCCCACTCACGGAGGGGCTAATAAGCAGATCATGCACATGATATATCAAGGATCAGGATAAGGTTTATTTTGCAAACACATTCACTCATGCAAGGATTTGTTTTCGAAAAGTTTTTCGCAAACAGTTTTTATAACTCAAGTAACTCAGTTGTTTTGTGAAAACCAATGAGGACTACCGGACTCCCCGTCTGCAGTAGCCCAGGCACACAGCCACACACTTTTCCAGAAATCAACTCACGCCATGGAAATCATCCCAAACCCAAACACTGGCTTTGTGACCACACCGTGACTCGTCCAATACCGTGGACACGGCTATTCGAATAGGTTTTACACTCTGCAGAGGTTGTACATCTTTACCCACAAGTAGGGTACCGCCACACAGACACCTTAGTACCGGCGCGGATCCTATCAAAGCCATTACCCACCTTAGCTAACCCTACGAGCCACCACGGGAGCAACCAAGGGGTTATCTCACATAACCAGGGCGTACCTCACACAGATCGTACCCCTACTCCTTGATCTCCCGCTGCTCACCCGCACTCCTGATGGCAAGTAGATTAACTAGTGGGATTTATGCTAAGCCGTTGCCACATACAACGGTCGAGTGGTAGTACGATAATTGGGTCAGGTGAGATGTCACGCAACCCGGTCCTTAACGACAAGATAGACATCTCCAACACGCTCAACCACAAAGGTACAAGCTCACCCATACTCCTGACACACGCGTCCATCCCGTCTACCCAGTTCTTGACTCATTTTTCCAAAATATCCCATTCCCATTTTTAAAGCCCTCACTCGTTTTAAAGAAATCATTTAGGGCAATCAAAGATCAATCATAGCAATCAAGGGTGGCTATCCTACCGGGTTTTAACAGTAAAACAATATGCAATTTATAAAATGGGTCATAGGGTTGTATTTATAAAACTGGGATCAAAGCATGCATCAAAGGATGAGATTGAACTTGCCGTCTTCGAAGTCCTCGGGGAGTTCCTGCTCGTGGTTCGGGACTCCGGTCTCCTGCTCGCAGTACTCGGCTCCAAGCTCCGGCTCGCGGTACTCTTCCTCGTTTACTCCGTCGGCTACGGCACACACAAGCAAGCATGCAATCAATACAAGCACACAGGTCTTTACCGGCTGAGCTCGAGGAAAAATAAATAAATAGACAATAAGGGAGTAAATATTATTTAGGGGTATATGGCTCGGCGGAAAGTAGATGGAGGGCCGGGGCAAGAGCTGGGATCGATCGGGCGAAAATATGAAATGACGCGTTAAAGGCGTCATTAGGATTAGATAGGGGGCTTAAGGACCTAACTGTAAATAAGTTTAATATGGAAAGGGTTTGGTTATAATATACAAATAGTAAAAGGTTTTGATTAAAGGATACAGGGACCTAGTTGTAAATTATATTATAGAGGCAGGGGTTTAAACATAGATTATCTTATGGGATAGGGGTTTTTTTTGAAAGAAAGAGAGAGAGAGAGGGAGTAGGAGGGGCTCGGGTGGAAAAGAAGAGACAGGGGGGTGTTTTTGCAAAAGGGGACGTCTCCCCCTTCCTTTTCGTTTTCAGACCGAGGAGGGGGGTGTTCGACCGGGCGGCCGGCCGGTGGGGGGGGGGGGGGGAATGCTCGCCGGCGACCTGAGGTACGGCGGTGGCCGGGAGATAGGGGAAAACGGAGAGGGGGCCGAGGGGATCTCAGCCCCGTGCTCACCTTGGGCTGAGGTGGCCGGTGGAGGCGGCTCCTCGGCGGCGGCGGCTGCAGGTAGGGGTGGCTCGGGTGGCGGCGCGGTGGAGTGCAAGGAGGGAGAGAGAGATGGCTGTGGCGGTGCGAGGCGGAGCGGGAAGCGTCGTTGGCCCTTTTATAGCCGCGGAATGGCGGTAACTCGGCCAGGGGATGAGCACGCGGAGCTCGTGCGCCTTCAATGGCGGTTCGGCCCGTGTGGCCGTGGTTGGCCGGCCGGGATTTGCAATGAGGAGTGAAAGCGGCGCTGTGTGATGAGACCCGTCGTGCAGGGGGTGAGCCGGTTGTGGCAGCAGTGGTCGGCGACGCGGAGTGGGTGGCGGCTTGCGGGGGTTGGCACAGGGCGGCGGCGTTAATGCCGCTCGGCGTCCGGTGGTGCGACGGCTCGGTGCTGCGGTGGGATTCGGGCGGAGTTAAGGCGGCTGCGGCGTCTAGCAGCAGCGCGTGGTCACCTCTGGCGCGGCAGTGGTGAGAGGACGGCTCGGGCAGCGGTGCGGGGCCGACGACGCGACGCGTCGTGCAGGCGCGGCGGTGGTGTCCGGCGGTCCGCGGCCGCGGGGTCGGCGACGCGACGTCAGCGGCAGGTGAGCGACGCGGCGTGGGTGAGGGACGCGGCGGCCACGCGGTCTTGTGGCGAAAGACCGGCGCGGCAGCGGCGCATCAGCGTCGTAGCGCGGCAGGGCGGGGCCCGGCGCGGCAGCGGCTGGTGCGGTCGGCGTCCTGGCGCTGTGCGCACGCGTGCGTGCGTCGGGCCGCGCGCGGTGTGGCGGTGTCTGCCGGTGACTCGGCACGGCGAGCAGGGAGGGGGCAGAGGAGGCCGGGACAGCGGCGCGGGGCGCGCCGTGGAGCAGAGGCGTGGGGCCGAGAGCAGGTGCGCGGGGAAGAAGAAAGAGGGAAGGGAAAAAGAGAAAGGAGGGAAAAGAAAAATGAAGGAAAAGGAAAAAAAAGGAAAAGGAAAGGAAAAAGAAAAAGAGAAGGGAGAAAAAGGAAAAGGGAAGGAAAAAGGGAAAGAGAAGGGAGAAAAAGGAAAAGGGAAGGAAAAAGGGAAAGAGAAGGGAGAAAAAGGAAAAGGGAAGGAAAAAGGGAAAGAGGAAAATTGGGAAATTTTTTTTTGGCAAAAACAGGGAAATTAGGGAAATGATTTTTGGTGGGATTTCCGGGTTTTTTGGGTGTCGGCGGAATTTCCGGGACGGCGGTGATGGCGAGGCGGGCCGGTCGGCGGGACCGTGGCTGGTCCGGGATTCCCGGTGCGGTGGCCGACCGCGGTACGACGCGAGTGGTGGCGTGCGGGACTGGTGGTGCCGGCGGGATTTGCATCGTGTGCGCCGGGGAGAGGGGGAAGGAAAAGATGATCGGGGTGATCGAGCTCAGCGGAGAGGTTTTGAAAACGCGCGTGATTTAGAAGGTGATTTATTAGGGGCTAAAAACGCGGGCGTTACAGTTTCTTTGAATCTTCAATGAACTGCTTCAGCCTCGCTAATTCAGAAGGTGTGTACACTCGTTGAAACTCAACATCCCGTAATATTTGATCAACATTGTGCACACATTGCAACACCTCACCATCATCGAAGCCCCTAACTTCTTGATCAATGATATCCTCAGGCATCATCACATTGGGCGGGAATGGTTAATTTTCCTCAAAAACTCCACCTTCATCAAGGTCTTCATCTTGGCCGGTACCATGGTGTCGCACTTCACCTTCATTTAGGCAGCCTGCTTCGAGTTCATTAAGGCCTTCCTCACCATGTTTATTCCAACACGTGTAATTTTTTGTGAAACCACGTGTGACCAAATGATGAAAAATGATTTCCCGTTGTCCGAATTTCTTCTGGTTGAGACAATCTATACAGAGGCAAAGCATTGCTTGAACACCACGGTTTCTCATATCCGCCTCTGCTTGATTTAGAAAACCATTGACCCCCGCTTAAGAAATTCTCCCAATCTTCTTGGGGCTGTCTATACATCCAAGCCCGAGCAGTAGCCGCCATCTGCAATTTTCATACACCAAATGAGCATAATTCATCACACAAAAAAAAACTGATAATTGTTGATGGTGAATTTCTGTCAACCTAGCCACGAGTTTACCTTCGGTGTTGGCATCAATTTTATATCAAGTTCGTTCGTGCATGTCGGTTTTGGAGTTTAATGTTT
Organism: Cenchrus fungigraminus; assembly: GCA_036936925.1. Classification (NCBI taxonomy): domain Eukaryota; kingdom Viridiplantae; phylum Streptophyta; class Magnoliopsida; order Poales; family Poaceae; genus Cenchrus; species Cenchrus fungigraminus. The sequence goes on along the minus strand of CM072772.1, from coordinate 14,313,919 downwards.
ATGCAGGAATTTAGCGTTAAATGCGAGACTTCCGGGTAAAGTTCATGAAGCACCTCGTGAGAAGATCATGAAGCCCGGCACAAGTCAAGCAATGAAGTGAACATGACTCCAAGAAGCCCAAGGACCAACCCGTGAAGGCAGAAAACTCCGAGGATCTAAACAAAAAATGCTGAAGCTTGCACGACAAGGAGCTCTATCCAAACCGCAGAGAAACTGACGTCAAGGGCCCACATGTAGAAGGGAGAACGTTCTAGAAGGCACGGGAAGCATCACCAAGAAAGGAGGCCGCAAAATTGGCCGAAGTGGGCCCAGGCCGGCCCAGCCCATTTCGGGCACCATTCGCCGCCCCCTTTGACCTAGACGACCCCCGGGCTATTTATAGTCCCCCTGCCGAGAGCTACGCATCAACTCATTCGCCATTCGCCACCGAGGAGCAGAGAAGAGAGGGACACCATTCCGGAGAGGAGAGGGTCGAGCTAGTTGTCTAGGGTTTCCCTAGCCGGCGTGGGAACCTTGCAAGGAAGACCACGTCGGAGTTCCAGGAGCTAGGAGCAAGATCAAGGTAGGATCCCGGTGGTGATCTTGTCCATGTATCATTTATCATGTTGAATTATCGAATTGCAATCCGATTTCTAGCGATCAAGTGCTTCTTCTACGACTTTGTCTTCGATTATTTTTTCTAACTTTAAGATCTATTATCGAGATAGATCACATAGGGTGTTATTGTAGCCGTGGTGGCTAGAGGTGCACGCCTGACCTACCAAGAGATTTCATCTTGTCCATTGGACTCGCCCTAGGCTAACCCGCACGAATAGGAGTGCGTTGTGACAGAACGGTGGCTCCAAAAGGCGGGCGTCTTCGGAGTTGGAACGGAAGCCGCGATTTAAAGAAGCTTTTTATGAGATTCGATTTGGTTTATTCATCTTTGCTTGGAACTTCAACAAGAGCTTGATCCAATCTCTATAGATTAGTTTTACCTATCCCTCTCTATCTCTTGCTACCTCCGGTTTTCATTAGATTAGATTAGATTCGTTTTCTTGGTGTTCTTTAGATTAGATGCAAAAGCACCCCCTTTGAAGATCTAAGTGTTCTCGGCTTTAATAGATTGATTCTTGCATCGCACATTTGTTCCACGGATTCGATACCTTGGGTTCACACTTAAGGGAAGAAGGGTCCCTTGACTACGACGAAGGATTTGTTCGCTTGCAATCCAAACGAAGTTTGATACGCATATACACCGTCAACAATAATATAAGAGGATTAGGACATCTGAAGAATTTCAATAAAAGGGGGCAATTAATTTCCACCTTGACGAGGACTTTCTACGAGGCGAGCGCGGCCGAGGAGGAGGATCGGAGCCGGCGTCGCGGCCGCGGCGACAGTGCGGAGGACGGCACCGAGCCCGAGGGGGAGGGGACACGGTGGCGTCTGCTTTGGATGACGTCGCGGTCGACGTCCGCTGGCCCTTTCGCTGTCACGCACGCGGCCGGCCGGCCTGCTGCAGCACCGGCTTTCTGAGGAGAGAGAGCGCAATCCTCAGAGCGCGCGCAGTTGGCGGCGGCGAACAGGGCAGGCCGGTGGGAACTTCTGAGGAGAGAGAGCGAGTGTTGTCGGAACGTGAGTGACCTTCTGAGGAGAGAGAGAGCGAGTGGTGTCGGAAGGAGAAGATAGCGACGCGCAATAACAACACGCGTTTCCAATGTGAGAAAAATGGCAACGCTGGGTGGCAATCAAAGGAGACACGTCTTAAGAAACGAGCGTATCCAATTGGGTCGCCATCAAAGGAGACGCATCCTAACAAACATGCGTCTCTAGTACGAAAGTTATCGGTAACAGACTTTAAAGCCAGTTACCGATACGGCAGTGATCAGTAACGGACTTAAAGAGCCCGTTACCGATAGGGCATTGATCGGTAACGGATTTTACGAGCCCGTTACCGATAGGTTTAACTTTTGTAACGGACTCGCTTTAACGTCCATTACAAAGAATTCATGTAACGGGCGTTTAAGAAGCCCGTTACCAGATCTCCACATTGGTAACGGGCGTTGTGGAGGCAAACCCCGGGGTCGGCAAACAACAACCGCTGCAGATGTGGGTGCATGTAACGGGTGTTAAGGGCCCGTTACAAATGCTGCGTGACCTATTTGAGTTTTTCACATAGTGAAACGCACAGCAAAGCCTTTGCCTTGCGTTTTCCTCGGAAACGCACGGCAAAGGCCGCATGGCAGAGTTTTGCACGATAAAGGGACTTTTTCGTGCGCCTTTGCCGTGCGTCAAGACGGCGCACGACAAAGAAATTACAGAACCAGGAACCACATTTATTTTCTTTGCCGTGTGTCTTCTATGGTGCACGGCAAACGTTTCTGAAAAAGATTAAAAAAAGAAAATCACAAGCTCCGCGCCGCCACCGTTGCCCGCCACCACCACGCCACCGTGGCTGCCATCGCCGGATCCCGTCATCGCGGAGAAGAGGGAGGAGCCGCACCGTGCCTTGCTCTCCTCCGCTCCCTTCTCCCCATCGTCGACGATGACGCCGCCACCACCACCCGCCGTCGCCGATAGACTGTGGTTGCACTGTTTTCTTGGGTGGTTGCTTACCGCTGTTCAGAGGAGAACAACAGTGAGGAATACTACAGCGACTACGATGAGTTTTGAGGCATGCGATCCCCTAGTCAAGTGCCTGTGGAAGCTGAAGACGGAGCTGATCGTCTTAGTTATCGTTGTTCGATGTTAAAGACCTTCGAGTCTACCGCTTGAGTGTAATAAAGATATTGTAATAAAGTTAAACCTTCGTACGTTTTGAATGTTGTATTATGGATATTCACTCATGACGTCTATCATATGTGTGTGAACTTGATCCTGGCGCACATATGAGATGCACTCGGTTTTCCTTGTGTTGGGGAATTGGGTAAAAACCTTACACCCTCGAAACTTCGGAGATGTCGAGACTCTGGCGAATTCTTGAAAGCGGTTGAGAAAGAGCCAAGTAATGTTTCTTCTTTCATGATTTCGGAAGAATTCTCCAATCCGCCACTTTTAGGTGAAATAATCGCCGAAAGAGCACGAGTTCGCGTGTCTATTCATTATTTCAGGATGAAGAAAACTTCGGAGATCATTGCGGATTCGGGAAACTCTGACAAATGGTAGCTTCGGAAATCTCTGCAGGAATCAGGGGAACTCTGCTTCGAGAATGATTTCAGCAACTTGAGTCGGGAGTTTGAGCACCTGGAAACCTTCGTAAATGTGAAATGAAGCCACGAATGAACCGAGTCAAAGGGGCGGTACCAAAAGTCCGGCTTCGAGGTGTGAATGGATGGCAAGCTTGTAAATGTATGAAATTAGCCCCGCAAATCACGGGATGTAAAAGATGTTCATGTACGTGTTCACACCAGGAATATTCTTTAGATTCGAGGGTAATCACGGAATGTAAAAGTCCCTTCGTCTCCCTATAAAAGGGGGCTCAAGGGCACGTGTAAAGGGATTCACAACTTTTGAGGTGAGAACAGACTTTCGGAGATTCCTTCTCTCCGTGCTTTGACATACTTTCGCGTACCCGTTCGAGAGTCTTGCTTCACTCATGTTCGGGGGCCCCTTCCGATTTTCGGACTCCCCAACATTAGCGCCCACCGTGGTTTCAGCCGATAAACAACTCACGATGCCTCCACAAAAGAAGTCCAAGAAGAACACACCCGCTGAGGCTAACCAGGAAGATCATCACATCGAAGAAGACATTGGAAACTCTCTCACTGCAGAACCTTCGCAGATCTCAGACAAGGAAAGGAGAGCGAAACTTGAGGCCCTCCAGAAGGCACGAGCTGAGAAAACTGCGCATACTCTGGAAGCATTTGCTGAAGAAGAAGCTGAAGAAGAAGATGATGAGGCTGTAGACAGACAACTGGAAGTGATGAACCAAAAGCTGCTGATACTTCAGAAAGAGAAAGAAAGATTCGCGAGTCAGCTGGAAGCAAAAAGAAAAGCTTCGGAGAAACTGGAGAAGCTCAACAAGGCAAAAGAACAACTAGAAAAAATGCAAAGAGAAATTGATGAAATGAAAGAGCAAGAGAACAGTTCACTATGGCATGATTCGCCACACCAGAACTCTGGCCAGCACAAAAGAACTCCAAGAGAAAACTTCTTCACGGGCAATGGAATCTCGCCATTCGCAGACCCAGAGTCGCCACTTTCACTAGGGCTACAAACAGCACCATGGCAACCAAAATACAAACCAGTTTCTCTCCCGAAGTACAATGGATATGGGCATTCCAGACAATTCATCATGAGCTATGAAGCAGCTGTAAATTCGGCAGGAGGAGATGATGTTGCACTGGCCAAATCTTTCATTATTGCTTGTGAAGGTCCAGTCCTCAACTGGTATTCCTTGTTGCCTCCACATTCAATCTGCAGCTGGATTGATCTCAAGACGAAATTCATTCAGGCATTTCAAGTGTTTCATGAAACTTCTGCAAAACCATCAGACCTCTTCAATTGCAAGCAAAGAGACAGGGAGCCACTGCAGAGCTTCATGAGAAGATTCATGCAACAAAAGTCCCAAATTCTGGGAACAGATGACAAAACAACAATCCAAGCACTGATCAAAGGTCTGACTCCAGGACCAACAGCTTCACACCTAACCAGAAAAGAACCACAGAGCATTGAGGAACTCTTCGACGAACTAGAACAATACATCAAGTCTAATGAAGATCATCGGAAAAGAGTTGCTGAGCGAAATCAAGCAAGGCAAGTCAATAGAGGAACAGCATGGAGGCCTCAGTTTCAAACTCCACGAAACATCAACAATGTGGAAAACCCTCAGTCCAACGAGGACAGCAGACCAAGCACAAGAGGAGGCTTCTCATCTAGAGGAAGGGGAAAAGGAAGAGGACCTCCGAAAATCCAAAATCATGACACAAGAGATCCATACTTCTACTGCAGATATCATGGGAGAGGTCACAGCACCGAAGCTTGCCCAGAAACTAGAAAGAACATAGCAAGAATTCAGCAAGAGAAAACCATGATGAACATTGCCTCCACAATGCCGAATCAGTTCCATCAAAACTTCTGGCAACCGCATCTCATGGGTCCTCAGCCAGCGCCAATTCCCATTCAGCAATTCCAACAAGCACAATCGTCATGGCAGCCCTCGCAACAGTTTTTCCCTCAATCTCAGGCAATACAAACCATCCAGCAACCACAACCAATTCGTGATATGCTGCCGCCACCACCAGATAATTCAGCGAACCCAGAATCAAGTTCAAGGGGTCACAATCCGAAAGCATTGCCTACTTTCGGAACCATCATGCCTATCACTGGAGGCTCAGCCATGGAGTTCGAAACCAAAAGGCAGAGAAATAACTACTTTAGATCTGTGAACACAGTCATCAACGACGGTCCAGCAGCGCATCCAGAATGGGCCAAAGTGCCCATAACATTCACCGAACAAGACTTTAAACTGAAGTCCACCGACCACAACGACGCCATGGTCATCGAAGTGAACATTGCTGGATGGGTCATCGGAAAATCTTGGTGGACAACGGAAGTTCAACTGATATTCTATTCATGAAAACCTTCGAGAAAATGAATTTGAGCTCACATATGCTGCAGCCACCAGAATACCCATTGTTGGGTTTCAGAGGAAAGCCAATCAAACCAGCGGGAAAGATAGCTCTACCAGTATCTTTCGGAGATCTTGACAATGCCAGAACCGAAACTCTCATTTTTGATGTGGTTGACATGTATCATCCGTATCTCGTGATTTTCGGCAGAGGATTCATTAATAAGTTCGACGCTGTGATAAGGCAACAATTCCTATGCATGAAAATCCCGGCACCAAAAGGAGTCATCACCGTGTTCGGTGATCAGCAAGAGGCCCGAAATATAGAGAAGGGCCATACACCAGGCCAAACCAATGTGCATCACATAAACTCCACCGAAGAGAAGAAAGAGCCATATGTTGAGGCCAAGAGAGATAAAGAAAAAATTGAGATAGCTGCTGATGGCGAAATGAAGAAAGTATACCTAGATGACATGCCAGATAGAGCAGTAGTGATAGGGGCTTGTTGACATTGCTAATGTCATCGACTAGAAATGGATATAAGATCCATCTCTATCGACGGCACCAGAAATGCAAAGGTATATCTTAACATGATGCTAAGTGTATATCAGATGTTGCTTTCAGATTAAACTAAAAGGTGAACTCCGACACGATTCATAGCACAACTCGATATAGGTTGTCAGCCCTGACAGGTGTGCCAGAAAACGCATGGATATGGTACTCTTACATATGCCTTGGATCACTAGAAAAGAAGATATATATATAAACAGGGAATCCGCAAGCGCACAGATATGAATATACCATTGTAGCATTTTAACCAGGAGTAAAACCAGGTATTGTATTTATATTCTACCACAGGGAAAGAAGTCTTTCTAATCCATAATAGCTAATACATGCTCATCTCTCAGTTTTATAATGTAGAGTGGCCAAAATATATTAATTGCTATAAACAGGGGTAAGTCACATAAAGATAAAGATATTGATAGCATTGTTCAAGTCATAACATCATGAGCAGCTAGAAAGTGTCATTATAGCAAGAGAAACATAGCAAAGTCTAGTTAGAGAGGATACTCCTCGGTAACTCTAAACTATATGTCAATGCAAACTATGATTAGTGCAAACATTTAACAATCATGGAAGAAGAACTATTATATCAATGCATGGGGAGACTATCCAGGAGGATCAAGGCCGAAACTTGAAACAATCCAAACAGTATAAGGCTCCACTAGTCCTATACACGGGGGGTGGACTGCGAAGGACTCAATAGTGCTGTCACCACCACGATCTACCACACGACCCGGCATATAGGGTGCAATCGCAGATAAATACAATATAAGCACCATGCTTACACTGTCTTTACCGTTCACCCATGTTAACAAATGATCTAGGTGAGGGCTATACGACTCCATACATGAATATAAAGGCAAATCAACTATGCTAAACATGTAATCATAATAAACACCAAAGCATATAATGTTGAATATACTCATTGATAAGAACATATGTCTGTATAACAAATGTAAGGAACTAGATAAGAACTTACAAGAGCGAAGCTAGATCAGTATCTCGATCAGCCTCTAGACGATCAGGAGCCAAGTAGATGCCTTGCCTCCTCCTAGATCTAGACTAGCTAGCTACTCTGCTATATGGTGTTTCTAGGGTGTAGTATCTCTGACTTGATGACTTGATCTGGTGTATGCAAACTCAGGTTTCTAGATGCCTCTGCTAGGGGGCAGGGGGGCTACTTATATAGCCTTGAGGGGTAGACGTGCGCCGTTTGATCAAACCGACCTAACGAGTGGTTTAGATTGATCCTCATAGGCGGTGGAAGAACCTTCTGGAAGTAGGGCTGAGGTGGCGCCCGGGGGAGGCCGACCGGCCCCACCACCAGGCCGATCGGGCTAGGGTGGGCCCCCCTCAGGGCCCACTTCGGCCAGGTGGTCCGTCGCTTCTTCTAGATGCTTCTTTCTTGGGTGCCAAGTCTCGTTGAGTTCCGGAGCCTTCTGGAGTCTTCTAGATTTGATTCTTTTAGCACTTTTCCCGAATGGTTCCTGGATTTATATAATTTACCAAATCTCCAGAAAAACTGTTAGTGGCACCCTATTCTAAGTTGATATTAACATTTATGCCCTTTTCTCATGTTTAGTTGATTTATAAATATATAGGATAAGATGTGTCAACAAACTCCCCCAAGCTTACCCTTTGCTAGTCCCTAGCAAAGATATGCTTTAGCAGGATCAGGAGTTGCTACAACGCTTTCACACCTCAAAAGTACTATGGTTTTCAAAAACCAATTCTCCTCAACAAGATTGCTCTCTCTTACCTTCAGCCTTTTCATAAATCTTGAGCAAATAAAAGAGAAAACAATCAAGTCAAGCAGTATATCTCAAATTCTTTGATCAGCTATCATCCTGGGGTTTTGCACATTTTTCAGATAAAACTCAGAGATCCTGTGTATGACCTTCTCAAGCATGGAGTCACACTTGGCAAGATATGTATGGATGATAGTGTTGGATGGATGAGGGTGAAAGGTGCTAAGCCTTTTGGCCTAGCTCTTGGACTATATCTCTCTTTCTAAGATTTTTAAGATCTGGGCTTTCCATTCTTGGAGAGGTGGGCTCTACTCGCCCCGGACTTTTGTCCATTTTTCTCTCTCCTTAGAGATGTGGGCTCTACTCGCCCTCGGACACGTGTCCATTATTCATCTCTAAATTTATTTTAGGGAGGTAGGCCCTTCTCGCCTAGTATGACACTTGTCCTTTTCTCTCCCTCTCTCTTCTCACTTTTTCCTCTCTCTTTTTTTTAATGTAGCCCCAGAATCCTTTTTAACATTGAGAGAGATATATCCTAGAGTTGCATGAGCTGTATGGCTTGATGGAAAATGCGTACTTCCATGTCAGAAGCAGCATAAATGGTGGAATGGAATGATCTTGATGTGTATGACAAGCTCTTAAGGATCATAGACACAGGAACTCATCATATAAAATTTCATGATTTTTAAGATAAATCCAGGAATCAAGCTTCTCTAGGAAAATGATCAATAGCAACTCAACTTTTCATGAATCATCTTTCAAAGCCTAGACTCAGATTAAGCATGTACTTGCACAGGTTTTGGGTTTAGAGCAAATTAAGCATTTAAGCTTCAGGAGAATCTAGGTCTGAAAACTAAGCACTTTAAAAGGGATTATGGCGGAGCAACTATTCATCATCTCCAAGCATATATAATCAAGATCATTATTAAAGAGAAAAGCCAACTAGCAGACTCTAGCATTTTATTCAAACTAAGACCTTTAACTAATACTCAAATAACTAGCTAAAAACATAGGATAGTGATACTTATCATGATAACTGGGGGTGCTCTCCCCCAAGCTGGATCTTGAAGTGATTCTTGATTCATCCTTGGAACTTGTTTGCCTTCAGGTCCTTATTAAATTCTCCCTGTAAATATTAGTCTCGCACATACCCGAAGGAACAAATTCTAGGATTATGCTGTGAGCCTTCATGTGATGTGTGGACCTTCATGTGCCCACGTATTTTTTTTGTGAATTTTTATATGCAAAAGGGATGCTAAAACAAAAACATGTGAATGCAATTTTTTTTAATTTATTTTTTTATGCCGCCACAGTACGGAGTACATGGGGCCTTAAAGAATGCAAAAGCAGAAAATATTTTTATGATTTTTTTCAATGCAGGTATAGGGAAATAAACATGCTAATCTAAATATGCAGTGCAGAAAATAAAGATAAATACCGAGTTACCTCTCGGCGAGAGTTTAGAGTACTTACTCCCATGGCGTAGATGTAGTGGCCATTGATTGATCAGTTGATGACGCGGGTAGTGATTGGTCTTCCGAAGGTGTACTTTGATCTTTCTTCCTCCAAACTTGTTTCTTCGGTGGAGACCTTTCTGGAGTAACAGGTTCAGAATACTGGGCTGGTAGAAGCTGAGCGGACTTCTCCTTAATCTCTTCTTCAATGTTCTTGACATCTGTCAACTTTGTGTTCAGCTTGCGTTGTAATTTCTGAAGGCGTCTCCGCGTCTTGTTCTTCTTGGGCTGCTCAGGATCAGTATAAGTATTGAAGTAGTAGCATACCTTTTCAGTTCTGAACTGGAAGAGTTGTGTTCAGGAATGGTCTTCCAAGCACGATAGGAGGATCTTGCTCATCTCCCATGTCTATGACTAAAAAGTCAGTCAGGACATAGTGGTCCTTTATCTTGACAGGTACATCTCGTGCAAATCCTTCCGGGAACCGTTGTGATTGATCCGCCATCTGCAACATTATATATGTGGAATACAAAGGCAGGTCACCATATATTAATTCGTAGGTTACCTTAGACATTAGGTTGGTGCCCGATCCCGTGTCGCAGACAACTCGCTGGAAGTTCCATTGATTGATGGAGCAGTGGATTGATGGAACTCCAGGGTCTTCAAGCTTTGGCAGTAATGGTGAAGGGAACATGTTCTCATTCTCTGATTGAATCGTGTTGATCATCCAAACTTCCTCCACATGCGGTTGAGGTCGATTGTTCTTCTTATTCCTCCTTCTATCTCTTCTCTTCTTCTCGACAACTGGCTCGTGTTCTTGGGGGTAAGGATATCGGGGGTGTGCAGGGGCTTTTAGGATCTTGTTCTTGAAATTGAATCTCTCCTTTCTCCCATTGATGGTGAAGACGATCTTAGCGGCGTCGGCGTAGATGATGGCTTTGGCTGTGGCAAGGAAAGGAAAGGACGTCCCAAAATGATTGGAGCGTTCTCACTTCCCCTAGTCTCGACAACAGCGAAGTCGGCAGCCACGTAGGAGCGTCCTACCCCCAGACATACGTCGTTTAGGATGCCCTCGGGGTAGCATAGTGACAGGTCTGCAAGCTGCAAGCACATGGTTGTATACAATAAAGGTGAACCATTGATTTTCTTATATATTACCTTAGGCATTATGTTGACGCTAGACCCAAAGTCACAAAGTGCATTCTTGAAGGTGTAGGCTCCAATAGTGATGGTGATGATGGGCCTTCCTGGATCTACTCTTTTGGCGGGCATGCCCCAGTCAGTCCATCTTGGGCCTTCTTCTGTCTTACTCGAACACAGATCTGCAGATTCTAATTCTTCCAGCTGGCCCGGAATCTTACCTGGGTTAGCCGTGGGAACAGATGATGCCAGCTGAGAAATCTGAGATTCTAGCATTTTATTAAAGCTATGTTGGTTCTTGATGGCAGAAGAAAAACTTTTCATTTTATTACTAATAGTTTCTAGCATTTTATCATTGGAAGCTAACTTCTTAGACAGATTATCCATAATTCTACCCTGGTTTTGGACTAAGTCTCTTAAAGGTGAGAAATTATTGGAAGAATTATTACCTTGATAATTACCTGAATAGTTACCTGGGTAGTTGGTCCTCTGCTGAGTCCATCCTTGATTCTGCTGGGGACGATATTGGTTGTTATTGTTGATGTAGTTCACGTCCTCCTCCAGCTAAGGGCATTGACTCTCTGAGTGTCCAGTGTTTCCACACTCTTCACAGGTCATGCGAGATTCGAAGAGTTGCATGACTTCCTTCTTCTCAGGGGCTTTGTCTTCAAGCCTCTTCATCAGTAAATCCATTTTGGCAGACAGCATGTCTACCTCCTTGAGCTGGTGCATTCCTCTTTCTTTCTTGCGGGGTTGACGTTCCTCGTTCCAAGCTTGATTGGACACCATCTTTTCCACAAGGTTAGTAGCTTGAGTAAGTGTAAGGGACAGGAAAGCACCTCCAGCTGCAGCATCCATCGTTTCACGGGTGTTGGTAGAGAGCCCGTGGTAGAAGGTCTGCAAGAGCAACCAGTTTTCCATTCCATGATGTGGGCATTCTGAAATGTAGTCTTGAAAGCGCTCCCATGCTTCAAGAACAGATTCCTTGTGTTGCTGCTGGAAACTCGAAATTTTCCCCCATAAGGCATTGGTTTTGCCTATAGGAAAGAACTTTGCCAGAAAGGCAGTAGAACACAATGTCCAAGTTGTAAATTTGTCTTTGTTGGAGTAAAACCATTGCTTCGCTCGCCCCAATAATGAGAATGAGAATAAACGAAGTAGGACTGCATCACTTGGCACATCTTTGATCGTGAAGGTGCTACATATCTCCAAGAAATGTTGAAGGTGTTTGTTGGCATCTTCATGAGCTTTTCCACAAAATTGGCTAGCTTGTACCATGTTGATCAGTGCAGGCTTGAGCTCAAAAGCAGCATTTCCTACAGCGACTGTCGGACCAGTACGAATGTTGTCCGGGGTCGGTGCGGAGTATTCGCGTAGGGACTTGTTTGCCATTACTTCAAACGTGGGTGTTAAGCTTCGCGCTGTTGAATCTCCCAAGGCAGAAGTCGTGGGCTGAGAATCAGGAGACCTGAGCTTTGACCTTGCCTTCCTTAAGATTTTCTCTGGATCTGAAACGAAGTTTTCTGGAAGATTCTTATTCATACATTACCCTGAAATAAGATAGACAAAAGTGGAAAGAACAAGGGTAAGCCTGTTTAAGCAATGATAATTTGGGTTCTCGATACATTTTGTGTGAGAGATGCATGCATGCTATTACTGAAACTTTTTCATCTAGGCTATAGACTTTCTTTCCCCGGCAATGGCGCCAAAAATGCTTGTTGACATTGCTAACGTCATCGACTAGAAACGGATATAAGATCCATCTCTATCGACGGCACCAGAAATGCAAAGGTATATCTTAACATGATGCTAAGTGTATATCAGATGTTGCTTTCAGATTAAACTAAAAGGTGAACTCCGACACGATTCATAGCACAACTCGATATAGGTTGTCAGCCCTGACAGGTGTGCCAGAAAACGCATGGATATGGTACTCTTACATATGCCTTGGATCTCTAGAAAAGAAGATATATATAAACAGGGAATCCGTAAGCGCACAGATATGAATATACCATTGTAGCATTTTAACCAGGAGTAAAACCAGGTATCGTATTTATATTCTACCACAGGGAAAGAAGTCTTTCTAATCCATAATAGCTAATACATGCTCATCTCTCAGTTTTATAATGTAGAGTGGCCAAAATATATCAATTGCTATAAACAGGGGTAAGTCACATAAAGATAAAGATATTGATAGCATTGTTCAAGTCATAACATCATGAGCAGCTAGAAAGTGTCATTATAGCAAGAGAAACATAGCAAAGTCTAGTTAGAGAGGATACTCCTCGGTAACTCTAAACTATATGTCAATGCAAACTATGATTAGTGCAAACATTTAACAATCATGGAAGAAGAACTATTATATCAATGCATGGGGAGACTATCCAGGAGGATCAAGGCCGAAACTTGAAACAATCCAAACAGTATAAGGCTCCACTAGTCCTATACACGGGGGGTGGACTGCGAAGGACTCAATAGTGCTGTCATCACCACGATCTACCACACGACCCGGCATATAGGGTGCAATCGCAGATAAATACAATATAAGCACCACGCTTACACTGTTTATACCGTTCACCCATGTTAACAAAAGATCTAGGTGAGGGCTATACGACTCCATACATGAATATAAAGGCAAATCAACTATGCTAAACATGTAATCATAATAAACACCAAAGCATATAATGTCGAATATAATCATTGATAAGAACATATGTCTGTATAACAAATGTAAGGAACTAGATAAGAACTTACAAGAGCGAAGCTAGATCAGTATCTCGATCAGCCTCTAGACGATCAGGAGCCAAGTAGATGCCTTGCCTCCTCCTAGATCTAGACTAGCTAGCTACTCTGCTATATGGTGTTTCTAGGGCATAGTATCTCTGACTTGATGACTTGATCTGGTGTATGCAAACTCAGGTTTCCAGATGCCTCTGCCAGGGGGCAGGGGGGCTGCTTATATAGCCCTGAGGGGTAGACGTGCGCCGTTTGATCAAACCGACCTAACGAGTGGTTTAGATTGATCCTCATAGGTGGTGGAAGAACCTTCTGGAAGTAGGGCTGAGGTGGCGCCCGGGGGAGGCCGATCGGGCTGGGGTGGGCCCCCCTCGGGGCCCACTTCGGCCAGGTGGTCCGTAGCTTCTTCTAGATGCTTCTTTCTTGGGTGCCAAGTCTCGTTGAGTTCCGGAGCCTTCTGGAGTCTTCTAGATTTGATTCTTTTAGCACTTTTCCCGAATGGTTCCTGGATTTATATAATTTACCAAATCTCCAGAAAAACTGTTAGTGGCACCCTATTCTAAGTTGATATTAACATTTATGTCCTTTTCTCATGTTTAGTTGACTTATAAATATATAGGATAAGATGTGTCAACAGGGCTCATCTCAGCCCCGAAGAAGAGAGAGCTTGTCAAGTTCCTAAACAAGAATAAAGATGTTTTCGCTTGGTCAGCAAAAGATTTGCAAGGTGTTGACCGAGACATTATCGAACATGCCTTGGACACAGATGAGAAAATAACTCCGAAGAAACAGAAACTCAGGAAAATGTCCAAAGAAAAGACCAAAGTAGTAGAGGCTGAAGTGCAGAGGCTTCAGGATGCCAAAGTGATTAGGGAAGTCATGTACCCTGTTTGGCTGGCTAACACTGTCCCGGTAAAGAAGAAGAATGGGAAATGGAGAATGTGTGTGGACTTCACAGATCTGAACAAGGCTTGCAAGAAAGATGATTTTCCGCTTGAAATGGTGGACAAGGTTGCTGATGACGCTGCGAACAGCGAAATGCTTTCACTCCTGGACATGTTCTCAGGATACCACCAAATTAGAGTGCGAAGAGAAGACGAGGAAAAAACAAGTTTCATTACACCTTTCGGAACTTATTGTTTCGTCAGAATGCCAGAGGGCCTGAAGAATGCTGGATGCACTTTCTTAAGAATGATAGCAATAGTGCTACATCCTCAGCTTCAGAGAAATATTCTAGCATATGTCAATGACATAATCGTCAAGAGTGTTCAGAGAAGTGATCACATAGGCGATTTGGCAGAAACCTTCGCGAATCTCAAGGCAGCAAATCTCAAGCTGAATCCCGACAAGTGTGTTTTTGGCATTCACAAGGGAAAGGTCTTGGGCTGCTTGGTTTCGACAAAGGGTATTGAAGCAAATCCCGACAAAATCAAGGCCCTAGTTGAGATGCAAGACCCAATTTCGGTGAAAGATGTACAGAAACTAACAGGGAGAGTGGCCGCCCTTAACAGATTCATTCCCAGAGCTGCAGAGAGAAGCTTGCCTTTCTTCCAAGTTCTCCGAAGTTCCAAGAATTTTCAGTGGTCCGAATCTCAGAAGCAAGCCTTTCAAGAACTCAAAGAATATTTGTCAAACATGACGAAGCTGTGCCCCCCAGAGCCAAGATCTCCACTCCTGCTGTACTTGTCTGCTTCTAATTCAGCCATCAGTGCTGTATTAGTGCAAGAGAAAGAGGAAGAAGGAAAATTGAAACAAATTCCAGTATACTTTGCTTCGGAAGCTCTTTCGGGATCCAAGCTTTTTTACTTTGAATTAGAGAAGATAGCGTATGCTGTCGTTATGGCAGCAAAAAAATTGAGGCACTACTTCGAGGGTGACAGAATAAGAGTTATCACGAATCAACCGCTGAATGATTTGTTTACAAATAAAGAGGCATCAACCTGAATTATCAAGTGGGCTGCTAAACTATCAGAATACACCGTGGATTTCGAAAGAAGAAGTGCAATTAAATCGCAAGTCTTGGCAGATTTTGTCGTGGACTGGACTTCGCCAACTCATAATCCTGGCGAAGATATAGTCACGCCATGGGTGGTGCATTGTGATGGGGCTTGGTGTGACAAAGGTGTCGGCATAGCAACGATCGTAACATCTCCAACTGGAGTTGTGATAAGATATGCAGCCCGACTTGATTTCGCAGATGATGTGCATTCTACGAACAACACAACTGAATACGTGGCTCTACTCCTATCCTTGAGAAAGATGAAAGCTTTGGGACAGCAAACATTCATCATTAAAACAGACTCCAAAGTGATTCAGGAACACATCGAGAAAGAAAGCGAAGCAAGAAATCCGATCTTAGTGAAGTATCTTGAGAAAGTTAGGGAAATGGAGAAGCACTTCAAGGGCTACACAGTACATCATATTTCCAGAAATGACAACAACGAGGCAGACAAGCTTGCGAAAGCAGCAGCACAAAAACAAGCGATACCTCCAGATGTGTTCTTCGAAATCATCAAAGAACCATCCATCAAAGACCTGAAGCCAAAAACTGTGAACAGTATAGAAACTCACGATTGGAGAGCTGAAATCATGGCATATCTGAGGGGCCATTATGAACCACAAGATGAATTGGAGGAAAAAAGGCTAAGGCAAAGGGCAAGGGGCTATGCTGTAGTGGATGGAGAGCTTTACAAGTCTGGAATCACTGAACCATGGCTAAGGTGTATAACCTCCGAAAAGGGTGTAGAACTTCTTAAAGAAATCCATAGTGGATTTTGTGGTGCACACATAGGCACAAGAGCACTAGCGGGCAAAGCAATAAAGCAGGGATTCTTCTGGCCCTCCATAAACTTTGATGTAAAGAAATTGGTTCAGGAATGTGAAGCCCGCCAAAAAACAGCGAATCAGCAAAACCTACCATCTATGCCAGTTCATCTAATTCCACCATCATGGCCTCTGCAAAGGTGGGGAATGGATTTGGTCGGGCCATTGCCGACAGCTCAAGGGAACTGCAAATTCACAGCAGTTGCAGTTGACTATTTCACCAAGTGGGTGGAAGCGAAGGCATTGGCGAATATCACTGCACCAACAGTTCAGAAATTCTTCTGGCAAAACATAATCTGCAGATTTGGAGTCCCAAGAGAGTTAACTGTTGACAAAGGAAAACAGTTCGACTGCTATTCTTTCAAAGAATATTGTAAAACTATGGGCACCCACGTGAAGTACTCTTCAGTCTATCACCCACAGTCCAATGGGGCTGTTGAAAGGGCGAACGCTCTGATTTTTTCGGAAATCAAAAAGTGTCTATATGATCAAAAAAAGGCAAATGGATAGATGAATTGCCGAAAGTCATCTGGTCTCACAATACTACAGTGTCAAGGGCAACAGGCTTCACACCATTTCGCTTGCTATTCGGCGCTGAAGCAATGACACCGGAAGAAATCAGGAATGAAAGTTTGAGAGTTCAAAAAGCAAAAGAAATCAAAGAAGTTGACGTGAAGGTAGAGAAGGACATGATTGAGCTCACAATTCTCGAAGCCTCAGAAAACATTGAGAAATACCAAAAAGAGACTAGGTCGTGGAAAGATAAGAAAGTAGTTAGGAAAAGCATCAAGGACGGTGATTTAGTGTTGAAAAGGAAGAAGAATTGGGAGAATCCCGGAAAACTTCAAGAATCTTGGGAAGGACCCTACATAGCAAAAGAAACTAGCATACCAGGAGCTTTCCGCTTAAAAAACCAAACCGGCGAAGAGCTGCCGCATTCGTGGAATGCAGACAGCCTAAAGAGGTACTACCCTTGAAAACCATGAAAAGTAGTTAGATTTATTATTCAGCATTTCTTTTCGCAAATTTAGATTCCATAAAATTGTAAAAACCTGAACCACGGAACTATAAGTGGTTTCGGGAACAAAAATATTTACTTCTCGTCTTTTCCTTAGAATAAAAAGGACCGTACTCTTTTCCTTGCAAAGGGGGCCCTAAATCAAGGGGCAAGGTTTTTAACGAGGCGGATCCTATGTAAATACTCTTTGTGATATATATGAAAAAAGTTTTCCCCCAAATTATGTGTCTTGCGAAGTTCTATCGTGAGAAAGAAAAGTTTGTGAAAGGCTCCGTTATAGCCTAAGTTCCATCGTGAGAAAGAAAAAGTTCATGAAAAGGCTCCGTTATAGCCTAAGTTCAATCGTGAGAAAGAAAAGTTCGTGAAAGGGTCCGTTATAGCCTAAGTTCAATCGTGAGAAAGAAAAGTTCGTGAAAGGCTCTGTTATAGCCTAAGTCCCATCGTGAGAAAGAAAAAGTTCGTGAAAAGGCTCCATTATAGCCTAAGTTCAATCGTGAGAAAGAAAAGTTTGTGAAAGGCTCCGTTATAGCCTAAGTTCCATCATATGAAAAAAAGTTTGTGAAAGGCTCCGTTATAGCCTAAGTTCCATCGTATGAAAGAAAAGTTTGTGAAAGGCTCCGTGATAGCCGAAATTCCATCGTGTGAGAGAAAAGTTTGTGAAAGGCTCTGTGATAGCCGAAATTCCATCGTGTGAAAGAAAAAGTCGTGAAAGGCTCTGTGATAGCCGAAATTCCATCGTGTGAAAGAAAAGTTTGTGAAAGGCTCTGTGATAGCCAAAATTCCATCGTGTGAAAGAAAAAGTCGTGAAAGGCTCCGTGATAGCCGAAATCCATTTATGTGAAAGAAAAGTTCGCGAAAGGGCTCCTTGATAGCCGAGATTAAAGAAGAGAAAGAAAAGGCTCCTTGATGGCCGAGGGCACCATGAAAAGCCCAGATCCCACCTTAAAGGGATATCCTACCGAAAGGCCTGAGACAACAACAAGTTGTGGCCTAGATCCCACCTTAAAGGGATATCCTACCGAAAGGCCTGAGACAACAACAAGTTGTGGCCTAGATCCCACCTTAAAGGGATATCCTACCAAAAGGCATGAGACAACAACAAGTTGTGGCCTAGATCCCACCTTAAAGGGACATCCTATCAAAAGGGCGGAAACAACTGAAGGTTGTGGCCCGGAAAATCTAAATGTCTTGGCTCAGGATTTTTCGTGTGAAAAATTATGAAGTAGAAGTTAATGTTTTCTCGATTGCAAGAACAAATCAGCATAGTGGCGAACATACATGAAAAACTCTATGAAGCTTTTCAGAAAAATTTCTTCAGTCGAGAATGTTATTCTAAGGGCCAAGGGGCTCAGTTACCTTCGAAAGAATAGCAATCGCACAGTACGGTTGAAGCAACTGAGGGTTGCGATATCAACTTAGGCAAGTTTGCCATATAGACGCAAGTCCACAAAATTCGTGAAACAAATTTTGTCGACTTACACTCCAATGAAACGCAAATCATCACGCGATGAGAGAAAAACAAGAGTAAACAGATAGAGTTACCAGTCTTCGGGAATCCATGAAATATTGCACGAAAACGGCAAGGTGGGAAGGGTGACGTTTTTTCTTAAAAAATGAGTTTATTGCCTTTGTTTCATACAAAATTTCATAAAATCACAGTTACACAGCTTCGAAGAGCTGAGAATTCAAAAAGGAAGTTCAACAATACAGCTTGGCTCACGGCCCATGTTTTCAGTAATGTCACTAGCATAAGCAAAGCTGCAGTCGCCAGTTATGGGACTAAGGGGCTCCGTCTTCACGAAAGATCGCGAACTTGAGGCTTCAGTAGCAAGAGCATAACCGTCGCGTTGAAGGAAAAACCAACTTAGTTGAAAACTACGCATCGAGAAGTATTGACAACATTCAAGCCAAAATTCAGAGAATTCGCATCCAGGATGAGCTTCTTTATACAACCGCCAAGCTTCACCGCTAACTACTTGATCCTGACGATGGATTCGCAAAGGTATCGCATCCTGCACAGGCCCACCTTGCAGGACCTGCGCAGGTTAAAGTTTACAAGACAAGAGTTTAGAAGGAGGGTCGCAACCCACAAATGTACAAGTCGCAGTTTTTTAGCATCAAAATCAACAGTTTGGATAAGTGTCACCTCATCCAACAATATCAACCTTCGGGGAGCTGGTACGACGATCAGAACTTTCCTCTTCTCCACCATCTTGGTCACCGCCGCCGCTGCTGCTGCTGCCGCCACTTCCCTCGCTTCCCGAACTTTCCTCCTCACCATCAGTGTCACCGTCCTCCTCAGACTCAGAAGTAGCTTCACGGATCTCTTCAGCCTTGGCGTGTGTTTCTTTCTGAATCATCTGAAAAAGGAACAAAAAGAATTTGTTAAGTACCAGGAAAAAAGACGTCTATAAGGTGCTATAACTTCAACAAAGTCTAGAAAAATAACCTCCTCAAGCTTGTCACGAGCAATCTTTTTCGCGAATTCTTTCCCGCTCGCAATCCAGAATTCCTTCGCAAATTTGACCTTTACAGCTCGGACATCTTCATTGGGCCGAATAGCTGAAGTACCCGCAGCATCTGGAAATCGCGAGAGTGCCCCACGGAACTTCGGAAGATCGACACAGTCAAAATCATACAGAAGTTTGAGTAGGCTTTCCACAGAAAACAACGCAGCGAAATCGATGGCTCCTGAAATAACACTTGGAAGAGCCTGGAACTCCTTCACCATCCAATCCAGCAAATCAAAAATTTCATCACTTTCAGGAAGTGGACTTGGACGGGTGCCAAATTGTTTTAGAGCTTCCTTGTACTCCTCAAACAAAAGTTTCAAACTTTGTTTAACTTCTTCAATGTCCTGGCTCACAGTTTCGCTTCGTTCAGACAAAGTCTTCTCGAGGTCTAGAATAGTTTGCTCCTTAGTGCTGAGAGTCTTCGCGAGCTCTGTGTTCTTCTTCGAAAGTTCGCTGTTAGCATTACGAAGCTCGCCGATAGTTTTTGTGCTCTTGTCAACTTCTTTGCGAAGATTTTCAATCAACTTTAGGTCATCTTCGCGAGTCTTGTTAAGTTTTTCAAGATCTTTCTGAGAATCGCGAAGAGCAGCTTCAACAAGTCCTTTCTCGTCTTGGCATTTTTTCAAAGAATCTGCCAGTTCAGCGATTCGCTACTCTAGATCTAGACTTTCGAGATTCATCTTTAAGCTTTCCGACAAGTCCCTCCTTTTCGAGGAGCCTTTCGGAGACAACCTTGCCAACAATAGATGTCTTCAAATCGTAAAAATGACTGAACTTAGCAAGCTCCGATGAGGAAAGTTTGCGCACGTTTTCTTCAAAACCTGCGAAAACCAAAACGGAACCAACAACAAAAACCAATAAGGAAGGTAAGAAGATCAACAGAAAATAAAGATGAAAGTAACATACAAACCTTTTTTGTTAAGTGTCTTCGAGGAAGTTTGAATAGCAGGATCAGAAATCGTCAAAGGTTTCTGGAGTGAGGAAGAAGATTGCTTCTCAGCAGCAGAAGTTGTTTTGGTAGGCAAGCGAAGTTTTTTCTTCGAAGCGTCCCCTCCTGTTGCACCCACAAGTTTAGGGGATTTCCACAACACAGAAAACTGAGGACTACCACCATCCACACCAGCCACCTGACCGCTGACACTCAACAGTTCACCTCTAAATGACGTACCGAAGCTTTCATTATAAGCAGCGACAGAAGGAGGAGGGTCTTGTTCTTCGGGAATGTCTTCGCGAGTCTCGATCAAAGAAGGATCCGGAAGTAGACCACCACTTCGACTCACTGTCTGCTCCAAATCTTCAGCAAATTTTGGAGAAGCATCATCATCAGCAGCAAGAGCTTGTGAAGTATCAGCCTCAGCCTCAACAGAAGCAGTAGAGTCACCAAGAGTTCCCTGAGCCTCGGGGACAATGTCTGAAAAAGTTTCAACATCAACAAATTCATTCTCAGAACCTGGAGTATAGGCATGACGAACTCCGAATCTTAATTCACAGCACAAGCAAGAAAAGAAACCTGTTTGGCGAGGCTCATCAATCATCTCGTCATCAGAAAAAGCTGAAGGAACACACTGGACAACAGTAGCAACGACTTTCTTCACATCCTTCTTAGATTTCTTCCTGCCTAACTTCGCAAGACTAGAAGCCGCTTGTATCTCAGCGTCGGAAATATTTTTGGAAGCTTTTCTTTTCCTCTTGCTGGATTCCAAGGACTTAGTCTTTGCCGGGCAAACGGCAGGAGAAGAGGTGTCGCCGGCGCTACTTTTAGCCGTCTCTTTCTTTGAAGCCCTTTTCCTGCGTGCCTTAGGAGGAGCTGCCGAACAAACAGCTACAGCAACAGCTGGAATCTTCTTGTCTACACCAGGCGGGCGAGATCGGAGGGCAGTCTCAGCACCAAGTTCTGAGAACACACGATTCACTCTTTTCTTATGCTTCACGATGTTCTTGTAGGCTTTATACTCATTTAGAGTAGATTCGCCGACCATTTCATTAACCTTCTCTTCAACTTCAAGAATGAAGTCTTCAAGGCTCTGACCATCCTTAAGTCGTAGATTGAATCGTGGAAACGGCACCTTCTGAGAAGCCCAATCCACATTAAGAAAAATAATCTCTGAAGGTTTCCAGCCATCCGATAAGGGCCAAACTTGAGCAGCTACAAATTCTTCAATAGCATCGCGGCCACCAAGAATAGTGCTGGCTAGGAAGAAAGCATTCTCACAGTTATTGAAACCAAGGGCCCGGGCGTTATATGTAGCAGTGGTAATGGCGGTCATTGGGGCCATTGGTGAATATAATGGATAGGCCGGACCAGTGTAGCTGGGAATCTTTGACATATCAACCTTCAAGTAAAACCAATAAGCTCGCCAATCTTTCGGCAAATTGGTCTTGCTGCAAGGAGCAAGCTGAATGCGAGTAATATGCTGAAACGAGTTCTTTCTTCGAGTATTAAAGGTGCAGCAGCCATAGTCAGCTTCATAGTAGTTTCCATCACTGAGCTTCAGGATATCCTTCTCAATAACAAGCTCGAAGAGACGAGCGAAAACATCAGCACTGACAGTACACATGAAAGTCTTCATGATCCAGAAGAACTTCGAGAGCTCTAGAAAAGAGTTAGGCGTTAACTGGTGTATCTTCACGGAGAATTTCTTGAGAATAGCAGGAAGAAGAGTATCACACGGAAATCTAAGACCACAGATGAAGAAATCCCTGAAGACAACAATCTCATCTGCTTCGGGAGAAGGAGTCTCTTCTTCAGAAGGTGGACGACCATCACCAGAAGGAAAGTATCCAGTCTCTTCATATTCTTTAATAAGTTCGGTGGTAACTTTGGACCTCCCGAAGACAAGAGCTGGAGGGTATGAGCCTTTTGAGGAGATCAGCTCATTTAAGTTAACTTCAACATTAGAGAGATCTTCATCACCACCGGATTTGTTTTCAGACCTTATCTCTCCATCTTCGCGACTGTCGGAATCGCGAATGGCTTCGGCAACTGGATCATTTGTACTAGGGGGAGCATTTTCTCCGGTCGGCGGAACACCAGCGGCAGCCAACTACTCGGAAGTCATTGGTCTAGCAGTGCTCTTAATATGAGCCACCTTTTTGGAAGAAAAATAAATGCGAAACGCATATCAACTTACAAGAAACAAAAAATCTACGAAATAGTTGGCTAATGACCGAAAAAAATATAAGAAAGAAGAATAGAATACCTTTAAAAAACCGAAGAAGTCACCGAACTTCGGGCGTCTTAAAAGCCTTGCGCTGCGAATACTACAGAAGTTCGGGGAAAGCGGCGAAACGGTGAAATAAAGTTACTGCGCCAGGCCTCTATTTATAGGGGAAGAAGGGGGTAGTTTCAAGAAGCTGTCTCGAGATGACCGTTGCGCGTTTTAGGGAGGGCGCGTGTACACTCCGACGTTCCGAGGGTGACGTTTTTTACCGAAATTCCGAGAATTATTTGTGGAAACGGATCGTCGGAGTCAACCCGCTTCCCCGAGGGGCTAGTGTTGGGGAATTGGGTAAAAACCTTACACCCTCGAAACTTCGGAGATGTCGAGACTCTGGCGAATTCTTGAAAGCGGTTGAGAAAGAGCCAAGTAACGTTTCTTCTTTCATGATTTCGGAAGAATTCTCCAATCCGCCACTTTTAGGTGAAATAATCGCCGAAAGAGCACGAGTTCGCGTGTCTGTTCATTATTTCAGGATGAAGAAAACTTCGGAGATCATTGTGGATTCGGGAAACTCTGGCGAATGGTAGCTTCGGAAATCTCTGCAGGAATCAGGGGAACTCTGCTTCGAGAATGATTTCAGCAACTTGAGTCGGGAGTTTGAGCACCTAGAAACCTTCGTAAATGTGAAATGAAGCCACGAATGAACCGAGTCAAAGGGGCGGTACCAAAAGTCTGGGTTCGAGGTGTGAATGGATGGCAAGCTTGTAAATGTATGAAATTAGCCCTGCAAATCACAGGATGTAAAAGACGTTCATGTACGTGTTCACACCAGGAATATTCTTTAGATTCGAGGGTAATCTCGGAATGTAAAAGTCCCTTCGTCTCCCTATAAAAGGGGGCTCAAGGGCACATGTAAAGGGATTCACAACTTTTGAGGTGAGAACAGACTTTCGGAGATTCCTTGTCTTCGTGCTTTGACATACTTTCGCGTACCCATTCGAGAGTCTTGCTTCACTCGTGTTCGGGGGCCCCTTCCGATTTTCAGACTCCCCAACACCTTGTAAAATCGGGTGTGACATGGACCGATGGACCAAAATAGTGAGGGAGAGAGAGAGAGAGCCGGCTGGCGAGTCGATGCGGCCGAAGAGGCGGCAGCCGATGAGCATGGTGGCCGGATCCGCCGCCGTACCCCTACAGGGCCCCTCCTCTACGCTGCCGGATCTACGGCCGGGGGAGCGCCGCGGCCTCCAAGGCCGGATCCGGCTGCCGTGCCCGACCGTGCCGCCGGATCTGCATCGGGAGGGAAGGGAGGACAGCCAGCGTAGACAGACTCGAGGGAGGGAGGAAGCCGGTGCGGAGAGGACGCAGGACTGTAGGGGAGGGAGGACGGCGCGGCCAGGAGCTCGGGCCGCCTCCACTGGTGTGGAGGAGACAACGGAGGCCCGCGGTGGTCGGAGCTCAGGCGCGCAAGGAGGGGAGGGCCTGCCGGCGACAGCATCCGGGGTCGACCTTCTCTCCGCCGTGGTCGTGTATCTGGCGGCGGAGGAGGCCCGCGGTGGCCGGAGCGCGGGCACGCAGGGAGGAGAGGGTCGCCGACGATGGCATCCAAGAACGGGGAGAGAGAGGAGGGTGGCGCTGCGGGATCCGGGGGAGAGAGAGCCGCGTGCGGTGGAGGGAGGGAGTGGGAGGGGTCAGGGTCGGGTAGGGTTTGGAGGGCGTGGGGGTGGTTTTTATACGAGGGTGGGGCGGTTGGATGCATCTCGGCCGTCGGTTCCCTCTGCTGATGAGGATCTCTCTTTGTCGTGCGTTTTGAGAGGGGCGCACGACAAAGATTCTTCTTTGCCGTGCGCCACGTGGAAAACGCAAACAATTTGCCGTGCGTTTCTAAAAAAGCGCATGGCAAAGTATTTTTTTTACAATTTTCTAAAATTCATAAAAATTATCCAATAAATTTTAAAAAAATTTATAAAATTAATACAAACTAAGTTATGTTGTCTATTGCTTATAGAAACAAGATTTGAAGTCAAAACTCAATTTGAATGTTGCGTCACCTGCAAATCTAACCATATCTTTCGTAACTCTATGAAACTTCATCGGAGATGTTTCGAGAAACAAGGATCGTACATGAAACAATGTTCAAAACTCATTAAAATTTTTCCTATAACATTCACATATGATATTATGAGATATTGACAGATGTCATAAATTTCAAACTTTATTTGAATTTTTTAGAATTTTTAAATCATTTGGACACACAATCATGGTCGTGTTTCCTAGTCAAGATGTTCATAATTTCTTTTGATCTCATGAAAAAAGGTCTTAAATTGAGCTAAATAACATGAATGTCATTTTTCCACTCATTTTATTGTATTATGTGAAGCACTTGTAGTTCAAATTTGACTTCTTTCAAAAAAATTACTTGAAATGCAATTAATTAGTTAAATATAGCAAATGACCACAAGAATCTACCAAATTTAACATGATGCATCACATGTTGTATGTATAGAGTAGAAAAAGATTTCAAGGTTAGGAGAATTTTTTTTTTGAGGAGCAATAGATTTGGGACTTAAGGAAAAATACTTAAAGGTAAAAAAATACTTTGTCGTGCGCATAAAAGAAATCGCACAACAAACACATTAGTTTGCCGTGCGTCGAGGAAAAGCGCACGGCAAACACATTAGTAACAGGGCACGGCAAAGTATTTTCAACATAATAATACTCCCTCCGTATCGAAATATTTGTCGCTGTTGACTTTTTCTTGCAATTTTGACCATTCGTCTTATTCAAAAAATTATCACAAACATGTAAAATGATAAGTCAAGCTTAAAATACATACAACAATAAACCACATAGCAAACAAAATAAATTGTAATTGCACAATTTTTTGAAAAAGACGAATGGTCAAAGTTGCAGAAAAAATCAATGGCGACAAGTATTTCGATATGGAGGGAGTATTTGGTTTGATGGGTGCGTGGAAGAGGAGAAAAATACTTTGCCGTGCGCGGTGGATAAAACGCAAGGCAAACAAAACATTTGCCGTGTGTTTCTTTCTAGCGCACGGCAAACAAGACCTTTGACGTGCGCTTTATAAAATACGCACGGAAACAAGTTCTTTATCGTGCGCCCGAAATAAAACGCACGGCAAATGTGAGTTTTCCCGTAGTGCATGTGATGATCAATTTCCACTTAATACCATGATATACTTCAGATCTCGGCCGTGCTCTAGAAGAGACCAGAACTATATACGCTGGCCTACGCAAATTAATTTGAATCCCACATACTGCATTGCTGCTTACGTAGTAGTCACCGGTCACCGCAGCAGAACGCCTGCAACTAACGCCTGCGCCAATGGATCGGATTGGCATGTGAGATGGAACCATCCAAGCAGAACACAACAAGTGCATTAAGGCACGCTCTCCAACTGATAACGCAACTCCTCACTCCTCCCTGCTAGGAGAAAGCGGGGCCGGCCGCGCGCGGTCGGGTCGCCGTGGTCTTTGTCTTTGTTGAGAGACAAGTCGCCGGGGTCTTTGTCTTTGTTGAGAGACAAAGTGAGATTCATATGGTCCGGGCTTTGTGTGGCATTACAACAGGAGAGAGAGGAGAGGAGCGCATAAAGCAAACCTCGGTGGGTATCGATCGATCTGGCGCCGGCCGGCCGGCTGGGGACTCTCCCTCCCGGCCGGCCACCGGCGGCCCGCCTGTATTATTGCATGAGACGCGCGTGGGTTACCGGAGGAGAGGAGAGGCGGGAGAGAACCCGAACAAATTCGATCCTCCGCGCCCCGCCGCATGCGGCCGTGCCCCTGTTAGGTGCCGGCCGGGGTCGGTCGTCCCGGCCCCCTCCTCTCGTCCTCCGCTGCACGCGGCAGGCGGCACTGCTCGATTGCCTTCGCCCGGCCGGATAGATGCCGATCTGAACAAACCGTTGAGCTCCTCGCGTCAGGTCGCTTTCCAGGCCGGCCGCGAGCGAGACACCTTGCCTTGCCTTATCTCTCTCAGTCTCTCGCTCTCCCCCGAGACATCCAAGTCGCGGCGGCCACCTAGACGTACGCATGGCATGGGGTTGCGCCCGTGGGTGCCGTACTGGGCAGGCGGCGTGCTCTCGCGCTCGCGGAGGATATCAACGTCCGTGACAACGATCGATGCCCTTATCTCTTCGTTCTCGCCAGCTGCATAGCCCTGACCACGGCCGGGGCGGCGGCGCGCGCTTGCCTGCCCCACTGAACCTAGTCGTGGGTAGCCGAGAACCTGCCGCCCGCCGGTCCCGGCGCGCGGGGAGAAACGAGATGAGGAGTACGTATAGTAGCTGGGGTATGCGTGAACGGGATGGGAGAGCTCTTGGCGACACGTATAAATATAGCAGGCATGGGAGCATACGCTTCCTTGTTTTTGCTTGTCCCCTTTCTTTGGCATCTATAGATTAAACTATACTAGCAGTTATGCCCGTGCGTTGCAACGTGTAAAAATATTGGTTGTCGCACTGTCATCTGTCCCGACCGCATAGTCACACCGTCAACTCTGCACCTCCCAATCTCATAATCATTCCCACCGCGCCCGCGCCACCCCAATCTCGCTTGCCATTTCCGTGCCTCCCAAACCTCACCGTCATCCGTCTGACCTCAGCTTCTCTAGTAGTGTTGTTGTTCTCATTGCGCACGTACCATCCTGACTTTGCATATTGTAATCAGTGTCGTCATCTGCTCACCTCCCCGGTAACTGTTGCGCCCGCGTCACCCCGACCTCAGTCGTAATTGCCCTTACCTCTCGAGCTTTGCCGACGTCTAACCGAATTCTCCTTTCCCGCGTAGTCATTCCCATCGCACACACAACACACTATTATTCGCCTCACAACCTTGCTGACGTCCACCCCGATCGTGTCATCATCCCCGCATCCCCGCCGTCACAGTCATACCCGCGTCACCGATGTTGCTCGCGTCGTCCGCCCCAAACTCACCTTTCTGGGACGTGTCATTATCCCACTGCCCGCATGCCTTGTCTCGTCCACGTCATCCTAATCTCGCCTGCCATTGTCTGTGTCTTCCGAAAATCACTGTCATCAGTCCAACCTCACCTTCCCTGATCGTGCCATTGTGCCCATCACACGCATCACACCCCAATCTCATGCACCGTTATTTGTGCCTTGTAGCCTTATTGTCATCCACCCTGGCCACAACGTCAAACCACCTTCTCGATCGCACCATCGTATCCGCCTTCCCGGCCTCACCGTCACACCCGCGCCTTCTCGACCTCGGCCATGGTCATCCACCTCGACCTCACCTTTTCCAATCTCATAGTTATTCTCACTGCCCGCGCAAACATAAACGGGTCGAGATAATTCTACGTATCCATGGTATATGACACATCAATCGTTAGTGTAATGGTAATTGACTACTAATGTGTGTGATTCATTACGAAAATAGTGAGATTTTTATAAAAAATCAACGACGAGAAGAAACAAAATACTTTAATATTATACAACTATAGATATAACTTTTTCCTTATTCATTTGTATATTTTTGTTCTCTATATCTTTTTACTTTTTTCTCCCATGTATATTTATTTCTCCTTTATTATCTAATTCGTTACAGCCGCATCCCAGTATACCACACGTTCGAGAGCAAGCAATGCATCCAACCTTATCCTTTCCCCCATTCTTTTTTTCCTGCCGCCGCATACCACACTTTGCGAGCAAGCAGCGCCTCGCTCCGGTGGCCAGCTACGCTGCTGGCCTTGCCCGGCCGTGCTACTCCCTTGCTGTCAATCCGTTCTGGCCCAGCCCGATGCCGCGGTGGCCTGCTGCAGCCGGTGGTGACGCCGCCGGATCTTGCCACCAGCTTTGACTTGCACGCGGTGGCCTGTCCCGGCCAGTAGGAGGGAGTCCCCCACCGCCTCATGCTCCGCAAGGTTCGCTTCACTTCCAGGCCAAGGTCTTTGTCGCTGTGCCACCATCCTCACCAGAGCCTCCGGCGGGGTTTGTGGAGGAAGAGCAGGTGCATCGGTGTCCGACCGGAGCTTCTTTTTACATCATGTTTGACTTTGATCTTTTCCAATCGACGATGTCTTCGTTTTCTATTCTAATTGGGACTTCGAGTTCTTCGATTTCGATTTTGATTCGTTCTCTCATGCGTTGCAACGAGAAGGGGATCCGCCATGGCGGACGGGAGAAGATGGATCCGAAGGAGGGAGATGTCCTGTGGGACCCACCTGTCAGGACGGACGAAAATTGAGGGCAGAAACAGTACTTGCTTTAATATTAGGTAGAGATATGCATGGATGATTTGTGCCGGATGTAGTTTAAAATCATTGCACAAAAATACTGCACCCTTCCAAATTATTTGTGTTCATAAGTCAAAAGTATCTAACTTTGTTTCTATAGAGATCCGGCGGCAAGGAATGTAGTCAAAAAATACTTTCATTTAGAGAGGTTAGACTTTGATGCGGATTTGAACAAACTAAATCTAAGTGATGAATAAAGGTGAGTAGTATATATTATTGCAGCGACGCCGAAGGAATGCCGTGTTTTTGTTGCTGATCATATCTCTCTGTAGAGCAGATGAGTTTGTAGCTCAGTGATAGGACACCCTGGGAGAGGTGCCATCCACCCAAGATTCGAACCCTGGGTGATGCACTAAAAATCTCCTCGTTAGCCTAGCTACTAGGGTTTGGAGTTTCTTTTCTGCGACCCAAAGACGAAGTCGTTTGCTTTTAAGGCATGTTCGTCTGGCTTATCAGCCACCAGTCAGCAGTACTTTTCTCTCAGAAAAAATCAGCCACCAGCAATCAGCCAGCAGTACTTTTCTCTCAGAACAAACCAGCACCAGCCACCAGCAACCAGCCAAGCAAACAGGCCGTTAGTGAAAAACAGTTGGGTCACCACTTGCTGACAGATAGCTTTACTTACACTTACCACGGGTCCAGTTCCAATCCTGCCAGGGTAGTAGTTTCATATTTGTCACGGTACCTCGCCTGGACGAGCCAATGGTTTGGCATATGCGCGCGGCAATTATTCATCGCTGTTTACATGTGACCGGACCTGCAAAAACGAAGGAAGTTAGGCCTGGACAGTCAGCAGCGTGGACACTCGATCCAGAACTGACATGATCGCAATATGACAGGAGCTCTATCAGAATCCAAATGCTTACCAACTGCCATGACCTTAGTATGGGCTAGAAGAAGCACGCTCTATACGGCCCAGAAAAGGTACAACCGGAATATATATATATATATATATATATATATATATATATATATATATATATATATATATATATATATATATATATATATATAATCATTTTGCAAAATTATACGACCGTTTCAAAAATTTTCAGTTTTGACAACCAATCGCCGTGGCCCACGGCGGTTTGAGGTCTAACCGCCGTGGGCCACGGCGGTTGTGCAAACGCCGTGACCCACGGCGGTTGCAGGATCCCCACGGCGGCAGGCAGCCGCCTTGCAACCGCCATGGCGCACGGCGGTTGCATGTGGCCAACCGCCGTAGGCCATGGCGGTTGGTTTTTTTTTTAATTTAGCAGAGAAAACACACACATTTGCAATGGTATGTACGGTGCTAGTACTACCCTAACGAAGCACCTTACGTACTGATAACATGCCTTAGGGAATTTGGAAATTTCATTACAACATTACTAATGAATCTAGTTGTACGAGAACTGTCCGGAGAGCATAGAGCCGCCGGAGTGTTGCGACGGCATGTAGTACCCAGGTGGGGGTGGAGGTGGTGAAGGTAGAGGAGACCAATCTTTCTTGTGGCATTCACAAGTGCAGGTCGAACATTTGCAGCACCGGTCTTCTCCTGCGCTAGACGATGGATCTGGAGAAGCCAATGCCTCCGACAGCTCCCGCTTCAGGTTGTAGATAACGACGTTCTTGAGGTAGTCGATGTACTGTTGATAGGGATCAATAGCTGGTGGATCCACCCATTGCGAGAAACCGCAGTTCTCTACTTGGGTGGAGTACTGCAAAAGGCAAGAAAACGTTACCAAACCAAAGAAAGATAATGAACAAATATATGGACATTGCTTACCCATGCATGTGGGCAGTGCCAGAAGCGACGACCGGAGTTGTTCCATCCCTGGTACACTTGCATCACGCAGAACTCACTGTGTGAACACCTAGGCCACAACACCGTTTGCTTCGGTGCGTAGCTTCTAACATCACGCATCGATCTGAAGTCACTCTTGCCTTTTAGTGGGAAATTGGCTTCGAAATCTTCTGATTACTGATGCCACAACTCAGGACCGAAACCGTGTTCATCCCCACTCCACGAAGCCATTGCCTAATGCTGTGAGAAGAAGGCAATGGAGTGAATGGTGCTACATATAGGCAGAAGAAGGAGGGTCGCTGGGTGGTGGGCCCTTCGATCCGTGGGAAGGGAAACGAAGCAGTGACTCGGAGAAAACACACCCTAGTACTAGGGCACTGTCGCTTTGTGGGCCAGTCGATCCGTGGGAGGGGAACGTGTCAGTGACTCGGAGGAAACACAACGACTCTGCATATTACAGTCACTGTAACAAAACACACGTAACGGATAAAACACACTCTAATGCAGTTCGATTAAAGTTCTTAAGGATACAAACCGAGGACCCTAGTTGACGATGTCATGAAATCCGACATTATTTGATACAGTCCGGCTAATACTCTAGGTCTACTGAGTACAACGGGGGTATTTCCCCTTCCTGATGGCATCCGGCCCAGCTGCCTTGGCCCGGTGAGCCCTCTCCCTCTTCCTCTCTCTATCGGCTTCACGGGCCTGGGCCGCTTCACGTTCTCTCATCTCCTGACGATGGCGCATTTCCTTCTGCTCCTCCTTCTTTTTCTCCTCTCTCTTTTCCCACTCAACCATGCAAAACCACCTCTCCCTTGCATCACGGGCTTCTCCCTCGACGTACCTCTTGTCGAAGTCGGACTGCTCGGTATCTAGCCACTGCATGAAATCACAAAGCGGAGGTGGAGTCTTTTTCCAAAGACATGTCAGCAAATATTAAATCACAAATGACAAATGAATAATTGAGAAATGT
Source organism: Cenchrus fungigraminus (assembly GCA_036936925.1). Classification (NCBI taxonomy): domain Eukaryota; kingdom Viridiplantae; phylum Streptophyta; class Magnoliopsida; order Poales; family Poaceae; genus Cenchrus; species Cenchrus fungigraminus. The sequence continues at coordinate 14,282,170 of CM072772.1, read as the reverse complement.
AGTAAGTCTTTACTTTGGCTCTAAGGTTGCGGTCGAATGGCTGGATCGGGTCGTGCGCATAGTTAGCGCACATGAAGAACCTCATCCCGTAGGCGTACCCTAGAACCTTGCACCTAACAAGCTTGCAATTGTCACCGCAGAAGCACATAGGAGTGTCGATCCCCTGTGGCACCTCGACATTGTCCTTCCTCTTCGTGAGGAAGTCCAAGTCCAACTCAGGACCTGAGGAGGCCATTGCAAACCTGCAAAACAAGATTAGAACAATCAGAGCCAAAAAATAATACAACTGAATCGACATAAATTATTAAAAAAAGAATAGAACTATCAGTAGCAAAATAATACAAATAGAAGTTCAATTATTACAATACAGTACCATGCATAAGTTCATACAAGAAATATAGTTCAAATATTACAAATTCCGAAATTAAATGCCCTAACATTACAAGCAACTATGATCATCTGAATCCTGCGTTGGTCCTACGCCCACATCCACGTCCGCGTCCACGTCCGGATGGGGGTTGGGATGGTCCTGAAGTTGCTGATGAGCCCACACTGACCGTAGGTGGTGCGTTGCAAGCATAACTTGTGGCTGTGCACCTCTTGTACGTGTGACCCGTGTTGTGGCACTTGTAGCACATCACTACCGGAGGTCCAGCTTCTGCTTCGTCCATGTTGTTCCTAATCCTCTTCTTCTTCCGTCTTCTAACACCTTGGCACAACTGAGGATCTGGATTTGGTATGTGCACAACATTTTCTTTGGGGTTCTCAGTAAAAGTACCCTGCACGAGGTAGCCCTGAATTATTCGGTTCCAAATGTTCTGAACAGTTTCCTTGGCGTAGTACCATGACACGTACCTATGGTAGCTGAATTGTTGCAGTTCACAGCATACGGCGATCACATGTGAGCAGGGGATGTGTAGTAGCTGCGGCTTCCTGCATGTACATCTGCATATTTGGTTGCCAACTTCAGCAACTTGATGCGTCTTTTCACGCGAAGGGCCTAGGCGCATTTTCCCTTCGCACTCAACCTCATAGCTCCACATAATTTCATTGTCATCAGACTGGTGCAAAGGCTGCGCTGTGACCTTGTGTTTAAGTGTTTTATCCTGAGCCTTGGTCAGATACTCAGTCATTATTGTGCAGTATCTCATTTGAGTGTTCCTTAGAACCTCATCCGCTATCTTGCTCCTTGTGTGAAAGTACAACATTGTATGATACATAAAGAACTCAATGATGCCAACTAGAGGAAGAGGTCTTGCACCGCGGAGCACACAGCTGTATACCTCAGCAAAATTAGTGATCTTTATCCCATGTCTTGCTCCGCCCTCGTCAAACATGAGACACCACTTTTCCTTAGGCTCATTCTGAATCCACTGGCTGAAGGTCTTCACAGCACGCCCTCTTCTGCGCCTGACTTGAGGGCCATCTAATCCCACATCCTCGAGAGAAATTGGCTCCTCTCCAGGTTCGGGATTCACTGGCCTCTTTGCTATCTCCTCTGATGCCTTCTTTGTCAGCTCATCTAATTTCTTCCAGATGGCATCAAACTTCTTCTGCTGAGTCTGCTCACACAACCGCTCAAACAATTTAGATAGGGTCTTGTTCTTGAACTGGCTGTGGAAGTTTGCTTTCATGTGCCTAATGCACCACCTGCTCTTAACATCTGGCCACAATGGAGCTCTGTATTGCTCTGTGCTGCCCTCTTTCATGTCATTGATTGCTTGCAAAATACCTTTGTGCCTATCGTGTATCACACACACATCCTGCACATCCTGGACCACCATGTTCTTCAACCTCTCAAGGAACCAGTACCAACTGTCACCGTTCTCCCCCTCCGCAAATGCAATGGCCAAAGGAAGCAACTGATTGTTACTATCAGCTGCCACAGCTGTCAGGATTGTTCCTTTGTATTTGCCTGTGAGAAAAGTGCCATCTATGCAAATGACCGGTCGACACACTTTGAAAGCCTCAATGCAGGCACCCAATGCCAAGAATGACCGCTGAAGCACAAGCTTGCCTGGTTTCTCCACACAAGGATAGTCCTTGATATCATAGTAGTTGCCAGGATTCATCTGAACTATTGTGTGTAGCAAAGCTAGGCAAATTGTGGTAGGATGCTTCATAAGTACCCCACCTATGCTCCAACACCTTCTTCTTTGCTTGGTATGCCTGGCCGTAACCGATGGTGTACCCAAATTTTTCCTCAATTGCACCGATAATTGCCTTCGGTGCATAATCAGGGCAATTCACTATGTGAAGGTACATGTGGCTTGCAACAAAATCGGCTGAAATGTTTCGGTGCCTTGCATCAATACGATCAAGGGTACAAGTGTGACCTTTCACTTCTTTCACCTGTAAGTAATTATCCCACTTCCCCATATATGCATACACTCGAAAAGAACAATCATCCTTCTTGCAACACACATCATATATCCTAGGAGAGCTCTTGACTACCCTGAACTCCCTGTGTAGAGTCAAGGTGGACCACTGCTTCACTGCATCCTTCAGATGTGCAGTACTGGGGTACATAGCGCCTTCACAAACCTCATTCTCCGTGTACTCCCATGGCACATTCTCACCACTATTAACAGTACACCGGGAGATCGTAGTTCCGCCAATGCAAGGGCACATGATCCTCAGACTCATCATCATCATCATCATAATCATCATCTGAAGAGTCCTCTTCCAATGCACGTTCATCAGCTTCCAACTCTCTCTGATATTGTCTCATCACCTCTGGGTTTACTTCTCCCTCATCAATAACACCAGTGACAACATAACCTCTAGATGGCTGCTCACCCTCAGAATCCCCTTCTTCCTCCTCTTGTTGTTCACCTTCTTCAGCACCTTCCCCTTCTTCACCACCTCCCCCCTCGTCCACATCCTCAGCTTCCTCATGCACTTGACTGCTAGACCCACCCTTCTGATAAACTTGGACAAAGAAAATCACAAGCAAACCAACTCGGCATGCATTTCTGATAAAACTCCTATATCGTGGAGTCCCTTCAAGTGGCACGAGCTCCCAATACACTGGTGCACTTCTGTTGATTAGTGCCATCACCGACAAGCATTGGTGCTCTAAATCTACTGAAAATGCCTTGACCAGCCATTTGGTTATAGCCTCCCAAGTTCTTTCTCCTGCTCTTGTAACATTTTTCTCAATTGAACTATAATTTGACAAGTCAACTCCTTGTGGACCATATATAATTTCTCCAATTCCATAATATAATTTGATTGTGACTGTCTCCGACATGTCTGATTCATAATAAAAAGCAGTAACTGCTATCAAATACTACATCCAGGGACTAAGAAACAAATAGACTTATATCTAAACTAAATTAACAAACTAATCAGTCGCAATCTACACACTTAACAGTAAATATGTTACGTAATATAAACTACAACTACAGATCTATACTCTAGAAATCTATACTCTAGAAATCTATACCATACAGATCTATACACTTAACAGTAAATATGTTACGTAATATAAACTACAACTACAGATCTATACTCCAGAAATCTATACCGTACATAAATCTACAGAAATCTACAGTACACCGAAATAGCAATTTGTGAAATTAGTGAAATCAGTGAAATACCTGCAATGAAGGGAAGAAGCAGCAGAGCTTCACTGCTCCGCACCCTCCACCTCCCCTCTTCTCCTTCTCAACCCTAACACTACAAACAGGACTTCTATAAGACTACAGATCTAAATAAACGCATTGAATCACTAATTACGCTTTCTAAGTATAGGTGCTAAAAGAGTTGAAATCGACGAAATACTTACCAATGAAGCGAAGAACCGGCAGAGCTTCGCTGCTCCGCCCCTCACTCTCTTCTCCTTCCCAACCCTCTCTTTCTTTTTTTCTGAATTTTTATGACATTTCCAGGCTAATTTTCGGCTTTTATAGAGGGCAGGAGACATGCCGCCATACGCCACGGCGGCTGCGAGGCCCCTATCGGCGTGGGCTACGGCGGTTGGTCATGCCGCCGTAGCCCACGGCGAATAGGCCTCAACCGCCGTGGCCCACGGCGGCTGACCTTCACGCCCGTGGGGGCCCGCGGCTGTTGGCCCAACCACCGTGGCCCACGGCGGTTGGACCTCAAACCGCCATGGGCCACGGCAGCCGCCCTGGGCCACGGCGGCCGCCCTGGGCCACGGCGATTGGTTGTCAAAACTGAAAATTTTTGAAACGGTCGTATAATTTTGCAAAATGATTAAAAAAATATAAAAAAAATCGTACAATCGACTAAATTATTGGGCCTAACATGATAATGGACTATCTTGATTATACGAGCAGCACAAGTTGTTGGGCCGTTTCAGTTGTTATTCAAATCTCAATCCGGCTGATTTTGGCCCAGCGTGATTTACTGCTACGTCGAAACAATGGCATGGTTGGTTGCCTCCTCGGCCCGCCGCGGGGAAAGCTGCCGACAGTTGCGAGTGACGTCAAAGGCATTAAGATCTGACGTCAAAAGCCTAGGATGGTCATCGGTTCATCGCCTCATCGGATAAGGTGCCCTACATTTTTCAATCCTCTCCGTCCCCGAATCCTGCCACTGCAGCAGTGGCCAGTGGGCACGCACATCCTCCCGCGGTGTGGCGAACCTCAATATATTCCCGCCGGCGGGCGCGGCTGAGCAGTCACTGCTCAAGATGGCAACGGGTACCCGAAACCTGCTAACCCGACGTGTTTTACCCGATAAGAAGGCGGGTGTGGAATTAATTTTGTACCCGTGGGTATGTTAATGGGCTAAATCCTTTACCCAGCGGGTATGGCGGGTACGGGTGTGGAACTGTAGTACCCATACCCGCATACCCGCGGGTAAGACAAACCCACATCAATTTTAGTCCATGGTGATTTTAGCCCAACATGGCCCATCAATTTGGCCCAGATTCTAATTAATATCCTGGTATATATATTCCCTCAAACCCTAACCCTCTCTCACTTCACTCCCTTTCCTTCCCTGGGGTGGCCGCCGCCGCAACCCGCAAGGCCCGCACGGGCGCAGGCCGCAGGCGCAGGGCAGCACAGGACCGCCGAGGGCCCGAGGCGCCGACCGCACGGGCGCACGGCCGCACCGCAGGACCACGACACGCGAGGGCGCGAGCGCGTGCGTGACCGTCCGCCGTCCGCGAGTCCGCGCCGTGCGGCGTGCCGCTACCGCGTGCGTGACCGGCGTCCCCGAGCGGCCGAGCCTGCGTCCCCGACCCCAGAGCCCAGATCTCCAGTGCCCACGCCACCCGCAGCCTCGTCGCCTCGTCGCCCGTAGCCATGGTGCAGAACTCGGGATTGGGACAAGATGAAAGTCGGTGATGCTCTTCCTCAACCCTAACCTTCCATTGTTGCAGTTGCAGCTCTTCTTCTTGCCCGTTTGCCCTGTTCTGACACCACGCTGTGTCGCCGTCCCCGAAGGGACGCCGTCCTGCGAGCACCGGAGCCTGAAGAGACGAGGAAGAACGCCGCACCGCCTGCCTCGACGCCTGCCCTGCTTCTCCTGCCAGCTCCTGTGGGAGCCAGTGCACCGGTCGCTGCTGCTAAGCCAAAGGGCTTCACTGTTGGTGCGGCAGCCAAGAAAGCAGCGGCAAGGAAGGTAGCAGCTAAAGGTGGCCGGTCTCCTGTGTCTCCGACGAGTACTGCTGCTGCTCAAAAAGTGAGAAATCAGCACCTGAAACGCTCACTTGTGTAAGCAAAGATGATGCCTTTTACTTACGTTCCTTTCATTTATGTTGCTTTCTCTGGATCACTGGATGCTTGCTTTCATTTACTGAAAAAATCACTGTGATCTGTTATCAGAAATATATATGGTTCAGTACATAATTTCACTGCACTAGTAATTGGTCTAAGCATGTATATATGGTTCAGGATATGCAGCTATTTATAAACAAATTTTGAAAGCTTCTGGAGGAACTGAACTATTAATTTTTTTTAACTTAGGCCATATGTGAATATGTCTAGCTGTGAGCTTGTGATCATGTGAAGATAATTTTTTTAGTGCTGCTAGCTTATTCAATCTTAAATAAATGCATGTGATGTGCTTCTACAGACTGGAACTCCTACAAACTTACTGCATAGAATTGAACTATTAATTTTTTTTAACATAGGCCATATGTGAATATGTCTAGCTGTGAGCTTGTGATTGTTTGAAGATAATTTTTTTAGTGCTGGTAGCTTATTCAATCTTAAATAAATGCATGTGATGTGCTTCTAAAGACTGAAGTCCCTAAACAAGATGGATGCAACTGCTGATAGTAATGGGAGCAGCAACCCACAATGTGGAAGCTCAAGTTCAGTACCAATCTCTGGATCACCTCAACTTGAGTCGACCAATGATTCAGTGCCAATTGAGATAGATGATGAAGAAGAGGAAGAGATTATTGCTGGTACTAAGAGGAAGCTCACATCTCCGGTTTGGAATGAGTTCACAAAAGTGCAGATTGGGAGTAGTGAGTATGCAAGATGTAACCATTGCTCGAAGAAACTTTCTGGGGTGTCAAGGAATGGGACTAACCATTTGAAGTGTCATTTGAGGTCTTGTACACTAAAGAGGATCAAGCTTAATGGGCAGACAATGGTACAATCTGGTTTGAGATTTGATAGGACAGATGCAAGCAAAGTTTCAGTGGAGAACTACACTTTTAACCAAGATATAGCTAGGAAAGAACTAGGTGCCATGATAGTTCTTCATGAGTACCCTTTAAGCATGGTTGATCATGTTGGTTTTCGACAATTTGTCGGTGCACTTCAACCACTATTCAAAATTGGGACAAGGAACACAATAAGGTACAAGATCTATGAGCACACATTCTTTCTGAAATCTGTATGAGCCTAGATCAATTTACTAATATTTTCAATTTTATTTCAGATCTGATATTATGGCACTATATGAGCTGGAGAAGAAAAAAGCCATTGCATATATGGCTGGGATTAAGTCAAGGGTGGCCATCACTTCTGATTTGTGGACATCCGACAACCAAAAGAGAGGTTACATGGCCATCACGGCCCATTTTATTGATGAAACTTGGAATCTTAGAAATATTCTTATGAGGTACTAACTTGTTTCTTAGATCTGGTTCAATAGCATGTCAATCAACACTCTTGGAATATTAACTTGCTTGTAACTATTGAATTGTAGGTTCATTTATGTCCCTGCTCCACACACAGCTGAAGTCATTGGTGATGAACTGTATGACAGCTTGGTTCAATGGAATCTTGATGAAAAGATATCAGCAATTACTCTTGACAATTGCAGCACCAATGATGCCATTATCCCTTTGCTTGTGAGGAGTATTGGAAGACATAAGCTCCTGAATGATGGTAAGCTGTTGCATATGCGCTGTTCTGCTCATATTCTCAATCTGGTAGTGAAGGATGGGTTAGAGGTGTTGAAAGATGCAATAGAAAACATCCGTGATAGTGTAGCATATTGGACAGCAACACCAAAAAGGGTTGAAAAGTTTGATGAGATAGCTAAGTTTGTCAAAGTGCAAGCGACAACTAAGATAGTTCTTGACTGTAAGACTAGGTGGAATTCAACTTTCAACATGCTTAGTCATGCATTACCATACAAATCTGCTTTCATTAGGGCAAGCCGTGTAGATAAGCTGTACACTTGCTTGCCATCTGAGGATGAGTGGAAATTTGCTGAGGATGTTGTTGGAAGGCTTAAATTGTTCAATGACATCACTACAATATTTTCTGGGACAGATTATGTAACAGCTAACATATATTTCACTAGAATTGCTAAGGTTAGAAAAGAGATAAGGGAGTGGTCAACTTCTGAAAACCCTTTAGTGCAAGACATGTCAGCCAATATGGTAGCTAAATTTGACAAATATTGGACTGATATTCAAGGGTTCATGGGCATTGCAACTATTCTGGATCCTAGATTTAAGACCACAGGGCTGCTGATTTGTTTTGAGGATTTGCTTGGGACAATTGGTGGAGAGTGTGAGGATAGGGTTCTGGAGGTGAAGACTTTGTTGGCTGATTTGATGCTTGAGTACCGTGAGGAAGATGATGTTGGAAACAATGCCCCTGCAGCACATGCAACAGAACAAAGTGATGATTTCTTATCTTCTATGATGGCTCGTCTTGCTAGTAGAAGGCCAACAACAATGGGATTCAGGACAGAGTTAGATCGCTACTTGGATGAAGAGCTGCTGATGGATACTAATAAGAACTTCAAAGTTTTAGATTGGTGGAAGGTGGCTGGAACTCGGTTCCCAACTCTGAGAAAGATTGCTAGGGACATATTTGCAATTCCTGTTACAACAGTTGCTTCAGAATCAGCCTTTAGCACTGGTGGTAGGGTTTTAAGTGAGCATCGCAGTAGGCTCACTAGCAAGATGTTGGAGGCCCTAATGTGCTCTCAAGATTGGCTTAGAAACAAGTATAAAGGTATATTAAACACTGCTCCTATCCTATGTCTATTAGTTTGCTGTTGATTTCTGTAAATATTTATTGATGTTCATGTACACTAACTCATTTGCTCACTTCTGTTTTGTAGTTGATGAGAAAAACAACCAGGCTGCAACCTTCTGGTCATGTCTTCAGGACATACAAGAAGGACTTCAGGTGATTCACCATTGTTGAGATGCGTTCATTTTCAGCTTCTTTATGAATATGATAATACATAGCTAAGATGTGACTTATTCATCCTTGTAGGAACTTACCATCTGAGAAGGATAAAGAAGTGGCTATGAGATGGACTCATGGCGCCCTTTTGGTCACAGGAGCAACAAGACATGATGCAATTGGATGAAATGCATTATTTTTTTATTGCATTTGTGAACTTGTAACCTGTGTGGTCTCTCCTTAATTAATTCATGTGAACTTGTAATATTTAATTTGTGGTGCAACTGTTGGAACTGATGGCTGAACTTGGAAAGTTGGAAGGCTGGAAGCCTGGAAGGCTGGTGTGGTAGTGGCCTAGTGCTACTTATTAGCTACTGTTATTTTGTAGTTTGTTTGAACTTGGAATCATGAAATGAGGCAATGAGGTACTGAAATTATGAATGCTGCTAGATATATGTTCTGTGTCAAACTGTCAATATATATTGTTGCATTTGAGGCTCAATTCGGGTATATTGTCGGGTACGGGTTACCCGCCGGGTAAGAAATACCCACGCGGGTGCGGGTATGGAACGAAATCCTTACCCGTCTGCGGGTGCGGGCGCGGGTGCGGGTGTGTCCTGGCGGGTGTGGGTGTGGGTGCCTAGTACCCAACGGGTATTTACCCGTTGCCATCCCACTCACTGCGGCAAGGCAAACCACCAGCCGCGCGCGCCCACCGGACGCCAAAGCCAAAAAATTATTGGGGTCCCATTACCAGGAATCCAACCCAACCCAATCCATCGGCGGCCGTTTTAAAGCACCCCGACCCACGATGGAGCGCCGCCCGCGCCCAATCACTTCCTCCCACCTCGCTGTTCCCTTTTCCTTTCCCTGTTTCCCACTCCCCGCGCCCTCTCTCGATCGCAAACTCCTCGCCGTCACCTCGTCTTGTCAGGCGGACAGTCCCGCACCATGATCCTGGTGGCGATCGTGGCGGAGCTGATGGAGGAGTACACGGTGCTGGTGGCGCGGGTGCTGGAGCAGCTGCTCCACGGCGCGCCCTTCCCGCGCCGCATGCGCTTCCTCATGCTCCGGAGCCTCCCGTTCGCCGCGCCCCCGCTCCCACCGCCGCTGCCCGCGCACGCGCTCCACTTCGCCACCCGCGGCTGAAGCTGAAGCCTCGCGCGTGCGGCGCGTCTCCTCGCTCGCTCCGTCGCTCGTCCGTCGGCCACTGTCTGATTCTCCTGCTGCTGCTGGTGGTCAGTTCAACCTTGAAAAAAGGCTAGCTTTGCTGTAGATTTCCTGAAGCGAGAGCACTTTCTGTTCCACTGATCTTTGTAAATTTGTTACGGAGTAGTACTACCTTGTTTGTGGAAATCGTGATTGATGCAGAAGAGATACACGGGTGGTTGTGTTTTTTCCACTTTGGATTGGAGTTTGGATAGCTCGTTGAGCAGTGTAGGAGAGGAGTAGGACTTGGCACTTTAGCTGCTTCAGGATGTGACTAGAGTTCACCCTTTCCCGATGATGACGGTCACCGTCAGGAGCTGCAAGGCGTCTGGATATTTCGGATAGCCACGTGGCGCCGGATTACTTGCCCGGCGTTGGATCACGATCTGACGCCTGGCTGCCGAATCGCCATCGCTGGCAAAGCAGGGGTGTCGTTGAGGCAATCAAACCTCAACGACACGTGTGCGGGGTGTGCGTGTTCACGGGTCAAGCTCCGTTGCTGACTTGCTGGGGCTAATCTAGTTGTCCGACCGTGCTCAAAAGATTCTCGTGAAGGTGTCCTACATGACGAGTTTTCAAGGTTAGTGATTCCTGTGTATAAATACTGTAAATCGCTATTGAACCGCAAAATGTACTAAACTTTCGTGCAAGGCGAAAGTAGAGGGAAAATGGGGCGTCATGTTTAAAGAGGGATTGTATGGGCTAGGTCAGGTCGTCCAGGGATGTCAGATGTGCACGTCCTTGGTACGCACATTTGTTTTACTTGTGTGTTGTGTCCTACTTCTGGAGTCCAGACGTTCATTCCCAGCTGCCAGCTGGCCGGCTACTTCCTTTTCTTTGTTATAATCAAGAGAGAATTCCTCCTACGATACTGGAAGTTACACCAATTCCCTGTGTGACACTCGAAATTGCGTTGTGCCTTACATGACCTAGGTTTTAAAATTTCGTGCCTTTCATAACACTGCCGTCCATTCCATCCAACAGATTCGTTTTTGACTGGTGTTTACCTGTCACATTATTGGTGTTGTGACCAAAATGCCCTTTGCCTATTTGGAACCATTCGGTGGTCAAACCATCCGCACGGGCTCCTCCATCCGCTGGGCCTCTCTCACTGCTCCTCTCTTCTCATCCACAACAGAGACCGATAACCCTAGAGCCGGCGGCGCGCGTGAGGTCGGAGACAGCACCGCGGCGCGCGGAGGGGCGCTGGCGGGCGCGAGCAAGGGAGGGGATCTTGCCGCGGGTGCCGTCACGAGCGCGCGATGCGAGCCGCACGCGCGGGCCGACGCGGGAGGAGCCCTGGCGGCGGGGCTGGCGGGGTCTGGCGCGGGAGGAGCCCCGACGGCGGATGCGGCGAGCCGGCGCGGGCGGAGCCCCGGCGGCGGATGCGAGCCGCACGCGCGGGCCGGCAGGGGTGCGGCGGAGTCTGGCGCGGGAGGAACCCTGGCGGCGGGGTCTGGCGCGGGAGGAGGAGCCCCGGCGCAGGGGAGGCCCTGCGGCGAGCGCCGGCGCGGGAGGAGCCCAGACGGCGGGTTTGAGATTTTTTTTTGAGCACGACGGCGGGTTTGAGCTCGGGATGTAGCAGGCAGACTATTGCAAATAATTGGCTTCCAAAAGGGGTATTTTGCTCTTTTCATCATCGAATGTAACAGTGTTACTACTGAAACTAATGGCAGTGTCATAGGAGGCACAAAACTTAGAGCCGGTGTCACACAAGGCACAACGAATTATTGAGTGTCACACAGGGAATGGGTGTAACTTCTAGTGTCATAGGAGGAATTCTCTCTATAATCAACCCCACACCACAGAGATCGGCCTGGGTATCACTACAGTTCGCCACCAGGAAAGCAATGGCAACTTTACTCCCTATACAATTATGCATTACGGGCCCGTGCTAGGGGCAAAGTTTTTTTTTTTGACCTTATGCCCCGAAATTTTTTTTATATTTTTTTATTCCAATTTGCAAATTTATACTACCATTTTGAAATTTATCAAAACTATACACCAACCGTCGTGGGCCACGGTGGTAGCGAGGTAAGCGCCGTGGCGTACGGCTGTTAGTCTCAGCCGCCGCACGCCACGGTGCTTACCTTGCTACCGTCGTGGCCCACGGCGATTTGTGGGCTTCCACGGCGGTTAGGGGGCCTTCACGGCGGATAGAGCTAACCGCCGTGGGCCACGGCGGCTGGGCCAAAACGCCGTGGACCACGGCGGTTAGGCTCATTTTATTTTTTTAACTTTATTAATAAATCTAGTAGGAAAGTTAAAAACGGGAAATTAAGGAATGCTGGTTCGATTATTACAACATAATGACAATAGGATCCAGTTCAAATATTACAGCACTGCAGGAAAGACTACAACATCATACAAAATGACAAACTTCAACCATTCTTGCGATGTGACGACGAGGGTTTATCTTTCTTGGTAGCTTTTTTAGCTGGTGGATTAGCAACACACGGGTCTGCTGGTGGAGCATAAAGACCACCCGGAGCATAAAGACCACCCCAAGGAGGTTCCTCTCCTCTTACAATGGCATCTGCAGTTTTTCTTTGCAAATAATGATGCATGTCTGGTGGAGTATAAAGAGCATCCCAAGGAGATTCCTCTACTCTTGCAATGGCATCTGCAGTTTTTTCTTCATATATCGAAGCATGCCTCTTTCGAACGTGCTCATTTTCTTCGGATCAGGTGCCGCATTTGTGTTTTCCCCCTGTGGTGTGAGGAATCACGATCACCACCACTATTATCATCCTCACCCCCTCCGCCAGCAGCAGTAGACATCTCTAGTTACTGTTACAAAAAATCTAAACTAATTTAACTAATTACACTATTCTAAACTAATTTAACTAATTACATAAAATAAATAAGGAGAGGAAACTTACCTAAGAGGGAGGAGCAGCCCGTGGGGAGAGGGAGGCGGCGGTAGGGTCGGGCAGGACGGCTGGTGCCGTCGCCCTTTATATAAGCGCGGCATCCGCCGTCCGCAACGGCGGTTGGACCTACCGCCGTGGTCCACGGTGGTTGCTTTTTGACTTTAATACTACGTGATTTAATAATACTCTATCTCGAACCTACCGCCTACCGCCGCGGTTGCTTTTCGACGGGTTGTTTTTTTTAACTTAATGATTTATTTTTTGTTTTTTAACTTTATGACAAAGAAAACTAGGTGGTAATAACGAAAAGCAAAGTGACATAATAAAAAATAGTCATGATCACAGATAAGAGTGTTGCTGTATAAACAATATGCGACCGAATCAAGCATCGCCTGGTCTTCTTGTGCGGCCTGTCTGCTCAGACTGCGGTGTGCGTCTGCTCGCGAGAGTACGTCAACGGTGAAAGTGCATCTAGGCCCCTAAGTGGATTTTGGTGAATTGAATGACAAAGCGATTAAAGAACTAATGTATTTGTCTAAGATTGTGAGCAGGTTTTATTTATATATTCATGAGTAATTATTGAAGTATTTATTTGTGGATGAATATTATATGGCTCACATTGGAGAAGACAAATATATGGATGATCATAATGCATAAGTGACAAATATCAAGAAATAAAGGAAGATAAATATTGGGACAATTTGAGAAGGTCAATTCATTGTCTCCCATACTAGACATGGCTTGATTAAAATTACAAGGATCATAAAAGAAAAGATAGTAATTCTCTAAGTCAAGTGCAAGGCTTCATGTGTTTATTGAAAGAGGACACAAGGATGAGTGTACACGTTATGGTTCTAATTTGGAAGCTTGCACATTCGTTGTCAATCAAGATCAAGCATTTGAAGCAGGTTTTCAAATGAAGGTTAATTATGTATGAAGCAAAGTGGAACTCAAAAGTGGATTGGATAAGTAATGAAGAGATCAACCGAGATGTTTAGGGTGAGGGACTAAGCAATCTTTGGGGCCGTAGCTAAGCCGCCATTAGTGTTTTGCTAAGGTGAAGTTCTAGCATCCGTGGGGTCTCCAAGTATCATATCCAAACCTTAACCGAGGGAAGCAATGCAAGTCATCAACGTGTTATGATTGGCAATATGGAGTGACTTATGGATCCAAGTGTGCATTCCTATGCTAGATGGAAAGATCCTAAGTCAATAGCTCAAGTATGGACGTGCTCAAGTCAAAGGCTATGTTGAAAGCCCTCAAGCGGGTATTGCTCAAGTATGGCATGATTGAAGACATTCAAGCTCAAGAGATCAACAATGTGCTTTTATTTATTCTTGAGTATAGGTATGCCGTACTATCAAGAGGGATGCAACATTAGCGAGTTGACTAAGTCAAAGTGCTCATTAGTTGACCTAAGTGAGATCTAGCCTTGAGAGCCTTAGAGTGTGCTAACAAACCCTCCTAACCTAACCTGAGCCACTTCATCTCTTTGGTGAAGTGTTAGAATCATAGAAAGGGTTTTGGGGGTGACTCGGGCCTGACCGGTCTGACCGGTCAGGGGCACCGGTCTGACCGGTGCCGCTAGCCCCAACGGCTAGTTTTTCAAACACTGGTCTGACCGGTGTGGGGCACCGGTCTGACCGGTGCCGCCCGAGGGCTAACGGCTAGTTTTCTCCTTTGAGGGGTATAAATACCCCAAGCCTTCTTCAGTTGAAGGTTGCTGTTTCTAGTGCTTGTGCTGAGGTCCTAAGCCATTTCTTGCAAGCCCTAAGCCTTAGTGGCTCTCCCCAACCCTCTCTTTGTGAGATTTGTGGATTCAAGCCATATCCTTTGTGTTGGGTTGAGAGAGTGAGCTCAAGAGCGACTTTGTGAGCTAACAAGAGCAATTCCATAGCTTGAGCACTTCGGTTTCGCGTCTACGAGCTTTGAAGCATTTGTTACTCTTGGAGGTTTACCTCCTAGACTGCTAGGCGTCGCCGGCTAGCTCCCAAGGTTGTGGTGAGCAACGGGAAGTTTGTGAGGGCTGTGATCTTGCCTCTTCGTGGAAAAGATCGCCTTAGTGGAAAGGAGGAAAGTGGTTGAAAGAGACCCGGCTTGTTGTGGGAATTGTCCCTTACAAGCTCCTCAACGGAGACGTAGCCGTTCCTTAGTGGGCGGTGAACTTCGGGAAACAAATCCTTGCTTCTTTGTGTGGTTTGCCTCTCTAAGTTGTTTTTCTAGCACATTTGATTTGCTTCCGCTTCGATCTACTTGGGTGTGCTACTTGTGTGTGCAGGGCTCATTACCCTGCTTGTGATCATCTACAAATGCCACTCACCAAGTTTGGTTCGCGCTAGAAGTCAAGAGGAGCTTGAAGTTGTTTTTGCAGGTGCTCTGTGCTACAGACCGGTGATACGCACCGGTTTGACCGGTGCCTCCTGTGAAGCCCAGTGAGCGACCGGTCTGACCGGTGGACACTGACAGCTCAAGTTTTCGGGGAAGAAAAGTTTAAATCGGTCGTCTCGCCTATTCACCCTCCCTCTAGGCGACATCAAGGTCCTTTCAAACGGGTCACGTGGGTGGATCTGCCGACGCCTAGCATCAGCAGTGGCCTGCGGTGTCGCTATCACCGCCGCCGACCCTGCAACCTCGTGGGATGACCCTGGCAACCCTCCTGGAGACGGCTGCGCCCCACCGCTCACGCCTGGCAGCTGCGGCACACCGTGCAAGAAGTCGAACATGTCCAAGTTGAAGTCATCGAACCCTCCCGCCTGGTCCTCTTGGGTGGAGTCAGGAGTGCCGCCGCTGCCGACATAAGCTAGAACAAATAGTATTATGAAATCACGTATCATAATTAATAGAATCTAGTTTTTGTATATGGTTCGAGATAGAGTTGTGGTCATTACCTGACGGAAGAACAACGCTAGTGGACGAGGAAGGAACGTGTGCCGGTGGTACTAGTGGTGCTTCTCATGCTGCTGCTGCTGCTGCAGGTCCTCCTGGTGCTGGTGCTGTAGCTGCAGGTCCTCGTGGTCCTGGTGCAGGTGCAGGACCTCTAGGAGACGGGCCCCCTAGAGGAGACATCCTCTAGGGAGGATGCACCGGAGGGCGCGGCGCAAACGACGACGCGTAGAAAGTGGCCGGGTATGCTGGCCGTGACGAGGACGACGGTGCCTGGTAGGAACGACCAGTCGACGCGGAGCTGGAGGACGACTGGGGCTACCGTGGAAACAGGGGTAGAGCCGGGTTGCCGCGGTAGTTGACCGCGGCAAGGAACCTCGTGGTGATGGTCTGCATCATATCCCACGTTTGCTCGATATCCTGGTGTGTCATGAGGTGCAGCCTCGACCTCGACTCCCCGATAAAACGTGAAAGGTCCGCAATCACGTCGAATTGCAAAAGAAATTATTAGTAAATGTTAGAATGTTAAGTACCATAAGAAAAATTAGTTGCATTTTCAAACTCATCGTCGCGTCGTAGTGCTGATCCCGTCGCACCGGGTACGGGACAGTAGGAACGATCGCCCTCGCCGCGTCCGGAACCGACGCTGGTGGCTGTGGTGGAATGTACATCACAAGCGTCCGAGTCCTCGGGGTGTACCACTGGATGTACGCCTCCCACGTCGTGTCATCGTGGGGTCGGTCCTCGGTGACGAGGTTCTGCGACGCGGTAGCCCAACCGTCCATGTACGTCTGCACCCTTTGAACCCAAGAAACACGACCCAAAACTCCCCTCTGAGACCACCTACAATGAATTAAACATATTTGTCAGCGGCTAAAATCTTCGAACGCTGAATTAAATTTAAAAATTGACGAGAACTCACCTATGGTGGGCGCTAGGAACAGTGTGCACCACAGGCACAGGCGACTCCTGGTAGAGGCTGAACTGCCTCAGCACCCTGTGGATGGTGTAATCCTCCACGTACATGTCGAATAGCAACGGTGTCCTCGTCATCCAGTAGTGCTGGTCTCGGAAGCACAAAGACGAGAGGCCCTGTGGTTCGCGGGTCGCGATAGCCTCTACCTGACGTCCGCGTCCGTGAGAGAGTCGACCTGACCGACGAAGTCCTTGTACGCCCTCTTCGTCTAGTCATGAGCGTACGAGGTCTGCATACAAACGAAATATGAACCCTAAATGTGGATTGAACAAACTAGACAAAATGGAGAGACAAATTGAAAGTGAAAGATAAGAAATTACCGTCCGGAGGCACCACACCGAGCCCATGGTGAAACGGTCGAGGGGGTCGTGGCCCTCTGGTAGGGCCTCGTACGCGTGGAGGGGGGCGACTGGGCGACCAATCGTAAACCGCTCGTGGCACCAGAGCTGAAGAAGGAGAGGATAGCCGAGAAGGATCGCCTCCGCCGAACGACCATTCAACACCCCCGAGCACAGGCCCCTGTACGTGCCCGCAAGAACAGAGTTGCCCCAACTGATCTGGGGCACGACGTCCAAGGGCGCGTCGGCGATCCTCTGAGCGTGGGGGATCAAGTACCTCGCCATCACGTCACCCTGCGAACTGCAGAACAACACGAACCCAAACAGCCACAACAGGTACACCTCGAAGAACCTGTCGACTGTCTCGGGCTCAGCGTCATCTGCTAGGTAATCAGTTTGCACAAACAAAATCAAACGTTAGTTACATTGTCTACATATCTTCAAAAACGAAGAAAAATATGAGGTAAATGTACCTACGCTGAATTGCTGCAACCAGGTCAAGGTGAGTCCGTGAGCGTTCGTGAACTCCTGGTACGGGGCGGGGGTGCGATCATTCCGAGGAATGTTCGCGAACCGAGCAAGGAACTCAGTACGCCACTGGTCGGAGATGTCCACAGCCCCCAGCGGCTCGCCTGCACAAGGAAGGCCCATCAAGAGGGACGTGTCCTGAAGAGTCAGTGTCATCTCGCCGATGGTGAAGTGGAACGTGTGGGTCTCCGGCCTCCAGTGGTCCAGAAGCGCGCTGAGGAGGGAGAAGTCGTACTGGAACCGTGTCTTGCGATCCTTCCGAGGAATCGCGTCCCGCTGTCTGTCCCCCTCGACTAACCGCGCTACAGGCAGGAGTCCTGCAGCGCGTAGCCTGAAATAAATAAGGTAAATTTATTAGTTACAACAAAAGGATAAATGAAGATACAAACAATAACATAGCATCAGTTTACGTACTTGGGAACCCAAAGGTCGTGGATTGGCAACAACGTGCGCGTAGTGCGAGAACGCACGTGTCCAAGATCCTCTCCGAGGACGGCAGACAGGAACGAGCGGTGCCTGCAGTCGACCTCCCTATCCAACAACTCTGGCGTCACGTACACATCAACCAGAGCCTGAACCTCAGCACGAGCAGCCTCAGCCTGAGCTTGAGCCTCGGCCTGAGTCTGAGCCTGAGCCTGAGCCTGAGCCTAAGCCTGGTTCTGAGCTTGATCCATAGCTGCAGCTGCATACAAAAATTAAATATATAATTAAAAAAATCAGATAAAGTAATTTCTACAATTTCTAGAGCAGATAAACTAATTTTCTAAATTTTCTAAACAAGATAAACTAATTTTCTATATTTTCTAAATAAACTAAAGTAATTTCGACAATTTTCTGAAGAGGTAAACTAATTTTCTATATTCTCTACATTTTATAAACGAGAAAAAGTAATTTTCTAGAATTTCTAAACATGCGAAAGTTATTTCTACAATTTCTAGAACAGATACACTAATTTTCTACATTTTCTAAACAAGATAAATTAATTTTTACATTTTGTAAACGAGATAAAGTAATTTTCTAGAATTTCTAAACACGCTAAAGTATTTTCTACAATTTCTAGAACAGATAAACTAATTTTTGACATTTTCTAAACAAGATAAATTAATTTTCTACATTTTGTAAACGAGATAAAGTAATTTTCTAGAATTTCTAAACATGCTAAAGTAATTTCTACAATTTCTAAACAAGATAAATTAATTTTCTACATATTGTAAATGAGATAAAGTATTTTTTTAGAATTTCTAAACAAGTTAAAGTAATTTCTACTATTTCTAGAACAGATAAACTAATTTTCTACATTTTCTAAATAAGATAAATTAATTTTCTATATTTTCTAAACAAACTAAAGTAATTTCGACAAATTCCTGAACAGATAAACTAATTTTCTACATTCTATACATTTTTTAAAAGAGATAAAGTAATTTTCTAGAATTTCTAAACATGCTGAAGTAATTTCTACAATTTCTATAACAGATAAACTAATTTTTTACATTTTCTAAACAAGATAAATTAATTTTCTATAATTTCTAGAACATGAAAACTAAATTTCTATATAAAAAACTAATTTTCTAAATCTGAACTAATTGAATTAACTAATTTCTAAATTTTCTAATCTAAAAACTAATTTTCTACACTAATTACAATATGCTAAACTAATTAAACTGATCAAACTAATTAAATAAAGAGGAAGAAAACTTACCTGAGAAGAGGGAGCGGCGGCAGGGGTGGGGACGGCCGTCGCCCTTTATATAGGGGCGGATGCCGCCGTGGGCCATGACGGATAGGTCTTACCGCTGTGGGCGGCGCACGGCGGTAAGCTGCCGCGGGGCCCACACCCAGGACCCGATTGTTGGCGGTGCCCTTACCGCCGTGACCCACGGCGGTTGGTGTATAGTTTTGATAAATTTCAAAACGGCTGTATAAATTTGCAAATTGGAATAAAAAAATATAAAGAAAATTCATATGGCCCCATCACCATGAAATACAAATATGAAAGGGAACTAAATAAACAACACGAACACGATGTCCGGCCTGCCAGGCGAGCAGGAGGAAGCCCATGAAACGTCCATGATGTCAAGGAAGCCCGTGCATCGGGCCAGCACAAAATAGGAAAAAAGTCTATTCTATGACCTTCAACTATCGACGTCGTCAAGTGTTAACCATCATCTCTAAACGCGTATGAACTATAAAAACTGTATGATTTTACACCTCTCAATGTTGTCGCTCCCAACGGTTGACCTGGAGACGCCTTGAGAGGCACTAGTGGTAGCGTGTGGGAGGGTAAGCCGCGGGCCCACGCCACCCCCTCGTTTGCTCGGTCGCGCCTTGCAGACAAGCATGGCAGTGGGTGGTGATGCTCCTACAGGAGGAGCGGAGGATCTCGAAGGGCCGGCGCAAGCCCCACCGGTGGATGATCGCAGTTCTCCTCGATTCTAAGCACCTAGAGCTCGACCACCATCTCTTCTACTTCCCCGTCATCCCCTCCCTCGAGTTCTTATCGTGGCTCAGCGGGGATTTCAAATCCCACATTCGGCCGCCACCATTGATGCCACTGAGTCCTTTCCTGTACTCCTTCTCCACCCCGTCTCCTCCTCTCCTCGCGCCGTCCCTCCACGTTGAGCTCGGAGGCGCGGAGCAGTGGCGATCACATTCGTCCCCAGAGCTCTTTCCACACCTCGACCTCGCACTACAGGTGAGCTACTCCTCAGCGATGCTGGCTGGGCGTAGTGGCGGGAGGACCAGGGGCACGATGGCGATAGTGGCCACGGTGACGGTGCGGCCATGGCGAGTGTCGGCATGGCGATCTCTTTCCCTGGCAGCAGCTCGGCAAGCCGACACGGTGGGGGTAGCGGTGCGGCATGCCAAGGGAGGCGTGGCAGGGTGACGGCGCGGTGAAATGTGTGGGCCCTATTGGAGCGGTGACAACAATAGTAGCTGACGTTGCGCCACATATGCGAAAACCACCGAAAGGTGTAAATATGACAGTTTTGATAGTTTGTGTGTGCTAAATAACTGATTTTTGGGGATAAGGGTTAAAACTCAGAGGTCGTTGATAATTGAGGGTTATAGAATAGACTTTTTCGCACAAAATATGATAATAGTCCGAGGGATGGAGGGTTTTTTTTTCGCGCACTTGGCCCTTCCGGAACGAGGCCCACGTTACTTCATCGACACTTTAGCGGTACTCGTAACAAGATTGCTGGAGCACTTTTTTCAACAAACTCTTCCAACGGTAGTTGGATTGGGGAATGAATGCTAGCTATTGGAACTTGGTGAAAGATACGTCAGTTTCTTTTTTCATTTGCCCTTCGCTATAGCAGGGCCGTCCCTGCACATGTGCAGGGTGAGCGACGGCACAAGACCTCCAAATCACATAGGCCTCCAAATATAGTACTTACCTATATAGCTAAGCAGTAAGCTGCAGCCTTATTAAGAAAATAAGCCCATAAGAAAAAAAAAGGTCATGAGTCTATGATTTGGATAGCCCAGCCATTAGGAGCCCAAAAGGATATTACTCCTACGAGGAGGACTCCTGCCTCCTGGTCGTTGGCATCGTATCTATTTTGTCTCCCGTCGATTCATCTACGTGACGAAGCCGCGACGCCGGCGGCGACTGGCGAGGCGATCCAGATTCCAGGCGACGGGCGAGACGCTAAAGGTAATACTAAAACTAATCACTCGTATTTTATTTCAATTCAATTTGTTGTCCATCATAATCACAACAAATTATAGGGAGTAATTAGTCGATCTCTAAGTTTTGTTCTTTTGATCTTTTCATCTAGACGACTACTGCAATATTGTTCACATATTGAAGCCATGTCTTCTTCAAATCGGATTAGAAAATTTGAATCGGGTTGGGACAAGCAAAAGAAAAAACAAAGAGTAGAGGCTTTAGTCCAATCTCAGAAAGGAGCTATGGATAGCTCATTTACAATGTAATATATTATATCGTATATTTTATTTTTGTTATTTTTTTCAAACTAGTAGGTCTTATTTTTAAGTTTCGTACAAGGCCTCCTATTTAGTCGGGACGGCCCTGGCTATAGTCTGCCAAATCAAAATTACCTTAGCATATTTTTTTCTGTCACTTACAAACACACATTCTCACAAACGTAATCTTACCATATGAGCCGCTCCAATAGATTGAAGACTGCAGTCTTAGGATTGCCGAATTCAACGTTGGCGTAAGGCTACGTGCATGTAATAATAAAGATGAGCGTGTGTATGTGTGTAAACGTTTGCGTAGAAAAATGGATCGCACATAAGATGTTCATTGCATTGACTTTAACGTGTAGCACATTTTCACCTTGGGGTAGACTTTTTTTTTTTGCCTTGGTGGAAATGTGATCGCAATTTCCATAAATCACTGCCTTCCTGCTCCTCGTTCGTATGCAAAACCGCATGGAACCGTGGCAGAGTGGCGACACACCACCACCACGGCTATCTTCGTTCAGTGACAGATGAGCATGCCATTATGCCTACCTCTCCTTCTTCTTCCTCTCTACCAGTGTCTCCTTCTTCCTCGATCTCCACCCCCTACACGGCTCCTACCGTCTTCTTCCTCAGACACCACCTTCCTTCCTCTTTCTATGTCGCCGCCGGTTAGGGTTAGGGCCTTTGGGTTTTAGGGATTGGGGTGTCGGGGGGGCTATCATGACTGCCGGCCTTAGAAAAGGGGTGGGGTGGCAGGGAAGCCCGACGACGGAGGCAGGTTGAGGGACGGCGGGGCTGCGTCAGCCAGGGTCGGTGGCTGGACAACCGGTACGTGGGCCAGGGATGAGCGGAGAAGAGGATTACGTTGGAGGTTGAGGTCGCCGACGAGGATTGGAGGTTGTGATCTTCGACAGAGCCGGGTTAGTGCAGCAGAAGGTGGTGGCGGCGGATGCGGCGACGCGTAGCAGTCAAAGCCGGAGGAGGGAAGACGGGGCGCATGGGCAAGCAGAGGAGAGGAAGAAGGACCAGGAGGAAGGACGAGGAGGACTTACCGGTAGTGCGCGGGGGAGGTGGAGAGTTGTGGGCGACGATAGTCGCTGGAGATGTTGCAGGAGGGCGGCGCGACAAGGAGAGCGACAGCGCAGGGTTGGGACGGGAAACATGGTGCAGGAAAGAGGAAGCCTTTCTCACTGGTTTTGGTGGGTTGTCGGCTCCAATGTTTTTAAATAGTCGCCCTTATCGCTCAGCTCGCAGCAATTAGCACCAACGACCTGACTTGGGTGATCAGAAAGCTGGTTGTCTGACTAATCGTTGACTTATCGTGATTAGTCGTCCAACTAGATAGAGGACGATTAGTTTGATGAAGACAAATTGTCCAGCGTGGATAAAAAAATGTGCTTAGATTGTATTGGGATGGTATCTGAACCTATTAGATTAAAGATATACACTTGCACAGTTCCAACTCCCACATTCCACACTCCGCACCACCTTCCATCGACGCCGCTAGCACTCAATCCTCGTCGGCGTTGCGATTGGCCATAGGTCGTCCCTCCTCGATGGTGCAGGCACCTATCCACTCCACCGGGCGTCAACTCTCGCGCAATATGTTGTATATGGTATATATATCGGTCCTGATATATACATGACGACTACAATGATCAGGATCGTGGTCTCGACTAATCGGGCTGATCCACGACTAATCTGTCTGATCGGTACCCTTACAACTAGATTGGATTATTATACGGTTTGATTTGAAAACATTGGCCAGCTCCCCTAGGCTGGCGACCGGAAAAACGATCGACCAGACAGACGCAGGACGAAAATCTCATCCATTATCCGGCTGCGCCTGTGTGGTGATATGACATCGTTCTTCCCGCAACGTGCCAGAGGCCTTCCCGGCCAACCGATCAAATTCCCAGGAATAACATCCCCTCGTGTTAGGGGGCATCGATCCCGGCCGTAGCATCCACGTGCTTTGGCATCTATCTCCTGCAACTTACCGTTGTCATCGACTCATCATCCGCCTCTTCTTCCGTGGCTAGCTGCTGTATTTATACACCTCGTCCCTGCACTCCACCGGCGCCCATCTACTCGACGCCGACGGCCGCCGGCTCGGTCCCGACGAGAAAATGCTGCGGTTCTGGAGGACGCAGAGGAGCTCTACCTTGTCAAACGCCTTGTCCGTGAGTAAAACAGATTCGTGAAAATGTGAAAAAACTACTGTATTGTTTGTTTCTGTCGTGTGTCGTCCCTTCGATCAGTTCGAGTGTTCTTTGTGCTTTTCTGTGACCAAGGTCGTGGAGATGAACGTGCACATGGACTGCGACGGCTGCGAGAAGCGTGTGAGGAAGGCCATGTCCCGGCTCCAAGGCACGGCAGCCAACCCTCCACCCGAAATGCAGCTAGGGTCGGGCATGCGCGTACTGATGGATGATGTGGTGGTCGTGCGTACGTGCAGGTGTGAGCTCGGTGGAGATCGACATGGACCGGCAGAAGGTGACGGTGACGGGGTACGTCGACCGGCGGGAGGTGCTGCGCGCGGCGCGGCGGACCGGGAGGGCGGCGGAGTTCTGGCCGTGGCCCTACGACGGCGAGTACTACCCCTTCGCGATTCAGTACCTGGTGGACGACACCTACTTGCCCACCGACAGGTACTACCGCCACGGCTACAACGACCCCATGGTCGGGTCCTACCCCTGCCACGCCTTCACCCACGTCCTCGACGACGCCGCCCTCGCCGTCTTCCACGAAGACAACGTCCACGCCTGCGCCCTAATGTGACGCCGCACGGAGGAGCTAGCTAACTGAAGAAGAAAACGCCGTAACTGCTATTGTATTCAGCTATCCACAAGTTGCTTTCATTATTAGGCTCTCAACAAAAAACTTGAGTGGTTGTTAAAAAATACTCTCTCTCCATTTCGAATTACTTATCACTGTTGACTTTTGATCACAACGTTGCACCATTCGTCTTATTAAAAAGAGGTTTTTTACGGTACACAGTACGACCTGTACGACCGGTAGAAAAAGGACTCGTATGTAATAGAAAAGGACATATATGTAAGGATCCGATGGTTGAGATTAATTCTATACGACTGATTTTTTAGCTGTCGTACGGTAGTACTCAAAGGTCGTATGGGTAGTATAAGGGTATTATCGAAAATGTAAACTAGTATTGTTGTAATATAGGAAATGAAATATATGAAATGTTTTAGATAGTATAAGGGGGCAGCGGGGAATTTTTTCCAAATAATATATATCTATCAAATTACCATTTTAATCATAGAGAAAAACCGATAATACGACCGTACGACCGTTGGGTCGTATTGTGTACCGTAAAAAACCTCTATTAAAAAATGAGTGCAAATATGCAAAACATTTACTTAAAATACTTTTGATGATGAAGTAAGTTACTGAGAGCCTGTGTGGTTCGAGGGCCGGTGGATGGTCGCTTCCTGGTGTGATGAGTGATTGACAACGTGGTGTGGACTGATTCTTGGCTAAGTATTGCAGGTGCAGGTTGCAGCTTGACTGGTGTTGGTGCAGGTGAAGAACAAACGCGAAAGGTCATTGCCGGTGAGGCCTCCAGGTGTGGAGAAGACAAGTAGGCTTGGTTCGAGGGACCCGGTGGCCAGCGGAGTCAAGTGCGGGCCGCATGGTGGCAAGAACGGCAAGATGAAGTCATGGACGGTTTCTTGGTTGAGCCTCAAAACCAAGGTCGAGCCGGGACTTCGTGGGAGCCAAGTCATGAGTGAAGATTAGCGGAGGCTACACCGAGTTCGTGGGGTTTCAAGTGGTTCACCAGAAAACCACTGGGTTCCTTGGTTGATCCACAAAGCCAAGACCGAAGACCGAAGACGGAGGTGCAGCAGCATCGGACCGGTCTGACTGGTGGGTCTGACCGGTGGGTCTGACCGGTTTGGCTGGTAGGTACCGGTCTGACCGGTGAGGAGCACTGGTCTGACCGGTGTGCGACGACGCAGTCCGGAGACTTCGAAGCGGAGGACACGCGTCGGGATCGCAAGGCTTGCGTCGAGGCTAAGCAAGGTTGCGGTCGCTGACATCCGTCCGATGGTGAAACTTTGAAGACTTCCAAATTCGCCCTTGAGGGGCATGTATCCCTAGTTATCTAGTAAGGGTAGTTTAGTCTTTCGGTTGCCTCCATATAACCCAGTGGTGAGAGGATGGCAGCCATCTCTGGGAACCCTAGCTAATTTTGTTTTGCTATTTTCCTCTTCTATTTTCCCTTTGGAATTTCTAGGACTAGCTTGAGAGCTTCATGGTGAGATCTTGTGAGAGGAAAGGATGATCGGGCGGCAAGCTAGACCTTGTATGAACCTTCATGGTATGTATAGATGATTCGGCGTGGTTCCTCAAGGCTTGGTTGTGTCTCTCCCGATTTTCCCTTTTTGGTGATTTTCAGAACTTTTTCTTGGCGAATTTCTTGTGGCGGTTTTGAGACCTTTCTCTTTGGGATTTGGTGGGGGATGTATGCATAAACCCCTTGTGGTTCTTTTCCCTTTGATTTCCCTCCCAAATTCGTGAGCAAAGGGGCTCGATTTTGGGGTTTTCTCCTCTCTAGAGTTAGAGGCGTTCTTGGTGAGATTTCTTCGATTCCTCTTGTTCTAGCAAGTTTTGGTGGACCAAATCTTGGCTATGGAGTGCACATGAGGTGTTCCTACTATCCCCAAAGTCTTGTGCGAATCCGTGGAGCGAATCGAGAGATCGGGAGTTGGATTTGGAGGAGTTGACCCGCGGGTTGCTGTTCATCCCGAGCTGCCCAGGCGTGACTGGTCTGACCGGTGCTCTTGACCGGTCTAACCGGTGCAAGCCGTTTGTGGGATTTGCCTCAGGTGAACGTCTTGGTGAGTTCCCTGTTGTCGTGTGTTGCTGCTAGCCAGTTCTTGGCAGGTTTCGAGGAGTTTGGCTAGGCTTTGTGTAGGGGTTTCTTCCCTTGCAGGTTGTGTTTTCTGAGGTGGTTTTGTTCCAGGGTCTAGAGGAGTCACTGAGGCTGCCTGGAACATTTTCTGTGTGGCTGCTGTAGCCACCGACTTGACCGGCTCTGTCAACCGGTCTAACCGGTGTCACCGGTCTGACCGGCGCAGGTCATCGGTCTGACTGGTGTAGCACAGGCAGCAAGCTGTGCAGATTTCCGCTGTGCGTTTGGTGTGTTTGGTTCGGAAGGTTGTGTGTTGGTTCCTGGGACCAGTAGCACTTCAGTGGCTACGTGGTCTTGGCCAACTTGGGTAGTTGAGTCGGAGACGTGTTTGGTTGCCGCGTTCATCTTATTGGCGTAGTCATCTCCTTCGAGAAGAATTTTTATCGGCTCCCATTCACTCCCCCCTCTCTGGTCGCCAGTTCAATCCTTCAATTACAAACAAAACAAACAATATATTTATAGTTTTTTTTGAATAAGATGAATGGTCAAATATTGTGATCAAAAGTAAACGGTGACAAGTAATTTAAAACGGAGAGAGTATCAGCACATGCACAAGTGTGGTCGATGACAAAATTGCTGCTGTGAACACCGTCAAGAAGAAGAAAAATGCTTTGACATTGTAGGAAGGTTGCGGCTGTGTAAATTTGACTTTATATTCAAATAAAGCCAGTGGCAGGTATTAGTCAGCAGAAGGTATCTGTAGTTTTATCCAGTAGATTGGAATCATTGGATGTGGATGACATGGAGAGCAGCATAAGGAAGCACTATATATTCTTGTAGTTGTCCAATGGCCCCGCCAAAAAAGTGATATATAAACTCGTGGTATGAATATATTCCAAATTTTGGACCTGGTTCCTGGAAGAGATTTATGTCATGCACCTACAGGGCATGACATGAATAATGTCGGAATATCCTTAAACACTTTGATCTGATGGATTAGTACGCTGAGGTACGATAGGTTGATTTTGCATACAGCAAGCAGGGGGTTTAATATTCGTAGGAACATGATGATATGATGGATTAACAGCTACTTTCACGCATCCGACATAAACAAATGCAATCGGTATTTGCCTGCCCTCTGGAAATGCGACATGTTCAGGAACAGCACAACGTTGAGAAATATATGTCCAACAGTCTGAGGACATTAGCCCTAAAAGGACAAAGGAAAGAAACAGAGGCGGAGCTCAAGGAATATATCAGGAGGGGCAACATAAGAAATTAACCCAAATACATAGTCAAATTGATTCTTTTGTTAGCTAATCTTTGGTGAAGTCAAATTGATTCTTTTGTTAGCTAATCTTTGGTGAAAATTAGTACTGTTCCCCAGGAAAGTTCCTAAAACAGGGACCGTGGCCACACATTGATTTTCCACCTGTTCTGATCATTTTGTCAGGGAATTTGTGCTGAAGAGATGACACGGACTCAGAACTGGTTGTGCTATAGGAGCAGGTATAGGTGCTTCGGTCTGCTCTAAACCATCCATTTGGGAAGCATGTTCTGCTTTCAAATCCGCAAACCTGTCAACCAATTGCTCCCTCTGAACTTTCAGGACACCAAGTCGCCACTACAACCTTGGAAAATTACTCGATTTACCAAATAACATGATCTCATCCCATCCATCTCCTACTCCCGGTACTGGTGCACCAACAACAGACGCCGTAGCTTATCAGTCATCAGATACCATCATCCGTGCAATTTTCGTTCGTCAGGCTTGAGTGCTGACCATACCCACACATGGTAAAATGCTCCGGATTTGTGGTAGGTTTGGTGGTTGTTCGGACATAATTTACGCAAAACTCAACAAAAAAAAACGCAAAATCCATCCAACAATTACAGAGCCGAATCAGAATCACGAACGAGCTCGCTAACATGCGTCACATCCGCGGATGTCAACTCGCCTGCTCAGCCGCCTTCCAATTTGCTCGTGAGAAACACGCCTCGCATGACCGCGTCGGATTAATAAAACCAAGACCAAATCGAGCTCTGATCTAAGCCGTGTCGACCAGGCCCCAAACCTGGCCGATCACAATCAGTGCAACCACAAAGGCAAAAGCGACGTTTTCCAAACTCGAATTGGCTCCGGAGCTCCGTTTTTTCGATGTAAACCAGAGCTCCAGTTTGAGGACAACTAAGAATTAAATCGATTGATTAACAGATAAATTAATCGGTTAATCCAGACACGGGTGCGCAGCGCGAGCGTGGCCGTACCCAACACAGCCGGACACCAACCTGTGCCCCCCTGTTGGAGCGCGACGAAAGCGACGCGACGTCGCGACCCGCCCGTATAAATCCACGCCGTCCGTCGCCGCCGGATCTCCGCCGTGAGCGCACGATATCCTGCAGGAGAGAGGAGGCCTTTTGGTGTTGTCCTGCCCCCCGTTTTCTTTTCGAAAAAGGGATCTCTCCGCGAGCCGGGCGGCGATGGCGCCGGCGCCGGCGCCCCTGCCGGCGGCCATCGCGGGGTGGTGGGAGCTCGTGAACGGCTCGCCCGCGTGGCAGGACGGGATCTTCTGGGCCCTCGCCGTCCTCTACGGCATCATCGCCGCCGCCTCATTCGTAAGCGTCTCGTCTCCTCCAGTCCTTCTGTTGATGTAGCAATGGACGCCGCTCTGCTAGGCTCTAGGCGATGCTTTTTTGTTGAATTGTATACTCAGACGACAGACATGGTACCGTCGATCGAATAATAAGCCTGTGCCGCTTGCTTTGATGTCATGACAGGAGAATAAGTACTTGATTTTTCTGCATATTTGACACGAATAGCATAAATTTGCCATATCATAATCAACAAATTTTAGTTGGGAAAAAAGGGAGGTTTATTTGGTTTGTACCTCGAGCATATCAGTGTCTTGCATCCGACACTTGTGAAAGATGAGACAAACAGTGCGAATACACACACGCATGACACATTTGGTTCAATCAAGATGGCAAGTACGATTTGGAATAGAGATCGATGTGGACAAGGACTCGAGGTTACTTGACAGTAGTCATCTTTGTGAAACATTGAAATCTCACCTGATAGATGCTGTAGGATAAGAATTTGTACATAGCATTGGAACATTTCATGAAGTAATAAGAATGTAAATATCTTTCTTTATACCTGTGATGATTGCCATCTAAATGCTCACTGTTTGTTGAATAAATTAAGTGATTGATAAACAGAGGGCAAAATGATTATAATGTGCCATGCAGATTCAAGTTGCCAGAATACAGCGCAGAGTTCCTGAATATGGATGGACAATCCAAAAGGTCTTCCAGTTCATGAATTTTGTGGTCAATGCGGGTACCTTGTTCAATCTTCTGTGCAGGAAAAAAAATTTACATACTCCACTTTCTAAGGCTTGATGCTAACTTCACTGCATTGCAAATCTGCAGCCAGGTGCTCTATCTTTGCTTGCCGTCGTCTGGTGCAGCAAGTGAACCCTCCGGTTTGCATGCCTTAACTTTCTCCTTTAACATAAACGATAAATTTCATTTGATCAACCATAGTTAAAATTCCTCATGTTCGTTTCAGATCTTTCAGCATGTTATCCTTGATCTTCCGGGGCTTGCATTCTTCACTACCTATGCAGTGCTAGCACTTTTTTGGGCTGAGATACTTTATCAAGCACGTGGACTAATGACTGATCGACTTCGGTCAGGTTTCTACACCATTAATGGTGTTGTATATGCGTTACAGGTAAAACATGATCTTTCTAAACCTGCACTGCTAGTTGTACAAATTTTGCTTGGATTGTTTGGGCAAGCAACAGATAATATTTCCACTGGAGGTGATGTCATCCGACATTATTTAGAAGCCAATTGGAACTGTGAATTTTATGAAATTTGGCAGCGAAAAAAGATCTCTATGATCTGGAAAATGCTAATGTCAAAATATATGCTTACTAACACAAATACGCAGTTTTAGCAGCAGAGAGAAATAACGGACAGAGGTAAAAGGAAGTATCTCTGATTGTCAAAGAATCATCTCTTAGCACTTCCTGGTTATCTTTTATGAATGAGTATATTATTACATACAGTTGCTACATGCTCATGCATTGTCTTCAGCTTGAATATATTCGTGCTTCAATTGCTTGCATGTTTATATTCAGCCATCTATTATGCTATTCACGACATACTGATAAAAGCATATCCCTTCAGGGTTTTCTGTGGCTATGTTTGTGGTGGAATCCAAATCATTCTATGCTAGTCATTTCGAAGTTATTCATCGCAGGCCTTTCCTTTCTCACTGCATTGGGTTTTCTGATATATGGAGGGAGGTAAGATCAGGAATACTACTTGACGTTTCTTTTGAAGTTCTGAAAACTGCGATACATTAGAACTTTGTATCATCTTGTTGGTCAAATGGGCTGCCTCCGCTTTCTGCAAACCATGTTCTCCCGGAATGTTGATCTAACAAATTGATAATTTAGTACTTCAACTGATCTCCATTAATTGAGGTTTTGATGTAGCCAATTAAGCAGCTTTCATACTGGATTAAAACATTCACTTAATGGGCTCCTGCTTTGGTTGGGCAGGCTTTTCCTCATGCTGAAATATTTCCCCCTTGAATCAAAAGGGAGGCAACAAAAGCTGAGAGAGGTCGGCAGAGTGGCCAGTATATGTTTCTGCTGTTTCTTGGCACGGTGCATAATGGTAAGATTTCTGTTCAGTGGCATTTGTGCAAGTTTCATTTTCACAGTTCATTTATGACAAACTGCTGCATTTTCTTTGCAGATGTGTTTCAATGCGTTTAACAAAGAAGCTGACCTTGACGTTCTTTATCATCCAGTCCTTAATTTCTTCTATTACCTGGTAAGTGTCACACAATTTTTTACTGTTCCGTTCTGCTCCAGTCTGGTGTAACTGCAAATTAATGTCTACTGCTATAACTCGCTCTTCTACACGTATCTTCTTCCTTCAGCTTGTCGAAATTCTTCCTTCATCACTTATCCTGTACATACTGAGGAGGATTCCTGCAAAGCTACAGCTATCGCAGTATCACCCCATCAGCAGCGGTTGCCATCTCCTGAGCAGCTGAAAAATGTGGTGGCCTCTGTGCAGTCATACACTCATACCATGCCATTGCAATTTGCAAGACCAACGCCGTTTGTAAACACCTGTTAACCTGTATAGGTAGCGATCCGAAATTTTCTCGTAGCCCGCCTGTAGCTGAGTAGCTGACCTTGTTAGTTCAATGTAGGATGTACTGATCTATGCAAGTAATCATTTCTCAATGGTATTGAAATCGAGCACATTGAGTGAAAGCACCATTGTAAACCTGGAAAGATTTGAAAAGTTGAGCAGCGAGTTTTTTCAGGTGAGTTGGACAGCGAATTGGACTTGGGAATCATTTGAAGTTATTTTGACTGGAAGATTTCCGCTTCAATAACTGAATCCACGAGATGCTGGACTCAGAAGATAAAAAAAACGTTGAACAGCTAAAAATTCAGAACGTGCGATGAATAACGCCGAATGACGCATAGAAAGGGGAAAAGAAGTTGCTCATGGCAGCTGAAGATAGTGGGCACTCATGGCACTATCTTACCCTTCCCCTGAAACATTTTTAAACGAAACTCATGGCACGGGGCGCACGGCTGCCGCGCCGGGCGCCGACGCCGCCGACGTCGCAGCCTGCCGCTCGGCTCCGGGGCCTTCGAGTCAAAAGACCGCACCTCCCCTCGCCAGTCGCCGCTGCCTCGTGCTCCCAACGGTCGTCACTCGTCAAAGCCTCACCCACCTCTGAGGCTCTGACTCCACGTGTTTGGACAAAGCACCACGTGTTTGGACCTTACATGCGTAAATTATCGCCGGTATGATTAATCTGACCGAATTTTACCGGTAAGCCATATGTATTGGTTCACGGAGTGAACAGGAAATTGGTTTGCTTCCGACCAATAGCAGCGTCTGTTATACTTGAGAAAAAGGGTATGAACCCGTCTGTTATATGCTAAATCCAATGTTCATAATTTTTTAGCAAATATTTTTTCGAGAATACTCAGAAGAGCTATGTATCATTTGTATTAGATGAAATAAATGTTTGTGAATTACAACACGGGTCTATCAAGCGTACACACACGATTCTGTTTTTTGGAGACAATGCAGCAGGAGAGCAAAGCTACTCCATGCTTGGCCCCTTGCCTTGATCCATGCTTGTCGTTCCTCGAGGATTGCTTCCGCTAGGCGAGTGGTCGTAGAAGAAGTGCCGTTGAGGACCTAGCTCTTACGCTCCTTCCGGATCATCCATGAAGTTAACATGGCCACCGAATCCATATCTGGAGCTTGTTGAGGCCTAGGCGCAATTGCAATTTGCAACCACCCACCAGTCTAGTAGTTCCAAATCTGTCGATGGCATGAGATCACTAACATCCATCAGAGATCAGAGTGACAACAGCAACTACAGACCGCCGGGGCCGGGCCCTTCGAGTCAGAGTCTCAGAGACGCGGCTGCCACTGCCACCCACCAGCTAGCACCGAACCACCCTTCGAGTCAGAGAAATTTCAGCTCCCACCAAACCTCCTCAACTCCGCCGCCGCTCTGCTCCGCTCCTTCAAACTTTCAAAGCCTTGGCAATCTCCGCGCCGCAAACCCTAGCCGCCGCCATGGCCTTCCTCGCTCCCGCCTCGCTCTGCTCCCCAATCTACGGAGTCGCCGCCTCCTCCGGACGCCGCTCCGCGCTCCCCGCGGTCGTCAAAGCCACGGCCAGCTCCGGCTCTGGGTCCACCCCCTCCCCACACCCCATCCTCTCCTCCCTCCGCATGGCCGCCTCCGCTGCCGTCCTCCTCGCCGCCACCTCCCCGGCCCTCGCGTGCACCCCCTCCGCGGCCCCGCCCGCGCCCACTCCCCTAACGGCCGCGGTCCACCCCGACGACACCACCCAGGACGCCTCCCACCGTTTCCAGAAGCTCGTCGTCGAGACCGCGGCGCTCGTGCGCGCCGGCAGAGCGGAGGCTGCGAGCGCCCTCCTGTCTGCCGCCGAGGGATGCGAGGGCTACGCGCGCCTCGTCGCGGCGCAGGCGCTGTTCGTGGACGGCAAGGCGGACGAGGCGATCGCCGCCTTCGAGGAGCTCGCGCGGGAGGACCCCGCCGACTACCGCCCTCTGTTCTGCCAGAGCGTGCTGTACCTCGTCCTCGGGAGGGAGGCGGAGTCCAAGTCCATGATGGAGCGCTGCCATGAAGTCGGCGGCGACGCGCTATTCGCGGATCCGGCGGTGTTGCTCTCGGCGGCCGGCGCTGAAGCAGTTGACGCGGAGTCGAGTGCGGAGAAGGTAGAGCCAGAGCCGGCGGAGGTGTGACCTGAGAGGCTGAGACTCTGGAGCAGACCTCCGAAATAAGAATAAGAAGTGTTTTTTGTCCCCTTTTTCGTGAAGGGTAACTATTGATTGGAGCACAATGCTCTGGTGATACTGTACACAAATTGAGGGAAACATGAAACAGCGCTGCTGATTTTTAGGACCCGAGTAAAAGATGTTTTCAGGAAACAATGTTGATGCACTTTTGTCATCAGAGTCTAAATGGCTGTATTCAGTTTCGTCAGTTGCATCTATAGAAGCAGAAAGCAGAGCAAGTCTGCAACAAGATCAACGAGTACGGCGGATACCGTGTTTGGCGCATCCAACGGCTGTCATCAACTTAGGTGATAGCTCTGTTTTCAGACACTAAACAGTACTTCCTCTGTTTCAAATTCTAGCTCGTTTTGCCATTTCAAGATTCACAATTTTTTATGCATCTAATGAATGTAGTTGTGAGAGGGTAGCAGCCACTAACTTCCTTCTCATCTGTTTTGAAGGAACTGCTCTTTTGAAGTTGATGGTTGTTAAAGGGTAGCAAGCTAGGAACTCAGTTTCATGGTTGTGAAAGAGGATAGAAAGTTAGGATTTCAGTCTTGAGTTATGTGTACAGATATATGACGTTGGCTAGTTCACTTTTGAACTAGCCAACGTCATATATTTGTGGAAGGAGGGAGTACTTGCTAAGCTAACGACTTGCGCTACCCTTGATTGCGATCTCCGTGCACAATCGATTTCGGTCTTCTTGACTTTCTAACGGGTGGATACTGGAATTGATTTGTGAGAGATTTGCTAGGTATTTGCACGAACTACTTGTGGTTTTAAATCTGCAAGGAAAGTTAATGTACTACTTTGAGTTTTTTTTAGTTTTTCAATTTCGAAATGTAAGGAATGGAGCATGTCTAAGATCACTATTGATTAGCAATCATCAGGGGCATTCTTGTGGACAATGGCCCTGTTTGTTTCCGCTCATCCCGCGTTTGTGGTGGCCCAACGTGGATAATCCCGCCGAAGTGGACGCGTGTTTGCTGAACGCCGCTTATCTTGAAGCGACAAAATCCCGGCTTCTCTCCATCGCGATTTTGAGCAACGCACGACCGGTGGCCACGGAAACAAACATGGCCAATGTTTCCAGAAAGCAGAGACAACCGAAATCGAATCATGGGTTGCAAATCAAATCAGTTTTCAAAACAGCTTCAAAACAAAATGTTGTAACGAAATTAAAAGGCTCTGCATATAACCAAAAACTTCACTAGTTCAAGGTGGTAATGTTTTTTTGTTACTGACACAGTACAGCACATACCGTGCTACGGCAATTTTATTCCGCCCAATCCCAATTCCCCCAAACGCCAAACAAACGGTGGCAACAAAGGAAATTTTTTTATATTATTTTTTCCTCTATTTTGCAAAAATAAATGGTCCGCCAGAAATTTTGCAAAACTATACATCTGCCGCCGTGGCCCACGGCGGCAGGGACATACCGCCGTGCGGCACGGCGGTAGGGGTCGTGGCCCACGGCCAGACGTGGGCCCGTAGCGTGCGACGGACATACCGCCGTAGCCCACGACGGTAGGGACATACCGCCGTGGGCTACGGCGGCAGGTCCTAGCGCCGTGGGCCACGGTGGCCTGCTGCCGCCGTGCCCCACGGCGCTAGGAACTGCTGCCTATATAACGTCGAAATTCAGCCGAAAATGTCATAATAATTCGAAAAAAAAGAAAGAGAGGGGGAAGAGGAGAAGGGAGTGAGGAGGAGGTGGTGAAGGTGCGAAGCTCTGCCGGTTTTTCGTCTCGTTAGAGGTAATACTCTGGTACTTAATAGTTTGAACTGTGATAATAGTAAAAATATAGTTTTAGTGTAGATCTGCTTAGTAAAAATATAGTTTTAGTGTAGACCTGCATAGTGAAATTATAGTTTTAGTGTAGATGGATTAGTAAAATTATAGTTTTAGTGTAGTTGTGAGTAGATATATTTTGTAGTTGCAGATCAACTTGTTAATAGCGTTTTTTTTCATGCTGTCAGACATGTCGGATGCAGTCAGTGTCAAGTTGTATTTCGGTAATGGGCAGATTAAATATGGTGAACATGGAGTTGACTTGTCAGAATTTAATTCGGTTGACCATGTGATTAGAAGAGCAGCCGAAAGAACTTGGGGGTCCATTACCAACTTTTTTATAGGGCATTCTATGTAGATGCAAAGCAACATGACTTGTCCATTATGGCTCTAATCAACAGGAGTGAGTCAGTATATTGGGAGCTTATGCCACTTCAAGGCACTGAACATTGGAGGAGTTATATCAAAACAACATGTGAAATTGGTTTGCCTGTGATGTTGTTTATCCAAGTTGTTCATAGGCTGGGTCTAGTAGTCAAGTGCATGAGGAGGGTAGTGTTGCTCACCAGGGTGAGGCTGAACTACAAGCAGGAGATGGTCCTGCAACTGAGCCACAAGAAGGAGATGGTGCTTCCACTGAGGCAGAAGAAGGAGATGGTGACACACCCTTTGAGGCCCGTGGTGAAATTGACAAGGGGGAAGTTAATGAAGAAGTACTCAGGCAGTACGAAATGGAGGCTGATGAGGATGAACGTGGGTTGGAAAAGGACTTCTCAGATGATGAGGATGACCCGCTAGTTCCAAGGGACTGGGACAGTTACAATTTCTCACAGCTATTTGTCAATCCTGGTGAGAATGTGTCTTGGGAGTATAGAGACAATCAGGTTTATGTTGGCGCCATGTATAAGAGTGCAATAGAGGTGAAGGATGTAGTGAAGAGGTGGGCCACCCTTACTCTGCAGAGAGAGTTCAGGGTAGTGAAGAGTTCTCCACACATATATGAAGTACAATGTGTGAAGCCCAACTGTCCTTTTCGAGTGTATGCTTCCAAGGGTAAGTGAAAAAATTACTGGGAGATCAGATCTGTTGTGGATCACACTTGTGTACTTGAGCAGCTAGATGCAAGCCATCGTAATTTGTCGGCCAGTTTTGTGGCCAGCCAGATGTTTGCTAAGATTGTGGGAAATCATGCTTATGAGCCCAAGTCCATTATCTTGGAAATTGAGGAGAAATTTAGGTACCTGATAAGTTATGGTAAAGCATACATGGCGAAGAAGAAGGTATTGGAGATGAGGTGGGGTACTTACGAAGCATCCTACGACAATCTGCCTCGATTGCTGAACACAATTGCCACGCTAAATCCTGGTAGTTATTATGATATCAAGACTTATAATCTTGTATCAAGGTCAGGGAAGCAAGTCTTACAGCGGGCATTCTTAGCATTGGGTCCCACTATTGCTGCATTCAAACAGTGTCGACCAGTCATTTACATAGATGGCACATTCCTAACAGGAAAATACAAGGGCACAATCCTTACAGCTGTGGCTGCAGATGGCAACAATCAGTTGTTGCCTTTGGCAATTGCTTTTGTAGAGGGAGAGAATGGTGACACTTGGTATTGGTTTCTGGAGAGATTGAAGCAGATGGTGGTGGGAGATGTGTCAGACGTGTGTGTGATACACGATAGACACAAAGGTATTTTGCAGGCTATTAATGACATCAAAGAAGGTAGTTAAGAACGTAACAGAGCAGCACAATGGCCAGATGTGCATAGCAGGTGGTGCATGAGGCATATGGGAGTAAACTTTCATAGCCAATTCAAGAACAAAGAACTTACACAATTGTTCAAGCGCTTATGTTCGACCAATCAGGAGAAAAAGTTCTACGAGCTATGGCAAAAATTAGATGATCTGACGAAGAAAGCATCAGAAGAGATAGCTAAGAAGCCAATAAGTACTGAACCCGGGGAAGAGCCAGTTTCTCTGGAGGACGTGGGGCTAGATGCTCCAAATGCTAGAAGGAGAAGGGGACGTGCTGTGAAGACCTTCAGCCAGTGGATTCAGAATGAGCCTAAGGAGAAATGGTGTCTCCTGTTTGATAAAGGAGGTGTGAGGCATGGGATAATGACAACAAATTTTGCTAAGGTCTACAACGCTGTTTTGCGTGGTGCCAGAGCTCTCCCTCTTGTTGGTATCATTGAGTTCTTCTTGTACCGCACAATGAAGTACTTTCTTGAGCGTGCTACTGCAGCACATGCAGCTATGCAGGACTGTCAGAAGGTGTATTCAACATGGATGACTGAGTACTTGACCACAAAACAGAAGGCTGCTCTTGCTCACAGAGCTTACCCACAACCTCTATGTCGTGATCCTGGCGAGGAAGTGCAGTGGAAATATCAGATAAATTACCAGTCCAAATCACAAAAAGCGAATGGTGAAATAACAAGACAAAAAACAGTTATTGGGAATCAGACATGCTCATGCTCTTGCTAGAAGCCACTGCTGCTACACTACCCCTGCTCACATGTGATCGCTGCATGCCTTGCAACAAAGAATAACCATTGGGGTCGCTACGTGCCTAAATACTTTCTGAAGCAAACCATTGTAGACACTTGGAACCACACTATTGAGGGTTACCTGCATCTTGGAACTTTCACTCAAGACCCCAAAGACAGTGCGTTGTACATACCAAATCCAGATCCAACCATGTGCCAAGGTGTCGGTCGACGCAAGAAGAAGAGGATTAGGAACAACATGGATGAGGCTAAAGCTGGACCTCCGGTGCAGATATGCTCTAAGTGCAACAATCCAGGACACTCCTACAAGAAATGCACCGAAACATCTTACTTTTCCACTGCCACTTCTCCAGCACCTTCAGCTAGTGCACGTGGACGTCGTTCCTGTCGCTACAACGAGGGAATGCAGTGACCGTACTTGTTTGTGCTACCGTGGTGTAATATTTGAAATACTTATGCATGTTATCGTCTTGTAATATTTGAACCATTTTATTTGGCAAGGTCTTGTAATATTTGAACTTATGCATGTTATCGTGTTGTAATAATTGAACTACCTTTTCATTTGCTTGTTGTTTTCTTCTTGCCGTCAAATTTATTATCATATCCTGTTATGTATTGTTCTCTAATTTCAAATGAAACATGTAATGAATTATCATATTTCTCATCTTTTTTGTAGGCTTTCAATGGCTTCCTCGGGTCTTGAGTTGGATTTGGAGTTGCTCACCAGTAGGAAGGACAAGGTTGTGGTGCCAAAGGGGATCCACACTCCTATGTGCTACTGCGGTGACAACTGTAAGCTTGTCAAGTGCAACGTTCTCGGGTACTGCTACGGGATGAGGTTCTTCATGTGCGTGAACTACGAGCATGACCCCCTCCCACCATGTCGCAATGTTAGACCAAAAGTAAGAACAAACTGCATTACTAAATAAATAATATGTCATTGCTATTTTATTATGTGCTAACTTGTCTTTGAAAAAAGACTCCACCTCCTCTCTGTGATTTTATGCAGTGGCTAGATTGTGAGCAGTCCGAACAAGACAAGCGTTACGTCGAGGCGATGGGTCGTTCAGCACGTGAGAGGTGGCAAAGGATGGTTGAGGCAGAAAAACAAGAAGAAAAACGTAAGGAGTAGCAGGAGGAAATTCGCATTCGTCGGGAGATCAAAGAACATGAAGCGGCCGCGGCCCGTGAAGCAGATAGAGAGAGGAAGAGGGAGAGAGCTCGCCGGGCTAAGGAAGCTGGGCCGGATGCTATGAGGAAGGGGAAATACCCCCGTTGTACCCAGTAGACGTAGAGTACTAGACGCCGAGTGCTACTGTATCCATAAAAAATTATGATTTCATTTCATCATTCTCTAGAGTCGTGTTGTATCTTTAAGAACTTGATTTCAGATGCAAACAGTAAAACTCGTACTAGGGTGTGTTTTCTGTGAGTCACTGCACCAAACAGTGAACACATAGGGTGTGTTTTATGTGAGTCACTGCACCAAACAGTGTACCTAGTACTAGGGTGTGTTTCCTCCGAGTCACTGCCTGTTTTTCTTGCCCCGGATCGAATGGCCCACCGTCCAGTCTGCTTTATTGCCTACATATATGTGAGCACTCTTCTCCAGTGTCACTTCACAACACAACAAGCACTAATGAGTTCCTGGACTGGGGATGATGATGACTCCCTCGGTCCAGCACTGTGGAGCCAGCAAGATCCAGAGTTCAACAACAATTTTCCAGTCTTAGATAAGAGAGATTTCAAATCCATGCGTGATGTTAGAAAGTACGCACCAAATCAAATGGTGAACTGGCCAAGGTGTGCACACGGTGAGTTCTGTGTGATGCAGGTTTACCAGGGACGGGACAACTCTGGTCGATGCTTCTGGCATTGCTCACGAGCATGGGTAAGCAAAACTCCTTGACCTCTGTCCTTCATCATTTTATGATTTACTAATGTAATCACGGTTTCTGCAGTACTCCGACCAACCAGATAACTGCGGTTTCGTGCAATGGGTGGATCCCCCAGCTATTGACCCGTATCAATAGTACATCAACTACCTCGAGGATGTTGTCATCTTCAACCTGAGGCAGGAACTCGCGTCGGCATTGGCTTCTCCAGATCCGACATCTACCAACGACGACGACGGACCGGTGACCGGACCAATGGTGGTGAAGACGAACACCGGGTGTGAGGACGAGTTCTGCTGTTGTCCGTGCCACGAGAAGAAGGACAATACTCCACCAGCAACTCCACCCCCGCCACCGTCTGATCCAACTCCACCCCCGTCGGGGTACTACATGCCCTCCCAGCACTCCGGCGGGTCTATGATGTCCGGGTTCTCCGGGTACTATTCGTACAACTAGACTACAAATGTTGTAATCGTTTATCTAAATTCCCTAAGGCACGTTAGGACTAGCAGCAGCACAAAGTTAGGGTACTTGTGTCGTACGTGCCATTGCTTATTTCTGTAATTCGTCGTTAAGTATTAATGGTTCGTCGTTAAGTATCAATGCTTCAAAAATTGAAATTTACAAAAAAAAATCCTACCGCCGTAGGGTACGGCGGTAGGTCCATACATACCGTCGTGGCCTACGGCGCTACCTGGAGGCCACGCTGCCGCCTGGCGCTAGGCTCCTACCGCCGTGCCGCACGGCGGTAGGCCCCTAACGCCGTGTCCCACGACGGTATGTGCCCTTGCCAGTGGGCCACGACCCCTGCCGCCGTGCCGCACGGCGGTAGGACCCCTACCGCCGTGGGCCACGGCGGCAGATGTATAGTTTTGCAAAATTTCTGACGGACCATTTATTTTTGCAAAATAGGGAAAAAATATATATATAAAAAAAATTTCGCAACGAAGCCACCAGAGTGGGTCGGCTTTTAGTTTAGGCCCCTGGGCCAAACCTGATGAAACTGAACACTTTTGTCAACACAGCCCATTTAAAGATCCGTAGCTGGTGATGGTCCTCCGTAGCCGCGCGACGCACCCATTTACCCTCAAACCATAAAAGTCCAACAAACAATACTAGGGAGCTCCTATCTCCCTTCCGGAAGGCATGTAAGCATATGAACTATAAAGCCCATTTAAGCCCACTACAGCCCAGCATTTTTCTTCCGTTCCGTTCCAGAGCTCGCGCGCGAAGCTGCATAATAATGATGCGGGAGTGCTGGAACAAAAACGGATACATACTTTTTTTGAACAACACATACATTCCAGCTCCATTTGACTTTTTGGACTTTTTTTGAACTTTTGGACGTGGAGGAAAAGGCAGATGCATACGTTTTTGGACTTTTTTTAACTTTTGGACGCTGGAGAAAAATCAGATGCTGACTTTTTTTTTTTACTTTTTTGAATTTTTTGCTGGGCATGTGGTTGTAAGTGGGTTAACTATGGGTGGGCACTTCGAAGTTGAAGTTTATAATATATATTAATTACATGTTAAAAAGGAATTAATGGATGGATCGAAGCATGTAAGTAGTGTATATTATACAATGCAGATTGAGGAATTGACACATCGGAAGAGTTCACTGATGGACCAAAAGCTTTCGACCAGGGAAGGATCATTCACAAATCAAAAGTGCTCATATCCAAAAGTTGTTTTGTTGTAGACTGCAGCCCTGAAAAAATAAAGATGGAATTATATCTTTTAACATCTACAACATTTCTTAGTTTTAACTTATTTTGCACGCACAAACATTTTTTATTTGTCCAACAATTTTTGTTAGTAATTGCACTTAGATCAACATTTTTATGTTTATATACTATCCAACAGTTTATTTGACGGAAACAAATAATTATTTTCATATACCAACAATTCCTTAAAAAATTGAACTTCTTTTCTGTTCAACAATTTCACACAATTTTATATCATCTTCATTCTAAATCAACACCAACAATTATTAACCCAATGTCTAATATTAAAAATGTTTATTGTTATTTTTAATCAACATTTATTAACAACAATCGAACATTTATTATAGTTCTTACTTATTATTCAATGACAACCCTTTTTACAATTCTTAACTTTCTTACGTGATTATCTCAACATTTTGGTCACAACACTCAATATTTGTAAAAAAATGCAAATTTATATCAACTTTTGTGTACATAATTATCTCAACATTTTGGTCATAGTACTCTTCTTTTCTTTTTGAATTGGAAGCAATCCTAGCTTTTTTTTTCTTAACCATGTGATTTACATTATTTCACAACATTCTATTAGTAACTATGAACATCAATATGTACATTTAAGGAAGCCCAACATTTGTCATCATTGTTATCATAAATCAACTTTTATGCTACCATAAATCAACTTTTATATTACAAACAAACATTTCTAATCTTATGTCCAACATTTATCTTTCATCATTATTTTTTTCTTTATTATAAATTCTTCAACATTTGTCAGCATCAATCCAACATTTAATATCTTTTCTATTCATTATTCAACATACATTTCTTTTTCGGGATATTTATTAGTATCTTTTAACATCTACAACCTTTCTTAGCTCTAACTTATTTTGCACGCACCAACATTTCTTGATTTGTCCAACAAGTTTTGTTAGTAATTGCACTTAAATCAACATTTTTATGTTTATATCCTATCCAACATTATTTGACGGAAATAAATAATTATTTTCATATACCACTAATTCCTTAGAATAATTGAACTTCTTTTCTATTCAACAATTTGACACAATTTTATATCATTTTCATTCTAAATCAACACCAACAATTATTAACCCAATGTCTACATTTAAAATGTTTATTTTTATTTTTAATCAACATTTATTAACACCCGTCCAACATTTATTATATTTCTTACTTATTATTCAACATTTATTCAACAACAACCTTTTTTACAATTCTTAACTTTCTTACATGATTATCTCAACATACTATATCAATTTTTATGTTATCCAAGTTAACTTTTATGTTACAAACAAATATTTTTTACTTGTATCTGCAACATTTATCTGTTGAACATTACTTTTTGTTATCTATTGTTTATTATATATTATTCAACATTTATTAACAATTGTTCAACTTTTAACATTTTCTATTATCTATTATGCAACATTTAACATTTTTTTATTATTCATATTCTTCATATATCTCTCCATTTTACAATTCTCAACATTTATTAATAACAATCTAACTTTTTTTATTTTCTAATTCTGAGTGACGCTAGCACTTGTCTTTCGTTCAAATTCTGAAATTATGAAGTCCCATATTTAATATATTTCTTATACATTAGCCAACACTTCATTAATAATATATCTCCTTTAATCTTTATTCAACAATTAATATAGTTCTTTTGGAAATTTACTAATATCTTCTAACATTTACGATCTTTGTTAGATTTAACTTATTCCTCAAACACAAACATTTCTGGATTTCTCCAACAACGGTAGTTGATAAATGCAAATAAATGAACACTTTAATGTTTCTATAATATCTACGGGGACAATTTGAATTTAATTTATAAGGTACTCAGGACTCGCCTTTGCGTGAGTTTTATGTATATGAGTTTCGATCCTCTGTGTGTTAACACGTGATTTACCGGGCTTCGACCCGGCAACACTCAACATGATGATTCTTTATTATCGCTTAAAGACCAAATGGAGTGGTTTAGGTGATAGTACGGAATTATCTCGGGTGGGGTTGTCACAATTGGTATCAGAGCAATCATATACACCAAAGTAATTAGTTTAATACTAATCACATATTTTTCGAATTAAAACTTGTCGAGATTGATTGGATTTCGAAAATTCGTTGGATCGCTAAGGATTTTTAGACCGAGAGGCCCTAGAGGGAATTTTTGGGTTCTTTAAGGTGTCTTATTAAATTATGGTTTAGTTTACTAACGTCCAACACCTCTTAGACACGTGTTTTATACGTGTGCTGTGCCGCATCACGAGTATGCGAGGGTTGATAGGACAATCCATTCCACGGATCCTATTTTCTCGGTTGGAGTCCACGTGACTTATAGGTGAGCTTTTCCGTATGTGATCCATACGAAGGATGACATATTCTATTCAAAGTGAATATGTCATGGGTTGTGATGTCGCCACGTTTTGCTATACGTGTGCATGATTTCGCATTACGAACATGCGAACGGGACACCCCCATTCAAAAGGGGTGTGTCTCAGGTTGAACGCTGTTCATGCAGCGTTAGGACGCATGGATGCCATTCCTATAGTGAATGGTAATGTTTGTGGACGCTTCCGTGACGTGCTGGTACAGAAGGTTCATTTTTCTTGCAGGTACACTAACCATGTTTTGATCGTTAAGTGTGTAGTACCGACTAGTTATTATAAGAAGAGACGTATTGTTACCATTGCCACCGGCACTAACTTCGTTTTTAGCTTGATAGCTTTGTGAGGACGATTAAGACGTTTGCATCATGA
Organism: Cenchrus fungigraminus; assembly: GCA_036936925.1. NCBI lineage: Eukaryota > Viridiplantae > Streptophyta > Magnoliopsida > Poales > Poaceae > Cenchrus > Cenchrus fungigraminus. Next base: position 14,237,901 of record CM072772.1, on the reverse strand, counting down.
TTAAAAGTTGATCAACCTTTAAAAAATGTTGTCTTGTTGTTGTGGTATGCTTGCTAGGTTTGTGTTTGCTTTTAGTAAGGATCTCCATAATTGTTTTTGTCATACATGTTTTTCTACCAAAAATTTTCTGCTGTCAGGTTCTCGAATTTTCAGAGCCTAATCCATAGACTTTCTGGCTAGACATCCTTTACAAAAGTTGTTTCTTATCAAGTCTAGGATCTAACCTGAATTTCTCCGGTTTTTAGGACATCTCAATCTAGAGTTATGCTCAAAATAGTAAACCCCTGCCTTGCTGTTTTTCTGAGTAACCTTACTCCAAAATAGTATCTTTTGAGCATCGTCCTATCTGATCTAGATCTACCTTCGAATACCAAAAAAGTACCTTATCATCTCACTGTTTTTGCTAGAAAAATTTGGTAATTTTTGGGGCCATAGTTTTTATGTTATGAACCTTTGTTCACGACCGTCAAAGCCAAACCCCGGTATCCAAATTTTTCAGGCATGATAACCTCAGCTTTTGCATCCAAGTTGAATACCAAAGTACGCTCTCACTGACCAATTTTGAGCAATATTCAACCATGGGGCTGAGAGTTATAATTTTGTTGCTTCAGAATAGTGCTGTTGTCCCGATTCTGACTTTTGTCAATTTGAGTTCTCATCGTACATGTTCTACTTTGTTGAACAATCTTATGAATATGTGTTTAATGGAAACTCAATTTTTTCAGATGGTGGGACCGACACGCGCTACACCAAATGCTTTTGGCACGGGTGGGAGTTGTGATCCAGCACCACCCCCCCTCCCAACATGACGCCGCAAGAACAGTTCATGGCCACTCAAACGGAGCTGATGCGCCAGCTCTTGCAGTCGTAGCAGCAGATGGCTCAACTGCAGTAGCAGAACCAACGTGGTGGGAATCAAGATGGCCAGCCTTTGGTCATGAAGTACGAGCACTTCATGGCCATGAAGCCCCCACTGTTTGAGGAAGCCAAGGAGCCTCTTGCCGCTGATGCTTGGTTCAGGGCCATTGAGGCTAAGTTCTCAGTGTTTACCCTACCATGTTCTGAGGAGCGTAAGGCCAACTTCGCTACCTTACAGCTTCGTGGTCCCGCATTGATGTGGTGGGAGCACTACAAGTCCATGCTCGAGCCTTGCTAGTCGCTACCTTACAGCTTTTTGGGATAGATAATGCTTAGTCGCTTAACTTGGGATGGTTGAAATGGATCTTTATAAAAATGTTGATCATGGTAACTTTGGTGATAAATGTGGTTAATTACAAGATCATATGATTTAATCGGAACATGGAGAACCACCCAGGAAAATAGTGCAACCACAGTCCATATGGCTCTGGCTTAGCCAATTAATTAGATGTGTGAATGAACTGACATCCTTATCCGAAAGGAGCAGAGGGGGTTTGGAGTTGCAGGGGTATAGCCCGGTTCTTTTGGGTATATCAGCCTTTGCTAAGGTGCTGACCACTAGGGAGGGTTATGGTCTGCTCTGAACTGTAACTATGCAGGTTATTGGTCCTTGCATGTCTTTGTAAAGGCTTCGTAGTGGACCCCTAGCCACTCACCTCGGAAGTGTTTAAGGGCCTTGCAAACCCAGGCGACATGGGGAACATGAGCTGTGGTGACAGTGTACGACCTCTGCAGAGTGAAAACTGATCGATCAGCCGTGCTCACGGTTAAGAGCGGCCTGGACCCTCACATGATAAGTGAACTCGAAGATGGAATTAAATCGTGGTTTTTATATGGTTTTGAGATGAGATGTTTTCTAAATGCTTAAGTGGGTTGGTATTAACTTACATCTAGTAAATAGGTGCTTGCTAATAAAATTTGACTAATTAAAATGCTAACCGCTGCAAAACCTTAGCCTATCCTTGATAGCCTTGCATCTTCCCCCACTTGCTGAGCTCCAACCATAAGTGTGCTCACCCTTGCTTACCACTGTTCATTAGAAGAAGGTGTATGAAGTTCAGAAGATAGTGCTAGGCGTATGCAACCCCCAGTCGATTGCCTGTGAAGTTTGGAGCCTTTGTTTCCCAGGATTCCGCTGAAAATCTCTCTTTCTTTACGTGATATTGTTTCTGTTATTCACTAATGATGTCACTATATGTATGAAATTAGATCCTGGCATACATATAGGTAGCACCTGGTTTGTTTTGAAAATCGGGTGTGACAGAAGTGGTTCCAGAGCTGTATCGACTGTAGGACGTAAGCCTAGATAGCACTGGTCTCTTTTTAAGGTCTGTTTTACTATAAAACCCATTCCTGCTATAACCTTGACCTCTTGCAAAAATTTTGTCACCTCTTGACAATTCTATTATGTCAGGCCTCCTTGATATCTTACCTCTGTCGCTTGATTATTGTTTCATTTGCTATTCTTGCTTTGCAAATGTTAAACCCTTAATCCTTGTTTATATATATTTCTCTCTCCATGATTTCCTTCTTAATCATGATCATACATTTTGATGAATGATCTTATCTCACGCAACTCACCTCCTTTCGATTTATAGTGATATTGCTTACTCCTTGATGTTTGACTTCTAACTTGTCTCCCTAGATCAATCTCTTCCTTGATTTTATTTTCAAAGTATCGATCTTCATCGTTCCTCTCAATGCTTCCTAAGTTTCGTCGCTTTGGATCATTCTCCTTACCTTTTATTTCAAAGTGATATCCTACTCTCATTTTATTCAAAAATGTTTAGATGACCCATGCTATCTGACCTAAAGCTTTCTCAAGTCATCTAAAGAATGAAGTTACCAGTTCATCTCTTGAAGCCAACCCCATAGTGAAGAAGCAAGTGTATGCAAAGGAAGTTGAAGTCTGACATCTCGACCAAGCTTAGGAGGATCCCTTCTAACCCTATTAACAACGTTTAGCATCGATCTCTGATGGTTTGCTGACTGGTGCAGTTCCGTGTCTGCTTGATGATGCTTTGTCTTTATGACCTTGTTTGAGCTGGTTTTTTGAATTGATTGTTGGTGTATTGTAGGTCTTCCTACAATGACATCAGTTGTTTAGTCGGGTTCTTCTTTTGTATCTCCCACCTCCTTTTATTATCCTTCTTTCTCTCTACTCAATACAATGGATGATGTCGAAGGAGAAAGTGAGGAGCAACAACAATGTGGCAACGTCGACAACAAAGGGATGCTATCACCATAACCAATTTCTACATGGAAGCAAGTTGAAGAAAAAGAAGGCCTTACTCCCATCTCTCTAATCTCACTCTAATGAAGTCTTCATGAACCAAGACGAAGACGAAATCCAGAGATTCAACATGTGACATAAAAAGATGTCAATTATGTTATCATAATCTTGTTTGTCTCCCTCCTCCTTGTCTCTTCTTTCTCCGAATCTCGGGATGAGATTCTTTTAAGGGGGGTAGATTTGTAACACCCTGATTTTCTTCAATTTCAGGATGTTATTAGGAAGAATAATTAAAGAAAGATTTCTCATAATTTTAATATTTCCCCACATTTATTTTCTTTACAGGAAATTTAGTATAGGAACAACAATTGATTGTTTTTATTATCGATCAAATAAAATGGTTCTATGAGTGTTGCATTCATTTTGGTTTGCATGATTTTTGGTTGAAGTGTTTGTTCGAAATCATAAAAAGGTCAAGTCTGCAAACCCACCCTAATCTCTCCCTACCTGCCTTTTCTTTTTAGCCCAGCCGGCCTCCTTTCTCTTTCGGCCCAATCGACTCTTCCTCTTTTTCCTTTTTCCTTCCCGGCCCATCTTCCCTTCCTGGCCCAGTAGCCACCACGGCCCAGCTTCCTTTCCCCTCCCCCTCACTCGCTGCCATGCAGGCCCTACCCGTCAGCCGTCTTCCACCTCCACCTCCTCCCTTGTACCGCGACAGCCACGCGCCCCGGCCATCTTCCCCGCGACTCTCGCGCGCCCCAGCCTTCAATCCTCCCCATCAAGGCGCACTGAAGCACCAGCGCCACCTTCCCCTTCAATCCCTTCAGTTTCCTTCCGTTTCTCCTAATCAAGCCACCACCAGCACCCCACCTTCAAGCTGTCATTAATGGCCGGCCGTCCGCACGACCCGCGCATGGACGCGACGTCCTGCCGCTCGCGCTGAGCACCGGACCATGCGACCCTGCACTGCTGCCACACTTGCTCACCTCCCACACACGTACCACACCCAGCACCAGAAACGGCACCTCCACCATCTCCTCCTCTTGAGTGCCATTAATGGCCACCACCGAGCTCCACCACCACAGTACCACCTCCACTCCATCCACTCACGCCCCTATAAAGCTCGAGGTAGAGCCCGCACCTCTGCTGCCCCACTCCATCTCGCCTGCGCAAGCGCTGCCGCCATCCGTGCTCACCGAAGCAGCACGCCGGCCGCCGGTCGTCCCTTCGATTCGCCGGCCAGGAGCCATCCCGGAGCAGTCCAGCATCCCCACGAGGACCACGACACCGAGTCGCACGCTCGCCGCCCATCACTGTCTGGATCCCATCACAGGAGCCGCGCCATTCGCTAGGACCAGTGGGCGTCATCGAAGCAGAGCACCACCACCGGCGGCTCGATCCGCCACATCAGGCGTCCTCAGAACAAACCGGCGCCACCACGAGAATCGCGACGTCAAGCTTCATCCGTTTCGCCCCTTCCTATCACAGGAGCAATGACGGAGCACCACCGGCCAATGGACCCCGAGTCAGCCTTCTTCCCATCTGCCATCCACCGTCGCCACCAAAATTTGACAGCCTCCGTCTCTCTCCAACGCAGGTGAGCACCCCCCTATGATACCCTCGATCTCCTTCCACCTTCCGTTACTCACTCGCGCCTCTCCTCGCCCGGAACGCCGCCGATTTTGGCCGGCTCGAGCTCTATTCGCCCGGCCATGGCTATTCTGGTGGCCATCTTCATCTCATCAGAATAGATAAGGCAGAATTGCCTTTAGGCCCCTAAGCTTTTCTCAACTAAAGCCCTATAGCTTGTGTCTTGTAAAGTTTGCCCGTAACCCCCTAGAAAGAACCCACCTTTCGCACATAAATCCCACCAGTGCTCTTTTTCTTGGTAGCCCCTGTCCTTTGGCCTTTTTGCGAGCACTATTTATAGTGTCTTGCAAAAGTTATCAGGTAGTCCTCCAGATCTTTAGTTAACAACGTTTAGGTCCTTGCAGCCTTGTTTCACCCATACGTCTAGCGTTTTAGCTCTGTTTAACGTCGTTCAAGTTGCGTTAGTTTCATAACAACTCAAAGTACGTGTTAGGAGCAATGTTAATCATGTTCCTTGTTTTATAATTTGTTTAAGTATTTAAATATGATTAAATATCCATATGCATGCTTTTCTAATTAAAATCAAATTAGAGTTCACCCTCGTGTTTTCAAACTAAAGTTAATTTGATTAATGCTTATCTAAATAATCTTTTAAATTAAAAGTTAATTAGAGTGTACCCCGGTTTTTATAATGTTAAATTGATTAATGTATATTCAACTTGCTTTCTAATAAAAGCTACATAAGGCTATCCCGTGTTTTCGTAATTAAATATTAATTTGACTAATATGAATATAAATGTGTTTCTGAATTATAATTTGTTTAGTTCAACCCGAAATATAAAGTATACATTTAGATGCTTTACATGATTCTTTTAGATTAAATGTTTAATTTGCATAAATCATAGTTAAATATTTATAAATAAAATTGGACTAAGCTTACATTGTTCTTTTTATATAAATATGACTTGCTTAATTTCAAATAGGTTATTTCTCAGAAATAATCTATGCACATGATTTTATTTAAAATATATCAAGCACATAGCTTTTGTTTGTTGACATCCAAAGTTTCATCGATAGATGTTTGTTTATAACGATAGCATTAGTGTTCCTGCGCCTTAGTGAGCCTAAAACCAAGCCATATCTCTGATCCTCTTTTAAAGTCTTTCTTGATTGGTGCATTGTTCTTAGCTGTTCTCGTTTGTTGCTTTGCATGTTTGAGTCGATGTTTGCTTCGAGTAGAAGATCGAGCTGTTGTTCGAAAGTCATGAAGATCAAGAGTTTCAAGTGAGCAAGAGCGGATGAGCATAAGAGTAGCTTTTTTGTTGGAGGAAGGCAAGTGGTTTTCCTCCCCCTGCATATTCTACTTTGTCCTACGTCACATGCATAATAACTAAATTTACTTTATGTTGTATTGCATAACTTGATGGGAAATCACTTTTTTAATGACATGACTAGACTTTATCCCTTTTCCCCTTGAATACCCTATTTTAAATAAATGTTTTTGGGATAGATAATGCTTAGTCGCTTAACTTGGGATGGTTGAAATGGATCTTTATAAAAATGTTGATCATGGTAACTTTGGTGATAAATGTGGTTCATTACAAGATCATATGATTTAATCGGAACATGGAGAACCACCCAGGAAAACAGTGCAACCACAGTCCATTGTTGGTATTTCTTAACCTCACCACTATGGCGCCGGGTTAGCGTGAGTGTGTAAGAAACACTCGGGTACACTGACGAGTGTGAACTAATCCGCAAGCGCACAGATATACCGTTGTAGCACTTCTCCTTCGGGAGTATTCCAAAGGGTATCGAATCCAAGGAACGGTTGGGAGCTCTATGAGCGATTTATCCAAGGACACAGGATCTCTGCTATGGTAGTTGAGAGGTATGGTTTCCCTTGTAGGCACTTGGTTCTAGGGAAGTACAAGCTGCAAAGAGTCTCGCTTCGGACACCGGACCCTCCTGGCTATAACAGTCGACTCATGGCAAATGGTCGCCTACACCTGTATCCGAACGTGGGGGATTCCAAAAGGGTCTAACGACTGTCACCACCGTGGCCTACCCCAAGACAAACCATGGGATACAGGGCAATCGAAGGATAACCTGTAGTCCAGACACCGCGTCTGCACCACTGGCTACTACTACAACACAACTATGCCTGACGTCACGTAGCAACACTATAGCACTCCGTAAAGATATGGAGCGACGATCCCGCGAGCACAACTAGTCCTTACCCATCAAGGAATTAGGATCGTACAAAGGATATGAATGACACTTTGGTCTAAACCAGGTATGCAGAGTTCTCACTATATTCTAATTGACAAGCAATCATACAAACAGAATGCAAGAAAACTCATCCAATCAACAAGATCGGAGGATCGTGTCACGAAGAACACGAGCCTCTAAATGATGAACAGATGAAGAACTCTAGAACATATCACCCATGTATGAATACAACTTTAGTCTAATTGGAATATAACGAAATACTCACTTTAGTCTAAATGAAGAACAGTATCACTCACGAGGTACAAAGAGATGATGAACGAAGAACGGATCATCGCATCTCCCTTCTACTCAACCACACCCTCTCCTCTCTACCTAGCACTACCTAAGCTAGATCTTCCCCACACTCATATTCCTGGTGGGATGAGGTTTCACCTCCACCAAGAAGGAATGAGAAGGAAGGAAGGAGGCTAAGGTAAGAAGTTGCCTTCAAGTGTGTTGTCCTATTCTTACCCCCCTCTCCTTCTATTTATAGGCGCGGGCACCGGCGTCAAGTGGAGCGAGACACCCCGGGGATGGCCTCTAGGACCAATGGGGGACTACCACGTGGAGGCCTGGGATCAGCCGACCAAAGGTCGGTTCAGCCGATCCCAGGGTCGGTCGACCCCCACGTGGCCCACCTCGTGCTGTGCTTTCTCTGAGCGGCTGACTGGTGGGTCCTGAGGTCGGTTCCCGGTGTACACGTGTGTTGGAGGCGGTTTGGGCGCTCTGGTGGGCCCATGGATCCATGTGAGGTACGCGTGGTGATCTCGGATTTGCTGAGGCTCTCTCTCTTGGATTGGTGACATCATTGATCCAGGGGATGCTTGCATGGCGGCTTCTCATTGGCTGAGCCTGAAGTGCTAGGATCAAAGAGGCATGCTTTCTCCTCATTTCTTATGCTAAACACCTGCATTCAACTTTATATAGCCACTTGTGGAAATTGTCAGTTCTAAGCCCTATTCTAATGTGGATGCATGATTCTCATATTGAAATGCAGGGATTGACGACTCTGAAATAGGTACTTAGTAGACGTCAGCATCCATATGGCTCTGGCTTAGCCAATTAATTATATGTGTGAATGAACTGACATCCTTATCCGAAAGGAGTAGAGGGGGTTTGGAGTTGCAGGGGTATAGCCCGGTTCTTTTGGGTATAACAGTCTTTGCTAAGGTGCTGACCACTAGGGAGGGTTATGGTCCGCTCTGAACTGTAACTATGCGGGTTGTTGGTCTTTTGCATGTCTTTGTAAAGGCTTCGTAGTGGACCCCTAGCCACTCACCTCGGAAGTGTTTAAAGGCCTTGCAAACCCGGGCGACATGGGGAACACGAGCTGTGGTGAAAGTGTACGACTTCTACAGAGTGAAAATTGATTGATCAGCCGTGCTCACGGTTAAGAGCGGCCTGGACCCTCACATGATAAGTGAACTCGAAGATGGAATTAAATCGTGGTTTTTATATGGTTTTGAGATGAGATGTTTTCTAAATGCTTAAGTGGGTTGGTATTAACTTACATCTAGTAAATAGGTGCTTGCTAATAAAATTTGACTAACTAAAATGCTAACCGCTGCAAAACCTTAGCCTATCCTTGATAGCCTTGCATCTTCCCCCACTTGCTGAGCACCAACCATAAGTGTGCTCATCCTTGCTTACCACTGTTCAAAAGTGTGAGACATGGGTACCCTTGGGTCCCCACCGACCAGGCTCCCGGCTGACCCCGACAGGTGGGTCCGGCCCATCAGAAGACTAGACGACCTGATCGTGGGCCCCGCCGACCTGTTCAGTGGGCCCCACGACCTTCCAGAAGCCTTATCCGGAACACAGAAGACTTGGAGTGCACGTCAAGACATCGGATGTGCCGCCAGGCAGTCCGAGGATTATGGAAGACCTTAGTACATAGTAGTCCAGGTTGTATACGACCTGGACACCGTGTAACAGACCTGTTCACCGGCCAATATAAGGCGGGCAGGCGGACCATTGTAACATAACTTCACCATGACCAACCTCGCAATACAGATCAAGAACTGGATGTAGGGTTTTACTCTCCGGAGGTCTGAACTAGTATAAACCCCTGTGTCTCTCGTGTTTTCCCGTAGATTACGCCATGTTCCGTGCGCTCCTTGCGTAACCATCACGTCCTTAGCTCTAGATTCACCCCAACCGAACAAATAAACCACAGGGGTTGACCCCTCTGTTGGCTGTGCAGATCTCACCATCTGACAGTTGGCGTGCCAGGTAGGGGTCATCCAGAGTTCTTCGTGTGACTTGATGGCTCCAATCCGTGGCGTGATCTTCCCTGCAAGCATGGAGGCTTTCCTCGCCAATCCCGTCGACGTCAGCTTTGGCTCAATGTCGAGGACGTTCGTCGCTCCAGTTGCCAGCCCCGTTGCTGCCAACAACTCCCGTCAGATCGAAACCGATCCGATCGTGGAAACCCACCCACCCACACCTCACAATCTCGTCGCGGGATTCAATCATGTCACGCGCATGCTCGCGGACACCATCAAGATCTGCGAAGGCGTCACGCACCCTAGCAAACCCAAACCGACTCCACCTCGTATGCTGTTCGGACTCCGAAACGCATCCCAAGTCGAGTCCGACTCGATGAAAAGGCGACTCGAACCTCAGATCCAATCTGAGTTGGACTCGCAGGCCTAGGCCGGTGGGATCCGCAAGGACTTCCCCGATGGGCCTTGCCCCATCCATAAAAACGCAAAGCACACGGCTCGCTAGTGTCACGTCATGAAGAAACAACGAAGAGCTCCAGCAGCTGCGACTCCAGGTCGTCCAGCACCCCAGACCCTGCAAACTACGAATTGCGGTGTGTTCCAGATCCCGCGTGTCGTCATCACGCCCAACAGCTGCCCAGGCCAGCCCGACGAGTACTACGACCACTCGCACCGCGAGTCATTCGTGGTCTCAGCCGACGTGCCACCTGAAGCCAATGAAACCAAAGCAATGAGACTTCAGCGCAAAGCGGACAACGCAAATCGCGCCAGACGTCGTCAGGAGGAAGCTCAACAAGCAGCAGCCGCCGCGGCCCAGGCCCCTACTAATGCTAACCAAGCAGCTGCTGGTGGAGTGGCCCCAACACAACAACCGCCAGCTGGTGGAGCTGCTGCAGCAGCCCAAGCTCCTGGGGCACTAATCAACCCCCAGGCTCCCGTCATACCACCCATGGTCGCCGACCCGCCTCAGTGATCACAGGAAAACATCCGGGTGAGAGGACACTTCTTTCGAGCCAGAGACCTCTGATGAGAATTCGAAGAAGCCGGCCACGAGATCCATGCCTCTCCTGAGGCCAATATGGGCGCTGCTCTAGCGTACATCGAGGGCAAAGAAGATGACCCGGGCATGCGTCGAGCTATCGCGCACATCCAGGTAGCAACCAAGCAGATCGAGGAGCGAAGCCAAGGCTACAACAGGTCCGCCCGCACCCAACACTCCCGCAGTCGGAGTAGGTCGGTGCAACCTCGTGTCAACAACAACAATCCCAACCCCCCTCTTCAGGTCGTACCTGAAGAAGGCGGCGGGGAGAACAAAGTCCAGCAACAGTGCAACGCCGGTGCCAACGTCGCTGTACCACCCGCTGCCCCAGCTACGGTGGTGCCAGTCAGGGCAACCGCAGCCCCGGTCGCACCAGCTAGACCAACCCCAGCGGTTAATGCGACAGCCAACATACCACCCGGCGCAGTGGTACACGACCTCGAGGATGATCACCGCGCACCTATACGCGATGAAGTGGAGATCCAGCGCCACGCCGACTATGATCGCCAATACAGACGACCTGAACACGACCCCAACATCGTTCTGGAGCCTACCGTGGACCGCGATCACCATGACCGCGAGCTGGCCCACCGTCTACGGTACGACCAAGACTACGGCCACCCTGAAGACCTCTTCGTCAACCCAGCGACCTTCCGCCGTGATGATCGCACGCAACACAACTACGTGACCTCATCCGTCAACAACTTCACAGCGTTCTCCGCCCGTCTCCGGACGCTGCGGTATCCAAAAGACTTCAAACCCTCCATCGACAAGTACGACGGTCGCTCCAACCCTAGTATATGGCTGAAGAAATACTCCATCGCCGCTCAGGCCGCGGGAGGGAAAGATGACCACATGGCGGGGTACTTCCCCCTTGTGATGGGTGAAGCACCACTCTTGTGGCTGAACAACCTCCCTGACAGCTGCATCACATCGTGGGAGGCCCTGTCGAGGCTATTCACCACAAACTACCAAGCGACGTACAACAACCCCGGCAACACGCATCACCTCGGAAGAGTATCGATGAGGAGAGGTGAAACGCTCTGAGCGTACACCAACCGTTTCTTTGAGAATCGCCACAAACTCACCGATGTGAAGGACGAAGACGTCATCAAGTACTACAAGTCAGGGGTAACAAACCTCAAGCTTTTCGAGAAGATCCATGAAGCTAACCCCAAAACCATTGAAGTGCTCATGGAATACATCAATAAGCTGGTCGACACACAAGATGCGGTGTACCACGACTTCAGAGGCGACAAGGACGACTGTCGCGACCAATATGAGGACTCTAGGTCGCGCAAGCGACCTGGAGAGGTCTTCCTGGCAGAAGATGACGACACCAGGAAGACGACGATGGACATGGAGATCTTCAAAGACACCTTGGAGGATCAGTGCCAATTCCACAAGAACGCCAATCACAAGATGAAGGACTGCATCGAGCTGAAGCGCGCCATGGGCGTCGCTCCAGACCCCAAGCAGGCCAAGAAGAGCAACAACGGTGATAGACGACCTCCGACCCGCTACACCACCAACTGTCGCTACCTCGACCCTTACCCCAGCTCTGGCCGACGTAACGATTACGATCGGCAACCTTATCGCTGCGATGACCAAGACCGCCGTGATGACCGTTATCGCCACGATGACAGAGATCGCCGCGATGACAGTCGTGATAATCAAGACCGCCGCGACGACTCTCGCCGCGACAATCGCCGCGATGACAAGGAAGACCGCCGTGACAAGGATCGGCGTGATCGCACCCCTCCACCTCCTCCATCGACTGACAACCCCAACAGTGCCTTTGAGTCGGCCAACCGCCAAATCAACTTCATCATTGGAGGGTGCCTCACCGAGCAAAGCAAGAGGAAGCAACACTCCGACAAACGAGAGATCGGTCTCGTCAACACTGAGAACCCGGAACCCCTGAGGTGGTTGGAGTTCCCCATCACCTTCGACAGGTCGGACCATTGGGTCCATATCCCAGACCCCGGGACCTACCCGCTGGTCGTCGCTCCCGTGGTGGATGGTGCCATCCTGCCTAAGACCCTCATCGACGGAGGTAGCAGCTTGAACATTATTTTCACTGAGACGCTGAAGAAGATGAAGTACGAGTTCAGCAAGATGACGGCCTGTGACGAACCCTTCTACGGGGTCGTACCCGGCAAGGCAGCCTACCCCTTAGGTCGTGTCTGCCTCCCGGTTACTTTCGGCATAGAGCAGAACTACCGCACGGAGTACCTGATGTTCGAGGTGGCGGACTTCCACTCCTCCTACCACACCATTTTTGGTCGCCCGATGCTTGCCAGATTCATGGCCATCTCGTACCACACCTACTTGATGATGAAGATGCCAGCTCCAAACGGAGTCCTCTCCGTCTATGGTGACATAATCGGCTCCTACGCCTTGGAAAAAGAAACCCTCGACATCTCCAGACAATCCGCATGCAAAGCTGCAACTACGGTGATGCTTGCCGAAGCTGCCAAGATCGACCCCTCTACACTCGAAATACCTGAGCAAAAACGCACCCCAACTGCCCGGACGACAGTCCTGCAGTGAAGAAGGTCTGCCTACGCCTCACCGACAAGACCAAGGAGGTCACCATTGGGTCCAACCTCGACCCCAAATAGGAAGATGCGCTCACCAATTTCCTCAGGGACAACGTCGATATATTCACATGGAGTCCATCCGATATGCCAGGTGTTCCCAGGAGGTTGGCTGAGCACAACCTTGAAGTCAGCAAGACAACTTGACCTATCAAGCAGAAGCTCTGACGCTTCGCCAAAGATCAGAAACAAGCCATCGAAGACGAGGTCCGCAAGCTCCTGGCTACGAACTTCATACGAGAGTGCAAGAACCCGATTTGGCTAGCCAATCCAGTCCTTGTACCCAAGAAGACCGATGGACTGAGGATGTGTATCGATTACACCGACCTCAACAAGCACTGCCCGAAGGACCCATTCCCTCTCCCACGCATCAACCAGGTCGTGGACTCCACTGCAGGCAGCATCCTGCTCCGTTTCCTCGACTGCTATTCAGGCTATCACTAGATACCCTTGAACCCTGACGACGAAGACAAGACGGCCTTCATCACTCCTAGTGGCATCTACTGCTATAGGGTCATGACTTTTGGCCTCAAGAACGCTGGTGCGACCTACCAGAAAGCCATCCAGAAGAGCCTTGAATCCCAGATTCATCGCAATGTCGAAGCCTACGTCGACGACGTGGTTGTCAAGACCACGGCTGCAGACAACCTCATCGCCGACCTAACCGAGACCTTCAACAACCTCCGGGAGCACCAGTGGAAGCTCAACCCGATGAAGTGCGTCTTCGGTGTCCCATCAGGACTGCTCCTGGGCTTCATGGTCGGGCACTGAGGAATCGAAGCGAACCCCGTAAAGGTCGACGCTATCCGCAACATGCACATGCCATCCTGCAAGAAGGACATCATGAAGCTCACTGGGATGATGGTGGCTCTAGGTCATTTCATCAGCAAGCTCGGAGAAAAAGGCATGCCCTTCTTCAAGCTATTGAAGAAGTCCGACAAGTTCGTGTGGGACGATGAAGTGGAAGAGGCCTTCGAGAAGCTCAAGCAATCGCTATCCTCACCGCCCATCATGACCCCTCCGGTGAAAGGCGAAACGCTCCTCCTCTACATCGCGGCCACCACTAACGTGGTCAGCACCGTACTCATCGCCGAAAGGGAAGAAGATGGCCAGGTCTACCCTGTCCAACGACCTGTGTATTTCGTAAGCGAGGTCCTGGCTGACGCTAAAACCCGATATACACAGCCTCAGAAACTTCTCTATGCACTTGTAATTACATCGAGGAAGCTCTGGCACTATTTTCAAGCCCATAAGATCAAGGTACCGTCATCTTTCCCACTACGGGAGATTATGCACAACCACGACGTCAACAGGCGCATCGTCAAATGGCCCGTTGAGTTAGGAGAGTTCGACATCGAGTTATGCCCAAGACAAGCGATCAAGTCACAGATCCTCGCAGACTTCGTCTCCGAGTGGACGGAAATCCAGATGCCCCTCCCAAGGAGCGACATGAGCACTGGATCATGTACTTCGACGGTGCACTCAAGTACTCAACCTCGAAGGAGCAGGAGCCGGCGTACTGTTCATCTCCCCCAAAGGGGACCACCTACGGTACGTCCTGCAAATTCACTACAAGGCCTCTAACAATGGAGTAGAGTATGAAGCTCTCATCCATGGACTACGGATCGCCATATCTCTGGGTATCAAGCGACTCCTCGCCTACGGAGACTCCAAGGTCGTCATCGAGCAGGTCAACAAGGACTGGGACTGCGTCAAGGACACCATGGATGCTTACTGTGCTGAAGTTCGAAAACTCAAAGGCCACTTCGAGGGGGTCGAATTCCAGCACGTCACCCGTGACTTTAACATCACTGCTGATGTACTCTCCAAGCTTGGATCAAAACGAGCCTTGGTTCCGGCCATTGTGTTCGTTCAAGACCTAAGGAAACCCTCCATCAAGATGCTTGACCCGGACGAGCCGGCTCAAGTACAAACCGACCAAGCGTCATCACCTCCCCGCGACGTGCTCATGGCTGAAGAACAACCAGAAGATGACTGGCGCGAGCCTTTCATAGCTTACCTGGTCCACTAGCGTGTGCCAGAAGACAAAGTCGAGCGAGAAAAGATCACGAGGCGTAGTGCCAGCTACGTCATCATCGGCGACCAACTCTACAGAAGAGCAGCATCCACGGGAGTCCTGCTAAAATGCATCTTGCGATCCGAGGGCCTCAAGCTCTTAGCTGAGATCCACGGAGGAGAGTGCGGCTGCCACATGACATCCGCTAATTTGGTCGGCAAGGCCTACCAATCTGGTTTCTACTGGCCCACGGCCATGAGTGATGCCAAAGACCTCGTCAAGAGGTGCAAAGAATGCCAATTCTTTGCAAAACAGCAGCACCTGCCCGCTCAGGCCCTGCGCACAATACCTCCATCCTGGCCCTTCGCCATATGGGGATTGGACTCTGTAGGTCCCTTCAAGACCGCTCCGGACGGCTACAAGCACATCATCATCGCCGTGGACAAATTCACCAAGTGGATTGAATACAGGCCCGTGGCTAAAGTCACATCGGAGGAAGCCACCAAGTTCATTCGAGACATAACACACCGCTTTGGTGTGCCCAACCGGATCATCACCGACCTAGGTTCAGCCTTCACTGGCTCTACCTTTTGGGATTTCTGTCAAGACAACCTGATCGACGTCTACTACTCGTCGGTCGCCCACCCCAGGTGCAACAGCCAGGTCGAGCGTGCCAACGGCATGGTGCTTCAAGCACTAAAAGGGTCACTTATCAAAGAGATCGAAGAATACCAAAAGAACTGGATAACTGAGTTACCGCATGTGGTCTGGGGTCTCAGGACTCAGGTCAGCTCGGTTACAGGCTTCACGTCCTTCTTCTTGGTTTACAGATCTGAAGCCGTCCTCCCCACCGACGTTGTCTTTGAAGCCCCTGGAGTCCAGCACTATGAGGAAGGTGAAGCTGAGAAGATCAGGCGCCTCGACCTTGACAGTCTCGAGGAGCACCGTGTGGAAGCGGTGATGCGGCAATCTCGTCATGAACAGCAGCTTCGTCGCTACCACGACCGCAGCGTCAAAGAGATCACCTTCAACGTCGGCGACCTCGTCCTCTGGCGCATTCAGAAGACAGATGGCATGCACAAGCTTTCCCCTCCGTGGGAAGGTCCCGTCATCGTCAAAGAGGTCGTCAGCCCCTCGACATACCGCCTCCAGTGGGCAGACGGCCAAGGCGTTCCAAACCCTTGGAACGTGGAACATCTTCGGCAATTCTATCCGTAGAATAGATTTAAAATTCCAGTTATGTACTCTCCAAACATTCATCGTTTATAACAAATAATTAGTCGTTCGGCAGTTTCACTCCCGACCTTGTGTTGTTCTTTTTTGCTGCCTCTCCCTCTGTGCTATGATGTTTTCCCCTCCCCCTCGACATGCTCGGGGGCTTGGCAATGCCAATACAAGGGTCGCCAGACCTGGGGGGACCTTGATCCTTACCCTCGACATGCTCGGGGGCTTGGCAATGCCAACCAATGGGTCGCTAAACCTAAGGATTATTTCTTCCTTTGCTCGGATATGCATGTTTTCTGCTCGCTATGCGCTTACAATGTGTGAGGTCGACAGACCTGAGTTCCTGACTTCCCCACGTGCTGGCCACACTTATGTCTCCATGCTGAGCTGTGTGGTCGGTAAGCCGTCCTCTCTGTGAGTTGTGGTTAGTGGGGTGCAATATACACAAAAGGCTTCCGGGCCGCGTAAGTTCATGAAGGCATAAGCTTTGCATTAAAGAGAAGGGGGCAAGTCTTTGTTACATAAGCACAAGGTTTGTTGTGCTCCGGCCAACAAAAAGGCACCAAAAGACGAATTACAAAGGAGACTAATCATCATCCTCGAAGGACAGGCTCTCTACGACTTGCTCTGCAGCGGCATCTACTTCTACCTCTAATGCACCTAGGTCAGCCTCTGGGTTCGGTCCTGCTGGAATCTTCGCGACCTCTACCTCCAGGTAGTGGGACTTCACCCGGACCAAGGACTCCACCGCAGCCGCCTTGCTCGATGTCTTCAGCAACTCGTCGACATGAGTTGGGACCGACATCAGTTGATCCACCCGATCGCTGGACTCCCCCTCTGCGGGTGGAGGACCAAATGTCCCCATGGCATACGCCGCCGCATCACGAAGATTGGCGTTCTCAACCTTCAAGCCTGCAATTGTGATTTGGGTGTTATACAAAGTTTGCAGAGCGGCCATGAGGTAGACCTCCAAATCGCTCTGTATCCCCTTCACATGAGCCAGTTTACGGGATACGGTGCACTCACTCTCGACCACCGTGTCGTACTCCTTCTTTAGCTGGGCTAGGACCTTGTCGGCCTCCTTCAGCTCCTTCTTCAGCCGCTCCTCCCTGTGATTCACCTCTGCACAAAACAACAACTGTCAGCACCTGTTGCTTCCAAGCCACACCCCGACGACCTATAAGTCCAAGGTCTTTACCTTCGCAAACAGACTTCAAAAGCGCATCAGCGTCAGCGCTCTTGCGCCTCTCCTCCGCCAGCTCATCAGCAAGCTTCTTCTTCTCCGTGGCGGCCTCCCCCTTCACCTTCTTAAGGGCTTCCTCTGCCAAGTTCTCCTCCACGGACCATGCCTCGTCCTTCTCGATCAAGTTGGTCTGAGCTATCGCTCGGTTGGCCATCCCCTACACAACAGAGGTCGCTATTAGTCCGCTAACACCTACCAAAGGGAAATCGACACAAGACAGATACTTACAAGGAGAGTGTTGCTGATCTACCGACAAGCATGCCCCAGCATGTCTGCAGCCTCACGATCTTCACGAGCGTCATCCTCCCATGGCGTCCCAGCCCAGTTAATACCAAAGGATTCAAACCTTGGTACGTCGAAGCCCATCCAGTCTCCAGTAGATGTCCCCGGATCCTACGTCGACGTGCCTATTTGAGGCAAGTCCACCGCTGGGGCCTGATCAGCAGAAGCTGGTTGCGCACTGACAGGCACGACGTTCTCCACAACAGGAGGGGCCTCGGCCTCCTTGCTGTTCCCGGAATCCTGCATCACGACGTCCGCGTCGTGAGTAGATGTCTTCACTAAAGATGTCGGTTGCTTGCTCCTAGTACTGGGTGACGCGACTCCTGACCTACAAAAATAGATAAGTATCAACAAACACATCGAAGAAAGCAATGATGACCTCAAGAAATCCAGCATAAAGCCAGCGATCTACTTACGGAGTGCGGGTCGTCCTGCGAACTTTCACTAGTCTCGGTGGTCGCTGTGGGATCTCCCGCACATTGACTCCGGCAGTTGCCGCAAGCCGCATCTGAAGGCGGGCGACGTCTGCCTCCGTTACCCGTAATGCTTTCTCCTTCCGCCGCTGCATCTCTGGATCCAGCTCTGGAACCTCCATGGTCTCATCGACCTCGTCTTCGACACTTTCGTCGACCTGCCCCAGCTGTGACGTTTGAGGGGGGGGTGGAACTCTCACTCCTCCTCCTTTTCCTCTCTAGTTGTTGTTGACGGTTGATTGTCGTATCAAAGTTAGTTTGGATTTGCAAGCGGACAAATCCCCCGTCTTAGTCAAGGGACCCTTCTTCCCTTAAGTGTGAGAACCCAAGGTATCGAATCCGTGGAACAATGTGCAACGCAAGGATTCAATCTAGTAAAGCAAGGAAAGCTATTTTTTGAAGAACCAAATTGCATCTATTCTAAGACATCATCAAGAAAACACATCTAATCTAATCTACTAACTCAAGAGGTAGCAAGAGAAAGCAAAGAGATAACTGATCTAGAGAGTCTAGATCATGCTTATGTTGTAGCTCCAAATAAGATAGATGAAGATAGAAAAACGAATCTCATAAAAAGCATCTTTAAACCGTGGCCTCCGATCCGATTCTGAAGACGCTCGCCTTTTGGAGCCACCGTTCTGTCACAACGCACTCCTATTCGTGCGGGTTAGCCTAAGGCGAGTTCAAGAAGAACAAGTTGAAAACACTTGGTCGGTCCGGTATGCACCTTCAGCCACCGCGGCTACAAGAGCACCCTATGCAATCTATCTTAAGTATAGATTGAGGAAGAAGCAAAACCAAGGGAGAACAAAATCATCGAGAAGGCACTTGATCGCTAGAAATCGGATTCACTATAAAAACTTCACCATGAATGATTACATGAACAAGATCACCACCGGGATCCTACCTTGATCTTGATCCTTGCTCCGGAGCTCCGACGTGGTCTTCCATGCAAGATTCCCACATCGGCTAGGGAAACCCTCCTCTACGAGATGGTGTCCCTCTAGCTTCTCTGCTCCTTGGCGGCGGATGACGAATGAATTGATGCGTGGCTCTTGGCGAGAGGGCTATAAATAGTCCGAATGTCATCTAGGTCAAAGGGGGCGCCGAACCGGGCCCGGAATGGGCTGGGCCGACCGGCCTGGGCCCGTTTCGGCCCAGTTCGGCCCCGGCTTACTCCCGGTTGCTTTTGGTGTCTTCTGGAACTTTCCACTTCCTGCATGTGGGCCCTTGGCGTTAGTTTCTCCGCGGTTTGGATAGGGCTCCTTGTCGCGCAAGCTTCAGCATTTTCTGTCCAGGTCCTCGGAGTTTCACAGCTTCACGCTTCGGTCCTTGGGCCACTTGGAGTCATGTTCACTTCATGTCTTGACTTGTGCCGGGTGTTGACGCTCCTTAGCCTCACCACTAAGGTTGCACTTACGGTGACGGCGCCAGGAATGCTTGTTGGCACTCGCAAGCATCGCTACCGGGTTTACACCTCTAGTAATGGGGCTAGGGAACGTCTTTGGGTAAAACACACGGTCACAAAAAGGTCCGCAAGCGCACGGATTACTGTTGTAGCACTTCACCCGGTGGTATTCGGGTTATCGTATTTATATTTTCCCAAGGGAAGCACTATGGCATAGATAATCGAGAACGGTAGAGAGGAGCGAGGTTTGGTGAAAGGATCTTATAGCTGGGGTGATGATAAAAATATACGGGGGTAAATGGACACGCAAGGAGATGTTGATAAAAGATTAGAGAGGTCCTAGTGAGTTGGGAGGACAACGAGACGAGAAAGGATCCTAAGGCAATCTATATATTCTTGTCAACTCCAGGAAAAGAACTAAGGTAAAGCAGAGCCAAGGTAAGATAGAATCAACAAGCTCTTCTAGTGCTGCAGGGGCATGCAAAGCCGCACCCTCAGACTGGGATGAGAAGGGAGGACGACGACGCACTGAATCCTACCGGCCCGAACTAACGTGGTGGACTATAGAGCCCGTCCGGAGCTGTCACCTCCTTAGGGTACCACAACTATTCCGTTGAACGGGACACCAATCTAAGACTAAGGTAAGTTCTGAGCACCGCACTCACAATGAACCAAAGAACGTTCCCTAAGGCCTTTAGAGACAGGTCTCTCTCTCCCGTGAAACACCGGAGATCAAGCGAAGAACGACCACAACACTATAGGGTTCAAGAGAACTAAGCTAACCAAGGCAAAACTCACTTTAGTCTAAACCTAGAATAAAGCTTCTAGTAGCTAAGTAAAAGCTAAATGTAATTGACTCGGAATGTAAGATAGAAAGATAACTTGAAATGCACTTAAGTCTTAATAAAGGAAAGATACAAGAGTAGTACCCGAACTCTGAAGAAGACTTCTCCGGAACTCCGAGACTAGCTCGACTCGACTCTAACTCCCAACTACACTACTTCCTACTCTAAGATACAAAAGTGGACAATAGTGAAGCTCCTGCGGTGTGTCCTCTGTTCCAGCGAGTGTGAGGTGGCTTTTATAGGCAAGGAGGGTCGGTGGAGCGCGTGGGGCCAATATGTCAGGTGCGGCCGGATCAGGAGGTGCGGCCGGCCCTATGATCCACCGCCTCTCGCCTTGGACGCCCCTGATCACTGCTCCTGAGGCGGTTGTAGGTCGGTTCCTTGGGTCGGTTTCGCCCGGCACGCGGATGGATAGGTGCGGCCGGCCCACCTCCGTGCCGTGTGATGCACCGCCTATGCTCAGGGACGCCTAGGATTGCCTCTGAATGACGGTTGTGGCGGTTGAGTGTGGGTCCATCGATCCAAGTGCTTCCAACCTTAGCCTTTTGATCAAACCGACCATTCAACGGTGTATCTCATCCATCCAAGGTGTGTTTGTGGGATTGTTGGTGCCGTGGACCCGAGACGTGGCATATGGTAGGTGCGGGCACACCTAGAGGTGCGGGCGCACCTGTTGGTGCGGCCGAGCCTAGCCCTGGCCAGTTGCGGCCGACTGTGGCCAGCTGCGGCCGGCTGTGGTGCGGCCAAGCCTGGCTATGTGCGGCCGGACCTGGCCAGGTGCGGCCGGCTCTGCACCATTGCTTTGGTGCAGCCCTCTGAGGTTCATTTGTTCATTGTTATTCCCATATTTGTGTACCTACAAGTAAAAGTACCAACACAACTCGTGGAACTTTATTAGTACTAAAAATGTGCATGAAACTTGCCATATACTCCTCTCGAACCCGAGGTTTTGACGGTCGAATCTTTGTTGTAAGGACCGTCAACAAACTCCTCCAAGCTAAACGTTTGCTCGTCCTCGAGCAAAGTCTAGACTTGGCCTCGGTGGATCAGGAGTTGCGTGATGTTATCGCTCGGCAAGTACCTGTGCACAAACTGCATGTTCTTCTTGCTATTTTGAAAAGATTGGTACGAGAGAAGCTTAGCCTTACTTTACCCGTGGGGCTTGTAGCTTTCCACCTTTCCTTCGGAGGTTGAAGAGTAGAATGGTTTTTGACTTTGCATCTCTCACTCTTCTTCTTTTCTGGATCCTATCTCGGAGTTTTTGAAAATTTTGCAAAGAAAGACAAGGTTCCTCGGATGGTTCCCTCGATCGCTCATGTGGTATTTGTTACCTCACCGAAGGCTTTAAGCGAGCCTCAACTTCCTACTCTATGGCTTGTATGTGGAGCTTTGGGTAGGGTAAGTATGAGACTCACTTGTGCCACATGATGTTGTTGAGCCAAAGACCGGATCCAAGAAGAAGCTAGTCATGCAACTTGATCGAGATGTGCAAGCGTGTGGAATATTTTTGTTTGTTTTTCTAAGTACTCCTTGTTTGGAGATTCTCTTCTTGCTTTTATTTTGGAGGGGGTCATGATTCATTCTCTCTTCTTTTTTTTTCTATGCTCTTTGATTGGAGCACACATATTTTTTTTCTATGCTTCTTGAGCATATACTCTTTTTTTTTTCAATGACCCCTCTCTCCTTTTGCAAGATTACAAGAAGAGAAATCTCTTTGGACTTTGGAGTATTTATTTTTGGTGGATGGATGACATGTTTTGCGCAACTCCCGGTGTAGGAGTTAGCATGTATATGTGGGTGTACGTGATCTCGATCATGGAAGCATGAAAAGATTCTACCAAGGGTCACAACAATTTGGCAAAACTCAATGGGTCACAAGCAAGCATGTGTAGAAGGTTTGCACTTTGATATCGACATATGGCTTTGGTAGGTAATATGACCATTGAGGAACTTGCCTTGTTTTATTTTCAAAAAGAAATCTTCCGAGATTTTCACCATACTATGAGATAGAGCAGATTAACATTGTCTCACCATATCATACTAGTCAACACCCTAGGTTTGGTCATAAGCATTTGCTTCCCACAAGGTTTTATTTTAGGCTCTTGCCTCAAAATATACCAACAAATTCAAAAAGGCATAGAGCACAAAGATGCACACTAGGTTCTTGCAAAGTTTTAACATAGCACCCATTCATCATTTCCAAAGTGATGGATTTGTGAAAAATCATAGGTACGGCCGTATCACTTGGTTCGGCCGGCCCTACCATATTTTCTCCAAGCACTCGTGTCCCCTCCTGTAAGCATCCTGCACAAAAATTTTGTCAAGGGGAGGTACGGCCGTACCTCTAGGTTCGGCCGTATCAGCAAAAATTTCCAAAACTGCTTTTCTATGTCTTGTTTATTTACTAATGCAATGGTGAAATCAAATTTGAAATCTAAACATGCTTGATGCACGAAATAAAATGTTGAAAGGGAAATATGAGATAAATACCAGTTTACCTCTCGGTGAGGGCTCGTAGTTTAGAGTCCATGAGCGGGACTCCTTCGTTTGCTTAATTGATCTTGGGTTCGTCCGGTCCCGGAGTGGAAGACTCGGACAAAGCTTTCTTCACACGCCACACCTTTGTTTTCTTCGGTGGCGCTAAAGTTGGTGAGGCTTTGGCGGGGGTGTTTTTGGTTTCCATCTTCTTTTCCCCCTTAGCCTTGTTGATTTTCTTTGACTTCTTGGGTTGGTGGCGCCCTCTGAATGCTTTGTCCTTTCCTCTGAACCTGACCAATCATAATGCACCGAGCTTGTGGACATGTCCCGGGCAGAACCCATGGACACATTGTCCTGAGGATCGAAACCCGGGGGTACCGAGTGATCTTGCCAATCTGAAGAATGGGAATGGCCATTGCGGCTCGAGTCCGAGTCGCGGAACCTGATGTGTTTTCCCTTCACTACCTTTGTGGCCTTACGGAACCACGACATCCTGCAAAAGGTTAATGCAACGGATACCTGAAGGATGATGGTTATGAAAGGTTAGTCATTCGCGGGTTAGCGGTCCAGGAGTTAGCAGTCCTTGCGGGGTGATAGGACCTCCACAAAACTTGAGTGACTTGCACTACGAGGGACACACTCTCAACACTCCTTTTCACTAAACACGAACGGACTTAACAAGGGAGCAAAGGTTGCAGATTTCGGAATTTGGCTGAGGTCTTCTGGGAGAGTGCACGGGAGGCCTCAATTTATAGGCAGGTGGAGGGAGGCAGGTGCGGCCGCACCTGTCCATCCGGCTGTGCCAACAAAAATCGAGAGGCGACCTCAGTGCGTGATTAGGAGGCTAGGAGCAACATGCAACAACTTGGAAATGACAGCATGGTGGATTCCACAAGTGCGGGTGCACCTACAGGGCCGGCCGGCCCTAGTGTTTCCACCGAAAATGCTGGCAGGTAGCTGCTGCACTGTCTAGCACCTAAGATCCTCGAGAATTTGAGTACTCAGCTGTCCAAAGTTTGCTAGCAAAGCTATTGGTGGTGGGGAAGGAAATACTGCAGATTGGACTTGCTTTCTCACAAAGTGAATCACCACCATGCAGCTAGTGGCTACTCCATGGATTCACCCAAGGAAGAGGGGTCGTGCGGCCGTGCCTAGTGGGCCGGCCACACCGGGCAAAATGCCCAGAAATGCTCCTTCAACCTTCTAAACTCTAAGTCATGCAGTGGCTAAAAGGATTTCGAAAATTAAACATGCCTGATGCATGAACTTAGGTCGGGACAAATGCCGGTTTATCTCACAGCGAGAGCATCGAATTTATAGTCCTCGAGCTGGACTTGTTGATGATCATTTCTTCTTGGAGTGACTCTCTTGATTAGAGAGGTAATTCACTAGAGTTTGGAAGAGAAACGATAGGTAGGCAATAATCCGATATATCCAAGATTGGGAATGGTTCTTGATTTCTTCGCTCTGGGATTCTTTTCTGACGGGCATAGCTAAGATCCTTTCTAAAATTTCTAGCCCCTCAGTCGGATTTTCATGAAAAAGTGATCCCTTTGTGAGTGCAAGCAAGCGGAAAACACTGTCTCGAAATAGGCCAGGCTGAAAATGCTGAATCAACACGATATTTGGCAGGCCATGATCGGGACAAATGTGTATGAGATCATGGAATCTAGTCCATGCTTGACTAAGGGATTCGGTCTTCGTCTGTTGATAATTGATAATATGACTTCGAAGGTGCATGAGACGAGATAAGGGGAAGTACTTAGCACAGAACTCATCACGCAAAATTCTCCAATCCGTGGTGACTTCCCTCTCTTGCTGGAAGTACCAAGCCTTTGCTTTTCCCGCTAGTGAGAATGGGAAGAGTCTAACTCTGAATTCGTCGGGAGAAAGATTGGAGCATGAACGCGTAGAGCACAATTGCTCAAAACTCCTCAAGTGATTGTATGGATTTTCTCCTTCGAGTCCTGAGAAAGGATTTTTCCGGGTGATGGAAAGGAATTTTGGAGAAATACTTCCATTGGAGAAGAACCTTGGTTTGAGATTTCCATTTCCGATTGGGATTTCCATCTTAGTCAGAGTGTGGGATTGATCAATAGAGAACTCAAGGTTGGCTTCTCTGGCCATGAGAAAGATGGCTCTGTCTACGGGATCGACGGGGTTCGTCGTGATAAATCGAGAGGAACTTTTCGAAGGGTAGTGACACGGGGTCGGAATATCCTTCTAAAGTGACTCTTGATAGATGCGAGAACGGGACGGAACTGTCGAAACCGGGTACTACTTCGTGCACTAGGAATGGAGTAGGGATAAACCCGCTAAAAGATGGTTCACCGAACTGAGATAACTCTACTGAAAAGATATCTAGTGCCTATTGCTTCCCCAGCAACGGCGCCAGAAATGCTTGTTGACGCTCCTTAGCCTCACCACTAAGGTTGCACTTATGGTGACGGCTCCAGGAATGCTTGTTGGCACTCGCAAGCGTCGCTACTGGGTTTACACCTCTAGTAATGGGGCTAGGGAACGTCTTTGGGTAAAACACACGATCACAGAAAGGTCCGCAAGCGCACGGATTACCGTTGTAGCACTTCACCCGGTGGTATTCGGGTTATCGTATTTATATTTTCCCAAGGGAAGCAATATGGCATAGGTAATCGAAAACGGTAGAGAGGATTGAGGTTTGGTGAAAGGATCTTATAGCTGGGGTGATGATAAAAATATACGGGGGTAAATGGACATGCAAGGAGATGTTGATAAAAGATTAGAGAGGTCCTAGTGAGTTGGGAGGACAATGAGACGAGAAAGGATCCTAAGACAATCTATCAATTCTTGTCAACTCTGGGAAAAGAACTAAGGTAAAGCAGAGCCAAGGTAAGATAGAATCAACAAGCTCTTCTAGTGCTGCAGGGGCATGCAAAGCCGCGCCCTCAGACTGGGATGAGAAGGGAGGACGACGACGTGCTGAATCCTACCGGCCCGAACTAACGTGGTGGACTACAGAGCCCGTCCGGAGCTGTCACCTCCTTAGGGTACCACAACTATTCCGTTGAACGGGACACCAATCTAAGACTAAGGTAAGTTCTGAGCACCGCACTCACAACGAACCAAAGAACCTTCCCTAAGGCCTTTAGAGAAAGGTCTCTCTCTCCCGTGAAACACCGGAGATCAAGCGAAGAATGACCACAACACTATAGGGTTCAAGAGAACTAAGCTAACCAAGGCAAAACTTACTTTAGTCTAAACCTAGAATAAAGCTTCTAGTAGCTAAGTAAAAGCTAAATGTAATTGACTCGGAATGTAAGATAGAAAGATAACTTGAAATGCACTTAAGTCTTAATAAAGGAAAGATACAAGAGTAGTACCCGAACTCTGAAGAAGACTTCTTCGGAACCCCGAGACTAGCTCAACTCGACTCTAACTCCCAACTACACTACTTCCTACTCTAAGATACAAAAGTGGACAATAGTGAAGCTCCTGCGGTGTGTCCTCTGTTCCAGCGAGTGTGAGGTGGCTTTTATAGGCAAGGAGGGTCGGTGGAGCGCGTGGGGCCAATATGTTAGGTGCGGTCGGATCAGGAGGTGTGGCCGGCCCTATGATCCACCGCCTCTTGCCTTGGATGCCCCTGATCACTGCTCCTGAGGCGGTTGTAGGTCGGTTCCTTGGGTCGGTTTCGCCCGGCACGCGGATGGATAGGTGCGGCCGGCCCTCTAGGTGCGGCCGGCCCACCTCCGTGCCGTGTGATGCACCGCCTATGCTCAGGGATGCCTAGGTTTGCCTCTGAATGACGGTTGTGGTGGTTGAGTGTGGGTCCATCGATCCAAGTGCTTCCAACCTTAGCCTTTTGATCAAACCGACCATTCACCGGTGTATCTCATCCATCCAAGGTGTGTTTGTGGGATTGTTGGTGACGTGGACCTGAGACATGGCATATGGTAGGTGTGGGCGCACCTAGAGATGCGGGCGCACCTGTTGGTGCGGCCGAGCCTAGCCCTGGCCAGCTGCGGCCGGCTCTGGCCAGCTGCGGCCGGCTGTGGTGCGGCCGAGCCTGGCTATGTGCGGCCGGACCTGGCCAGGTGCGGCCGGCCCTGCACCATTGCTTTGGTGCAGCCCTCTGAGGTTCATTTGTTCATTGTTATTCCCATATTTGTGTACCTACAAGTAAAAATACCAACACAACTCGTGAAACTTTATTAGTACTAAAAATGTGCATGAAACTTGCCATATACTCCTCTCGAACCCGATGTTTTGACGGTCGAATCTTTGTTGTAAGGACCGTCAACACCGGGCTTCATGATCTTCTCACAAAGTGCTTGATGAACTTTCCCGGGAAGTCTCCCTTTTAGCGTTAAAACCCTGCGTAAATAATAAACTCCAAAAACCACATGCGAGTGCGAACATGACATATGATGAGGGTTAGGATCGTTAGTTTGTATATTAAATCAATGCCAACACCGAAGGTAAACTCATGGCTAGGTTGACGGAATTTCACCGTCAACATCTCCCCCATGCATAAACCTTGCTCGTCCTCGAGTAAGCCTTCGATGGATATCAATGTTGCCTTTCATTATTTAAACCTTGCACTTGATCATACACGAGAAAACATAATGCTCTCAAAAATTTAATTTGTTAAAGTTTCATAGTGTACTAGCCTTCATCCCTACGGAGGGTGGATATCAATTAATCTCTTCCCACAAGTAATTAAACATGCTCCCAAAATTTAAATAAATCTCAGAAATTTTGAAGTGTAGAGCAAGATGAAGAAAATAACTAAACCAAGTTCAAAAATTTAAACCACCTTGCATCTTGCTCATGAACTCTTATCTCATCTTGTCTCTCAAGCCTATTTGTTCTACTCCTTTCCCCTCTCAATATATATATAAGTGGAAGGCTTTATATGAAGCTTTTGGGAGAAGTTTAGTCCTACCAAGATGTTATAATTGAGATATTATCAAAAAAGACAAGCTTCTCATGGTCTTACCGAGACTCGTCAAAAAGGTCATTGGAAAAATAATGTTACAAGGAGGGGGGAGAGATATGAACACACACTTTTTGAGATAAGTGGACATGTGCAAATGGCAAAGAGTGATCCCGAGGCACAAACAAAGTCCTCGTTATCGGATTGCACATGGTTGGAAAGATGAGTATGGGTCCTGATCTTGAATCGTCTTCAAACTCCTAATGCATCTAAGAGCCGGGGAGCTTTATTATTTATTTTTTAATTATTTTTTTCTTTCTCTCTTAATATATACATTTTTTTCTTCTCTCCTTTTTCTTTCTTTCTTTCTTTCATACTTTTTTTTCTTCTTTTTTTTCATTTTTTTATACTCCCTTGAACTCTAGATTACATTGTACCTACCTCCTTGGCAACTCCCCCCATGCTTAGACGATTGCACGTCCTCGGGCAAAGAGGTGGAAAATTTTATGCCAAGGTAGGTACTAAAAGTTCTATGTTTTCCTGGAAAGAAACACTTGAAACCTTCTAGGGATCCTTCACGCAACTTTCATGTCGTCTTGGAGGTCTCCCAAAGTTATACTTCAATCCTTGGCACCTTCATTCTTGTGATCTTCCTTGAAATATTCATCCATACTCAAATGTTGGGTTGTGGTCAAGGAGGTAAACACAAAGAGATGTATTGGGTTTTGGGGTGGATATCCGGCGAGGTTTGCAAAATTTCTGATGTGGAAACTTACAATGCACGGATAGAAAAGGCTAGCATTAAGATAGATACGCAAAAACGGAATGACCAGCTTCTTAGTCTCGGGCCAGAGAAATCAAGCCCTGAATTAACTCACTCAAAAATAAATCTTGTATACTAAGTTTTTGCACTCAAATAAATATAAGGCTTTGGATAGGTAGAGCAACATGAAAGAGGTATTAATGACAAGGTTAGCATTACTTTTAAGAACAAAAATAAATCATCTTTAACTCATCCAAAATTGAGAGCATGAGAAAAACTATGGGTCTTATCTTTATCATAACCTCCGCAAAGGATTAAGCTAGCATTTAAATTAATTTCAGATTTGCATTAAAGAGAGCATTAGCTTAATCATGCATAAAACAAGTATAAAGATATTGATAGGCAACGGTCATCATATATCAACTTGGCACAATTTCCCATCCATATTAAATATCATAAAACGATGGTGAAATTTATTCATGGTGATGGAAAACAAAAACTACTACTACCACACACATGCTGAAAATAAAATAGAAAATGCTCGCACACACAAATTTGCACATAACTGAAAAATAAAGAAAAGGAGACAGAAAAATCAAACCAAATTTGAAGCATTATTTCTTCTTCCTTCCTTCACTATTCCTCCAATGGTTGATCCTTCGTCTTTGTAATGAAAATAAGCTTGAAGTGTCTCGGAGTATATGGTGGCGGGATGAACGTGTTGAGTGACGAGGTCGAACGGGTGGCTCCTCTATGTGCCCTTGCGGTTTGCCCCACATGGATAAGCTTCGTGTACTCCTCATGCCTCCAAGGTGCAGCGTGTCGTTCCTCGACGGTGCCACGTCCTCCTCCATGCTTCGCGAGGACTCAGAAATAGAGTGCCTCCATGAAGAGCTAGATGGCACCTCCGACGATGATGACATCCTCGTTCTGAGGACGATATTCATGGCCTTTTTCATCATGCCTTGTTGCACAAATTCACAAATAACTCTCCCGGGGGTTTCTCGTCGGTAGAAAAATGCACAAAGAAAGTATATGGAAAGGCAAGATTTATAACAAATTTTCGGGAGCTTTTAGAGAAGGAAGTGAGGCATGATTTTTTCTGAGTGGTTCGTGAGGTCTCTGGATTATGAACTTGGGAGCATGAACTTGAAAATGAATGAGAAGCGTACCAGAGGAAGATGGACTCTGGAGGCCAAATAAAGGGGCCAGGCCGACCGGACCAGGTCGGCCGGCCTGGGGTCTCTGCTGCCCCAATTGAGTCAGCTCTTCTCCCACTTGCTCCTCACTGCATTATGTCCTTGTGTCCTCATGCTCGACAAGAATCCATCGGCCAAACTCCCTCGGCCACTCCTTTGTTTTGAACGATGAGATCAATGCCTCCCTCCTTAACTTTGTGTCACCTCTTGTCTTCCATGGTTCATGTGCTTTTACTTATTTCATGCAAAAGAAAGTTATGTTTCCCTCCCCCATGCTTTTCCTTTTACATGTGCCCAAGATGTTTTGATGATAAAGCCTTCCCGTGATGCATCATGGAGCACAAGGTGTTAAATAAACCTCAAATCCTTCCCTTGATCATGTTAGATGCTAATTACTCCTCTAATTTTCATAAATTAAAAATTAATTCAGAGCTAGCAATGAGTCTAAATATATTATTCGAGGAGTTTTTAGACATCAAAACATTTGTAAGTGGAAAACTTTCTGACTACCTTTATTTTGGTTGCACCGGGATCGTTTGCTTTCATTAATTGATAGCAAGCTCCTCCGGCTTGACCGTGGGTTTGTGGGTTTAGGTTCTAAGTTTGGCCAAACATGAGAGAGAGATTTTGAATAAATAAAAACAATGGGTCTTGGAAAAACTCTAGCTCTAGAGAAACCGGTAGATGTTAAGTTAGATGAAACCAAAAGTTGAATTCCTTAGGTTCACGCGAGTCCTAGCATGTGTCAAATGATTTACAAACATTAAGGAACATGCGAGGCTCTACTCGTGTGTTTTTAACATGCAAAACAAAATTGAACCTACCATCATGGAGAGGATGGAAGGCTCAAATAGGATCTGAATTTTTGGTTCTAGTTTCTCGATAAGAGGCAAATAAAACATGGGATGGCTCATGTCATCGGTTTAAGATAGAAAAATTCAAATCTAATGACCGAGCAAATAAAAGGTTCTCTAAAAAAATGTTCAACCACTTAAGAGTTAATAAAATGTCTTGCGTATGACCAACTTACTTGAAATTCGGAAATCTTCCGGGTTGCCCTCCCGGCAGCTTTTACTCTTGATCGGGTTGTCCTCCGGTAGCTTATTCTTGACTCGACGACGGGTTGCCTCCCGCAAAGTGCTTCGTTTATAGTCCATAGCTAGACTTCTTCTCTTCTTCACTTCGGATCAACGCTCTTTTGTGGGCGTTGCAATCTTGGGTACCCACTTCCGCACCATCTTGGGCGCGGGCTTATTCTTCGGCTTAGTCATTTTTTTGGTCTCCACAGGCTGACTTTGTTCTTTGGTCTTGACAGATGCAACAACTTCCTTGGTCTTTATTTCCTTCTTCTCCGGCTCTTCCTTCTTCTTTAGCTCTTCCTTGATAAAGCGACGATGACGCGGAACATATTTAACACTGAACGTGTTGCATACCTTGAGATGTGGTTGAAACTTGAATGCACTCCTCTCGCCGTAGATGTCGAACTTGATCTCTTCAACTTTTACGGGTGCATCTTCGGCGGTTCCCATGGGATAGCGAATAGAGTTGTCTCCCAACTCTAGACACATGGCCATAGGCTTGAGCTCTGGTAGGCATAACTTCTCGAACACATCTCTTGGCATGACTCCCATACTTGCTCCAAGGTCGCATAATGTCATCTCATGCTTGTTGGCAAGCATGTCTCGGAAGTAGCGTGGAGGCATCTTCATGTATTGGCTCGGCATCTCAAACTCTGGTCCCTCGGTCGTGATCTTTGTGGTCTCCTTAGTGTGATCCTCCATCTCTCCCGAATGAGTTTGAGTAGCCTTCGCCATCTCGGGACCTTGGGGTTGTCTCGGAAATTCTTCTTTGTTACCCATCGGGTGCCCGACAAGTTGTCCCACTTGCGTTTCTAGCATCTTCATCATGATGAACACTTCACGAATAGAGCTTCCGACCTCCGTCACCTTACCATCTAAATTCTCCAATATTTTCTCCATAGCCTCGAACTTAGTGACGGCGTCTTTGTTGATCTTAGCTTGCTCGTCCATGAAGTCCTTCAATTGTGTACAAAGAGGAACCAAATCTTGAATGGACGAACTTGCATTAAATTGGGGTTTACCTTGGACATGGTTGTACTCCTCACACTCCTCGCATGTGGATCTTGCCTTGGCAGCCTTTAGGTCTTGAGCTTCTCTCTCCATCTCCATCTTCTCCATCCTCCTCATAAGTAAACCGATATGCCACTCAAGGAATTCGGCTCGCATGTATTCATTGAAACGCTCCAAAGCTTCCGCAATCGTCTCTGTTGGGAATTGAGCAAATGTATCAATCTTGTCGCGCAAACTCGGAGTCTTGGTTGGTGAATAAAATTCCTTCATAAAGTTCCTCATCAACGCTTCCCAATCTTGCTTCGACTTCGCCGGTAGAGTGTGGAACCAACGCAAAGCTTTTCCAAGTAGTGAGAACGGAAAAAGCCTTGCCCTCACTTGATCTTGAGTCACCCCATCCTCATCGAAAGTTTGACATAGTTGAACAAATTCTTGGAGGTGAAGGTTCGGATCCTCTTTACTGGTGAAAGGCGAGTGTTGCACCATGCGGATAGTTGAGACCTTGATCTTGAACGGCCTTCCGGTGTCTTGAAGGTTTATGATAGGTAGATCAACGATGTCCGGGGTGCATAGCTCGATCTTGCGCTCCGGTTGCGGTTGTTCTCCCATGGGTGGCGGTTGAGGTTGATCTTCCTTTGGACTTGGAGGTGGTCGTTTCCTTGGAGATTCTGACGATCCTTCGACCTTCGCTTTTGGATCTAGGGTTTCCAATCCTTTAGCTTGTGTTGCACGTCTCCTTTGCCTGTAAAGTTTTCTTGGATCATCCACAAAAGAAAGTTTGGGTTTCTTGGAGAGGTAGCCATCCATCTCCGGTTAGGGTTAGCAATAAAACAAAAAATCTAAAAAAAGAAAAATTAGGGTTAATCAAAAACTAAATTAGATTGATTTTTTTCTTTTTGTGGATGATCAAAGTTAAGAGATGCAAAAGAAAAATTAAAAGAAAAACTAAAAATATTCACAAAAAGCGATACTAGATTGAATCTTGATTGCTTTTTCCCCGGCAACGCACCAGAAAAAGGGGCTTGTTGACGGTTGATTGTCGTATCAAAGTTAGTTTGGATTTGCAAGCGGACAAATCCCCCGTCGTAGTCAAGGGACCCTTCTTCCCTTAAGTGTGAGTACCCAAGGTATCGAATCCGTGGAACAATGTGCAACGCAAGGATTCAATCTAGTAAAGCAAGGAAAGCTATCTTTTAAAGAACCAAATTGCATCTATTCTAAGAGATCATCAAGAAAACACATCTAATCTAATCTACTAACTCAAGAGGTAGCAAGAGAAAGCAAAGAGATAACCGATCTAGAGAGTCTAGATCATGCTTATGTTGTAGCTCCAAACAAGATAGATGAAGATAGAAAAGCGAATCTCATAAAAAGCATCTTTAAACTGTGGCCTCCGATCCGATTCCGAAGACGCCCGCCTTTTGGAGCCACCGTTCTGTCACAACACACTCCTATTCGTGCGGGTTAGCCTAGGGCGAGTTCAAGAAGAACAAGTTGAAAACACTTGGTCGGTCCGGTATGCACCTCTAGCCACCATGGCTACAAGAGCACCCTATGCAATCTATCTTAAGTATAGATTGAGGAAGAAGCAAAACCAAGGGAGAACAAAATCATCGAGAAGGCACTTGATCGCTAGAAATCGGATTCACTACAAAAACTTCACCATGAATGATTACATGAACAAGATCACCACCGGGATCCTACCTCGATCTTGATCCTTGCTCCGGAGCTCCGACGGTCTTCCATGCAAGGTTCCCACGTCAGCTAGGGAAACCCTAGACAACTAGCACAACCCTCCTCTCTGAGATGGTGTCCCTCTAGCTTCTTTGCTCCTCGGCGGCGGATGACAAATGAATTGATGCGTGGCTCTTGGCGAGGGGGCTATAAATAGTCCGAATGGCGTCTAGGTCAAAGGGGGCACCGAACCGGGCCCGGAATGGGCTGGGCCGACCGGCCTGGGCCGACCGGCCTGGGCCGACCGGCCTGGGCCGACCGGCCTGGGCCGACCGGCCTGGGCCCGTTTCGGCCCAGTTCGGCCCCGGCTTACTCCCGATTGCTTCTGGTGTCTTCTGGAACTTTCCACTTCCTGCATGTAGGCCCTTGGCGTCAGTTTCTCTGCGGTTTGGATAGGGCTCCTTGTCGCGCAAGCATCAGCATTTTCTGTCCAGGTCCTCGGAGTTTCACGGCTTCACGCTTCGGTCCTTGGGCCACTTGGAGTCATGTTCACTTCGTGTCTTGACTTGTGCCGGGCTTCATGATCTTCTCACAAAGTGCTTGATGAACTTTCCCAGAAGTCTTCCTTTTAGCGTTAAAACCCTGCGTAAACAATAAACTCCAAAAACCACATGTGAGTGCGAACATGACATATGATGAGGGTTAGGATCGTTAGTTTGGATATTAAATCAATGCCAACACCGAAGGTAAACTCATGGCTAGGTTGACGGAAATTCACTGTCAACAGTTGCGCCGTCTTAGCGGTGCCGACCTTCCCTTCGGACACCTTGGCAGTCGTACTCCGTGTACGACGCACGCTTTTGGTCGCGCTCGCTGCGTCGACCTCCTGCACCACCTCGCCGTCTGCCTCCACCTCGAAGTCAGACAAATACCCCTCCACCAGGCCTGCAGGCGACTCCTTGCAGTCCTCCAGCGCAAGAATCTTCTGCAAGACCTCTTGGCCCGGTGGTAATGGTGCCGGGCACCAGAACTCTATCGTGCGGCTCTGCACGATGTCAAGAAACACAATGAGATCGGCAACAAGGAAGAAGCAGAAACAAGAAGACAACATTTGACAAGAGGCAACTCTTACCTGATCGGCCGGCCGAACTAGTGAATGCGCTTTAGGGCAGTTCACATTGCGGATCCGTCCGCGATAGAGCTCCTTCACAAGCTCCACCATCTCCTCCATGGAGACCTTCCGCTGGGCCTCCCGGGTCGGATCGGTGAAGCCCCAGTACTCGTACCTCGGGTGCACCCGATTCTTGATCGGCTGGATCAGGCGGTGACTAAAATTGATCGCCACGGCGCCACCTGTAAGCCCCTCCGCCTTCAGCCGGTGCAGGTCGGCAAGCAGCGGCTGGATGGCCTCCAGCTCCTGCGACGACAGCTGCAGGTCCCACTCTGGTACCTTTTTGGGCCCATGGCCCGTCCGCGGCGGCAGCTCCGGCTTCTGATTCGCGATGTAGAACCAATCCGGCCTCCACCCCGAGATGTTGTCGGGCAACTCCATATCTATATATTCTGACTTGAGGCCCGACTTCAAGTAGAATGCTGCGCTACCTACGACCAGGTGCTTGCCTGGCTTTTTCACTTGGAAAAAATACCGCCACAACCGAAGTGTGGCGGTATGCCTAAATAGGCCTCACAGAAGTAGATAAAGGAAGAAACTACAGTGATGGAGTTGGGGACGAGGTGTACCAACTCCAGGCGGTAGTAGTGGAGCAAGCCACGGAAGAAGTCATCGGTGGGGACGTTGAAGCCACGCTCGAAGTTGGTGTCAGATGGTGAGATCCGCACAGCCCACAGGGAGGTCAACCCCAGTGGTTTATTTGTTCGGTGGGGTGAATCTAGGGCTAAGGACACGATGGTTATGCAAGGAGCGCACGGAACACGGCGTAATCTAGGTCAAACACAAGGGACACAAGGGTTTATACTGGTTCAGGCCTCCGGAGAGTAAAACCCTACGTCCAGTTCTTGATCTTGCATTGATTGGCGAGGTCGTGGTTAAGTTACAATGGGCATCACCCTGCCCGCCTTATATTGACCAGCGAGCAAGGTCGATTGCTGGGTGTCCAGGTCATATACGACATGGACTGCTATCTCCTAATGTATACAATCATCTTCCATAATCTTCGGACTGCCTGGTGGCGCATCCGATGTCTTGACGTGTACTCCAAGTCTTCTGAGTTCCGGATAAGGCTTTTGGAAGGTCGTGGGGCCCACAGATCAGGTCGGCGGGGCCCACGATCAGGTCGTCTGGTCTTCTGGTGGGCCAGACCCACTTGTCGGGGACGGCCGGGAGCCTGGTCGGTGGGGACCCAATGGTACCCATGTCTCACAAGCCCCCGAGCGATGTGTAGGCGCAGCGACCTTAGGTAGGTCAAGGCGCAGGTGCAAAGCTATCGACAGGTCGAATAGCATGCACGTCAGTCAAAAGAAAGAATTATCGATCTTAAGCACCGACCAGTTGGTAGCATCCTGAGAGTAGCGAAGTCGATCGATGATGTATCAGAAGTAGGACTTCCAATAGATCGAAGCGACAATGAAGTCAAGAGGGCATCGAAGACGCTCTCGTAGAGTAGTCCCCGAGCATTGAAGTAGGCAGCATGGCTGCTTCGATGATCCAAAAAGGAGAAATTGTACCCTAAGAGGGTATTGAGTGACAAGCTATCAGGAGCAATACTTCTAATAGGTTGGAGCGACAATAGGAGAAAATCTGTAAGAGGGCGTCGAAGACGCTCTCGTAGAGTAGTCCCCGAGCACTGAAGTAGGCAGCATGGCTGCTTCGGTGTTCCAGAAGAAGAATCATGATGGTTGTAGTCTTGTCCCTGATGGAGTGTAGAGACATCCAGATATCTTGCATAGCTGCAGCGAGTCTGGCAGATCCGCTCGAGGCATGCCGACCTCAAGGAGGCCTCAATTTATTAATGGAAGTAGCTCGTAGAGTTTTCATGTAGAGACACCCAGATATCCCGCATAGCTGCAGAGAGTCTGGCAGAGCCACTCGAGGCGTGCCGACCTCATGAAGGCCTCATATTTGGAGAGATGATAAAGCAAATGCATTTGAATAATCAGCGTGTAGAGGCACCTAGATATCCTTCTTGACAGAAAGGGAGTCTAGCAAAGCCACTCGAGGCGTGCCGACCTCAGGAAGGTCTCAAAATATAGCGCCCAGACGTCCTGGAACGCCTGGCGTGGCCAGACTAGGCGCGCACCCCATGGAGAGGCCTTCATTCCAACGTAAAGAATCCTAACGGTGTCCAGAACAGGCTGGTAGAGCGGTTGAATTGCACACCGACCTCAGGGAGGTTACGTATTCATAGCGCCCAGCAAGACTGGCAGAGCCTACAAGCATACCGTGGTATTGTCGACCTAGGTATCAGGCACACCGACCGCGGAGGTCGTTTTGGTGTCCAGACGGCCAACATAGCTACTGACGCCCAGCGGAGCCATGGTACCAAGGCATTTAATAGCCTAGGTAGCGAGCACACCGACCCAAGGGGGCCAACGATTATCTTCGATTGATCTGGACTCCTGGCGCCTAGACGGACTGGTAGAGCAGTGAGGCACGCCACCTCAGGGAGGTCTTCAATCTGACCCAATTCGACCTTGTCCGAGGAGCAGAGGGCTAGGTCGATTGGCATCTCTTCCGATTACACGCAGAGCCTATAGGGTGTAACAGGACGCAGAGCCACCGGGGGTGCAGTTTACATCTGGAAGACCAGGTCGAAGGCCTAGCAGGCTCATGGCCGTATGACATTAGCCATTCAACTCGAAGTTGAGCTAGGGAGCGCAGCATATCTGTATTGGTCGGTGGTACTGAAGCACGTTGTTCATCACAACACGATGAGGCGCAATGAATGAGGTAGGGGTGCGCGCCACGCCAGTTGAGACAAACACAGGGACAGGGAGTCACATGCGAACAGTACTTGGAGAATCTTACTATCGTCGTCGGTGAAGCCAGTTCGTGAAGCAAAATGCCAAGGGCATAGGACAAGGTCCTGAGTGACTCAGAGTCACGTGGTAACAGTACCCCAATTTGGAGATATGTGGCCAGAGCACAGCATTGGGGCTATAAATAGCTCGGCAAGCCCGGGAGCGTTGCACAAGTCCAGTTTCTTCAGCATGGAGATTAGTCAGAGCTGTAGCTTAATACCATGGGTGTTTGTTCGTCCGCCAGAGAATAGAGCTTCAATTTCCCATAGCCTGGAGCTAGAAGAATACTTGCGAGGGTTGGGGAACCGCGATGAGCGTCTTCCCTTGTACCCAAGAGTCCCCTTCAAAGGAGGTGGAAGGATGCGGTTGTGTGAAAGATCATGTGCTTACATCCTGCGGCGCAAGATCTGTCCGCATCATGAGGTCGTCGGACAGACTTGTGATGCCTATCTTCCATACCATGAGGATATCCGACAGGCTTTGGGAGCCAGAAGAATGCTTGCGAAGTGCGGAGAGCTCGATCGACTTCTTCTCCCAGCTCTAGCCCTGGGGCTGGGAGACAAGGAGATAGGTCTTGGAGAGGCCCAAGGTGATGCTGGACGCTCTTGATCTGTCAGGCTGACACACCAAGAATTGCTTGCGGGACGACCTCCCAGGGAGGCTCCAAGAGGTCTTCGCCGTAGCCCTGAAGCCAGAAGAAAACTTGCGACGCGCCATACTGTAGAAGGAAGCGTGGCATAGTTGACTTTGGGTAGATCAGGTCTACAAATATATTTGTAGTCTTTTATGTTGGTCTATCGACCAACTAGGTCCCGGACGACCTTGTGTCCATGTTGTATATGAGCAGTGCTCATACTCTTCTGTCATGTATCTTGATGTAAAGCATTGTGCTGAGGAAATCGGTCCTCAACGACCTACTGTAATGCCTTGGAAGATGTTCTCGACCTCAAGAAGGTCTGAGTTGGGTGTTGGACGACCTTGTCCGTCCACCAGTTACCGACCTCCAGGAGGTGGTCTTGTACTGTAGTAATCCAAAAATACCTCTGGACGACCTGAATCGTGCCGGAGAGCGAACTGTAACAGGCCGCAAGTTTATAGCCGTTGGGTGCTACTAGTCGTTAAAATATAGCCATTGACGCGAAGCCGCTGGCGCAGAGAGCCGTTGGCTCATAGCCGTTGGTCGTGGAGGCCCGTTGGCGCAGAGCCGTTTGGTCGCCTCGTGTAGTCCGACAACGGGATAAGGTCGGGGAGGGGGGTATATATAGGAGTCACCCGTGGGGCGGGGACCCCATTCACGATCCATCCTCAATCTGTGCTAGGTTTTGCACCGCCGTTGCATTTGCTAGATCCGTCCATCCCCGCGCCGCCGCTGCTAGAGCCTGAGCTCGTCGCAGCACACCGCCTCCTCACGCTCGTGCCGTCGCATGCGCAAGAAGGTCCTCGTCGTCTTCTGCTCCAAGTCCCGCGGCCTCGAGGAGGAGAAGCAGATGGCCGATGTGCAGGGCGCCGCGCAGCCACAGCAAGTTCCACCGTCGGAGCAGCAACAGCAGATCCTGCCACCGGAGCAACAGTGGCAACGGTGCGAGATGACAGAGGAGAAAATCCAAGCCTTGGTGGATTGCGGGCTGCTCCGCCCTAAGGCGGAGGTCGAATGGAAGGCTCCCACCGGGGAAGCGATCCCCACCGAGGACGTCACCGAGCAGGTCGTCTTTGCGGCCTTCTTCGAGCGCGGCTTCAACATCCCCACCGGTGACTTCTTCAGGGGGCTTCTCCACTACTACCGGCTAGAGTTGGTACACCTCGTCCCCAACTCTATTACGGTAGTGTCTTCCTTCATCCACTTCTGCGAGGCCTATTTAGGCATACAGCCACACTTTGGGTTGTGGCGGCATTTTTTCCAAGTCAAAAGGTCAGGCAAGTACCTGGTCGTAGGTAGTGTAGCATTTTACTTGAGGACTGGCCTCAAGTCAACGTATATAGATATGGAATTGCCTGATAACACGTCGGGTTGGAGGCCGGACTTGTTCTACATCGCGAACCAAAAGCCGGAGCTGCCACCGCGAATGGGTCATGGGCCGAAGAAGGTTTCGGAGTGGGACCTGCAGCTGTCATCGTGAGAGCTAGAGGCCATCCAGCCACTACTCGTCGACCTACGCCGATTGAAGGCGGAGGGGCTTACTGGAGGCGCCGTGGCGATAAGCTTCAGTCGCTGCCTGATCCAACCGATCAGGGATCGGGTGCCCCCGGCGTACGAGTACTGGGGTTTCACCGACCCGACTCGGGAGGCGCTGCACAAGGTCTCCAAGGAGGAGATGGTGGAGCGCGTCAAGGAGATCTACCGCGGACGGATCCATAATCTGAACTGCCCGAAGGCGCATTCACTCATTCGCCCGGCTGATCAGGTAATAGTTACCTCATCGTCGATGTTGTCTTCTTTTTGTACTTCTTCTATTGAATGTTGATCTTACTGTGCTTCATGACGTCGTGCAGAGTCGGGCGGCGGAGTTTTGGTGTCTGGTGCCGTTACCAGAAGGCCAAGAGGTCTTGCAGAAGATCCTGTCATTGGAGCACTGCAAGGACCCACCAGCCGGACTGGCAGATATCTATGTGTCCGACTCCGACGTGGAGGCGGACGATGATGTGCAAGAGGTCGACGCAGCGAGTGCGACCAAAAATGTTCGTCGCACATGGAGTGCGACCGCAAAGGTGGCCCACGGAGGGGCCGCGGCTGCGAAGACGGCGCAGCTGGAGTCGAAGAAGAGGAGGAGGGGCTCCACTCCCCCCAATCCGGTGCAACCCGGACAGGGAGAGGAGGAGGTCGAGGATGAGGTTGACGAGACCATGGAGGTGCCGGTGCTGAGTCTGGAGATGCAGCGCCGGAAGGACGAGGCCTTGAGGGTGACGGAGGCTGAGGTCGCCCGCCTTCAGGAGCGGCTTGTGGCGGCTGCTGGGGTGACTGTGCGGGAGATCCCACAGCGACCACCACGCCCTGCGAAGATCCGCAGGACCACGCACACGCTGTAAGTTGATCTTCTACCTTTGCTTGTCTGAGGTCGTAGAAGCTTTGTCATCGAGGTGCTAATGTTTCTCTCCATCTGTGTAGGTCAGGTGTTGTGTCGCCTAGCGCAACAAGCGAGCAGCTGGTATCTTCGGCGAGGACTTCTGCGCATGACGCAGAGGTCGCGGTGCAGGATTCGGGCACCAGCAGGGAGGCCGAACCTGCTGCCGTACTGGAGAACATCGTGCCGGTGAGCACTCAACCGGCTCCTGCAGTGCAAGTGCTTGCACCTGACCTGCCTCAGATTGGCACGTCAGCGCAGGTCGCGGGGACGTCCACCAAGGGCTGGATGCACTCGCCTATTCCGCAGGTGGAGGCCATCGGGGTCGGTTGGACCGGGAGTCCATGGGAGGAGCAGGATCGCCTGGATAGGGAGGCCCGTGAGCAGCTATCGTCTGCTTTAAAGCAGATCAACGATGTGCTCTATGTAAGTGCTTTCTTCTGTTAGGTCGTAGATTTTTGGTCACCTGAGTGTTAGCGGGCTAACAGTGGCATTTTTCTACAGGGGATGGCGGTCCGAGCTATAGCTTGTGTCGACATGCTGGAGTCAGCTTAGGCCTGGGCTGTTGAGGCAAGCCTGGCAGAGCGTGCGCTTAAGAGCGTGCAGCAGGAGGCCGCGAGGGAGAAGAAGTGGCTCGAGGACGAGCTGGAGACAGAAAGGTGCAAGGTCGTTGACGCCGATGCGCTGTTGAAGTCGGTTTGCGAGGGTAAGACCTTGCAAATCTAGGTCGTCAAGGTGTATTTTGAAGGTTAATAGGTGTTTTAACAGCTGTTACTTTGTGTAGATGCGAACCACGAGAGGGATCGGCTGAAGAAGGAGCTCAAGGACGCCGACGAGGCCGGGGCCCTGCTCAAGAGGGAGTACGATGCTGTGGTCGAGAGTGAGTACACTGTCTCCCGCAAATTGGCTCATGTGAAGACGATTAAGAAGGATTTGGAGGTCGATCTCACAGCCGCCATGCGGACTTTGTATAATGCCCAAATCACTATTGCAGGATTGAAGGCTGAGAATACCAGCCTGCGTAAAGCAGTGGCATATGCTATGGGAACGTTTGGTCCTCCACCCGCGGAGGGGGAGACCAATGATCGGGTCGACCAACTGTTGTCGGTCCCAGCTCGCGTCGACGACCTATTGAAGATGTCGAGCAAGGCAGTAGCGGTGGAGTCTTTAGTCCGGGTGAAGTCCCACTACCCAGAGGTGGAGGTCGCCAAGATCGTCGAAGGTCCGAACCCGGAGGTCGACCTAGGTCCTTTAGTAGTAGAGGTAGATGCCGCCGCGGATCAGGTCGTAGCGAGCCTGTCCTTTGAGGATGACGAGTAGTCTCCTTTTGTAATTCATATTTTGGTGCCCTTTTGTTGGCCAGGGCGCAACAAACCATGTGCTTTTATATAGAAAAATTTGGTCTTGTTCACTTTCTCTTTGATGTGAAGTCTATGGGAAGCGAGTGAAGTATGAAATGTTACGTTTGGAATGTTATGTTTGATCGATTTTCCTCTCACAACAAATCTGTCAGCTTATTTTACACACACAACTTTTCTCACACAACAAATTGCCATACAAATCTGCCAAAGACCTGCCGAACGCTCTCCATTTTTTTTTGAAATTAAGGGCAAGAGCACTGCGATATAACATATAAGAAGAAGAAGCA
The DNA here is from genome assembly GCA_036936925.1 of Cenchrus fungigraminus. NCBI lineage: Eukaryota > Viridiplantae > Streptophyta > Magnoliopsida > Poales > Poaceae > Cenchrus > Cenchrus fungigraminus. The sequence goes on along the minus strand of CM072772.1, from coordinate 14,195,732 downwards.
TTGGTACATAACACGCCGAAGTGTACACACAACCACACAAACAAACGCACACAACACTACACTACACCACCACCATCTGGGAGAGGAGCTAAAAGTAGGTCGTCAAGCTGCGCTGTCATCACCAACGATGTGCCGAACGCTCTCTTGTTCTGTTGGAATTTCTTCGCAGCATGTTCAGTTCGGTTGAGCTGCAGCTAGTGTTATGAAAGTTCTAGAACCTTTTGTGGAACTGTTAGCCGGACAAGAAAGTCTCTGTTCTGGGGACCTGGCCGTTTGGAATCTTCTGCAACTGTGGAGATTACGTGACAACTCACGGAGAGGACGGCTTACCGACCCCACAGCTCAGCGTGGAGACTTAGGTGAGGTCGGCGCGTGGGGGGAGCTATGAACTCAGGTCTGGCGACCTCACACATTGTAAGCACATAGTTAGCAGGAGACACACATATTAGAGCAAATGATGAAGAAATCCTTAGGTCTGGCGACCCATTGGTTGGCATTGCCAAGCCCCCGAGCATGTCGAGGGTAAGGATCATGGTCTCCCCAGGTCTGGCGACCCTTGTATTGGTATTAACAAGCCCCCGAGCATGTCGAGGGGGAGGAGAGGATATCATAGCACAGAGGGAGAGGCAGCAAAAGAGAACAACACAAGGTCGGGTGTGAAACTGCCGAACGACTAATTTATTTATTATAAACGACGAAGGTTTGAAGAGTACATAACTGGAATTTAAACTATTCTACGGGTAGAATCACCGAAGATGCTCCACGTTCCAAGGGTTTGGTACGCCTTGGCCGCCTGCCCACTGGAGGCGGTATGTCGAGGGGCTGACGACCTCTTTGACGATGAAGGGCCCTTCCCATGGAGGAGAGAGCTTGTGCATGCCGCCTGTCTTCTGAATCCACCGGAGGACAAGGTCGCCAACGTTGAAGGTGATTTCCTTGATGTTGCGATCATGATAGCGGTGAAGCTGCTGTTCGTGACGAGCTTGCCACATCACTGCTTCCATACGGCGTTCTTCGAGGCTGTCGAGGTCGAGGCGCGGCGAAGACGACCTGCTTGGTGACGTCCTCCGTGGGGATCGCTTCCCCGGTGGGAGCCTTCCACTCGATCTCCGCCTTAGGGCGGAGCAACCCCCTATCCACCAGGGCTTGGATCTTGTCCTCCGTCATATCCGACGGATACCACTGCTGCTCCGGCGGTGGGATCTGCTGCGACTGTTTGTCAGCCATCTCCTCCTCCTCCTCGAAGCCGCGCGACTTGGACCAGAAGACGACGAGCACCTTCTTGCGCATACGACGGCGCGAGCGCAAGAAGGCGGTGTGCTGCGATGAGCTCTGGCTCTAGTAAGTGGCGGCGCTAGGGTGGTTGGATCTAAGAGCATGACGGCGACACAAACCCTAGAGAAGATTGGAGAAAGAGGCACGAATGGGGTCCCCGCCCCACGTGAGAGTCCTATTTATATCCCCTGACATATACCCGCTCGCGGAATATTCGTGGCGACCAAACGGCTGTGCACCAACGGATATCTGCGACCAACGGCTCTGCGCCAACAGATTTCTGTGCCAACGGCTCCGAGCTAACAGCTATATTCTAACGGCTACTAGCGCCCAACGGCTCTAAGCCCATGAACCGTTGCAGTTCATTTTTCTGGCATGAAACAGGTCGTTCAGATCTATTCGTAGCTGCTACAGTTCAAGACCACCTCCTGTAGGTCAGTAACACACGGGCGGACTAGGTCGTCCAACAAACAAATTTGGCCTCCTTAAGGTCAGGACGCTTCTCCAGGGCGGTACAACAGGTCGTTGGGGACTTATCTCCTCAACAAATTGTTCTACATCAAGATATATGATAGAAGAGTGTGAGCCTGACTCACATACAGCATGGCTACAAGGTCGTCCGCGACCTTGTTGGTCGCTAGACTAACATAAAAGGATACAAACACATTTGTAGACCCGATCTACCTAGAGCAAACTATGCTACGCTTCCTTCTACAGCATGGTGCGTCGCAAGTTTTCTTCTGGCTTCAGGGCTACGGTGAAGACTTCTTGGAGCCTCCCTGTGAGGTCGTCCCACAAGCAATTCTTGAGCTGTCTGCCTGACACATCAAGGATGACCAACATCACCTCGGGCCTCTCCAAGACCTATCTCCTTGTCTCTCAGCTCCAGGGTTAGAGCTGGGAGAAGAAGATGATTGAGCCTCCTGCTCATCGCAAGCATTCTTCTGACTCCTGGAGTCTGGCCGACATCCTCATGGTGTGGACAACGAGCTCTACGCGCTCCATCTGATAACCTCATGGTGTGGATGGCCTTCGCGGTGCAGGATGTAAGCACTATGTGCTTACATGATCTTTCACACAGTCGCATCCTTCCACCTCCTTGAGGGAGTTCTCTTGAGCACTCGGGTAGACGCTCATAGTGGTGCCCTAGCTCTCGCAAGTATTCTTCTAGCTTTGAGCTACTAGAAAGTGAAGATCTAATCTCCGGTGGACGAACAAACACCCATGGTGTTAAACTACAACCCCTACTACACTCCATACTGATGACACTCGACTTGTGCAAATGCCCCCAGGCTTGCTTGGCTATTTATAGTCCCCAACGGTGAACTCCGACCACATACCCCCAATTGCGCTACTGTTACCACGTGACCCTGTGTCACTCAGGACCTTGTCCTATGCCCCTGGCATTTTGCTTCACGGACCAGCTTCAGCAACGACAACAACAAGATTCTCCAAACACTGTTTGCATGTGACTCTTTGTCCTTTTGCCTACTGCAACTGACGTGGCGCGCTCTCCTACCTTTTCAACTGCACCTAGTCATGTTGTGATGGGTAACATTCTTCAGTATCGCCGACCAACACAGTTCTGCTGTGTCCCTAGCCCAACTCCGAGTTGGATGACTAATGTCATATGGCCATGCACCTGCTAGGTCTCGGACCTGGTCTTCTAGATGAAAAATGCACCCAGGTGGCTCTGCGTCCTTTTGCACCCTATAGGCTCTGCATGTAATCGGAAGAGATGCCAATCGACCTAGCCCTCTGCTCTCTAGACAAGGTCGACTTGGGTTAGATTGAAGACCTCCCTGAGGTGGCGTGCCTCGCTGCTCTGCCAGTCCGTCTGGGCGCCAGGAGTCCAGATCAATCCAAGACAATCGTCGGGCCCCTTGGGTCGGTGTGCTCGCTACCTAGGCCACCAATGCCTTGGTACCATGGCTCTACTGGATGTCAGCAGCTATGCTGGTCGTCTAGGCACCAAAACGACCTCCGTGGTCGGTGTGCCTGATACCTAGGTCGACAATACCACGATATGCTTATAGGCTCTGCCAGTCTTGCTAGGCGCCATGGATGCGTGACCTTCCTGAGGTCGGTGTGCAAATCAACCGCTCTACCAGCCTGTTCTGGACACCACACGAAGACTTCGCTTTGGCATGAAGGCCTCTCTGTGGGGTGCACGCCTAACTGGCCATGCCAGGCGTTCCAGGACGTCTGGGCACTTTATTTTGAGACCTTCCTGAGGTCGGCACGCCTCGGGTGGCTTTGCTAGACTCCCTTTCTGCTAAGAAGGATATCTAGGTGTCTCTACACGCCAATAATTCATAAGACTTTGCTTTTTCTCTGGATATGAGGCCTCCTTGAGGTCGGCACGCCTCGAGTGGCTCTGTCAGACTCTTCGCAGCCATGCAAGATATCTGGGTGTCTCTACATGGAAACTCTACGGCCTAATTTCAGATGCAATGAGGCCTCCTTGAGGTCGGCATGCCTCGAGTGGCTCTGCCAGACTCTCTGCAGCTATGCAAGATATATGTATGTCTCTACACTTCTTCAAAACAGGATTACAACCTCTATGATTCTTCTTTTTTGGATCACCGAAGCAGCTATGCTATCTACTTCAGTGCTCAGGGACTACTCTACGAGAGCGTCTACGACGCCCTCTTAAAGTTTTCTCCCGTCGTCGCCTCAATCTATTAGAAGCCTTGCTTCTGATAGGTCGTTGTTCGATGCCCTCTTAGGGTCCTGCTTTTCTTCTTTTTCTGGATCATTGAAGCAGCTATGCTATCTACTTCAATGCTCGGGGACTACTCTACGAGAGCGTCTTCGACGCCCTCTCAAGATTTTTTCGGCATCATCGTTTCGATCTATTGTAAGTCTTGCTTCCAATAGGTCGGCACTCGACTTCACTACACTCAGGAAGCTACCAACTGGTCGGCTGCTAAGTTGACTTTTCTTTTCTTTTTTGACTGACGTGCATGCTATTCGACCTGTCGATAGCTCTGCATCTGCGCCTTGACCTACCTAAGGTCGCTGCGCCTACACATCGCTCGGGGGCTTGTGAGACATGGGTACCCTTGGGTCCCCACTGACCAGGCTCCCGGCCATCCCCGACAGGTGGGTCCGGCCCATCAGAAGACTAGACGACCTAATCCTGGGCCCCGCCGACATGTTCAGTGGGCCCCACGTTCTTCCAGAAGCCTTATCCGGAACACAAAAGACTTGGAGTGCATGTCAAGACATCGGATGTGCCGCCATGCAGTCCGAGGATTATGGAAGACCTTAGTACATAATAGTTCAGGTCGTATACGACCTGGACACCGTGTAACCGACCTGTTCGCGGGTCAATATAAGGTGGGCAAGCGGACCATTGTAACATAACTTCACCACGACCAACCTCGCAATACAGATCAAGAACTGGACGTAGGGTTTTACTCTCCGGAGGCCTGAACCAGTATAAACCCATGTGTCTCTCGTGTTTTCCCGTAGATTATGCCGTGTTCCGTGCGCTCCTTGCGTAACCATCACGTCCTTAGCTTTAGATTCACCCCAACCAAAAAATAAACCACAAGGGTTGACCCCCCCTGTGGGCTGTGCAGATCTCACCATCTGACAAGAAGAAGAAGGTGTATGAAGTTCAGAAGATGGTGCTAGGCGTACGCAACCCCCAGTCGATTGCCTGTGAAGTTCGAAGCCTTTGTTTCCCAGGATTCCGCTGTAAATCTCTGATAATCTCTCTTTCTTTACGTGATATTGTTTCTGTTATTCACTAATGATGTCACTATATGTATGAAACTAGATCCTGGCATACATATAGGTAGCACCTGGTTTGTTTGAAAAATAGGGTGTGACAAAAGTGGTACCAGAGTTGTATCGACTGTAGGACGTAAGCCTAGATAGCACTGGTCTCTTTTTAAGGTCTGTTTTACTATGAAACCCATTCCTGCTATACCCTTGACCTCTTGCAAAAATTTTGTCACCTCTTGACAATTCTATTATGTCAGTCCTCCTTGATATCTTACCTCTGTCGCTTGATTATTGTTTCATTTGCTATTCTTGCTTTGCAAATGTTAAACCCTTAATCCTTGTTTATATATATTTCTCTCTCCATGATTTCCTTCTTAATCATGATCATACATTTTGATGAATGATCTTATCTTACGCAACTCACCTCCTTTCGATTTATAGTGATATTGCTTACTCCTTGATGTTTGACTTCTAACTTGTCTCCCTAGATCAATCTCTTCCTTGATTTTATTTTCAAAGTATCGATCTTCATCGTTCCTCTCAATGCTTCCTAAGTTTCGTCGCTTTGGATCATTCCCCTTACCTTTTATTTCAAAGTGATATCCTACTCTCATTTTATTCAAAAATGTTTAGATGACCCATGCTATCTGACCTAAAGCTTTCTCAAGTCATCTAAAGAATGAAGCTACCAGTTCATCTCTTGAAGCCAACCCCATAGTGAAGAAGCAAGTGTATGCAAAGGAAGTTGAAGTCTGACATCTCGACCAAGCTTAGGAGGATCCCTTCTAACCCTATTAACACCGTTTAGCATCAATCTCTGATGGTTTGCTGACTGGTGCAGTTCCGTGTCTGCTTGATGATGCTTTGTCTTTATGACCTTGTTTGAGCTGGTTCTTTGAATTGATTGTTGGTGTATTGTAGGTCTTCCTACAATGACATCAGTTATTTAGTCGGGTTCTTCTTTTGTATCTCCCACCTCCTTTTGTTATCCTTCTTTCTCTCCACTCAATGCAATGGATGATGTCGAAGGAGAAAGTGAGGAGCAACAACAATGTGGCAACGTCGACAACAAAGGGATGCTATCACCATAACCAATTTCTACATGGGAGCAAGTTGAAGAAAAAGAAGACCTTACTCCCATCTCTCTAATCTCACTCTAATGAAGTCTTCTAGGACCAAGATGAAGACGAAATCTAGAGATTCAAGATGCGACATAAAAAGATGTCAATTATGTTATCATAATCTTGTTTGTCTCCCTCCTCCTTGTCTCTTCTTTCTCCGAATCTCGGGACGAGATTCTTTTAAGGGGGTAGATTTGTAACACCCTGATTTTATTCAATTTCAGGATGTTATTAGGAAGAATAATTAAAGAAAAATTTCTCATAATTTTAATATTTCCCCACATTTATTTTCTTTATAGGAAATTTAGTATAGGAACAACAATTGATTGTTTTTCTTCTCAATCAAATAAAATGGTTCTATGAGTGTTGCATTCATTTTGGTTTGCATGATTTTTGGTTGAAGTGTTTGTTCGAAATCATAAAAAGGTCAAGTCTGCAAACCCACCCTAATCTCTCCCTACCTCCCTTTTCTTTTTAGCCCAGCCAGCCTCCTCGCTCTTTCGGTTCAGTCGACTCTTCCTCCTTTTCCTTTTTCCTTCCCGGCCCATCTTCCCTTCCTGGCCCAGCAGCCACCGCGGCCCAGCTTCCTTTCCCCTCCCTCCTCACTCGCTGCCATGCGGACCCTGACCGTCAGCCGTCTTCCACCTCCAGCTCCTCCCCTGTACCGCGACAGCCACGCGCCCTGGCCATCTTCCCCGCGACTCTCGCGCTCCCCTGCCTTCAATCCTCCCCATCAAGGCGCACTAAAGCACCAGCGCCACCTTCCCATTCAATCCCTTCAGTTTCCTTCCGTTTCTCCTAATCAAGCCACCACCATCACCCCACCTTCAAGCTGTCGTTAATGGCCGGCCGTCCGCACGACCCACGCATGGACGCGACGTCCTGCCGCTCGCGCTGAGCATCGGATCATGCGACCCTGCACCGCTGCCACACCTGCTCACCTCCCACACACGCACCACACCCAGCACCAGAAACGGCACCTCCACCATCTCCTCCTCTTGAGTGCCATTAATGGCCACCACCGAGCTCCACCACCACAGTACCGCCCCCCACTCCATCCACTCGCACCCCTATAAAGCTCGAGGCACAGCCCTGCACCTCTACTGCCCCACTCCACCTCGCCTACGTAAGCGCTGCCGCCATCTGTGCTCGCCGAAGCAGAACGCCGGCCGCCGGTCGTCCCTTCGATTCGTCAGCCAGGAGCCATCCCGGAGCAGTCCGGCATCCCCACGAGGACCACGACACCGAGTCGCACACTCGCCGCCCGTCACTGTCTGCATCCCGTCACCGAAGCCGCGCCGTTCGCTAGGACCAGTAGGCGTCGTCGAAGTAGAGCACCACCGCCGGTGGCTCGATCCGCCGCGTCAGGCGTCCTCGTAACAAACTGGCGCCACCACGAGAATCACGACGTCGAGCTTCATCCGTTTCGCCCCTTCCCGTCGCAGGAGCACTGCCGGAGCACCGCCGGCCAGTGGACCCCGAGTCGGCCTTCTTCCCATCCGCCGCCCACCGTCGCCACCAAAATTCGACAGCCTTCGTCTCTCTCCAACGAAGGTGAGCACTCCCCTGTGATACCCTCGATCTCCCTTCCACCTTCCGTTACTCACTCGCGCCTCTCCTCGCCCGGAACGCCGCCGATTTTGGCCGGCCCGAGCTCTGTTCGCCCGGCCATGGCTATTCTGGTGGCCATCGTCATCTCACCAGAATAGATAAGGCAGAATTGCCTTTAGGCCCCTAAGCTTTTCTCAACTAAAGCCCTATAGCTTGTGTCTTGTAAAGTTTGCCCTTAATCCCCTAGAAAGAACCCACCTTTCGCACATAAATCCCACCAGTGCTCTTTTTCCTGGCAGCCCCTGTCCTTTGGCCTTTTTGCGAGCACTATTTATAGTGCCTTGCAAAAGTTATCAGGTAGTCCTCCAGATCTTTAGTTAACAGCATTTAGGTCCTTGCAGCCTTGTTTCATCCATAAGTCTAGCGTTTTAACTCCGTTTAACGTCGTTCAAGTTGCGTTAGTTTCATAACAACTCAAAGTACGTGTTAGGAGCAATGTTAATCATGTTCTCTGTTTTATAATTTGTTTAAATATTTAAATATGATTAAATACCTATATGCATGTTTTTCTAATTAAAATCAAATTAGAGTTCACCCTCGTGTTTTCAAACTAAAGTTAATTTGATTAATGCTTATCTAAATAATTTTTTTAAATTAAAAGTTAATAAGAGTGTACCCCGGTTTTCATAACATAATGTTAAATTGATTAATGTATATTCAATTTGCTTTCTAATAAAAGCTACATAAGGCTATCCCGTGTTTTTGTAATTAAATGTTAATTTGACTAATATGAATATAAATGTGTTTCTGAATTATAATTTGTTTAGTTCAACCCGAAATATAAAGTATACGTTTAGATGCTTTACATGCTTCTTTTAAATTAAATGTTTAATTTGCATAAATCATACTTAAATATTTATAAATAAAATTGGACTAAGCTTACATTGTTCTTTTTATATAAATATAACTTGCTTAATTTCAAATAGGTTATTTCTCAGAAATAATCTATGCACATGATTTTATTTAAAATATATCAAGCACATAACTTTTGTTTGTTGACATCCAAAGTTTCATCGATAGATGTTTGTTTCTAACGATAGCATTAGTGTTCCTGCGCCTTAGTGAGCATAAAACCAAGCCATATCTCTGATCCTCTTTTAAAGTCTTTCTTGATTGGTGCATTGTTCTTAGCTGTTCTCGTTTGTTGCTTTGCATGTTTGTATCGATGTTTGCTTCAAGTAGAAGATCGAGCTGTTGTTCGAAAGTCATGAAGATCAAGAGTTTCAAGTGAGCAAGAGCGGATGAGCATAAGAGTAGCTTTTTTGTTGGAGGAAGGCAAATGCATAATAACTAAATTTACTTTATGTTGTATCGCATAACTTGATGGGAAATCACCTTTTTAAGGACATGACTAGACTTTATCCCTTTATCCCTTGAATACCCTGTTTTAAATAAATGTTTTTGGGATAGATAACGCTTAGTCGCTTAACTTGGGATGGTTGAAATGGATCTTTATAAAAATGTTGATCATGATAACTTTGGTGATAAATGTGGTTAATTACAAGCAGGCATGGATGTAGCGGTGGGGCGGGTGGGGCTCTAGCCCCCCCTACCCACCAAAAATCAATGGAGCCCCCCTAAGCCCCCCTACAAATATGAGGAACAAGAATAAAAGAAGGAGAGACTAGAGGAAGAAGAAGTAGAGGAGAGCCCCTCCTAAAATTAATCCTAGACTTGTCACTGATTACAAGATCATATGATTTAATCGGAACATGGAGAACCACCTAGGAAAACAGTGTAACGACAGTCCATATGGCTCTGGCTTAGCCAATTAATTAGATGTGTGAATGAACTGACATCCTTATCCGAAATGAGCAGAGGGGGTTTGGAGTTGCAGGGGTATAGCCCGGTTCTTTTGGGTATAGCAGCCTTTGCGAAGGTGCTGACCACTAGGGAGGGTTATAGTGTGCTCTGAACTGTAACTATGCGGGTTGTTGGTCTTTTGCATGTCTTTGTAAAGGCTTCATAGTGGACCCCTAGCCACTCACCTCGGAAGTGTTTAAGGGCCTTGCAAACCCGGGCGACATGGGGAACACGAGCTGTGGTGAAAGTGTACGACCTCTGCAGAGTGAAAACTGATCGATCAGCCGTGCTCACGGTTAAGAGCGGCCTGGACCCTCACATGATAAGTGAACTCGAAGATGGAATTAAATCGTGGTTTTTATATGGTTTTGAGATGAGATGTTTTCTAAATACTTAAGTGGGTTGGTATTAACTTACATCTACTAAATATGTGCTTGCTAATAAAATTTGACTAATTAAAATGCTAACCGCTGCAAAATCTTAGCCTATCCTTGATAGCCTTGCATCTTCCCCCACTTGCCGAGCTCCAACCATAAGTGTGCTCACCCTTGCTTACCACTGTTCAGAAGAAGGTGTATGAAGTTCAGAAGATGGTGCTAGGCGTACGTAACCCTCAGTCGATTGCCTGTGAAGTTTGAAGCCTTTGTTTCCCAGGATTCCGCTGTAAATCTCTGATAATCTCTCTTTCTTTACGTGATATTGTTTCTGTTATTTAATAATGATGTCACTATATGTATGAGAGACATGGGTACCAGTGGGTCCCCACCGGCCAGGGTCCCAGAGCCCCTGACAAGTGGGCCCGACCTTCCAGAAGACTCACCGACCTTACAAGTGGGCCCAGTGACCTGGTCAAGCTCCCGGAGGACTCGCGAAGCCTTGGCGTACAAGACAAGGACACGGCGACCTGGCGCGCCACCGCCTGTAGACTCCGAGTATCACGGGATACTCCTTGTAATTCGGGAGATAATCTTCCCACAGTTATAACCGACCCCGACATGGGTCAACCGACCTGCGCATGCAAACCCTAGCCCGTCCCCCCATATAAGGCGGCCTAGGGCTCCATGCACAGGACATCTCATCTTCATCCTCGCATAATCCACCACAACTGGACGTAGGATTTTACTCTCCGGAGGCCTGAACCAGTATAAACCCTTGTCTCCCTGTTCTTCGCCGCCATACTCGCCTGGCTCCGTGTGCACCACGTGCATAACCACCTACGCTCTTAGGTCCCGATCCTCCATTAACCTGCAAACCACTAGGGTAACCCCCTAGCGGATCTGTCCAGGTCTCACCCCCTGACAGTTGGCGCGCCAGGTAGGGGCGATCGGGAACTCGCTGTGCAGCATGGTGACCCAATCTGGCGTCGTCTTCCCGGCGAGCATGGCGGCCTTCCTCGCCGATCCCATGGAGATCTGCTTTGGATCCTTCACGGCGACCTCACCTGCCCCGGCAGCCTCGACTCCACCAGTGACCTCCGAGAAGGTCGCCACGGCGCCCGCCGCCGTCCCTGTTCCCGATCTAGTGTCGGAGACCCACCCGCCCAAACCATGTGGTCTCGTCCAGGGGATGGACAACATCATCGGCTCGATGAGGGAAACCCTGGAGATCTGCGAACGAGCTCAACGCTCTGCGCAGACAGCGCTGCGCCATGACACCTTCCCCTTCGGTCTGAAGTCTGCGCCCGGCCTTCGCCTGAGCCAACTCTCCACGCCTCCTCAGATCCAATCTGAGCGGCGACCTTCGCGCAACCCAAGGCCTGCGCCTCGCGCCCGGCGCGACCCCCTCGACGTGCCCTGCACCTACCACAAGGGTGCAAAGCACACCCTCTGTGGGTGCCGCCTGCGGAAGAAGATCGACAACGAGCTCCCCCGCCGAGCTAAGCGACCTACCCAGTCTCCGGACTGCGGGAAGTTCCAGAAGGTCCGGGTTCATATCACTCCGAACGACCCGAAAATCGTCTTCTGTCAGGTGATGGTGATCTCGGAGAACGAGCCACCACGCTTGGGTGCGACCGACTCTCAGGAGGCGGCCCGCATCCAAGCAAACGCCTACCGCGCTGAGCGACGTGCGGAAGAGCAGCGGCGCGCCTTGCCCTGTGCTCGCGACCTGCGCCTGGAATTCGAGGAAGCCGGGATTGCGACCTTCAACAGACCCCAGGCCAACCTGGGTGCAGCCATCTCTCGGCTCCAGCAAGTACAATCGTCGGAGGCTGAGGAGGCCCTCGCGTACCTCCGGGTCGCCAACACCCTAATGGAGGAGAAAAGTGCGGCCTCTAGGTCTGCCGCGTCATCCTCCACACGCCATTCGCACAGTCGATCCAATCGACCTGCGCGTAGTCACCTCTCCCCCGTCCGAGAGGAGGTCGCTCAGCACAACCCTGAGCAACCCGTTGTGCAGCCCGCTGCTGCCCGCGACCTCCGCGTCAACCTCGACGCCAATAGACGCGCACGCGACGCCCGCACTGTCGTCGACCAACGCCACCGGGAGCGAGATGAGCGCGAGCTCCGCCGCCACCTGGACTACTACCGCGAGTACGGCGCCCCTGGCGGCGTCCATCGCATCATGGAGCGCGAGCTCCACGATCAGCACGAGATCGAGAACCAGCGACGTGCCAAGTACGATGCTGACCACGGCGATCCTGCTATCGTCCGGGTCGACCGGGACCGGCAGCCACGTTCCCAGGTTGTCGTCCCGGAGCGCAATGTCCACTTTGCGCTACGAGATGCCGCCCCGGCAAGAGGCGCCAGCGAAGACCTTGCGCTCAACGCTTTCCCAGCGCTGGACGCCCACTTCAAGAGGGTGGAGTACCCCGACAACTTCAAGCCTAACATCAAGCCGTATGATGGGCGCTCCGACCCCAACATCTAGCTGTCGACCTACTACGTCGCCGTCAAGGTGGCTGGCGGTGGTTTCGACCGCATGACGGCCTACTTCCCGCTGGTCATGGGCAATCCCCCTTCGCTGCGGCGGATGGGGCTCCTCGACGGCGCCCGCCTCCCTACCGCCGTCCCCGAGGTCGCCAATCTCACTCCCTCCGTCTCCTGCTCGGGGACGACCGGTAGCGCTCGATCTACCGCCCGAGCCTCCTCCACGCCAGCGCTGCCACATCAACCTCCGGCATACAGATTCGGCAGCAGGCGTGCTAGGGGAGGGGCCGGCGCAGGTCACCATGCCCGTGACGGCGGCGGGCGGGGAGGACGGGAGGCGACGGGGGAGAAGTCATCCGGCGAAAGGTATATCTACGGCCCAACCACCTCCGGCCGCCGCACCTTGACCTCGCCCTCCTCGCGAGCTCGTCGTCCTCCTCCCCGATTTGTTTATTCGCTCCAGGATAGCCTTTTGTGAAGCTCTTTTCACCTTTATTATCCTGCTTTTTGTTTCTTGTCACATATACTATACTACACGCAGTTACACACATTAATAATGCGAATTGAGGAGATGCTGATATGGGAGAGCAGTAGCATGGAATTGCATATCTACCTTACTTAGAATTAGCACCATTAGTGCTTGTTTTGTAAACAAGTCATGGGGATGGACATGGTTAAATCATATGTTTTAAGAGTATCTTTACCTTCCTGCACCTTGTAATTTCTTTCTACTTCTCCAGCTCCTGATTTCCATGGTGGTGAGTGGATAAGCGAAAAATTATTCTAATTCGTGAAATGCTTTTGCAGGATGGATCTACATAGAACTAGCACTAATGGTTCCAGCCACAGCTCTTGCGGGCCACTGACAGACTACTATATCCCAGATTACATACTGAAGCCGGACTCTGAACAATTCATTGTTGATAATGCACCATCCTGCCCTGTGGTAGTCTTCGTCAACTCTAGAAGTGGTGGCCAACTGGGGAGTGGTCTGATCAAAACATACCGTGAACTCCTCAATGAAGCACAGGTAAATAGGCTTCCAGTTTGGAAACGCTGTAACACTGAAAAATGTGATTTCCCTTGCACTATACTATAGTAGTGCTTTGAACCATGTTCTCATTGTTGAGTCCACTCAATTTTGATAGGTCTTTGATCTCTCGGAGGGGGCTCCTGACAAGGTTCTGCACAGATTATACTGCAACTTTGAAAAGCTCAAGTCTAATGGTGACCTTGCTATTCAAATTCAAAAGAGCTTAAGACTGATCGTGAGTAAACCTACTTAATAATTTATTGCATCCAAAAGAATTCCTGGTTGGATGTGTCCTTTTATTAACCAAGGAGCTTTGAAATAGGTCGCTGGTGGTGATGGCACAGCAAGTTGGTTGCTTGGAGTAGTTAGTGACCTTAAGCTTTCACATCTACCACCTGTTGCTACTGTGCCTCTAGGAACTGGAAACAACCTTCCTTTCTCATTTGGATGGGTACGTCAATGGCAATTGCTTATTTTCAACATTCAGATTTCCTTATGTATGATGAATACCTATATGTTTTTGTGTCTCGAAATTCACATGGAGAAAGATGCTGGTTAAAGTTCTTGATTGACTGTTCACTATGTACATAGCCATAAAAGTTAGAAACAAAAAAATATATTTTTTAATGAAGCTTGCTACCTACTGCAACTCTTTATAAGAAAACTGCTATGCCTGAGCATCATTGCCTGTTAAGGGAACTTTTCATTTTGGTATAGAAAGTTTGGAGTATTTGTCAGTAAATTAGTATAATGATTGTTCCTATACGGTTTTGCCTGTTCTGTGGCCTTGTTCTTTGGGCATTATGTTTCTATACCAAGTTTTACCTTTTTGAAAACAATATTCAATTTTATTTGACTTTTAACCTTTTTGAAAACACTATTCAATTTTAATTTGACTGCAGGGAAAAAAGAATCCAGCTACTGACCAATCGGCAGTGAAATCATTCCTGGGCCAAGTAAAAAAAGCAAGGGAAATGAATATTGATAGGTACCGTACGTCTTGCTTAAAAAGAATTAGAGATATTATTTGCCATGAAACCAGATCAGCTCTTTCATCTATCTCATTTGATGAAGTATTTTATGCTCTTCTACATTTTTTGCTCCACTCATCCTAGAGCAAGATTAGTGTGTGTCCTGTATGTGGAAGAAAGCACTCACATTAGCTGCTTTTCTGTTTCAGTTGGCACATCATCATGAGGATGCGAGTTCCACAGGAAGGCCCGTGTGATCCTATTGCTCCCTTAGATCTTCCGCATTCATTGCATGCATTCCACCGTGTATCAGCCTCTGACTCTCTCAATGTGGTAAGAAATATCTTCCAGATGCAACCTTATTTTGTGTTACTTGTTTGATTTTTAAGGTAAAAGTAGCAATTGATAGTCACTCTTTAGTTCTGAGTGCCAATATATATTCGAGCATCTTATTTTATTTTCTTTTTCAGGAGGGCTACCATACATTCCGTGGAGGATTCTGGAATTATTTTAGCATGGGTAAGAGTTCCTCTGTTCATTCTGTTCCCAGACAAGCACTATCTACCACTTTGAACCGTAATTTGTTTCACCAAGAATGTTGGCTGGTGTAAGGTACAGTAGATGGAAACTTTCCTCTTCACCTCTGCCGCGGACGAGGGCTGCCAGGGGAGCGACGGCGCGGGTGAGCTCCCCCGCCGAGCGGTGGCCTCAGGGAGGACCGGACGCGTGTGGCCCATGACCGCCGCCGCCGCCCGTGGACACCGCGGCCACCTCCAACCACACCTGCCACCGTCGCCAGTGGACACAAATGAATCTCACGTCGTTTCCGCATCGTCTCATCTCAGGTAGTTGATTTTTATTTTTTCGATTGAGTACATGTGTGTTGTCTCCATCTTAATTATTCATGTAATCATTCATCAGGCTGTCGGTTAGGATCTGTTGCTGACAAATTAAAGTTTACCCAAGTTGCATTAGCCCAACACATAATGCTACGCAAGTTCAACTATTTTGACAGCACATGGAGACCAAAGGTAAGAACAAACTGTTGTTTGCATAGATATTGCTGCTTGATCGATGCACTATATATATACACACATTGTGACTGCTTTATACTGAACAACCAATTAGCAGTTTCAGATTAACACTCTTTCAATTTTTTTTTCATATTCAGAAGTGAGGGATATTTGTGACTGATGTATTATACTATTTTGTTAAGCTGATATTTTTCTTGCCACACCGATTCCTCTTTTCAATCACGTAGGTTAAGTGCTGTAGAAACACTGGAATAGCTCTTGGTTCTTAAATTTGCAAAATGCAGTACAAATGCTATATTTTCTAAAAGAGTAGTATAATGGGTGCTTATTCTTCCAAAAACAGAGCAACTGGCTCCTGATCACATAGCATTTGGAAGGTAACATGCCATATCCTACTGTTTTATGGAACACAATCAAGACTGGATTAATGATGCTCCCCATTGCTGATCTTCTCTTTTGTTGTAATACAGGATGTTCAGTGATCCAACCACTGGTGGTGGACATTGCACCGCTGCTGCTCTTCTTCAAGGTGCATTCCTGAATCACTACTACAAATGTCATTGCAACCATAGAATTCGTACTTCACAGTCTTTTCATCACATAAACTTGAGACCAAATAGGCAATATTATAAGTACATGTACTGTTTGTTTTGTAGAATTTAGTATCTATCATCAACCTACGACACCATTTGTCCCAAAATACTATTGATTGTTTAAATTTGCTCACATCATTTGTCTTATTCAACAATTTAGTGCAAATATAGTTTTGATGATTAAGCAAGTCAGAAACAAAATATTTGATGCTTACATATTTTTAGTAATAAGCATTAAGCATAAAGTATCTTTTAATACCAATGCTAGATCTGGGAGAGGGTTACTCGACTAATATTTTGTTGCTAAGTTTATCTGGCTGCTCTCTTTGTTTCAAGATCAAGAAAAGGTGGTAATACCGAAAACCAGTGGGATTTGACTGTGGGAATCTAGAAGAAAATTGATAGCAAAGCTTGTATTGCTCCTTGTTGACAACGTCCTTCAGAACAAGGTCAAGGTACATGGTTTCTTATTCTTTCAAGGCATAAATCTGATTTCTTATTCTTTCAATGCATAAATCTGAAACAAAATTGATCTGAAATGTATTTGTATATATTTTGCTTCTTTGAGAGAAATCTGTTTTTATCTGGTTGTTCTCTTTGTTTGTCATGATCAAGAAAAGGTGGTAATACTGAAAACCAGTGGGATTTAGCTGTGGGAATCTAGAAGAAAATTGACGTCAAAGCTTGTATTGCTCCTTGTTGGCAACGTCCTTCAGAACAAGGTCAAGGTACATGGTTTCTTATTCTTTCAAGGCATAAATCTGAAACAAAATTGACCTGAAATGCATTTGTATATATTTTGCTTCTTTGAGAGAAATCTGTTTTGATAATGATGAAAACATTAATTGCTGCATATCTTACCAAAATGAGCTCTTCTGCATAACAATGTTGTTGCAAGGAATTTACCCAGCATGAGTTTTTATTTTCCTTGTTTGTCAGTCAAAATGTGTTGTGGTGGCTCTTTTTGCTGATTCAGAAGCAACAGTAAAATGCTTCGGTGTGCTAAATACTTTGTCATAATTTTTCTGCCAGACCATTAGAAGCCTGAAGACGGGAGCTGCCGGGCAAGGATGACACTGGTAGAGGTTGGTTTGGTGTATATATGTGTTGAATTTCTCATTTGTTGATGTGTTTCTGGATAATCATTTAATTTTAATTGCTTTGTCTCCTTGGTGACAAGGAGAAGCACTTTGACAAGCTGCCATGCAGAGTGAGGAGGCAAGGTTAATTTGATTCGGTCTTACTGGTTTGCAGAATAATGCCAATGTAATAGATCATGCTATGGACCAGAAGCTGATGTGTGGTCAGCTGGAGTGATACTCTATGTATTGCTTAGTGGGGTGCCACCTTTTTGGGCAGGTTACACCTCTATTCTCAATTGTTATATTAGTTGGATTGTATTTCTGAATCAGAATGGCTAGCTAATGAATGTGTTTTATTCTATCAGAGATGCAACACGGAATATTTGATGCTGTCCAAGAGGGGCACATTGATTTTGACTCAGACCCATGGCCTAAGATATCTGAAACTGCAAAGAATCTTATAAGAAAGATGCTCTGCCCTTGTCCTTCGGAGCGTCTGAAAGCCCATGAAGTACTACTAATGTTAGATGAATTGTGATATCGAATGTTTGTATATTAATTAGAGCTATTAAATGTAAATTAATTAGAGATTTGTGTGCCGCTAGAAATAGATTTTGCAAGAGCCTAGAAGTAGTAGATGTGGTGGCAATTATTTTTGTAGCCTTATTCTTGCAATATTTTTCCAGCCACTCCATGGTGATACTTCTTTTGCTGCTTCTTGGTGACCAGTAGTTAGAAAATGTTTGCTGCTTCTTGTTGACCAGTCATTCATACAGCCACTCATTATTGTCAGGTTCAGGGAGTTTATTTTGTAATGATGGTTTTCTCTTAATGAATAGGAACTGTTATCAGGTCTGGCAGAGGATTACTTGACCTTTGATTGATTTGTGGAAAGATTTGACTAATATTTTTTTGATAAATTTATTTGGTTGTTCTCTTTGTTGACAAGATAAGGTGGTAATGCTAAAAACCAGTGGGATTTGGCCGAGAAGCTAGAAGAAAATTGACGGTTAGCGGTGGTAGGGAAGCTTATATTGCTCCTTGGGGGCGGCATCCTTCAAAACAAGGTCAAGGTGCATGTGATCTGGTATCTTCCTCCTACTGCATTCCTTTTCTTTCAAGGCACAAATCTGTTACAAAATTGACCTGAAATGCAGTTGTTTATATTTTGCTTCTTTGAGAGAGATCTATTTTGATGATAATCAAAACAGTAATGGCTACTGATTGAACATCTTTTTTTTACCAAAACGAACATTTTTTTACCAAAATGATAATCAAGCATACTGATGTCCAATTATCAGGCATTGTACTGTATGAGAATTGCTGACTCTGCCACTGTCTCACCATTACCATGAGGACTTGAACATAAAGAAGCTTCATGTTCAAGATATCCTTCAGGCTCTGGCTAGACTTGACTTCTTAAATATATTATGTTGTCCTGTTTTCTAAAATTTGCATTGTTTTCTTGTATTTCTCTTGTTTTGCACGTGAATATTGAGAGACAAGAAATTAGTGGGTTTGTTTGCTGCAGTTTTGTGTCAGATGATAGCATAATTGCTCAGTTACTGGCTAGAACAATGCTTTGCTGAATTTTTTGTACTAGAACATTTTAATTACATGTCGGGCAGTAAATCCTCACACCAGTGGTATCTTATACAAGGATGGTTGTGTATCTTAGTACATATATGCAGTGTCATCTGGTGTTTCCTGTTCCTGATTCCTTTCTTATTCCCTTTCTACATCTGCAGTGTCATCTGGTATTTTCTCTGACAAAAACGGTGCTTTTTTATGAAGAAAGAGATAATTATTATGCCTGTTCTTGCCAATGCCAGAGTCTGATATCACTATTTCATGCCTGGATAATGCTTATTGTTAGTAAGCTTTGAGACCTATACATCTCTTTGTAAATAATCTCTAACCTCTGCAGGAAAGTACTTGCTTGTGTTGTCTTTGGGCCTCGAAAGATGTGCATTCCAAATATATTAATGAGTTCATGTTTTTGCTTACAAGACCGAGCACTTGGTTGGCTGCTAGGATTGCCAAGCATCAGAGACATGCCCTAAAGAGACATACATGCAGGTTTGTCGATGATACAATCTTTCTTTTGCAAATTAATTTCTGCTTTGATTAGATAGCATATCAGGTTGATTGCTTATAATGCTTAGACCAAATGCTTACATTTGGTTGATTGGACATGATGATATTTAGGTTTGGGCTTTTCTGTGTGAACACTTTATGATAGAGATGGAGCAGCTTCCGGGGGAGATTGATATTCAGAATCTGTAGCTACTAATGCTGTGGGCCAACAGGGTAAATGAATTCCATGAGCCATATGCACCTGTCTTTAATTGTCTTAAGAGATAATTCATGAGCATGGTTTTTTGGGTGTATATGGAGTTAGAGTGGAGGGTAGCACTGAAGATGTGGGTTACATTGCTCAAAGAAGGTACCTCACTTTGTGTGTTCCTTGGCCTTTGAATTTAATGATGTATAAGCTAAACTACTCTTGTGAAATAAACAAATAACCATTTTAAACTACTACTAGATTGATTAAAAAATAAATCAATCATTATTTGTTTGGGGATACAACTTATTGAATTTCTATTACCAACAATGCTTATGCTGTTTTTTAACTCATGAAAAGTATAGGTTCATAGATCTGAAATCATAATGAGTAAATTATCCTCTTTTAAACTTGAAGGGTACGTATGTATATCTTTAATCTTACTCTTACCTATGTCTTCACTCAATTCAGTTGCCCATCTCTTTTGTTGTCTAGGTGTTAGCCCCCTTTTCACAATATGTTATGTTTCTCAAATTGTTTAAGGAATCACAAAATCCATACATATTCACAGGAAATACTGAATATTTATATGAAAGTCAGGCCATATCCTTGGATTGCTGAAAATGGAATGGCCACTAATCAAGCTCTTGATCCAAGTATTTCATCTAAAACAATTCTCTGCAATGAACAAGTTAAAGAAGTTGGCTCTGAGGGTGAGTTCTTTTATCTACTACTATTCTACTTCGCTACTTTCATATTTATATTTCAACTGTTATGTTTTTTGAGGTGTAATTACTGTTGGTGAGCTTAGAGAAGGGTTAAGAAGATATGGTACTGAATTGGAGGATATAGAAATTAGTGATATAGTGGAAACGGTAAGTAGCTGCCATCTGTTTTTTATTTCAGTGACGGAAGCATGCATTTGTGGTTCAATTGTGATATGAGACATTTTCTTATTTAACACGTGACCTGATATCAACCTGTTGAGCACGCATTTTTTTCAACACTTATGGAAAAATAACTAAATAATGCATTTATTGGATAGTAGCAAACTCTCCTTTGTTCTTGTATGAGCATCTATTTTTAGTTTACATCTGCTTCGCTAAAGTGCTTTGGCTGTGCTTTTGACAGCACAACCATTGTCAATCTCCTTAAAGGCTGTGTGTCAGTAATTGTTCTCATTCCAATGCATCTGATGAGTTATTTGTGTGGTCAGTTCATATTGAACTTTGTAGATGTTAATGAGCTTAGGAGAGTGGATTTTATGCGCACATGGGCAGATGCCCACCCTTCATCCGACCGTGTATGAGCCCTATGCTTTGGGATTGGTGCCACTTTTGAATCTGAAACCCTTGTCTTAATGAGCCTACGGTCGTTAATGATATACCTAGGACATTCAAAATGTTTGCGTTCATTTTGAAATGTAAGCCAGGCTTTACTGGCACCATGCTGGTAGTGCGGTGCGCACTATGGGCATCTGCCCACGCACTAACTTGTTGATGAAAATTGAAATTTGCTTGGCGGGCAGTGGCTTCTTTTGTACACATTCGTTGTGTGTATATATTGACCCTTGTAGCTATTGAGGACACACTAGCAGCGAAATACAGCGTTTTTTCTTGAGCGGCAATGGAACTTCCCATTGTACCAAGCGCACAAGAGAGTCCTTTGAGGTTTCAAGATACCAGAAAAAATAGCAATGTCTTACTTACTTAATCTTGTTCAGTGTTTATACTTAATCCTGCGTGCAGGTCCCGGGCGGCACATGGACCTGGTAGCCAGCTACCAGCATCCCCTCTTTCTGCCATTGACAAAGCGTTAAGAGCTGCTGCAGAGGGCGAACATGGAAATGAACCTCCGCGAAGCGTATTTCTCCTGGTAGTAGGGACAACATTCGATTCCGCTGAAGAGGCCTACGAATTCTAGAACTTGTATTCTTGGGATGTTGGTTTCGACGTGAGGTTCGGTCGCAGCCGGACGAATTCGCATCATTATCGTACAAGACAGGACATCGTGTGCGCGTGCTCGGTAAGTAG
The DNA here is from genome assembly GCA_036936925.1 of Cenchrus fungigraminus. Taxonomy (NCBI): domain Eukaryota; kingdom Viridiplantae; phylum Streptophyta; class Magnoliopsida; order Poales; family Poaceae; genus Cenchrus; species Cenchrus fungigraminus. The sequence continues at coordinate 14,174,290 of CM072772.1, read as the reverse complement.
AATTATACTATTAGATCAGTGTATACTGCTTGTGGCATCTGTTAGTATATAAATCACGTTATGTGTAATACTGCAGGGCGTTGCTGCGGCCGACTTAAACACTACTCAGCGTACAGGATGTCGTGCAATGGTCCGCCTTCTATGCACAGAAGACCATGGTTGGTACGTTTCCAGGCTCCTGGACAGTCATAACCATCCTCTGTCTCCTACCGTAAATGAGCGTCGTCAGTGGGGTTCGCACAACAAGATAGATCCGGTAGCGAGAGACTTGATTAGGAACTTGCGGTCTAACAATATACCTTTATCAAGACTTTGTGGTGTGTTAGGCTCGACTCTTGGTCAAGCTACGAACGCGCAGTTCACTCGTGCGTCACTGAGAGGGTTATGTGCTAGGATGTCACAAGAATCAATTGTTGATGATATTGGTAAGACATTGCGTATACTGCGTGGTATGCAATGCGACGACCCAAACCTTGCCGTATGCATCGATTCAGATGAAGCTGGGAGGGTTAGATCAATTCTGTGGTGCACTGGAAAGAACAGATCGAACTACGTGTGCTTTGGTGACGCGATAACTTTTGATACTACTTATCGCACCAACTTATATGACATGCCTTTTGGACTGTTTGTTGGTGTCAACAATCATTTCCAATCTATTGTATTCGGAGTTGTGTTTTTGCGCCATGAAACGACAGAGAGTTTTGAGTGGGCATTCTCTACATTTGTTGGTATGATGCAAGGGAAAGCTCCTGTCACAATGCTAACAGGTTTGCACGAACTTCGTCCATTTTTAAACTATCCCTATTATGCTATAAAAGGTTTGCATAGCATCCAATTGACATTACTGAACTTATACAGATCAATGCGTGGCAATGGAGTCTGCTATACGAAGTGTGTTGCCTAATACAAGGCATAGGTGGTGTCGTTGGCACGTGTTGCGAAAGGCAAAGGAAAAACTTGGTGGTGTTTATTGCAAATACGGCGCGTTCAAGCGTGAGTTCCACGATCTTGTGACCAACATATTGTGTCCACATGAGTTCGAAAACAGTTGGAAAGATCTAGTAACGAGATACAATTTAAGTGACAATAACTATATGACACGTATTTTTGATAAGTGAACCATGTGGGCCAAACCATACTTCCTTGGTGTTTTCTGTGGAGGCATGACAAGCACTCAACGAAGCGAGAGTGCCAACCATCTTTTGAAAACTTATATTCCAAGATCTGCGACAATGCACTTGTTTGTGAGTAAATACCAGGAGATGCTTTCTGGAATAGCTGCTGAGGAAGCTAGAGAAGATCACGTCACTAGACAGGTTAGTATATGATATACGCTAGTACATGAAAAAATTATTATCTCCTCACTATTTGAATAAGTATCTACGTTTGCAGAAAAGACGGCATATTCGTATTGGCGTCCCGATCGAGTGCTGTGCTGCATCAGTGTACACTCGAGCAATGTTTGACAAGTTCTCAAATGAGTTATATGCATCTGGATCGCTTATCGTTAATGAGGAAGAACAATCATCTGTTTTCCGTATAAGCAAGGCATCACTAGAGGACGACACACACTCTACTCCTGTTTGGATCGTAAAATGCTACACAGACTTGGATGTGCCGCGGATGGATTGCACATGTGGACAATTTGAACATATGGCAATGCCGTGCAGGCACATGTTGAAGGTACCATCATTTCGTATCACGCATAAATGCAATAGTATAAAGTTGCATTTCATTGTTTTATCAATCACGGTAACTACACCCATTGTGTAGGTACTTGTACACACATCTGCCGCCGTGATACCTGCTGGTAACATTCACAAGAGGTGGACTGTCACTGCACGAGATACCGGATTTGCACATCCAACCATAGGTGTTGTTGGACATTTGGCAGGAGACGAGTGGCAGGAAGAAGGAACCTGTTGTACCTCGCAGCAACGGATCTTATGCGTGAAGGCACTGTTAGCGATGAAGGTTACAAAGCTTCTATGAAGGCACTGGCGGAAGTGAAACACGCTTTGCGCGTTATGAGGGAAGATCCTAGTGACCGGTCCCCTGCAAGACCATTGTTGATTAATGATACCACACATGACGGTAATTGTGATGTTACTGAGGAGGTTAGCTTGCTCCCACCCTTGAAAATGAAGGGATGTGGTAGGCCGGCAACCGTAAGGCTGAAGTCAAGGGCTGATTATTATGGTAACAAACGAAGGAAAACAAGAGGTATCGCCGAGTGCTACTCACAGTATGAACCAGAAATTCCAGTAAACATATGTGACATCGCGAGGGCTGCAGGACCTGCAAAGAGGCAAGCAAAATGCGGTTTGTGTGGTGTGAGTGGTCACAACCGTCAGACATGCGGAAAGAAGTAGGTACTGAATTTGCTAGAATACTTAGTTGCACTGCTATACGAGTGACCATTTCCAACTGAGCCTAGTAGTGTTTTGTATGTTTTTGTTGTTTCTACTACGTGTGTTTGTGCTGTATTTCCCTTGAATGTATCGAATATCAAATTCCAACTATGTTGGAATAGTACCTGTTAATCTTCTTCATTGTCTGTGTATTGCTTTTTTTGACATTTGTACGCTGGTCTTACGTCGCAGGTCGTCGTGATCATTGAGCAGCATTGTGTCGATCAATCGGTCGAAGTGCCGGTCTCTTACTGGCCAAGGAAATGACATAATTCCATCATACACGACATATTTAAATAGCTAGCAATCAATGCAACCAGATCCGCCTTGAGCCAGTATTTCCCGGGTCGAGGGTCTGGCACTCCTCGAACACATTTCCGCCTCGCTCGAGGGTCTGGCAGCCTGCGAGCGGATCCCCGCCTCAGTAGAGGATCTATCACACCTGAAGCGGGTTCCCGAGTCGCTCGAGGATCACCCTCGAATCACGGCGCCCTTCTTGTCTCACACGGCAGGGGCCTTAAATCCTCCATCCCCCCGCGGGCGCCAGGGTCAACTTTGAGTACGCAGCCTAGGCTCGTGTCGGCGACCATCTGCAGGCCAGTGCCGGCGCGGGAAATAAGGGGCGCCCTCGGGTGTCGGAGGGGTCTCACACGACGGCTCCCTCATGGCAGTTCGCCGGCGGTGGACGAGAAGATGGAGAAGGGCACGCCAGGAGGACGACGGGTTCATCTTACCGATTCCCTCCCTCCGTCAACCCCTTTTCGATTCCAAACGGCCGAGGCGACCCTATGGGCGTTGACCAAGCACGCCTCTCGCCGGAGCTGGAGGGCGCGGGCGGAGAAGCGAGAACAGCGCATCTCGTGAACACCTCGTCCCTGTCGGCACCACGACGATGGTGAACATGTGGTACATCGCGCACGACCTGATAATCTGGGCTGAGGTGAGGCATTCCGCCATGAGTGCTTCCAGGAGGAGGACGTTAGCGTGCTGGGCAGCGGCCGGCGTCGGCCGCCGTGTCTGCCCCGACAAGATGTTGGCCCTCGCCACCACCCTCCTCTAGATCACCCAGCTGCCGCACCAGTTCAGTGGGCACACGCTGCAGGCGGCGGCGTCGTCGAGCTGTCGAAGAGCCTAAACATGTCGTTGGCGACGTCGACGCCTCCTGCTCACCGGCGCCCGCAACAACCTCCTGCCCGCTGGTAGCCATAACTCCCTCTTTTCCCCTGCTTCTCCAGGATGGGGCGAGCCCGCAAGTGAGGTCCGGCTCGGAACGCACCGGCCGCCGACAGCGGCGCGTCGCCGGGGAGCCTCGCACGGTGCTTGCCGCATCGAGATCTGAGAGAGGGAGGAAGGGGACAAGGTATAAGCAGAGGAGTTTGCGGTTCGAGGGTCTGGCACACCTCGAACACATTTCCGCCTCGCTCGAGGGTCTGGCACCCGAGAGCGGATGCCCGACCACACCTGGAGCGGGTTTACGACGCGCTCGAGGCTGACCCCTCGAACCACGGCGCCCTTCTGCGTTTGACCAGACCCATGCACAGCGCAAGGATATACTAGCATTTTACAGTACAGTAAAAGTAGTAATACAAACTTAGTTATAAAATCACATTACAATTTTGGTCTGAAATTGGCGCTCCTTAATTCCAAAAGCAAAAAACTACGGTGCCTAGCATCCAGACACATTGTCGCAAGACCAGCCACACATTTATAAGGAGGTGTGAGGTGGGGTGTCTTGGGGAGGTGGACAGCTGGCTAGACGCAACAACACTATCGCTCAGATAGCGTGAAACCTCCGCCGCTTCAAAGAATTGTTGGATTTCAAATTCGTGATGCCGGATACAAGGTGTTCACGGTGGCGCTGCAGCCACTCCTGCACAAAAATGATGAGAAAGATTTGTTTTCCTTCCATCCACCAAACATTAACAATGAATTTTGTCTAGAGGCGAAGATACCTCAGTAAGATTTAGTACTGGAAATGAACCATTGAAGTAGCGAATGTAGAACGAGATTCTGCCAGTCCATTGTCAGAACTGCAATGTTGTATCATGCAACCATTATTACGCATGATCATGCAAAAGTTATTGAGTATACACTGAATTAGCAAATGGATTAGTGAGATAACCTTTTGATAAACGGCTTTGGGCAGAAGAATGCTATGTCCCAATGCTCTGCGTCCTCTGATACATCCCCAAGTACTTTGGACATTATCGAAAATAAAGATTCCATCATCTTTTTACCGAACCGCAAAATCAACTCTTTACGCACGTAATCTTCAACCGTATGTAGGGACGGGTCAATTATAGTAAGATGTCTGCATTCATAATCAAATACCGCAGCTCCCCAGTAGCACCGACACCGCATAGGAGCAATGATCTGAAATGCTAATATTAGTGACAAATCAAGTGTCAGGTATTTGAGGTTTCGTAACGAATAGGGCAATGTACAAACCTGCCTACACTGACGAGGGTCATATTTAATGTCTATACCAGTGAACATCGTTTTGCTGTTGATAATAATGTCATCGAGATAAACGTGTGTGTTCAAGAGTTCCTGTAAAAAAATGAACACTTTTTTTATATAGATGTTGCATAAGAAAACAAAGACAATGGCGAATAAATCTGTAGTTGTATACTCACCGCCCACTCGACAGGAAGGAAATACCTGAAGACTACGTTGCCATTGGCAGCAGCATGTGCTGTCTCATACTCTGAGTACCAGTCCAATATAGCATTGAAGGTATTTACATCTATTTCTACAGAAGTACATATATCGTTCTTCAATCGATCATATGTGATTCGAGCATGGAAACGGCCAAATGTTTCAACGGCATTCCTGTTGTAATGTACAAAGTGGATCAGTTGAGCTACATAACCTCACGTCTTCAGCTCATGAAAGCCACTCAAACTATCATATATTACTTCTACATTTTATGCATTGCAATATGTAAACATTTTTTTTGAAAAGAACACTTTTGTGGAATCTGAAAGGTGAAAGATATACACACCTTGCGTGTGCGGAGTTTTCCTGCAGCCATTCGTAAGCAGACCTTGCAGTACTTGATTCGATAGGGTAAAAGAAATCAGTGCTGGCAAACGGAGGAGGGCCGTGCATCGCGTGCATGCCTCTTGCTTGGCAAAATGATCCATTTGTACCACTTGAATGGTATGGTGAACAACGTGAGATGTTGCTATTTGAAACAGCAACCTGTACTTCAGCATCAAGTGTGTTGACGCCCAAGAAGCGTGTCATGTGAACCATTTCTGTAGCTTCGATATCTGCATTAGTAAGATTGTAAACTAATAGGAAATGTGGAATATTGCTAGTAATGAATAATTTCTATGAGATTGTCTTTGTCTATGTGTTTTACACCGCATGTTGTTGCTCGTCCAGTCACTATTTATGAAATTGCTGTTCATATACATCAATTGGTTTCGCTCAACAGTTTTGCTTGAACACTGCGATGTAGAACCTAGACACGTGACGCCAATCATGACGTTCGATCCCGGACGCATGGAAACTGAAATTGCTAAAAAAATCAGACAATAACATTGAGTACGTTGTACGGAAAATCAATGACAAATTACCATCATGTGTCTTTCCATGTGTCATTCGACTTAGTATAGATGACCTCACGTGCTCTGAAATCATATTAGTAATTATCACTAAATGCACTATAAGTGGATATATTGATTGTAGTTAAAGGGTTGACATAATCTCACCAGAATATGCGGTGCTTGTAGATGATTGCCCAACTTTGAGCCAATCAGATGGAGGAACCATATCCTGCCAAATATAATTCTTACTTGGCTGACCATTGGTCTGTTCCTCAGGAAAGGAGGAGATGTTGAGATCAGATATGCCAACAACTAGGCTTGGTTTTGTCGCAACATCTGGAAATAACCTTTCCATAACGCACGAAGACGACGCTATCTGACCATCTGGTGTGTCTGGTATCTCAATGACATCAACAACTTTCTTCTGCATCACGGTAGTATATCAAGATAACAGGCAAAAACTACAGGTGCAATGGAAAAGTGCAAATGATCTGTACCATATTTAATGGAAGAGGTGTGGACAGCACAGGGGCTTGATCAGTACGACTAGACACCACTCTATATGCATTTCCCACATTTAGTGCATTGGCTTCTCTTGCTGGTGAGGAACGTTGTTGGGCTGGAAGTCCAATTACTACTGTCTCATCGTCACTTTGCCCTGGTTCATAGAACCTAGCGACATTCTTATCATTTTGTTCCATCCTGAACTGAATTAAACCAAAAAAAAAAGATTTGGTGTCATGGAAACTAGCTACATGAGAGAAAAGTTCATATAGAATCCACAATCATATGTAAACTTGGTCATAAGTATAAATATTAACAAATGAACACACAGCACACAAAAAAATCATACTCCCTCCATCCTCTAATATATGACGTTGGTTAGTACAAAAATGAGCTAACCAACATCATACAAAAAAGAATGGAGGTAGTATAACGCTAACTATAAGTCTGCATAAAGGTGAATAAGTTATTGCTTACAAGAATGTAATTTTGTCAACTAATGTGACTACTAAGCTGAATCGTACAAACAACAGACACAATTTTTCAGTGATGCTAACAGAGACAGTTTTGGTTACCTTGAGATTGTGATAGTCAACTGCTTTGTTTTTTGAAGTCCATCTAGATACTGACCAGTTAACCAGTTTGGTCAATGCAGAAAACTGAAGCCTCTCCAACCTCCAACCATCCTGGCACATGAACTTCCCAGGGCAAATATTTGTGTTCTCCAAAACAATCGCCTGCACGTGAACGAAACGAAGTTATTTTTTTGAGATTATGTATCCCGAAGAGGACTCTAGAAATAGAAAGTCAGATCTTACCTGGAGAATCATCATCGATCCATCGATTGGCATACTACCACAGGTGGAGTGCCTCACTGCATCCTTAGCAGAAGTGGATGCGCACATCAACTCATCGATGACAAATGAGCACCAATCGAACTCCCGAATTTTATCAGTTTTTGCCAGAGCTACTAAAATGCTACCTTGTGTTACACCACAAACACCATTGGGAGCAAGGAAGACCTTCACGGCCAAAGCGATGAATAAGATCAGTATCATCTTTCTTGATTCAGGGTTCACCCCCTCCATCCCTACCACCTGAGAAAAAGATTGCAACATGCGGTTGATGTTGCGAGATGATGACGAGAACTTCTTGAGCAATGGGATAAGCTTCCTGGCAGTCAAATCATCAACTTCGGCTTCTACATCCAGACTGATACGCCTGTTTGAGAGCCAGGTGTCGTTCGAGGACCGGTGGATGGTCGCTTCCTGGTGTGATGAGTGATTGACAACGTGGTGTGGACTGATTCTTGGCTAAGTATTGCAGGTGCAGGTTGCGGCTTGACTGGTGCAGGTGCAGGTGAAGAACAAGCGTGAAAGGTCGTTGCCGGTGAGGCCTCCAGGTGTGGAGAAGACAAGTAGGCGGTTTGAGGGACCCGGTGGCCAGCGGGGTCAAGTGCGGGCCGCATGGTGGCAAGAACGGCAAGATGAAGTCATGGACGGTTTCTTGGTTGAGCCTCAAAACCAAGGTCGAGCCGGGACTACGTGGGAGCCGAGTCATGAGTGGTGATTGGCGGAGGCTACACCGAGTTCGCGGGGTTTCCGGTGGTTCACCAGAAAATCACTGGGTTCCTTTGTTGATCCACAAAGCCAAGACCGAAGAACCGAAGACGGAGGTGCAGCAGCTCCAGACCGGTCTGACCGGTGGGTCTGACCGGTCTGACCGGAGGGTACCGGTCTGACCGGTGAGGAGCACCGGTCTGACCGGTGTGCGACGACGCAGTCCGGAATCTTCGAACCGGAGGACACGCGTCGGGATCGCAAGGCTTGCGTCGAGGCTAAGCAAGTTTGCGGTCGCTGGGCATCCGTCCGATGGTGCGAAGACAAAGACTTCCAATTTCGCCCTCGAGGGGCATGTATCCCTAGTTAGCTAGTAAGGGTATTTTCGTCTTTCGGTTGCCTCCATATAACCCAAGGGGTGAGAGGATGGCAGCCATCTCTTGGAACCCTAGCTCATTTGGTTTTCCTTTTTTCCTTCCTATTTTCTTAGGATTTTCGTAGGACTAGCTTGAGAGCTTCATGGTGAGATCTTGTGAGAGGGAAGGATGATCGGGCGGCAAGCTAGACCTTGTATGAACCTCTTTGGTATGTATAGATGATTCGGCGTGGTTCCTCACGGCTTGGATGTGTCTTTCCCGTTTCTCTTTTTTGGTGATTTTCGGAGCCCTTTCTTGGCGATTTTCTTGGAGCGATTTCGAGGCCTTTCTCTTTGGGATTTGGTGGGGGATGTATGCATGAACCCTTCGTGGTTCTTTTCCCTTTGATTCCCCTTCCAAATCCGTGAGCAAAGGGGCTCGATTTTGGGGTTTTCGTGGCTCTAGGGTTAGAGGCGTTCTTGGTGGGATTTCTTCGATTCCTCTTGATTTGACAAGTTTTGGTGGACCAAATCTTGGCTATGGAGTACCCATGAGGTGTTCCTACTATCCCCAAAGTCTTGTGCAAAACCGTGGAGCGAATCGGGAGATCGGGAGTTGGATTTGGGGGAGTTGACTCGCGGGCGCTGTTCATCCCGAGCTGCCCAGGCGCGACCGGTCTGACCGGTGCTCTTGACCGGTCTGACCGGTGCTAGCCCTTGGTGGGTTTTTGTCTCGGGGAATAGCCTTGTCCGTGTGGTTTTGTCCCGTGGTCCTGCTGATCAGTTCTTGGCGTGTTTGGAGTTGTTTTGCTAGGTTTTGTGAGGGGTTCTTCTTCCTCACAGGTTGTGTTTCGTGGTGGTTTTTGTTCCAGGGCCTAGAGGAGTCACTGAGGCTTCCTGGAACGTTTGCTGTGCGGCTGTTGTAGCCACCGGCCTGACCGGCTCTGTCCACCGGTCTGACCGGTGTCACCGGTCTGACCGGCGCAGGCCATCGGTCTGACCGGTGTAGCACAGGCAGGAAGCCGTGCAAGTTTCCGCTGTGTGGTTTGGTGAGTTTTGGCTCGGAAGGTTGAGTGTTGGTTCCTAGGACCAGTAGCACTCCAGTGGCTGTGTGGTCTTGACCAACTTGGGTAGTTGAGTCGGAGACGTGAGTTGGAAGCCGTGTTCGTCTTGTTGGAGTTCTCATCTCCTTCGAGAAGAATTTTTATCGGCTCCCATTCACTCCCCCCCCTCTCTGGTTCGCCTAATCGGTCCTTCACTGTTCCCCATTGGTAGCATGGTAAGAGAGTGAACTTGCTCTCGTGTGAGATGAAGGCGCGAACCTTGTCCATCACAAATGGTGCGGGTGGCAGGATCAATGTTGCAAAGCAACCAGCAATGGAACTTTCTGCTCAACTTCTCTCCAGCAGATTGAGGGAGATGGAGCAAGAAGCCAAACCCGGCTTCATATACATCCTGCCGATGTTCAGGTAGTAGCCTCTCTACTAATCCTTGCATGACTGACATACTGAAGGCAGTGGTGAATGCCTTGTCCATCACGCGATAATCTGTGTGTGGAGGAGGCCTTCTAGCAAAGGTTGCGACTGCATCGACTATAGGAGGTGGTTCAGAAGCATCTGAGGAGTTGGTATGGCTGCTGAGGAGAGACGACGCGCTGTTTTGTGGAGATGAAACTGAAGGTGCGGCGGAAGCCATTGGTTCTTGGGGATGGAAACGAGTAAGAAACAAGGGGCATCAGGAAGGAAGAGGCGACATGCATTAAAGTGCAGATGTGAAGTATAAGAAGATGCTGCTTCCCATGCCCGGAAGAGTGCGTGGGGCCCGTGCTACATCGAACCACTTATAGCAATGGTTTGTAGACTTGGAGTGGTTTGTAGACGTAGTCCTAGCTCCTGTCTGCCGCCTAGTGTTGGAACCTACTTGTTGGCACTGTTATGCACGATTTTGGTGGATGTGTGCTCCCGAGGTGTCTGCCCATGTGAGGCTGCATGGCCTCCCCTCGCCGCCCATGTTGGGCGAGACAAGCCAGGAGGCACGAGAACGCATGCACTGTTATGCGATACGGGGGGATGCTGTGGGGCCCTCGCAACCACGGTAAAATCCGAGGATTTGAAAAAAAACCGAAGCACCCCACAAAGTAGTTTTCACTAGGAATGTACTCCCTACCTTTTTTTACCAACTTACTTGGTAGTAACTTTCCTGTACTACTATTTTCGCATATGGTATCTAATTGTAATGAGTATTTTAAATGACTCTACGAACTAATTTCAGTATTTTAGGTACATATCTCAAATGTACAGTATTTGCTGCATGTTACATAGTAATGTATTTTGTAAAAAGAGTTAAGGAAGTGTAAGAAGCATCGGTCAGATTCTTTTGATATAATCACTGACTTCTATATTAGAGGAAATAGAGTGTATTCATGATCAATGAGATGGTAACAATGCGTGGGTTAAACTGTTGGTGGGAGTGTCCTTTAAAAATGACCACAACAAATTCCATCCCACTAAAAAACTTCACCCTGAAACCAACTAGGAGTATGTGCTGCAGTAATAACCTAAAAACTCCATCCTTTATTTCTGGGTCCCTCTTATTATTTATTATTTTAATTGTTTCATACCATTTCTGGGTGCCACACCAGCCACTCTCGCCCAAGCGCCGGCGGCAGCGGCGGACACCATGGTAGACTTCGTTCGCCTTAGTGAGCGCAAGTTCAAGTAGCTTTCGATGCAGATTCGCACGCATGGCATCTGGAGGACTACGACGACCACAATCACCTCTGTACCTCGAACACTAGGAGTTATAGTCCCAACCGCGGCAACGGCGGCAGAGACATGAGCGTCAGCAATAGTGGTCGCAGCACGCGTGCGTGACCTATCTTTACAAGGTCGCCCGGCAAATGGCATGCTCGGCAATGACCGATGTGACCCACAGGGGGGCGGTTGTAGAGGAAACGGGTACAGGACGTCGGCGGTAGGAGACCGTCCGCCGTTGGACCGGACCATTGTGTAGCCCAGAGTACCGAAGCGTGTCTTGGCAGGATACGATACAGAGATCTGGATGCCTGACAATGTCAGATTCTCCAAAGACCGGTTGGAACGGGGCGGTGAAACAAGACGGGACGCAAGTGGAGGTAATTCACTAGGGGGCACTGTCAGAGCGGCACCAGAAGGCACGTAGCACGAATTGCAAGGGCGGCGACGGCACTGGTACAATGATGTCAACAGATGCCGGATGAGAGAGCTGGTGATGGACGGCACACATGGTTGACTGCTGCTTTGATAATGGATCAGATTGATAAGACCTCACATATGGGATCGTTTACAACGGAAAAGACAAAGAGGACTAAGTGGTGACAATGTAATATTTATTTTATTTGAAAAAAATCAATGTAAAATAAACAATAGCCATTGTTGGGGTGTCCGAAAATCAGATGGGGTTCTCGAACACAAGATTCTAGAACAGATACAAGGAAGTATGAAAATCAAGGGAACAAGGAATTCCCAAACCTACAATCCAGTGCTTATTCGGTAATTGTTTCGCACCACATTAAAGGTTCAGCAAATCATGTAAAAACACCGAAACACTTTCACGAACAACTTCACGCCTCCAAACAGAGCCGCGACCCGGTGACACATTTCCGAACCCTTTCACCAATTCGCCAAAGTTTCGGTTACTCCAAAGTTTCGAGGATGAAAGGTTTCTACGCAATTGCCCAACAACCATTATTGGTAGGGAGTATAGTATTAGTATATTGGTGATTTGGACATTTGCTTAGGTTTTGCAATTGCGAGTGTGTAGAATTGCATTTTGTCGGATATGTGTCATAGTTTGTAAACACTAAACACTGCCCTGCACTTAAGTTAGCAGAATAATATTGTATGAACCAGGTACGTGTTGTACGGGTTGTCTTTGGTTCTGTTTCGACAATTCAACTAGTTTGAATAGGTACATGGAATTAAAACTCATCGACGGCCACAGTGGATGAATTAAGACATAGTAGTGGGATGGCGCCCGTTGCAAATGCAACTGCTATCTGTGCTGGAGTAGTCATGAAGTTTGAACTTTGTAGAAGTTGGAAGAAACACTCCTACACATATTGTTGGTGCATGAGTTTGCACGTGAAGAAGACTCCTTCAGGGCCATCATCATATTTACTGACTGCTCCACTCGCGAGATGTGCAAAACTGGCACCAAAGTCAGACTTGCGCACTAGTAGTACCTATGCACTAGCTGACTAGCAGCACAAACCTTCATAGGCTGGAGTCTACTACTCCGTGCGTCCATTTTTTTGAATTTCGGCAAAAACGAAACACTTCCCGCGTTGTGGTATGAAATTTTGAATACAGGCTGCTATATATATTCCACCTATCTTACCATTTGCTTCCCAGCTACGGTCATTCGATGTCCATCTCCTGGCATCCTTCCTCTAACAGATATGGCAGAGGGAACTGGTTGTTCTATTATTGACAGCTCGGCATCGTGGTCTTCGTTCCATGAAGAGAATAGTAGTCAAGTCGGGGTCACAGAGGTATGTCGTTGAAATTCGTCCCTGGATTTTACATTGTTGAGTTGCTAATATCTAATGTCAGGCTAGCTATGCTGGTGAAACTACTTCACGACGTAGTTCATCCATCGGTGCCATGTATGCGGTTATCGTGGATAACACAAAACTACAAGAAGTGGTTAGTAGATTGTACATTTAATATGCTTTTACGCGGCATTTGTTCTTGCCTTACTATTTCTTATTTTAAGCGCATGTAGGTACTACATCTGGACAGTGAGAATGGTCCTGCAGTAGATTTAATCGGCCGTGTAACAATCACTCACATGGGCCAAGGGGCAGAGTATGATGTCATGGTCACAAGCGATACTCATAGGAAACTTGTTCTGAGCTTTGGTTGGCAATTTATTTGCTACAGAGAAAATATAGTTCAAGGCTGTGTCTGCATTTTCACATACACAGGCCCAAAGCGATTGGATTTTCTTGTTTTCGGCCTAGACGGTCGCCAACATGTGACGGCAAACCATCCAGGTGGGTTGAAAAACTTGGTATTTTGTAAATGAGCCCATGAACTGATATCCAGATTTTTTCTGTTTCGCAGTCATGAATAAAGCAATTAAACCTAAACGGTGGCGATTGTACGTGAAGTCTGATGACGTGGCGTTGGACAAAAAGATGCTAACCCGTCTGCGACATGTTGCTAAAATAGGTTTCCAGGAGTTCCCCTTATATGTTGCGTCTGTTGCATCAACTTTCTGGAAAGGTGTTGGCTTGGTATGTCCGGTGCTTTTAATGACAACAATTGGTAATTTTTTCCTACCTATTTAAGTACTCAATATTATTTTGCAACGACTTCCTGTGTTTATACTTGCATTGCATCCCACCAGAGTACTCAGTTCCGCACATACCAACAAGTTCCCGACGCGTCACTGTTATCTTCAAAGGTTATCCTGTGAAGCGGAACTGTAGGATAGTTAGAGTGCACCGAGGCGCTCTTTGCATCTGTGGACCGTGGGAAGGCATGCTAGCTGGTGCTAATGTAAAGGAGCAGGACCTGTTGGCTTTGGTGTTCGGGAAAACAACGCACATAAAGCTCAACCTTGAGATCCACAACCTGACAACCATGATGGATGCGTGACCTATTTGGCGCCTACTACAATAAATTGTATCTCTCCTTGTGCTTGTCCAACCACTATGAGGTTTTCTTTATTTGTTTTTGTGATGTAGTAGTGGAATAAAGTGATTAAATTATTGCCTTTGAGTGGGCTCAGTATAGTATATGCTACTGCTCAATTCACTGTTCTTATGCACATTGTGACTATGAATGCCCTAAATAAATTTGTCGGGCCCGCGGTTCTGGAGAGTTGTCACTTCATGTTCTGATATAATAAAAGGGGCACCCTGCGACTCCCCCTACCCCCAAGCTCAAGCTCCATCCTCGCCCTCGATGCCTCTGAAACAAAACTCTTTCATTCACCGCTACTGATTCAATAGCAACGGTTGCTCTGCGAGATTTAGATCTAGAACCGATACGCATCTGTTTGTTTTGAAAGTTATCGGCGCGAGTAAGTTAAGTTTATGTGTATTCATATGTTTCGTCAATTTCGAATAAGTTGGCAAGGAGATATCTCATGAGTTTCTTCATCAGGATCAACAGTCAGAAGAAGCGGATCTCCTTGATGTGTGGCCCCATCTCTCTCCGCGTAGGGCAGAAGCTAGGAGCCAGACCAGGGTTATGACTGGTAAGTTCATGGAAACTATGATTGCTCAATGGTTCAGATTACTCTTGTGTTTGATGAAATTTTTACCGTCAGACATTGTGTAAGGAAGCAAGATGTCTTTTTTCTGACTGCATTGATCAAGACGCTGGAATCGTATTGCGTGGCGGACGGATTTTATATGTTGAGGTGTTCGCCAAAGATGATGAAATTATACTAAGCCGTGGGTGGTACATCGTCCTCACCATTGTAGGCGCGGACGAAGGTGACTCGGTGTTCTTCACCGCTGGGGATGGCGGAAATGTGCAAGCTTCATTCTTTGATCCACTGGGCTACGAGCTGATACCATCTTCACGCGTCTTTCCACAAACACGGACTGGTGATGTACAGGGCGATTATTTCCTTCGTCAAACTTCTTTCTTTTCCATAACAATTTTTTGTTATTTTCCATCTGACATTCAGGTCAGGATAGGGAGTTTGCGGCAAATACATATGTAGTGGGGCCCAGACTGTCACCAACAGCAGATGAGCACGGTGTCTTCCACGGGTTATTTGTTCGCGGCGGCAACATGCCAATGTACATTTGCAAGATGACTCCTACAAACATTTTCAGGGGCATGCTGGTGCGTCAATGATACTTTGAAAATGGATTCCTAATCAACTACCGATTGAACAACACTAATGTTATGTATCTCTTTACGGCAGTATTTCAACAGAAGTTTCTCTGTGGCGTATGTACCTTTTGGTTCGACAAAAACATCGCTGCGTGCGGAAGGAAGATCTGTTATGGTTGACGACAAGATAACGAGAGGCTCTGACAAGATCGCACGCATCTCGAGCGGTTGGCTTCAGTTTGCAACCGCGTTCGGACTGGAAGTTGGTGACGTGTGCGCAATACGTTTAACAGAATACGGTGGAGGAATACGAGTAGATGTACATGTCATCGTTACAGCAGCCTACGATAGACATGCATAAGTTACTCTGCAACCACTTCCTACATGATGCTGCTTCCTTGCTCGAGGACTTGAATATGGGTTGATGGCTGCATCAAGAAGACTTCTTAGTCAATTCGAAGTGGTCTTCATCGACGGTGGAATACACCAGTCCAAAGTCCATAAGCTTGTTGAGTGTAACTCTGTCAAATAATCATGTATCATGGTTACAGAACTACAAGGTAAATGGGTAGTAATGTCAACCCTTGTGTTAGAAAAAAATGAACCTCACTGATTCCTTGGTGGCTCCAATGTTGTTCGCAATGCTATCGATACTAACACCGACATTGTCGTCACTACAAATACAAGAGCAATAGTTTTGATCTCCAGTTAAGCCAAGTATATAAAGCAAAAGCAAAGTACATCTTGTTGTTCGGAGTGCAAACGATACAAACAACGACATGCTCCAATAGTTTTGATCATCAATTAAACCAAGTATATAAAGCGAAAACAAAGTACCTCTTGCATCCCTCTGATATAATGCGTATGATTCTGTCATCTGCTGATTCGTTCACTTCTTGGACCTTTGTTTCTGGCCCATGATCAAGTAGTATTGGAGCATGTTGTGATCCTACTATTGGGCTGAATGTTTTGTGAACACTAGTTGTGGGCCCTTGGACAAGAAGGTTACTTGGTTTTGTGATCTTTTGCGAAACTGATTCATGTACCAAATCTCCTATGCCATGGTTTGTAAGATAAGTGAGACTAGCACAAGCTGTTCTTCTTTGCAGCTTATTGGGGTCCAATGGTTGCTTGTTCATCTGAGATCTGGATGGGGTAATCCTCATCTGCAACAATGTCACGTAAGTTCTACACGTCAACATATATGAAAAAACATATCTGAAATAAATAACAAGAGGTTTGGAAATTAAAACTAGACCTCGTTGCGAATGGTCAGGTATACGTTGCAACATTTGAGGAAATGCATCGTCACTGCGTTGAAATTCGTCACGGGTCTGTGATGTACTCGTATATGTTAGATCTTACCAAAAAAGACAATTATACCTATTATACATAAGTAGTTTACATTTCTCGCACCTGACGCAAAATGCAGTGAGGGACAAAGCTCCCTCCTTAATATCAGGTCGTCCAACGAACTCCACGTACTGACCGTCACTGTGCCAAAAATACACGATGAATTAGTAGTTATATGAAAAATAGTTTTGAATACAGCTGGACATACCTGACTTTTAAAAATTCATAGTCGGTTCCATCTCCAACTAACCAGTACCGCGCCTCAATACAGCCAGTGCCGTCGTCTATTATGAAGTCAGCATGGATTTGACCACTAGTAATACCACAGATGCGACCAACAAGACGTACCTAATGTTGTATAAATGCCAAAAATAATTGTAGCAGATAGTACAATACACAAACGACATGATGTGTCTAAACAATGCAAGAATCATACCGAACTAGGTTTCCGACCCATAATTGTTGGCGGTCCTTGAGGTGGTGATGTTTCTTTGGAGTCCTGTATGACCTTGCAAGTGCATGGTAGGCACTGGTTGTCGCGCACAGTTTGAGATTGCTGGACGAAAGTGAATGCATTATAGGATGAGAACTGAAATGAACATTGCATGTGACTGGTAACAAGGTGTAAGTACGCATACTTCGTGATGCACAAGTGCCATGGTGATTGCACTTATAGTAGATGTCAACGGGTCCTGAATTCTACAATTCTCACCAATGCCTTCGCTGCCACTTATAAGGAGAGATGACTTGATCGGAAAGGGGTAGGGGGTGTTGGATGGCTAGTCAGTGCTTTTACGTGATGCGTTAGTGCGCTAGGACCGCAAGTCTATATGGAAAATAAAGCTTGGAGTCATGGGCCTGTGTTCCACAATAGTTGACTTTTTCTCACCGCACGTTGGCAGACGTTCCATGACAGTTTTTCCACCAACTTCGCGTTGTGCCTCCAGCTGCGTCCTGTGCCTGTGCCCTGTGCCTTGTGCCTCGCGCTGCTCTATCTGCTGCCGGCTGATCCGCTAACCTAGCAAGAAGGCAAATCCGAGGCCGTCCTGCCGGGCTGTACTTTCTCTCCACCACCTTCCTCCTACACCGGGGTGCTGGACGAACGCACCACGAGCATCTTCCCTGGCGCGGCACCTCTTCACTGCGCCCACCTCAAGTGCCGTTGCGGCCACGTAGTGGGAGATGAGGTCTTTGGCAGGGCTGCGGCTGTGGCTGAAACGGCTGCGGCTGTGGCTGCTGTAATGAAACGGCTTGTCAAGGTGAATTTATTTTAGAAAGAGTTTGGCAAAATGGCTTCTCTCGTTTAGGAATGGTTATTATAAATAAAATGTCAAAAGTATTTTTCATGAATGGATGAAAGATGTCAAATGTCGAAACTACCGTTATTTTTACCGGCCATCGCGCGCGTGACAAGAGGCATAGCACCAGGGCCAGTTCTGCCTCCACGTGCTTGCTATGCGGCGGCTGGACCACCATAGAGATGGTGTGTGCTGCCAAGGCCGACGAGCTCGAGTCAACGGGGCACGCGATTGAACCGCTGCCTCCGTTCGGGGATGAAAAAGAGCTCCAAGAGCTAGCCGTTTGATTGAAGTTTAACGTCGTCCCCTCCCGATGCGACATAAGAGAACTGTGTCACGCGGGACTCGCCGTGCCTCGACGCTGACCGTTGGGGACAAGTAGTGAGGGGCGATCCCTTCATTAACGAAAACATAAAAATACTATTACATAATCCATTCTATTGGATTACCCTTTTTGATGGACAACTAAATACTCCTCTAGTAGGTCTACTTCTGAACACGATTGTGTGGCATAGCCGGGCAGCTATATAGCCGAAAAGGCACTACCTCTGAACGACCAACTTTTGCAAAGCTGTCGCCTGCTATCCGTGAGCGGGCAAGCTACCCCCTAACAGGGACTGGTCGAATCAGCGTCAAATCCATCTGTCAGCGCACTTGACGAGCCTGCTCCGGTCTATTCGTGCAGCCTTGCAAGACGTCTCGACGCCGTAAAACCTGACACTGCACTCCCCCACTTTTCTTCCGTCCGTGGGTGTCCCAGACCACTCCGTTCCAGGCTTCTTCGGCGGGGGACCCTCGTGGCAGTACGAAAGTGGTGATGGTGCGCGGCAGGCACATACGTATCTGCAATGTTTTACGGTGTCGGGCGTCAGAGTGTTGAATTTTACCGGCCATGATACTACCGCTCTGTCTCTATATAACCAATTTTGGAAACCAACTCCTGCATCTGTCTGCCATAAAAATAGCAGAAATATGAAGGAGCTAGGTGAGGCCATTTATGGTGTTCCCAGTTTCCGCGGTGGGGGTTGTGATGAAGAAGTGGAGTGTCTTGGCGCAGCACATCTGCCAAGTTTGGGTGTTGGTCATTTAGCATCTGGACCGTCCGGAGGAAACCTCCTAACGATCGGTACACCATTCGCGAGGGCCACTCTGATGAGGAGGTATGTTGACTGATGCTTTTTTGCTTTCGCCATAACGTGTATGGAGCACTAAAAATTCGCTTTACTTGTCTAGAGCGCAAGAAGAAGATACACTCTATTTTGGTACCGGTTGGGTTGCACCGTATATAGCAGCCCTCCATGGGTGCCAAAGAGTTACACACACCATGACGTGCGCGCAATTTGAGACTCCTCCAGTTCTTTGCTTCAAGGACACCTACGAGAAGATGAAGTGTTCCAGCACTTGCAACGCGCTGGAAGACGTTCCATTTCAGGCAACCCCAGTTCCTTGCTTGGAGCGAACCTCCCAGCTGATCAACCAAAACAGCACTTTCTACCCGGTCGACAATGAAACAGCCGTCACCTCACAAATAAGGTATCATATATTGTCCTCCTATCAGACTTTCCTCGATACTCTTAGAAGATCATTGTAGTTTTGATTCTATTATGATACTTGCAGCGTCTGGCCGTCCACTCCGATACAAATCCATCAGTCACAAGCCGGAGTGACTACGGTTAGTGACGAGAATCTTACTGCAACTCTGGAGGAGTTTTTTCCTGAAAACGCAGACAACGGGGGGCGAATGCATTTCGCAACTGACGCTCCAGTTGACCAAGATGATGTGGTAATGCAATCAGTTTTTAGTTTTAACTGCTGATTTATTTTGTAAACTCAAAAATTTGATTCTGCTATGAACATAGCCGGACCGTGCGACGCGTGCTGATAATTCTGCACCAGGGGCAAAACGGGTTAGGAAGCCTAGAATCTACAAACTAGTAAGGCCTAATATATATATATATAGAGAGAGAGAGAGAGAGAGAGAATTCACATGAACAACTAATTGTCCTATATTTTTTAGTTACATGTCGTGTGTACAGAGACGTTCCGTGATTGTTGTTGCCGTGGCAGAACTTCATTCGATTGTCTGCCCAACACAACCCGTAAGTCGAACAACCTTAGATTGGTTACGCATGGAGTTGGTGACGATATGTACTTGACTAATCTAATTATTCTTTTCAGCGAGATGCTTCGAATGTTCTTCGCGAGACAATCAACCATATAAAAATGCTGCATACTGTCATATCGGTAAGTTAGTATTTGTGGTGACAAAATATTTCATGGATTAATAAAAAGTGTTATTTGCTGTGCTGAATCTACTTTCCAACAGGTCCTCGCAGGACGCGATTATCTTGCTACGCTTGGGAATCACAATAGCATGCTCACGGTTAAATGCTTTATGCTTTTCCTGATAAGCATATTTGAAATGTAAGAGTTGTAGATTTACGATAATAACTTTAATATTTATGCAGCTTTCGCCAGCGAATGGCACGAACTACTCTGATTCGGCAAGACCATTGATAGAGCGAGGTCTCTGTGTCGCCCCGGTTGAACTTGCAGAGAAGGTTCTGGAGGACCAATCTTAGATCGTCGCATGGCCACACATTTTCTACTATGTTCACTTCTGCTCTATCAAGAATAACAAAAATATGCTGTATCGTCTATTTGTTGTGGCGTAGTCCTGTGTGCTGTCCCTTTGGTATTTGCTGTAGTTGCTGCAAAATTCGTTTGATGATTTTAATCATGCCTCGTTAAATTACATTATGGTGCAGATCGTGCAATTCTCCGTACTGAACACGTCCGTTGGTTTGCATGCCAAAAAATCATAAAACATTTTGTTTTCCAGACAAGCGTTGTTTTAACGAATCAATTAGATATATATATAGTATTCTTAAAAAATAGATATATAAAGTTCTTCTTCACAAACAAACCCTTATCGTCCATTCTACTTATCGATGCCCAGTCTCATACAAATCCTGGATGAGAGTGCTCTGTATGGATGCGCAGGTTCCTATCTCCCGGCGATCGTGCCGTCTCTAAACCAATCTGCAAAACAAGAGACGATGACGACGACTAAACGAGCGCGCCCCAAACATCCTCGTGCTTTTCACCACCAACATGGGGGGTGTTTCAATCCAATCCGTCTAATTTCTAACTCTTTCCTTTATAGCCCAAATAGTTCAGGCTATTTAGGAGCTATTTGCAACTCACTCTAAAATATTATCCTCCCAAGAAGTGCTATTTTAACTATTTGTAGTGGAGCTCTGAAACTAACTTTTGGCTACGTCTCCAAACACCTCCACACAGTACAACTGGCGCATGTTTCACGGTGGATGGCAGCCATCGCACTATCGACATTGCACTGTTTTGATTCGGATAAAAAAGAAAACAGTGCACTGCTCATTCGGCCTCGTGCCTATTAAAGGTAACTGGGTAGGGCGAGGTAGCTGTCACTGGCATCCCATGGATAGCAATACTAGTTCTGGTGTCATGGTCTGGTGGCGTTTTGGTTTTGCAATTTCAATTCAATTGATTTTTTGTTGTGTCCAACTAATCCTTCTTCCATCATCACAGCGCATAGCAGGTGGACGGATCTACTTGTTGAGGATGTTGCGTTTCGCGTTTCTGGCAATGAGCGGTTGCTTGCCGATCTACAACTCCGGCGGCGACCTCCGAACTACGACGATAGTCATCACTGGATCGTTGAGCCTTGTGCTTCTCCATTTTTGCCTCTGTCTCATAGAGAATACGCCGCGGACGTCCTCTCGCCTCCGGTGGCTCATGATCGCTATGTGGGTTCTATTCACCTTGCACACGGTCAGTTTCACTTTCCAGATCACTGACGTCCTGCCAGCGAAATTTGGCGTTGTGTTTTGGGGCATTGCATTCATCAGCATCACCGGGGGGTTCTATGTCTGTTTCATCCAGAAAAAACACTGGTGCGCATCTTGATGGACCTGGTCGCTAGTACTTTCCGCAGTCGCTTGTATGCCTGTAGCGAACATGGCCCCATTTGCCATTTGTTCGAGTTGATTTTGGTGGTTCATGCTAACACAAGCAATGGGACTAATCACTTTGTCTAGCATGTCTTTGTAGGCATTCCTAGGTTCCATGGATGTTACCACATGTTAACATACCATGACCAAGTTAACATACAATGACCAAGTTAACATACCATGCCCAAGTTAACATGTCATACCACAAGTTAACATGCCATGCACATGTTAAGTTACTTATAGCAAAAATGAGGACTTAGTATATATTTTGGGGCTATAAGTGATGGCATGTTAAGTATGTTAAGTTGAAGCAAAGATCCAAGTTGAAGACGCGAAGAAAAGGAAGGAAAAAGACACCGTCGGATGAACCGACGGTACCATCGGTACAAGCGTCGGTGCACTTGGTACACTACGCAGCGGGCAAAATGAAGATGACACCATCGGATGATCCGACGGTCCAGTTTCTAGATGCGTCGGATGAATTGCAGAGGAGGAGCAGCAAAGACAGTAGCACCGGATGATCCGACGGTCTGAGAGAGGACACCGTCGGTCTATCCGACGCTCAGTTTGAATCAAGACAGAGATGCGCTGTTGACGCGAAAATAGGATGTCACCCCCGCGTGTGACACACGTGACTCCCCGGTCTGTAGCGAGGTGTGCCAGCCAATCTGACCTGTTGATTGACAATGGAAAATATTAGGGATCGGCTAGAGAACCGATGGCCTTTTAGCGACACGTGTACCAGCCAATCGGCCGATACGAGTAAAGCGGGATCAGCCGGCTCGAAGGCGACCGAAGCGCGGGTATGCAGGTAGATCGATCGGCTGGATCGGCCGATCGTGACGTCAGCACTCGAGTAGGTCGAAATCGGCTGCGGTGTTAGAAGCCGATAGGATCTAAATTCGAGCGGAAGATAAAGATAATAGCTAAAACTACAAGAATTGGTACGAAAACTTGTAGATCTAGCTAATATCGATAAGGGGTGAATAAAGAACTAGACGAAACCACAGCGATGCGCCCGGAGGTTAAAGCCTAGGATTATTCGGTAAAACGGTACTCACAAGCTTGCCGGAGATCAGTTGATGCAGCCCGACGAACTCGAAGCACGGCGTTGTAGAGAAAGAGAAAATCGCAATGGCGAAGTCGCCGAAAAGTAGATGCTGTAAAGGTAGATGCTGTAAAGTAGATGCAGTAAAGTAAAGGGTTTGCCCAGAGGTGGTTTGTTTGATATTGATGTGTACACTTTTTCCCGACCACGCAGGGTCGCTATTTATGTCTTGGGGACAAACCCGACTCCTAACCGATTACGGCACTATTTACTTGCATCTAAAGACAAAAACTACTAAAAATAGAAAATGACTCTCGTAGGAGTCTAAGACCTTCTAAAAACTGACTCTTAACCCGTTGCCAATCGTGGACTGACCCGCCTCCACCGTACTTTCCATCTGGCGTATTTCTTTGAATACCGCCTTCTCCATGCCTATCGGCCGATCCCCTGGCTTGGCATCGGCCGATCGCTCTGATCTGCTGGCCCACTGTCAGGGCTGAAATCTTCTGACCATCAGCGGATCTCGTTAACTGTTCTGTTCTTCCTTCAATCGGCCGATTGTACTCTGCTTTCCATCGGCTGCTTCACCTTATCCTTTTTTGACCTGTTTTTGCCAAAAAGTGGTGTCAACACATGCCCCTCAGTTTCGGAGTAAATAATCTTTTGCTCCAAAATTTCCTCGAACCCGTTATCTCCCTTGATTCGAAGTCAGCTACAGGATCTCAACAAATTTTTGGGGTCATAAATACAGCCGCCCTGGTTCTTTCTTTCCCCCAAATCTTGTTGCTCTTAACAGTTCAAGCTTTCAAGCGACGAACCCCAAGCTCCAAAGTTTCTGCCGATCCATGGCGTCCTCAAGCTCTGCTGGAGGTTCTAGTTCCGTTGCTGTTCCTCCAAAGGCAACCCTTTCCTCAGTTCCTCCGGTATTTTCTCAATCTCTCGCTTTTATCTTTCTTTACATACCGTCGTCCTTCTTTACCCTAAAGCCTAGATTTGTCCGTCTCTTCAGGAACTTAGATCCCATCTTACTATCCCCGTCGATGATAAGCCTGGGTTCACCTTCCTAGGACCAATGGGTAATCCTGATCCCATTGAGATGATCAATTTCGAAACCGGCCGAATTCCCTTCAAACATGCTTCTTTGAATTTGGCCGATTGGGATAGTTGCTTTAGGTCTTGGACAGGTTATGTCAAGGGTTGGAGAGACTGGTATCTTAGGGTCTTCGCGAAGAACAAAGGATCCTGGGAACAGTATAAAATTAATCAATGTATCACCTTATCCCTGTCTGAGATGTCCCGGAATGAATCCCTTCTAATTGCTGCCTCCTATTTTTGGTCTGATGCACTTAATGCTTTTCTGTTTGGCCATGGGCCGATGGCTCCAACCTTGGCCGATGTACTAGTGTTGACTGGTATGGATATTTCCTCTTCAGACACTCTTTTCACTCGCCGAAATGATAAACCTTCTCATCATTTGAAAACCAAAGGCATAGGTGGATGGTCAGGCTATATTGCCGAGCACAAGAAAGAAGGAACTGTGGGACAGAGGGAACATGTTGCTTTTCTGAATATGTGGCTTGAGAAATTTGTCTTCTGTGGCAAAACTTTTGGCCCTACCGCCAATTACCAGATAGTCGCTGAACAGTTGGCTGCCGGCAATCGCATCCCTCTTGGAAAATACCTCTTAGGTGCAGTATATCATCTTCTTCACCAAGTGGCAGTCAGCTTGTCAACCAATTCTCCTATAGGTACTCCTGGAGGCCCTTGGTGGTTCATCAACATGTGGCTAAACCTTCATCTTCGAGATAGATTAGAGCAGAACATTTTTGCCAAGACTTTCCCAGGGGACCAACCAGATGGCGTCCAAATTGTGAGGCGTCGATGTATGAATTTTGGAGAGGCTGTCTCTGCCTTTCCAGGGCATAAAAGGACTCCTTCCCGCATAGCAGAGCACTTCAGAAGTTTCTACCTCAGTTTCAACTCAAATTCCATTATCTGGTTTGCATATAAAGATGATGAGCCCCATTTCAAGACCACATTCAACTTCGATGACATCCACAAGGATGATGAAGACAGGATTCCTTTTGTAGAAATCATCAAACTGGGGCTTCTTCCTTCTTGTGTCTTTGGAAAGGATCAATCGGCCACCTATGAATTTTATAACCCCTCAGTATGTGCTCGTCAGCTGGGGTTTGGCCAATTGCCGATTGGCCTTTACTTCTCTGATCTGATTAAACCACAGGAGATTATTCCTAGTGGTACTTGTTATCAGCATCTCTTGGACAGGGTCCTTGACTCTGCTACTATTAATCTTGATTCCTAGAGATTTCTTGGCTTTTCTTCCCCCCTTTTTAATGTTTGGTGGGCAGAATGGAGTGATCACCTTTTCTGTGTTTCTCCAAAAATCTACTGCGAGCAATTGGATCTTGATTATGTGGCGTCGGCTGATGAGGTATTTCTTTTATCTGTTTACTTCATGCATTGCTTGATTATACTCAGATTTGTTATATCCTCTTTTTCTTCCTTTTCCTTTTCAGCCTGAAACTATAGAGCCTCCTGTTGTCAGTAAGAGTGGAAAATCGATTCAATATTGGCCGCCGAGATAGGTACCATACATAGGCCATAAAGCTCCTTCGATTTCCTCAATCATGTAAGGTCCTAGAACCAATCCTGTCTCGGATAATCTACCTTTGTCAACACTCAAGAGGAAAGGTGTACCCCGTAAGACTCTTGCTCGAAAAATAAGGAGAACAATTGACACTGCAGTTGTTGACATTCCCGATCTAGCTGGGAAGTTGGCGAGTGCTTTTGAGGTACTGATTTTTTCTTTAATATTTTGCTTTTCCCCTTTTGTATTTCTCACTGAACTATTTTGAGCAGTCTTCGGGGTTAACCGGTCAACCACAGACCGATGTCACTGATTCTGAAAGAGGTCCAGTGTTGGAGCCTATTCAAGACATCTCCACTGATGATACTTTGGTTGAGTCTTCTAGACAAGCTGAGCCAGATAAAGCTACGGAAGATGTAGTTGATGCTGTCTTGGTTGAACAATCTGATCCTCAAAGAGTTGATGTCTCAGATACTTCTATTGGTCAACGTCAACGTCCTCTTGAAGAAGCCGATCTTCAACTAGCTGAGGTATAATCTCTGTTGGCTGTTCCCTCACCACTCTCATTTTTTGATTCCTTGTTTCTTGCCCCAGGATACTGCTCACGACAAGTCTTTGAATGATACTCCACAAGATGTTCCTGAATCATCATCGGTTGAAAATCCATCCGCTCATACTCGAGCAACACCTTCTGCTGCGGAGGTAAATTCTTTGACATATTTCATCTCTTAGCCCTCATGCTTCTTCTGCATACTTTGATAAACTTGTTTTCTTTTCAGGGCACATTGGCAATCACCCTTTCAGATGAAGTGAAAGCTAAGCTGATTGAAGTATTGCCATTGCTAAATCAAGACATTGGTCTACTTGTGCAAGACGCTGAGCCGATCAGAACCATCTTTAAGCAAATTCAGGGTCAGTTGCTCAGAGACCTCAAGGCGAAGATGCTCCAAATTGCTTATATCGAAAATCGGCAGCTCGTAGTCCAGGAAGCTCAAGATCGGCTGGATGAGAGGAAACGTCAAGAGCAACTTACCCAGGAAAGGGAGAACCTGGACAGCAGTATGGCTGAACTGGACAATAGGATTGAATTCTTATCTTCTTCTCGTCTTGACATCGTTAGTGCCATTGATCGCCTGAAGAAACGTCGTGCTGATTTGATGAAAGAACTCAGTCAAGTCGAGCAGGACTTAAAAACTGAAGAGCAAAAACTCTCAGATCTTCCAGACACTATTACTATCATGCAGGAACAGAGGGAGTCCATCGCACGCCAAGGCCAAGTTTTACGTGAACAGGAGCAGCTGATTCCTGGTTCGGCCGATGCCGATCGTCAGGAGATAGAAGCAGTTGACCAGCTATGCTTGGACCTCATCGATGCCATCCATTCTTTAGGCTTGGTTTAAATTTTATTTGTAATTCATAAACTATGGTTGGCCTTTATTGGCCAACTTCCAACGCTTCGTTTTGAGCGCTTTGACCGAACGTTCCAATCGGTCTTTATATATCGCCGTCCTCCTTTTAGTCCTTTAGAACTATCATCTTCCTTTTGCCATGGCTTCTTCTTCTTCTTCCTCCTCTGTGAATCAGGTTGGTTTTCTCCCTCTTCTCTTGTTCCCACGATTTCTTTTTCCTGATGTTTTTCCTTTTTTCAGTCTCCAAACCGTGACGCCGTAGAGAAGGTTATTTCAAACATTAACGCTTTTGGTGCAAATCGACCAAATCACCCATCCAGGCAAGAACGTGGCTTCCGTCTAGTGATTGCTAATAAGGAGGAGAAGTTGGAGACTCTTGAAGCCAGGAGGACAGCTCTTCTCCAAGAGTTAGATCATATAGGTGAAGAAATAACCCAGACTAGGGTAGAGTTAGATAAGGCCAAGAGCCTCCTTTAAACTCTGATGTACTGCTAGCCGATGCAATCGGCCTTTTATGAATGAGGACTTCCACCTCTTGATTGCTATTTGATTCAATGTATCACTCCCTAATGAATGAATTCTCGTCCATATTTGTGGGTGCTTCTTTATGACTTGGTTCAACTTCATTGCTATAAAAACTCATTTTCTTTGTGTAGCACCATCACTTTTCATCCATGAACCAAATCGGCCTTTTGTTATGAATGAGAGGCATGCTCCTCTGAGAGATTTCTCAGGAAAACACAATCACTTCCACTCCTTGACAAGTTTCTTCTTGAAGATCCATTGTATCCTAATGATGCATCGAAGCTTGTCGTTGTTGCTGGAAATGTTGAGAGAGAGATGTCTGGACAGCCTCCTATTCTGGAGTACAGAGTAGGGTCACCCTCTATTATTTAACCCTCCTTCAAAGCCAGCTCCTGATTTTTGGGAAACGTATCACTGCATGTCTGCCCATTGCCCAGTCTGAGACCTTCACGGGGAAACTATTCTTGCTTTGACTACATCGGATGCTCTTCGTTTCCCCTTTTTCAATTCTTTCTTGTAGTTATCCCTTCTGCATCTTGAGGCTATAAATAGGCCTGAAGCCTGATGGAGGAAACTCACTCTCATCGGCCATGTCTCAACTAACTCAGATAGATCACAGGCTCTTGTTGTATGATTGTTCTCTTTCTTCCTCTTCTTCCTCATAGCTAGAAGAATTCTTGTGAAGTTGTGTGGTACACCCTCTTCTTCTTCGTCTCCTTTTGAAAATCCAGGAGGCATCATAGCCAGAAGAATCCTTGTGAGAATTTGGTTTTGAGAGAAGGAAACCGGTAGGGTGTCTTGCTACACATTTATCAGAGGAAGAGCGTGCCAAAGGAACGGCCATCTTGGTCATCAACTCGGGCTCCTCTTGGCGAAAGATTACAGGAGCGGGTGAAGATCTTAATCTTTCGTTTCCTCTTCGCGTGTGTCTCTCTCCCATTCATCGATTCAATATCCTCATCATACTGGGAGTTAGGACAGTACCCTTCTTGCAACCTTTTGAGAACATATGTGAAGCATCCCCTCATCAGAGGTGACTAAATGTGATGCAAATACCAGTCCCAGGAGGCTGGTACCACATTTATTACATCAGATGGTTCATTACCGTACAACACGTCGAGGCTGTGGGCATAGGAGCGCCACTGCCACGAGAAGCAACATAAGAACTACAGACCAAACTATGATAGCAACAGCATCTAAGATATCTTCAGAGTCTTGCGCCATGGAAGCTTCCTGTGGAGACCCTGAATCCACAGGCACGGGTTGGGTGCAGGACAGCAACCTACTCGACGTCTTCAGGGACGAAGTCGGGATGCTCCTCTGAAAAACAGTTAATCAAGCAAGGGTGAGTACATACGTACTCAACAAGTTCAACCCCACCCACGGAGGGGCTAATAAGCAGATCATGCACAGGATATACCAACGATCAGAATAAGGTTTATTTTGCAAACGCATTCACTCATGCAAGGGTTTGTTTTTGAAAAGGTTTTCGCAAACAGTTTTTATAACTCAAGTAACTCAGTTGTTTTGTGAAAACCAAATGGGGACTACCGGACTCCCCGTCCGTAGTAGCCCAGGCACACAGCCACACACTTTTCCAGAAATCAACTCACGCCATGGAAATCATCCCAAACCCAAACACTGGCTTTGTGACCCCACCGTGACTCATCCAATACCGTGGACACGGCTATTCGAATAGGTTTTACACTCTGCAGAGGTTGTACATCTTTACCCACAAGTAGGGTACCGCCACACGAACACCTTAGTGTCGGCGCGGATCCTATCAAAGCCATTACCCACCTTAGCTAACCCTACGAGCCACCACGGGAGCAACCAAGGGGTTATCTCACATAACCAGGGCGTACCTCACACAGATCGTACCCCTACTCCTTGATCTCCCGCTGCTCACCCGCACTCCTAATGGCAAGTAGATTAACTAGTGGGATTTATGCTAAGCCGTTGCCACATACAACGGTCGAGTGGTAGTATGATAATTGGGTCAGGTGAGATGTCACGCAACCCGGTCCTTAACGACAAGATGGACATCTCCAACACGCTCAACCACAAAGGTACGAGCTCACCCATACTCCTGACACACGCGTCCATCCCGTCTACCCAGTGCTTTACTCATTTTCCAAAATATCCCATTCCCATTTTTAAAGCACTCACACATTTTTAAAGCAATCATTTAGACCAAACAAAGTTCAATCATAGCAATCAAGGGTGGCTATCCTACCAGGTTTTAACAGTAAAATAATATGCAATTTATAAAACGGGTGTAGGGTTGTGTTTATAAAACTGGGACCAAAGCATGCATCAAAGGATGAGATTGAACTTGCCGTCTTCGAAGTCCTCGGGGAGTTCCTGCTCGTGGTTCGGGACTCCGGTCTCCTGCTCGCAGTACACGGCTCCAAGCTCCGGCTCGCGGTACTCTTCCTCGTTTACTTCGTCGGCTACGGCACACACAAGCAAGCATGCAATCAATACATGCACACATGTCTTTACCGGCTGAGCTCGAGGAATAAATAAATAGACAATAAGGGAGTAAATATTATTTAGGGGTATATGGCTCGACGGAAAGTAGATGGAGGGCCGGGGCAAGAGCTGGGATTGATCGGGCGAAAATATGAAATGACGCGTTAAAGGCATCATTAGGATTAGATAGGGGGCTTAAGGACCTAACTGTAAATAAGTTTAATATGGAAAGGGTTTGGTTATAATATACAAATAGTAAAAGGTTTTGATTAAAGGATACAGGGACCTAGTTGTAAATTATATTATAGAGGCAGGGGTTTAAACATAGATTATCTTATGGGATAGGGGTTTTTTTGAAAGAAAGAGAGAGAGAGAGAGAGAGAGTAGGAGGGGCTCGGGTGGAAAAGAAGAGGCAGGGGGGGTGTTTTTGCAAAAGGGGACGTCTCCCCCTTCCTTTTCGTTTTCAGACCGAGGAGGGGGGCGTTCGACCGGGCGGCCGGCCGGTGGGGGGGGAATGCTCGCCGGCGACCTGAGGTACGGCGGTGGCCGGGAGATAGGGGAAAACGGAGAGGGGGCCGAGGGGATCTCAGCCCCGTGCTCACCTTGGGCTGAGGTGGCCGGTGGAGGCGGCTCCTCGGCGGCGGCGGCTGCAGGCAGGGGTGGCTCAGGTGGCGGCGCGGTGGAGTGCAAGGAGGGAGAGAGGGATGGCTGTGGCGGTGCGAGGCGGAGCGGGAAGCGTCGTTGGCCCTTTTATAGTTGCGGAATGGCGGTAACTCGGCCGGGGGATGAGCACGCGGAGCTCGTGCGCCTTCAATGGCGGTTCGGCCCGTGTGGCCGTGGTTGGCCGGCCGGGATTTGCAGTGAGGAGTGAAAGAGGCGCTGTGTGACGAGTCCCGTCGTGCATGGGGTGAGCCGGTTGTGGCAGCAGTGGTCGGCGACGCGGAGTGGGTGGCGGCTTGCGGGGGTTGGCACAGGGCGGCGGCGTTAATGCCGCTCGGCGTCCGGTGGTGCGACGGCTCGGTGCTGCGGCGGGGCTCGGGCGGAGTTAAGGCGGCTGCGGCGTCTAGCAGCAGCGCGTGGTCACCTCTGGCGCGGCAGTGGTGACAGGACGGCTCGGGCAGCGGTGCGGGGCCGACGACGTGACGTGTCGTGCAGGCGCGGCGGTGGTGTCCGGCGGTCCGCGGCCGCGGGGTCGGCGACGCGACGTCAGCGGCAGGCGAGCGACGCGGTGGCCACACGGTCTGTGGCGAAAGACCGGCTCGGTAGCGGCGCATCAGCGTCGTAGCGCGGCAGGGCGAGGCCCGGCGCGGCAGCGGCTGGCGCGGTCGGCGTCCTGGCGCGGTGCGCACGCGTGCGTGCGTTGGGCCGCGCGCGGTGCGGCGGTGTCTGCCGGTGACTCGGCACGGCGAGCAGGGAGGGGGCAGAGGAGGTCGGGACAGCGGCGCGGGGCGCGCCGTGGAGCAGAGGCGCGGGGCCGAGAGCAGGGGCGCGGGGAAGAAGAAGGGGGAAGGGAAAAAGAGAAAGGAGGGAAAAGAAAAAGGAAGGAAAGGGAAAAGAAAAGGAAAAGGAAAGGAAAAAGAAAAAGAGAAGGGAGAAAAAAGGAAAAGAGAAGGAAAAAGGGAAAGTGGAAAATTGGGAATTTTTTTTTTGGGAAAAACAGGGAAAATAGGGAAATGATTTTTGGTGGGATTTCCGGGTTTTTCGGGTGTCGGCGGAATTTCCGGGACGGCGGTGATGGCGAGGCGGGCCGGTCGGCGGGACCGTGGCTGGTCCGGGATTCCCGGTGCGGTGGCCGACCGCGGTACGATGCGAGTGGTGGCGTGCGGGACTGGTGGTGCCGGCGGGATTCGCATCGTGTGCGCCGGGGAGAGGGAGAAGGAAAAGATGATCGGGGTGATCGAGCTCAGCGGAGAGGTTTTGAAAACACGCGTGATTTAGAAGGTGATTTATTAGGGGCTAAAAACGCGGGCGTTACAAACCTACCCCACTTAAAATGAATCTCGTCCTCGAGATTCGGCTAGTTCCTAAACAAGTGGGGAAACTCTTTCTTCAGCGCGTCCTCTCGCTCCCACATGGCTTCTTCCACTCCGTGTCTGCTCCATTGGACTCTGCATACCCGTACTTCTGATGTCCTTGTCCTTTTTACCACCGTGTCCAAAATCTTGACGGGCACCTCTTGGTACCTAAGATCTGGCTGCAGATCAATTGTTTCTACCGGCACTCGTTTCTCTTCGAGCACTTTCAAACACCTCCGCAGCTGAGAAACGTGGAATACTGGATGTATGTCTGCCATTTCTTCTGGTAGCTTTAACCGATATGCTACTGCTCCGACTCTCTTTAGTACCTTGTACGGTCCAATATACCGAGGGGCTAATTTCCCGTGCACCTGAAATCTTCGAGTCCCTCGGATAGGTGAAACCTTGAGATAAGCAAAGTCTCCTGGACTGAAGCTTACTTCTCGCCTCTTCCTATCTACATAGCTCTTTTGCCGGGATTGGGCAGCCTTCAATTTTTCTCGGATCTCAGCTACTCGTTCCTCGGCTTCCTTTATAAGTGCGGGTCCAACCAAGGCACGTTCCCCCACTTCTGACCACATCAAAGGTGTTCTGCATTTTCTCCCGTATAGGGCTTCAAATGGTGACATGCCTAGGCTGGCTTGATAACTGTTGTTGTACGAAAACTCTGCATAGGGTAGGCTCTGTTCCCAATCTTTGCCATAGGTGAGGACACATGCCCTTAGCATGTCTTCCATGATCTGATTCACCATCTCGGTCTGTCCATCCGTCTGGGGGTGATAAGCTGAGCTAAAATCCAACTTGGTTCCCATGGATTTATGCAAACTTTCCCAAAACCTAGAGGTGAACTGGGTCCCTCTATCTGAAACTATCCTGCTAGGTACTCCATGCAGCTTCACTATGTTTGCTATATACAGCTTGGCCAACTTCTCTCCGTCATAATTATTACGTACGGGTATGAAGTGAGCGACTTTAGTGAGTCGGTCTACTATTACCCATATGGAATTATATCCTTTCTGTGTCTTGGGCAAGCCTACTACAAAGTCCATGCCTATCTCATCCCATTTCCATACCGGGATGGGTAAGGGTTGCAACAGTCCTGCGGGCTTCTAGTGTTCTGCCTTAATCCTCTGACAAGTATCACAGTGGGCGACGAACTGTGCAATGTCTGCTTTCATTCCATTCCACCAATACTTCTGCTTTAAATCCATATACATCTTAGTGGATCCCGGGTGGATGGAATACGCTGAGTTATGTGCCTCGTCCATGATGGTCTGCCGGAAATCTCCGTCTTCAGGTACGCATATCCTGTTCTTATACCATAGTGTACCGTGACTGTCCACCCTAAAGTCTGGGGCCTTATTCTCCCCTGTGTGCTTGCGGATCTTCATCAACTCCTTATCGGACCCTTGAGCTTTTCTGATCTTGTCTTCCAGGGTGGACTGGACACTTAGTTGGCAGACGTAGCCCTGGGGAACAATGTGCATGTTGAGTCGTGCCATTTCTTCTTGCAACTGGGTACTCTTAGGCACTGCTTTTTCATAGGACTTTGTACTTAAGGCATCTGCCACTACATTGGCTTTTCCTGGGTGGTAATGGATTTCTAGGTTATAGTCTTTGACTAATTCCAACCACCTTCTTTGCCTTAGGTTTAGGTCAGGCTGGGTGAAAATGTATTTCAAGCTCTTGTGGTCCGTGTAGATCTCGCACTTATTTCCAATCAGGTAATGTCTCCAAATCTTAAGGGCATGCACTACGGCTGCAAACTCCAAATCATGGGTGGGATAGTTCTGCTCGTGAGGCTTGAGTTGGCGGGAAGCATACGCCACTACTTTCCCATCTTGCATAAGGACACATCCTAGTCCTTGTCGGGATGCGTCGCAATAGACGACAAAATCCCGTTGAATGTCCGGCAAGGTTAGCACTGGGGCGGTTGTCAGTCTTCTTTTCAACTCCTGAAAACTCTTCTCACACGACTCGGTCCAGACGAACTTCTTCTCCTTCTTGAGCAACTCTGTCATGGGTCGGGCAATCTTGGAGAACCCTTCAATAAACCTCCGGTAGTATCCTGCTAAACCAAGAAAGCTTCTGATTTCGCTCACATTGGTTGGTTGTCGCCAGTTGGAAACTGTTTCAACTTTCCCAGGGTCTACTGCTACTCCTTCTGCTGTCAGAATATGTCCAAGGAAGGATATTTTCTCCAACCAGAATTCACACTTGCTGAACTTAGCGTACAGCTTGTGCGCCCTCAGTTTCTCCAGTACCACTCGAAGGTGTTGCTCATGTTCCTCCACACTTTTGGAGTAAACAAGTACGTCGTCAATGAAAACTACGACAAACTTGTCTAGCTCCTCCATAAACACCTTATTCATGAGGTTCATAAAGTATGCCGGTGTGTTAGTGAGTCCAAAGGACATTACGGTGAACTCGTATTGTCCATAACAGGTGACGAAGGCGGTCTTTGGGATGTCACTCTCCCTAATCTTGAGTTGATGGTATCCTGACCTTAAGTCGACCTTTGAGAAATATTTGGCTCCCTTCAGTTGGTCAAATAAATCATCTATTTTGGGGAGAGGATACTTGTTCTTGATAGTGACTTCGTTTAGTGAGCGATAGTCCACGCACATCCTCAGGCTTTTATCCTTCTTTTCGACGAAGAGCACTGGGGCTCCCCATGGTGACGAGCTTGGTCTGATGAACCCATTTCGCTGAAGTTCTCTCAGCTGCTTCTTTAACTCTGCCAACTCAGGGGCTGCCATCCTATAGGGTCTCTTGGCTATGGGAGAGGTTCCGGGGATGAGGTCGATGACAAACTCTATATCCCTATCTGGTGGCATTCCGGGGAGTTCTTCGGGAAATACATCTGGATATTCCCGTACTACTGGGATTTCTTCTAAGGACTTGATCTCCATGCTAAAAACCATTATGTCTGGTCTGCTTCCTCGGGTACGGCAGGTTACTTGCACTCCGTCTGGGTTGGTTAGGTGTACTACCTTATCGGCACAACTTATAAGGCCGTGGTGAAGGCTTAACCAGTCCATCCCAAGAATCACATCTATCCCTTTGGACTTCAGTACTACCAGGTCCGCTAGAAATTCTACCCCACTTAAAATGATTCTCACCCGGGAGCAACCCAGTTGACACTTGATGTCACCTCCGGGTGTTCGGGTTAATAGGGGTGCTTTTAGTAGTACTGTAGGTATATTATGCTTTTCCACAAAACTTGAAGATATGAACGAATGTGATGCCCCTGAATCAAATAATATAGTTGCCACGACTGAGCTGACCAGGAACTCACCGAGCACTACGCCTTGTGCTTCTTGAGCCTCCTGTGCATTGATGTGGTTGACGCGGGCTCGTCCATAAGACTGCTGGGGCTGCCTCATCTGTTGGTTGTTATTGCCGAAGTTGTTGTTGCTGCGAACTGGCACGCGGTTGGCTCCAGATACAATCGGTCTCGGCCCGTTTACTGAGTTGGAGAAGGCTGAAGCTGTTGGCTTTTTGGCGTATGGGCAGTTGGCAATGAAGTGTCCAGTCTCACGGCAGTTGAAACATACTCGGGTGTTGTTGTTGTTGGCAGTGGCTTGGCTAGCGTTGTTCTGTGGGGGCTTCATGGTGTTTTGGTTATTGTAATGCTTGAACTGGTTTCTGGGGCCCTGAGAGCTCGTGGCTTGTGACTGGGTCCTGTAGTGCATTGGGGCTTGGAACCTGGACATGGGGTGACCGAAGCTTCTTTGTCTCTGGGTACGTTCTTGCTGCTGGGCTTTGTTCTCCATGAACTTGTGCTTGTTTTCTTTCTTCTCTTCTGCCCTGGCTCTCTCTGTGAGGATGGCCATGTTCATGAGGGTGTTGAAGTCCGGGTAGATCTGAGGGGTAAGCAGAGTCCTCAGTTCCGGAGTCAAGCCCTTCTTGAACATGTCCTGCTTCTTCGAGTCCTTGTCCACTTCTTCGGGGGCATAGCAGGCTAACTCTATGAACTGGTAGGTGTATTCCTCCACGGACTTGTTGCCTTGACGAAGTTCACGGAACTCGTCCGCCTTGCGCTTCAGTGTGGCTTCTGGGATGTGGTAGCGACGAAACTCTTCCACAAACTCATCCCAAGTGATGGTGGAGGGATCTTTGGCTGCTGCACAGTAGTTTTCCCACCATGCTAAGGCTGTCCCAGTGAGCTGGTGCGTGGCCAAAAGAACCTTGTCCCGATCTTCACAGTTGAATGGCTCCAGTTCCCTTAGGATGGCCCTCAGCCAGTCATCTGCATCCAAGGGATTCACAGACCCGCCAAAGGTGGGTGGCTTTGTCCGGAGGAATTCTATCAGTTTCTCATTCATGCCCAGAACACGGGGCTTTGGGCGGGTGATGGCATTGGCTATGGCTTCCAGCAACAGTGTCTGGTTGGCCAACACTTGCGCCAGGTCTACGGCAGGTGGTGGCGGTGGCGGAACCATGTTTTCTCCTCCATTTTCGCCTTGATTCACTTCTTGGTCGTTAGGGCGCTCCCTTCGTTCAGCATGCGATCCTTCCGCGTTTGGGTCCATGCGACCGGAGCCTTGGAAGCTCCTGGTGGGACGCCTTGAAACCATCTGTAGGGGAGCGGGTTTCTATAAGATTTTATGTGATGTTTAAGTTGATTAAGACGGGTTTTTGAAAAGACAGGATCTGATTCCTGCCGTCAAGCACACAACAAGCACACATGACAAACAAGCACAAACAACTTTATTTCAACCATGAGAGGAGGATACATCCCGAACTACTCGACTGGTACAACGCTGGTACACTACACGACTTGGCATTACGACAAAAGCTAAGGGTGCGGCTCTAAGCTCGGACCAGCACGGCTTCATTCCTTGGCAAGGGCTTCTGCGGCATGCTACTCGCGGGGCGAGCCATCTTCCTGGGTGGAGTGTGCTTCCAGCAGAATGAGCAGCTCATCACCGTCATCATCCTGGGGGTTCCCATTCTCTTGGGGCTGGGCGGAAGTTCCTTCTTCGACGGTTGATGTTGGTTGCTCGGCGGCTACAGACGGTGTTGGGGTCTCAGGAACTCCTCCCCATCCTATGAGGGGTGTCCCAACTAGGACTTGTGCTTCTCCCACAGCCGGAACGGGTGTTCCACTGTTGGTCCATTCCTGTATGCGCTGATCCTGAATCCGCCTGAGGCTCTCATGGGCAACAGCTTCACTGCTTATGGCGGCCGCGGTCCTTGCTTCACCTTGAGCTACTCGAACCTGGTGCATCCTTACTGTGACTTCCGCTTGCTCAGCCCGACCAATTTGCTCTCTTAGGAACTTGGCCTGATCATCAAAGAGTTTATCCAGGGAGACGAGGTAGGCAACTACATGGTACAAAAGATCTTCTTGGTGACGGCGCCATTCCAGGTTTCTCATGCGGGCTTGCCAGACTGAAGTCCGGATGGCGGGAGGATAAAGCCTCATCGGTGTGGAGACAAGGTGCTCCTCGTAGATCCTGCACAGGTAACGGAGAGTTTTCCGGA
This sequence comes from Cenchrus fungigraminus, assembly GCA_036936925.1. Lineage (NCBI taxonomy): Eukaryota > Viridiplantae > Streptophyta > Magnoliopsida > Poales > Poaceae > Cenchrus > Cenchrus fungigraminus. Next base: position 14,136,858 of record CM072772.1, on the reverse strand, counting down.
GGGCCAAGGGATAGGTATCCCGATGTCGAAAACTTGTGGCGGTCACGCGCCACGGCTCGATGTTGGGGTAGCGGGTGCTTCTGGCGATGGAGAGAACCACCCTACAGCGAAGAGTGCCGAGTTGCTCGTACTCTCTACTGTAGTACCTTGGGCGCTCAGTGATACCGAGGCGCACCAGGGAGTTGATAAGAAGGCGAGCAAAACCAGGCTCCTCCTGGCACACGCCTTGGTTCCATCCATCTTCGGCCATCTGAAAACAAGGGTAGAGTTGAACAAGTTGTGCAAAGGGTAGAGTACAAAAGATAGATAGTTTTATTTATCAACAAGGTTGGGTACACTCCTCAGGGGTACACTTTATTCTTATTATACCATAGCTCTTTACTTAGGTACTCTATTCCCTCTTCATGGGGATTCTTCCTCAGGCTGAATGCGACGCTTCTTTGGTGGGAGGTCTTGTTCCAATATCACATCCTCGGTCTGGGTTCCCCTATCCCAGTGGGTTTCTTCGGGTTCATCATCCATCAACCCAGCTTCTTCTCTTCTCCTACGCTCCTTGTGGAGCTCATCCCATAGGTCCTTGTGGAATATTTTAGAACGTTCCCTTTCCCTGGCGTAATCTCGCTGCAGGTTAGCTAGGGAAACCTCCGTCGTTCTTGTCTTTATCCTCTCTAATTCTATCCTTTGTTCTGCTCTTTCTGCCCTGTCGATTTGGTGCTTCAGCTGCCCGGCCTGTTCATGCAGAGGGGGAAAATCCACTTGCCTTCCTCTACAAACTGAGTATCTTCTTCTTCGTAGACAGGCTCTTCCTGATCGTCTCCAACGGGGAGCTCAGACGAAACAGGCACGATATCTACGCACAAGCATATACAAACAAACAATAAATAAACAGTACACCAACAGTTCCAAAAGCTAAAAACACGCTGTTTAAAAGATTCTATTCGCTGAGACGATCATTTCGGTATATAAAACGCTAAAAACGGAGTTAAAACATGAAAGATATGATTAAAACAAGTTACAGGGACCTTTCTGTAAGAAAACTAAGCCTACAGGACTGTTATGAAAAAAACCAGGGACTAAAAACATAATTACATATAAAAACAGAGGGGTTTATATGCTAAAAGAGATGAAAAGGACCTCTGTTAAAAGAATCTAGATTAGACAGGGGCTAGATCATAAAAACCAGGACCTGTTTGTGAGGATTCTTATAGGTGGAAGGACCGGCTTGCAAATAGGTAAAAACGCAGGGGCTCTTTAACAAGATTGCCGGCGCTGACCGGTACGAACTGAATTTGACTCAGGGCTCGGCTTGATCTGAGCCGTGGATCGTCGATCCGACGGCCGCGGTGGCGGTGGACCGCGCCGTGAGCTCGGCTCACGGGTCCACGGTGGACCGAGGCCAAGGGGTACCCCCCCCCATTTTGATCAGGATCGCCCGTGCCAGATCCAACGGCCAGGGACGTGTGCGAGCGGGGCGCGACAGCGAGTGCGCCGGAGTGCGGCGGAGGGCTCGCCGGCGCAGCCCTAGATCGTGCCACAGGGCACCAACTCGACCACGGGCGGGTTCTATGCGTAGCTGGAGCAATTGCGCACGTAACCAAGCCAAAAAGACGGCGGCCCCAGCGATCACGATGGTCTACACCGAAAGGGGGCGGCGCAGGCCTCGCCGGCGTGCGGGCGCCGGTGCTACGGTGCACGTGAAGGTCAAGGAATGGTGGGGAGGTGATGCTTACCACCCAGAGACGGAGAAAACAAGCTTGCCGGCAAGGAAGAAGCTGCGGTGGCGAGGATCGGCGACGGCGGTCAACTCGGGGCGGCGCTCCGACAGACGGGGTAGGAGCTCCGGGAGGCGTCGAGGACGTGAACCTGCGGCAAGAGAAGCTCAGCGAGCGCCGGATGCAACACCAGAGAGAAAGAAAGGGAGAAGATGAACCCTTCACCGGCGACGGAAGCTTCACCGGCGGCAATGGCGGAACAGAGGCGGCGACTTTGGTGGGTAAGGGCGCTGGAATGTGAAGGGGTGTATGTGCGAGAGCAAAAGGGACGGCTGGAGCTCTTACACGGCTTAAGTAAGGCCAGGGGGAGGAAGGGGAAGAGGAAGGGGACGGGGCGGCCGGCAAGCTTGCCATTGATGGCTAGCGGGCCGTCCGGGCGTAAAGAGGGCAAGGGGAAGGGAGAAAACGGTCGGGGATTGAAAGTGGGCGATTTATTGCCTTAATTGGCACCCTCGGGCTAGAAGGGAAAAGAGGAGGAGGCGGCCGGGCGCGGCGAGAATTGCGGCGGCGCACGGTCGGGCGAAGCAGAGGAAGGAAAGGGAGGAGGCGCGGAAGGAAGGGGAAGCTGACGTGTGGGGTCAGCCTGTCAGCGGTAGAAAGAAAAAGAAAAAAGAAAGGTGGGGAGGCGGGCCGCTGCGGGAGAAGGAAGGTGGGCCGGTGGGCCGCTGCGGGCTGAAAGGTAAGGAGGTCCTTTTCTTTTTTTTTCTTTTTTTCTTTTTCAAACTCTTTTAAATCAAACCTTTTAAACTCAAAACCATTCAAAACTTTTTCAAACTTTCTCACAAAATTTTGTAAACTTTTCAAACCTCACACAAGCAACCAAAAACCATGCATATCCAAATAATAATGCACAAACACTTGTTGTCTCTAAATTAATTAAATTAAATTAAATACTCTAGAGCTTAATTTAATTAGCAAGGCAAATTTAAATCCTTAAAACTATAACAACATGTTGCTTAGGTGAATTTTAGTGATGGAATTTTAGGGTGTCACAAATCCTCCCCCCTTAAAGAGAATCTCGCCCCGAGATTCAGAAGATTTAGAGAACAACTGAGGAAAATCTTCCTTGAGTTCATCCTCTCTTTCCCAGGTTGCCTCTTCCTCTGTATGGTGACTCCACTGTACCTTGCACATTCTGATGACCTTACTTCTGGTAACCCTTTCCGAGGTATCCAAGATTTTGATAGGATATTCCTTGTAAGTCAAATCTTTCCCCATTTCAATGTCTTCTAGCAGTACTGGTTCTATTCTGACCTCACTTGTACATTTCTTTAACTGTGATACATGAAACACATCATGTACACCTGACAACTGTGCTGGCAACTCCAACTGGTAGGCTACTTCTCCTCTTCTTTCCACGATCTTGAAACGACCTATGAACCGAGGTGATAACTTCCCTCTGACATTGAACCTTCGCAGACCACGGATAGGTGACACTCTGAGGTATGCATAGTCACCAACTTCCAAAACCACTTCTCTTCTTCGAGGATCAGCATAACTCTTCTGACGTGACTGTGCGGCTTTGAGATTCTCTCTAATGATCTCAACTTGTCTTTCTGCTTCTCTTATGCTATCCGGTCCAAAGAGCTGACTCTCTCCAGTCTGGTTCCAAAACAACGGTGTTCTGCACTTTCTTCCATACAAAGCTTCAAACGGTGCCATCTTGATGCTGGACTGATAGCTGTTGTTATAAGCAAACTCTGCATAAGGCAAACTCTTATCCCAGCTGCCACTATTCTTCAACGCACAAGCTCTCAACATGTCCTCCAGGATCTGATTTGTTCTTTCCGTCTGTCCATCTGTCTGAGGATGGTATGCTGAACTGAAGTTTAGCTTTGTATCCATTGATTCATGCAACTTCTGCCAAAACCGTGAAGTGAACTGAGTGCCTCGATCCGACACTATTTTCTTTGGTACCCCATGTAAACACACTATCCTTGAATTATACAATTCTGCCAGCTTGACTCCTGTATAAGTTGTCTTCACTGGAATAAAGTGTGCTACCTTGGTTAATCTATCCACAATAACCCATATAGAATCATACCCATCACGAGTATGAGGTAGTCCCACTATGAAGTCCATGCCAATCTCTTCCCACTTCCATTCAGGTATCTTTAAAGGTTGAAGCAATCCTGCTGGTCTTTGATACTCAGCTTTCACTCTTTGACATGTGTCACACAAAGCTACATGAGCTGCTACATCCTTTTTCATCCCATACCACCAATACCTTTGTTTTAGATCCTGATACATCTTGGTACTTCCAGGATGAATAGAGTAAGCTGAATCGTGTGCTTCCTTCAAAATAGTTTCTCGCAGCTCCTTGATCTCAGGTACACAGATTCTGTTCTTGAACCACACAGTTCCTTGTTCATCTTCCCTGAACTCTGGAACTTTACCCATCTTTATCAATTTCTTATACTCCGCAATCTTCTCATCAGTCAATTGCCCTTTTCTAATATCCTGCTCAAGGGTCGACTCAATTTCTAGTGTCAAGGTTTCATTCTGAGCAACTATTCCCAAGTTAAGCTGTGCCATTTCCCAACACAACTCCTGAGGTAACAAGTGACCTATCAGCATGTTGGCCTGACTCTTCCGACTCAAAGCGTCTGCTACCACATTCGCTTTACCAGGATGATACTGAATATCCAGATCGTAATCCTTGATTAACTCCAACCATCTTCGTTGCCTGAGATTAAGATCCTTCTGTGTAAAGATGTACTTCAGACTCTTATGATCGGTGAAAATCTGACACTTATTCCCAATCATATAATGCCTCCAGATTTTCAGAGCATGAACAACTGCTGCTAGCTCAAGATCATGTGTAGGATAGTTCTGCTCATGTTTCCTTAACTGCCTTGAAGCATATGCTACTACTTTTCCTTCCTGCATCAACACACAACCCAATCCTTGCCGAGAAGCATCGCAATACACATCAAACCCTTTGTGTATATCTGGCATTATCAATACAGGAGCTGTAGTCAATCTTTACTTTAATTCCTCAAAACTAGCCTGACACTTCTCATCCCACTTAAACTCCTTACCCTTCTCAAGTAGAGTTGTAAGGGGTTTCACAATCTTAGAAAATCCCTCGATGAACCTACGATAGTATCCTGCAAGTCCAAGGAAGCTTCTGATCTCCGGTACATTCTTAGGCGGACTCCAGTTCAACACATCCCGAACCTTGCTTGGATCCACTGCAATTCCTCCATCAGTGATAATGTGTCCAAGAAAGGAGACCTCCTTCAACCAGAAATCGCACTTGCTGAACTTGGCATACAGCTGATGTTCACGGAGCTTCTGCAACACAAGCCTCAAGTGTTCTTCATGTTCTTCCTCACTCCGAGAGAATACCAAAATATCATCAATGAATACCACAACAAACTTATCAAGATACTCCATGAATACCTTGTTCATCAAGTGCATGAAGTACGCTGGAGCGTTGGTCAAGCCAAAAGACATCACAGTGAACTCATATAACCCATATCTAGATGTGAATGCTGTCTTTGGTATATCCTCCACTCGGATTTTCAACTGATGGTAACCTGATCTAAGATCTATCTTGGAGAATACTTTAGCTCCTCTCATCTGATCGAACAAATCCTCGATCCGGGGTAAAGGGTATTTGTTCTTGATAGTAACCTCATTAAGAGATCGATAATCTATACACAATCTCCTAGATCCATCCTTCTTATCAACGAAGAGTGTGGGGGCTCCCCATGGTGATGAACTAGGACGGATAAACCCTTTACTAAGTAGTTCCTCTATTTGTTTCTTTAGTTCAGCTAAATCTTTAACATCCATTCTATAAGGTCTTTTTGATATAGGAGCAGTACCAGGTATAAGTTCAATACTAAATTCAATGTCACGGTCAGGTGGCATACCTGGCAGATCCTCTGGAAATACATCAGGGAATTCACTCACTACTCTTATATCCTCCAAGGCCTTGCCTTCTACTGAATTCACAGTTCCACTGTTGGATGAGGGTGTACCCACATACTCTATTCTCTCTCCTTGTGGACTGGTCAACAATACAGACTTCTTCCGACACTGAATAACCCCATCATGTTTTTGTAACCAATCCATCCCTAGGATGATATCTATCCCCCATGACTTTAAGACTACCAGATTAGCAAGAAAGTCTACTCCCATGATATTAATCTTTACTTGTGGGCATATGTAACCAGTTTTCATTTCTCCTCCCGGGGAGCTAACTATCAGTGGATTCTTCATAGAACTCATAGATAAGTTATGTTTTGTCACAAATTGATCAGTTATGAAAGAATGTGATGCTCCCGAATCAAATAATACTGTAGCGGGTATAGAGTTGACGGGAAACGTACCCAGTACCACGCCGGAGTCATTCTGGGCTTGCTCCACAGATACATGATTAACCCGACCACGCACATAGTTCTGCTGGCCTCTCTTGTTAGGAGCTTGTGGAGTGCGAGGCTGTGAAGATGACTGCCCAGACCTGTGACTGTTATCCCTCTGAGGGGTCTGCACTGCTCTCTTAGGACAGTTGTTAGCATAGTGTCCTAGCTCTCCACACTTGAAACACCCACTGGGCTGAACAGGGGTAGTGTTCCTGACAGGTGCCCCAGAGCCATTGTTGGAACGACTCTGCTGAGGAGTAGGAGCTCGGGGTGTCTGAGGGTTGAAACGCTGTGGTTGAAACGAGCGCTGCAGCTGCAAGTTCTGTGGATACTTTCCTCCTTGTCCACCAGGATGATACTGAGACGAGCTCTGCTGTGAACTGTAGCGAGGATGAGTGTTACTGCTTGACTGCCCATGTGACTGGAACTTGCGTTTCTGCTCGCCTAGTTCCTTCCTCTTGCTCTCCAGTCCAATTGCCTTGTTCACCAGTGTCTGGAAATCTGGAAAGGTGTGACTCTGCAGCTGATAGTTGAGAGGCCCAATCAACCCATCCAGAAACCTTTCCTGTCTCTTAGGATCAGTGTTCACCTCATCCGGTGCATAACAAGACAGATGAGTGAACTTGTCCAAGTACTCAGTGACCGACATGCTTCCCTGCCTCAGTGACAAGAACTCCTTCTGCTTAAGCTTGATTACCCCTGAAGGGATGTGATAAGTACGGAAGTTGTCACGGAACTCTTGCCAAGTAATGTTGTGCCTATTGGGATGTGCAGTTGAATATGCATCCCACCAATCTCCAGCCTGTCCAACAAGTCTCCCAGCAGCATACAAGACCATCTCCCTGTCAGTGCACTAAACAATCTCCAGCTTCTTAGTAACTGTCTTCAACCAATCATCTGCATCTAGCGGATCAGTTGAATGAGAGTAGGTAGGAGGATTGTGGCTCATGAATTCCTTGTGCCTGTCTCTGGGTGGCTGTGGAGCTGGCTGTGGTTGCTAGTTCTGCTGAGCCTGCATGTGCTGAACAGTGTTGGTGAGATTCTGGATTAGCTGCATTTGTGCTTCAAAGAACTGCTGCATTGCCGGATCCATTGCTTGATTGATCGGCGGAGGTGGTGCTTGGTTCTGTTGATTAGCAATATGAGCACGAATCACAGGCGGAACGTCTTGACCTCCTCCGGACCTGGTTTTTACCATCTGATTGTTAGAGAAATCTATTTCAGAGAGGGGTATTGAACTGATGCATAAAAAAGATGAACTCAAAACGATTAAGCAACACAAACTTCCAACTAGGACAGATTCTGTTGACCTCAATAATTCAGGTGTAACTCTCTGTGCTATTATCCAAAAATCATGAATTTTTACCAGATTGTGAAGTGCAAAATTATGAGACTAATCCAACTGGAATCATCTCAATTGGAGGTCTACAACTCGAGATAAAATTCAAACAGTGCAGCTGTGTCAGCAGAAATTACAGATTCTGATGTGCTCAATACTTTGTGCTTAATTCCCAGAATACATACTGTATGATATTGAATTTTCGACAGAAAATCATCCTCAAAATTTGTGAACTAACCCAACTGATTTCACATCAAACGGAGCTCTGTAGCTCGAGATAAAATTAAAACATTACTGCTATGTCAAATAACTGCGAGAACAGATTTGCATCATTCCAATCTTGCATGAGAGATAAAATAGAAGACAACCAGATTTGGACCCAAACTAACTTTATTTAACTTAATGGTTTCTTGTTGTATTGTGGCCATCACTCCACCATACAACTCACACAAGCAAAATCCAAATCAAACATGTGTTCAAGCAACAACCATTATTACAAGCATACGTCCTCACAGGAACGGTCTATCGAAACTTAAAAAGGTAAAGGCAGGCATCCTAAGATCCTAGCCAAGACGGGTTGTAGCTTCTAGAGTGCCGTAACGGAGCTTCTTGCGTGGAGGAGAGGCTGTAGTTTGGTACGGCATTGCTTCCTCAGGTGGCTGCTGACCAGCAAGCTGTGCTTCCAGATAGGCAATCCTAGCCTGAGCAGTCTGCAGTTCTTCATGGTACCTATCCATCTCAGTTGTTGCACCTTCAAGGTCAGTGTTTAGTGCAGCTGTCACCCGAGCCAGGATGTCAATATGGTCATCACCTCCAGCAGGTACTATGGTATCCTCTGAGCCACTCACACGACGAGGAACGTGGCGGAACTCAGACTCATGCAGACGATCACGCTGAGCATTGCAGAGTGACCAGAGAGCCCTCCTAGCTGCATCATTGACCGCAGCCTCATCAGTGGAGAAGTGAGCTATGCTGTGGTGTGATGAGCGGTTCCTCCACCCATTGGTGTCAATCAAAGGCACACGGATGTAGACTCGGCTGGTGTAGTAATCCCTCATACCAGGCTCACTGAAATGCTTGGTGACATAGAGTGGCTTCATGGTGTACCCCAGGTGCTGCAGTACCTCCTGCAGTAGGACACAGAACTGGCCATTCTCATCTTCAGTGGAGTGCTTGTGGTACTCAGCCCCACGATAGCGAGGATCATCATCCTCTTCCTCCTCAGGATCTTCACCATCATTGTTGTTGTCTTCATCGTCCTCATCTTCACCACTGTCATCCCCCGAGTCATCTGGATCTCCACCCATAGCATTGGGTGCGGGAGCAACTGGCGAAGGTGGTGCATCTTCTGCTGCTTCAGGTGCTGGTGGAATCACAATGTCACCATCTGCATCGGCCTCCAGGACAGTACCATCATACAGCTGTGGCTGCTCAACTGGATCCTCCTGCTGCACCTCCTCAGGGTCTTCTTCAACCTCAGCTTCCGGCTGCACCTCTTCGGGATCCTCTTCAACTTCAACCTCTGGCTGCGGCTCTGGCTGCGGCTCTGGCACTGGCGCAGTCACCGGGTAGCGGGGTGCCAACTGACCACGGGGAACACGGCCACCAGTGCTCTTGCGTGCAGTGTACTTTGTTCTGGCCATCTGACAAAACAAAACTGAACTCAGTATGGAATAAATCAAAATGATAGAGTTTTAATAATAAACAAGAATAAATTAGATTTTTATGCGTAAATAAGACAATTTGAAGCATGACATGGCTTTCTAGAACATGAATCCTTAATTTCGACCATTTCTAACTAAGGCTGCGACCTACAGTTATTACAGCTCTAGTACCACTTTGTCACACCCGATTTTACAAGGAAAATCGAATGCATCTCATATGTGCGCCAGGATCAAGTTACACACATACGATAGACAAAAGAGTGTAATACCATAACTGTAATCAAACGTACAGGAGTTTAACTGATACAATATTCATTTATTACACTCAGACGGTGGACACGAAGGTCCAACAAAACAAACGATAACTAAACGAGTGACTTCAGCTTCATCTTCCACAGGCATATGACTGGGGGATCTGCATGCCTTAGAACTCTTCAAAGTCGCTCCAGTACTCCTCACCGATGTTCTCCTCTGAACAGCGGTAAGCAAGGGTGAGCACTCTTATGGTTGGAGCTCAGCAAGTGGGGGAAACATGCAAGGCTACCAAGGATAGGCTATGGTTTACAGTGGTTAGCATTTTATAAGTTGGTCAAATTTTAGTTAACAGCACCTAGTTACTAGATGTAAGTTTATACCAACCCACTTAAGCTTTAAAAGACATCCCAAACCCAAAGACCCACAAGATCCACGATTTACATCCATCTTTAAGTTTGATTATCATGTGAGGGTCCAAGCCGCTCTTGACCATGAGCACGGCTGATCGATCAGTTTTAACTCTGCAGAGGTTGTACACTTTACCCACAGCTCGTGTTCCCATGTTGCCCGGGTTAGCTAGACCCTTAAACACTTCCTAGGTGAGTGGCTAGGGGTCCACTACGAAGCCTTTACAAAGGAAAGCAGAGAAACCAACAGCCCGCGACAGTTACAGCTCAGGGCGGACCATAACCCTCCCTAATGGTCAGCACCTTAGCAAAGGCTGCTACCCCAGAAGAACCGGGCTATACCCCTGCAACCCCGAGCCCCCTGTGCCCCTCTCGGAAAAAGGCTATCAGATAAACCCACTCTCCTAATTAATTGGCTAAGCCAGAGCCATGTGGACTGTGGTTGTACTGTTTTCTTGGGTGGTTCTCCATGTTCCATTTAAAATATATGATCTTGTCTTAATCTTAAACAACATTTCATAAACATAACAGATTGCAATACATAACCCACATAACCAGCCCAAGTTTAGCAACTAAGCAATTATCTACCCAAAGCATTTGTTAAACAGGGTTGATCAAGGTAACAGGGTGAAACATCTAGTCAAGTCCTTAAAAAGGTGTTTGCCCATCAATTTAATGCATAGCAACAAGTAAAGTAAACATTGTAACATCATGCAATTATATAGGTTCAAAAGAGAATATGCAGAGGGGGAAAATCCACTTGCCTTCCTCTACAAACTGAGTATCTTCTTCTTCGTAGACAGGCTCTTCCTGATCGTCTCCAACGGGGAGCTCAGACGAAACAGGCACGATATCTACGCACAAGCATATACAAACAAACAATAAATAAACAGTACACCAACAGTTCCAAAAGCTAAAAACACGCTGTTTAAAAGATTCTATTCGCTGAGACGATCATTTCGGTATATAAAACGCTAAAAACGGAGTTGAAACATGAAAGATATGATTAAAACAAGTTACAGGGACCTTTCTGTAAGAAAACTAAGCCTACAGGACTGTTATGAAAAAAACCAGGGACTAAAAACATAATTACATATAAAAACAGAGGGGTTTATATGCTAAAAGAGATGAAAAGGACCTCTGTTAAAAGAATCTAGATTAGACAGGGGCTAGATCATAAAAACCAGGACCTGTTTGTGAGGATTCTTATAGGTGGAAGGACCGGCTTGCAAATAGGTAAAAACGCAGGGGCTCTTTAACAAGATTGCCGGCGCTGACCGGTATGAACTGAATTTGACTCAGGGCTCGGCTTGATCTGAGCCGTGGATCGTCGATCCGACGGCCGCGGTGGCGGTGGACCGCGCCGTGAGCTCGGCTCACGGGTCCACGGTGGACCGAGGCCAAGGGGTACCCCCCCCATTTTGATCAGGATCGCCCATGCCAGATCCAACGGCCAGGGACGTGTGCGAGTGGGGCGCGACGGCGAGTGCGCCGGAGTGCGGCGGCGCGCGGCGGAGGGCTCGCCGGCGCGGCCCTAGATCGTGCCACAGGGCACCAACTCGACCACGGGCAGGTTCTATGCGTAGCTGGAGCAATTGCGCACGTAACCAAGCCAAAAAGACGGCGGCCCCAGTGATCACGACAGTCTACACCGAAAGGGGGCGGCGCAGGCCTCGCCGGCGTGCGGGCGCCGGTGCTACGGTGCGCGTGAAGGTCAAGGAATGGTGGGGAGGTGATGCTTACCACCCAGAGACGGAGAAAACAAGCTTGCCGGCAAGGAAGAAGCTGCGGTGGTGAGGATCGGCGACGGCGGTCAACTCGGGGCGGCGCTCCGGCAGACGGGGTAGGAGCTCCGGGAGGCATCGAGGACGTGAACCTGCGGCAAGAGAAGCTCAGCGAGCGCCGGATGCAACACCAGAGAGAAAGAAAGGGAGAAGATGAACCCTTCACCGGCGACGGAAGCTTCACCGGCGGCAATGGCGGAACAGAGGCGGCGGCTTTGGTGGGTAAGGGTGCTGGAATGTGAAGGGGTGTACGTGCGAGAGCAAAAGGGATGGCAGGAGCTCTTACACGGCTTAAGTAAGGCCAGGGGGAGGAAGGGGAAGCGGAAGGGGACGGGGCGGCCGGCAAGCTTGCCATTGATGGCCGGAGGGCCGTCCGGGCGTAAAGAGGGCAAGGGGAAGGGAGAAAACGGCCGGGGATTGAAAGTGGGTGATTTATTGCCTTAATTGGCACCCTCGGGCTAGAAGGGAAAAGAGGAGGAGGCGGCCGGGCGCGGCGAGAATTGCGGCGGCGCACGGTCGGGCGAAGCAGAGGAAGGAAAGGGAGGAGGCGCGGAAGGAAGGGGAAGCTGACGTGTGGGGTCAGCCTGTCAGCGGTAGAAAGAAAAAGAAAAAAGAAAGGCGGGGAGGCGGGCCGCTGCGGGAGAAGGAAGGTGGGCCGGTGGGCCGCTGCGGGCTGAAAGGTAAGGAGGTCCTTTTCTTTTTTTTTCTTTTTTTCTTTTTCAAACTCTTTTAAATCAAACCTTTTAAACTCAAAACCATTCAAAACTTTTTCAAACTTTCTCACAAAATTTTGTAAACTTTTCAAACCTCACACAAGCAACCAAAAACCATGCATATCCAAATAATAATGCACAAACACTTGTTGTCTCTAAATTAATTAAATTAAATTAAATACTCTAGAGCTTAATTTAATTAGCAAGGCAAATTTAAATCCTTAAAACTATAACAACATGTTGCTTAGGTGAATTTTAGTGATGGAATTTTAGGGTGTCACAAATCCTCCCCCCTTAAAGAGAATCTCGCCCCGAGATTCAGAAGATTTAGAGAACAACTGAGGAAAATCTTCCTTGAGTTCATCCTCTCTTTCCCAGGTTGCCTCTTCCTCTGTATGGTGACTCCACTGTACCTTGCACATTCTGATGACCTTACTTCTGGTAACCCTTTCCGAGGTATCCAAGATTTTGATAGGATATTCCTTGTAAGTCAAATCTTTCCCCATTTCAATGTCTTCTAGCAGTACTGGTTCTATTCTGACCTCACTTGTACATTTCTTTAACTGTGATACATGAAACACATCATGTACACCTGACAACTGTGCTGGCAACTCCAACTGGTAGGCTACTTCTCCTCTTCTTTCCACGATCTTGAAACGACCTATGAACCGAGGTGATAACTTCCCTCTGACATTGAACCTTCGCAGACCACGGATAGGTGACACTCTGAGGTATGCATAGTCACCAACTTCCAAAACCACTTCTCTTCTTCGAGGATCAGCATAACTCTTCTGACGTGACTGTGCGGCTTTGAGATTCTCTCTAATGATCTCAACTTGTCTTTCTGCTTCTCTTATGCTATCCGGTCCAAAGAGCTGACTCTCTCCAGTCTGGTTCCAAAACAACGGTGTTCTGCACTTTCTTCCATACAAAGCTTCAAACGGTGCCATCTTGATGCTGGACTGATAGCTGTTGTTATAAGCAAACTCTGCATAAGGCAAACTCTTATCCCAGCTGCCACTATTCTTCAACGCACAAGCTCTCAACATGTCCTCCAGGATCTGATTTGTTCTTTCCGTCTGTCCATCTGTCTGAGGATGGTATGCTGAACTGAAGTTTAGCTTTGTATCCATTGATTCATGCAACTTCTGCCAAAACCGTGAAGTGAACTGAGTGCCTCGATCCGACACTATTTTCTTTGGTACCCCATGTAAACACACTATCCTTGAATTATACAATTCTGCCAGCTTGACTCCTGTATAAGTTGTCTTCACTGGAATAAAGTGTGCTACCTTGGTTAATCTATCCACAATAACCCATATAGAATCATACCCATCACGAGTATGAGGTAGTCCCACTATGAAGTCCATGCCAATCTCTTCCCACTTCCATTCAGGTATCTTTAAAGGTTGAAGCAATCCTGCTGGTCTTTGATACTCAGCTTTCACTCTTTGACATGTGTCACACAAAGCTACATGAGCTGCTACATCCTTTTTCATCCCATACCACCAATACCTTTGTTTTAGATCCTGATACATCTTGGTACTTCCAGGATGAATAGAGTAAGCTGAATCGTGTGCTTCCTTCAAAATAGTTTCTCGCAGCTCCTTGATCTCAGGTACACAGATTCTGTTCTTGAACCACATAGTTCCTTGTTCAACTTCCCTGAACTCTGGAACTTTACCCATCTTTATCAATTTCTTATACTCCGCAATTTTCTCATCAGTCAATTGCCCTTTTCTAATATCCTGCTCAAGGGTCGACTCAATTTCTAGTGTCAAGGTTTCATTCTGAGCAACTATTCCCAAGTTAAGCTGTGCCATTTCCGAACACAACTCCTGAGGTAACAAGTGACCTATCAGCATGTTGGCCTAACTCTTCGGACTCAAAGCGTCTGCTACCACATTCGCTTTACCAGGATGATACTGAATATCCAGATCGTAATCCTTGATTAACTCCAACCATCTTCGTTGCCTGAGATTAAGATCCTTCTGTGTAAAGATGTACTTCAGACTCTTATGATCGGTGAAAATCTGACACTTATTCCCAATCATATAATGCCTCCAGATTTTCAGAGCATGAACAACTGCTGCTAGCTCAAGATCATGTGTAGGATAGTTCTGCTCATGTTTCCTTAACTGCCTTGAAGCATATGCTACTACTTTTCCTTCCTGCATCAACACACAACCCAATCCTTGCCGAGAAGCATTGCAATACACATCAAACCCTTTGTGTATATCTGGCATTATCAATACAGGAGCTGTAGTCAATCTTTTCTTTAATTCCTCAAAACTAGCCTGACACTTCTCATCCCACTTAAACTCCTTACCCTTCTCAAGTAGAGTTGTAAGGGGTTTCACAATCTTAGAAAATCCCTCGATGAACCTACGATAGTATCCTGCAAGTCCAAGGAAGCTTCTGATCTCTGGTACATTCTTAGGCGGACTCCAGTTCAACACATCCCGAACCTTGCTTGGATCCACTGCAATTCCTCCATCAGTGATAATGTGTCCAAGAAAGGAGACCTCCTTCAACCAGAAATCGCACTTGCTGAACTTGGCATACAGCTGATGTTCACGGAGCTTCTGCAACACAAGCCTCAAGTGTTCTTCATGTTCTTCCTCACTCCGAGAGAATACCAAAATATCATCAATGAATACCACAACAAACTTATCAAGATACTCCATGAATACCTTGTTCATCAAGTACATGAAGTACGCTGGAGCGTTGGTCAAGCCAAAAGACATCACAGTGAACTCATATAACCCATATCTAGATGTGAATGCTGTCTTTGGTATATCCTCCACTCAGATTTTCAACTGATGGTAACCTGATCTAAGATCTATCTTGGAGAATACTTTAGCTCCTCTCATCTGATCGAACAAATCCTCGATCCGGGGTAAAGGGTATTTGTTCTTGATAGTAACCTCATTAAGAGATCGATAATCTATACACAATCTCCTAGATCCATCCTTCTTATCAACGAAGAGTGTGGGGGCTCCCCATGGTGATGAACTAGGACGGATAAACCCTTTACTAAGTAGTTCCTCTATTTGTTTCTTTAGTTCAGCTAAATCTTTAACATCCATTCTATAAGGTCTTTTTGATATAGGAGCAGTACCAGGTATAAGCTCAATACTAAATTCAATGTCATGGTCAGGTGGCATACCTGGCAGATCCTCTGGAAATACATCAGGGAATTCACTCACTACTCTTATATCCTCTAAGGCCTTGCCTTCTACTGAATTCACAGTTCCACTGTTGGATGACGGTGTACCCATATACTCTATTCTCTCTCCTTGTGGACTGGTCAACAATACAGACTTCTTCCGACACTGAATAACCCCATCATGTTTTTGTAACCAATCCATCCCTAGGATGATATCTATCCCCCATGACTTTAAGACTACCAGATTAGCAAGAAAGTCTACTCCCATGATATTAATCTTTACTTGTGGGCATATGTAACCAGTTTTCATTTCTCCTCCCGGGGAGCTAACTATCAGTGGATTCTTCATAGAACTCATAGATAAGTTATGTTTTGTCACAAATTGATCAGTTATGAAAGAATGTGATGCTCCCGAATCAAATAATACTGTAGCGGGTATAGAGTTGACGGGAAACATACCCAGTACCACGCCGGAGTCATTCTGGGCTCGTTCCACAGATACATGATTAACCCGACCACGCACATAGTTCTGCTGGCCTCTCTTGTTAGGAGCTTGTGGAGTGCGAGGCTGTGAAGATGACTGCCCAGACCTGTGACTGTTATCCCTCTGAGGGGTCTGCACTGCTCTCTTAGGACAGTTGTTAGCATAGTGTCCCAGCTCTCCACACTTGAAACACCCACTGGGCTGAACAGGGGTAGTGTTCCTGACAGGTGCCCCAGAGCCATTGTTGGAACGACTCTGCTGAGGAGTAGGAGCTCGGGGTGTCTGAGGGTTGAAACGCTGTGGTTGAAACGAGCGCTGCAGCTGCAAGTTCTGTGGATACTTTCCTCCTTGTCCACCAGGACGATACTGAGACGAGCTCTGCTGTGAACTGTAGCGAGGACGAGTGTTACTGCTTGACTACCCATGTGACTGGAACTTGCGTTTCTGCTCGCCTAGTTCCTTCCTCTTGCTCTCTAGTCCAATTGCCTTGTTCACCAGTGTCTGGAAATCTGGAAAGGTGTGACTCTGCAGCTGATAGTTGAGAGGCCCAATCAACCCATCCAGAAACCTTTCCTGTCTCTTAGGATCAGTGTTCACCTCATCCGGTGCATAACGAGACAGATGAGTGAACTTGTCCAAGTACTCAGTGACCGACATGCTTCCCTGCCTCAGTGACAAGAACTCCTTCTGCTTAAGCTTGATTACCCCTGAAGGGATGTGATAAGTACGGAAGTTGTCACGGAACTCTTGCCAAGTAATGTTGTGCCTATTGGGATGTGCAGTTGAATATGCATCCCACCAATCTCCAGCCTGTCCAACAAGTCTCCCAGCAGCATACAAGACCATCTCCCTGTCAGTGCACTGAACAATCTCCAGCTTCTTAGTAACTGTCTTCAACCAATCATCTGCATCTAGCGGATCAGTTGAATGAGAGTAGGTAGGAGGATTGTGGCTCATGAATTCCTTGTGCTTGTCTCTGGGTGGCTGTGGAGCTGGCTGTGGTTGCTAGTTCTGCTGAGCCTGCATGTTCTGAACAGTGTTGGTGAGATTCTGGATTAGCTGCATTTGTGCTTCAAAGAACTGCTGCATTGCCGGATCCATTGCTTGATTGATCGGCGGAGGTGGTGCTTGGTTCTGTTGATTAGCAATATGAGCACGAATCACAGGCAGAACGTCTTGACCTCCTCCGGACCTGGTTTTTACCATCTGATTGTTAGAGAAATCTATTTCAGAGAGGGGTATTGAACTGATGCATAAAAAAGATGAACTCAAAACGATTAAGCAACACAAACTTCCAACTAGGACAGATTCTGTTGACCTCAATAATTCAGGTGTAACTCTCTGTGCTATTATCCAAAAATCATGAATTTTTACCAGATTGTGAAGTGCAAAATTATGAGACTAATGCAACTGGAATCATCTCAATTGGAGGTCTACAACTCGAGATAAAATTCAAACAGTGCAGCTGTGTCAGCAGAAATTACAGATTCTGATGTGCTCAATACTTTGTGCTTAATTCCCAGAATACATACTGTATGATATTGAATTTTTGACAGAAAATCATCCTCAAAATGTTTGAACTTACCCAACTGGTTTCACATCAAACGGAGCTCTGTAGCTCGAGATAAAATTAAAATATTACTGCTATGTCAAATAACTGCGAGAACAGATTTGCATCATTCCAATCTTGCATGAGAGATAAAATAGAAGACAACCAGATTTGGACCCAAACTAACTTTATTTAACTTAATGGTTTCTTGTTGTATTGTGGCCATCACTCCACCATACAACTCACACAAGCAAAATCCAAATCAAACATGTGTTCAAGCAACAACCATTATTACAAGCATACGTCCTCACAGGAACGGTCTATCAAAACTTAAAAAGGTAAAGGCAGGCATCCTAAGATCCTAGCCAAGACGGGTTGTAGCTTCTGGAGTGCCGTAATGGAGCTTCTTGCGTGGAGGAGAGGCTGTAGTTTGGTACGGCATTGCTTCCTCAGGTGGCTGCTGACCAGCAAGCTGTGCTTCCAGATAGGCAATCCTAGCCTGAGCAGTCTGCAGTTCTTCATGGTACCTATCCATCTCAGTTGTTGCACCTTCAAGGTCAGTGTTTAGTGCAGCTGTCACCCGAGCCAGGATGTCAATATGGTCATCACCTCCAGCAGGTACTATGGTATCCTCTGAGCCACTCACATGACGAGGAACGTGGCGGAACTCAGACTCATGCAGACGATCACGCTTAGCATTGCAGAGTGACCAGAGAGCCCTCCTAGCTGCATCATTGACCGCAGCCTCATCAGTGGAGAAGTGAGCTGTGCTGTGGTGTGATGAGCGGTTCCTCCACCCATTGGTGTCAATCAAAGGCACACGGATGTAGACTCGGCTGGTGTAGTAATCCCTCATACCAGGCTCATTGAAATGCTTGGTGACATAGAGTGGCTTCATGGTGTACCCCAGGTGCTGCAGTACCTCCTGCAGTAGGACACAGAACTGGCCATTCTCATCTTCAGTGGAGTGCTTGTGGTACTCAGCCCCACGATAGCGAGAATCATCATCCTCTTCCTCCTCAGGATCTTCACCATCATTGTTGTTGTCTTCATCGTCCTCATCTTCACCACTGTCATCCCCCGAGTCATCTGGATCTCCACCCATAGCATTGGGTGCGGGAGCAACTGGCGAAGGTGGTGCATCTTCTGCTGCTTCAGGTGCTGGCGGAATCACAATGTCACCATCTGCATCGGCCTCCAGGACAGTACCATCATACAGCTGTGGCTGCTCAACTAGATCCTCCTGCTGCACCTCCTCAGGGTCTTCTTCAACCTCAGCTTCCGGCTGCACCTCTTCGGGATCCTCTTCAACTTCAACCTCTGGCTGCGGCTCTGGCTGCGGCTCTGGCACTGGCGCAATCACCGGGTAGCGGGGTGCCAACTGACCACGGGGAACACGGCCACCAGTGCTCTTGCGTGCAGTGTACTTTGTTCTGGCCATCTGACAAAACAAAACTGAACTCAGTATGGAATAAATCAAAATGATAGAGTTTTAATAATAAACAAGAATAAATTAGACTTTTATGCGTAAATAAGACAATTTGAAGCATGACATGGCTTTCTAGAACATGAATCCTTAATTTCGACCATTTCTAACTAAGGCTGCGACCTACAGTCATTACGGCTCTGGTACCACTTTATCACACCCGATTTTACAAGGAAAATCAAATGCATCTCATATGTGCGCCAGGATCAAGTTACACACATACGATAGACAAAAGAGTGTAATACCATAACTGTAATCAAACGTACAGGAGTTTAACTGATACAATATTCATTTATTACACTCAGACGGTGGACACGAAGGTCCAACAAAACAAACGATAACTAAACGAGTGACTTCAGCTTCATCTTCCACAGGCATATGACTGGGGGATCCGCATGCCTTAGAACTCTTCAAAGTCGCTCCAGTACTCCTCACCGATGTTCTCCTCTGAACAGCGGTAAGCAAGGGTGAGCACTCTTATGGTTGGAGCTCAGCAAGTGGGGGAAACATGCAAGGCTACCAAGGATAGGCTATGGTTTACAGTGGTTAGCATTTTATAAGTTGGTCAAATTTTAGTTAACAGCACCTAGTTACTAGATGTAAGTTTATACCAACCCACTTAAGCTTTAAAAGACATCCCAAGCCCAAAGACCCACAAGATCCACGATTTACATCCATCTTTAAGTTTGATTATCATGTGAGGGTCCAAGCCGCTCTTGACCGTGAGCACGGCTGATCGATCAGTTTTAACTCTGCAGAGGTTGTACACTTTACCCACAGCTCGTGTTCCCCATGTTGCCCGGGTTAGCTAGACCCTTAAACACTTCCTAGGTGAGTGGCTAGGGGTCCACTACGAAGCCTTTACAAAGGAAAGCAGAGAAACCAACAGCCCGCGACAGTTACAGCTCAGGGCGGACCATAACCCTCCCTAATGGTCAGCACCTTAGCAAAGGCTGCTACCCCAGAAGAACCGGGCTATACCCCTGCAACCCCGAGCCCCCTGTGCCCCTCTCGGAAAAAGGCTATCAAATAAACCCACTCTCCTAATTAATTGGCTAAGCCAGAGCCATGTGGACTGTGGTTGTACTGTTTTCTTGGGTGGTTCTCCATGTTCCATTTAAAATATATGATCTTGTCTTAATCTTAAACAACATTTCATAAACATAACAGATTGCAATACATAACCCACATAACCAGCCCAAGTTTAGCAACTAAGCAATTATCTACCCAAAGCATTTGTTAAACAGGGTTGATCAAGGTAACAGGGTGAAACATCTAGTCAAGTCCTTAAAAAGGTGTTTGCCCATCAATTTAATGCATAGCAACAAGTAAAGTAAACATTGTAACAGCATGCAATTATATAGGTTCAAAAGAGAATATGCAGAGGGGGAAAATCCACTTGCCTTCCTCTACAAACTGAGTATCTTCTTCTTCGTAGACAGGCTCTTCCTGATCGTCTCCAACGGGGAGCTCAGACGAAACAGGCACGATATCTACGCACAAGCATATACAAACAAACAATAAATAAACAGTACACCAACAGTTCCAAAAGCTAAAAACACGCTGTTTAAAAGATTCTATTCGCTGAGACGATCATTTCGGTATATAAAACGCTAAAAACGGAGTTGAAACATGAAAGATATGATTAAAACAAGTTACAGGGACCTTTCTGTAAGAAAACTAAGCCTACAGGACTGTTATGAAAAAAATCAGGGACTAAAAACATAATTACATATAAAAACAGAGGGGTTTATATGCTAAAAGAGATGAAAAGGACCTCTGTTAAAAGAATCTAGATTAGACAGGGGCTAGATCATAAAAACCAGGACCTGTTTGTGAGGATTCTTATAGGTGGAAGGACCGGCTTGCAAATAGGTAAAAACGCAGGGGCTCTTTAACAAGATTGCCGGCGCTGACCGGTATGAACTGAATTTGACTCAGGGCTCGGCTTGATCTGAGCCGTGGATCGTCGATCCGACGGCCGCGGTGGCGGTGGACCGCGCCGTGAGCTCGGCTCACGGGTCCACGGTGGACCGAGGCCAAGGGGTACCCCCCCCGTTTTGATCAGGATCGCTCGTGCCAGATCCAACGGCCAGGGACGTGTGCGAGCGGGGCGCGACGGCGAGTGCGCCGGAGTGCGGCGGCGCGTGGCGGAGGGCTCGCCGGCGCGGCCCTAGATCGTGCCACAGGGCACCAACTCGACCACGGGCGGGTTCTATGCGTAGCTGGAGCAATTGCGCACGTAACCAAGCCAAAAAGACGGCGGCCCCAGCGATCACAACGGTCTACACCGAAAGGGGGCGGCGCAGGCCTCGCCGGCGTGCGGGCGCCGGTGCTACGGTGCGCGTGAAGGTCAAAAAATGGTGGGGAGGTGATGCTTACCACCCAGAGACGGAGAAAACAAGCTTGCCAGCAAGGAAGAAGCTGCGGTGGCGAGGATCAGCGACGGCGGTCAACTCGGGGCGGCGCTCCGGCAGACGGGGTAGGAGCTCCGGGAGGCGTCGAGGACGTGAACCTGCGGCAAGAGAAGCTCAGCGAGCGCCGGATGCAACACCAGAGAGAAAGAAAGGGAGAAGATGAACCCTTCACCGGCGACGGAAGCTTCACCGGCGGCAATGGCAGAACAGAGGCGGGGGCTTTGGTGGGTAAGGGCGCTGGAATGTGAAGGGGTGTACGTGCGAGAGCAAAAGGGACGGCAGGAGCTCTTACACGGCTTAAGTAAGGCCAGTGGGAGGAAGGGGAAGCGGAAGGGAACGGGGCGGCCGGCAAGCTTGCCATTGATGGCCGGCGGGCCGTCCGGGCGTAAAGAGGGCAAGGGGAAGGGAGAAAACGGCCGGGGATTGAAAGTGGGCGATTTATTGCCTTAATTGGCACCCCTGGGCTAGAAGGGAAAAGAGGAGGAGGCGGCCGGGCGCGGCGAGAATTGCGGCGGCGCACGGTCGGGCGAAGCAGAGGAAGGAAAGGGAGGAGGCGCGGAAGGAAGGGGAAGCTGACGTGTGGGGTCAGCCTGTCAGCGGTAGAAAGAAAAAGAAAAAAGAAAGGCGGGGAGGCGGGCCGCTGCGGGAGAAGGAAGGTGGGCCGGTGGGCCGCTGCGGGCTGAAAGGTAAGGAGGTCCTTTTCTTTTTTTTCTTTTTTTCTTTTTCAAACTCTTTTAAATCAAACCTTTTAAACTCAAAACCATTCAAAACTTTTTCAAACTTTCTCACAAAATTTTGTAAACTTTTCAAACCTCACACAAGCAACCAAAAACCATGCATATCCAAATAATAATGCACAAACACTTGTTGTCTCTAAATTAATTAAATTAAATACTCTAGAGCTTAATTTAATTAGCAAGGCAAATTTAAATCCTTAAAACTATAACAACATGTTGCTTAGGTGAATTTTAGTGATGGAATTTTAGGGTGTCACAAAATGTGATGCAAATACCAGTCCCAGGAGGCTGGTACCACATTTATTACATCAGATGGTTCATTACCGTACAACACGTCGAGGCTGTGGGCATGGGAGCGCCACTGCCACGAGAAGCAACATAAGAACTACAGACCAAACTACGATAGCAACAGCATCTAAGATATCTTCAGAGTCTTGCGCCATGGAAGCTTCCTGTGGAGACCCTGAATCCACAGGCACGGGTTGGGTGCAGGACAGCAACCTACTCGACGTCTTCAGGGACGAAGTCGGGATGCTCCTCTGAAAGACAGTTAATCAAGCAAGGGTGAGTACATACGTACTCAACAAGTTCAACCCCACCCACGGAGGGGCTAATAAGCAGATCATGCACAGGATATACCAAGGATCAGAATAAGGTTTATTTTGCAAACGCATTCACTCATGCAAGGGTTTGTTTTCGAAAAGGTTTTCGCAAACAGTTTTTATAACTCAAGTAACTCAGTTGTTTTGTGAAAACCAAATGGGGACTACCAGACTCCCCGTCCGCAGTAGCCCAGGCACACAGCCACACACTTTTCCAGAAATCAACTCACACCATGGAAATCATCCCAAACCCAAACACTGGCTTTGTGACCCCACCGTGACTCGTCCAATACCGTGGACACGGCTATTCGAATAGGTTTTACACTCTGCAGAGGTTGTACATCTTTACCCACAAGTAGGGTACCGCCACACGAACACCTTAGTGTCGGCGCGGATCCTATCAAAGCCATTACCCACCTTAGCTAACCCTACGAGCCACCACGGGAGCAACCAAGGGGTTATCTCACATAACCAGGGCGTACCTCACACAGATCGTACCCCTACTCCTTGATCTCCCGCTGCTCACCCGCACTCTTGATGGCAAGTAGATTAACTAGTGGGATTTATGCTAAGCCGTTGCCACATACAACGGTCGAGTGGTAGTACGATAATTGGGTCAGGTGAGATGTCACGCAACCCGGTCCTTAACGGCAAGATGGACATCTCCAACACGCTCAACCACAAAGGTACGAGCTCACCCATACTCCTGACACACGCGTCCATCCCGTCTACCCAGTGCTTTACTCATTTTCCAAAATATCCCATTCCCATTTTTAAAGCACTCACACATTTTTAAAGCAATCATTTAGACCAAACAAAGTTCAATCATAGCAATCAAGGGTGGCTATCCTACCAGGTTTTAACAGTAAAATAATATGCAATTTATAAAACGGGTGTAGGGTTGTGTTTAAAAAACTGGGACCAAAGCATGCATCAAAGGATGAGATTGAACTTGCCGTCTTCGAAGTCCTCGGGGAGTTCCTGCTCGTGGTTCGGGACTCCGGTCTCCTGGTCGCAGTACTCGGCTCCAAGCTCCGGCTCGTGGTACTCTTCCTCGTTTACTTCGTCGGCTACGGCACACACAAGCAAGCATGCAATCAATACAAGCACACAGGTCTTTATCGGCTGAGCTCGAGGAATAAATAAATAGACAATAAGGGAGTAAATATTATTTAGGGGTATATGGCTCGGCGGAAAGTAGATGGAGGGCCGGGGCAAGAGCTGGGATCGATCGGGCGAAAATATGAAATGACAAGTTAAAGGCGTCATTAGGATTAGATAGGGGGCTTAAGGACCTAACTGTAAATAAGTTTAATATGGAAAGGGTTTGGTGATAATATACAAATAGTAAAAGGTTTTGATTAAAGGATACAGGGACCTAGTTGTAAATTATATTATAGAGGCAGGGGTTTAAACATAGATTATCTTATGGGATAGGGGTTTTTTTGAAAGAAAGAGAGAGAGAGAGAGAGAGTAGGAGGGGCTCGGGTGGAAAAGAAGAGGCAGGGGGTGTTTTTGCAAAAGGGGACGTCTCCCCCTTCCTTTTTGTTTTCAGACCGAGGAGGGGGGCGTTCGACCGGGCGGCCGGCCGGTGGGGGGGGGGAATGCTCGCCGGCGACCTGAGGTACGACGGTGGCCGGGAGATAGGGGAAAACAGAGAGGGGGCCGAGGGGATCTCAGCCCCTTGCTCACCTTGGGCTGAGGTGGCCGGTGGAGGCGGCTCCTCAGCGGCGGCGGCTGCAGGCAGGGGTGGCTCGGGTGGCGGCGCGGTGGAGTGCAAGGAGGGAGAGAGGGATGGCTGTGGTGGTGCGAGGCGGAGCGGGAAGCGTCGTTGGCCCTTTTATAGCCGCGGAATGGCGGTAACTCGGCCGGGGGATGAGCACGCGGAGCTCGTGCGCCTTCAATGGCGGTTCGGCCCGTGTGGCCGTGGTTGGCCGGCCGGGATTTGCAGCGAGGAGTGAAAGAGGCGCTGTGTGACGAGTCCCGTCGTGCAGGGGGTGAGCCGGTTGTGGCAGCAATGGTCGGCGACACGGAGTGGGTGGCGGCTTGCGGGGGTTGGCACAGGGCGGCGGCGTTAATGCCGCTCGGCGTCCGGTGGTGCGACGGCTCGGTGCTGCGGCGGGGCTCGGGTGGAGTTAAGGCGGCTGCGGCGTCTAGCAGCAGCGCGTGGTCACCTCTGGCGCGGCAGTGGTGACAGGACGGCTCGGGTAGCGGTGCGGGGCCGGCGACGTGACGCGTCGTGCAGGCGTGGCGGTGGTGTCCGGCGGTCCACGGCCGCGGGGACGGCGACGCGACGTCAGCGGCAGGCGAGCGACGCGGCGTGGGTGAGGGACGCGGCGGCCACGCGGTCTGTGGCGAAAGACCGGCGCGGTAGCGGCGCATCAGCGTCGTAGCGCGGCAGGGCGGGGCCCGGCGCGGCAGCGGCTGGCGCGGTCGGCGTCCTGGCGCGGTGCGCACGCGTGCGTGCGTCGGGCCGCGCGCGGTGCGGCGGTGTCTGCCGGTGACTCGGCACGGCGAGCAGGGAGGGGGCAGAGGAGGCCGGGACAGCGGCGCGGGGCGCGCCGTGGAGCAGAGGCGCGGGGCCAAGAGCAGGGGTGCGGGGAAGAAGAAGGGGGAAGGGAAAAAGAGAAAGGAGGGAAAAGAAAAAGGAAGGAAAGGGAAAAGAAAAGGAAAAGGAAAGGAAAAAGAAAAAGAGAAGGGAGAAAAAAGGAAAAGAGAAGGAAAAAGGGAAAGAGGAAAATTGGGAAATTTTTTTTTGGGAAAAACAGGGAAAATAGGGAAATGATTTTTGGTGGGATTTCCGGGTTTTTCGGGTGTCGGCGGAATTTCCGGGACGGCGGTGATGGCGAGGCGGGCCGGTCGGCGGGACCGTGGCTGGTCCGGGATTCCCGGTGCGGTGGCCGACCGCGGTACGATGCGAGTGGTGGCGTGCGGGACTGGTGGTGCCGGCGGGATTCGCATCGTGTGCGCCGGGGAGAGGGAGAAGGAAAAGATGATCGGGGTGATCGAGCTCAGCGGAGAGGTTTTGAAAACACGCGTGATTTAGAATGTGATTTATTAGGGGCTAAAAACGCGGGCGTTACAATATGTAACCTGTAGATCTGAGTTGTAATATCATTGTAATCCAAAGCAGAAGAGATAAACACGTATTTTCATTCTGAAGGCGATATATGTATCGGCTATAACCGAATATATTGATTTTGTACATCGGTTTTACATTTTTTGTACTAAAGGCAATTCTTTACAGATATCGGCTATTCTACGATTACATCAGCAATCGGCTGTAGCTCGAAAACTCAATCGGCCGATAGGCACGATAAGACAATCGGCTTGTACAATTATTGACGCACTTGGGTAACCAATCCATCGGCCGTTGCGACTCCATGCCCAAGTCTTCTCCCGTCTTTAATGAATTGATTCATTCAGCTTCATCATCAAAGCCGACTGCTTGAACCGGCTTTAGTCCAAAATCGGACACTCTGAGATACTTGGTATCCCATGCTTTCCCAGATATGCAACTCACTTGATCATAAGTCCATCCTTGTGCTTCTGTAGCTGTTACTGTCAAGGAGGTCTCTCCTTGCACCACTTCCACTGAATCTCCAATCCATTGGATGATGCATTGATGCATTGTAGATGGTATGCAACAATTGGCATGTATCCAATCCTGACCCAGCAGTAGATTATAAGATCCCCTCCCTTTAATGACAAAGAAAGCGGTTGGAAGGGTCTTACTGCCGATGGTGAGCTCCACACAGATGGCTCCTTGAGCCGGAGAGACGTTGCCTTCGAAGTCCACCAACATCATATCGGTTTGGGTTAAATCTTCATCAGATTTCCCAATCTTGCGCAGCATGGTGTACGGCATCAGGTTGACTGCTGCTCCACCATCCACAAGCATCCTGGTGACTGGTTTCCCATTAACATATCCTTTGAGAAACAGAGCCTTCAAATGTTGTCTTTTCCCATCTTCTGGCTTCTCAAAGATAGCTTGTTTAGGTTCCAGTGTCAATTGAGCCATGCCAAGCTCCTCATCGGACACATCCGAATCGACCGGAGCCATGAACTCTTTTGGTAGGAAGATGACCATGTTTATATCAACTCGTGGTTTGCCATCTTCTTTACCATCGACCTTAGGCTTTGGGCGCCAAACTTTAGACCGACCTTTCTTCTTGTCTAGCACAAGTCTCTCTGCTTCTTCATGCTGTTCTAGCTGACGTAGGCGCTGGACTCTTCTCTTCTGGGATTTGGTCAAGCCATCTGGACATCATTATGGATTAGGCTTCTTACGTGTTTGGCTTGACCCTTCATCATCCAGTTGCAATGTGCGTCTACGTTCAGGAGCTCGGCACATGATGTCCTCGTCAGGGACCAGAGAATCGGCCATCTCTTCCAGCCGATCGTTTGACTCTTCATTGACTCGGCCACCCAGCCGATCATGCCCCCCAGCCGATCGTAGACGCTGGTTTTGCCCCCCAGCCGATCGTGAACCGAAACCCATTGATTGTCAAATCCACGGTGATCCTTAGCTGCAGGTCTTCTGTCATCAAAGCAAGCCCTTTTGGATGAGTTACCATTATTGTAAGCCCCGTTGCATTCTAGACAGTTTTCTGCCGTTGGCAGCTTGATCCCTTCTTCCCAGCAGTACTTGAAGAACGGACATCTCCAATGTCCTTCATTACGTCGTGCCCACTCTTCTCTTTCCTTTGCCTTCTCTTGTCGGCGCTGGAACTTGTTGATCAACATCTGGGACGTGACAGGCCGGCGTGGCTTCAAATCTCCTTCTTCAAGCAGTAACCCTTTTCCTTTGACATCGGCAGCAGTTACTTGTATTTTGGGATCAACGGCTCTTTTATTTTGAGCCGAATCAGATGTCAACAACTTAACTTATGATGTATCTTTGCTCGACACTTCAACTGTGTTAGTTGGGAAAGGGTGCTGATCAATCTTCATCGGCTTTTTAGCTTTGGTATGAGTTTCAAATTTAAGCCTCCCTTGCTCAATAGCTGATTAGACCTGTTGTCTGAAGATCTTGCAATCATTGGTGTCATGCGAGGTTGCATTGTGCCACTTGCAATACTTCATCCTCTTCAGCTCTTCTGCAGATGGTATGGTATGGAACTGAGAGAGTTTAATCTGCCCTTGCTGAAGCAACAAATCAAATATCTTATCGGCCTTAGTAATATCAAAGCCGAATTTCTCTGGCTCTTTCTTGCCAAAGGGACAGGACACTGTCTTCTTGCCTTTGACCCACTCTGCGAGCCCTATCATATTGTCTTCATCTTCTGAGTCAGAATAGTCCACATATGATACCTTCTTCTGAAAGTTCCTTCTAGGCTCATAGGACTTTGCAGTTTCTTGACTCATCCGACTGACCAACTGGCTGAGGATTTCAAAGTCGTGTGATGCATATTTCTCCCTCAAGGTCGGCAAGAGGCCTTGGAAAGCCAACTCAGCTAGTTGCTTGTCTCCCAAGTTCAAACTATAGCATTTATTTCTGACCTCTCTGAATCTTTGAACGAATCCAGCTACTGTTTCATCGTTCCTTTGCTTGAGCCTGGTCAGATCAGTGATCTTCATCTCGTTGATGCCAGAGAAGAAGTAATTATGGAACTGTTGTTCCAGATCAGACCACTTGATGATGGAATTAGCCGGCAGCGATGTAAACCATGAGAACGCTGGTCCTGATAGAGATGAGGAAAACAAACGTATCCAGAGTGCATCAACATTCCCTGCTTCTCCACATTGGATGATAAATCGAGTGATGTGCTCCATAGTGGATGTTTCATCTTGCCCAGAGAACTTGGTGAAATCTGGCACTTTGAATCTTAGAGGGAACGGTATCTGATCGTAGCCAGAGGGATACGGTGTCCTGTACATGCAGGACTGCTGCTTGGGTTTTATCCCATATTGCTTCAGTAGCATCTCTGAAAAGTGGTCGATTAACTCCTGCTTCATATGAGATTTCAACTCTGTAGCCACTTGTTCAATTGCTTGGATCTCAGCTGGAGTTTCTGGTGGTCGTTCTTCTAAGATTCTGGTCTTTGGATCTGGAGCTGTCCTTGTCTCAGCAGAACCTTGAGTGTTTGAATGACCTGTAACAGGTGCAACCTGTTCAATCGGCTGATTAGCCGATGGGGCTATTTGCTGCGTACTCAACTGGCTTGAAATAGCCAATTGATTTAGAAGTGTTTGCAGCAATTGTGCAGAATCCACTTGTGGGACTACTGGCTGCCCTGCTGCTCCTTGGTTGATCGGCTGTTGAGGTGAAGATCTTGTACGAGCCACCGTATTAGCTGGGGTTAAGACAGCCTGCATTGTCGTTGACTGTTGAGGCGGGGCTGTCTGTGTGGGCATCCCAAGCGTTGGTTGCTGTTGCGGAGCAGTTTGCACAGGCATCCTGAGTATCGGCTGCTGAGCCGATCCCAGAGGTGGAGTGGGATTTGGTCTTTAGGAGGAATAGGAGGTCTTTTCTCTGTTGGTATGACCATGTGAGCATGAGCTGGATTGATTTTGAATCTCTCAAAAGTTTTGCTCCCATGATTGAACTAGACAAACACTACTCCCTCTCCTGTCATGTGTGCAGTCCCTGGAGTACCTCCAAATGTAGCTTAGTAAGACTGTGGATACTTCACTTCTGGAATTTCTTCAATCACGAAGTGATCACGAGGTAAGTCCCATCCTGCAAGCTTCCCATCTGAATCCCTCATAGCAGGATATTTTTGTTGATTCTGCACTGGAAGCATCTGATCCTGGACAGTAGATTGCACTGGTGACGTGACAGCAGGATCTTTATCTTTACCATCACCATTCTGATTCTGAATCGGCTGGGAGTCCGATGAAGAACCGGTGGCAGCTTGTGGAGATGGTGTAGCTTTCGCTGTTGGATCATCAATCAGCGGTATAGCCGATTGGTCTTGCTGGAACACTAGAGGATTTTGTTTCGGTTGGTAATATGCAGGTCCCAGATATCCTCCTTCTGCTCCTTTCTTGAGTGCATCAATTATGGCATTCTGAATTGTATTTGCGAATACCTTGGATTGATCAATCATTGTTTGATGCATAGCCTTGGTCATCATGTCTTGAAGCCCTTCAGGATCGGCTGAGAAGGTGACTTGCTTTGGTGTTGGCAAAGGATTCTTCTTGAAAACGCCACTTTTAGTCTGACTGTATGATGCCAAACAAAGCTCTTCATAATGCTTCATATAAGCCTCGAGCTCAGCTTTGTCTGAATCTTTCAGCTGATCCTTGGTGATTGGTTGAACATTCTCTAGATCGACTTCAGAAGGACCAGTCTTCGTAGGCTTTGTCATTGTTAACTTTTTCGTGTCCCACTGGGCGTGCCAAAAGTGTGTTGACGCGAAAATAGGACGTCACCCCCGTGTGCGACACACGTGACTCCCCGGTCTGTAGCGAGGCGTGCCAGCCAATCTGACCTGTTGATTGACAATGGAAAATATTATGGATCGGCTAGAGAACCAATGGCCTTTTAGTGACACGTGTACTAGCCAATCGGCCGATACGAGTAAAGCGGGATCGGCCGGCTCGAAGACGACCGAAGCGCGGGTATGCAGGTAGATCGATCGGCTGGATCGGCTGATCGTGATGTCAGCACTCGAGTAGGTCGAAATCGGCTGCGGTGTTACAAGCTGATAGGATCTAAATTCGAGCGGAAGATAAAGATAATAGCTAAAACTACAAGAATTGGTACGAAAACTTGTAGATCTAGCTAATATCGATAAGGGGTGAATAAAGAACTAGACGAAACCACAGCGATGCGCCCGGAGGTTAAAGCCTAGGATTATTCGGTAAAACGGTACTCACAAGCTTGCCGGAGATCAGTTGATGCAGCCCGACGAACTCGAAGCACGGTGTTGTAGAGAAAGAGAAAATCGCAATGGCGAAGTCGCCGAAAAGTAGATGCTGTAAAGGTAGATGTTGTAAAGTAGATGCAGTAAAGTATAGGGTTTGCCCGGAGGCAGTTTGTTTGATATTGGTGTGTACACTTTTTCCCGACCACGCAGGGTCACTATTTATGTCCTGGGGACAAACCCGACTCCTAGCCGATTACGGCACTATTTACTTGCATCTAAAGACAAAAACTACTAAAAATAGAAAAGGACTCTCGCAGGAGTCTAAGACCTTCTAAAAACTGACTCTTAACCCGTTGCCAATCGTGGACTGACCCGCCTCCACCGTACTTTCCATCTGGCGTATTTCTTTGAATACCGCCTTCTCCATGCCTATCGGCCGATCCCCTGGCTTGCCATCGGCCGATCGCTCTGATCTGCTGGCCCACTGTCAGGGCTGAAATCTTCTGACCATCGGCGGATCTCGTTAACCATTCTGTTCTTCCTTCAATCGGCCGATTGTACTCTGCTTTCCATCGGCTGCTTCACCTTATCCTTTTTTGACCTGTTTTTGCCAAAAAAAACGGTGTCAACACGCGCTCAGACGAAGTTTTCAGCACCGGATGAACCGACGCCTTGGTCAAGGGGAAGCGTCGGTCTATCCGACGGTCACGTGGAAGCTACCAGAGACGTTTTGGCCGCAGGGTCTTCAGCACCGGATGAACCGACGCACCGTCGGTGTATAGCGTCGGAGCAGTTGTGTCAGCAGATCTTCAACAGCTAAGTGACGTGGAGGGCACCGGATGAACCGACGCCTAGAAAAAGCATAGCATCGGTTCATCCGACGCTACCTTTTTCAGCGGCCGTTAGCCAACGGCTCTTTGGATGCCTTGAGCTATTTATACCCCCTCCACTCACCCATTTGAGGTTGCTGGATTGTGTGGAAGTGCAGAGGAGTGCAAGACACCTAGAAGATCATATCCAATCCATCCAAGTGCTTAATTGCTCATCCATAGACTTGCATATGCTTAGTGTATGTGCTTAGTGCTAGGCTTAGCTTAGAGCTGAGTGAGTGCAAGGTTGTGCCAACCTTGTGAGGTGATTCTTGAGTGAATCAAGATGTACAAGGTTCGCCGGAAGCCTTGGGGCCTAAGTGGCTCACCGGCAATCGTCATCGACTCTCCGGCTTGGTGTGGAGTGGCGAGGACACTTTGTGCGGGGGACGTGGAGACCCCCTTCCTAAGTGGAGAAGCTCCTTAGTGGAGGCGGCATCAAGGTGACCAAGGGAGCTTGGCGAGTGCCTAAGTGGCGAGCCTTTGTGGCGAGTCAAGTGGTGCTCTTGGGAGAGACTTGGTGACCGGGAAGCAATACTCTTGTGTGAGTGCTTCAACAACGTGGACTAGGGGTGGCTTAGTGCCTACCGATACCACGGGATAAATCGCGTGTCAAGAGTTTGCTTCCTCTCATCCCCTTTACGTTTCCGCATTTACTCTATTGCAATCTTTGCTTGCCTTTACTTTCCTAGAGTAGTATCTTGCTAGGATTGACTATAGGTTGCAAACCTTGTTTTGGGATGGGAGTTTCACACTAGAACAACCTTAGTTGCACATCTAGATAGTATGTTCTAGTTTATCTTTGTGTAAAAATAGTGAAGCCATAGGTTAAGGTTTTAGATTGCCTAATTCACCCCCTCCCCCTCTTAGGCTACGAGCATCCGATTCCTTACAATGCCATCCCTAGCTTTCCAGTAGTAGCTTGTGATTCAGTTAATGATGTCAAAGTATGTCTATAGCTTTGCAGTACTTTGTGTCCTCTAAGAGACTGGTGTCTCTTTTTATCGTTTATGCAACGATTGTAATAATGATGCTTTTGTATGTCTGTCGGAACATGTATTGGTATTTTGAATTTGTCACATTGTTGGAATTTCATGTACTAAAGGAGGTACGGTTAATTCAAAGCGGTGCTGCCCAAAGCCGATTAATAACTATTGGCAGGGGACACCAATGCGCATGACATTACATATGTGCCATCCAAGTTAAATCTAACGATTCGACTTCGTTGAGCCATTTAAAAAGTTGCAAGCAACACACATGCCAAATTTAATTTTATGACCTGTGTGCCATAGACTCCATTAAGAGGTCTTGTAATTAAGGCTGAAACAACCCAATTAAATGCAAACAATATCTATGAACTCCTCACAAACTAACAACAATCAAACACGCATAAGGCCGAGCGGCATCCCGGCAGGGCTCATCTCTTGCAGGACCGGGCATCCTCGAGTAGATTTCAGCCTCGCTCGAGGGTCTAGCATTGCTCACGGTCCGCCATACAACATATCACAGCTAGGCCAATGTCCGCCTTGCTCGAGGGTCCGCTGACATGCCACTAACAGTTTTACTACCTGTGTGCCATACACTCCAGTAAGAGGTTCCGTAACTAATGGGGAAACAACCCACTTAAATCGCAACTACATCTAAAAGCACCTCAAAAGATAACGACAACCAAACTCGGAAAAGGGCGAGCGGCCCCCCGTCCTCATCTGCCGAAGGACCGGGTAGCCTCGATCAGATTACCGCCCCGCTCGAGGGTCTAGCATAGCTCGAGCAAATATCCGCCTCGTTCGAGGGTCTGGCAAACAACATAATACAGCCTGGCAGGAGTGTCTTGCAGGCGTCGAGCGGATATGCGCATCGCGTCCAATAGGATATGGCATCATGATCGCTACCCTAGAAGTTCGCTCGCGAACGCGAAATTCCCGGCCGAGTCATACGGGAAAGAACAACGAAGTCCTCCGTCAGCAATACAAGTTTTTTTTTGCGAATGGCCATGCAACTTCTATGTGCTGAGGAAAGTGGTGAAGGAAAGAGCTGACGTGTGGGCCAGATTTATCCATGGGTAAGGAAGTCATCTTGTGTGCTGAGATGTGTTGGACACAAATACCCAAAATTACAGTGTGCTATGTACAAAATTCACAAAGAAAGTGTGTTGTGCACAAAGTTATCATTTGAGAATGTGCTCCAGATAAATTTCCCAACATAATAACAAAGTTGCATCCGGTGCGATATCTGAAACGACAAGACGTCCTAGCAATGTAAAGTTTTTGGCTAGCACTACGCTACTTTACTATTCAATGTGCACGATGTCGGGATAGTGCTCTATACAGAAAACTACCTTTTCCAAAGTAGTGTCAGTAGAACACGTTCAACTACGTGCGGCGTAGGGCCTAGTGTCACGGTAGGCAACTTCACGGTAGAAGAAGGTGTTTGTTCAGAGCATCAGTTCATTATGTTCATTATATTGTTTTGTGTAATTTAGTTCTGCATCATAGTGTATAATCCACTGGATAATTTAATACATATCACTTTATTCAATCGTAATGATAAGAACCTACTACTATAAATAAACACAAACAACGACGCACACTTGCTACCAAATGGGTTTCTGCACCAGACCTACATTACAAATATTATGGTTCTTGACATAGTTAGAGTTCTAAGGAATATCTGATGACAACTCATCATCGCACGGTGCAACTAGAACCAGTACCACAAATCCTGAAAGTACAATAAACAAACCACAGCCCCATACTATTATGGAATGGCTAGGAGAAACAATCCTGTCTAGCCTGAGAAACATTATAACCGTCAACACCGAAGATAGTAGCCATGTAGCAGCAGCAGATCGAGCTCGTGCTTCGGATGTGCTTGATGAACTTCGTGTTGCCATGGATGCATAATACAGTAGCAAGAACACACAAGAGAAGGACGCAATGGAGTGAGCAATATCTTCAGTCGTACCTCCATATGCTGCTACAAAACTAACGATGGAAGCAGCAAGCATAAGGAACATGAGGGAGGCCATGCGATGCATTGTTGTAACACCCTAAAATTCCATCATTAAAATAATGTAAGCAACATGGTGTTTTAGTTTTTGTTTTCTAGGAATAAATAAATTATCAAATAAATTTGGCTCTAAAATATTTAAATATCACTTTTGAGTAATTTTAGAAGAACAAGCGCTTGTGCATCATATCTTGTTTACATGGTTTTGTGTGATGGTGTAAAGTTTTAAAAACTTGTTTGAAATTTTGAAATGATTTGGAAAAGAGTTTAAATCTTGAAATGTTTTGAAAAGTTGAAAAGGTTTGAAAAAGGTTTAAAAGAAAAAGTTAAAAGGTTTTGAAAAAAAAAGAAAACAAACCCCCCCAACCTTTCCCTCCCTCCTTTCCCCGCTTTCAGCCCGGCCCAGTTCCTTTCTCCCCTTCCCCGCTCGCGGCCCAACCTCCCCTTCCGGCCCAGTTTCCCCCTCCGCAGCGGCCCACCTAACCTTTCTTTCTTTTCTTTTCCCTGCGGTCGCTGTCAAGCCGGCCCCACCTGTCAGTTCTCCCTTCCATCTCGCGCCTCTCCCTTTCCTCTGTTCGAACCGGGCGCCACCGAGATCCCCGCCGCGCCTGCCCGCCTCCCCCGCTCCCCTTCCTTCCTTAACTCCCAATGAAAGGCATTCAATTCTCGCGCCCACTCCCTTCCCCAATTCTCCTTCCGTTTCTCTTCTCCCATCTCCCGCAAAGCCCGCCGGCCGTGAATGGCAAGGCCGCCGGCCGCCACCCCCCTTCCGCTTCCCCTTCTTCCCTCTCTGCTGGTACTTAAGCCGGGCAACACCCTTGTCACCTCCCTTTCGCACTTGCATGCATTTTCCCCCACGCCCGAGCTCCAATTTCGCCAGTGCCGCCGCCTCTGTTTCCGTCGCCGCCAGTAAAGTTCGCCGCCGGTGAAGGACCCCCTCTCTCCCTCTCTCTTCCCTCTCTTGTGATGCGCCCGTTGCTCATTGAGCCCCCTTGCACCAGGTCTTCGTCGTCGTCGCTTGGCGGAGCTCCTGTCCCTGTCCGCCGGAGCGCCGCCCGAGTCCGCCGTCGCCAACAATCTCCACCGCCGCTTCTTCCTCGCCGTCTCGCTCATCAGCTGTAGCTTCATTGCAAGGTGAGGAAGCCATAGCCCCCTCTTCTTCCCCTGGTCCGAGCGCCTGGTTGCGCCGCCGTGGCACGCAGTGGCCGCCGGCTGCCCCGCCAGCCATGATCGCCTCCTCTCTGGCCAAACCACACCCCTGTGGTCACGGCCGCGTTTGTTGTCGCCCAGGCATCATGTTAAGCTGCTCAGCATGTCGAACCGAGGCCCGTAGCAAGTTTTGGGTCGTCGCCACGCCGGTGAGCTCTCGACCGGCCCCTTCCGGTGCTAGCCGCCGTGGTCGCCTGAGCCTCCCTCCTGAACCCCTAGACGCGTGCGCATGCTTCCCAGCTACGCGTAGCACCCGCGCGTGCACGAAATGGTGGCCGGGAACCCTCTCCCGAGCTCACGCCGGCGAAGCGCCGCCGCGCGCCGCCACACTGTCTCTTTCTCCGGTGAACCGCCGCCGTCCACCGCCGCTCTCTCGCTTGCCGGCCATCTGAGCTGTCGGATCCAGCAGGGACATCCCAGATCGCGTACCCCTTCGTTTTATGAAACCGGTGCACTGTGCACCCGTGAACCCGGTTCACAACACGGTCCACCGCCGCATCAGCGCCACGTGGTGAGCTCCAGCCAATCAAAGCGCGCCGCGTGGTGCCGCGTCAGCGTCTCCCCTCCCGTCAGCCGCAACTTTACAGTTTAGCCCCTGTTCTTTTCCTTTTTACATGCCGGTCCTTCCACCATTAAAGATCCTTTCAAACAGGTCCTGAATTTTATGATCTAGCCCCTGTTTTTCTTAGATTCTTCTGCCAGAGGTCCTTTTCATCACTTTTTGCATATAAACCCCTCTATTTATATGTATAATTATGTTTCTAGTCCCTGGAATCTTTCATAAACACCCTGTACACCCTGTGTTTTTACAGAAAAGCCCCTGAACCTTGTTTTGGCTGTATCTTTTGCGTTTTAGCTCCGTTTCCACCGTTTCAAGTTGCGTTAGGTTCATATCAACTCAAACTACGTGTTAGTACCAATGTTGAACATGTTCTTTATTTTATAATTTATTTAAATGTTAAATATGATTAAATCTTTATACAAATGCTTTTCTAATTAAAATCTAATTAGAAGTTTAACACGTGTTTTCATAAGAAAGTTAATATGATTAATACTAGTTAAATCATTCTTATAATTAAAAGCTAATTAGATGTATACCTTGGTTTTCATAATCAAACTTAAATTGATTAATGATTATGCAATTTGCTTTCTAAATAAAAGCAACATAGGTTATATCCCGAGTTTTCTTAATTAATTGTTAATTTGATTAATATGAATATAAATATGTTTTTAAATTATAATTTGATTAGTTCAACTCGAAATATAAAGATAAACGCCTAGATGTTTTCACATGCTTCTTTTAAATTAAATATTTAATTTGCATAAATCATACTTGAATATTTATAAATAAAATTTGAATAAGTCTTACATCGTCTTTTAATACAAATATAACTTGCTTAATTATTAAATAGGGTATTTCTCTGAAATAACCTATGCACATCTTTATTCAATTAAAATATACCAAGCACATAGCTAGCTCTTGTATGTGATCATCCAAAGCTCCCGATAGTTCCTAGTGCTTTTGTGTTCGCGTTCCTAGAGCCAAACCCTTGTTCTTTCTTTAAAGCTTTTCATGCTTGGTGTATTGTTTTGTTTATTGTATGCTTTCTTGTGTGCTCGTAGACATCGTGCCAGTTTCAAGTGAGCAGCCAGTTGAAGTGGATCAAGAGCAAGTTTTTGAAGAAGAACCCCAGTGTTTAAGTAAGGAAGGCAAGTGGACTTCTCCCCCTGCATATTCTATTTTTGTCCCACACAACTTGCATGATAACTAAGTTTACTTTTAAATGTTGTATTGCATAAACTTGATGGGAAATCACCTTTTTAAGGACATGACTAGATTTTATCCCTATTACCTTGGACAACCCTTTTAAATAAATGTTTTGGGATAGATTGCTTAGTTGCTTTACCTTGGGATGGTTAAAATGAATCTTTTACAATATGATGAATGTTGATCATGATAACTTTGGTGATATATATGTGTGTGTGCTTATGGTTAACAACAAGATCATATGGTTTAATCGGAACATGGAGAACCACCCAAGAAAATAGTGCAACCACAGTCCACATGGCTCTGGCTTAGCTAATTAATTAGGTGTGTGATTGTACTGGTGACCTTATCCGAAAGGAACACAGGGGGCTCGGGGTTGCAGGGGTATAGCCCGGTCCTCTTGGCCGTAGCCTTTGCTAAGGTGCTATCCACTAGGGAGGGTTATGGTCCGCCCTGAGCTGTAACTGTCGCGGGTTGTTGGTCTTCTACATACCTTTGTAAAGGCTTCGTAGCGTCCCTATGCAATCACACCTCGGAAGTGTGGTATTGTACCTGATCAGCACATGCGTGGTTGGGTTCAAAGTTCTTCAGAACTTTTACGCGAGCTGTGGTGAAAGTGTACAACCTCTGCAGAGTTAAAACTGATCGATCAGCTGTGCTCACGGTCAAGAGCGGCCTGGACCCTCACATGATAATCAAACATAAAGATGGAATTAAATCGTGGTTCTTGTGGTTTTGAGATGAGATGCTTTCCTAAATGCTTAAGTGGGTTGGTATGAACTTACATCTAGTAAATAGGTGCTTGCTAATAAAACTTGACCAACATTAAAAATGCTAACCGCTGTAAACCTTAGCCTATCCTTGATAGCCTTGCATCTTCCCCCACTTGCTGAGCTCCAACCATAAGTGTGCTCACCCTTGCTTACCCGCTGTTCAGAGGAGAACACTGGAGAAGAGTACTTCAGCGACTTCGATGAGTTCTGAGGCTTGTGTGCCCCCAGTCATGTGCCTGTGGAAGATGAAGATGGAGTCGCGTCTTCATGGTTATCGTTGTTCGTGTAAAGACCTTCGAGTCTAACGTCTGAGTGTAATAAAGAGATAATGTAATGGTTTAACTCTTGTATGTTTTTATTGCTGTTTACTGATATTTCACTCATGACGTCTATCATATGTGTGTAAACTTGATCCTGGCGCACATATGAGATGCATTTGGTTTTCTTCGGAAAATCAGGTGTGACAATTGCTTTCTTTTTCATACATGAAGAGCTGGCCTCAAGGACTCACTATATATAGCAGTGGTACCTGAATGGGGACCGCTTGTGCTAACTGTTGAATACATTAGATCTTTGTTTATGGTGAAACCCTGAATGAGCGTCACGTGCATCACAGGGTACGGACCGCTTGTGCTAACAATCGATCTTTGTTTCTAGTGAAATAGCGTCACGTGCATCACAGGTTACCTCGAGTGAGCACCCACCACCCTGCTCCTCCCTCCCCGATGCATGGGTGCACTGGCGAGGCGAGATAGGGTCCACTTGCTCAAGAATCAAGGCACCCACCGTCGCGCGCTACCCTTGTCGGCTGTGTAGGTCGCCCGCACGCGCCATCGCTTGGACGGCCACGCAACTCGCCTCCGCAGGCAAGCCTCCCGAGCCAGGCAACTCGCCGCGGCTAGCGTGGCCTCCCGGAGCCGCCCCGAGCCGGCCATGGTTGCGCCATTTAGATTTCGTGGGGAGTGGGGAGGGGAGGAGAGAAGAGAGATGGCCACGACCCACGGGAAGGAAAACAGTAGAGAGAGGTCAAGTACAGTGGGACTTATGGCCTCAGAGGCGCAAAACCGGCCATACGCAATTATCCAAAGAACATTGAAGCTTGTAATTTACAAAATAATTATTTTTTACTCTAGTTTTCAAAATATTCAATTTTGTAATTGTCCAACATAGACCCTCCTCAAAACCTCTTTCAACAAAGGAGTTTTTACACTTTATTACAATAGTGCCGCTTCATTTAAAAAAAATGCACTCTTATGCTTCCGTGACACCAAACAACATGGGACATGAATCCTGCAGTCATGCAAATACGGGGGGCCACGAACACTGATTTATTACGAAAACAAACAAACAGGTGCAGTAATACACTGATTTAGTACATGTTCAACGGAACAACTGCTACAAAGACATGTAGCGGAAACATAAACACTTGAGAAGCTGAGCCTAGTTGAGGTGGTGATGAAAAACTTAAAACACAAACACAAGTGAAAACATGCAGTGGTCCAACCAAACACGTCGATCCAGGAAGTCTAGACTTGGCATATGAGTTCAGGGAGTGCCGTCTTCAGGGGGCGGTGGCACAGGGCGATGGACATGGGACGGCTCTGTCTGCCAGTTTGGCAGTAGCTGACCGTCAGCATAGAGGTGGTACTGGCGATGCCCACCCCCTGGATGATGAACATTCCCACCTTCAGGGCCACCAATATGCATGCGGCTGCGATCCCGTGGCTGTGGTAGCATGGAGAGACGACGAAGGAAATTATCGCACTGTGCTTCCGTCTCGTAGACGATGATGTCGAGCCAACCGGAAGTCACTGGAATTCCATAGTACCCAACCGGTAAGTTGTTTGGGTCTATAGTAATTGTCACGCGATCGTCATGAGGGAATCCAGGCAGTGCACTAACGTTGCTTGCGACTTCAGCCTCCTGAAAGACACAAAATGAAGCAAAATGATTTGGACAGAGCGAAATGAAGCAAAATAATTTGGACAATGAAGAAGAAACAAACCGCCGCTCCAACACTTCTTGAGTTCTGAGATCCATTGCTAGACATGTTGCACTTAGGTTGGATGCTGGCCAAGGGCGGCGAAGCTTCCCTTATAGTTATAGGCGTGCTGCTCTGGTCTCTCCAGGTGCACTGTAAAAATATAGTCATGTCCACAAGTAGTGGGACCCTTATATTGCTGTGCCCAGGTTCGTCAGTGCGATGCCTGACAAATTATGATATTTGGAGCTCAGGTAAGGTGCGATGGCTGACAACATGCGGGTGTGGCGTGACAATGTTGAGCCCGTGAGAAACGTTTAAGTGATTGTGTTTAATAGAATGGTTACAATTAAAATGCTCTTGAGACAGGTTTCCGAAGTTCTCTGCTTTTTTTGCTATAAAAAGGCAAGCAAGCCATGCCGCTCGACGCACGCACAGAAAGACAGCATCACAATTCTCACTAGAGCAAAACCATGTCAGATACGTCTTCAACCTCGCGAAGGAGCGTTGGTCGCCACAGGCGACGTCTCTTGCTTCCATTAATTATTTGTCCTCGTTGCAGCAGAGACTACGTTCGTGTCTACACCTCCCGCACGCCTGGCAATCCCAATTGAGACTTCTACAAATGCCCGTTCCATAATGTAAGGTTCTGGTGTTACTTTCGAAATGGAAGACTGTACTATCAAGAAGTTCATCATTCACATGTGCAGATTGATTTGGCGGGCGGTTGGGCCTTCTGGAAGTGGGAAGACCAGTACCTTCGCTACCTTGAAGATGCTGGAATCATGGCACATAATCAGCCAAACGTTGGCCTCACCACAAATAATTTCGTGCTTTTGAATTGGATATTATACGCTTTACTAGTACTTTCTATTGTAAGTCTTGTTATGCTTATTTGTCTGTTCACAAAGTGATCGTCTTTCTGTTCAATAAAGTTGGTTCCTTCAGTTCCTGCAGTTCAATAAATATTTTGTTTAAAGTTGTATGATGTATTCAACTATAAACAGTGTGGTTGCACATCCACGTCCTCGTTTTATTTTGCAATCAGTTTTTCGTGCAAACTGTTAGTCCTAATAACCGAATAGGGGCAAAGTCAGTTTAGGTTTGGGAAAAACAGGAGTACAATCACAAAGTTAGAAAAATAGGGGTAAAATCACCATCTGATTTCAAAGAGAGGGTAAGAATGCCAATGCTCCATTAAAAAAAGTTATGGTACTGAAGTTACCTTGGACAAAAAGTTTTACTACCTGTGTGCCATACACTCCACTAAGAGGTCCAGTAACTAAGGGGGAAACCACCGACTTAAATCCGAACCACTTCTATAAAGCACCTAACAAGCTAACAACAACCAACCACACAAAAGGCCGAGCGGCCCCCGGCCGGTCTAATCTGGCGACAGACCGGCCAGCCTCGAGTAAATTTCCGCCTCGCTCGATGGGCTAGCACCGGTCGAGCCAAATACCGCCTTGCTCGAGGGTCTAGCAAACAACATATTAGAGCATAGCTGGATGCGAGTGATTTACACACATGGGAATTATGAAGTTGATGCCAACACACATACCACAAACATATTTTCTACCTGTGTGCCATACACCCAACTAAGAAGTCTAGTAACCAAAGGCGAAACCACTCACTTAAATCCCAACTACATCTAAAAGCACCTAGAAAGCTAACAACAAGCAAAAGGCCGAAAAGCCTCCAGCACGGGCTCATCTCCTAAGGGACCGGGCATCCTGGAGCAGATTTCCGCCTCGCTCGAGGGGCTAGCACCGCTCGAGCCAATGTCCGCCTCGCTCAAGGGTCCGGACATGCCATTTAATAAATTGCTGCCAACACACATCTAAAAGCCCACTAAAAGGGCTCATCTCTTGCAGGACGGGCATCCTCGAGCAGATTTCCGTTTCGCTCGAGGGTCTTGCACCGCTCGAGCCAATATCCGCCTTGTTCGAGGGTGCATTTGCTAGGGCTCCGGCTATGGCTGTGGGAGCTTCGGCTGTGGATGAAACTAAAACAAGCAGCTGCTGCAACTGCGAAAATTGGCCCGGGATGAAACACGAAAAAATGTCTGACTGAGGCACCAACGAAATGTGGAGCGTACAGCTTTGCACTCAATTGCTCAAATAACCCATATCAGCAGCTTTGCTCCTGGATACTAAAGATACGTATGCAACAGTAGTCGGGGAGTCGGGGGCACGATTTGGCTGTAGAAACAGCAATCCTGACACCAGCCCTCATTCTTGGCATTTTTTGACGAGCTGCTTAAACGACTTGGCTGGAGGTGATGCTGCGGGAGCTGCAGTACGCGTGGGGCTTCGCGTACGTGGACCTGTAAGTGCAATCAAGCCCCTAAGTGGGTTTTGGTGATGTTGACCACTTAATTAAAGGTCTAATGAGCTTTTGAGTATGAGTGACAGGTTCAAATTTGAAGAAAGGTAAAAAAGGAAAGAAAGGTGACCCCTCATTGTTTGAAGAGGCTTCCTAGGGCTCAAGACAAGATTTAAATTCATTTCATATTTTGAATTTGAGTATAGGACAAGCCGTACTATTAAGAGGGATACTAATAGTGGCATGAATGAAACCAAGTGCTTAAAGATCTTCTCTAAAACCTAAATCATCCCAGCCACATATGACCTATCAGCTAGCTGCCTTAGCCTTGAACACATCTTTCCCGGAACCCCTGAGTTTTTCCCGGAAGTTCTGGGCTGCACCCAAGTCAGCCTGCTGAAGTCACCTGTTCCCGGAGGTTCCGGGATCTAGCCCGGAGGTTCTGGGTTTTCGAAAGTAGCCGTTGCTGTTCCAGATCTAAGGGTATTTATACCTCCTTGTCTCCCAACAGTTACCTTCTTCCTCCCTGCGCCAAACAGTAACATTTGCTCCCCTTCTCTCCCAAGCATTGACTCCCACCTACTTGAATCCAAATCCAACCCTAGCATTCAAGTGTGGAGTGATTCCTTGTGAGAATAAGCAATTCCAAACCCCTTCTTGTGTCCTATAGCACTTGGTGGACCCCTAGCTCCTTGGTGGATCTTTTGCTCTTGGAGCCTTGCTCCTAGACGGCTAGAGGTTGCTTGGAAGCTCTCCAATTGATTGTGGAAGCTCCAAGAAGTTTGTATTACCCTCACTTGCTTAGTGGAAACTCTCCATCTATTACCTTGGTGATAGGTGTGAGAGAGGAGTGGATCTAGAGAGATCCCATAGCCTTTGTGGCTAACCTCAACAACGTGGATGTAAGCCAACCTTTGTGGTGAGCTGAACCACGGGATAAATTGTTGTCCCTTGTCCCTTGCTTTCTATATGTTGTTGTTTGCTTGTTCTAGGTTGTATGCTCACTAGATCTATTAGGGTTTGCTACATATCTTGCTATATCTTTAACCCTAAGGTTGCTAGTGTGGTTAGGCTCTTTCCCTAAGTATTTGTAACCAATTTCCTGCTATCTTGTTGCTCTCTAATCTTGTTATCCGCAGCAAATCGACAGAGGCATTGTTTCCCGGAAGCTCCAGCAAAATACACCTAAGTGCATTTTCCCGGAGGTTCCAGGGAAAAACCCGGAGGTTCTGAGGTCTGGGCAGAATTTGGCAGAAATTGGTTGAGTTTGTTTTGCAGGCCTATTCACCCCCCTCTAGGCCACTTGCATTGATCCTTTCAATTGGTATCAGAGTAGGTTATCCTTGCTAACACTTAACCGTGTGAGGATATGGCAAGTGGTGATGACAAGCAAGAAGAAGAGGAGTTTGAAGACATACCAAGTGAGGTTCATGGTGATGCCTCGGAAGTTGGCAACACATCAGCCCAAGAGAAGTTCGACAAGCTCAAGAAGGTTGTGAAGGAAAGCTCCAAGGAAAACAGCAAGAAAAGCAAGAAAGAAGATAAGAAGAAAGAGAAAGAAGAAGAAAGGAAGAAAGAGGACAGCAAACAAGAAAAGAAGAAGAAAAGGAAGAAGGAGGAAAAGAAGAGAAGAAAGAGATCACCCTCACCATCTCCATCACCATCTTCATCATCCTCATCATCGTCTTCATCTAGTGAGAATGGAGATGGGGATGATGAGTACTACGGCACAAGAATTCCCAAGAGAACAATCAAGCCCAAGCCCAAGTCCAAGTCAAAGAACAACTACAAAAGCGTATCCTTTAACTATGACTCTTTGGATACTAAATCCAAGGATGATGTGACTATACCCGTTGGCAAATTACCCCAATTTGACGGGACTAACTTTGCTAAATGGAAGCATATGATGAAAGCTTATCTAACCGGCTTGAGTTTGGAATTGTGGAATATTGTGTGTGTAGGTTTTGATGATCCCGAAGACTTTGGAAACCTCAAACCACGTGATCGTCGCAACATTAGGAGGAA
Source organism: Cenchrus fungigraminus (assembly GCA_036936925.1). Classification (NCBI taxonomy): domain Eukaryota; kingdom Viridiplantae; phylum Streptophyta; class Magnoliopsida; order Poales; family Poaceae; genus Cenchrus; species Cenchrus fungigraminus. The sequence continues at coordinate 14,092,334 of CM072772.1, read as the reverse complement.
TGCTCAAGCTACAAGCATACTCCTTAGTGCCTTGAGTGCTCAAGAGTACAATTGTGTTAGTGGACTAGAGATTGCCAAAGAGATTTGGGACATCCTCCACATTGCTCATGAGGGCGTTGACAAGGTTAAGAAATCCAAGATCAACATATTGATGGCCGAACTCAATAGATTCACTATCTTTGATGGAGAAGGACCACAAGAGATGTTTGATAGGTTGATGGTCATAGTTGGGAAGATAAGAGGCTTAGGTGGTGATGAGTTGGATGACCACTTTGTTGTGAAGGTGATGTTGGAGGCCTTTGCTCCAAGGAATCCTACTCTAGTCACCATGATTAGAGAGAAGAAGAGATTTGAAGAGTTCTCTCCAAATGATGTTCTTGGGAGAATTCTTACTCATGAGCTTATGGACAAGGAAATCCAACATAGGAAGAAAATTGGTGAGCTAGAGGCTAAGTTGAACAACTTGAAGGTCAAAGATGTAGCTCTCCATGCCAACAAGTCAAGCAAGCCTACTACTTCATCCAAGCACTCTACTTCATCCAAGCCCTCCAAGTCAAAATCAAAGAAAGTGGAAGTAGAGAGCTCTACAAGTGACTCAAGTGAAGATGAAGATGAAAGCTCTCATGTTGAGATTGGGGACATGGCTTTGTTCATGAAGACATATAAAAGAGGCTTGAAGAAGCAAGGTTACAAGTTTGCCAAGAGGAAGTTCCCTAACAAGAAAAAGAGAATTTGCTACAATTGTGGAAGCACCGAACACTTCATTGCGGATTGCCCTAATGAGAAGAGAGAAAACAAGAATGACAAGGGCAAGGGAAGCTACAAGAAAGATCAAAAACCACATTACAAGAGAAGAAACTATAGTGGAGAAGCTCATATTGGTCATGAATGGAATTCCGGAGATGAGAGCTCTAGTGAAGGAGAAGGGAAGAAGGTTGTAACCGTGGCTATCAAGAAGCTTCCCTCCACCTCAAGGTGGTTCAACAATTTGACCGATGATGAAGAGAGTCCATCCATTCATTGCTTCATGGCCAAGGGTGAGAAGGTAAAAATTAACTCAAAACCCTCTCCTCCACCTAGTGATGAGTCGGAAATGGACTCTAGTGATGAATCTAGTGATGAAGAAGTAAACCAACTTGTTAGTGATATGGATAAGCAATCTAGAGACTTTATGGCTAAGCTAGTAGTAGAGCTAGAGAAACCCCAAGACATTCTTACATCCGAAAGAAGTGAGCTTGAGGCTTTGCGTTTGGAAGTTAGCCAAGTGGAGAGTGTCATAGCTACTCTCAAGGAAGACCTTGCTGCCTCTCAAGCTCAATGTAATTCTCTCAAGTCGAGGAATGAAGAGCTTGAGGAGCAATATAGTCTCCTTTGGAGTAGCACCTCACATCCTTCGAAGGTAAAGGGTGACCCTAGTGCTTCTACTAGTAAGGGCTGTGATAGGTGCTGCAATATAGATCTTGAATCTTATGCTACTAACCTTGCTAACATGGAAGCTATGAAAAAGGAAATAGCTAGGCTAAACTCAATCATAGCAAGGGGATGCATGAATGAAAGGGTAAAATTCAAGGAAGGTAAAATGCCCGGAAACTTGGATGGACTTGGTCATCATAGGAATGGGAAGACTGGACAAAGGGACATTATCAAGGGCCAAGAATGTATCAAGTTTGTGAGCAATGGTAAGCTCAAGGAAGATGAGTACATGTCTTCTGCCCAGAGTCCGGAGGTTCCGAGGTCAAAACCCGGAGGTTCCGGAGTCTGGAAGCCTCGGGCCACACAGACAGGAGAACCCGGAAGTTCCGGGAAAATTCCCGGAGGTTCCGGGGTCTGTAAGGACAGAACCAAGAAGAAAGGCAAGGCTCAGCACCAACATGTTCCCAAGACATCTAACACTTGTCTGTAGGTCCAGAACCATCCAATCATGCCTAGAAGAAATTTGTCCCTCAACAAGAACAAGGCTCATGCATCTAGAGACATACCCCCTAGCTATGTGTTGAGACGCAATAATCTTGGTAAAGTTGTTGCCACGTATGTTGGAAATGAGTCCAACATATATGTGAAAAGATCTCTATGGGTTCCTAAAGTTTTGGTTGCTAACATGGAAGGCCCCAAGTCAAATTGGGGACCTAAAAGAAGGAACTAAATTTTTTTGTAGGCATACTCCTCCGGTGGATCAAGTTGGGTGCTTGATTGCGGATGTACACATCATATGACCGGAGAAAGGAGTATGTTCTCATCCTACCTCCATTTGGAAGGACCAAAAGAAACTATTGCTTATGGAGGGGATACAAAAGGAGAAGTCATTGGTGTAGGTGATATCCCTATCTCTCAAAAATATTCGATTACAAATGTTCTTCATGTTGATCCGTTGGGTTACAATCTATTATCGGTTTCACAACTTAGTGAGATTGGTTTTGATTGTCACTTTTCGGATAAGGGTGTGTCCATCATAAGAAGGGAGGATTCCTCTATTGTCCTTACGGGTCGCTTGAGGGGAGGCTTTACCTAGTTGATCTCAACAAAAGTAAGGTTTCTCCCAAGACTTGTTTAGTAGCAAAATCTAGCATGGGTTGGTTATGGCATCGCCGACTAGCTCATGTTGGCATGAGGAACTTGGCCAAACTTTTGAAAGATGAACACATCCTTGGACTAACAAATGTACATTTTGAGAAAGATAGGATATGCAAAGCATGCCAAGCCGGAAAGCAAGTAGGAGCACCTCACCCACCAAATAGCATCCTCACTACATCAAGCCCGTTGGAGCTCATTCACATGGATCTATTTAGACTGGTGGCCTACATAAGTATTGGTGGTAACAAATATGGCTTGGTTATTGTTGATGATTATTCTCGCTTCACGTGGGTGTTCTTTGTGTTTGATAAAAGTGAGGTACAAGGAAAAGTGAAGACTTTCATAAGAAGAGCACAAAGGGAGTTCGAGCTACCCATCAAGAAAGTAAGAAGTGACAATGTCTCGGAATTCCGGAACACCAATGTTGAAGAGTTTCTTGATGAAGAGGGCATCAAGCATGAATTTTCAGCTCCTTATACCCCTCAACAAAATGGGGTGGTTGAGAGGAAGAACCGAACTCTTATTGAGATGGCAAGAACCATGTTGGACGAGTACAAGACTCAAGACATCTTTTGGGCCGAAGCTATCAACACGGCTTTCCATGCCATCAACCGCCTCTATCTTTACAAGTTTCACAAGAAGACCTCCTATGAGCTTATCACCGGTAAAAAGCCTAAGGTGTCCTACTTTAGAGTGTTTGGGTGCAAATGTTTCATTCTCAACAAGAGGCCCCGAACATCTAAGTTTTCACCAAAGGTTGACGAAGGATTTCTTCTTGGCTATGGTCCTAATGAGCATGCATACCGAGTCTTCAATCTAACCACCGAAAGGATTGAAGTCATAGTAGATTTGACCTTTGATGAATCTAATGGCTCTGAAGTGGAGCAAGTTGACTTAAATGTTGTAGGTAATGAGAAGCCATCTTGTGAAGCAATCAAGCAATTGGCCATAGGTGATGTTAGACCAGTTGAAGCACAAGAAGAAGATGAAGAACAACTTCAAGCTTCAACACCACTCGAAGGGCCAAAGGTCACTGGTTCTGCAGAAGAGCAGACTCCGGAGGTTCCGAGGAATTCCCCGGAGGTTCCAGGAAATGCTGCTAGAACCCAACCTCCGGGAAAATATCTGGAGGTTCCGGGGTCTGGAAGCTCAGCACCACAAGACACTGAGAACCAGCAAATAGATCAGCAAGAGGCTGCTCAAGCAAGTACATCTGAGCCTCAAGCTGATGAAAATGATGAAGACCAACCTCTTGGACCATCACATCCCTGTGTACATCAAGTTATACAATGGGATCACCCCATTGACAATATCCTTGGGAGCATAAGGAGAGGGGTAACAACACAATCTCGTCTTAAGAATTTTTGCGTATTTTACTCGTTTGTTTCCTCTCTTGAACCTATCAAGGTAGAGCAAGCTCTTGAGGATCCGGATTGGGTGGTGGCCATGCAAGAGGAGTTGAACAACTTTGAAAGAAACCAAGTGTGGGAGTTGGTGGAAAGACCGAAGACGAACATCATTGGCACCAAATGGGTCTTTCGAAACAAGCAAGATGAGTTTGGGATTGTGATTAGGAACAAAGAAAGATTGGTTGCTCAAGGGTACACTCAAGTTGAAGGACTAGACTTTGGAGAAACATATGCACCGGTAGCAAGACTTGAAGCAATTCGGTTTTTACTCGCTTTCGCTGCCCATCATGACTTCAAGCTATATCAAATGGATGTCAAGAGTGCATTTCTCAATGGACCACTCTCCGAAGAAGTCTATGTTGAGCAACCACCTTTTGAAGATCCCAAGCGTCCTAATCATGTTTACAAACTCCGTAAGGCGCTCTGTGGTCTTAAGCAAGCACCAAGAGCATGGTATGAATGCCTTAAGGAATTCTTGCTCAAGCAAGGCTTTGAAATAGGCAAAGCCGATGCTACTCTCTTTACTAGAAAAGTTGATGGTCATATCTTTGTGTGGCAAATATATGTCGATGACATTATATTTGGTAGTACTAATGAAACTTTTTGTGAAGAGTTTAGTAGGGTGATGACAAAGAGGTTTGAAATGTCCATGATGGGTGAGCTCAAGTTCTTTCTCGGATTTCAAATCAAACAAGCAAAGGAAGGGACGTTCATTTGTCAAACCAAGTACACAAGGGATATGCTTAAGAAGTTTGACATGGACAATGCCAAGCCCATCAAGACTCCAATGCCTACCAATGGACACTTGGACCTCAATGAAGAAGGGAAATCCGTGGACCAAAAGGTATATCGCTCTATGATCGGCTCTCTTCTTTACTTATGTGCATCTAGGTCGGATATTATACTTAGTGTGTGCATGTGTGCTAGATTTCAAGCTAACCCGAAAGAGTGCCATCTAATGGCTGTAAAGAGAATCTTGAGATATCTAGTGCATACCCCTAACCTTGGCTTGTGGTATCCTAAGGGCTCCACTTTCGATCTACTTGGCTATTCGGATTCCGATTATGTCGGTTGCAAGGTAGATAGAAAGAGTACATCGGGGACTTGCCAATTTCTTGGTAGGTCTCTTGTGTCTTGGAGTTCTAAAAAGCAAAACTCAGTAGCCCTTTCCACCGCCGAGGCCGAGTATGTTGCAGCCGGCGCTTGTTGTGCTCAACTACTTTGGATGAAGCAAACCCTAAAAGATTACAGATGTCACTTTACCCATATCCCACTTTTGTGTGACAATGGAAGTGCCATAAAACTTGCAAACAACCCTGTCAGTCACTCTCGTACAAAACATATAGACATCCGTCATCACTTCTTGAGAGACCATGAAACCAAAGGAGATATCGCTCTAAGTCATGTGAGCACTGAAAAACAACTAGCCTATATCTTCACTAAGCCTCTCGACGAGTCAAGGTTTTGCAGTTTAAGAAATGAGCTAAATATTCTTGATTCTCGTTGCGTGGTTTGATATGTAGCACACCTTGGTTGATATGATGCTTTGCTGAAAATCTTTTGAAAAACTTTAATACATGTGTTTCAAAATGAATTTCATGCCCCAACTTGTTCCAAAAGGCTATAGCTGTGTGTTGATTGTTTGTTTTCTAGCCAATTGGGACAAGGAGTCCATGACCTAAGAGTCAAAATTTAGAAAGAGTGCCAAAATCTTTGAAGAACAGCAAGCTCTCTGACATCTGGCCTCAGTCTCCGGAGGTTCCGGGTATGGACCTCGGAGGTTCCGGACCTTTATCTGTCAAAGCTATCAATTTCAGCAACAGTGTGCACAGCGCGGAGGTTCCGGGTATGGACCCCGGAGGTTCCGGACTTTATGCAGTTAACAGTCAAGCGAAGATAGAAGAGGATCTTAAAGGGAATATTCCACGGATCTTATCTTTTACCCCTAGGGTAACTTCCCCGGTCAACCTTATCCCTTCACCGCAGTAGATCCCGATTCACAGCTCTCCTCCACTTGCCTCTCTCCCTCCTGCACGTGCGCCCGCATCCATCCACCGTCGTGCGCTGCCGCCGCCATCCTCGCCGCCGGTCGTCGGACGTAATCCCGTGCGGCTCTATTCTCTCGTGCGTGCTGAAGGTCCAAGAAGGGGGAGGCACTCGGGCGGCCGCGAGATCCATTCATCGGTCGTCGCCGCCTGCAAGAGTAGTTCGAGAATGAGGTCGCGCTCTTCATCCTCTACATCCCGTTCTTCCTCTCCTGTCTCGACGGTATGCTTTTGTGAAACAGGAGATCCGGCCATTGCACTCCAGATCCAATCTGGAAGGCTGACTCCAGCACCACTAGGTCACACCGTGACCTAGAGAGGGCCTCTGGGCTACGTCCTTGGTGTCAAAAGCTTCACAAGCATGATCGTCTTCCTCCTCCAGTCTCAAATCCAAGGTACATCTTAACCCTAGATCTGTCGGTTCATCTCTGATTCCTAAGTTCTAGGAGCCAAATCTAGTGTAGACATTCTTCTAGATGTTCCACAGTGCAATTGGCTTTAGCACATTGTGGTAGAATCCAATTGAAAATTGAATCAGGTGTCACAGCTCTGAAATTGTATGCAGTCCGGAGGTTCCGGGATAATCCCCGGAGGTTCCGGGCTCTGCAACAACAGCAGCAGTAACTTTGATTCAAAGTTCAAATGGATAGTGCCATAGTTGTTGTTAGGTCAATTCTTCATCTCTTACTCTTTGTCTATCTCTCAAATCATTGAGCCTTTCAATTCTTCATCTCTGTTCAGATGACTGGAGATTCCTCCAGGAGAAGGGACAAGAGGGCCATTCCCTATGAAGACTTAGAGGGTGAAGATGCTTACAATATTGCTGTCAGGCAGGTTGCTCCCAAGAAATCAATACCCAAGAGGGGCAGAGGTTCAGGCAGTATTTCAGAGGGCAGAGGGTCACTAACAGGACAGCATCTTGAGGACAATGGTGGCAGAGAGGGCAAGACCATTCCCATTGAGGTCAATGCAGCAGTTAGGCTTGGTGAGATTGATTCATCCTATCTGGTGCACTACCCACTCTTCCCCAAGAAGAGACCCCCCACCAAGTATGACAACTCTTTGCAGTTGGAGTACCAAAGTTATGAAGGAACATCAGTTCAGGTCAAACTTGCTAGGGAAGAAAATCCCTACTCTCAGCCCAAGCATGCAGGCATAGATAAAAGGTTTTGGTCTCTGTTCCATTACTTCTACTACTCATCTGTGTGTTTGAGCAAGCCAAGAATCAGAAAGATGCAATGGGTGGACTGGTAGCACTTTGAGAATTTTGACAAGCCAGAGGTGGAGCAAGTGCTTGAGGTGGTCGACAAGTTTCAGATGAAGGACCTGATGGGCTTCAAGGATGACTGGAATGCTGAGATCATTGCTCAGTTTCATGCTACCTTCTTCTATGACAGCCATGCAGACTTCATTCACTGGATGACAGAGGGAGTGCACTACAAGATTGACTTTGTGACATTTGCTAGGTTGCTGGGGTTTGGCAAAACAGATAGGGAAAGGGACACCATTAACTTTGAGAATCACTTGAAGAATCATCAGATTGCAGATGCTTATTTCTTGGATGAGATGGCTCAGGGGACCACTTTGGGGCTGAAACCTATGTATTATGTGCTGAACAACCTACTCAGGTAGACTATCTATCCCAAGGGGTGGCAGTGACTCCACTTCACTTAGGAGCTTTGCTCCTAATCTGATTGCTAGGATCCTCCCTGGTGCTGCTCCCTTCTCTGTCAGCAAGTTTATTTGGTATGATCTGATCACAAGCATGGATAATGGTGTGGACAACTTCCCTTATGCACCCTATGTCATGTACATTATTGAGCTAGTGACTGGCTACATCATCAAGAAGGACTGTGAGCATTGTTCTTATCAGGTTAAGCAGTGGTAACACCAGAAGATAGAAGCACATCTTGACTCAGCCAACAAATCTGCCAACAAGCCCGCTGCTCATGATGATGAAGCTGGCCCTAGTAGACCCAAGAAGAAGGAGTCCACTTTCAAGAAAATGAAGGAATTGATTAGGCACTCTCTCTCCTTGTGCACCTACTCAGCCACTCAAGCTTATGAGGCTAGAAAAGACATAAACAGGCTGCTGTCCCACAATGGCTTAGCTGCTCAGACTATTCCTCCTCCTCCCATCTTCTTTGACGACTTCTCATCCAGTGAAGAAGAAGCCCCACAGCATGTATCTAGTGAAGATGATGAGCCTCTCAGTGCCAAGCTTCAGAAAATGAAGACCAAGACCATGGCCACACCCAGAGGCATCAGGAAAGGTGTCAAGGGAGTTGCTGGCCGCGGCAAGCGCCCTACATCTGATGAAGATGAAGACATTGGCTCTGAGGACTCTAGTGAGGAGTGGAGTGAGTGAAGCTGCTCAAGTCCAGAAGCTCCTATTCCTCTCTTCCTCTCTTTCCTTTTTGTTAACATGTTGACAAAGGGGGAGAAGGAAGATTGAGATGTATTTATTTGGGGCTTTGCTTTTGTAAGTTGAGAGAAGCTGCTGCTGCTGCCTTTGCTTTTACTTTATTTCTGTGTCAGCTGAACTCACTTGGTCTGTAATATTTGTGTGGTACTCTGTTGGTTGCCTCTGTTGGCAACTTATGGATTTGGTCATGGACAAGTTTAGGGGATTTGAAAACTTTTAAAACTCTGTGATGCTGTAATAGGACTAGATTTGCTTGCCATGCTATCTTATATCTAGATCCTATTTAGTTCTATGCTAATTCTTACCTGTGTTGATTATTAAGACTGGTTGCTGCCAGAGTCCGAAGGTTCTGGGATTTTTCCCGGAGGTTCCGGGGTCTGGACCAGAACCTGGAGGTTCCAGATTTTTCCCCGGAGGTTCCGGGATCTGGGCACAACCAGTCTCCTGCTTGAATCTTTTATGACATATGCATCACGATTACATGTTACACCTTTTCTTTGCACCCCACGATGAGTTGAATACATTGCAGGTGCTACACATGCTCATAATGTATGTCTACATGTCTTAAAGGGACATTCCCTCTCTATTCAAAAGGAGAAAGACATACATTAAGTGCAATCAAGCCCCTAAGTGGGTTTTGGTGATGTTGACCACTTAATTAAAGGTCTAATGAGCTTTTGAGTATGAGTGACAGGTTCAAATTTGAAGAAAGGTAAAAAAGGAAAGAAAGGTGACCCCTCATTGTTTGAAGAGGCTTCCTAGGGCTCAAGACAAGATTTAAATTTATTTCATATTTTGAATTTGAGTATAGGACAAGCCGTACTATTAAGAGGGATACTAATAGTGGCATGAATGAAACCAAGTGCTTAAAGATCTTCTCTAAAACCTAAATCATCCCAGCCACATATGACCTATCAGCTAGCTGCCTTAGCCTTGAACACATCTTTCCCGGAACCTCTGAGTTTTTCCCAGAAGTTCCGGGCTGCACCCAAGTCAGCCTGCTGAAGTCACTTGTTCCCGGAGGTTCCGGGATCTAGCCCAGAGGTTCCGGGTTTTCGAAAGCAGCCGTTGCTGTTCCAGATCTGAGGGTATTTATACCTCCTTGTCTCCCAACAGTTACCTTCTTCCTCCCTGCGCCAAACAGTAACATTTGCTCCCCTTCTCTCCCAAGCATTGACTCCCACCTACTTGAATCCAAATCCAACCCTAGCATTCAAGTGTGGAGTGATTCCTTGTGAGAATAAGCAATTCCAAACCACTTCTTGTGTCCTTGAGCACTTGGTGGACCCCTAGCTCCTTGGTGGATCTTTTACTCTTGGAGCCTTGCTCCTAGACGGCTAGAGGTTGCTTGGAAGCTCTCCAATTGATTGTGGAAGCTCCAAGAAGTTTGTATTACCCTCACTTGCTTAGTGGAAACCCTCCATCTATTACCTTGGTGATAGGTGTGAGAGAGGAGTGGATCTAGAGAGATCCCATAGCCTTTGTGGCTAACCTCAACAACGTGGATGTAAGCCAACCTTTGTGGTGAGCTGAACCACGGGATAAATTGTTGTCCCTTGTCCCTTGCTTTCTATATGTTGTTGTTTGCTTGTTCTAGGTTGTATGCTCACTAGATCTATTAGGGTTTGCTACATATCTTGCTATATCTTTAACCCTAAGGTTGCTAGTGTGGTTAGGCTCTTTCCCTAAGTATTTGTAACCAATTTCTTGCTATCTTGTTGCTCTCTAATCTTGTTATCCGCAGCAAATCGACAGAGGCACTGTTTCCCGGAAGCCCCAGCAAAATACACCTAAGTGCATTTTCCCGGAGGTTCCAGGGAAAAACCCGGTGGTTCCGGGGTCTGGGCAGAATTTGCCAGAAATTGGTTGAGTTTGTTTTGCAGGCCTATTCACCCCCCCTCTAGGCCACTTGCATTGATCCTTTCAGGACTGCGTCCACGCCGGCGAGGTCAAGCTCCGCGCCGCGGGCCTCTTGGACGTGCCACACCCCTCCGTCACTAGATTCGTTCATGTCTCCCTAAACCCTAGACATATCATTGGCGTCCGTCTCTAATCTCCATTGAGCCCAATACTACCGCGCCGGCGTCTGGCCAGTTGACGCCGTGTTTCAGGATGGTGAAGCAGCAGTCGTCGTTGGCACTCGAGTGCGCCACGGCAACACACTGGTAAACGAGTGACATAGTCGAAAACCGACGCTACCCTGCATAGAGGGACACGATTTGGCTGTAGAAACAACAACACATTGGTGAAAGCGTCACATAGTTTAAAAGCGACGTTCACGCTATAGAGAGTGATATTAAATCAACTAAAACATTCAGTGACACATCCTACATTCAGGCATTCAGATATGGCATTCATACTTTCAGAAAAGGCATTCAGAGTAAATTCAGAGTACATTCAGGCATTCATATTTGGCACAAAATGGATCTGATAGATATACAAGTTAGGTGATCTTTATTTCGCTAGCAATCTTGTACGATAAAAATGCATCTATGGTGGCGTACTGCACTTGCTCGTCTGACAAATACCTCGCAGCCTAGCGGTAGTGGTCGATCCCCTTGTTCTTCTCAATAGGTAGATTTAGTACTGTTGCTCCGAGCTTCTCGAGTGATGGCCGCGAACGTTTGAGATGCTTATACGCATCAAGTTTCGGTACTTCTTGTTGAAGGTCTTTCGCATTGGTAATTTCGACGCTGCAATCCTCCTTGAGCCGTGTGAAGTCTCGGTAGATATCTGCTCCAGTGAAGATGTGATCCTCCTCTGTGAGGAACTTCTTCAGCACTTCAAGGAGTTTTCCACCGGCCTGATAAACCTGGAATATAAGACAACGAGGACCGACGCACAGTTGCAATAGCGCTGTCTCGTGCTTCTGGGACCCATGGACGTGCTTCTTGGACCCATGGAGGATGCGCCACTCCGTGTCTAATCCAACTAGCATGCATTTCATGCAAGGAGGATTACCTCGAATCTCATCAATGAATCGCTCGACCACAACAGCATCGCATGTGATCGTCGTCTTGATCACTTCATTGAAGAATAATACATTGTACTCCGACGTCCGCGGCGGTGATGGCCTTGGCCGCGAATCCCAGTTGCCGAGCTTGACCTTCTTATGCTCTGATGTCGACAGCGGTGATGGCCTTGGCCATGAGTCCCAGTTGCTAGGCTTTCCTCCAACACCGGTTGCATCGGCATCACGCTCGCAACCGTGGTGGGATGGCTCCATCTTGCGGTGTGCATTGCCTAATGCGGCGTGGTTGCTTGATGTTGCTGTGTGCGGCGGTGATTTCCTTGGCCATGAATCCCAGTTGCTGGGCTCTCCTCCAACACCGGTTGCATGGGCATCACGCTCGCAACTGTGGCGGCGGGATGGCTCCATGTTGCGGTGTGCTTCGGCTAATGCGGCGTGGTTGCTTGATGTTCTAATGCGGCGTGGTTGCTTGATGTTGATGTGTGCTTCGGCCGTTGCTTAAATTACTCCCAGCGGCTACGACTCCCGTCGCTTCGTCGACGCAACTCCCCGTGCGGGTGCGACTCCCGTCGATTCGTTGGCGCAACTCCCATACGGCTGCAACCCCCGTCGCTTCGTTGGCGCAACTCGGGAAATGAACCTGTGCGGCTACGACTCCCGTCGCTTCGTCGACGCAACTCCCCATGCGGTTGCGACTCCCGTCGATTCGTTGGCGCAACTCCCGTGCGGTTGCAACTCCCAACGCTTCGTCTTGTCTCCCAGCGGCGGTTGCCAAACTGCTCGGTAGCGATGAAAACGGACGGAAAACTTCTCTCCCGTTTCCACTCCCGCTCTTCGTCATCGGAAGCGGAAGCGCGAGCGGAACAGTCGGGTGCAGAAACAGACGGAAAATATATGGGTGCACCGAAACGAATTAATGCTTGCACAATTTTTCATGAACAAGCAGGTAGCTGAGTCAAACAAACTCAGTTTCATAAAAATGGGTGGTTGGGTTTTGGTAGAGTGACACGAGTGAACTAGGCAATTGTATCCACCAATGTTTAGACTCTGGAAATCTTGCTGTTCCAAAATGAACCTGCACATTGGCCGGAGTGCAAGGAGAGAACCATATGTTGGTACAAACTACCGAAAATATAATACAAATGAATGGTACTGGAGGCCCAGACAATCAGGGTGCGCTGGGGCTTGGAGCAGCAGCAGCTTCGCGTTCAACGGCCTCAGGGAACAAGTCCCCGTCAAACAGCTCGGCAAGAGTCGCGGTTGGATCCGCGACGGACGCGTCGGCTTCCTTGATGGCCTCAGCCTCGGCGTCGTCACCCTCAATCCCCTCGGGAAGGATGTAGCCATCACGTAGTGCGTTGAAGTTGACTCGGTAGTGCGTGGAGGTCAGCCCCAGGGTCTTCTGCACCTCGAGACGGAGGGCGCCCCGCAGGCGCTCAACGACTTGGCCGCCCAGGGAGCTCAGGCGGTTCGCTAATGAGCTGCCAGAGGACTGGCACTCGACCCCCTCGATCTCTTGGCACAACATGATAGCAGCCGTCTCCAGGGCTTGGAGCTCACCCTGGACCTTGTCGTAGTTGACCTGGAGGGCCTCCATATCCGCCTGAGGGATCATCGAGGCCCTATCCAGCTCTGCAACAGAAATAAGAAAATCAGAGAAAGCCTCAAGTGATCGAAGAAAATACCAAAAGGACACAGGGCACGACTACCCTTGGTCCGCGGTGCGTCATGGTCCAGCTCTGGAATCGAGGCGTCCCTCTCTTCGAGGCATCCCTCTCTTCGAGGCAGGACTGAAGGGCATAGACTCTGCAGGTCTCCCAGACCAGAGCCCCGGTGAGATGCTCGACCGCTTCCTGACGGACCTGGACCTCGGAAGCCGCCGCCGCAACAAATGCGTCCCGCTGCTGGAGTGTGGAACTAATAACCTGGGAGCTGGCGTCGCCGAGCGCTGTGCGCTCCCACTGTTGCTGCTCCTTCACACTCACCCCTTCCTCTTTCTCCCCAAGGACGGCGACGAGCTGCGCGACCTCCTTGGCCTCCTGCTCCACCGAAGCACGGTGGGTGTCGCGATCTTGTTTCAGCAATGGCGTGCTCGTGTGGAAGTCGGCGATGCTGCGCAGGTTGAAGTAGATGGGGTACTACATTATTATCTTCTTCCGTATGTCAGAATTAATGACAGGAATATCCGTCTCAGGAACGCGAAGAAGCTTCATCGATGGAATAGTGGACGGGTCCGTCATCCAGGCTGTGAGCCTGAATGTGGACATGTCCGCCTTGGTTGACGTCAACGGGTCCACACGCTCCAGCCAAGCGTGCATGGCAAGGAGCTCGCTGGCCGTATCAATGTCCCAGGCGTGCTCCGGGATGCCGTCCATCTCGATCACCACCTTCCGTGATAGCACCATCTCAGTCGCATGAGCAAAACGAGTCCACGGGCGCATGGAGAGGTTGGTGTCCGTCATGGGGATGGGGCTCGCAGCCAAAATCTGGTTACGAGCCACCGAGGAATTGCAGATGATGAGGAAACTACCAGAGAATGTACGAGTGGCAGTGAACTCCGACACGTCCAAACCGACGGCAGGAGTGATAGCCGTCGAGGCTTCGTTGCTGGGGAAGTCGCCGGACCCGTTGCCAACCTGGGCAATGAGTGCCAGCCGAAGACGAGCCTCCTCAAGAGCCATAGACTCAGAACGCTGCACGTAACAGCATTCCGGTTCTGACACATGAGAAGGGGAGCTGAGGCGGTGCATGACGGCAGAATTAGTTGGCATGCCATCCGTGAGGATGAACCACCGACGGACGGGCGAGGGGTGGACAACAGCACGCTGCCAGCGGCCACGGTGACACGACCATACAGACCCAAAGCCCTCACCGTGTTTTTTTGAAAGAAATGCCCTGAGTGTGATGTCTGTTAGGGGGTGGGCGCGAATACCAGCCGTGCTTTGCTTCATGTCTGGAACAAAAGGAGCGGAGATCACAGTGATGGAGAAGGGGAGTGGCTACCGTGGCACCGATCTCCGGTGCAATGGGCCATTGTGTTGGCGTAGAGTATGAATATGCTTGGCCCGCGTCGAGGTGCTTGCGACACATCACCCAGTCTAGTTGATCGCGCAAGCGGCAAGGTGATTGTTCGGCCGCAACAATAGATTGCGACTGAGGTAGCAGTGCCAGCGCTGTGGCAGGAGAGGCCGCCTGGGAAACATGGATCGGAAGTGATGCGCATTCCAGGGAATGACGAGAAGGACGTCGATGCCGACGCTGGCGCTTCTTACGGTCGGGGGCCGTAAGAGCGTCCGGCAATCTTGTTACTCTCGCGGGAGAAGGTGAAAGCTCGTAGTCGACGCGCTCGTCCTCGACCTCTTGGTCAATGTCGTGCAACCAGCGCACAACCTTAGCGCGGCTGGAAGAGCACTCCCCTGGGTAGAACGATGGCGCTCCAGGGGAAAGTAGCCGACAGCGGTCGCCACCATAGTGGGCAGGGGTGGAAGGAAGATTCTTTGAGTTGGTGGCTGTGATCGTCGCCGAGACATGTTCAGCGTTGTCGGCCGGCGATGGAGGGGAGCTCAGGGACGGCTGCTAGTCCATAGTGTCGGGGGGTGAATGCCGCAGGATAAATGCTGCAGGAGAGCAGGAGTGTGGAGATGAGGACGTGGTGCCCGTACACAGTGTGGTTGAGCTAACAAAGGAGTGTGGAGATGAGGGCGTGGTGCCCTGGTGAAGAAGTTGATGGGTTGCTCGAGTAAATGGTACTCCCTCTGTTCCTTTATATAAGCATTGCTAGGGTTCAAATTTTTTGTCAAAATATAAGCATTCCTAGGGTTCAAATTTTTTGTCAAAATATAAGCATTCCTGGATGAAACTGAAATAAGCAGCAGCTGCAACTGCGAAAACAGGGCCTGGATGAAACACGAAAAGATGTCTGACAGAGGCACCAACGAAATGTGGAGCGTACAGCTTTGCACTCTACTGCTCAAATAACCCATATGATCAGCTTTGCTCCTGGATACTAAAGATACGTATGCAACAGTAGTGAGCTCGTGAACATGACAGGACACCCACGGCGACAAGCTCGCACGATGACCATGCAAGATGGCAGAGATCGTGCGTGTGTTGGGCCACAACTACATCATGCGACAGCCTTGCACGGCGACAGCCTTGCACTCTATTACTTTTCATTCCGTGTGGTCGAACTCGTGTCGCCGGTCTCTCTCACTTGTGCCTTCCGTTCTTTTTTTCTTCAAGGAAATCAAAGGAAAAGAAAGTTTTAGAGAAAAAGACGAAAACGAAGTTTGGGAGTATGAAATCTAAAAAAGGTTTATTATAACTTCCGTAAAAAAGAACAAAAATTGTCAAATAAAATGTGTCATGTATTCTACTATAAAGCAGTGTGGTTGGACATCCACGTCCTCTATTTTTTTTCAATCAGTTTTTCTTGAAAACTGTTAGTCCTGGTAACAGAATAGGGTCAAAGTCAGTTTAGGTTTTGGAAAAACAGCACTACAATGACAGAGTTAGAAAAATAGGTAAGAACGCCAATGCCCCATTAAAAAAAGTTATGGTACTGAAGTTATCTTACACAGAAAGACTTACTACCTGTGTGCCATACACTCCACTAAGAGGTCCAGTAACTAAGGGGGAAACCACCGACTTAAATCCCAACCACTTCTATAAAGCACGTAACAAGCTAACAACAACCAAACACGCGAAAGGCCGAGCGGCCCCCCGGCCGGTGCCGACGGACCGGCCAGCCTCGAGTACATTTCCGCCTCACTCGAGGGGCTAGCACCGCTCGAGCCAAATACCGCCTTGCTCGAGGGTCTAGCAAACAACATATTATAGCATTGCTGGATGCGAGTGATTTACGCAAATGGAATTTAGTAAGTTGATGGCAACACACATACCACAAACATATTTTCTACCTGTGTGCCATACACCCAACTAAGAGGTCTACTAACCAAGGGCGAAACCACTCACTTAGAGGGTGTTTGGATCCATGGGTGACTAGAGACTAGAGACTAATTTTAGTCACCAAAGTGACTTAACCTCCAAACACCCCTGACTAAAGGGTGGCTAAAACTAGTTTAGTATCTAGTCACCCCTCGCCTAACTTCTAGTGACTAAAATCCCCTCTCACACCTAATTAATTGCTCCTCCCATTAATTCCGTGGACCCAACAAGAGATAGGAGAGGAGAGAGAAATGAGGGAGAAAGAAGAATTTAATGTTAAGAACAATTAATGCTGACTAGTTTTAGTCACCATACAAACAGGGGCTGACTAAAAAGTTTTAGTCTGACTAAACTCTAGTCAGGTGACTAAAGAGATCCAAACACCCTCTTAAATCCCAACTAGATCTAAAAGCACGTGAAAAGCTAACAACAAGCAAAAGGCCGAAAGGCCTCCCGCACGGGCTCATCTCCTAAGGGACGGGCATCCTCGAGCAGATTTCCGCCTCTCTCGAGGGTCTAGCACCGCTCTAGCCAATGTCCGCCTAGTTCGAGGGTCCGCACATGCCATTTAATAAATTGCTGGCGCACAAAAGAGGGTTCCGTAACTAAGGGGCAAAACACCCACTTAAATCCCAACTACATCTAAAAGCACCTCGAAAGCTAAGGACAACCAAACAAGCAAAACGATGATCGGCCCCCTAGGCCCATCTGCCAAAGGACCAGACAGCCTCGAGCTGATTTCCGCCTCGCTCGAGGGTCTATGACCACTCAAGCCAATATCAGCCTGTCTCGAGTGTCTGGTATCAAAGAAAGCTGTAATACAGTAACAGAAAATACCAAAGGACTCCCCAATGTCTGGGTATCTACAGCCGTTCGTTTGGACGTCTTTTATTTGACATCCCTTTCATGGCTGATGTTGGTCGAAAAATCGATGAAGGCGGTAGTGTGATTACTTATCGACGTTCCACATTCTCTATTATGCGTCTCATGCATGAAGAGCTGTAGAGTGCAAGCCTGTCGCCCGGCAATGTTGTATGGTCATCGTGCGAGGCTGTCGCCGTGGTTGTCCTGGCATGGTCGATCACTATCTCTATACTGTTGCATACGTATCCTTTCTATCGAGTAGCAAAGCTGATCATATGTGTTATTTGAGCAGCAGAGTGCAAAGCTATCTGCTCCACATATCGATTGGTGGCTCAGTCAGAACTGTTTTTTTGGTTTTCATCCACGGGCTGTTTTGGCAGCTGGAGCAGCTGCTTAGTTCTGTTATTTAGTACCATCTACTCGACCACCCCATCAAGTTCTTCAGCTATCATCCCTTGTTACTCCGTATCTCGACCACCCTGTCTACTACGCCAGCCCTCATCTCCAACCTCCTGCTCGTGCAGCATAGATCCCGCGGCATCCTCCCCCGAGCTGATGGAGCAGCAACCATCACTGATGGCTACTACATCACCGGCCGACACCCCGCTACATATATCGGCGACGACAGCAGGCACCAACTCGAAGAATCTACCTTCCTCCCCTGCCCACTCTGGTGGCGAGCGTTCTCGGCTACTTTGCACTGAAGCGCCGTCGTTGTACCCAGGGGAGTCCTCTTTCGGCCGCGCCAAGGATGCGCGCTGGTTGGACGACAGTGAAGAAGTGGTCGAGGAGGAGCACGTCGACTACGAGCTTTCACCTCCTCCAGCGACCGTGATGAGCTTGCCGGGCGCTGTTATGCCTCCCGGTGGCCAGAAGCGACGCCGTCGGCGTCGAGGTCCTTCTCGTCACTGCCGGAAGCGCCCACCACTTCCGATGCGTGTTTCGCAGGCGACCTCCGCTGGGAACCTCGGGCTGATACGTCAGCGGCAACCTGTCGCGCCCTGTTCAACACGGCACCGTCTCTGTCGCAAGAACCTCGGTGTCGGTCAGGCATACTCTTACTCTACACCACCACAATTGCCCATTGGCCCAGAGGTGGTAGTCCCGGTATCCACCTCCGTTCTCCATCGCCGTGATCTCTCCACCCCCTTTGGTTCTAGACATGTCGTGACACACGGGTTGCAGCCGCGCTCAACACCTAATAGACAGTTCCCTCGGGGCATTGGGCGCTGGGAACGTGTTGTCCACCAGCACTCGCCCATACCTCGGTGGATCGTCATTACGGATGGGCCGCCTACTGCCTTGAATTCTGCCGGGTCGATCCGCGCACATTCCCCCAACATGCATCGGCACAGATTCCCTTCTCCTGAGCCCGAACTAGAATGCTGCTACGTGCAGCGTTCTGAGTCTATGGCTGTTGAGCAGGCTCGTCTTTGGCTGGCACTCATTGCTCAGGTTGGCAACGGGTCCGGCGACTTCCCCAGCAACGAAGCCTCGGCGGCTATCAGTACTGCCGTCGGTTTGGACGTGTCGGAGTTCACAGCCACTCGCACATTCTCCGGTAGTTTCCTCATTGTCTGCAATTCCTCGGTGGCTCATAACCAGATTTTGGCTGCGAGCCCCATCCCAATGGCGGACACCAACCTCTCCATGCGCCCGTGGACTCGTTTTGCTCGTGCGACAGAGGTGGTGCTATCACAGAAGGTTGTGATCGAGATGGACGGCATCCCGGAGCACGCGTGGGATATTGACACCGCCAGCAAGCTACTTGCCAGGCACGGTTGGCTTGAGCGTGTCGACCCGTTGACGTCGACGAAGGCGGACATGTCCACCTTCAGGCTTACAGCCTGGACGATGGACCCATCCATTATTCCATCCATGAAGCTTCTTCGAGTTGCTGAGCCGGATATTCCTGTCATTCACTCAGACCCCGGAACACAGCTCATATTTAGCAAGCTGGAGCCAAACCTACGGGAGAAGAGAACAATGCAATACCCGATCTACTTCAACCTGCGCAGCATCGCCGACTATCGTCCGAGGACGCCATCGACCTCCGTTTCCTCCCCGTCCGACGATGGTGATAGCGGCCCGGACGGGAATCCTGATCGATCCTATGGTTTTCGCCAAGGCCAGGGGCCGCTTATTTCTAGCTTTCCGCGAAGGCTATCCAACGACGGCGGCACCTCTGCTGGTTTCGGGTGCGAATACACCCACGGGGCGCGCAAAAGGATGAAGCAGATGGCTGCGGTGGCAAGGCACTTTTCCTTTGCGAATCTGGACTGAAGATGCCCCATATTGACAGGCCCCCTGCTTATCCGTTCGACGCCTATCAGGCCACAGTGCTCTTTCGTTTAAGTTATTATTGCAGTCCTCCTGTTAGAGGTATCCGCCGTCATCAAAGTAATCAATCTAGATTCTTGTGTATCCGCCGTTTCCTAGGGTAGGTGTGCGTGTTTCCTATGGTTGTTTGTGGTCTTCATCTAAGGTTGCTGGTGATTATGTATCGATGTTTGGTATATATATTTTATGTAGTACCAAACAAAAAACATGTAAACGCGCCCAATTGATTCAAATATGTCACGCGTGCATGAAGCTCTCTCGCGAGGTGGAAATATGTTCGACCTGTGCTAGACCCTCGAGCGAGGCGGATATTGGCTCTAGGTGTGCTACACGCTCTAGCGAGGAAACAAAAAACATGTAAACGCACCCAATTGATTCAAATATGTCACGCGTGCACGAAGCTCTCTCGCGAGGTGGAAATATGTTCGACGTGTGCTAGACCCTCGAGCGAGGCGGATATTGGCTCTAGGTGTGCTACACGCTCTAGCGAGGGGGAAATCTTCTCGAGGGCAGGCCGGACTTGATTGGCGCGCATTTTTAGGCGGAGCCGTGCGCGTGATTGGACGTTTGTGGCGGTGTGCGGCGGTTCGCGTTTTTGCCGCGCCGTCATAATCGCACCCGCGCGTTGTTTTCGGAGTGGTGGGGACCGGGCGGCCTCTCCGCCCCGGCCCCGTCCGTTTGTCCCCCAGAGGATCAACATCAACCGCGACCTCCAAATCTCGGTGGTGTTGCTGAATTTGCAGCTGCAAGAGCATCAATGGGAGATGTTACTAAAGCAAGATATAATCACTAGCGAACACTTGTTGCTACTGACAGAACTCGATCCAGTGGAAGTTCCCGTGTTCCATCAGTGGGCATAGCTAGAGTGTCTTAACAGAGTAGTTGTCAGTTAATCTGTTCCACTGCAAAAGTCATTTCCTAACCACACCTACTATTTATTCTTGAACCCATCATACATCGGCTCCAAAACAATCCCCACTGCCGATACAGATCGAAGAGGTTCTAATCCTATAATAGCATAACACAGGAGGTCAGCATTTGCCTAAATGACAACCGTCCAGCACACAAGGTTGGCGATCCAGCACTTCCAGTGGCGGCTCAACGCCTGGCTTGCACCCCCGACAGCCGCTCCGTGGCGGCGCGGTGCTTCCTCCCCCTGTAGTGGTCCTCCATGACTTGCTTGTTGCTCATCATGACATTGCACACTTCGCATAGGGTCGGTGTGAAGCTCGCCTTATCCTGGGCCTGGTGGGATTCTCCAGCAGCGCCATGAGATGGAAACTGCAGCAAATCACACATGAGATGACTCGATGAGTCGACAACAAGGAGCACCAGGGCGCTACCTCCATTGGGCCGCTGTATTGGGACCTCGCCGGAGACTTTTCACCATCGCCGGCGGCGACGCCGCGTGGGAGGTAATAGCCTGCCAGGCCCCAGCTGCCTCCTGCTGTCCTGCACCGGCTGCAGCGCGGAACAAAACTAGGTTGGTTATCATACTCAACACCAAGCCATTCAGAATGGTACAAATTAATATTCTCACCAGTAGTAGGCCGCTGTTGCTGGCCATCAACGTGAACTAGGTGATGAGTGCGAGCACGAAGCAGATCCCAACGGGCCGTTGCTAGCTGCTCCTGCGCCTCCATCAGGTCGCAATGGGTCCTGACGAGCTCCTCTTCCTTCTCGACCCTGGCAGCCATGGTCAGCAAGTGGCGCGTGAGATGTGGAACTATAACCCGAACCAGCTGCGGGAATGAAGCACGGAATGGCGGCAATGGTGATCTTACAGCTTGCGACGGAGCCAGTCGTTGGAGGCACGGAGGACTGCGGCGTTCGTCTTGGCGGCTGCAGCAGCAATCGCGCCATCCGAAAACAGTTAGTTGCTGATGAGCTTGTGAAGAGATGGAAGGAAGAAAGAAAAAGCAGGAGAAAGAGGGAGATCGAGGGGCTTGGATTTTGCCTTCGCAGAGCTCATTGATGTTGTCGTCCAGCGCGCGACCGGTCTCGTCGTCCAGCCCCCACCGGCCCTGCATGTGGAAAGAAAACTCTTGAATCCTAATTTTTTCTATTTCTAGTTAATCCTATATCGAGCATTTTCGATTGGAAAACTGAATCCAATCTTGAAGACTAGCATAGACATTAGTAGGAAAAAAAATCTGTGCAAAAGATGCACTTGAACAGTATTACTGGAATTAGAAGACACATCGTCGTTGCAGAATAAGAAAATAAAAAAAATCTGTGCCAAAGATTTAGGTCTTTTAATGGTGCCAAACTCCAACAGGCCGGATCCGAGACCTCTCACTCCGCCGCGGGTCTCGGCCGCCCTCGGATGAGGAGGGCTCGCCGGCGGCAGCGTCCTACATACATGGCTACATGCGTGATGTGCAGACTCCAGAGCCCAGCGGCTTCGCCTGGACCTGACACCGTACCACCAGCATGCAAAAATAATGGCAACACGCCACGGGGAGACAACCGAAGAGTGTGCTTTATTACCTTGAGGGCGGCGTGCCGGCGCCGGCGAGCTCAGCGCTGCGCTTGTCCATTGGCGATCGAGGAGGAAGCTTCTGGGACACTTGAGGCGGCGGAGCACTGGAAAAAAGGAGACGAGTACTTAGTAGTAGAGAGTTTCGAGTGAGGACTCCTTCAAGTGACGGGACGGGGAGGGAGGGGGGAGTAGTACTTGTAGAGAGCAGACCACGGCAGAAGATGGAGGGGCAAGAGCTCATGGATCCACGAGTCGCGACGTAACGGTGCATAGCCGGTCAAAAAGGCTTCACGTGGGCTGGAGAAGGAGGCCGTGCCGGCTGCGCCTACTACACGGCAGTGGGTGCTTGTAGATCCGGCTTCACACGACAGGCGAGTCTAGTCGCCGCTTCATCAAAGAAAACAGAGAAAATTCTCATTATGACTTTACTAGTAGAATTTTAGTTTTTTTATGTGTCAACGAATTCATTTTTTCGTTCTTTTGACGACACTACTGTTAGATGGGGTGAAAAATTTCATGCGTAAAAAGATCAAAATATCCCTATCCTATGCCCATTAACACTGGAACGGATAAGCTCGCTGATGAATGAAGCGCCGGAGTACTTTTTACGGATTCGTCTCCGGGTTAAATGGGGTGAAAAAAATTTCACCCTTTTTAGGCGGAGCTGTGCGCGTGATTGGCCGTTTCCGGCGGTGTGCGGCGGTTCGCGTTTTTACCGCGCCGTCATAATCGCAACCGCACATTGGTTTCGGAGTGGTGGGGACCGGCCCCATCGGTTCGTCCCCGTCGGTTCGTTCCCCACCCCACCCCCCCACCCCCCTCCTTATTTTATTTTATACGCCTACCGGTCTGCTCCTCGCTCTGGTTGCTTTTGTCTTCTTGTTCCTACCGCTTCCTTTGAGCTCTGAGGGCCCCCGTTCGCCCTTTTCATCTCCGTTCCCACCTTTTATCTCCTCATGACAAAGGTTAAGTACCTAGAAGCTTTGCCGTGGAGCCGGTCCAACATGGATGAGCATACCCTCCAGGGGCTCATCACCGGCGGCCAGCTGACGGCCAACACCGACCGGAGCAGGTCGGCTTGGATCATCCCGCCGTCACAGCATCAGGAGCCGCATCCGCCCGAGGGGTACGTGGTCAGCTTCGCCCGTCTGCACGAGCGTGGGTTCAACGCCCCGGCCAGCCGTTTCATGCGGGGGCTGTGCTACCACTACGACGTGGAGCTGCACAACTTCGACCCCAACGCTATTTCACAGGCGGCGACCTTCGTCGCAATCTGCGAAGGGTTCCTAGGTGTCCCCGCCTAGTGGAACTTGTGGATTCACCTATAACGGGGTGAACTCTTCACCATGCCCGCCGGGGCAATGGGCACGCGCCAGCTCGTTCGCGCTGGCGGACTTACGTTCGCCTTGCGGGAGAGGGGTACGACCTGTACCCGCCCTGCAAAATGACGACCAACAACTCCGACTGGCACAAGGGGTGGTTCTATCTTCGCAACGATGGCGCCGGGCTCCCGGCTTACACCGGCAAGGTGTTGACTGATCGTGTGGAGCGCTGGGCGTTTGGGTTGTCGCCGCCCGTGCGGCGGAAGAAGCTCGCCCCCTACCTGGACGCCCTGCGGACCTTGACGGAGTCGGGACTGAACGCGGCGGCCGTCATCGCGTAGTTCCACCGGCGGTAAGTGATACCCCTCATGGAGAGGGCCCTGCCCATCTTCAGGATGGTGGAGGGCGCGGATGACGATGCGCTGGAGCGCTCGCGGCTGGTGGCGGAACCGTTCCCCCCAGCGTCCGCGGCAGACAGGGCGAGGCGCGCAGTGGACACCACAAACGTGTTGTGCGTCCCCGACGAGGTGCTGTGGTCGACCAAGATGCGTCCGGAGGATGGGTACATTCAATTGGTAAGGAACACCCTTAATCTTGTTTCCTATCTAGTTAACTTTGGTTTTTAACGATAATTATTTATGGTAGCCGCCACTTTTGACGACCGCCTACTCCACGGACCCCCCTACGCCCAACTCCCGCGCGGCGAATCGCGCGCGGCAGCAGGAGGACAAGGTGAGGGCGGACGCACGGAAGGCAACGAAGCAGAGGCGTCAGAAGCGCCTTGACGAGCATAATTTGTTGTGTGAGCAGCGTGAGAAGGATGGTCTCCCTCTCCCGCCGACCCCAGAGAACACAAGTAGCAGCAGCAGCACGGGGTCCTCGCCCAGTGAGAGCGAGGAAGAAGAAGAAGTCGTTGTTCAGTCCGCGACTTCGTCGGCCAAGGGCAAAGAGGTCGCTGTTCAGTCCGCGACCTCGTCGGCGCAGGCTTCTGTCGAGCCTGACTCCGTGGCGGGCGCGGCATCTGTTTGCGGAGACGACCCTTCGAGAGGCGCCCCCGTCACGGGGGGCGTGCCGTCCCCCCCGAACACCTCGAAGAAGCGCAAGCGTCCGGTGGCGACCCAACGGTAAGGCTCGCGTTGGCTCTGTGTTCGCATGGTTTTGTTTGATGCGGACTTTGATGGTTGCCTTTCCTTTCTGTCAGCCGCACCAGCGGCCCGATCTCACCTGCGCTGGCACCGGCCAAGGTCCTGAGGGATGGGGCGCGCGACCAAGGTCCCGGCTCCGTGTTGGTGCTGCGGTCGGCTGCGGCGACGACGCCGTCTCCTCGAGCGACGATGGCGCAAGACGTCTCGCAGCAGGAGCAGAATCTTGCGAACGGGTCAACGTCAAGGGATCATTCCAGTGGCGAGGCCGTTCGAACTGGCGATGTGATGGATGTCCGCCCAGTCGCCTGCCTAGTCCAGCGGGCGCACCCGGACCGTACTCAAGACGTGTGGGTGGAGGCGGCGCGCAGATTTGCGCCTGTGGCGGCGCAGGTGTGGCCTGGAGTCTCACAGAGAGCGGGTTCGTCCTCCTCGCGCCAGCCTACCGCCGGTGGTACCTCAGGCGACTGGTACGCGAAGCTCAATCGGGCCGGTGTTCCGCCGTCGGCGGTGCGAGCCGCCATGGCCGAGCATAAGAACTGGGAGGATGTTTTCAGGTCGGGCTGTCCCTGCAGAGCTCGCTCCGCGAGGCCCTCGCGCTCTACTCGAACGACGTGTTGCGTATCTTCCAGGTACGCGTTTCTGCGCCACAGTGTTTTTTTTCATTTATTATGTTTTCGCACGTGCTTCACCTTTTCCTTTCCATTCACCCGGTAGCGACTGTGGGAGGAGGACAGGGAGAAAGTCGCGTACATCGAGGACCTGGAGGCGCAGCTGGCAGACGTGAATCATGAGAACTCGTTTTTACGGCCGGCGATCGACCGGCTTCGCGAGGATTTGGACGAGTTGCACACGATCTTTCGAGATCGTGAGCGTGAACTGCTTCGCGCGCAGGAGGACCGCGACACCAATCGAGCCATGGCAGAGCAGAAGGCCAAGGAGGCCGAGCGTCTCGTCGTCGCTCTGCAGCACAAGGAGGATGAGCTTCGGCGTGAGCGCGCAGGTCTCTTAGAGGCCAAGGCCCATATCGTGCTGAAGGACACAACTGTCTCCGAGGCACAGTCTCAGGCGGAACTGCAGCGCAAGGCGCTCGAGGAGAAGGGCAACGCGCTGAAGGTTGCTGAGGCTCAGCTCCAGGAGGAGCGCACCGTGCGTGAAGAGGCGCAGTCCCAGCTCGCGCTGAAGAACGCCGCCCTCGTTGAGGCGCAAGCCCAGCTCGATCGAGAGCGCAAGGCTCTCGAAGAGGTGCAGGCCCAGGTATCCGAGGCCGTCCAGAAGTCCCATGAGATTGAGCAGTTGAGCACTACCCTCAAGGATGCGCAGGGTCAGCTCGAGCTCGGGCGCGTGGAGCTCGAAGGTGTGAGGTCCACGCTTCAGCAGCGGGACGCCTCCATCCTTAAGCTGCAGCAGGACGCAGACGCGGTGTGAGCCGAGCTCGAACAGGAGAAGAAGCGGACCGAGGGTAAGTTGCAACCCCCAGCTACGTTGTTTTTTCCTCAAACTTTGGAAGCTTGAGATTTGTTTTTTGTGACGTAGAGCTGCAGAGGTGCGCGACGAACACTCCTGCAGAAATTCAGGCCCTCCAGGTCGCCTACGACAAGGCCCAGGGTGAGCTGGAGGCTCTCCATACGGCCGCGATCGAGGTGTGCCAGGAGATTGAGGGTGCCGAGGGCCAAACCTCGGGTAGCTCAATAGCGAGTCGCCTGAGGTCCCTGGGCGGCCGTGTTGTCGAACGTCTGCGGGGTGCCCTTCATCTGGGTGTCCAGAAGACCCTTGGTTTAACCTCAACGTACTACATCCTCGACTTCAACAAGCTGCGGCAAGGCTATCTTCTCCCCGAGGGGGTCTAGGGCGACGACGCTGAGCTTGAGGCCATTAGGGAGGCGGACGCCTATGTCGCGGGGCCCGCCGCGGACCTTTCTGATCTTTTCGAGGGGGACTTGTTCCCCGACGCTGTGTAGGGCTAAGCTGCCGCTGTTCGTAGCATCCGTACTCTCTGAGACTTGTTTGTATCTATCTGTTCAAGTGGCTACTTTTGTACAAACAATTTATTGTGTGATGTACAAGTTTTAATTGCCAGCTTATGTTCTTCTGTTTTCTTCACGCTTTAGAAGATTTTCGACCGGGAAGTTCTCGGTCACGAACCGACCTTGTTTAGTCCAGGGACAGGGATGCCATATCCTCTCATCAATCAACGACGGCATTGATACCGTGATACCACGTACTCCCTAAATAATGCAATCCTAGCTTTTGAAAAAAAACCCAGCAAAGAATGCAATCCTAGAAAATAGATTTAATTACCTCCCTAAATAAGTGGTCAGATCTAATTTGCATGGCAAAACTTACTGCAGTTCGCAAATAAATGAGGGTATTAGAGTATTTTCATTCCTCCACTAATCTATCTTAAAAAAACTAAAATTGCACTCTTCTATGGGACGGAGGCAGTATCTCTCACGTTCTTGAGGCTCTCACTCTTGTGCTTTCATAAGTGATTGGTGTAGGTGACAGTTTTTGTTAGGTTTTTTTTGGTATGCACCCTAGGTCGGCGGTGATTATGTAACTGTCGGTGTTAGAATTGCTAGGCACACATGTGCACATGGCTTGTGGACTGCAGGCACGTCCATGGGAGCGGTCGCATCTGTTTGCTACGTAGGGCTCGGTCGCGCACGCCCTTGTGTGGTTTCCCTCGAGGCATCCATCCTCGAACCCCTGTTTGGTAATTCTTCAGGGATCAGCTTCTCTTGGAAGGAGCCGCCCCCATCCTTTCGTTTCCGCATTGACCGCCCACGCGTGGTCGTGGCCGACGCGAAGTAATGGGCGGTTTTTTCCAGGCGGAGCTGAGGCGACGTGCGACGGTTCGCATTTTTACCGCGCCGTCATGATGCCGTCGGCGTGTGCGAGCGGTGGTTTCGGTGTAGTGGGTCCCGGGAGACGTCCATCCCATTAACTGCGGCCGCTTACCTCAGCCCGACCGTTTGATCCCCCCTGCCCGTTATATTCTAAAGAAGCTTAGGAGTGGAGCGCAGGATCTTACCATAGGAATTGCCTTCTTCCTCCTCTCGCCCTTTGAGCTTGCGCCCACCCCTTTCTCTGTCTCCGCGCTTATCTCCATCTCCACCATGGTTGAGTACCTAGAGGTTGGGCCGTGGAGCCGGTCGAACATGGACACGCACACCCTACAGGGGCTCGTCGACGGCGGGCAGCTGACGGCCAACACCGACTCGAGCAGGCCGGCATGGATCATCCCTCCGGCGCGGCACCACGAGACGCAGCCCCCGGAGGGGTACGTGGTGAGCTTCCCTCGCCTGCACGAGCGGGGATTCAACGGCCCTGCCAGCAGGTTCATGCGGGGGGTTGTGCTACTACTACGGCGTGGAGTTGCACAACTTCGCCCCCAACGCCATCTCGCAGGCGGCAACCTTCGTAGGCGTGTGCGAAGGATTCCTGGGCGTCCCTGTTTCGTGGGACTTGTGGCTCCACCTTTTCCTGGCCGAGCTTTTCACAATGCGCACCGAATCGAAGGGCAAGCGCCGACCCGTTCGCGCCGGCGGGCTCACGTTCGCGCTCCGGGACAAGGTGAACGGCGTGTACCCGCCCTGCAACATGATGACGAACAACCAGGACTGGGACAAGGGGTGGTTTTACCTCCGCAACGACGGCGCAGGGCTCCCGCCCTACACGGGCAAGGTGCTGGCCGGCCGCCCATTCAACTGGGGGCTCCGGGTGTCGGACGATGTACGGCGCACGAAGCTCGAGCCCTACCTGAAGGCCCTGCAGACCTTGACGCAGCATGGGTTGACCGCGGCGGCTGTCATGGCGCAATGCCACCGACGGCGGGTGATCCCCCTCATGGAGAGGGCTCTCCCGATCTACGAGATGGCAGAGGGCGCGGATTCGGACGCGCTGGCGGGCTCACGGCTGGTGGCCGAGCCCTTGGCCCCGTTGTATGCAGTCCAGAGGGCAAAACGCACAGTCAACACCCAAAAGATGGTGTGCGATCCCGATGACGTCTTGTGGTCGCCCAGGATGTGCCCCGACGACGGGTACATCGAGTTTGTAAGGACTTTTTGCCTTTCTTGTTGATTTCTATTGATTTTGATCTTGGCGGCTGACACTCTTGAATTATGGTGATGGTAGCCGGCAATGGAGACGAGCTTTTATGGCTTGGACCCCCCTACGCCCAGGTCCAACGCGGCCAACCGCGAGCGGCAGCAGGAGGAGAAGGCGAGGACGGACGCCAGTAAGGCGAAGAAGCAGAGGGTGCAGCGGGAGAAAGATGGCCTTTCTCTCCCGCGGACCCCGGATAACACGAGTAGCGACAGTGACTGCGACGGGGGATATGGAGAGTTGGTTTTAGCTAGTATGTTGGATTTCATGAACTTTTTGCTAGCTATTTCATTTTACATACTAGCCAAATCAAGGTTTTAGCTAGTGATTTTTAGAGAGATGCAGTCAAGCAATGTTTTTTTCTCATGAACTACTAAATACATAAGTGCGATATAACAAAATCCACTGTCTATAACAAATTAGTAAACCAAGGCAGTTGAATACCTTTCTTAATTTTCGAGACAGGTGTCGCCGGGAAATCCTTTCCTAAAATACCAGACAATACTTCCATAAGCTTGGCACCTTCTTCCTCGAGCGTGCATCGCATTCGTGATAATGTGCGCGCATTGTGTTCCTTCATTGCCACTAACAACATCTTCTGAATTGACTCCTGCGATATATGTTATGTCGGAGCGAAACATATAACGTCCAAGAGTCGTTTTTAAGATAAAAGGGACTAAAACACAATATTCATAATTCAAGTACCATACGTACCCGGTCTTCAGATAATGCTGAAAATGATAATGTTCGTGCTCCATCATTCATCGACGTGGGGGTACGAGGTTGAGTGTCCTGATGATCCTTGTCAGGTGTTGCTTCGAGAAAAAAAAGTTGCAGTGCTTGCATTTATCACGTATCGTAGGTCGCAATCTCTTATGCTCTTCATCCGTGGAGTATCGAGATTTGCTGCTAGCCGTGGGTCTTTCCATTCCATGAAGATAACCTATCACCGAGTTAAATAATGCTTAATGCTTATTAGAAACTAACAGCTACAACACAAAAAATAGTCTGAAAGCTGTGCCTGAAGAAATAGTACCTATAGAAGCAAGGTGCATCCCCGCAACTGATCTAATAACTGCTTTGTGCGAACCTTCTGTTGCACAATCACGGCAGCAGCGGCGGTTTGTTCAAGCACATATCGCGCCCTGTTTATGTTCCTGATTTCGTCTGTTCTAACCAATGCACCCCAAAATTCTTGATACACATATGAGTGCGATGAGTGGGGCTGAGGACCGGAGCGTCTGAGGACCGGTGGATGGTCACTCCTTGGTGTGATGAGTGATTGACAACGTGGTGTGGACTGACTCTTGGCCGAGTATTACAGGTGTAGGTTGCAACTTGATTTGCGTTGGTACAGGTGAAGAGTGGGCGCGAAAGGTCTTAGCCTGTGTGGCCTCTGAGGAGTGGAGAGACAAGTAGGCTCGGCTCGATGGACCCGGTGGCCGGACGGGATCAAGTGCGGGCCGCATGGTGGCAAGAAAAGCAAGACGAAGTCGGGTACGATTTCTTGGTTGAGCCTCAAAACCAAGGTGGAGCCGGTGCAGGGTAGCGGCTCACAATCGGAGTCTGCACACGGGGTTTGGTTGGTTTACTCCACAAAACCAACACCGAGCCGAGACGACGTGGCGGCCAAGTCATGAGTGGGATTGGCGTGGAGGCTGCACCGAGTCCGCGGGGTTTGCGGCAGTTCACCACAAAACCGTCGGGGTTACTTGGTTGAGCCACAAAACCAAAACCGGAGGCTCGGCGGGCGGAGACGGGATCCGGGCGCGTCGAGAAGCTTCGAAGCGGGCGACACGCGGCATGATCGAGGTGCTTGCGTTGGGAGGACGCGAAGGCCCGATGGATGCGCGGCCGTCCGATGGAGAACTTCATGTGTTGACCAAAATGCCCCTGTGAGGGATTGAGTTGTAACTACTAGTGTAGGGGTACTTCGGTCTTTTCCGGAGGGCCTATATATAGGAGGAGGGGGCTGAATTTTCAGCCAACTCTTTGGCTTGTAGGTGGTGGTGCTCTTTCATTTTGGAGTGCTTTGGGAGAGAGGGAGAGAGGAGAGAGTGGCTCTTTGATTGGAGCTTTTTGCCATCTTAGATTTGGATTCTAGGAGTGGCTTGTAATCGATTGAACAAGATATTCATAGTGAATTCTTCCTCTAAATCTTGTGCCAATCTTTCTATTCCCGAGTTGCTTTTGTTGCATTTTCGGAGCTCTTTTTGTGCTATTTTCGTGCTTGGCTTGATTCGTCGTTTCTAGGTCGTTTGGCTCCGGATTTCTTTGAGGGGATCATGGGTGGATGCCTTGCGCACCTTTGTGGATGACCTTGACCCCTCAAACGCCGGGAATCGGGCTCGATTTGGTGAGTTTTGGATGAACTCGAGTTTATGCTTTGAGCGCACGAGATTTGTGATTCCGGTTGATTGGATAGGTTTGAGGCTCCAAGATTTTGGGCATAGCTTCTCTTAGAGACGCTTCTCACCCAAAATTTGGGCTCAATCCATCCAGCGGTTTGAGAGATCCGTCGATCGGAAGTTGGAGGTGTTTTCGCGGGGTTCGCGGCTCTGCTTCTGCGTGCAGGGCGGACGGTCCGCGAGTGAGGGGCGGACGGTCCGCGAGTGCGGGGCGGACGGTCCGCGAGTGCGGGGCGGACGGTCCACGAGGGCAGTGTTCGTCGCGTGTTCATCGAGTTCTTCACGAGTTCTTGCGTGCCCGTGTTTCGATCTGTTGGGTTAGGAGTTTTTGGTGGAAAGAGGTTTGCGGACGGTCCGTACTTGAGCACCAGACGGTCCGTGTCACGGCGGACAGCCCGCGGGTCCCTTGCGGACAGTCCGATTTGTCGAGGTGCGTCTCTGGTGGCTCGGTTGCCTTTTGCGGACAGTCCGACCCGTCCGTGCGGACAGTCCGAGCAGGCCTCGCGGACGGTCTGCCCGTACCATCCGGACTGTCCGCCTGGTCTGTCGCAGACTCGCTTCCTTTCATTCGATTCTTGTTTCGAGGATTGTCTCTAGGACTTGTAGGCTTGTGTGTGCCTAGTTTAGAGTCGTGTTTGTGTGTTTGAGTGATTCGAGTGGCATTCGCGGTATAGGCCGAGTTCTCTCTTTGGAGAAGAATTTTTATCGACTCCCATTCACTCCCCCCCTCTCTGGTCGCCTATTCGGTCCTTCAATTGGTATCAGAGCCGGTTGCGGATTCGTGTGACTCTAACAAGTCTAGAATCCATAGGGCGACAAGAGAAATTGGCGCTTTTGCTTGTGGTGTTGGCTTGCGCTTTTTGAGCCCGGCGATTTGGTGTTGTGCCTTTGGAAAACCATAACTTGACATACCTTCCATAAAACAGGCATAACTTTTCGCTCGGTACTTCGATTTGGCTCAAATTTTTACAGCGGTTTCATGATTCCATTTGGGACATACCCCAAACTGACACCGTCGGTTTGGCGTTGTCAAAAAATTCGGGAAGATAAATAAAAAATTCATTTAAGCTCTTTTCAACTTTTTCATGAATCTTCCGGAATTTATCTAGACCGCATTGCACCTCCGTTTGAGCTAAAATTTTGTGTGCCTCTATCTTTTGTGCTCCTTGTTCATTGGTAAATTCCTTAGAAAAAGATAGAGTTGCTTGCTTTTCCTTTTGGTTGTCTCTATTGGTGAATAGAGGCAAACCGGGTGCTTTCCTTACTTCTTCACTTGTCCCTTGAGCCTCCTTTCAACTAATTCTAACCGGCGCTTTGAGTCATGGCACCAAGCTCGTCTTCTTGTGTCTCTTTGTTCTCAGACTTTGAAGAGATGGTGTGTGCTTCGGGAGATGACCACAAGTGGGGGTGGAAGTGTAAGGAGTTGGAGAAAGACACGGAGGCAATGGTGTTGTTGCGTCTCTTGGTGGCTCAAGATGATGATCTCCAAGACAAGCTCATAAAGAGAAGTAGAGTCAAACTCTCTCAAGGTATCATTGGTTTGTTCACTCGTCTTTGTGCTTATGGCGAGATGATTGTTGAGCTTAAGAACTCCCCTTTGCCATGCAAATCTTGTGATGCTTTGCTTGCTGAAAATAAACTTGTTAGGGGAGAAAATCTTGAGTATGCTAATGATGTTGGTACCTTTCTTAGAGAGAATGAAGATTTAAACTTGTCTCTTGCTAACTTGCAATCTGAAATTGACTTGTTGAAATCTAATGCTTCTATGCCTTGCAACTCTTGTGTTGCTTTGAATGATGAACTTGATATGGCTAGGAGTAAGATTGCTTTGCTAGAGTCAAGTGCTTCCCTGCCATGTAACTCTTGTGAGTCTTTGCTTGCTGATTTTAATCAATTAAAATTGACTCACACCACATGTGTAGATGAACTTGAGCATGCTAGGGCTGAAATTTGTGATATGAAATCCATGCCTTGTAGCAAGTGCTCTTTGTTGCTTGTTGAGGATGCTTGCCATACTCCTTGTGATAAGGTTGATGCTTTGTTAGATGTAAATGATGTTGCTTGTTCATGTGATTGATTTGGAAAGGGAAGTTTTGGCTTTGAAAAAGATGCGCGAGGATATGAGCGCCAAGTTGGTTGAGCATGATGAGATGAGTGCCAACCTTGAGAAAGAAAATGAACTCTTGCGTACCACATATGCTAATTGCATTGAAGAAGAAATCAATAATTTGAGAAATATGACATGTGGTACTTGTGAGCGCCTCAAGTCTCAAATTTGGTTAGTGATTGAATTAGACTAATGACTTATTTTTAGTTATGTTAGATGAATTGTGTATGAATTTTTGAAATTAATTGATGAGGAATCTCAAACCCAATCCAGTAACAAAAGTTGCAGGTTTCGCGCCGGGATACATACGGCGTTTGGCCAGTGTTATTTGTGCCTTGCTACGTATGACCGACAATTCACGACCACGACGAGGTTCGAAGAGGCTAATGGATTTTGCATAACAAGATGAAACTACAAGCAAGTGGAGTAGTTCTGCACGTACGTGCACGTGCATTTTACTTATTGTGGTTTTTTAAACACGTGCGGTACATTTTACTAGTAGTTTATTAATTACTAGCTATTTCTTTCAGTTTCCGTTAGGCCGGTCTCAGTGAAAAGGGTCCTGACTCATGAGAGGGTCATAAGTATTAAATTTCTTACCAAATCAGCAAATTTATGAGGAGAGATGATAGAAAATGTCATAGAATGAGAGAGGAGGGTCATCACCATGACCCTACACTGGCACCGATGACCCCCTCTAATGAGACTGGCCTTATCAATCCTCCCGGAAAATCTCCAACTCACCTTTCCTATCCCTCTCACTCAGCGGGATTATTTTTTGGCGCATGCCACCCTGGCAAGACTAAATCTGCATGTCGCTTAAATAATGGTGATTTAGTTAAGCTCACCACGGCCAGGATTCAATCTCCCGAATCAATCTCCCGAATTTCTAAAACGCGCACCTTCCGGTGTCCCCAGTTCGGAACGGCATCTGAGGTAGGGCTGACCGGCTGAGTCCCCGGGCATCCCGCCGCCTGGCGATTTCTTTCCTCCCAATTCCCAAATCTGCGACGTGTTGTTGAGACCCAGATCTAATAAATATGCGCAGGGAAGGAGACCCGGCGCCGGCGGAGTCGTGAAGAAACATAGGGTAGCCCGCGAACTCGAGTCGATCTGAGCTGCCGCGTGATCGAATTCTCGAATCGATCTGAGCCGCCGCCGCGTGATGGGTATGCTGAATTTGAGTCGGCTCATGTCCAAACGACGGCAGCGACAGCGGCGGCGTCGACCATCTCAAACCCCTCGTAAGCCGCCTCTTAGCATCCCGTCCTCTCTGTAATTTTTTGAAGGAATCTTCTCTGTAATTTTCTGTGTTACAGCTCATGATGTTACTTTCATGGCTCCGACGCTTTTTACTTTTTTTCATATAAAATTTACACTCTGAAGTCTGAAAGGGCGTGGGCGTGCTGATCAATATATTGATTTGGGCATGGTAGCCAGTTTTTATTTGACCTAGCCTTTGCTCTGGTGGATATAAATGTTACTACTTCTGCAATGACTGTTTCAAACCCAGATTCTTTCTTATTCCGATACAGTGGGTTTGTGCTACTAATAGACTTCAGATGTTCGCAATCTTTTTTGCAAATATATGTATGTCTATTTTAACTCTTTTCTTCCAGCTAATTAATAAAGTTCATTTTGTAATATGATATCGTTCTTGAGCGCTTTGATAAGCGAAATAATTTGGATTTCTCTATGGAGTACTATCTTGAGTTTGTTGTTTTTCCTCTTTTGATGCTTTTATTATTATTGTTGTTGTTGTTGTTATTATTATTATTTAATTTTGTGACAAAACATGATGTTGTTTTGCAGATGGATGGATTGGATCATGTGCTAAAAGAATAGGATCAACCTTTCAACAAGATGAGAATTCTGTTGATAATCAAATAAAGGGATATTCAGGATCAAACCTTCCAGAGGTATCGCATAGAATTTTCATGATATATCCACTGTTGCAAGTAGAATATCACTATGACTGCTTGAATTCCAAAAATTGGTGCCACTAGAGGCGCGGAGCCAGTATATGCTCAAAGAGGAGGGTGCTGACACTCTTTAACTCAAGCTAACCTAATGTTTTATGTGCAAAGAATGAAGATTAAAAGACTAATACTACGTGGATCTGCATGGCCTGCAGGGGTGCTGTCCCCTGCAGATCTGCCCCTGATGGACCTATTCTAGCTGAACAAAGCAACAACCAATCTTTTAGTGTGGAAATCTCCTACAGCTCTACTGGTTTTGCAGCACTCTCCTTTCTGCATTATGCAACTGTTGCAACTTTCATGTAGCAACAACAAAAGAACCTAGAGTTATCCCCCGCTTCTGTTTCATTTATTGTTATTATTGTAGTTATTTGCATTATCGCATTGTTTTTGCCGAAAACTAATATGACTTTTAAGTTGCAACTTGCCTCTAGTCTTCTTGTCATACATGATAACTTGTGTCCCAAAACTAACATTTTCACTTGCAATATGTTACTGCCATTCCATAAACAATTTGCCTATGAATGTTACCTCAATGCCATGTAGATTGATAAATATATATTCAGTTCTTGATACTGTTGTGAGCCGGAGTGTCTAATTCAGTTGATAATGATTACGGATGTTGTATTTTACTCCCTCCGTCCCAAAAACAAGCCTTCCTAGAAATTCTAGGACAGATTAACAAGAAGGTGAAATGACCTTGTTTGACAGCCGTACGCACATGTACATACCATATAGAGTAAAAAGACATAATTTTTTTGAACAAATTTTGAATCCTAGAATGACATGTTTTTTGGGACGGAGGGAGTACAACTCCTAACTTTCGAAGATTAAGGTTCAGATTGTTTATCATGCTTAATATTGGCCTATCCCACCTCACTTATCAAACCTAGAGATATGGGATTGTGATATTTTTCCAGCATTTGCAGGCTGATGGGTTACAGTAATCTCCATCTCAATCTTTATCTCCAATTGTTCCAGAATACTAGGCACCACATGATAGCAGTTAGGCTGCATGATGGTCTGGTTTTACTGAACAATCACGACCAGGTGGGGCGAATGGTTGGGTACAGTTTAGTTTTGGAACCCCCTGCTCCAGGTTATAAGCAGCCATGCTCTCTTAAAACGATGAAATTTCAAATGATTTTGGCCTCCAGTGCATAGTAGTATTTCTACGCAGCTCTCATATTATTCAAGAATTAGTTAGCTGCTGAAGATACTATTTTATAAATTTTTACCTATTTAGACGTGGTGTTTGTTACTAATTATCTTGGTTTACATTGCGGATTACACAAATGTTGAGTTTTCACTCTCATGTTCATGTAGGACATCTGGTGTTATATTCATTCCCTAATGCCAATGCAAGATGCTGCCCAAGTTGCTTGTGTGTCTCGGGCATTTGTTCGTTCCTGGAGATGCCATCCCAACCTCCATTTCAGTGAGGAAACATTGGGCTTAAAAAAGGATGCTTGCAAAAAGGTTAGAAAAGCAGATTTTAACAGCAGAATTGACAGCATTCTGAAAAAACACTCAGGCACTGGTGTGAAGGCATTCAAATTTGAGGCTCCTATAGTTTATAAAGAGGATCATTACGATCTTGATCATCTGGACAACTGGATTCAGCTTGCTGTTAAACCAGGAATCGAGGAACTGAGCCTTCGTCTGACAACGGATGGAAACTACAACTTCCCATGCTCAGTTTTATCTGGTGCAACTGCAGGCTCACTACGGTATCTCTCTCTTGGAGGCTGTCAATTTCATCCCACAGTCAGACTTGTAAGCTTGACAACACTACAGCTGACTTTGGTGCACATTACAACCAGTGAGCTAGGGTCTCTTCTTTCCAGTTCTGTTTCTTTGGAGCGGTTGTATCTCAGGTATTGCAACAACATAGTTCGTGTGAAGATACCGTGCCTGCAGCGGCTCAACCACCTTGAGGTGGTATGTTGTTCCAAACTTCGAGCAATAGAAAGCAAGGCTCCAAATATCTCCAGTGTTTTCTTTGCAGGTGGCCGACAAGTAGAGCCTTCACTTGAAAACACATGTCGAATTACGAGATTAAAGAGATACTGTAGCAATTTAGACTTTTGTACTGAACTTCCATCCCTCATGCCAAATCTTCAAGCTCTTACCATACATTCTGGCTGTCAGGTAAGTACAGACTATCATTACAGTTATGCACATAATGGTATTGTTGCAGTCATTTACATACAATATTTGAAATCTTTTTGCAGATGGTGAATGCACCCGTGGTGCCTAGCAAGTTCCTCCACCTTAAGTTTTTGAGTATTTCTGTTGGTGGAGGTATCTTTGATTATATGTCTCTAATTTCTTTTCTTGACGCTTCACCTTCACTGGAGACTTTCATCTTGGGGGTCAGTCAATGGTCTTCCTACCCTGCAAAGATATTTCTCAGTTTGGTCATCATTGGTGTGTTTTGAGATTGTTGATTAATTTTTTTTCATACTTAGGTAATCCAGGAACTCAAGGAGTGTGTCTCAGTTTTTGAAGATCCTTCAGATCTCCGGGTGATTCCAGGGCACCACCATTCCAAACTCAAGCATTTGAAAATCATCAAATTCTCTGCTACCAAGAGTGTAGTTGAGTTAGCATGTCAA
Source organism: Cenchrus fungigraminus (assembly GCA_036936925.1). NCBI lineage: Eukaryota > Viridiplantae > Streptophyta > Magnoliopsida > Poales > Poaceae > Cenchrus > Cenchrus fungigraminus. The sequence goes on along the minus strand of CM072772.1, from coordinate 14,054,597 downwards.
GTTCTCAAATCTGCAGCATTTCTCGAGTCCCTTACGTTGGACACCACTCATGGTATGCCTAGATGCTCTGTAAGCAAAACTGGCAAATGCTTCATGGTTAAAGATGCCCTCGTTGGAGCTCATAAAGGAGTCATGGCTGCCCATACCTGCATAAAGCCGAAGGTTCCCTCAACAGTGGAGTTCACAGTTTTGGAACCTTGCAGCCGGTGCCATGCTGTTTGACTTTATGTGTATCCAGTGATGGATTCCTTTGTTTATCATAGTTGTGGGTTAACGTCTGCGTTGTTTAGTTGGTGAAAAACTCGGTGTGACATTCGTTGAATGACATTCAAAGTCGGAATGAGGTGTTCGGATGCTAATAAAAAATTAATTTTAGAAATCATGTGGAAATTGTGAGACGTTTTACATCCCATGGCCCGTCCACTTCCACCTCATCTTCATTTTGTGTAAGCTGCACTTCACTGACCAGAGCCCTTAGTGCCACAAATTCTGCCATTTCCTCAGCTGTAGTCATGCGCCACATTGTCCAGTTGTTATATAGATCACCCTCACACTGATTTTTCCTCCCAAGCCAATTTAAACAGACTTGGCGCCTGACCATCAATCCACGATGACTCCCAGAATCTTGCTCTAGAGTTGCTAATCTTTTTCGCAGCATGGTACTTCAGTTCCCACCCACGATCGATCAGGTTCTGTCCACTGAAACAGCCATCTCAAGAGCAGCGCCAAACCAAAAAGTTCAAAATCCAATGCACCCAGCCCCCCTAAACGCTTAGACCTTTTAACTTTTATCCATCGCACCAGACAGTGGTGGCCTCCATTAGCTTCTTGAGCTCCTGTCCACATAAATCCCCTTCTGAGTTTATATATCGATCTTCTTGATGGCCCACTTTTTAGGCTGAAAACAGTTAGGAAATACGTGGGGATTGAGGACAGCAGTGAGTTTACTAGCTTGAGCCTTCCTGCTTTGTTAAGGAACCTCCCTTTCCAGGTAAGTAATTTGTTGGTCATTAGTGGCTGAATTTCAACTCTATGCAGCGCTCTGTAGTGCAACGGAAGGCCAAGATTGTTAAGTTGTTAAGATAAACTAGTAAGGTGCACGTGCGGCACGCACGTGTGTTTTGAAAAGCTATTCAAATTTGTTTTATTATTATTGAACACACATGAGTACTCGATCAAAAAAATATCATTTTAAGATTGTTCTAATAAGTGAAACTTTTTAAAATTTGACCAAGATTATAGAACAGAACGTGCGACAAGTTGTGATTCACAAAGTGTTGTGTCTTCAGTAATCCTCTTGCTTTGCAATTTCAGTATTTCTCCAGTGATGTACCATAAGCAGGCAGCATTGCAAGGGATGGACAGCTAAAGTGTCTATGTCAACTCTCAACTGATATTCAGATATATGAAAATTATGAGCCCAAAAAGAAGTCCCATATGAACAATCAGTGTTGTTGTTTGCACTCAACAATCCAATATGCATACTCAGTAAAGTGAACTACTTGTCATCTTCACAATTTTGCCAGGAAATTGAGCAAATCCTCACCCTTTATATACAAAGCTGAGCATGTAACCATCGCAATGGTAATCTCACATGTTAATTAAATGATATAGTCACCACCATTTGTTAATTGAATGCTTCCAAGGTTTCCTGTTGCTCCCTTATTTTTACATCTATCTCACACTCCATGGATGGATGTCACTCGTCAACAAAATTGAAGTCATTAGCTTCGCAAAGTTGTTCAAAATCAGTACTTTCTGAAAGTTACCGGGTTGATATCGTGTAAGAACATATAAAATGTTTGATAAATAGTTGAACATGCTCCATGACAGCATAATTTTAATTTGTTTTCATACTTTTCCTATCCCTGAAGTTCTTACAACAAATGAAACATTAGACATGTAAAATAATATTTTTAAAACTTCTGTATAGCTTCTTTTAATGTAGAGTGCTTATAGCAAATGTTTGGTGGTATTTATTCTGCTGATTTCCAAATAACTGTGATGTCATATTGTATCTATGTAACCGAGTACCAGGAACGCTAGATTCCAGGATGGCCATTTTGGAGCATCAGGATTTTGTAAAACATGACGTGTGCGGGAATATTCAAATACCATATGTTTCGTGTGATTTACCCTGGAGAATTGACAATTGTATGCGACATTTTGCTGGAAGAGAAATTTTCAAAGTCAGCAATTCCATACGACTGGACAGATGTATATCGAGCAAACAAACAGTTCCCTCGTGGATGTCTAAATTGCAAGAACAGGGCAGAAAGCTTCATTAGGAAATGAGTCGTCTCACTAAGCTCAGATGGCCCTTGTCTAAATTGCTATGCTAGTGTGCTGGGGAGTGCAGGTCTTGTGTGCAGTGCGTGTCGACGATATCCCTTTTTTTTAACAACTATTTACATTGATCAAGCAGTCGTGCTGTGCATTTGTGTGGCTATCGTCGAGGTGTCTGTCACCGGAATGTTAGCATGACCAGGAACGCTGTCGCCCCGATGCTGGAGCAGCATAGGTCGATGATGCCTCCCTACATGGCCTCCCGCTCCTTCCTGGTCGCCCTCCACAAACTCTTCATTCAGCAGCATGGCCGCGTCCTCCGCGTCGCACCCCTGCCTAGCGCTGGCCATGGCCATGGTGACCACGGCCAGCCCATCCCGATTTCCGCCCGCTCATGACTCATGCTGCTGTGTCCACGATGCAGAGGTACTGGGAATTATTTTTTGTTTTAGTGTTTCTTCGTGTCATTTTAATCTTAGACAACAGTTATATTTCTAATGATCAACCTGCTATGTGGAACGACAACCACTAATTTTGATAGGTTCCTTCAGGAATATCATTGTATCAATCATAGTAATTCAGACAAGAGACCTTACAACAACACAGTTCAATAGTTCATTACAGTAAAGTAGCCTTGCACTAAACTCGTATCTTATGTAGCTTGCAAGCTAAACGAGCACCAAGGTAACCCTGACCATGCCAAATTGGTAATCACCTGAGATTAAAAAACTCATATATTCAGAAAGCAAAAAGAGGCACCTTTATCTTTATATCCTTAATAATCATAATACAGTAAGCACCCGCTTTTATAGAAACAAAAGGAAATCAATGGCCACTTGCATGGATAAATTGCAAGAATAAATGATAATTTCATGACAGATCTTCTAAAATTCACATACTGGCAAGTTTTGCTTCAGGAGCTTCAAATTGGCCAATTACTATAGAGAAATGCTTTACATATATACAACCGATTTCTCTTTCTCCCAGTAAAGGAGCTGTAAGGATAAGCTGTGTTACTAAAATGATCTCAATTAATTAAGTGAAGCGATCCATGCTAGTTGACCAAAGTACACAAATTTATAATGGAGGCCCAAATCATTTTTGGTTTGATCTAAATATGGCAGGATGAAATATGAAAGAAAAACCTACAACCTTTTCCATACAACTTTTTTCATTAATAAAATATATCTGAAATTTATGTTGTAGTGTTATCAGATAATATAAAACTAAAGTATGTTTTATTTAGTTATAGTTGAATATAACTGATTTAGCATGAATCTAACACTGATATATGACGTATAAACATGTGCATGATTATTCTGATGAGTCTACATGATATTCTTTGTAGATGAGCAATCATTTGAGCAAAGACCATCAGGGTTCACCTTTTCGCGGTATACCGGCCGGTATACCGCGATTTTGGGGGTTACCGGGCCGGTCCGGTAGCTAAATCGGCCGGTATACCACTCGCTTACCACACCTGATAAAAGCCTCCTATCGGTATACCGGTCGGTTTGACCGGTATACCGGTCCGGTTTTTCCGGTTCAAGAAACCGGCCGGTTCACGGTTTGGTGAACCCTGAAGACCATACCACAACCATGGATGCACAGGATGTCAGTGCCAGGGTTCACCTTTTCGCGGTATACCGGCCGGTATACCGCGATTTTGGGGGTTACCGGGGCGGTCCGGTAGCTAAACCGGCCAGTATACCACTCGCTTAGCACACCTGATAAAAGCCTCCTATCGGTATACCGGTCGGTTTGACCGGTATACCGGTCCAGTTTTTCCGGTTCAAGAAACCGGCCGGTTCATGGTTTGGTGAACCCTGGTCAGTGCAGCCGTCAGGCGGTCAGGCCATCCTTGTGCGAGTGTAAATCCTCGTACTCCTATTGCTCCTATTTGATTGTTTCAAGTTTCAACCGTCCTCCATTGCTTGCTCTAAGGATATTAGAGATGGACTATTTCTGATGGAAGATAGTCCTTTGACAGTGCCTCCTTTTCCTTGCCATCCTTGGCCATTGCTCTTTTCTGGCTGTATGATTTCAGTGCCTTGAATAATTCTAGCAGTGTGAAAGATCAACAAGACCTTAGCTTTGCCTCCATCAACCTAAAGATAAAACTGAAAGACCTGAACATGTTAATGTTAGCAAGAGGTGCCTGTCTAGGACAAAACAAATTCACCATTCGTCACCTAGACCCTGTCAAATGAATCAAAATGCAGAGAACCTTATGTATGGCAATTATACAACCTGATGTGCAACAAAGCAAGCAACCAAGGTAGTCATGCCAGGCATTTTCACGAACACCTCATGCACAATCACAGTCTCGTGAATTCAAGGTCGGAATCTCTACCAAGCGGATTAAAAGCGTGCTATCTACAACAATAGTAAGCAGGGCAAGGTTGCTCCTCTAAGGTAGGCACTGAGGCTGACTGGAGAATGGGCATATCATCCTCCCGGAGAAGCCATGAGGCGAAGGCCGAAGAGGGAGGAGGAGAGGGAGAAGAAGTAGCACGTACACGTGGTCGATGCGCCCCTGGAAGTTCTTGGAGAGGATGGCGCCTAAGGAGGTAGCGTCGAGGTGGCACCGCCGCCGTCGGGGAGCCTGGGTCCCATCGCCCCACGGGAGCACCTGCACGAACAACAGACCCATTCAACACCGAGTGCCGGCTGGGGAGGGAGAGAAGGAGAGGGAGGCTGGGGAGGGAAGCCGAAGCTGTCCCCGTCGCCGCCGAGCATCACCTCGTCGACCCAAGGCGCGGCGAGGGAGGAGGAGCCGCATCGCACGGGTGGGCGCGGTTCTTCCACGAGGTGTCGTCGCTGTCGCAAGCGGTGGTGCTCGCGGACGCGGAGGCGGAGCGCGGAGCTGGCGAGGGAGGTGAAGACGCGGGTGGCCGTGATGGAGGCCGGGATGACGTAGGAGTTCCCGGGAGGAGGCGGCCCGTACGTGCACGGGCGGAGCCCCGGGCTGCTCGACATGATTCTGGGCTCGTGCGCCGCGGGCTTCCGGCTGCTCTCCGCCGTCTCCGGGGTCGAGATCTTGGAGCCCGGGGAGATGCCGCGGGTGCACGCCAGTGTGGCCACGTTCGCCGAGCTCGCCGCCGGGTTCGGCACCACCGTGCCTCCTCGCGCGGCTCCTGGAGAGGATTTTTTTCTTTGTTTTTTTTTTTGCCGCGGTTGGGTGGGCCCGGCGGGTACATGGGCAGGGTAGGGTCGGCGTGGGTGCGAAAAAACATGGTCTTTTTGCAGAATCATCCCCAAATTGCAGTTTCTACCTTATCCACTTCCCAATTATATGACGGGTGAGTCCAGCGTGAGTGGTACGACGGACCTGAATCTAGTGAGAATTGTTTTCAATTGTTTTCGTTCTTTATAGTATATATAGATATATAGATGCCGCATAGGTTAGTTGGCTCCGTGTTGTAATCTAGATTAGGTTGTTGTAATCCTTACTTGTAAATCAAGCTAACTTGTTGTACAAGATGTAAGCCACGTTAGAGGCTGTTCCTAGCTATATAAACACGGAGCCGAGAACCTGAGAAGGTATCTCGTTACACCCATCTTGACATGGTAATCAGACCTCGGTTCAATTCCGAACTGATCCATGGCGAGTCCCAGCTTCTTCGCGCCCAGGCACGGAGGCAGCGAGGGGGGCGGAGGGGGCTCCAACCCCCTTACTGCCGCCAAATTCCAAGAAGCCCCCCTCAACTTCTCTATTTTGTTGTCATAGATACGGTCGAATGACTACATTGTGAGGTAGAAAAAGGTGATTTAGTGATTTTTGATCAGAAAAGATCATTAGACCATGTTAATTGTATTGAGTATTTCTATTATGTATAGTTCACCACCCCTAAATTTTATTCTGGATCCGTCACTGTTCGCGCCCTCTGCTGTTCCATCGATCGGTTATCCTGTGACCGAAAAGCTAGCAAGGAACAACAATGCGCTGTGGCGCGCTCAAGTTCTCTCCGCGTTGCGAGGAGCGCAGGCTGAGAAATTCATCAACAAGTCTATGCCAGTTCCGGCGGAGAAGGTCCCCAAGGCGGCTGACAAGCCCGACGATCTCATCGTCAACCCCGAATATGAAGCCTGGGTCACAAAGGACCAGCAGGTACTCAACTACCTGTTGTCCTCCATGTCCCTGGAGATCCTGTCTCACGTCGCCACGCTGCCCACCGCTGCGGCCGTCTGGGAGGCGATTGAAGCGATGTTCGCCTCCCAATCTCGAGCTCGAGTGATCAACACACGGATGGCACTTGCCATCGCGCAGAAGGGGACGTCCACCATTGCTGAGTACTTCAGCAAGATGAGGAGCCTTGCAGATGAGATGGCATCTGCAGGAAGCGGCTTGAAGATGATGACCTCGCCTCCTATATTCTGTCAGGGCTCAACACTGATTACAACCCTATAGTGTCAGCCATTGGAGCCAAGAATGAGGCTGTGTTGCTGGGTGAGTTGTATACTCAGCTGACCTCTTTTGAATATCGCATTGCACTTCAGCAGGGTAATGGATCTGGATCCTCGGCCAACATGGCTTCACGTGGTGGTCGTGGTGGAGGAGGCCGTGGTCGTGGTCGCGGAGGCGGTCGTGGCCGTGGTCGCAATAGTGGCGGACGCCATGGCGGCTCAGATTCATCTGAGCGCCCGGTCTGTCAATTGTGTGGCAAGGAGGGCCACACGGTCGTGCGCTGCTACAAGCGTTTCGATTGAGACTTCACTGGTGTGTCCGAGAAATCAGCCTCGTCAGTGACAACCTCGTACGACATCGACACAAATTGGTACTCTGACACCGACGCAAGTGACCACATCACCGGTGAGCTTGAGAAGCTCACCATGAAGGACAAGTACCATGGTGTGGATCAAGTCCACGTCGCAAATGGTTCAGGTTTGGAGATTGATCAAATTGGTCGTAGTATTATTCATACCCCAAATATCAATCTACTCTTGAATGATGTCCTTTTTGTTCCTCAAGCCAGCAAAAATCTTATTTCTGTCCATAAATTGGCTCTTGACAATCATGCATTTTTTGAATTCTGTCCACACTATTTTTGCATAAAGGATCAAACCACGAAGAAGGTTCTGCATAGAGGTAGATGTGAAGGAGGCCTCTATCCACTCAAGTCAGTGTCCAATAAGCAAGCCCATGGTGCCGCCGTCAAGCCTTCTTCGTCTCAATGGCATAGCCGTCTTGGCCACCCTTCTTCATCCATAGTCCATCGGGTCCTTAGCAAGAATAAGCTCCCATTTGTGAAAGAGTCCAATAAAGAATTTGTGTGTGATGCCTGCCAGAAGGGAAAAAGTCATCAACTTTCATACCCTAGATCTACTAGTGTCTCCAAAGCTCCATTAGATCTAGTTTTCTCTGATGTATGGGGTCCAGCTCCCACTTCTGTTGGCAAAAACAATTTTTATGTTAGTTTCATTGATGATTTTAGCACGTTTACATGGATTTATTTGCTTCACCATAAATCTGAGGTGTTTCAGCGATTTCATGATTTCCAAAACCTTGTTGAGCATATGTTTGATCGAAAAATTAAAGCCATGCAAACAGATTGGGGTGGTGAGTATCAGAAATTAAACTCCTTTTTCCAACCCATAGGCATCTCACATCATGTATCTTGTCCATATGCTCATCAACAGAACGGCTCAGCTGAGCGAAAACACCGCCATGCATATAGTAGAGGTAGGGCTGTCTATTCTAGCTCATGCATCTATGCCTCTAAAATTTTGGGATGAAGCATTTATAACAGACACATATCTCATTAACCGCCTTCCTAGCAAAGTCATCAATGGCCAAACACCTCTAGAGCGTCTCTTGCACCAAAAACCCGACTACTCCATTCTTCACACTTTTGGCTGTGCTTGCTGGCCAAACCTTCGCCCATATAACACTCGAAAACTCCAATTCCGGTCCAAACGTTGTGTTTTTCTTGGATAATGCAACACTCATAAGGGATTTAAGTGCCTAGATGTGAACGAAGGGAGGGTTTATATTTCCAGAGATGTTATCTTCGATGAGACAGTCTTTCCATTCCAGGAACTTCATCCTAATGCCGGCGCCCGGCTCAGGGGAGAAATTCTCCTCCTTCCACCAGAACTACGTAATTCCTTGGTAGATGGGGGCGAACATGCTACTGACTCAATTTTGATTGATTCTTCTACCTCTCACGGACACACTCCAGCTATCTCTAGTGTGCACGAACAAAATTTGGATGAAAATGGTGCAAATTTGGAGACTATGCGGGCATTATTTCATGCCAGGGGTTGTTCTGACCGGTGCCGGATCCTAGGCAGATACGCCTGCGCCTGCAACACCTGATGCGGCAGGGTTTTCCATGCCAGATACGGCGGCGGGTGCGACTTTGTTGCTCCCCAATCTGACGGCGACATCTGGCGGCCCGTCGACGTCCGTGTCTCTGCGTGCCCCGACAACCTCAGCGACCGAGGGCATGGGATCTACCTCGGCGGATGTGGCGCCTGAATCCTCTGTGGTCACCGCCGGTGGAAATGCGGCAACACAAGCGGGGGCGGATCTTCTGTGCCAGGCGCTGATTCTACTACGCCGCCGCTAGGATCTTCTGCGCCGTCGGGATCTTCTGCACCAGCACCTCCTACACGCCCTGCTACACGCCTCCAACATGGTATTCACAAACCCAAAACCTACACTGATGGTACTATTCGGTATGCTAATTTAGCAACATCTTCTACTGAGCCCACTACTTTACAAGAAGCTCTTGTTAACCCAAATTGGAAGGTAGCTATGGAGGCAGAATACTCGGCGCTCATGAAGAACAAGACTTGGCATCTTGTCCCGACACCAAAAGGGAAGAATATTATTGATTGCAGGTGGATTTATAAGGAGAAGAGGAAAGTAGATGGTACTCTAGAAAGATACAAGGGACGGCTTGTTGCAAAGGGGTATAAACAAAGGTATGGAATAGACTATGAGGACACCTTTAGCCCAGTTGTTAAAAGTGCAACAATACGTCGTGTATTATCTCAGCAGCATCTCGTGGTTGGAGTCTGAAACAATTAGATGTCAAGAATGCTTTCCTCCATGGTATACTTGAAGAAGAAGTTTATATGCATCAACCACCAGGTTTTGAAGACAAAACCAAACTGCATTATGTATGCAAATTGGATAAAGCACTTTATGGTTTGAACAGGCTCCACGAGCATGGTATTCTCGCCTAAGTTCAAAGTTGATAAGTGTTGGTTTTGTGCCCTCAAAAGTTGATACATCCCTGTTTTATTTCTGTAAGAATGGTCATACTATATACATGCTGGTGTATGTAGATGATATTATAGTGGCCAGCTCATCTGATGATTTGACTCGTTCTCTCCTCAAGGATCTAGAGAAGGAGTTTTCTATCAAGGATCTAGGGGAACTTCATTACTTTCTCAGCATAGAGGTCAAAAGGTCTGGTGATGAGCTGCTACTGAATCAAGCAAGGTATGCCACAGATATTTTGAAGTGTGTTGGGATGAAAAATTGCAAACCTATAGGGGCACCTCTCTCATCAACAGAAAAATTGTCTTTGGTCGAAGGGGAGAAGCTAGCCCCGGATGATTCCACAAGGTATAGGAGTATTGTTGGTGCCTTGCAGTACCTTACTTTAACACGTCCAGATATTTCTTATGTAGTCAATAAAGTATGTCAATTCTTACATTCACCAACAACTATACAATGGGCTGCAGTCAAGAGAATTCTGAGATATGTAAAAGGTACAACACAACTTGGGATCAAAATTCGCAAGTCTCGGTCAAGTTTGATTAGTGCTTTCACTGATGCCGATTGGGCAGGATGTCCTGATGATCGAAGATCAACTGGAGGCTTTGTTGTTTTCCTTGGCAACAATCTTATTTCATGGTGTGCTTGCAAGCAGGCAACAGTATCTCGCTCTAGTACAGAGGCAGAGTATAAAGCCATGGCTAATGCAACGGCTGAAATTATGTGGGTTCATAAGTTGCTTGATGAATTGGGTACACCACACCCGAAGGCAGCACGACTGTGGTGTGATAATATTGGTGCCAAGTATTTGTCAGAGAATCCTGTCTTTCATGCAAGAACCAAGCACATTGAGATAGACTATCATTTTGTCAGAGAACAAGTTGCGTGGAAACAACTTGACATACGATTCATCAGCTCTACGGATCAAGTGGCAGATGGTTTTACAAAGCCACTCGGCATTCAACGATTAAATTGGTTTAGACACAATCTCAACTTGTCATCTCAGTTGTGATTGACCATGGGGTGTTAAGTTGTTAAGATAGATGCCGCATAGGTTAGTTGGCTCCGTGTTGTAATCTAGATTAGGTTGTTGTAATCCTTACTTGTAAATCAAGCTAACTTGTTGTACAAGATGTAAGCCACGCTAGGGGCTGTTCCTAGCTATATAAACGCGGAGCCGAGAACCTGAGAAGGTATCTCGTTACACCCATCTTGACAAAGATAGTTACAGAGGAAGCTCTTAACTGGACAGCTGAAACCCTCCATTACCTCGATGATGTCAATGTCCTCGCGTCTGATTGGGAAAACTGCACACTTGCTTCGATTAATAATGAGCCCGGATGCTTGCCCGAAAAAGTCTAACACTCGTGACAGAATGTGCACTTCTTCTTTACCCGATTTGGGAAACATTGCAGCATCATCGGCATACATGCTCAATCTAAGTTTTGTTGCCCTATTGTTGATTGGTGATAAAAGATGTTCCCTGGTAGCTACCTCTAGCAGCCGTTGAAGTGGTTCCATAGCCAATATGAAAAGCATAAGGGACAATGGGTCTCCCTGCCTGAGCCCGTCGAAACGTGAAATGCTTAATCCATTTTCCTCTCACTCCATTTAACAACACAACAGTTGAGGCAGTTGACAGTAAAGCTGAAACCCATCCTCTCAACCGAGCCCCAAAACCAAATTGCTCCATCACCTCCAAGAGATAATCCCATTTAACTGGGTCAAAAGCTTTCACTTGTCCAGCGTCAAGAATAGCCCAGCCTGCTTGGCTCTATGCAATGATTTTATCAGATTTTGCGTATATAGGAAGTTGTCTTGTATGCTTCTTTTTTAATGAATGCACTTTGTACCACTGACACCATACTGTTCAGCTCCGGGGCCAATTTGTTTGCTAGCAACTTTGAGAACAATTTCGCCATCGAGTGAGTTAAACTGATGGGCCTGTAATCCATTACAGTAGCTGCGTTGGCTATTTATGGATAAGAACTATATGAGCGGTGTTGAGATGGGAGAGGTGCTGACTATGTTGCTGGTAGAAGAAGTCTTTTGCTTGCATAATGTCCCCATTTTAATCAAATTCCAAGTTGTTTTCAAGAAAGTACCAATGAATCCATTGGGTCCTGGAGCTTTGTCTCCTGCTAGATCTTGAATCACTGCATATACCTACTCAGAATTCATCTTCCAAGTGTGAGAGTTCCATTCTGCCTAGGTGTAACTCTTCCCAGTTTAAGGTCAAGGTTCTCTGATTGGAGGGTCCAAAATGCGTGCTGTAGTAGTTGAAAAGTTCAGTTTCCTTCTGATGAGAGTAGCATGTCCCTGTAGGTGTCTTCAAAGAGTGTATGATATTTTTCCTCCTGTCGTTGGCTTGCAAGTAGAACAGTCTTGTTTGCCTCATAGCCTTAATTGACGACAACCGGGTGGTGGGTCTGGGTGGGCGATCCCCGACGTGACTTCCGGTTTGCTGATGACTCCCCTCCGGTGTCTCGCCGTGCTGGTGGCCACTGGCCACGCTCGTGTGCGCACTGAGGGGAGGGGAGCTTGGCTTTTGCAGAGGAACCGTCACGGGCTCACGACACGGACTATAGTATCAACAACCAATTGAATTCTCAAAAAAAAAGGATCAGCAACCAATTGGATTTGGACCCCGACCCGGTCCGGCTGGCCGGGAGCGTCAGCCGTCAGGGAGGGGTGTTGCGTGACTGCGTGTACTTCGTTGAAACTCCAGCAGCGCTCACATCGAAAATGTTGTTTGGTACCCGTCAGCCATGGAAGAGTCAATCGGAGCCCTTGATTTGGCCTCGGTCCGCGTGCGATGTTGTTTCATGCGGTTGTATAAGGTTGTATTTCAATTTTTTATGGACCGTACGCAGATGTAAAGCCTTCCATACGCCACAACTTTTTGACCGGGGCACCTCGCATGAATGATGACCTGATGTACCCACCTGGACCACAGTTTTGGAGACCATGTGCCACGGCAGAGGTGGGTGGCATGGTGTGCACGGAATTCAAGAGATGATTTGTTATATTCAAACACTAATATCTAATTAATGGTTTAACTAAATTAGAATCCGATTGCATATTAATATTTCTTGCAATTAAATCTACGAAACAAGATATCCCTTGCGTCTTCCGTCACAAAATAACTAAAGTTCACAATATTGTACTCTGTCGGTTTTATCATGTACACCTCATGTCGTCACCTCACCTCACGTAGCAGCTCCCATGTAAATTTTAATATTAGTTTGATAAATGTTTGGTGCGTACACGTGCGGTACCGAGCATGCTCCCGAGAAGGCCTGCCCGGTTGGGCATGATCATTTCCTTTTTTTCTCGTCCACCACATGGTCCCCAAACAGCTAAGGATATTTTCTAAAACTCTTTTTCTAATAATTCAGCCAGACATGTGCGGAGTAATTATCATTTCACAAGTTATCACTACTGTATGCGTGCAACAAATGTACAACCACTTCACAAAGCATGTACCACACTGTCATATCAATTGTGCTGATATTTCTAATTTTCAAACCGGATAAGTAAATAAGAAAATAATTATGATGCGCATGTGATTACCAATGCATCGAAAAGGGGGGAAAATACATTTGCTTTGCGACATGTACATGGATCAATCAGAGAACAAGGGAGGAAAATTAGAAATTAGAAAAAAAAGGAAAAAGATCGTGTTGCATCTGGCCCTCTCTATCGTCTCTCTCTCCTCTCCTCTCCCCGGAGCAGCGGCGACACATCCTTTCACGGAGGGGGACTCCGGGCGTCGGAGGTGCCTCTGCTCCTGTGAGAGGAGAGGACAGGCCACCTCGTCGCCGGAGTCCCCCTCCGTGAAAGGATGTGTCGCCGCTACTCCGGGGAGAGGAGAGGAGAGAGAGACGATAGAGAGGGCCAGATGCAACATGATCTTTTTCCTTTTTCTAATTTCTAATTTTCCTCCCTTGTTCTCTGATCGATCCATGTACATGTCGCAAAGCAAACATTTGATACATGATTATATTTTCCCCTTTTTGATGCATTGGTAATCACATGCGCATCATAATTCTTTTCTTATTTACTTATCCGGTTTGAAAATTAGAAATATCAGCAAAATTGATATGACAGTGCGGTACCTGCTTTGTGAAGTGGTTGTACATATATTGCACGCATACATTAGTGATAACTTGTGAAATGATGATTCGCACATGTATGGCTGAATTATTAGAAAAAGAGTTTTAAAAAATATCCTTAGCTGTTTCGGGACCATGTGGTGGACGAGAAAAAAAGGAAATGATCATGCCCAAGCGGGCAGGCCTTCTCGGGAGCATGCTCGGTACCGCACGTGTACGCACCAAACATTTATCAAACTAATATTAAAATTTACGATGGGAGCTGCTACGTGGGGTGAGGTGATGACGTGAGGTGTACATGATAAAACCGACAGAGTACAATATTGTGAACTTTAGTATTTTGTGAGGGAATACGCAAGGGATATCTTGTTTCGTAGATTTAATTGCAAGAAATATTAATATGCAATCGGATTCTAATTTAGTTAAACCATTAATTAGATATTAGTGTTTGAATATAACAAACCACCTCTTGAATTCCGTGCACACCATGCCACCCCACCTCTACCGCGGTACATGGTCTCCAAAACTGTGGTCCAGGTGGGTACAACAGGTCATCATTCATGCGAGGTGCCCTGGTCAAAAAGTTGTGGCGCGTGGCAGGCTTTACATCTGCATATGGTCCATAAAAAAATCGAAATACAACCCTATACAACCACATGAGACAACATCGCACGCGGACCGAAGCCAAATCAAGGGCTCGGATTGACTCTTCCATAGCTGACTGGTACCAAACGATGCAGAGAGGATGCCCATATGGTTTGAAATGAGACAGTGTTTCGTTGAGACGGAACAGCTCACTGGGTTCTTGGTCATCTGGTTCCTGACCTGTATATCTCTCGAACAGCGGTGCTACTTGTCCCAACTCATTTCAAACCACATACGTATTTGCTTTTTGCCCCGTATAGACGCTGACACGCGCAGTTACGCTCCTGACCAGATTCAGATCTCGATACACCAACTGCACATTTGTGTATGGTCCGGATGGGATCCTCCGTGACTGCCCTCCACTAAAATTTCTAGTCCGTCGGCGGGAGCCTGTGTAGCCAGAGTCAGGGGCTGCGCAACTGTGTGCAAGTACAACGACGACGGGGAGGGGTGTAACAACCGGTGACAGCGACGGAGGCGCGGTGGGCAGTGGGGTTTGGGTGGCTAGAGCCCCGTTGGCAGCAAGAGGAGTGGAGAGAGGACAAGGGAAATGGGACGGCGGGTTCAGTGATCTACCGGGATGCACACATGCACGCGGTAGCTTGAGCTGGTGCAACTAACCGATCCCAGTGGCGCTACCGGGTGCCGGCTTCCCTGACATTGATTCAGTCATTCCTCATATTATTTTGATTTAATTTGCTATCAATTGATGTAGCATGTACATTGGGGGTCTCTATTTGGCAGGGCTCCAAAACCGGCTCTAAAACCGGCTTCAGCTGGAGCCCTGCCAAACGGTGCAAAATCAGACGGCTCCAGGTCTGGAGCCGCACCTGGAGCCGTTTGCGGCTTCCACTTGGGAGGTGGAGCCACAAAAACGTAGCTTCACGCAGCTCCACTCAGGGCTCCACTTGATGAAACCGTTTTTGCCAAACGTTTTCCAAAATGGCTTCAGCTCCTGTTGACACTCAAAATTGGCACATAGCCGACCAGGCTGGTCCAGACCGGTCCGACCGGTGCCCCGTACCGGTCAGACCGGTGCTGGCCAACTGTAGCCAGTCCGGCACGCGCACACCGGTCCGACCGGTGCCCCTAACCGGTCTGACCGGTGCCCCCGAGTCCAAGTTAACACGAGGAGTCCTGATAGATTTAGACTTGTAAAAGGAATTCCTTGCGGGGCAAGACCTCCCCACCCTATAAATATAAAGGGCCACGGCCGATTGAGAGCTATCATCCAATCGATCAATACATTTACCTTTTTATCATCTCATATTTACTTTTACCTCTTCCCATACTTTTCCAATCTACTTGATGTTCTTCCTTCGTCTCTGCGACGTCCGAAGGTGTTCTAGGTGGCCTTGCCGACCCTAGAGCAACCCTACATGCGCCGCCCCGACAGGATCCTGCCCGGGCGACGTTCCTAGGTCTACCGCCGGAATTCTCCGGCGACTGGTCCGACCGGTCCTCCACACTGGTCTGACCGGTGTCGACGCAGGGGTGCTGCGACAGCTCCCCCGCGTGCTGGTTGGCCCCGTAAAGGTGCCAACAAACTTATGCCCCCTGTTTTTTGGCAAAGGATACGTGCTAAAAAATACTCTACCAAATTAAAAAATGACTTAGGGCGATGCTTCATAAAACACCGGCCATAAACATGTTCTTTGTTCAAGTCGAGGTTGATGCTTGCTTCGGCCTCCACTCCTTTGGGTCCGTATTGGCTTGGCTGGCTTCTCTTCAATTTTTAGCTCCATTGCTCCTCACTTGCGCAGTCTTTGAAATCTCCTCTTTTGAGTGTGGGATAAGCCGGAGGGACACCACCTCGGCTGCATACCCTTAGAATTTTGCTTGTTGCTACTTTCACCTTGCTTAATAGTAGTACACACATTATTTTGAACCAGATTGCTCTTACAAACAACCGGCCTTTGCAATGAACCATAATTTGAATATGACATAGGATATTGAATCATATATGAATTCATGTACATACTACTATAATCAGCAGGTGAATAATAGCAAGGATAATACCAAGACGATGGCATAACAGATCCAACGAAAGGATATCGTGAAGGAACAAAATTACCTCGTTGGGGATGAATACCTTCATGCCTTGGTGGTGCTTTAACACCCTTCGCACCTTTCGGCTGGTTGCTTCGAATCCTAGCAGCGCCTTTCCTCTTGTACTTAGCCAAGAGTTCTTCAAAACTCGGCCTTGATTTTTTCTTAGGCTTGGAGCATCTTGAATCCTTCTGGAGGCACCGGTCATACCAGCCTGGGACACCGGTCAGACCGGTCTTGGCACCGGTCAGACCGGTCGACGTACTGCCGGTCTTCACCATCTTGCTTTGCCCCCCAAGCGTCGAAGTCTTCGCTGAAACCTTGGGGATCTCCTCCAGAATTACTTTCTTGTCATGCATTTGCTCTCCAATGATCACATTTTTTCCTTTAGCCTTTTCCGCTCGATCCGGTCGAATGAGCACCTTAGGATTTAATAACTCAAAAGTATTAATAGGAAAATGACTTTTGTCGACTTGCATCTCATGAAACACTAAACGACCTTCATCAATGGCCGATTGTATTTTCTGACGAAAAGTATTACAATCATTGGTAGCATGAGAAAAAGAATGATGAAATTTACAATATGCACATCTTTTTAATTGATCAATAGGTGGTATAGTGTGAGGTACCTTAATCTTACCCGACTTAGATAGCTGTTGGTATTTGCTAAGCCTACAGAGAAAATGTATAATCCGCAAGCGCACGGATACCGGTGAGCACTTCACCCGGGGAGATGGGTTTTAAAATATCGTATCCATAGGGAAGATAGGATGGATGTATCAGTTGACTAGGGATGGCAGTAGACTACTTTATGAGACTTTGATGGAATGGCACATACTTTAACAGGGGTAAGCCAGATGATAATGTAATGATAATTTAGATAGGTAGAGGCACACATGGAGCATAGAACATACTACTTCCTAGTTATATTAGAATTGGATTTACTTAAGAGGCACAAATTCTATGTAGCATACAAAGACTTAGTTATTCATCTATTCTATTGTAGCATATCATCACATATATCATAGTCATGGATAAATGTGTGCACCCCGAAGGTTACCCAAGAAGATCAAGAACAAAACATGATCCTCCCAAGAACCATTATCGACTAGTCTTATACTCGGGGGATGGATTGCAAAGGACTCAATAGGCCTGTCACACCTACGATCTACCACACGACCCGGAGCATAAGGTGAATCCGCAAGTAAATCATATCTAAGCACCATGCTTACATACTTTCTACCACCTAGCATATGCGCATAATATACTAGGAGCTCTACGAATAAGTACGTGAATTTATCATTAATCATGACTATATCAAATATACTACTAGAACAAAGTAAGAACTTAGCAATTGCACACATAATATTGAAATAACATATAGTCATTGAGAAACAATATAAGGATTGAATCTTGATGACTTACAGATCTGGAACTGGAGCAAAGCTCAACTCTACTCGAATCTAACTTTCTATCTAGAACTAGGTTCTAGATCTAAGAACTAGATCTAGAACTATGAAGTAGCTATCCTATCTCTTGTGTGTCCTCTTCTTCTTCTGTCCTGGCGTCTTGAATAATCATCTCCTTGATCGCTCTCGATGTCGATGCCCCTCCCAGGGGAGTCTAGGGGCTGCTTATATAGTCTGGAGGGGGTAATCCGTCACCGTAGGATCAAACCGACCTAAACATGTGGTTTAGATTGATCCTCATAGGCGGTGGAGGAACCTTCCAGAAGTAGGGCTGAGTTGGCGTCTGGGGGGTCCGGTCGGCCCCACCATGGGACCGGTCGGCCTATGGTGTGCCCTGTGTGGGCCCTACCTTCGCGTGGTGTCTTCTTGTTCCTTCTAGATGCTTATTTTCTTGTAGCTCACGTCGGTTAAGTTCGGGAGTCTTCCGGAGCCTTCTAGACTTCATTCTTTTCGTATTTTCCTGAATGGTCCCTGAAATTATACAATTCACCAAAACTTGTGGAATTCATTAGTACAAAGCCCTATACTATTGTTGAATTATCTTTTTGATCTTTTTTCATGTGTTGTTGATGTATAAAAATAAGAGTTAGTGAGCATCAACAATAGCTCATCAAATATTTAATCACACTTAGCCACATCGAAAGTAAATTTCACCTCATCCCGACTCTTACGAGCCGACTTAAGAGAAACACAAGTGTTTGCTTTATCATTAGGTGACCATACAAATTCAGCGGCACACACCTCATTACTCTCATCGTCCGATGATTCATATTCTAGCATATGCATATTAGGACGATCAGATTTCAGCCGAGTATCTTTGCTTCGGCTTTCTTGAGCTATAGCTTTTGTTAATACTTGGGCAACATTAGCAAATTCATGACTATCTAGTTTTTCTCTAATATGAGATCGTAAACCATTAAAAGCTAATTCAGCAAGATCTCTCTCGAAAATAACAAGACTATAACAACGGTTTCTCGTTTCTCTAAACCGCCTAATATAAGCATTAACAGGCTCATCATGCTTTTGCCTAACCGATGTTAAATGACTCAACCTTAACTCATTATCTCCACTATAAAAGTGATCATGAAATTTTCGCTCTAGTTGTTCCCAAGTATTAATAGAGTTAACGGGTAATGAAGCAAACCAAGAAAAAGCATTGCCAGTTAAAGATAAAGAAAATAAACGCACTTTTATTTCTTCTGTGGCAAGATATTGACTAATATGCTCCCAAGTAGTTTTACTATGATCCCCATTAAACTTCACAAATTCAGGACAACGCCAACCAGTGGGATAAGGAACTGAATTAAAACTAGAAGGATACGGCTTTTGATATGAAGAATTTCTACTTTTAACTTCTATCCCATAGTCATCCCTCATTTGTTTAGTAAGATTAGCATTGAATCTATCAATCACTTCTTGTATAGTAGTTGGCATTGGCGTAGTTGAAGCATTCGATTGCAACACATTTGAAGGGGTATGCGAGCTAGAAGCATTATGTTGCAAACGGCTATTAAATTGATTATTGTGCGCATAACCATACGTTGTACCCGTCCCATAAGGAACCATGATTGGAATACCTTGAGCTACTGTATTATTCACACCAGATCGGCCAGAGGCGGCCTGAAGAGGAGGAATAGTAGCCACAGGCTCCGGAGATGTGGGATATGGCACCATGGCGCCAGGACCGGTCGGACCCATCGGTCTGACCGGTCTGGTCTGACCAGACGGCGGCGGTGTTGGTTGTCCCACAAAATAATTCACTGGCATACCATATTGAGGATCAACTATGGGCGCAACCGATGAACTAGTAGATGGGATCTGAGGCATCATATTTTGAGATGCAAAATCATTATCCCCTTCTACTTTTTTACCGATACTCTTTTCTACCATATTTTGAATATTATCATTCATTGCTAAACGGAAATTATCCATCACGGTAGTAAGATCGTTGACGGTAACAAAAGAGGAGGAAGATGATGATGTGCTCACATTGATTGGTACCTCAGGTGGAGGAGCGGTGGAGATCTCCTTGACCTTCTTGACTTGTCCATCACGATTCTTCTTGAAGTGCGACAAGTAGTAGAGTCGATCTCGCTCAGCATGATCCTTCAAGAGATCTTCTATGACCTTGCGGTGATCTTCAGCTCTTTTCTTCATGAAGTCCTCCATAGCTTGGCGATCTTCGGGTGAGAGCTCCGCATCATCGACGCCGATCATGTTTTTTGGATCAAATTCGGTTCTTGAGCCCATTGTACCGGAGTTGGACAGATCGATTATAATAGCCAGATCTTCTTCCCCAGTGGAGTCGCCAATTTGTTGGCACCTTTATGGGGCCAACCAGCACGCGGGGGAGCTATCGCAGCACCCCTGCGTCGACACCGGTCGGACCGGTGTGGGGGACCGGTCGGACCGGTCGCTGGAGAATTCCAGCGGTAGACCTAGGAACGTCACCCGGGCAGGATCCCGTCGGGGCGGCGCATGTAGGGTTGCTCTAGGGTCGGCAAGGCCACCTAGAACGCCTTCGGACGTTGCGGAGATGAAGGAAGAACAACAAGTAGATTGGAAAAGTATGGGAAGAGGTAAAAGTAAATACGAGACGATAAAAGGGTAAATGTATTGATCGATTGGATGATAGCTCTCAATCGGCCGTGGCCCTTTATATTTATAGGGTGGGGAGGTTTTGCCTCACAAGGAATTCCTTTTACAAGTCTAAATTTATCAGGACTCCTTGTGTTAACTCGGACTCGGGGGCACCGGTCAGACCGGTTAGGGGCACCGATCGGACCGGTGTGGCGTGCCCGATCGGACCGGTGTGGCGTGCCGGACCGGCTACAGTTGGCCAGCACCGGTCTGACCGGTACGGGGCACCGGTCGGACCGGTCTGGACCAGCCTGGTCGGCTATGTGCCAATTTTGAGTGTCAACAGCTCTGAAAGGATCCAGATGTCGACTAGAGGGGGGGTGAATAGTCGAACCTGAAATTTCCAAACTTTTAAACCAACTGTCAGTCCAGGTCCGGAGTTTCCGGATACTCCGGGAAATCCGGGAAAATGTCCGGATTGTCCGGGCCTACGAGGGGGAAAACAAATCGACAGAAATTAAACTTGCATAAACATAGATCTGTGAAAATAGGTTATGCACTGAGATGAGACAAGCATGTTTATCCACCTAGAACCTGCAGAAACCTCAACACGGAGTAGATCGGCACCAAACCCTAGAATAGAGCTCAAGAGGTATACAAGCATACAACAAGAGCAACGAACACAAGAGACACAAGGATTTGTTACCGGAGTTCAACCTCACACCTTGAGGTCTACGTCTCCGTTGAGGAACCCACAAAGGGTGGACCTTTACACCTAGGTCACTTTCCTTCCTCTAGTGACCACAAAGATCAAGCTAGAGTTACTTATTACTCAATTTCGGGGTGATACAAACCTCCTTGGGCAGCCACAAACCTTTGGATGCTCCAAGGCAATGCCTAGCCGGCTAGGAGCTCAAGGCTCCAAGAGTAACAAACACGAAATGTGCCAACCAAGTGAAGAACGAGGTGCTCTAGAGATGGGAAATCAGCTCACTAGCACTCTCCAAGCTCTTGCTCTCAATCCCTCCTTAAATCCCCAACAAATCTCACCAAACCAAGGCCAAGGGGAGTAAAGAGGGTGAGTGAAGGAGTTCTGAGTGTTGCAGGTCGAAATGGGCAAGAGAGAGAGAAGGGAAAGGGTGGAGGGGGCTTTTATACCCCCTCATACAGAAAAGAGCCGTTACAGCTCTAAGATCCGGAATATCCGCGAAAACCCCGGAAACTCCGGGAAGTCCGGAGACTCCGGGAAAAACCTGAAAACTCCGGCCTTCCAAGGTCAGCACCCACAAAGTTAACCCCATGAACGTGTTGGTGCAAAGGTGTCTCTCATAGGTTTTGTTTTGACAACTAGAGCACATTTTCAACTCTTGGAGGATACATTTCCTATCCCTCTTTATAGTACGGCGTTCCTAGGACTCAAATTCAAAATATAAAATAAATAAGCCTTCATAGGAACTCCTTTGTAGCATCACTTCCTTTTTGCTTACTCAATGAACAACACTTGATGCCACATATAATTTTAATTCCTGCTCATACACTAGATAAATCATTAGCCACTTAAGCGTATGTCATTAAATCACCAAAACCCACTTAGGGGGCCAAGATACTCTTCAATCTCCCCCTTTTTGGTGATTGATGACAACACATTTAAGTCTAACAAGAGATAATCAATGAATATTAAAAGACAATTTGTAATACTCCCCCTTAATATGTGCATATTGATTTTGAATGGTCGTTTTAGGACCAAACTTTGCACAAGAAAAGAAGACATGAGAGTATTACAATAGTGGGGTGCTTGTGATGTGCAACATGTAATTTGTGAAATGCATATGACAGTTCATGCACTGAAAGGAAGCAAAAGAAATCTGATGCTCAAAAGTCTGGAATATTCGGGCCAGTCCCGGAATCTCCGGGAATCCCAGAAACTCCGGGAAAAAGTTCGGATTCTCCGAGCTTTTTGAGAACCAGTGAAAAACAACATTCATCAAGTATTTTCAATCTAACATATAGCATCCTTAGAATGTAAAAACTGAGCAAACAACCACAAGCACACAACCATAAGTCTCAAGCTTACATAGTCTTACACGCATATGAATTTAAAGTTATTACAAGCCATTGTCCAAATTCTCAAATCCATAAAGTTCCAAACTAGATAGATAGATAAATGTTCACTCCCCCTTTGGCATCAAGCACTAAAAAGGGAGTGGGGCAGTAGCTGGATCACTCGGAGTCCTCCTCCTCTTCATTGTCGTTGTTGTCCTCCTCCTCCTCTTACTCTTCTTGCCTCTCTTCTTCATCTTGGGCGTCCCACTCCGCAAATGGATCATCGAAGGTGGGGAGCTCACGATAGGGATCGGTGGGAAGGCCAAGATGAGACTTGATCTCAATGATATCCCGGTGGTTCTCATTAGTCTCCGTGGCCATGGTCTTGCACATACTGAAAATGCTCTTTAAGACCCTCTTGATCAAGGACCCACGGTGCCGACGGGGAGGCCTAGGTGGAGAAGGTGCAGCGGGCATGTCATCATGGCGAGGAGCTGCACTAGAGGAGCCAACATACTTAGGAGCCTTGGGAGCTTTCTTGGCTCGGTCACGGAGTTGGCGAAAGGGCTCATGGACAACATCCTTGGGATAGCGGACATTTGTAACTCTCTCAATCATGTACATGAGATAAGGAGCATAGGGAAGATACTTCATGGGATCATTCATAGCTCTCCTCAACTCATTCCATATGAAGTCAAATATGCAAAATCCTTCCTCGTCCGGTGCCATCCTATTGAGGAGATTTGGAGCATAGTACCTTAGAGCTGTAGCATCTCCTTGCTTAGGGTCAATGGTGGCTTGGAAGAATTGATTGAGATAGTAGTAGTAGGGGTTGAGTTGATCCGCTTTTCCTTCGATGGCTAAGGCACGACTAGGAAACATGTAGGGGAGGTCCCTTGGCTTGTACTTGTTCTCATTGTGAATGGGAGTGCGATCTTCATCCTTTGATCCAAGTCCCAACAACCTAGAGAAGGTCATGTAGTCGATTGTGCACTTGTTGCCTTGAGTAGTCCATGTGATGGTGTTGTCGTAGGGATCGTAGAAGTAGGAGCAATGGAATTGGGTGAGGATCTCCTTATTCCAATTATAGCGAAAGCCCATGATGTCATACAAGCCCACTTCTTTGCACTTCTCAATCACGGAATTGAACACGGTGTTGTTGAGGTCCTCATAGTACTTCCAATCAATGTACCTCATCTTCACAATGGGTACCATGTTCTTAGCCCCCAACTTGGGGTTCCTAATGACGGTTTGGTAGAAATCCCTATGGAAGTCACACCAAAACCTTACCTCTAGCCCCTCACCCTTGAGATAGTGATAAACATTCTCTTCCCTTTGCTCTCTAACTGCAAGAGCGTTCTTGGAGTAGTCCCGAAACATGTGCTCAGCAAATCCAAGGACCGATCCGGGCTCTCGGAGTTTGATAGGTGTGTTCACTACTTGCACATTTGGTGGGAGAGTAGGGATGAGCCTTGGGGGTGTTTTAGGGTAGATGTGGGCTGCTATTCCTTGTTTGGTTTTGGGAGGTTGACGCTCAACTGGTCGGCTTTGATTGATATAGGAGGCTTTGTGGCTCCTTTTGGGGTGAGGTTTGAAGCGGGGTTTCTCCTTAGCCGGCCCCTTTCCATGGCGGCGAGGAGGCTCAGGGGGCTGCTCATAGGTATCATCCTCAATCTCATCATCATCACTTTCGGTTCCTTCCTCCTCCTCAATCTCTTCCTCCTCATCACTGCCCTCAGCATATGGAGGGGGATCACCCCTTCTTGGCCTTGCACTTCGCTGAGACGACTCTTGGCCCAAAGTCTCTTGCACGACCCTCAGAGAGCCGGGGTCAAGCCTTGCCTTGGTCCTCCTTTTAGTGGAGGGCTCATCCGTGTCGCGTCTAATCTTCACCCTCATGATCTGAAGATATGGAAGGATATGAACATAAGAGAAAAGAAATAGAAGAGATGCGAGGCACTGCAACATAGGGTTTTCAGTGTGAACCCCGGAGACTCCGGGAAAAAGTCCGGAGATTCCGGGATGTCCGGAGAGTCCGGGCTTGAGATTTCCGGAGTTTTTGGGTTTCACAGCCGAAACCCTAAATCACAATGCCGCACAAATCATCCATGGAAACTGAGAGATATCGCAGATCTAGAATCTATAGAGTCTATTCCATCTATTCCCTAAGAGGATACCGAAAGGAAAAGCGTAGGGAGATAGATCGGGATTGGCCTTCATGAGATACCTTAGGGAAGAGAGGGGGAGAAGCTTCAAGTCTTCAAATCCGTTGTAGATCCGTGTTCTCCACCCCTTGAAGCCCTCAATCTCTCACTCTTACTCGATTTGGCCGGATGGAGGTGAAAATCGCCTAAGGGGCGATGGGGGAGGAAGGGGATGGTGACAGGAGTGAATGGGCAGCTGGTCAACACGGTAAAAGAGTGAAAGAAAAATAACCGCGGTGAAAAGGTATATATATACCCTTAAAGACCTAAAATGTCCGGACCAGACCCGGAATCTCCGGGAAACCCGGAGTTTCCTGAAATTGTCTGGAGTTTCCGCTCCCCCTGAGACCAGCGAGCAGATTTGCAAGGAATTTGATTTGGGATAGATTTGGATGACTATACATGTAATATATGCGAGCCTGAGTAGTAACAACACTTGAGACTAGCCACAATCAAGCATTGAGAACAATAACCCAAGTGTTGCACTAAAATAAGATCCAAATATTTCAAAAACAAATGAACACAAGTTTTGCAAATCATTTTCTTTTAAAAGACTTATTCTAGGTCACTCAAACATGTGCATGATCTCAAGCCAAGTTACAAGAATCCAAGATATTTAGCTCACTCCTCAAAGCACAAAACCTTAGTTCATCAAGAGGCTTTGTGAAGATATCGGCTAGTTGCTTATCGGTGCTCACATGACTTAAAGTGATATCTCCTTTGGCTTCGTGGTCTCTCAAGAAATGGTGTCTTATGTCTATGTGCTTTGTTCTTGAGTGGTTTACGGGATTGTTCGCTAGCTTGATGACACTCTCATTGTCACACAAGAGTGGCACCTTGCTAAACTTACAACCAAAGTCTCTCAAAGTGGGCCTCATCCAAAGTAGTTGAGCACAACAAGCGCCGGCTGCAACATACTCGACCTCGGCGGTGGAAAGGCCAATGGAGTTTTGTTTCTTGGAACTCCAAGACACCAAGGACCTTCCAAGGAATTGGCAAGTCCCGGATGTACTCTTCCTATCTACTTTGCAACCGGCATAGTCCGAATCGGAGTAGCCAAGTAGATCGAAAGTGGAGCCCTTAGGATACCACAAACCAAGGTTAGGAGTATGAACCAAGTATCTAAAGATTCTCTTAATGACCATTAGATGACACTCCTTAGGATTAGCTTGAAACCTTGCACACATGCACACACTAAGCATAATATCAGGCCTAGATGCACAATGGTAAAGTAGAGATCTAATCATGGAGCGATATACCTTTTGGTCGATGCTTTTGCCCTCTTCATTTAGATCAAGATGTCCATTTGATGGCATAGGTGTTTTGATGGGCTTGGCATTGTTCATATCAAACATCTTTAGCATATCATTGGTGTACTTGGTTTGACTTATGAATGTGCCTTCTTTGAGTTGCTTGATTTGAAATCCGAGAAAGTACTTCAACTCGCCCATCATAGACATCTCAAATCTTTTGGTCATAATCCTACTAAACTCATCAACCCAAACTTGATTAGTAGAACCAAATATGATGTCATCAACATATATTTGGTATACAAATAAATCATTTCCTTGTTTACGAGTGAAGAGAGTAGGATCGGCTTTGCCTATTTCAAAGCCTTTCTTTAAGAGAAATTCCTGAAGGCATTCATACCATGCTCGTGGGGCTTGTTTGAGCCCATAGAGCGCCTTATGGAGCTTGTAGACGTGGTTGGGAAATTGTGGGTCTTCAAAGCCCGGTGGTTGTTCAACATAGACTTCTTCGGAGATTGGGCCATTCAAGAAAGCACTCTTGACATCCATTTGATGTAGTTTGAAGTTGTGATGTGTGGCAAAGGCTAAGAGTATGCAGATTGCTTCAAGCCTTGCCACCGGTGCATAGGTCTCTCCGAAGTCCAAGCCTTCTACTTGAGTGTACCCCTTTGCCACCAATCTTGCTTTGTTCTTGGTCACCACGCCATTCTCATCTTGTTTGTTGCGGAAGACCCATTTTGTACCTATCACATTTTGCTTGGGGCATTCCACCAAGGACCAGACTTTATTCCGTGTGAAATTGTTGAGCTCTTCTTGCATGGCCATCACCCAATCAGCATCCTCAAGTGGTTCTTCAACCCTAAGAGGTTCCAACATGGAAACAAACGAGTAATGTTCACAAAAATTTGCTAATCTTGAACGAGTTGTTACCCCTCTACGGATGCTTCCAAGAATGTTGTCAACGGGATGATCTCGTTGAACACTCTGACGAACTCTTGGATGTGGATCGGAGGCTTCTTGTTGAATCAAATCCTCATTTTCTTGACTGCCTTGAGAATCACCAGCAGGAGGTCTGGAGTTTCCAGAGTTTTCTCCGGAGTTTTTCGGGAATCCCGGAATCTCTGGGTTTTTCTCCGGACTCTCCGGGGTTCGCAGCGGGAGGTGTACTTGGTGATTCTTCTAAGATCTCGCAGTCCTCATCCACTTCTTCTCGAGGCTTTACTTCTCCAATGGCCATCTTCTTTATAGCCTTTTCAGCAGATACTTCCTTGCCTACACACAATTCATCAACTTGCTCCACTTGAGAGCCATTAGATTCATCAAACGTCACGTCGCACGTGACATCAACACAACTGGTGGTTTTGTTGAGGACACGATAGCCATGAGCGTTTGAGGCGTAACCAAGAAAAATACCTTCATCAACTTTAGGTGCAAACTTAGAGCTTTTGAGATTCTTGTTAAGAATGAAGCACTTACAACCAAAAACTCTAAAGTAAGACACATTAGGATTTTTACCGGTTAGAAGTTCATAGGTAGTCTTGTGTCGAAGCTTGTGAAGATACAAACGGTTGATAGCATGACAAGCCGTGTTGATTGCTTCCGCTCAAAAACTATCCGAAGTCTTGTACTCATCAAGCATGGTTCTTGCGGCTTCAATGAGAGTCCTATTCTTCCTCTCCACTATCCCATTTTGTTGTGGAGTGTATGGGACGGAGAGCTCATGACAAATGCCTTCTCCATCAAGATACTCTTCAATGTTGGTGTTCTTGAACTCGATGCTATTGTCACTTCTTACTCTCTTGATCTTCACTTCAAACTCATTTTGGGCTCTTGTGGCAAACTTCTTGAATATTTCATGAACCTTGCTCTTGTCCTTCATAAAGAATACCCAAGTGTACCGAGAGTAGTCATCAACAATGACAAAGCCATACTTGTTCCCCCCAATGCTAACATAAGCCACGGGACCAAAGATATCCATGTGATGAAGTTCCAATGGCCTTGTAGTGGTGGGTACATTCTTGGTGGGGTGAGGAGCACCAACTTGCTTTCCGACTTGACAAGCACTACAAATTCTATTTTTCTCAAAATGAACGTTTGTTAGTCCTAGGATGTGTTCCCCCTTTAGAAGCTTATTGAGATTATTCATCCCAACGTGAGCTAGCCGGCGATGCCAAAGCCAACTCAAGCTAGACTTTGCCAATAAGCATGTATCAAGTTGGGCTTTATCCGATGTGAAATCCACCAAGTAAAGCCTTCCCTTGAGTTCACCCTTAAATGCAACGGAGTCGTCGCCTCTTCTAAAGATGGTCACACCCTCATTGGTGAACAAACAATTGTAGCCCATCTCACAAAGTTGTGAAACGGACAACAAATTGTAGTCCAAGGATTCAACCAAATAAACATCGGAAATTGAATGATTGATTGAGATAGCAATTTTACCAAGACCAACAACCGTTCCTCCACCATTGCCTCCAAAGGCAATTCTTTCCGTAGGATTTTCAATCATGTCACAAGAGGCAAACATCTTCTTCTCTCCAGTCATATGATTTGTGCAACCACTATCAATCACCCATTTGGTTCCACCGGAGGAGTATGCCTACAAAACAAATTATGCTTTTGTTTTAGGTACCCAAGTAGGTTTGGGTCCTAGAGCGTTAGTCACAAGAACCTTGGGCACCCACACATTCCTTTTGACCAATGTTCCTTTTGTACGGGGTCCCACATACTTGGCAACCACCTTACCCTTGTGGTCCCAAGTCAACACATAATCGGCATAGAAGTTGTCTTGTGAGGCATAAGGCTTGGGCTTCTTGTTTGACTTGATTGGATTGGCCTTTGCCTTTGCTTGTGGTGCATGTGTTGTGTCTTGAGTGCCCTTGAACTTGATAGGAGTGTTGTACTTGACTTGGTTGTCATAGTTCTTGGCACCCAATTGCTTCATGCTGTGCACCACATTCCTTGTTCCCACACCTCTAGTGTGGTGGTTCTTGATGAATGGGATGGGGTCCTTTGTACCTTGTTCTTGCTTACCTAGACCCTTCCCATCCGCAAAGCCAAACTTCTTCATGTAGCTTGACCCAAAGCCTTTGGTGTGGTTCTCAAACTCAGCTCTCTTTGGTTCTTTCTTTTTCTCATCAATGAGGGAGTTTGACAACCTAGCAATCTCTTTCTTCATAGCATTCATCTCGGCAATGTTAGTAGCACAAGCATTTATATCAATTTTATAACACTGAGAACAACCATTGCTTGTTGAGGCTTTAGAGTTAGAGAGAGCATCATTAGAGGTTGTTGTAGCATTATTCTTGAGATTGTAAAGTTGAACTTCTAGTGCTATGTGACTAGTCCTTAAGCTTTCAAAGCTCTTTTGAAGTTCAAGCTTTTCACCCTCAAGTTTATTGTATGCATCCTTAGCTAGGAAAGATTCCCTAGTTAATTCATCTACTATCAACTCCTCTTTAGCTTGGGATTTCTTGAGGCTAAGAATTTCTAGCTCCTTTTCCTTAAGCAAGTCCTCTTGCACCTTGAAACCCTTCTTTTCAATTACAAGGGCATTCTCAAGGGCAATGGTTTTCTCTCGCTCAAGTCTAAAGAGTTCTCCTTGCACCTCTAGAGTTCCGTCTCTATTCTCTATTTCTTTCATTAAAAACATGATTTTCTTAGTTGCCTTTTTACCAAAGCCGTTTATCATTTTTTCAAATTCAAGGTCACTTTCACTATCATCATCTAGAGGTGGGGTGGGAGTGTCTACCTTAGAGCCCCTAGCCATGAGGCAAGTGTGGGTGAAGTCTTCTTCATCATCGGTGAGATCATCTCCAAAGAGTGGTGACTTGTTGATTGGTTCCCCAATAAATATAGTGGCAAGACCCACTTCATCATCGGAGTCGGAGCTATCATCATTTGAGTCTCACTCTTCACCCAAGTGTGCTTCACCAACTTCCTTCTTCTTGTTCTTGTCATTCTTGTTGGTGTCCCTTCTTCTCACTTTGATGTTGGGGCACTCCGCAATGAAGTGACCCTCCTTGCCACACCCAAAGCATGGCCTCTTGGAAGTCCTCTTGGTCTTGATCTTGTCTTTGTCTTTGTTCTTGTTGAAGAACCCACTCTTCTTGATCACTCTGTTGAACTTTCTTATGTAGAGTGCCATTTGTTCGGGAGTCATGTTCTCATCACTATCTTCCTTGACCACGGTCTTGGAGGTTGATGAGCTTGACTTCTTCTCCTTGCTAGATTGTTGACGGTCAATTTTGGTACACCTAGCTATAAGTTTACCGTCAACATTTGCACGTATTTGATATTCTAACCAATGGTACTAACCCCCCGGAGGTATCAAGTTCACTCTCGCATGTCGATTTTGGAGTTTGTTGTTTACGCAGGAAATTAACGTTAAAGAGGAGACTTTCGGGATAAGTTCATCAAGTACTTCAAGAGAAGATCATGAAGCCCGGCACAAGTCAAGACACCTTATGAACATGACTCCAAATGGCCCAGGGACCGAAGCATGAAGCCGTAAAACTCCAGGGACCTGAACAGAAGATGCTGAAGCTTGCGCGACAAGGAGCTCTATCTAAACCGTGGAGAAGACGACGTCAAGGGCCCACATGCAAAAGGGAGCAAGTCAGCAATTGACCGAGAAGCATCGGAGAGCGAGATGGGGCCGAACCAGGCCGAAACGGGCCTGGGCCGGTCGGCCCAGGCGGCCGGCCTGGCCTGTTCTAGGCCCGGTTCGCGCCCCCCTTTTGCCCTAGGTGTTCGTCTATTTATGGCCTCTGCCTCCGCCGGCCGCCACATCCATCCAATCATCAGAGAGCCGCCGACACGAAGGAGAAGCACCGGGAGGAAGCCGACGGCCGCCGCAAGTCCTCGAGTTGCCTAGGAGATGGCCTAGGCCATGCCCTAGCCGCCATGGTTGGCCCTGCGTGGTGAAGCCATGGTGGAGTTCCGGAGCCGCGACTTGAATTCGTCAAGTCGTTTGTACCTTCAACATTCGATGGTGATATAAATCAATTCTTGTCTTTACTTTGATCTACTATGAGTTGTGCTTATTCATATGTGTAGCTACCATATGCTTTTAGTAGGATTAGATCGAATCATGGTGATTAGTCTTGTCTTGCGGATACATCGTAGTAGTGCACGGACCGAGGTTGTCGTTCGGTGATGAATATCCTTGCGTAGTGACAGTACGGTGGAGGAGAAAGCGGCGAGCGAACGTGTATCGGACCACTCCATATCGGGTTACTCCATATCGAGTGTAATCCTTATCATAGTATAGGTTTAGACTGGTTTGTCACCTTGGCCGGAACGGCAACGAGAAGACGATAGGCTAGGCTTACCTTTTGGATGCTCACCTTTATGGCTAGGTGGATGTGATCCATACATCCTTTCATGTATGTTTAATCTTTATGCAATCTACACTTCACATAGGGTTAGATCGGTAGGTTAGATAGAGAACCTTAGTGGTTTGCTTCCGATCCTTGGATTGACAAATCTAGGGAGGACCCTCCTTGGTGAAAAAGGCACCAAGTCACCCGTAGGCTTGCGGTGAACTTGAGCACGGTTTTGCACCGTCAACAAGCCCCTTTTTCTGGCGCCGTTGCCAGGGATCGGCAACTCGAACCCTAGGGCGATCTATCTTTCTTTTAACTAACCCTAATTTTATCATTGCATATACGCTTGCTTTCTTGTTTGTGTCCTTGAAAGTAGGTGGAAAACTAGACACAAAGCGATCGAGAAAAGTTTTCAACATTCGGACTTCAACAAGTCCAACCTCGCTCAACCAAGTTGATGGCTACACAATGATTTGATCTTTAGTGGTAGGTGCTAACCTTGGTTAGTGGCCCAACATCCGCTATCGAGCCCCCACCCAAAGCAAAAGAAGATGAACAAGGTATGCCTATGTGTGTCAATTAAGTTTTTAAGACTAATTTCTTTTGGAGGTTTGTATGTTCAAGCTATAGGTTTCGGAAATGACCATGCCAAGCACGATGGAGAAGGATTTCATTACCATCATGCTCATGCAGCGATGGTAATGACTTTTGAAGCCAAGGGATGCGTGGCATGGTGCCCTAAAAGACTTCAAGATGAAGACCACACGTACATCTCCGGATCGATGGACAAAAAGGAT
The DNA here is from genome assembly GCA_036936925.1 of Cenchrus fungigraminus. Lineage (NCBI taxonomy): Eukaryota > Viridiplantae > Streptophyta > Magnoliopsida > Poales > Poaceae > Cenchrus > Cenchrus fungigraminus. The sequence goes on along the minus strand of CM072772.1, from coordinate 14,022,604 downwards.
AACGATGTCATCAAGATGCCTTGCACAACCTCAGCAGAAAACAATTGGATATATTTGAATTTTCAGAAGCTCCATGAAGTCTACGTTCCAACGAATCAAGCGGCAAGGCAATCGGAGGTTCCTACAAGCGGATATGGCCGAATCACCGATGGTTGCACATGCTGAAATTCTGGACAGCAAGCAATGCTGAAGTGAAACAGCCATAGCTCCCTCATTCGGACTCCGATTAAGACGAATGAGTACCCGTTGGAAAGGTAATTTTATAAATTTTTCAATAGAACTATATTTTGGTATATATTCTGTTCTGGATGCAGGGGTAAATCCACGAAGAAGAGGCAGCAGCAAGGCGATGACGACAAGATGGAGGAGATGGACATGGTGTCAATAAAGAGAAGATGGGGCAACGGTTCCACAACACGTACATGATGAAATTCAGAAGCTAAGGACTAAAACAAACCCTCTAGAGCTTAGATGAATGAAGACATAAGAGCCACCACTCAACACATGATGATGGTGGAAGCGAACCACGACCGATTTCACAAGTCAACATCAAGCTGCATGGCTACTTTGGATTCTCGCACAAATAACCATGGCTTCACAACGATAAAAAGGTACGTGAGAAAGTCGAGCTCTATGATTTTAAACGAAGCGCTTTGTGGGAGGCAACCCGATCTTTTTATATATCTATATAAACTATGACAAGTCTACATTGTGTTCTTTATTTGAAAACTTCAAGTAACATTGTACCATTGCTCTAGTAAATGTCACAACCACATCTTGTATGCTTTAATAGATATTGAGTGAGCTCTTTGCTACTTGAATTTTAGAAAACTTGTAGACCACCTTTTTGTGTGCTTATTAGTGTTTAGAGTCTTTTTATTTGTGTTTTTTTAGAGAGAAATATGAAGCAAGATCCCTTTTGATTCTAAACTTGTGGCTAGTTAACTTAGGCTAACTTTTGCTTTTGGATTAGATCACCACCATATCATGTCATGTCATTTTGTTCATTCATATCATGTTGCACTTCTTTCAACATTATTCTCCACCCTTGCATTTTGTTGCATGATGCATATCATATTTAAGATCCTTTTTGTGAAAAACAAAAAAAATCACCTTTGCCTAAACCTTCCTATCAAACCACACCTAGCACCCAAGCCAACAAAGGGAGGAATCGACTTATGTTAATCCGACCAAGTCTATCTCTATCCCTTTCTAATTAAAGTTTTGACTAGCCTCATCCTAAACCCTTAGGGAAAACCTCTCATACCTTTAGTAATCCTAAAACCGTAGGTTTGTTTTTCATCCAAAAATCTAATCCTTTTCTTTTATACTCTTCCAAAACAACCTTAGATAGAATTTCTTCACCCGACTTATCTTTTCAAAATTCTTGTCTTAAGCCAAAAATATAGGATACCCACAAGCCTTACCTTAAAACCTTGTTAGCATGTTTTAGGTCTTTTGATAAAAATTTTATTGCCAAGACTCTACCATAAAGTGACTTTCTTGTCATTATTGAGAAACAACATCGAAAGCCTTTTTCAAATATTGCTGACCCTTTTTACTAACCCCTTTTTGCATTTGCATTTGGCATCAACCCCTTTGTTCTATCATGCATAGGTTAGCTTGGTTTCTTTGCGAAACTTTTTGATGAATGCTTTATTTCCATGATAATGCTTCACGCGTGGCATTTTCTTTTGTAATCTTGTGTAAACATGGTGTTTAGGCATGATTGGAGACCCCATCATTCAGTTTTATATACCTTGCTATCATATTGCATTAGGTTGATTTATAAACTTTGCAATGCGCTTTAATTTTCTTGCGGCATAAAGAATTATTAACCTTGAAATGAACATGGTGTTTTGACCTTGGTTAAATCTTTATGGTTATATAGAAATAAAGCAATCTAGTTGTAAACATGGTGTTTAGAACTTGGTGCAAACATTGTTTTGTTTATATCCCTTCCTTTCATTTGCATTTTCATCTACACGCACGTACAGTCATTAGGTTCTCTTTTCTTTTTACTAAGTAAGCTATGCCACAAGTTAAGATCTTAGGGATGTATTTGGTTTGTTGGCAATTGTTTCTACTCCCGACCATAACCCTGGGGGTAGGATGTGCATTTGATTTGTTTTGTAGGCATGACGAAGTGTTCCCATGAATTCTTGACCAATTGCAATCAAGATCATTAGTCATCTACAAGGCTTGAGAGGGAAGTCGCTGTTTCCATCAAGATTTGAGCATGTGTTCAGAGATGTACAATGGAAGAAAAGTTAATATTCAGAAGATCCTTCAAATCTCCTTTCCAACGCATCAAGAATCATTAATTTTGAAGACCCGTACAAGGAGATATGGCAGAAACATTGAGCGCCGCGCAGTCTGAAATCAGCTTTGGACAGATTGCATCGCCGGAGTAAAATAGCCACAACTCTCTTATTCGGAACCCGTTTCATGCGTATGATGGCTCGTTGGAAAGATAATTTCATAAACTTCAACTTGGAGGGGTGTTTCAGTACATGTTCTGTTCTGGAAGTGAAAGAAAATCTGTGGAAGATGAGGCAGCGACAAGGACGGGATGGAAGTCGGTGATGACGATATGACGAAGGATTGGAACCATGGCTTGATGATAATAAGAAGAAGTTGAAGGACAAATGACTCACAAAGACAAGAAGTGAAGATGATTCTCAAACACATGGCAATAGGGAATTACAAGCAATTCAAGTTCTTCCACACTTAGCAACACGCTAAGCATGGGGGAGGATTTGAAGGACGAAAGGGAAAAGGCCAGATGGAGTTGAAGGATCACCTTCACCACAAGATGCCCATCATTCTTTTTCCATGATAAGCACAATGCTTAAGCATGGGGGAGGCCACGCTGCACTTCACTACGGGCATCGAAAAGGATGGTAACTCGCCCTTAACTTTATCTTTGTTCATCTCCTTTTAAATGCTTGCACATATATGCTTTCAACCATAAACAAACTTTGTATTTATCTCTCAATCAATAACATGGCTACTAGGAGGACAACCTAGGTTTGTTAGTTTTATTTTTCAATAAATGAATCACCATCTCTTTTGAGCTTACCACGATGATATCATTTGTATGCCTTGCTTATGGAAAAGTGATGAAAGTTGCCGCCTTGTTTTACTTGCATGATGTTTTATATAACATGACTTTTTGCTCTCTATTAAAAGGAACTTAAATTGATTAAATACCGGCTCTTTCATTTGTGGAGGTTAAATGATTAATCTTTAGACCCACATACTTTATGTTGCTCTTTGATTTAAGTTTACCGATGACCTATGCCTTGTACTTGTTTTATTATGCTATCTACATTTGTGAATCTCTTGCAAGGTTCTACCTACCAAAACCTATACACATACAAGTACTTTAATGATATAACCTTTAGTTTGCAAACTTATATCTTGATGAGTTGGATTAGGATTGATTTCTGTGGTACGAGACTAAGAAGCTGGCCATTCCTTTGCGTATCTTTTTCATGCTAGCCATTCTTGTCCATGCATTGTGAGTTTCTACATTGGAAATTTCACAAACTTCGTTGGGCATCCACCCTAAACCCAAAACATCTTTTTGTGATTACCTCCTTGACCACAACCCAAATTGAGTATGGATGATCTTTCAACAAATTTTCTGAAGATTTTCTGGCAAGATTTCAAGACATATAACATATGGAGGGACTCATCAATGCACCCAATCATGCGGAGTTTCGACGTGAAGGATGCCCTTGAAGATTTCAAAAGATTTATAAAGGAATACAAGGATTTTGTACTTCTCTAGCAGCCATAGGTTCCCTCACTTCTATGCTCGAGGACGAGCAATCATTTAAGCATGGGGGAGGACTGCTATAGCAAGTACTATGTTGCTTAAAAGTTCGGAGGAGCATAAAAAAAGAATGATGATGAATGAAAAAATAAAAAAGAAGAAAAAAATGAAGGAAAGAAAGAAGAAAAAAGAAGAAGAAAAAAAAATAAGAAAAGAAAAAAAACAAAAAAAAGAGAAAAAATAATAAAAATGCTCCTCGGTTCTTTTTAGCTCCTCGGGTGACATGGTTGGAACGGCAACGAGAAGACGATAGGCTAGGCTTACCTTTTGGATGCTCACCTTTATGGCTAGGTGGACGTGATCCATACATCCTTTCATGTATGTTTAATCTTTATGCAATCTATGCTTCACATAGGGTTAGACCGGTAGGTTAGATAGAGAACCTTAGTGGTTTGCTTCCGATCCTTGGATTGACAAATCTAGGTAGGACCCTCCTTGGTGAAAAAGGCACCAAGTCACCCGTAGGCTTGCGGTGAACTTGAGCACGGTTTTGCACTGTCAACATAGATGCCTTGAGGGCTACCCCCTTGTTCTTCTCAAGTTGTTCATGCATCTTAGACATTTCTTGTGAGAGCTTTGACTCCTTGACAGTGATAAGATGTTCTTCAATTTTTCCAATCACATCCGCCGGAGTGAACTTGTTGAAGCCTCTCTTCTCTCTTATGAGTGTTGGGAGTTGCACATCCCTAGCCATGTACGCGGAGAGGATCTTATCAACCACTTCTCTTCTTCCCCATCTTGTGCTTCCAAGGGACTTGATCTTGTTAATGATCTTGTTTAAGCGGTTGTACATGTCTTGTGGAGTTTCATCTTCCTTGATGACAAAGCGGTTGAGCTCACTTTCTAAGGCGCGGATTCTTCCTTCTCTCACTTGCTTTGTTCCTTCATGGTTGATGAACAATGTGTCCCACACTTCCTTGGTGGACTTCAACCCATCAACTTTGTCATACTCTTCGGACGTGAGTGAACTCTTGATGATACGTATGGCTTGATAGTTTCTTTGTATCTCATTGGCTTGATCTTGAGTTAGCGTTGCATCACCACTAAGAAATGTAATACCCCTGTTCACAATAGTCCAAAGTGCGGGATTTAACGCCATCAAATACTCCTCCATCGAGTTCTTCCACTTGGAATAGCCGGTTCCATCAAATTGGGGTATCTTCCCAATGTGGCTAGAACCCGATGGATGGTTAAAAGATAAGCAAGAGTAATCGAAAGAGGTTCGAGTATAATCCCTTGATGATGACGGTCGACGAGCAGAGCGGGTTGACTTTGCATCATCAAATTCTTCATCCTCACTATCGGAGGACTCCATACCATCTCCACGTGCTTGATGACTTGTGCTTGCTCCAAGGGTACCACCTCCTTGAGGTAGAACGGGAGGTGTGCCAACAACATTGTTGGCGGCATCTCCTCCTTTGGGAAGAGGTGGAGCTTGAGCATTTGGATCCGACATCTTCTTGACTCCAAGCGGTTAAGCTTCAAATTCGAAGCACTTGGCTTTGATACCAATTGAAAGGATCAAGATGTCGACTAGAGGGGAGGTGAATAGTCGAACCTGAAATTTCCAAACTTTTAAACCAACTAGTTTCCGGATATTTTTCCGGATACTCCGAGAAATCCGGAGAATCCGGGAAAATGTCCGGATTGTCCGGGCCTACGAGGGGGAAAACAAATCGACATAAATTAAACTTGCTCAAACATAGATCTGTGAAAATAGGTTATGCACTGAGATGAGACAAGCCTGTTTATCCACATAGAACCTGCAGAAACCTCAACACGGAGTAGATCGGCACCAAACCCTAGAATAGAGCTCAAGAGGTATACAAGCATACAACAAGAGCAACGAACACAAGAGACACAAGGATTTGTTACCAGAGTTCAACCTCACACCTTGAGGTCTACGTCTCCGTTGAGGAACCCACAAAGGGTGGACCTTTACACCTAGGTCACTTTCCTCCCTCTAGCGACCACAAAGATCAAGCTAGAGTTACTTACTCAATTTCGGGGTGATACAAACCTCCTTGGGCAGCCACAAACCTTTGGATGCTCCAAGGCAATGCCTAGCCGGCTAGGAGCTCAAGACTCCAAGAGTAACAACCACGAAATATGCCAACCAAGCGAAGAACGAGGTGCTCTAGAGATGGGAAATCAGCTCACTAGCACTCTCCAAGCTCTTGCTCTCAATCCCTCCTTAAATCCCCAACAAATCTCACTAAACCAAGGCCAAGGGGAGTAAAGAGGGTGAGTGAAGGAGTTCTGAGTGTTGCAGGTCGAAATGGGCAAGAGAGAGAGAGAGAGAGGGGAAAGGGTGGAGGGGGCTTTTATACCTCCTCACACAGAAAAGAGCCGTTACAGCTCTAAGACCCGGAATATCCGAGAAAACCCCGGAAACTCTGGGAAGTCCGGAGACTCCGGGAAAAACCCGGAAACTCCTGCCTTCCAAGGTCAGCACCCACAAAGTTAACCCCGTGAACGTGTTGGTGCAAAGGTGTCTCTCATAGGTTTTGTTTTGACAACTAGAGCACCTTTTCAACTCTTGGAGGATACATTTCCTGTCCCTCTTTATAGTACGGCATTCCTAGGACTCAAATTCAAAATATAAAATAAATAAGCCTTCATAGGAACTCCTTTGTAGCATCACTTCTTTTTTGCTTACTCAATGAACAACACTTGATGCCACATATAATTTTAATTCCTGCTCATACACTAGATAAATCATTAGCCACTTAAGCGTATGTCATTAAATCACCAAAACCCGCTTAGGGGGCCAAGATACTCTTCAAGCTCCATCAGAAAAGCCGCTCCACCGGAGGAGCCAGAGCCGGAGCCATTTTTGGAGGAGCCGGAGCCTTGCCAAACAGGCCCTGGGTCTCTGCCTATGAACACTCGTGTTTCCTTCACGTAGTTCTGTAGTTTGAAAAGAATCTTCGATCCACATTTTGATTGAAGAATGGTTTGCTAGAACATGATAGTAGATCATTTTATGTGTTTTGGTTCGACAATATGACCAGCATTTCGTAGAAACGTTGATGACTGGCACAGTGGCACCTGGGCACCTGGCACAAGTACATTCATCTGCATCTGCTAGCCGTGTTTCAACACGCACGGCTTGCTTTCGGGCGTACCAGAACGCGAGCGCCGCGATGGACATGGCGGCCGCGCCCACCGTGGCGTGCCACGCGTAGGTAGGCTTGTCGTCACCCCGGTCCTTCCGGACGACGAACGCGAGGCTCTCCCGCGTGAGCTGGGCCATGTCTGGGACCGCCGCCCCTCGCCTGACGGCGTGCGCGACCGCCTCATACTCCTCCGGGCTACCGCCCCCCAGGAACGCGCCGGCGATCCGGCCCGCGCTGATCCAGAACGCGCCGAACTTGGGCGTAGTGGACGAGGTCCCCGAAGTGGACGGCCTCACCAGCGTTGTCGCCGTAGAACCGCCATGACAGGGCGAAGACCCTGGAGTAGAAGAAGGGCAGGTAGTCGATGTCCCCGGCGGTGCCCAAGGGGTCCAGCGCTGCTGCCACGGCATGCCTTGTGGTCCTGCGTGCGCAGTCGGTGTGCTCGAGCCAGTGGGTGTCGCCGCGGCCCGCGGAAGAGTTTGACGGGGAACGCGGCCACGTTGTCCACTGCGTACACGGAGGCCTCGCTCGTTTGCATCTGCCTGTTCACCTTGATGCCGCCCTTCTCCGTGGCCAGCTAGCCTTCAAAGAGCGCGGTGTTCGCGCGTGCTCCGATGCCGACCATGACCATGTCAGCAGATAGGCGCCTGCCGTCTCTGAGTTTTGCTGCGGTCACCTGTGTGTGAATGCAAAAATTATTGCTGGAAGTTCAGATAATCAAATCGAAGCAGTACACTTCAAACTTTCAGATATAGCAGAGCAAAGTTGACGGTGTTTGGTATTGATTAATTTGATTGGCAGTTTGGCTAGCACAGGGGATTGGAGGCGACTACCACAAGGGATTGGAGGTGAGGAGGCGAGGCGAGGACGGAGATGTTGGAAACGACCTGAAACACGCATTCTCGGAGCTCCCCCCTTGCCTAGCTCGCTCAGGCACTCACACTGTTGACACCTAAAATTGGCAAGACCAGTTAGACCAGTCAGACCGCTAGGCCCACCCGGTCAGACCGCCCTGATCAAAGTCCTCAAAAGACAATTTGGACTTCACCAATGGATGCGCCTCATCGAGTAGATCAAGATTCATATGTGGAACATCCAAATCGGAGTCTGGATGAGAGAGATATGGCTTCGGGAAGAGCAGCATGTCAGACACACGGTCAGACCGCGTCCCCAAGGTAAAGATGGCCATCTGGCCCGCCCAGCCCAGCACGGCACGGGCATGAGGCGGCACGAGCACGACACGGCACGAGCACGACGGGCACGACACCACCTCGTGCCGTGCCGTGCCGGCACTATGGGCCACGCTTGGGGCACAGCACGAGCACGGTGCCCAAATTTCGTGTCGTGCCAGCCCGAGGCACGGCGGCAGGCACGGTGGGCCATTTGTGCCATGCCGGCCCAGAGCATGACGACCGGCGGCGGAGGTGAGGAAAAGAAGGCCGCTGACGCCAGAGGGGAGGAAGAGAAGGTCGTTGGCGCCAGAGAGGGGGAGGGGTCGGCGGCAGCGGTGGTGACGGTGGAAGTGGCTGGCCACAGATCTGGCCGCGCCACCTCCATGGCTCCATGCGCGGAAAGGAGGGGCGGCGGAGGAGGAGGGGCCGGATCCGGAGGTGTTGACCGGCGGCGGAGGTGGTAGCCAGCGGGAAAGGGGAGGCGGCCAGATGCGGAGGTGGTGGTGGCCGGCGGGAGAGATGGGGAGGCGGCCGGAGGCGGAGGTGGTGGCCACCGATTGGAGGAGGAGAAGGAGGAGTGGGCAGCAGAGGAAGAGCCGAGGGGGGAGAGGCGGAGAGCCGAGCGGCGGCAGGCCTAGGGGGCATCGGGGCGGGGTCCGTGCCTCCGCGGGGAAGAGAGGGGGGCTGGGGGCGGCGGGAGGGGGGTTGCCGGCTAGGGTTCGGGAAGGAGGAGGCGCCGGCTTTTATACAGATGTGACTTTGGGCCAGTTGGGCCAACTGGGCCGATGGGCCGTCGTGCCAGCACATGGGCCGCGTCGTGCCAGGAGATTTCGTGCCGTGCTGGGCTGGCACTATGGGCTGAGATTGCAGCCCAGCACTAGCCCGATGTTGTGCTCGTGCCGGCCCGAGCCCAATAACATCGTGCTGGGCTCGTGCTCGTGTCGGGCCAGAATGTCGTACTTTAGGCTGGCCCATGGGCCTTGTGCTATATGGCCATCTATACCCCAAGGTGGTTAGACCGCCCCGTCCTGCCAAATTCGGTTAGGAGTTGTATTTTAACACGTTTTTGTAAGAGTTTCGACTCCTTATGGGGCAAAGACATCCCCTCCCTATAAATATAAAGGGCGACGGGCAATTGAGAAAAGAACAATCGAATCTATCAAACTTATCTTTTATCGCATTTACCTTTTCATTCCTCTTTACCCGACTTTTCCAACCCCATGTTCTGTTCCTCTACTACCTCCGCGGCATGAGAGGACGTCCAAGCTGGCCTGCCGAGCCTAGGACAACCCAAGGTGCGCCTGCCCCGATGGGGTCCCTCCCGGGCGGGTGTTCGTTGGTTTCTCGCTGGTGAATCTGGCGACCCCGGTCTAACCGCCCTCCAATAGTGGTCTAACCGTCTTGCGTAGAGGAGCAGCAAGGAGCTCCTCCGCGTGCTTATTGGCTCCAAAAAGGTGTCAACAAATTGGCGACTCCGCGGGGGAATGAAGATCTGGCTATCATGGCTGATCCGTCAAACCCTAGCACTATGATGGCACTCGAAGGATTACCTGAAGATCTACGCAAGGATATTATCAACAATATACGCTGTCACTATTATGAAATAACATATCAAGACGTCATCATGATGTATATGGAGACCATCAATGAGTTGAGGATGTACGATCTAGCAAAGCATAGTAAGTCCACAGCTAATCTTATAAGTAGTTTACTTACATTTGTGGATGGTTTGCTTAATAAAAAAATAGTGTAGATCTGAATCATATTGATCAAGAGTTGGTTTTTCAAAAGCCTGCTATTGTTATACCTAATCCTTGCAAATCTTTGCAAAATTGTGATGTTGTTGGTCAAAAAACAAGTCGGCCGTCTCTAGCCGAAATTGTTGACCCGAAATCCCCTAGCAAGAGCATAAAGGCTATATCTAGTACTTCGACGCTCGGGGGGCAACAAAACAAAGGCAAAGCTGCTGGTTGCACTGAGGCCGGTCTAACCGGGGGGAAACCCGGTCTAACTGCCTCTCCCAGGCTTTTGCAAAATAAATCTAAACCAAAGATGATTAAGCCTAAAAAACCGGAAATTGGTGTTTGGAAAAACGTTGAATCCAAAGGCCGTCATAAGCATCAAAGAGAAAAGCCGAAGTCTAATGCGAAACTTCCGGCTAAATCTCAAAGACAAAACAATCTCAATGATGCTAGTCGGTCTAAAAACTCCAAACACCCAAAATCTTCTCATAGAGAGAAGTTCCATAACAAGAATCGGCAATGGAGTAACTCTCACAAATCAATGTCGTTTCCATCATATGGATCACCTACACCGATGTCATGGGAGTATTGTTTTAATATGCCTTACTCTTATTCTCCTTGGTATTATAATTCATATATACCGTCTCCTAGTTATTTCTGTCCAAGTTATATTACTTATAGGGAGCCATTAATTAATGAGTCATCGCCTATGCATAATGACCGTTTTGATCAAAAGAATCGATCAACACAGAAAAATAAGAGAAAGGTGATCAAACAAGTCTATCATGTTAAAAAAGACGGTAGATTAAATAAAAATTCAGATTTGACACCAGAAATAGAAAAACCGCATATTGAAAAATCATCGGCTAGTTCTATTGATAAAATTGTCCCTAATGATAAGCATGTCGCAAATAATATAGCTGAACAATAATCAGGTTCGGCTGGGAGGCAACATGATTTCAAAGTGGTCGGTTCTCAAGGCACCGGTCTAACCGTTGTCCAAACCGGTCTGGCCGGCCTTACCAAAATTTTTGGTAGAGTTGCACCAAAGAGCAAGATGGTGAAGAAGAAGACAAGCTTTGAGGAGTTGTTACATAAGTATCAAAAAATAGCCGAGGAAAATGTTGACGGCTGTTAAGTGCCTACTTTAGCCGTCAATATACTCATGAATAAAGGAGCATAAGGCATTTCTTACATGCATTTAGTTAAGAATAATGTAGTTCCACTTGTCCTTGGAGATTAATTGATTGCAAGTAAATAAGCAACAAAAGAGTGGCAAACTCACCTTCTATGATCCATGCCACATCACCTCATCCTAGGAGGACTGCCAACAAGGATGCCATGCATGCAAAGCTGCCCACATGGGTGCCAATGTGCCATGCATGCATGCCATGCAAGCAATCCAAGTGAAGCACACTCCGACGAATCAAATCGTGACACATGGACATCACATGGATCCATGGGCCCACCAGCGCATCAAGAGAAAGTGGACACTGGGGAAAGACCTTAGGGCCCACATGGCAGCCACCTGGAGGAAGCACAGGCCAGGGGGTCGGCCGACCCCACAGGTCGGATGAACCGACCTTGAGTCGGCTCATCCTGGCCCTCCACATGTGGCTTCCCCATTGGTCCTAGAGACCATCCCCGGGGTGTTTGCAGCCACTCCTCGCCGGTGTCTTGGCCTATAAATAGAAGGGGAGGGGGCTCACTTAGAGATCATCCACACTTGCAACACCTCTCTCACTTTTATATTCAAGGCTAGGAGGTAGGCTAGAGTAGTTCTACTTCAGGTTCCAAGTCTACTTTGGGATCTAGGTATGAGTTCTCTTGTATCTTATTTCATTTGTATGACTTTGATCTACTTCAGTTATTCAGCTATTTCATATAAAGTCGTGTAAGTATACATGGGTGATTTGTTCATGTGTTCTTCACCTGTTCATCATTTAGAGGCTCCTGTTCTTGATGAACAAGGCCTTTCGATCCACTTGACGGGTGACTTTCACATGTTTCCGGTGTTTGTTCATAAGTTAGAGGCTCGTGTTCTTCGCGAACACGACCCTTTGATCCAGTTGAACAGACATAGGAAAACACAAATCCGTTTGTGTACTTAACCTAGTTTGATCTAGTTAGATGACATGACTGCGTTGTATGAAGTCTGTGCTTAAGCTACGGTACTCGGTGTAATTAGCTGGTTTATCTGGTGGCTTGACCTGGGTCACAATAGCCCGGGCCGGTCAAGTCCGGCTAACAATGCAAGCATGGTGCTTGGGTTGCGTAGCTACCTTACTTATGAGCTTATCCCACGGCTTTGTAGGGGTAGGCCGCGGTAGTGACAGCCGTTGGACCCTCTGAAATCCCCCACGTTCGGATAAGCTGTAGGAGTCTAAAATCTAACAACGGGAGTTGTGCGGAAGCAATGCGGGAGGTTAGCTCCCCGTGGTACCTGGGTGCTTAAGTCAATGTTCTTCAACGCTAATGTATCTAACTGGCTCCTACTAATTTTATGTGCATAGTAAATAAGAACCTAGAACTAACTCGTATGTTGCCTCCTATGCCTGGAACCCCTTTTTGAGAGAGTGTGTGTGTGCGTGTGATCACACTACCCCATTATCATATCTTACCCCTGCACTTGAGTATCTGGTTTGTTTCTGTCTATGATCTATACTCATTGCAATAGTGTTGAATGTGTTAATCCGGCAAAGCCTTCCTTGGATTCGATACCCTTTGGAATACTCCTTTGGGGAAATGCTACAATGGTACTTCCGTGCGCTTGCGGACTCCTGTAACATTAAGAATTACCAACCAGCATTTCTGGCGCTGTTACCAGGATGGGTTCCAAACCCGTCCATTGGTAGTTGCGTTAAGAAATGTCAACAAGCATTTCTAGCGCCGTTGCCGGGGAAGGCTTAAGGATAACATATCAACACTTTGCATATGTTTATAATCATGACAGGAATAAAACAGTTCTCAATGTAGGCTAACTTGGATTGTCTTCTTTGTCTATTTGATGATGAAGATAGGTAGTGCATGACTGGTTTTGACTTACCGCCAAAATTTACTGAAGATCCTGAGTCACTCGTAAGGAAGGCACAAACTCATTTCGGCTCTCCTCTGCATGAACGTTCGGAAGTCGATCCAGCTTCCTTTGTGCCATCCGCATCAACTTCCATGGCCAACCCTGTCGAGAAGACTCTCCGTGAGTACTCCGCTCCCTCTGCTGACCAGGTGCCGTCAGGCCCTGAAACACCGGGAATGGAAACTTCGAGATCAAGACTGGCTTAATTACGATGGTACAGGCGAGCCCATTCTGTGGCAAGCCTAATGAATACACGAGCGCCCACCTGCAGCAGTTCCTGGAACTGTGCAGTACCTTCACTATACGAGGAGTGGAGGAAGATGCTATTCGTCTGCGACTGTTTCCCTTCTCACTCCTGGGAAAGGCGAAGCAGTGGTTTTATGCTAACCGTGCAGAAATTAACACTTGGGCAAAATGCTCCGCGGCATTCCTCGCGAAGTTCTTTCCGTTGGGCATGACCAATGTCCTTCGGGGGCGAATTCGAAGTTTCCAGCAAGCGGCACGTGAGACTGTCCCAGAAGCTTGGGAGAGGCTCCAGGAGTACATCCTAGCTTGTCCTCATCATGGGATGGACAACTGGATTATTCTTCAAAGTTTTTATAATGGGCTGACTCCGACAGCCTGAGGCCATATTGATACTGCTGCTGGAGGGGCCTTCTTCTCTCTTACTATTACTGAAGCTACTACGCTAATTGAGAAGGTGGTTACCAGCCAAGGGTGGAGTGATGATCGACTCGAGCCACGTCAAAGGGGTACACATACCGTCAAGGAAGCGGATATGTTGCACATCAAGATGGACCTAATGATGAAAAGAATAGATGATTTAACCAATGAGAAGGCTGCCATGGCCACCACTACTCACGCTATGGATGCTCGCATGACGTGCGAAGTCTGTGGTAATACTGGGCATTCAGGGAATTACTGCCCTACTACCCAGGAGGATGTGATGTACATGAACGACAACAACAACGGTTATCGTCCACAAGGAGGTCAAACGTGGAATCAATCATGCCCTTATTATCAAGGAGGTAATCAAGGTAATTCTTTCAACCCAAACCAACCTTCCTTGGAAGATCTCGTTTTCAGGCAAGCTAAGATTAATGAAGGCTTTAATAAGAAAACAACTGCCTATGATAAGGCTTTCAAGAGCCTTAATGTTAAAATTGATAGCCTTTCATATGCTCTTAAGAACCAGTTAAGATTTAACAAAATGATAGAAACCCAGTTGGCTCAATTAGCTGCTTTGGTTCCCTCTGCTGAAGATGGGAAGATCCCGGGGCAACCTGTATCTTCTTGTGAGAATGTTTGTGTAGTGTCTACCAGGTGGGGTAAGCCATCTAGGCAGGAACGATCCACTGAGGGAAGCCTATACAACAATTATTTGATTCATGGGAATCTTCCACAATCACACATAAGAAAGATCCTGGTTATCTGGCTATCACTTGCAAGATATATTATCAGAAGATTAAGCATGCTCTCTATGACCTTGGTGCAAGTGTTAATCTCATGTCCAAGGCCATGTTTGAACAATTGGGGTACCTAGCTCTGACTCCAACTGCGTCGACTGTCCAGCTCGCTGATGCATCGATCCGATATCCCGAGGGGATAGTAGAGAACTTATTAGTGTTCGTCCAAGGTTCATGCATCTTCGCAGATTTTGTGGTCCTTGATATGCAAGATGATGGGTACATGCCTCTCATTCTTAGGAGACCATTCCTAAGTGACGCCAAGCAAGGATCAATGTCGGAGCCGGAACAATCCGATTCCGCATTGGGAGGAGGAACTTGATGTTCCGATTTCAGGCAGCAGAAGAGAAATGCTATACACTGCAGGGCAAGAATGAGCAATCAGGGGCATGGATGGAGCCATAGCCCCAGCGACTCCCCACCACTCCAACAAAGCCTAAGAAAACAAGAAAGGTGTGGCGGGAAGTACAGAAGTCATCTCCATCTATTTCTCGGGAATGGGGTGACGAGTGGAATTGATCACCGAGAAAAGTCTCGCTCTCAGACTTAAAATGATGAGTCCTTCCTGCCAAAAGGTAAAACTGGTAGTTATCTCATATTTCCCTTTCCAAAATTATATTTGATTTTCCAAATGCATATTTGATTTTTCCAACCTTGCATCTGCATGCTAGATTTTTCTAGCCAAATTTCCCTTTTCAAATAAAAAAATTCTAAAAATAATTTTTTGAGTTGAAAAATCCTTGAAAAATTATTCGAGCAAAATTTTGGGCGAATTTGGACCCAAGTATTTGGGCAGGACATCAACTAGCCATTAGAGAGCCGTTGCAAAAAGCTAGAGACAGGTGGGCCCAACAGGAGTTCGGTCGACCCCAGGGGTCGGCCGACCCAGGCCAACAGTCTTGTGGGCTCGACCTCCTCCAATGGCTCCTAGCCGTTATGTCTGGCCATGCCCCCGGTGCCTGGTTCAATTGCCTATAAATAGCAGGAGGAATGAGGGGTTTCTTCACCCATTCACTCATTTCCATCACCCTCTCTCCCTCTTTGCCCTTGCTCTTTGGTTTTCTTAGATTTCTTGCTCAAGGTTGAAGTATCAAGCACTCACTCCAATTTGTCGCTGAGTATTGAATATTGGTGGAGCAAGCTCGGTAAGGATTTCATTTTGGTTTGCACTAACCCATCACTGAGTTGCTCGTGTTGTCCCATTGTTGTGCAAGATGAGTTGGTTCTCCGGTGCATACCGGAAGGTGACCCGCTCACGCCATTCGAGAGACGGAGGGAGCTCGTCTCACCACTCCGGAGCTACACCGAGACCAATGTCAACCGACCGTGAAGAAGAGGAAGAGGAGGAGCTACCCATGCCACAAGCCGAAGGGGTGTACGGCGCCGATGCCACCTTCATCGACTTGAGGGACGACCGGGAGAGACAAGCCTATGCTCTCATCAAGGATCGAGTCTTCGCCAACACCAAGGAGTTCGACTCGGCCCTTCTTGAGAAAACAGGTATGGACTCCGAGTTCGATTCCATTTGGCACGCTCTTGGTTGGGAGAACTTTGTTCCGGTGTGGGAGATCGGTTCTAGGTCTCTCACCATCCAGTTTCTCTGTACTCTTCGGGAGGATGCAACTGGTATTACGTTTCGATTCCATGGAACGTCGTATAGAGTTTCTTGGCAAGATCTTAGTTGCACCCTTGGTTTTCATCATCGTTGTGTTGTTTCTCTCAATATAGCTTGCAAAGATTTTAATCGCGATAGTTTTTGGGAAGAAATTTCTGGCCGGCCTGCCCGTGGCAAGTTAGCACCTCGGTGCAACGATATCACGCATCCCACTCTCCGACTGTGGCACAAGTGGCTCACCGTCATTCTCTTCTTGAGGGATGATGTTTGACCCGTGCGCACGGATGAGATGAGGATATTATATGCTGCGGTCAGACGAATCAAAATCTCCCAAGTGCAAGTTATGATTCAGCAGTGGTTGACAAACTTTAAGATGATAGGCCCAATTGAGTGCACGTCTTTAATCACACATTCACACGTATCATTTCGAGTCTCGGGATTACGCAAGAAACGGATATTCCCTACATTGCTACTCTCCGGGCCGTGATAGATGAGGCATATTTGATTCAAGGACACACTCTTAAGAAGGACCTGGATGACTCTTTGGTTTTCTTTTACCCTGGCCATGCGAACCAAATTCGGTTACCTAACCCGGATTACCGTTTGTACGGCCAAGGGCAACTGTCACACCCTGAAATTCCCAAATTTCAAGATGTGAATAGGAAGAAAATTAAACAATAATTTTCTCTTAATTTTTAAAATCTTGCCCAACCTTTAATTCTTTACAGGGAATATAGTACAGGAAAAAAAACAAAACATTATTTGTTTTTCGAAATTAAGTTTGTGGCTTGATGTGTGTTGCATTCATGCTGGAACATTTCTTTTGGTTGATTGGAATTCAAATTTGTATTTGAATTCAATTTGTTTGCCTTTTCAATAATATGCAGAACCTTTTTCCTAACCCTCCCTCCCTTCTTTACCATTCTGGCCCGGCTGCCCTTCTAGCCCAGCGCGCAGCCACAGCAGACGCGCAGCCCAGCTCTCTCACGCGGCCCGTCGTCCCAAAGTCCGCTGGTAGCCCTCAATCTCCTCGGCCTGTCGCTCGGCGCCCCTTACCCTTGCGGCCCAGTTTACCTTTAGGCCCAACGCGGCCTGCGTCCGCCTCTCACCGCCGCAGCCACCGACGAACAGGTCCCGCTCGTCATGCCCGTCCTCCAGTCGCCCGAGCCGGACTCGATCTCGAGCCCGACCCCGGCCGCGCCGCACCCCGCACCCGCGCAGCTCCTCAGCTTGGCCCGCAAGCCAAGGCCGCCTCCCCGGCCCAATAAAAGGCCGCTGCCTCGCATGGTGCCGTCTTTTCCCCTTGAAACCCTAGCCGCCGAGCTACCCCGCGCGCTCCGCAACCCTAGCTGCGCTGCCGCCATCGATCTTTGCCACTGTCGCCTCTCCGCCATCGTGAAGCTGCCCGGAGCTCCGTCGCAAGGTGAGGAAGCCGCCGGTGCAGCTTGTCACCGTCCTCGTGCCCTGTGACGCCTGTAACCGCTCGCCGGAGAGTGCGCCGCCGCACAGTGCCGCCTCGTCGCGTCTTACGCCGTCTCCGCCGCACCCGAGTCGACCGCGCCGCCCTAGTTTGCTTCCCCGTGCCGCGCGCTTTGTCCTGGTGGAATCTGCGTGTTAAATCGTGAACCGCAGATCGATTTCGATCTCCGCCGGCGAGGTCCGCCGCCGTGCTCCGCCGCTCGCCGTCGTCCGCGCGTCGCCGCTTCGCCAGAGCCGCTCACAACCGTCCGATCTGGATCCCACGGCCCAGATCACGTCTGACCCCGGGTCAACCTGAGGCAAAACCGGTCAACAGATCTGTTTCATTGCCGTTTTGCAGAAAAGCCCCCGGATGTTCTAGTTTCACAGTTATACCCTTTCGCAGTTCAAAGATCTTTACGCAAAGGTCCTTTCCTTTTATGTTTTAAACCCTCAGCTCTCTGGTTTTAGCGCCTGAGGTCCATCTTTATGTTTTTGCACCGCAACCCTTAGGTTTTTACACATAATTAGGTTTTAACCCCCGGTTTCTTACAGTTTAGCCCCTGGAAGTCCAGTTTTCTCGCAGTTAAGCCCTTGTACCTTGTTTTGGCCGTAGAATACACGTTTTAGCTCCGTTTTTAGCGTTCTTTATATCCACGTGATCGTCTCGAAGAGTAGAACCGTTTTATGCCCCTATTTTGTTCTGTTAGTACTATTTGGTGATTGTTTCTTATTTTATTCCATTGTTTGCTCGTATGTGTATGATGTGGTGCGTAGAAGACGATCCGTACGTGGAATACGCCGGAGTTGAAGATTTCCAAGACCTTGAGCAGCAGCAAGCATTGGTAGAAGGCAAGTCCTTGCTGCATCCCCATTTGTCCTATTACAACATGCATTTTAATTACACAGTTACTTACTTAATGCTTGCATTAATGTGATGGGACCCATGTTTAAGGTTTGACTAGCTTTGTTTATCCGT
Source organism: Cenchrus fungigraminus (assembly GCA_036936925.1). Classification (NCBI taxonomy): domain Eukaryota; kingdom Viridiplantae; phylum Streptophyta; class Magnoliopsida; order Poales; family Poaceae; genus Cenchrus; species Cenchrus fungigraminus. The sequence continues at coordinate 14,004,136 of CM072772.1, read as the reverse complement.
GTGCCTTGATCAACCTGGGTTTACTTTTATGTTGGGTAGACCTTGCTTAGTTGCTCAACTTGGGATCATGGTGGTTCTAATGAACAACAATGTTAACCTTGCTTTACTTATGTTATACCTTCATTAAAACAAGATCACCTCTGTTAATCGGAACATGGAGCGACCACCCAGGAAAATAGTACTACCACAAGACATATGACTCTGTCTTGGCCAATTAATTAGAAACTTTAGTATGTAGTATGCTTTACCTGAAAGGGGTTGGGGGCTGACGGTAGATGGTGTATAGCCCGGCCCTCAGACTGATCTGCTCTATGGTAGCTTCGCAGCTGAGAGAGGTTTATGCGCTGCACTGATCAGGTAACCTAGCGAGCAGCCCGTGCTAGGGACTCTTTGTAAAGGCCTCGTAGCATCCCTATGCAATCACACCTCGGTAGTGTGGTATGATGCTTGGCCGGCATCACATGGTTGGGTTTAAAGTTCCTAGAACTTTTACGTGACTTGTGGGTAAAGATGTACAACCTCTGCAGAGTGTAAAACTAACTAGTTAGCCGTGCCCACGGTCAAGGGCGGCTTGGACCCTCACATGAGTAAACTATGGAAGATGGATTAAACTTGTTGCATTTACTTTCGTTCATGATGATGATGCTTATGTTAATCTCTGGGTTGGTATAAACTTACATTTGCTAGTAATTCAGCTTGCTTAATAAAATTTGACCAACTAAAATGCTGACCTGCTTTGCAACCACAAGCTTCCACCATAAAGCCTTTGCATGTTGTTATAGTGTTTTCCCTTGTTGAGTACGACATGTGCTCATGCTTGTTGTTATTTTATATTGCATCTACACCACCTAGTTGCTGCTTAGACGGACGCTTTGAAGATTTTCCTAGAGAGTTCGACGGTTTCTAGGCGAGCGTGCCACCAGTCGACTGCCTGTGGAGACGTCCTTTTCCGCTGCTAGTACTCGCTTTTGTTTCGATTTTGAGACATTCGGTCATGTAATAATGTTTTAATACTCTCTATACGCTTGGACACTGTGTTTTGGTATTCACTAAGTCGATGCATGTGTGTAACTTGATCCTGGCGCACATGTATTCTATGCATTCGGATTTGCCCTTAAATCCAGGTGTGACAGCAACTGACCGTTCCTCGTGAGGAACCTCGTCGCTCTAGTGTTTCTGGTAACAGGGTCACGAGGAGTGCATCAAGGAGGGCAACGACAGCACAGCAACAGCCACAACATCCGCCGCCACCATCACCACAGCCGTCGCCCCCTCAGCATACTACACCTCTGTCTGGCGCATGGGCTTCGGCCGGGTACATGTCTGGAGTTACACCCGGATATACTCCCGGTTGGGACCAGCCCATGCATCAGCAGGGTGCGAGTAGCTCGGCTTGGTCTAGCGCGGGGAGTAGCGATTGGACTAGACCCGCCGATACTACCTATGGAGTGACACGTCTTCATCGTTCGGGCTGCGCTCGTCATCTCGTGGGGCCACCCTCACTCAGTAGATGAGCGATCTCAACATCCGTGTCAGCGATATGGAAGAGACGATATACCAGCAGGCTGAGCACACTCGATATTGGTAGCGTATGACTGGCGAGAGGCTTCACACTGTTGACACCATTTTTTGACACGTGCTGAGAAGTCACCAAGAGGGACCTCATAGCCGATGAATGAGGACAGAAGGGAGTAGCCAGCCGACCCAGATCGGCCGATTGAAGAAGAGAGAGAAGGTGGCAAGAATAGAAACGTGCCAAGGAAAGAAAACAGAGCCGGGTCAATGGAGTTGACATCGGGTCAAAGTTTAGTTTAAAGAGTTCGATTCCTACGAGAATCGTTATATTTTAGGTAGTTTGTGTTTCTTTAGATTCAATTAAGTTTTTGTCGTCATCGACTAGGAGTCGATCTGTCTTTAGGACATAAATAGCAACCCTGCGCGGTCGGGAAAGTTTGTACACACCAAATCAAACAAACCATTTACTTTTCAACAAGTCGGTGACTTCGCCAAACCATTTTTTCTTCTTCTTATTTTCTTGTTTCAAACGCCGTTCTTCTTATTCGTCGGGCTGCATCGGTCGACCTCCGGCAAACTCGTAAGCACCGTTTTACCGAATATTTACTAGGCTTTAACTTCCGGGCGCATCATTGTGGTTTCGTCTAGTTTTATTCACAATTTATCGATATCAGTTAGATCTACAAGTTTTTCTTGTTTATTTAGCTTTTATCACCAATTTATCCAGCTCGTGGTCATATCGAGTCGGCTCTCACATTGGATCTGGCCGATCTAGATTGATCTCGAGTGTTGTCTCGTAGTGCTAGGTTGCTCTGTCTCGGCTCGCGCTCAGCCTACATCATCAAATCGGCTGTTCTAGCCGCCTTGAACATACTTGCACCTCGTCTGTTTCAATCGGCCGATCTGCTCACAGTCGTATCGGCCGATCAGGCTGTTACTGCGTCAAGACCTATATCGGTTCTCTAGCCGATCTAACCCGAATTTATCGTTTTCTATCTTTTCCGTGTCGATCAACAGGTCAGGTCGGCTGGCACGCCTTGTTACATCCCAGGGATCCATTACGTGTTGCCATGAAGAACTTTATTCTGTTTTTTGCATCAACACATCTTGGCACGCCCGGTGGGACACGAAGAACTAATCCACAAGATGTCGATTCCACAACAACCCAAGGGAGTTGATCAATCCAACATCCAGCAAATCATAGTAGATCAACTACGTGAGGAAGATAGAGCTGAATACAACGAGCGCATGGTAGAGTATCAACGGCTTTTAATGAGCAGTTTCGGCTCAAATAAGCAAGGAGTGTTCAAAAAGGCACCCCTTCTGAGGCTTAACCAGGTAATAGTACAGGTCGAACCTGCGAAACTTCAAGAGATGATGACAGAAGCCATGAAGCAAACATTAGTGGATCAAGCTACTGTTCTCAACAATACCGTTCACAATGGTATAAAGGAAATTGTTAGAGAACAACTTGCTACTGGTGGGTTGAAGACAATAGCCGAAGTATCTGATCATCAAGGGTCCCGGGTTCATGAAACTTCCACTCCAACCGCACCGGATTATCCACCAGTAAGAGATACAAGTGGAAGGTTGGTTGGATTTGACTTACCAAGAGGCTCTACAGAAGGATCGAAATCGGAGAAGTTCCTTTTGCCATACCTAGCAAATTATAATGGTCAGGAAGGGATAGCTAGCCACCATGGCAAGGAGATAATATTTGCGTATGTTGACCCTCAATCTCAGAGCACCCAGCGTATTGAGATAGCAGCTACACATGCTCATATGGTCCAACCAAAGCAGGAACTGTCTGAGACAATGACAACTGAAACGACATCGGCTGAAAAGCCGAAATCCAGTCATCAAATTACTTTAGAACAAATGAGTCTAGCAGATAAGGCATATGCAATCAGGACTTATGCTGCGAAGATTCAAGAAGATTACAACAAAGCTGTGCATCAGGCTATGACGATCGATCAAATCACTCAGCCCATACTTTCTGGTCCTCAATACTCAAAGCAGCCGGAATCCACAAGCAATCGGCTCATGCATCAATATTCAAATGAATTTCCTCAATATTCGGCTGTATTTACTCCATCAACTACGCAGCCGATCGTGCCTGGACAGCCGCAGATAGTGGAGACGGTACAGAGTCAACCAAATGCTATGACAGGATATCAAATGATCGATCAAAATAAAAAATTCTTGGCTGAGATTGTGGATTTGGTTCAAAAGCAGTTTGGTCTAAAACCAAAACAGCAGACTAGCCTGTATCAGACACCTTATCCAGCATACTTTGATCAAATCCCATTTCCTTAGGGGTATAAAGTTCCTGATTTCACCAAGTTTACTGGCCAAGATGATGCGTCTACTATAGAACATATCCGCCGATTTGTTATCCAATGTGGAGATGCAGGGACAAATGAATTTGAGGATACGTCTGTTCCCTTCTTCACTATCAGCGCCGGCATTTGCTTGGTTCACTTCATTGCCGGCCGGTTCTATTCAGAGTTGGGGAGATCTTGAAGAGAAGTTTCATGGATATTTCTTCTCAGGAATACACGAGATGAAAATTACTGATCTAACCAGTCTGAAGCAAAGGAATGATGAATCAATCGTGAATTTCATGCAAAGATTCAGGGAATTGAGGAACAAATGTTACAGCTTGTCCTTAACTGACAAACAATTGACAGAATTGGCTTTTCAAGGACTCTTGCCTTCAATCAAAGAGAAATATGCTTCACAAGAGTTTGAGAGCATTAGCCAGTTGGTGCATCGACTAAACCACGAGAGTCCTCGACCCTATGAGCCTCGGAGGAATTATCAGAAGAAAATATCTTATGCTGAAGATTCAGATTCAGAAGGAGAAGTTGAGGTTAATTTGGCCGAGTGGCATTAAACAAAAGGCCTATTACATTTCCTTTCGGAAAGGGAGAAGCCGAAGCATTTGACTTTGATACAACGCAAGCCAATGGAATATTTGACTTTCTTCTACAACGAGGCTGTATCAGAATTTCGCATACTTTGCCAGAAGCTGACGAGATCAAAGGCAAGTGGCACAACAATGCATCTCATAACACTGATAAATGCAAGGTGTTCCGACAACTAGTCCAAGATGCAATAAGTCAAGGAAAGCTCAAATTTGAAGCACCGACCAAGGCGTACAAGTCATCAAGAGGTAGTCGGTGTCCTTTTTCAGCAAATATGGTTGAGTTGGACGGAGAATTTTGGTGCTCCAAACATATTCATTACACTTTGGTTTGAGCTTGATTATGCAACTAACCTGCCACTAGACACACTAATGATATAACAAGTTCATCTTCGTATGTGCATTTGGAAGTGTTGTGTTTTTGCAGGAAAACATGGACAAAAGGGACGAAGTCACAACAAGTTCAAAGGAGCAAATGAGGAGTTCTGTTCATGTTCGAGTGCAAGGCAAAATCACTTCCAAAGGTGGCAAGGGCCAAGGTGCTACGACGGATCATCCCTGAGGACTAAGACGTAAAGTTTGGACTTCATGCGAGAAGACCCCCTATCTTGATCGCGGGGATGACGACCTCAAAATGACCCAAATGAAGGGGGCCAAGTGCAAAATGTGAAGATGAGCCGCGGGGAGAAAGACGGGCCCGAACCGGGCCAAAAACAGGCTGGGCCGACCGGCCTGGTCAGATCGGCCCAGGCCATTTTTGCCTCGGTTCGCGGTCCCCTTTGACCTAGCCCCTCCTCGGTCTATTAATAGCTCCCTCCTCCGACGGCTGCTGCATCCAATCATTCTACCGACGCCCATTCACCAGAAAGCCGTCGCTGCAAGATGAGGGAGAGAGTTGGATGAGCTCGTCGCGAGGATCAACACCGGCAGAGGGAAGGAAGCAAGAGGAGGACTCCAAGCCGCTGGCTTAGGGGTGTTCCCAAGCCTCATCACTGCCATCTTCATCGACGACGTTCTCCGGAGTCTCCATCACCCCTATGTGCTTCAATCCTTGTAAGATGATGGGGTAATGTCTCCGTTCATCCCTAGGGTTAGATGGATACATGTTATGTGATCGCTACATGAACCCTATGCCTTTTGATGCTTAATGGTCTATGTCTATGCGAGTGCTTTATTCACATATGTATGTACAACATGTGGTCTTAGTAGGGTTTGTGGTAATCGTGGTGATTAGCTTAACCCTATGGATGCTTAGGTATAGATGCGGTTATACGTGAAAGTGTTTAATTACCTTGCGTAGTGACAGTACGGTGGAGGGAAAAGGCTTAGCGGCCGCATAACCGCCATGAAGCTAGTGTAGGCAACACCCTTTTCATGTAGTGGATGCATGTTCATGAGATCCTAAACCCTAGGGAGGGAACACTTATCTACCTTAATCTCTCTCTCTTGCACCAACCCTCACCATCTAGTTTCACTTTAGACTTCTTAGATTAACATAGATTAGATTGTCTCCACTTTAAGATTAATACTCTTTCAAAGGTTTTCCAATCAACTAGATTAGTACTTGGTTAAGCGCTAGCAATCCCCTTGCTCCGCGGATTGACAAGAACCTTGGGGGTCACCCCGTGGTGAAAAAGGTGTAGGTCTGTACACTTGCGGATCGAAGGTTGTTACGTGTTTCAACCGTCAACAAGCCCCTTTTTCTGGTGTCGTTGCCGGGGAACAAGCCAGTGTTGACGGTGAATTTCCGTCAACCTAGCCATAAGTATACCTTTAATATGTTGGCATTGATTTATTATTCTAACCACTGGAACTAACCCCCCGTATATAACAAGTTCACTCTTGCATGTCGATTTTGGAGTTTATTGTTTACGCAGGAAATCTACGCTAAGGAGGAGACTTTCGGGATAAGTTCATCAAGAACTTTGGAAGAAGATCATGAAGCCCAACAAGAGTCAAGACACGCGATGAACATGACTCCAAATGACCCGAGGACCGAAGCGTCAACATGCAAATCTTTAGGGACTCAACTAGAAAATAGCAAAGCTTGGATGGCAAGCATTCAAGCCTTAACCGCGAAGGAAACGACGTCAAAGGCCCACATACAAGTGCACACAAATGGGGAATCGCGCGAGAAGCAACCGGGAGGAAGCCGGGGCCGAACTGGGCCGAAACAGGCCTAGGCTGGTCGGCCCAGGCCGGCCGGCCCAGCCCATTCCGGGCCTGGTTCGGCACCCCCTTTGACCTAGCCGCCATTCGAACTATTTATAGCCCCCTCGCCAAGAGCCACGCATCAATTCATTCGTCATCCGCCGCCGAGGAGCAGAGAAGAGAGGGACACCATCCTGGAAAGGAGAGGGTCGAGATGGTTGAGAACCATGTGTGGTTCGAGGACCGGTGGATGGTCGCTCCCTGGTGTGATGAGTGATTGACAACGTGGTGTGGACTGATTCTTGGCTAAGTATTGCAGGTGCAGGTTGCGGCTTGACTGGTGCAGGTGCAGGTGAAGAACAAGCGCGAAGTTCGTTGCCGGTGAGGCCTCCTGGTGTGGAGAAGACAAGTAGGCTTGGTTCGAGGGACCCGGTGGCCAGCGGGGTCAAGTGCGGGCCGCATGGTGGCAAGAACGGCAAGATGAAGTCATGGACGGTTTCTTGGTTGAGCCTTAAAACCATGGTTGAGCCGGGACTACGTGGGAGCCGAGTCATGAGTGGTGATTGGCAGAGGCTACACCGAGTTCGCGGGGTTTGCAGTGGTTCACCAGAAAACCACTGGGTTCCTTGGTTGATCCATAAAGCCAAGACCGAAGAACCGAAGACGAAGGTGCAGCAGCTCCAGACCGGTCTGACCGGTGGGTCTGACCGGTCTGACCGGTGGGTACCGGTCTGACCGGTGAGGAGCACCGGTCTGACCGGTGTGCGACGACGCAGTCCGGAATCTTCGAAGCGGAGGACACGCGTTGGGATCGCAAGGCTTGCGACGAGGCTAAGCAAGTTTGCGGTCGCTGGGCATCCGTCCGATGGTGCGAAGACAAAGATTTCCAATTTCGCCCTTGAGGGGCATGTATCCCTAGTTAGCTTGTAAGGGTATTTTAGTCTTTCGGTTGCCTCCATATAACCCAAGGGGTGAGAGGATAGCAGCCATCTCTTGGAACCCTAGCTCATTTGCTTTCCTATTTTCTCTTCCTATTTTCCTTAGGATTTTTCGTAGGACTAGCTTGAGAGCTTCATGGTGAGATCTTGTGAGAGGGAAGGATGATCGGGCGGCAAGCTAGACCTTGTACTGTAACACCCGGTTTATAAAGGACAAACCGAATGCACCCTTTATGCATGCCCAGGATCAAAATTCATGCATAAAGTGACATCATTAGTGAATATCACAACATATATCATTACAGTCGTGTAACTATTACAAAATGACCAGAGGGTCTAAACAGAAAATTACACAGCGTATGTCTATCGCAGCGGAGTAGGCACCGTCTTCCACAGGAACGTCGACTGGGGGCACGCCAACCTAGAACTCCAGGTCTTCACGGTGGTCTTCACGATGTAACTCCTTCTTCTAGCTTCTGTTTATCTGAGCAGCAGTGGGGAGAGAACAACAGGGGTTGAAAGGGAAAACGGTGAGTACACCTGGAGGCGTGTACTCCGCAAGTGGAGGGAAAGTAAATGCATAACATGCAGGCTTAGAACAAGGAAGGCTTTATTTGGTGGACTGCGAAGCTCAAGTTTTAATTAGTCAAATTTTAATTAAGCACCTAAGAATTATTGTGTACAAGGCTTCCCAACCCATTCAAGGCACAAGCACCCGCTTGTCCTGATCCTAAGGTTAAAACATCATATATCTATAACCAACTCCCAAACCACAGTTACCACCACTGTGATCCACCCAAACCACCAACTAACCATGTGAGGGTCCAGGCCGCTCATGACCGTGAGCACGACTGTTATAATAGTTTTTAACACTCTGCAGAGGTTGTACACTTTCACCACGAGTCGCGTAAAAGTTTCGAAGAACTTTAAACCCAACCATGCTGTGCTAGCTAGGCACATTCACACTTCCTTAGGTGTGATAGCATAGGGATGCTACGAGGCCTTTACATAGGTTCACCAGCGGCGCATTAACCCAACTCAGGTTCGGGTACCCGTCCTTGTGCCACAGAATGTTGGGGGCCTAGCCTCCCTCACTGGAACCAACAGCTTAACGCAGGCCAGCTGGATTTCCCGATTTACCCTACTTAATTGGCCAAGACCATAGCCCATTAGTTCTCGTGGTTGTACGGTAAGTCCCAGGTGGTCGCTCCACAGACCGGTCCTTAAAAGATCGACTCAGGCAAGACCATCATCAAGCATCACAAGTCACCATCCCAACCACTTGCCTGAGTCGCCTAGGGTGTTCATGTTGCTAACCATAACCCACATTAACATGTTGCATAGTAATTAATCAAGTTAAGATTAAACCCAACCCATGTTGAGCAAGCTAAGCATAAATTTACTCATATAGGTAACCTCTAAGGGTAAGCAAGGAATGATCATGAAAATCTAGTAAACAGTCCTTAATAGGATTCCCAGCAAAATTAGACATCTAATGCAAGAAAGCATAATAAAACAGTGATTATGGTGAATAAAACATAAAGGTATAAAAGAGCAAGATGTCAAGGACACTTGCCCGATTCCCGATGTTCCACTGCTCAGAAGCATTCCTTCACGTGCAACAATCAGCTGAAACAACACAATGCTACAACTAAGAACAATGCACCATACAATGAAATCATTTTAGAAAAGCGTACTACTAGCTAACGCGAGCTAGCTACGAACAAGAGAGCGCGAGAAAGGCTAAAGCGGAACTACGGGTGAAAAGGCACAACTATCGGTCGGGTTTAAACGATTAGGAACAAAGGAACTATATGCTTCATTTATTTTAATTAAAGAAATATGTTTAATGGGTATTTCGGAGAAATACCACATGTTGTAACTTAATCAAATTATATTTGAAATATAAAGCACGGTATAAACCTAGTCATATTTTATTTATAAAAGTTTGTTAGAGTTTATATCGATTAAGGATTTAATTTAGAAAACTATGTACTTTGTGAGAGCTACTAACGAATTATAACATGTGTCGAGTTGAGCTAAACAAGTTATAAATAAAACATGTTTATGTTCGAATTAATCAAGTTAACTTTTGTCTAGAAAAAGACGGGGGTTACACCTATATTTGATTTTATTTAAAAGAGGTTGAATTGGTCATTAATCAAATTATTATAAGTTTAATTTTTCAAAAATATGAAACATGGTGAACGTCGCTGCTAACACGTGCGCTACGACGAAACGAAACTAACGCAACTTGAACGAGCTAAAACGGAGCTAAAACGTGAAAGATATGGGCTTTGGAAGGTTCTAGGGGCTTATCTGCGATTATCTAAAGATTACAGGGGCTAACATGAAAGATCTGCAAGGCACAGTGAATAGTGCTCGCGAAAAGGTTGAAACAGAGGGTTATATGTGCAAGACAGGGTCGGCTGGACCAAACTGCAAAAGGTGGGGTTTTTCCAGGCTTTATGTGCAAAACGACCAAGACACATAGAAAGGTGGGTGGATTTCCGGTTTTTGCAGGGGGTTTTGTGCAAAGCTGCAGCTGACAGGTCTGTTTTGCTGACGGGGCTCCACGTGGCGCACAGTGGTTGGCAGCAACAGGTCACGTGGCACTGACGGGGTAGTGACTAGGCCATAGACTGGCCGTGGACTACGGTCCACTGGTCTACCGTGGACCGATCGAAGGGGTACACGTTGATTTGATCTGGACCGCCCGCGCGAGATTGGACGGCTCGCAGCGCTCCGCCCATTTAACGTCGCCGGCGGAAGCAGGGCACGGCGGCGCAGGGTGGTTCACGGTGGCGGCTCGCCGGAGCTGGGTCGATCTCGAGCTACGGGTAACCATTTGCGATGTGGATTGGTCCAGGAGAGAGATAGAGACCATGCGCATCTCACCAGGAGGTTCTTGGTGTCGATCTTGTCACGGTGAAAGCGTGCGTTGGCGCGAGGCGGACGGGAGTTCGGGGTGCTCGCCGGGAACGGAGCTTCGGCCACGGGTTTGTGCTTCCGGGCGTCTCAACGAGGTACAGGTGGTCCTGCGAGTGCAACGGGAGAAGGAGGAGGGTGAGAGTGGGACGAACGGCAACGAAAGACGGCGGGGGTCAGAGCTCACCCGGCGGTTGCGGTAGGAGCTCCGGCGGCGGTGATTGACAGCAAGGGGCGGCACGACGACGAGCGATGATTTTTGGAGGAGCAAAGGGAGGGGAGGGAGCTTGGTTCCGGCATTTACAGGGCGGGCAGGAGACGGGAGGTGGCCGGGCTTGGAAGGTGGCCGTGATTGCCGCAGTGACGCGGGCGCCTACCCTCTGCGAGATGACCCGCACCGGGACGGGGTTGCGGGCGAGGGGAGAAGCGGAGGGATGGCAGGAGCGGGTCCACGCGGCGGAGATTGCGGGCGAGGAGCGCGGGATGCTAGGGGATTCTGAATCCCCGGCGGCGGCGACGTGATGTGTTCAGAGCAGAGGGGAAAGAAGGATGGTGAATGAGAGGGGGATGACACGTGGGGCCGGGATGTCACAGAGAGAAGGAGGAGAGGGAGCAGGTGGGCCGATGATTAAGGGGAGTTGGGCTGCTGCGGTTTGCTGTTGGGCTGGCGGGAGGAAGGAAGGGGGGGATGGACCGGGCCAAGCTAGGCCGTTGGAAAGTGTTGGGCCAGATTTGGCCTGCTGCGTTTTAGAGAGATAAGGAGAGGGAAAGAGAGGTGTGGGCCGGCTTTTGAGCTGGGTTTTGGGCCAAGGATATTAGAGAGAGGTTTTAGAGATAGAGAGAAGAGAGATAGACTAGGCATAGTCTCTAGAGAGAGAAAGAGGGATATGGGTTTAGAGAGAGAAGAGACAGTTCTTGGTAGAGAGAGATTGGTCTTGTTTTAAAGAGAAGATTGGGAGAGATTTAGAGATAGAGAGAGTGTGGGCCATATTTTGAGAGAGAAAGGAGATATTGACTGGGCTCGGATTTTAGAGAGAGAAAAGAGGATCTTTGGGTAAAGAAAGATAGAGAGAGAAAGAGAGAGACTCCGAGAAAGATTTAGAGAGAGACAAACCAGGATAGATTTATAGAGAGAGAAGGAGAGGGATGAACTTGGCATGGTTTTAGAGAGAGAGGAGATGGGTTGGGTTTGGATAATGGCTTGGGCCCTGAGGGTTCATATACAGAAGTTTTAGAGTGAGAGGGATATATTGGGTCAAAGAAACGATTTAGAGAGAAAGAGACAACATCTGGGTGAAGGGGGGAATGATGTGGGTCGGCTAGGTGTGTTGATAAGATTGAGTCCGAAAAGATTATAGAGGTCTTTAGAGATAGAGGGAAGACAGAGAGAGGGGGTTTAGAGATAAAGATTAGAGAGATACAAAGACGAACCTATTCGAGTTTTGGAAACTCAAACTTTTTTTTTCACACAATAAACACTATGCACTGCAGCATGAATGCAACAGTCAAACATTTATAACCTATGATTCATTTATTTATTTTAGAAAATATTATTTATTTTGGAATAATTGCACAAGCTTCCTAATTAATTCTAACATATTTTAATAAAATTTTAAATTCTAACCAAATCGAAAACTAGGGTGTTACATGTATGAACCTCTTTGGTATGTATAGATGATTCGGCTTGGTTCCTCAAGGCTTGGATGTGTCTTTCCCGTTTCTCCTTTTTGGTGATTTTCGGAGCCCTTTCTTGGCGATTTTCTTGGAGCGATTTCGAGGCCTTTCTCTTTGGGATTTAGTGGGGGATGTATGCATGAACCCTTCGTGGTTCTTTTCCCTTTGATTCCCCTCCCAAATCCGTGACCAAAGGGGCTCGATTTTGGGGTTTTTCGTGGCTCTAGGGTTAGAGGCGTTCTTGGTGGGATTTCTTCGATTCCTTTTGATTTAGCAAGTTTTGGTGGACCAAATCTTGGCTATGGAGTGCCCATGAGGTGTTCCTACTGTCCCCAAAGTCTTGCACAAATCCGTGGAGCGATTCGGGAGATCGGGAGTTGGATTTGGAGGAGTTGACCCGCGGGTGCTGTTCATCCCCGAGCGGCCCAGCCTGACCGGTCTGACTGGTGCTGCTCACCGGTCTGACCGGTGCAGAGGCTCTGTGGGTTTTGCCTCGGGTGAACGTCTGGGTGAGTTCGTTGTTGTCCCGTGTTTCTGCTGTTTCGAGTTTGGGTCAGTTTGGAGCTCGGTAGGCCTGTTTGGAGGATTTGGGGTTTCCTGGCTTGAACCGGTCTGACCGGTGAGCTACACCGGCCTGACCGGTGTAAAGGCCTTCTGTGGAAGTTCCCAGGTTTTACCAGCAGGGACCGGTCTGACCGGTGCTGCTCACCGGCCTGACCGGTGTAGGTCAGTGGTGCTTGAGTTGGTGTTCCACTGCGTTCTCGAGTCCGTGAAGGTGGTTGTTGGTTCCTAAGACCAGTAGCACTCCAGTGGCTGCGTGGTCTTGGCCAACTTGGGTAGTTGAGTCGGAGACGTGATTTGGAAGCCATGTTAGTCTTGTTGGAGTTCTCATCTCCTTCGAGAAGAATTTTTATCGGCTCCCATTCACTCTCCCCCTCTCTGATTCGCCTAATCGGTCCTTCAATTGGTATCAGAGCTGGTTCGGGTCTTTATTGACTCTTACCAGTCTAAGATCCAAAGATGGCATACCAGGAACGAGGTTCGGGTCCTCCGCACTTCGATGGGAAGAACTACCAGATGTGGCAGAGGCGGATGGCAGCGTTCCTCCGCGGAAAGGGTCAGATCCTTTGGGACGTCACGGTGAACACAGCTTATGTTCACCCGATGAACTTCCTTGCTCCAGGATCGAGGGATATGTTCGAAGCCAACAACAAGGCTGTCGACTACTTGTTTCGTGCTCTGTGTCAGTCCGAATTCGATCGGGTCCAGACAGAGGACTTAGCTTGTAGGATTTGGGAGCAGTTGAAGGATGCTCATGCTGGGAATGCTCAGGTTCAGGCTCGGATGTACGCGACTTACCGGAGAGAGTACGAGAACTTCACTCATCTCCCCAGCGAGTCCGTCGATGCCCTTTTCCAGCGGTTTACAGTCGTTGTGAACAACATGAGAGCCAATGTGGCCGTGCTCCCATACGATGATCATGATAGAGCCGTGAAGCTCTTGCACTCGTTGGATCGTACCGTATGGGACGGGAAGTTTGAGGCTATTGTTGAGTCCGAGAAGTATGACACCTTGACGGTGAACGAGCTGTTCTCGAAGCTCAAGTCGGCTGAGTTGGACCGTGGTATGACAGCCAAGATCGAGAGCCCGACTGATTCTCATAGTCTCGCTCTCGTTGGTGGCAAAGGAGCTAAGTCTAACGCTAACGCATCCTCCAGGATGTACTCTCTGTCTTCTTTGATGTCTTTGCCAGATGAGGAGTTCGACGTGCTTGGAGAGGACGAGCTGGCGTTGCTGACCAGGCGGTTCGAGAGGCTGCACGAGAACCGGGTGAACACGAGGAGGACAGCACGGACGTGCTTTCAGTGCGGCAAGCCAGGACACTTCGTCGCCGACTGCCCAGAGAAGATGGAGAACAAGGACGGCTACAGGCACCGGTCGAACAAGGATGGCAAGTACTGATCGAGGCGCGATCACAAGCACAAGAACAAGCACAAGGACGAGCGATGGTCGAGGAAGAAGGACAGCCGTGGCAGGAAGGCCCGAGCGATGGTCGGAGCGAGCGACGTCGACTCCAGCTCCGCCTACTCTTCCTCGAGCTCGAGTAGCAGTGAAGATGAAGGTGATCGGCGCGAGAACAAGAAGTCATCCAGGAACTTGAGCAGGTTGAGCTGCTTCGCGGGAGATGGCTTCTGCGGCATGGCTCGTAGCTCCGACAGCAAGAAGAGTCACCAGAGTGACTCGGACTCCGACTCCGAGGATGAGGTATGTGATGAGCTCTCCTCTTTGCGCAAGGAGAATGATGAGTCGGTTGACTTGCTTGATAATCGCGATCACATGCTTAGAGAGGCTAAGAAGATGAGGAAAGAGCTTAGGGCATCACTAGAAGATGCTAGGAACCGTGTGGCTGAGCTAGAAACCCAGAACCTAGATGCTAAGCTTGAGATTGATTCGCTTAAGGCTTCTCCTGTGGTTTCTGATGAGATTGATTGCTGTGATTGCTCTGTGTACCTAGCTGATCTTACTGCTCTTAAGGATAAGCATGCTTCCATTTGTGATGAACTAGATATGCTTAGGGTTGAAGTGGCTGAGCTTAAGTCTAGACCTGCTTTGCTAGGTGCTTTGCACTTCTTGCCCTATTTTGCATGGAAAGATTGATGAGATGCATGCTTACACTGTTTCGCTTGAGGCTAAGTTGAAAGAGCCTATTCCCACTTCTTGTTCTACTTGTGAATTGCATGCGGTTAAGAATTTGGAGCTTGCGCATTATGTTGATCGCTTGCAGGATGAGAATGATAAGCTGAGGAAATGTATGAGCTGGTTGTCGGGTCAGGAGCCTCAGCTTGGTATCATGATAGCGGCTTTCAAACGCTATGATGGTCAGGCACTTGGGGCTGACAAGCTTGGAGAGAACAGTGGTGAGGGAGTTGAGAGAGTTGGAGAGATTCCTATCCCACCACCAAACAGATACAAGAACAAGTTTGAGCCCAAGCCTAACCATCTCAGAAACAAACTTGACACTACTCCAGATCCACCCATATTCCCTCACCCAACAAATGATTTCCAGAAACCGATGAAGTTTGTGAGCCCAAAGGGAGGTGAGGAAGGAGAGAAGAAGGGTGAGAAACCGAGTGGGCAGCCCCAACCCAAGCCAAAGCCTAAGCCACAACCCATGAAGTTCCATTGTGGGTATTGTGGGAGAGATGGTCACAAGGATGAGTTTTGCTTCAAGAGGAAGCGTGAGGAGAGAATGGCTAGAGAGTGGGCTAACAAGGACAGGTACCACCCTTCTAATGGTGTACCTGAGCCGCGTATGCAGATGCCCAGGGCCAAGGCGATTGTGAGGACGGTTCCGACTTGGGGAGACCGGAAGGCAGCAGGTGGTGCTGCTGGCCGAGCTACACCGGTCAGACCGGTGCACTACACCGGTCAGACCGGTGCAGGTCTGGGCAGACATCGAGTTGGTTTTCGTGCTCGTGAGGATGCTCGGTTTGGTTCTGGTGGTCATGGTTCTGGTGGTTGGTCTAGAAAGTTTGCAGGTGGTCAGTTTGCTAGGCGTTCTCCACCTCGTGCTCAATACGGGGGTGGGAGGAGTCGTAGCTTTGAGATGGAGAGGAGGAACGATCCACGGTTTTCCTTTCGTGGCTTTTGTCCTCCTCCAGCTAGAGAGGGTTGGTTCCCTCGTAGTGGTTACCGTGGTGGTGTTCGTGGTGGTAGCTTTGATAGGCGTGATGATTTGGTTTGTGCTAACCCCACTTTGGAGCAAATGGCTCGGCACTGGTTTTACTCTTTTGGTACTAACCCCAGTGCTGAGTCGTTTGTTCACTCACGTGCTCGCTTTTGAATTTCAGGTGGGAGACTTGAGGAACGTTTGGTTGATTGACTCCAGTTGCTCGAGGCATATGACCGGAGACAAGGGGTGGTTCTCAAGTCTCATCCCAGTGGTGTCCAAGACATACATCACCTTTGGGGACAATGGGCGAGGGCGTGTACTATCAGAAGGTGAGATCAAGGTAAGTGACAAGGTCACTCTCAGGCGTGTTGCTCTTATTCAGTCGCTGGGGTTCAATTTGCTTTCTGCGTCCTAGTTGTTGGATGAGGGCTTTGAGGTGTTGTTTCGGCCTGGTGGTTCTCGGATTTTAGATTCTCGAGGGGACCTTGTTTGCATGGTCGTTCCCGAGGGTCAAGTGTTCTGAGCTGATTTCTCTCAGTCTTCTGGTGTGGAGCGTTGCTTTTTGGTTGGTTCTTCGAGTGAGTTGTGGAAGTGGCATAGGAAGTTGGGTCACTTGAGCTTTGACCTTTTGTCTCGCTTGAGTAAACTCAATTTGGTCTGAGGATTGCCACGGTTGAGGTTTGAGAAAGAGTTGGTTTGTGCGCCGTGTAGGCATGCCAAGATGGTAGCCTCTTCTCACCCGCCTCTCACCGATGTGATGACTGAGCGTCCATGCGAGCTGCTCCATATGGACCTTGTTGGCCCAGCTCGTGTGCGATCTGCAGGTGGGAAGTGGTATGTCCTTATTGTGGTGGACGACTACTCTCGGTATGCGTGGGTGTTCTTTCTTGAGGAGAAAGAGGAGACGTTTGGTTTTGTTCGAGATCTTGTCTTGAGGTTAAGAAACGAGAGGCACGGAGATGCCATACGAGCGATCCGCAGTGACAATGGCTCGGAATTCAAAAACTCTCGCTTTGAAACCTTTTGCCATGACTTGGGTCTTGAACACCAGTTTTCGAGTCCGTATACGCCTCCCCAGAATGGCGTTGTGGAAAGGAAAAACAGGACCTTGTGCGAGATGGCTCGGACGATGCTCGACGAGCATAGGACTCCGAGAAGGATCTGGGCTGAGGCGGTCAATACCGTGTGCTATGTGTCGAACAGGATCTACCTCAGGGTTCACAAGAAGAAAACCTGTTACGAGTTGATGCACGGTCGCACACCCAAGGTGAGTCACTTCCATGTCTTTGGTTGTAAATGCTTCATTCTGAAGAAAGGGAAGAAGTTGGACAAGTTCGAGGCTAGGTCTGTCGATGGCATTTTCTTTGGTTATGCATCTCATTCTAGAGCATTTCGTGTGCTCAATCTTGAAACTAACCAAATCGTGGAGACTTGCGAGGTAACCTTCGACGAGACACAGCCACGTAGTCAGCTTGTTTTTGAGTGTGCAGGTGACGACGAACTTGGCGAGGAGATCTTTCAGGAGGAGGAGCATGAACATGGAGATGATGAAGATGGCGGTGTGGTGCCCGCAGCTGAGCATGTACCCACTACTTCGACGACAATCGTGAACGGGCCCTCTCCCACACCTACAACGACAAACCCAGATCAAGGCGAACCTGCTGTTGAGGGGGAGGTAGCATCAAGGCGAGAACCTCCCCGGCGAGTGCAAGTGGATCACCCAGCTTCGAGAATCATCAGTGACATGAATGAACGCACTACACGGTCGAGGGTTCGGAACAATTCTCATTTTGCTCATGCTGCTTTTGCTGCCACCTTTGAGCCCAAAGACATTGGACACGTGTTATCTGATCATAATTGGGTTAACTCGATGCATGAGGAGTTGGAGAATTTTGAGAGGAACCAAGTTTGGGTGTTGGTTGACCCTCCCCCAGGGTGTAAGCCGATTAGGACAAAATGGGTGTGGAAAAATAAAGAGGGAGAGAAAGGAGAAGTGGTGAGGAACAAGTCGAGACTTGTTGCTCAGGGGTACAGTCAGAAAGAGGGGATCGACTACAAGGAGACTTTCGCTCTTGTAGCTCGTTTGGAGGCGATCAGGATCCATCTAGCCTTTTCCGTGGCTAAAGGGTTCAAGTTGTACCAGATGGATGTGAAGAGTGCTTTCCTGAACGGTGTGTTGGAGGAAGAGGTGTTTGTGAGGCAACCACTGGGGTTTGAGAGTGAGAAGTACCCCCACCGGGTGTACAAGTTGAGGAAGGCGCTGTATGGGTTGAAGCAGGCGCCTAGAGCTTGGTATACGTTGAGGGGGTTCCTGTTTGAGAGAGGGTTTGAGATGGGAAAGGTCGATCAGACCTTGTTCCTCCTCAGGCAGGGCAGAGATATCCTGATTGTGCAGGTATACGTGGATGATATTGTCTTTGGTGGCTCGTCTAATTCTCTTGTTGCAAGGTTTGCAGAAGACATGAGTAGGGAATTTGAGATGAGCATGATGGGCGAGTTGCGGTTCTTCCTCGGGCTACAAATCAAGCAATCAAAGGAAGGAACATTTGTGCACCAAGCTAAGTACACCAAGGACATTGTGAGGAAGTTCAAGATGGAGGACTCCAAGGCCATGGTGACGCCTATGAGTACGACTACAGCTCTTGATGCGGACGAGGAAGGTGAACACGTGGACCAGAAGGAGTACCGGAGCATGATCGGGTCACTCCTCTACTTGACGGCGACGAGGCCGGACATCCAATTCTCGGTTTGTCTGTGCGCTCGTTTTCAAGCGTCTCCGAGAACTTCGCATCGGCAAGCAGTCAAGCGCATATTCAGGTATTTGCGACACACTCCCGACTTCGGCTTTTGGTACTCTGCGTCTTCTTCTTTGGCGCTTCATGGTTTTTCAGACGCGGATTTTGCTGGGTGTCGGTTGGATAGGAAGTCCACTTCTGGGACTTGCCAGTTCTTGGGTTCTTCTTTGGTGTCTTGATCTTCCCGCAAACAGTCAAGTGTTGCTCAATCCACTACCGAGGCAGAGTATGTGGCTGCAGCTAGTTGTTGCTCTCAGCTCCTTTGGATCACATACACTATGAGTGACTTTGGTGAGGAGTATACCCATGTTCCACTTCAATGTGATAGCACCAGTGCCATAAGCGTTGCAAAGAACCCAGTGCTCCATTCCAAAACCAAGCACATAGAAGTGAGGTATCATTTCTTGAGAGACAACGTAGAGAAAGGGAAGATAGCTTTGATCCATGTACCCACACATGACCAACTAGCCGATATTTTCACCAAACCCCTAGATCAAGCAACTTTCACTCGTTTGCGGGGGGAGCTTGGTGTTTGTTTGATTTCTTGAGTTGGCGTGTGGGAGCTCCTTTGTAGCATATGTATAGCTTTCCTTTGTGCATTTCTTGCATTTGGCATGGCATATGTAACATGATGTATAGGCATCTTTGTATCTTAGGTTGCATGCATTTTGTATCATATGCATTGTTTAGGAAAGGCTTCTCCTATATACATTGTTCTCCATGGAATGATATATATGTCTTTGTAAGCTAGTTTGGTAAGCTATGGTTAGTTTGGCTTAGCTCTTGATGATCTTGGTTTGTATCCATGATTGATAGCTATGTTTTTGAAAAACCTCATATGTATGCTCTCTTGTGAGTAAATGCCTTTATATGATCTTGACATGTCTTTGTGGCTTGGCTATGCTTAATTTGTGGTTGGATAGCTTATTTTGATCATATGGGGCCAAAGGCTCATTTGCCATCATGAATGTTTAGCCCCCATGCTTCATCTTGTGGAGGGGCATAAGTTCCTTTTTGTCGCAAAGACATTTCATGTACCAATTATAAATCTGAAAATGAAATGTAAATTGCTTGGAAAATGTGCTCCCATGTCATATGTGCTTAATTTACTTGCTTTTGGGTGCTAAACCGTTGCATGTTGCTTACCAATGAGAAGTCTCATACATAGAAGTAAGCACATGGCTCGGTATGCTTTGACATGATATGAGGTGCTTGTGGGTGTTTATGATGGTCTTATGCTTAGAATGGTTGTCCTGGCATGAAGTTTGTGTGGCTTTGCCATTTTGACATGTTTTGCTCATGTTTAGGACTTTGTTCATGAGAGGGTGATTTTTCGCAAAATTGCTCAATTCTATCTTAGCTTCGCCCAATGGTTGTGAAACTTGGTGATCATGAAGTTGATGTCATTACGAAGCTATAGAGTATCTAACTTGCTCATTTGGACATGTGTAGCATCCTTTGTTGAATTTTGTCTATTTGAGAAGCTCTAGGTTGCATTTTTTGCATTTTTGGCTTGATTCATGCATTGTCTACAAGGGGGAGAAGTTTGAGCATGTTTTGGCTTGTTGCATGCATTTAGAAGGTTTCCAAGTGGTTTCGAGCTAGTTTTGAGCTCGTGCAGTTCCCAGTTTTTCCCAAGTGGTCATCAGCCTGACCGGTGAGGTACACCGGTCTGACCGGTGTGAGGTTCAGGTGTTGGGCGATCTAGCACACCGGTCTGACCAGTGTGGTTGACCGGTCTGACCAGTCTGCTCTGTTTTGCGAGGTGGTTTGCATGCATTCGTCCAGGGGGAGTTGCATTGGTTCAGGGGGAGCTTGCATGTGTGCAGGGGGAGCTCTTTGTGGTTTTCGAGCTTTGGTTTGATGGTTTGTGCTCTTTGCTTGAGCATGGTTTGTCTCGGAAGTGTCGAGCCGTTGCCCTTTTCTAAGGGGTCCGAGACTTGTCTTCTTCAAGTGATCTTGCTCTTTGCCTTTCTTTGGCTTTCGATCGCTTGTTGGAGTTTCTTTTAGTTGTTTCTTTTCTTTTTTTTCTCTTGGTTACCAAAACGTGTGTGTTGTCAATGCACTCATCAAGGGGGAGATTGAGAGCCATGTGTGGTTCGAGGACCGGTGGATGGTCGCTCCCTGGTGTGATGAGTGATTGACAACGTGGTGTGGACTGATTCTTGGCTAAGTATTGCAGGTGCAGGTTGCGGCTTGACTGGTGCAGGTGCAGGTGAAGAACAAGCGCGAAAGGTCGTTGCCGGTGAGGCCTCCAGGTGTGGAGAAGACAAGTAGGCTTGGTTCGAGGGACCCGGTGGCCAGCGGGGTCAAGTGCGGGCCGCATGGTGGCAAGAACGGCAAGATGAAGTCATGGACGGTTTCTTGGTTGAGCCTCAAAACCAAGGTCGAGCCGGGACTACGTGGGAGCCGAGTCATGAGTGGTGATTGGCGGAGGCTACACCGAGTTCGCGGGGTTTGCAGTGGTTCACCAGAAAACCACTGGGTTCCTTGGTTGATCCACAAAGCCAAGAACGAAGAACCGAAGACGGAGGTGCAGCAGCTCCAGACCGGTCTGACCGGTGGGTCTGACCGGTCTGACCGGTGGGTACCAGTCTGACCGGTGAGGAGCACCGGTCTGACCGGTGGGTGATGACGCAGTCCGGAATCTTCGAAGCGGAGGACACGCGTCGAGATCGCAAGACTTGCGTCGAGGCTAAGCAAGTTTGCGGTCGCTGGGCATCCGTCCGATGGTGCGAAGACAAAGATTTCCAATTTCGCCCTTGAGGGGCATGTATCCCTAGTTAGCTTGTAAGGGTATTTTAGTCTTTCGGTTGCCTCCATATAACCCAAGGGGTGAGAGGATGGCAGCCATCTCTTGGAACCCTAGCTCATTTGCTTTCCTATTTTCTCTTCCTATTTTCCTTAGGATTTTTCGTAGGACTAGCTTGAGAGCTTCATGGTGAGATCTTGTAAGAGGGAAGGATGATCGGGCGGCAAGCTAGACCTTGTATGAACCTCTTTGGTATGTATAGATGATTCGGCGTGGTTCCTCAAGGCTTGGATGTGTCTTTCCCGTTTCTCCTTTTTGGTGATTTTCGGAGCCCTTTCTTGGCGATTTTCTTGGAGCGATTTCGAGGCCTTTCTCTTTGGGATTTGGTGGGGGATGTATGCATGAACCCTTCGTGGTTCTTTTCCCTTTGATTCCCCTCCCAAATCCGTGAGCAAAGGGGCTCGATTTTGGGGTTTTTTGTGGCTCTAGGGTTAGAGGCGTTCTTGGTGGGATTTCTTCGATTCCTCTTGATTTAGCAAGTTTTGGTGGACCAAATCTTGGCTATGGAGTGCCCATGAGGTGTTCCTACTGTCCCCAAAGTCTTGCACAAATCCGTGGAGCGATTCGGGAGATCGGGAGTTGGATTTGGAGGAGTTGACCCGCGGGTGCTGTTCATCCCCGAGCGGCCCAGCCTGACCGGTCTGACCGGTGCTGCTCACCGGTCTGACCGGTGCAGAGGCTCTGTGGGTTTTGCCTCGGGTGAACGTCTGGGTGAGTTCGTTGTTGTCCCGTGTTTCTGGTGTTTCAAGTTTGGGTCAGTTTGGAGCTCGGTAGGCCTGTTTGGAGGATTTGGGGTTCCTAGCTTGAACCGGTCTGACCGGTGAGCTACACCGGCCTGACCAGTGTAGGGGCCTTCTGTGGAAGTTCCCAGGTTTTGCCAGCAGGGACCGGTCTGACCGGTGCTGCTCACCGGCCTGACCGGTGTAGGTCAGTGGTGCTCGAGTTGGTGTTCCACTGCGTTCTCGAGTCCGTGAAGGTGGTTGTTGGTTCCTAGGACCAGTAGCACTCCAGTGGCTGCGTGGTCTTGGCCAACTTGGGTAGTTGAGTCGGAGACGTGATTTGGAAGCCGTGTTAGTCTTGTTGGAGTTCTCATCTCCTTCGAGAAGAATTTTTATCGGCTCCCACTCACTCCCCCCCTCTCTGGTTCGCCTAATCGGTCCTTCAATGGTTGACTAGGGTTTCCCTAGCCGACGTGGGAACCTTGCATGGAAGACCACGTCGGAGTTCCCAGAGCTAGGATCAAGATCAAGGTAGGATCCCGGTGGTGATCTTGTCCATGTATTATACTCTCGTGTTGAATTTGCAAGATTGAATCCGATTTCTAGCGATCAAGTGTTTTCTCTACAACTTTGTCTTCGCTTGGGTTTGCTTCTTCCCCAATCTAGTCTATAGCTAGATTGCTTAGGGTGCTCTTGTAGTCATGGTGGCTAGAGGTGCATACCCGATCTACCGAGCGTTTTCAACTTGTTCTTCTTGGACTCGCTCTAGGCTAACCCGCACGAATAGGAGTGCGTTGTGACAGGATGGTGGCTCCAAAAGGCGGGCGTCTTCAGAGTTGGAACGGAAGCCACGATTTAAAGAGGCTAGTAATGAGATTCGTTTGCTTTATTCTTCTTTGTTTTGGAACTTCAACAAAAGACCCAATCCAATCTCTAGATTGGTTTTACCTCTCTTTCTCTTGCTACCTCCGGTGTTTAGTAGATTAGATGTGCTTTCATGGCTCTTTCTTAGATTAGATGCAAAACCAAACCTCTCAAGATCAAAGTGTTTTCCGCTTATTAGATTGGATCTTGCGTTACATATTGTTCCACGGATTCGATACCTTGGGTTCACACTTAAGGGAAGAAGGGTCCCTTGACTACGACGGAGGACTTGTCCACTTGCAAGTCCAAATGAACTTTGATACAACTATTAACCGTCAACAAGCCCCTTTTTCTGACGCTATTGCCGGGGAACAAGTAATCAAGATTCAATCTAGTTTGCATTTGTGAATATTTTCAGTTTTTCTCTTGATTTTTCTTTTGCATCTCTTAATTTTGATCATCCTCAAAACAAAAAAAAATCAATCTAGGGTTTCGCTAAACCCTAGTTTTCTTTTAGTTTTTGTATATATCTTGTTTATTGCTAACCCTAACCGGAGATGGACGACTACATCTCCAACAAGAAAAAAACATATATTTTGTGGATGGTCTAGAAAAAATTTTGCAAGCAAAGGTGATGTGCAACACAAGATCTAAAAGCGGAGACCGAAGATCGTCGGAATCTCCAAGAGAAACTCCACCTCCAAGATCGAGAGAATATCAACCTCATCGCCACTCATCCTAGGGAGATCGTTCCTCAAGACCGTCGGAACAATCGACGTCGGCAAGAGGGAGGTCATGTTCGACATCGATGGCGTGAGGAGTGCATTCAAGTCAACCATGATTCGAGGTATGTAACACGATTCATGTTAAATACATTCTACCTCATCGTCGCATCGGAAGGGAGGAGTCAAGGGAGAATGAAGCAAAGAAGACACAAAAGTTCTTGCATCCGTCAAGACCGAGAATCAACGTCCGCCTGTGAAGACCAAAAAGATGACTAAGCCGAAGAATAAACCTACACCTAAGCCAAGAATGGTGTAGAAGTGGGGTCCCAAAGATTGCAACGCCCGCAAGGAGCGTTGATCCGGAGTGAAGAGAAGAAGTCTAGCTATAGACTATAAACGAAGCGCTTGGCGGGAGGCAACCCGTTCTTCAAGTCAAGAATAAGCTACCGGAAGGACAACCCGTTGAAGAGTCAAGCTACCGGGAGGGCAACCCGAAGAATTTTTCAAGTTTTTCAAGTAAGTTGGTCTTAGAATTTGCTATGCATTACATATTACAAATTCCTATGTGGTTGAATAATTTTTGGAGACATTATAATTGCTCGGTCTTTTTACTTGAATTTTATATTGATCATAAACCATTGACTTGAGCCATCTGAAGTTTTGTTTGCTTCTTTTTGAGAAACCAAGACCAAAAATTCAGAACCTACCCCAACCTTTCATCTTCTCCATGATGTTTAGGTTGGCTTGTTTCACATGTTAAAAACACAAGGGTAGAGCCTTGCTATGTTCTTTAATGTTTTTAATCTTTGATGCATGGTAGGACTCGCGTGAACCTAAGCAACTTGATTTTTGGTTTCATTCAACTTGACATCCACCGGTTTCTCTAGATTTAAAATTTTTCTAAGCCCCATTGACTTTATTGTTATTCAAAATATCTCTCTCATGTTTGGCAAAAATTAGAACCTAAACCTATGCCCCCACGGTTAAGCCGGAGGAACTTGCTATCAATTAATGAAAGCAATCGATCCCAGTGCAACCAAAATAAACTTTATAATTGTTTTTGACACTTAAGATCTCCTCTAATGATATATTTGGACTCATCGCTAGCGCTGAGTTAATTTTTAAAGTTTCAAAATTAGAGGAGTGATTAGCATCTAAACATGATTAAGGGAGGTTTTTGAGCTTGATTAACATATAGTGCTCCACGATGCATCACGTATCCATCATTTGGCATCTTGGGCACATGTAAAGGACAAGCATGGGGGAAGCAAGGGCTTTGTTTTGCAGGAAATTAGTGGAAGCACAAGAGGCAAGAAAAAAAACGAAGGGAGTGACACAAAGCAAAACAATGGAGGTGGAAGATTAATCGTGCAAGCAAAGGAGTGGTTGTGAACATTTGGGTGGAGGAATCTCGTGGATCACGCGGACACAAGGCAAGAAGGGAGCAAGAAGTATCTCAGAGAAAGATCAAAGCAAATGGAGTAGGAGGGTCCCTAGGCCGATCAGCCTATGCCGGCCACCCTAGCCTCCACTTATGGCCCCCGGTGCTCCCCTTCGCCTGGTAAGTATTTTATGCATATGTTAATTCGTGTTCTTGAGTTTGTAGCCCATAAGTTTCAGAAACAACCTAGAAAAATTTGAGTTCCATGGTGTTGAAGGAATCTTGTCTTGTAATCGCCGAATGTTTTGTTTCATTCATGTTGATAATGCTTTGATGCCTAAGGTTAGCCACCATGCTTTTCGGGAGTATAGGTCTCACTACTCCCGTAGATCCCATCAACATATCTTTTGTAGGTTTAGCTAAAGTGGCCTCATGTTCACACTTCATTAGTTTAGTTTCACCTTGATAGGCGGTTGCATGTTCAAGAATCCACAAACCCTATGGGCTAATATCCATCCTAACTTGTGCACCTCACTCACCACCCTCTAACAATAATAATAAAGAAAATTCACCATAATTTCCATCACTCCATATACTTCTCTTGTGTGTTTTTCCCATCGGAAAGAAACCCCCGGTGTACTCGTTGTGAGTTAGTGCAACAACAATGTGGAAGAGAGCCACCAATATCTTCCCCAAGAAGACACGATCATCGAAGGCACCATCATCGAGCTCTTCGAGGAGGCACTCGGTCTCCGAGTCTCCCCGAAGCATGGAGGAAGATGTGGCACCACCGAGGAGCGACACGCTGCCCCTTGGTGGCATAAGGAGTACACAAAGTTCGTCCATGAGGTACACCGAACCGCGAGGACACACGGAAGAGCCACCCGTTCCACCATGACGCTCAACTCGTTCATCCACTCCACCACCATACACTCCGAGGCGTCCCAATGGATTTATCATGAAGACGGAGGAGGAGGAGGAGGAGAGGCTTGTTTGTCTTAAGAAGAGGCTTGAGCCAAATGATTTTGATGATGCCCTCCAAGTGTTGGATTCTACTCGGATATCAAATCTTGAGCAACCTTGGATGGGTGCGATTCTTATGGAGTTGGTGTGAATACTCACAAGGAGTTTGATTCGGAAGTTCTTATACATTAGCGCCGGTCATTAATGAAGGAGTGTCGTGCCTCTCATTCCGCCTTGAAGATGAAGAGCAACTAGTTCCTTATGGATATATTGGAGAACTACTCGGTTAGAAGAAGGAAGCCCGGAGCAAGTTGATGTCCAAAAAATATGTTAGAAGGATTTTTGGGGAATGATTTCGAGAGTAGATTACAAGGAACCCAAAATTTCTCCTTGTCGGGATTTCTTTGGGATTGAGTACATGAAGCAAGGAAAGTGGAGATGAGAGGAGAAGGTACAAGTTGACGAAGGTTAATATTCCTCTTCCCAACGAGAGGCAGAGTTCATTTGAAGACAAAATTGGTTAGAGGAAGGATTTATTGTACCGGCAAAAAGGATTAAAAAGGAAAATTGTGTAAGAGGGATCATCCTCCGTAGCCCAAGACGAAGGAGGGGCTACGCATGAAGCTAATAAACAACCATATGAAGGAAGTATGTCAAATGCAAGCATGGGGGAGTGGGGCAGCCATGCCACCACATCCTGCACCATACATGTTCCTCACAAAGTTTTCATGGCGCTCCATCCAACAAATGCAAAAAGAAGGGACCACAAACATTGCTTATCAAATTGGTCGCCTTCACCATTGGAGCAATTTAGAGGAGGACCGGCACAATCATAATACAAGCAAGGATACAACGCGCCGGACCATCAATATCAACCACCGGAAAATAAAGGAAGAAGGAGGAAGAAAAGAAAATAATAATGCTTCCAAATTCGGTTTGATTTTCTCCTTTTCCTTTTCTTTATTTTCAGCTTTTGTGCAAGTTTATATATGTGTAGCATTTTCTGTTTTTATTTATTTTCAGCATGTGTGATAATAGTAGAGTTAGTTTAAGATCACCATGAATAAAGTTTCCCACCTTGATCAACCTTTGGTGAAAATATTAAGTTGATGCCATGATAATATATGATGAAAAGTTGCCACTTTGCTCAACTTTTGTACTTGTTTTATGCATGATTAAGCTAATGCTCTCTTTAATATGAATCTGAAATTAATTAAATGCTAGCTTAATCTTTTGTGGAGGTTATGATAAAAATAAGACCCATAGTGTTATTTTTATGCTCTCAATTTTGGATGAGTCAAAGATGATTTGTTCTTAAAAATATATATGCTAACCTAGTCATTAATGCTACTTGCATTTTGCTCTATGTTGACGGTCCTTACAACAAAGATTCGACCGTCAAAACCTCGGGTTCGAGAGGAGTATACGGCAAGTTTCATGCACATTTTTGGTACTAATAAAGTTCCACGAGTTGTGATGTGATTTTTATGGGCAGTTACACATTTAGGACAAAATTGGAACCAACGTGCCACACGGGCTAGGCACGGCCGCACCACCAGGCACGGCCGGCCCTGCAGGTGCGGCCGGCCCTGCCAGGTGCAGCCGCACCTGCCCCGTGGCACGCCTCCGGTCGAATTCACCTCCTCTCCCGCGGGCACAACTTGGATGAACGAGATCGACCAAGGAAACGTCGGTTTGATCGAATGGATGAGGTTAGGATCACTTGGATCAATGGGTCCACTTCTCCGGCCGATCAAACGCCACAATCGTCATTCCAAGGCAATCCTAGGCGTCCCTGAGCGAAGGCGGTTCATCACACGGCACGGAGTAGGGCCGGCCGCACCTAGAGGGCCGGCCGCACCTCCCAACCGTCA
Source organism: Cenchrus fungigraminus (assembly GCA_036936925.1). Lineage (NCBI taxonomy): Eukaryota > Viridiplantae > Streptophyta > Magnoliopsida > Poales > Poaceae > Cenchrus > Cenchrus fungigraminus. Next base: position 13,976,198 of record CM072772.1, on the reverse strand, counting down.
TACCGGGCGAAACCGACCCAAGGAACTGATCTCAACCGCCTCAGGAGCAGTGATCAGGAGCATCCAAGGCGAGAGGCGGTGGATCATAGGGCCGGCCGCACCCCTTGATCCGGCTGCACCTGTGAAAATGGGCCCACGCGCTCAACCGACCTCCCTTGCCTATAAAAGGCACCTCACACTCGCTGGAACGGACACACTGCGCTTGAGCATCTCCATTTCCCACTTTTGTTCACTTAGAGTAGGATTAGTGTAGCTTGGGAGTTAGAGTCGAGTCGAGCTAGTCTCGGGGTTCCGGAGGAGTCTTCTTCAGAGTTCTAGTACTACTCTTGTATCCTTTCTTTGTTTAGACTCAAGTACAATTTAAGTTATCTTTCTATCTTACCTTTTGAGTCAATTACATTCAGCTTTTACTTTGCTCTAGAAGCTTTATTCTTGGTTTAGACTAAAGTTAGTTTAGTCGTGGTTAGCATAGCTCTCTTGAACCCTACAGTGTTGTGGTCGTTCTTCGCTTGATCTCCGGTGTTTCACGGGAGAGAGAGACCTTCCTTCGTGATATCCGGGGAAAGGTTCTTTGGTTCGTTGTGAGCGCGGTGCTCACAACTTACCTTAGTCTTAGATTGGTGTCCCGCGCAACGGAATAGTTGTGGTACCCTAAGGAGGTGACAGCTCCGGACGGGCTCTATAGTCCACCATGTTAGTTCGGGCCGGTAGGATTCAGCGCTTCGTCGTCCTCCCTTCTCATCCCAGTCTGAGGGCACGGCTTTGCATGCCCCTGTAGCAGTAGAAGAGCTTGTCGAGTTAGCTTGCCTTGGTTATCCTTTGCTTTAGTCCTTTGCCTAGAGTTGACAAGAATAGATAGATTGTGTTAGGATCCTTTCTCGTCTCGTTGTCCTCCCAGATCACTAGATCCTCTCTAGTCCTTTATCAAGATCTCCTTGCGTGTGTCAAGTTATCCCCGAATATCTTTATTCATTATCCCCCGCTATAGCTCTTTACCAAGTCTTGTTTATTCTCCACCATTTACTCGATCATCTTTGCCGTAGTGCCTCCCTTGGGAAAATGTAAATACGATAACCCGAATACCACCGGGTGAAGTGCTACAACGGTAATCCGTGCGCTTGCGGACCTTTCTGTGATCATGTGTTTTACCCCAGATGTCCCTTAGCCCTGTTACTAGAGGTGTGAACCCGGCAGCGACGCTAGTGAGTGCCAACAAGCATTCCTGGTACCGTCGCCGTATGTGCACACTTAGTGGTGAGGCTAAGGAGCGTCAACAAGCATTTCTGGCGCTGTTGCCGGGGAGGCAATAGGCATAAGATATCATTTAAACTTTGTGGTAGAATTATCAAGGTTCGGTGAACCGCTATTTAAGCGGGTTTACCCTTGCTCTACTCTCGTGTACGCAGAGTAGTGCATGACCGGTCTCGACCTACCGTCCAACTTTAACGACAATCTGGAGTCACTTGTGAGGAGAGTGCGACCCCGTGTCCTCATCCCTCAGAAGTTTCTCTCGAATCAAGAGACGAACACCGTCGATCCCGTAGACAGCACCTCGTCAGCACCAATGGCCGAGAGGATGATCCATGAGTTTTCTGCCCCCTCCAACACCAATGTCCCTACCGGACCAACCACGACGGTGGGAGACGGAAACTTTGAACTCAAGCCGGCGTTGATCAACATGGTGCAAGCAAATCCGTTCTCCGACAAGCCTAATGAAGATGCCAATGCACATCTCCAGCATTTTTTGGAGGTGTGTAGGACTTTCACTATCCATGGAGTGACGGATGATGCCATCCGTCTTCACCTATTCCCGTTCTCATTGCTCGGGAAGGCGAAGCAATGGTTTTATGCGGAGCGAGATGCCATTAACACATGGGATAAGTGCTCAAAGGCATTTCTCGCAAAGTTCTTACCGGTGGGCAAAACCAATGCCCTCCGCGCAAGAATTTCGGGCTTCCAGCAGCAGAATGATGAGAGTATCCCAGAAGCATGGGAACGCTTCCAGGAATACATCACCGCATGCCCACACCATGGCATGCACGGGTGGTTCTTAATTCAAACCTTCTATCACGGGCTCAAGCGTACTTCCCATGAGCACCTAGATGCAGCCGCTGGAGGAGCCTTCTTCTCGCTACAAGTACCAGCCGCCAAGGAATTAATCAAGAAGATGGTGGCAAATCAAGGTTGGGATGTAGACCGTCTCCAACCCCGTACCCGCGGTGTACACCAAGTTGATGGAATCGACATGATCGCCGCTAAGATGGACCTCCTCATGAAGAAATTTGAGGCATCAACCAACATGGAGACCGCCAAGATCATGGACGCGCACATGACGTGCGAGGTTTGTGGTAATGTTGGTCATTCGGGAAATGATTGTCTCGAGACAAGGGAAGAAGCCAGCTTCATCAACAATGGCAACAACAACGGGTTCCGCAACAACAACTTCAACAATCAAGGGTGGAACTCGAGGCCCAACTTCCCGTTCAACAATCAAAATGGAGGTAACTATTCTAACAATTTCAATAATCAGCCTTCCATTAAAGATCTTGTCTTTGGCCAAGCTAGAATTAATGAGAATCTAAACAAGAAGCTAGCCGCCAATGAGAAAGTTCTTGAAAATCTTAATTCCACCATAGAATCGTTCACCACCGCTATGAAGAATCAGCTAAGTTTTAACAAAATGATAGAAACTCAACTTGCTCAGCTTGCCGCTTCTTTACCTTCTTCTGAGTCGGGTGGAATCCCGGGGCAACCTGAGCCTACCCGAGAGCATGTTAGCGCCATATCCACCAGATGGGGTAAGCCATCTAGGAGGATGTATGCACCTAACCATGTAGGGAAGCTTATACATCAAATCCAAGACCCATGGGACGAATCACCAGTCTTGCACAAGAAGGACAATGGATATCCGGGCATCACATGCACGATCTACTACCAAAAGATCAAGAATGCTCTTTGTGACCTTGGAGCGAGTGTCAACCTCATGCCCAAAGCCATGTTTGAAGAGTTAGGATATCCGGCTATCTCTCCGACAACGATGACAGTCCAACTTGCCGACTCATCGATCAAATATCCAGAGGGCATAATAGAAAATCTCTTGGTGAATGTCAGAGGCTCATATGTCTTCGCGGATTTTGTGGTCCTCAACACACAAGAAGAAATTCTGCTTATTCTCGGGCGACCATTCCTAAGAGATGTCAATGCAAGGATTGATGTCGGAGCCGGAAAGATCCAATTCCGCATAGGGCGAAGGAACATGACATTCAAATTACAAGCGAAAGAAGAGCAACGTTACCTAGTGCAAGATGAGGAAGCTAGAGGGTGGAGGAAGCCACGGCCCCAACATAAGAAAGAAAAGGCAGCTCCGACCAAGCCTAAGGTGGATAGCCTCATTACAATGATGAGGAAGCATTGGGAGCAAGACAAAGCATTCAACAGGTGCCACCAACCCAAGAAGTCAAAGGTAATCAACAAAGCTAAGGGGGAAAAGAAGACAGAAATCAAGAACACCCCCGCCAAAGCCTCACCGACTTCATCGCCACCGAAGAAAACAAAGAAGGTGTGGCGTGTGAAGAGAGCATCGTCCGAGTCTTCCACTCTGGGACCGGACGAACCCAAGATTAATTGAGCAACCGGAGGAGTCCCGCTCACAGACTCTAAACCACGAGCCCTCACCGAGAGGTAAACCGGTATTTATCTCATATTTCCCTTTCAACCTTTTATTTCATGCATCAAGCATGTTTAGTTTCAAAATTGTTTTCACCATTGCATTAGTAAATAAACAAGGCATAGAAAAGTAGTTTTGGAGATTTTTGGTGATACGGCCAAACCTAGAGGTACGGCCGTACCTCCCCTTGACAAAATTTTTGTGCAGGATGTTTACAGGAGGGGACACGAGTGCCTGGTGAAAATTTAGTAGGGCCGGCCGTACCAAGTGATACGGTCGTACCTATGATTTTTCACAAATCCATCAAGACAACCACTACAAACGTCCAGGTGCTCAACCCATCACCAAAATGAAGACATGCCAACCAGGGAGCCAAAATTTAGCTTGGGGGAGACCCCATGTTCAATCAAGGAAGGTATGTCCATCCAAACTACTTTTCAACATCTTGTTTATCTCTTTTGAATAAAAGAAACAAAAATATTTGCTTCAACCATGTGCTTGAAATCTTGTCTATACCCTCATTTTGGAAATGATGAATGGTTGCTAAGTTAAAGCTTTGCAAGAACCTAGTGCATATCTTTGTGCTCTATGCCTTTTTGTATTTGTTGGTATATTTTGAGACAAGAGCCTGAAATAAAACTTTGTGGGAAGCAAATGCTTATGACCAAATCTAGGTTGTTGACTAGTATGATATGGTGCGACAATGTTGATCTACTCTATCTCAAAGTATGGTGAAATCTCGGGCGATTTCTTTTTGAAAATGAAACAAGGCAAGTTCCTCAATGGTCATATTACCTACCAAAGCCATATGTCGATATCAATGTTCAAACCTTCTACATATGCTTGCTTGTGACCCATTGAGTTTTGCCAAATTGTTGTGACCCTTGGTAGAATCTTTTCATGCTTCCATGACCGAGATCACGTACACCCACATATACATGCTAACTCCTACACCGGGAGTTAGGCAAAACATGCCATCGATCCACCAAAAATAAATACTCCAAAGTCCAAAGAGATTTCTCTTCTTGTAATCTTGCAACAGGAGAGAGGGGTCATCGGAAAAAAAATACTCAAGAAGCATAGAAAAAAAATGTGCTCCAATCAAAGAGTGTAGAAAAAAAAAGAGAGTGAAGCATGACACCCCTCCAAAATAAAAGCAAGAGGAGAATCTCAAAGCAAGGAGTGTTTAGAAAAACACAAAAATATTTCACACACTTGCACATCTCGATCAAGTTGCATGACTAGTTTCTTCTTGGATCCGGTCTTTGGCTCAACAACATCATGTGGCACAAGTGAGTCTCTCTTATCCTACCCAAAGCTCCACATACAAGCCATAGAAGTAGGAAGTTGAGGCTCGCTTAAAGCCTTTGGTGAGGTAACAAATACCACTTGAGCGATCGAGGGAACCATCCGAGGAACCTTGTCTTTCTTTGCAAAATTTTCAAAAACTCCGAGATAGGATCCAGAAAAAGAAGAAGAGTAAAAGATGCAAAGTCAAAATCCATTCTACTTTTCAACCTCCGAAGCAAGGTGGAAAGCTACAAGCCCCACGGGTAAAGTAAGGCTAAGCTTCTCCCGTACCAACCTTTTCAAATTAGCAAGAAGAGCATGGAGTTTGTGCGCAGGTACTTGCCGAGTGACAACATCATGCAACTCCTGATCCGCCGAGGCCAAGTCTACGCTTTGCTCGAGGACGAGCAAACGTTTAGCTTGGGGGAGTTTGTTGACGGTCCTTACAACAAAGATTCAACCGTCAAAACCTCGGGTTCGAGAGGAGTATACGGTAAGTTTCATGCACATTTTTGGTACTAATAAAGTTTCACAAGTTGTTTTGTGATTTTTATGGGCAGGTACACATTTAGGACAAAATTGGAACTAACGTGCCACACGGACTAGGCACGGCCGCACCACCAGTCACGGCCGGCCCTGCAGGTGTGGCCGTACCTGCCCCGTGGCACGCCTCCGGTCCAATTCACCTCCTCTCCCACGGGCACAACTTGGATGAACGAGATCGACCAAGGAAACGTCAGTTTGATCGAATGGATGAGGTTAGGATCACTTGGATCAATGGGTCCACTTCTCCGGCCGATCAACCGCCACAAACGTCATTCCAAGGCAATCCTAGGCATCCCTGAGCGAAGGCGGTTCATCACACGGCACGGAGTAGGGCCGGCCGCACCTAGAGGGCTGGCCGCACCTCCCAACCGTCATACCGGGCGAAACCGACCCAAGGAACCGACCCTCAACCGCCTCAGGAGCAGTGATCAGGAGCGTCCAAGGCGAGAGGCGGTGGATCACAGGGCCGGTCGCACCCCTTGATCTGGCCGCACCTGTGAAAATGGGCCCACGGGCTCAACCGACCTCCCTTGCCTATAAAAGACACCTCACACTCACTGGAACGGACACACAGCGCTGAAGCATCTCTATTTCCCACTTTTGTTCACTTAGAGTAGGATTAGTGTAGCTTGGGAGTTAGAGTCGAGTCGAGCTAGTCTCGGGGTTCCGGTGGAGTCTTCTTCAGAGTTCTGGTACTACTCTTGTATCCTTTCTTTGTTTAGACTCAAGTACAATTTAAGTTATCTTTCTATCTTACCTTTCGAGTCAATTACATTCAGCTTTTACTTTGCTCTAGAAGCTTTATTCTTGGTTTAGACTAAAGTTAGTTTAGTCGTGGTTAGCATAGCTCTCTTGAACCCTATAGTGTTGTGGTCGTTCTTCGCTTGATCTCCGGTGTTTCACGGGAGAGAGAGACCTTCCTTCGTGATATCCGGGGAAATGTTCTTTGGTTCGTTGTGAGCGCGGTGCTCAGAACTTACCTTAGTCTTAGATTGGTGTCCCGCGCAACGGAATAGTTGTGGTACCCTAAGGAGGTGACAGCTCCGGACGGGCTCTGTAGTCCACCACGTTAGTTCGGGCCGGTAGGATTCAGCGCGTCGTCGTCCTCCCTTCTCATCCCAGTCTGAGGGCACAGCTTTGCATGCCCCTACAGCACTAGAAGAGCTTGTCGAGTTAGCTTGCCTTGGTTATCCTTTGCTTTAGTCCTTTGCCTAGAGTTGACAAGAATAGATAGATTGTGTTAGGATCCTTTCTCGTCTCGTTGTCCTCCCAGCTCACTAGATCCTCTCTAGTCCTTTATCAAGATCTCCTTGCGTGTGTCAAGTTATCCCCGAATATCTTTATTCGTTATCCCCCGCTATAGCTCTTTACCAAGTCTTGTTTATTCTCCACCGTTTATTCGATCATCTTTGCCGTAGTGCCTCCCTTGGGAAAATATAAATACGATAACCCGAATACCACCGGGTGAAGTGCTACAACAGTAATCCGTGCGCTTGCGGACCTTTCTGTGATCGTGTGTTTTACCCCAGACGTCCCTTAGCCCCGTTACTAGAGGTGTGAACCTGGCAGCGATGCTAGTGAGTGCCAACAAGCATTCCTGGCGCCGTTGCCGTATGTGCACACTTAGTGGTGAGGCTAAGGAGCGTCAACACTCTACCTATCCAAAGCCATATATATATATTGAGTGCATAAACCTTAGTATACAAGAATTATTTTTGGGTGAGTTATTTCAGGCCATGATTTCTCTGGCCCGAGACTAAGAAGCTGGTCATTCCGTTTTTGCATATCTATCTTATTGCTAGCCTTTTTATCCGTGCATTGTGTATCCCCACATTGGAGATTTCACAAACCTCGCCGGATATCCACCCTTAAAACCAAAAATATCATCTTTTGTGTTTACCTCCTTGACCACAACCTATCGTATGAGTATGGATCGTCAATTCAAGGAAGATCGCAAGATAGTGCCAAGGTTGAAGATTTCAAGTATCTCTCCAAAGGAAAAATATTTCTAGTACCTACCTTATCTCTATCACCTCTTTGCCCGAGGACGAGCAAACGTCTAAGCATGGGAGAGGAGGTAGGTACAATGCAATTTAGAGTTCAAGGGGAGCAAATAAAAAAATGATGAAAGAAGAACAAAAAGAACAAAAAGAAGAAAAAAAAGAAGAGATAAAGAAAAATATGTATGAGAATAGAAAAAAATATGAGTTTATAAAAATAAAATAAAGTGAACTCCTCGGTTCTCTAAAGTGCATTAGGAATCTCAAAAGTTTCAAGATTTAAGATCCAAACTCATCTTTCCAACCATGTGCAATCTGATAACGAGGACTTCCTTTATGCCTCGGGATCACTCTTTGCCATTTGCACATGTCCACCTATCTCAAAGTGTGTGTATTTTTCTCTCCCCCTCCTTGATATAACATTAATTTTCCAATGACCTTTTTGACAAGTCTCGGTAAGACCATGAGAAGCTTGTCTTGTTTTGACAACATCTCATTTATAATATCTTGGTAGGACTAAACTTTTCCCATATAGCTCCACATAAAGCCTTCCACTATATATATTGAGAGGGGAAAGGAGTAGAATGAATAGGCTTTGAGAGACAAGATGAGATGAGAGTACATGAGCAAGATGCAAGGAAGTTTATTTTTGAACTTGGTTTAGCTCTTTTTCTTCATCTCGCTCTTAATTTCAAAATTTCTAAGATTCATTTGAAATTTGAGAGCATGAGGTAATTACTTGTGGGAAGTGCTTAAGTTAATATCTACCCTCCATAAGGATGAAGGCTATTACATTATGGAACATTAATGATTAAATCCTTGAGAGCATTATGTTTTCTCATGTATGATCAAGTGCAGGGTATAAGCAATGAAAGGCAACGCTGATATTCATTAAAGGCTTACTCGAGGACGAGCAAGGTTTAAGCATGGGGGAGATGTTGACGGTGAATTTCCGTCAACCTAGCCATAAGTTTACCTTTAATGTTGGCATTGATTTATTATTCTAACCACTGGAACTAACCCCCCGTATATAACAAGTTCACTCTTGCATGTCGATTTTGGAGTTTATTGTTTACGCAGGAAATCTACGCTAAGGAGGAGACTTTCGGGATAAGTTCATCAAGCACTTTGGAAGAAGATCATGAAGCCCGACAAGAGTCAAGACACGCGATGAACATGACTCCAAATGACCTGAGGACCGAAGCGTCAACGTGCAAATCTTCAGGGACTCAACCAGAAAACAGCGAAGCTTGGATGGCAAGCATTCAAGCCTTAACCACGAAGGAAACGACATCAAAGACCCACATGCAAGTGCACACAAATGGGGAATCGCGCGAGAAGCAACCGGGAGGAAGCCGGGGCCGAACTGGGCCGAAACAGGCCCAGGCCGGTCGGCCCAGGCCGGCCGGCGCAGCCCATTCCGGGCCCAGCTCGGCGCCCCCTTTGACCCAGCCGCCATTCGGACTATTTATAGCCCCCTCGCCAAGAGCCACACATCAATTCATTCGTCATCCGCCGCCGAGGAGCAGAGAAGAGAGAGACACCATCCCGGAAAGGAGAGGGTCAAGATGGTTGACTAGGGTTTCCCTAGCCAACGTGGGAACCTTGCATGGAAGACCACGTCGGAGTTCCCAGAGCTAGGATCAAGATCAAGGTAGGATCCCGGTGGTGATCTTGTCCATGTATTATACTCTCGTGTTGAATTTGGTGGCTCCAAAAGGCGGGCGTCTTCGGAGTTGGAACAGAAGCCACGATTTAAAGAGGCTAGTAATGAGATTCGTTTGCTTTATTCTTCTTTGTTTTGGAACTTCAACAAAAGACCCAATCCAATCTCTAGATTGGTTTTATCTCTCTTTCTCTTGCTACCTCCGGTGTTTAGTAGAATAGATGTGCTTTCATGGCTCTTTCTTAGATTAGATGCAAAACCAAACCTCTCAAGATCAAAGTGTTTTCCGCTTATTAGATTGGATCTTGCGTTACACATTGTTCCACGGATTTGATACCTTGGGTTCACACTTAAGGGAAGAAGGGTCCCTTGACTACGATGGAGGACTTGTCTGCTTGCAAGTTCAAACGAACTTTGATACAACTATTAACCGTCAACAGCCAGTTTGATACATTTAATCTTGTATTAGTTTTGTTGATTACTAACATCTAACCCTAGTTTTCTAGGAAAAAAAACCCTTTTGTGTTTTTCTTTTTTTTATTTTTAGTGCCTAGATGGATTTGTTCACCTCACCTTTGGAAGATGAAGAGATGTCGCTAAGGGAGCTAGCAATGCCGTCAATGGAGGACATTGAGATGCAAAAATCAGATTTGGCGCTTGCTACAACCCACTACGAAGTGAAGCCTAGAATCATCAACTTAGTGGCGACAAACCACTTTAGAGGATTGGAGGATGACAACCCATATAGACACATTAAGGAATTCACGATGATATGCAACACGGTGCAACAAGAAGGAGTTCCGGCCGCTTGGTTCAAGTGGAATCTTTTTCCGTTCTCTCTCGAAGATGAAGCGCGAAGATGGTATACACTTGTGTCCGTTGAAGTGAAAGGAAGTTGGGATGAGCTCGTGAAGAAATTTCTTTCAAAGTTCTTTCCCATGAGAAAGGTCCAAGACTTAAGGAGGCAAGTGCTCAATTTCAAGCAAGGAGAAGACGAAGGAATTGATGAAGCTTGGGACCGTTTCAATGAACTACTCGAGCAAGGCCCGAACTTGGGATTTTCCGGTGACTTGATGTTGCAAACATTTTATTTTTCACTAACCCCTAACTCTTCTGTTTTGTAAGCATGTGTGCAGGTGGTGATTTAATGGATAAAACGATTAGTGAAGTCGCACAAATCTTACAAAGGATAAGCAATGGAAAAAGAACGCAACGAGATTGGCAAAGACGTTGTCGGGAGGAGCAAAACAACAAAAGCAAGCCCAAGGTGCTTGCTGAAATTTCTGAAAAGGACGAACCGGAGGTCGAGAAAGATGAACCGACCATACAAGAAATTGAAGAACCACTTCCTAAGGTAAGAGAAGTCATTTCAGATGTTAAAAATGTTGAAACTAATATGAATGCAGGCCGAAGTATGGGGAATGCTAGACCATTGGCGGAGTTCAATCAATCCGATTGGATCCAAGTTGATTTCGCCCCCCTAATCAACTACCGAAGGAAGGAGGAACGCCGACACGTTGTCAAACAAGTTGAAGACATTTTTGATCAAGAGATGAGTGGAGGGTCGATCTAAAAGATATTTAAAGAAGAAATAGAAGAAGATGATGAAGGATGGATCGACCGATTTGACAACTCAAAGATTTATGATGAAGAAAGAGAAGAGTACAACCGTGACGAGCCTAGTGACTCGAAGGATAAATGTAAGAAGATAGGACTCAAGCTTGAAGATGAATGGGAAGGAGTTGACATAGAGCAAGTACTCCAAGAAGACCCCTCCCCACAAGGTTATAGCTTGTGTGCTATTGAAGCCTACACACTAGCAAATCAAGACATGGAAGCACTCAAGGATGAAGAAAAGAGTGAATCAACGATGAGCGATTTTGACGTCATGTGGTACACGGGAGATAAAGAAAGCAACATACAAGACTTTGAAGATGAAGATTTGGTTGATAAAGAAGACTTCAAAGAAGATATGAATGCGTACATAGTTGAAGGATTACATGTTCCTCATGATGAGTTGAAGAAATTGCAAGATGGTGATGAAGAGACAACTCCACTTGTTGAGATTGACTTGATTTCAACGCTACAAGACGAACCAAAGATCACTCTTGTTGAGAGAGCTCCAAGGCAAAGGTACACACTAAAATCTCAAGATATTATTGGTATTAATGATGATATGTTCAAATATTCATGTTGGACTAATAGTATGAATAATAGTTTAAATTCTATGCCTTGTTGCAATAATGATCATGTTGATAGGCTAGATTTTCTTGAGAATGAAAAAGAGGAAACATTTATGTTTGAACCAATTAATCTCACACCTAAAGAACCTTTGCCTAATGATGAGCTAAGTGCTATGCATGAAACATATGCTTCTTTTGTTTACACCTTGACTTGTTGCTCCAATTCGCATGTGGTGTTAATTATGGACGCGTATGTTTACAATAAGTTTTGTAAATCTCGATCATGCTTTGCGCTTGGTCAAGCTAATGACCTTAAAGAAGCACATATCGGGAAAGGCCCGATTTTCACTAACCACGTAGACAAGGCTCGAATAATGAAAAGAGAAGTCATGCCTAAAGAGTTGCAAGATAAATCATCAACCTCTCCAAATCTCGCGATGGATGCTGCTGTCTTCATCAATTTGAGAGCTTGTTTAGAGGTGTACAAATGAAGAAAATGAGATATTCAGAAGCTCCATCAAGTTTCCATTCCAACACATCAAGAACCAACGAATTTGAAGACCCGTGCAAGGAGTTATGGAGAAAACATTGAGTGTTGCGCGTTCTAAAATTTCAGGACAGATTTCATCGCCGAAGTAAAACGGACGTAACTCTCTTGTCCGGAGTCCGATTTGGGAAAATAAAGACTCGTTGGAAAGGAAATTTTGTGCACTGTGCAATGGAGTAGAGCTTGGGTATACTTTATGTTCTGTACATTAAAGAAAAATTCATGGAGTGAAGGCAGCACCGAAGGGTTATAAAGAAGGAGATAGCGATGAAGCAAAAGGATGCCTTGGGCAAGTCTTCTATAAGTGATCAAGCACAACATGGGAAGTGAATTACAGCTGCATTGGTACCTTTTCTTCTTGCATGAAGGGTCATGGCTATGCAACGAAAAGAAGGTATGTGAGAAAAGTCGAGCTCTATGACTTTAAATGAAGCACTTTTCGGGAGGCAACCCGTTTCTTTATGTTTTTATTCCTTTCTTAGAGAAAATAAAGAATAACACCATCCTACGATGATCAACTTGTGGCTATTAATCTAAGTTTAATTTTTTAGAACCACCATCATGTTCATGCTCATACTTATCTATTTGCATGCACTGCATTTTGTCATCCACATGATCTTTGTTTCTTTGCATATACATGTTTTGCATTTAGTTAGCTTGGTAGCTTTATAGACTTAATGATGAATGCTTCAGTTTCCATGTTAATGCTTCTAGGGCATTTTTCATTTTTCAATCTTGTGTAAACGTGGTGTTTAAACATGATTGCGGACCATCATCGTTAAGTTCGATAAACCTTGCTAGCTTTTCTTATGTTTTCATATTGCATAGGTTAGTTTATAAGCTTTGCAATGTGCTTAGTTTTTCTTGTGCTATAAGAATTATTGATCTAGGGATAGACATGGTGTTTTAACCCTAGATAAATAAATCTTTATGGCTATGGAGAAATTCGGCAACCTAGTTGTAAACATGGTGTTTAGAACCAGGTGAAAACATTGTCTTTGTTTATATGCTTTCCTCTCATGTGCATACACACCTTGCACCACGTACACTCATTATGTTTTTATTTCTCATTAGACTAATTATGCCACAGGTTAAGAGTCCTAGGAAACATTGTTGGATTGTTGGCAATTCTATCTACTCCCAACCATTACCTTGGGGGTAGAATGTGCGCTTAAAACGTCTTGTAGGCAAGATAAAGACTCTCACTACAAGGAAATTGAAGGATGGTTAAGATAAAAATGTTTTATCTTCTTCTTCCATGCCTAGCGAAGTGCTAAGCATGGGGGAGACCCTGAACCTTCAACACGAAAGTGTGACATGACGCTATAGAAGATAGAATGATCAAGATCATCAACATCCCCGGATCAATGCATAAGAAGCTATTGATCTCATCAAATTTCTGCGTGGTCTCGAAGGGAAAACACTGAATACTTTTGGATATTTAGAAGCCTCATGAAGCTATGACTCCAACAAATCAAGAATCAAGACAATCGGATGTTCCTACAAGCGGTTATGCCCGAATCACCGAGTGCAACACGTCCTGAAATCAGTTTTGGACAGCACGCAGCGCTGAAGTAAAACGGACATTGCTCCCTTGTTTGAACTCCGTTTTCGATGAATGACCACACGTTGGAAAGGTAATTTCATAAACTTTTCAATAGATCTATATTTCTATATATGTTCTGTTTTGGACAGAGGGGAAATCCATGAAAAAGAGACAGCAAGGAGATGATGAGAACAAGAAAGAGGAGATGGTGATGACAACATTGAAGAGAAGGCGACCATTGACTCCATTAAGCATGCATGGTCAAATTCAGAAGTTTAGGAGCATTGGAAAATCAAGACAAAAGCAAAGCCACATCAATACATGGAGATGTCGGAAGAAGGAAATGAAGAACTACAAAAGATGGTAACACCTCCATGTACCTTCTCTTTTCCGAACATAAATGCTTGTAAGTATGCATTCAACCTTATTAGGTGCAACATTTTGTTTTTCTCTTCCAACAATAACATGGCTACTAGGAGGACAACCTAGGTTTCTTTTTATTTTCAATAGATAGACATGACCATGTGTTCACCTTGATGTTTTATATTGCCTATGCTTACAGAAAAATGATGAAAGTTGCCGCTTTGTTGTACCTACATGAAGTTATACATGTCTTGGATAATTGCTCTTTATAACATGATCTGAAATTAATTTAAATACTAGCTCTTTTATTTGTGGAGGTGAAATGACTATGCTGTAGACCCACGTACATATGTTTGCTCTTTGATTTAAGTTTTTGGATAGCCGGATAACTTGTTGTTTTTATGAAAACTTAACTTTTATGCTATCTACATATTTGTGATGCTCTTGCAAAGTTCTACCTACCAAAGCCATATGCATATATGCTCTATGATAACAAAACCCGTAGATTGCAAACATATGTTTTGATGAGTTGGATTAGGATTGATTTCTATGGTTTGAGACTAAGAAGCTGGTCATTCCTTTGTGTAACTTTTTTCATGCTAGCCTTTTTGTCCATGCATTGTGGGTTTTCACATCGAAAATTTCACAAACTTCGTTGGGCATCCACCCTAAACCAAAAACATCTTTTTGTGATCACGTCCTTGTCCACAACCCAATTTGAGTATGGAGTAAAATTCTCGATGGAGATTCAAATATTCCGCAAGATTATGGAATTTATGCTTACTTTAGCAATCATTCCCCCCCCCTCGTTTATGCTCGAGGACGAGCATCGTTCAAGTATGGGGGAGGAGTCATTACATCATCTCTGACAAATGCTATGTAAGTATTATGTTGCAAAAGTTCTGAGGAGCAAAAGAAAAAAATGAAAAATGAAAAAAATTATGATGAGAAGAAAAGAAAAGTAAGGAAAAAAGGAAGAAGAAAAAGAAAAAAAAGAAAGAGAGAAAAATGAGAAGGAAATAAAAGTAAAGTAAAAAATAATAATAAAGTTGCTCCTCGGTTCTTTTTGCTTCATAAGTTCTCAAGTGCCTTGATGACAAATCCATACTCAAATCTTCAAACCATGTGCAATCCGATAACGAGGACTTCACTCGTTCCTCGGGATCATCCATTTGCCACTTGCACATGTCCACCTATCCAAATGTGTGTGTTTCATCCCTCTCTCTTTCCAACATTTATTTTCCATGGCCTTTTTGATGAGTCTCGGTAATTCCAGTAGATCTCTCTGTTAATTTAACAATATTTTGGATATATGTTTTGCTAGGATTGTTTTTAATAACCTTCCAAGATCCACATAAGCCTTCCACTATCACATATGAGTAGAATAGGTTGAAAATAATCTAGTATAGGCTTGAGTGACTTGATGAGATGAGTGTTTCCATGAGCTTTTACAAGAGATTTTCACTTATGTTGGATATGCATCTTTTTGAAAATTCTTCCATAGAACAAGGTAACGGTTTGAAGTTCACTTAAGTTTGAGAGCATCGTGTTTATTAAATGTGGTTTGTTCTTTATTGTTAGTCTATCCTCCATAATGAAAAGGAAGCCGGTCACAACTTGAACTTTAAAAAAATAATTTCGTAAGAGAGAGCAATTTTCCTCGTCGTGAATGACTAAGTGCAGGGACAACATTGGAAGGCAACACTGATTTCCCTTTTAAGCAAGGATTACTTACTCGAGGACGAGCAAGGTTTAAGCATGGGGGAGATGTTGACGGTGAATTTTGGTGCTCCAAACATATTCGTTACACTTTGGTTTGAGCTTGATTATGCAACTAACCCGCCACTAGGCACACTAATGATATAACAAGTTCATCTTCGTATGTGCATTTGGAAGTGTTGTGTTTTTGCAGGAAAACATGGACAAAAGGGATGGAGTCACAACAAGTTCAAAGGAGCAAATGAGGAGTTCCGTTCGTGTTCGAGTGCAAGGCAAAATCACTTCCAAAGGTGGCAAGGACCAAGGTGCTATGACGGATCATCCCCGAGGACTAAGACGTAAAGTTCGGACTTCATGCGAGAAGACCCCCTATCTTGATCGTGGGGATGACGACCTCAAAATGACACAAACGAAGGGGGCCAAGTGCAAAATGTGAAGATGAGCCGCGAGGAGAAAGACGGGCCCGAACCCGGCCAAAAACAGGCTGGGCCGACCGGCCTGGTCGGATCGGCCCAGGCCCTTTTTGCCTCGGTTCGCGGTCCCCTTTGACCTAGCCCCTCCTCGGTCTATTAATAGCTCCCTCCTCCGACGGCTACCGCATCCAATCATTCTACCGACACCCATTCACCTGAAAGCCGCCGCCGCAAGATGAGGGAGAGAGTTGGATGAGCTCGTCGTGAGGATCAACACCGGCGGAGGGACAGAAGCAAGAGGAGGACTCCAAGCCGCTGGCCTAGGGGTGTTCCCAAGCCTCATCACCGCCATCTTCATCGACGACGTTCTCCAGAGTCTCCATCACCCCTATGGTGCTTCAATCCTTGTAAGATGATGGGGTAATGTCTCCGTTCATCCCTAGGGTTAGATGGATACATGTTATGTGATCGCTACATGAACCCTATGCCTTTTGATGCTTAATGGTCTATGTCTATGCGAGTGCTTTATTCACATATGTATGTACAACATGTGGTCTTAGTAGGATTTGTGGTAATCGTGATGATTAGCTTAACCCTATGGATGCTTAGGTATAGATGCGGTTATACGTGAAAGTGTTTGATTACCTTGCGTAGTGACAGTACGGTGGAGGGAAAAGGCTTAGCGGCCGCATAACCGCCATGAAGCTAGTGTAGGCAACACCCTTTTCATGTAGTAGATGCATGTTCATGAGATCCTAAACCCTAGGGAGGGAACGCTTATCTACCTTAATCTCTCTCTTGCACCAACCCTCACCATCTAGTTTCACTTTAGACTTCTTAACATAGATTAGATTGTCTCTACTTTAAGATTAATACTCTTTCAAAGGTTTTCCAATCAACTAGATTAGTACTTGGTTAAGCGCTAGCAATCCCCTTGCTCCGTGGATTGACAAGAACCTTGGGGGTCACCCCGTGGTGAAAAAGGTGTAGGTCTGTACGCTTACGGATCGAAGGTTGTTATGTGTTTCAACCGTCAACATTGAGATAACTAGAGAATCAAATTCACAAGCAGAGCTCAATGAAGAAAAGGGAATTGCTAAACTACAAGACCAGTTGGGCGCAGAAGAGTGGGCCAACCCAAGTGGATAGTTCCAAAATTACGGTTTAATGGATCAGTTCATAAAAGATGAAGGAAAGCTTGGGCATGGATTCACATCAGCTGACGAGCTAGAAAAAATAGATCTTGGAGACGGAAGCAAACTGAGGCCAACATTCATCAGTGCCAAGCTAGAAGCAAAATACAAAGAAGAACTAGTCTCGTTATTAAGAGAATTTAAAGATTGCTTCTCATGGGAATACTATGAGATGCCTGGTTTAGACCAATCAATTGTGGAACATCGGTTACCTATCAAACCGGGATATCGACCGTTCAAGCAAAGACCAAGACCGTGCAGTGATAAAATTCTCCCAGATATAAAAGCCGAGATAACTAAGTTACTCGAGGCTGGTTTTATTCGGTAATGTCGATATGCCGAATGGATTTCGAACATTGTTCCTGTATACAAGAAAAATGGCAAACTTCGCGTATGCATTGACTTTAGAGATTTGAACAAAGCAACGCCGATGGATGGGTACCCAATGCCCGTAGCAGATGCTCTGGTAAATGCTGCCGCCGGACATAAAGTCATCAGCTTCATGTACGGTAATGCCGGTTATAATAAAATATTTATGGCTATGGAAGATATTGTGAAAACAGCTTTCAGATGTCCCGGCTATGTCGGCTTATATGAGTGGGTAGTCATGACCTTCGGCTTGAAGAACGCGGGTGCCACATATCAAAGAGCAATGAATTATATTTCCATGATCTCATTGGCAAGGTAGTGGAAATATACATTGATGATGTGGTTGTGAAATCCAAGGACCATGAAGAGCATCTGGCTGATCTACAGAAGACGCTGGAAAGTACAAGGAGACATGGTTTGAAGATGAACCCTCACAAATGTGCTTTCGGGGTGTCAGCTGGGCAGTTCCTAGGTTTTATGATTCATGAAAAAGGCATCGAAGTTGGAGAAAAATCAGTCATGGCAATTGACAAGGTGGCCCCTCCAACTAACAAGAAGGAATTGCAATCTCTCATCGGCAAGATCAACTTCATCAGGAGGTTCGTATCCAATTTATCTAAAAGAATTCGATCGTTCACTCCCCTGTTGAAGTTAAAACCAGATCAAGAATTTGTTTGGGGATAGGAGCAGCAGAAAGCATTAGATGATATCAAGCAGTATTTAAAGGCTCCTCCTGTCTTGGTACCTCCCCAGCATGGTAAAGCATTTAAACTATATATATCCACTGCCGATGACGCTATTGGCTCAGCTCTGGTCCAGGAATTTGAAGGAAAAGAGAGGGTGATATATTTCCTAAGCAGGAGACTTCTGGATGTAGAGACTCGATACCCGCCAGTTGAGAAATTGTGTTTCTGCTTGTACTTCTCTTGCACAAAACTAAGACATTACCTCCTATCGGCTGAATGCACAGTGGTATGCAAAGATGATGTGGTCAAGTATATGCTATCTCTGCCGATATTAAAAGGGCGCATCGGAAAGTGGATCTTGGCTTTATCAGAATTCGATCTCAGATATGAGTCGGCTCGAGCAGTTAAGAAACAAGTGTTGGCCAATTTTATTACACAACATTTAGGTTCAAATGAAGTCGACGTTGCTCCCTGGACTTTATTCTTCGATGGATCATCATGCGATGATTGAGCTGGAATTGGTTGCATTCTAATGCCCCCTACAGGACAGTCGTATAAACTCTCCGTGCTGATTGAAAAGACTTCTACCAACAACCAAGCAGAGTACGTAGCTTTACTAAAAGGACTCACATTGTTGCGAGATATGGGAGTTGAAGCAGTGGAAGTATTTGGCGATTCCTTATTAGTTATCAAACAAATAACTGGGGAATACGAGTGCAAGAGTGACATATTAAGGGTTTATCACGAGGCATGCTTGGATTTGCTCAGAGAGTTCAGAACAGCAACATTATGGCATATCCCAAGAGCTCATAATGAGGACGCCAATCGGCTGGCACAAAATGCCTCTGGATATCGGTCGATCTTGGCAGCAAAATATGATTCCAGCGACTGGAGAAAAGAAATAGCCGATTATCTTTCAGATCCTTCAAAAAAGGTGGATCGGCACATCAAACTCAAGGCCCTCAAATATGTGTTGCTGGATGATCTACTGTATTACCAAACAATTGATGGAGTTTTGCTTAAATGCCTAGGCGAAGAAGAGGCGAAAACACTGATGGGTGAAATTCACGAAGGAGTATGTGGAGCTCATCAATCGGCCTTCAAAATGAAATGGATGATAAGGAACAATGGATATTTCTGGCCAACTATACTAGAAGATTGCTTCAGATATTACAAAGGATGCCAGGATTGTCAGAAATTCGGAAGCATACAAAGAGCTCCAGCATCGGCAATGAATCCAATAATCAAACCATGGCTGTTCAGAGGATGGGCTATTGACCTTATTGGGCAGATCTTTCCCTCATCGAGCAAAGGACATAAGTTTGTGCTCATAGCAACCAATTACTTCACCAAGTGGGTCGAGGCAATTCCCCTCAAAAATGTAACATCGAGGAATTCCCCAAACCATCACAACAGATCAGGGAAGTCAATTCACGTCTGGAGAATTTGATGAATTTGCCGCCAGCATGGGAATCAAAGTGTTGAACTCATCTCCTTATTATGCTCAAGCTAATGGACAAGCAGAAGCTTCGAATAAAAGCATTATCAAGCTGATCAAGAGAAAGGTTGATGAATATCCAAAGCGCTGGCATGCTGTGCTTAGTGAAGCGTTATGGGCTTACAGAATGGCTTATCATGGATCCACTAAAGTATCTCCTTATCAACTGGTTTATGGACATGATGCTGTTCTACCATGGGAAGTAAGAGCAGGATCCAGACGTATGACATTACAAGACGAGCTATCGGCAGAAGACTATTCAAACTTGATGAAAGGAGAATTGGAAGATTTAGCCGGCAATCGGCTCAGAGCATTAATTCATATTGAAGAGAATAAGAAGAGAGTTTCCAGGTGGTATGACAAGAAGGTCAACGATAAAGAGTTTTCTGAAGGAGATTTAGTGTGGAAACTTATTCTGCCGATCGGAACCAGCGATCCTAAATTTGGCAAATGGTCACCTAACTGGACAGGGCCTTTTCGCATCAGTGAAAGTGCGCCGGGTAATGCGTATATTCTGGAAACATTGGAAGGGGAGAAATTCGCCAGAGCACTTAATGGGAAATATTTGAAGAAATATTATCCAAGCATATGGGTTGATGCCTGATCAGTTACTGCTTTCGGTTCGTGAGCCGATATGGTAGCGGGTGTTTCGACCGATTTTATTTTCGGTTTAGATAAGCCAATTAAAGTTTCTGGTTTTTATGAACGTGATCTCACACGAGTGGCCGATTCAGTGCAATCAAGTTAGCCGATATCTAGTCATCGCCTTCAGAAGAAAACACAAAAGGAAATTTTATGACCGATAAAGGATTCGAGTCATGGCCGATGTAACAATCGCCCTTAGAACAGAAAAGATGAAAAATATATGTTTGTTTCTCTCATATTTCAGTACATGGTGATTACATCTGAGATTACAAATATCATGGATAGACATGGTGGAGAAACTACATAAACATGAACAAGGTACTTCATCACCCTCGTGGTACAGATATGGAATCGATGAATACCAGAGAGGAAGAATTGGTGAAGAGGAAAAGAAAGAGAGACCTAAGATCTTCACCAGATTCGGTGATCTCCCTCCAAGCGCCTGACGAGTTGATGACCAAGGTGGTGCACCCTTCCCTCAGGTGATCCTCCGCCGATAGAGTGTAGCAGGCACTCTCTCTTGCTACTTCCTAGCAGCCATCAAACCCAAGCTTGTCACAAGGGTTCTTCTGACTGCTGCACCTTCTGACTTAACAAAAGATGCCAGTGAGAGAAACAGGCCGCTACACTATTTCGCAAGAATTCTTCTAACTGCTGAGAAAAGAAAGGAGAAGAAGGTAGAGCGAACAGGAGGAGTCTGCATCCTATCAGATCTATTAGCTGATACATGTTGTAGGTTGTGTGAAGAGCCGATGGCACCCAGGTACTATTTATAGCCAAAACACAGGGGGGCAAGGAGATGAAGAAGATAGAAAGGAATCTCAAGAGGAAGCCAGGATGCGGTCAAAGCAGCAGTTTCCCCATGAAGGGTTCAACTCCCGAAAAACTACCTTCGGATCAGTGATTCAGTTTCCTAAAAAGGAGAGAAGACTTGAAAGCTATCACAAAGGGAATATGATCCATATTAAACAGGATCGGTCGAAGCAAGTTTCAGAAGATAAAAATTCAAAGTTCACAGAAATCTTCTGGAGACAAGAGGATGCACATCAAAGGAACATCTTTGAGGAAATCAAGGCAGAGAAGGCAAAGAAGACCAAGCGCCTTATGATTTTGCTCCACCTCTGCCACTGGGATAGCAAAATGCCTAGCATCGTCATCAAGTTCATCCCGGGAAAGGCTCAACTTCCAATAGCCTTTAAAGTAATTAGTGATACATCTCCCCAAAAGGTTGAAATCAAGGGCTGCTGCGGGAGGAAATTGCGCTCTGTACTCCAGAAGAAGAAGACAATTAGACAAAAGCTCCTCAACATTACTAACAGCGACAACGAATTTCCTAACATTGTCACGGGGTAGAAGGAACAGGAGGAAGAGTTTGCTAAAGGTTAATGAGCCATAATGTTTCCTGAGCTGATTCCTACAAGAAGTTGCCTCTCATTCCTAAAGATTAAAAACCAGCCGATTGGTATCAAAAATAATCTAAGAGCAAAAGTTGAAAGGATGTCCAACATGAGGAAGGTTTATAAAGAGACCAGGCGAAGAGTTGGGTGGAAACCATCAATGTTAACACCAAGGAAACCAACTGCATATCGAGATGCATTTGAGTCAGGAGAGCAATTGACGCTATCAATAAGGAAGGACCACTCAGAGGATATCATGTTGATTGATTTGTCATTAAAGGGCGATTGAAGGCGAGGCAAGTCAGGAATTTCAAAGCAATTTCTTGCTTCGAAACTGGGGGGCATGTGTTGACACCGTTTTTTGACACGTGCTGAGAAGTCGCCAAGAGGGACCTCAGAGCCGATGAATGAGGAAAGAAGGGAGTAGCCAGCCGACCCAGATCGGCCGATTGAAGAAGAGAGAGAAGGTGGCAAGAATAGAAACGTGCCAAGGAAAGAAAACAGAGGCGGGTCAACATAGTTGACATCGGGTCAAAGTTTAGTTTAAAGAGTCCGATTCCTACGAGAATCGTTATATTTTAGGTAGTTTGTGTTTGTTTAGATTCAAGTAAGTTTTTGTCGTCATCGACTAGGAGTCGATCTGTCTTTAGGACATAAATAGCGACCCTGCACGGTCGGGAAAGTTTGTACACACCAAATCAAACAAACCCTTTACTTTTCAACAAGTCGGCGACTTCGCCAAACCCTTTTTTCTTCTTCTTATTTTCTTGTTTCAAACGCTGTTCTTCTTGTTCGTCGGGCTGCATCGGTCGACCTCTGACAAACTCGTAAGCACCGTTTTACCAAATATTTACTAGGCTTTAACTTCCGGGTGCATCACTGTTGTTTCGTCTAGTTTTATTCAAAATTTATCGATATCAGTTAGATCTACAAGTTTTCCTTGTTTATTTAGCTTTTATCACCGATTTATCTAGCTCGTGGTCATATCGAGTCGGCTCTCATATTCGATTTGGCCAATCTAGATTGATCTCGAGTGTTGTCTCGCAGTGCTAGGTTGCTCTGTCTCGGCTCACGCTCTGCCTACGTCATCAAATCGGCTGTTCTAGCCGCTTTGAACATACTTGCACCTCAGCTGTTTCAATCGGCCGATCTGCTCACAGTCGTATCGGTCGATCAGGCTGTTATTGTGTCAAGACCTATATCGGTTCTCTAGCCGATCTAACCCAAATTTAACGTTTCCTATCTTTTCCGTGTCGATCAACAGGTCAGGTCGGCTGGCACGCCTTGTTACATCCTAGGGATCCGTTACGTATTGTCGTGAAGAACTTTATTCCGTTTTTTGCGTCAACACACACCATGGAGCAGAGACAGCAGCGACAGCTAGAGGATCAGAGGGCTTACTACGCGTGGCAGGGATTTCACCCTCCACCGCAGTGAGCCTGAAGATAGCTTGGGGGAGGACCCCCATTCTGAGGTAACTTGTATCTTCTATTGATTTCAGAACCCCATATGCTAAAAACACATAAAAACCTGAAAAATTAAAAATACCAAAAATATTTATCTGCTTTCTTAAATTAGTTTGTTTTCATATGCGCGGTAAGAGTGCTCTTATTCTCCATGGTTGAAATGATGAATAGTTGCTATGTTTATTCCTCTTGTATGCCTTGTTTATAGCTTAGTACCCTATTTAAGTTTTGAGTTTGTTGGCTAGTATGATCAAACCTTAGCTTGAAACTTGTGGGTAGCAAAAAGCATGACCTTTGCCTAAGTTGTGGTGAGGTATGATATGGTATAATAAAGTTGCTATGAGCTAGTACTAAGTGATGTTTGATTTCCGGAGTTTTTTTTGAAAAATGTTAAAATGATAAGTTCCTCAATGATAAGAAATTTCTATCCAAGGCCATATGTATATTTTAGCTTCTGTTAAAGCTCCACATATGCTACCCGATTTCTTCACTGGGTCTTGTCGAATTGTTGTGACCCTCGGCGAGAAAACTTGTCATTACTCCCATGATCAAGATCACGTACACACCACCATATGCAAAACTTCTACACTAGAAGTTAGCACCCGTCATTTCATCCATCCCCCATCCACTCCACAAAATAAAGCTCCGCGCATTGTTCCATGATTACTCTCCCTCCAAAAATATTTAGCAAGGACTATGGGCTATGTAAAAAAAGTGCTCAAGAGCATGCTCAAAAAGAGAAATAGAATAAAGAGACATAGCCCAAGTCTCGAAAAATTCAAAAAGGAGGAGAGGAAATCATGAGAAAGGAGTTCATTATCCATCCACCATACACACGCATTTGCACATCTTGATTAGGTTGTATGACTTGTTCTCCGAAGGATCCAGTTTTTGACTCGACAATACATGAGAAACAGGTATGCCATATGTTTTCCCTACCTACAACTCCACATATCAACCTATTAGAAGTAGGTAGTGAAAGAAGGCAAAACAAAGCCTTGGTGAGGAATCATACACATCGAGCGATCCGAGAGTATCATTCGAGGAACTTTGATTTCTTTTTGAAAAAACTGCAAGAACCTCCGGATTGATAACTGATCAAGCTACATGTGATTGGTAATCTTTATACAACCATTCTATCTTTCAACCGCCCAAGACAGGTGAAGCTACACGCCCCATATCAATCGAGTGTAAGGTAAGATCAATGCCAACTTCTTCAATCCTTGATAGAGTACCTAGTTGTATCTTGTAATACATTAGGAATATAACTTCGTAGCAACTCCTGATCAACCAACCTAAGTCCTTAATCTCTTGCTCGGGACGAGCAAGAGGCTAGCTTGGGGGAGTTGTTGATGGCTGTTAAGTGCCTACTTTAGCCGTCAATATACTCATGAATAAAGGAGCATAAGGCATTTCTTACACACATTTAGTTAAGAATAATGTAGTTCCACTTGTCCTTGGAGATTATTTGATTGCAAGTAAATAAGCAAGAAAAGAGTGGCAAACTCACCTTCTATGATCCATGCCACATCACCTCATCCTAGGAGGACTACCAACAAGGATGCCATGCATGCAAAGCTGCCCACATGGGTGCCATGCATGCATGCCATGCAAGCAATCCAAGTGAAGCACACTCCGACGAATCGGAGCGTGACACATGGACATCACATGGATCCATGGGCCCACCAGCGCATCAAGAGGAAGTGGACACCGGGAAAAAATCTTGGGCCCACTTGGCAGCCACCTGAAGGAAGCACAGGCCAGGGGGCACACAAGGGGGTCGGCTGACCCCACAGGTCGGCCGAACCGACCTTGAGTTGGCTCATCCTGGCCCTCCACGTGTGGCTTCCCCATTGGTCCTAGAGGCCATCCCCGGGGTGTTTGCAGCCACTCCTCGCCGGTGCCTTGGCCTATAAATAGAAGGGGAGGGGGCTCACTTAGAGATCATCCACACTTGTAACACCTCTCTCACTTTTAGATTCAAGGCTAGGAGGTAGGCTAGAGTAGTTTTACTTCAGGTTCCAAGTCTACTTTGGGATCTAGGTGTGAGTTCTCTTGTATCTTATTTCATTTGTATGACTTTGATCTACTTCAGTTATTCAGCTATTTCATATAAAGTCATGTTAGTATACATGGGTGATTTGTTCATGTGTTCTTCACCTGTTCATCATTTAGAGGCTCCTGTTCTCGATGAACAAGGCCTTTCGATCCACTTGACGGGTGTTGGTATTTCTTAACATCTCCACTAGTTGCGCACCTAGCATGAACACAAGATCCACCCTGGGTATACCGACGGGTATGAAAGAATCCGCAAGCACACGGAGATACCGTTGTAGCACTTCCCCAAAGGAGTATTCCAAAGGGTATCGAATCCAAGGAACAGTATGGGATACTCTACGAGTGACTATCCAAGGGACATATCCCTGCTGAGGTAGGTGAGAGATGTGGAGCACAAGCTCGGATAAGAATCTCACTTCGGACACTGGACCCAGAGCTGGCTATAACAGATAGTTCACGGCAAATGGTTGCCTACACGCTGTATCCGAACGTGGGGGATTTCAGAGGGTCCAACGGCTGTCACTACCGCGGCCTACCCCAAGACAAACCGTGGGATACAGGGCATTTGAAGGATAACCAGCAGTCTAGACACCACGTCTATACCGCCGACTACTACTATAGCACGGCTACGTCTAACATCCCGTAGAAATGCTATAGCACTCCGTATAAATACGGAGCGACGAACCCGCGAGGTTGTGCTAGACCGTACTCGTCATTGAATCAATTCGCACGAGGAGATATGATTGATACTAGATCTAAATCAGATATGCATGAGCTTCAATAGATTCTGATAGACGAGCAATCACACAAATGGAATGCAAACTTATGCACTTATAACAGAAGATCGAGGGTCGTGTTCACGAAGAACATGAGCCTCTAACTTATGAACAAACGCAAAAGTATGAATATCTCGCTCATCAACTAGATCGAGGAAGCACATTCATGAAGAATGCGAGCCTCTAAATGATGAACGAACGAAGAACTCAAGAACAAATCACTCATGCATGGAAGCCACTTTAGTCTAATTGAAAGATACTGAAATACTCACTTTAGTCTAAATGAAGAACAACATTGCTCATGAGGTACAAGGGGACGATGGATGATGAACGGATCAACACCACCTCACCTCTACTCATCCACACACTCCTTCTCTACCTAGCACCACCTAGGCTAGATCATCCACACACACACACACTCATGGTGGGGTGAGGTTTCACCTCCACCAAGAGAGAATGAGAGGGGGAGAAAGAGGCAAAGGTGAGAAGTTGCTTCAAGAGTGTTCATCCTCTTCTCTACCCCCTCCCCTCCTATTTATAGGCTGAGCAACCAGCGAGGAGAGCACCCAAACACCCTGGGGATGGCCTCTAGGACCAATGGGCGAGCACCACGTGGAAGGCCGGGATGAACCGACAGAATGTCGGTTCGGCCGATCCTAGGGGTTGGCCGACCCCTAGGTGGCCCCCCTCGCGGTGTGCTTTCTCCTGGTGGCTGGCAGGTGGGTCCTCAAGGCGGTTCCTGATGCCCCATGTGGTTTGGAGCCGGTTTGGGTGTGTTGGTGGGCCATGGGATCCATGTGATGCCTGCATGACGGCCTCTGATTCGCTGAGACCTCCTCACTTGGATTGGTGACATCATGGATCCAGGGGATGCTTGCATGCAGCCCCTCATTGGCTGAGCTTGTCTTGCTAGGATCATGGGAGTGGCTTTCCTCTTCATTTTCCATGCTAAATACCTGCATTCAACTTTGCATAGCCACTTTCCATACCATCAGTTTAAGCTCCTATTCTACCGTGGATGCATAGTTCTCATGACAAAATGCAGGGATTGACAGCCTTAAATTGGGTACTTAACAGCCGTCAACAATGGGTGACATTCACATGTTTCCGGTGTTTGTTCATAAGTTAGAGGCTCGTGTTCTTTGCGAACACGACCCTTTGATCCAGTTGAACAGACATAGGAAAACATGAATCCGTTTGTGTACTTAACCTGGTTTGATATAGTTAGATGACATGACTATGTTGTATGAAGTCTGTGCTTAAGCTACGGTACTCGGTGTAATTGGCTGGTTTATCTGGTGGCTTGACCTGGGTCACAATAGCCCGGGCCGGTCAAGTCCGGCTAACAACGCAAGCATGGTGCTTGGGTTGCGTAGCTACCTTACTTATGAGCTTATCCCACGGCTTTGTAGGGGTAGGCCGCGGTACTGACAACAATTGGACCCTCTGAAATCCCCCACGTTCGGATAAGCTGTATGAGTCTAAAATCTAACAACCGGAGTTGTGCGGAAGCAACGCGGGAGGTTAGCTCCCTGTGGTACCTGGGTGCTTAAGTCAATGTTCTTCAACACTAATGTATCTAACTGGCTCCTACTAACTTTATGTGCATAGTACATAAGAACCTAGAACTAACTCGTATGTTGCCTCCTATGCCTGGAACCCCTTTTTGAGAGAGAGAGTGTGTGTGTGATCACACTACCCCATTATCATATCTTACCCCTGCACTTGAGTATCTGTTTGTTTTCGTCTATGATCTATACTCATTGCAATTGTGTTGAATGTGTTAATCCAACAAAGCCTTCCTTGGATTCGATACCCTTTGGAATACTCCTTTGGTGAAATGCTACAATGGTACTTCCGTGCACTTGCGGACTCCTGTAACGTTAAGAAATACCAACCAGCATTTCTGGCGCTGTTACCAGGATGGGTTCCAAACCCGTCTGTTGGTAGTTGCATTAAGAAATGTCAACAGAAAAGCAAAGCAATCGGTTAGGACATCAAACTTGGAATTCTTCATCACCAAAAGCAAAGAAGCATCGACGGTCATCACATTGGTCTTCAGCATTTATCCCATCGATGCATGTGCCATGGAGTGCTTATTCAGGTATAAACAATTTCAATCCATGGTTTTGGTATAATCTTTGGTTTTACAACCATCAATATTATGCTTGTGATGCATCAAGGAGTTACAATTGGCTGCCATGGCCAAATCAGAGTTTCAATTGTTAGATATGTTGTTCAGAAGCCGGAATATCAGTTTTATGCATGTTGTAATTACTAGGAATCTATTTCGGCTACAATAGAATTCATAAAGGGTTTAGAACATATTATATGGGCAATGTATTGTTCATCATCATCTTTAGATAATTTTAGTCATTCATAATGTTTTCCAGCACGCATAGTTTGCTAGAAAACAGGGGGGCATATGTTAACACCCAAAATTGGCAAGACCAGTTAGGCCGGTCTGATCAAAGTCCTCAAAAGGCAATTTGGACTTCACCAATGGATGCGCCTCGTCGAGTAGATCAAGATTCATATGTGGAACGTCCAAATCGGAGTCCGGATGAGAGAGATATGGCTTCGGGAAAGATCAGCATGTCAGACACGCGGTCAGACCGCGTCCCCAAGGCGGTTAGACCACCCCGTCCTGCCAAATTCGGTTAGGAGTTGTGTTTTAACACGTTTTTGTAAGAGTTTCGAATCCTAATGGGGCAAAGACCTCTCCTCCCTATAAATATAAAGGGCCACAGCAGATTGAGAAAAGAACGATCGAATCTATCAAACTTATCTTTTATCGCATTTACCTTTTCGTTCCTCTTTACCCGACTTTTCCAACCCCATGTTTTGTTCCTCTACTACCTCCGCGGCATGAGAGGATGTTCTAGCTGGCTTGCCGAGCCTAGGACAACTCAAGGTGCGCCTGCCCTGACGGGGTCCCTCCCGGGCGGGCGTTCATTGGTTTCTCGCCGGTGAATCTGGCGACCCCGGTCTAACCGCCCTCCAATAGCGGTCTGACCGCCTTGCGCAGAGGGGCAGCAAGGAGCTCCTTCACATGCTTGCTGGCTCCAAAAAGGCATCAACACACACGCACCGGCAACCCGAGGTAGAAGATGAACATTATTCTTGCCGGCGACGAACGCCGCAGAGCCGATGGCTCCTGTATCTTGGCCTCCTCTCTATTCAAATGGAACCGACTGGGAGTACAATGGAGCACCGGGGATACAAATAGGCCAGTTGACGAACAAAGCTAATCCTCCATGTTCGGCGTCTGGGCCACGATCCCGTGATCCGAAGGACCCGCTCAACATCCTGCGTGAGCCATCAGCTCGCCGGCAGATGCGGCCTCCTCCACTCGGATCAACACCTCGCACACGCTCCTCCAACAAACTCTGACTCAATCTAAACAAACGAAAACCTCCCTAGCTAGACACACACATACAACAACAAACCTCATGTACGTGATACACATGCACGTACACGAGCTGAACACCCTACAGCCACGGACGTCATGCGACACACCACGATGCACCGCGACACACGCACGCCCAGAATGCACCATGGCGTGGTTATGCCTAACAATCTCCCCCCTAAGCACGACATGGCAGACTCGAGTTCTTCACAGCAATGTCGTCTGTTCTCCAGCAACGTCGTCTTCCGCAGCACCCGCTCAACATCGTCAAGAGCCACTTGCTCATATGAACGACGCGGCTTCACGCGCGGATCGAGGCCGTCCTCCGCAGCACCCGCTCAACGTCGCCAGGAGACAATGCTCGCCTGAACGACGCAGACTCATGCTCGGATGGACGCCATAGGCCTTCACCCTCAGCGACACACACTGAGCTCCATTTCCGCAGGCGACGCGGCTTCGGCGACACATGTCGTTCCATCGACACACGCCGTTCCACCGGTGACCACGCACAGGACCGACAGACGGTCCGGCAACCTCGCCTTGCCACCACCACCAGCGCGCATCGCTGACCGGCGCGCGTGCCGCACACATGATGTTCCTTACGCGCGCGCCATGCCGCGCTCGTGGCTCCGCCGCCCTGGCCGGCGCGCCGCCGGCAGCCGACCGTCGACCTCTTCGCAACCAAGCTCTTGATACCAAATTGTTGACACCTTTTAGGGCCAACACACGAGAGAACTAGAGCGTACAGGTCGCGAATGGATCGAAGAGCGAAGACACCGCCGGGACCGGTCAGACCGGCTAGGCGCACCGGTCAGACTGGTGTCCTAGGGTTTGGCTCAAAGTTGATCGTCCAAGAGGATAAATACAACACTTACGTGATGGAGGACGGCTAGATTTACGAGCAAACTAGCAAAGAGATAAACAATGCACTTACGTGACGAAGAACGACTAGTTTACGAGCAAACTAGCAAATATCATCGAAGCTCTCACCCGGGAGAGACCCCGTCAGGGTGAGGACGTCGCCGGCGTGCCCTAGGTCGGCCAGCAGGCCCTAGAACGTCATCTATGACCGTGGAGATCAAGAGAAGGACGGCATGGAGGTTGGAAAAGCTAGAGTTTAGAGATAAAAAGTAAAGGTGATGTTTGATTCGATTGTGTTACCCTCAATCGGCCGTGTCCCTTCACAAATATAGGGTAGGGAGGTCTTGCCCCAGTAGGAGTCGACCCCTATACAAATCCTATGTCGAAATACAACTCCTAAATTGGATTTGGTAGCCTGGACCGGTCAGACCGTTCGTCCCCACAGGTCAGACACTGGTCAGGCATGGAGCTGGATCTTGCCAGGGACATAACTCCTTCATCCGGACTCCAATTTGGACGTTCCACATATGTATCTTGATCTACTCGATGAGAGCTATCCAATGGTGAAGTCCAATTTGTATTTTAAGCACTTTGATTTTACCGATCTGACTGGTGTGGGTCAAAGGTCGGACCGGTCAGGGCTGCTGAATCGGCTATATGACTAATAACTGAACCAGATCAGTTGGCCTTCTCATATCAGCCAGATCAGGCACTTTTGACCATGAGTATTTGATCTACATGCCTTTCTTGATCATCTTGGCAAAGGTTTCATCTTGCATAATATCACGAGTTAGCACTAAATTGGCAATTCTAGCCTTAGTCTCACATATCTCGAACCGTTCCACTTTTGGGTGCGAACACAAATGTTGGAAACGACTCGAAACACGCGTTCCCGGAGCTCCCCCCTCGCCTAGCTCGCTCAGGCACTCACACGCGTTGGCAACCTGAGGTAGAAGATGAACATTATTCTTGCCGGCGACGAACGCCGCGGAGCCGATGGCTCCTGTATCTTGGCCTCCTCTCTATTCAAATGGAACTGGCCGGGAGTACAATGGAGCACCGAGGATACATATAGGCCAGTAAACGAACGGAGCTAATCCTCCATGTTCGGCGTCTAGGCCACAATCTCGTGATCCGAAGGACCCGCTCAACATCCTGCGTGAGCCACCAGCTTGCCGGCAGATGTGGCCTCCTCCACTCGGATCAACACCTCGCACAAGCTCCTCCAACAAACTCCGACTCAATCTAAACAAACGAAAACCTCCCTAGCTAGACACACGTACAACAACAAACCTCATGTACGTGATACACACGCACGTACACGAGCTGGACACCCTACAGCCACAGACGTCATGCGACACACCGCGACGCACCATGACACACGCACGCTCGGAACACACCATGGCATGTGTGGGGACCCACCTTCGGGATTCCCGCTATGTACCTATGTTAGTCCCTGGATCGGGTAGGCTAACAAAGTTTTTATCAGAGTTAAGTATAGAGGCAATAAATAGCATATAATCAAAGAAATACCTCAACGCAGTGATCGGAAGCGCAGGTGCCCATCCACTATCTGGATGGTCTATAACACCTGGTACCCGTGTAGATTCCTGTAAAAAGTATAAGATAGGCAAGGCTGAGTACACATCAACGTACTCAGCAAATCCCAGCGTATAAGAGATTAAACCTATCCACTACATGCAAGGTTTTCAAAGGAAAGGAGGCAAGTCTTGATTATTAATAAACTAATACAAGTGAAGTAAATTTCAGAGAAAGGCAGAAAACTAAAGCAAATATATTAAGTAGGTTGGTCCTAGAGGGGGAACACAAAGCCTCCCCTACCAGTCCCCAAGTTTTATCAAACTCAGCGACCACCGGGGTCTCACTGAGCCGGCATCCGCCGTATCTCTCACTAAGGGCCACTGCCCTGTCTCACTACCAAGTCTACCCTTATATGTGTGCTAATCAACGGGAGCTTTGACCAAAAGGGCTCTTAACCGAGAGCCACGGCTATTCGAATATATTATACTCTGTGCAGAGGCATACACTGTACCCATACGTCCGACCAGCCCATACCACAGCTGTTGGTGGTACTAGCCGCAGGAACCATACCCACCAGCGTCTACATGTGGACTACATTATCATCCACACCTAGACAACATTCCCTAGCTCCATCCACGTCTACGCTGGGACCTAAGTAGGGGTCACACTGCCACCACCCACCTCGCGGGTCTAGTTTCCCCGGGGAGATTTGCATATGCAAAAAATAATGTGGCACATGTACCACCACGTCACCAAGACGCCAAAACGTTCCTGGTGACCCGTACCGGCCGGACCTGGGACTATGCGAAGGTCCTGCTCCAGCGTATCCGTTGCCTGCCATGGCCCCTTGGGATGGGCTACGAGGTTCAGTAGTGGGGTTCGATTCAAGGCCTCACATGAATAGGCATTCCCGACAGGCTATGCCTTTTTGGCTACGTATGGTTGTACTAAGTCCCTGGAAAGACTTTCCCGTGAACCGATCCTTATGCGACTGGAGTAAGCATGGACAGGATCCTCTACTGAGGCTGGCCCCATACTCCCATGTCAGTCCTTAAAGGAGTCTAACTCTTTAGTTGGTTTGTTTTATTATTCACTTCTATTTCTATCTCTCCCTATCTTCACTGATTCTCACATGAGTAGTTGTGAAAAGTAAATCTAGGATTGATACTCGATCATCGACTTAGTCGAAATCGGGATCAACCCGTCCTTACAGCAAATGCAAGTCAAGTTGTTATCTTATCATATTTTGAATATGATCAAGGAGGGGTGCTGGGACTTGCCTCTTATACTCGCTTTCCTATGTTGACCAGGGTCTTCTGTTGCCTTCTGGATCCTTGTGGGCCTGGCCAGGCTAGCGTTTCTACTTGTCGTCTTGGCATTGAGAGCTTCGGCTTCCCGTCCTTTAGGATCTCCGTCTTCGAAGCCGAGTCTCGCCATCTATCGATCAAACGACATAAAATAACAATCAATAACAGTACACTAGTCATTTAAAAGAAAGATCAAACAACGGAAAGACTCTACGGTTGGGTGGGTTTGATGGTCGGGCATTATAACGGCTAGGCCAAGAGGACATCTAGGGTTTGGGAAAAGGGGTGACATGATGGTAGGGTGGAAATGATACCGATGGCGAGGAAAGGTTAGTATGGTGAATGAGTTGGGGGAAGGTCTGGATCTAGGATCATGAGCATGATTGTTATGCTAGAATAAATATAGCATAATGGCTCAAGGGGTGGAGGCTTTCAAGATGTGGGGTCGGGTAGTGTGACGGTTAGGGGGGTCGAGTATCGGAAAAAGAACCTATAGGTTCAAGAGGGGTTAAGGTTGATGAAAGGTTGGAAATAGGTTTAAAAAAATCCCGAAATATTTCTAGAAAGTTTCTAGAATTTTCGGAAGTGAGGCGTGCGATACGCGGAATCCCGGGTACGCTTAAGCAGGGTTTTCTATATACCCGGGGGAGGCCAAAATTAGAAAAGGAATTTGTGGAGGTCAACTATGGAAAAGAATGGCATAAATGGGTTTAGAGATGTTCCTAAGATTTTTAGGAATTTTCTTGGGATTTTTTGAAAACTCTAGGTAGGCAAACAAGAAATTGGGGTGCACTAACAGGGTGGATTTAGCAATTACCTGAGGGGCTGACGCAGGGGGTGGGACGCGCTGGGCTACTTTGTGGTGCACCAGCTCCGTGGTCCCATGGACCGTGCGGCCCATGAGTCAGCGGTCCACTGGACTGCGTCCACGCGCCTGGCGACGGAGGAAAAGGCGATGTCGTCGCCTTACAAGCGGGGCCCACCGATGAACATAAGGGGGAGGGGCAGACAGAGCTCACCCATCTCCTCCTACCTCGCGTCTGCTCCTCATGGGGAGGAGCAGGGGCGACGCCGGGAGCTTCCCGATCCCGAGCTCCGGTGGCCTAGAGGTTGAGCTAGGGGTGCTAGGGGGTGGAGGTGAGGTAGAGGGGCTTGGGTGAGGTAGCGATTTGGCCAGGGAAAGGGCAGCGGCACACTGAGGTAGAAGGGGGCAGTGGTGATGGTGGGTGCGCTGGTGCTGGGAGGAGTGGGGATGGTGTGTGAGCTCTGGGGAGGGGTGAGGGGCTATTTATACCCGTGGGCGGTGCTCGGGAGGTGGCCACGTCGTGGCGGGGAGGGTGTCAGGGGTGAGGATGGCAGGGCGGCCGTTGTGAGTGCGGCCGGGGATAAATGGCGGTCGGGAGGGGATTGCGGCAAGGCATGGGCTTGCCTGGGGTTGGGGTGTGTACTGCGCTCGCGGGCAAGCTCAATGTGGTAACCACCCTCTTATATACGTATATTAGGGCGCTCGGTTGCCAATAGTACCACTCCCTAGATCGGCTGATGGTACTGGCACTTCCACAAGAAGTAACAGATCCATATATTGATAAGCAAGCAAGTATTATTTGAGGAGGTTCGGGGGTAAGAGAAGAATACTACCATAAGTGGAACCTCAACTTGCAGCGGAGTCCTGCGTAGCAGACTCATAACCTCAGGTAGCTTGTCCGGAAACGGGTCAATAGACCCTCCCCTGCGACGAAGCTCGTCCTCCCTCTGAATAGAAGGGATAAGGGAAGCAAGGGTGAGCACCTTCAACAGGTACTCAGCAAATCCCAGCGTAACGAAGCATTACCCTATAACTACATGCAAGGTTTTCAACAGAAAGGAAGCAGGTCTTGATTATTATGAAAAGTAAACAATGCAAGTGATATCAATGTCAGAGAAAAGCAATAAAGAAAAGTAGGTATAAATATAGTAGGTTGGTCCTGGAGGGGGAACACAAAGCCTCCCCTACCAGTCCCCATGTTTTAATTAACTCAGTGACCACCTGGGTCCCACTGAGCCGGCACCTGCCGTTTCTCTCACTAAGGGCCACACTGCCCTGCCTCACCCTATCCATACCCAACCCAAGTTGTATCTAATCAACAGGAGCTTTGACCAAGAGTGATCTTAACCGAGAGCCTCGGCTATTCGAATAGGTTTTACTCTGCACAGAGGCGTACAATGTACCCATACGTCCGACCAGCCCTTACCCCTACAGGAGGCGGTACTGGCCACGAGAACCATACCCACCGACGTCTACTTGTGGACTACATTCTCATCCACGCCTAGACAACATTCCCTAGCTCCATCCACGTCTACGCTGGGGCCTAAGTAGGGGTCACTCCACCACAACCCGCATCGCGGGTCCAGTTTCCCTGGGGAAGGATGCAATTGCATAAAAATTGTGGCACATGTACCACCACGTCACCAAGACGCTAATACTTTCCCGGTGACCCGTACCGACCGAACCTGGGACTATGCGAAGGTCCTGCTCCAGCGCATCCATTGCCCACCACGGCCCCTTGGGATGGTTTACTAGGTTCAGTAGTGGGGTTTGATTCAAGGCCTCACATGAACAGGCATTCCTGACAGGCTATGCCTTTTTGGCTACGTATGGTCATACTAGTCACTGGAAAGACTTTCCCGTGAACCGATCCTTATATGACCGGAGTAAGCATGGGCAGGATCCTCTCTCGAGGCTGCCCCCATACTACCTGTCTGTCCTTATACATGTCTAACTCTCTTAAGTGGGTTCATTTTATTATTCCACCCTGACTATCTCTCCCTAACATCTGAGATCCTTCCAAGTGTATAAGTGACTAAGTAAACTAAGATGATATTCGATCATCGACGGAGTCGAGATCGGGATCACTGAGTCCTTGAAGCAAATGCATGCAAGTTATTATCTTGGTTTATTTTATTAATAAACAATGGATAAAGGTATGCTCAAGGAGGTTGTTGGGACTTGCCTCAATCCTAAGCAAGGAGGCTATAGAGTGGTCTTGAGCTTCTTCCATCTTGATCTCGATCATCTTCTGGGGCTTTGCTCGATTCTCCGACGTATGGCACACTCGATCTATAGTAACATTGTTATTTGTATAAATAAATCAAACATTCAATCATAGCAATCATCAAACATATGTTAGAGAGATAAGAAAGGTGGTCTAAGAGACTAGAGCGAGATCCTAGGATCGAGGGTGACGAACGGATCGATAGAAAACGGGGTGCTTGAACTGAAACTGGGTTAACGAAGGTGAGATTTCATGTGGCTATGACATGGATGAGCTTCTATGGGCTTCCTATAAATTTAGGAATTTATTGGGGATTTTTTGGAGCAAGGATATGAAAAGGGGAATTTCTGTGTACACTGGAGGGGCTTTTCTATAGGTTGCAAAAGGGCTATTTGAGATTTAATACCTAGAAAAGTGCCAAAATAGATTGGACATCATTTCTAGGCATTTTGGATCTTCTAGGAATTTTGGTGAATTTTTGGGGATTTTTGGAAATTTGTAGGTGGGTGAAACAAGGTTTGGTGTACACTTGGCCGGGTGGCCATAGCAAAAAGAAGGGGAACGAGCGGCTGACAGGTGGGGCAGGCGGCTGGCGCGTGCGCACCGGGAGGAGGTGGCTGGCGTGGCGCTGACGTGGGGTGCCATGTGGTGCACCAGGCCGACCCGGCATGTACGCGTGGCGTTTGTGTGTGTATGGTGCACGTACACCGGGTGCACGGAGAGGGAAAGAGGGGAGTGGACCTGGTGGGGCCACGGGGTGGTGAGCCGGTGGCTCGGGGGTGTGGACCAGGAACTATTGGAGACAGGGTTCACGTGAACCGGGTGCAGCGAC
This sequence comes from Cenchrus fungigraminus, assembly GCA_036936925.1. Lineage (NCBI taxonomy): Eukaryota > Viridiplantae > Streptophyta > Magnoliopsida > Poales > Poaceae > Cenchrus > Cenchrus fungigraminus. Next base: position 13,939,187 of record CM072772.1, on the reverse strand, counting down.
GCGAGGGAGGTGGCGCTGCCGGCTGGGGGTCGCCGGACGGCCGCGACTGCAGAGGAGCTCGCCAGAGCTCTCGCCGGCGGCGGCTACAAGGGGTCTCCAGCGACGGCAAGCAGCTCCACGGACTCAGGAGGACACGGCGGAGCTGGGAGGTGAACACGTTGTCGACGGAGGTGGCCGGCGACGGCGCGGTGGCTCGCCGGATTGGCGGCGGCGCTCGGTGGAAAAGGGGGAACGCGACTGGAAGGGTTTGGGGCTTAGGTGAATGGGCGTGCGTGCGTGCGAGCGAGCGACTCGTGAGTGCAAGGAGGGTGTTACCAGGGTGCGCGGTGGCCGGAGCATCGCCGGAGACTCACCGGCGCGGCGGCGGGATGGCCTTCACACGGCGGCGCGGCTAGGAGGGGAAAGAGAGAGTAGAGGCGACGCGGACAGCACCACGGCCATACCTGGAGCATCCCGACGCGGCAGACGACCCAATTCTGGCAGCATGACGGCTGGAGTTGGTGTTTGCCGGTGATGGCGGGCGGCGGAGGGGATCGGGCAGAGATGGGTTGCCTACGGTGCTACGGTGAGGCTGGGCTGCGGCAGAGCAGAGCCCTGGTGACCAGGAGCTCGTCGGAGCAGAGCTCCATTGTGTGATGCGCTAGAGAGGGTTCTCATCGGCAGAGTCGCCGGTGAGCTGGCGCTGCACGGAGAGGAGAGGGAAAGGAGGCTGGGGCAAAGTGGAGTGGCGCTAGGTGGAGTAGGGAGCTCTGTGAGGCCTCGGGTGCTATTTATAGGTCGGGAGGAGGAGTGGAGGCGGCCGGTGAGGCGTGGATAAGCCGGCCGGCGATGGTGCGGCGATGGCGGTACGGCGCGTGAGGCTAGGCGAGTAGGGGCATGATTGCATGGGAGATAGGGGCGCGGTAGGTGCAGGCGGTGCAGGTGATCGCGGTGCGCGCGTCAGTGCGGCTCGCGCTGCTGCAGAGGAGGGGAATGGATATGGTTGTCAGCGGCGGCGCTCTGCGAAGCGGTGCAGGCGCTGCGGTGGCGTACGGCGTGCGAGCGGATGAGGGCTGCGGGAAAAGTTTTGGTGGCTCGGTAGAGTCGCGGAGGAACTCAGGGTTGCGGCGCGCACGTTGGTGGGGCAGGGTAGAGCATGGCGGAGTGGGTGCCCGTGCGGGGTGCCGGCGGCCGGCCATGGTGTCGTGGTCAAGGGTGGCGGCGCGCGGTGGAAAAGTACCCAACTTCTCCGTCGGCGGGGAAGTGGAGAGGAGAGGATGGGCAGCCTGGCACGCTTGCTCGTATGGTAGGGAGGTGGCAGTGAGAGAGCAGAGTGTGGCAGCAGTGCGGCGCGGCGTTCTGCCATGGCGCGCGCGTGCACGATGCGAGGTGTGCTCGTACGAAAGGAGGTGGAGTTTGAGGTCAAAAGGCGCGGTGGAGCGTTGATGAGGGTGATGCGCGCGCGAAGGTGGCGGCAGAGGAGGGAAAAGGTAACGGGGACGGCGGCGGTGTCAGAGGAGAAGGAGCAGAGGGGGCTGGGCATGAGAGGTTGAAGATGACAATGACGTCATCGTGATGTCGGCGGGGCGGGGTGAGGACGGGCCGGTGCTGCTGGGCTGCTGGGCCGAGCGTGGAAAAGAGAAGGAGGTGATGGGCTGAGCGGGAAAAAGAGATGGATGTGGTGGGCTGGACTTCAGGAGGGTGATGGTTGGATGGCTGGCCCAGTTAGAAATTGTTGACACCGTTTTTAACACATGTCAAGAAGAGGGCCAAGGAAGACCTCAGAACCGATGGATGAGGACAGAGGGAAGCAGGCAGCCGACCCAGATCGGCCAATTGAAGAAGAGAGAGAAGGTGGCAAGCAAAGAAACGCGCCAAGGGAAAAAGACAGAGGCTGGTCAACGGAGTTGACATCGGGTCAAAGCTTAGTTTGAAGAGTCCGATTCCTGCGAGAATCGTTATATTTTAGGTAGCTTGTGTTTCTTTAGAATCTAGTAAGTTTTTGTCGTCATCGACTAGGAGTCGAGTTGTCTCTAGGACATAAATAGCGATCCTGCGCAGTCGGGAAAGTTTGTACACACCAAATCAAGCAAACCCTTTACTTTCAACAAGTCGGCGACTACGCCAAACCCTTTTTTCTTCTTCTTATTTTCTTGTTTCAAACATCGTTCTTCTAGTTCGTCAGGCTGCATCGGTCGACCTCCGGCTAACTTGTAAGTACTGTTTTACCGAATATCTACTAGGCTTTAACCTCCGGGCGCATCACTGTGGTTTCGTCTAGTTCTATTCACAACTTATCGATATCAGTTAGATTAGCAAGTTTTTCTTGTTTATTTAGCTTTTATCACCAATTTATCCAGCTCGTGATCATATTGAGTCGGCCCTCACGTTGGATCTGGCCGATCTAGATTGATTCAAGTGTTGTTTCGTAGTGCTAGGTTGCTCTGCCTCAGCTCGCGCCCTGCCTACGTCATCAAATCGGCTACTCTAGCTGGTTTGAACATACTTGCACTTCGGCTGCTCCAATCGGCCGATCTGCTCACAGTCGTATCGGCCGATCAGGCTGTTACTGCGTCAAGGCCTACATCGGTTCTCTAGCTGATCTAACCCGAATTTAACGTTTCCTATCTTTTTCATGTCGATCAACAGGTCAGATCGGCTGGCACGCCTTGTTACATCCCAGGGATCCGTTACGTGTTGCCGTGAAGAACTTTATTCCGTTTTTTGCATCAAGACATCTTGGCACGCCCAGTGGGACACGAAGAACTAATCCACAATGTCATGAGCTGGACTTCTAGATAATGACAAGACAGCCACAGCTCCAACCGTTACGCCAGATCAACTTCGTGCAGAAGATAGAGCTGAATTTGATGAGCGTATGGCAGAATTCGGCAAACTTTTGATGGGAAGTTTCGGTTTGACCAAGCAAGGGCCTATTTAAAAAACTCCTCTACCAAAAGCTAATGAATTGATAATTCAAGCCGATCCTGGAAGGCTCCAAGAGATGATGACAGAAGCTATGCACAAGTCTCTTATTGATCAAGCTTCTGTTTTCAACAAAACAGTTCAAAGTTGCATGAAGGAAGTATTCAGAGATGAACTCACAGCTAGATTCAAAGGACCAGCATATTTTCAGCTTGGAGGATCAAACTCAAATCTTGCTAATATGAGTTTTTCGGCCCCTCAGCCGGGACAATCTACTTCGGCTGGTACTTCTAATGCAGCGCCTACTATACCAGTAAGCTCAATTGGGATAGTTGACTCCTTAAGCACTATGAATTTCAGGCCCGTTTCCACCGATCCATTAGCAACTCCATCGGGAAAAGGCATGAAAGATAAGGGTGCTGCAACTGAAACAAGTCAGAGGGGAGGAGGAACCCCTGCCAGTCCATATACTGCAAGTTTTGGGGGAACAATTGGAACTGCAGTACAACATGATAAAGGAATCACCTTTGCCTTTATTGATCCAACGACTCTCCAAGTAAAGCAATATGACATCAAGCCACCCCACATGAACATGGTCAAGCCAATTCAATCGGCTCAGAAAGGTCACATTGAGCAAACTACTCCACCACAGATGAGTTCCAGTGGAATGATGATTGGGCAACCAATAGTGAGTCATCCAGTAACACTGGTTCAGAAAATCTCAACGGATCAAGCGTATGCAGTCAGAGCTCACGCTGCCAGATTACAAGAGGAGTACAACAAGGCTATGCAAGAAGCAGTGTTGTGGGATCAGATGGCTCAATCTTCGAATTCATCATCTTAGCCTCTGGAGCAACATGTACAGAGTACCCCGAACCAACAATTCATACAAGGAGCTCAGTATGGTACACCTCATTCAGTTGGGACTCCTCATCAACAAGTAGCCCCACACATTACATCGGCTTCACAGCCGAATACATTCAGGAGGCCTGGGACAGCTGAAGCGATCATGAGTCAACCAAGCCCTTTGGTCAATTATCAGCCGGATGATCAGAACAAGAGTCTTATGGCCGAAGTCACAAATATAATTCAGAATCAATTCGGTCTGAAGCCGAAGCAGTCAACCAATGTGTATCGGACACCTTACCCAGCGTACTTTGATCAAATACCATTCCCTCAGAGGTATAAGGTCCCCGATTTCACCAAGTTTACTGGCCAGGATGAGACTTCTACCATTGAGCATATCAGCCGATTCATCATCCAATGTGGAGATGCAGGGACAAATGAGTACTTAAGGATACGTCTCTTCCCTTCTTCACTGTCAGGGCCGGCCTTCGCTTGGTTCACTTCGTTGCCAGCCAATTCTATTCAGAGTTGGGAAGATCTAGAGAAAAAGTTCCATGGATATTTCTTTTCTGGAATACATGAAATGAAGATTACTGATCTCACCAGCTTGAAGCAAAGAAATGATGAATCGGTTGTAAACTTTATTCAGAGATTCAGAGAGTTGAGGAACAAATGTTACAGCTTGTCTCTGACTGACAAACAACTTGCAGAATTGGCTTTTCAAGGACTCTTGCCTTCAATCAAAGAGAAGTATGCTTCACAAGAGTTTGAGAGCATTAGCCAGTTGGTGCATCGGCTGAGCCACGAGAGCCCTCGACCTTATGAACCTCGAAGGAATTATCAGAAGAAGATATCTTATGTTGAGGATTCTGATTCAGAAAAAGAAGCTAAAATCAATTTGGCTGAATGGGTGCTGAACAGGAAACCAGTTACATGTCCCTTCGGTAAAAAGGAGCCAGAAAAGTTCAGTTTCGACACAACCAAAGCCGACAAGATATTTGATCTCCTTCTCCAACAGGGCCAGATTAAGCTCTCTCAGAATCATACCATACCAAGTGCTGAAGAGTTGAAGAAGATCAAGTATTGCAAGTGGCACAATGCTACATCTCATAACACTGACGAGTGCAAGGTATTTCGTCAGCAAATTCAGAATGCTATAGATCGAGGGAAGCTCAAGTTTGAAGCACCTTCAGGAAAGCTGATGAAGATCGATCAACACCCTTTTCCTACAAATGTGGTGGAAACAACCCCATAAGCAAAAGTGTTGACATCGGAATCGGCTCAGAATAATAAAGTTACTGATCCTAAGGCTCAACTCACGACTACAGAGGCGAAGGGCAAAGGATTACTCGAAGAGGAAAAGTCAGGAGCACCAAAGAGAATTGCTCAATCCCAGTTCCTGTTGAGAAAGTATCAACGTCATCAACAACGGATCAGAGAAGAAGAAGAATGGGCTAGGCAAAATTCAAATCATTGGAGATGACCGTTCTTCAGATATTGTTGGGAGGAAGGGATTAAACTTCCAACAATGGATAATTGTCCAGAGTGCAATGGTTTCTATTCTGAGGGACAATCTTCTAAAAGGGCTTGCTCTGATAACGGAAGGATGGAACCTATGATGCATCATAGCTGAGAATTCCGTGATCAATGAATCCCAGTGCATGATCGGCTGGGGGGCAGGATCAGTGTATACGATCGGCTAGGAAGCAGAGTTCAAAATAATCGGACAGATCTCGATTGGCTGGAGGAAGCAGCCAATAGTAGAATACCTAATGAAGACGTAATGGGACGTGATCCAGGGAGAAAGCGTAACGACAAAAGTCAACACGGTCCTATTCCACCCAGGTGGTGTCCAGATGGATTGACTAAATCTCAGAAAACAAGAATCCAACGGATGCGTCAATGGGAGCAACAAGAAGAAATTTAGGAACAATCACTTGTCAAGAAGAAGGTCCAATCTCAAGTATGGCGTCTCAAACCCAAGGCAGATAACAAAAGGGATGAACAACCTATGGCCGATATTAATATGGTTTTCATGTTACCAATGGAGTTCAAGGTTTGCAGTGAAAAAGAGTCGACTGATTCAGAAGAAGAAATGGGATCGGCCCAATTAACCCTGGATCCTATGATAGCCAGCTTTGAGAAACCAGACATAGAAAATCGGTAGCACATGAAGGCTTTGTTTCTCAAAGGGCTCGTCAACAGAAAACCGGTCACACGCATGCTAGTTGATGGAGGTGCTTCAGTCAATCTTATGCCATACACTATGCTTCAAAGATTAGGAAAGAGTGAGGAAGATCTAACTCAAACCGACATCAAGCTGATTGACTTCGAAGGCAACATATCTCCAGCCATGGGAGCAATTTGCGTTGAATTGACCATCGGCAGCAAAACTCTTCCAACCACGTTCCTTGTTATCAAAGGGAAGGGGTCCTACAATTTACTACTTGGGCGAGATTGGATCCACGCCAACTGTTGTATCCCTTCTACAATGCATCAATGCATCATTCAATGGGTTGGGGATTCGGTGGAGATAGTTAAAGCCGATTCATCTCATCACATAGCTGCCGCCGATGCGTTATGGAATTTCGAAAAGGTCAAGTGCATATCTGGAGAACCATGGGAAACTGACTTCCTCAAGATGTCTGATTTCGAAATATAGCCGATCCAAATAATCGGTTCCTAGAAAAGACTACTTCTGGCCATCGGCCGATCACTAGTCTTGGATAGTAATAGTTGTTGCTTCATAAAGTAGCCGATTGTAATTTCGGATGACAGCCGATACATAGTTATCGCCTTAAGGAGAAAAAATATAAAAGAAATATTTTCGTGACCGATGAATGATTCGAGTCATGGCCGATGTAACAATCACCCTTAGAGCAAAAAATATGAAAGATATATGTATATTTCTTCCTTTCATATTTCAGTACATGAGGGTTACATCCGATTGGAGATACTATGGAAATACATGGAGGACTCAACATCTCTAGCATGATGAGGATATTAAATCGATGAACACAAGAGGGAGAAAAAATGGCTAAGATGAAACGGAAGAGAGAGCCCAGTATGACCAAGATGCCTCGCTTCCCCTTGGCCCGTTCCTCCACTGATAATGCATTGCAGGCATTCTACCTTGCTCCTTCTCAACAGCTATCGAGTCCAGGTTTATCACAAGGATTCTTCTAAATGTTGTACCTCCTGGCTTTACGAAAGAGGATGGAAGAAGGTATTTGCTGCAATGCTATTTCACAAGAATTCTTCTGACTGCTACGAGAAGAGAGAAAGAGAAATCAAAGCAAACAAGAGGAGTCTACATCCTATCAGATCTACTCGTTGGGCCATGACTGAAGATGTGAGCAAAACCGATAACTTTCGGTCGCTATTTATAACCACGCAGAGGGGCAAGAAATGAAAGGATAGGCAGGAATCTTCGAAGATGCCAAATAAAGTCAAAGTGGAACAGTTTCCCCATGATGGCTCAACTCCCAAAACCAGCATTCGGATCAGTGATTCGGTTTCCTAGAAAATGGGAGAGAGGATTTGAAAGCAATCACGAAGATGTGATACAACATCAAAATACAGGATCGGCCGAAACAAGTATCAGGGGTGAAATTCAGTGTTCACAGAAATCTTTTGGAGACGAGAGGGTGCGCATCAAAAGAACATTTTTGGGGAAATCGAAGTGGAAAAGGCAAAGAAAATCAAGCGCTTCATAAATTTGCTCCACATCTGCCACTGAGATAGCAAACTTCCTAGCATCTTCATCAAGCAAAGAAAGCAGAAAGGAGAATCAGCTAGAAATCAGCAAAACATGACGCTTCCCAAACATGTTCCTACAGGAAAATGCCTCTCGGGCCTAAAGTTGAAGCTCATCGACTCGGGGTTGCCAGTTTTAGATCATATCATGAACTGGTTTTATAGAAACACACAAGGAGATGGAATAGAGATCATATAGTTGCATCAATAAAGTTGATTCGGAGGAAATCAAGCACGTATCAAAGACGGGAAGGTAACTAATGCTATTAATGAGGAAAGATTGCCAAAGAGATGCCAAGTACAGTCAAGATGAAACAGTTTCTCCTGAGAAAGGCTCAACTTCCAAAGGCCTTTAAGGCAATCAATGATACGTTTCCCTAAAAGGAGGAAATCAAGAGCTGCTACAGGAGGAAATCACGCTCTGTACTCCAAAAGAAGAAGACAATTAGGCAAAAGTCTTTCAACGTTACTAACCGCAACAGCAGATTTCCTAAAGTTGTCACGGGACAAAAAGAAAAGGAGGAAGAGTTTGCTAAAAGTTGATGGGCCATAATGCTTCCTAAGATAATTCCCGCAAGAAGGTGCCTCTCATGCCTAAAGATTGAAACCAGCCAATTTAGTGTCAATAATCTAAGAACAGAAGTTGAATGACTTTCAAGCCTGGGGTAGATTTATAAAGAGACTAGGCAAGGAGTTGGGTGGAAACCATCAATGTTAACACCAGGGAAGTGAGCCGCATACTGATCAGGGAAGCAATCAACGCTATCAATAAGGAAGGATCATCCAAAGAATATCATATTGATTGATTTACCATTAAGGAGCAATTGAAGGCAAAGCGAGAAAAGAAAAGAATTTCAGAGCAATATCTTGCTCCGAAACTGGGGGGCATGTGTTGACACCATTTTTTTGACACATGTCAAGAAGAGGGGAAGAGGTGCCAAGGAAGACCTCAGAACCGATGGATGAGGGCAGAGGGAAGCAGCCAGCCGACCCAGATCGGCCGATTGAAGAAGAGAGAAAAGGTGGCAAGCATAGAAACGCGCCAAGGGAAAAAGACAGAGGTGGGTCAACGGAGTTGACATCGGGTCAAAGCTTAGTTTGAAGAGTCCGATTCCTGTGAGAATCATTATATTTTAGGTAGTTTGTGTTTCTTTAGAATCTAGTAAGTTTTTGTCATCATCGACTAGGAGTCGAGTTGTCTCTAGGACATAAATAGCGACCCTACGCGGTCGGGAAAGTTTGTACACACCAAATCAAACAAACCCTTTACTTTCAACAAGTCGGCAACTTCGCCAAACCCTTTTTTCTTCTTCTTATTTTCTTGTTTCAAATGTCGTTCTTCTAGTTCGTCGGGCTGCATCGGTCGACCTCCGGCTAACTTGTAAGTATCGTTTTACCGAATATCTACTAGGCTTTAACCTCTGGGCGCATCGCTGTGGTTTTGTCTAGTTCTATTCACAACTTATCGATATCAGTTAGATTAGCAAGTTTTTTCTTGTTTATTTAGATTTTATCACCAATTTATCCAGCTCGTGATCATATTGAGTCAGCCCTCATGTTGGATCTGGCCGATCTAGATTGATTCGAGTGTTGTTTCGTAGTGCTAGGTTGCTCTGCCTCAGCTCGCGCCCTGCCTACGTCATCAAATCAGCTGCTCTAGCTGGTTTGAACATACTTGCACTTCGGCTGCTCCAATCGGCCCATCTGCTCATAGTCGTATCGGCCGATCAGGCTGTTACTGCGTCAAGGCCTACATCGGTTCTCTAGCTGATCTAAACCGAATTTAACGTTTTCTATCTTTTTCGTGTCGATCAACAGGTCAGGTCGGTCAACAGAAATAGAAATCCTTGTTACATCCCTAGGATCCGTTACGTGTTGCCGTGAAGAACTTTATTCCTTTTTTGCGTCAACAGAAATAGAAATCCTTTTCTATTTGTTTGATCAAGAGTTTGAATTCAAATTTGAATTTGGGTTTCAAATTTGAGTTAACCAAAAGATGTAGGAGCTCTAGAAAATCCTTAGGAAATGTTAGAGAAGAATTTTGGGGTGAGAGGAGATGTTAGCCACTCAAGATGCATATGTAGCCTAGGGTTAATTTTGAGATGCAATTGAGATCAAAGAAAAATGCAGGGGCTTAAAAGTAAAGTTGCTATATGTTTTTAGAAAAAGTTTTTAGGGGTTGTTTTTAAAGGTTTTGAAAAACCAGGGTGTTACACTCAATTTGCAGGCTGACGCGTGCGCGGTCGCGGTGCGGGTGGTGGCTGTTGACGCGAAAATAGGACGTCACCTCTACGCGCAGCACACGTGACTCCCCGGTCTGTAGCGAGGCGTGCAAGCCAATCTGACCTTTTGATTGACAATAGAAAATATTAGGGATCAGCTAGAGAACTGATGGCCTTTCAGTGACATGTGTACCAGCCAATCGGCCGATACAGGGTAAAGCGGGATCGGCCGGCTCGAGAGCGACCGAAGCGCGGGTGCGTAAGTAGATAGATCGGCTGGATCGGTGTTGACAGTGAATTTCTGTCAACCTAGCCATGAGTTTACCTTTAATGTTGGCATTGATTTATTAATCTAACCACTGGAACTAACCCCCCGTATATAACAAGTTCACTTTTGCATGTCGATTTTGGAGTTTATTGTTTACGCAGGAAATCTACGCTAAAGAGGAGACTTTCGGGATAAGTTCATCAAGTACTTTGGAAGACGATCATGAAGCCCGACAAGAGTCAAGACACGCGATGTACATGACTCCAAATGACCCGAGGACTGAAACGTCAACGTGCAAATCTTCAGGGACTCAACCAGAAAATAGCGAAGCTTAGATGACAAGCATTCAAGCCTTAACCACGAAGGAAACGACGTCAAAGGCCCACATGCAAGTGCACACAAATAGGGAATCATGCGAGAAGGAACCGGGGAGGAAGCCGGGGCCGAACCGGGCCAAAAAGGCCCTGGGCCGACCGGCCTGGGCCGACCGGCCTGGCCTGTTTTCGGCCCAGTTCGACCTCCCCTTTGACCTAGTACCCCCTCGAGCTATTAAGAGTTGGGACGCAAAGAACCACGGGGGGATTCATTCGTCATCCGCCGCCACAAGACCGAGAACAAGAAGCAGATTGGATCGCGAAGGGAGTACTCGTGGCCTTCATCTACTTCGGAGGATTCTACACCATGATCAGCGCTACAATGAGTAACATTATGGGGTAAAGTCCTTGTTTGTCCTAGGGGTTGAAGGGGGATCTTGAGTTGTAATCACCGAACCTATGTTTTGAATCTTTTGCTATCTTATTCATGTTGATGGTGCTTTAATCTTTTTGGTTGGCCGGCTTGCTTTGGGGATGCATCGCTCGTAGCTTCACTATCGTGTTCCTTTTGTTCTTTATGCGATTACTGTCGTGTAGTGATAGTGCGCGGGAGGGAAAACATATCGAACTTGGTTCACACACTTAGTTTTGCATACCTATAACACATCAACGTCTTGTGCACTTGGTGTTCGATCACGGATTACCCTCGTGTAGTGACTAGTACGCGAGAGGGAAAGGGTTGGACTAGGTGCACCTTTACCTTTGATAGATTAGATCGGATTGTTCTTGCTAGGTGGTTAACTCTTCAAGTGATCCTAGATCCCTTGGACAAGCATTCTACGTTCTTGAGATCTTCATTCCATCGCTCTCTACTTTGCTTTCTTTAATCTAGATTAGATTAGATTAAGTTCCTTACTTACACATATTTGATAAAGAGCTTTAAATCAACAACATTAGTGCTTAGTTGAGCATAGCAATCCACTTGTTCCACGGATTGATTAACCTTGGGGGATACTCTAAGGGAAAAGCTACAACCGACCCGTGCACTTGCGGATCGTAACTTGACGCGTTATTTAACCGTCAACAAGCTTTTCTGGCGCCTTCATTTGGACGGTTAATAGTGATTTCCGTCAACCAAGAACACTTGTTATGTTATGGTTTGAACTTCATTTTGGAACTAACCCGCCACTAGGCATACTAATGATATAACAAGTTCACCATTGGATGTGCATTTTGGAGTATAGTGTTTTTGCAGGAATTCATGTATTAAATGAGGAAAGATGCAACTAGTTCGGAGAACGTTTTGCAAGACAATCAAGGAGCTTCGACCATGTGCGAACTTGCCCCCAAAGGTGGCAAGGACCAATGAGCTTGAATGGAGAACTCCTGAGGACCGAGATGAAAAGACCGGAAGTTCATGCATAAAGATCCCTCTATCTTGATCGCGGGGATGACGACCTCAAAATGACACAAATGAAGGGGGCCAAGTGCAAAATGTCAAGATGAGCCACGGGGAGAAGAACGGGCCCGAACCGGCCCAGAAAGGGCCCAGGCCGGTCGGCCCGTTCGGATCGGCCCAGCCCACTTTTGTGTCGGTTCGCGCCGCCCTTTCTTCGGTGTTAAGTACGTGGAACCCTAATCGCGTGGGGAAGCCGCCATTCGCCAGAGATGCCATCTAGTTCCTCAGAGCTGCCAAGGAAGAAGGATCGACTACGAGAGAGACCCTTGGGGGAGGACACTCGGGAGAGATCATTGCCAAGCACAAGGGAGGTCGCCACAAGGAAGGAGGACGCCGAGAGCTTGCCATGGCACCACCGGAGTTGAAGGACAACGAAGATCCATCTTCATCGGAGGCATCCACCATCTCAACGGTGCCATGCCTAGCATCATGCTTGGGTAAAATCTTTCGTTTGTCCATGGAGTTGTAATAGAACTTGAAGTGTAGTCACCTATATATCTTGTTTGGATCATATGTCTATCATACCTCTTGTTGATGATGCTTAATGTTTAAGGCTAGCTACCATGCTTTCGGGGTTGCTCCTGTAGATCGCGTCAACATACCATGTTCATTAGGGTTAGTATCGATTACCTTCGCGTAGTGACATGTACGAGGGAAGGGAAAACTCTAATCCTTGATCACACACCTAGATAGATTGGATCGGGGCTTTACCATGTTTTGGGTGATTGCATCTTCAAGTGCCTAGACTCCATGGGCATACGTTCTTCATACTTGTGCACCTTTAATCCCTCTTTAACGTAATCTAGGGTTAGTTTGTCTTTACTTTATAGATTAATCTTTCTATTGTAAGTCTTTAATCAACTAGATTAGTGTTAGGTTAAACGCTAGTAATCCCCTTGCTCCTTGGGTTGACAAGAACCTTGGGATCTCCCGTAGGTGAAGAAGGGCATAGGAGATCTGTATGCTTGCGGATCGAAACTTCATACGAGTTTTACCTATCAACAAGCCCCTTTTTCTGGCATCGTTGCCGGGGAGCAAGCTAGTTTACTTCGTTTAATCTTTCATTGATTTTGTTGATTACTAACACTTAACCCTTTGTTTTTGTTTTCTTTTGATTGTCTAGATGGCGTTCGTTCGAAATCCCTTGGAGGAGCCGGAAAAATCACTAAGAGACTATGCTAGCCCTCGATGTGAGGACATCAAGGTACAAGAGTCAGACTTGGTTCTCCAAGCGACAAGGTACGAAATCAAGCCTCGAATCATTGAGATGGCAGCAACTAATCCGTTCCGAGGGGTGGAGACGGACAACCCATATAGACATATCCAACACTTCACGACACTATGCAATATGGTACGACAAGAGGGAGTCCCCGATGATTGGTTTAAATGGAATCTCTTCCCCTACTCACTTGCCGATGAAGCAATTAAGTGGTATTAATTCGCGTCCTTCGAAGTCGAGGGAAATTGGGATCAATTGATAAAGAAATTTTGTGCCAAGTTTTTCCCTATAAGCAAGATTCAACACATAAGGATGCAAGTGATTAACTTTAAGCAAGGAGAAGAAGAGGGGATTGATCAAGCGTGGAATAGATTCAACGAGCTAGTTGAACAAGGACCAAGACTCGGATTTCCCGGTGATGTACTTTTGCATACATTTTTCTTTTCCCTAACCCCTAGTTGCATGCAATACATTCAAATGTGTGCAGGAGGGGATCTCATGGAGAAAACACTCACGGAAACTGCCCAACTTCTACAAAAAATAAGCAAAGCGGCGGCCATGTAAAGAGATTGGGAAACACGACTTTTGGGGAAGCCGGAATGTGATACAAGTGTGAGACCACTTGCTGGAATTTTCAGAAATACGGTCCCGGAAGAGAAGAAAGAGGAGCCAATCCCAAAAAAGGTTGAAGAAATCAAACACGCAGAAACTAGAACCATCCCGGAGAGTGATCACGCCGAGACAAGCAAAGCAAGTGAAAGGACTATGTCAAGCACGAAGCCACTAAGGGAGTTCGAGCAAATGGATTGGGTCCCAATTGATTTTGGAGAAATCTTTGACAAAAGAAGACCGTTCCCTAATCAAAAGGGGATGGCGAAAGCTGTGGAGATGGACTTTCCGCCGGAGAAACATGTGGAACAACCATACAACCTAGAGACAACCGGGGAAGAAGAAGTGGATCCGGACCATGTGGCCGAAGCAAAGAGGATTATGGGAATCAAGCCCGAGGCATCACCATTCGCTCGCCTCGCTGAAATTTATGCCATAGGATCCGATGAAGAAGAGAAGGCATCGCCGCGTATAGATTGCAAGGTCAACAACATTGATTGCAAGGCGTTATGCGACATTGGAACACAAGTAAGTGTCTTGTCTTCTAAAATTTTTGATGAAATTCATGATCATACCATTGACCTAGTTCCAACCACTACTAAGTTAATCATGGGAGATGGTAGAATTGTTAAACCTATTGGAATTGCCCGAAATCTAGAAGTTTTAATTTCCAGAAAACATATACCAACCGATTTCTTCATTGTTGATGTCTACTATGATAAAAATGATCATGTAATTCTTGGTAGACCTTTTCTCAAGTTGGTTAATGCCGTTTTAGATGCCGGAAAAGGAAAAGTAACTATTAATCTTGATGGGGACAATCACACATATAACTTTCTTCCCGCTTCTAGAATTGCCTCACCCCTACCTCTTGATGACGAAGAGGTAGAGAGCATTCGTTTTGTTGAAACCTTTAGGGATCCATTGCACAAAGCAATGGAGAATGAATCTAATAATGAGCTAGATGAAGAATTAATAGAAGGAACCAAAGGACTAGAACCACAAGACGGAAGCTTAGAGGAAGATAAGTTTGAAGACATAGGGGAAATTAAACATGAAGAACCACAAGTACCGGAGGTGGATCTTAAGCCATTGCCCAAAGGATTGAAATATGAATTTTTTGGGCTGGACAAGACTTATCCCGTGATCGTGAGTGATGAATTGAGTCCCTAGGAGAATGACATGTTGCTGAATTTATTGAAAAAGCACAAGAAAGTGATAGGATATTCGATAAATGACCTCAAAGGACTTAGCCCAGCGTTTTGCACTCACCGCATACCTATGGAGGATCAATGCAAGCCCGTTGTGGACCATCAAAGGAGGTTAACCCATGCCATGCGTGAGGTGGTGAAGAAGGAGGTTATCAAGTTGTTGGATGCCGGAATCATCTACCCGGTGCCGCATAGCGAATGGGTGAGCCCCGTACATTGTGTGCCGAAGAAAGGAGGTTTGACCGTGGTGAAGAATGAGAAGAATGAACTAATTCCGCAAAGAACCATGACCGGATGGAGGATGTGTATCGACTATCATAAATTGAATAAAGCAACGAAGAAGGATCACTTCCCCCTACCGTTCATCGACGAGATGCTTGAAAGGTTAGCAAACCATGCATATTTTTGCTTTCTTGATGGATACTCGGGGTTCATGCAAATCCCCATTCACCCGGATGATCAACACAAGACAACATTTACTTGCCCTTATGGAACATTTGCATATAGAAGGATGCCCTTCGGTTTATGTAATGCTCCAGCCTCTTTTCAACGATGCATGATGGCGGTATTTTCGGAGTTCATCGAGGAAATTATTGAAGTATTTATGGATGACTTCTCCGTTTATGGCAAAACTTTTGCGGATTGTTTAGCAAATTTGGATAAAGTTCTTACAAGGTGTGGGGAGGTTGACTTGGTGCTAAATTGGGAGAAATGTCACTTCATGGTGAAACAAGGAATAGTGTTGGGACACGTGATATCCGAGAGGGGGATTGAGGTGGACAAGGCAAAGGTTGAAGCGGTTGAGAAGCTTCCACCACCGACGGATATCAAATCTTTGAGGAGTTTCTTGGGCCATGCGGGATTCTATAGGAGATTCATTAAAGATTTCTCAAAGATTACAAAGCCATTGACTAATCTTCTCCAAAAAGATGTGCCATTCGATTTTAATGAGAAGTGCTTGGCAGCATTCCGGACACTAAAGAGAGCTCTCATAACCGCACCTATCATTCAACCGCCCGATTGGAGTCAACCATTTGAGATCATGTGCGACGCTAGCGACTATGCCATTGGAGCCATGTTGGAACAACGAAAAGAAGGCAAGGTACATGCTATATATTATGCTAGCAAAACCCTTAATGGAGCTCAATTGAATTATGCAACAACGGAGAAGGAATTGCTTGCGGTAGTATTTGCCTTTGAAAAATTCAGATCCTATATTGTGAATTCTAAAGTAATCGTCTACACCGATCATGCGGCAATCAAGTATCTCTTGTCTAAAAAGGATGCCAAGCCAAGGTTGATTAGGTGGATCCTTCTCTTGCAAGAGTTCGATGTGGAGATTCAAGATAAAAAGGGGTCGGAGAATGTTGTGGCCGACCATCTATCAAGAATGAATCGTCAGGATGATAAAGAGCCCATCGAAGACAAGATGAGAGACGATCATCTATATCGTGTCCTTGACAAAGACACTTGGATGATCAACATTATTAGAGCCATACGAAAGATGCCACTTGATCACTTAGATAAGAATGCTCAAAGAAGGGTGATGGCTGAGAGTCAAAAATATTATTGGGATGCACCTTACCTCTTTAGGCTTGGAGCGGATGGAGTCTTGCGAAGGTGCGTACCAAGGGAAGAAAGACTCGAAATATTAAGGAAGTGTCACTTGGGCGAGTATGGAGGACACTATGGACATTTTAGGACTCAAGCAAAGGTATGGGCTAGTGGGTTCTATTGGCCGGAGATGCATCAAGATTCGAAAAGGTATGTTGCTTCTTGTCCGGAGTGTCAAAGAACGGGGAATATATCTTAAAGGAATGCTATGCCTTTAAATTATAACTTGCAAATTGATCTATTCGACGTATGGGGAATTGACTTCATGGGGCCTTTCACTAATTCAAATGGATATGAGCATATATTAGTAATGGTTGATTATGTATCCAAGTGGGTAGAGGCCATCCCTTGTCGAAGAGCTTCAACGGAGGAATCTATATCAATGATCAAGAATGTTATATTCCCACGCTATGGAGTCCCGCGAATTTTGATAAGTGATGGAGGAACACACTTCACGGGAAATAGTTGTAGAAAGTGCTTGTCCAAGTTGGGAATCGAGCATAGAGTGGCCACGGCTTACCACCCACAAACCAATGGTCAAGCGGAGACTTCAAATACGCAACTCAAGAGTATTCTTAACAAGATCGTTGAGAAGGGAGGAAAAGATTGGTCGAAAAAGTTGGACGGAGCATTATGGGCATATCGGACGGCACATAAGACACCAATAGGAATGACACCATATCAATTCGTCTATGGTAAATCTTGTCATTTGCCTTTGGAATTAGAGCACAAAGCATATTGGGCGATCAAGGAGATGAATCTTGATGTGGATGCCGCGAGAATCAAACGGAGAATTCAAATAAGTGAATTGGAAGAGATGAGGCTTAAAGCCTATGAGAGCGCAACCATCTACAAGGAAAGAATGAAGCGATGGTATGATAAAAGACTTCAAGCGAAGGAATTCAAAGAAGGTGACAAGGTCCTCCTCTTTAACTCAAAGTTCAAGATATTCGGGAAAGGCAAATTGAAAAGCAAATGGGATGGACCGTATGTCGTCCACTCGGTCTCGCCAAGCGGAGCGGTAACGATTATGGATATAAAAGGAGACCAATATGTGGTTAATGGACAGCGATTGAAGGTTTTTCTTGAGCCCGATGCCGTGCCCATCGACTACATTGACATATACACCATGGAGGACGAGCCCGAGCGTCAAGCCTAAGACGTAAAACAAGGTAACTTTTCTGTAAATAAATCTATATTTTCTTTTCTTATTTTTATCGAGTGCTTTTTGCGATTTTTAGCTGGACCTTTTCACCACATAGGCTAGTATGCACGAAACACAGAGGCCTGCAGAAGATGGGCCATGAGGGCCTAAAACCATGGGGCAGGCCGGCCGGCCCATGCCAACCGGCCCAGCACCCTTGTGCATCGGATCTTGCCCGTTTTTCTCTGGGACACGGCTCGGTTTATTTCCTATCTTTGCCGACCCTTTTAGCAACTTTGAAATTAGGAAGGATAGGGTTCCGGCCGAGTTTTTCCCGAAGGAGTGGTGCTCTTCTTGTGGCAAGTTTCATTAGGTGTAGTAGCTAGCTTTTATCCCTCTTGTTCCTCTTGAAAAAAAATTATGACGAGGACGTCCTAAGATCTAAGCGTGGGGGGGGGGGGAGCTAGCTCTTTTAAAATTTTTGCTCAAGTGGTGGAAGGTAGAGTCTTCAAGTCGAGTCAAGTTTGAGTCTTGTTTTTTTTTAATTTTTAACTCGCGATGTGTCTTCATTTAGCGTTGAGTCAAGAAAAAGAAATAAAAAGAGTCTTATATATTTTGTGTCATGCAAGTCTTTTGTTTCTTTTACTTGTTATGTCTTTCTTTTGTCCTTATTATTTGAGCATGAGCATTGTGAATAATTGTTTACCGTGGTGCTTAGTGGAAGTTTACCTTTGAAAGTATCCATGCGCAACTTTGATCTAGGACCTTTCTTTGGCTATGCTTTGAGTAATACTAATATTGGAGGTATTTATTTCTGAAAATTATGAAAAACCCCTTGCAATGAAGGTTAGCAATTTCTTTCTCCAAGTTGAGAGGCAAGTCTATCCTATACAAGGCCTAAACAATATATATACACTCCACCATAAGTGTTGTTTAGCATGATGAATTGGGTTAGGACTTTACTCTCTTGGGAGTCTAATTTCAAGCAATGATCATGTCCTTGATGTTATATCTTTTATTGCTAGCCTCGTCATATATTCGGTAATGGGAATTTCACATTGAATGCCCCATTCATCGCCGGATTCCATACCCGAAACCATAGACATCTTTTTATCATCTCATTCCTTGAACACAACCCATGTCCGAAGATTCGTTCAATTTTTAGGTAAGGTTTTATTTAAAATTCAGATTGGTATTCATGTCAAAAGGATGGGCGAAAGGCTTCGGAATAGAAGATAAAGATGTGGAGGAAAGAAAAAAAATATATGTATATGTGTGTGCACACATAAAAAAAAGAGAAAGAGAGAGAGAAGAAAGAAAAAGAAAAGAGAGAAAAAGAAAAGAGAGAAAAATCCAAGGCAATGCAAGAAGGATATAATGAGGGAAGATAAGTCAAGTGAAGATCAAGAGAAGTGCAAGGAAGGATGTGATGATGTTGAGAACGAATCTTCAATGTTCCATACCATGTGCAATCCGACATCGAGGACATCATTAGTGCCTTGAAGTCATTATTCTTTTTCCCTTTGCACATGTCCACCATTCTAAATCTTCTCATCCTTGATACCCTTACATATGGTTTAACTCTCATGATCATTGGCTTGGAAGGTGAACAACCACTAGAGAATTTTCTTAGCTTGACAATACTTGTGCTAACTTCACTAGCCATACCTATAGCTCCACTTACATTATAAATGAGAGACTTATGGGAGGTGAGAGTTTATGAAATTATCTAGGATAGCCATTTTAAATGAGTGACATGTGAGAACTTGGAGGAAGACTTTGTCTAATACTTTATGCAGGAATTTTATTTCTAAAAACTTGTGAAAACCCTCCGATGGAAGTAAGAAAGTAAGTATGGTTGGAGATGAGGATCTCTAGTGAAAGGTATGAGTTGTGGGGTAAGTCTTGAGTTGGTAAATTTCTAAACGCCCATGTTTACATTATGATCTTTGTTTCATGTCTCTTATATTAAAGATGAATGATTGACTAACTTGTAAGGAAGGATTTGACGAAGCATGTTTCAACTCCTTGGATGAACAACTTGTGAGCAACTTGGTCGAGGACGAGCAAGATCTAAGCGTGGGGGGATGTTGGCGGTCGATTTCCTAAACCAAGAACACTTGTTATGTTATGGTTTGAACTTCATTTTGGAACTAACCCGCCACTAGGCATACTAATGATATAACAAGTTCACCATTGGATGTGCATTTTGGAGTATAGTGTTTTTGTAGGAATTCACGTATTAAATGAGGAAAGATGCAACTAGTTTGGAGAACGTTTTGCAAGACAATCAAGGAGCTCCTACCATGTGCGAACTTGCCCCCAAAGGTGGCAAGGACCAATGAGCTTGAATGGAGAACTCCTGAGGACCGAGATGAAAAGACCGGAAGTTCATGCATAAAGATCCCTCTATCTTGATCGCGGGGATGACGACCTCAAAATGACACAAATGAAGGGGGCCAAGTGCAAAATGTCAAGATGAGCCACGGGGAGAAGAACGGGCTTGAACCGGCCTAGAAAGAGCCCAGGCCGGTCGGCCCGTTCGGATCGGCCCAGCCCACTTTTGTGTCGGTTCGCGCCGCCCTTTCTTCGGTGTTAAGTACGTGGAACCCTAATCGCGTGGGGAAGCCGCCATTCGCCAGAGACGCCATCTAGTTCCTCAGAGCCGCCAAGGAAGAGAGGATCGACTATGAGAGAGACCCTTGGGGGAGGACACTCGGGAGAGATCATTGCCAAGCACAAGGGAGGTCGCCACGAGGAAGGAGGACGCTGAGAGCTTGCCACGGCATCGCCGGAGTTGAAGGACAACGAAGACCAATCTTCATCGGAGGCATCCACCATCTCAACGGTGCCATGCCTAGCGTCATGATGGGGTAAAATCTTTCGTTTGTCCATGGAGTTGTAATGGAACTTGAAGTGTAGTCACCTATATATCTAGTTTGGATCATATGTCTATCATACCTCTTGTTGATGATGCTTAATATTTAAGGCTAGCTACCATGCTTTTGGGGTTGCTCCCGTAGATCGCGTCAACATACCTTGTTCATTAGGGTTAGTATCAATTACCTTCGCGTAGTGACATGTACGAGGGAAGGGAAAACTCTAATCCTTGATCATACACCTAGATAGATTGGATCGGGGCTTTACCATGTTTTGGGTGATTGCATCTTCAAGTGCCTAGACTCCATGGGCATACGTTCTTCATACTTGTGCACCTTTAATCTCTCTTTAACGTAATCTAGGGTTAGTTTGTCTTTACTTTATAGATTAATCTTTCTATCGTAAGTCTTTAATCAACTAGATTAGTATTAGGTTAAATGCTAGTAATCCCCTTGCTCCTTGGGTTGACAAGAACCTTGGGATCTCCTGTAGGTGAAGAAGGGCATAGGAGATCCGTACGCTTGCGGATCGAAACTTCATATGAGTTTTACCTATCAACAAGCCCCTTTTTCTTAGATGTTGATGGTAAATTTCCGTCAACCTAGCCATGAGTTTACATTTAATGTTGGCATTGATTTATTATTCTAACCACTGGAACTAACCCCCCGTATATAACAAGTTCACTCTTGCATGTCGATTTTGGAGTTTATTGTTTACGCAGGAAATCTACGCTAAAGAGGAGACTTTCGGGATAAGTTCATCAAGCACTTTGGAAGAAGATCATGAAGCCCGACAAGAGTCAAGACACGCGATGAACATGACTCCAAATGACCCGAGGACCGAAGCATCAACGTGCAAATCTTCTGGGACTCAACCAGAAAACAGCGAAGCTTGGATGGCAAGGATTCAAGCCTTAACCGCGAAGGAAATAACGTCAAAGGCCCACATGCAAGTGCACACAAATAGGGAATCGCGCGAGAAGCAACCAGGGAGGAAGCCGGGGCCGAACCGGGCCAAAAAGGCCCTGGGCCGACCGGCCTAGGCCGACTGGCCTGGCCCATTTTCAGCCCGGTTCGGCGCCCCCTTTGACCTAGCCGCCATTCGGACTATTTATAGCCCCCTCGCCAAGAGCCACGCATCAATTCATTCGTCATCCACCGCCGAGGAGCAGAGATGGGAGGGACACCATTCCGGAGAGGAGAGGGTCGAGATGGTTGACTAGGGTTCCCCTAGCCGACGTGGGAACCTTGCATGGAAGACCACGTCGGAGTTCCCGGAGCTAGGATCAAGGTCGAGGTAGGATCCCGGTGGTGATCTTGTCTATGTATTATACTCTCATGTTCATGATCTTTTCTAGTGATCAAGTGCTTTCACTATGACTTTGTCTTCGCTTGGGTTTTCTTCTTCTCCAATCTATTCCGGATAGATTGCATAGGATGTTCTTGTAGCCATGGTGGCTAGAGGTGCATACCTGACCTACCGAGCATTTTCATCTTGTCCTTTGGATTCGCCCTAGGCTAACCAGCACGAATAGGAGTGCGTTGTGACAGAACGGTGGCTCCAAAAGGCGGTCGTCTTCGGAGTTGGAACGGAAGCCACGATTTAAAGAGGCTTTTTATGAGATTCGATTTGCTTTGTTCATCTATGCTTGGAACTTCAACAAGTGCTCGATCCAATCTCTCTAGATTGGTTTTACCTATCCCAATCTATCTCTTGCTACCTCCGGTGTTTCTTAGATTAGATTGGTTTTCTTGGTGTTTCCCTAGATTAGATGCATTAGCTCTCCTTTTCAAGATCAAAGTGTTCTTAGCTTTATTAGATTGGATCTTGCATTACACATTGTTCCATGGATTCGATACCTTGGGTTCACACTTGAGGGAATAAGGGTCCCTTGACTACGATGGAGGACTTGTCCGCTTGCAAGTCCAAACAAACTTTGATACAACTATTAACCGTCAACAAGCCCCTTTTTCGGCCCCGGCTTCCTCCCCGGTTGCTTCTCGCGCGATTCCCTATTTGTGTGCACTTGCATGTGGTCCTTTAACGTCGTTTCCTTCGCGGTTAAGGCTTGAATCCTTGCCATCCAAGCTTCGCTGTTTTCTGGTTGAGTCCCAGAAGATTTGCACATTGACGCTTCGGTCCTCAGGTCATTTGGAGTCATGTTCATCGCGTGTCTTGACTCTTGTCGGGCTTCATGATCTTCTTCCAAAGTGCTTGATGAACTTATCCCGAAAGTCTCCTCTTTAGCGTAGATTTCCTGCGTAAACAATAAACTCCAAAATCGACATGCAAGAGTGAACTTGTTATATACGGGGGGTTAGTTCCAGTGGTTAGAATAATAAATCAATGCCAACATTAAAGGTAAACTCATGGCTAGGTTGACAGAAATTCACCGTCAACATCTCGCCCATGCTTAAACCTTGCTCGTCCTCGAGTAAGCCTTTAATGAATATCAGCGTTGCCTTTCATTGCTTTTACCCTGCACTTGATCATACACGAGAAAACATAATGCTCTCAAGGATTTAATCATTAAAGTTCCATAATGTACTAGCCTTCATCCTTATGGAGGGTAGATATTAATTTAAGCACTTCCCACAATAAATTACCTCATGCTCCCAAATTTCAAATGAATCTCAGAAATTTTGAAATTAAGAGTGAGATGAAGAAAAAGAGCTAAACCAAGTTCAAAAATAAACTTCCTTGCATCTTGCTCATGTACTCTCATCTTATCTTGTCTCTCAAAGCCTATTCATTCTACTCCTTTCCCCTCTCAATATATATAGTGGAAGGCTTTATGTGGAGCTATATGGGAAAAGTTTAGTCCTACCAAGATATTATAATCGGGGTATTGTCAAAACAAGACAAGCTTCTCATGGTCTTACCGAGACTCATCAAAAAGGTCATTGGAAAATAATGTTATATCAAGGAGAGGGAGAGAAATACACACACTTTGAGATAGGTGGACATGTGCAAATGGCAAAGAGTGATCCCGAGGCACAAAGAAAGTCCTCGTTATCGGATTGCACATGGTTGGAAAGATGAGTTTGGATCTTAAATCCTGAAACTTTTGAGATTCCTAATGCTCTTTAGAGAACCGGGGAGTTCACTTTATTTTATTTTTATAAACTCATATTTTCTTTTCTCATACATATTTTTCTTTATCTCTTTTTTTCATTTATACTTTTTTTTCTTTTTGTTCTTCTTTCATCATTTTTTTTAATTTGCTCCCCTTGAACTCTAAATTGCATTGTACCTACCTCCTCCCCCATGCTTAGACGTTTGCTCGTCCTCGGGCAAAGAGGTGATAGAGATAAGGTAGGTACTAGAAATATTTTTCCTTTGGAGAGATACTTGAAATCTTCAACCTTGGCACCATCTTGCAATCTTCCTTGAATTGATGATCCATACTCAATGATAGGTTGTGGTCAAGGAGGTAAACGCAAAATATGATATTTTTGGTTTTAAGTGTGGATATCCGTCGAGGTTTGTGAAATCTCCGATGTGGGGATACACAATGCACGGATAGAAAGGCTAGCAAAAAGATAGATACGCAAAAACGGAATGACCAGCTTCTTAGTTTCAGGCCAGAGAAATCAAGGCCTGAAATAACTCACCCAAAAATAATTCTTGTACACTAAGGTTTATGCACTCAATATATATATATATGGCTTTGGATAGGTAGAGCAAAATGCAAGTAGCATTAATGACAAGGTTAGCATATATATTTTTAAGAACAAATCATCTTTAACTCATCCAAAATTGAGAGCATGAAAATAACACTATGGGTCTTATTTTTATCATAACCTCCACAAAAGATTAAGCTATCATTTAATTAATTTCAGATTTATATTAAAGAGAGCATTAGCTTAATCATGCATAAAACAAGTACGAAAGTTGAGCAAAGTGGCAACTTTTCATCATATATTATCATGGCATCAACTTAATATTTTTACCAAAGGTTGATCAAGGTGGGAAGCTTTATTCATGGTGATCTTAAACTAACTCTACTATTATCACACATGCTGAAAATAAAATAAAAAACTGAAAACACTACGCATACATAGGCGCATACAAGCTGAAAATTAAAGAAAAGGGAAAGGAAAGATAAACTAAAGCTCCTCCTCTCTCTAATCTTCCGCTGGTGGTTGATATTGATAATCTTGATTGTTGTACCCTTGCTCATAATAGGATTGAACCGCTCCTCCTATGAATTGTCCAGGCGGTGCTAAGTGAAGGCGTCCAAGCTCATAAGCGACGTTTGCATTTCCTTCACCCATTTGGTTTGCATTGGTTTGGATGGCTGTGATATTTTGCATGTTTCTCACAGCGTATCCTCCAATGATGGCCACACTTTGTTGTGGTTGAGGAAGATGTGCATACGGCTCCGCAAAGGCTACGTTGGGTACTGCAAAATTCAGTGGGGGCATGGCTGCACCACTCCCCCATGCTTGCATTGGTACACCACCGTAGTAACTCGGCGGCGCCGGAATCCCTCCAAATGGTGGCACATAATTTTGTTGTGCACCTTCTTCTTGGGCTGCGGAAGAACTTTCTTCTACAATCCTTCCTCTCTTATTTTTCTTCGCTGGCACAAGAAGTCCTTCCTCTAACCAATCTTCTTTCCCCTCAAGAAAAAGTCTTAATCTTGCATCCGGAAGGGGCAAATTCACTTTGGCCACTTTGAAGCCTCCTCTCTCATCTCCACTTATGTATTTGCCTTGCTTCATATACTCAAATCCAAGGGAAGTCCCGGCTAGGAGATGCTCTGGGTTTCTTGGAATTCCCAGTCTCAAAGAGATAGCCGACATGGAGAGATAACACCCCGAGCCCATATCTCCCGAACCCGATGTTGCTTCACAACACCACCGATTGATCATAAGGTGAGTGGGGTCGATTGGCTGCCTGGCAATCAAAGCCGAGCAAAGCCAATTCACCTCCATGTCAGTTATCTTTGTCTCTCTCATTCTCCCCAAAATCCTCTTACACATCCATGAATGAAATACTTGGATGATGGGGTTCCGGATACTATTTCTTTGCCGGTGAGCTCCTCCCACGATCATACTCTAAAAACCTTCCAATGTTCCTCCATGCACATCCACTTGTTCCGGGGCTCCCTTTTGAAAACCAAGAAATTCCCTAATATACTCATAGGGAACCACTTGTTCAACTCCCTCCAAACGGAATGAGAGACTCGGCACTCCTTCATCAAGGATAGGCGCCATGGTCATGAGAATTTCCAAGGCGAATTCCTTGTGGGTGTTTACCGACACTCCGTTGGAGAATTGCACCCAACCGAGGTGTCCCAACATGTAGTAAATATCCGTATGAAAACCCAACACTTGGAGAGCTTGATCATCGAAGTCGATGTTTGCCACAAGCCTCTTCTCAAGGCGAGTGAGCTTCTTCTCCTCCTCCTCCGTCATGATGATAAACCCATACTTGGAGTACCGCAGAGCATATGGAGGTGGAGCGGATGATCGTGTCGAGCGACGAGGTTGGACGGGCAGCTCCTCCGTACGTCCTTGAGGTTCGGTGAACCTCATAAACGAGCTTCATGTGGCCCTCATGCCACCGAGGAGAAGAGTGTCGTTCCTCCTCGGCGGTGCCGTGTCCTCCTCCATACTTCGAGGAGACTCGGAAACCGAGTGCTTCCTTGAAGAGGTTGTCGATGATGGCTTGGACGACGACGATCCCTTCTTCTTGGTGAAAAGTCTTGTAGTTTTCTTCCACATGGTTGTTGCACTCTCCCTCACAAATATATATCCAGGGTTTTCAACCGGTAACAAGGCACACAAATATTATTTGGAGTATGGACTTTGAGTGGATTTAGGATGGATTTTGTTGGACGAAACAAACTCAGAGTGGAAGGTTAAGTCTAAGGTGGTTTAGGGTTATGAGCTTAAGCATACGAACAAGAAACTGGATGAGTGACTTACCTGCCGAAGGGGAGCACCAGGGGGCTTTAAAAGGGGGGAGGCCGGCCGGCCTGGGCCGACCGGCCTAGGGGCCTCGCTGCTCCTCCTGGCTCGGTTCTTCTCCAGTGCACTCATGCTTGCTTTGTTGCTTTGTGACCGCGTGCTCCACGGGGTTGCACCGCCCAAATGTTCTCGTCCACTCCTTTGCTTGCATTATTGATCCTTCCACTTGATGGTTTTGCTTTGAGTCACTTCCATGCTCCCTTGCCTCACATGCCTCCATGATATTTCTGCAAAACAAAGCCTTGGCTGCCCCCCCCATGCTTGTCCTTTGCATGTGGTTTGATGAAAGATGTTGGAGGGGCATCCCGTGATGCATCATGGTGCATGGATGGTTAAGTTAACTAGGTTGCCTCCCTCTAAGCATGTCTTAATGCTAAGTACTCCTCTAATTTCGAAAAATAAAAATAAACTCAGAGCTTACAATGAGTTCAAATATAAATTTAGAGGAGTTTTTAAAGCATTAAAAACAAATGTAAGTCGAAAATATATTCCGACTACTTTTATTTTGGTCTCACCGGTATTGTTTGCTTCCATTAGTTGAGAGCAAGCTTTTCCCGGCTTGATCATGGGGGCATAGGTTCAGGTTCTAATTTTGGTTAAATGAGAGAGATTTTGAATGAAATAAAATTAAATGAGGCTTAGAAAAATTCTAACTCTAGAGAAACCAAGGATATGAATTTTTAAACCAACCAAATGTCAAGTTTCTATGTTCACGCGAGTCCTACCATGCGCTAAAATTTAAATAACATCTAGGTACAAAGCATGGCTCTACTCGTGTGTTTTTAGCATGTAAAACAAGTCAACCATAACATCATGAAGAGGATGAAAGGTTGAGATAGGTTCTGAATTTTTTTTGGTTTTGGTTTCTCGAAAAGAAGCAAATAACACATAGGATGGCTCATGTAAAGGGTTTATGATCCAAATAAAATATCCAACCAAGAATTATGTCTCTAACATTATTCAACCACTCTAAGTCTAATGTCTTGCGTAGCAAATTTCAAAAGTAACTTACTTGAAAAGACTCGAAAAATCTTGAATCGGGTTGTCCTCCCGGTAGCTTATTCTTGACTCGACGAAACGGGTTGCCTCCCACCTAGCGCTTCGTTTATTGTCCATGGCTAGACTTCTTCACTTGATTACTTCGGATCAACGCTCTTTGCGGGTGTTGCAATCTTGGGTACCCACTTCTACACCATCCATGGCTTTGGTGTAGGTTTATTCTTCGGCTTAGTCATCTTTTTGGTCTTTACAGCCGGGCATTGATTCTTGGTCTTGACGGATGTAACAACTTTTCTTCCTTGGCTTCGTTCTCCTTTGGCTCCTCCCTTCCGATGCGATGACGAGGTAGAATGTATTTAACATGAATCGTGTTACATACCTCGAATCATGGTTGACTTGAACGCACTCCTCACGCCATCGATATCAAACTTGATCTCCTCCTTGCCGACGTTGATTATTCCGACGGTCTTGAGGAACGATCTCCCTAGGATGAGTGGCGGGTGAGGTTGATCTCCCTTCGAGCTTGGAGGTGGAGTTTCTCTTGGAGATTCCGACGATCTTCGGCCTCCGCTTTTAGATCTTGTGTTGCATGTCACCTTTACCTGCAAAGTTTTTCTAGACCATCCACAAA
The DNA here is from genome assembly GCA_036936925.1 of Cenchrus fungigraminus. NCBI lineage: Eukaryota > Viridiplantae > Streptophyta > Magnoliopsida > Poales > Poaceae > Cenchrus > Cenchrus fungigraminus. The sequence continues at coordinate 13,911,133 of CM072772.1, read as the reverse complement.
ATATATGTTTTTTTGTTGGAGATGTAGCCGTCCATCTCCGATTAGGGTTAGCAACAAACAAAATATATACAAAAACTAAAAGAAAACTAGGGTTTAGCGAAACCCTAGATTGATTTTTTTTGTTTTGAGGACGATCAAAATTAAGAGATGCAAAAGAAAAATCAAGAGAAAAACTGAAAATATTCACAAACGCAAACTAGATTGAATCTTGATTACTTGTTCCCCAGCAACGGCGCCACAGAAAGGGGCTTGTTGACGGTTAATAGTTGTTTCAAAGTTCATTTGGACTTGCAAGCAGACAAGTCCTCCGTCGTAGTCAAGGGACCCTTCTTCCCTCAAGTGTGAACCCAAGGTATCGAATCCATGGAACAATGTGTAATGCAAGATCCAATCTAATAAATCTAAGAACACTTTGATCTTGAAAAGGAGAGCTAATGCATCTAATCTAGGGAAACACCAAGAAAACCAATCTAATCTAAGAAACACCGGAGGTAGCAAGAGATAGAGAGGGATAGGTAAAACCAATCTAGAGAGATTGGATCGAGCACTTGTTGAAGTTCCAAGCATAGATGAACAAAGCAAATCGAATCTCATAAAAAGCCTCTTTAAATCGTGGCTTCCGATCCAACTCCAAAGACGCCCGCCTTTTGGAGCCACCGTTCTGTCACAACGCACTCCTATTCATGTGGGTTAGCCTAGGGCGAGTCCAAAGGACAAGATGAAAATGCTCGGTAGGTCTGGTATGCACCTCTAGCCACCATGGCTACAAGAACATCCTATGCAATCTATCCGGAATAGATTGGAGAAGAAGAAAACCCAAGTGAAGACAAAGTCCTAGTGAAAGCACTTGATCGCTAGAAATCGAATTCAAACTTGCAAATTCAACATGAGAGTATAATACATAGACAAGATCACCACCGGGATCCTATCTCAACCTTGATCCTAGCTCCGGGAACTCTGACGTGGTCTTCTATGCAAGGTTCCCACGTCGGCTAGGGGAACCCTAGTCAACCATCTCGACCCTCTCCTCTCTGGAATGGTGTCCCTCCCTTCTCTGCTCCTCGGCGGCGGATGACGAATGAATTGATGCGTGGCTCTTGGCGAGGGGGCTATAAATAGTCTGAGTGGCGGCTAGGTCAAAGGGGGCGCCGAACCGGGCTGAAAATGGGCCAGGCCGGTCGGCCCAGGCTGGTCGGCCCAGGCCGGTCGGCCCAGGGCCTTTTCGGCCCGGTTCGGCGCCACCTTTGACCTAGCCGCCATTCGGACTATTTATAGCCCCCTCGCCAAGAGCCACGCATCAATTCATTCGTCATTCGCCGCCGAGGAGCAGAGAAGGGAGGGACACCATTCCGGAGAGGAGAGGGTCGAGATGGTTGACTAGGATTCCCCTAGCCGACGTGGGAACCTTGCATGAAAGACCACGTCGGAGTTCCTAGAGCTAGGATCAAGGTCGAGGTAGGATCCCGGTGGTGATCTTGTCTATGTATTATACTCTCATGTTGAATTTGCAAGTTTGAATCCGATTTCTAGCGATCAAGTGCTTTCACTACAACTTTGTCTTCGCTTGGGTTTTCTTCTTCTCCAATCTATTCCGGATAGATTGCATAGGATGTTCTTGTAGCCATGGTGGCTAGAGGTGCATACCTGACCTACCGAGCGTTTTCATCTTGTCCTTTGGACTCGCCCTAGGCTAACCCGCACGAATAGGAGTGCGTTGTGACAGAACGGTGGCTGCAAAAGGCGGGTGTCTTCGGAGTTGGAACGGAAGCCACGATTTAAAGAGGCTTTTTATGAGATTCGATTTGCTTTGTTCATCTATGCTTGGAACTTCAACAAGTGCTCGATCCAATCTCTCTAGATTGGTTTTACCTATCCCTCTCTATCTCTTGCTACCTCCGGTGTTTCTTAGATTAGATTGGTTTTCTTGGTGTTTCCCTAGATTAGATGCATTAGCTCTCCTTTTCAAGATCAAAGTGTTCTTAGATTTATTAGATTGGATCTTGCGTTACACATTGTTCCACGGATTCGATACCTTGGGTTCACACTTGAGGGAAGAAGGGTCCCTTGACTACGACGGAGGACTTGTCCGCTTGCAAGTCCAAACGAACTTTGATACAACTATTAACCGTCAACAAACCCCTTTTTCTTGCACCGGGGAACAAGCTAGTTTACCCTTGTTATGTTATGTTAAACCAAAATGGATAGTTTACAGAAAAAGGGGCTTGTTGACGGTGGAAAACCGTGTTGAAGTTCACTGCAAGCATACGGGTGACTTGGTGCCTTTTTCACTAAGGAGGGTCCTCCCTAGATTTGTCAATCCAAGGATCGGAAGCAAACTCCTAAGGTTATCCATCTAATCTAACAATCTAACCTATCATGAAGCGTTGATTGCATAAAGGTAACATACAAACACGAAGGGATGTATGGATCACATCCACCTAGCCATAAAGGTAAGCAAACCAAAGGTAACCCTAGCCTATCGTCTTCTTGTTGCCGCTCCGGCCAAGGTGACAAACCAATCTAATCCTATACTATGATAAGGAGTACACTCGATATGGAGTAACCCGATATGGAGTGGTCCGATACACGTTCGTTCGCCGCTTTCTCCTCCACCGTACTGTCACTACGCAAGGATATTCATCACCGAACGACAACCTAGGTCCATGCACTACAATGATGTATCCGCAAGACAAGACTAATCACCATGATTCAATCTAATCCTACTAAAAGCATGTGGTAGCTACACATATAAATAAGCACAACTCGTAGTAGATCAAAGTAAGGACAAGGATTGATTTATATCACCATCGAATGTCGAAAGTACAAATGCCTTGATGGATCCAAGGCATGGCTCCGGAACTCCACCATGGCTTCACCACGCAGGGCCAACCATGGCGGCTAGGGCATGGCGTAAGCCATCTCCTAGGCAACTCGAGGACTTGCGGCGGCCGTCGGCTTCCTCCCGGTGCTTCTCCTTCGTGTCGGCGGCTCTCTGATGAATGGATGGATGGATCCTCCCTCCTTGGGCGCCCAAGGGGTTGTATTTATGCCCTTGGGGAGCCTTGGGGTGTGCTCCACCTTGCCTTGCATGAGATCTTCCTTTGGAGAGAAGGGAACTTGGTTTCCATAAAATCAGCCTCGTCCAGATTTTCCTGATTCGCAGGCCTTCCTTGCCGGCACCATATCTCCTACGTCCGGACTCCAAATAATTCAAATTCGGTATCCAGATTGTGTGCCACGAAATTATCTCCAACTTTGGTATTCATTGGTTTCCTTGGAAACGAAGATAAGATCCCCAAAACAGCCTCGGGAGATAATCTGTCTGATTTCAGACTTGTCTGCGCAGCTGGCATTTCGGGGGTCATATCTCCTAGCTCCTTGACTCGAATTGGGCCTTCCACATGTCCAAATCAAAGGTATCGTCGAGGCCCACAACTTTGGTAGTCAAACTTTTGCCATTAGAGGCCGTTTAAGTCTCCGAATCTGCACCGAAAGATCATGCTGTCCTGGGCTGCGAGAATATCTCTCGGGCTGAGTTGATCCCGTTGGTAAACATCCAAGTCCCCGAAGTTTTACGTGTTAATGCTTCGGTCCTTGGGTTGTTTGGAGTATTGTTCACTTCGTGTCTTGACTTGTGATGGGCTTCATGATCTTCTCATAAAGTGCTTGATGAACTTTACCCGAAAGTACTCCTTTAAGCGCTTAAATCCTGTGTAAACAACATACTCCAAAAACCACATGCGAGTGCGAACTTGTCATATCAAGGGGGTTAGTACCGTTAGTTAGGATATCAAATATGTGCGAATGTTGGCGGTAAACTTATAGCTAGGTGTACCAAAATCGACCGTCAACATACCCCCATGCTTAAACCTTGCTCTTCCTCGAGCAAGTCCAAGATCTTTGCTTAACTTGAAAATCAGCGTTGCCCTTCAATGTCTTCCCTGCACTTAGTTATACACAACAAGACATATTGGTCTCTCAAGTATTTAGCATTTAAGGTTCAAGTTTTGACCGGCTACTTCATTATAGAAGATAGACTATCATTAAAGAACATGCCACAATAAAACAAATATAGTGCTCTCAAACTTAAGCAAACTTCAAACCTTTACCATGTTGCATCATGAAGAGTTTTCAAAATGTTGCACATCTAACATAAGTGAGGTTCTCTTGCAAAATCTCATGGAAACACTCATCTCGTCAAGTCACTCAAGCCTACACTAGATTATTCTCAACCTATTCTACTCAATATGAAAGTGGAAAGCTTATGTGGGGATTGGTAGGTAAAAACAATCCTAGCAAAACATTATACTTGAAATATTGTCAAATTAAGAGAGATCTATTGGATTTACCGAGACTAGTCAAAAAGGCCATGGAAAATAAATGTTGGAAAGAGAGAGAGATGGAACACACACATTTAGAAAGGTGAACATGTGCAAGTGGCAAATGGGTGATCCCGAGACACAAATGAAGTTCTCGTTATCAGACTGCACATGGTTAGAAAAGATTGAGTATGGACTTGTCTTCAAAGCTCTCTAAGATTTTAATGAAAGCGAAAAAGAACCGAGGAGCATTTTTATTTTTCTCTTTTTTTTGTTTTCTTTTTTTTTTCTTTCTCCTTTTTTTCCTTCTTATTTTTTTCTTCATTCATTTTTTTCTTCTCTCTTTTTTTTATTCATCATTTTTTTATGCTCCTCCGAACTTTTAAGCAACATAGTACTTGCTATAGAAGTCCTCCCGCATGCTTAAATGATTGCTCGTCCTCTAGCATAGAAGTGAGGGGACCTATGGCTGCTAGAGAAGTACGAAATCCTTGTGTTCCTTTATAAATCTTTTGAAATCTTCAAGGGCATCCTCCATGTCGAAACTCGCATGATATTAATGAGTCCCTCCATATGTTATATGTCTTGAAATCTTGCCAGAAAAACTTCAGAAAATTCTTCGAAAGATCATCCTTGGGTTGTGGTCAAGGAGGTAATCACAAAAAGATGTTTTGGGTTTAGGGTGGATGCCCAGCGAAGTTTGTGAAATTTCTAATGTAGAAACTCACAATGCATGGACAAAAATGGCTAGCATGAAAAAGATACGCAAAGGAATGACCAGCTTCTTAGTCTCGTACCATAGAAATCAATCCTAATCCAACTCATCAAGATATAAGTTTGCAAACTAAGGGTTACATCATAAAAGATCTTGTATGTGTATAGGCTTTGTTAGGTAGAACCTTGCAAGAGATTCACAAATGTAGATAGCATAATAATTTTAAATAAAATAAGTACAAGACATAGGTCATCAGTAAACTTAAATCAAAGAGCAACATAGAGTATGTGGGTCTAAAAATTAGTCATTTAACCTCCACTAATGAAAGAGCTGGTATTTAATCAATTTAAGTTCCTTTTAATAGAGAGTAAAAAGTCATGTTATATAAAACATCATGCAAGTAAAACAAAGCGACAACTTTCATCACTTTTCCATAAGCAAGACATACAAATGATATCATCGTGGTAAGCTCAAAAGAGATGGTGATTCATTTATTGAAAAATAAAACTAACAAACCTAGGTTGTCCTCCTAGTAGCCATGTTATTGATCGAGAGATAGATACAAAGGTTGTCTATGGTTGAAAGCATATATGTGCAAGCATTTTAAAAGGAGATGAATAAAGATAAAGTAAAGGCGAGTTACCGTCCTTTTCGATGCCCGTAATGAAGTGCAGCGATGCCTCCCCCATGCTTAAGCATTGTGCTTAGCATGGAAAAATAATGATGAGCATCTTGTGTTGAAGGTGATCCTTGTACTCCACGTGGCCTTTTTCCCTTTCGTCCTTCAAATCCTCCCCCATGCTTAGCATGTTGCTAAGTGTGGTAGAACTTGAATTGCTTGTAATTCCCTATTGCCATGTGTTTGAGAATCATCTTCACTTCTTGCCTTTGTGACTCATTTGTCCTTCAACTTCTTCTTATTATCATCAAGTCATGGTTCCAATCCTTCGTCATATCGTCATCACCGACTTCCATCCCGTCCTTGTCACTGCCTCATCTTCCACAGATTTTCTTTTACTTCCAGAATAGAACATGTACTGAAACACCCCTCCAAGTTGAAGTTCATGAAATTATCTTTCCAACGAGCCATCATACACATGAAACGGGTTCCGAACAAGAGAGTTGTGCCTATTTTACTCTGGTTATGCAATCTGTCCAAGGCTGAATTCAGACTGCGCAACGCTCAATGTTTCTGTCATATCTCCTTGTACGGGTCTTCAAAATTGATGATTCTTGATGCGTTGGAAAGAAGATTTGAAGGATCTTCTGAATTTTAACTTTTCTTCCATTGTACATCTCTGAACACGTGCTCATATCTTGATGGAAACAGCGACTTCCCTCTCAAGCCTTGTAGATGACTAACGACCTTGATTGCAATCAGTCAAGAACTCACGGGAACACTTCATCATGCCTGCAAAACAAATCAAATGCACATTCTACCCCCGGGGTGATGATCGGGAGTAGAAACAATTACCAACAAACCAAATACATCCCTAAGATCTTAACTTGTGGCATAGCTTACTTAGTAAAAAGAAAAGAAGAATCTAATGGGTGTACGTGCGTGTAGGTGAAAAATGCAAATGAAAGGAAGGGATATAAACAATTACAATGTTTGCACCAAGTTCTAAACACCATGTTTACAACTAGATTGCTTTATTTCTATATAACCATAAAGATTTAACCAAGGTCAAAACACCATGTTCATTTCAAGGTTAATAATTCTTTATGCCGCAAGAAAGTTAAAGCGCATTGCAAAGCTTATAAACCAACCTATGCAACGTGAAAGCAAGGTTTATAAAACTGAATGATGGTGGTCTCCAATCATGTCTAAACACCATGTTTACACAAGATTGCAAAAAGAAAATGCCTCGTGCACGAAGCACCATTATAGAAATAAAGCATTCATCAAAAAGTTTCACAAAGAAACCAAGCTAACCTATGCATGATAGAACAAAGGGGTTGATGTAAAATGCAAATGCAAAAGAGTTAGTAAAAAGGGTTAGCAATGTTTGAAAAAAGGCATTTGATGTCGTCCCTCAATAAAGATAAGCAAGTCACTTTATGAGAGGTAAAGTCTTGGCAACAAAATTTTTATCTAAAGACCTAATCAACCATACTAACAAGGTTTTAAGGTAAGGTTTATGGGTATCCTATATCTTTGGCTTAAGACAAGAATTTTGAAAAGATAAGTCGGGTGAAGAAATTCTATCTAAGGTTGTTTTGGAAGAGAAGAAAAGCAAGGGTTAGATTTTCGGATGAAAAACAAACTTATGGTTTTTAGGATTACTAAAGGTATGAGGGGTTTTTGCTAAGGGTTTAGGATGAGGCTAGTCAAATTTTAGAAAAGGGATAGAGATAGACTTTGTCGGATTGACATAATTCGATTCCTCCCTTTGTTGGCTTGGGTGCTAGGTGTGGTTTGATAAGAAGGTTTAGGCAAAGATGTATTTTTTAAGGCGATGGGTTATAAAAGATGACATGCAACATGCAACACAAATGCAAAGGTGGAGAACAAAGTGGAATGAAGTGCAACAGGAGATGAATGAACAAAAAGACATGATATGGTGGTGATCTAAACCAAAAGCAAAAGTTATCCTAAGTTAACTAGCCACAAGTTTAGAATCAAAAGAGATCATGCTTCATATTTCTCTCTAAAAAGACACAAATAAAAAGACTCTAAACACTAATAAGCACACAAAAATAAGAGGTCTACAAGTTTTCCAAAAATCAAGTAGCAAAGTGCTCACTCAATATCTATTTAAGGCATACAACATGTGGTTGTGATATTTATTAGAGCAATGATACAATGTTACTTGAAGTTTTCAAATAAAGAACACAATGTAGACTTGTCATAGTTTATATAGATTTATAAAAAGATCGGGTTGCCTCCCGCAAAGCGCTTCATTTAAAGTCACAGAGCTTGACTTTCTCATGTACCTTTTTATCGTCGTGAAGCCATGGTTACTTGTGCGAGAATCCAAAGTAGCCATGCAGCTTGATGTTGACTTATGAAATCGGTCGTGGTTCGCTTCCAACATCATGTGTTGAGTGGTGCCTCTTGTGTCTTCATTCATCCAAGCTCCAGAGGGTTTGTTTTAGTCCTTAGCTTCTGAATTTCATCATGTACGTGTTGTGGAACTGTTGCCCCATCTTCTCTTTATTGACACCATGTCCATCTCCTCCATCTTGTCGTCATCACCTTGTTGCTGACTCTTCTTCGTGGATTTACCCCTGCATCCAGAACAGAACATATACAAAAATATAGTTCTATTAAAAAATTTATAAAATTACCTTTCCAACGGGTACTCATTCATCTTAATCGGAGTCCGAATGAGGGAGCTATGGCTGTTTCACTTCAGCATTGCTTGCTGTCCAGAATTTCAGCATGTGCAACCATCGGTGATTCGGCCATATCCGCTTGTAGGAACCTCCGATTGCCTTGCCGCTTGATTCATTGGAACGTATACTTCATGGAGCTTCTGAAAATCCTAATATATCTAATTCCTTCTGCTGAGGCTCATGCAAACATCGTGATGACATCGTTATCTTTTGTCCATCGACCCGGAGATGTACGTGTGGTCTTCATCTTGTAGACTTTTAGGGCACCATGTCACGCATTCCTTGGCTTTAAAAATCATTACCATCGCTGCATGAGCATGATGGTAATGGAATCCTTCTCCATCGTGCTTGACATGGTCGTTTCCGAAACCTATAGCTCGAACATACAAACCTCCAAAAGAAATTAGTCTTAAAAACTTAATTAACACACGTAGGCATACCTTGTTCACCTTTGTTTGCTTTGGGTGGGGGCTCAATAGCGGATGTTGGGCCACTAACCAAGGTTAGCACCTACCACTAAACAGCAAATCATAGTGTAGCCATCAACTTGGTTGAGCGAGGTTGGACTTGTCGAAGTCCGAATGTTGAAATCTTCTCGATCACTTTGTGTCTAGGGTTTTACCTACATTCAAGGACACAAACAAGAAACACAGGGTATATGCAATAATAAAATTATGGTTAGTTAAAAGAAAGATAGATCTCCCTAGGGTTCGAGTTGCCGATCCCCGGCAACGGCGCCAGCAAAAGGGGCTTGTTGACGGTGGAAAACCGTGTTGAAGTTCACCGCAACCATACGGGTGACTTGGTGCCTTTTTCACCAAGGAGGGTCCTCCCTAGATTTGTCAATCCAAGGATCGGAAGTAAACTCCTAAGGTTATCCATCTAATCTAACAAACTAACCTATCATGAAGCGTTGATTGCATAAAGGTAACATACAAACACGAAAGGATGTATGGATCACATCCACCTAGCCATAAAGGTAAGCAAACCAAAGGTAACCCTAGCCTATCGTCTTCTTGTTGCCGCTCCGGCCAAGGAGACAAACCAATCTAATCCTATACTATGATAAGGAGTACACTCGATATGGAGTAACCCGATATGGAGTGGTCTGATACACGTTCGTTCGCCGCTTTCTCCTCCACCGTACTGTCACTACGCAAGGATATTCATCACCGAACGACAACCTAGGTCCATGCACTACAACGATGTATCCGCAAGACAAGACTAATCACCATGATTCGATCTAATCCTACTAAAAGCATATGGTAGCTACACATATGAATAAGCACAACTCGTAGTAGATCAAAGTAAGGACAAGGATTGATTTATATCACCATCGAATGTCGAAAGTACAAATGCCTTGATGGATCCAAGGCATGGCTCCGGAACTCCACCATGGCTTCACCACGCAGGGCCAACCATGGCATCTAGGGCATGGCCTAAGCCATCTCCTAGGCAACTCGAGGACTTGCGGCGGCCGTCGGCTTCCTCCCGGTGCTTCTCCTTCATGTCGGCAGCTCTCTGATGAATGGATCGATGGATCCTCCCTCCTTGGGTGCCCAAGGGGTTGTATTTATGCCCTTGGGGAGCCTTGGGGCGTGCTCCACCTTGCCTTGCACGAGATCTTCCTTCGGAGAGAAGGGAACTTGGTTTCCATAAAATCAGCCTCGTCCAGATTTTCCTGATTCGCAGCCCTTCCTTGCCGGCACCATATCTCCTACGTCCGGACTCCAAATAATGCAAATTCAGTGTCCAGATTGTGTGCCACGAAATTATCTCCAACTTTGGTATTCATTGGTTTCCTTGGAAACAAAGATAAGATCCCCAAAACAGCCTCGGAAGATAATATGTCTGATTTCGGACTTGTCTGCGCAGCTGGCTTTTCGGGGGCCATATCTCCTAGCTCCTTGACCCGAATTGGGCCTTCCACATGTCCAAATCGAAGGTATCGTCGAGGCCCACAACTTTAGTAGTCAAACTTTTGCCATTAGAGGCTGTTTAAGTCTTCGAATCTGCATCGAAAGATCATGCTGTCCTGGGCTGCGAGAATATCTCTCGGGCTGAGTTGATCTCGTTGGTAAACATCCAATTCCCCGGAGTTTTACGTGTTGATGCTTCGGTCCTTGGGTTGTTTGGAGTATTGTTCACTTCGTGTCTTGACTTGTGACGGGCTTCATGATCTTCTCATAAAGTGCTTGATGAACTTTACCCGAAAGTACTCCTTTAAGCGCTTAAATCCTGTGTAAATAACATACTCCAAAAACCACATGCGAGTGCGAACTTGTCATATCAAGGGGGTTAGTACCGTTAGTTAGGATATCAAATATGTGCGAATGTTGACGGTAAACTTATAGCTAGGTGTACCAAAATCGACCGTCAACAAACCCCCATGCTTAAACCTTGCTCGTCCTCGAGCAAGTCCAAGATCTTTGCTTAACTTGGAAATCAGCGTTGCCCTTCAATATCTTCCCTGCACTTAGTTATACACAACAAGACATATTGCTCTCTCAAGTATTTAGCATTTAAGGTTCAAGTTTTGTCCGGCTATTTCATTATGGAAGATAGACTATCGTTAAAGAACATGCCACAATAAAACAAATATAGTACTCTCGAACTTAAGCAAACTTCAAACCTTAACCATGTTGCATCATGAAGAGTTTTCAAAAAGTTGCACATCTAACATAAGCGCTAGGGTTACCTTTTTGTTCTTATTTCATCATTTTTTTAATTTGCTCCCCTTGAACTCTAAATTGCATTGTACCTACCTCCTCCCACATGCTTAGAGGGAGGCAACCTAGTTAACTTAACCATCCATGCACCATGATGCATCACGGGATGCCCCTCCAGCATCTTTCATCAAACCACATGCAAAGGACAAGCATGGGGGGCAGCCAAGGCTTTGTTTTGTAGAAATATCATGGAGGCATGTGAGGCAGGGAGCATGGAAGTGACTCAAAGCAAAACCATCAAGTGGAAGGATCAATAATGCAAGCAAAGGAGTGGACGAGAACATTTGGGCGGTGCAACCCCGTGGAGCACGCGGTCACAAAGCAACAAAGCAAGCATGAGTGCACTGGAGAAGAACCGAGCCAGGAGGAGCAGCGAGGCCCCTAGGCCGGTCGGCCCAGGCCGGCCGGCCTCCCCCCTTTTAAAGCCCCCTGGTGCTCCCCTTCGGCTGGTAAGGCACTCATCCAGTTTCTTGTTCGTATGCTTAAGCTCATAATCTAGAACCACCTTAGACTTAACCTTCCACTCTGAGTTTGTTTCGTCCAACAAAATCCATCCTAAATCCACTCAAAGTCCATACTTCAAATAATATTTGTGTGCCTTGTTACCGGTTGAAAACCCCGGATATATATTTGTGAGGGAGAGTGCAACAACCATGTGGAAGAAAACAACAAGACTTTTCACCAAGAAGAAGGGATCGTCATCGTCCAAGCCATCATCGACAACCTCTTCAAGGAAGCACTCGGTTTCCGAGTCTCCTCGAAGTATGGAGGAGGACACGGCACCGCCGAGGAGGAACGACACTCTTCTCCTCGGTGGCATGAGGGCCACACAAAGCTCGTTTATGAGGTTCACCGAACCTCAAGGACGTACGGAGGAGCCGCCCGTCCAACCTCGTCGCTCGACACGATCATCCGCTCCACCTCCATATGCTCCGCGGTACTCCAAGTATGGGTTTATCATCATGACGGAGGAGGAGGAGAAGAAGCTCATTCGCCTTGAGAAGAGGCTTGTGGCAAACGTCGACTTCGACGATCAAGCTCTCCAAGTGTTGGGTTTTCATATGGATATTTACTACATGTTGGGACACCTTGGTTGGGTGCAATTCTCCAACGGAGTGTCGGTAAACACCCATAAGGAATTTGCCTTGGAAATTCTCATGACCATGGCGCCTATCCTTGATGAAGGAGTGCCGAGTCTCTCATTCCGTTTGGAGGGAGTTGAACAAGTGGTTCCCTATGAGTATATTAGGGAATTACTTGGTTTTCAAAAGGGAGCCCCGGAACAAGTGGATGTGCATGGAGGAACATTGGAAGGTTTTTGAAGTATGATCGCGGGAGGAGCTCACCGGCAAAGAAATAGTATCCGGAACCCCATCATCCAAGTATTTCATTCATGGATGTGTACGAGGATTTTGGGGAGAATGAGAGAGACAAAGATAACCAACATGGAGGTGAATTGGCTTTGCTCGGCTTTGATTGCCAGGCAGCCAATTGACCCCACTCACCTTATGATCAACCGGTGGTGTTGTGAAGCAACATCGGGTTCAGGAGATATTGGCTCGGGGTGTTATCTCTCCATGTCGGCTATCTCTTTGAGACCGGGAATTCCAAGAAACCCGGAGCATCTCCTAGCCGGGACTTCCCTTGGATTTGAGTATATGAAGCAAGGCAAATACATAAGTGGAGATGAGAGAGGAGGCTTCAAAGTGGCCAAAGTGAATTTGCCCCTTCCGGATGCAAGATTAAGACTTTTTCTTGAGGGGAAAGAAGATTGGTTAGAGGAAGGATTGTAGAAAAAAGTTCTTCCGCTGCCCAAGAAGAAGGTGCACAACAAAATTATGTGCCACCATTTGGAGGGATTCCGGTGCCACCGAGTTACTACGGTGGTGTACCAATGCAAGCATGGGGGAGTGGTGCAGCCATGCCCCCACTGAATTTTGCGGTACCCAATGTAGCCTTTGCGGAGCCGTATGCACATCTTCCTCAACCACAACAAAGTGTGGCCATCATTGGAGGATACGCTGCGAGAAACATGCAAAATATCACAGCCAACCATACTAATGCAAACCAAATGGGTGAAGGAAATGCAAACATCGCTTATGAGCTTGGACGCCTTCACTTAGCACCGCCTGGACAATTCATAGGAGGAGCGGTTCAATCCTATTATGAGCAAGGGTACAACAATCAAGATTATCAATATCAACCAACGGCGGAAGATTAGAGAGAGGAGGAGCTTTAGTTTATCTTTCCTTTTCCCTTTTCTTTAATTTTCAGCTTGTATGCGCCTATGTATGCGTAGTGTTTTCAGTTTTTTATTTTATTTTCAGCATGTGTGATAATAGTAGAGTTAGTTTAAGATCACCATGAATAAAGCTTCCCACCTTGATCAACCTTTGGTAAAAATATTAAGTTGATGCCATGATAATATATGATGAAAAGTTGCACTTTGCTCAACTTTCGTACTTGTTTTATGCATGATTAAGCTAATGCTCTCTTTAATAGGAATCTCAAAAGTTTCAAGATTTAAGATCCAAACTCATCTTTCCAACCATGTGCAATCCGATAACGAGAACTTTCTTTGTGCCTCGGGATCACTCTTTGCCATTTGCACATGTCCACCTATCTCAAAGTGTGTGTATTTTTCTCTCCCCCTCCTTGATATAACATTATTTTCCAATGACCTTTTTGACGAGTCTCGGTAAGACCATGAGAAGCTTGTCTTGTTTTGACAATACCCCGATTATAATATCTTGGTAGGACTAAACTTTTCCCATATAGCTCCACATAAAGCCTTCCACTATATATATTGAGAGGGGAAAGGAGTAGAATGAATAGGCTTTGAGAGACAAGATAAGATGAGAGTACATGAGCAAGATGCAAGGAAGTTTATTTTTGAACTTTGTTTAGCTCTTTTTCTTCATCTCGCTCTTAATTTCAAAATTTCTGAGATTCATTTGAAATTTGGGAGCATGAGGTAATTTATTGTGGGAAGTGCTTAAATTAATATCTACCCTCCATAAGGATGAAGGCTAGTACATTATGGAACTTTAATGATTAAATCCTTGAGAGCATTATGTTTTCTCGTGTATGATCAAGTGCAGGGTATAAGCAATGAAAGGCAACGCTGATATTCATTAAAGGCTTACTCGAGGACGAGCAAGGTTTAAGCATGGGGGAGATGTTGACGGTGAATTTCCGTCAACCTAGCCATGAGTTTACCTTTAATGTTGGCATTGATTTATTATTCTAACCACTGGAACTAACCCCCCGTATATAACAAGTTCACTCTTGCATGTCGATTTTGGAGTTTATTGTTTACGCAGGAAATCTACGCTAAAGAGGAGACTTTCGGGACAAGTTCATCAAGCACTTTGGAAGAAGATCATGAAGCCTGACAAGAGTCAAGACACGCGATGAACATGACTCCAAATGACCCGAGGACCGAAGCGTCAACGTGCAAATCTTTAGGGACTCAACCAGAAAATAGCGAAGCTTGGATGGCAAGGATTCAAGCCTTAACCGTGAAGGAAACGACGTCAAAGGCCCACATGCAAGTGCACACAAATAGGGAATCGTGCGAGAAGCAACCGGGGAGGAAGCCGGGGCCGAACCGGGCCAAAAAGGCCCTGGGCTGACCGGCCTGGCCCATTTTCGGCCCGGTTCGGCACCCCCTTTGATCTAGCTTCCATTCGGACTATTTATAGCCCCCCTCGCCAAGAGCCACGCATCAATTCATTCGTCATCCGCCGCCGAGGAGCAGAGATGGGAGGGACACCATTCCGGAGAGGAGAGGGTCGAGATGGTTGACTAGGGTTCCCCTAGCCGACGTGGGAACCTTGCATGGAAGACCACGTCGGAGTTCCCGGAGCTAGGATCAAGGTCGAGGTAGGATCCCGGTGGTGATCTTGTCTATGTATTATACTCTCATGTTGAATTTGCAAGTTTGAATCCGATTTCTAGCGATCAAGTGCTTTCACTACGACTTTGTCTTCGCTTGGGTTTTCTTCTTCTCCAATCTATTCCGGATAGATTGCATAGGATGTTCTTGTAGCCATGGTGGCTAGAGGTGCATACCTGACCTACCGAGCATTTTCATCTTGTCCTTTGGACTCGCCCTAGGCTAACCCGCACGAATAGGAGTGCGTTGTGACAGAACGGTGGCTCCAAAAGGCGGGCGTCTTCGGAGTTGGAACGCAAGCCACGATTTAAAGAGGCTTTTTATGAGATTCGATTTGCTTTGTTCATCTATGCTTGGAACTTCAACAAGTGCTCGATCCAATCTCTCTAGATTGGTTTTACCTATCCCTCTCTATCTCTTGCTACCTCCGGTGTTTCTTAGATTAGATTGGTTTTCTTGGTGTTTCCCTAGATTAGATGCATTAGCTCTCCTTTTCAAGATCAAAGTGTTCTTAGCTTTATTAGATTGGATCTTGCGTTACACATTGTTCCACGGATTCGATACCTTGGGTTCACACTTGAGGGAAGAAGGGTCCCTTGACTACGACGGAGGACTTGTCCGCTTGCAAGTCCAAACGAACTTTGATACAACTATTAACCGTCAACAAGCCCCTTTTTCTTAGATGTTGACGGTGAATTTCCGTCAACCTAGAGTACTTGTTATACATTGGTTTCGATTATGATTTGCAACTAACCCGCTACTAGGCATACTAATGATGTAACAAGTTCAACTTCGTATGTGCATTTGGAAGTGTTGTGTTTTTGAAGGAAAACATGGACAAAAGGGACGGAGTCACAACAAGTTCAAAGGAGCAAACGAGGAGTTCTATTCGTGTTCGAGTGCAAGGCGAAATCACTTTCAAAGGTGGCAAGGACCAAGGTGGTACAACGGATCATCCCCGAGGACTAAGACGTAAAGTTCGGACTTCATACGAGAAGACCCCTTATCTTGATCGCGGGGATGACGACCTCAAAATGACACAAATGAAGGGGGCCAAGTGCAAAATGTGAAGATGAGCCGCGGGGAGAAAGACGGGCCCGAACCGACCCAGAAAGGGCCTGGGCCGGCCGGCCTGGTCGGATCGGCCCAGGGTCTTTTTGTGGCGGTTCGGCCCGCCCTTTGACCTAGTCGCACCTCGATCTATTAATAGCTCCCTCCTCCGACGGCCGCCGCATCCAACCATTCTACCGACGCCATTCACCAGAAAACCGCCACCGCAAGATGAGGGAGAGAGTTGGATGAGCTCGTTGCAAGGATCAACGCCGGCGGTGGGAAGGAAGAAAGAGGAGGACTCCAAGCCGCTGGCCTAGGGGTGTTCCCAAGCTTCATCACCGCCATCTTCATCGACGACGTTCTCCGGAGTCTCCATCACCCCTATGTGCTTCAATCCGTGTAAGATGATGGGGTAATGCCTCCGTTCGTCCCTAGGGTTAGATGGATGCATGATATGTAATCTATACATGAATCTTATGCCAATCGATGCTTTATGGTCTATGTCTTCGCGTATGCTTTATTTACATATGTTTGCGCAACATGTGGTCTTAGTAGGGTTTGTGGTAATCGTGGTGATTAGCTTAACCCTATGGATGCTTAGGTATAGATGCGGTTATACGTGAAAGTGTTTGATTACCTTGCGTAGTGACAGTACGGTGGAGGGAAAAGGCTTAGCGGCCGCATAACCGCCATGAAGCTAGTGAAGGCAACACCCTTTTCATGTAGTAGATGCATGTTCATGAGATTCTAAACCCTAGGGAGGAAACGCATATCTACCTTAATCTCTCTCTTGTGTCCACCCTTTGCCATCTAGTTTAACCTTAGATTTCTTTGATTAATATAGGTTAGATTGTCTTTACCTTTAGATTAATACCCTTTCAAAGGTTTTCCATCAACTAGATTAGTACTTGGTTAAGCGCTAGCAATCCCCTTGCTCCGCAGATTGACAAGAACCTTGGGAGTCACCCCGTGGTGAAAAAGGTGTAGGTCCGTACACTTGCGGATCGAAGGTTGTTACGTGTTTCAACCGTCAACAAGCCCCTTTTTCTGGCGCCGGGGAACAAGCTAGTTTGCTACGTTTAACTTTGTATTAACTTTGTTGATTACTAACACCTAACCTTTTGTCTAGAAATCCTTGTTTTTGTTTTTTGTTTTTTGTTGTCTAGATGGCTTTTGTCAATCACCCCATGGAGGAAGAAGAAAACCCACTATGGTACTATGCTAGCCCGCAATTGGAGGATATTAAGGTCCAAAAATCAGATTTGATACTCGAGGCTACCGAGTACAAGATCGAGCCTTGGATGATTGAGATGGCGGCAACAAACCCATTTAGAGGGGTGAAGACAGACAATCCATATAGGCACATCGAGCGTTTCACGATGCTATGCAACACGGTGCAACAAGAAGGAGTTCCGGTCGATTGGTACAAATGGAATCTTTTTCCATACTCACTTGCGGATAAAGCAAAATGATGGCACTCACTTGCATCCTTCGAGGTGGAAGGAAATTGGAATTGATTGGTGAAGAAATTTTGTGAAAAATTCTTTCCGATAAGTAGAGTACAAAATGTGAGGAGGCAAGTGATAAATTTTGCGCAAGGAGAAGAGGAAGGAATAGATCAAGCTTGGGAAAGATTCAATGGATTGATTAAACAAGGACCAAGGCTCGGATTCTCCGGTGATGTACTCTTGCATACTTTTTATTTTTCCCTAACCCCCGAATGCATGCGGTATGTTCAAATGTGTGCAGGCGGAAATATCATGGAGAAAACACTCACGGAGGCCACCCAATTACTACAAAGAATAAGCGAGGGGGTGGCCATGCAAAGAGATTGGGAAGAACATATTTCGGAAAGTGTTGAGCAAGAAACTTGCGTGGAGGTACTTGCTGGAATTTCAAGAAAAGAAGCCCCGAAAGTGAAGAAAGAAGAAGCAAGGCAAGAAAAGATTGAAGGGGCAACCCACAATGAAGGAGGACCAATCCAAGGCATCAAAATTCGCAAGCTCGAAGAGTTACAAGGAAGAAGTTTGGCGAATGCAAAGCTGTTAAAGGAGTTCGAACAAATGGATTGGATCCCAATTAACTTCGAAGAAGTATTCAACAAGAGGAGACCATACCCGAACCAAAAAGAGTCGGCGAGAGCTATAGAATTCAACTTTCCAAAGGAGAGGCACTCGGGGTATGAGTTGGACAAAGAATCGGCCGGAGAGATTATCCAAAGGCTTTTCAATGAGGAAGAAGAGGTAGATCCGGATCACATTACCAAAGTAAAGAGGATTATGGGAGTGAAGCCGGAGGCCTCGCCATATGCACACCTAGCCGAGGTGTACACGATAGGAGCCGACCATGTCGAAGGTACCTCTCTTCCGACACCTCACATAAGTTGCAACATTAATGGAGAGAAAATTTGTAAAGCCTTATGTGACATAGGAGCTCATGTTAGTGTCATGTCTTCCAAGATTTATTATGAGCTTTTTAGTAAAACTTTAAATCTTGCTCCAACACAAATAAAATTAATCATGGGAGATGGTAGAACAACAAGACCTTTGGGTGTGCTTAGAGATTTAGATGTTGCTATCTCTGGTAAAATTATTCCAACCGACTTTTTCGTAATCGATGCTTGCCATAATGAACATGATGATATAATTCTTGGTAGGCCTTTTCTTAAGTTGGTCAATGCCGTTCTTGATGCCGGAAAGGGTAGAGTTACTATTGATCTAGATGGAACTAAATTCACATATGATTTCCTACCCGCTTCTCGTATTGCTTTACCTCTACCTCTTGATAACGAAGAGGTAGAGGATCTTTGTTTTGTTGATACTTTCAAAGACCCTCTCCAAAGAGCAATGGAGAATGATGCTATGTATGATGATCAAGACAAAGAACTAGCGGAAGCAATCGAGGGGTTGAAGGCACAAGATGGAAGCTTGGATGAAGAAAATTATGAAGATATTGGAGATTTGCAACAACAAGAACCCAAAATGCCCGATATTGAGTTAAAGCCACTTCCCAAGGGATTAAAGTATGAATTTTTGGGAGCCGATAAGATGTACCCGGTCATCGTGAGTGATGAATTGAGTCCGGAGGAGATGGATAAGTTGCTGAATTTATTGAGGAAACACAAGAAGGTGATCGGGTACTCGATAAGTGACTTGAAGGGTATTAGTCTAGCCTTTTGCACCCACTGAATACCACTTGAAGAACAATGCAAGCCCGTTGTTGAGCATCAAAGAAGATTGAGTCATGCCATGCGCGAGGTGGTGAAGAAGGAGGTGATCAAATTGTTGGATGCCGGAATAATATACCCCGTACCACATAGTGAATGGGTGAGCCCGGTGCATTGTGTACCAAAGAAAGGAGGAATAACGGTTGTGAAGAATGAGAAGGATGAGTTGATACCGCAACGGATCGTGACCGGATGGAGAATGTGCATCGACTATAGGAAGTTGAACAAGGCAACAAGGAAGGATCACTTTCCATTACCCTTTATCGACGAGATGATTGAAAGGTTAGCTAAACATTCTTACTTTTGTTTCCTTGATGGATACTCGGGGTTCATGCAAGTTCCCATCCATCCGGATGATCAACCAAAGACAACCTTCACATGTCCGTACGGAACTTTCGCATATAGAAGAATGCCATTTGGTTTATGTAATGCACCGACCACTTTTCAAAGATGCATGACGGCTATATTCTCGGATTTTATTGAAGAAATTATGGAGGTATTCATGGACGACTTCTCGGTGCATGGTACGTGTTTTGAAAGTTGCTTGAAAAATTTGGAAAAAGTTCTTGAAAGGTGTGGAGAAATTGACCTAGTGCTTAATTGGGAGAAGTGTCACTTTATGGTGAAACAAGGGATAGTCTTGGGACATGTAATCTCCGAGAGAGGGATAGAGGTGGACAAAGCTATGATTGAAACGGTTGAAAAGTTGCCACCTCCGACAAACATCAAATCGTTAAGAAGCTTTCTCGGGCATGCCGGATTTTATAGAAGATTTATAAAGGATTTCTCAAAAATCACCAAGCCATTGACACGACTTCTCCAAAAAGATGTGGAATACGAATTTGATGAAGAATGCTTGCATGCTTTCCGGACGTTGAAGCAATCTCTCATAAGTGCACCAATTATGCAACCTCCCGATTGGAATCTACCATTTGAGATAATGTGCGACGCAAGTGATTATGCCGTTGGAGCCGTTCTTGGACAAAAGAAAGGAAGGGAAGGTACACACAATTTATTATGCAAGTAAAACTCTAAATGAAGCTCAAGTAAATTATGCAACTACGGAGAAGGAATTGCTTGCCGTAGTGTTCGCATTTGAAAAATTCAGATCTTATATTGTGAACTCGAAGGTGATCGTGTATATGGACCATGCTGCAATCAAGTACCTCTTGTCCAAGAAAGATGCCAAGCCACATTTGATTAGATGGATTCTATTATTACAAGAGTTTGATATGGAAATTAGAGACAAGAAAGGGTCGGACAATGTCGTAGCCGACCACCCATCAAGGATGCATCATGGAGATGATGGGATGGAGCTAATTGAAGATAGAATGAGAGATTACCATCTATATCGAATACTTGATAGAGGAGGATGGATGCATGATATCATAAGATGCCTACGGAAGATGCCATTAGACCACTTGGACAAAAATGCTAAAAGAAGGGTAATTGCCGAGAGCAAAAAATTGTATTGGGATGCACCATACCTATATAGATGTGGAGATGATGGAGTGCTAAGAAAATGTGTGCCGCGGGAAGAAAGAGAAGAAATTCTAAGAAAATGCCACTCGTCGGAATATGGAGGACACTATGGACATTTTAGAACACAAGCAAAGGTATGGGCAAGCAGATTCTATTAGCCTGAGATGCACGAGGATGTTAAAAGGTTTGTTGCAACTTGCTCGGAGTGCCAAAGGAGTGGAAATATATCACAAAGGAATGCAATGCCGCTGAATTATAATTTGAAAATTGATCTATTTGATGTTTGGGGCATCGACTTTATGGGACCATTTGTGAACTCGAATGGATATGAACACATCTTGGTCGTAGTTGATTATGTATCAAAATGGGTTGAAGCAATTCCATGTCGGAAAGCATCTACGGAAGAGGCTATTCAAATGATCAAGACGGTGATATTCCCTCGATACGGCGTTCCTAGAATTTTAATAAGTGATGGTGGATCACACTTTATTGGCAAGGATTTTAAAAGATGTTTGGCAAAGTTGGGAATCGAGCATAGGGTGTCTACGGCTTATCATCCACAAACAAATGGCCAAGCGGAAACATCGAACAAGCAACTCAAAGGAATCCTCATGAAGACGGTGACTAAAGGAGGAAAAGATTGGTCAAAGAAGCTAGATGGAGCGTTGTGGGCATACCGGACCGCACATAAAACACCGATAGGTATGACCCCTTATCAATTTGTTTATGGAAAAACATGTCATTTACCGGTAGAACTAGAGCACAAGGCTTATTGGGCAATAAAGGAGATGAATCTTGATATTGATGCGGCACGAATAAAGCGGAGGATTCAAATAAGTGAACTTGAAGAGCTAAGATTGAAGGCATATCACAACGCTAGCTTCTATAAAGAAAGGATGAAGAGATGGTATGACAAAAGATTGCATGAGAAGGAATTCAAGGAAGGAGACAAGTTCCTACTATACAATTCTCGATACAAGGTCTTCGGCAAAGGAAAACTACAAAGCAAATGGGATGGACCGTACGTCATACATTCAGTGTCACCATCGGGAGCGGTAACAATCATGGACGCCAAAGGAGATCAATATGTTGTGAATGGACAACGACTCAAGGTATTCCTAGAGCCTGACGTTGTGCCTATTAAATACATTGACGTCTACACCTTGGATGGTGACCCGGATCGTCAAGGCTAAGCGACGAAAACAAGGTAAGTTGTAAATAGCCTTCTACTTTATTTATTTTTCAGCATACGTGTTAGTAGTAATGTTTGCTTCAAATCATCATGAATAAATATTGCCCCTTACTCATGACCTTTGGTGAGGATGGAATGCCAAGTTGATATATGATGATCGTTGCCGCTTTGCTCGTCTTTGTGCTTGCTTTATGCATGATTAAGCTAATGCTCTCATTAATGCAAGTCTGAAATTAAATTTAAATGCTAGCTTAATCCTTTGTGGAGGTTATGATAAAGATGGAGACCCATAGTTTTTCTCATGCTCTCAATTTTAGATGGGTTAAAGATGATTTATTTTCGTTCTTAAAAGTTATGCTAACCTTGTCATTAATACCTCTTGCATGTTGCTCAACCTATCCAAAGCCATATATATATTGAGTGCATAAACCTTAGTATACAAGAATTATTTTTGGGTGAGTTATTTCAGGCCTTGATTTCTCTGGCCCGAGACTAAAAAGCTGGTCATTCCGTTTTTATGTATCTATCTTTTTGCTAGCCTTTTTATCCGTGCATTGTGTATCCCCACATCGGAGATTTCACAAACCTCGCCGGATATCCACTCTTAAAACCAAAAATATCATCTTTTGTGTTTATCTCCTTGACCACAACCTATCATATGAGTATGGATCGTCAATTCAAGGAAGATCGCAAGATGGCGCCAAGATTTCAAATATCTCTCCAAAGGAAATATATTTCTAGTACCTACCTTATCTCTATCACCTCTTTGCCCGAGGACGAGCAACGTCTAAGCATGGGGGAGGAGGTAGGTACAATGCAATTTAGAGTTTATGGGGAGCAAATAAAAAAATGAAAATGATGATGAAAGAAAAAAAGAAAAGAGAAAAAAATGAGTATAAAGAAAAAAAGAGATAAAGAAAAAAAATATGTATGAGAAAAGAAAAAAATATATGTGTTTATAAAAATAAAATAAAGTGAACTCCCCGGTTCTCTAAAGTGCATTAGGAATCTCAAAAGTTTCAAGATTTAAGATCTAAACTCATCTTTCTAACCATGTGCAATCCGATAACGTGGACTTCCATTGTGCCTCGGGATCACTCTTTGCCATTTGCACATGTCCACCTATCTCAAAGTGTGTGTATTTTCTCTCCCCCTCCTTGATATAACATTATTTTCCAATGACCTTTTTGACGAGTCTCGATAAGACCATGAGAAGCTTGTCTTGTTTTGACAACATCTCATTTATAATATCTTGGTAGGACTAAGGGCACGTTTGGATGCCGGCCACAATGCGCCACGCCACAAGTGCGGCAGCCACGTTAATTAAGGCCACTGCTTGCTTCCCTGCCAGCTTCTGGCTGCCACAGCGCTTCGCAGTTGTTTTTTACGCCACACCTGTGGCGGTGATTTTCCTCGCCACAACTTTGTGGCGCCGCCACACATGGCGTGGCGATGTGTGGCCTGCAACCAAGCAGGCCCTAAACTTTCCCAAAAAGCTCCACATAAAGCCTACCACTATATATTGAGAGGGGAAAGGAGTAGAATGAATAGGCTTTGAGAGACAAGATGAGATGAGAGTACATGAGCAAGATGCAAGGAAGTTTATTTTTGAAACTTGGTTTAGCTCTTTTTCTTCATCTCGCTCTTAATTTCAAAATTTCTAAGATTCATCCGAAATTTGGGAGCATGAGGTAATTACTTGTGGGAAGTGCTTAAATTAATATCTATCCTCCATAAGGATGAAGGCTAGTATATTATGGAACTTTAATGATTAAATCCTTGAGAGCATTATGTTTTCTTGTGTATGATCAAGTGCAGGGTATAAGCAATGAAAGGCAACATTGATATTCATTAAAGGCTTACTCGAGGACGAGCAAGGTTTAAGCATGGGGGAGATGTTGACGGTGAATTTCTGTCAACCTAGCCATGAGTTTACCTTTAATGTTGGCATTGATTTATTATTCTAACCACTGGAACTAACCCCCCGTATATAACAAGTTCACTCTTGCATGTCGATTTTGGAGTTTATTGTTTACGCAGGAAATCTACGCTAAAGAGGAGACTTTCGGGATAAGTTCATCAAGCACTTTGGAAGACGATCATGAAGCCCGACAAGAGTCAAGACACGCGATGAACATGACTCCAAATGACCCGAGGACCGAAATGTCAACGTGCAAATCTTCAGGGACCCAACCAGAAAACAGCGAAGCTTGGATGACAAGCATTCAAGCCTTAACCACGAAGGAAACGACGTCAAAGGCCCACATGCAAGTGCACACAAATAGGGAATCGCGCGAGAAGCAACCGGGGAGGAAGCCGGGGCCGAACCGTGCCAAAAAGGCCCTAAGCCGACCGGCCTGGCCTGTTTTCGGCCCGGTTCGACCTCCCCTTTGACCTAGTACCCCTCGGGCTATTAAGAGTTGGGACGCAAAGAGCCACGGGGGGATTCATTCGTCATCCGCTGCCACAAGACCGAGAACAAGAAGCAGATTGGATCGCGAAGGGAGCACTCGTGGCCTTCATCTACTTCGGAGGATTCTACACCATGATCAGCGCTACAATGAGTAACATTATGGGGTAAAGTCCTTGTTTGTCCTAGGGGTTGAAGGGGGATCTTGAGTTGTAATCACCGAACCTATGTTTTGAATCTTTTGCTATCTTATTCATGTTGATGGTGCTTTAATCTTATTGGTCGGCCGGCTTGCTTTGGGGATGCATCGCTCGTAGCTTCACTATCGTGTTCCTTTTGTTCTTTATGCGATTACTGTCGTGTAGTGACAGTGCGCGGGAGGGAAAACATATCAAACTTGGTTCACACACTTAGTTTTGCATACCTAGAACACATCAACGTCTTGTGCACTTGGTGTTCGATCACGGATTACCCTCGTGTAGTGACTAGTACGCGAGAGGGAAAGGGTTGGACTAGGTGCACCTTTACCTTTGATAGATTAGATCGGATTGTTCTTGCTAGGTGGTTACCTCTTCAAGTGATCCTAGATCCCTTGGACAAGCATTCTACGTTCTTGAGATCTTCATTCCATCGCTCTCTTCTTTGCTTTCTTTAATCTAGATTAGATTAAGTTCCTTACTTACACATATTTGATAAAGAAGTTAAAATCAACAACATTAGTGCTTAGTTGAGCATAGCAATCCACTTGTTCCACGGATTGATTAACCTTGGGGGATACTCTAAGGGAAAAGCTACAACCGACCCGTGCGCTTGCGGATCGTAACTTGACGCGTTATTTAACCGTCAACAATCGACCGATTGTGACGTCAGTACTCGAGTAGGTCAGAATCGGCTGCGGTGTTATAAGCCGATAGGATCTAGATCGAGTGGATGATAATGATAATAGCTAAAACCACAAGAATTGGTACGAAAACTTGCAGATCTAGCTAATATCGGTAAGGGGTGAATAAAGAACTAGACGAAACCTCAGCGATGCGCCTGGAGGTTAAAGCCTAGGATTATTTGGTAAAACGGTACTCACAAGCTTGCCGGAGGTCAGTTGATGCAGCCCGACGAACTCGAAGCACGACGTTGTAGAAAAGTGAAAATCGCAATGGCGAAGTCGCCGAAAAGTAGATGCTGTAAAGGTAGATGTTGTAAAGTAGATGCAGTAAAGTAAAGGGTTTGCCCGGAGGCGGTTTGTTTGATATTGGTGTGTACACTTTTTTCCGACCGCGCAGGGTCGCTATTTATGTCCTGAGGACAACCTGACTCCTAGCCGATTACGGCACTATTTACTTGCATCTAAAGACAAAAAACTACTAAAAATAGAAAATGACTCTCGCAGGAGTTGAAACCCTTCTAGAAACTGACTCTTGACCCTTTGTCAATCGTGGATTGACCCACCTCCACCGTGCTTTCCTTCTGGCGTATCTCCTTGATCACCGCCTTCTTCCTCTCCATCGGCCGATCCTCCGGTTGACCATCGGCCGATTGCTTTGACTCGCTGGCCCACTGTCAGGGTCGAATTCCTCTGACCATCGGCGAGTCTTGTTGACCACCCTTTTCTCTCTTTTCAATCAGCCGATTACACTCTGTTTTTCATTGGCTTCTTCTCCTTATTCTTTTGACATGTTTTTCCAAAAAACGGTGTCAACACATGCCCCCCAGTTTCGGAGTAAATGATCCTTTTGCTCTGAAATTCACTTGATATCTTTTCTCTTAATAGCCAAATCTCTTCACGTGATCGACGCGATCAATTTCCTTTGATAGTGTCTCGTCCTCTCCATCTGATTTTTCCTCAGGGTTGTTCACCATGTGATCTTTTGGCTTTTTCGCTCGTCTTCCCTATAAGACTCACCCTCTTGCCCAGGGGTTCTCTGTATCCTTTTCAGCCCTTTGGATTTTTCCACATGTAGGTGTCAGCTCCTTTAGCTTTTGGGTATGAGAGGCATCTTTCCATGGAAAATTCTGTGAGCGTCGATGATCACCACTGGCCATTGACAGACTCTAACTTGAAATAGTATTTCTCCTGGGTGCTGCTAGTGAGCTTGTAGACTCTGTCTGCAATGTTGGGCATAAGATTTCTGTGAACTATGCTCTGCAGTTTGTGGACGTGTCAGAGAAATTTCCCACCGTCTTATGTGCGTGTATCCTTTATTTGGGGTTGATTCCTCTGAATCAGTCATCCTTTGGAAACCGAACCATCACGGGTTATCTGTTTCCTTTTTTACCGGATCCAGCATCTTTGGCTTTTCGTCTTTTCTGGCTCCTTCATCCCTATCTCTTCTGGTGCCTCAGCTATAAATAATCGTCCTCATACCCTCATGGGGAACGCACTTCCCCTTCATCCATGGCTCGAAATATAGATCTAGGGAGTTTTAGGCTCTTACTCTTCGATCTCTTTCTTCTTCTCTGACTCATAATGGCTAGAAGAATTCTTGTGAAACAGCCTAGAACATACTTCCTCTCTAATCTCCTTTTGTGAAGCCAGGAGGTCCAATAGCTAGAAGAATCCTTGTGATGCAACTTAGGTGCATCAGCTGGTGGAGGAGGGTGGAGGTTGTCCCAGGGTGTTGTGGAAAGAAGAACAACCCTATGTCTTCTTTCCCAACAATCTTGACGAGAAGAATTACCACATCTGGTGATTCATCTTCGTCAACTTTACGCTTTCTTTTTTGTTTTTCTCTTTCTTCGTCCCCATCGTCTGTCCGGCGATGACTAATGTAATCGATCTGTAATGAATCATCCAAGTCTGTCTTCTCAAATGTATTCTTCAGATCTGTACTGTGATGTCACCATTGTAATCGAAGATGAGAGAAAAAAATATATTTTTTTTATTCTAAGGGCGATTTGTACATCGGCCATAACCTGAAACCGAACATGCTTCGATGATTCGGCTTTCTGCTACTAAAGACGATTTTATTCGCAATCGGTTGTAACTTGAGTCTCGAATCGGCCGCTTTTAGGCTCTAATTGGACTAAGCGTCTACCCATATGCTTGGATAGTATTTCTTTCAATATTTTCCATTTAACGCTCTGGAAAACTTTTCTCCTTCTAATGTCTCCAAAATATATGCATTGCCTGGTACGCATTGGCTGATCTGATATGGTCCTTCCCAATTAGGGGACCACTTCCCATATTTAGGATCTCTAGAGCCGATCGGTAATATGAGCTTCCAAACCAGATCTCCTTCAGCAAATTCTTTATCTTTAACCTTCTTATCATACCATCTGGCTATCCTTCTTTTGTTCTTTTCAATATTCTCCAAAGCTCTCAGCCGATTACCAACAAGATCTTCCAGTTCTTCTTTCATCATGGCTGAATAGTCATCAGCCGATAGCTGATCTTGTAAAGAAGTTCTTCTGGATCTGGTTTTCAGTTCCCAAGGTAGTACAGCATCATGACCATACACCAGTTGATATGGTGATACCTTGGTCGCTCCGTGGCATGCCATCCTGTATGCCCATAGTGCTTCATTAAGGACCGTATGCCATCGCTTAGGATTTTCATCAATCTTGCGCTTGATCAATTTGATGATGCCCTTGTTTGCTGCTTCTGCCTGTCCGTTTGCTTGGGCATAATAGGGAGATGAATTTAACAGCTTGATTCCCAAAGAATTTTCATATTCTTCAAACTCCCCTGAAGTGAATTGACTTCCTTGATCAGTTGTAATAGTCTGAGGTATTCCAAACCGATAGACAATATGCTCTTTAACAAAATCAATCATATTGCCTGACGCCACAGTCTTGACTGGTATGGCTTCAACCCACTTTGTGAAGTAATCCATAGCCACCAGCACGAATTTGTGCCCTTTGCTTGATGGTGGATATATCTGTCCAATCAGATCAATTGCCCAACCTCTAAACGGCCATGGTTTGATTATTGGGTTCATTGCCGATGCTGGAACTCTTTGAATGCTTCCAAACTTCTGACACTCTTGGCATCTTTTGTAATACTTGAAGCAATCTTCTAATATCATTGGCCAATAATAGTTATTATTTCTGATCATCCACTTCATCTTAAATGCTGATTGATGAGCTCCACAGACTCCCTCATGAATTTCCCCCATTAAAGTTTTGGCTTCTTCTTTACCGAGACATTTGAGCAGAACTCCATCGATGGTACGATAGTATAACTCATCTTCTAGCAGAACATACTTAATGGCCTTGTACTTTAATTGCTTATCAACCTTCTTGGATGGATCTGTCAGATAATCTATTATTTCTTTCCTCCAATCCTCAGCTGATAGCTCTGCAATTAGAATTGGCCGATACCCTGATGCTCCTTGAGCTAGCCGATTAGCTTCACTGTTATGACATTTAGGGATATGTTCAAGTTTTACTATCTTGAATTCTCGAAGTAACTGAAGGCATTCTTCATGATAAACCCTTAACATATTATCTTTGCATTCATACTCTCCTACCAATTGATTTATCACGAGTTGAGAATCTCCAAATATCTCAACAACTTCAGCATTGACTTCTCGTAGTATCTTTATCCCCTTTAGTACTGCCTGGTACTCAGCTTGATTGTTTGTTGAAGTCTTCTCAATTGGGATGGAAAACTCGTAATTTGCTCCTTGAGGCGAGATGAGGACGATTCCGATCCCAGCTCCTACTCCACATGATGACCCATCAAAGAACATAGTCCATGGAATAGGTTCTATGACTGCAACTTCAGGTCCACAATGCTGAGTTACCAGATCGGCCATTACTTGCCCTTTGATTGCTTTGGCCGATTGATAGGTCAAATCAAATTCTGACAAAGCTAAGATCCATTTTCTGATCCTACCTTTCAAGATTGGTAATGACAGCATATATTTGACCACATCATCTTTGCACACCACGATGCATTCGGCAGTTAATAGATAAGGCCTCAACTTTGTGCATGAGAAAAATAAGCACAAGCATAGTCTTTCCACCGCCGAATATCTTGTTTCTGCGTCCAAGAGTCTTCTACTCACAAAATATACAACTCGCTCTTTTCCTTCAAACTCTTGCACAAGGGCCGATCCAATAGCCTGCTCATTAGTCGATAAGTACAACTTGAACGGCTTCTTGTCTTGAGGAGGCATTAAGACGAGAGGAGATTTTAGGTACTGCTTGACATTATCTAGAGCCTTCTGCTGTTCCTCTCCCCATATGAATTTCTGATCGGCCTTGAGCTTCAGTAGAGGTGTAAATGGCTGGATCCTTTCTGACAGATTAGATATAAACCTTCTGATGAAATTGATCTTGCCAATTAATGACTGAAGCTCTTTCTTGTTTGATGGTGCTTTTATATTGTCAATTGCACTGATCGACTTCTGGCCCACCTCGATTCCTCTTTTGTGTATTAAGAAACCCAAGAATTGACTAGCTGAAACACCGAAAGCACATTTATTGGGATTCATCTTCAAACCATGTTTCCTAGTGCATTCCAATGTTTTTCGTAGATCTGTCAAGTGTTCCTTGTAGCTTTTTGACTTGACAACTACATCATCAATATAGATTTCTACTATCCTGCCGATGAGTTCATGGAATATGAAATTCATGGCTCTTTGATATGTGGCACCAGCATTCTTCAACCCAAAAGTCATCACAATCCACTCATACAATCCGACGTGGTCAGGGCACCTGAAAGCAGTTTTTGCGATATCCTCTATTGCCATGAATATTTGATTGTACCTAGCATTACCGTCCATGAAGTTGATGACCTTGTGTCCTGCAGCAGCATTAACTAATGCATCGGCTACTGGCATCGGATACCCATCCATCGGCGTTGCTTTGTTCAAGTCTCTGAAATCAATGCATACACATAGTTTGCCGTTTTTCTTGTAGACAGGGACTATATTGGAGATCCATTCGGCATATCGACATTGCCGAATAAAACCAGCTTCGAGTAACTTTGTTATCTCGGCTTTTATATCAGGATAAATCTTCGGATTACACTGCCTCGAGTGCTGCTGGAATGGGCGATATCCTGGTTTGATGGGCAATCGATGCTCAACAATGGATCGGTCTAAGCCAGGCATCTCATAATATTCCCAAGCAAAGCAATCATTGAATTCTTTTAACAATGCGATCAATTCTTTCTTGTATTCTTCTTCTAGCTTGGCACTGATGTATGTCGGCCTTGGTTTGCTTCCATCTCCAAGATCTATCTTTTCTAATTCATCAGCCGACGTAAACCCATGCCCAAGCTTCCCTTCATCTTCAATGAATTGATCC
The DNA here is from genome assembly GCA_036936925.1 of Cenchrus fungigraminus. Lineage (NCBI taxonomy): Eukaryota > Viridiplantae > Streptophyta > Magnoliopsida > Poales > Poaceae > Cenchrus > Cenchrus fungigraminus. Next base: position 13,880,518 of record CM072772.1, on the reverse strand, counting down.
ATTAAATCTTGTCATCAGAGCCGACTGCTTGAACCGGCTTTAGTCCAAAATTGGACACTTTGAGATACTTGGTATCCCATGCTTTTCCAGATATGCAGCTTACTCGATCATAAGTCCATCCTTGTGCTTCTGTAGCTGCTACTGTCAATGAAGTTTCTCCTTGGACCACCTCCACTGAATCTCCGATCCATTGGATGATGCATTAATGCATTGTAGATGGTATGCAACAATTGGCATGTATCCAATCCCGGCCCAGCAGAAGATTATAAGATCCCCTCCCTTTAATGACAAAGAAAGCGGTCGGAAGGGCCTTACTGCCGATGGTGAGCTCCACGCAGATTGCTCCTTGAGCCGGAGAAACGTTGCCTTCGAAGTCCACCAGCATCATGTCGGTTTGGGTTAAGTCTTCATCAGACTTCCCAATCTTGCGCAGCATGGTGTACGGCATCAAGTTGACTGCTGCTCCTCCATCTACTAGCATCCTGGTGACTGGCTTCCCATTAACAAATCCCTTGAGAAACAAAGCCTTCAAGTGTTGTCTCTTTTCATCTTCTGGCTTCTCAAAGATGGCTTGTATAGGTTCCAGTGTCAATTTAGCCATGCCAAGTTCTTCATCGGACACATCCGAATCAACTGGCGCCATGAACTCTTTTGGTAGGAAGACAACCATGTTTATATCAGCCAATGGTTTGTCATTCTTTTCTTCATCAACCTTAAGCTTTGGGCACCAAACTTTAGACCGAACCTTTTTCTTGTCCAGCACATGTCTCTCTACTTCTTCATGCTATTCTAGCTGACGTAGGTGCTGGACTCTCCTTTTCTGGGACTTGGTCAAGCCATCTGGACACCACTACGGATTGGGCTTCTTACGTGTCTGGCTTGATCCTTCATCGTCCAGTTGCAACGTGCGTCGGCGTTCAGGAGCTCAGCACATGATATCCTCATCAGGAACCAGAGAATCGGCCATCTCTTCCAGTCGATTGTTTGACTCTTCATTGACTCGGCCTCCCAGGCGATCATGAACACTGGCCTTGCCCCCCAGCCGATCGTATAAGCTGGCTTTGCCCCCTAGCCGATTATGGACTGAGACCTGTTGATTGTTGAATTCACGGTGATCTCTGGCTGCAGGTCTTCCGTCATTAAAGCAAACTCTTTTGGATGAGTTGCTATTGTTGTAGGCCCCGTTGCACTCTGGACAGTTTTCTGCCGTTGGCAGCTTGATCCCTTCTTCCCATCAGTACTTGAAGAACAGACATCTCCAATGTCCTTCGTTTTGTCGTGCCCACTCTTCTCTTTCCTTTGCTTTTTCTCGTCGACGCTGGAACTTGTTGATTAGCATCTGGGAAGTGATAGGTCGGTGTGGCTTTAAATCTCCTTCTTCAAGTAGTAACCCTTTTCCTTTGACATCGGCAGCGGTTACTTGTACTTTGGGATCGACGGCTCCTTTATTTTGAGCCGAATTAGATGTCAGCAACTTAACTCGTGACGTGTCTTTGCTAGACACCTCAACTGTGCTAGTTGGGAAGGGATGCTGATCAATCTTCATCGGCTTTTCAGCTTTGGTAGGAGTTTCAAATTTATGCCTCCCTTGCTCAATAGCTGATTAGATCTGTTGTCTGAAGATCTTGCAATCATTGGTGTCATGCGACGTTGCATTATGCCACTTGCAATACTTCATCCTTTTGAGTTCCTCTGTAGATGGTATAGTATGGAACTGGGAGAGCTTAATCTGCCCTTGCTGAAGCAACAGATCAAATATTTTATCGGCCTTAGTGATATCAAAGCTGAATTTCTCTAGTTCTTTTTTGCCAAAGGGACAGGACACTGTCTTCTTGCCTTTGACCCATTCTGCAAGCCCTATCATATTGTCTTCATCTTCTGAATCTAAGTAGTCCACGTAAGACACCTTCTTCTGAAAGTTTCTTCTAGGCTCATAGGTCTTTGCAGTTTCTTGGCTCATTCGACTGACTAACTGGCTGAGACTCTCGAAGTCATGTGATGCATATTTCTCCCTCAAGGTTGGCAAGAGACCTTGGAAAGCTAGCTCAGCCAATTGCTTGTCTCCCAGATTCAAGCTATAGCATTTGTTTCTGACCCCTCTGAATCTTTGAACGAATCCAGCTACTGTTTCATTGTTCCTTTGCTTGAGCCTAGTCAGATCAGTGATCTTCATCTCATGGATGCCAGAGAAGAAATAATTATGGAACTGCTGTTCCAAATCGGACCATTTGATGATAGAGTTAGCTGGCAATGACGTGAACCACGAGAATGCCGGCCCTGACAGAGATGAAGAGAATAGACGTATCCTGAGTGCATCAACATTCCCCGCTTCTCCACATTGGATGATAAACCGAGTGATATGCTCCATAGTAGACGTCTCATCTTGCCCAGAGAACTTGGTGAAGTCTGGCACTTTGAATCTTGGAGGGAATGGTATCTGATCATAACCAGACGGATACGGTGTCCTGTACATGCAAGACTGCTGCTTAGGTTTTATCCCATATTGCTTCTGCAGCATCTCCGAGAAGTGGTCGATCAACTCCTGCTTCATGTGAGACTTCAATTCAGTAGATACTTGTTCAATTGCTTGTATCTCAGCTGGAGTTTCTGGAGGTCGTTCTTCTAAGATCCTTGGCTGTGGATTTGTTACCATTGATGTCCCTATCCCAGAAGAACCTTGCGTATTTGCAACAAGTGGAGCTTGTCCGATCGGCTGACCAGCCGATGGGCTTGATTGTTGCAGATTCAACTGGCTTGAAATAGCCAATTGATTCATAAGTGTTTGTAGTAACTGTGCAGAATCCACCTGTGGAATTACTGGCTGCCCTGTCACCCCTTGGTTGATCAGCTGCTGAGGCGATGGTCTTGTATGAGCCACTGTGTTAGCCGAGGTCAAGACAGGCTGCATTGATGTTGACTGCTGTAGTGGGGCAGTCTGTACGGGCATCCCCAATGTTGGCTGCTGTAGTGGAGCAGTTTGCACGGGCATCCCAAGTATCGGCTGTTGAGCCGATATCTGAGGTGGAACAGGAGTTGGTTTCTGAGGTGGGATGAGAGCTCTTTTCTCTGTCGGTATGACCATATGAGCATGAGCTGGACTGATCTTGACTCTTTCAAAGTTCTTGCTCCCGTGATTGAAGTAGACGAACACCACTCCTTCCTCATTCATGTGCACAGTCCCTGGAGTACCCCCAAATGTAGCTCGGTAAGACTGTGGGTACTTCACCTCTGGAATTTTCTCAGGCTGAGACTCAAGAAAGTTTGAGATATCATTCTCAAAATGATCACGAGGCAAATCCCATCCTGCAAGCTTCCCATCTTGATTCCTCATGGGAGGATACTTTTGATTCTACACTGAAAATGCTTGATCTTGGGCATTGGACTGTACTTCATGTGTTTGAATCACAGGCATGGTAACAGCAGGATCTTTGGCTTTTTCTCCAACACCTTGATTCTGAATCGGCTGGGAGTCTGATGAAGAACTAGTAGCAACATGTGGAGATGGTGCAACTCTCACTGTTGAATCATCACTCAGCGGAGCAGCCGATTGGTCCTGCTGGAACACTGGAGTTCTTTTTGGTTGAAAATATGCAGGTCCCAGATATCCTCCTTCTGCTCCTTTCGTGAGTGCTTCAATCAGACTATTTTGCACAGTATTAGCAAAAACCTTAGCTTGATCCATCACTGTCTGGTGCATCGCCTTGGTCATCATGTCCTGAAGTGATTCAGGATCGGCTGAGAAGGTGACTTGCTTAAGCGTAGGCAGCGGACTCTTCTTGAAGACTCCACCCTTAGTCTGACCATATGATGCCAGGCAAAGCTCTTCATAATGTCTCATGTGAGCTTCGAACTCAGCTTTGTCTGCATCCTTCAGTTGATCCCTAGTGATCGCTTGAACGTTCTCTGGATCAATCTCAGAAGGACCAGTCTTCGTAGGCTTCGTCATTGTTGACTTTTTCGGGTCCCACTGGTCGTGCCAAAAGTGTGTTGACACGAAAATAGGATGTTACCTCCGCGCGCAGCACACGTGACTCCACGGTCTGTAGTGAGGCGTGCCAGCCAATCTGACCTGTTGATTGACAATCAAAAATATTAGGGATCGGCTAGAGAACCGATGGCCTTTCAGCGACACGTGTACCAGCCAATCGGCCGATACAGGGTAAAGCGGGATCGGCCGGCTCGAGAGTGACCAAAGCGCGGGTGCGTAAGTAGATAGATCGGCTGGATCGGCTGATCGTGACGTCAGCACTCGAGTAGGTCGGAATCGGCTGCGGTGTTAGAAGCCAATAGGATCTAGATCGAGTGGATGATAATGATAATAGCTAAAACCACAAGAATTGGTACGAAAACTTGCAGATCTAGCTAATATCGGTAAGGGGTGAATAAAGAACTAGACGAAACCTCAGCGATGCGCCCGGAAGTTAAAGCCTAGGATTATTCGGTAAAATGGTACTCACAAGCTTGCCGGAGGTCAGTTGATGCAGCCCGACGAACTCGAAGCACGGCGTTGTAGAAAAGAGAAAATCGCAATAGCGAAGTCACCGAAAAGTAGATGTTGTAAAGGTAGATGCTATAAAGTAGATGCAGTAAAGTAAAGGGTTTGCCCGGAGGCGGTTTGTTTGATATTGGTGTGTACACTTTTTTCCGACCGCGCGGGGTCGCTATTTATGTCCTGAGGACAACCCGACTCCTAGCCGATTACGGCACTGTTTACTTGCATCTAAAGACAAAAAACTACTAAAAATAGAAAAGGACTCTCGCAGGAGTTGAAACCCATCTAGAAACTGACTCTTGACCCTTTGTCAATCGTGGATTGACCCGCCTCCACCGTGCTTTCCTTCCGGTGTATCTCCTTGATCACCACCTTCTTCCTCTCCATCGGCCGATCCTCTGGTTGACCATCGGCCGATCCTCCGGTTGACCATCGGCCGATTGCTTTGACTCGCTGGCCCACTGTCAGGGTCGAATTCCTCTGACCATCGGCGAGTCTTGTTGACCACCCTTTTCTCTCTCTTCAATCAGCCGATTACACTCTATTTTTCATTGGCTTCTTCTCCTTATTCTTTTGACATGTTTTCCAAAAATCGGTGTCAACAGTGGCGAGGCAGGCGGTTGCGGCGCCGGGATGGAGAGGTCACAGCCGCAGTCGTTGATTGGTCGTTCCTGCCTCCTCTTCCTCGTTGCCTTCTCCTTGTCCGCCCTATCCTTCTACCGCTGCTGCTCGGTGCGGTTGGTCGCGCGGGAGTTCGGCGTGGGAGGATCCGACGGATGAGCCGAGCGGCTCAGCCCCTGCCATCACAACAAGCAATCAGATCTTACCACCCCTTTCAATCGACTCAGCCGGAACAAGGAGAGCTCTTACCGACTGTAGATAGCCCTCCTCGGGGCGCATCTTGAGTGACCACAGATCGTCATCGCCGCACTTCGTCTTCTGAATCTCCACCGCGCGCCTCACCCTCGCGATCGCGCCTGCCCAAGAGAGCGGCTCCTCCGACATCCGCGAGCCTGCCAAAGCCACGAGGTCCATGCCTCCCACCATCTTAAAGATAGGGAGCGTCCTCTCCATAAGAGGGATTACTCGCCGCCAGTGGAAATTAGCGATGACCACCGCCGCATTCAGCCCAGTTTCCGCCAGCCCCCGCAAGGCGACGGTGAAAGCTTCGAGCTTCCTCTGCCTCTTCACGGGCGACAAGCCATGCGCTCACTCATCCGGCCGCACCGTCAACACCTTCCCGGTATACGGGGGAGCCCGACACCATCGTTGCGCAGGTAAAACCAACCTTCCTCCCAATCGGCGTTGTTTGATGTCATGGTGCAGGGAAGGTACAGGTGTTTCCTCCCCTCGCACACCAAGAACGTCAGTCCACCGGCACGGACGGGCCTGCACAGCCCCTTCGCCCCTCCAGAGACCGTGTGGAGTTCACCTCGGAAAAGGTGGATCCACAGATCCCAGTGAGCCTCGATCCCAAGGAATCCTTCACAGACGGCAACAAATGTCACCGCCTGTGAGATGGCATTGGGGGAGAAGTTCTGGAGCTCTGCCCCGTAGTGGAAGCATAGTCCCCGCATAGACTTGCTTGCAGGGGCGTTGAATCCTCACTCGTGCAGCCGCACGAAGCTCACGACGTAACCCGTCGGTGGATTCGGCTCCCGATGAGCCGGCGGCGGAACGATCCACTCCGGCCTCGCCGGGTCAGTGATCCCTGACAACAGACCGCCATCGACGAGCTCCAACAGGGAGCGCTCATCGACACTCGAAGGGTTCCAGTCCATGACACCTCCCATCTGCACCATGGCCGGATCAGGAGAGGGCACGGGCCCGAACTACGACGAAGCGGGTGGGAGCACGGGTTTGCAACGGTGATGCGCGAGGACGCGGAAGAGGAAGCAAATGGGGACGGTGACTGCCAATGGCTAAGGTAAAGGATCCCACCCCCACGCTTCCTGTCTATATAGGAGGAGGAGGAGGATGGGGCAGCCGAGGGTGCGGTCGATGGCCACATTAACTGCAGCGATCGCCGCTTGACACTGACAGCAGGGCCCCGCCTCCCCGAAATCGACGCATGCGTACTCAGCAGTAATCATTACAGCACGGTAAAATCGGGGACGTGTGGCATGTCATTTCAAAAAAGAACCTGCCACACGCTATCTCATCTGACAAAGCGTGCCCGCCACGGCCACGTCGCGCCACTTCCGTCGTGACCGCCTGTGTATGCGGCAATGGTTCGATCTGTTACCGAATATCAAGCGTCGGACATTCCTTCTAATGGAGGCAGGCCCCCGCAGAGCCTACTGATCAGTGGCTCGAGGCGTGGCACGACAAGGGTTCAGCAGGCGCCACAGATGCACCTCATCGCGAGGCTCTTACTGATCAGCGGCTCGGGGCCCGACCCGACGAGGGTTCGATGGGCGTCGCAGATGCACCTCATAACGAGGCCCTTACTAATCAGCGGCTCGAGGCCCTGCCCGACGAGGGTTCGACGGGTGCCGTAGATGCACCTCATAATAAGGCCCTTACTGATAAGTGGTTCGAAGCCCGGCCCGACGAGGGTTCGACGGGCGCCGCAGATGCATCTCACAACGAGGTTCTTACTGATCAGTGGTTCGAGGTTTGTCCCGACGAGGGTTCGATCGATGCCACATATGCGCAAAAGACGAGGACGCCCAACACTCCTCGCGAGGCCCTACAGATCACAGGTTCGAAGCCTGACCCCAAAAGGGGTTCGAACAGGCACTCCAGATCAACAGAGTCAGAGGCGACCAGGGCGCACGCAATCGAGCCTATCCCCGAACGCGAAATTCAGGGGCGCCCCACATGTCGTGTTCAAGGCCAGACAAGGGCAGTTAGTAGAGGGATCCCATCGAGGGAGTGCTTCCGCACCCTCGGCCCCTATCGAATGGGACCGAGCCCTACCTAGTAAACCTTTGCGAGCGCTCTCATGGACGTGTCTCTGGACCACGAGCCGACCCTTATCGAACGGGGCAAGGACACCCACTTGAACTACTCGATAACAGCTCACCGAGACATCCATGACTCGTTGCCTGCTCGAGGGAAGTATGGATCACCTCACCCCTCCTCCTTGCGGAAGGGCGACGAGGGTCGTAACACGAAGTCGAGGAGCCACGCTGATCGACTCTACCTGGGCCGGGGCTCGGGGGCTCCTCGCACCACGGCCCTTCCTTATTTGACGCATCGTGTAAGAATCCATGGAGGGTCGGCCCCTAACGCAAAGCAAACCCCACTAAGGGCGCTCCAAATGAGCTAGTCATCGCTCTACCGGCGTAGATCGCCGAGGCTGACTGAAATACCATCGAGGCCGACCGAAACAAACGCAGGATGAGCCCGTCACTCGATGCTAGCAATCCTTGCATGAGTGCATCCACTCCTACAAGGCTTCAGGGGCTACACCCGCGGGTGCACTAGCGCACCCCCCACGGAAATTCCTGCATGATCAATGGAAGGGACCACTCGCAAAGTGTCCGAAACGCCACCTCGAGGCCTCTAGCCCTTGCCGGACTGATTACCATTCCGGCAAAGGCTCAAGGGCTACTATCGGGGATGGTAATCAGGGGTCCCCTATTTAAAGGGAATAATCACCCTCACAAAATGCAAATTACATACGGCCCAGTCAACATAGGCTGAAGGAGACAAGGCCACGCCAGGCCCCGGCCTGTGCCAGCCCAACGGTCATGCAGGTCCATCTGTCGGGATCGCGCACTCACATGACCCCTCGAGCGAGTTTCCATCTCGCTCGAGGGTCGCGACCCCTCGAGTGAATCTCCGCCTCGCTCGAGGGCCGAGAGCCCCACAAACGGACCTCCGCCTCACTCGAGGGCTGCGAACCCCCGTCGACCGACGGCATCACACTAGCCCACCTCGACCGGCAGAGGCATTAATTGCCTTTGTCCATAGCGGGACACCAAGGTCAAAAGAGGGGTTGTCCCCCCATTCCGCAGGGCCCACACAGCCTGGAACCCTGCGCTTCTGCCACATCCACTGTGCAGCCATCCCCTGCGTGGCGCTTCCGCCACGCGGCCCTGTGCGGACAGGCCAGTGTCATTCCATGACACTGTGTCAACTACTCCCACCCATCCTCCCACGACGAGACCCTCGAAAGGGAGTGGGAGCGCCCGCGACGGGCGTACGGACAATGACTAGGCGCACACGTTGACCGATGGTGCTGCACGGGTCGCACAGGGGAAGTCTTGTCCGCCAACTCTGGCGCTATGAGGCCATCCTCAGCACTGTGCGATCGTCATCATCATCACTCAAGCACTGCGTAATCCTGCTCGGACAGGCCAATGTCATTCCACGGCCCTGTGCCACCTAACGATCATATCTCCTCCCATGACGAGGCCATCGAACGGCCATGGGCCGGCCCTCGAAGCACGTACGGACAACGACGAACCATCTGCCCCGGTCAAAGGCGACCCTCGAGGTCGCTCCAGGATAGGCACATGAGCCGCCACGACACTTGTAAAAGTCGTATCTCCCCATCAGGTCATTCCAGGAATAGGGATCGGCAAGGACGACGACCCTTGACGTCATGCTCGCCACCACGCCGGCGCCATACCCTTCACTGTGCGGCACGCTTGTAACTGCCCCCTCTTTGGTCTATAAAAGGAGGCAGATGCCCGGCCAAGGACACGCGCACACACTCTCACAACTCACCCGCTCACGATATTAGCACTCTGCCTCAATCATCCTAGCGATCAGGGACTTCGAGGAATTGCCTCCTCTCCCACCTTGTTTGTAGTCCCCCCACTACTAGCACCCCGGTGCAAGATAATACAGCGCATACGCGCACTCTGCTGGACGTACGACTGCGCGGTCGGAATCAGGATAAATCCGTGCCCCTGTGTTAGCTCTTTGCACCAACCATCGGGAGATAATGGCAGTGCAATTCACTAGTTAGTGTCAGGCTCAATCTAGACACCGACAGCCTTCCTCCTCCTCGCCGAGCCGCTCCGCCTCGGCCTTGCTCCTCCTCGGCGTCGCGGGAACCAACCGCCCGGCGGTATGTAGCAGGGGATGCGCAAGACCGCTGGAACACAGCTCCTTTTGCAGCACTGTTTGCATCTCTCTCCTTTGTGCACAAGCCGGTTTTTGCAGATGCAGATCGGGAGTCTGAGGAGGATAGAGTTGAGGTGTGGGCCCAAGCGCGTGAGGAATTGGTGCCTGGTGCCGTGTGGTGCGCGAGGCAGGACTCAATCCCTTCCAGGTGCAACGGAGGCAATTTAGTGGCAGGCCAAACAATAAAATACAACGTGTGGGGCCTATACACGAATCTCGAGATTTCACATCTACGGCGGCAAACTTCCCTGCCCGTGCCGGTGCCGGTGGGAAACTTATTCCCTTTCTTTCCTGTTTGCTTGGCGCATCCGGCTGCAGCAACCGCCGCCGCTGCCGCGCGCATCCGGCTGCAGCTGCCGCCGCCCGTCAGCCGGTGGCGAAGCTAGAGCAAATTGAAGGGGGGTGCAATTACCTTGTGGGTACATAGAATTTAGTTATGGAGGTGCAAATATGATGAAAAATTGAACAAATACACTGTTTTGAAAAATAGGGGTGCATTTGCACCCCTAATTACTACCTAAGTCCGCCCCTGCCGTCAGCCCCTGGATCTTGGACACACCCAGCCGCCCGCCCTCCGCTGCGGGCCTCCTCCGCGGCATCCTCCGGCGCCGAGGGCCCCGTCACGCTCTACCGCGCACGGCCGTGCCACTCGGTAGTCGCCTCCGTTGCCTCCCACGCCCCGTGCGACCACACCACCCGCACATTCACCGGCGATGGCACGTTGACTCGCCACACCCGAAGGCCTCGACTACGGCCAGCCGCCACCACCCGCAGCAAGCTCTCTAGTCCCATGCCTGGGCTTGTGCAACCGCGCCATCCGAGCGCTCATCGGCGGCGGCGAGGTCCCCCGGGCCCCCGTTCACGCCTGTGCCACCGCGGCCGGCACCGCCTCGTCCTCCCTCGCGCCTGCGTGGACCCAACGCAGCACACCGATGGCCATGCCCCCGCCTCCGCACCTGTGTCATGATCCAGATAAGTTGTAGGATAATTTGGGACCAGAATTGGGGATTCGACGGGTAGAATCAGAGGTATTGGGGAAGAACGAGGAGGAACGGGAAGAACAGACGAAGAAGAGAGAGGCAATTCGAAATGACTTGTTCTTCCATGCCTTTCACGGTTTGTCCTCGGATGCTTATAACACACATCGAATTACAAGCGAACAGCAAAATGCAAGTGTACTGTCGCTGAATGGGCCGAAGCCAAACTACCTCATGGGCCGCCAATGGGCCTAAACAGATACTACAGCCTCCTGGGCCTAAACCACGACATTCCCTCCCTCTTGAATTCCAGCTTGCCCCCAAGCTGGAGCAGACGGGTACCGGCGCTTCAAGTCAACTTCATCTTCATAGGACAACAACTCATTGCCAGTAGGACCCCACTTCACACGTACTAGATGAGCTGTAGATCCTTCCTTGGGCACCAGTAGGCGATCAACAACCTGCAGTGGAAAACTCTCCACAGAAACATCAGTAACCACTGCAACAATATCCTCAGAAAGCTCAGCTTGAGGAGGAATGTGTTTCTTCAACTGTGAAACATGCACCACTGGATGGATTTGGGCTTAAGGTGGCAGTTCCAGTTTATAAGCCACTTCACCAATCTTCTGGAGAACTTTGAATGGCCCAAAATATTTGTATGAAAGCTTGTAGTTGCCTCGGGGAGCCACAGAGGACTGAATGTGAGGTTGGAGCTTCAAATAAACCATGTCATTAACCTGAAATGAATGTTCAGATCTTGATTTATCAGCTTGATGTTTCATGCGCTGCTGGGCTCTGAGTAACTGTTGCTGAATCAGATTTGTCAACAAATTCCTTTCCTTGAGCCAATTTTCCAAATCAGGAACAGTGCAAGCTGTAATATCTGTGATACCCAGTTGCCTAGGAGTATGACCATATAGAACTTCAAATGGTGATCTTCCAAGAGCAGAGTGATAAGATGTGTTGTACCAAAACTCAGCTAAAGGAAGCCATTTACTCCACTGTTTAGGACAAGATGTCACTGAACACCTCAAGAAGGCCTCAAGGCACTGATTGAGCCTTTCTGTCTGGCCATCAGTTTGAGGGTGATGAGATGAACTCATCAACAATTTAGTATCAGACAGTTTTAATAATTCCTGCCACAGAGCACTAGTGAACACTCTATCTCTGTCTGAAATAATCTCTTCAAGTAACCCATGTAACTTGTAAATGTTGTTGAAATAAGCCTGAGCAACTGACAAGGCAGTATAAGGATGAGACAAAGGCAGGAAGTGAGCATACTTGGTAAATTTATCAATGACAACCAAGATAACATCAAAACCCCCTGATTTTGGAAGTCCTTCAATGAAATCAAGACTCACTATAGACCAAGCTTGAGATGGAACTGGAAATGGCTGAAGAAGACCTGACAATTTGCAGTGATCCACTTTGGCCTGTTGACAGACCTGACATGATTTCACAAACTCAGTGACCACCTTTTTGAGACCAGGCCAAGCAAACAAGGATTTCACCCTTTTGTAGGTTGCTTGAATTCCAGAATGTCCACCAATTCCACTATTGTGTAAAGCTTCCAATATATGCTATTGAGCTAATTGATTGTTACCAATCCACACTCTGCCTTTATACTTGATGACACCCTGTTCCAGAGTATAGCCTTTCTCATTAGAAGAAACAATGCTTAATTCTGTTAACAATTCCTGAGCTTGAACATCCTCAGAGTAACCAGCAACCACCTTTTCAATCCACACAAGTGTACTAACAGAAATAGCATGAATGGCCTGGGAAGAGGAAAATCTAGAAAGAGCATCTGCAGCAGCATTAGAGGTACCTTTCTTATACTTAATCTTAAAGTTAAGATCCATCAACTTAAGCAGTGCTTTCTGTTGAATCTTAGTAGTTGCTTTGTGGTCTGACAGAAAAGACAAACTCTTATGATCAGTCTGAATTATGAATTCCTGACCAGACAAATATTGCCTCCATTTATCAACATCCATAATAATAGCTAGACATTCCTTTTCATATGTGGAGAGTGCCATGTTCTTATTGCTCAAGGGTTTGCTTAGATAAGCCAAAGGGTGACACTCCTGCATTAATACAGCACCAATCCCATAATCACTTGCATCAGTTTCCAACACAAATGGTTGTGAAAAATTGGGTATGACAAGTACTGGTGTTTCCACTAATGCTTTCTTGAGCACCTCAAAGGCCTGTTGTGTATCAAATGTCCACTGGAACTGAATTCCCTTCTTAAGAAGATGAGTGAGAGGCTTACTAAGCATAGCATAATGTTTAATAAACTTTCTATAGTAGCCTGTCAGCCCCAAAAAACCCCTTAACTCTTTCAGATTCTGAGGAACTGGCCAATTAATCACAGCTTGGACCTTGGACAATTCAGTGGAAATCCCAGTAGCAGACACTGTGTGCCCCAGATATTCCAGTTCTTGCTTAGCAAATTCACACTTGGACCACTTGAGGAAAAATTTATTGGCCTTTAAAATCTGAAAAACTTGCTTTAACAGAGAAGCATGTTCTTGCTCAGTCTTAGTGTAAATCAAGATGTCATCCATGAACACCAAAACTCCTTTCTTGAGCAACTGTTCAAAGATAATATTCATTGCACTTTGAAAGGTAGCTGGTGCATTAGATAACCCAAATGGCATCACCTTGAATTCATAAAGGCCATGATGGGTTTTAAATGCTGTTTTGAGCTCTTCTACTACAGCCAATCGAATTTGATGATACCCAGACTTGCAATCAAGTTTAGTAAACCACTTGGCTCCATATAATTCATCCAAAAGCTCTTCCACAATGGGCATAGGGCTTTTATCTTTGACTGTAATATTGTTAAGATGTCTGTAATCCACACAGAAACGCCATGAGCCATCCTTCTTCTTGACTAACAAAACTGGAGAAGAATAAGGACTTGAACTTCTTTGAATGATGCCAGTCTTTAACATTTCAGCCACCTGCCTTTCAATTTCACTCTTCTGTTGGGGTGCATACTTGTAAGGCCTTACATTCACAAGTTGTGCTCCTGAGATCAATGGAATTTTATGATCAAAGGGTCTTGGAGGGGGTAAACTGTCAGGCTCTTGAAAAAGATCCTGAAATTCCTGTATCACATCTTGCACAGCAGGAGGCACAGAATCAGGAATGCTCAAGACAGCAGAAGTATCTGATGTAGGTTCAGCCTGTTGCACTGCACTCACAGGTTCTAGCTCCTCTCTTGAGTATAAAGGAGTCAAAGGCATTAGTTCCACACACTGAACTATAGCCTTATGCTTGAGTAGCCCTTTTAACTTGTGCCTGTTGATTTGAGTGCACATAGTTAAGTCATCTTTAATTCCATGGAGTAACACTCTTTTTCCCTTATGAGGTACTCTCAACTTCTTCTTTTTCCAGTGGACCCACATGGGGCTGTGATCTTCTAACCAATCAGCACCCAATATCATATCATAGCCTTTCAAAGGGAGGACTCTAGTGTCATACTGGAAACAATGGCCCTGCACACACCATTGCAACTGTGGGACCATACTATCAGATATCATAGGACTACCATCAGCTGCAGCAAACTGTAGAGATTCACAAGGTTTTTTCTGCTGAGAAATTTGTTGTGCCACTTCAGTGCTGATAAATGTGGCAGCACTGCCAGAATCCAACAGAATGAGAATCTGCTGTTTGCCAATAAAACCCTGAAATCTCATTGTCTTGCGCCTATGTTTGAGCTGACTAGTTTCAATCTTCTTAGTATCAACAGACAACACACAAACTTGATCATCATCTGTATGGTCCACTTCACTTTCAGACTCAGACTGCTCATCAAATAGCTCCAACAGTTCATGAATAGCATTGATAGGGACTTGAGTGGGGCACTGGTGGCCCTTGCCCCATTTTTCCCCACAAGTGAAACACAGGCCATTAGATTTTCTGAACTCCTTCAGAGAAGCCCACTTCTCATTGATTGGAGACTTGTCAGTTTTCTTCAAGTCTTCCTTTCTGGTGGTCAGTTTGTTTTTATCACTGGATATGAGAGACTTGCTGCTGAATTTACCAGAATCTCGGCTATCAAATTTTGAATGCCTTCTTCTGGATTCCACCTCCTCTTCCTGTAACAAAGCCAAAGCACTAGCGGTATCTACATCTTTAGGACTATGTAAAGCTATGGGAGCACGAATTTCATCTTTTAATCCATTTAAAAAATGAACCACAAAGAAGGTGTCATCATAGGATGGATTGTATAGCAAAATGATGTGGGCTAACTGCTCAAATTTAGCATGATATTCAGCTACAGAGGAAGTTTGCTTAAGATTGTCTAACTGTTTCATGTGAAGTGGGTACTGATCTTTATCAAAACGCTCACAAACAAGTCTATGCAGCATCTCCCAACTATTCACATGCCCTCTAAGCTCAACAGTTTGCAACCAAGTTTCAGCCACTCCAGAAAAATTCAGGGCAGTGAATCTGGGTTTCAGAGGTTCACTAACTCCAAAAATCTCAAAGTATGTCTCGCATTTCTCTTTCCACAATCTAGGATTAGAGCCATCAAAGGTGGGAAAACTCATTTTAAGCTTGTGGCCACGGGAATCACCAGCATACTGCGATTGAGTTTCAGAAACACGAGGAGATGGCGCTGGGACTGATGACATACCCGTGACCGGGATTGGCGGATGAGATCCAAGGATCCCACCGCCCACATCCCGGTGAAGCTGTTCAGGGCGGTGCCCGCTGGGCCGCTCCGACGCCGATGCAAATGGGCGCACCGCGTCTCCCAGAGCAGGAGTGGATCAAAGGGATTGATCCATGTTGGAGGAGATCGAGGCGGTTGCTGATGCGGCGGCTGTGGAGGTTGCTGCTCCAGTCGTTGCAGCCGGGTCGTCGCAAAATCAATCTTCTTCAGAATCGTAGCATTAGATTCTTCTGACTTCGTCTGCCTCGACTCCATGGCTGCCAACTTGTCCAGGATCTTCTGGAGCACTGGATCTCGGCCATCAACCTTGGCGACGAGAGTATCGACCTTGGTGGAGAGGGATTCGACAGTTTCCGCCATCTGCTGCTGGAATTTCGACAGCTTGCGCGGCGCCAGGACGAATCAACAGCGGAAAAATAATTTCCTCTGATATTTGCGGTGGAGGTGTTTGAGGGGAAAAATCACACGGGGATTTCTCGGCCTATAAGAAAAAGCTGCGGGCGTGCCAGTGTACAAAGTACACAACAAAGATTATAGGAACAAGTGCTTCATTAATCTTTACAGAAAAATAAATACAAGTCCCAATATGTGTATGCGCTCCATAGCCTGATGACGGCGATCTGATCTTGGGCGATGTGTTCTCCTGGTTCCTAGGGCCTCGCAAGGCTCCTAGTTAATTATCTCTGCAAGTGTATCTTGCTGGAGCACCTCCCATTCCGCTGCCGTGGTCATCTTCTCGTCTTCGCTACTTGTTCTCCATGCATGTGTGTCGGTGTAGGTGTGGGTGTGACGTCGGCATCATCCATGGCCTCGTCGGTCCATGAGCCTAGCGCAACTGGGACATCAGCTCCGCCCGCCCGCGTCGTCCATCCTCGTCGGTAACGAACGACGCGTAGTCGTAGTAGTGGTTGATCACGGATGCATGGATCACTGTAGTTGGAACCGAGAAGTCGTCACGGCGAGGACGTCGAGGTGGTAAAGATCTTCACTTTGACATCTTGTACCTGTACGCCATACAAATGCACAAGCATGCACTCACACACACATACGTGCATATGTGTGACTGCATGGCCCTGTAGATGGAACATTTGCTTCATCTTGAACCTGCGCATCTTGAACCTGTGCGTCTGTGCAAGCCTGTAGGGGGGGCTCGGCTTGTATCTTGATGAGCACCGGAACGTCGAAGTCCTGGCCGCCAGCATGAGCGACCGTCAGCGCAATGCCGCCATCTGCTCGTGTCCGGCGCCAGCGACCTCGTCCTTCGGCTTCCTGCTCTCTGCGACGCCGTTGCTCACGGCCGTCGCCGTCGCCTTCACGATCTATCTTCTCGTCTTCCTCCGCTGCCGGTGACAGACGGTGTGCGAGACGAGCGGAGCAGTATGTGCGATACATCTGTGACAAAAATGTAGACAGAAACAGTATATCAACCTGCAGCGCCGAAGACGAACAAAGGAGCCATGTCGCCTCGCTCCTCGACGCGCTCGCCGGCTTCGTGGGACTCCAGGGAAGTCGCCGGCCTTGACTCGACGGTGGACGGCGACGGCGACCTGCTTCTCCTCCTGGCGGCCTCGGCAGATGGGTGTGGAAGCTCCTCTCGAGGGTGTACCTGCAGGGTAGCGCTTCGGCGGAACTTGGGCTATTAGCCTCTCGTGTTGGGAGGCAGTGGGTTTATATAGGCAGGGACTAGGGTGCGGCAACCTCAGGACTCAGGAGTTCCACTCGGCGCCGCCGTCGTTCGTTGGCAAGATGCTTGGAGTTTGTTGACTTACTTGGCAGCTAAGTTGATCAGTACGTGTCTATCCAAAGTCTCGGCTCTATCCCTGGCCGACTCCATCACTTGTACGTACGTGATTTATTTAGCTTCCTGATCTCCCGGGACGGCGTGCGGCGAGAGCTCTTAGGCCTCTCAGCCGCCTGCAGAACCTTCTAGACTCTTCTGAAGTACGCCGGCTGACACGTGGTCCCGGCAGTATGACAATATGTGTAACGTATTCGTACATGACTCAAATACGAACATCGGCCAGGGCCATGTGCATACCCGATCGATCCCTCGTGCTCTACTTCCACTTCATATTCATGCATGGCGCCATACTATACAGCCCGCCACGTGCAATAAGGATTCACCGTTACAGGTGCTAGTTAATTAGCTGCCGTGTGTTTGAGCACACAATCTTGTGTGCATGCACGTACGTACGCGCATGGAGCTAGACTGTACCTGGCTCCATTCCTTTCTCTCTATTCTTGCTTTTTTGTTCGGAGATAGCAAATCTGAACCATGTCAAAAACATATAGTCCATATGCTACAATATTTCAAATGTTTGTACAAAATCTCGTCAAACAAATGCCCCCTACCAAGTTGAGCTCGAATGCGGAGCAAATTCGAACTTAACTTGGTGAGATAGAATTTTTATCTGATGAGGCGCAACGAGTTAAGCTGCAGCCTCGATGAACAGGGGTTTAAGAACTCCCATTTGTTGAGGATAGGAACAGGACTTCAGACGATGATGAGGCATAGTATCTGCATCTTTGATTAAATCAACAGTTATATATGCTCCATTATTTGAAGTGACCCGGCATCAATTATTTTTATATACAAATCTTGCATCTTTATAATGCAGCGTGGTTTATTACCACAGCCTTTCAGGATGCTAACTTTAAAACCTAGTGGCGAGTGGCACATATGACACGACCATTGAGCTAACTCAGGAGAGATCAGGGGCGTGGGGTTGCACGTCGATCCGCGCCTCCATGCCTGCTGTACCGGAGTCGTCAGTCGCCGTCGCGCTTGCTGCAGATTCGTCGGCGCCGCATACATCGTGACTGCACCAGCGTGCGCAGGAACTGAGTCGTGCTGCCACATCCAACTAGGCCGCTGCTGAGGCAGCCGGCAATAACGGAGACGCAGAGTCGGCCACGCCGTGTTGCAAAGATCCTGTGAGCACGAACACCGCAACACCAAGAGAGACCGAGAGGGGGAGAAAGGAAAATAAAAGAAGAAAGCGAATAAAACTCAAAACATAATTTAGGGAGTTGAGAAGGAACTTAGCGAATGCACATGCTGACTCCCGGGTGTGTATGTTGGGGCCGTATAGCTGCAGCGGCATTGGCCAACATCACGTCTTGTCTCCGGTTGGTGGTGAAGGGACGTACCGCTTGCCGGAGGGATTTTATCAATTCAGGCGCGACCACCTTGCTGCCGTGGTGCCAGCCGACTGAACTGAAGGGTTTCACAGCTTCACGCCATCCCGCGTTGGTGCACCGCACTGCTCCCATAGAAGTGAAGCGAAAGTCCTGCAACACTTAATAGAGAAATCTTTATCAACCCGATCGCGACCACTTGCTGTCGTGGTGCCAGCCGACCGAGCCGAAGGGTTTCACAGCTTGACGCCATCCCGCGTTGGTGCATCGCACTGCTCCCGTGTAAGTGAAGCGAAAATCCTGCAACACTTAATAATAAAGATGCCTTGCTTGCACGTGTTAGTATAAAAAGCAACCAAGGAAAAGGCAATAAAACATGTTTTTTGTTGGTTTTGGAAAAAATGTTGGCTTTCCCACTGATGTTAGCTATATGAGCAGCTTAAGATGGGATTGCCCAAAGACTGAACTGTCAGGATACCGCTGAAGAACCATAGCGGCGGCGGATGAACCTTGCCTCCCTAAGTGTAGGTGAGTGTGGACAACATGCTTCCACGACTCCATCAGGTAGCAACAGGAATTATCTTCCTATACTTCTTTGCATTGAGTAGCACCACGGCACCGCTCGCACTCCTCGTCGTGTGGACATAGGTATGGCTCGGTTGGTATGTGTGGTTTTGGGATAACAGCTATGGAATTATGCCATTACTTTTGCCGAGGATGGCGAACAGCTATCCCGCCTTCTTCATGGGATTTGACTTGCTAGATGCTTGAACTGGGTCATTTTTTTTTTGACCTTCTTGCACTTGAACTTGAGCTTTTCTTCTTGATCATCTCTTTTATTTTACACCTCTTGAAACTTGGATCTTGCTTCTTCTTGGAATTTGGAGGGTAGCCATTCACCTATGTGTATCTAGGTGAATCCTCGCCGGCATTATCTTCTTTTGTCCCTTGTTTTCACCTCCTAGGGATGGCAAGCGGCTGCACACTGAATGGAACTTGTGCTGCACCAGGTAGCCCTTTTCTTGCTCTTCTCCTATAGTCTTCCCCGGGGTGTGCTATCCCACGACAAGAAGCGCGAGGGGCATGGTCACCTCGCTGCTTAGGAGTCGGTAGTCTTCCCACTGCCCCCAGTGGAGTGCGCTTGGCACGTGTGGTGCGCAGTGTTTGAAGGGGCGTCGGCCGAAAACTCCACCAGGCATTAACGCCCGAATCCTTCCAGGCGCAGTCTTGAGGCAATCCTTCTTTTGCGCTGCAGCTGAACATAACCTGGGGAAAGCCGTTTTTTTTGTAGGACTCGTGTGGTCCATAAGAAGCAAAAATGAAAAAAAAAGGGGCGGCCAGACAGTGCAATGGAGAGTGCACACTAGCCACCCAAGAGGCAAAAGAAAAACCAGTTTTTATGCAAAATATTTTTTCAAGAACCTGCCATTGATTGGGGGCATCGGCCGCTCCCCTTGCCCATCGACCAGCTGGTAGGCGCCTCCATCGTAGACTTGCTCGATGATGTACGGACCTTCCCACTTGGGTTCGAATTTGCCCTTCGTCTTGTGAGTGACGACGATGGGGCGCCAAAGCACAAGCACCAGCTCGCCTCTCTTGAAGACCCGCTGCTTGACGAGCTTGTTGTAGGCCCTCGCCATGTTTTGGCGATACAGCTCCAAGTCCTGTACAACATGAAGGCGATTTTCTTCTAGAGTGTCGAGCTCCTGAAAACGAAGAAGAATCTGTTCGTCTTGGGTGAGCCCGTCACGAAGCGCCACGCGTAATGATGGCAGCTCAACTTCTAGTGGTAGGACAGCTTCACACCCATAAACAAGAGAGTACGGGGTGGCCTGAGTAGGGGTACGGACCGTGACGCGGTACGCCCATAGAGCTTCAAAGAGACGTTCATGCCAGTCCCTTCGGTACCTGTGCACCGTCTTCTTGAGGATCTTGCCGAGCATCTTGTTGAACGCTTCGATCGCCCCGTTCGCTTGGGGGTAGTAGCCGGTGGAGTAGTTCCACTTGATCTTGTACTTCTCCATGAACCTATACATCTTGGTCGACTTGAAGGCCTTGGCGTTGTCGGAGGTGATGCGGTGAGGAACTCCGAAGCGGAATATGATCTGCCACTCCAGAAACCTGATGGCATTTTCGCTCTTCACCTCGCTCAGCGGCACAGCTTCTACCCACTTGGAGAAGTAGTCCGTTGCGGCGAGGATGAAGCGATGGCCTGACGATGAAGGAGGGTCGATGGGTCTGATGACGTCGATTCCCCAAGCGTCGAACGGCCATGAAGGAACCGTCGGGTGGAGCACCACTGGAGGTAGATGCTTGAAGTTGCCATGGATCTGGTAGCCATGGCACGTCTTGGCCACCTCTAGGCAATCTGCCATGATGCCAGGCCAGTAATATCCTGCAAGACGAATGCTATGATACATCTTTGGCCCGCTTTGATGCCCGCCGCAGACTCCATGATGCACCTCCTTCAGTACTTGGTCAGCTTCTTGCCGGTTGACACAACGAAGAAGGACATCCTATCCATGGGAACACCTGTAAAGGACACTTGACTTGTAGACGTACGAAGGGAGTCGTCGCTGTAGTTGGCACCGCTTCACCAGGTCATCGGGGAGGCTGCCATGCTTAAAGTAGTCGAGGAAGGGTCGACGCCAGTCATCCTCTTCAACAACATTCGTCGTGACGGTGTTGACTTCACACTCCTCTGGGACAAGCTCTAGAACTGCAGGGAGGAGCCACCTTTCTTCAATGCCGACTTGCGCAGGCTCACCTTCAGGAAGGACAAGCGCTGCAGCAAGCTTCGCCAAGGCGTCCGCCGACGCATTCTTGCTGCAGGGGACATGAAGGACTTCAATGTGCTTGAACTTCTCCATGAGTTTCCGGGCTGCTAAGTAATATGGCATCAGCTCCGGCTTGCGCACCTCGTAGACCCTGTTGACCTGTCGAACAATGAGCTGCGAGTCTCCATGGACACGCAGAGAACATACCTCCATGGAGAGCACTAGGAGAAGCCCGAATATGAGCGCTTCATACTCCGCCTCATTGTTGGAGCACTCTTTCTTGAGGAGGGAGAATGAGTGGTACATCACTCCTCCTTGTGGGGTCTTGAACACCAAACCTGCTCCAGCTCTCCTCTTGGGGGTGCCATCGGGGTCAGCGTCCAACCTTGAGGCTCTGTCGAAGTAGAGCTCCCAAGGGGCTTCAAGCTCAGTGGAGAAGACTTCTTCATCTGGCAGGTCGGCGATGAGAGGCGAGTCATCGGGCACCGGATGCGCCGCTAGGAACTCTGCCAAGGCTTGACCTTTCACGGACTTCTGCGGGACAAAGGTGATGTCAAACTCCATCATCAGTAGTGCCCACTTTCCAAGTTGCCCGGTGAGCAAAGGCTGACTTAGCACATACTTTATGGGGTCCGCTCTTGCGATGAGTTGAACTTGATGTGCCAGCATGTAGTGCCTCAGCTTCTTTAGAGCGAAGATCAATGCTAAGCACAACTTCTCTATGGGAGAGTAGTTGCATTCAGCACCCACCATGGTGCGGCTTAAGTAGTAGCACGCTACCTCCTTGCCTTCGTCATTGTGTTGAGCAAGCAAAGCACCTATAGAAGATGGCTGCGTTGCGATATAGAGGATTAGGGGGCGCCCTTTCACAGGAGCAGCCAGAACAGGAGGGTTAAGGAGATACCTTTTGATGCTGTCAAAGCAGTTTTGGCACTCCTCGTCCCACATGAATGGTGCCCCTTTCTTCATGAGCTTGGAGAAGGGCTGGACGCGTCCGGAGAGGTTGGAGATGAAGCGGCGGATGTAGGCCAGCTTCCCTTGTAGCGCCCTTAGCTCCTTCAACCCTTGAGGCGACGGCATGTCCCTAATCGCTTTGATCTTCTTTGGCTCAATCTCAATGCCTCGATGCCGGACGACGAAGCCCAAGAAGACACCTGAACGGACAGCAAAGGCGCACTTAAGAGGGTTCATCTTGAGTTGGTGTTGACGAAGCCGCTCGAAGACCACCCGTAGGTCGTCTTGGTGATTCATGAGGTCTTTCATCTTCACCACCATGTCATCAACATAGCACTCCACCGAGTGGTGGATAAGGTCATCGAGGATGTACGTCATAGCACGTTGGTAGGTGGCACCGGCGTTCTTCAACCCGAACGGCATCACGGTGTAGTAGAAGTTGCCCTTGAGTGTCCTGAAAGTGGTGTCGAAAGCATCCTCCGGGTCCATCTTGATCTGGTTGTAGCCTGATGACCCATCCATGAAGGACAAGGCCTCAAATCCTGTTGTAGCATCGACCACCATCTCCGTGATAGGCAACGGGAAGTCGTCCTTGGGACAGGCTCGATTTAAGTCACGAAAGTCAACGCAGACTCGAACCTTTCCATTCTTCTTCTCCACGGGCACGATGCTAGAGAGCCACCGTGGTATTGTATCTCCTTGATGAAGCCCGCCGTGATGAGCTTATTAACTTCGGCGATGACTTGATCTTCAAACTCCGGGCGCAGCTGCCGTTTAGGCTGCTTGACGGGGCGAACCTGCGGGTCAATCGCCAGCTTGTGAGTGGCGACACAAGGGTCTAACCCCGGCATCTCTTTGTAGCTCCAAGCGAAGCAGTCCCTGTACTCCATCAAGAAGCTTTGCTAGCTTTCTCGTTCTTCCTGCGTGAGAGTAGCACTTACGAAGGTGGGTCTTGGATCGTCGTCCGACCCTAGGTTGATCTCCACGAGCTCGTCGACGGTGGGCTGTCCTCCATCTTCAAGCTCTTGAGGTGCTGGAATGGCTTCCATTTCTTCACTTGTATAAGCATCTTCAGCCTCTGCGGGTTGTTGTTGGCGCTGAGCATCGTCCGAGCAGCCTTCGCCGTCCGTCGAGGTAGCCGTTATGGTGAAGCAGTGAACCTGACCTGCATTAGGATTCTCACCTTCATCATCGGAAGCACCCTTGTCGTGGTAGCTGAGTCCAAACTTTGGTTGGACGTTGCGTCCTCCCTTGATGAAGGCCTCCGCTTGACTCCACCATTCTTCACATATGGCGGGTGGTGGCGGCATCCTGTGGTTCTGTCGTAGAGTGATCCCTGCTTTCTCTAGTAGGCGAACCATCCGAGGTTCTGCCTTCATCGTTGTCAATGCTTCCTCTGCATCAAAGACAGGTTTAGGCAATTCGATAATAGAATCGCACTCTTGTACTTGTGGCACTTTGTGGAAGATGGTTTGGGGTGCAGAACCAGAAGGGTCTGGGATGGCCCAAACTTCTAGTGGTGTTGCTACCGACACGTACAATGATGGAGGCTACATGCATCGAGCGCCCTTTGCTGCTTCTTCAATCCCTGTCATCCTCTTCTTGACGACTCCACCTGGCGCTTGTGTGGCTTCCTCATCGGAGCTCTCTTGCGCTTGGAGAGTCTTGGTTTGTGGCGCATTACTATCGCCTTTCCACGCACCTGTATAGCTCCCAAGTGTTAAACAGAAGGGCTCTGAACACTGGGTGCTTGTAGAGTTCCCCTTTGGTGAGGAGACGAGAGACAGTAGAGGCTTCGCCGCAGACCTCAGCGTGATCAGCGTAGACGTGGAGGAACTCACCTTAAGTAGTAGAGGCACGGTTGCCAGTGTAGAAGCGCTGCCTATGCCGCTTGAAGTAGAGGCAACAGAGAGCCCAGAGCCTCCCGACGATGAAGACCTCGAGCTCCGAGGGGGAGGTACGGGTGCACGCCCCGGCTTGCTACCTCTCGAGCTTGGTGAAGCGGCCTTCTTCATGGAGGGAGAGCATGGCGCACATAGCTTCTTGACCTCGAGGATTGATGATGCTCCGGGCTTCAGCATTATGTCCGTCGGCGGCGCGACCCGACCAAGCTGGAGCTTGTTGTCTTCAACGGGGAAGTAGTACTTGGCGTCTGCATGGTGGGCCTCCTGCACAGAATAAGGGGAGAGGTTGCCGATGATGCGTCGTTGAGTGCCGCTGCGTCGTTGAGTGCCGCTCGCGTCGAGGAACTTCAAGCACTGGTGTAGCGTCGATGGCACCACACGATACTTGTGTATCCATGGCCTCCCTAGGAGCGCCGAGTACGAGGTGTTGGCTTCGATGACGAAGAATCGCACCTTGAAGGTGAACGTCGACATCTGGATCTTGACGGTGATTGCCCCTAGAGTCGTCTTGCCGGTGTTGTCGAAGCCGTAGATGATCACGTCCGTAGGCTCCAAGTCATCCACCGCGAAACCAGCCCGAGTTAAACTCCGGACCGGCATGATGTTCATAGCAGACCCTGGGTCGATGAGGATCCGTCGAAGGTGCGCCATACCTACATTCCCCTCTATGTAGAGAGGACGGTTGTGATCACCATCCTCCACGATGTTGTCTTCCTCGTCGAAGGTGATCTCATTCACAAACAAAGGGTTTGTAAAGAGATGATGCTTCGCCATGGCCACCTCGTAGCGTTCCGGCTCTAGGAGTGCTTGTACAAGCGCATCCCGAAGCTCAGGCACCAGCATGAGAGCATCATAGACGCTCAGTAGTGTGAGGATCCTCTTGAGATGGGCGAGGACATTGTAGTCTACATCTTGGAGCTTGTCGCCCTTCTTATTGGAGGCTCCGGGGGTTGCTTCCTGTGGGTTAACCTCCACAGCCTTGTCACCTCTTGGGGGCTTCGGCTTCGGTAGGTCCGGTAGCACCTTCCCTCCTCGTAGGTTCATGTTGACCTCCACCTGTTCACCTTCTTGCTCGTCATCAGCGAGGAGGTCTTCTTGTTCCTTGGTGGTGAACACCTCTTCAGAGTCGAAACCTGCAGCACCATTATCTGCAAGGACAGCATTACATGTCACCACGTTGGAAGATGAGGCAGCACTTGCTTCTTCTCGCTCTTCCTCGGCCTTTGCCAATGGTGCCTGCCCCCAGTCCTTAGGCAAGAACTGCTCCAAGGTAGGTAGCACACGAGCATGATGAGGGAACGGCGCGTCTCCCTCCGACTTGGGGATGAAGCGTGGTTGTGGATGCCACCGACTTGGGTTAGGCCACCATCTCGTCGGAGCCGGTGATGTGGCCTCTAGGGGACACCATGTTGAATGGGTGGTATGACGTGGTCGACGCTGCACCACAGTCCATGCCGCGCCTTGATTAACTCGGTGCGCCACCATAGGAGTCACGGGCGTAGCTCGACGCGCCATGGCTTCCAGCTTGTGCTCCACTTGGGCGAATGGCACCCACACCTGTTCATCTTCACTTCTACTTCTTAGTGGGGAGCATGTCTTCACGGTCACCATGTTGACCGTGTGGTAGTCGGGGTTGACCGCATCGGCATCTAGGTTGATCCTCTTGTCATTGATGGCCCGTTGGAGCCACTCCTTGAAGGCGACGCAATCTTCGATGACGTGGCCGACGTACCTGTGGTATGGGCAGTATAGCGGGTTATTGTTCATGTTTACCTGATCCTGCCTTCGCGGTTTAGGTAGGTTGAGCACTTTATGTTCCATGAGTTGCTCGAACAAGTCCTTCACCAGCTCCCGCTTGAAGATGTACTGCTTCTTGAGGAGCTCTTGGATGGTTGGGCGTGTCCTGCCCCCTGCTTGCTCACTTCTGGAACCTAAGGTAGGCACTTGGACCTGAGGAATGTTGGAGAAGACTCGCGCCATGTTCACCTCTGCTTGCGCCTTTCCTTTGCCCCAATTGCTTGTTGGCTTCGCCGTCGAACCAAAGCGCTTGGCTGGGTCGAAGGCACTGGCGTTCTTGTAGAGCTCCATGATCTGGGGCGACTTCTCGAACTCAATCTTAGTTGCCACAACAGCCGAGCTGAGGTCACTGAATGTCTTTGGCTCTCACCTAGACACCTCAAATGACCAATGCTGCAGCATTCCATTGATGCATATCCCGATGGCGTCTTCAACGTGCATCTCCCTGGCGAGACGCACGTAGCTGTTGCGAAAGCGAATGACGTAGTCGTCGATAGCTTCATCACGCCGTTGCTTCACCTGTGATAGCTTGACGATGGAGAAGTCCTTCTTCATGGCGACGAAGTGCTTCCTGAAGGCGTCCTTCATGGCTCCCCAGCTGCTGATCGACCCGACTGGCAAACGGCTATACCAGTGGAAGGCCGCTCCAGTCAGGGATCCAGAGAACTGGCGCAATAGTAGTGATGAGCTGTTAGCTATATCACCACATGCTGCCTCGAAGTAGGCTAAGTGCTCCCTCGCATCCCTGGTCCCATCGAACTGACGGAACTTAGGCGGGTGCCATCCTGAGGGGAAGGGCACAAGGTCATGCCACGCTTCGTATGGCTTCTCGAGCTCGCTCTCCGTCGATCGAGGGGCTTGCTCCATTGTCATCCTTCTAAACTTCTTGTTGACCATGTCCTCGACTAGGTCGTGGTAGTCTTTCAACGTCATCGGCATCGGTGGAGCATTGGCCGACGGTGCAGCGAAGTTTGATGGACGAGGACGACCGCAACCTGCACCATCAAAGTCTTCAAATTGCGGGTCTTCAGCGACCCGATACACACCCCCTGGCGGTGCAGTCTGGGCTGACGCCGCGACGAGCTCGACTAGCTGGTCGAACTTGGCGGATAGCTGCTCCATCATCCGTCTTTGTTCTTGTACCTGTTCTTCTAAAGTCATAGGTGGTGGGGGACGCCTGGGTGACTCCGCGCCATGTAACAACCCAGAAAATTAAGTTATGAAAATGTGAGAAAATTTGAACTTTTCATTTGTTGATGATGTGTCACCATATTTAAACCCTCTCTAGCCTCTCTTCCTAAATTCCTAAATAAATAAAACCAAAAATATAAAAATATATTTTCAAATTATGGTAAAGTATGTGATTTGGAGTTTATGGATTTTATTTGGATTTTATTGAGTGTGTTTTGAATTTGAAACTATTCAAATTCAAATCTATAGTTTAAACTAAAATCAAAACTATTTCAAACCCTATACTAACTGTTGGGCCAGCTAACTCCTTCTGAAGTCTAGCTAAACCCCTTAATCTTTCGGCCTGATCTCCCTCGACACCCTCCTCTTCAGCCCAACGAACTGGGGCGGCCCACTTAAGCCCGCGTAACACCACCGCCAGTGCTGCCTCGCTGACAGATGGGGCCGCAGCCGCGCGCCCTGTTCTTCTTCTCTTCCACGGCAGCGCGCACTGCACCGCACCGCACCGCGCCTCCGCTCGCGCGCGCGCACACTCCGGCCAAGGGGACAAGCCCCCGACCGTGCCCGTGGCACAGACGCCGAGCCAGGCAACAGTGCCCGCGTGCCACCCGGGCCTTTTCCCCTTTTGCCCCTGCCCAGCGACGTGTCCGCGCGCTTGCCAACCAATCCCACACAGCCACGTCGCCACCGCGCCTCTGCGAGCCAATGGGGCGCCCGGCCGTGACCATTCTACCCCCACCTCGACGTGCGCCAGCTTCTAAACCCCCGGGCGATGCCCCTGGGGCAAGGCATCAAGCATTTGGGGTTTTCCCCCTTTGGCTCCTCTGTTCACCGCCGGGAGAGGAAGAGGGAGAAGGGAGGAGGAGGAAGGGAGAAGGGGAAACCCGCGCGTGCTTCGCCGACGCGCCGCCTTGCCGGAGTCGAAGACGCTAAAGCCGGAGCCGGACGAGTTGCAGAGAAGGCCGTCCACGAGCGGGTGGAAGCCGGAGCAGAGCAAGGACACGCCGTCGTCGCCACTTCGCCGTCGTCGTCAACCTCTTCTCCGCCGCGGCCGTCACTGCTACGTCTTCATCTCCGCCCCATCGTGAGCCTTTCCACGCCCTTCTCCTGACCTTGCTGACCCCCTCGGGAGCGTATCCCTGTGTTACGCCGCGTCGGCCGCCGCGCCGTGCGCCGAGCTTGAGCTCTCTGTTCGGCCCATGTCCGGCCTTCGCGCCGGTATTTTCTGCAGGAACCCTTTTACCGTGACGCCGCCGTGCACCCCAGCATGTGCAGGCAGGTCCTAGGCCGCTAACCATCCTTACCGCACTGAGCCGCGCCGTGTTACCGTCGGTCGCCTCTGCGTCGCGCGCAGGTACGTGCGCGTTCGCATGCACTAACCCCGCCACCGCGTCCGCGTGAATGTGTGCGCAAGTGCCGAATCGCTCACCCCCATGAGCATCGCCACTGCGCCACGAGAGTTCGTTGCCGCAGTCGCTGTGGCGCCGCGCCGAGGGCTCGACTCGCCGAGGACTCGCGCGTGTCGGCCAGTCGCGTCGCGGCCAGGCCTTGTCTGTGCCCGCGCATGTGCCACGCCAAGCACCCCCCAGTGCTGGCCCTGCTTTCGCCGCGGAGTGTGCACGCCTCCACACCGCTCTTGAACCACTTCCGTACGTGCTCTCGCCGCGACGCTGCGTCACCACGACAACGCGCCGAGAACGCCGCCGCGTCACCCCTGCGCCAGCCGAAGAACCCCACCCCAACGGCTAGGGCTGCGCCAAGGTGACCGCGTGCACCTAGAGAGCACCGAGCCTCGCTTGCTTGAATGCCCGAGCAGTCGCCGCCGTCAAACGCTGTCCGCCGTCGCCGCCGGACTCGTGCCGGTGCGAGCCGACGCGCGAACGCGCGGCGAAGGGGCGCCTTCGCGCCCCAGCAGACTTCAGGGTTACTCGCCGGACTTCTCTGGTGGAAGCGTGAAGGAGTAATGGGCCGGCTAGCCCAGAAAGGCCCAGCTCGGCCCCTTTTTCTTTTCCCCGGCGAACTCTGATTTAAGCTCAGGGTGGTCGGTTGGACTTTGTCCCTCTGGCCCAAGAGGCTAAGTCCAATGGGCCGATTCCGGCCCACTGACACTTTCGGCCCACTAAGGCCCACTGACCGGTGACGATGACGTCACGGTGACGTCATCCCTATTTTCAAAATATAAAAATCCTTTTCTGTTTTAAAAATGATTTTGGAAATTATTTTATAAATCCTTTAATCTTTGAAAAATCATAGCTAATTATTTATAACTCCGAAAAATATGAAACCAGTTTCTATATTTTTCTAAAAATGAGACGGTGCTGTTTGTAGGTAGTATGGTTCTATTTGAATCTTCTAAAATTGGGTTTCTTTGGATTTATTGCCTAGTTGTTTGTCGGTATCTTAGTGTCTCGTATCTCGTGCTGCACAGACCCGAGCTACAACCAGGAGGAGGCCTACGACCCCGACTACAACCCAGACCAGGACTTTGGACGCCAGCCAGGTGTCATGTCACTCCCAACCATATAGATCCCATGCTTGCTATAGTTGCTAGTGCTTAATTACTTTTGATGCATGTTTTGAATTGCATAGACAATTGATTAGCCATGCCTTGGAATTGTTTATCTTGTCCTTGGAATACCTACTTTTGGAACTAGCTACAGACCCCTAGCTAGTTCCTGGCACTATTTCATCCATATATTTTACCCTTAGTTATGGATGGATCTTAGCTTTGGACCGAGGTTGGGATACCTCGGAACTCTTGCGTGTGTTTTGGGTGAGTGTGTATCCTTGACGTGTTACCGCGACAGCGAGCCGCTTTGGTTACTTGTGAACGCCTATATAGGGGAGATGCGACCTGGCCTCCCGCCCTAGCGGCGTGTCGGACGGATGGAGTTGGTGAGTGCTTGCTCCTGCAATTAAGGACCGATCGACAGTTTAACCGTGATCTTTGGGCTATTTTCGTGCAAACCGCTCGCCTTGTTATGGGCGGGGTTCGGTCCGAGAACTAGTCGGTGGATGGCATCCAGCCTGTAGGCGGACCGGTGTGGTCGTGTGAGGGGGACGGGTTATACCCCCCGAGTAGACGTCGCCCCGGCTCCTCCGGGGATGGTCTCACAGCTCTGAGGCCCTGCTGGCAACTTTCGCGCCCCAGTTCAGGACGAGTCAGGCTTGGAGAGGTAGGAGAGTGCCACCCACTGCTAGGTCTCTGGTCGTTAGGTAGGGATATGGAACGGAGGCATCCGTTTCTGCCCTATCCGGTGGGTCCAGTTGTACAACCTCTGCAGAGTGTTAAACCTATAGCTATAGTCCGTGTCCACTGGTATGGACAGCCCATGGGTCTGTTACTCTGGCTAGTCTCTTCTTGTACTGCTTTCTCTCCCCTGTGTGTTGTGAGCCCGGCTTCGTGCCGTTGAGACGTGGGGATAGGAGTTGGTGACCCCACTTCGCAGATGAGTGTGGGATGCTGTATCTTGGTTGAGATCCAGTATTTGGTGTTTCTTTCCTTGTAGGGGCGTTGACCCCGAAGGCGTTGTCCTCGGAGGTGTGGATCTCTTCGGAGATGGATACCTCTCAGCTATTCTGCTTACCTTGATGTTGCTACCGCTGCTTGCTTAACCTTCTACAGCCATAAATAGGATTACTCATGCATAGTAGAATTATTCTCTCTTGCTTATGCTCTTTGTTGGGAAGCTGACATGACCTACTCGCTTATCGAGTAGATGACGGACTTTCAGACCAGGAACCGGACTACGGCTTTGAGGACGACGGATGGGAGGATTGATGCTCGCCCTTGAAGCGTCCCCTCATCAGAGGTGACTAAATGTGACACAAATACCAGTCCCAGGAGGCTGGCAACACATTTATTACAACAGGTGGTTCAGTCCCTTACATCACGGCGGCATAGTGGGCACGGGAGCGCCACTGCCACGAGAAACAACACAAAAGCTAAAGACCAAACTACAACAGCGAAGGCTTCTAAGGCCTCATCAGAGTACCACGCCATGGAAGCTCTCTGTGGCGACCCTGAATCCACAGGCACGGTTGGGTGTAGGGCAGCGACCTACTCGACGTCTTCGGGAACGAAATCGGGATCCTCCTCTGAAAAACAGTTAGTTAAGCAAGGGTGAGTACAAACGTACTCAACAAGTTCAACCCCACCCACGGAGGGGCTTATAAGCAGATCATGCACGGGATATATCAAGGATCAGGATAAGGTTTATTTTACAAACATATTTACTCATGCAGGGGTTTGCTTTCGAAAAGGTTTTCGCAAACAATTTTTATAACTCAGTTGTTTTGTGAAAACCAAATGAAGACTACCGGACTCCCCGTCCGCAGTAGCCCAGGCACACAGCCACACACTTTTCCAGAGAACAACTCACGCCACGAAAACATCCCAAATCCAAACACTAGTTTTGTGACCCCACCGTGACTCGTCCAATACCGTGGACACGGCTATTCGAATAGGTTTTACACTCTGCAGAGGTTGTACATCTTTACCCACAAGTAGGGTACCGCCACACGAACACCGTAGTGCCGGCGCGGATCCTATCAAAGCCATTACCCACCTTAGCTAACCCTACGAGCCACCACGGGAGCAACCAAGGGGTTATCTCACGTAACCAGGGCGTACCTCACACAGATCGTACCCCTACTCCTTGGTCTCCCGCTGCTCACCCGCACTCCTGATGGCAAGTAGATTAACTAGTGGGATTTATGCTAAGCCGTTGCCACATACAACGGTCGAGTGGTAGTACGATAATTGGGTCAGGTGAGATGTCACGCAACCCGGTCCTTAACGACAAGATGGACATCTCCAACACGCTCAACCACAAAGGTACGAGCTCACCCATACTCCTGACACACGCGTCCATCCCGTCTACCCAGTTCTTTACTCACTTTCCAAAATATCCCATTCCCATTTTTAAAGCACTCACACATTTTAAAGAAATCATTTAGGGCAATCAAAGATCAATCATAGCAATCAAAGGTGGCTATCCTACCGGGTTTTAACAGTAAAACAATATGCAATTTATAAAACGGGTCATAGGGTTGTATTTATAAAACTGGGATTAAAGCATGCATCAAAGGATGAGATTGAACTTGCCGTCTTCGAAGTCTTCGGGGAGTGCCGGCTCGGCGTTCGGGATCTCGGGCTCCTGCTCGCAGTAGTCGGCTCCGACCTCCGGCTCGAGGTACCTTCCTTCGTCTACACCGTCGGCTATAGCGCATACACAAGCAAGCAATCATTAAGCACACATATTACCGGCCGAGCTCGAGGAGGGGAAAAGTAAATGGAGAGGGGAAATATATAAGCCCTAGGGGGGGTTGGTTCGGCGGGGATATTACTGGGAAAGGTGTGGTGAAATTTGGATTTAATCGGGAATAAAATTGTGCATAAGGTGTTGGGTTAAAGAGGGGTTTCAAGGGCTAAGGGCCTAGTTATAAATTGTTTAGGGCCTGACAGTATGTATTTTTCAATTAATCATGATCCTAGGGGCTTACTTGAAAAGAACAAGAGAGAGAATAGGAAAAGGGGCTCGGTGGGGGAGAAAAGGAGGAAGGTCAGGGGGTTTTTGGCAAAACCGCCCTTTCCTTCCCCTTCCTCGGTCCCGAACAGAGAAGGGGGGGGGATCGGCGGTGGCCGGCCTAGAGGGGAGGGGGCGCCGGCGGCCCTGGCCACGGCGGCGGCCGGGGAATGGGGCAACGCGAAGAGGGGGACGAGGGCTTGCTTCTCCCGTGCTCACCTTGGTCAGGGATGGCTTGAGGAGGTTCCTCCGCGGCAAGGGGCGGCCGGCGGTGGAGGTTGATGGCGGCGGCGCGAATGGTGGCGTGGCGGTGCAATTGGGTGCTACTGGAAGCTTGCGGCTGGGGTGAGGAGCGGCGAGGAGGGGTGCCGGCCTTTTATAGGCCGCGTAGGTCGGTTCGGAGGAGGAGATTTTTTTGGCGGGGAGGGTCGCCGGCGGGCAGTGCTGGGGCCGGCCGGGTCCGGTCGCCGGGCGACGGGACGGTTCGGGAAGGTCGTCGAGCAGCTGATGGGTCACGCGGCGCAGGGGGGATGGGACGGATCGGCTTGGGCGCGGCGGTGACAGGCGACGGTCGTGGCGGCGTGTATGGCGGAGGCGACGGCTCGGCGGGCCGTCGGGCGCCAGGGAAAGGTCCCGTCGCGGGCCCGTGCTCGAGCAGCGAGGCGGGGTCGCGCGGCCTGGCCGCGGTGGCGTGTGGAGGCGGCCGTGCTGCCGGCCTACGCGGGCCCGGGGTGGCGCAGGGGTCAGCGGCGCCAGGCGTGGGTGTCGGGGGCGCGGCCTGGGCGCCTGGCCGCGGGAGGAAGAAGGAGGGGAGGGAAAAAGAAAGGGAGAAAAGAAAAGGAAAGAAGGAAAAGAAAGAAAAGGAAAAAGGAAGGAAGAAAGAAAGGAAAGGAAGAAAAAAAATAGGAAGGGAAAGAAATATAGAAAAGGTTTAGGAAATTAGGAAAATTGCTAGGGAAAATAGGGGAAGGGTTTTGCGGGATTTTCCGATTCCCAGGCGTCGGCGTGATTTTCTTGACGGCGGCGATGGCGAGGCGGACCGGCCGGCGGGGACCGCGGCGTGCGCGGGATTCCCGGCACGGCGGCCGACCGCGGCGTTGGGAAGGCACGTGTGGGTGCTGGCCCGGGTGCGGGCGGTGCCGGCGGGATTCGCGGTACGCGCGCCGAGGGTGAGAGGGGGGAAACGGCGACTAAGGATTGGAAGGGGGCAATTGAGCTCAGCTGGACAATTTTGAAAACACGCGTGATTTATTAGGTGATTTATTAGGAGCTAAAAACGCGGGCGTTACAGCCCTACACTCGAGTTGCCTGCGGATATGGAGTCTACTTCGCTATATGAGAGCTGCTGCGTAGATGTTTACTCTGCTTGATTCAGTCCTGATGGACTTGTACCCAGCATGTGCCGAAATGATGTACTCAGATGCTTAATTATTATATTATTATGTGGACCTTCAAGTATTTATTCTTGTCGTACGGTACTTTGCTTTACTTTCTGAGACAGGGATTTGCACGTGATAGCCTCCTGGGACTATTACAGAGGTGCAGGGATCGGGTTCCCGTCTTCGGAAACCCGGTTCGTTTCAGCTGGTATCAGAGCCGTACTTGACTGTAGGACGAGCCTAGGAACGGACGATAGTATAGGAAAGCCCGAACACCTTGTGCTTTATATACAATCCATGAAACTTTATATAAATACCTTGCACTTTACTATATACTACCTTGATTAACAATACTAACTCTTACTAACACCCCTAACAACGTGCAGATGGACTAGCTGACGTGGATCCCCCTCAAGACCGACGGCCAGTGGGCCAGAGGGTTCTGCAAAATCCTCAAGAACTGTTTGGAGACCGCAGGAGTGGAGACAAGTGAGGTGTTCTACGAGGGACGCACCACGGCCGTCGTGGACCAGTCGCCGACGGAGCTGACCTTGAAGATACCGGCTGACCCACGCGTGCCAGAGTTCGAGGAGGTCAGAGTCACGTGTTTCGACAACTCTACCCTGGAGGCTCACCAGTGTTGTGCTAGACTCGCGCTGAAGAAAGTGTGTCGACAGTTGGAGCAGAGGTTGAAGGATACACCCTTCGAGGTTCTTCCGACAGCACTGTACGACCACAGCAGGTGGCACACAGACGAGGCAGCTTACACTGAGGAGAACACAAAGGGCAAGGATGAGAAGAACCAGTTGGCCAGCAAGTTCATTCAAGCTCAGGATCAGGCACTCTACTGGGCAGATTCAGAGATCGTGTTTCTGCGACAGAAGTGGGACGACACCTTGGGACGGAACGCCCAGCTGGAGAGAGAGAACAGCCAGTTGGTGTACCTTCTCAACGAAGCGCACAGGAGGAACATCCAGATCACAGAGTGGGGACTCGCAGCTGCCAGAGCCAGCACAGAGAGAGATGCACTTGAGATCGCCACGCTGAGAGCCAGACTAGAGGAGACACAGACCGCCTTGCGGGAGTCAGAGGCAGCGACCAGAGAGGAGCGGTTGAAGCTGCGTGAGAAGGAGTACCTGGTAGAGTCTCTTGGAGCAGCTTGCACTGACTACCAGCTGCGGTTGTGGGAACACGAAGAGAGGCTGACTCAGAACTACGACCACCTCTGGTACTTGGGAGGCAGAGTGTACGAGGCCCAGGACACAGCCAGCAGGACCAGCTCAGCTTGGAGGGACTCCGACCTACGACGAGTGACAGAGTACAGGGAGTTGGTAGAGATGCTACCTCCGCAGAAGAGGCCCAGGGTGAGGACAGAGACGTTTGAGCTACCCCCTACTCTACTTCCGTCACAGCGACCTTACCCGCGAGGCAGTTCAGACACCCCAGAGATGAGCAGAGCTTTGAGGAGCTTGGCAGGCTACTTCAACCTACCAGAGATTGAGATACCAGACTACCCAGGATTGAACGACCCGCCGTTCTACTCGGTTCCGCCCAGTCCGAAGACCGTGTCACCACCGTACTCTCCAGCTACTGTTCAGGAACAGGCACCTTGAGGGGATGATCCTGTAGTCAGCTAGGATAGAGTTCTTCATGATGTTCATGTTTAGTTGACCACCCCCATATGTATCGTGAGGTAGTTCTCCTGCTTTTGTGTAATCTCGAAGGTTGTGGAGTAGGCCTCGAGATACACACCTTTTGTATGGTGATCTTGCATGAGTGATTGGAGTTATCGATCTTTTGCTGGTTTACATGCTTCTTATATGTTTGTGTGAAATTGTTTGCTGTTAGATAGATACTCCTTATATGCTTAAGTACTTTAAAGTTAATTTCCGACAACTCGTTTCTCATGATCTCGAACTCTTAAAATAGATGTCGGTGGCAAGGAGGTCGGGACGGCTCCTACGCCATTTCGAGGAGGCAGCCAGGGAGGACGCCGAGCAGGAGGACGTCCCTCTCCCCGCTGGAGGTCGAGGTCGTGGCCGCCGTGGAGGCCGTGCACCACGTGGCGGACGCCGTGGTGGACGCCGCGGCGGGCGAGGAGGTCGAGGAGACCAAGGAGGAGGCCGAGCACCAGCTGACCCCGAGGAGGAGCTCGAGGGGGAGGCTGAGCCAGAGCAGGAGCCCGAGCAACCGGCACCACCGCCCAACCTAGCAGCCGTGATGGCGCTTCAGACTCAGCTGATGCAGACGATCGCCGATGCTGTGGTCCAGAACAACAACAACCGGAGAAACGTCAGGAACCAGCCGGAGAGCTTGCAGAAGAGAGTGGAGGGTTTCACCAAGCTGCGTCCACCTACCTTTGACAACTCTCCAGACCCACTCGTGGCAGATAACTGGTTGAGGGAGATTGAGAAGAAGTTGGAGCTCACCGACCTTTCAGAGGAGGAGTGCGTGTACGTCACCTCGCACCAGCTGGTCGGCACGGCAGGAGCTTGGTGGGACAGTTACTGTGACTCACACGCGGACCCTACCCGCATCACGTGGGAGGAGTTTGTGGAGGCTTTCAGAGCATTCCACATCCCAGAGGCTGTGATGGACAGGAAGGCAGACGAGTTCAGGCACTTGAAGATGGGATCGATGACAGTGCAGGAGTACACGAACCGGTTCCAGGAGCTGATACGGTACGCTCCAGACGACTCCAACACTGAGAAAAAGAAGATGTACTGGTACTGCAAGGGACTCCACAGAGGGATGGCGCACCACTTGGTAGCTCACGACTGTGACACTCTTCACGCCCTGGTGGGCAAGGCCTTGGTTGTGGAGAAGTCGAGACTGGACTACGTGGAGGTCCGCGGAGAGAAGAGACAGCGTGCAGAACGTGCAGGGTACCCAGGGTCACGCCAGCGACAGAGGTCCGCTCCACCGCAGTACTCACAGCAGAGACAGCGTCCTTACCCTCAGCAGCCGCAGACTCAGTTCACTCAGCAGAGCAGAGGACACCCTGGAGGTAGTGGAGGTTCGAGCCAGTGGAAGCCCAGGCCGCAGTAGCCGCCAGCTTACGATAGCTCACAGGTCACTTGCTACCACTGCCGTCAGCTAGGCCACAAGTCCAACGTGTGCCCGCAGAAGTTTCAACAGGGAGGTCAGAGCAGGAACACCCAGTACCAGACACCGGCGAAGGCACCAGTTCCAGGAGGACAGCCTCAACAGAACTAGCAGAAGAGTGCACCCCCACCGACTCGAGGCAGACTGAACCACCTGACCGCAGAGGAGGCAGCTGCAGCGCCAGACGTGGCTCTCGGTGAGTTTTTAGTCGATTCAGTTATGGCTTCCGTTCTGTTTGACACCGGTGCTCAGTTTTCGTACATCTCTACTAAGTTTGTAAAGGAAAGGTCATTACCAACTAAGCTCAGACCACGGCCTATAGTTACCAGCTCCCCGCTAGGTGAGAAGCGGAGTACGCTGGAGTGTAGAGGAGTGAACATGGTGTTCGAGAAGCAGTTGTTCGTGGCAGACCTGACCGTTTGAGAGCCAGGTGTGGTTCGAGGACCGGTGGATGGTCGCTTCCTGGTGTGATGAGTGATTGACAACGTGGTGTGGACTGATTCTTGGCTAAGTATTGCAGGTGCAGGTTGCGGCTTGACTGGTGCAGGTGCAGGTGAAGAACAAGCGTGAAAGGTCGTTGCCGGTGAGGCCTCCAGGTGTGGAGAAGACAAGTAGGCTTGGTTCGAGGGACCCGGTGGCCAGCGGGGTCAAGTGCGGGCCGCATGGTGGCAAGAACGGCAAGATGAAGTCATGGACGGTTTCTTGGTTGAGCCTCAAAACCAAGGTCGAGCCGGGACTACGTGGGAGCCGAGTCATGAGTGGTGATTGGCGGAGGCTACACCGAGTTCGCGGGGTTTCCGGTGGTTCACCAGAAAACCACTGGGTTCCTTGGTTGATCCACAAAGCCAAGACCGAAGAACCGAAGACGGAAGTGCAGCAGCTCCAGACCGGTCTGACCGGTGGGTCTGACCGGTCTGACCGGTGGGTACCGGTCTGACCGGTGAGGAGCACCGGTCTGACCGGTGTGCGACGACGCAGTCCGGAATCTTCGAAGCGGAGGACACGCGTCGGGATCGCAAGGCTTGCGTCGAGGCTAAGCAAGTTTGCGGTTGCTGGGCATCCGTCCGATGGTGCGAAGACAAAGACTTCCATTTTCGCCCTCGAGGGGCATGTATCCCTAGTTAGCTAGTAAGGGTATTTTAGTCTTTCGGTTGCCTCCATATAACCCAAGGGGTGAGAGGATGGCAGCCATCTCTTGGAACCCTAGCTCATTTGGTTTTCCTATTTTCCTTCCTATTTTCTTAGGATTTTCGTAGGACTAGCTTGAGAGCTTCATGGTGAGATCTTGTGAGAGGGAAGGATGATCGGGCGGCAAGCTAGACCTTGTATGAACCTCTTTGGTATGTATAGATGATTCGGCGTGGTTCCTCAAGGCTTGGATGTGTCTTTCCCGTTTCTCCTTTTTGGTGATTTTCGGAGCCCTTTCTTGGCGATTTTCTTGGAGCGATTTCGAGGCCTTTCTCTTTGGGAT
The DNA here is from genome assembly GCA_036936925.1 of Cenchrus fungigraminus. Classification (NCBI taxonomy): domain Eukaryota; kingdom Viridiplantae; phylum Streptophyta; class Magnoliopsida; order Poales; family Poaceae; genus Cenchrus; species Cenchrus fungigraminus. Next base: position 13,842,036 of record CM072772.1, on the reverse strand, counting down.
TTGGTGGGGGATGTATGCATGAACCCTTCGTGGTTCTTTTCCCTTTGATTCCCCTTCCAAATCCGTGAGCAAAGGGGCTCGATTTTGGGGTTTTCGTGGCTCTAGGGTTAGAGGCGTTCTTGGTGGGATTTCTTCGATTCCTCTTGATTTGACAAGTTTTGGTGGACCAAATCTTGGCTATGGAGTACCCATGAGGTGTTCCTACTATCCCCAAAGTCTTGTGCAAAACCGTGGAGCGAATCGGGAGATCGGGAGTTGGATTTGGAGGAGTTGACTCGCGGGCGCTGTTCATCCCGAGCTGCCCAGGCACGACCGGTCTGACCGGTGCTCTCGACCGGTCTGACCGGTGCTAGCCCTTGGTGGGCTTTTGTCTCGGGGAACAGCCTTGTCCGTGTGGTTTTGTCCCGTGGTCCTGCTGTTCAGTTCTTGGAGTGTTTGGAGTTGTTTTGCTAGGATTTGTGAGGGGTTCTTCTTCCTCACAGGTTGTGTTTCGTGGTGGTTTTTGTTCCAGGGCCTAGAGGATTCACTGAGGCTTCCTGGAACGTTTGCTGTGCGGCTGCTGTAGCCACCGGCCTGACCGGCTCTGTCCACCGGTCTGACCGGTGTCACCGGTCTGACCGGCGCAGGCCATCGGTCTGACCGGTGTAGCACAGGCAGCAAGCCGTGCAAGTTTCCGCTGTGTGTTTTGGTGAGTTTTGGCTAGGAAGGTTGAGTGTTGGTTCCTAGGACCAGTAGCACTCCAGTGGCTGCGTGGTCTTGACCAACTTGGGTAGTTGGGTCGGAGACGTGAGTTGGAAGCCGTGTTCGTCTTGTTGGAGTTCCCATCTCCTTCGAGAAGAATTTTTATCGGCTCCCATTCACTCCCCCCCTCTCTGGTTCGCCTAATCGGTCCTTCAATTGGTATCAGAGCCGGTTCGGGTCTTTATTGACTCTTACCAGTCTAAGATCCAAAGATGGCGTACCAGGAACGGGGTTCGGGTCCTCCGCACTTCGATGGGAAGAACTACCAGATGTGGCAAAGGCGGATGGCGGCGTTCCTCCGCGGAAAGGGTCAGATCCTTTGGGATGTCACGGTGAACACAGCTTATGTTCATCCGATGAACTTCCTTGCTCCAGGATCGAGGGATATGTTCGAAGCCAACAACAAGGCTGTCGACTACTTGTTTCGTGCTCTGTGTCAGCCTGAATTCGATCGGGTTCAGACAGAGGACTTAGCTTGTAGGATTTGGGAGCAGTTGAAGGATGCTCATGCTGGGAATGCTCAGGTTCAGGCTCGGATGTACGCGACTTACCGGAGAGAGTACGAGAACTTCACTCATCTCCCCGGCGAGTCCGTCGATGCCCTTTTCCAGCGATTTACGGTCGTTGTGAACAACATGAGAGCCAATGTGGACGTCCTCCCATACAATGATCATGATAGAGCCGTGAAGCTCTTGCACTCGTTGGATCGTACCGTATGGGACGGGAAGTTTGAGGCTATTGTTGAGTCCGAGAAGTATGACACCTTGACGGTGAACGAGCTGTTCTCGAAGCTCAAGTCGGCTGAGTTGGACCGTGGTATGACAGCCAAGATCGAGAGCCCGACTGATTCTCATAGTCTCGCTCTCGTTAGTGGCAAAGGAGCTAAGTCTAACGCTAACGCATCCTCCAGGATGTACTCTCTGTCTTCTTTGATGTCTTTGCCAGATGAGGAGTTCGACGTGCTTGGAGAGGACGAGCTGGCGTTGCTGACCAGGCGGTTCGAGAGGCTGCACGAGAACCGGGTGAACACGAGGAGGACAGCACGGACGTGCTTTCAGTGCGGCAAGCCAGGACACTTCGTTGCCGACTGCCCGGAGAAGACGGAGAACAAGGACGGCTACAAGGACGGCTACAGGCACCGATCGAGCAAGGATGGCAAGTACCGATCGAGGCGCGATCACAAGCACAAGAACAAGCACAAGGACGAGCGACGGTCGAGGAAGAAGGATGGCCGCGGCAGGAAGGCCCGAGCAATGGTCGGAGCGAGCGACGTCGACTCCAGCTCCGCCTACTCTTCCTCAAGCTCGAGTAGCAGTGAAGATGAAGGTGATCGGCGCAAGAACAAGAAGTCATCCAGGAACTTGAGCGGGTTGAGCTGCTTCGCGAGAGATGGCTTCTGCGGCATGGCCCGTAGCTCCGGCAGCAAGAAGAGCCACCAGAGTGACTCGGACTCTGACTCCGAGGATGAGGTATGTGATGAGCTCTCTTCTTTGCGCAAGGAGAATGATGAGTTGGTTGACTTGCTTGATAACCGCGATCACATGCTTAGAGAGGCCAAGAAGATGAGGAAAGAGCTTAGGGCCTCACTAGAAGATGCTAGGAACCGTGTGGCTGAGCTAGAAACCCAGAACCTAGATGCTAAGCTTGAGATTGATTCGCTTAAGGCTTCTCCTGTGGTTTCTGATGAGATTGATTGCTGTGATTGCTCTGTGTACCTAGCTGATCTTACTGCTCTTAAGGATAAGCATGCTTCTACTTGTGATGAACTAGATATGCTTAGGGTTGAAGTGGCTGAGCTTAAGTCTAGATCTGCTTTGCTAGGTGCTTGCACTTCTTGCCCTGTTTTGCATGGAAAGATTGATGAGATGCATGCTTACACTGTTTCGCTTGAGGCTAAGTTGAAAGAGCCTATTCCCACTTCTTGCTCTACTTGTGAATTGCATGCGGTTAAGAATTTGGAGCTTGCACATTATGTTGATCGCCTGCAGGATGAAAATGATGAGCTGAGAAAATGTATGAGCTGGTTGTCGGGTCAGGAGCCTCAGCTCGGTATCATGATAGCGGCTTTCAAACGCTATGATGGTCAGGCACTTGGGGCTGACAAGCTTGGAGAGAACTGTGGTGAGGGAGTTGAGAGAGTTGGAGAGATTCCTATCCCACCACCAAACAGACACAAGAACAAGTTTGAGCCCAAGCCCAACCATCTCAGAAATAAACTTGACACTACTCCAGATCCACCCATATTCCCTCACCCAACAAATGATTTTCAGAAACCGGTGAAGTTTGTGAGCCCAAAGGGAGGTGAGGAAGGAGAGAAGAAGGGTGAGAAGCCGAGTGGGCAGCCCCAACCCAAGCCTAAGCCTAAGCCACAGCCCATAAAGTTCCATTGTGGGTATTGTGGGAGAGATGGTCACAAGGATGAGTTTTGCTTCAAGAGGAAGCGTGAGGAGAGAATGGCTAGAGAGTGGGCTAACAGGGACAGGTACCACCCCTCTAATGGTGTACCTGAGCCTCGTATGCAGATGCCCAGGGCCAAGGCGATTGTGAGGACGGTTCCGGCTTGGGGAGACCGGAAGGCTGCAGGTGTTGCTGCTGGCCGAGCCACACCGGTCAGACCGGTGTACTACACCGGTCAGACCGGTGCAGGTCTGGGCAGACAGCGAGTCAGGTTTCGTGCTCGTGAGGATGCTCGGTTTGGTTCTGGAGGTCGTGGTTCTGGTGGTTGGTCTGGAAAGTTTGCAGGTGGTCAGTTTGCTAGGCGTTCTCCACCTCGTGCTCAATACGAGGGTGAGAAGAGTCGTAGCTTTGAGATGGAGCGGAGGTACGATCCACGGTTTCCCTTTCGTGGTTTTCGTCCTCCTCCAGCTAGAGAGGGTTGGTTCCCTCCTGGTGGTTACCGTGGTGGTAGCTTTGATAGGCGTGATGATTTGGTTTGTGCTAACCCCACTTTGGAGCAAATGGCTCGGCACTGGTTTTACTCTTTTGGTACTAACCCCAGTGCTGAGTCATTTGTTCACTCACGTGCTCGCTTTTGAATTTCAGGTGGGAGACTTGAAGAACATTTGGTTGATTGACTCCGGTTGCTCGAGGCATATGACCGGAGACAAGGGGTGGTTCTCAAGTCTCATCCCGGTGGTGACAAAGAAGTACATCACCTTTGGGGACAATGGGCGAGGGCGTGTGCTGTCAGAAGGTGAGATTAAGGTAAGCGATAAGATCACTCTCAGGCGTGTTGCTCTTGTTCAATCGCTTGGATACAATTTGCTTTCTGTGTCCCAGTTGTTGGATGAGGGTTTTGAGGTGTTGTTTCGGCCTGGTGGTTCTCGGATTTTAGATTCTCGGGGGGATCTTGTTTGCATGGTCGTTCCCGAGGGTCAAGTGTTCCGAGCTGATTTTTCTCAGTCTTCTGGTGTGGAGCGTTGCTTCTTGGCTGGTTCTTCGAGTGAGTTGTGGAAGTGGCATAGGAAGTTGGGTCACTTGAGCTTTGACCTTTTGTCTCGCTTGAGTAAACTCAATTTGGTCCGAGGATTGCCACGATTGAGGTTTGAGAAAGAGTTGGTTTGTGCGCCGTGTAGGCATGCCAAGATGGTAGCCTCTTCTCACCCGCCTCTCACCGATGTGATGACTGAGCGTCCATGCGAGCTGCTCCATATGGACCTTGTTGGCCCAGCTCGTGTGCGATCTGCGGGTGGGAAGTGGTATGTCCTTGTTGTGGTGGACGACTACTCTCGGTATGCGTGGGTGTTCTTTCTTGAGGAGAAGGGGGAGACGTTTGGTTTTGTTCGAGATCTTGTCTTGAGGTTAAGAAACGAGAGGCACGGAGATGCCATACGAGCGATCCGCAGTGACAATGGCTCGGAATTCAAAAACTCTCGCTTCGAAACCTTTTGCCATGACTTGGGTCTTGAACATCAGTTTTCGAGTCCGTATACGCCTCCCCAGAATGGCGTGGTGGAAAGGAAAAACAGGACCTTGTGCGAGATGGCTCGGACGATGCTCGACGAGCATAGGACTCCGAGAAGGTTCTGGGCTGAGGCGGTCAATACCGCGTGCCATGTGTCGAACAGGATCTACCTCAGGGTTCACAAGAAGAAAACCTGTTACGAGTTGATGCACGGTCGCACACCCAAGGTGAGTCACTTCCATGTCTTTGGTTGTAAATGCTTCATTCTGAAGAAAGGGAAGAAGTTGGACAAGTTCGAGGCTAGGTCTGTCGATGGTATTTTCTTTGGTTATGCATCTCATTCTAGAGCATTTCGTGTGCTCAATCTTGAAACTAACCAAATCGTGGAGACTTGCGAGGTAACCTTCGACGAGACACAGCCACGTAGTCAGCTTGTTTTTGAGTGTGCAGGTGACGACGAACTTGGCGAGGAGATCTTTCAGGAGGAGGAGCATGAACATGGAGATGATGAAGATGGCGGTGTGATGCCCGTGGCTGAACATGTATCTACTACTTCGACGACGATCGAGAATGGACCCTCTCCCACACCTACAACGACAAACCCAGATCAAGGCGAAGCTGCTGTTGAGGGGGAGGTAGCATCAAGGCGAGAACCTCCCCGACGAGTGCAAGTGGATCACCCAGCTTCGAGAATCATCGGCGACATGAATGAACGTACTACACGGTCGAGGGTTCGGAACAATTCTCATTTCGCTCATGCTGCTTTTGTTGCCACTTTTGAGCCCAAAGACATTGGACATGCGTTATCTGATCATAATTGGGTTAACTCGATGCATGAGGAGTTGGAGAATTTTGAGAGGAACCAAGTTTGGGTGTTGGTTGACCCTCCCCCAGGGTGTAAGCCGATTGGGACAAAATGGGTGTGGAAAAATAAAGAGGGAGAGAAAGGAGAAGTGGTGAGGAACAAGTCGAGACTTGTTGCTCAGGGGTACAGTCAGAAAGAGGGGATCGACTACGAGGAGACTTTCGCTCCTGTAGCTCGTTTGGAGGCGATCAGGATCCTTCTAGCTTTTTCCGTGGCTAAAGGGTTCAAGTTGTACCAGATGGATGTGAAGAGTGCTTTTCTGAACGGTGTTTTGGAGGAAGAGGTGTTTGTGAGGCAACCACCGGGGTTTGAGAGTGAGAAGTACCCTCACCGGGTCTACAAGTTGAGGAAGGCGCTGTATGGGTTGAAGCAGGCGCCTAGAGCTTGGTATGGTAGGTTGAGGGGGTTCCTGTTTGAGAGAGGGTTTGAGATGGGGAAGGTCGACCAGACCTTGTTTCTCCTCAGGCAGGACAGAGATATCCTGATTGTGCAGGTATACGTGGATGATATTGTCTTTGGTGGCTCGTCTAACTCTCTTGTTGCAAGGTTTGCAGAAGACATGAGCAGGGAATTTGAGATGAGCATGATGGGCGAGTTGCAGTTCTTCCTCGGGCTACAAATCAAGCAATCAAAGGAAGGAACATTTGTGCACCAAGCTAAGTACACCAAGGACATTGTGAGGAAGTTCAAGATGGAGGATTCCAAGGCCATGGCGACGCCTATGAGTACGACTACAGTTCTTGATGCGGACGAGGAAGGTGAACACGTGGACCAGAAGGAGTACCGGAGCATGATCGGGTCACTCCTCTACTTGACGGCGACGAGGCCGGACATTCAATTCTCGGTGTGTCTGTGCGCTCGTTTTCAAGCTTCTCCGAGGACTTCGCATCGGCAAGCAGTCAAGCGCATTTTCAGGTATTTGCGACACACTCCCGACTTTGGCCTTTGGTACTCTGCGTCTTCTTCTTTGGCGCTTCATGGATTTTCAGACGCGGATTTTGCCGGGTGTCGGTTGGATAGGAAGTCCACTTCTGGGACTTGCCAGTTCTTGGGTTCTTCTTTGGTATCTTGGTCTTCCCGCAAACAGTCGAATGTTGCTCAATCCACTACCGAGGCAGAGTATGTGGCCGCAGCCAGTTGTTGCTCTCAGCTCCTTTGGATCACATACACCATGAGTGACTTTGGTGAGGAGTATACCCATGTCCCACTTCAATGTGATAGCACCAGTGCCATAAGCGTTGCAAAGAACCCAGTGCTCCATTCCAAAACCAAGCACATAGAAGTGAGGTATCATTTTCTGAGAGACAACGTAGAGAAAGGGAAGATAGCTTTGATCCATGTACCCACACATGAACAACTAGCCGATATTTTCACCAAACCCCTAGATCAAGCAACTTTCACTCGTTTGCGGGGGGAGCTTGGTGTTTGTTTGATTTCTTGAGTTGGCGTGTGGGAGCTCCTTTGTAGCATATGTATAGCTTTCCTTTGTGCATTTCTTGCATTTGGCATGGCATATGTAGCATGATGTATAGGCATCTTTGTATCTTAGGTTGCATGCATTTTGTATCATATGCATTGTTTAGGAAAGGCTTCTCCTATACACATTGTTCACCATGGAATGACATATATGTCTTTGTGAGCTAATTTGGCAAGCTATGGTTAGTTTGGCTTAGCTCTTGATAATCTTGGTTTGTATCCATGGTTGATGGCTATGTTTTTGAAAAATTTCATATATATGCTCTCTTGTGAGTAAATGCCTTTACATGATCTTGACATGTTTTAGTGGCTTGGCTATGCTTAATTTGTGGTTGGATAGCTTATTTTGATCATATGGGGCCAAAGGCTCATTTGCCATCATGAATGTTTAGCCCCCATGCTTCATCTTGTGGAGGGGCATAAGTTCCTTTTTGTCGCAAAGACATTTCATGTACCAATTATAAATCTGAAAATGAAATGTAAATTGCTTGAAAAATGTGCTCCCATGTCATATGTGCTAATTTTAATTTGCTTTGGGTGCTAAATCGTTGCATGATGCCTACCAATGAGAAGTCTCATATATAGAAGTAGGCACATGGCTCGGTGGCTTTGACATGACATGAGGTGCTTGTGGGTGTTTATGATGGTCTTATGCTTAGAATGGTTGTCCTAGCATGAAGTTTGTGTGGCTTTGCCATTTTGACATGTTTTGCTCATGTTTAGGACTTTGCTCATGAGAGGATGATTTTTCGCAAAATTACTAAATTCTATCTTAGCTTCGCCCAATGGTTGTGAAACTTGGTGATCATGAAGTTTATGTCTTTACGAAGCTATAGAGTATCTAACTTGCTCGTTTGGACATGTGTAGCATCCTATGTTGAATTTTGTCTATTTGAGAAGCTCTAGGTTGCATTTTTTGCATTTTTGGCTTGATTCATGCATTGTCAACAAGGGGGAGAAGTTTGAGCATGTTTTGGCCTACTGAATGCATTTGGAAGGTTTTCAGGTGGTTTCGAGCTATTTTTGGGCTCTGTTGTGCACCGGTCTGACCGGTTGAGGTCACCGGTCTGACCGGTCAGAGTGCTGGTCCTGTTCACATGTTGCCCACCGGTCTGACCGGTGGTGTCTACCGGTCTGACCGGTCAGAGCTGAGCTGTTGCAGCTGCTCTGTTTTGTGAAGTGGTTCGCATGCATTTGTCCAGGGGGAGTTGCATGTGTGCAGGGGGAGCTCTTTATGGTTTTCGAGCTTTGGTTTGATGGTTTGTGCTCTTTGCTTGAGCATGTTTTGTCTCGGATGTGTCGAGCCGTTGCCCTTGCCTAAGGGGTCCGAGATTTGTCTTCTTCAAGTGATCTTGCTCTTTGCTTTTTCTTTGGCTTTCGATCGCTTGTTGGAGTTTCTTTTAGTCGTTTCTTTTCTTTTCCTTTTCTCTTGGTTACCAAAACGTGTGTGTTGTCAATGCACTCATCAAGGGGGAGATTGAGAGCCAGGTGTGGTTCGAGGACCGGTGGATGGTCGCTTCCTGGTGTGATGAGTGATTGACAACGTGGTGTGGACTGATTCTTGGCTAAGTATTGCAGGTGCAGGTTGCGGCTTGACTGGTGCAGGTGCAGGTGAAGAACAAGCGTGAAAGGTCGTTGCCGGTGAGGCCTCCAGGTGTGGAGAAGACAAGTAGGCTTGGTTCGAGGGACCCGGTGGCCAGCGGGGTCAAGTGCGGGCCGCATGGTGGCAAGAACGGCAAGATGAAGTCATGGACGGTTTCTTGGTTGAGCCTCAAAACCAAGGTCGAGCCGGGACTACGTGGGAGCCGAGTCATGAGTGGTGATTGGCGGAGGCTACACCGAGTTCGCGGGGTTTCCGGTGGTTCACCAGAAAACCACTGGGTTCCTTGGTTGATCCACAAAGCCAAGACCGAAGAACCGAAGACGGAAGTGCAGCAGCTCCAGACCGGTCTGACCGGTGGGTCTGACCGGTCTGACCGGTGGGTACCGGTCTGACCGGTGAGGAGCACCGGTCTGACCGGTGTGCGACGACGCAGTCCGGAATCTTCGAAGCGGAGGACACGCGTCGGGATCGCAAGGCTTGCGTCGAGGCTAAGCAAGTTTGCGGTTGCTGGGCATCCGTCCGATGGTGCGAAGACAAAGACTTCCATTTTCGCCCTCGAGGGGCATGTATCCCTAGTTAGCTAGTAAGGGTATTTTAGTCTTTCGGTTGCCTCCATATAACCCAAGGGGTGAGAGGATGGCAGCCATCTCTTGGAACCCTAGCTCATTTGGTTTTCCTATTTTCCTTCCTATTTTCTTAGGATTTTCGTAGGACTAGCTTGAGAGCTTCATGGTGAGATCTTGTGAGAGGGAAGGATGATCGGGCGGCAAGCTAGACCTTGTATGAACCTCTTTGGTATGTATAGATGATTCGGCGTGGTTCCTCAAGGCTTGGATGTGTCTTTCCCGTTTCTCCTTTTTGGTGATTTTCGGAGCCCTTTCTTGGCGATTTTCTTGGAGCGATTTCGAGGCCTTTCTCTTTGGGATTTGGTGGGGGATGTATGCATGAACCCTTCGTGGTTCTTTTCCCTTTGATTCCCCTTCCAAATCCGTGAGCAAAGGGGCTCGATTTTGGGGTTTTCGTGGCTCTAGGGTTAGAGGCGTTCTTGGTGGGATTTCTTCGATTCCTCTTGATTTGACAAGTTTTGGTGGACCAAATCTTGGCTATGGAGTACCCATGAGGTGTTCCTACTATCCCCAAAGTCTTGTGCAAAACCGTGGAGCGAATCGGGAGATCGGGAGTTGGATTTGGAGGAGTTGACTCGCGGGCGCTGTTCATCCCGAGCTGCCCAGGCACGACCGGTCTGACCGGTGCTCTCGACCGGTCTGACCGGTGCTAGCCCTTGGTGGGCTTTTGTCTCGGGGAACAGCCTTGTCCGTGTGGTTTTGTCCCGTGGTCCTGCTGTTCAGTTCTTGGAGTGTTTGGAGTTGTTTTGCTAGGATTTGTGAGGGGTTCTTCTTCCTCACAGGTTGTGTTTCGTGGTGGTTTTTGTTCCAGGGCCTAGAGGATTCACTGAGGCTTCCTGGAACGTTTGCTGTGCGGCTGCTGTAGCCACCGGCCTGACCGGCTCTGTCCACCGGTCTGACCGGTGTCACCGGTCTGACCGGCGCAGGCCATCGGTCTGACCGGTGTAGCACAGGCAGCAAGCCGTGCAAGTTTCCGCTGTGTGTTTTGGTGAGTTTTGGCTAGGAAGGTTGAGTGTTGGTTCCTAGGACCAGTAGCACTCCAGTGGCTGCGTGGTCTTGACCAACTTGGGTAGTTGGGTCGGAGATGTGAGTTGGAAGCCGTGTTCGTCTTGTTGGAGTTCCCATCTCCTTCGAGAAGAATTTTTATCGGCTCCCATTCACTCCCCCCCTCTCTGGTTCGCCTAATCGGTCCTTCACCGTTCTAGAGTCGGCCGGGATCGACGTGATACTTGGGATGGAGTGGTTAGCTCAGCACAAAGGATTGGTGAACTGCAACCCAGTGAACGTGCAGTTGGAGCACCCCAGCGGAGTCAGAGTGTTGATCAAGCCACAGGGCCAGAGGTCAACGCCGATGTTGTGCAACATGAAAGGAAAGGAATTGGAGGAAATCCCGGTGGTGAGGGAGTACCCCGACGTGTTTCCAGAGGAGTTGACCGAGTTACCACCAGACAGGGATATTGAGTTCGTGATTGAGCTGATGCCAGGAGCTGGACCCGTGGCCAAGAGCCCGTACAGGATGTCCGCGGATGAACTAGATGAGCTGAAGAAGCAACACAAGAAACTGTAAGAGCAAGGGTTTATTCGGCCGAGTGCTTCACCTTGGGGTTCACCAGTTCTGTTTGTGGACAAGAAGGATGGCACCAAGAGGATGTGTGTGGACTACCGGACACTCAACTCGATGACGATCAAGAACCGGTACCCTTTGCCCAGGATTGACGATTTGCTAGACAGGCTGCGGAAGGCAAAGTTCTTTTCCAAGATTGACTTGAGGTCAGGTTACTACCAGATGAAGATTCGGGACCAGGATATCCCGAAGACGGCTTTCACGACTCGGTACGGCTTGTACGAGTTCGTAGTGGTTTCCTTTGGACTGACCAACGCACCTGCCTACTTCATGAACATGATGAACAAGGTCTTCATGGAAGAGCTGGACAAGTTCGTAGTGGTGTTCATAGATGACATACTGATCTTCTCAGAGACAGCAGAGGAGCACGAGGAACACCTTCGGATTGTGATGGAAAGGCTGAGACAGCAGAAGTTGTACGCAAAGTTCAGCAAGTGTGAGTTCTGGATGAAGGAAGTTGCTTTCTTGGGACACGTGTTGTCAGTAGAGGGAGTTGCGGTTGACCCTTCGAAAGTAGAGGCAGTTACCAAGTGGGAGCAGCCACTCACAGTGACAGATATTCGGAGCTTTCTCGGGTTGGCAGGTTACTACAGGAGGTTCATAGAAAACTTCTCCAAGATAGCGAAGCTAATGACAGAGCTGTTGAAGAACGACAAGAAGTTCGTGTGGTCAGAGGCCTGTGAGAGGAGTTTCCAGGAGTTGAAGAAGAGACTCACGACAGCTCCGATTCTTACCCTGCCCGATATCAAGAAGGATTTCGTGGTGTACTGTGATGCCTCGAAGCAAGGTTTGGGATGTGTGTTGATGCAAGAGGGCAAAGTTGTTGCTTACGCGTCGAGGCAGCTCAAGAAACACGAGGAGAACTACCCCACTCACGACTTGGAGCTAGCAGCAGTCGTTCACGCTCTGAAGATTTGGAGGCACTACCTGATTAGCAACAAGTGTGAGCTGTACACCGATCACAAGAGTCTGAAGTACTTCTTCACTCAGTCGGAGCTGAAAATGAGGCAGAGGAGGTGGCTAGAGCTGATCAAGGATTACGACTTGGAGATTCACTACCACCCTGGCAAGGCAAACGTTGTGGCAGATGCACTGAGCAGAAAGTCCTATTGCAACAACTTGATGGTGAGGCAGGAGCAGCCAGCACTTCACGACGAGCTAGAGCAGCTTCAGGTGGAAATTGTGGAGCAAGGACAACTCAACACTCTACAAGTGACCTACGACTTGGAAGGCAGAATTCGGGAAGCTCAGAAAGATTGCAAGGAGATTGGAGCACTTCGAGAGCAAATGTTGGAAGGAAAAGCTGAGGATTACCGGATCGATGAATAGGGAACCGTGTGGTTGAAGAACCGGATCTGTGTTCCGCAGAGCAAGGAGCTTCGAGAGCAAATCCTGAGAGAAGCTCATGATTCAAGGTACTCAATTCACCCAGGAAGCACAAAGATGTACCAAGATTTGAAACAGAGGTTCTGGTGGAAAGACATGAAGAAGGATATAGCCTACTACGTGGCTTGTTGTGACACGTGCAGCAGAGTGAAGATCGAGCACCAGAGGCCAGCAGGACTGTTGAAGCCTTTGGATATTCCTCAGTGGAAGTGGGATGACATCTCCATGGACTTTGTGGTGGGACTACCAAGGACACGGAAGGGACACGACTCGGCGTGGGTCATCGTGGACCGCTTGACCAAGGTGTCACACTTTGTGCCAGTCAAAGCTACGGATGCAACAGATCAGTTGGCGAACCTGTACGTGGACCACATTCTCAGACTACACGGAGCTCCGAGGAGCATAGTGTCAGACAGAGGGCCCCAGTTCGTGGCCAGGTTCTGGAAGAGCTTTCATGCAAGGATGGGAACCACACTCAGTTACAGCACGGCTTACCACCCACAGACCGATGGACAGACTGAGAGAGTAAACCAAGTGTTGGAGATATGTTGAGAGCTTGCGCTTTGACCTACGGCACAGATTGGGAGAGCAGTTTGGCCTTTGCAGAGTTCTCGTACAACAACAGCTTCCAAGCAAGTCTCAAAATGTCACCGTTCGAGGCCCTTTACGGGAGGAAGTGCAGAACACCCCTGATGTGGTCAGAGGTAGGAGAGAGGACGATCTTTGGTCCGGACATTCTCGAGGAGGCTGAGGAGAAAGTACAGAAAGTCAGAGATAACCTAAAGATTGCTCAGAGCAGACAGAAGAGCTACGCCGACCGTCGCCGGAGAGACTTGTCGTTCAGCAGAGGAGACTTTGTCTACCTAAAGGTGTCACCGATGAGAGGAACCAAGAGGTTTGCCGTAAAAGGAAAGCTTGCCCCGAGGTACGTGGGACCGTACCAGATCACTCAGAAAGTTGGGAAGCTCGCTTATAGGCTCGCACTACCAGCAGAAATGTCCGCTGTACACCCTGTGTTCCACGTGTCACAGTTGAAGAAGAGTGAAAAGGAAGTGGAAGCAAAGCAAGTCCCGGTGGAGATACTCGACCTGCAGAACACCCTGGAGTATGCAGAGTACCCTGAGAGGATCTTGGACAGAGCAACAAAGGAAACCAGGAGGACCACAATTCCTTATTGCAAAGTGTTGTGGAGTCACCACACGGAGCGAGAAGCAACCTGGGAGAAGGAAGCCGACCTCAGGAGGGAGTTCCCTCACTTGTTCGAGGGAGAGGATGGAGCTTAAATCTCGAGGACGAGATTCCCGGTGGTGGGGGAGAATGTAACAACCCAGAAAATTAAGTTATGAAAATGTGAGAAAATTTGAACTTTTCATTTGTTGATGATGTGTCACCATATTTAAACCCTCTCTAGCCTCTCTTCCTAAATTCCTAAATAAATAAAACCAAAAATATAAAAATATATTTTCAAATTATGGTAAAGTATGTGATTTGGAGTTTATGGATTTTATTTGGATTTTATTGAGTGTGTTTTGAATTTGAAACTATTCAAATTCAAATCTATAGTTTAAACAAAAATCAAAACTATTTCAAACCCTATACTAACTGTTGGGCCAGCTAACTCCTTCTGAAGTCTAGCTAAACCCCTTCATCTTTCGGCTTGATCTCCCTCGACACCCTCCTCTTCAGCCCAGCGAACTGGGCGGCCCACTTAAGCCTGCGTAACACCACCGCCGGTGCTGCCTCGCTGACAGATGGGGCCGCAGCCGCGCCCTGTTCTTCTTCTCTTCCACGGCAGCGCGCACCGCACCGCACCGCACCACCGCCCGCGCGCGCGCACACTCTGGCCAAGGGGACAAGCCCCCGACCGCGCCCATGGCACGGACGCCGAGCCAGGCAACAGCGCCCGCGCGCCACCCGGGCCTTTTCCCCTTTCGCCCCTGCCCAGCGACGTGTCCGCGTGCTTGCCAACCAATCCCACATAGCCACGTCGCCACCGCGCCTCCGCGAGCCAATGGGGCGCCCGGCCGTGACCATTCTACCCCCGCCTCGACGTGCGCCAGCTTCTAAACCCCCGGGCGAGGCCCCTGGGGCAAGGCATCAAGCATTTGGGGTTTTCCCCCTTTGGCTCCTCTGTTCACCGCCGGGAGAGGAAGAGGGAGAAGGGAGGAGGAGGAAGGGAGAAGGGGAAACCCGCGCGCGCTTCGCCGATGTGCCGCCTTGCTGGAGTCGAAGACGCTGAAGCCGGAGCCGGACGAGTTGCAGAGAAGGCCGTCCACGAGCGGGTGGAAGCCGGAGCAGAGCAAGGACACGCCGCCGTCGCCACTTCGCCGTCGTCGTCAACCTCTTCTCCGCCGCGGCCGTCACTGCTACGTCTTCATCTCCGCCCCATCGTGAGCCTTTCCACACCCTTCTCCTGACCTTGCTGACCCCCTCGGGAGCGTATCCCTGCGTTCCGCCGCGCCGGCCGCCGCGCCGTGCGCCGAGCTTGAGCTCTCTGTTCGGCCCATGTCCGGCCTTCGCGCCGCTGTTTTCTGCAGGAACCCTTTTACCGTGACGCCGCCGTGCACCCCAGCACGTGCAGGCAGGCCCTAGGCCGCTAACCATCCTCACCGCACTGAGCCGCGCCGTGTTACCGCTGGTCGCCTCTACGCCGCGCGTAGGTACGTGCGTGTTCGCATGCACTAACCCCGCCATCGTGTCCGCATGAATGTGTGCGCAAGTGCCGAATCGCTCACCCCCATGAGCATCGCCACTGCGCCACGAGAGTTCGTTGCGGCAGTCTCTGTGGCGCCGCGCCGAGGGCTCGACTCGCCGAGGACTCGCGCGTGTCGGCCAGTCGCGTCGCGGCCAGGCCTTGTCTGTGCCCGCGCGTGTGCCACGCCAAGCACCCCCCAGTGCTGGCCCTGCTTTCGCCGCGGAGTGTGCACACCTCCGCACCGCTCTTGAACCGCTTCCGCACGCGCTCTCGCCGCGACGCTGCGTCGCCACGACAACGCGGCGAGAACGCTGCCGCGTCACCCCTGCGCCAGCCGAAGAACCCCACCCCAGGGGCTAGGGCTGTGCCAAGGTGACCGCGTGCACCTAGAGAGCACTGAGCCTCGCTTGCTTGAACGCCCGAGCAGTCGCCGCCGTCAAACGCTGTCCGCCGTCGCCGCCGGACTCGTGCCGGTGCGAGCCGACGCGCGAACGCGCGGCGAAGGGGCGCCTTCGCGCCCCAGCAGACTTCAGGGTTACTCGCCGGACTTCTCTGGTGGAAGCCTGAAGGAGTAATGGGCCGGCTAGCCCAGAAAGGCCCAGCTCGGCCCCTTTTTCTTTTCCCCGGCGAACTCTGATTTAAGCTCAGGGTGGTCGGTTGGACTTTGTCCCTCTGGCCCAAGAGGCTAAGTCCAATGGGCTGATTCCGGCCCACTGACACTTTCGGCCCACTAAGGCCCGCTAACCGGTGACGCTGACATCACGATGACATCATGCTGACGTCATCCCTATTTTCAAAATATAAAAATCCTTTTCTGTTTTAAAAATGATTTTGGAAATTATTTTATAAATCCTTTAATCTTTGAAAATTCATAACTAATTATTTATAACTCCGAAAAATATGAAACCAGTTTCTATATTTTTCTAAAAATGAGACGGTGCTATTTGTAGGTAGTATGGTTCTATTTGAATCTTCTAAAATTAGGTTTCTTTGGATTTATTGCCTAGTTGTTTGTCGGTATCTTAGTGTCTCGTATCTCGTGCTGCACAGACCCGAGCTACAACCAGGAGGAGGCCTACGACCCCGACTACAACCCAGATCAGGACTTCGGACGCCAGCCAGGTGTCATGTCACTCCCAACCATATAGATCCCATGCTTGCTATAGTTGCTAGTGCTTAATTACTTTTGATGCATGTTTTGAATTGCATAGACAATTGATTAGCCATGCCTTGGAATTGTTTATCTTGTCCTTGGAATACCTACTTTTGGAACTAGCTACAGACCCCTAGCTAGTTCCCGGCACTATTTCATCCATATATTTTACCCTTAGTTATGGATGGATCTCAGGTTTGGACCGAGGTTGGGATACCTCGGAACTCTTGCGTGTGTTTTGGGTAAGTGTGTATCCTTGACGTGTTACCGCGGGAGCGAGCCGCTTTGGTTACTTGTGAACGCCTGTCTAGGGGAGATGCGACCTGGCCTCCTGCCCTAGCGGCGTGTCGGACGGATGGAGTTGGTGAGTGCTTGCTCCTGCAATTAAGGACCGATCGACAGTTTAACCGTGATCTTTGGGCTATTTTCGTGCAAACCGCTCGCCTTGTTATGGGCGGGGTTCGGTCCGAGAACTAGTCGGTGGATGGCATCCAGCCTGTAGGTGGACCGGTGTGGTCGTGTGAGGGGGACGGGTTATACCCCCCGAGTAGACGTCACCCCGGCTCCTCCGGGGATGGTCTCAAAGCTCCGAGGCCCTGCTGGCAACTTTCGCGCCCCAGTTCAGGACGAGTCAGGCTTGGAGAGGCAGGAGAGTGCCACCCACTGCTAGGTCTCCGGTCGTTAGGTAGGGATGTGGAACGGAGGCATCCGTTTCTGCCCTATCCGGCGGGTCCAGTTGTACAACCTCTGCAGAGTGTTAAACCTATAGCTATAGTCCGTGTCCACTGGTATGGACAGCCCACGGGTCTGTTACTCTGGCTAGTCTCTTCTTGTGCTGCTTTCTCTCCCCTGTGTGTTGTGAGCCCGGCTTCGTGCCGTTGAGACGTGGGGATAGGAGTTGGTGACCCCACGTCGCAGATGAGTGTGGGATGTTGTATCTTGGTTGAGATCCAGTATTTGGTGTTTCTTTCCTTGTAGGGGCGTTGACCCCGGAGGCGTTGTCCTCGGAGGTGTGGATCTCTTCGGAGATGGATACCTCTCGGCTATTCTGCTTACCTTGATGTTGCTACCGCTGCTTGCTTAACCTTCTACAGCCATAAATAGGATTACTCATGCATAGTAGAATTATTCTCTCTTGCTTATGCTCTTTGTTGGGAAGCTGACATGACCTACTCGCTTATCGAGTAGATGACGGACTTTCAGACCAGGAACCGGACTACGGCTTTGAGGACGACGGATGGGAGGATTGATGCTCGCCCTACACTCGAGTTTCCTGCGGATATGGAGTCTACTTCGCTATATGAGAGCCGCTGCGTAGATGTTTACTCTGCTTGATTCAGTCCTGATGGACTTGTACCCAGCATGTGCCGAAATGATGTACTCAGATGCTTAATTATTATATTATTATGTGGACCTTCAAGTATTTATTCTTGTCGTACGGTACTTTGCTTTACTTTCTGAGACAGGGATTTGCACGTGATAGCCTCCTAGGACTATCATAGAGGAGCAGGGATCGGGTTCCCGTCTTCGGAAACCCGGTTCGTTTCACGCCACGCCTTCCGCTATGCTCAGGTTGCCCATCGACCGCCATGTGTGCCGGTGCAGCGTTGGCGGCATCAAGATGTTCGTCCCCATCAGAGGGGATGGACGCGACGAGGTCATCATAGGGTGGAGGGTGTTCATGTATCTCCAATGACGAGGAGTCGGAGTCTGAGTCGCTCGCCGTCTGTCCATCTGGTGGGTATTCAGGCTTCCCATCACCTTCAACCTGTTGCTTCTGCAGCTTCTGGGCGGCGATGGACTTGAGCCGTGTGCTAGCTCCTTCATGATCCGCCATGTACCGGAGGTCTTCAGGATGTCGAAGCCGAGTCTCGATGCCGACGTAGCGTCGCGGCGACGTGTCTGACGCCAGCGCCCTGTCGCCATCAGAAAGGGACCCTATACCTGCAGTAATGGGAAGGCAAGGCGCCGAAGTCCTCGCCTGGTCTTGCATCGAGGTGTCACCCAAGGCTTGTGTCTCTCTAGCGCCCTTGAACCACGAGCGCACGTGGCCTAGTCGGGGTAGAAGGCTTTTCTTGAAGTCGGCCTTCGGGTTTGGCATGATCTCCTCATCGGACGAGTAGCTGAACTCATGAGTCACCGTAGGAGGGACCCATTCCGTCTCGGACTCATCTCTTGAACGTGCTACCAAGTTGGTGCACATGACAGTGTTCTTTTGAACCTCCTCCATCTTCTCCTTCTCGTCTCGAAGATGAGCTTGAATGGTTGGCTCGACCCCGTGGGGGCCAACAGCGGGTGCACGCGGCGTCGCTCCGAGGGTGGCGTCAGCCTTCATTTGGGGAAGCACCTTCCTGTCCTGCAGGGATGACGACTGCTCGACTCCCTCCATGGGTGTTGACGACAGAGACGGCTCCTCTGAACTTCCCGAGGAAGTCGCACTTGGTGTAGCTTGTCTTTCTCCCTCCCCGCACTTGAGGATGACCGGCGGGCGTCCGTCGAAGGGGACCGCCTTCTTTTCTTCAGCGTCGCTGGTCTTGGCCCGTCGTGGCTTCGGGGTTAACCTGTTGAGGAGATAGTTGTACCTCTCGTCTGCTTCAAGGTCAGGGGAGACGCGGAACCGGATGCGGTTGTTCTCTTGGTGGAGTTCCCCGTCAGCTTGAATCCGGACCTGTGTGTGCCTAAGCACCAAGTCCTCGAGCTCGCGGTACAGCGCGTGGCGATTCCTCCGGCGTCTCTCCCGCTTGCACTAATTCTCGGTGGGCGCACGCTGGGGTGGTGGAGCCTGTTGAGCTGGCGCAGCTTGTTGTGCAGCCGGAATGGGCGCGTCCCTTTCACACCGCCTTTGGTCTTGAACTTCCCGCCTTGGGGGAGATGGTGCTTGGGGAAGCATCCTCCCCTGTGAAGAGTCACGAGGTCGCCATTGCTGCATCAGGCGAGGCCGCGCAGTGTGGTCTTCACGTCTTGACCACTGGTTCCAACGTGGAGGCAAGGTGGTTTGCCTCCTTTGGGTGACGTTTGGTCTTCGCGCGGTCGTATTGTGGACGATGGCTTGGGCCGGGCCGCTCTGCGTAGCTTCTCGACCGAGCTCCCAAAGGTTGCGGTGCCTCCTACTCCTGAAGTCTCCTCCCGAGCTGGGCCACCTGGTCTTGGAGTCGACGGAGCTCTTGTTGTACGCCTCCGTCTTGGGCTGCACGTTGAACTCCATCGGCCTGCAAAACAGCAAACCTGTTGGTGGTCGTCGCAGCAGAGTCTTCCGTCGCCGTCACGTGGAAGCATGGCACCCATCCGGTCGGGCGGATCGGCACGTCATTGCTGAAGGAGGAGGTGGGTCCTGGAAGACGGGACTGCTTGCTCGAGCGCTTCCTCTTCCAGTACGCGCATAATCGCGTGCCGCACCAAGTCCTTGACCTTGGCTGGCTCACGCGCCCATTCATTGGGGAAGACGTCATATGGCGCTTCTAGTGTGCTGGGTAGGTGAACACCTTGTCGAGGAGGACACCGGTGTCGAGCGACCAGTCCTCCTGAGGGACTGTGCTTTGAGCCATGCGGGAGGCGACCTGCTGGTGGAGTCGTTGCACCTTTCGGTACTTCCTTCAGTAGTTGCGAAGAGGGTGAGGGCTCGACGTGTGACGGGCGTAGGACATGTGTCGTCGCAAGTTGCTCGACACTGCCTCCAGAGCCTCTAGTAGCTCGACCTCTATGCGCTCCACGGTTGGAGCGGCCACCTCTTCGACGTGCAGCGTCATTGGGGCGCGGATGGTTGCAGCTCCCATGCACGTGTTGGTCGCCTTCGTGCGCAGCCGTTGCGCCACCTGTACGTCCCCTTTGATGTCGGACACCACGGACTTCTTGAGGAGAGCCCGTGCTTCAAGCATTAAGCTACGATGCTCATGCTTAGCCTTGGCAGCAGCTCGCTTCTGAGCCTTCTTGGCCTGCAGCTTCTGGAACTGCGTCGGGTCCTGCGTCGAGTCCTGCGTCGAGTGGACGTAGGTCATGTTGCCGTGCTCGAAGATGGCCACCGGGAACTGGCCAAAGTTGAGCAGCAGCGGAGCTTGGGTGTTGATGGTGACGGAGGCTCCTCCAGCTAGGGGAAGCGCCGTCGCGGTGGGGAGTTGCCCGGGTCGAACTGCGGGCGGAACCTGGGTGTTGGTGGCGAGTCCTCCGACGTGCACGAGGATCAGCACTGGCGCGTTTGTCCCGAACTGGATCATGCACGTCACTGGGGTCTTAACAGCTTTCGATGCTCCTCCTGCAAGAAAGGGGCGTCGCGTCAGGACGGCTCCACATCGGGGACATCATGCGGCATGCTGTGTTGTTGGAGAACGGCGAAGACGAATCCGACGACCACGGCATGGCGGAGATGGGAGGAGAACCAGGTCCCACCGGGCGTGCCAGTTTGTTTGAGGGGAAAAATCACACGGGGATTTCTCGGCCTATAAGAAAAAGCTGCAGGCATGCCAGTGTACTAAGTACACAACAAAGATTATAGGAACAAGTGCTTCATTAATCTTTACAGAAAAATAAATACAAGTCCCTATATGTGTATGCGCTCCATAGCCTGATGACGGCGATCTGATCTTGGGCGATGTGTTCTCCTTGTTCCTAGGGCCTCGCAAGGCTCCTAGTTAATTATCTCCGCAAGTGTATCTTGCTGGAGCACCTCCGATTCCGCCGCCGTGGTCATCTTCTCGTCTTCGCTACCTGTTCTCCATGCATGTGTGTCGGTGTAGGTGTGGGTGTGGCGTCGGCATCATCCATGACCTCGTCGGTCTATGAGCCTAGCGCAGCTGAGACATCAGCTCCGCCTGCCCGCGTCGTCCATCCTCGTCGGCAACGAACGACGCGTAGTCGTAGTAGTGGTTGATCACTGATGCATAAATCACTGTAGCAGGAACCGAGAAGTCGTCACAGCGAGGACGTCGAGGTGGTAAAGATCTTCACTTCGACATCTTTTACCTGTACGCCATACAAATGCACAAGCATGCACTCACACACACATACGTGCATATGTGTGACTGCATGGCCCTGTAGATGGAACATTTGCTTGCATCTTGAACCTGCGCATCTTGCTTGCATCTTGAACCTGTGCGTCTGTGCAAGCCTGTAGGGGGGGGGTGGCTCGGCTTGTATCTTGATGAGCACCGGAACGTCGAAGTCCTGGCCGCCAGCATGAGCGACCGTCAGCGCAATGCCGCCATCTGCTCGTGTCCGGCGCCAGCGACCTCGTCCTTCGGCTTCCTGCTCTCTGCGACGCCGTTGCTCACGGCCGTCGCCGTCGCCTTCACGATCCATCTTCTCGTCTTCCTCCGCTGCCGGTGACAGACGGTGTGCGAGACGAGCGGAGCAGTATGTGCGATACATCTGTGACAAAAACGTAGACAGAAACAGTATATCAACCTGCAGCGCCGAAGACGAACAAAGGAGCCATGTCGCCTCGCTCCTCGACGCGCTCGCCGGCTTCGTGGGACTCCAGGGAAGTCGCCGGCCTTGACTCGACGGTGGACGGCGACGGCGACCTGCTTCTCCTCCTGGCGGCCTCGGCAGATGGGTGTGGAAGCTCCTCTCGAGGGTGTACCTGCAGGGTAGCGCTTCGGCGGAACTTGGGCTATTAGCCTCTCGTGTTGGGAGGCAGTGGGTTTATATAGGCAGGGATTAGGGTGTGGCAGCCTCAGGAGTTCCACTCGGCGCCCCCGTCGTTCGTTGGCGAGATGCCTGGAGTTTGTTGACTTACTTGGCAGCTAAGTTTATCAGTACGTGTCTATCCAAAGTCTCGGCTCTATCCCTGGCCGACTCCATCACTTGTACGTACGTGATTTATTTAGCTTCCTGATCTCCCGGGACGGCGCGCGGCGAGAGGTCTTAGGCCTCTCAGCCGCCTGAAGAACATTCTAGACTCTTCTGAAGTACGCCGGCTGACACGTGGTCCCGGCAGTATGACAATATGTGTAACGTATTCGTACATGACTCAAATACGAACATCGGCCAGGGCCATGTGCATACCCGATCGATCCCTCGTGCTCTACTTCCACTTCATATTCATGCATGGGGCCATACTATACAGCCGCCACGTGCAATAAGGATTCACCGTTACAGGTGCTAGTTAATTAGCTGCCGTGTGTTTGAGCACACAATCTTGTGTGCATGCACGTACGTACGCGCATGGAGCTAGACTGTACCTGGCTCCATTCCTTTCTCTCTACTAGTAACGTGTACGTGCGACACGCACGTGTTCATGAAACAACTTAATAGAATTTGATGGAATACGAATGAAACAAACCAAACTTATAATAACATAGCCACTGTCTGAAACTTCCAATCCTTGAGATGTGTTTGGTCACTAATATACTTGTCCTCCACATTATTTCTTTTTCATCCAACAGAATCCACAAGTGTCTTGTTGTTTCTCCAGACCTCATTCATAATATTAGCTGAAGCGGCAGCACTATCAAAATGCTCTATATCTTGACACTAAGTTAATCTAGATGATATAAGATACCGTATTGAAAACACAATAACCATGACAACCTGCAAGGTAGAATAATCATTAGTTTCTTAATAGATAAGCTTGTCTCGTCTTTCTCACCAAATCATATCTGCATCCTACCAATTCTAATACAACTTTGGAGCATAGCTCCCTGCAAGAAATGCTTATACTGAGGACGAAAAAGAACCGTGTAAATGGAAAGGCCCTAGAGACAAACAGGTTGTTCTTCTATTGGGAATAAACAAGGTACTAAGTATATGCAACAATTTATGCATTATTATGTTTCATAAAAAGCCCAATATGATAAGTGGCTCATTGAATAAAAAAATTAGTTACTGAACTACAGAGAAGAAATTGAACAAAAGCTAAATAAACATTAGAGGCTACTAACAACAATTATAGCATACATTTCTCGGTCACTCATTCTTCTTCAAATAAACACCATATTATATAGCCCAATGGAGGCTGAACTGCCCAAGTTTTCCAACTGAACTCTGCAATCTTCTATAGCAAATAATTTCTTTCCAATTTGTTCTGATATTTATTTGGAGCACGGTAACATCAAATGATCAGATGGGATAATATCAACTACTACACAACAAACTCTGTCATCCTTCAATCCACCTATTTACTAAGCTTGCTGCATACAGATAACAATGGACGCTAAAATTAGAAACTGGCTCAACATGTCTAAATCCTACATAACTTCTACATACAACAAATCTATGTAGAATTACCTTGTACATTGAAATTAGAAACTGGGTCAATCATACCAAAGCCCTACAGAACTTCTATGTACAGCAACTGTATGTAGAACTACCTTGACCATAAGGTGCCCTTGTTCAGATGTATGACAGCAACAAAAACATGGAACAAAAGGTCCCTTGTTCCTTCACATGGACATGAGCTTCAGGCCATTGTCAGGCATTCCCATTCCAGCAGCAAGATCCGCGTCAAGTTGCGTGTGTGGTGCTGGCCCCGACATTACCTTCACCCTACAAATAACAATCCAGAGGTCATCATTAGATATAGAAGACACCACACAGTTCGTCAGATATGTTTGGCCAATGGAAAGATATCATACTGGTAATCTACAACTGCGAATATCACTATCACAGACCCCTAGAGTTAATTAGCTACCATGATATAACAAACAGAAAAGTCTCAACTTGTTCAACTCTAAATAACTGGTTGTATTATTAGTGTGCTAACAGAATGATTGTGTTGCCCTGAGCTACAATTTACTGATCCTTCAACATCACATCTAACAAGCATAACTCACAAGTTTGTCTTGGCAGCATAAATCAAATGCTTTGGTTCAATTGCGTAGCCTATCCAAGGCTAGCATGTATTCAAGCAATATCTACATTTTACTCTCTCTAGATGCTGGTTACAACATCATAAACAGAAGCGAAAGAATCACCTTTTCTTGTGGCACTTTGAGCGGTAGTGCTCATCCTTCACGCTCTCACTTGCAAAGTAACGGCTGCAACCAAAACCATAACAAATGTCATATTATAGCACTTTTGCAAGAGGATTGCAGTTTATCACAGGCGTAGTAATACCAACAATCGAATCTAAATTCCTTGCAATAGCTGCTAATCTATCCGAATTGATGCCCAGGTGGAAATCGGTAACAGCATATAAATTGCGCGTACAATTAAGTCAATCAAAGGAATGAACCCTAGTAGCAGACTGAAATCTGTTTCTATTCATACAAGGAAAGAGGATTCATCACGAACAGCTATGAGAGAGGGGCAGCAGATCGGTTAAAGGGGCAAGCATACTCGCAGGACGGCAGGTCGAGGTCGTGGCGGCCGTCGATGGATCCGCGGCGGAGGTGGGCACCGTGCGGCAACGGCGACGGGTGGGTGCCGAAGATGATGTGCTCCTTGTAGGAGGAGGCCGGGGAGGCGGGCGGCGCGGAGAAGTGGGACACCTTCGAGTACTCTGAGAGCGAGTCGAGGAGGTGCGTCGGCAGCAGCGGCTCTGTGTCCATGCCACTTGGATTCAAGAGAGAGGTGGGATGGGGGTTGGGGTCCTACCGATTCCTGCGACTGCCGCGACGAGGTGGGCGGATTGAGGAGGATGGCGGTCGGCGGCGGTGGGGGAGGAGAAGACGGCGCGGCGGAAGCCGAGGGGATGGCTCTGCGGATGCTGATGTGTAATTGTGTTCTATCTCCCACTCGACGACGACGAATCCCTGCGTGGGGTCGCGCGGCGCGGGTGGTGTTGCCGTGTTGGACGCGAGTACGATTGGTGGGGGTGTCGTTGATGTAAACAACTCACAACAGCGATAAAAATCAGAAAAGGTGGGTACAGAGGTGGGTAGAGTTGGTCCAGGTGAGAAAAAAATTTCGTTTTTGGCAGAAACGCTCTCCAAATTGTGATTTTTTGGTACTTCATAGTCCTTCCACCTTATCCACTTCTAGAAACATATGACGGGTGGGTCCGGCGTGAGGGGTAAGGCGGGTTCGATTTGGGTGAGAAAAGTTTTCATTTCTCTTCGCTCCTTATAGTATAGATTCTTGCTTTTTTGGTTCGGAGATAGCAAATCTGAACCATGTCAAAAACATATAGTCCGTATGCTACAATATTTCAAATGTTTGTACAAAATCTCGTCAAACAGGAGGCTAGGCTCTAGATACCAAATGTCATGATCCAGATAAGTTGTAGGATAATTTGGGACCAGAATTGGGGGATTGGACGGGTAGAATCAGAGGTATTGGGGAAGAACGAGGAGGAACAGGAAGAACAGACGAAGAAGAGAGAGGCAATTCGAAATGACTTGTTCTTCCATGCCTTTCACGGTTTGTCCTCGGATGCTTATAACACGCATCGAATTACAAGCGAACAGCAAAACGCAAGTGTACTATCGCTGAATGGGCCGAAGCCAAACTACCTCATGGGCCGCCAATGGGCCTAAACAGATACTACAGCCTCCTGGGCCTAAACCATGACAACCTGTCCCTGACTGGATTTGCGCCGGCAGCTGCGCGCCCCGCCTGCGACGCGGCGAATTTTTATTTTTTTACATTTTTCCCCCTCAATTTTGCAAAAATAAATAGTCCGTCCAAAAAATTGTAAAACTGTACATCTACCGCCGTGGGTCACGGCGGTAGGGGTCCAGTCTGTTTTCAAAAATTTGTAATTTTTTTGTTTGAACTCGGATAGAGGTAAACTTTATATGAAAATTGTAGCTTTTGACGAGATCTACAATTTTGTAGTTCAAAGTTTTTTTATTTGAAGTCATCTTCATACTCAAATAATCGATATACTAGTCTTCAGATCTGAATAGTATATCGATTATTTGAGTATGAAGATGACTTCAAATAGAAAAACTTTGAGCTATAAAATTGTAGATCTCGTCGAAAGCTACAATTTTTATATAAAGTTTACCTCCATCTGAGTTCATGCAAAAAAGTTACAATTTTTTGAACATAAACTGAAAACTGAGATCTCGATATGAAAACTGAGATCTGGATAGTATATCGATTATTCGACTATGAAGATAACTTCAAATGGAAAAACTTTGAACTACAAAGTTGTAGATCTCGTCAAAAGCTACAATTTTCATATAAAGTTTACCACCATCTGAGTTCAAACAAAAAAATTACAAATTTTTTAAAACAGACTGGACCCCTACCGGTACCGCGCGTGTACTTACCGCTGTGGGGGCACGGCGGCAGGACTCTACCGCTGTCCCCCACGGCGGTAGATGTATAGTTTTGCAAATTTTTTTACGGACCATATATTTTTGCAAAAAAGAGAAAAAAATGTAAAAAAAAATTCCGACGCGGCCGAGCCCCCTGTCGGCGGGGCATGCGCATCGACAGCCGCGCGCCCCGCCTGCGGCGGTAGCAGAGTGGCACGCCGGGGGCTGGCCGAGCGCTCCCACCTCTCCGTGCGGTGGCGCGCTCCGCCCCTTGCGCCGGCGGCTGCTGCTGCCTCCCCTCACCGCGCCCCGTCGCCTCGCGGCCGAGTCCCCTGCCAGCGGCGGCGTCTGCACCGGCAGCCGTGCACCCTGCCCGCGGTGGCAACAGAGAGGCACGCGGGGTGACGACCGAGCGTTCCCACCTCCCCATGTGGCGAGTAGATGGGAGAGAGGGAAGGTGCAGCAGGATAGCAACAGCAACAACTCTGTTGTATTGTAATTAATTAATCTGATCACAAGTGTTTGGCCTATATAAGCCGCCACCAATCCCCTAACAAACCGATAGCAAATCTCTAAACAAACCAAATCTAATTTGAAGCAAATCCTAAATCCTAACAACTCGAGCTCAACCCTACGCCACTTCTCTCCGACGTTTGCCACGCCGCCCGTAGGTGATGCCGGTCATAACAATGACTTTGCTGAACAGCTCACCAGAAGCCTCCAAGACATCATCAGCAATCTGACTATGCCCCTGGAAGTTGCACAATCACCTTTGCCATTCCTGCCTCCACTATCAGGATATCTACTACGCCTTAGGCCTACAATCCTTTAAGATCTTCCCAAGAATTACTGAAGAAGAGCACAGTGCAAATATCACAATTATGAGCATTACATTAGATAGACCTTGTGCAAAAGATATCAATCCCATACAAGCTGAAATGGGAAAACATGACCATATACCTGTCAGGCAAATCAAGAGGACCTACTTCAGTATTCAGGAGAAGGAAGAACAAGGAGGCTAAGGCAGGTAGCAAAGATTCTAACACTGTATCTCCAACCTTGCAAAAGAACAGCCATGTCAGTAACAAGAGAAGGAAAAGTGAAGACCCTGCAGGAGGCCATAGAAGCTGCAAAAAGCCCAAAACTCCTATCATTGACAGTGACCTGAGAAGAAGCACAAGGATAAAGGCCAAGACCACGGGTTGCAAGCCAACGACAGTCACCTTGCAGCAATCCAATAAAAGTAGAAGCAGGGCTCAAAAAAGAAACCACCGCCCATTTACAGCTGACTGGTAATCTCACTGCCCCTGCCTTCAATCCAGAAACTGAATTCCCAGGACTTGCCTATCAACAGCTGTGGCCTAGCCCCTATACAGAGTGTATCCAGAAATTCTTCGTGGTCAGAACTCACTTCTATTTTGATTTCTCAGTTTAACCCCCAGATGACAAATGAATAATGCAACCAACAGAAGACATCGACATGTGTTAAACTGGAACATCAAAGGCATTAACGGTGATGGGAAAACAGATGCTTAAGAGCAAAAATTGAGGAATGCTCCTGTTCAGTATATTGCTTACAAGAAACAAAAAAAGAAAGTTTTGATCATTCCTTTATTAGGAAATTGGCTCCCAAAAGATTTGACAAGTTTGTCTTTTCTCCTTCAGGAGGAATTCTTATTGGGTGGAATAATTCTGTCTTCAGACCAATATCTCTACTCAATTCGATACTGATTAAAAAGATCATGACAGACAGACTCTAAAAAAGGTTGTTTCAGAATTTTTGTATCCTTCTTGCACATTAAAAAAGGTTGTTTCAGACTCCAAGAGTTTGTCTGATCATGACAGCACATTAACACTAACACAGATCAGACAAACTCTGAAGCAACCAGCACCAAAAAAAGGACAGGGAACACTTCTCCATCAGTAACAGATGCATAAGAGTAACAGGTACAAGCAACTGGGGTAAAAGACAGGTCATTGCAGTATATCCTGATTGAGAGACTGTCAATTAGGAGTTTAGGACAGCAGAAGTTCCCTCTGAAGAAAATAAGAATAGCATAGATCATCTGCAGTAAATAGAGCACAGGAAACTGGAGGCAAAATATATCTCTGCAAGCTCCACATGTTCCATCAAAATGTAATTCACTCCTTCGATTGCGCACAAACATTATAACCGAGATGCGCAAGTGCTCAACACATCAATGCATATTCAGATAGCAGCCTTACCTAGTACATCTACGGGAGTCCACAAATTATCACCTATTTGCCCAAAAAACAGGCCTCTGAATGACATGGTTTTTCTACAAATATGACATGTGGATTTAGCAAGCGAAATGATGATCTACGCTATGATCAGGCGAGGTCGAGGGGGGTGATGGAGTGGTGGAAGTGGCAGCGGTTGCCGTAAGGGCACAGAGCACCAGCGAGCACCCAGCGGCAAATTTCTGTCTTGTAGCGCGGGTGGCGGATCACCGGGTGTAGGTCGGGGACTCCGTGCGCGAAATGGCATTGGTCGCCGTATGGGCACCAGCCATTCTCCCAGTGTTGGCACAGCTCCGTCTTGTATGTTCCTTGGGTGTAAACCTCAAAGTCCAGCCCCACGCCGAGCTTCTTCTCCTCCCCCACCCCCTTGATCCGGCCGTCCATACCTGAAAACATGCGCTGGTGCTTGGAGTTTTGAGAACAACACGAACAAACAGGTAAGAGTTCGGAACAGCTTAATCTAACAAAGGACTAAATTACAACGTTTGGGAAATAAAGTGGAAATGGGCGTTGATCTCACCGAGCCGCCGTTGTGGTGAATTTGGTGGTAGCCAGGCGAACGGACAGAGATGCTCTTCGGCATCGCCTCTGCAGCTGCAACCACTGAAGATGTAGTGGGAAGTGGCCACGTGTTCTCCTCCGCGAGGCGGAGACTGCCGATCTCGTCAGCGTCCTTGCCGCGGACCATCTTGATGTGCCGGGCGAGGTCCTCGTTGGCGACGCGGAGCTGGTGGTTCTCCCGTCGGAGCGCCGCCACCTCGTTGCTGGCGTCGGCGAGGCACGAGAGACATAGCTCCAGATGGGCGATGACGTCGTGGTAGCTGTGCGCGAGGCGGGCGAGGCGGCGGCGGCGCTCCGCGGTGGCGGCGGGCACATCATCCCGGTCGTCGACGACGAAGCCGGAGCCGGAGGAGCCGCGGGGGGGTGAGGCGGAGAGCGGTGGAGGCGTGGAGAGTACGCGGCTGACGCGATGGCAGCGCTCCGTGGCGGCGGCATCATCGTCATGGTCGTCGACCACGGAGCCGCGGGAGGGCGAGGCGGCGAGCGGCGACGGCGTGGAGCGCACGCGCCCGAGACCGGAGGGGGGGCCGAACGCCGCGTGACGGCCGTCGGGCTGGAGGAGAACTTCCATTGCGCTGCTGGCCGCTGATGGAGGTCACGGAAAAACTGAAGAAAATCAGAGCACTGACCACTACACATCCACGGAACAAATTGCGCATCAAATGCAAAGCGAACAAAAAAAAGGAGCAGCATGTGAGTTGAATCTGCAAGTTCTCAGGTAGGTAGGTGAACTAAATATCTAATCTAGTTAGCATCGCAAAAGGAACACACCATAATTCACCCCCGATTAAACAGCAAGCCAAACACGGCAACCCGAATCAAAAGTTTGAAATGCAGAACACAGATCGCGCACTCACCTCGCTTCCCTTGCTGCCTTGCTGGAGCGTGCGCCCGATCCAGGACGTGGATTTCGGGATCGAAAAGGCTGTGCTGTGAGAACCGGGTGGGGTAGAGTCGTGGAGAACGAATGCTGACCAGTGGGTGGGGGGTCGCGTGCCGTGACGATTTTTTACGGGTTATTTGGTTCGAGGTCATTACAATTTTTCAGAGTCGGAGAAATGCTATTACTATTCGTTTATTTTGAAATTTGTCATTACAATTCTTCTTCTACCCGATTCTTGTCATTTTCTACGTCTTATAGACGTCGGGGCTCACTGTCAGACCGTATTTGTACACACATGTTTTGTATACTTCTCTCTCCACTCGCTGACACGTGGGCTCCATATGTCAGATTCTTCCTCGACCTCTAGCTCCTCCCCTTCCACCAGGCAGTTCCAGCAGCGGTGGCGGCAGCCATTCCCACGCATCCTCATCCACCTGGGTGGCGCGGAGCTCTCGACCTCGACGGTGCGGAGCTCGCAGCCTGGCCGGCGGAGCTCGCGACCGGGCCGGCGCGGAGCTCGCGGCCTGGCCTGCGGAGCTCGCGACCGGGCCGGCGGAGCTCGCGACCGGGCCGGTGCGGAGCTCGCGGCCTGGCCGGCGGAGCTCGCGACCGGGCCGGCGCGGAGCTCTCGCGGACTGACCGGCGCGGAGCTCGCGGCCTGGCCGGCGGAGCTCGCGACCGGGCCGGCGCAGAGCTCGCGGCCTGGCCGGCGGAGCTCGCGACCGGGCCGGTGCGGAGCTCTCGACCTCGCCGGCGCGGAGCTCGCGGCCTGGCCGGCGGAGCTCGCGACCGGGCCGGCGCGGATCTCGCAGCCTGGCCGGGGCGTAGCTCACGGCCTGGGCGACGGAACTCGCGACATGGCCGGCGCGAAGCTCGCAGCCCAGGCAGTGTACGGAGCACGCGGGTGGCTAGGAGCTCACAGCCGTGCTGGTGCTACTCCGACCGCCGACGTTTTAGCACAGGACCGTCCGACTCTGACGTGTTGTTGGAAGGTTGAAGGAGAAGCTGACATGTGGGGTCCACATGTCAGTAAGTCGAGAGAGAATGAGTAGAGGTATTTTTTTCTCAAATACGGTCATTCATGTACATATACGGTCTGCCGTGTGGGCCCCGACGTCTATAAGACGTAGAAAATGACAAGAATCGGGTAGAAGAAGAATTGTAATGACAAATTTCAAAATAGACGAATAGTAATGACGTTTCTCCAACTCTGAAAAATCGTAATGACTTGGAACCAA
This sequence comes from Cenchrus fungigraminus, assembly GCA_036936925.1. NCBI lineage: Eukaryota > Viridiplantae > Streptophyta > Magnoliopsida > Poales > Poaceae > Cenchrus > Cenchrus fungigraminus. The sequence continues at coordinate 13,810,880 of CM072772.1, read as the reverse complement.
ATAAGCCATTTTTTACCCTTGGACAGCCAGCCGAGGCCGTGCGGCACCTGCAGCAGCACTCCACACCGCAGGCCGCAGCACACTGTTCGGTGTTCGCGAACGCGTAGGCCCATAAACCCAGAAGGCCTAACTTGAATTTTTTTTATTTTTACATTTTTCCCCTCAATCTTGCAAAAATATATGGTCCGCAAAAAAATTTGCAAAACTATACATCTAGCGTCGTAGGGGATGGCGGCAGGGACCTACCGCCGTGCCCCACGGCGGTAGGAACGCGCGTGGTACTGTAGCACCTCCTACCGCTGTGGGCCACGGCGGTAGGGGTCCAGTCTGTTTTCAAAAATTTGTATTTTTTTTTTGTTTGAACTCAGATAGAGGTAAACTTTATATGAAAATTGTAACTTTCGACGAAATCTACAACTTTGTAGTTCAAAGTTTTTCCATTTGAAGTCATCTTCATAGTCAAATAATCGATATACTATCCAGATCTCAGTTTTCATATCGAGATCTCAGTTTTCAGTTTACGTTCAAAAAATTGTAACTTTTTTGCATGAACTCGGATGGAGGTAAACTTTATATGAAAATTGTAACTTTCGACGAGATCTATAATTTTGTAGTTCAAAGGTTTTCCATTTGAAATCATCTTCATACTCAAATAATCGATACACTATTCAGATCTGAAGACTGCAAACTGAGATCTGGATAGTTTATCGATTATTTGACTATGAAGATGACTTCAAATGGAAAAACTTTGAACTACAAAGTTGTAGATCTCATCGAAAGCTACAATTTTCATATAAAGTTTACCTCTATCCGAGTTCAAATAAAAAAATTATAAATTTTTGAAAACAGACTGGACCCCTACCGCCGTGGCCAACGGCGGTAGGAGGCGCTACAGTACGGCGTGCGTTCCTACCGCCGTGGGGCACGGCGGTAGGTCCCTGCCGCCGTCCCCCACGGCGCTAGATGTATAGTTTTGCAAATTTTTTTGCGGACCATATATTTTTGCAAAAAAGAGGAAAGAAAAATGTAAAAATAAAAAAAAATCGCCTAACTTTGCTTGACACGGTTTTTTTTATTTTTTTTACAATTTTACAAAAATAATTGTGCTTAACAAAATTTGCAAAAAAAACTCTAATTGCCGGATGAAATAACCATTTAAAATTATAACTGTTTTATGAACTCAGATAGACATAAGTTTTATACATAAATTGTAGATCTCGTAGCACAAATATTTTTCATTCAGAATCAACTTCGTGCTCAGATAATTGAACATTGTGTGAATTATTTGAGCACGACGATGGTTCCAAATGACAACTATTTGAACTACATTTTTTTAGTTCTCATCGAGATATACAATTTTTGTATAAAGCTTATCTCCATGTGAGTTCTTATGAAAATTTATGAATTTTTGAAAATGTGTTGTGCAACGTGCTCAGATAATTGAAGATTGTGTTAATTATTTGAGCACGATGATGGTTCCAAATGACAAATATTTGAACTGCATACTTTTAGATCTCATGGAGATCTACAATTTTTATATAAAGCTTATCTCCATCTGAGTTCTTATGTAAATTTATGAATTTTTGAAAATATGTTGTGCAAAGAAGTGTAATTCCTCCGCTTCATTAGATATGAATATTACATTAATTATTTAGGTACGAAGATGATTCCAAATAAAAAATGTATGGACAACAAAGTTACAGATTTAGTTGAGATAATATACAATTTTCATATAAATCTTATCTCCATCCGAATTCATATGAATTTAAAGATGTGTTGAAGAGTTACCGTCGTTTGAAGTTAGGCACAATTATTTTTGTAAATCATAAAAAAATGAAATGAAAATATGGATGGTATTAAACTCCATCCTTCGTAGGGCACACTCATCAAACTCCCCCAGCACGTTACAACTTGGGAACCTTCTACGGCGATTAAATCTACTATGACACCAGTTGCAGATTCCGAACATGGCTGCTGAAGATGAGCAGTAACGGACACGAAAGAGTGAGGTGATCATTGCTGGCAGCCCCCGCTGCGCTGCGAATGACACCAACAATGGATTGGATTGGACGGGCTGTTCCGTCTGAGAGAGATGGGAATTGGACGGACTCAGGAACCATAATTGGCGACGGGTCATTAGCGTAGGCCCCACGCGACGCGGGGGCTCCTCGTCTCGTCTTGCTTGCTTGCATGGGACGAGGAGGGCTTTTGGCCTGGCCCCGGCACGCTTTCGACGTGCCGGAAAACGGGTGGCCTACCGAGCTTTGTAAATTCTGTAGTGTCTCGCTCAGCCAGCGAGTAAGAGCAACTTCAGCAGCTTCCTATCCCCTCCCTAATACTAAAAATAGTCACATAAGGGATGAAATTTTCTCCAACAAAATCCCTATATCCTTTTTTTCCTCCATGGACTAAAAACTCATCTCCATCCCCTCTATAGAGGGGATCTCTCCTCCATCCCCTACTCTGTGGGACCCATCCTCTCCTACCTCCACACCTGCGGTCCTGCGTCCACACCTGTCCCCCGCTCGCCCCGCCCCGCCGCCGTCTCCGGTCACCGGTCGGCGGCTCCAGTCCCCGTCTATGGTGAACGTGGCCTTTCTTTCCTCCGATCCCTCTCCCCTAGTCGAACCCGCGGCGCTCTCTCTTGCCAGCCGCCGCCGCCGCCAAGCTCCAACGCCGTCAACGCCGGCTCCTGTGCCGCTTCCCGGCCATCTGAGTCCACTGGAAGTATAAGAACAGAGGCAACATCAGTGTGGCAAGAACACAGATCGGCCATGGAGGAAGCCAAGCCCGCGAAGGCCCCCGTGGAGGTGACGCTCCGGAAGTTCGAGCTGTCCGACGTGGACGCCATGATGGCGTGGGCGTCGGACCCGCAGGTGGCCGCCGTCTGCCGGTGGGACCCGTACGAGTCCACGGATCCGCTGCTCGCCTTCATCCGCGACGTCGTGCTCCCGCACCCGTGGTTCCGCGCCATCTGCGTCGCCGACGGCGGCGAGGGGGAGCCCCGCCCCGTGGGCGCGGTGTCCGTGTCGCCGACGGGGGACCCGTGCCGCTCGGCTACGTGCTGGCGCGCGCGCACTGGGGCCGCGGCGTGGCGACAGCCGCCGTGAAGCGGACGGTCGCCGCGGTGTTCGCCAAGGTGCCGGGGCTGGAGCGCGTGGAGGCTCTGGTGGACGTGCGCAACCCGGCGTCGCAGCGCGTGCTGGAGAAGTCCGGGTTCACCCGGGAGGCCGTGCTCCGCAAGTACGGCTTCGTCAAGGGCGTCGTCCGGGACATGGTCATGTTCAGCTTCATCGACACCGATACGGTGCCTGAGTGACTCGCATAAACAACGCGTTGATGCGAATCTGTTGTTGAATAAGTAGTTCAAGTATAGTTTGTAAATTGGTGTATGTATCGAATCTCTTGTGATTTTGGATGTTCGTTGGAAGTTCTTGGATGGCTTCTCCATTGATCTTACATCTGTACAATAGATCCATTGAGATCGTGATTCAGATTGAAGCTCAACCATGGCGAGGTCGCCAATCGACGATCACCACCGCGGCCACACGGTCACATGCTACGACGCCCTTCTTCGCGGCGGGCGCCTGGCCAGGCCGCCGTCCACTCGCCCCCGGCCCCCGCCCTCTCTGCTCCTCGGACGCGGCGGCGAACGCGAAGCAGCGGCGCGGTACATCGCCTCGGAGGGGAGTGCAGCGTAGCAGCACGAGCGCAAGCGCTGGATGATGCCTACGTCCGCCGTCGCAGCTATCACCAACCTCCGCTTCACCTCCTCATCGCCGGCTTTGATTCCGCCGCCGCCACAGCCGGTCAAGACCTGGATCCCCGCAGCAATTCGAGTGAAAAAAATGGAATTCCCCGCACCAATGCCCAATCGAGGTGCTGCACCTGAAGAAGGCAAGGTACCTGCCGCTGATCTGGAGCACGCTCGCCTCCATGCCGCGCTGTCGCCTCTGCTTCGACTTCGAGTTGCCGCTGTGTCGTCGGGATCGGGAGCTGGGGCAGGTGGTCGGCGCGCGCGCATGTTGGTGCTCCCGCAGGACGAGATGTGGTCCAGGACGAGGACGGGGATGGGGCCTGGGGCGTCCGCCATCTTCTTGGCTTCTTCCTCTGCCCCTTCACCAGTTCACCCTCCCTGCCTCCTCGTCTTGGTTAGTTGCAGAGCGGCGCGCGCCCGGGGAGGTGGTGGTGGAGGTGCTGCGTCGGATGGCCCCGCACGGCGTGGCGGCGGCGGCCGGGGTCAGCCGCGGCTGGCGGGACTGCACGCGGCGCGTGTGGCGAGGGGCCGAGGAGGTCCGCCTCCGTCAGGCCGTCGGTGCACTCATGGCGCGGGCCCGTCGCTAGCCAGGCTCGTGCTCGCAATGGACAGGTGAGGAAAACGTTTACACGAACAGCAGCAGCTCTGACAAAGTGACTGTGCAAAGATGGAAGATTTGGGGAGGGGGAGGAGAAGCTGAGGTGGCGCGGTGGGACCCACGAGTAGGGAAGGAGAATAGGAAAACTGCTGGAGCAAATTGTGTTTTGGGATGAATATATTTTTACTCCACCCCCAATAACTTGATATAGGGGATGAAATTTACTCCGCTAGTGTTGCTCTAATAGCCAGCCTCTCGGCTCTGCTCCGAGGGACAGATGCGATGCGACTATGCGAGATTCTAGCATCACTCCAGTTTCAGTACAGTGTGTCTGTCCACTAATGATTGGTCTCGCAGCTTGCTAGCTGGTAATAGCATCATCAGCAGCAAAGAGAGAAAGGTCGGTATGGTACACAATGAGTTGCGTACATCACCTGCCGTGATGGTGAACAGAAGCAGGGTAACAGTAAGGGTCCGTTTGTTACAGCTCCGAGAGCAGCTCCGGGAGCTGTTTTCGGAGGAGCTGTACCAAACGCGTTGGAAAAACTGCTCCCGCAAAGAATCACCCGCGAAACGCGGTGACTGGAGCCGAACGCGCGCGAGGGAGCTGAAAATAGCAGCTTCCCCCAGCTCCGTCTGACATGCAGTCCTTGCGTCTCCAATTTGCCCCTCCGTGGCAGGGCGTGGGGGAGCAGGTGCGGCCAGGGACGCGGCGGGGACGGAGGTGGCCGGCGCGGCGGACCTTGACGGAGCTCGACGGCGAGGGCCGGCCGCGGGAGCTCGAGGCGGGTGGAGGTGGTCGGCTGCGTCGCGGCCTCGCGGGTCGAGGCAGAGGAGGCCGGCTGCGCCGCCGGTGGGGAGGGAGGGCCGTCCTACCACCGTCGAATCGAGCGCGCCTGCCTCGCCGGCGGCGAATCCAGGCGAAGCTCCGCGCCACCCCGTCGATCTGTGGCTGCGGCTCGGAGCGGCGGCGGCTCGGGTCCGTCACCGGCCGGCGGACGCGGTGGAGACGGCGGACGGCCGGCCGGCGGACGCGGCGGAGATGGCAGACGCGGCGGATCGACGACGCACTTCTCCCGGACCGCCTCCATGGCCGGCGGACGCGGTGAAGACGGCGGATCGACGGCCGGCGGACGCGGCGGATCGACGGCGCTCTTCTCCCGGACCGCATCCATGGCGACGGGCGCGGGGAGGAGGCCACGGCGGGCGAGGCCGGAGGCAGCCGCCGGCGAGCTTCCACGCGGGCGTGGACCGCGAGGAGAGCGTGGGGGAGCAGTTCGTGGATAAGGATGGATGGAGGAGAAGAGGAAAAGAAGAGAAGAGAAAAGAAAATAAGGGAGAGAAAAAAATAAGAAGGAAAAGAGAAAAAAAATGGAAGGAAAAAATAGAAAAATAAAAATGGAAATAAAAAAAGAGGGAAGGGCATTATAGACATTTCACACTCTTATCCACCTCACACAGCTGGGAGAAGCTGTTTTGCCAAACGTTTTTCCAAAACGGATTCAACTCCACCACAGAATCCGCTCCACCAGCACAGCCACAGCCGAAGCTGCCACAGCCGGAGCCACAGCCCTACCAAACACACCCTAAGTTACCTCCCTAGTACTAGTAGTTCTCTTGCGTACAACACTCAACTATTTGTCGCGTCGCCATGGATAATTAAATTGTAGTACACACGAGTTAAAAGGACACGCTCGCACCCTCACGGCAAGGAGAATTGCCTAGCTGCAACGGAAATTTCTCCATTTGCAACAGGGAAGGGATTGGAGCTTGGAAGAAGGGTGGTAGGTATGGTCACCTTCCCATCGTGTTTAAAAAGCATATGGACTTTGATCTAAAAGGAGCCCATGGACATCCGGTGCAAAACAGTATGGATATATAAGACCATTAACCAAGTTGGGGCGGGTGGGCTCCGCAGCACTCACACATTGGAGGCCCGCAACCACTCAGCTTTTCTGTTGCGAATGCGAGCGCCCGCCACCGCCGCCGCCCGTATGTGGCAGAGTGGACAGTGGAGAATTGGAGATAGAGACACGCAAACGCAATCGCAGCGACTCCGAAGAACCGCTTCATCACAAAGACGAAGAACTGAAACCGAAAGCGCGAGAGAAACGACCGGAGCCGATCAGCTGAATCTGAACCGCTCCCACCAACGCGCGAGGAGAATGCGCGGCCTGCCGATCTCCCCCCTACGCGCCACCGTTACGCCCCCGCGAGCTCCGTGAAAATCTCTCGCTTTTCTCTCCCCCGCACCAATCTGCTCGCTCGCGCGCGCGCACCGGAAGCTTTTGCCGCCGCCGTGAGGACGTAGCGACCGCCGGAGACGGCGCGGGCAATGAAGGCCGCCGCCGGAGGAGGCGGCAAGGAGAGCCCGGCGGCTTCCCTCCTCCGCTTCGTCCTATTGCTCCTGCTCCCGCTCACCGTCATCTACATCATCTACACCCTCCACGCCATTCTATCCTCCACCCCCGCTTGCTCGCCCGATAATGACCTCGTCACCGCCAAGGGCATGGCCACCGCCTTGTCCGCTTCCCACCTTATCACCAACGATAACAACCTTACGTCCTCGACGCCATCGCCGCCGCCGCCGCCACCGTATTCCCCTCCTCCTCCCGCTGTGCCCCCGCCGACGACGCTGCAGCACGTGGTGTTCGGCATCGCGGCGTCGGCGCGCCTGTGGGAGAAGCGAAAGGAGTACATCAAGATCTGGTGGCGCCCCGGTGGGGGCATGCGTGGGTTCGTGTGGATGGATCGCCCCGTGCGTCCTTCAAGCGTGCCGGAGGGGCTGCCGCCCATCATGGTCTCCTCGGACACCTCCAGCTTCCCTTACACGCACCGCCGCGGCCACCGCTCCGCCATCCGCATCTCCCGCATCGTCTCCGAGACGTTCCGCCTCGGCCTCCCCGACGTGCGGTGGTTCGTCATGGGCGACGACGACACCGTCTTCCTCCCCGACAACCTGCTCGCTGTGCTGAGCAGGCTCGACCACCGGCAGCCCTACTACATCGGCTCCCCCTCCGAGAGCCACCTGCAGAACCTCTACTTCTCGTACGGCATGGCGTTCGGCGGCGGCGGCTTCGCCATCAGCCGGCCGCTGGCGGCGAGGCTGGAGCGGATGCAAGACGCGTGCATCCGGCGGTACCCGTCGCTGTACGGCAGCGACGACCGCATCCAGGCGTGCATGGCGGAGCTGGGCGTGCCGCTGACGAGGCACCCGGGGTTCCACCAGTACGACGTGTACGGCGACCTCCTGGGCCTCCTCGCCGCGCACCCCGTCGCGCCGCTCGTGTCGCTGCACCACCTCGACGTGGTGCGGCCGCTGTTCCCGGACGCGCGGTCCCGCGCGGCCGCGGTGCGGAGGCTGTTTGAGGGGCCCGTGATGCTGGACTAGGCGGGGACGATGCAGCAGTCCATCTGCTACGACGAGGCACGGCGGTGGACGGTGTCCGTGGCGTGGGGGTTCGTGGTGACGGTGGCGAGGGGCGCGATCCCGGCGCGGGAGATGGAGACCCCCGCGCGGACGTTCCAAAACTGGTACCGCCGCGCGGACTACAAGTCGCACGCGTTCAACACGCGGCCGCTGGCGCGCAACCCGTGCGAGACGCCCGCGCTGTACTACCTGGCGGCGGCGCGGCGAGCGGTGGCGCGCGGAGGGGAGACCACCGTGACGAGGTACCAGCGGTGGCGGCGGCGAAACGAGAAGCGCCCCGCGTGCCGGTGGAAGATACCCGACCCGGACGCGCTGCTCGACACCGTGCTGGTGCTTAAGAAGCCCGACCCCGCGCTGTGGGACAGAGTAATCTTCGCCGAGCTCTCTTCATTTTGATCGTCTACTGCTAGTGTAGCGATGCTGACTGGTTTATTTTTGCACAAATCTGCTGCAGTCTCCGAGGCGGAATTGCTGCAGGGTGCTGTCGTCTCCCGGCCCAGGAGAGAAAGGGAACAAGACGATGACCATAGACGTGGGAGTATGTGAGGACTGGGAGATCAACCAAATGTAATTATCACATATACGTAGAGCAAATGGTATAGGTAATTCACACCACACTTTTGTCTTTTATTACTTATAAACAGTAAGATAGATGAGAAGAATTTTACACATGCCCTCCCTCCCATATGAGCATCAGATCGTGCCAGAGTCTTTTGGTCTTCTGAAACTACTCCCTCTGTTTCAAAATACTTGTCATTCTGACTTTTCTAGATACAATTCTTTTGTTATCACCTAGATATATATTACTCCCTCCGGTTCTCTATTAGAAGTTGTTTTGGACAAGGTTTGAGTCAAACATTGGGAATATAAATCATGAATAACTTTTAAGTCGTTGAGTTTGAAAATGTGAAAATCATATAAACAGATTTGCCTTGAAAAATACTTTCATAAGAATATACATATATAACTTTTCAATAAATATTTTTATAGAAAAGAGAAGTCAAAGTTGTGCTTTGGTGACCGTGTCGCTGTCCTAAACGACTTCTAATAGGGAACCGGAGGGAGTATGTCCACATAAGTAATAAAGAGAATGTATGTAGAAAAGTTAGAATGATAAATATTTTGAAACAGACAGAGTATCATGCATGCTATTGATTCACGCGGCAGTCCAAAGTTGATGTCGCTTCATGATGCCAGCAGCTTTCAGGAGAATCTCTTGTTCTATAGATGACCATTCCTCTGTTTTCTGTGGGGTCATAGAGAAACAATTGTCAGTCAGGAGATCGGGCTCTGGTATATTGAACCTGCTTCCAGCAGTGTTTTTAGGTGAGAAATGACAATCATACTACTGGCTCAACCAGAGCAGCTTACAAAACAGTCTGAAATCTCAGCTCTGCTCAACTTTGATGCCAGGCTGCTTCCTAAATGCCACAAATATGCAGAGAATAAACATAAAACCACTACAAAGATTGCCAATACCTTAACATAGGAGTATGTTGACTGCCTCTGTCTGATTGAGCAAAATGCTAATATGCAATTGCAACACAAAGTAAAATTAATGCATGCTAACTTTATTAGCGTAGCACAAAGAGAAATGCACATGATATACCAGTCATCTAACATTGTGGTTCCAAAGTAATGAAACCTCAAATGTCAGAACCATGAGAAAAGCAAAGTTTCGTGGAACCTCAAACATATCGAAATCATGAGAAAAGAAAAGGTTTCCTTTTAAGAGGACCAGAGTTAACATACCGTGCTTTTGATGTTGCAGCCAATTGTAAGCTCTCCATGTGAACCTTCTAATCGTGAGAGGTAGCAGTAAGGAGCATCAATTTTTGGGTTGGACACCAGCATTGCTTTTATCTCCTCTGTTATAGTAGGAATCTTTTCAATGTCTTCAGTTCTAAAAGGAAGTTTGGACACGCTAACATGCCGCTGGGCCCTCGATTTGTTCACTATCATCTGCAGATTTTTTGGGGGAGAAGAATCACTACTTGACAGCAGTTAAGACGATAAGCTAACTAATAGTAATACAAAACAGATTATTTGCTTCATGGGTTTTAATAATCAATTAAACATCCTAAAAAAATCAAAACAGTGGTCTATGAAATAGTAATACATGCAATATACCACAATTCACATGCAAAATATACTTAAGAATATAAGATAAAGAATAGCATTTTAGACATTACTTGGCTGGAGAATAAGGAATTTGGAACTACAACGGGGAGCTTTTCAGTATTTATCAGCGAAGTAGAAGTCAGTCCAATTTCAACCACTTGCCCTTCTATTGACCCAGCCTGCAATATGGAAGCAGTTTTAGACACTCAAAGTTTTCATCACTTCATGAAATGCTTTTGTTGGAAGAAACATGAGCCCTGGCATAAAATTTCAGCTATCTAAGCTACAAAATACTTTTGTTGGAAAAAGCCGAGCCCTGGCTTAAAAGTTTGAAGTATCAGCGCTCTCTTGAACTTTATTGAACTGTGTCTTCTAAGTTCTAAGTGCCTTTCACTCTACTTAAAACATCTCAAAATGATGTCTCATGCAACCACATTTTGAATATTTTGCTACTTATGCCTAACTTCGAATATTGAATAAGCTCATTAGATGCAGTTTGAATGGGTGGTTCCTTACTGCTCTGGAGGCAAATTTCCCCACTTCGTAGGCTTTCTTTAAATTTACACCCATAAAAAAAAACATGCAGCGTGGTTGTTTTCATATATTATCCAGCAGTGATATCTGGTAAATTTTCATTGTTTAGCTGCCTTATTAATTTGATGATGTAAATTAATTCACATCCAATTGGCATTCAACTTTTTTAGGCAATGTATTTGGATTTTTCAGCAAGGTTATGAACTAGGAACAAAATCAAATTTAATCATATTATTAGCACTCCAATGACCTATCAATTGTACTTGTAGTTCCGAATGAATACAACAAAAGGTTTGTTAGATAATTAGACATGGACCTTGATGTAGTCTCCAACTGAGAAGGGCCTTGAAAATTGTAAAGAGAATCCACTCAGGATGTTACCAAGGATATCTCTAGCAGCAAAAGCAGTAGCCACACCTGTAACAGCAATACGGCATACAGAAGAGAATGTTACTTGGTACATGTAATCATTAGTTAAAAAGGAAGATTCATTTTCTTACTTGTGATGTATAGGTATATTACTGGACATATGTATATTGCTGAAGATATTGAAAGCAAACAAACTTTTACATGTATGTGTCAACCTAATACAGGTACAGCAGAAAGCCAGAAACCATTCTTGCTTAACCAACCAAAGTTCAAACAAGCAGAAATTTGAGTGTGATTTACATATCCTTTCTTCAGGCAACAGGGAAGATAAACAAGAACAGGAATATTGAAAGAATGCTCAGCAAAAATCCATACATAAAAGGCTACCAAAACAGACGTAAAGAAACATTATCGATCATCTTTCTGCATTGCATATATATTAGTTAGTGACGTGATAAAGGTCTGATTCTGGTAGACTTGCTGTTTGCCTACTTGGTCCACAGTCCACACAACACAAAAGTCTTGATTTCATGAAGTACAAAAAACGCTTATGCAAAGACGAACACTGCAGATTAAAATATTACCTCCAACACCACCAACTGTTAATATTGACTGCACAGGTACACCACAAGCTTCAGCAAGAGCTACAACAACTCCAAGAGAAATTAGTCCTAACGATGACACCTTATCAAATGCTGACAATCTTTCACGATCAGTTGCTATAGCAGCTTGTTTGGCCATAGCGTTGGCAATGAAGTTAGTTTTCCATCTGTGAAGGAACCACACAAAAGATACGACAAATGCCCCCTTTAATGCCTGTGGAAGGAAATCTGAAATGCTTGGTGCAATAACTGCAGCCCTGAGGAAGAAGGAAAAATCAGAAACCTCAGACAGATTCAGAGCAAACTTAAACATCTGACAAAAAATTGATCTGCATCATAGTAGTATGGTTTGTAACAGAAAAACAATATCATGCTACCAACATCAGTATGAACAAATGGAAGATACCATAAATAGGCATAATTAAAATGAATATATTACACAGAAACATAAAAGGAATCTCCTTTGAGAAAATATACAAAATATATGAAAGGAATATAAAAAATCTGGAATCTGGTGTGAACTTGAAAAGCATTTACATAGATTTAAAAACATAAATAGTGTTGCCAATACAATCATTTTACAGTAAGAAGGTAATGAAAAAATAAGTTTATTTCAGAAGGTGAAATAGGTCCTCACATCTGAGAAAATGCCATAAATGTGATGATATATTTTGCAGGATCCTCCATTGCACTCCACAAGCTTCGATAGGATATATCTTTCTTAGTAGAATCTCCCCAGATTGTCATGAGAGGGCCTGCTGATGCATACTTGTGAAGCTTCCTTAGAACAATAGGCATTACAAACCATGCCATTGCTGCACCAATCAGTGTCCCGCCAACTGGAACAACTACCTTCTCTAGATCTGCATGATTACTAAATAACTCTTGGACATGAAGTGCAATTGCATCATTCAGATCCTTTAATTTCTTGCCTGCAGAGGTGCTAGCATCCATAGCAGAGCAATAAGCATTTTCTGACATATCAATCCAGGTGTTCTGACCATCAACTGAGGTGTCAACTTCAGAAGTTCCTGTAGAAGACACTTTTAAGACAGAAATTTCAGCACCTTCTGGTTTAGTCCTAGTATATGAGGAACACATGCGACGAAGGCTTGGAACACCTGAGAACCCCAGTGATTGATTGTAGTGTTGCTTTGATGTAAACAACCAATAATTCTCTACACAAGCTGTACGATGCGGTGTGCTGCTTTTTGCAGCAACGGTAACAGAAGAGTACTGATCTCCAGAATTTATCTGGTCTAGTGTAGCAGTGTGTGGCTTTTTAATGTGATCAGCACAGCTGAACCATCACCAAGGAACACCAAAATGTGAACATTGCTCTGGATATGCCTCTCTGCGACTCTGTGTAGTGACTGCTTGGCATGACCGTCGCAAAATTGCAGCACTCCTAGACATTGAACCCTTCAAAATCTAACTTGACATGGCAGCTACCAGAAATGTCCATGCACTGACATGGATATCCATCATGCACGTTGTCAAATTACTGATAGTCACAGATGAAGCACAAATTCACACACACACAGGGACAACAACACTACGAAACTAAAAAGGAAGAGGAAAGATGAAACTATGACAGAGAACAGGTGAATGTGGAGGATGAGCATTCCATTGTGCTCAAAACTGCTATGGAATTGGCTGTACAGCTAGGGATGAAAACTAAATACGTGTAAGCAACATCCCTAAACAAATTGGGCAGGGACTTCACTTGCTGACATTTACTTGTGTGATTGTGTCCCTAATAATCCTAACTTGCAAGTTAAGTCGAACTAGTTCTATGTGATCCCACAGTATCCCCAAGACCCCAACAATCCCCTTAGGCCCTTACGGTTACTTCACTGGAACACGGACGCAGACATATCTACAAACAGAGAAAAGTTCAGCGCTATTGGGGAAGGGGGATTCAGAAATCAAACTAGTTTCCCATGAACCCATATATCAGTATATCACACATTCAAACTCGCAGTTGATCGCAAGGTGTTTGACGAAATGACTCACCGGATCATCCGACGGGGGATATTTAACTTTTTACCATCATAGTGGTTGGCACCTCTTCAAATCTCACCTTAGCAGATGACGATACATATATAGCAGGGGAGAGAGAAAGACCATACATATTTACCATATTTTCTCGTTTGACACTCCAGATCAGCTGCCAGCTCGGATCCGAGTCAGCCGCGGCATGTGAAATGACCGCGGGTGCCCCTGGGCACGTTTGACCCCGCCGGCACACCCTCTCTGCCCCATCCCCCGTTCATTTCTCCTTCCCTGCTCTCTGCTCCGCCCACCGCAGCTGTCGCCCGCCACACCGCCGTCTGCCGCCGCCGCCAAAGCTTGCTCCCCTGCCCCGCCAAGCTGCAGAAAGGTATGTGGAACGTCATTCTCATTGTCTACGCATTTAGTTGTTGACTGGAGCTTAGGGTTTCAATTTGGGGGATGACACTGAATTTGGATCTGGGGCTCGTTTCCCTCGTTGGCAGGTGATGTAGGGTGTGGTGAAAGAGAGGAAGGACAATGGCTTCAAGTAGCTACCCACTTTGGTAAGTTGAAACTGGAGTTGAAGTTCCCATTGCATTGCTGACGGGATTGGGATCTTGCTAACGGGCTGGGGAATTTGTGCTAGGATTCGTCTAACAGTTTGTGTTCATTATTGTGCTAGGATTGATCCTGGCAACACGTTTAGATTAGATGTTAAGGTTTCTAAATATGTTGCTATTGGCCTATATGGGACTGCAACAATGGATGCGCAAGGGCATGAGATCTGGCTGGATAGAACTGTGCAATATAGTACTGAGAAATTTCTTGATGACATGGTGACAAAGATAATATGGGGACCTTCACAGACACTGGATGTTTGGGTGGTTGATGCTGACAGTGAATCTAAATGGAAAATAAGAAGGGATGAACATTTTGAGCAGCTGATATTTGAGAGATGGGATGACAGGTGTGCTGTGCTTGAAGTGGATGTTGTCAACAAGTACAATGAAGCTGGTACTGGTAGCTGTGGTATTACAAGTGCATCTGGTGTGACCTCTGCAGAAGGCAGTGCTGCTTTGCATGCTGCATAAGGCAGTGTTGCTGGGGCTAATGCTGGGGCTAATGCTGGGGATAGTGGTGAAGGGTTTGGTGACACTTGCACCTCTCCACCTCCATCTGTGGCAGTGGAAGCCGAGGAAATTAATTGGGCTGATTTGACTATCTTAGTACAACCTGATGAAGATGGAGATGCCAAGGAAGCCGCTGATGAGGAGCAGGTTTATGAGGCAATGGGTTTTACAGAAACTGACAAGAGAGCAGAGGAAGCAGCTAGGGAATCTTGCCCTATTCCTACCATGACAGCAGAAATGCAAAGTGATATGGTTCAAGCAGCTGTTCCTGTTGATGACAATGCGGATGAGGAGCCATTGTTTGATTGGGATAGGGATAATCCAGATATGTCTGTAGGGGTATGTTACCCTTGTATGGCTGATTTCAGATTGGCAGTGAGGCAATATGTAATAGTCAAAGAATTTGAGCTTGCAACAATACACTCAGATCCATCTAGGTTTCGGGGGGACTGTGCTGCTAAGGGTTGCCCATGGATGATTAGAGCTAGAACACAACATGATGAGAGTGTCAGGGTATTTTTTCTGAGTAGTGACATTGAATTATTATGAATCTCAAGTATTTACCTTTGATTGTCAAATACTTACCTTTGTCTTGTGCATTTTCAGATCCAGATACATGAAGAAGAACATAAGTGTGCATCTACATCTAGAGTGGTTGGCAGAATGGCCTCACAAGGTTGGGTTGCAGAGAGGGCAATTCCACTACTTAAGAGGAAGCCAAACATGGGACCAAAGGCACTGCAAGAGGAGCTCCAGTACAAGTATGGTGTGGAGATTGCTTACCAGACTGTAGTTTATGGCAGACAGAGAGCAGCCAACAAGCTTTTTGGGAAATGGGATGATTCATTTGATTGGTTGTATAGATTTAAGGCAGAGGTTGAGATGAGATCACCAGGTAGCATTGTAGAGATACATACTGAGGAGATTGAGGGCAAGACTCATTTCAGTAGGTTTTTTTGCTGTTTTAAAGCTGCCATAGATGGATTTAGGAATGGTTGTAGGCCATACATCAGCATTGACTCCACAGCCCTTAATGGCCAGTGGAATGTCCACTTACCTGCAGCCCAGGGTTTGGATGGCCACAATTGGATGTTTCCATTAGCATTTGGCCTTTTTGACTCAGAAAGCAAAGATAATTGGAGTTGGTTTATGCAGCAGCTTAGCAAAGCAATTGGGCCTATGGAGAACATAGCAATATGCACTGATGCTTGCAAGGGTTTGGAGGCAGCAGTGGCTAAGGTTTGGCCCCATGCAGAGAAGAGGGAGTGTTTTAGACATCTGATGGAGAATATGAAGAAATATTTCACTGGAGAAGTCAATGTTAAGAATATGTGGCCTGCAGCTAGGGCATTCAGTACTTACAAATTCAACTATTTCTTTGGCAAGGTTGTGGCAGCTAGTCCTCAGGTGCTTGCTTGGCTGAAAAAGGACCATAGCCTGCTTTGGGCGAGGAGCAAATTTGGGACAAATACCAAGTGTGACTACATCAACAATAACTTAGCGGAGTGTTGGAATTCGTGGATCAAAGAGCATAAGGATCTGCCTGTGCATTGCTTGGCAGATGCCATCAGAGAGAAGACAATGGTCTTATTTGCTAAGAGGAGGAGTATCTCAATGGCATTGAGTCCTGGCATCTTGCCTGCTGTCATATACCAACTGAATGCAGCATCCAGAGGCCTAGGACATCTGACAGTGACCAAGGGACATCCAGATCAAGCAGAAGTGACAGAAAGTTACAAAGGTCAAGAGGTGAGGAGGCATGTTGTGTATCTTGCACAACATATTTGTTCATGCAGAGAGTGGGAGGTCACAGGAAAGCCATGTCCACATGCATTGGCTGTCATAACCACAATGAGGCAGCCCCAAATGGAGAAGTTTGTGCACAACTACTACTCTGTTCAGAAGTTTCAGGCTGCCTATAATGGTATTATCCCTAACATTACTGACAGAGACCAATGGCCTGAAGTAGATAAGGGCTTCAAGTTGCACCCACCTGTATCCAAGAAAGAAAAAGGTCCAGGCAGACAAAAGAAGAACAGGTTTCTTGCAGCTACAGAAAGAACTGGGAAAAGAACTAGGCAGGCACAATGTAGTGGTTGTGGAGAGTTTGGCCATAGAAGTGGAAGCTGGAGGTGCCACTTGACAGGGACAAAGAAAAGGAAGCGTACCAAGAAAACAGCAATGAAACCTGGAAGAAAGAAGGCCAAGAAGGATGACACCCCACCAGAACAAGGAACTCCAAGAACAAGAGCTGCAGTTGCTAGAGAGGCAGCAAGACAAGCTGAAGAAGCAGCAGCTAAGGCAGCAGCTGAAGCTGAAGCAGCAGCAGCCATGGCGGCATCAGCAGCAGCAGCAGCAGCTATAGCAGAGAGCCACACCATGTTTTTGCCACCACCTTCAAGCCCAAGAACACCTCCTAGGTTTGCACAAACACTTGTAATTATCTGTCTGTCTCAAATATTTCAACACCCTGAACATACCTTTTGCACACAGGAACACCTCCCATGACTTGCAAAATGAAATGCCTGCTGCTTCTGGTCCAAAGAAGTGCACACCCATCAGGAAGTAATTGGCTACCAAGATTAGGAAGACTCCAAAGAAAGCTCCAGCCAAAAAGAGTCCAGCAAAGAAGGGGAGGAAATGAAACTTGTGTCAAGTTCTTTTGTGTAACTAGCCAAATGATGGCTTGATCCTTTTGTGTAACCTTTTGTGTAACTAGCCAAATGATGGCATGAACCTTATGTAACTGGCTTAACTTTCTGTGATGTGAGTGGCCAAAACACCATGGCATGAACCTTATGTAACTGCCTTATGCATGAATGCATTTTAATCAGTTGTCAATTATGTGCCTGAACCATATGTCAGTTCTTTCAAAAAAAAAGAACCATATGTCAGTTGTCAATGTGGCTGTTCATTTTGTCAGATTATGTGTTTGTTCTCTGATTTCTAGTCAATTATGTGCCTGCAGATTGCATTCAACATCAAGAAAAACAGCACATTTGGGTACACAAATTTATTCTTTCATTCATCATTTGTCACTTCTTTACATAGCACAACAGCACACCAACAACAACACATACAAAACACACACTAAGCATGTTCATTTTCCACATCATGGTGTCCAGCTTCTGCTCCAGGTTTTTCATCTTCCTGTCAACATCATTTGCATACCACACTGAACCTTCTTCTTCTACTTCTTCCACCAATTGTGCCGCCATGGAATTGCAAACATTTATGATGCCTTGATCCTTCAAATGCAAGAAGTACTCCTTTTCAAATCGATAATAGCCACATAGCTTAGGAAACTGCAGATTTGGGAGGGGAAACAGTCACAAAATAGAACCCTAACTGTCCAAATTTGAGGGGGAAACACTTGAACACCAAATTACTCACCCCATTCCTAGCACACTTGAAGTACAGCCGGCCGTGGTTCTCACCAACCTTCTGCGTCCTCCCCTCCACCACACGAGCAAGACCGCAAGCAGGGCAAGGAATGAGTGGGAACCCACTCAACTCACCAACCGGATCCGCACCTACTGAAGCAATATGGCTCCTCCGGGCACCATCAAGCCTACTCCTCACTCGTCCAGCTCTCGACGACTCCGCAGAATGAGACATCGGGGCAGGGGAGCAAGCTTTGGCGGCGGCGGCAGACGGCGGTGTGGCGGGCGACAGCTGCGGTGGGCGGAGCAGAGAGCAGGGAAGGAGAAATGAACGGGGGATGGGGCAGAGAGGGTGTGCCGGCAGGGTCAAACGTGCCCAGGGGCACCCGCGGTCATTTCACATGCTGCGGCTGACTCGGATCCGAGCTGGCAGCTGATCTGGAGTGTCAAACGAGAAAATGTGGTAAATATGTATGGTCTTTCTCTCTCCCCTGCTATATATGTATCGTCATCTGCTAAGGTGAGATTTGAAGAGGTGACAACCACTATGATGGTAAAAAGTTAAATATCCCATCCGACGGAGATAGCCGCCGTCCCGTCCTGTACCGTGCAAAGCAAGTAAGCAAACAGAGCGACGTTAGTATGAAGAGGAATGGGGCGGAGGGAGTACATTCCAACATCCAAACTGAAATAGGAATGGGGCAAGATTTTAAAAAATGAACCCCCTGTTGCGGTTGCGGTGGAACCAATGCTCAATGGCAGGCTGACAGCGAGAGCCAGAAATCGCGTGCAATTCCGCTCCGCGTGCGCGACGAGAAGGTTCGGCGGACAACGCGCGCTGCGACCGGAAGGATCGAGTCTTTCCACTCTCATTCTATAAGAAAAAAATAAGAATCATGGAGCGCTTCGCCTACCCGGCTAGCGGCTGCTGAGAGGTTCGGAGTTCCGTCCCGACACCTCTGGAAGAGGAAGATGTCAGGCGCTGCGCTGGCCTGTGTGGGCTGCGACCGTGATTGCGATGGGCTCTTATGTCCGCTCAAGTTTAGTGATTTCAAAGCGTTTACATCATGCTACAAGATAAACGAGCGCCTTCACATAATCATTTGACGCCGCTGGTTTAGTTTTGTCCCCTCTCTCTCTCTCTGTGACGGAACCACTCAAAATAATTTCGTATTATCGCCTAAGTCTGTCCACCTGGCCATTAAACAATAATAAAGAACTATTCTGTCGCCTCTGCCGGGGCATGCCCGGTAAATCACTTACACAGGATCGAATTATGCGCTAAGCCCACACGAAGGCGGGACCAGAGTACAATATTACATTACATAAAAGTTCATAAGTTCACATTATTACAAACCAGGTTTTCGAATATAAAAGTAAAGGTGTTTCAGAGTTTAAACAGCGGAAATAAATCTAGCGGAAGATACACATGGGAGGCCATCCATAGAGTATCACTCATCAACATCGTTCTCCCACTCAAGTTCCCAACCATCTGGAATAGATCCAGACCAGATGGGGTTACCTGAAAACAACAACAAAAGCAAGGCTGAGTATACTAATACTCAGCAAGACTGACCCGACAAAAAAATAAAAGACACAGCTAGATATGCAAGGCTTTTTGGCTGATGGGTTTGTTTTGCCAAAAGCAACTAAGAGTTGATCCTTACTTTCAAATTTTAGCTCAAGTTCTAGTATGTTAACCATTCTAGATAAGCACCTAGCTAAGCAAGCAAGGTTGTACAAACAAGATTAATCATCCAACAATATTAATCCGAAATGTTCCATAAATAAACATGGGGTAGCCAGTGGTCAAGCCGACTCAGATAACGGCGAGTGACCGACGATCGATCGATTTATATCCTTGCAAGGTAAACCCAAGATACACGGAAGAAGGCAGACCAAGTGCAGTGTCTACCCCAACCAGGCGGTTCCCGTCATTCCCCAGATTAGGAAAAGATGATACAGTCCTAAGTACAAGGTTTACTGGTACGCCCAAACATGGTACGTCCAGAATCACACTTGCACTACCGGTAGCGAACCGGGAGACGCATCTCAAGATTAGTAGCAATAAAATTCCCGTACTGGTTCATTAGGTACTAGGCTTACCGGTCCCATTCCCGACAAGCACTTGGTACATTCAATAGCTTAGACCAGCACCATGCTACTCGGTCGAGACCGAACCCATTGCTCTTACCACATGAGCGAGTCAATTTATCCAACTTATGATTCCAACATAAGCATCCTATATCTCGCGAGCAATGAGTCATTACTCGACTTGTACCGTGTCCTTAAAGCATGGCACTAGCGTTCCTAACATACTAGTAAAAGAGCATAGGAGTCCTAAGGATCATGCATCTAGGTTTCAAAACAACTCCTGAAACTTAAATGCACAAAGTAACATTAAATGCTAAAACTAAAAGAATATAAGTTTTAAATCCAAAAGGTTATATGTGACTCTGGTGCTTGCCTTCTTCTAAGTTAGCAACAGCCTTGGGCTCTTCCGGACTTTGGTCCAGGTCTTGATGAACACCCAACTCGTTCACTTCACCCTCTACAGCCCCGTCTCCCTCCTGGGTGAGCGTGTATGTACCGTCTGGTAAATCTACACGTATACATACATATGCATTAGGTGAGAGTGTGAGAGGTAAATTAAAGGCTAACTTTGATGGTGACTGTGTACATATTTAAACAATTTAAATTACTTAACTTCACAAAACAGCAAGAGAGTGTGATTAAACATTCAAAAACAGAACCATGACATGCTTTCACAATTTGACACCTTAATTTCCATTTCTTTATTTAATTACATAAAACAAGTCTTTCAACCATAAATCCATATTAAATCAAAAACACTTCAAATGAGCTTAAGCTTTTGCATACAGCAAAATATGCCTATTTTAAGCTCACAAACCAAAATCTAGCTTAAGATCATTTATAAATTAATTTATACGAAAAAGACAAATTTTAGTCTAGTAAATCACCATTAATTCATATAAAAAGATTTACTAAACTTTTTGATCTCAACTTTCTCCTATAAATTATACATGTCAAATCTAAGCCTCTGGCCAAAGCATAGGTGCAGATTCAAATTATTTTTCAAAATTTGAATTTAAACTTCTACACAAGATTAATTCCAAAACACATGTCAAAACATATCCTAAAATCACATCCATTCAACCAGAGTCACTATTCATCAATGCAAAGCCCTAGGGTGCACTGGTGCTTAAAGAAAAGTTTACTAAAGGGGCTATAAAAAGCATCAAGATTAATCTAGTATAAAGCTTGCATAAATCATAATTAAATATCTACACATAAAAATCATGCCAACTTTGGTCACAAATCTAAACATGCCATAAAGAGCAACATATCCAAAATTCAACTCCATATCATGTATATATTTTAAACTACACTAAAAACACCTCAAACTGAGTTTGAATTTTCAATCAAAAACTACACAGGAAAACCCTATACATGCTTTCTAGAAAAGGTAGGTTTCTTCACCAGGAACCCAACAAAATTGGATTTGCATTTTTCTGATTTTTCTACAATTTTTAGTGGATTTTTGAAGCTGCAAAGAAAACCTTAAAGATCCATTTACAGCCGGGTCCCTGGAATATTTCCTCGAAATTACGTACAGGCCCTTAGTTTACAGAAAACACCCTAGAAGGACTTCAATCCATGCAATTGGGTCCTTGGTGGCCGAGGGGCCTCGCCGGCGGCGATTGCCGGCCGGAGACGGGCGGAGGAGCGGCCTGGGGTCGCGTGCTCACCTTGCTAGGGTGAAAGGAGGTGGCGGTGTGGTTGGGGTCGGCCGGAACGGCACCGGTGGCAGCCGGCGGCAGTGCAGGGGCGGAGCGCCCGCCGCGGCTTGCTGTCCGGCGGCGGCGACGGCAATGTGCGGCGTAGGGCAGCGGAGGAGGTTGCCAGAGGCGATAGGGGAGTGTTAGGACGTGTGGAGGGTGGTGGTTTCGAGCGGCGGTGGCGACCATGGAGAACAGCGGCGGTACTGGCGGCTCGTTTTTGCGTCGTTCCGAGGCGACGGCGCGACGGGGTGTGAAAGGCGAGTACAAGGGGTGCACGACGCGGCCGAGGTGGGATTGAACACAGGCGCGCGGGCCAGCTGGCGCTATGCATGCGTGCGCGCGCGGCGCTGCGTGGCCGCGCGACGGTGCGTGGCCGGCCTGGGCCCGCGGCGGGGCGCAATCGCGCGCCTGGGCGCGGTGTATGGCGCGCATGCGGGGCGGAGCCTCCTAAAGCGTGTTCGGGTCCACCGCGGAGTCTCCCGGGCATCCGTACGCCGGAGCCCAGCGTGCACGGCACGTGGCCGGCGCGACAGGCGCGGCGCTCTGGAGCGCGAGGGCGCGCGTGCGCCGGCACGGTGCGCCGTTTTATTTTGTTTGTGACGTTTCGACTCAAAAGAACTCGAGATTTTTGAAAGCAACTCACTTTTCCCCAAAAACCAAAGTTGTAGAGCATGTATAGGACTACAACTTTTGCAAAAGGCGACCTATGTTTTGATCAACGGATTTGTGGGAAAGTCGTGTTGAACTTCTAGCAAAACTCGGCCCGGAATACTGTGCACAGGAACTTCATCTTGAGTTTACGCGGCTTTGCACTCAAAATTAGAATGTCCGCCAATTACGAAAAATGTGTCCCCGGAAATAAGAAACAACTTTTATATTGACCGATTTTGAACTTCTATAGCAAAATTTGGAGAACGCGGAAGAAAACCAAATCAGCTCTTTAGAATCAAAAGGGGTTTGACCGGGAAATTGTAACTTTGACCAAGGTCATTTGTGCAAAAGTGTGACAAAACATGTCAAACATGATTAGGAGCTATTTAACCTTGATTAACACAACTAAATGAGGTATTTATCTTTAATAAACACCTAGGGTGTTACACTCTCTCTCTCTCTCGTCCGCTGATTGATATGGCATCACCTCGACAGCCAGCCACTACGAAAGAGAGCTTGGGCTCAAAGTAAAACGAGAGCTGAGCCCAGAAGGCCTTGTTGTTGTTTGTCGGCCATTACGGAAGCCACGGCCCACGTTAACGCGCGAGCTTATGAGGGGCCTTGCAGCTGCCTATTCATCCATTTAACCCAACAATCAACCCACAAGGTCCAAATTCTTCAAACTCTAGCTCCTCCTCCGGGGCACCGCGGTCGCACGTGTTGTGAACTTGTGATCGGCAAGATGCATAGAGCGGCGTCAGGGAATAAAGCCTCCAACTCCAAGCGGTGAATGACGGATTGACGGACTCTGAGCTGACTGAGCAAGACGGGGAAGGAATATGGTGAGGCCGGTGCCTGACCTCCTCCTCCATCGAACGGGAATATGGCGAGACGCGTGAAGCGACATGGAGAAATTACTGGAGGGGCGGCCGGCGGTTGCCGAGAATGGCTAGATCAGCTGTTAGCCGTAGCCCTCACCACGCGCACACGTCTTACCCAAATCGGAGCAAAAGACGTGCTGTCGCTCCTCGCCGCGCTCCCCTCCTCCGCGGCGGCCGCGCCCACGCCCACGGGCACCACCTTCGCGCGGTCCGGCGGCGCCGGTCGCGACCGCGTCTTCGCGCGCGGGGCATGCTTCGGCTTCGGCTTCGGCGCGCCGCACGGCGGCTCCTCCCCCGGCGACTGCCGCTCGTGCCTGTCCACCGCCGCCAAGGACGTCGCCGCCGGGTGCGGCGCCAGCCGCCGCGCGGGCGCCTGGCGCGCCGGCTGCTTCCTGTCGTACGCGGACACCAACCGTTCCACGGCCCACGAGGACGCGTTCCGGGGCTAGTTCTACGACGACAGCGACGGCGACAATTCGGCGACCGCGGCGCTGGGGAGCCAGTGCACGGCCAACCGCACGGCGGCGGAGTGCGCCCGGTGCCTGAACGAGTCGGCGCAGGTGGTGCCGGCGCTGAAGGTGGGGGCGCAGCTCTCGACGGTCCACGGCGACGCCGTGGTGGTCGTCGGCTACGCCTGCTACCTGCGCGTCCCGTTGTTCCCTCCGCCGCCGCTGTGGTTGCAATACAGTGAGCTCTCTCGTTCTCTCCCTCCAGGGGCGGATCCAGCCTATTGCATCGGGTCAGCTGAACCCGATAATTTCTCGTAAACTCCAAAGAAATCAATGTTCATTACTGTTCATCAACACTAATGACCTCATCTCCCGATGAAGCTGACCCCGGTGCTTTTGATTCCTAGATCCGCCCCTGTCTCCCTCTCTATCTTCCCCTCTTCCGGCCTCTTCGTCGTCCTAGGAGAGAGAAATCAAGAGCATGACCAAGATCAATGATGGTGGATTGGTTGTGTGTGTCCTTGCAGTTTTCGGAATCGCCGCCATCATTGACGTGATCGCGGTTGTGCTCGTCGAAGTATGCGGGGTGCTGTGCTGCATCAGGATTGCCCGTGAGTTTAACCCGGCATGAGGAAGCGGGGCGTGTTCATGCATCTATACTGTATATCCCTTCAGGCTTCAGCATAGCGCAGTGCCTGACGCCCTGATGCATCAGCTTTGGCCGCTTCATGCGAATCGATCACGCTATCAGCAGAGTTAGGCCTCGTTCGGTTTGGCCGGATTGGGCCGGAACAAGGCGCAATCCGGCGGATTAAAATGGACCGTTTCCAATCTGGGTATGCACCGGATTTACTGTTCGTTTGCATCTGGCCCGGAATTGATTTGGACCCGATTCCGATTTCTCCCTTCTCATTTTGGCCCAGAATCGATCCCCACCTCGGGAGGTCCGGAACCAAATCCCCCAGGCGCGACGCCCCCGTCCCCCGACACCCACACGCGACGGCTCCGGGAAGGAAAGGCTGGCGACGCGCGAGGCGAAGGCGCGGCGGCGCGAGGTGTCGGCGTGGAGGCGCGAGGTGACGGCGTGGTGGCGCGAGGCAACCGCCACGACGACGACGACTGCCGCCTTCTCTCCGGTACTCCGCTGCCTTCCCCCTTCTCTCCCCCAACCCTAGGTCTTGCCGTCGCTACCGCCGCCGCCGCCGGGGAGCCATCCATGCCCCCGGCACACTGGGTGCCGCCGCCGCTGCGAAACTTGCTCTGGAGCGCCGCCCTGAGTTGCCTCCGTGAGGGTGTGCGTGGTGGCGGCCTCCGTGAGGGTGTGCGTGGTGGCGGCCTGCAGATCTTGATGTAGTAGTTCTTGATTCAGCCTGCAGATCTTGATGTAGTAGATCTCATATCTAGGCGCTTGTTCTTGTTCAGTTCGTCCATGATCATGTTGTAGCAGGGCGACTCGCTTTTTAGGCCACGCTTTACCTTTGCTTTGCTCCTGCACCTTTTCTTCTGACATAGTATTACTAGTGTGTAGTTCACCAGAAAATCTTGTTTTGCATCGATTTAGTATGCGATTATATATGTGTAGATGTTACTCCTAAACTTAGCAGTTCGCAGAATGATGGTCTTCTCGCATGATCTAGATCGATATGGCAACACTCTGCTCTGGGAACATCGCCCAGCTTGTTCGTGTGTGAGAAGTGATAACACAATTGGGGAGAGGAGCACCTACCTGGAACTAGAAGCCTAGCACTTCACCTAATCATCTGAAACTAACAGACTCCCGAATCCCGATCGATCAAGCGAGATCCTGATTGGATTGGTGTAACCGAGTGTGACAATTGGGTATGAAGATATATGCCCTATATGATGCCACAAATGTAGCAAAACGTGGATTAGAAAATTCAGGAGATACCTTGATAGTTTCATCCATCTTTTTAACGCTTGCCTAACTGTTAATTCATTCTCTCAGATATTTTTGACCTGAACATTTTATGTTATACAATATTTGAGTGACATTATGGCTGCTAGCTAAACTCCTCATATTTTTCTTAATTTGTTAATTTCTCTGTTGTGTTTTTCAGTAAAAGTTACATTAGCCACTCAGCAAAAAAGGCCACATTAGAGAATCACATCAGCCATTCATACTTAATATTGCCTGTTTGGTTATGTAGTTTCTGTTTGTACCGACACTCTGCTTTGTTGATTGATATGAAATCCTTAAGCAATGCATCCAATTGTTGTTTGGTGTGTTACAGAGGGCCTCTCCTCTTCTTATGACTGAACATATAGCATAAGAAATGTAAGCCTTTGCAAAGCAAGGTCGAGGGACACAATGCATTGCATTTAGAATCGGTCTCGATAATTTTTCTGTTTGTCATATGTGTGCTATTCTGATATCCAGTTAAACTTTGTGCATGCTCGCTTGTTGAAATGAGAAAACGGTGAGCTGATTGGTACACGACTTTGTGAAACTTTGTGAATTGATTTCTGGTGAAATGCTTTTTATTTAGGAAATGCAGCAGAATCATTTAAAGGTATTGGCCTCATTATAGTTTCCGGTGAATTGTGCATCTTTTCTTACTGTCAAGGAAACAATGCCATTAACTGAAATGCCATTAACTGAAATGGTTAGGCCTAATTAGTAAGTGCATGCCTTGATTCCAGATTTTTATGGGGACAATGATTTGGTCCTAAAGCTGCAAACAAAAATGTACTTGTGTATCCATCCTGCATAATTGTACGTATCG
This sequence comes from Cenchrus fungigraminus, assembly GCA_036936925.1. Classification (NCBI taxonomy): domain Eukaryota; kingdom Viridiplantae; phylum Streptophyta; class Magnoliopsida; order Poales; family Poaceae; genus Cenchrus; species Cenchrus fungigraminus. The sequence goes on along the minus strand of CM072772.1, from coordinate 13,784,433 downwards.
ATGATCAGTGTATCCATCAACTGTCATGTGTTGACTTTTTTTTAAAAAAATTGCAGATTCCTCCGGCGCCGACTAGAGTTGGGGAAGCTGAACCACCCCCTTCTTGGGATCCTGTATCTACTCCAAAAGGTGAAACTCTAGCTGTCATGTGTTAACCTTCATCTTTGCTTGATCTTTGATTTTTTTTTTGTACATGCTGTCCATTGTCACACATGATTCTTTGAATCCTGATATACTTGAAAGTATACTGTATGCTTACTATTGTTCTTGAAATTGAGACAGAAACTAGTTGATGGATGTTGAATTGACATGTTTGTTTGTTTAAATGATGTATACTGTCCTTGTTGCAAAAAAAAGAGAGAGGATCTGGTGGTACAATTTACTAGACAATTCTTTTTAGTAGTTATTTTGAGCTCCATCTTGCTGTTTTCATAACAGCTCTATATCTTTGATGTGATTGCATATTTTAGTTTGACAGATTAGCTCATTTTAGTTGGTATGCTTTTCAGCCTTTCAATTTTTTTATCTATCTGATTATAATATTATATATGGTTTAGTTTCACAATGAGTATCTCTTTGCGAGATCGTATTAGAAAGAGGAGGGAAGAAGATGATGAAGACATGATGATGTTCGTACTCCCTGCCTTCCATCTGATGGGTTTTGCTAGAGAAGGGGGAGTAAAGAAGAGACGGCATACATCGATAGAAACTGGAGAGATGAAGGTCCGGCGACTGCTTGAGGGACATGTCAGGAACTGTCTGGTTATGTTCAGAATGGAACCACACATCTTTCAAGAGGTGGCGACCTATCTCAGAAGGAATAGGCTTGTGGTTGACACAAGGCTTACGATGGAAGAGAAGTTAGGTTTCTTCCTCTACATGATCAGCTGCAACGCCTCTTATGAGGTTCTAGCTGTGACCTTTGGGCATAGCAATGATACTTTTCATCGACACGTCAATCATTTCTTCAACAATGTCATTCCCACTCTTTCTCGCCATTTCATTCGGTCTCCCAATCCTAGTCAAGTGCATCCGAAAATCCAAGACAATCCTAGATACTATCCATTCTTCAAAAATTGTCTCGGTGCCATTGATGGAACTCATATCCCCGTTTCCATATCTCCTGAGAAGCATTCACCTTTTAGAAATAGGAAGGGCACACTAAGTATAAATGTCATGGTTGCTTGTGATTTTGATCTGAACATCACCTTTCTTTCTAGTAGGTGGGAAGGATCGGCCACAGATTCTAGAGTGCAAGATCCGCCATGAGTAAAGGCTTCAAGGTACCTCCAGGCAAATTATATTTGGTTGATGGGGGGTATGCAAATGAAATATCTTTCCTTGCTCCATATAGAGGTGTTCGATATCACTTGAAAGAATTTGGGGCTGGGCATAGAAGGCCACAAAATCCAAAGGAGCTGTTTAACCACCGTCATGCACTGCTAAGGAACCATGTGGAACGAACTTTGGGGGTGCTTAAGAAGCGATTCCCCATCCTTAAAGTTGCAACATTCCACATGTTGGAAAACCATGTGTCAGGCAGGAATGTTGGCCAGGGCCTGAGGGCCTCAACCTCTGGTCTGCTAGGGAGAAGGAGCATGTGCTCACAGAGTCACAGCTCTATTTGTCGATGTTCCTTGTTTCGGTGAACAGTTTACTGGTTCGATTTGCCTCTGCTCGTGTTCATGTTCTTCGACGATTTTTGTTAAGCTCTGTTCTTCGATGAATTGGAATTTTTTTATATTTAATTTTTGACGATTTTCCGAAAATAAATAGCTGTTTCAAACTTTGTCAAAAGTAGCCTCGAACCGCCGTTTCAACTGGCGGCAGGGACCTACCGCCGTTTCAAACGGCGGCAAGCCCTGTAACCGCCGTTTGAAACGGCGGCAGGTCCCTGCCGCTAGTTCAAGTGGCGGCAACCCTAACCGCCAAACAACAAGGCGGTTGCTCCTAAGGTAGCGGACGGCAGGTCGGTTGGGGCTGGCGGCTAGGGTTAGCGATCAACCGCCATGTCACACGGCGGTAGATCAGGGCCTACCGCCGTGCGAAACGGCGGTAGTTTTTTTTTATGAAATGGAAATGACATCATCTAAATTAAAGATAAATCACTGACGAAATTGCAATAGCATGCACGACACAACTCTAATCCTAACATGCCTTAGGGAATTTAGATACTGGATTACATTCGAAAACTAGTTGTACGAGAACTGGCCAGAGAGCAAGGAGCCGGCGCCTGAGGACTGCTGAGACGGCATGTAGTACCCCGGTGGTGGTGGTGGAGGTGAAGGAAGAGGAGACCAATCTCTCATCTTCGCGTGGCATTCACAAGTGCAAGTCGCACAAGGGCAGCCCTGGTTGTCGGCGGGACGATTTGGGGAAGCAAGTGCTTCGTCCAGGCGCCGCTGCAGGTTGTAGATGATGATGTCGTGGAGGTAGTTAATGTAATCCTGATAGGGGTCAATGGCTGGGGGATCCACCCATTGCGAGAAGCCACAGTTGTCATCATCGTCAGAGAACTGAAAAATTCCCAAAAAATGTTAACAAATCAAGCATGGTTGATGAACAAATATCATTTCCATAGCTTACCCTTGCTAGTGGGCAGTGCCAGAAGCGACGACCGTAGTTGCCCCAACCCTCGTAGACTTGCATCACGCAACGCTCACCGTGTGAACATGTTGGCCACAACACCGGTTTGTTAGGAGCGTAGCTTCTAACTTCACGCATGGAACGGAAGTCCCTCTTTTGCAGGATTGGAAATTCCCCCTTGAACTCTGGATCTTGCTCCTCCCAGAACTCAGGACCACACCCATATTCACCTCCACTCCTGGAAGCCATTGCAGTTTGTTGTGAAGAGACATCGTAGAGAAGGGTGATTTATGTAGAAGAAGGGTGAGTGGTGGGTCCTTCGATCCGTGGGAAAGGAATCAAAGCAGTGACTCTGAGGAAACACACCCTAGCAGTAGGGTACTATAGCGTTGTGGGCCCTTAGATCCGTGGGAGAGGAAATTTGCAGTGACTCAGAGAAAACACACGAACCTCATATTCAAGCTCCACGAGGATGAGAGGTACTTTCCGTTCTACGATTTCGAGTTCACAGAGAAGCTCCTGTGGATGAATTCGTGGTTTACAATTCATACAATCCGACTACGTTGCTACTACTCTAGGTCTACTGAGTACAACGAGGGTATTTCCCCTTCCTAATGGCATCGGGTCCAGCTTCCTTGGCCTGTCAGGCCCTCTCCCTCTTCCTCTCTCTATCTGCTTCGCGGGCCTAGGCCTCTTCACGCTCTCTCATCTGCTGGCGAACGCAAATTTCCTCCTGTTGTTGTTTGCGTTTTTCCTCTTCTTTTTCCGCCTCAATCATGCGGAACCACCTCTCTCTTGCATCACGGGCCTCTGACTCTACGTACCTCTTGTAATCGTCAGACTGCTGGGTATCCAGCCACTGCATGAAATCACAAAGAGGAGGTGGACTCTTTTTGAAAAAACATATTAGTAAAAAACAGCGAATTTTTAACAAATGAATAATCAAGAATTGCACTAAGTTCTTACTTTGGGTCTATCATTGCGGTTCAACGGCTTGATCGGGTCGTGCGCATAGTTGGCGCACATGAAGAACCGCATCCCGTAAGCGTGCTCGAGAACCTTGCACTTGACAACCTTGCAATTGTCCCCGCAGTAGCACATAGGAGTGTGGATCCCCTTAGGCACCGCAACCACCTCTTTCCTCGTGGTGAGCAACTCCAAGTCCAACTCAGGACCTGAGGCAGCCATTCCGAACCTACAAAACAAGGTATTATTTGGATGTTAGCACATGAGGAAATCCAAATATTTAAACGAAATTTTAATAATGCAGTAAAAAATATCAGAAGAAATTAACGAATACTGGTTCAATTATTACAACACAATTAAAATAGGATCTAATTCGTACAGAACAACATTACACTTTTATTACAACACCATGATTCAAACGAAATAGTATTACAACATTACACTGCAAGATGAAACACTACAACATCGCAGACTTCAGCCCTTCCCGCGACGTGACGACGAAGGTTTAGCTTCCTTGGTAGGTTTTGTAGTTGGTGGATTAGCAACACACGGGTCTGCTGGTGGAGCATAACGACCACCCGGAGCATAAAGACCACCATAAGGAGGTTCCTCTCCTCTTGCAATGGCATCTGCAGTTCTTCTTTGCAAATAATGATGCATGTCTGGTGGAGCATAAAGAGCATCCCAAGGAGGTTCCTCGCCTCTTGCAATGGCATCTGCAGTTACTTCTTGCATATATCGAAGGACGCCTCTTTCGAACTTGCTCATTTTCTTCGGATCAGGTGGTGTTTCGAACGTGGATTTCACGATTACCACCACCATTGCCATCCTCACCACCTCCGGCAGCAGCTGACGCATCTCTAATTACTGTTACATAAATTCAACATGACAAATAAATACGATAGCATGAATAAGTTCTTACACAACATAATCTAAGGAAATAGTAATTCAATTATTACAACACGTCCGAGTACGGCAAATAAGACATTATTACAAATAGCTCAGCGAAATAAGGCAACTAAACTCAATGCATTCCTTCATTGCGGCGGCTACGACGTCCACGTCCACGTCCCGAAGGTGCATGTGACGCCCCAGATTTTTAATTAGCATCATTAGTGCTAATGACCGAATCAACCGAGTCAAACCTGCTGGCGTTGGTCAAACCATGGTCGACCTGGGTCATCACCTCGAAAACCGAGTCAACAAGCCCTAATGACCCTCTTGATCAAGTCAACACCCACTTGTGGTCAACCCTTGGTCAAAACCCTGGTCAAAACCCCTATGTCTTTGCACTCCCTCCAGAACTTTTGCCGCGTTCTCCAAATTTCACCTAAACACTTCAAAATCTCTCAATATAAAAGTTGTCTAGTTTTTCGAGAGACACAACTTTGCTTTTGGGTGGCATTTCAAATTTGGAGTGTAAAAGGGTGAAAAACTTGGTCAACTGCAGGAAACACTATTCACCCGAGCTATGAAAACCAGCAACTTTGCCTGCAGTTCATGCTCAAATGGTTGATCAAAACATAGGTCGGCCTTTACGAAAACTACTCGCCTAGAGGTGCTCTACAACTTTCATATTCAAAGTTCGGTGGGTTCTATTCAAATTTTTGGAGAAATTGTCAGTCAAACAGTGTTAAGAGAAACGAGTCAGGCGACCCGCGCCGCGACGCCGTGCTCCCGCGCTCTAGCGCGTCGCGCCCGCGCGCGTGCGCCCACCGCGTGGCGCCCCGCCGCCTCGACGTCCGGGTCCCCCAGGCCGCTCGCGCATTCCGATGGCCGCGCTCCTGATGCCGCACGCGCACCCATGCGCCGGACCCCCCCTCGCCGCTCCTCCTTCGCGCGCCACGCGCAGTGTGCCCGCGCTGGCCCGGCCAAGCCGCCCGCCGGCCGTGCCTGCCATGCTACCGGCCCCCCCTCTGTCCCTCCTTGCTTCGGAGCGAAGTGAGCCGCCTATAAAAGGGGTACCGAGCTCGCCTCCCCGCGCGCACGCACGGCACCGTGTTTCCCCGAGCTCCACCGCCCGCCATGGCAGCAGCCGCCGCCGAGCTCATCCCTACGCTCGCTCACTAGGCTGCCCAAGCACTCGAACCTCTTCTCTAGGACCTATAGAACCTCCCCGCGCTGCGTATTGCTCAGGCCGCGCTGCCGTCTCGCCGCCGTTCGAGTCGCAGCGGTCGCCGCCGCCGGGCACCGCCGCACGCCGCTACCGGAGCCACCCCGACCCCCAATGCCGGCACAAATCGAGCCCTAGGTGAGCACGGTGAACTTCCCCACCTTCTCCCCGGCCACCCGCGCCGCCGGCTCGCCGGATTTTGGCCGGAGCCGCCGGCGGCCATGGCCAAGGGCCGCATTGCAAGCCTGGGATTCTTCCCAGGGAGCTTTGTGCGAACCAGGGGCGTGTTTGTAAAGAATAAAATCTTTCCAGGGACCTCGGTGTAAAACAGTTTCTTCAATAGTGTATGTGTTGTGCTGATTCTTGTAAAATTCATAGAAAATTGTAGAAAACTCAGAAAAATGCAAAATCAATTTTGTAGGATTCCTTGTGAAAAACACTACCACTTTTGTAAAGCATGATCATAGTTTTTACTGATAGTTTTTGCAGGAAAAATAGAAGATTCATAAACCTAGATCTGTTGTATCTCAAAATATACTTGTGTTCTGTAGTTAATTTTTGGATATGTTGTGTATTATGTCATGAGTAGCTTCTGTACCAAAACGTGCACAAAGTTACTAAGCAAATCTTTTTATATGATTTATTTGGTATTTATGCAGAATCTGTCTAAATAATTTTTGTAGCCAAAAATAATTAGATTTTTGTGCTCAACTTCCTCATGTAATCTTTTTATGACAAAATGCACCTCTGGTGAATTAATCACAATTTTATGTTTGTCAGAAACATTTATTCTTGAAATATGCTTGTTTTTCTTTGTAAATACATAACCCGAGATCTATAGTAGTTCTAGGTGTATATATTGCATGCCTAGCTTAGTTTTGGACCAGAGACCATGTGTGAGGAAGTTGGAATTATTTTCGTGCATATTTATTTTTGTATGCATTCATCATGTTTTGGTAACTAGCTTTTGTTATTTTCGGTTTAAATAATTTCGTAGCTCTCCTAAGTGTGCATGTGTGTTCAGTGGCTTTGTGTAGCCTTGTTGTGCTCTATGAACATACTTACTAAATTTTATTAATTTATTTTATGAATAAAAGCAATAGAGGCAATTAAAGTTTAATATTAAAGTAAATGAGAAATCACCAACCACACCCCTAATAACCCTATGTGTGTGATGTAAATCATTTTAAAAAGATGAAGACCAACCCATTGCTGTCTTGTGGAATTTAAATTAATTTATTTACATAAATATGTACACAGTCACTATCAAAAAGAATAATTAATGAAGAACCGCATATTGTTCCTTTTTGGAAGAGTATGCTGAATGTATTTCTTATCTAGGTGAATGTGGTCAACCATGCACCCCATGGTTGTCATTTGTTGTTTGTAATTAATTAAATTGAAAGCCATCAATTAAATCGTGCATTTGCATCCTCGTGTAGATCTTCCCGACGGTAGCCGTACGCTCGTGCCGGAAGGAGGAGACGAAGGTGCTGTCAGTGAGCTGCAGTGCGTGAACGTAGCTCAGGACTTGGACCAAAGTCCAGAAGGGCCCAAGGCCAACCTTGCCAGCGAAGGAAAGCCCCGGATCATTAACCCTATCTTTCTAAAATTATGCAATTATCCTTGATATGATTGTGCATTTACGTTTCAGGAATTGAATTGAAACCCTAGTTGCATGATCCCTAGGTACCTATGTTCTTTTACTAGTATGCTAGGTCGATAGCTGCTATGCTATAGGACCGATAGAAGTCGAGTGATGTTCGTCACTCACGAGAATAGGTTCTTATGTTGGAATCATAAGATCTTTATAAATGGATTGCTCATGTGGTAAGAGCATGGGATTTGGGCTCCGGTCCAGTGGCTTTCGTGGGCTAAGCTTTTGAACGTACTAAGCACTTGTCGGGAATGGGACCGGTAAGCCAAGTACCTTAATGAGACGGTGCGGGAACTTACCCTTACTAATCTTGAGTAGTCACCTACCCGGCTAGCTACCGGGAAGGGGGGTATATGTGTGAAGCTGGGTGCCTCGCGGGGTACGCCAGATAGCCTTGTACCCAGGATTGTAAGCTTTGATCCCAAGCCGAGGACTTTTGGGAACCGCCTGGTGGTTGTCCATGTCGGGGCACCCTCCGTGTGTTTAGGTTTACCTTGCAAGGTTATAAATCAATCGATTGTCGGCCTCTCACCGTTATCGGAGACTGCTTAATCAACTGACCATGATATCCCTTAATGATGGAACTTGGTGAATATTATTGCTGGAATTAATTGTCTTGTACACTTCTCGATTGCATTAGTTGGCTCACTTAGAAATGGTAATCAACTAGAATTTTGGGCTAAAATATTGAAAGTAAGGACATACTCTTTGTTGCTTTTCAGCAAAAGAACTCCACCGGCCAAAAAGCCTCTCATGTCTAGAGTTTGGTGATGTAGTTATTACCCGACGGTTAAGTCTTGCTGAGTATTAGTATACTCAGCCTTGCTTTAAAAATGTTGTTGCAGGTGTTGTTTGACCTGGTGAGATTCCACCCGGCTGGGAGCAGGGATGGGTGGATGACGAGGTGTGATGGCATCACGGACGGCCTCCTGTGATGTTTAGCATGCGCTAGTTTATTTTATTCCGCTGTTTTCAAACTCTGAATCTTTACTTATGGTCAAGACTTTGGTTTGTAATGATTAAACCCTTAAGGGTAAATTTGGATTTAAATTGTGTTTGTGCTCTGGACTCGCCTTCGCGTGAGTTTTAATGTATATGTTCGATCCTCTGTGTGAATTTCCAAGTGATTCACCGGGCGTTAACTCGACAACTAACGACAGGATGATACTTTATTATTGCTTAATGACCAAAGTGGATTGGTTTAGGCAATAGTACGGTATTTTCCTGGGCGGGTTGTCACAGTGCAGTTCCACTAGCCGAAGGTTGGGCAGCATCATCCACGTTTGACGAACTAGGTGCATTGCAAGCGTACATTGTTGCAGTGCATTTCTTGTAGGTGTGTCCTGGGTTGTTGCACTTTGAACAGAGCGCCACTGAACGACCAGCTTCAGCTTCATCCATGTTGTTCCTGATCCTCTTCTTCTTCCGTCGACCAACGCCTTGGCACAATTCAGGATTTGGATCTGGTATGTATGTTGCATTTCCTTTGGGATCTTCAATGAACGAACTGATGAAGAGATGGCCCTCCAGAGTGTGGTTCCAAGTGTCCAGGATGGTTTGCTTCAAGTAGTACCTAGACACGTACCGACCCCAGTGCCAACCTCTAGTTCTGAAACATGCAACGAGCACATGACTGCAAGGCTTGTGTAGTAGCTGTGGTTTGTGGCAGGAGCATGAGCACGTCGTGTTGCCTAGAACCACAATTTGCCTCCTTCTCTCAGTACCTGTTTTCTGTGATTTGGCTTTGCACTCGACCAGATACTTCCACCTAGTATTAGAGGCACTTGCACGGTGTATAGGCTCAGGCTCTGCTCGGTGACTCAGAGCCTTCTTTTGTTTTGTGTCCAGGTACGCAGTCATTGATGTGGAGTACAATTTCTGAGTATCAGACATTGCTGTGTGTGCTTTATTTGCACGCTCATAAAAGTACTTCATTGTGCGGTACAGGAATAACTCAATGATGCCAACTAAAGGATAACACCTGGCCCCACGCAAGACTGTGTTGTATACCTCAGCAAAATCAGTGGTCTTGATCCCAAACCTTACATTTCCTGTGTCGTGCAAGAGGCACCATTTCTCCTTCGGCTCGTTCTCAATCCACTGGCTGAAGGTCTTGACTGCACGTCCCTTTCTCCTTCTCACATTAGGAGCATCTAACCCAACGTCCTCAAGAGATATTGGCTCTTGCCCCGGTTCAGGATTGACTGGTTTCTTTGCTATTTCTTCTGATGCTTTCTTTGTGAGTTCATCTAGTTTTTTCCATATCTCATTGAACTTCCTCTCCTGATTCTGCGAGCATAACCATTTGAACAGTTCAGTCAGTTGCTTGTTCTTGAATTGGCTGTGGAAGTTTGCTCCCATATGCCTAATGCACCATCTGCTATGAACATCAGGCCACTGGTCTGCTCTGTTTCTTTCTTGGCTACCCTCTTTGATGTCATTCATCGCCTGCAAAATTCCTTTGTGCCTATCGTGTATGACACACACGTTTGGCACATCCTTCACCACCATCTGCTTCAGCCTCTCCAGAAACCAGTACCAACTATCACCATTCTCTCCCTCCGCAAATGCAATAGCCAATGGCAACAACTGATTGTTGCCGTCTGCTGCCACCGCTGTCAAGATTGTGCCCTTGCATTTCCCTGTCAAGAATGTGCTGTCTATGCAAATGACGGGTCTACAATGTCTGAATGCCTCAATGCAGGGCCCCAATGCTAAGAATGACCGCTGAAGAACAAACTTGCCTGGATTAGCTACCAAAGGATATGTCTTGATGTCATAGTAGGTGCCAGGATTTAACACAGCTATTGTGTTCAGCAAGGCTGGTAAATTGTTGTAGGATGCTTCGTAAGTACCCCACCTCATCTCCATAACCTTTTCTTCGCCCTATATGCTTTGCCATAGCTGATCCTGTACCTAAATTTCTCCTCAATGGCACAGAAAATGGACTTGGGCTCATAAGCTGTATTCTCCACAATCTGGGAATACATGTGGTTAGCAACAAATCCGGCAGTCAAATTCCGGTGACTTGCATCTAACTGGTCAAGTGTACATGTGTGATCCACAACTATACTGATCTTCCAGTAATCTTTCCACTTGCCCTTGTAAGCATGCACTCTAAAAGGACAGTCGGGCTTCACACAACGAACATCATACACTACTGGAGAACTCTTCAATACCTTAAACTCCCTATTCTGTTGAACACAGCCATCACCGACAGTTTCCATTGCTCTTCATCTTTCATAAATGTCTTGTACAACCAGTTGGTTATGACCGCCCAAGGTCTTTCTTCGGCTCTGGTAAGATCTCTTGTCACTGTTTTAAACAGTGACAGATCAACTCCTTGGGGACCATATCTAATTTCCCCAGATCCATAAAACAATTGAACCTGGACTTTCTGTGACATCCCTGATATCATATAGTGTACAAATACTTGGATTAATTACTAATAGTACTATGCAAGTAAGTAAGTAGTTTTCAGCAATAAGGTGTTTCTAAATTAACTACTAATACTACTATGCAAGTAATTAAGGCATTTCCAGAATATCTACGCTAATTAAAGAATTGCTCAACTATTTTCTGAATTTCTAAACTAATTCGACTATTTGTAAACTATTTTCTAAATTTCTAAACTATTTTCTAAATTTCTACGCTACGCTAATTATACTATTTCTAAACTATTTTCTGAATTTCTACGCTAATTCTACTACTTCTAAACTATTTTCTGAATATCTAAACTAATTCGACTATTTGTAAACTATTTTCTGAATTTCTAAACTATTTTCTAAATTTCTACGCTAATTATACTATTTCTAAACTATTTTCTGAATTTCTAAACTATTTTCAAAATTTCTACGCTAATTCTACTACTTCTAAACTATTTTCTAAATTTCTAAACTAATTCGACTATTTCTAAACTATTTTCTGAATTTCTAAACTATTTTCTGAATTTCTAAATGTCTAAACTATTTTCTAAATTTCTACGCTAATTCTAGTATTTCTAAACTATTTTCTAAATTTCTAATATATTTTCAGAAGTTCTAGAAATATTACCAGTGGAACGGAAGAGCTTCTTTGCCGAATGCTCCTTCTCTTCCGTCGAATGACGAATGGCTGAAGTGAGCTGGGATGAGCTGCGCGGAGGGAGTGCACCTACTTTTATAGGTGGAGGGGCACCTACCGCCTTCTGATTTGGCGGTAGGCCGTTCCTACCGCCGGATGAAGTGGCGGTTGGACCTGCCGCCATTTCACGCAGCGGTTGGTCGGTCAACCGCCGTTTTCTTTGGCGGCTGCTCCAACTGCCGAACCAACTGGTGGCTGGTTCACGCGCTCTAAGGCCACGTCACTACCGCCGTTTCAAACGGCGGTTACAGGGCTTGCCGCCGTTTGAAACGACGGTAGGTCCTTGCCGCCAGTTGAAACGGCGGTTCGAGGCTACTTTTGACAAAATTTGAAACGGCTATTTATTTTCGAAAAATCGTCGAAAATTAAATATAAAAAAATTCGATGAATTGCCTGACCTGAATGAATGAGGCCGTAGCACGCTTCCATGGCTTTCTCGGCCCATACGTAGCTCTGGCTGGCATGGGTACTTATACTGGTTGGGCCGACTTCAGTGAGACTTGAATGAAGAACTACCGCCGTTTCAAACGGCGGTTACAGGGCTTGCCGCCGTTTGAAACGGCGGTAGGTCATTGCCGCCAGTTGAAACGGCGGTTCGAGGCTACTTTTGACAAAATTTGAAACGGCTATTTATTTTCGAAAAATCGTCGAAAATTAAATATAAAAAAAAATCGATGAATTGCCTGACCTGAATGAATGAGGCCGTAGCACGCTTCCATGGCTTTCTCGGCCCATACGTAGCTCTGGCTGGCATGGGTACTTATACTGGTTGGGCCGACTTCAGTGAGACTTGAATGAAGAATTTTTATTTATATTTTTTTATTCATTTTGCAAAATTATACGACCGTTTTGAAATTTATCAGTTTTGACCACCAAACGTCGTGGCGCACGACGGCCGTCGTGGGCCACGGCGGTTGGAGCCTTACCGCCGGCGGTAAGGCTCCAACCGCCGTGGCCCACGGAAGGCGGTAGGCAGCGGCCCATGCAGCCGCCGTGGGTCACGGCGGTTGGGTTTTTTTTTAAAATTTTGTAAACGACCTCAAATGGAGAAACTGCAAACATGAAAGTTGCGTGTCTCGAAAAGTTATGAAACTTTGTAGTTTACAACTTTTTCATTTGATGCCGTTTAGAGCCTTAAAAAGCAATTTATACTCGGCCAGGTATAATATGAGGAGAAAAGAAACTGAGTATGGACACATGTGATACGAACAGTGGAGTAGAGAGCCAGTGAGGTCATAAACTCATAAGACTGTCCGCAACAGATACCCGACGCGCATCTGCAATATGCAGCAGGAGGAAGAGCATTCTCGTGCTGCAAAAGAGGAGGGCCTCCAGCAGTTCCCCGTTCTCTTCGCGCAATGATGAAGCAGTTGTGGCTCCCGCACTCCCCGGATTCGGTGCTCCGCGGCGAAGGCCCGCGGCGGCGGCTCGCGGTCGGCGGAGACGGCGGGCAGGCGGAACAGGAGCCGGGGCAGAGGAAGATGTCGCCGGCCTCGAGCTCTAGGAGCCCAAATCCGCTAGTCCACAGCCCGTGCCAGCGCCCAGCCTTGCCAATCGACGGCCGCGCCGGCGGATTTCGCCAGATCGGGGGCAGTAGCGGACGGGAGGCGCCGCGGATGGGAGGACGGCGTAGCGGAGGCCGCATCTCGTCCGCCGTCGAGGCCGCCGCATCTCGAGACCTCCGCCGCCAGGAGTCGTGCGGGGCGGAGATGGAGCCGGCAGAGCCGCCGCGACCTCGATCCGCCGGGGCCTCGATCCGTCGTGCGGGCCTTCTCGCTGGTGCGGGATCCGCCCCCGGCTCCAGGACCTTGACCCAGTGGTGCGGGCGGAGCAGCGCGAGGAGGGAGGGAGCAGGGGCGCGAGGAGGGAGGGAGCAGGGAGACGGGGGTGCGGTAGTTGGCCCGGAGAGATGGGGAACGAGAGCGATCCCCCAGGAATGCGCGTGGGGGGTGTCGCTGCAAAATGCAGCAGCAGCTGCTGGAGCTGGAATAGTGCTCGCAAGATCTGCAAAATGCAGATGCAGATCCATTTTCAGCACTTGCCGGAGACAGTCTAATGTGCCTGATGTCGATCAGGCGCGCGCCAATGAGTGGTGCCTGCAGCTCTTCGCCCCTAGAAACCTAGATCCCCGCCACTCCCATGGCGCTGCGATACCCGATGCTTTTCATGGCAAGTTAGCCCCACGCGCAGCAAGCAAAGTGCACGCGAAAGGCCATCCGCGATCCATTATCTCCATCCACAGAGCAGCCGAGGCGCAGAAAAGGGCGCCGCAAAGCTCCTAGCTCCGGGCTCCGCGGCGGGCCGACGGCGTCGGGCTGGCTGGTGGACGGTGCGGGTTGGCGGCCGTGGCTGGGCTGGTGGCGGGTGTTGGTTCGGCCTCGGTCGACGCAGTCACTGGTGACCATGGCTTCCTGGTGGCTCCCCCCTTCGTTTGTGCTGCTGCCTTGGTGTCACCATGGTGGTGGGCCAGGGGGCTGGTGGTGCTTGCTGCGGCGCCATGGTGGTGCTTCGGGTTGTACCGAGCTTCTCTTGGTGGCGGTCTTGCGGAGGTGGCGGTCTTCTACCATGAACACGAGCGGGTGTTGGGAGTGGTGCAATCGGGCGTAAGCCTTCACCATTGTTGGTGGACATGATGGCGGCGGCTTTAGGGCGTCGACCTCCCTGCTGGGGGCATCATGGGGAGGCATCATGCTCTCATCGCGAGGGGATCTCAAGGTGAAGACCTCGTCCACCTGGACGTGCGACGGCGGCGCTTGGGCGTCGTGACCTTCTTGGAGGCGTCATAATTGGAGACCTACCGTTCGTGCTAGTGGTGTTGGAGGTGCTGCGGGTTGCGTGTCTGGTCCGAGTTGCTATCTGGGTGCTGAGGGCCCATGGGTGCTTGAGGTCTTGAGCTGCGGTGCTTGGTGCGGTGGTGATCTTTGTGACGGCGGGGTGGAGGAGATGCTCTCTTTGCGGCGTTAGTTACCTGAGTCCTTGGCAGAGAGTGAGGCGGTGGATGAGGCAAGGCCCCCACGCAGAGGCCAGGATCAGTGGGCGTCCCCTGTGCTGTGACGGGAGTGTGTGCTGAAGCTTCTTTGGATCGGAGGGCTCGTCGGCTGAGTATTTGCGGTTCGGGGGTGACAGTCCCATGGTGGAGGAGCTCGAGAGGCCATCGGGCCTGCAGCGGGTTACGTCTTGGCGTGACACAGCGTTGGTGACAATGGCGCAGGAGTCGGCGCCCTGTGTTGATCTTCTCTCCCACGTGGTCGTGGATGGTGGTGTGTGGTGTGGTGTGCGTCTGTTTTGTTCTGGGGTTTGTTGTGTGGTGGTGTTGCTTCGGCCTGTTATGTACCATTGCTCTTCTTCTTATATGACATAGCAGTGCTCCTGCTTTTATTTCAAAAAAAAAAAGCTCCTAGCTCCCTGCCCCGGCCCCGGCCCCGGCGGCGGGCGGCCCCGCCGGTCACCGCGCACGACCCATCCGCCAGCCTACCGCTCGCGCGGCGGCCGGCGTCACCACCTCGTGGCTCGGGCTACAGCCTGCAGCGGGCGTCTAGTTGCTGGCCACCGTACAGTGTCACGTGATGATTGGGTGTGTCAGGGAGTGTCACCTAGCTGCCGATCGAGTTGATTGGGCTCGTAGGTATAAAGTTATCATGTACTACTCCGTATGCTGCGTGCAAGCCTTGCGGGTAGAAAAAGAAGATGGATTGTTACCACTACCAGAAACTGCTTCTTTGCCGTGAGCTCGTTTCTCACAGCAAAGAGCGGTCTACTCACGGCAAAGAGTTTGTCGTGAGCAACCACCAACAAAGAGCTCACGGTAAAGTTCTGTCGGTAAACAACTCTTTGCCGTGAGCCTAAGCTCAAGCTCACGGTAATGATTTGCCGTGAGTACCTTTAGACTATCGGCATATAGTTTTTCAAAAGAATAAAAAACAAAAAAACCAAAAGGCCAGGCCCACTGCCGACCACCGCTGCCGCCGTCCTACCGCCGCCCATTGCCGCCGCCGTCCGACCACCAGCACCACCACCCGATGGCGGTAGATCCGGGGAGCCGCCATCCTCGAGATGCCGGCTGCCGCGGCTCTCCATCGCCTGCCGCGCCGGAGGGGATGAAGAGGAGGCCGCCGGGAAGAGGAGCTCGCTGCCGCCGCAGATCTGGTGCCCGCCTTGCTCCACGCGTCGGATCTGCCGCTGGGTCCCCTCGTCGGAGGGGAGGAAAAGGAAGCCACCACCTCCTCCCCGCACCAGCCCCCGCACGCCACCATGAGGCCGCCGGGGAAGAGGAGCACGCCACCACGTCGGGAAGGGAGGTTGAGGCCGCACCGGGGAAGAAGGCCGTCGACGGCGCAGGGAACCAGCCGCACCTTCGCTGGATCCGCCATCACTGCGCCAGAGGGAGCTCGAGGCCGTGCTGGAGGGAGCGCGAGTCCGTTGTCCATGCGCCGCCGCCACACCTCGCCCTGCCACGGCTCCTTACTGTCGTTGAGCGGCGCATGGAGGGGGAGGAGAGGGGAGGCATCGGAGGGGCCGGATCTGAGGGCCGCGGCGGCGAATCTGAGGGAGGCGGGGCGGGGAGAGAAGGAGGCGGCGGAGGTGAGGGAGAGGGAGGGAGTGAGGGATGCGAGGGAGAGGGCATATATATGGTAGGGTTAGCGGGGGAGGGGCCGACGGGTTAATTGGGCCGGCCGGCCCAATTAACCATTTGCCGTGAGCGGATTTTTTCGCCCACGGAAACGAATTTTTAAGAATAAATACATATAATACATTTATTTAGTTAAATATAGCAAATAGTTTCAAATGAAAATATATAAAATACAAAGTTTCACAATTTTTCAAGATACACAACTTTCATATTGCGAGTTTCTCCATCCGAGGTCGTTTACAAAATTTAAATTTCAAATTTAAGACATTCAACTTAGTTTTTCATTGATAATATTTTCATAATTTCAAATTTGAATGTAAACAACAAAGTTTCATAACTTGTCAAGATATACAACTTTTATTTACAATGTTTCTCCATTCGAGGTCGTTTCAAAAATTCAAATTCGAGAAATTCAGACGTACTTTTCGTTGACGAAAATAATTTGAATAAAAAATGGTTGAACTACAAAGTTACATAAGTTCTGAAGACCGACAACTTTTATTTTGCTCATTTGATCATCTGGCGTTAGTGGTAATAATACTCTTCACAAATCCTATACATCGCTCATATAGTTTCATAAAACTATATAAGAGATATAGAATTTGTGAACAAAATTATTTCAACTTTGTCAAATGAAGAAATGACCATAATAAAAATTGTTCATCTTGAGAAATAATGAAACTTTGTAATTAAAAGTTTTTTGATTTGAATTAATTTACTTCTTCAAAAATTGATTTAAATTTATGGCAAAGCTCATTTGTTGTGAGTCACGAAAAAGCCCCGTGAGCCCGATTTTTAGCTCACAGCAAAATACGCTTCCTCAGAGCATCTTCAA
This sequence comes from Cenchrus fungigraminus, assembly GCA_036936925.1. Taxonomy (NCBI): domain Eukaryota; kingdom Viridiplantae; phylum Streptophyta; class Magnoliopsida; order Poales; family Poaceae; genus Cenchrus; species Cenchrus fungigraminus. The sequence continues at coordinate 13,767,524 of CM072772.1, read as the reverse complement.
GAGTTTGCCAAATTTTGCTTGGCAAATCTTGTGTTTTGACAACTTCTAAAAAGATATGCAAAGTAAAAAAAGAGTTCATCTCCAACAGTTTGGCATAATTCAGTTGCCAAATCCAGATCTAATTTACATCAGGAATCCTAAGAGAAACAAAATTATGTTTGTGCTCTTCCACCTCTTGAAAACTTACATCAGGAATCCTTTTCTATTCTTTATTTCTTTTTTCAGCCTCCCACCTACAGGGAAACGACGATGGCAACCACGATCCGCGCGCGCATATATGCACACGGGGAGGTGACTTTTGTCAAGTTTCTATTTTTACCAAGTTGGTTTGCCAAACTGTTGGAGACCAATTTTTCTTATTTTGCCAAAATTAGATGGATGACAAGTTGATATGACAAACTGTTGGAGTTGCTCTCACGTCGTAGAATGAATTTCCGGTACCCCATGACAAAAGGCGACGGGATCTGATAACGTATTAAAACAGGCAGTTGGTTGTTACGTGAGGCCATCAGATTTGCTGCCAAACTGACAAAGAAATGCTAAGCAGCTCCAGGGCCACGATCTACTCCTACAAGTTAAGGTAGCGACTAGCGAGAGGGAGCTGACTAGTGATCGATCCACGTGAATGAACGGGGAAAGGCAACTCGACCGATCGTTTGCTCGATCTGCTTTGCTTTTCCGTTCCTTTTCGTTGCACTTTATGTCATTTTCGTAGCGATCGGCTTGCGATGGCTTTGACAAATGAACAAGATCACATGGCATTTGATTTAAGCTAGATTATCTATATGAATGATGAGTAGAGCAAGAGGGCATAGCTCAGTTGGATCGCCATTGTAACATCCTTGAGATTACTTGATTATAAAAATGTGGATTTCAAAATTTTTGCTTTGTAATTGAGTGTTCATGAAATAATATAAGGATGTCTTCTTTTCCGTTCCCTTAAAATCCTAGATTTAATTTGAATTCAAATAATGATTTTAGGACTTATAAAATGCTAGTGTGAGAAGTTGGATTTTCATTTGGATTTATTTGGATTTGTTTGAGTGGATTCAAATTTGAATTGGTATTCAAATTAGAATCATATAGTAAATAGAGTTAAGAAATCAGGAAAACCTTCTTACCCTGCATGGGCCGCTACCCATCTGAGGAAGTCCATTGGGCATCCTCCCATCTATCCACCCGGTGCGCCTGACCACCTCGGCCCAGCACCAGCCCGCAGCCGCACAGCCCACCTAGCCCACCGAACCCTTGGTTTCACCTAAGCCGCTGACGAGCGGGACCCAGCCGTCAGTCATCTTCAACCCCACAACTTTTCCCCTTTTTCCCCGTCTCTCTCGCGCGCGCAGGCCGCCATGGAAAGGCCGGCCGTGCGGCCATGGCCGCCGGCGCTGGATGGCGTCCACGCGTCGCGGAGCCGATCCGGCCGTCCGCCCTACCAACTGGGGATTTCCCTCCCCAATCCGCCGCCGGTGACGTCAAGGAGGGAGAAGAGGGGGAGCAGGAGGTGGGGGAGTCCGTCCGGGAGGGTCGCCGTCCGTCGCAAAGGCCGGAGCCGCCCGAGGGAAGGAGTCGGACCTGTCGCCGCCGCGCACGCCTACGTCCCCTGCTCTGCTGCATCGAGCCTTCACCGCGTCGACCTCTCTTCACCGACGCCTTCACCGCCGGGTCGCGGAGACCGTAGCTGAGCCCCAGCGTTCTTCTTCTTCCCGTTGCGCCCGACCTTCGAGTCGAGGTTGCGAACCGAGCCTTGAGCGCTCAAGGGCATCGTGTGCCCGTGGTTCATCCCGTGTCACACCGCGCCACCGCGCAGCCCGCCGTCGACTGGGAGCCGGCCATCGAGCCGTGCCGAGCGTTTGTGCAGGTGCCGCCGCCTACGTCGACGCGCGCGCGCCACCGCTCGTTCCTCTGTTCCGTGTTGTCTGCCGACCAGTGCGCCGCCCCGCCGTGCCGCCACCGCACCCCCCAGTGCACCGACGCACGCGCGAGCGACACCGAGGCTCACCCAAGAACGCACCTTTTGGCGGTCCCGACCTTCCTTTAGCCGCCTCGTTCGTTTGTTTACCGTGGCGTGGTCCTCTCGGCACGCCGCCGCCGTGGCCGAGCCACCGGCGTTCACCACGCGCGGGCTCGACAGGCCTGCCGTCGTGCGCACCCCCGCGCACGCACGGGAACACGTTGTCGTTCACCCACGCGCGCACGCTTGCACACGCGCGCCCTCGCCGGCGCGAGCACCTCAGCCGTGCCGCCAAACCTCCCCGCGCCGAGCCCGCCGCGTCGCGCCGTGTCTCGACGTCGTGGGCCGACGCCCGGCCAAAGGCCGTTCTTTTCTTTGCCCTGACGAGCCCTGGAACCGCCCGAACCTTGTTGTGGTGCGGGTTGAACCGCCGCCGTCGACCCTCGTCGCCGGTGAGCTGCGGCCGAGCCGCCATCCCTCTAGGACATATCACCGAACACCAGCTGTGCCACCCTAAAATCCCAGGGGTATTGGTTGCATACCCTGAACCACACCCAGATCTGGCCGCAGGAGATCCCGAGGATCTCGTGCGACTGGCCAACCGTGACCAAGCCACACCGACGCCTGCACTGAGCCGCGCCGCAGTAGATCTCGGGCGGATCCTTTGCTGCCGCCCTGTCACCAGCCTAGTGGGCTGCCTAGTGGGCTGCAGCCAGCTTAAAGCTGCTGGTGTGCCAGCCGCGTGGGCCGCTAGAGCCCGCTAGCAGCCGGCCTACAGCTAGCTTAAAGCCCCTATGAGCCAGCCAGTAGTCAGCCTAAAGTTAGTGCTATTGTGTATGCGTATTTTATTTCCAGAAAACTATTTTATCTTTGGAAAATCATAGTAAATCCATTTTTGCTCCGAAAAATACAAAACATTTTCCGAAAATTCTCTAAAATCTTAAACTCCGTGCGAGGCAGAGGCGTTCGCAAAGCCGCCGCCACTCCGACCGAAAGAACTCGTCGCCGGTGCATCCTCCGACCCAACCCACCGACCCTAACAACCGCCGGTGAGCCTCTCCCCCTTCTCCGGCTATCCCTGACCGACCCCGGTGGCCACCTCGCCGGAATTGCGCCGTCCGCGCCGCCAGCAGTACCCAGGCAAGAACAGAGCCGAGCGCAGGCACTGCTCCGCCGGGCGTTCCCCACCGCCTCGCACTACCTGCTCCCAAATCTGTCGCGCCTACGCCTCCCTCACTGCCCCAGCTCCCTCCCTAACCTCTCCTCACCAATCTCCAGCCACCACCCGGTCAGAATCGTGCCGCCTACCTCCCGCCATTGTTGCCACCACCGAGCCGAGCTCGAGCTCACGTGGCGCCATGCCCACGCCAGCCGACGGAGTCGTTCGGACCGTGCGCGGCTGTCGTGCGATGGAGGAGCTCGTCACCGCGATGGCGCTTCGCCGGATGAATCAATTTGAACACCAAAATCGGAAAATGGATTTGAGCTCGAGCTCGGCTCGGTGGCGGAGTCCCCTCCGGCCGACCCGTCTTCTCCGGCGGCGGCTTCGGGGGGTGGACGGCGCTCGCGAGCGGATGGCAACATCTGGGGCTCGGGGCAGCGGCGCGTTGGTGGCTGGAGGCGACGGGGCGCGTGGCGGACGCCAGCTCGTTGAGCTCGGCCTCCCTCGCGCGACGGCGCTGGTCAGCCGGGGCTGGGGCGGCGGACGCCGTGACGCCGTGATAGCAAAGGACGTAACTGAGTCGAATAAGCAAAGTTGGAGGACGAAAATGGCCGGATTGAGAGTTCGGGGACGAAATCGGCCCTCTACCAAGAGTTCGGGGACGAACTTGGCTATTTTGCCTTTTGAGAACTACCTTAGAGGGAGGTAGAGCTTAGGTGTCGCTGCACTCATGCTCCTCCTCCTGTACATCTTCCGTCCGTGCAGCTTACGATGTAAGAGTAGATAAAACGGGGGAAAAGAAGTGCACGGCAGGCACGCAACTAACTGGTCTGACATGTGTGTTGGAAGAAATAATACGTAATTTTGAAAACAATTATCCAAATTAAGGGTCCGTTTAGTTGAAAAAATTTGGTAATTTTTTGTCAACTCTTCAATACTAATTAGGAGAATTAAACATATGCTAATTACAATTACACGGATGGACGAAAAATGACAAGACCAATCCATTAAGCTTAATTAATCCTTCATTAGAGATGGTTTATCATAGCACGACATTGTCTAATAATGACATAATTAGGCTCATTAAATTCTTCCCGCGATTAATAATTAATATCGCTAATTTCGATGGAACATGTGAAATTTTTTGTATGAAAAATAAACGTACCCTAAATTTTGATTGAACGGTTCTTATGACGAGATCTACAAAATAAATAAGATCACACAACCATATTTGAATCAATTTGTTTTTGCACATGCATCAAAATGTTGCTCGGCCCAAAAAAATATTGGTCAAAATCAATTAAAAATGTTGGTGTATTCGAACAAAATTGGCTTGGTTAAAAAAATATTGGTAATTCAAAATATGGTCAACTGTGATATAGATTTTGTTGTAAGAAACATCATGCGGTTCAATCAAAATTTAATTTGAATACATGTTTGGAAACTACAATTTTTTTTGAAACTTTATTTTGCACAAAAGTCCAAACACATGCCAGGTTACTTGTGCCTGTGTTGCATAACCAATTAGCTTTGATGTAGTGCCTGATTTTTTCTATTTTATATGCGTTGCCTGGGCATAGGAGCTCCCACCGTCGGATGCTGATTGAACGTTGCAGGGAGTCCTACCTCCCTCTGAGGTAGTTGTCAAAACTTCAGAGGAGCCCGATCCCTTCCAAGTCCGTGGAGGTGGGAATCTTTTTGCAGATGAAATGAAATTTGCTTCACAAGAACTCCGTCCGATCCCGTCCCGTTTTTGCTCCATTTCTAGCCGTTTCGCCTCAAATCATTCGACCCATTTGTTGTCCGTGTCCAGCAGTGAAGACAAACCTGGCTCGATATAATCTAACCTGACGAGGAAAACAAACCCACTTCCTCGTCTTTACTATTTCTTTACGATTTCCTCCTGGTTTAGCAACTTGAATGGCCGGGGGATTTAACAAGCTGAACAACCCGACGATCTGACCACATTTGGCCCGCTTGCGCGTGGCGTAATCACCAGATCGAGAGGCAAGGCGCAACCGTAAGATACGCGGCCGAATTGGGTCAACCCGTAACGCTCGACAGCGACCGAGTGGTGGCATGGCAGGCGGCAGCCGCGGGCGGGCACTATTCTACGCAGTAACTAATTCCATCACTCCAAGGCGGTAGCTGCAACGAACATTCCTCGAAGTTTTAAGGGAAGATACGATTCACCTGGCCCCATTGTAATTAGCAGGCCACTGTCTACGCTAAGCAAAAGCGACAAGCTATCAAGCTCTAGAAGCTACCTCCATCCTTCGTAGTAGGGCAAACTCATCAAACTCCAGCACGTTATAACTGGGAACCTTCTACGGCGATTAGATCTATGCCACCACTTGCAGATTCCGAACACTTCCTGCATGAGGGGCTCCCACTTTAAAAATACACCACTAAAAATGTTTGGAAAATACAACAAAAATATGGATGGTTAGAGCATGTAATTAATCAATCATCTACCATTATGCAAAATCTGAGTTTCATATATACTTTAGTGACAAGAAACAAAAAAGTGAAATCAGCCAATAAATAGTAGCAGGTATAGGTATACCTGATCCAGAAAATGGAAAGACAATATTTTTATGGGGTGACTTAGGGCAAGTACAACAATGTAGACGACTGCTGTCTATTTGACAAACACAGACAACTAAATAGACAACTTACAACTTATACAATGAGTCGTCTGTTTGTCTGTCTGCAACACATTTAATTCATCCATTGGCACATAAATCATGACGATCATGTGCACATTTGATCTTTGTAGTCATTTTGGTGCTCAGTTGAGATATAATGCATGAGAATACATGACATACGCCATTTGAGAAAATGCAAATTACAAACTTATCCAAAAGATTGAAATATATTTTTTCATTTCAGATCATACACTTCTAGCTTGTATAAAAAACTTAAATGAGCATTTGAATCTAATCACAACTAGTTTGTTATTCCATGAGAACTTTAGTTAATTTTATAAGTATTTGAACATATTAACTTGAACGACCACGTGCAATTTCATCTGCCTTCTTCTTCCTCTTACACGTGGACTCAAATTTAAGATGCAACCATATCTTATCCATTGGCAAGAGCCGTGCGGTCCTCCATGACCCGTCTCTCCTCTCTACTCTTTCTCTCTCCCGGTCCCGGCCAGCCATCTAATCATGCTTGGCGGCGAGCGGACGGGCCGTCTCCAGAAATTGGAGGCCCGTGTGCGAATGCAGAATGTGACCCTTTTGTGATTGAGCAAAACCTTCTAGTCTTTGTTTCTTCTAACCCTTTTCAGCACCATATTTATACTTTCTAATTCTTGTAGGCATAGGACATTAACGTCTTTTCCCTAAACCAAATAAAAGTGATTTGAATTAAATCAAATAGCACATGTACATGTACAAAAAATATCAGTTTTGTTTAGATTGAATTCAAGAAGTCAGGAACCAATGGATATTGGCTTGCATCTCAAAACTGACCTGCTACCTGCTGCCGCGGTGGACTTGCCGACGGCGTGCCCTCGTAATAACCCCTAGAGTTTGCGACGGGAGAAGAAGCGGATGGGAGTGGGACTGCCGGGCTGGAATGATTAGGTTGCCGCGGCGGATGTGTGGGACACGGGCCGGCCCTGAAGGCCTGCGGGCTCGCCAGGGACGGGAGAGGATGGTGCACGGCTACCTCGTGGCAGGTGGGTTCTGCGGTGACCCGTTCGTGGTCAACATGTACGCCAAGGTTGGGGTGTGGCGAGCGCGCGTAGGATGGTACTTGGGTTACCTTGCAGGGATGTTGTCTCTTGGACGGCCATCATATCAGGGTGCGTGCTCAATGGTATGCTCGAAGAAGCCCTCGAGGTGTCGTCATGATGCTCGAAGATGGTGTTCTACCCAACAATGTCACGACGCTGAGCGTCATTCAGACGTGCTCTTTGATGGGGCCTCGGAACTGTTCGGTCCAGTGCACGCTCTTGTTGTTCTGTTGGAGCTCGAGGACGATGCCTCTGTGGTGAATTCTCTCATCATGATGTATGCAAAGAATGAACCTGTTGAAGAGGCTGTGCGGCTTTTTAATGGACTGTACCTGAAGAGTGGGAATGTGTGTTCTAATGAGGATGTTCTTGCGGCAATTCTGTACGGTTGCACCATTTCAGGATCCCAGAAGAATGGGGAGGGAATCCATGCGCACCTGATTAAAATGGATGCTTTCCCAAGCATCAGCGTTGAGAACTCCCTCATGGCCATGTATGCTAGATTTGAGCAAGTTGATGCAGTTCACTTGGTGTTTTGTGGCATGGAAGTTAAGGACATTGTCTCATGGAACACCATTATCTCGTGCCTTGCCAAGAGTGACCATGTGAACGAAGCCATGGAGCTTTTCAGCGTTCTTCATGCTGGGGGCTGTGGGCTTGTGCCTGACTTTATCACGGTCTTGACTCTTGAGCATTGTGCAGGCTTGCTCCAATGCAGGATGACTTTATCAGCTTTTGTGTTACAGATTATGAAGCTTCAGTGTATAAAATATAGAAAAGTTCTAGTATGAGAAGAGGAAACAATTATATGCTCATATTGTTTGAATTTACTGAAAGGGAAATTAATGTTTTTTGGTAACAAACTAATGCTAAATAATTGGAGCTAAGCTAAATTTCAATGGTCAAGTGGGCCAATGTAGAAAAAGATCAGAGGATGATCCCAAATTGTAAGGCGTGTGAAATTTCTGTCCAGTGAGTCCGTGCCAAAAGTAAAGTAAACGTGGAGTCAGCGTTCTATGCACATGGTGTATGCCTTGCTCAAAATATAAAAAGTGGAATACTTTCTGCCTTTGAAGTGTACAAAGGTCAAAAGACCACATTTCTCCGTCAGCAACCCGTGCAAGAACTGCCAGGACATCTTGTACAACATGTAGACTGTCCCTCTAATGATTGGGGACTTCGGGTGTTCAAAATACGGAAAGACACATAGGGAGTGTTACATTTGTTCACAAAAATAACTACTGTAAGTCTATAAAAAATACAGGTAGAAAAACTAGTTAAGCAACACAATATGCTATATGGTATGTAATTACGAATTATTCAACAGATTTCTGGTAATCAACATACAGTATGTTCTGATGATTGATAAAGCACTGCAAGCACACACAAACCGCCAGCCCTTTTGCACATGTTATCATAAACCCTGACACCCTTTGGTAGGGACTATCCTACTGTTTTCTCAAGATCCTACCATGCTTTCAAAAACTCTACATTTTGTTACGATGAAGCATTCATCTAGCACTCGGCACTAGAAAGAAGAGATACTCACAGCTTCCCTCATGAAAACACGAAATTTGTGCTAACCTGTATGCTTAGCATACATTAATCTTGTGTCTTTTCACTTGTGCAATGTGGATGCCAAGGCATCAAAAGTTTGAGCTATAAGGTAGTGGTCCAAAATTAAGATCTGCTCTACTAAGTACTGGCATCACAACTGGCAAGCCCAAGTAGAAGCACCAATCAAGATCATGAACATCAAAGTTCAAGAATGCATACTACGCAAATCACGTGTTGTTTCTTTACATGCTGACTGAATGGGATCTGTAAAATTGGCTACCTCTACTGAATACGCACAGAAAAATAGGCATGGCATGATGGATGAGATAGTTTTCTGAGCACAAATATCATAGAGAAATAATGCAAAACAACCAAACACAGCGACGTGAAACAGACAACTAAAGAAAACATAATAATTGCTAGTAAGTCGAAATAAAAAATCATCAACTAGAAGCAAACGATTTAGCAGAGGCATCACCTAAAGACATGTTGAACTACTTACTTGATCTTCAAAATCAGGACTGGTCAAATTGATGGAGAGGTTCCTCATCAACAATAATGCCTGATGGGAAATAGACATATATCAATCAATGAACACAGGTAGAGAATTCCAAACCATAATGTTAAGGACATAACGAATTTCAACATGCGACATAATGTTTTCAACAGAGATGACTACTAAGTTTGTCCAATAATTGAATGAGGAGAGCTTAATTAGATGCCAGAAAACAGTACATAATAGAGACTAGCAGAACATTGTTTATCTTTTGTTGCTGTAACTATAAATTTGACAGAAGCCATTATTTTGAAGGAGAAAAAAAAGGAAAATAAGGCATATCCGGAACGAGCCTCTGCACGAGCACTGCTCAGACAAATGTGCAGATTTCACTTGCAGGAGTGCGTTCTCTATCTGCTCGCGGTGGTACGGTTGCCCGCACTGTGGCACCGCACATCTCCACTCCTGACCTTGGAGCGTTGAGTCGCGGCAGAGATCAAGGTCCCGACAATCATTGCAATAGCTGCCAACATTCTGTTATTTCATAAGATTTGGTGATATAATAAATGAAATAGCTGTTCTATTTTTGAGGTTCTACCATCAGCTTGGAAAAATTTCCTGCTAAGGTTTACATTTTCAGTCTGTCAAATATTGCACCAATTTTATGAATTGGAGAGTTAAGGTGGGGACTGTCCATAGAGCCAAAAAAAACTGTTTGGTTCTAATTCTCCAATTCACGTTCTTGTTTTTAGGTAGCATTGTCGGCTAACGTGCATCAGTGCATGCATAAAAATAAGTAGTTAAAAGACCACAAACGACAAGAAGAATGCAACAAGTGCTTTCCAAAACTTTCATTTGTGGATAAAATACCTGCAAATCACATTTGGCAGAGTGAATGAGGCACATGGGTCTTGGAATTGTGCTTCTGGAGCAAACTCCTTTACGCGAACCAACTTTAACAAGTTCTTCCTCATTCTCTGCCAGAAATATTTTGCATGGTGAGAGGAGTAATAGTACAATAAGTGTAACAATCTAGACTAGTGATAAAATGAGGTTATCCTGCATGTTAGAGAAAAAATATATAAAAGGAGGTTATTCTGCTACAACATTCAAGAAAAAAGGGGTTGATTTTCATGTCAGCATGCGGCACAAGACCATTTGGTACTGTTGTTCAATCAAAGACAACAACAACATGACTCCAATGGTAAGTGGTTACTGGTTAGCATGCATGTAGAACTGAGTGGACAGACATGCCATTAATAAGCAATTCATTTGGTAGAGAACTAGAGATATAGCAATAGCACAGGGAGGACCATGATGCTCAACCACTAGTTGGTGAAGCAGTAACAATTAACAAACAATCTTTTTCTTTAGGTACTCCAGTAAAAACAGCAAGAGTGATTCAAATAGAAGATTTACCAGAATATCATGCTGAACATTTTGATCAAGAGCAAGAACAGCACAAATATGCTTAATGAACTCCAATGCAGCATCGCCTTTATGTGTGTGAGTATCAGATTCTCTACTTGCATGTTCATCTGATTCAGACTTGCTTTTCCAAGGGAAATGGTGAAGTATATCACTTACAGTTCTTAAAAGCTCGTCGGCAAAGTAAGTGCTAATCTGCATAATCAAGTATTAAAGTAAGATTAGATAGAACTGTGTTTCCAGAGAAGATGGTACTACTCCCTCCATTTATGTAAATATTATATGTTTTAGAAGTTCAGCAACTTTTTGGAACTTTGAATACAATATAAATAGCTATCATCATTAGCCTTCTGCAAAACAGAAATGTATTAATTGTGGTTAAAAATTGAACTGACCATTCTTAAATGTTCAAACTCCAAAGCTTCGCAGAAAACCAGCTACATCCGACCTTTGATTGGGTTTTCACCCCTACTAGCCACAAGTCTGGATGGTGAACAGGACACAATCACCTTGTCACGGAGGTGTCCTATGACCTGGCCCTCAAGGTTCTCAGCAGCCATGACCGTTATGGATGGAGTACATGAGGTATCATCCCTTATAGTTGCTTGAGTAGCTACTTGTTCTTTCATGAATCTCCATGGAATATATATGAACTCCGATACAATTAAGACAAAGTGATCCAGTTTTTTTTTTTTAAATGAAAGAATAAAAGAATGTTAGATACATCACTTGAAATTCATTTGCAGGATAGTTACTAATGTTTGGGTGACTCTGAAATTGGAAAACCACTGACCTGTGTATCTTTTGGCAAGTATTCGGCTATGTTCCAGCTCGAGACAATGTCAATATCATTATCTTCATCTGAAGAGTGCCCATTTTGTGTTTTAGCTTGAATGCCACCATAGTTATACTAAACCATAAAGAAACTTCATAGGTGAAAACAAGTCCATAGAAGACAATAATATACATATATCAACATATTTGTGGTAAAAAAACGAAATCTACAAACCTGATCCATGAACAATAAGGAATGCCAAAAGTGCAACGTTCCAGCTCTATCCACTCAAAAAGATCCATAAGAAAAAGATTCTTAGTTTCACTATAGAGAATCAAACTTGCAACAAGAGGTCAAACTGTACCTTGTCTGTAAGGTTTTTAATAAGCTATCACAGTATGCATGTGCTGATGCCAAGTCTACTTTTCCAATATCTATGATAATCTTGGAAAAGTTTGCAAAGATAACATTAGCTCCTAGCTTTCGAAACTCAGCCAACAATAGAGCAAAGACTTTCTTCATCACCGGATAACGTTTAAAGAAAAAGATAAGAGGGTGAGGTAAGTAAAGTATCTAATGTTGGCAGTCGACAGCAGAAGAAACTGACACTATTATAAAAAGAACACTAAATGTTTAAAATATATATATTTTGTAAATCAACTAGTCAACAATTACTAGAAAATACTGAAACAATATCCATATTGCAAAGGATTGCCAACACAGTTAGGTAAACCAGCTTACATTATGAAGAAGACGATGGAGAGCTGGGTCATGAAGCTTCGACCGTGGACTGCAAAACAAATATTCAAGAACATGTAATGTAAAGCATACATTAAAACTAAAATGCGATAATTAACAGTTCAAGTACAAATACGCGAGTTAGTACCTGCAAAGCCAGTGTAAAAGATGTTGCAATATTGCATCAGCAAATACATTTCCAGACGACACTGCATCTGAAATGCATCTTTGAATGAGTTGCTTTAGCACCTGGAAAGCAGGTGAACATAAGCTAGCATCATCAAAGTCAGTCTCAGTGGCATGTGGACCAGGAGGCATGTCACTTCCTAAGCTACTGATTGATCCTCCTTCCATTTCATCTACATGACTCTTTAGGAGAGAATCAACCGCCAAATGATGGATCTGCAGAAAAAATATATGTACATATAAAACGATCATCAGCAGGGAAATGAACCTGTTGCATTCTATGGTGTCCAAATCAATAGCATCTGAGGAGTATACCTTAAGCTCAACAGAAACCCTTCTATATGCACCAGGACAAGTAAGTGCAGGCTGAATGACCTGTAAAATGAGATCATGTTAGCCAAATGGTAAAATATCATGCATATTGGGAAATAAACCAAAGCTTCTCACTTCATCAGCAAAACATGTGTCTCCTTCATAAGTGCCTCCTAGATCGGGAATTCCATCATCAGATATCCATAGTACCTAGCATATATGGCAAGTCAATAAGAAACTTATGTGTTAAAAACAAAGCTCCAGACCTACCATGGTGGCGTTTTTTAAAGAACAGGCCCGAAACCCTAGTTTCCAGGCTCATTAATCTAAACCAAAGTAAGTACACTGCGGGTAGCTGTGACCCCGCAGAATAATCGGTACTAATTCAGAGGAGCATACCACAGTTGGCAAACTACAGTTTTTGGTTGCACATGTTATGTTCTTCTCAGGGGCGGAGCTAGGTACACAGCTCTGGGTGCAGCCGCACCTACAAAACTTTTGTAATCCTTTATAGAATCTAAAATTTCACCATGTTAATTTAACTATTTGTATATCCTGTGAAGGTGCCGCACCCCCCTCCATTCTCTTCCAGCTCCGCCCCTGGTTCTTCTTCCTTCTACTCAGTCCACAAAATTGACAGCTCAGTCCGTTGAGTGTGTTTTTCTTGGTTATAGTCTTGAACATAAGGGCTACCGCTGTTATGATCCCTCCGCTCGCCGTATTCGCTTCTCTCGTGATGTCACCTTCATTGAAAACAAACCCTACTTTCACTCATCCACTCCTCCTCCCTCATCATGTAATGCACCTCCGTCCTTTCTTTTTCTACCATCTTATGACTTTATCAATCCACATGACCCAACTCCACCTCCTGTTTCCACTCCATCTTGTCCACCTGAATCAACACCACCACCTCCACCTCCCTCGGTTACTCCTTTTCCTTTTCACTATCGTCGTCGTCCCCGTGCACCTCCTTCTACCACCACTCCTCTCTTGGCTGATGATTCTTCCTCTGGCTCACATTATAATCTCAGGGATCGTTCTGCTATTCAAATCCCTGACCGGTTTGGTTTTCCACTGCTGGTGTAGTATGTGAGCCATCTTCTTATCAGGAAGCTCTTCAACTTCCTGCTTGGCGTGATGCTATGTCTGCTGAATTACAAGCTTTGCACCGCACTGGTACTTGGGAGGTTGTTCCATTACCCCCTCATGTCGTTCCCATCACCTGTAAATGGGTGTACAAACTTAAGGCCAAAGCTGATGGCTCCATTGAGAGGTACAAAGCCCGTCTAGTTGCTCGAGGTTTTCAGCAATCTCATGGTCGCGATTATGAGGAGACATTTGCTCCTGTTGCTCACATGACCACAGTCCGTACTCTCATTGTTGTGGCTGCCAGTCATTCATGGAAAATCTCTCAAATGGATGTTAAGAATGCCTTTCTTCATGGTGATTTGCAAGAAGATGTCTATATGCATCCACCACCAGGGGTTCAGCTTCCTCCTGGATATGTTTGTCATCTGCGACGTGCTCTGTATGGTCTCAAGCAAGCCCCTCGTGCATGGTTTGCACGTTTCCGTTCAGTGGTTATTGCTGCAGGTTTCACTCCCAGTGACCATGATCCTGTTCTCTTTGTTCACACCTCTTCTCGTGGACGTACCTTAATTCTGCTGTATGTCGATGATATGCTGATCACTGGAGATGATCCGGACTACATTGCTTTTGTCAAAGCACGCCTTTGTGACCAGTTCATGATGTCTGACTTGGGCCCTCTCAGCTATTTTCTTGGCATTGAGGTTGAATCAACTGCTGCTGGTTATTATCTTTCTCAGGCCAAATACATTCGCGATCTTCTTGCTTGCTCTGGCCTCACTGATACTCGGACTGCTGCTACTCCTATGGAACTTCATCTTCATTTGAAGTCATCAGATGGTTCTCCTCTTGCTGATCCGACATGGTACCGCCATCTGGTTGGCAGTCTTGTCTATCTCACTGCTACCAGGCCGGATATTGCATATGCAGTCCACATTCTCACTCAATTTGTGAGTTGTCCTACCACAGTTCACTATGCTCATTTTCTAAGGGTATTGCGGTACTTGAGAGGTACAGCCTCTCGACGCCTCTTTTATGCCACCTCAAGTCCACCAACCCTTCATGCTTATTCAGATGCTACTTGGGCAAGTTACCCTGTTGATCGCCGATCTGTCACTGGTTATTGTATTTTTCTTGGTGGCTCGCCAGTGGCATGGAAGTCCAAGCGGCAAAGGTTTCTCAGTCTAGTGCTGAAGCTGAACTAAGAGCTCTTGCCACAACAACTGCAGAAATTATTTGGCTTCATTGGCTGTTGGCTGATTTTGGTGTTGACTATGCTCATCCTACTATTCTCCGCTGTGACAACACTAGTGCTATTCAAATTGCCAACAATCCAGTCAAGCATGAACTCACCAAACATATTGGTGTTGACGCCTTCTTTATAAGATCACATTGCCAGTCGTCTACTATTGGTCTTCAGTACACACCTTCTGAACCTCAGCTTGCTGATTTCTTCACCAAGGCTCAGACTAGGGATCAACATCAGTTTCATGTATTCAAACTAAATGTATCTGATTCTGTAATTGTACAACCACCTTTAGTTTGACGGGGGGTGTTAGAGTAGTGTAGATGTATATTCTGGCCCATGTAGGCCTTTAGCCCATCAGGCCCAATGTATATGTAACCCTAGACTGTGTAACCCTAAACTATCTGGTCATTTCCTAACAGTTACAACCTGAATGCAATAGCCATTAGTATGTTCTCTTTGCAAAAGAAACTTAACCCGTAGTTACTTTGCAGTTAATATTTGCAACATTTACCTCAATGAGGTTGAAACAAGGTCTTCCATGTGGAAGAATCTTTTTCACACGCCTTCCTGGAAACTCTTCTGTGACAGGAGCCTTGAGTTCAGATAAAAAAGTCTAGGTACATTGATAGGAATCTTGAACATGACCCCCTCAGCCACAACCCACGCAAAAAAGCGGCCAGGTGTTGTAGTTGAAGCAAGTTGGATTATCTGGTGTGGACAAACATATGTAATTAACAAGCATGAATATGTGCAGAGATGTATTTTTCTAATAAAAAAGGATGGTAAAACAAATGCTACAGGGCATAATACATAACGGAAGATACATGCCTGCCAATGTGATCTAAAGAGGGCCAATTCTTGTTTCTGGAAAAATGTTGATCGATTTCGACTGTTGCCGGGCAATTGATCGACATTTCTTGAAGAAAGCAATGCATTAGTAGGACCGTCAAAAGTGGCAGCAGCACCCAACCTGGCAGAAGCAGAAGAGAGTGACATAAATTTAACTTCTCCATGAGATGATGACTATTGAGCTAATTTGACTTAGACCCAATCCCATTAATAGCTCCAGAATAAAATAACTTAAAATACTACAGAGTAGATCAAAGAACATGTGTTCGTCAGAACCTTCCAAGATAGACAAGGTTCCACTAGGTGAAAACTATTGTAAGACATCCAATCTTATAACATATGAAACCTGGTGCCTCTACCATAGCATCGCACTAAGGGAAGTGTCATACTCTATTCTGGTCTCATAGGTAGAATTAGGAAAATTGGCCAGTGTGGGAGCCCTGTAAGCTGAGGCCCAAACAGACACTATTCAGCTTGTTCAATAAGCTGAAGTGCACCTTCCTGCTAGAAGCAATACCACATACACCAAGAGCAGCATTGGGCTCATGAAAACGAATTTTACGGGTGAGTTAATTGGGTTACAAAATCCAATAATGCGAGACAAAAACTTAACATAAATAAAGCAGTACATGCTGCAACACCTAGAAACAGTAACAAATAACCTACTAAAAGTCCAGACTTCATTCTTCTTCTGTTACCTGCTTTGTGTTAGTCTGTTTGATCACTTTCCTGTGCCCATGAGTAAATTTACTCGAATACACTCAAGATTCAAGTATGATGTTAACTAGCCTCATAGTTGGTCTTACATACAGAAGACAAAGACATACTGGCTGAAATTATTGCAAAACCATAATAGTAAATTTGAATTGCTCAAGCTCCACAGCACATGACGGTTAGTGGTCCAGCATGTAAGACTTAAGCTTTATAAGGTGAGGAAACGCTACAAAAGAGAATGTTTCTCCACAAAACATAAGGATACTGTCATCGGTCCAGAAAATATGACTATCCACTTGAGCTCGAGTGCAGTCAATAGGCTAATATACTAGGTCTTATTAAATGTCAGCACCTAATATCAAACTAAGGTGCCTGGATCCAGATGAGAATCAGTTAAAAGAGTATATTAACTTCCAGAAGTGCCTAAAGATGTGTATATTTTAACTGTGGCATTATCGGGGTTTCTTTTGTTCGCGGACATGTTTCCATTTCCTCTTCTTAGCATCAAGCCATCCTTGATAATCAGTATTCCTATCGATTGATTCATCAGGAGCCGCATTTTGGATTTGTGAAGAGAGTGGAACATTTAACCGAAATAGATTTTGGTTGGTTTTTACTATTATTCGAACCAGCACCCACAGATGCCCCATTAGGATCATTTTCTTTGTCAATGTCCAAACCATGGGAAGATTTTTTTCCTCAAATCCTAGTTTGATATTAGTAAATCTTCCATATCTCCAGTCCCATTCAAGATCTGCATTCCCTAGCTGGTTCAGACAAACAGGTAAATTTCATCCTACATTACCATTTCTCATGGACAAATTGTCTATACAGAATCCCGATGAAATTGAACCTAATCACTCAATTCTCGGGCGTGACACTATAATAAGCTGACTCACACATACGTAGGCATAGCTAGTCATTGGATCGAATTTCCGTAATCAAATAACCAGCCAAAAAGAGAAGCAGCTTATCGGGGCTCTCAGCGGAGAACAAAACTACCGTTGCTAATGGTGGCACCACAGGGGAGTGAAATTGGGAGGTTTCGGAGTGAATCACGTATCACCTTCTGCCGCGCGAGGTAGTCGGATTTGATGGGGAACTCCGGGAGCAGGAGCGGCTTCCCCACCTCGCGCACAGTGGCCTTCTTCGCCTCGATGCCTAGATCCTCTATGACCAAGTGCAACCGCGGCCCCGCGCCGTAGGAGTGAAGGGCAGCGCGGCCGCGGCGAGGAAGCCGGAGAGCGGGCGCCGCGCACGAGGAAGGAAAGGGGAGGGTGAGGAGGATGGGGAAAAAGCAAAAGCAACATCATCAGATGCACACCATTTCCATTACAATTAGCAGGGTAATTAATCAACGGAACTGGAATTAACTTAATCACATCTCCTTCTTAAATTACTATTACAGAAGCACATTCTTCCCTGAGAGCTGAAAGCACGGCTAATTAAATACCCTATCCCCCCTTCTTTCTGTAGCTTAAATTACAATTAAAACCCCAACATTTCTTCAGGCGTCGTCTTGGTCCGGCAGGTTCACTGTGACTTCGAGAAGGTTGGTGAGGCGCTCGGCGAGGTCGGGCAGCCCGTCGTGCAGCCACGCCGGGGTTCGCTTGGCCTCGAGGACGCGGCGCGAGAGGCGCAGCATCCTGTTGGAAACGGAGCGGCAGGTGGCCCGGAGAGCACCACCAGCTGGCCCGTCCCCGTAGTCGATGCACCCGAAGCAGCGGACGATCCAGCCGCCGTTCTTCAGCTCCAGCAGGAGGTGGACAGCTGCTGGATCTTCCTCCAGCTGCGGGATCAGCTCGTAGCGGACCCGGCGTACCTCTACCACGAGGCAGGCCAGGTCCGTGAGGCGACCCAGCGGCCGGCAGATCCAGTCGAGGAGCACCGCCTGCCGGGCCAGCCTTCGCATGTCGACTGCCTCCGCAATGGTGGGCACGGCGGTCACACGCACCATGTCGCCTGGCACGGGCGGCACGGGGTGCGCCGCCAGCAGGGCCTCCATCTGCGCGACGCTGGCGACCGTGTACTCCATCTTCCTCTCTCTCGTCGATTGGTTGTGGTTCGTTTGAATAATTGGCACATATTTATAGCGCGGGAATCACAGCTGGACGGTACGTCCACATGGACGGTACTGCGGTGTTGGACGGGACTTCCTGGTGATGTGGACGGGACTTCCTGGTGATGTGGATGGGATCAGTGGTGTTGGACGGGACGTTGATGACGTGGACGGGACGCTCGGCGGGGTGGTTTGACTTTTCAGTTTTCACACCGCCTCTTGTTGGGGCAGCGGACCGGAGGAAGGAGACTGTCAGGTCAGCAGCGCGAGAGAGAGAGGGGTAATTGGGCGGTGGGCCTGACTGATCCGCCCGGCCTGCTCTGTTTGGGCGGGGAAAAAACGAGGATCTCAGTTCTCGGGCGGCGGAATTAAGCCTGTTGGTGAATTATTATTTTTTTGACAAACAATTTTGGAGACATCCGGTGGAAATCACAATATCTATGAAAATTCATGCAAATCACAGCAAACAAGTCTTATAAATTCACCAAACAAATCACAAATGTATATGATACTACGAAGTCGAGTTTGAGCAAGATTTTCTACAAGGTTATGTGTCATCATATCATTTACATGTGTGATTTATTTTTATAAATTTAGACGACTTTTTAACACAACATTTTGACCATTCATCTTATTCAAAAAAATTACGATAACAAATGGCAATATATGGTAATATTATGCACTGTAAAAGACCTCGTCTGGTAACGTATTAAAGCACGCGCACTTGGTTGTCACGTGACCTTTTTTTTTAACCCTCTTTTCGTAAAAGATGTTCACAAATCGACCATTGGAAGAAAGACTTAGGTAAAAGCCCATACGATTGTTACGGGCACACAAATTTTGGAAAATATATTATTCATTTAGATCCAAAGTGTAAACAACAACGAACGCAAACCTCGCCAAGGCACCGATTCGAAGGGTCGGCGGGCTGAAGACGAAATCCATGAACTCATTCGTGGCCTCCGCGCAGACAACCCACTTCGACTTAGTCTCCACCAGCAGCTTCAGCGTGATCTTGCTGGAGGCATATGGGCAATGGATGGAGCGATTGTGACATCAAAGTGCATGAAATTCAGAATTACAATATGTTCTTCGCAAAATGAAATTCAGAGTCACGGGATGGAAAATCGAAATCCAAAAACTCACTACGACCATCACATATGACCAAATTTGCGAGTGGAGAATAGCTAAATGAGAAGAAAAAAATTAGCAAACCCCAGACACAGTTGATTCACCAGGACGGCGAGGGAGGCGAGCACGTCTTCAACAACGGAGTGCGGTGCACCAAATTTAGGAGTGAGAGGCTCATGCTCTTCATCTGCCACCATTGTGAGAGGCAGCATCGACGTCGTCGTTTTCGTCAGTGCCGAGGGCGCCCGCAGACGCGGCTGGCTGGTTGAGCGCGAGGTTGGGGCTGAAGTCGGCGAACTGCAGCACGTCAAAGAACACCTGGCTGAGCTGGCTCTGCAGCGAGCGCCTGGACATCGAGGGAAGACTGGAGGTGTTGTGGACTGTGCTCAGTAAAGAATGGGTTCCCCTAAAGAATAGGAAAGGCTCTGGAAGGCTCTTCATCAGGCCCGTCTCCAGAAATTTGAGGCCCATGAGCGAAATGCGATTTGGATTTTTTTTATATTTTTTTAATCATTTTCCAAAATTATACGACCGTTTGAAATTTTAGCAGATCTGGCAACCAACCGCCGTGCGCGACGCAACCGCCATGACCCACGGCGGCAAGGGGCCGCCAACGGTCCGCTGCAGCGAGCGGGGCCCGCGGCAGCATACCGCCGTGGGCCACGGCGGTTAGAGCTGCGCCCGCCGTGGCCCACGGCGGTAGGATTATACCGCCGTGCGAGACGGCGGCAGCCGCGCCTATATAAGGGGCGACGGCGGCCGCTGTCCCCCCACCCCTGCCGCCGCCTCCTCCTCTCCGGCCGCCGCCCCCTCCTCTGCTCCAGGTAAGTTTTCTCTCTTTTTTTAGTTAATTTAATTAGTTTAGAAATTAGTTAATTAATTAGATTAGATTTAGGAAATTAGTTTTCTAGTTTAGAAAATCTAGAAAATTAGTTTTCTAGTTAATTTAATTAGTTTAGATTTAGAAATTAGTTAATGTAATTAGTTTAGATTTAGAAAATTAGTTTTCTAGTTTAGAAAATCTAGAAAATTAGTTTAGATTTAGAAAATTAATTTTCTAGTGTAGAAAATATAGAAAATTAGTTTATATCGTTTAGAAATCGTAGAAAATAATTTAATTTGTTTAGAAATTGTAGAAAATTAATGTATCTGTTCTAGATATTATAGAAATTACCGAAATTACTTTAGTTTATTTAGAAAATGTAGAAAATGAGTTTACCTATTTTAGAAATTGTAGAAAATACTTTTATTTGTTTAGAAAATTTAGAAAATTAATTTTTCTCGTTCAGAAATTGTAGAAAGTACTTTAATTCGTTTAGAAATTCTGGAAAACTAATTTAGCCGTTCTAGATATTGTAAAAATTATCGAAATTACTTTAGTTTGTTTAGAAAATGTAGAAAATGAGTTTATGTGTTGTAGAAATTGTAGAAAATACTTATATTTGTTTAGAAAATCTAGAAAATTAATTTACCTCATGTAGAAATTGTAGAAAATTACTTATCTGTGTTTTTTAATTGTATATGTAATTTTTGTATGCAGCTGCAGCTATGGACCAGACTCAGACTCAGGCTCAGGCCGAGGCGCAGGCCCAGGTTCAGGCATAGGCGCAGGCTCAGGCCCAGGCCCAGGCTCAGGCCCAGGCTCAGGCTGAGGCTGAGGCTCAGGCTCAGGCTCAGGCTCAGGCTGCTCGTGCTGAGCTTGAGGCGTACGTGACGCCTCAGTTGCTGGACAGGGATATCGACCGCAGGCACCGCTCGTTCCTGTCCGCCGTCCTCGGAGAGGATGTTGGACACGTGCGTTCCCGCACTACGTGCACGTTGCTGTCGATCCACGACCGCTGGGTTCCCAAGTACATGAATTGATGTTGTGTTATTGTTTGTACCTTCATTTATCCTTTTGTTGTAACTAATAAATTACGTTATTTGTTTCAGGCTACGAGCTGCAGGACTCCTGCCTGTAGCGCGGTTAGTCCAGGGGGACAGCCAGCGCGACGCGATTCTTCGGAAGGATCGCATGACACGCTTCCAGTACTACTTCTCCCTCCTCAGCGCGCTTCTGGACCACTGGAGGCCGGAGACCCACACGTTCCACTTCACCGTCGGCGAGATGACGGTGACCCTTTAGGACACGTCGCTGCTGATGGGCCTTCCTTGTGAGGGCGAGCCGCTGAGGGCTGCGGACATCTCCACCGAGTGGCGTACGGAGTTCCTCGCTCGGTTCGCGAACGTTCCTCGGAACGATCGCGCGCCCGCCCCGTACCAGGAGGCTCGCAGCTGCCAGGCGCTAGCGGAGGGCAGCCAGGTTCGTCCCACGAGGTTGCAGGGTCGACGGCGGTGGTGGCGACACCGCAGCCGACTGGTGATGCTAGGCGTCGGCAGATCCACCCTCCTGACCCGTTGACGTACCCTCGCGAGCAGACGCACGCCGCAGCCCGAGCTGCCAGGCTGCTCAAGAAGCCCAGGCGATGCTAGATTAGGTCGAGTATTGTTTGTACAGGAGCACTGTTATATGTGATCATGACTATTTTTTAGTATGTCACTTTGCTTTTCTTTATTACAACGTAGTGTTTTTCCTTAAATTATAAAACAAAAACAACCGCAGTACGGTAGGTATTAGGTTGGAGATCGTGTCCTGAATTTCCCTTTTCTACTAGATTTATTAAAATCAAAAAATTTAAATGATCCTAGCCGCCGTGGCCCACGGCGTTTGGGCCTAGTCGCCGTGGCCCACGGCGTTTGACACTAGCCGCCATGGCCCAGGCCTAACCGCCGTGGGCCGCCGCCAACCGCCGTGCGCTACGGCGGTTAGTTCTTAAACGCCGTGGCGCACGGCGGTTGGTTGCCAAATCTGCTAAAATTTCAAACGGTCGTATAATTTTGCAAATTAATTAAAAAATATATAAAAAATTCCCGATTTGGGGCCTCTAAAATAAGATATAGGCATTGTTTAGCTCGATAGTGCAAAATTTTGCGGTGTCACATCTAATGTTTTATAGGATGTCGAAAAGGGGATGTTCATATACTGATTTTATTTATTTATTTTTTCATCTACATTTAGTGTTCCATACACGTGTCCAAACATCTCATAGCGGGTGAATAGTTCTTTTGAATGCAATCTTTTTTTCTCATGTGTTTTTTTTTGAACTAGAAACTTCTATATCTTGTAGTATGATCAGGATTATGTTGATAAAACAAGTGTAAAAAAAGAATTGACTGCATACAGGAGAGCATAGGAATTAATTGCGCGGTCTGCGTGTGTGGCTTGGGATTAATTGAGCACATCACACGCGTGTGATTGACTGCAGTGCAGAACTTTTTTTTGAGAGACTGCAGTGCAGAACTAGGCCTTCGGGTGGCCTGATCTTTTGGGGGCCCGTGAGCGATCGCTCACTTCGCTCCTGGCCTTCGACGGCCCTGCTCTTCATCCTGGCCTCGCCGTCATCGTAGATCTGGCCCGTCTTTCTCTTCTCCACCCCTCGGGTGGAAGCATTGACTGAGAATCGGTGGTTGTTTCGTTGTGAATCATCGTTGAACGCTCTGATTTACTCCGGTCAGATTCTGGTCCCTATAAATCGGTCCTTTGGGTTGTGACACGCTCGCCGTCGTCGAAAGCTCCGACTTGTGCCTCCAGATCAGTGCAGATTGGCCGATTGGGCCTGGATCTGTCGTGTCTCCCTGCTTCCACTTTTGTCTCTTGCAGTTGCAGCAGCTTGTCGGCGGTTGTTTCGTCTTCCTCGCCTCCTCTTGGGTTGTAGCGAGTCTGAAGTCGTTGAACGCACAGATGAACTCCTACTGCAGCCTCTCCGCCTACGCCTCCCCTCCCCTTCGGTCCAAGCAGCATCTGGAGTTACAGATCTCCACTTCTAGTGGCACCAAGACATCAAGCTTTGCCTCGACAACCTCGTCTCCCCCCGGGGTTCGATTTGGAGCAACATCAACCTCCGGCCGTCTGGTGCAATCGTCATCAACTCCGTCGAGCCCGCCTCAACCGACGCTCTGCGCGGCCTCCATCTTGGTGTATGCGTCTCCAGCGCCTCTGCGACCTCCACCGGCGAGTTCGTCGTCGACTTTGCTTTAGTTGTTTTCGTGCTAATCTGGTCCAAGGACCTTCTTGTAATTTGATCTTCTTCAGAGGGCTGATCTGTAACTTGGTTGCTTAATATAAAAGTATGTTGTTGTAAAAAAAGAACTGGAATAGGCAAGCGGTGGAACCGGAAAAATCAAAACCAACGTAGGAGTACATGCTTTTGTCTTGTAGTTTTATCCGGATAATCCACGTTGTCATACCCTAGCCACAGGCCAAGTTGTCTGTATATTGACATGATTGTTGCAGCAAATTTTGTTCTGCGTATTAATGGGAAATCTAAGTGCCTATTATTGCGGACTGGTGTGTCACCACTTGCCTGCGCATGGTTTCATTTCTAGGAACAGAAAGGAGTTGTTTGGATGGTTCTCTTTAAAAGCACATTTGAACTTTGAGCTTGAAAGATCGACAAAACTACAAATTCTAATACAAAGAGATACCTAAAGTTGGGAACCCCCCCCCCCCCACTATGAGTCTATGACACTATCTTTTGGGTTAAGACTTAAGAGTAGCATCATCTCTTGGCTCAGACAAAACCTAGTAGTCTTGATAAGGATATCGGGCCATGCCAGACAAATTGGATGACATCAATCTGGTCCAGGAGCCCATTCTACTTAGGCCCAATTTGGAATAGAAACCAAGCTACGGGTCGTGTAGCAGACTTTTTCTTTTTGAGGATATCGTGTTTCACACGGGCCGCATGTATAGCTTCTTATAATCAGATTATTACAGGCAATTGAGCAAGTGAAGGGCACATCGAATATCGATGAACAGGCCCAGTTCGCGTACCAAACGGGCGGGCAAGACGCGTCTCTTGGCAATTCACCAAAAACTCAGTGTGCCCAATCAGTCGCAACTCGAAACTCAGAAGGGGGCGCCGCGCACGAGGGAAGCCGGTCGAGTGGAGCTTGAGGAAGGAAAGGGGAGGGTGAGGAGGATGGGGAAAAGGCAAAAGCAACATCATCAGATGCACACCATTTCCATTACAATTAGCAGGGTAATTAATCAACGGAACTGGAATTAACTTAATCACATCTCCTTCTTAAATTACTATTACAGAAGCATTCTTCCCTGAGAGCTGAAAGCACGGCTAATTAAATACCCTATCCCCCTTCTTTCTGTAGCTTAAATTGCAATTAAAAGGGCACTCTCCCAACATCTCTTCAGTTGTCCTGCGGTTGAAGCGGCAGATCCAGGTTGAGGTCGAGGAGATCGGTGAGGCGGTTGGCGAGGTTGGGCAGGCGCCCGCGCAGCCACGCCAGGGTTCGCCTGCCCTCGAGGACGCGGCGCGACAGACGAAGCATCAGGTTGGAGACGTCGACGCAGGCGGCCCGGAGAAGGAGAGCAGCTGGACCGTCCCCGTAGTCGATGGTGCCCAGCTGCCCCACGAGCCAGCCGGCCGTCTTGAGCTGGATCAGGCCGACCATGGATGCTGCATTCCCGGTCAGCAGCGGGACCAACTGGTCACGGACCCGGCGTACCTCCACCCCGATGCAGGCCAGGTCCGTGAGGCGAGCCAGCGGCCGGCAGCTCCAGCCGTTGAGCACCGCCTGACGGACCAGGTCCCGCATCACGACTGCCGCCGCAATCGTAGGCACAGTGGTCACGCGCACCTTGTCGTCCACACCCGGCACGGGGTCCTCCTCCAGGAGAGCCTCGAGCTGCCACGCTTCGGCGACGAGGTTCTCCGCCATCTGATTCTTTTCTCTCTCTCGCCTGATGCTGCTTGTGCACTGTGGTTGGCTGAAGCTTCTCTGAGAGGCAGGCAACCGTGGGGGGAGATTGATTTTATAGCGCGCGAATCAAAACTGGACGGTACTGCCACCTGGACGGTACCCCGGTTTTGGAGGGGACATTTCATGACGTGGAGGGGACGCTGCTGATTTGGACGGGACGCTGGCCGGGCGGGGAGGTTTGTTTGACTTTTCACAACGCCTCCGGAGGAAGAAGATTAGGCGCTGCAGCGGGACCCGCTCGTCAGCGGCGTGCGAGCGACGACACAGCCAGCAAGGAGCCAGCGGATTTTCTCTCCCTTGATTTTCCAAAAATAAATATCGCATTCACACTCTATTCTTTCTTAAAACAAAATTCCTGCACTCTATGCAAGTTAGGGACTCCCACTTTAAAATACACCACTAAAAATGGATGGAAATTCCAACAAAAATACGGACACTACTGGGGAAAGGACTTTCAGTACCGGTTCCAAACGGCTATTAGTAGTCCTTCCATACACATGTTTAACAAATTATAGATTCTACCGCCTTTAAAGGAATATATTCTTTGTTTACAAAAGGAAAACTTGGCATGTGGTACGTTATATATCTATTTGAAGTTTTAGTTGCATTGTGAACCTATGTTGTATTGTTCCAGGAACTAAGGCCAATATAATCGACCAGAAACTCGTATACACAACTTGCCCCTTTTAACTTCATGGTTGATTCATTCTAATACTATCTGATCTGGACACTATCAG
The DNA here is from genome assembly GCA_036936925.1 of Cenchrus fungigraminus. Taxonomy (NCBI): domain Eukaryota; kingdom Viridiplantae; phylum Streptophyta; class Magnoliopsida; order Poales; family Poaceae; genus Cenchrus; species Cenchrus fungigraminus. Next base: position 13,741,526 of record CM072772.1, on the reverse strand, counting down.
GCATCCAATTTTAGAGAAAATTCACTGTATGTCATAGAAAATTGTAGCTCGTGTGCTCTATGCCATAAAAAAATGTAAATTTGAGCTTTATGCCATAGGTTGTATTTTTTCATGTGCTCTATGCCCTTTGTTGCATTTTTAATGGCATAGAGCACATAAAAAAATGCAACAAATGGCATAGAGCACATGAAAAGATACAACCTTTGGCATAGAGCTCAAATTTGCATTTCTTATGGTATAGAGCACATGAGTTATAATTTTCTATGGCATACAAGGAATTTTCTCCCAATTTTAACTGGTCATAAAATAGGTTCCTTCTGAAAGTTACAAGTTCACAGTGGATTTAAATTAATGATCTCAAAATTTAAGATGGGCATGACCTCTGAAATTAGTAATTCATTAAGTTTGGTAGTCTCCTTTCGTTCAGTGGATTTAAATTAATGATCTCAAAATTCAAAATGGGCATGACCTCTGAAATTAGTAATTCATTAAGTTTGGTAGTCTCCTTTCGTTCAGAGGTGAACATTAACATTTTATTAACCTGTTGAGTGATGAAATTAGGGACCACACTCATTTTCGATAGTCTCTTTTGATCATTTTCTTTAAGCAGTGAAGTGCATTATATTTATATGTGCATTATGCAGATATGATAAGGAATCGATACACCCAGTGAAAAATCTGTTCAGTGGAGAATTAGCCCGTGCCATGCTTATTCAGGTTCCTTTTCTTACTGTTTTCAGGTGCATTCATTGAAATTGAGTGTTTCACTAACCCAATTTTGAAATTTCAGATTCAAAAGCTTAAACTGGACCTTGAATCGTAAGTTTAACTAATCGCTGAAAATTTGCTGTCTATTAAATAAGGATATATTTTGTCCTGTCTATTATTTGCTTCTACTGATACTTGAAGTGATCTTACACAGGGGACTTATGGAAATGGATCAGATTCTTAGGGCAAATGCTATAAACTTTGCTGTTCTTGCAGCTCTTCCTGCTTTCGGTCTTTCGCTTCTGCTGCTCATGTTACTACGAACATGGATTCAGCGTGTATGTATATATATGTGTATAGGCCACTAAAAACATTTTGTTGTATACGATTTTACTACTGGGATATTTGTAGTAGCTGTAGGCCTACTGGATTTCGGGACCTTTTTTTCCCTTTAAACTGCTAGTCTTCTCTTTTACGGTTTATGTTGTGTGAAAGTGGATATGGAGGGTAGGAACTAGACAGGCAAGTATGTTAAATTTGATTCACTAATCATGTACTTGTTCAACAGGACCATGGCGCAGAGGGAAGAGGTAATATTGCACGATGTCAGCGGAGGCTGCTTCTTGTCGATGTAGAGAGAAGGCTCAGCATTACAGGGATAACGGAATGGTAATTTCATCTACATCTGAAATCAGCCCCCACTCATTGTTCTTGTTATACGAGTTTACTTATTTGTTGCTCAGTGTTAGGGCTAACTTAGCCTTCTATCAGTCAGCGTCGGCGAGGGACACCACGACGCGGGTGAGCGCCGCCTTGGCCTGCTTGTCCCGGTCGTCCCTGAACGCCCTGCCGATCACCTCGGCGAAGAACATGGGCGGCGAGTCAAGGCACATGACGGCCTCTTGCAGACACGGCTCGGCGGCAAAGTCCTGGTCACAAAAAAAAATTGAGAATGGCGAGGTTGTCGGAATTATTTGTAGAAGAAAGCAATTGAGAATGGAGCAGGGAGCCAGAGAGAGACCTCTTCCAGTGCTTTGCCGTGGAGCTCCTTGTAGATCTTGAAGGTAGCTCTCAGCTGGGGCTTGCTCCTGGTGGCCAGTATCCTCAGTCCTCACCACCTACTCGTTCTGCACCAGCTTCGCCGCCGGCGCGGCCCTGACGGCGGCCGCCGCCAGCGCCTTGGCCTCCTCCGCGGCCAGCTCGTTGCTCACGCGCTCGCCCTCGTACCGGTACGCGGTCACCAGCCCAACCAGCAGCTGCAACCAGACAAAGCAGTCGCGACTTGTCAGTGTGCCAGCGTGTCACCGAACCAACAATGGCGAGTGTTGGCCGGCGAAGGGCAAGCAGGAAGCAGAAGCACGCACGGCGGCGGTGGCGTCCTTGACTCGGTACGCGACGTCCTCCTCGAGCGAGCGGTGGTAGAGCGCCTGGTACGCGCGGCGGGCGCCGAGCAGGTCGGCGGCGGCGCGGGTGAAGGCGACCTCCACGAGGACCCCCGGCGGGTGGCCGTCGCCGCCGGGCCCGTGCAGGACGTGGTGCGCCCACCGCGCGTCGCGCAGTCGCGCTCCCACGGGTGCATCGCCCGCAGCACGGCGGCGTCCCTGAGCCTGGCGAACTCGTCCTCCAGGTGGCGAAGGTACTCGTCCTCGCACCGCTCGATCCCCGCGGCGGCGCCGGCGCTCGCGGAGAAGAACCCCGGGAAGCCGCAGCGGAACTGCGCGCGCCGCCCAGCGCCGCCTCGTCCACGCCCAGCCCGCCCAGGCCTTCGTTTGTTAACAACGTACGATGCATGGACACGTGTAAGTGTAACCGTGTCAGCATTTCGCTAGTGCATGCATCATGCATGCACACCAACATCTCCATGCGCAACAGGACAAGAAGTATATGCACCTGCGAAAGCCCTGGTGAGGTCCTGCTGCTCGTCGTTGTCGGCGGCGGCCATGACTGCGGGCGGCGGCGCCTCCCTGATCTCCCTTTGCTGGGTGTCCCTGATCTCCTGTTTCCTCGGCGCCGGCCTGAGACGCGGCGGCTGGGGCGACGCCGGCGGCGAACTGTTGCTGCTTGCTTGCGCGACGAGGACCTGCTGCGGCATCGGATTCGGGCTTGGGTCGTTCTCCAGGTATGGATGGTTCCTCTCCATCTGTTTCCGCAGCAATTTATAACTAGATGCATTGCATTGCACACGCTACCGAGTCAATTCACATACAGAAACGCTAGCTGCAGAAATAGATGAAGATTTCATGGCGTGTCTATTAAATTCGCTAGTGGTGTAATTTCGCGTTGCTTGCTGGACAGCTTGGCAACACGGCCGCCAGGGAGCGTTACGAGATGCGCCTGCACGCGCGTTTGCTTAGCTGATCGGAGGCAGGCGCGCGCGTGCAGATAGCCTGTGCAGTCAAGATTAGCTAACGTTAAACAACTCTCAGCAGCCTTGCATTGGTAGAGGTTGTTGCACTGTACACCCTCCGGTCGACTCCCGAGCACGTGGACGCGACGCGACGCGACTCCGCCTGATCGCAAGGCAAACCTGGAGAGACCTACCGGCACCAACAGCCCCGATCTCGTTGCCGACGCCGAGAGCCTCCGGGAGAGCGCTTTGCTGCCGCTATCATCCTGTACGTCATGCTCTCTGATGCATCGTCCGCTGGGAGCAGCTGGCAGGCGGTCGCCGGCGAATAAGACGACGTGTACGAGTGGTGGCCGCGCGCATCTGCCCAAGCCAACCGATACTCGCCACCGAGTCCGAGCACCGCCGCCGAGCCGTCTCCGGCCTCCCCCGGAGTCCCCGCATGCATGGGCAGTCAGGCCCAGGGGTGGACGGTAAATGAAATACCGTCCACCCCAGGGTCTGGAAACCGTCCGATTGGACCTGCACGGTCGCGACCTGCAAGGGTCGCAAGGTACCGAGACCCTTTTTCCCACGGCCGTCTAGCTGGACCTGGACCTGGACCTGGGCGTTCGACCGGTGTCCCCCTCCACTTCCACGATTCGCCGGCTGAGCTTCCTCCGGTGATGACCCGCGGCTCCGCCAAAGAACGAGGTAAGAGACTCCTCCGGCCGCACTGTTCCGGCGGCCGCGCCATGCACTGCCAAGACCTCGAAACCGCAGCGAGCGCATGACTTCCTCCGGGTCGGCCGGCTATCGGCATGGGCAGTGACGCGGAGGAACGCCGTCTGGTTGTACTCCGTGTGTGATAAGCGACGGACTTGGAGACCCGATCACCTGTTCAACGCAAGTCCAGCCTGGAGAGGAGAGACCTACCGGCACGAACACTCTGCTCTGGTCTGGTGCAGAGTCGTGAGTTCGTGACTCAAGTTTCTCGACTGCCCAACTCCCTGCCTTTCTTCTCCGAAATTCCGGACGCGTCATCTTCTGTCCGGCTCAACGCGTGTTCTCCTTATCCCCGACAAACTTTTTGAATTTTCATTGATCGAAAAGAGTAGCACAGTTTACAAAGGATGATCCTGGCATACAGGCAGAAGTTACATGAGAGAAACAGGAAGTTTACAACCTACTGTAGAACGGAAGAAGGAGATGTAGCTCTCCCAGTGTTGGTTCGTTTTCTTGAAGCGGCAACTCCAGGACTCCATGTCGTATAGAATTCGCCTCAGAACATCAGCGGGGGACGACATCTGCGTGTTGCGGGTTTTCCAAATGTGCCAGAGCACAACCAGGAAAGCGTCCAGGTGAACATGAGGGGGAAGGTTCGGTTCCTGCCAAGCAGCCATGGGTGGCGAAACCCCTCAGGCCTCGTTCGTTTCGGTCGGATTGGGTCCAATCCAGACGGATTGATTTGGCCTAGTTTTGAATCCGGTTCATGTTAAAATGAGCGTTCGGTTAAGCAATTGTTCCGGACGGATTGAATTAGGCTGGTTTTGAATCCACCCATTTTGTATACCAAATCACCCGGATTTGTTCCACACCTCTTGAGGTCCGGAAAGAAAACAACCGGATCTACCGGATTGAGTGACACAGGTGGATTCACTCAATCCAAGCCCGGAAGTAATCCCGACTGGAATTCAATCCAACCAAAACGAACAAGGCCTCAAGGTGTGAGGTGATCCCAATGAGGTTCCAAACCCCGAGAGCGGCGGGACATTCAGAAAAGAGGTGTACATCGGTCTCCAGCGTGCCGGGCCCGCGTTTGCAGTAGGACTCCGCCAAAGGTTTGATGTTGCGGTGATGAAGAGAAGCTCTAGTGTTTAGGCGCCCGTGGTGGAGAAGCCGCCCAAAGAATTTGACCTTGATAGGGATTTTTGTGCGCCAAACTCTTGCAGCTTCAGGGTCATGTTGCTCATTTTGAAAGAGAGCATGGAAAGCCCGCCTAGAAGAGAATGGTTGGTCAGGAGCCAAAAGCAGAGCACGGACGTCCGGGATTGTTGTCAGCGAGACCTGATGGAGGCACCCCTGAAGGATTTGCAGGTCTTCTGCGGCACAGGTAGTGATACGCGGACGCAGTTGCGTTTCAAAAGAGGAGGCCAGCGCCTCATGCACAGAGAGGTGAGGAGCAGTGCTGTGGGAGAAGAGCGCCGGGAAAACATCAGCAAGAGTGTCCTCGAGGAGCCAACGATCATGCCAGAAAGAAGTGCAGCGCCCGTCCCCGACCGTACTGGAAGTGATGGCACGGTAGCGAGGGAAATTATTTTTGTAAAATCATGATGAAAAAGATAAATTAAAAAAATCCATGACGCGAGAACACTTCCTGCAATCTATGCTTTCTTAAAAAACTTCCTGCACTTTATGCGGGTTAAGGGACTCCCACTTTAAAAATACACCACTAAAAATGTATGGAAAATACAACAAAAATATGAACGGCTAGAGCTTGTAATTAATTAATCATCTACCATCATTCAAAACTTGAGTTTCTACTAAAACATAAGTAACAAGAAACAAAAAAGTTAAATCAGCCAATAAATAGTACCAGGTCGCGGGTTTAACCAAACCGTTGCATTCACAAGCTAGTTTCTCTCTTCTTTTTTTTAATTTCTCCTTGCGCAAGTTTTAGATGTAACTCGAATTTTACATGTTGCAATTTTTATGCATTTTTGGAGGTGCATTTTAAAGTAGGAGAAGAGTGGGAGTAAAAGAAATGTTTGTTGCATGGCACCACCTACCTCAACAGTCAGCCGTAATCCCTAACGGCCTAACTCGATCTCGGGTTTTCATGAATATTGACGTTCAGCACCCACCTCATCTCGTGACCTCGACCAAAATCCTATCCCGTTCTGTACGGAAAGCTCAGGACCGTACCAGTCAATGGGAAATGACAAGGGAGTCTCACGATGCAAGAGAGACCCGATGTGTGGTATGCGCTCATAAATATAGAAGTTGCAAGCGTGTTAATGAACGTCTATTGCGTAGTGTGCAATTCGGGAAGAATAAGAAGAGCAAGTGATGAACTAGTAGACAATAGACAAAACGATGGACAAGTGATGAACGGCGGCTTGTTCCTTGCTTAACAAGTTGGCACTATGATTATAACCAGAAGGGTTGGAAATGGAATATATATATTTACGCTTTGTTTAGTTGGAGTGATGATAAACTTTACGATGTCACGTAGAATATTTCAAGAGATGTCAAAAGGATGTTTGGATAATAATAAGAAAAATAATTACAAAACTCGTCTGATTTTCGCGAGATAAAAACTAATTAATTTGTCATTAGCACATGTTAATTGTAAATCACATTGTCTAATCATGAGGTATAATAAATTTGTCTTGCGAATTAACCTAGAATTATGGAATGGTTTTTATTAATATATTGTACATCCACATTTTGAGAAGCGGTGGGCCACACGCGACAGTCGGTCTGTTCGCTTGGCTGATTGCTGGTGGCTGGTGCTGATTTGTTCTGAGAGAAAAGTACTGCTGGCTGTATAGATGGCCATTTGGCCCGCCCAGCCCAGCCCAGGCACGACGCGGCCCAGGCACGAAGCGGCCCAGCCCGACGTGGCCCGACGGACTTCGTGCTCGTGCTGGGCGGCACTATGGGCTGAGATCACAGCCCAGCACTAGCCCGAGGCTAATTTTTCGTGCTGGGCCGGCCCGAAGCACGACTACGGCCCATTGTGCCGATGGGCCGCGTGCCAGCCCGCAGCACGACATCAGGAGGGTGTGGAGGAGGGAGATCGTTGTCCGGCGGTGGAGGAGGTGGCCGATGGCGGAGGAAGGTGGGGAGGAGGGCACCGGCGGCGTCATGGGCGGTGCCGGCGCGGACACCAGCGGCTCCAGCTCCACTTCCACCGGCGCAGGCACTGGCGGCCCTTGCTCCGCCTCCACCGCGACGGTCGGCGGCCCCTGCTCGGCTTCTTCACTGCGCACGGCGGTGCCGCGCCCTCGCACCTCCAGCTCCGCCGGCCGCGACCCACGGCGCGGTGTTGTGTCAGCACGGCTGGCGACGCGGCTTGCCCCGGCGGGCGTGCGCTGGCTCCCCCGGCCGGCGGCTTGCCGCTGCGGGCGGCGCTGGCTCCCCCGGCCGCGGCTTGCCCCGGCGGGCGGTGCTGGCTCCCCCTAGCGGTGGGACAGAGGAGGCCAGGAGGGGCGGCAGCGGGACAAAGAAGGGGAGGCAGCTAGGGTTTGGGAGAAGGAGCCACCGGTTTATATACCGTCGTGCTAAATGGGCCGGTTGGGCTGTTGGGCCGTCGTGCTAGTCCGTGGGCCGCGTCGTGCCGGCTGATTTCGTGCCGTGCTGGGCCGGCACTATGGGCTGAGAATGAAGCCCGGCCCAGCCCAATGTCGTGCTCGTGCCGGCCCGAGCCCGAAAAAATCGTGTTGGGCTCGTGCTCGTATCGGGCCAAAAAATCGTGTTATGGGCTGGCCCATGGGCCTCGTGCTAAATGACCATCTATAGCTGGCTGGTTGTTGGTCGTTGATTTGTTTTTGAGAAAAATACTATTGACTGGTGACTGATAAGCCAGACCAGCAGGCGACAGTGTGCCGAGGGCGAAGCGCTGGAGCAAAACGGCGGGAAAACAGTGGAAAAGGGCGGTAAACCCGTCGCCTCTTTACCCACCTCTTCTGCAAGATCGAAAGGGTGTGGTGTGGGGAGAAAAGAAGATTCCCCTCTCTCTCTGCCGGCGCGTCTCTTTCACAGCGATCGGCGCGAGGGTGATGGATGAAGAGGCGGTGAACTGGGATTCCTTTTGGGCCGGGTTATCTGCTCCGGCAGCGCTTCCAGCAATCGCGGCCACCGACGGGGGTTTCGTGGAGATGGACGACGACAGGTAGGTTCCCGTCAGCATCCGATGAACTTTTAGGTTTCGAGCAGATATGTGCTTTCTACTTTACGCGACACCACCGGATGTCGTCCGGATGCATGGAACATGATCACCTTTTTGTTTAGAATCCAAGTGCGGTAGCTTATTTTTTTGGATGAACGATGTTGATGTGACGTAGGTGGTCTCCATTGTCACGTGTGGACTTGGTTGGACCAGAATCAACGCAGCACTTGATGTTTGAAGACATGCTTGGATCACATGACATGGAGACTGATATGTGAGATTGCTGATTGTGAAACGCTGCAGGCCTCTTCTTTTATCTTGACTTTGTTAATTGCTGATTCGTATGTGTATTTGCTCTGTCGTCTTGCTGTGACACAGTTGCTGCTTGAGCTCCAATGATGCAGAGAGAGCAGAAATCTTTTGGGCCCGATTATCTGCTCCGGCAGCGCTTCCAGCAGTCGTGGCGACCGACGGGGGTTTCGAGGAGATGGACGACGACAGGTAGGTTCCGTCAGCGTCCGATGAACTTTTAATTTTCTGCAAAGTAGTATATGTGCTTTGTACTTTACGCGACACCACCGGATGTCGTCCGGATGCATGGAACAGCATCACCTTTTTGTTTAGAATCCAAGTGCGGTAGCTTATTTTTTTTGATGAACGATGTTGATGTGACGTAGGTGGTCTGCATTGTCACATGTGGAACTGGTTGGACCAGAATCAGCGCACCACTGGATGTTTGAAGATCTGCTTGGATCAGATGACATGGTGACTGATATGTGAGATTGCTGATTGTGAAACGCCTGCAACATCTTCTTTTATCTTGACTTTGCTTAAGTGCTTAATCGTATGTGTATTTGCTTGACAGTTGCTTGAGCTCCACTGATGCGCAGAGAGCGGAAATCCTACAGAGTGAATTGCTCAGGTATGGCTAATCTTAATACCAAAACAGAACTTGGCACATTTGTGATGTGATGACTAACAAATACTGATCCTGCTGTGTTTGACTATACATGTTTGAGTATTATCCCTGCCATTTGTGAATTGTGATGACATTGCCTCTGATTGACCCATGCTTGCTCCTGTTCAGAGCCATGGAAGATCTTCCACCTCCTGGGTCGGTTGATCATGAGTTCAACTCACTGGATGTTTCTGTGGAGCCAGCCACTGCGGCTGCGGCAGGCGAGCTACTGCCGCACGGTATGGAACTGCTACTGTTTTCCCCTCTAGAGGCTGTGGATGGATTAGTCCGAGACCGTAAATGGAAAGAACTGGCATATTTCATTGAGGACTGCGTGACGCACCACGCGTCGGGTTGTGTGCTGCCTGCGGACGATGGCCCCCCACTGGCCAAGCATGCCGAAGTGTTCTTGTCCGTTCACCGTCCCCGGGTGCTGCAGCTCGTTGGGCAGGAGCACGACAGGGGAGCAGCTTTTCAGTACTTCACGGAGTACCTTGAACCTCTGGAGAAGAACATCCCAAGGTGGCTTCGCGAGCGTTTCTGTGACCTACGTCGGATGGCCTGTCTTGATAGGCCATCGAAAAGGTTCGCGTTTCTGCCTCCCTTCGTGTTTACCAAAAACTTTTTAGGTATTAAATGCATGTTTGACCATTAATTAGTAGTATAAAATAAAAGTAGTTTACAAAACTACCTTCACACCTTGGGATGGATTCGGATCGAATATCCATGGAAGCAAATTCGGACGTTACTTTTTACCACATTTTAATTCGAATTCGAATCGGATGCGAATTCTTGTCGGATATTTACGAATACGAATACAAAACGGATAGATTTTTACGATGCATAGTTGTTTTACGCAGCGATGCTGACAAGATTGCTGAAGAGGTGTTGGTGGAGGTGAAAGACTACTTGTCTTTACACTTTCCTCATCTCAGGTAAGAGTATACGCCAACGCCCATACAGTGTACTGGACACACTCTACTTTCGGTTATCTGCTTACTTAAAATTTACTCGAGTGCACTATATTTGTTGAAGGCCCAAGCTCAGCCGTGTTCGCGGGAAGGAGCAGAGCAACGTGTGGCAGTTCGGGGAAAGAGTCATTCGAGGTGACTCCAAGAAGGGATTTCGTTGCTATTCATGTCACAAGGTGTACTGGGACGATCACATCGGTCGGCTCCGAAGGCACCTGGAGGGCAAGGGAGGGCGCGGGCGCTGCCCTGCCGTCCGAGAGTGCACCCTGGCCCGTCTGGCGCTGGTCAGCTGAGATCTCGGCGGCCGTCGTTTTACTTTGTCCATAACAAATATGGTTATGTAATTAATATCATCAGCGGTGTACCTAGAGACTTAAACTGTAAATTATAACCTACAGTCACTTGGGTATAAATTATAAATATAAATTAATTATGAAAGTACCTTATGTTGGCTCGCGAGCTTTTATTTTGCCTTCCATTTTACCACACACTAGCAGGAACCCCCGCGCCTTGCGCGGGCATACGTTACAAGATGTGCTATTTGTAATGAGTCAAGGTTCCATATTTTGATATCAAACTAGCATATCGCAAGTGTTTTCGTAAACACATAAAAAGATTTTTATATTATATTTTCATATGAACCACCAGCACCACCGCACCCGAGCCCCTCACCCACCACCGCACCCTCACCCACCACCGCACCCGAGCCCCTTACCCACCACCGCACCGCAACCAGCCGAGAAGCGAGGGAAGGAGCGGAGCGCCCCGGTCGTTCGTTACAGACGGAGATGGCGTGGGGGTGGAGGTCGCGCCCCTGTAGGATGGCAATCTTGCCCGTGGGCACGGATATCCACAGGTATCCTACCCGATGATCAAGAGTACGGGCAGCCAATCTCACCACGGGCACAGGCAGTTAATCTCACCCGTGGGCACACTGCGGATACAAAATCTCGTCCACAGATATCACCCGTTAGGGGGCTCCTATATGGCTACCGGAAGGTGGATAAGTGTGTGAACTTCCAGCCCATCAAAGTCCATATAATTTATGTTTTTTATTTTTCCATCAGCCCACGTCATAACTATTAAATAAGAAATGTTGAAACATTTTCAAAAATGTTATAATATTTTTCCTTCAACATTTTTAGTCATTTTTGGAACCGTCTTCTCCGAGGCGCGGGGCAGGAGCACACCGGCTCGCGCGCGGCGGCCTTGGCACGCGGGTGGCGACGGCGGCCACGGCGAGCGCCGGCGGGCGCGGCCGGCCGCCGACGGGGCTCCCGGGCATGCGCGTGTCCAGGGGCGGGCGCCGGCGATGCGCAGCCGACCACCGGCGGGGCTCCGGGGAGGCGCGCGGCGGGCCACCGCGAGGCGTGCGGGGCCGAGGGCGGCGGCAGACGCACCGACGGCGACTCTAGCAGTGGAGGAGGAAGGCTGGGGGCTAGAGTTTTACTGTTGTTGGGCTGTCATGGACCGATTGTTGGGTTGTTGTTGGGTTATAATTCATTCGTTTCTATCTTCAGGAAGATGTACAGGATTTCCGCTACCTTGCCCTTGCCCGTGAGGGAGAACCCAGATCCTCTGAGCTTCTCCTCCACGATGCCGTCGATCCTCTCCGCCATCTCTGGCGTCATGTGCGCCTTCCAGTCCCCGACCTCCCCTTTACGGAAGAAGGCCGAGTTCTTGAACGACCGACTGGCCGTCCCGTGCACCCCGCCCCGGTTGGCCTCGACGCTCTTCATCCTGTCCATGCTGCACAGCGCAACGGCAGCTTCAGGGACGCCTCGCGCCACCTCCTCGCCGGTGAACGGGCAGCCGAGGAACTCGGCCAGCCTCATCACGCTCCCCACGGTGTCCTCCTTGAGTTGCTCGTACTGGAGGAACATCACCTCCCCTGGCCGCGCCACGCTCTCCTTCCAGTACTCGGCCATGTGGTCCCACACGGGCCCGAACGGCGACACGCCGTCGCAGAACAGGTCGAACGCCTCGGCCGGCGGCGTCATGGCGGACCCCTCGGGGTTGATCTCGTCGAGGTAGTGGCGGAGCGAGACGAACGCGTCCTTGAGGTCCCTGCAGAGGTAGACGACGCGGCAGCCGGACTCCCGCACCGACGCCGGCAGGGCCGTGAGCGGCGAGTGCACGGCCAGGACGCGCGGGGAAGGCATCTCTTCCAGTACCTGCTGACCCGGCGGTGCCGACGGTGGTCGGCTCTCGTAGAGGTCGTGCAGGAACGGGACCAGCTCGTGCGGGCTGGAGGCGAGCAGCGGGTGGCGCTCGTCGTCGGACGGCGCGTGGCGGCCGCGGTGCACGACGCTGTAGACGAGCGCCTTGAGCCACGTCGTGCCGGACTTGGGCATGGTGGCGAGGATGACGTCGGTCGGGCGGGCGGCGAACGTGTCCCGCACGGCCAGCGCCGGCGCCATCAGGTGCTCCGGGTACCAGAAGCCCTCGTGCTTCCGGTACGGGGTGCTCCCGATGCCCCGCTGGGAGGCCGGGAGGGAAGACGCCAGAGCCTCATACTTGGAGAGGCCGTCTGCGCACCCGTTCTCGCCGACGACCATCCCGCTCGTCGTGGACGCCGTGTCTGTGTTGATGCTGCTGTGACTTTTATGGAAACTCTCGAGCGACTCATTTGAACGGAGGGAGTACTACACTACTACTCGATTGGTCATCTCGATTATAAAACGTTGCACGTGAAACTCGCGATTGTTTCTATAATTAGCGCTAGCTCAGGAAATAGAAAATATTTGCTACGTACGCGGCTCGGCACGGCAAATCGGCAACACAATAATTATTACTTGCCCAAAATGAGCATATTTTTGGAGTGCAGTCAAATTTGAAGTGGCAAATAGTGTAGCGGCATCGAACAGTCATGATCATCTGTAATACTTTGGCACATCATGCCACCTGTGTATGGAAATTTCTTCATAGAGCCTCAACCTGGAAGCTGGAACTGCAGCGGGCCACCTCAGATTCCCGGTCAGTTAAAAAAACTTCGTGCTGGATTTCTGCGAAGAGGAAACATGAACATATTGTGAGAAAATCGCTGAAACTGTTGGTGCATCAAAACTCAAATAAATATACTAGATACAACATTTGTGTAAAAAGATGTATTTCTATACTAGGCCATCAAAGTTTCAACGGTTCAAAAGCTTCTCTTCATGACGTTTAGTCTGTTCACCTACTGCAATTTACAGTTTGTTTTTTTAAAGCATATCTTTTCATGACGTTTACGTTTTACCCACGTTCTGCATATAAACAATATGGTAATATCAAAACAATCAAGAACGTAGTTGCATCTAACTTTTATTTAAAGGGTTATAAGATGGATCACCACACAAACAAATCAAATTTCATAGCGACGGCTAGTACGGCCAAAATTTGGAAGGAGTTTAAGATCGTACGACCCGCTGCCGATACGCAGGCCATCCAACTTGAGGAGGTTCTCCACTTCGTCCAGCTCGATGGCGGCATTGACTATGGCATTGGAAAGGTCCTCGTCGTCCTTGGCGTCGAAGAAGCAGCCGCGGTCCTTGGCGTCAGCCACGATCTGCCGCCAGACCGTCTTGCCGCTCGCCAGCGTCTTCGCGTTGCCCAGGATCCACAGGCAATGCCTGCGACAGAACAAGGCACGGTGAATTAACACACAAGATGTCCCGCGCATGGCGCACACAATGCAAACCAAGCAAAGCTAAGCGAGGCTAGGCGCTCACTCGGCCCGCGTCAGCGCGACGTTTGTGCGGTTGACGTCGGCGAGGAAGCCGATCTTGCCGGCGGTGTTGCTCCGCACGGCTGAGAAGATGATCACGTCCTCCTCCGCGCCCTGGAACCCATCCACGGATCGCACCTTCACGAGAACCCACCATGCATCCCGTAGGCTCCGACGAGCTTCTCTTCTATGGCACGGACCTGGCCCTTGTACGGCGACACCACGCCCACGCGGATCGCCCTCTTCTTCTCAACCGACTCTGCGCACACGTTAATTGTTTTTTCAAGTGGGCAAAAAAAAAATCAAGTAAATCTTTGAAACTGGGGCAGATACCTTTGAAGAGCCTCTGCAATATCCGAACCACAGCGGCAGCCTCGATGGGGTTGGTGATGCTCTGGCCGAACTTGCCCGTGCTCTCATTGCCACCGTCGATGTCGATGAACGAGTAGGAGCCGTACATGGGGCCGGTCAGGTGCCGCCTCTCGTAGTTCCTGTTCATGACGTTCGGCCCATCCATAATCCGGCCGTCATAGAAGCTGGCGACAGGGAACTTGCTGATCCATGGGTGCATCCTATACTGCACATCAAGGAGGTGCTTAGGCTGCCCCAGCGACGTCAACCTCTCGAACAAGCTTCTACCGAAGCCAGCGTTGCCACAAACCTGTATTATTTTGTGCATAATGATTAGTTTTCTATTACAATGCCAAGAGGTAAAGTAACACAGTACAGAGAAAACAGGGAGTCAATAGAAACCTCGCTTTTAACCAGTGCTGGTAGCTGGTACTCATCACCGATGAGAACAGCATGGCGGACGCCGTGGACCTGGAGAGGTATCAGTGATTCGCACTCCTTCAGCTGAGCTGCCTCGTCCACTACAAGGACCTCAAATACGGCCTTTGGATGGCAGACCAGACGATAAGCGCTCGAAGCTGTGCAGAGCACGCTCTTAGCCCTCTGGAGCAAGAAGTCTTCGATGGATCGGGTTTCGCACGTATCCGGAAGCTCGAAGTTTACAGACAGAAGTCGCAGCATCTCAACACACGAGGATTTTGCTTCCTTTAGCTCGAAGCTCACATCGGCCTTGACCTGAGTCACCAGATTCCCGAACAACGAACTGTGCGTGTTTTCACCATTTTTGAACAGTGCTTGCAACTGTTCATCCGGTTCAGACTCCACGAGTTCCCTAAAAGCATTAAGCAAAGGCGACACCTCAGCCATACGGCAAAAATTTTCTTCGGACGTAGCAGACCTTGGAAGGTCGTTGCTAAAAGTCTCCACGCAGTTCCGTAAATATTTCTCGATCCGTTGGTATTCCTTTACGAAGTAGGCCTTGAAAGGCATTGTCTTTATCTCTCGTAGTGACTTCTGTGTTTCCTCTAGCTTTTTCTGTAACGTCTGAACTTTTTGTTTGTTGGATTTAGTTTCCTGAACTCGCACAATCTTCTTCCAAATGGCAAGTTCACCAGTTACTTTCTTTTCTTCTGAAACCAACTTCCTTATCTCATTTTTTATGCCCTCGACATACCTGCCATACTGAACCAGAGGGTCCTCTAGAAGTTGAAGCATGGAAGTCAAGGACTCCTTCCACCCTGTGCCATGCACCAAGCACGGTTGCAGACGTTGAACGCGGGAGTCCATGAAAATCTTGGCCAGATCCCCGTCCACGCCCATCCTCTCCTTGTTGCCGAACAGAACTACATCACTCAGAAAACACTTGTTTCCACCGTTGTCTCCTCCATTGGAGGACTCCTCGATGAGACTGAGGACACGAGAGGCGACCTCCACCACCGCGGTGTTCGTCGGAGCGCAGGTCACTACCCTGTGGTTCTCGATCAGCATGGACCACAGAATGGCGCTGATGGTCTTCGTCTTTCCCGTCCCGGGAGGCCCCCAAATCAGGCGTACCGAGCAGATCGGTTGCTCTACCGCTGAAACACAGTCGTGCACCGCGTTCAGTTGCGAGTCGTTGAGCTCGAAATTTTCAAGGCTGCTAAGCTCGCCATCCAGAAAATACGAAGGTTGTACTGACGCCGACGCACTGTACTCTTGGCCAAACTGTCGTCAGGAAAACAGAGGGAGAAATGAAAGTATGTGAAGCTGAAGGAATACAACACACATTCAGTAACTACTAGATAGGTGGATTCATATATATATATACCTTCGGATTAAGCGTCTTCTCGATGATGCTAGTATTCCTACACGCTGCAGCGTGCACATCCAGAGCATTGTGTATGCGATTGTACGTGGTCATGTTGATCAGGAACACCGCAACAAGGGGCAGTCCTGCCTCCGGCATGCGCGACAGCCGGACGAGGGGACCTTCCTCGGCACCGGCGTTCAGCACCGAGCCTAGAACGTAGGACTTCCCGGTCCGCCCCAGGTCCGAGACGTGCCTCGGCTTACGATCCGTCAGCACCAGCACGTCGGCGTCCCTTGGGTCGTAGACCTGGACCCGGTCCGGATCGGCATTCGTCACCTTGATGCTGAAGATGGCCTGGTCCGCGGCGCTGCGCTGCTCCATCCTGACCACATCGATCGCGGGAGCGTGCTTGATACCTTCTAGCGCGGAGCAGAGGTCGGCGCGGGTCTCTTCGATCAATGGCACCGTGAAGGATTCCATGTAATCCACCAGCGAGGTGAAAGTCTGGGGTATTTTCTTAACCTGCATTTGTCATTAGATATTGTTACTAGTCAATATGTAGTTCATCCACTGACACAGACACAGATTCAGGTTTATTCCTCAACAGAACATATCAGAGTAAACAATGTAGGTTATCCTAGACCAGATACTCCTAAACCAGAACAAAAGATTGCACATAGACGTGGTAATGGATTTTGGAAAATCCAAATCCAATTGGATTTTTTCCTTTTGGACTTCGTTAGACTGGATTACTTTGGATGTGGATGTCCACATGCTAAATTAAATTGGATGTCCAATCAGTATTGGATGTCCAAGCAGGAGCTTTTAATTCTAATGTCCGGCTCTGGACGTGGGTCCCGCATATAGATTTGGCTTCACCGATTTGCACGAAGTAGCGGACTGTCATATTAAGGCATCTCACCAAATTTTGGTCAAATCCGCTAAAATTTTATAGTGTGAACGCGAGATTTTAATTCTAGGGTCCGGCCCTGGATGTGGGTCCCACATATAGATTTGGCTTCACCGATTTGCACTGAGTAGCGGACTGTTATATTAAGGCATCTCACCAAATTTCGGTCAAATCCGCTAAAATTTTATAGTGTGAACGCGAGCTTTTAATTCTAGGGTCCGGCTCTGGACGTGGGTCCCACATATAGATTTGGCTTCACCGATTTGCACTGAGTAGCGGACTGTCATGTTAAGGCATCTCACCAAATTTCGGTCAAATCCGCTAAAATTTTATAGTGTGAACGCGAGCTTTTAATTCTAGGGTCCGGCTCTGGACGTGGGTCCCACATATAGATTTATCTGAGTAGTCAACCTGGTAGTGGTTAGATTATATTGTTGGATATTGGATTTTGAGTGAGTGAATTGAATTGGATTGGATGTGAGCTTTATAATTTAGGATCTTACTGGATTTTTCTTCTTTGGATTATGGATGTTGATCCATTCCCACGTATAATTGCACATGCATTTCTGTTGTGCTTGAAAAACACGCAAAGATACAGAAAGAAAAGCTGAAAAGGCAGATATATGGACGGAGAAGAAGAGGGTGAAAATTTTGAGAGAAGATGCTATGGATGTGATGGGGAATAGAAAACTTTTCACCCCGAAGTGAACGGTTACCTTTTTCTTTAGGAGATTCTTGTTGAGCACATCCCGAAGAGACCACGAGAACATGTGCTTCTCCAGCTCGCTATGCTCCCAGTCCCGGCTCCCGTGCCAGCTGGTCACCTCCTCCCCCCTCGTCAACGTCGACCTCGCACGAAAGCCGTGGCCGTCAGGCGATTCCTGCCGCACCAACGCGACGTCGTCATCGGTGTCGTAGTAGTCGCTCATCGCCGTGCCTCCGGCCGAACTCTGGCGACGGAGAGAAAATACTAGATCGCTGGCAGACTGCCTACCAAATAGTGCGCGGTTTGTAGGAACGCTAGGCGTCGCGTCCGTGATTTAAAGGGGCGAGCACCAGTGGCTGGGTTCCTCTCGCAGCGGAAGTGCCGAGTAAATTTTGAGTTGGATTGGAATGCCAGGCGCCAAGCGATCGATCAATGCAAATCCGCCTTTCCAGCTTCCAGTGGTTGTTGGGCTGCGCATTTGAGTGCGGATGGATGGATGGACGGCCAGCAATTCCTCGCCTGCGGCTGCGGGAGGAAAGCGAGGAGCGTTTTGATGAATCGGAGACGACTCGAGCGTCGAGCGGTCACGGAAACCTGCCACCTGCTTGCGCGGGAAATTGACCGCATTTGACAACCGGTCGGTCCCTAGGTAGATTAATTACTGAATTCAGAATGCAGAGACTCTTCATTTTGTTAACAAAAAGAGAGTACAAGATGCGCCGCTGGCACGTTTCTTCGGTTTACTTCCAGTATGGTCCCCTGGACGGTGCAACTGATTCTTGTATCTTTTCAACACTACGGAGTCCACAGTCCACTTTATTTATGCACAAGGAATTTTGCTTCTATATCTCTTTTTATAAAAGCTTACTAATCAATCAACATCCACAACACATTTGCATAACCCTTGTGCTCCGGATTTTCGCTCTAACTGCTCAATTTGTTTTTTTTTCTTTGACTAGTTAAGTGCCCGTGCGTTGCTACGAGACACATAGTACTATAATGACATATGTATAAGCACAAGAAACATTTAAATATGAAACATCAACTTCATTTATATCATAATTTAAGAACATATACTGCAGCCGTGATGATAGAAACATAATATTACATAAATCTCAAATAAAGATAAATAGTTACAACGCCATAATGTAAGAACATATATAATCATTTAATGTTTCCGATGCACGAGAAACAAGATTACAAAGGACACAAACGTAAGGATGTAATAGTTGTGCAAAACATAAGATAATACCTTGTCATCAAGTGAGGACCTCTCTGTAAACAATATTTTTAGTATAAGTTGGATTAACTGTTTTCTTTTTTCTCTTATCTTTCTTATCACTGGGTGGGATAGCAAGGATCTTAATGTTGGATCTAGCAGTGGCCCTAGATAGCGCAACATATAGCTGGCCATGGGAGAACACCGGTTCAGGCAAATACACACCAACATTGGGGATAGTCTGCCCTTGAGCCTTGTTTATTGTCATGGCAAAACTGAGTCTAATAGGGAACTGCTTCCTCTTGAACTTGAACGGGAACATATCGTCATCCGATGGGCATAACGGAATCCGTGGTAGGAAGATTCGTTTTCCGGCATGGTCTCCAACCATAATTTCGGCATCGATGATATTTCTTTGGAACCTTCTAACCACCAGCCTGGTTCCATTACAAAGTCCAGTCGCAGGGTCGATATTCCTTAGCAATATGACTGGGCACCCAACCTTGAGCTTTAACACATGTGGCGGGAGACCGCTAGGGTTTAAAGTGTTGAGGAACTCAGATGGGTAGTAGTTGTGTGGATCATCCACCGCACTGTCAAAGCTGTGGTACACCACCTCATCCCCTTGGAAACGGCTTACCATCTTCATGTTAATCTTATCAACCGAGTCATTCTTTGGCGATAATATCGCTCGTGAGGTGATATAGCTCTTGTTTGACATATTGTCATTGAGGGCAGGGAATATGGAATCAATTAGCATATCAAGATCACTGTCTTCCCCGGTCTGCGGTATGCATATTTCTTTAGGAAGGAGGATTTGACCATCAGCATTAGCCTCCTCAGTGCCTCCCCCGATACGTAGTAAGTATGCCGCAAACCATGGGTCGGCCTTTGCCCTCATGTTGCGCACCAATCTTAGATGTCGCATTGAACTCCAAAGGTGCGACATCCGTAGAGAGGCACCGACTACTTGTGCCCTTGATCCTTTCCGAACAACCGGGAGAACCTGCCTGAAGTCTCCACCAAACACAATAGTCTTTCCCCCAAACGGCACATCCCAACGGTCCATGAGATCACGAAGGCTGTAGTCTAGCGCCTCGACACCTTGCCTCCTCATCATCGTCACCTCATCCCAAATAATAAGGGATGCAATATGAAGCAGCTCACCGGTACCACTCTGTTTTGTGAAGGAACAACGGTCCCCATCTTCGAGGCTGAGAGGAACCCCAAAGCGCGAGTGGGCAGTTCTGCCACCAGGCATTATTGAGGCTGCAACTCCAGAAGTTGCTGTTGCCACTGCAATTTTATTCTGACCACGTATAGTAGCGAGCAGGGCTCTATATAGATAAGTCTTTCCAGTGCCGCCAGGTCCATCCACAAAGAACACACCACCACACTCACTATCAACAGCAGACATAATCTCATTGTAGGCAACGTGTTGCTCCTCGTTAAGGGTTTTTGATAGTTCCAAGTCTTCAATGCTCGCCTCAATGTTAGCCTCTTCAAAAATCTCTCTAGGAATATTGCCAGACAGATCATATGTATCATCGATTTTAGGAAGTGGAAACTTTGTTATTTCCTTCCCCATGGATTCTAACTTCTTCCGAATTTCTATGAGGACCATCTGGTCCACTTTGAAGCTAGACTGGTTGTTGCGCCTATAGTCCTCTCCCATTGCATCCTTGTGCTTTTCCCAGAGATCAAACACATTACTTGGCTCACAAAATACCAAGATACTTGCAAAGAGCGTTCGTAGTTCAAATGGCATCATCCAATGAGTACCTTCAGTAAGACAATCATGCAATGTTTTGTCCGCTTCAATAAGGCCCCTTTTTTCTGCAGCTTCGCGAAAAGTCGGCAGGAGTGTGCTAGAAACCGTCCTTAGATCAGTGAAGGAGGTTGCACCAGCCACATTGTGTAGAAGAACACGGAGGTAATAACGCTCCCCTTCAGCTGGATTGGCACCTACAACTCTTCCGACCTGTCTTAAAGCCTTTTGTGCCCTCCGAATCCATATTTTGCCCTGTGAGTCCCACCTATAGTACTCAGGAAAGTCTGGATACAATATACCACGGGCATGTTCAGATGTCCTGTTCTTTTCAAAGTAGGCTTTAAGCATCGACATTTCAACACCTGGACGATTAAGCACATGTCGAATACCCTCGCGCCGGCAAAATGACACCATGTGCATGCCAGGAAGATGGAGCTGCAAGGCCAACACCGAAGGGGACCTATCACTTAAATCAAAACCATATATCCTCCACAAGGCTTCTGGAGGAGTTATCCATCTAGCATCCCTATATAGTTTGATCTCATCAATGTTTCCTTCATTACCCTCCTTGGCAGCCTCTCTCACAGCAACAGATGCACGGTCATGACCCTTGTGAATGTACTTAAATAAATACTTGATGGACTTGATGCTCCCACATGCCTCAACATTTATGTGGCAATTGAACAGACGGAGGAGGTACGGGTTGTAAGGCACAACCCATCTGTTGTCAAGGTCATGCCCACGAACCTTCTCTTTTCTACCATCATCACGCCGTCTGTAAATCGGGTATGAATCCTTGCCCTGTAATGTGGCATCACAGAAAGGTCGTGGGTAATGGTTCTTGCATTCTTTACGGCCCTTTGTGCATGGGCAGTTGCGATTAAGTGATCCACAAGGCCCATGCATCATATGCTTTGTAACCATTTTATACAGTTCTGGATATTTCTTCTTGTTTGGGAGCTCAGCTGAGATTAGAAGATCATACTGCTCTGGGCACATGAGTTTATAGTTTCTTTCCATGATTAGCAAAAAATGTGCGTGTGGTAGTCCCCTCTTCTGAAACTCAACAACATACACATGTGCGCGTACCTTTCCGAGAATGTCCTTTTTTAGCAACTTGTCCTTAAGCTCTTCCAGTTTTGCCCTAAAGACCCGATCAATAAGGTCCGGACGGTCCTGTGCTGTTTGTCCAGGGTACAGCTCACGCGTGATCTCCTCCCACTTTGGATTACATGTCATGGTTAGGAAGATGTCTGGTTTCCCAAACCTTCGCACCAGTGCCATGGCATCCAAGTACTTACGCCTCATGTCCCTCGGGCCTCCAATAAACGACGAAGGCATCACCGTACGCTTTCCAACCATTTCAGTTCTCCCCTCACCAGCATGCAGGCTATCAACCAATCCTTGGTAGAGGTCGGCCCTGATCTCTTTTTGATGATTTCGTATGTAATCCAACCGAGAACTCTCAATTTTGATGTACGTGTCCACAGCAAATTGTTGGAAAAGGCGCTGGCCATAAATAATGGGATTGAAGATTCCCGGCCGTATCTGAAACTTATAACAGTAGTAGTCACGCACAGAAACACATAAGTTTCCTGGAGATTCTGCAAAAGTAACATGTTATTAGAGTTATTTCTATGACAACGTGGTTCCGTATACATGAATAGTATAAGGAGACAAATAAACCTGTTTCTTCTTCCTCAGTATTACTACGAGCCTTACGCAGGGCACGAGCCGTGTTGACGTCCTCCATAGTAACACCTTTCTTTGGGATATCCATATGCCATCCAAGCTCACCCTTAGGGAAGAATAATGGATATGAAAGAGCATCGTAGCACCCATGGTATGATCGGATGCCATGCCTGCTCCTATCTTTTCCATGGAGAACAACACTATTTTGAAATTGGCCCAGGAGTTCACTACCCTCGATCCAAACAGCAGCCACCTCCTTAGCAATAGGCTCATTGTATGTCCTTTGGTCCAATCGTTGATCAAGATTAAGTTCGAGACAATAGTCATCCAGTTGTCCAGCCTGCCCCATACTTCTCAAATGTTGTGAGTACGGGTTGTGACGAAGGATGGCCACCAATCTGTCTATAACTTCTTTATCTTTTTGGTACTTCTCTTCACGACACCTTCGGTAACGATACTCAAGGCTCGGATCATCATCATAGAAGTAAAGCTCAAGATGCCTAGGCTCCAAGCCCTCCTCTCTCCCAAATGACCTTATGTTGTGATACATCATGCCATGTGCACGGAAGGTATATATGCCGGTGTTCCTCATGTTTGCAGTAGCACCATCTAGACGACAATAGAGGGAAGTGAAAGAGAAGTGACCATTGAAAAACCTAATATTGCTACGAAAGTGCCTAGCATCTTCATCAGAGCTCGTATAAAGCCTTATGAGCTGGTCCGGTATCACTGGTTCATTCAGCTCGATCTTCCCGTTGCGGCAACAGAACCCAGGTGGTTCTTTCGGAAACCTCTTCGCATGACAGTGGTGGCAATTAGGGACATGTTTTAACATGTGTGTCTCCGTAGGCATGTTACTGTACATCTTTTCATACGGGTCAGGTTCTTCAGGGATAGAAGTCGTGTCGTCCTCAGGAGTATCACTTTGGACATCATCATCATCTGATTCCTCTAATGAAATGACATGATCAAACAAAAAAGGTTAGATAACGTAGTGGATATTTAGGAAGGTATTTGGTTCAGTACAAATACCTTGCCCCGCAAATAGGTATCCCTCGTCTTCTTCCTCGCCATCTTCAAATATGTCACCCTCGTCATCGTCTGTGATCACCACATTGCCATGTGACATAAAAGTTTGGGTAACAATAAAGGAAAGAAAACACAGTAAAGAATGTTAAAAGTTGTGAGCATCACCGATCTCATCAAATAATGGTTGTTCAGGCGCAGATGATGCACTTTGATTGCTTGGTCCTGCGTTTTCTACATTTTGATTACTTGGTCCAATGTTTTCTGTCAACCATATAATGGAGCAGTAAGATAAAGGAGTGGATGTTCAGAAAGCTATTCGGTATTTTTTACAAATACCTTGGCCAGCAAACATGTATGCCTCATTCTCTTCCTCATCATCATCAAATATGTTGCAGTCATCATCTTTTGTGATCGTCACCGTGCCATCAAATATTATAGCTGGGTAAAAATAAAGGAAAGAAAATGTCGTAAAGAAATTTAAAAGTAATTCAACTTACCAGTGTTATCAAATAATGGTTTTTTCCTTGGTCTAGCGTGTTCTGTTAATCACATAATGGACATGCATGGTTGAGAAAGGAATAAAGTTGTTTCATGAGAAGGAATGAGAAAAGTGAGGCCATCTTATTTACCGTTGTTTGTCACGGTTGATTGTGGTAAGGGTGTATTTTCATCCGCATGTTCTCCACTCATATGACTGGGAAATATATCACCGCAATCATCCTTATCATGATCATCATCATTAGTCTCATTTGTAGCTTGCGGGTAACGAATAGGTGTTGCTGTTGATTCTGGGATATCCCACTCACTGTGGCTTGTTGTGGGCCCATGAGGACCAGATGAGTTTGCAGTGGGCAAGTCCGTCGTTGGATTAAAGAGTGGATTCTCCATTGCAATGGACTCACTATTTAAGGTATGTTTATGTGCCTCCCTAGAGCGGCTTGTAGTCGCTTTCATCGCCTTTTTACGAGATGGAGCTTGATTGTAAAGCCTTTGTTGCTTGCGTCTTTGTTCCCGTTGGTCAGGTGTCATGTTTTCATATGCCATCCTCTTTCTTGCACGAGCAGAGATAACATGGTTCTGTCTGTCACGTGAATTGCTGGTGCACTGTGACTGTAGTTCTTGATTAATTATACTACGAGTATTAGTTACATCATCACCTACATAGTTGTGTTTTAGTTAAAACAGCAGCAATATAACAAGAACACACCAGATATGCTCAACGATACTCCAATTCTATTTTAAGCTAATCACTGATTCACCAACCCAAAAATATTAGTCATTCATGCCATATTAGCTACAGTCAAATTACCTGATAACTGATTCGATATACTATCAACATTGTTTGCATGGAATGAATCATTCCTATGAAACCAATCATCTGTTTCATTAGGATCCACATTTTCCTTGTTTGGTGTGTCCTGGCCATCTACCAATTGATATAGCACATATGAGAAACATCAATAGCAATTTTTATATTATAAAAACCCTAAACATTTCTATTAAGCAACCATTGTTAGCTTCGACATGTAGTCGTTGCTCCCTTGTTCTTTTATATGCTTGTCGTCGTTTTCTATTTCTTTCATCCTTCTTCTCTTGAGACATGTGGAGCCACCGAGCCTTGTCTTTTTCTCTCTTACGTTCTCTAGCATGGTTTCCCGTATCATTGTTGCCTGTAGTATTTCATCCATATATATAATGTAATTACCATTAATATTGTAAGCTATACGTTGAATCAATAACATAATGTCCCATGTCTTATTGTTTTTACCTCCATTAGTAGTATTAGACTTGTCACCCAATGGTGTACAGCAGCCACAATTTTCCATTGACTTAATCCTCAACAGTCTGCTTGTATTGTGTCCTTTATAGTAGAGAATTATCTAGTATCAAACTGAAAAAATTATAGTTAGTAAGCTGAAAAAAGCTGAAAAGAACCAAAGATAACATATAATATCTCCTGACATATCCTACAACTAAAAAAAGGTATATCCTCCTTGTTCTAGTGACATACGAAAATTGCAAAGAAAGGAGTGCTTGTATTTTCAATGGCGTAAATCCGAGTATGGTGCTCCTTCCAACCTACATGAGCCATTCTAATTTCAACGCATAGTTAAAGTTAAGTCACATATATTACCCAAAACATGCATATCAACGGACCTGCTTTGCTCCAAAAAAGAATAATGAAAAACAGACGAGAAAGAAAAGGAAAAAGAAAAAATGACCATATATGCATGAGAGTGAATGTCAGTGAGCAATCGAAACTATCGATCAGCTATTACATATTTCTTGTTGTCCAAAATCAAAATACGACTTTTCAGCAATACAAACCCAGAAATCATATTCTCTGGCCTCAATAATTCAATGGTATGCTTCATTTTCTTATCTAACTGGTCCAAATTGCATTGCCACTACATGTTACAAGCAGTACATCTTGTGTGCTCAATAAACATCTCCAACCTTTGCTTAAGTACTATTATTATGTTTTATCTTACTATAGTGTGCCAGAAAACGGTAAAACTATCTATATAAAAGATGCATGCTAACAGACCTTACAATATATAACGGCATACAGAATCAGAACTTACAAAAGCAGTCATATCTGTTGGGTTCTGCGATGAGGGCTCTGAATCCATGTTCGCCTGCAAGAGCAAGATGCAGAAAGTGGGTGAACAGACAACAATATACTGCAACAGAACTGCATACAAATCAAAATAAGCTCAGGCTGGTGTTACATAGCAGTAGGATAGCTCCTTGCTTCCCAGTTTCATACCAGCAAATGTGTAATGACTGAAAATAATGAAATGCATATCCGGTTTTAATTAATTAAACAGGTTGTAAAATTACAAATTGCTAAAATATGCAACACCTTAGGGAATATACAAAATAGTTGTAAGGATGAAAGCATTCATGCATCCTAACGGACAAGTAAGTAACAGAAGTCAAAAAACCACAGGAAGGAAAACATATAATAAATATGCTCTAGAAAATACCCAGCAGGAAACTGCAGAGCCAAGTTATGAGTGTCACTCATAAATGGGGTCACTGGGATTGTACTGTATGAATTTTATTACCTAACTTATACACCAGGAAACAAATTTGGAAGGAAGTAGACACATAAGCAAGCCCTGCACTGTTACTTTCAGACAACCATTTTCCATTTTTCCCTCCACCGGCACTCATGAAGGTCAATAGATGCAGTGTCACTATTTAGATTTCTAGTTTCCACTGCCTTCCTACTGCACATGATACTTGCCAAATCTTGTATCGTGCAGGAAGTGCTCCGGCGCATCCTATCGGTGAGCATCTCAAGATCATCTCGCAACCCAAGCCTGAGCAGCCTATCCCTCAGTACCTCACAAGTAGCCTGGTAAGGCGGGATACCCTCATCCACCATCCTCAAAAAGTAGCTGCAGGCCTCCTCTGCTCTACCCTTCTTGCAAGATAGCCCATGAATCATGACAGCATAAGTTGCTGCCCCTGGATGGAAACCACGTTTTTCCATTCCATCCCAAACCTCAATTGCCCTATCAACTCTTCCTACAGAAACCAACATTTTCAGAATCATGTTGTAAGAGTGCCGGTCAGGCAGACACGACTCTTTATCCATCTTTGAAATAAGACGTAACGCCTTGTTCACCTCTTTCAGCTTGCAATGTGCATTAAGCAGAGTGTTGTAGCTCCAAATATCAGGCATTTCCCCACAGGTTGCCATCTCATTCAGGATATTATAAGCCTCATCCACCTCTCCCAACTCACAGAGTAACCGGATGACAGCATTATACGTGAATACATTTGGTGTCAGGTTGTGCATACGCATCCTATCTAGCACACAAAGAGCACCACGAGCATCCTTTGCTGCACATGCAGAATGAAGGAATGGGCCATAAGTGGCGGCATCAGGGACAAGCCCATGCCTGCGCTGCATATCTTTTAGCTGCTCATGTGCAAGAGCAACATCCCCTCCTCGGCACAAGGCGTCAATCAGAGCGTTACACGCAGGCACATCAGGCTTGATGCCTCTCTCAGTCATTTCATCAAACAGCTTCGTGGCACTCTCTGGCTTCCTGACAACAGCCCAGCCAGAGATGAGGATGGTGTAGGCTTTTGCTGAGGGACCAAACTGTGCCGCTGAATCCCTAAAGAAGGCCTCGGCATGCTCTACCAGGCCATTATGCGACAACGCAAACAGCAGCGAGTGGAGATTGGCGACTGTTGGTGGGAACCCGAACCCCTCCATGGAAGAGAAAGCCCGGATGGCGTCATCGGCGAGGCCTGCACGGGCGTACGCGCGGAACAACAGCGGGAACAGGTCCCGCGAGAGCGCGGAGCGCGGGAGGTCGGATAGCAGGGAGCGCAGCAGCGGGAAGAGACGCGCGCCCGCGAGCGAGCCGGCGAGGACGAGGAGCGAGTCCGGGAGGTGGGTGAACCCCGGCGTCGCGCCGGCGAAGAGGAAGAACCGGAGCGAGGGCACGGGCAGGTTGCGGCAGCGGCGGAGGACGGCGGCCGCCGCCGCGGGGGTGAGGTGGGGCGCGAGGCCCTGGAGCGCGGGGCGGAGGTCGTGCCGCGGCCCGCGAAAATCGCTCAGGACGCGGCAGAGCGCGCCGACGAGCTGCGGGTCGGGGTCCGGGCCGAGGCCTGGCTCGGGGCGCGGATCCGGCTGCCCGGGCGGCGCGGAGCAGAGGCCGCGCTTGAGGAGGTGGGCGCGCGGGCTGCGCGGCGCGAGGCGGCGAGGGGACGCCGCGGCGAGCAGCCTCGCGGCAGATTGCATCTGGGCGCCGCGATATGCCGCCGCACGGGGTGGGGTGCTGTGCAGTGAGCAGATTTCGCTAGTGACGTGAGGATGCACCAAAAACACACGGGAGATGGGGCCGTGGAACGGCAGCGAGGGGGCTTACCGGAGAACGCAGCGGGTAGTGGAGGACGCGGGGCTCGGGCGGCGGCCGGCGGATTCGGGGGAGAGGAGATCGCGGTGGCCGGTGGGCGTGGACGACGTCGAGGGCGAGGTGATGGATCTGGATCCGGCGGAGGTGCAGCGGCCCAGGCGAGGTGCCGCGGCGGACGGCGTGGATCCGGCGGCGGCGGCTCCCGAGGGTGGACCGGGGGCGTCCGGCGGCGGCGGTGCCCGAGGGTGGTCCGGGGGTGTCCGGTGGTGGTCCGGCGGCGGCGAGGTCGCAGCGGCGCGGTGGGGAGGCCGGCACCTCGTAGCGGAGGTGGAGGACGCGGCGGCGCGGTGGTGGCGAGGCGCGGCGGAGTGAGGAGAGGGGGGGGGGCGGTGGAGGCGGAGGCGGAGAGGGAGGGGAGGTGGTGCCGGTTCGCGTGGAGTCGGATGGTGGGGTCGAAGGAGGAAGCGGGCGATCGTGGGGAAGCTGCGGCGTGGTGGCCGGTTCGGCGCGGGGGAAGGGGGATGCAGGGTCCGAACGACGATAACATTTCACTTTTTTTAGCTGTAGGAAGAAAGGACATCACCTAGCTTAACGATTAAGCTACGAAGGGAAACGCTCACATAGCACCGATCGCCACTCCGCGTGTCAAGTCAACCACATGAGCGAAGCACAAACACGCTCAAAAACAGACAAGAGCCAACCACCTCGCCCACGCCCACACGCAAGTTTCCAGTTCAAACGCGCAGGAGACCCCCCACAGACCGCAGCGCGTGAGAGGGGGGGAATCGTCGAGAGATTCAAAACCTCCCAAAACCCTCGCTCCCCGCCGCCGCCATGGACCGGGCCCCGCCGCGCGGCTCCCCCCGCGACGCCGTGGGCCAGCGGTGGCTCGCCGTCTTCGCCTTCCAGGCCGTCCTCTCGGCCGCCGCCTCGGCGCTCCACCTCGCGGCGTCCCCGCGCGGCCGCCGCCACCCGCTCCTCGGCGTCCCCGCCGGCCTCCTCCTCGCGCTCCACCCGCTCCTCGCCTGCGCCGCCGCGGGGCTCCTCGCGCTGGCGCTCCTCCTCACCGCGTCCCCGCACCCGCGCCCTCCCCCGCTGCAGCGGCGCGCGCTCGCCGCCGCCCTCCTCGCCGCGGCCGGCGCGCTCTTCGTCGGTGCCGCAGCGGCGATCCTCCCCGAGGAAGCAGGGTGGGCGGCGGTCGCTGGGCTCGGGTTCCGCGGGGCCGTGCTGGGTGCCGTCTTCGCCGCGCACTACTTTGGCCGTCGGAGGTGGTTGCTCCAGTTCCCGGTCGTGCAGGTGAGTGGATTGGGGGAAGTTAGGGTTTCTCATACATCAAATTGTTTTGATTCTTCTCGAACAGAAGGTGATATGCAAGTGTTCACGAGACTTTTGCAACAATAGAAGTTGAATTTTGAGGGTTAGCCTTAGCCATCACTTTAGTATGCAATTGGATTCCCTACTTAGGGTGACAGTGGTGGCTTCTGTTATTAAAGCAATGCAAGCATTCGTGCTATTTCTGATTCACTCTAGTGTGCTGTGTGATTCATGCTGACTGCTACAGCTTCACTATAGTTTATTTTTTATTCTGTGTGAACTGATCGGATGGGGGGTTGATTGCCAGCATTACTGTAATCTGAGGTGAAGAAATGGACATGTGGAGAGAGGAACACATTATTCTGTTTTGAGATGATTTATTCAACTTGTACTAGCATAAGCCTGCTGCCTGCATGCCATCCATGAGGTTTTATGGTTGTATTTGCATACATGCTGTGGATTGTTCCTTCTTTTCATGTTGGTTGGGTGTGTTATTAAATTTGATTCACTCTTATGCTGTAAATTGATGCATGGTGGCTTCTGGTGACTTCACATAAGTTGTAGAATCAATAATTCTTTGAAAGGTCCGTGTTAATTTTAAGCGCAAATGATTTTAGACTTGCTTGCTTATTCACATGCTAATACGCGGACTTCAGAAATACTAAGTCATGGTATCTCCTTTTGAGAAGAATAGACCAAGGGGCAAGGGGTGATACTTAAGTATATGCCTTGTTTTCTCCTGTAGACATGGTCATCTATCAAATGCCACTGTTAATGGGGGCAAATATTTTTAAATTGTTCCTGGGAAAACTTGAAAGTGTCATCGACAAATCAAAACCAACTTGCTAAATTGTCATTTATTTTTGGATTATATGCAGCACTCCTTCCATCTCCTTTTGTAGGATTTGGAAATGTCAAACTTCATAAGTTCTTATTAGCAATTAGTCAAAAATATTTGTGTATTTACTGTACAAAAGTTGTATCAATAGATTCTTGTTTCAGTTCCCAAAATGCATCATATAAAAAGGAAAAAAAGAGTGTCCATTAGTTCCTCCTATCACGCCCTTAATCAATGGGCTAGTCTTCTTAATTGTTGCTATTATTTTTTGTGTAGCGGCCTCTATTCTACGGATTGAAGATGGGACTTCTGCCGTCTGGGAAAAAATCGCTAAAAGTGTCGCTTCAAGCCTTCTGCCTTTCCTTTGCCCTAATATTACTCCTTCCTAGGCAATTCAGAATCGGAGGCTCTATTGGAAGCCAAATACTCACTCAGATCAGCATTTTTATAGTGATTGCCAGTGTTTCCTTCTGTTTGGAAATAAGCCACCATTTTGTCCAGGTTAGTTCTTTTGATGCGTGCCTTTACTGTTTTGAGCTTGACTAACTTGGAATGTTTTTTTAATCTGTAATTCAATTTTCCTTTCAAAATATTCCAGGTAGTACATACAAGGAGGTGCAGTTTTGCTCCACCTCAGAGCACTGCCGCAGCAGAGACTAATCCCACTGAATTTATCCTGGAAACATTGGAACAAAGTGATGCACGATCATTAATACAATATCTTGCTTACCAAGATTTGTGTGTGGTATCTGAGTCTAACTTGGAACCTTGGCGCAGAGCTGCCTTCTTTGAAGAATCTGGTGAAACTTATAAAAGAATTGTGACAGCTTGTTTAAAGCCACTTGAGGAGTTTTCTTCAAAAGTCGCTCAATCCCTTGAATATGATCCAGAAATGATATCCCAACAGTACGTACTCATCAATGCATTTGCTGATTCTCAGGTAAGCATTTTACTTCTGATGTTGTATTTTCTGCTGTGAATTTCCTGTTGTTGTTCTTGTTTGTGTCTTGGTGTACATATTGCATTATTTTCCCATATGGAGCACATTGAGGTAATTGATAGAACCTGCTGTTAAATGGTTTGTATCTTTTATTCTTCTTTATTTGTTCATTCACAATTTTTTTTGTTACCGCGAAAAGCATTTTCTTTATAAACATTGCATCCAAGTATAAACTTAGTTTGGTATTGATTTATTTGGCTAACTGATTTGAACTTGAGGTCTCTGCATAAGGATTTGGTATGGTTTACACGGATGCCATGTGGAGTAGTTCATGTGTTTCAGTGCTGTATGCTGTAAGCTATTGAATAGTTAGTGTTGCCACATGTGTGTTCGTGGCACTGTGTGTATGTTTTACTTATGGTGAAATTGTGAAGCATAGGAAATCCAATTTTGGTAATCTTGGTCATTATCATATTAAGATCAATATCTTTTGGAGCGTATTTTGGTTAACTGACTCTGAATCATTATTTGCGATCTGTGAGAAAATGTCTGCTTGAAGCCTTGAATGCAAGTGTGTACTATGGATTGACATTTCTATTTTTTGTTAAAAGAGGTTAAGCATACTACCAGTAGTGTTAATAGAATGGAACTGCTAACACACATGTAGGATTCACAACGAATTCTTGAAAACATGTTCCATCTAATAGCAGTCTTTTTTTTTGGGTATTTCGGGTCAACACATTTAGTTTGAACCCTTTGTTTCATGTCTATACTATTGAAAATACAGTTTTTATATTGTGGTGAGTACAACGACACAGATGTGCGTTCATGTCTTTTTTTTATATACAGTATGCTAGGAGCCTAGGACAGACCTGTAGGTGAGCACAAGCACAATTCCACCATTATACTTAGCAATGTACCTGGTCACCCTTTTCAGTTTACGCTTGTGTCCCAAGCTTGCAAGTTTGAAGAAGTGTATTGTTGACCGTCTTTTTTGCTTGAGGCAAATGTTTCTACCTGATTGATAGTTGTAGAAGTCTAAAAATAATGTTTGATAGTTGAACTCTCAGGAAAGATTGTTTGATCGTTGGTCATTTCATGTTGTGTGACCAATGCTGCTTTCATAAACTTATGCCTAATGATAAAAATATTTTATGTAACATGTTGAATGCAGATATGCACATGGTGTGCTCGGACATTGGCAGGATTAACCGCACGCTCACGCCAGGAGGATCGTTATGGAGTTGGTCAGCTCACTGGTTGCAATGCTGCCGTGATGACTACATTGCTATCTGCTCTAGTGGCAATTGAGGCTTGTTTGGGAAAGAAAACGAACCCACTGCCTATGCACTTGGGTCCTGAAAGCATTAGGTGGGCTCAGTTCTCCACAGTACGAACCGGCACTGGAACTGCAATTGCAAGCAAGCAAGTTGGTTTGCACAAGAAAGCTTGTGCCATGGCGGATGTTCTTAGGACTTCAGTTTATCAAATAGTTTCAGCATTCATCGATGACCTGCGTGCAAATGCAAAACCAGCAAGTTTGGAGAAGAATTGGATTAGTGAAGGGAGAAAGCCCATATATGGTTCACAAGCAGTGTTGGTTCAGAAGTTGAGTTTGTTTATTGAGTACCGTGCTGTCTGAACTTCGGTTGGATGTATCTTGGATCCTTAACTGCACAGCAGAGCGCATTTGAATGGAAATGTTTGGTTTTATGAACTTCAAGAACCATCCATTGTTTTCCTCTAGAACCAATGAAGGAGATGGACTTTTCCATTCACAGTTTTCCGGAGGGGATATGGACCACGACTTGTATTCTTGTGGGCTGCTGTGCAGAAGTCTCTTCAGCAGGTTCACTGTAATTCTGCACCTTGCAAAGCGCTTCTGGGAGTTGGAAACTGTAACGCACTCGGTCCGTGTTTGTAACTTGAATTGTATTCTTGCGAACTAAAGTTGATATATCGTATCATGCATTGGAGAGGAATATTGTAATAGACTCGTCCAATTTTCTTGATGGCTTATAGATTTGTGATACTGAAACTGATACTGTGATTTTTTTAAAAAAAACTTATACTTCTAGTTAGCTCCACTTTCAAACGATAACTCAATTCTATTTTCGTATTGTCCAACGATAGCCAAATTCTGAACACCTTTATTTATTTGGTGGGATTTGTTTGTTAGGTTTCTGGATTTCATGCTGGATGAGTTAAGCCGTTCAGGGTATTCTCTATTTGTTACGCTCCAATGTTCCTGGAAAATGTCCAAGAGACCAAAGGCTCTTTCAGAGTTTCTGCACTATGAATATGCAATTTATGCTGAAATGTTTCTTGCTCGAGACATGTAAATTTTCCATTTAAAGTAGCCATTCTAATTCAACCGTGGATTTACATTACAAAAAAGCTCACGAACGCATCGTGAAACAACAAACAACGAACACGCCATTGCCCTGTGCCCCTGTTAGTTCAGGCTGTCAGGCAGGTGGTGGATGCGGCGCCGGCGCGCCGCATAGCTGTCCGCCCCCACCATTTTGAAGCGAAGCCAAAGCCAATCTGACGAACCTCTCAACTAACGAACGACCAGAACGTTGCCGGCCACGCCGTCAGGCCTGGGCGCCGCCGCCAGCTGCGGCCTCCTCGGCGCGGCAGCCGCGAGTACAGCGAGCGCGCCCCTCCTCACGGCCGCCTTCCTGGCGCCGGCCACCGCGGCGGCGGCGACAGCCTTGGTGCAACGCCTGCGCGGCGAGAGGAGGCGGCGGCCGCGGTGCGCGTCGAGGCCCCCGCCGCAGCTCCGGGACGGCTTGAGGCGCTTCCGCGGCGGCGGCGGCGGCTTGGCGAGGTCCTCAAGCGACCCCACGGCGGCGAGCGAGGCGAAGGACTGGGACTTGCCGTCGAAGAACCTGGACAGGCCCCTCTTGAAGGGGAGCTCCGTCATGAGGCACGACATCTCGAAGCGGTCAGAGGCCGCGGAGGAGGAGGAGGAGCTCGCGTCGTCGTCGAGGTCCGACGACTCCCCCGACGTGGACGGCGACGACGACGACGACTCGGAGGACTCCGACGGCGAGCCGATGTCCTCCTCCTGCTCCTCGCACGCGGCGGCCCTCCCGCTGCCGCTGCGGAACAAGTAGTACGCGGCCTCCATGATCCAAGATCCTCCGAGAGAGACCCCGCGATCAGAGAAGACGAAGAGCACGCAACGATCGGAGCAAAGAAAGGGATGGAGCAAACCCAAAGAAGAAGCAGCGGGGTGACACGGCGTGGGTGGCGGAGGCAGGGACGGGGCAGGTATAAATGGAGTTGGGTGTGGCTGGCCCCCCGGGGGCGGGAGGATAAGAACGCGACGGGAGGCGCCCGGCCGAGCGGAGTCAGCGGACGCTCGCGCGCGAGAGAGGTGGGGAGGAGGCCGCCCGTTTATTTTCGCGCAAGTAATGCGACGGGATGCGATGGATTCGACGTTATCATCAAGCTTCAAGCATGCCCCGTGCCGTGCCGCCGCGGTCGGGGGCGGGCCCGCACAGCTACTTCTCGTTCTTTTCTTTTTCTCGGTGATGCGGATCTGGTGGAGAGGATAAGGCCGCCACATGGTTTCAAGCTTTCAAGTTCGCGCGGCTTGGGAACCCGCGTGCGCTTGGAGTTGGAGACGTTGATCGCTGCGCGCTGGGGTGGGGGGATGAAGCAGGGCCACACGCGTTCGACTCCTACATGCGACGCGCGTTTTTTTAGGTTTTTCCCCTTGCGGGATTTTTGTCTTTCGAATTTCAATTGACCTGCGCGGCCAGTGGAGAGTGTGTGCGTGCGTGGCATCCCAATCGACTTCACGGCACCGCGCTCGGTGGTTTATCTGCTGCTGCAGCTGCGACAGGCACCAGGCATGGGGAGAATTTACCTGGCTGAAATGAAAGCCGTGTCCGGCCTTTTTTCCCTCCTGTGTTGCAACTTTGTTTTTTTTTTGGGGTAATATCTGAGTTGCAAATTGAAGTAGCAAAGGAGTAGTAGAAACTACGTTTTGGGAGCACGACCCGTTACAGTTTATCTGGAAATTTATGTGAAGTTGCAGCTCTACGCAACTACCTATCTGATTTTCATGCCAGGGGAAAACACTATGGGGCTGTTTGGTGGTCAGCCACAGCTGGCCACACCACGCACACTCTCGCCACAAAGTGTGGCGGGCTTTCTAAGCGCCACAACCACAGGCTCCTTTCTTCGTTTACTGTAGTGTGGCGGCAGGTAGTTGTGGCGCAGACCACAGTAGTGTGGCAACTTGTGGCGGCAACCAAACAGCCCCTATAAACACATGCGTTGATGTTCACCCCCTTATGGTTGTGGACCCAAATATCTTTCCTTCGCTAAAATGAGAAGAGCTCAAAAAAAAAAAGTAGTACAGCGCCTTGCCTAAAGTGCTATATGTTAGATATGACACTTGCCGTATTGTACATATATCGAATCATTACGATAATCTAAGAGTGGAACAAACAACTTGCCCAAAGCGAGAAACAGCACAAGAAAGTACCATTAGACGTTACTTGTCTTCGTCTAAAGTGGGATTAAAAAGAGCCCGCCGGAGGAAACCCAAAGAATTGGTGAAGATTCCGTTCGGTCTCACTGTCTCAGCAGATGCCCTCTTGTGCGGAGCTGACTCAGCTGGCCTAGTCCTGTCCCCCCCTTGACCACTAACCTATGGTCCAATCTTCACTTTTGGCCACACCTTTATTTTTTTTCCCTCCGCAGAATGGACTGGCATTGTCTATTCCTGTACTATAACTTATCGTCTTATCTTGATTGAGAGCTTGGCGGTGATTGTTAATTACACTGTGCCAGTGAAATCAAAACCGCTCCCAATAGCAAATGTTGCCCCAACATGACTACATGAGGTTCAGACCACAGCATGAAACTCCTATTTGAAATTTATTGAGCAGTTAGTTGGCAGTTATTGTCGGGGACAGCCACGGGGTCCTCTAATAATGGGGGAAATCACCCCTTCTTTTTGAAAAATAACGAAAGCGAACGAGCAAACCACACCACGCACGACAGCGGCCCAAGGCAGGGCCCACGGCCCAAAAAGCCTCACCGGCCCAACGAACAGTCGACCCCCGGCGCTCCTCGAGCAAACCTCCGACCCGCTCGAGGGCCGGGCGCTGCGCCGCGAATCTTCCGCCTCGCTCGAGGGCCTGACGCCCCCTCGGGCGAGTGTCCGCCTCGCTCGAGGGCTTGACGCCCCTCGCGCGTGTTTACGCCTCGCTCGAGGTCTCCTCTGATCCGCGACACCGTGCCTGCTCCCACGACCGGAGCATTAAGTGCTCTGGCGCGTCGCGGGAGCCCGGGTCAAAGGCAAATCCACGCCACGCCGGCCCTCTGACACCGCCTGGGAATCAGATCCCGGCGCTGTTCGGCCAACCTGCACTGTGCAGCCATCCCCGGCGCTGTGCGGGTGCCGTGCGGGATGGCCGGTGTCATTCCGAGACACTGTGCCGCCTACTCCCGTACATCCTCCACGTCGCGCCCCTCGAAAGAGGACGGCGGCACCCTCGAGAGGGGTACGGCCCCAATTCCCCGCCCGCCTGGGGCGACGCCGTGGCGCAAGGCCAGCGAGGCGCATCACCTCCGTCACCTCCCGGCGCTGTGCAACCATCCCCAGCGCTGTGCAGCCATCCCCAGCGCTGTGGAGCCATCCCCGGCGCTGTGGAGCCCTGTTACGATGGGACGCCACCACGCCGACCCCTGTACGGCATGGGTGCTCCCGCCATCGAGGCCCTCGAAAGAGCATGGATCATCCTCGAAGGGTGTACGGGCAGCGACTTGGTGCGCACACTGACCGGCGCCGCCGTACGAGCGACGTGCGCCGCGTCCCCTCCGCTAGCTGCGGCGCCGCCCGGCCATCCCGGGCGCTGTGCGACTCGCCCAGGGTCCGTGCGATTAGCACCATCGCTGTGCGGACATCCCTGACCCTGTGGCCCCATCCCGGGCGCTATGCTGCCATCCCGCGCGCTATGCTGCCATCCCCGGTGCTGTGCGGCCATGCTTCGATGGGACGCCGCCGCGCCGACCCCTGTACAGCGCCGGGTGCCCTCGTCAGCAAGACCCTCGA
Organism: Cenchrus fungigraminus; assembly: GCA_036936925.1. Lineage (NCBI taxonomy): Eukaryota > Viridiplantae > Streptophyta > Magnoliopsida > Poales > Poaceae > Cenchrus > Cenchrus fungigraminus. The sequence goes on along the minus strand of CM072772.1, from coordinate 13,704,442 downwards.
ACGGGTGCACGAACGGCAGTCAGACGTGCACGCCGAGCAAGCTACCCTCGAAGCTTTTCCCAGACCAGCATATAGCCACCACGACACCGGCAAGTGTTGAGACGTCAGGACGCCATCAAATCGCAAACACTGTGTGCCAGTACCACGATACTGTGTAAAACCCCGAGCGACACGTTTGTAAGCCGCCTCCCCTTGGTCTATAAAAGGAGGAGGCGGTCGCCCGGCCGCCAGGGGACGAGATCATCGCTTCACACTCACTCTCACTCGCATACTCGTTCCCATCGATATTGGCACTTTGCCTCAATCACTTAGCAGGGACTTGGAGGCCTCTCCTCCTCTCCCGCCTTGCTTGTAGCCCCCCTCTACAGGCACCACCGGTGCGAGTCAATACAGCGCGCACGCGCCAATCTGCTGGACGTACGACCCCGCGGTCGGAACCAGGATAAACTCGTGTCCCCTGTGTTGTCATTTGCACCGACTATCGAGAAGCTGATCACAGCGTAACTTACTAGTTAGTATCGGGACTAATCCTAACACCGACAGTTGGCGCGCCAGGTAGGGGGACTCGCGCTGTGATCGACCCCTCACCAGCATTCTCGATGGTGATTCGTACCGAGATGACGTCCCAGAGGTACGCCATGGGCAGCTCGGACCCTCTCCCTGCTGGATTCGAAATCCGGTTTGGGAGCCTGAACTTTCAGGCCACAGGGAACGGCTACCTCATGCGTCTCACCAACTTCGACGAACTCCACCCGTGGCGGTCGACTGGGCCGGGCCCAATGCCCGCCACGCCTGCTACTGACGCTCCGGCACCCACCCAGGCGGCTGCTGCGAGCACCCCGACGCCGCAAACGCCCAGGTCAGCGCTCGCGTCAGGCGCGCGCGGAGCGACGCCGAGCAGCACGCGAGGCGGCCCGGAACGACGTGCCCCCGCCGAGCAACACGGCGGCGCACCCTGCGGGGGAGCACGCGGCCGCAGGGCCGCAGTTCCCCTACGGGATGCGCAACCCTGCTGCGGCGTACGCCTCATCCGTCAGCACTGACATGGCTGCATATGAGGATCTCCCGGGCCATCACCTGCTGTCAGTCCGGAACCTCATCGCCACCACCAACGACGAGTCGTATCACGGCTCGCCCAGCGAGCTGCCGCCCTCGACCTCGCACGGCTACGCGGAGTGGGACTTCTCCGGCGTACCGGACCCTGTGGTCTTCCGGCGGTTCCTTGACGCCGCGGACTACTGGTTCGGTTACTCCGACGACTCCAGCGAATGGAGCTACGATCCCTCGCGCGAGTGCTTCGTTGTCGCCGCCAACGAGCATGCTGACGGCGCGAACGGAGCGGGCGACGGGAACGCGGCCCAGCATCCGGAGCCGAACCCACCACCGGCCCCACCAGCGGGCAATGCAGATATTAATGCGCAGCTGGCCCAGGCGCGCGAGCTCGAGGCAAAGCTCGCGGAAGAGTACCGGCAGGTGCGGCTCCTGCGTGCAACCATCGCAGGGGAAGCCTCGGCGCGCGGCGAATGCGCCCGAGAAGCCGGGAAGCAGGCCTGCGAGCGCATCAACGCCGACTTCAACGTGGACGACCCACACACGCCACTTCGTGCCAGCTAAAAACTCATCGCGGCGGCAACACTACTTCGGGCCATGCCCGAGCCATCGACACCCGAGGCACGTAACCTGCGCCGCGAGGCGCAGACTCTCATCGAGCAAGCGGCCGTGCAGCAGGCCGAGAGCTCCGCGTCCCGCATGCGCAACCAGTCCAGCGCGCGGGGCGACGGCGGCGCGAAGGACCAGGAGGCATCCGTCCACACGGACGGCGCGGCGGAGCAGCCGCCAAACCGGGACAGGACGCCTGTCAAGGAGCGGATCCTTGACACGCGCGGCCAGGCCCACGACGGAGACGCCCGCAACGTCCTGAACGCCAAGAGAAAGGGCGACGCGGAGACGCGAGCGGCGGCGGGCTACGACCCTCGATGAAGTGGTCGCTACGACAGCCGGGAGGACCGCTCGCCAACACCGGAACCCCCGGGAACCCGAGTGTTCAGTCGGGAGATCCGTGCGGCGAGTTTCCCCCAGCGTTTCCGCCAGCCCACCACCATCGACAAGTACACGGGGGAGACGGACCCTCGTGTGTGGCTCAACGACTACCGTCTGGCTTGCCAGCTGGGCGGAGCCACCACCGATGCGGTGATCATCCGCAATCTGCCGCTGCACCTTGCGGACTCGGCCAGAACGTGGCTCGAGCACCTACCGCCCAGCCAGATCCACAGCTGGGATGACTTAGTCCGCACGTTCGTGGGGAACTTCCAGGGCACATTTGTGCGCCCTGGGAACTCCTGGAACCTGCGAGCGTGCACCCAGAAGCCCGGCGAGTCGCTCCGGGACTTCATACGGCGCTTTTCAAAGTGCTGTACTGAGCTCCCAAGCGTTGCTCAGTCCGAGATCGTGCACGCCTTCCTCGAAGGCACGACCTGTCGGGACCTCGTGCGCGAGCTCGGGAGGAGCCTGCCGGTCGACTCCAACGAGCTGTTCGACATCGCCACCAGCTTCGCCTCCAGAGAGGAGGCAGTAGGGGCCATTTTCGACGACAAGAAAGGAAAGCGCTTGGACGACGCGCCCGCGGAGGGCAGCAAGTCCAAGGAGCCCGCGAAAAAGCAGAAGCGGGGCAAGAAGGGCAAGAAGCCTTATGACGCACGCGCGCACGGGCGCGGCGAGGACGACGAGGCCCTCGCCGTTGACCCTGCCCGTAAGGGTCCTCGAGGGGCCCCTCGAGGTCCCGGCGTTTTCGACGATATGTTGAAGAAGCCCTACCCGTACCACAAGACCCCAGTCAACCACACCCTCGAGCAATGCGACATGCTCAAGAAGTATTACCGCCGCGTCGCCGCGAAGGAGGACGAGGCCAAGAAAGACGGAGGTGACGGAGACGCTGATGGCTTCCCCGCGGTGGAGAACGTCTTCTTCATCTTCGGGGGACCGACGGTGGACATGTCCACCAACCGGCGCAAGCGAGAGCGGCACGAGGTCCTCGCCGCGGAGAGGGCTCCTCCTTCCTTCCTCGACGGGTCGGTGATGAAGACCGGAGCGGGCGCGGGCCTGCTCTTCATCTCGCCCCTCGGGGAACACATGAGGTACGCAGTGCGCTTGCACTTCCCCGCATCAAACAACATGGCGGAATACGAGGCCCTCCTCTACGGCCTCCGAATCGCCATCGAGACCGGCATCAAGCGCCTCGACATCAGGGGAGACTCGCAGCTCGTAATCGATCAGGTCATGAAGGATGCGAGCTGCCACGACGAGAAGATGGAAGCCTATTGCAACGCCGTACGCGCCCTCGAGGACAAGTTCTACGGCATCGAGCTCAATCACATCCCCCGCAAGTATAACGAGGAGGCGGACGAGCTCGTGAAGATCGCGTCGGGGCGAATCACCGTTCCCCCGAACGTTTTCGCGCGAGACGTCGCCAAACCGTCCGTCGACCTCAGTCCAGCCCCCTCGAATCAGGAGGAACCCTCGGGGGCTCCCTCGAGTCCAGCAGGTGCGGAACCCATGGACGAGGACCCCTCGAACGAGGTGTTCGTGCTCTCCCTACTCGAGGGGTACGGCGCGGACGAAGCTGAGGCCATGGAAATCGAGCCGACCCCCCGCGCGGAGGATTAGCGGGCCAAGTACCTCGCCTGGATCGATCGAGGGGAACTCCCCTCAGATCGGACCGAGGCTAGGCGCATCACCAGGAAAGCCAAGTCATTCGCCGTGATTGATGGCGAGCTGTACAAGCGCGCCACGTCCGGCGTCCTGCAGCGGTGCATTCCCATTCCCCACGGCCGGGAACTCATCCGTGACATCCACGCAGGCGTGTGCGGCCATCACGCCGCACCGCGCACCCTCGTGGGCAACGCGTTCCGCCAGGGCTTCTACTGGCCCACGGCGGTTGCCGACGCCAACGAGGTTGTACGCACCTGCGAGGGGTGCCAGTTCTACGCGCGTAGGACCCTTCTCCCAGCTCATGCCCTACAGACCATACCCGTCACATGGCCCTTCGCCGTGTGGGGATTAGACATTGTCGGGCCCTTGCGAAAGGCGCTCGGGGGCTACACCCACCTGCTGGTTGCCGTGGACAAGTTCTCCAAATGGATCGATGCACGCCCAATCACTAACCTCAGAGCGGAGCAGGCCGTAACATTCTTCACCAACATCATCCACAGGTTCGGAGTGCCGAACTCCATCATCACCGACAACGGCTCCCAATTTACCGGCAGGAAATTCCGGGAGTTTTGCGACAACCACCACATCCGCGTGGACTGGGCGGCTGTCGCACACCCACAGACTAACGGCCAAGTGGAACGTGCCAATGGCATGATTTTACAAGGCCTTAAGCCCAGGATCTTCGACAGACTGAACAAGTCCGGCCGGAAATGGCTTCAGGAGCTCCCAGCGGTCATTTGGAGCCTCAGGACCACTCCGAGCAGAGCCACGGGATTCACGCCATTTTTCCTAGTCTATGGTGCAGAGGTCGTTCTCCCCACGGACTTGGAATACAGATCGCCCAAGATTAAGGGCTACGATGAAGGTTCGAACCAGCGAGCTCGCGAAGACTCGCTGGATCAAATAGACGAAGCCCGTGACGTGGCCATGTTGCAATCGGCGAGATACCAGCAGGCGCTGAGGCGGTATCAAGCTCAGAAAATCCGGCGCCGAGACCTCGACGAGGGCGACCTAGTGTTAAGGCTGCGCCAGGACAACCGAGGCCGCCACAAGCTGTCACCACCATGGGAGGGGCCCTACGTCATCGCCAAGGTGCTCAAGCCCGGCACGTACAAGCTGGCGAACGAGCAAGGCGAAGTCTTCACCAATGCTTGGAACATCCAACAGCTACGTCGCTTCTACCCTTAGAAAGGATTTCTAAGTCTTTTTGCACATATCCGACACCCCAGTCGGCTGTACAAATGTGAAGTTTTCTTTTCGATAAAGTCAAGGGTGACTCGGCTTTCTCCCCGAAAACCAAGTCCCCCTCGGGGGCTACTATGGGGGGCACCCCCCTAAAACGGTCCCATTTTTTCACAATTTTCGCAAAAAACCTTTACTTCGAAAGCGCTAAGTACGTCTCGACCTGGAAGTTTGAGCGAAATGACGCAGGACGCGAATGGCCAAAGGGCGAAGACGGGTGAGTCGGGGATAGCCTACGCCTCGCGGTAGCATACGGCCCTTCCCCCTCACCACTTTGCCTAAGCGCTACTCGTGAAAACGAACGATTCCAGCTGAAATTCGCCTAAACGACAGGGAGAGACGGAACGACGCAATCACAAAAAACGAAATGGCACTTAAGCTTACAAGTACTTTAAGCAAATTGTGTTTATTACATAAAGCCACGAGGCTCGATTCCTAACTACAATCTAAGGGCCTGAGTGCCCAGCTGCTTTCAGGGCTCGAGGGGCCCGGCGGGGGGAGCTTTCGGGAAGAGGATCTCCGCGAAGTCGTCGGTGAGGATGTCGGCGGCAGGAGCGGCAAGTGCGTCCAGGCGGCTCGCCTCGGCCTCTGCACCATCGTCGTCGAGGTCGTCAGCGACAATGTAACCCATAGCCAACGCCACAAGGTTAACCCGGTAATGCGATTGCACCACGCCAAGGGTCTTCTGGATCCCCAGGCGGAGCGCACCTCGCATACGCCGGGCGACGTGGCCGCCCAAGGCCCGGAGGCGACTTGCCACAGTGCTCCCGGCCTCCCCATCGCCCTCATCGACGCTTTGGCACGCCTCGAGGGCTGCCTCCTGCAGAACCCCCTGCTCCTGCTGGGAGGAATTGTAGGCCGCCTGTAGCACCTCCGCCTGCGTCGTTGACGTCCCGAGAGCAGTCCGCAAGCCTGAAAAACGGAAGACGAATAAGTTGAGAGCGGATCTCCACGAGCCCAAGCAGCAAACGAAGAATCTAAGAGAGGCGACTTACCCTCGACCTGCTTCTTCTCTGTCTCGAGGGCCGCGCGCGTGGTCTCGGCCGCTTGCCGCAGCTCGAGGATAGCGACGTCCTTCTCCTCGCTAGCCTGCCGCAGCTCCTCGAACGACACGGCCTCCTGGACCAACTCCCCTTTGAGCCGCGTGACCTCTGAATCTTGGAGCTGGAGCGCGGCTTGAACCTCCCCCAGCGTGGTGCGCTCCCGCTGGAGCTGGCCTTGCGCTTCCTCCCGAGCTGAGCGTTCGCGCTGGAGGGCGGCCTGAGCCTCCGTGAGGGCGGACCGCTCCTGCTGGAGCTGGCCCTCTGCCTGCTGACGCGCGCTCCGCTCTTGGCGAAGCTGATCCTCCACCGCGGCGAGCGACGTGACCTTCTCCTGCAGATCAGCGCTCAGCTTCTCGGCCTCCGGGGCCTTCTGCTCGGCCTGAGCCTGCCAGGACCTCACCCCCTCGAGGGCGGTGCGGTCTTGCTGGAGCTGGGTCTGCGCCGCGACGAGGGCAGTCTCTTTCTGCGCCAGTATGGTCTGCGCCTCGGACAGAGCAGCACGCGCTTCCTGCAACTCGCCGTTCGCTGCCGTCAGCACCCCCTCCTTCTCTAAGAGCACGCTGGTCCAGGAGCGCGTCCTGCACGGCCATTAGTCGGTACTCCAGCCAGCCGTTGTCCGTCTGCAGGGCCTCCACCAGGGCGTCCAAGGCTTCGTACTGCCCCCGGTACCAGTCGAGGCTCGAGCTTAACTGGGAGAGGCGGCTGTACTTCTCACGCGCCTGGCCCTGCAGCTCCTACGAGCATCAACCAAAGGGCGGAGAGAGGAATCAGAACGTGAAACACTCGAACGGGAAACAAACGAGAAAATGAACTCCAACCAAGCAAAGACGCTCACCACGAAGAGCCGGAACGACCGGCCCTCGTGGAGACGGAGCGCCTCGGCCAGCGCAGCGTTAAGGGAGGCGCCGTGCTCGCGGAACTCCTGCCACAGCGCCTGCTCGGCCTGGGCCTCGTCGATCAAGGTACGCGGCACCCCGGGGGGACGCAACCCCTGTTCCGACTGCGACGCGGCGGCGTTAGATGCTGGCGGCGCGGCACGAGACGTCGACGCCCCGGCGTCGTGCGCCGGCCGCTGCGACATCACGCAGCCGTCAGCCCGCATCACCAGCACCTCGGTCGTAGGCCCGGGGGCTGGCCCGGACGACCTCCTCGACCGGCCCCTCGTGGGGGCACCACCAGCAGGGGCCCCGGCCGCCTCGCGGCCCCTGATGGACCGGCTCTCCGAATGAGCCAGCCCGCGCCCTTGGTGAGGGTCGCGGAGCACCAGCGCCTACTGCGGCATCGCGGCCGCCACCGCCACCTCCTGCTGCGACCCCGCGGCCGCGGTCGGGGTGCGTGATGGATCGCCCACCGCTGCCATGCTCACCGCCGCCCGTGGCACCCTCTCCGAGCGCCGCCCAGTCGTCAAAGACGTCCTCAACTTGAGCGCCTTGGCGGGCGCAAGATCGGGGACGGCCGGCGACGCCCTGACAACGAAATGAAAAGGGGGGATGAGCGGCTGTTTCTCGAAATCGAGGGCATGTGGGAAACGTTGCTACTTACCTCAAACTGGAGAAGCCCCGCTTCCTCTTCCTCGAGGACTGGGGGGCACCTCCACTGCGCCCACCGGCGCCTCCGCGGTGCCCGCTGGCACCTCCACCGACGACCCGGTGACGGGCGGCACCGTGCCCGCCTCGAGGGTCGATTCCGCGGCCGCCCCCTCGACCTGCGGGGACGGGGGCGCCGCGGGTTCCCACCTACCAGAGATGGGCCGCTCCCCGTCGCTCTCCTCCTCGTCCGAGGACGAGTTCTCCAGCACCGGTGGGGGAGAGAGACCTTGCTGCTCACGCAGCCGGTACTCCTCGTTGTACTGATCAAGGCGCTCCTGCCGCCTGATCCTTCTCTCCTTCGCAAGGGCCGCCCGGTCCCGCTGCTGCGTGGCGCGACCGGCGGCCTGAGACCGAGGCGTTGGCGGGTCTGATCGGGAGGCCTGGACGGTCACCAGCTGTGGGCAGGGATTGTCAGGACGAAGAAAAAATGCGAAACAAGAATCAAAGAAGAAAAAACGGTGCTCACCGGCTCGGCGTCGGGGAGCATCGCGAACGACCAAAGGTCGTCATCGGTATGCGGCACCACCTTGAGGTTGATTGCGCGCCTCGCCCGCGTGGCCGCATACCCCTTAGGGAGAGGCTCCTGCAGCAGCCGTGAGCGCGCCAGCGACGTGGGGTTGGCCGCATCACTCATCTCGAAGATGCAGAGCTCCCTCTCCATGAGGAGAATGACCCGCCGGTGGTGGAAGTTGGCGATGATCGAAGCCACCCCCAGCCCGGCGTCCGCCAGCTGGCGCAGGGCGGAGGTGAGGGACTCCAACCTTCGTTGTCGCGACAGGGGCGACACACCGTGAAACCAGGCGTCGGACTTCCCCATCAGCATCTTCCCGGTGTACGGTGGAAGGCCAACGCCGTCGTTGCGGAGGTAGAACCACCCCTTCTCCCAGTCCGCGTTGTTGGAGGTCATAGTGCACAGCGGGTACAGCTCCTTGCGCGCGTCCCGCAGTGCGAGCGTAAGGCCGCCGGCGCGAACCGCCCGACACGTCCCCTTCTCGGCCGTGGCAAGGGTGTGGAGCTCGCCGCGAAAGAGGTGGACCCAGAGGTCCCAGTTCGCAGGGATCCCCAGAAATCCCTCGCAGACGACGACGAAGGCAGCCGCCTGCGAGATGGCGTTGGGGGCGAAGTTGTGCAGCTCTACCCCGTAGTGGTGGCACAGCCCCCGCATAAACCGACTCGCCGGGGCGGCGAAGCCGCGCTCGTGGAGACGGGCGAAGCTGACGACGTAGCCGTGCGTAGGGTTGGGCTCCCTATCCGACGCCGGCGGGACCATCCACGCCGGGTATGGGCCGTCGCCGACCGGCATCAACTGCCCACTGTTCACCAGCTCATTCAGCGCCAGCGGCGTCACCGTCGATCGGGGCCACAGGAAAGGCTCCACCACTCGAACCGGAGGGGCCATGGAGGACGAGAGCGAGAAGCAAGGGTGGCGGCGGAAGCGCAAAGAACGCGAGCAGATCCGAAGCGGCGGAGCGCACGGCCGAGAGGAAGACGAGCTGCGTGCGGGGCTGGATGCGAATGGCAAGGTAAGGGACCTCGCCCCCGCCTCCCCCCGCGATTTATAGAATCTACGGGAGCAACGCCCCCGAAAACTCCGCACACAGCGCCGATTAATGCGATCGGCGCCCCGCGTCGCTGACGAGCGGGGCCCGCCGCGCCGAAACGGTCGTACGCACGCGCACCTACTATCATTACGACACAATAACCGAAGAGGCGCGGCGTCCCGTCCTGTCCGCCCCCCCCCCACGTCGCCCACGACGACTGCGGTGCGCCGCCTGAAAAGGCGCACCCGCTTCGCACGATCGGCGCCCACGATCTGCACCCATTAAATGGCTGGGTTCCTTCCCGAGTAAGGATGACCCCCTCACGAGAATAGAGCCAAGAGCTCGAGGACCGACCCCTCGCGGGTGCGATCGATGCCCCGATCTAAAAAGGGTGGAGCCACGGGTCACCGAACGAACTCGAGGGCCGAGGCCCTCGAACGCTGCATTTACTGATCAGCGGTTCCAAGACCTGCCCGTCGAGGGTAGGCGCCGCAGATGCCCCTCGAGCGGGGATTTACTGATCAGTGGCTCAAGGGTCGGCTCGACCACGGCCCAGCAGGCTCCACAGATCAAGCCAAGACGGGGGCATGTTAGTGCCACCCCGCAGAGGCCCTACTGATCAGAGGTTCGAAGCCTGACCCTCGAAGGGTTCGAACAGGTGCCTCAGATTGACAGAGTCAGGGACGACCAGGGCGCGCGCATTCGAGCCTGACCCCGAGCTCGCAAGCTCGGGGGCGTCCCATAGTTCGTGTTCAAGGCCAACGAGGGCAGCTAGTCGAGGGATCCCACCGAGGGAGAGCTTCCGCGCCCTCGGTCCCAATCGAACAGGACCGAGCCCTGCCTAGCACACCCGCGTAAGTGCTCTTATGGACGTGTCTCCGGACCACGAGCCGACCCTTATCGAACGGGGCACGGACGTCCACTTGAACTACCCGCTAACAGCTCGACGAGGAACCCATGATTCGCGACCCGTCCGATGGGAGTCATGAGCACCTCACCCCTCTGCCCCGTGAAGGGGCGGCGAAGGGACGCACAGACAAGTCGGAGAGCTCGCCCCGATCGCCTTGAGTGGGCCCAGGCTCGGGGGCTCGACGCACGGCTACACCTCCTGAACGTACCCGAACGCAAGCAAATACCGGTACGCGTGCATGACACCGCCGAGGCCGGCTGAAATAACGCCGAGGCCGGCTGAAATAAACACCTCGCGCACCGGCCGTACGCTGCGAAAAAAACCTTGCAGGAATGCACACACTCCTCCAAAGCTTCGGGGGCTACACCCGCGGGTGCGCTAGCACGCCCCCACGGAACGCCACAACGCCCAGGAGGGAAGAAAGTCCCAAAGCACCAGCCTTTGCAAGTTCCTACGGATACTGTTGCAAAGGCTCGGGGGCTACTGTCGGGGACAGCCACGGGGTCCCCTAATAATGGGGGAAATCACCCCTTCTTTTCGAAAAATAACGAAAGCGAACGAGCAAACCACACCACGCACGACAGCGGCCCAGGGCAGGGCCCACGGCCCAAAAAGCCTCACCGGCCCAACGAACAGTCGACCCCCGGCGCTCCTCGAGCAAACCTCCGACCCGCTCGAGGGCCGGGCGCTGCGCCACGAATCTTCCGCCTCGCTCGAGGGCCTGACGCCCCCTCGGGCGAGTGTCCGCCTCGCTCGAGGGCTTGACGCCCCTCGAGCGTGTTTACGCCTCGCTCAAGGTCTCCTTTGATCCGCGACACCGTGACTGCTCCCACGACCGGAGCATTAAGTGCTCTGGCGCGTCGCGGGAGCCCGGGTCAAAGGCAAATCCATGCCACGCCGGCCCTCTGACACCGCCTGGGAATCAGATCCCGGCGCTGTTCGGCCAACCCGCACTGTGCAGCCATCCCCGGCGCTGTGCGGGTGCCGTGCGGGATGGCCGGTGTCATTCCGAGACACTGTGCCGCCTACTCCCGTACCTCCTCCACGTCGCGCCCCTCGAAAGAGGACGGCGGCACCCTCGAGAGGGGTACGGCCCCCAATTCCCCGCCTGCCTGGGGCGACGCCGTGGCGCAAGGCCAGCGAGGCGCGTCACCTCTGTCACCTCCCGGCGCTGTGCAGCCATCCCCAGCGCTGTGGAGCCATCCCCGGCGCTGTGGAGCCCTGTTACGATGGGACGCCACCACGCCGGCCCCTGTATGGCATGGGCGCTCCCGCCATCGAGGCCCTCGAAAGAGCATGGATCATCCTCGAAGGGTGTACGGGCAGCGACTTAGTGCGCACACTGACCGGCACCGCCGTACGAGCGACGTGCGCCGCGTCCCCTCCGCTAGATGCGGCGCCGCCCGGCCATCCCGGGCGCTGTGCGACTCGCCCAGGGTCCGTGCGATTAGCACCAGCGCTGTGCGGACATCCCTGACCCTGTGGCACCATCCCGGGCGCTATGCTGCCATCCCGCGCGCTATGCTGCCATCCCCGGTGCTGTGCGGCCATGCTTCGATGGGACGCCGCCGCGCCGGCCCCTGTACAGCGCCGGGTGCCCTCGTCAGCAAGACCCTCGAACGGGTGCACGAACGGCAGTCAGACGTGCACGCCGAGCAAGCTACCCTCGAAGCTTTTCCCAGACCAGCATATAGCCACCACGACACCGGCAAGTGTTGAGACGTCAGGACGCCATCAAATCGCAAACACTGTGTGCCAGTACCACGATACTGTGTAAAACCCCGAGCGGCACGTTTGCAAGCCGCCTCCCCTTGGTCTATAAAAGGAGGAGGCGGTCGCCCGGCCGCCGGGGGACGAGATCATCGCTTCACACTCACTCTCACTCGCATACTCATTCCCATCGATATTGGCACTTTGCCTCAATCACTTAGCAGGGACTTGGAGGCCTCTCCTCCTCTCCCGCCTTGCTTGTAGCCCCCCTCTACAGGCACCACCGGTGCGAGTCAATACAGCGTGCACGCGCCAATCTGCTAGACGTACGACCCCGCGGTCGGAACCAGGATAAACTCGTGTCCACTGTGTTGTCATTTGCACCGACCATCGAGAAGTTGATCACAGCGTAACTTACTAGTTAGTGTCGGGACTAATCCTAACACCGACAGTTATGCCATTCATTTTTTTTAGATAATGGATAATTAAATCCGGCCTCTACATCCGAAGATGTACACAGCCAAAAATACAGAGTTGAAATGAACAGTCCACGAAAGTGGTAAAAACAAGCAGCAACGGGCAACATGCCCCCGACTAAGGTAAACGATAAAAATTGTTCCATCCTCCGTTGGCAATCTGTAGAGCAACAACTTCTAATTTCCTGCTCATAGCGATGAGGGTATCCTTAGCCTGCTCCTTACGCTGCAACTGGGCCCAGAAGCGTAACCAGTAAGCTCTCCTGAAGATAACCTGCAAAATCGAGTTAAACTTCATCTTTTTGAAAACTATATCATTCCGGCATTTCCAAATAGCCCAGCAAAAGGCAGCAACACCAACCCAAATCAGAGGCTTAAAATCCTTATGTTGATTACTAAGCCACGTACCAAACATATGGCTAATAGATCTAGGCTGGGTCAAATTAGTAGCATAGAAAATAAACCTCCAAATCATTTTTGCGGAAGGGCAATCTAAAAACAGGTGCTGTATGGTTTCATTTATATTGCAGCAGACACATTACTGGCTCCCTTTCCAGTTTTTCTTCGCAAGGTTATCTTTCGTCAAAACGACCCCCTTCTGAAGAAACCAAAGAAAAATCTTGATCTTTAGAGGTACTTTCCACTTCCAGATCTTCCTATGCTGAAAAGGTGGATGTGTATCTATGCCATCTAGATACATGGACCGCACAGTGAAAAAACCACTTTTTGTCAGCAGCCATTTAAAATAATCTTTACCATCCACCAGTACAACATTAGAGACCCGAGCTACTAGGTAAAGCCATTGGCTTAGGTTATTATCCACCAGCGACCGCCTGAATGAAATATTAAGGGGTCTAGAGGACATAACCTTAGAAACCGTAACATGCCTATCCCGCGCTATATGGTATAAGGACGGGTAGGGATCCTTGAGCGGCTTATCACCTATCCACGTATCATCCCAAAATCTCGTGTTGGTTCCATCTTTAATAACGAAAAAACCTTTAGAGAGAACCTCATCTTTAATACGCATGAGTCCTCTCCAAAAGTGAGAGTCATTTGGTTTTGATGATACTTGCGTCAGGGTTTTGGTTCTCAAATACTTGTTCCTTAGCAAAGATTGCCAAGTCCCATCAGTGTTCAAAATGTTAACTATCCACTTAGCCAACAGGCATTTGTTTTGGAGCTGTAAATTTAAAATCCCAAGGCCACCCTGATCTTTGGGGCGACACAAGATGTCCCATCTAGCAAGTCTGTATTTGTGCTTATTAGCAGAGCCTTGCCAGAAAAATCTAGATCTGAAATGATCCAGGTTTTTAAGAACTCCCTTAGGGACCTCAAAAAAGGACATCATGAACATAGGAAGGCTACTTAACACCGAGTTAAGCAGAACCAACCTCCCCCCATAGGATAAATATTTTGCTTTCCAACACGAGAGCTTTTGCTGGAAGCGTTCTTCGACTTTACTCCATTCGGAATTTTGGAGTTGTCTATGGTGCATCGGAATACCTAAATATCTGAAAGGGTAAATCCCCGAATTACAACCAAAGAGAGAAGTATAGAAAGACTCCATCTCTCTGGCCGCACCATAACAGAAGACTTCACTCTTGTGGAAATTAATCTTCAGCCCCGATAGCTGCTCAAAAGCACATAAAAGGAGCTTAAGATTTTTTGCTTGCTCAGGATCATGGTCTAGGAAGATAATGGTGTCGTCTGCGTATTGTAAAATAGACAAACTATCATCAACTAGATGGGGTATCACCCCTCTTATTTGCCCATCTGTTTTCGCTCGATTAATAAGCAGGGCTAACATGTCAGCGACAATGTTAAATAAGATAGGTGACATAGGATCCCCTTGTCTGAGCCCCCGTTTCGTTTGGAAGTAGGGTCCAACATCATCGTTAACTTTGAGTCCCACACTCCCTCCCGAAACCATGTTTTGAATCCATCTGCACCACTTAGGTGAGAAACCTTTCATGCGTAAAGTTTGTTGGAGAAAGGACCGTTTAACTTTATCATAGGCCTTTTCAAAGTCAATCTTAAAAATAACTCCATTAGCTTTTTTGGTGTGGAGTTCATGGATGGTCTCGTGTAGAATAACAACACCTTCCATAATATTTCTACCGGGTATGAAGGCAGTTTGTGTTGGGCTCACCACCGTCTTTGCTACTTTATTCAGCCTGTTAGTTCCAACTTTTGTAAAAATCTTAAAACTAACGTTGAGGACACAAATAGGTCTATATTGCTGAATCTTAGTGGCATTCTCAATTTTTGGGATTAATGTAATGATCCCAAAATTGAGGCTAAAGAGATCAAGAGTGTCTTTGTGGAATTCATGGAACATGGCCAGAAGGTCATCTTTGATCACCCCCCAGAAAACATGATAGAATTCAGCTGGGAAGCCATCTGGCCCAGGAGCCTTATTATACTCCATTTGGAAGACAGCCTCTCTGACCTCATTTTCAGTGAAATTGGCTATGAGGATCTCATTTTCCTCATCGGATACTTGTGGAATATCATGAATCTGATCCTCCAGCAAGGCGATATCCGACTGTTCTGGGATCCCGAACAGATTTTTATAATAATTCGTAATGTGGCTTTTAAGACGGTCAAAACTAACAACAACACCATTGTCATCTTCAAGTCTATAAATCTGCTGCTTACGGTGTTTGCCATTGGCAATAAGGTGAAAGAACCTTGTGTTAGCATCCCCTTCCAAGAGAGTTTTGACCTTAGCTCTTTCATACCATTTAAGCTCTTCCTCCCTCAAAAGCGAAACTAGCCGCTCTTTAAGATAGTGCTTTAAATTGATCTCATGATCAGTTAGCCTATCATTTTCTGCTTTTTTATCAAGATTATGCAGAAGGGCCAGAAGAGTTTTTTTCTCCTTTTTATAGGAGCCCGCCATATTAGACGCCCATCCTCTAAGATGTTGCCTCAGTCTACGGATCTTGGATTGCCACCGTTGTAGTGGAGAAGATCTAGAGTTTTCTGATCGCCAAATATTTGCAACCATATCATGAAAACCCTCCTTTAGGAACCATCCCCTTTCAAATCTAAAAGGTCTGATTCCGGACTGGTGAGTGGAAGCGCCTG
Organism: Cenchrus fungigraminus; assembly: GCA_036936925.1. Classification (NCBI taxonomy): domain Eukaryota; kingdom Viridiplantae; phylum Streptophyta; class Magnoliopsida; order Poales; family Poaceae; genus Cenchrus; species Cenchrus fungigraminus. The sequence continues at coordinate 13,689,130 of CM072772.1, read as the reverse complement.
TGGACATGACTAGTGGAGTATGATCTGATATGTTCCGGTCTCTAGCTTCGACCTTGGCTAAGGGGAAATTAATTTCCCATTCCGTACTAACTAAAACTCTATCAAGTTTTTCAAAAGTCGGATTATCCCCCGAACCCGCCCAAGTATATTGGCGACCTGTCATGACAATTTCCCTAAGATCAAGGGATTCAATGACAGCATTAAAAAGGGATGGCCATTTATTATCAAAGTCTCCACAGCTTTTGTCCTCTGGTTTTCGCATAATATTAAAATCCCCGCCAATGATAAAAGGAAGAGTCTCCTTTGAGCAGGTATTAGCGAGTTCGGCAAGAAAAGCACCTTTGTTATGTAATTGGGCCGGTCCATAGATAGAATAAAGGACAAATTTGAAGTCAGATGACTTGTATCTAAGGGTAAATTTCACATAGAAATCCCCCTCATCGATGGCACCAATATCAAACACACTAAGGTCCACCCCAAGCAAGATCCCACCTGATCTACCATGGGGAGCCATAGCGTGCCAAAGAAAATCACGTCCAACACATAAATTTTTGAGGACATGATCAGGAAAGGACTCACGACCAGTTTCAGAGAGAGCAATAAAATTAATCTGCTCTTCTCTCACTAGTTCAGCCAAAAATCTGTGTTTAGCCAAGTCTGCAAGACCTCTGCTATTCCAGAATAAGCCTTTCATTTTATAATAATCTTTGAAGGGGTTTTTGGCTTTTTGGGAAGGTTGCCTTTTTTTTGTTTCTTGGCATTATTAAATTTTTTCTTACGACTGATAGGAGAGAGATCTAGAATATGATCATTCTCTGCATCAAGCAAGCTCTCATTTAGGAAACCACCAGCGTGGTTGAGAGCTTCCTCCAGTCTTTCTTCCTTTTCATCATCACTTATTAGATCAGTAGTGTTTGATTTAATATTTTTATTAGCACAGACAACTAATCTATCTACCTCTAAGTTTTTAATACGAACAACACCCGAGGTATTAGTATTGATGCCTATCCTACCATGGTTTGAAATAATGCGGGAATCTGAAAAGCTAGAAAAGGAAATACCTTCGAGGTTCTTTCTCTTTGCCAAACGTTCCGCCTTGAGTAGGGTATGTTCGTCAGCCTTTCCCGCGTTCCTGCTGCTCCGACGAAGCGTTCTAGGTGCGTCCTCCTCAGGTGTAGTAGGCGCGGGTGCCACCACCCGCAGCGGTGCCGCGCTGGTGACCAGCTCGGTCACCCCCGTAGCAGGGAGCGCCGCGGTGTCCCCCGCATCCCCCACGGTCACCACCTCAGTGGCAACATTGGAGAGGGAAGCATCTCCCCCAGCCGAAGGGTGAGACGGCCTGTCCGAAGCGGCCGCAGCCACCTCGGTCACCACCTCAGTGGCAACAGTGGAGAGGGAAGCATCCCCCCCAGCCGTAGGGTGAGACGGCCCGTCCGAAGCGGCCGAGACCTCCGCGTCGTCGGACCCCCCCTCGTCGGCGAGGAGAGGGACAACAGTGTCCTCCACGGCGACTGGAGGATGCAGCGTGGCGGCCCCCACTGGAGATCCTGCCCCTCCTGATAGAATAGGGGCGGGCGCGCCTCCATCCTCCCCCTCTGCGTGGTGTGTCGTAGGCTCCGGGTAGTAGAAAGTCGGTGTTCCCCCGACCGACGAGAGGTGAGTTACACCAGCCTGCTCAAACTCATCAGAGAAAAAAGGGTGAGGGTTAACAGGAGGTGACACCATAGCATTGTACATCCTCCGCTCTTCATCAGTCAACGGGTTGTATGATTTCCACCCCACAGAATCCTTCTCCAACATGACCTTGATGCTAATCTCATCAAACAGCTGCTCGCATGCCATATCCAGAGCCTCTTGGATCATAGTAGCCTGCCTGTGAGAGTTCCCGCTCTGGGGTGCAGATGGCTGGGGGTTTGCAGAAGAAGGCTCCTTGGCACCACCCTGTGGGTTCAGAGAGGGGTTAGCATCCCTCATATTCCTATCCCCATCCGCATCCTTACCCTTCTCATCATCTGTGAGCAGGTCCTCATCATCATCCTGATCAGCAACTTTCAACACCTCCTCATCGGGCTTGAAAAAAAGGCGACACATGCATCCCTTCACGCAAACATCAGCGTATTTTGGGATTTTTTTGATGTCCAAAACAGCAACAAGGATCTGAACCTCCCCAGTACGCCGCAAGTGGTGAACATCCACCTTCTGAGTAGCTCCAATCATAGTACCAACAGCCCACAAAGGAAGGAAAGAGCGAAGTGCTCGCGGTACCTTGGTGACAGTCACCCAAACCTGATCCAGGACTTTTATTGGCTGAACATCATCAACAAATTCTTCAATCGAGAAGGTACATGCATATTCACAAATCACAATCTTTCAGCTGCATTGAGCAAGAAACCCAAACGTTTCCGCCGAAGAGCATCGCAGCATACGCTGAAGGAATCCAATGAAAAAGGCACCAAGATCAGCGAGGATACGAATGTGCCCATCCATTACGCCTCGCCGTCGCTGAGCACGCCGGCATGTTTTTATTTTTCCTTTTAAGACCCCGGCAAATGTCCAAAGTGCAAGGAGTTAAATAAAAGGATAGATGTATTTGTTAGATTGATCTCTCCACCAATGGACCCAACGGCCCATTGGGCCCTGGATCTGCGCCCTGATCGGGGGCGCCCAACCCTAACAGGTTGGCGGGCCCCTGTCACACTGCGTGGTATAAAGAGAGGTGGGGCCGCAGGCTCGCAATACGAGGTTCGCCGCCACTCTGCACACCCCACCGACAACCCTAATCCGATCTAGAGAGGGTCGCAGTAGTGACGGGAAGCTCCGCCACCACCTACACCCCGAAAACCCCTGCACTGCCCGTCGCTGCCCTAGAGCAGTACTTGCACTGCTCGTCGCTGCCTAGCGCAGATCTTCACCAAGCGAACCTGACATGGCCGCAGGTTCCAGCACGTCTGCTGGTGAAGGTATACCTCTCCCATTTCCATCTATCTCTCTCCACTCTTGGTTCACACATGAATCATATGAACACAGACACAGTAACAGTGTCTACCCGGCTAGATGTGCATCTAGTAAATCTGTGTATTCTATCAGTATTCAGCTCAGGTAATGGAAGAGAAGAGAATACCATATATCCCTTGTTGGGCTGGCCTACGGCATGAGCTTATCTGCTTAAGGGGGCAAACTATAGTCTATGACAAGTTAGTTAAAGTTGAAGACCGGAGCTAGTGCGGCTAATCGATTACGCTTATCCACAGCGGCGTGTCTGCGTGTCGACAGCAATGGACATTTGGACAGGGTCACATGGCTTCGAGTTTCTAACAATAAAAGTATGGAGCTGTGGGCCAGATTTATCCTAGTCAGACAATGATAACATGTTTTTGGGCGACAGGTTTGTGAGTTTTGGGCCCCAGATGTGACCAGCGGGGCACGAAAATGAGAGCACGATGACGAGCGCATTAGGTCATTAAACCAAACATTTCGTTTCGGCGCAGAGGTGACAGTTTCAGGCTGTTTATGCTCCAAAGTTTTTGCCATAGCATCCACATATCCATACATTTCTCGAATTATTTATACTTTATTGTGATCATTTCTCTAGGAACTATGATACTATGCATGCTTAAAAAATAACTTTTGATTCCATTGAGTCCGAGCATTCATCGCAAAGGAATCAGATAATGATTTATTTGTTCGTCATCACACCGGCTACTCTCAAGTGATGTTTAGTTCATCAAATTTACACGAATGAATAGTATATTATATTAAAATGTAAATTTGTGGAAAAATACATGTTGAGGTGTATGTTGTGAGAGAAAATGTGATGGAAATGTCATGGTGAATAATTAAAGTTTAAATTTTAAAAAACAGACAACCCTCATGCTTCTTTGGAAAACAGAATGACAGAATGCCGGCCTCAACGGCGCAACCATTCACAAGTATAGTAGCTCTCATGCTTCTTGACTGGCGGTCTGGCCCGTGGCCGGCGGCAGCAGCAAATCAGGGCAGGTGGGAAAAGCATTCGGTTGGGCGGTTGGGCCGTGTTATTCGAAATGGGCTTGGTTTATCTGATGAAACAGAATAAACAGCCTGTATACCACCATTTTTCGGACACATGGCCTGTTACAAACCTATCAGCAATATTTGAATTCAAAATCTAAATTCAAAATTTGATCAACGGGGTATCCTCAAAGAGAAGAGAAGGATACTCCCTCTGTCCCGTTTTGAGTGTCGCTTGAAGTTCGTGCCCTCCTCACATATTCCTGTTCCCGGGCGACTGTGTTTCCAGGACAGAGGAGTAGATGCCAACTGTGAATTAGCATCATATCTTCAAGTAAGCAGCTTCAGTGCTTCACATACGCTGCTCAAGTCAGTTTCAAACTTATACTACCCTAGCCTTCAACACGAGTCATGCGTTAAAACATTTCACGGTTGTGAATTATCATTCCCATTGCTAAAGACCTCCACAGTTATGCTATTCAAATACTAAGGCCAGATTCAAAACTTATAATCTCCGAAATTATACAATTAACAGAACAAACCGCATCAGATTTGCAAAAAAAAGACAAATCACACCAACAGCTCAAGGAAAAATAACAGAAATCACAAAAGCATGAAGGGGCATTGGAATCACCAGGATATAAATTAACAGAAATTTCTCTGAACAAAACATAAACAAGAGTTTGAACCAACTCGCAAGGTTTCACAAAGGCAACAGGGCCGTTGGTTTCATCCACAATTCAGAGTTCAAGCCTTCATAAAATCCAAAATTCAGGGGTCCAGCACCAGTTGGCTTGCAGAGAGTCCTGAAGCTAATCATATCAAAATCGAACGTGGTCACAGATCATCCAAAAGCACAATCGCAAAATGAACCATGAGAATTATACTAGCTGCTCGGGATTCACATTTGATTGCAGGGAGGGACGCTAAGATATAATTGGGAGATCCACCACTTCGGAACAAAGCACTCGACAGATCTATCATCTAGGAACCTGACCTCTCTACATCGACAAGGGAAAAGCACAGCACAGGGAACACAAAGGAACAAAGCACCACCACCAACAGCTGCAGACGGGTGGAGGGGACGCGCTCAGCCGCCGAATCCGTAGAGGGTGCGGCCCTGGCGCTTGAGCGCGTAGACGACGTCCATGGCGGTGACGGTCTTGCGGCGGGCGTGCTCGGTGTAGGTGACGGCGTCGCGGATGACGTTCTCGAGGAAGATCTTGAGCACGCCGCGGGTCTCCTCGTAGATGAGCCCGGAGATGCGCTTCACGCCGCCCCTCCTCGCCAGCCTCCGGATCGCCGGCTTCGTGATGCCCTGGATGTTGTCGCGGAGCACCTTCCGGTGGCGCTTGGCGCCGCCCTTGCCGAGCCCCTTGCCGCCCTTGCCGCGCCCAGACATCGCCGAAGCCGGGGGAGGAAGAAGACTAGTCTGCTGGTAGGAGAGATTTAGTGGAGGATTCGAATTCGCCGCGGTGGCTGGTGCGGCGGAGCGGTGGATTTGGGGTGGGATTTATAGGTGGGGGAATTGGGATGGGGCGCGAGGGAGGGAGGTGGGGAAATTTTGCGTGTGGGATTTCGGCGGGACGGGAGGATTTCGGGGGGATGGCGTTCGAGACGTCAGATCAAGTTGGAGGGTGGGATGGGTTTTGAGGCTGTTGCCGCGGATCGCTGAGGTGGACGGGTCGATCCGTGGGTGTGTGGTGCGCAGCCGTTGGATGCGATCTTGATGGAGGAGAACTCGGTTCGCTGGGGTTGGCCGGATCGATGACGTGGCACTGGTTTTGGTGGACCGCGAGCTAGTTTTCCACCAAAGCGCATGGTGGGCTGGGCTGCCACGGGCGCTGCGAGTTTGCGAGTTTGACGAGCATGAGTGGACTGGATGTGATTTCTGGGTTTCACAGTTAGTTAATTTTTCTTGCCCGTAAAAAAAGTTCGTTAATTTTGTTCCAAAACATTATCCCTTTTTAGCGAACCTTTTTACGAATTGTGAATCCGAAAAGTATTGTCTGGTTTTGATGGTCAGCAGCTGACTTCATCGTACGTGAACTTGTTACAAATTTGAGAGTAGGAGTAAGATTGCCAGTTAATCTTATTCAAACTACTGCGAGATTGACCAATTCTATATATAATTAGGTGATACCCCGCGCTTTGTTACGGGAATTTTCAAACAAAGTTATAAGATGAAAATTTGAAAGTATAAACTAAGGTGGTTGCTACATGCAACATTCTTTTACAAACGCCACTATATATATGAAAATATGATCATTTTGTCGAGAGAAAACGATTGTTGAATGACTAATCTTTCATGTGTTCCTATTGTTGGAATTTTTTAGTATGATATTCGCAAAGATGTACGGATGCTATAGTGTAACGCCCGCGTTTTTAGCTCCTAATAAATCACCTAATAAATCACGCGTGTTTTCAAAAACTGTCCAGCTGAGCTCATTTGCCCTTTCAAAACCCTGGTCACCGTCTCCCTCTCTCACCCTCGGCGCGCGTGCCGAGAATCCTGCCGGCACCGCCCGCACTCGGGCCAGCACCCACGCATGCCTCCCCAGCGCCGCGGTCGGCCACCGTGCCGGGAATCCCGCGCACACCGCGGTCCCGCCGGCCGGTCCGCCTCGCCATCACCGCCGTCCCGAAAATCACGCCGACGCCCGGAATTCGGAAAACCCCGCAAAACCTTTCCCCTAATTTCCCTAGCAATTTTTCCCAAATTTCTAAACCTTTTTCTCCTCTTTTTCCCATTTTCTTTCCTCCTTCTTTTCTTTTCTTCCTTCCTTTTTTTCCTTTTCTTTCTTTCCTTCTTTCTTTTCTCCCTTTCTTTTTTTTCCTCTTCTCCTTCTTCCTCCCGCGGCCTGACCGCGCGCACCCCCCCCACCCCTCTTCCCGCGCGGCCGCCCAGGACCGGCGCCCCTCCTCTGGCCCACGCCTGGCCGACAGGGTCGCCGGCGCGGCACGTAAGGACGACCCCGCGCCGCCTGCGGTGGCCCCGCCGAGCCGCGACACCCCCCCTGGCGCCGACGACCTCCATTAAAAGCCCTGCCCGACCGGTCACCTCCACCACCATCACTGACCGCTCCGCGTCGCCGCTGCCGAGGCCAGCTCGCCGCCTGCACGTTAGGTTCCATCCCACAGCACTGAATCGACCAGGGCCTCGCCGGTGAGTCAACGCCGAGATTTTTTCGACCGCCATTGTTGAAGCTTCCCGAGCTCGAGGATCCCCGGCCGAACCGCCTCTCCCCGCCTATAAAAGGGGGCCGGCCGCCCCCCAGGCCGCCTCGCACCACCACAGCGACCTCACCCCTTTCCCCCAAGCTCCACAGCGCCGCCGCCCCTTCGCACCACCACCGGACCACCGCCCTCACGCGGAGCCGCCTCCTCGGTCCACCCTAGCACAAGGTGAGCACGGGATCGATTTTCCTTCGGCCTCCTCTCCATTTTAAGCCACTCCCCGGCCGCCGCCATGGGCGGGACCGCCGGCGCCCCCCTTCCCCAGGCCGGCCGCCCCCGCGGCCTCCTCTTCCCCCCTCTCTGTTCTGATTCGAGGGGGAGGAAGAAGAAGGCCTTTTGGCCAAAAACCCCCTGGCCCTTTTCTTTTTTCCAAAGCCCCCCCTGTCCCTATTCCCTCTCTCTCTCCCTTTCCTTTCATTTAACCCCTATCCTTTAAACAATTCCACCAAAACCCCCCGCCCTTTACAAATAAATCCCTAAGACTATTTTAGTTAAACCCTCACCCTACCTAAATATTATATGTAGGTCCTTTTGTTTTAAAATAAATTACTAACCGGCCCTAATTACTTCTAAACATCTCTTTTAACCCAACATTTCATGCGCGATTTTAATCCAAATCGCGCCCAACCTTCCTCACACCCGTGCCTGATATACCGCCACCCATCCGTCACCCAAAACCCCTGCATAACATTTATTTCTCTATTTTATCTAATTACCTTCCGCGAGCTCAGCCGGAGAAATTGTGTATGCTTATATTGATTGCTTGCTTGCCTGTGTGTGCGCTATAGCCGACGAAGTAAACGAAGGAAGGTACCCCGAGCCAGAGATCGGAGCCGACTACTGCGAGCAGGAGCCCGAGATCCCGAACGCCGAGCCGGCACTCCCCGAAGACTTCGAAGACGGCAAGTTCAATCTCATCCTTTGATGCATGCTTTGATCCCAGTTTTATAAATACAACCCTATGACCCGTTTTATAAATTGCATAATGTTTTACTATTAAAATCCGGTAGGATAGCCACCCTTGATTGCTATGATTTAACTTTGTTTGGCCTAAATGATTGCTTTAAAAATGTGTGAGTGCTTTACAAATGGGAATGGGATATTTTGGAAAATGAGTAAAGAACTGGGTAGACGGGATGGACGCGTGTGTCAGGAGTATGGGTGAGCTCGTACCTTTGTGGTTGAGCGTGTTGGAGATGTCCATCTTGTCGTTAAGGACCGGGTTGCGTGACATCTCACCTGACCCAATTATCGTACTACCACTTGACCGTTGTATGTGGCAACGGCTTAGCATAAATCCCACTAGTTAATCTACTTGCCATCAGGAGTGCGGGTGAGCAGCGGGAGATCAAGGAGTAGGGGTACGATCTGTGTGAGGTACGCCCTGGTTATGTGAGATAACCCCTTGGTTGCTTCCGTGGTGGCTCGTAGAGTTAGCTAAGGTGGGTAACGGCTTTGATAGGATCCGCGCCGGCACTACGGTGTTCGTGTGGCGGTACCCTACTTGTGGGTAAAGATGTACAACCTCTGCAGAGTGTAAAACCTATTCGAATAGCCGTGTCCACGGTATTGGACGAGTCACGGTGGGGTCACAAAACTAGTGCTTGGATTTGGATGTTTTCATGGCGTGAGTTGTTTTCTGGAAAAGTGTGTGGCTGTGTGCCTGGGCTACTGCGAACGGGGAGTCCGGTAGTCTTCATTTGGTTTTCACAAAACAACTGAGTTACCTGAGTTATAATAATTGTTTGCGAAAACCTTTTCGAAAGCAAACACCTGCATGAGTAAATGTGTTTGTAAAATAAACCTTATCCTGATCCTTGATATATTCTGTGCATGATCTGCTTATTAACCCCTCCGTGGGTGGGGTTGAACTTGTTGAGTACGCATGTACTCACCCTTGCTTAATTAACTGTTTTTCAGAGGAGGATCCCGATTTCGTTCCCGAAGACGTCGAGTAGGTCGCTGCCCTACACCCAACCGTGCCTGTGGACTCAGGGTCGCCACAGAGAGCTTCCATGGCGTGGTACTCTGATGAGGCCTTAGAAGCCTTCGCTGTTGTAGTTTGGTCTTTAGCTTTTGTGTTGTTTCTCGTGGCAGTGGCGCTCCCGTGCCCACTATGCCGCCGTGATGTAAGGGACTGAACCACCTGTTGTAATAAATGTGTTGCCAGCCTCCTGGGACTGGTATTTGTGTCACATTTAGTCACCTCTGATGAGGGGACGCTTCATATAGTCACAGAAAATTGGTGGAAGATGTAAATTGATGATGTAGTGGATGATGGTGTGACATGTGAGGTGGATGGCTTGCATGTTGAGAGAAATATAGTTAATACCTGGGTTCCATCTATATGGTTCTATATGTTAACAATAATATTTTATAATACGAAATGGGCATATAAAAATGATTTTCTCGGTTTTCTTTAATGAAAATTAAAATATTTAACTTGGGATGAAACGTGTGATCTCTTGTATTTCAAGACGGGGAACTTTATAATACGAAATGAGCATATAACAACGGTTTTCTCTGCTTTCATCTTTTAATGAAACTTAAATAATTTAACTTAGGACAAAACTCATGATCTCTTACATTTCAAAACGGGGAAGTAACTATTTTATACTCATAATTTATTGTAAACATTGTCACAACTTTCGAGGTTGCGTTTCAACTAACACTTTTATGAGAATATAATTTAAAAAATGCATAATTTAAACACATGCAACCATTCCAAAGTTCATCTACTATAACTAGTAAAATGTACGTGTGACACGCACGTGTTTTCCAAATGTTCAGTGAACTAAAAAAATATTATATTCATAAAAATTCTAATGAACAATTTATAATTATAACAAAGATGCATATTTAAACCAAGCATAATAAAAAATCTAGAACATATCAATTACCAATTAGTAAATTTTAAAAAGGCCAATTGTGTCGAGCAATAAATATTGCTAAAACGCATCCTCATTGACAATACTTCAGAATGCACAAACCTCATTCATAACAAAGTCAATTGCGTACATCAGATTCTAAGTGCAATGTTTCAAAATAATGGGCTACTGAAACTGCCACTAATTTATTTTGAAAGAAATAACCGAAAAATGATGAAACTGGTCCAAACCAAAAATGGTTCAGTTTATCTGCTATGAACATATTCATTCCATTAAAACCAGAAGTATTTGAACATCAAGAGGACCATATGGTTTTTGCCACCAGTATGACCACTCGATTGCAGTGGCAGCTCATTTTGCATATCCTCTCCGGACTGTGCTTCTTTTCCTTGGTGTGTGTTGAGAGTGGATGTCAAGGTCATCCTCTTCCACTCATGAAAGTGAAATTGCAATTAGCAATTAATATATTAGGTTTGCTTTGCAAGGTACTTGTGGTCTTTGTCAATTGGGCATTTCTGAAAGAAATCATAGCAATTATACAAATGAAGTTAGTAATGTGGATATAGTTGAAGATGATTGTCCTATAAAATGAGCTCGGATAAAAAAATCATACATTCTATCGATCCAATATACAAATAATAATGTCAGAGCAGTCTAGTTCCTCCAGATGGGAGCCATGGAGATAACAGTACAACTGTAGAAGTACTATTAAGTCTGAATAATTTGCCTTCACACAATTGGAAGCAGATTTGTCAAAATATGAAGAATTATTAGTGAAATGAAATTACAAAATATAATTAGTTACTATGGGCTTTTCATGATAAACTTGTCAAGACCAGAGTAAAGCTTTTCAACATCAAATGTTTCAAAACTTAATATGATCACTGACAACTCTAAGAGATAATTCATTCATTAAAGGTGCAGTCACAACCATCGAAGAAACATAATTGCCATGACTAATTTAAATATAGAAGTTCCCAAACATAGAGGTCCCAATACGAGCTTAAGAAACACCACCTGATATAGTGCCCCCTTGCTAACATCATGCATTCTGCCCTCTCCAGCATCAAGGTTTGTTAAAGCAGTTCCTTTGTCAATTGGATAAATGGCAGAAAATGAATCTCGTGAACCTAAGGATTGAGCCTTTTGCCAAACAAGCAAAAAAAAAAAAAGTATTACCTCCTGACACTGGAATGCAGTTCATTGGATGCAAGCATATGCACACCAATATCAAGTAGTTTCATTTTTTGTTTCGAGATATATTAGTAATGGAAATTTCTATATTATGACCATACCAGGCCTGAAATTAGAACATATAATGTAAATCTATATATCCAGGAATACACAACATCACTCAGTTGTAAACCTGATTTAGCTTCCTATTCTATCTCGTATTCTTGTTGGAATAAAGGACATGTTGCCATTGGTCATTGGATCTTACTGTAGGATAGTGAAGCACATAACATCACACAATAACTCTTTAGCAAGAACATTTGAACAGAGCTATAATCAACAAATTATAAACAATGTAGCAGAATCTAACAATCCTCTACCTGTAATTAAGATGCTTTTTCCAAGTTTCATTTGTATATGCAACTTTTCTGATAAATACTACACACGATTCATTATCCAAGAAATACATAGTCAAGGCATTGGAAACCGTACACTGTGTGCATACAGTGTGGCATCGCTGCATTGCATATGAGTTTAATTTGAGTTTAGTTGCAATTAAAAATATTTGATTACATTTTATAAGGAAATATTACAATGCCCATATAGCGCTAAGCTTATTGAATTGTAACTAAACCATGAAATTGTAATTATTTAACCTGATTTTGGTGAGCTAGCGAAGTAGTGATGGTGCTAGGCTAAACAATTAGGAACAACACCAGTGTCAATCAGCAACATACATGGCTCCTGCTCTTCTGCTTGTTCATTGCTGCAGACTTTAGACTTCTCATTCCTTTCTCTCATCAGATTTGGATTCAGTAATTAAAATGCGTTGTTCCATCATCAGTTCATCAGTCATCACAGGAGTTCACATAAGCAAATCATCAATGGCAGTACGGCACATGACGTTGGGATAGAGTGAAACGAATGAGTGAAATATGGAAACAATCAGCATTGGTAGGTGCGCACCTGAGAACGAGCAGGTCGCGGCCACCGTACACGACGTGAAGGTCAAGCCGGACGACCGGGCGCCGCTGGAGAACAGGTTGTTGCTCCCGCCGTGCACATGCGGAGGTCAAGCCGGACAACTGAGCGATGTGGCCAGAGCTGCTGACTCTGGTAGTAGACTACTACTACTCATCGAACAGTAGCGCCGGTTCCGACGCCGCGCCCACGGGGCTGGCGGAGGAGCCGCAGGTGCAGCTGGAGGGCGCCGTCGGAGTCTGCGGAGGCGGGGAGCGGCTGCAGGAGGAGGGGTTGTGGAGGCAGCCAGCGAGCGGCGACGCGACCACAAGCTCTCTTGTGCTGATGGGAGCGGCGGGGAGGAGGCGAAGCAGCTCCCCGTCACTGAACTCAGCCGAGGCACACCGCGCAGTACTCGGCCCTGTCCTCTTGGACGGGCCATAACCTATGGCAGCCCGACCTCCGTCCTTGCTCTCCTGCAATGCAGCAACGCACGGGGGCAGTCGCGCCTCGCGCGATGAAGGCGACGTCGTGGCATGGCGCGCGCGGGTGGGTGGGCCTCAGCCCCCGCCATTGCCTAAGGAGGCCCGAGGCCGCCGACGCGACTTTGAAGAGCAACCTCGCCACGGCGGCGGCGGCGAAGGGGGATGCAATGGCGGTGCGCCACTGCGGGCCGCGATGCTGGTGGCAACCGGCAGCGGCACCCACGGCGGCGACTGGCCTCGGCGCTGGAGATGCCGGCCATGGCGTCCGGGGCGCGCGGTAGGCCGAATCCTCGCCGGCGCATCACTACCTCAGCCACCCCTCCCCGCGCGCAGACGGCGGCCTCGCCGGCGCATCCCTACCTCCGGCACCCCTCCCCGCGCGCCGGCGGCGGCGCGGCGCGGTTCGCCTCGCGGTGAAGGTAAGGGCGGGCATGGTGAACCCTGCTGGTTTGGGAAAAAATTAAGGTGGGGCCGCGCATGGTGGGCCCGGCGGGTATGGAGGGTGGGTAGATGCGGGGTGGGTGACAAAAAGAATATGTTTTTGGCAGAAACGCTCCTCAAATTACGATTTTTATGGTCGTTCCACCTTTTTGGTCATCATGCAACCTGACGGGTGGGTCCGGTGTGAGGGGTAAGACGGGTCCGAATTGAGTGAGAAAAATTTTCAATTGTCTTCGCTCCTTATAGTATAGATTAACCTTGTACCGTCTATCTACCTTTTTTTTCATGTGCTAATAAAAAGTAGACAAAAAAGTGTTAATGGATACAAAAAAATACCAAACAAAGCTATCAAATCTCCCATGCTAGATGTACAAAAGGAACACGGACAGTTGCTCCCTAACTCAAAGCTATTTATTTGGATTGACTACTAGAGCACATCCCCCCACGGTCCCACCCCCTCCAAATTTGGCATAATCCTACGGGTTTAGGTGTTGGGGGGTTTTTGGTGCTATCTTTTTCATCCGCGTTGACGGTGTATGTAAATTGCTTTTGTCTTCTCCTAGTGGGTACGGCGAGAAGTGTCATCAACGATAATGTGCGAAGCTTCCATAACAATGTAAAATGAGAATTAGATAGATATCTTAGCAATGAGTGAGAGTGGAGATGTTGTTGCCACCCTGGAATGAAGCTCTCGAAACCCTTCCCGCCTTTTTGTCACGGCTCGATCTAGCCCCCACCGAAGGTTGGTAAGATGGGATCGTTCAGTGAATGTTTTTTCCATTCTCGTTCATGGGTTTAAATCCATCGTGGCGGGTGAAGTTCTAAGATAGTGGATGGTACACCTTTAATGAATTTTTGTATCTCTTACTTGTATCTGAAGAGTAAATGAATTTGATTCGATTCTAGCTTTCATGCGACAATAATATGAAAAGTGACGAAGACGAATAAGATACTTATTGGATGAGCTACTTGTCTTTTGAAATCCTCAATTCCTTATGTAAGGAGCTTACAACAATTGAATCAGCATCAACAGCTAGCCATCCTAAATATTTTACAACTTTGCCCATATGACTTAAAGGGCTGGCGCCATCACCTAGCAAATCAAAAGTTAGGCATAAAGTTGCATTTGTTTTGCTATCTTCTTATCATCCAGCTTATTTGCAGTGTAGCATTGGACTGTTGGTACATTGGCACATCAATGTGAGTAAAAGTTTTGTCTTAGTTACTATAGCAATGTAATTGGCTAGGCAACACCTATTTCGCTCCATGATGAACTTGTGGAAAGTAAATAACAAATACGTCACATAGGAGGTGTTTGGTTCATGCTATGGTAAAGTAAATGCAAATTGAATCAAAATAAAGAAATAAAATAATTGAGACGGGAAGCGGCCCCACCTTAGGCCCACCTGCATACTCACAGAGTGGCCCACTTTTCAGGTCACGACGACGAACGAAGAGGAGGGGAGATTGATTTGGTCGTCGTCAACCGCCCTCCCACGCCCTCCCGCGTACGCTCGCACCCTCCCTCCCAATCCCGCCCATCAATCCCGCCCGTCAATCCCGCGTAAATTATTCCTTTTTCCTTTCTTTTTGCGTTTGAATTTCCTTAATCAATCACATTTAAATTGTTCATTGTTTTCCTTTCCTTTTGCGTTTGAATTTTCTTAATAATCATGTGTATCAATCACGCGTAAATTGTTCCTTATTTTTCTTTCCCTTTGCTTTTGAAAAATTTCCATAATCAACCATGCGTAAATTGTTTCTTATTTTTCCTTTCTTTCTATGTTTGAATTTTCTTAATCAATCACGTGTATCAATCACGCGTCAATTATTCTTTATTTTTCCTTTCATTCTTAACACTTTCCTTTTGCCTCCACCCGTTTGGTATAAAACCATAGCTAGGCTTTCACTTTTCCTTTTGCCTGCACGAGGTGCCCCCATCCTCCGCGCCACGTCGGAGGAAGCAGGCCGCACTGGTGGATCTGTGGAGGCCGCCATCGTCGGGAGGCCGCGCTGGTGGATCCGTGGTGGTCGCCATTGCCGAGGAGGCCTCACGCTCGAGCTCGATGCGGAGGTGAGGGAGGCCAGAGAGGGCTGACGGGGAGATAAGATGGAGGAGGCAGGGAAGGAGGAGTTGCCGGCCAGCATAATGCCGACGGGCTAGCGGACGGCGACAGCTTGCAAAAGGTTTGGCCCTTCCGTCATCGCAGAGGGCCAACGCCCGAGAGCTTGTGAGTTCTTGGCTCTTGCCCTCTGTTTGTTTGTACTGAATTTTCGAAGCTTCTACTTGTCGTTGATGAAAAACAATCTTTTTTTAATTTGCTGTCAGGTGATCCAAAAACTATCCATCGCAACATCAAGACAGCGAACATCCTTGTGGATTAAAACTATGAGGCAAAGGTAATTAATTAAGTTGTGAGTGTTCTTGGTGCCTTTTCGGATCGTGGTGTTAAAAATAACACAGAATAACATTATTATACTTTCCTCTTCATTTCATACTGTGGGGGTGAATTGCTTCTGTACAGGCTGCGGATTTTGGGGTGGCTAAATACCAAGCACGCATGTAATAGAAACTTTTGGGTAAATTTCTTAGTGTCTTTGTCACACCACACCCAGCAGTTTGCCCCCCCCCCCCCCCCCGTGCATTTTAAACTGCTGATGCATGAACCAGTGCATGTGGATGTAGACTGAATGTGTGCTGCCATTGCCTTTTCTCTTCAGATACTTGGTGCCAGACTACACTACCACGGGCAAAATTAGCGACCGATATGACATCTTCTCTTTCAGCGTGATGCTCGTTGAACTGATCACCGGGAGGAAGGCTGTCCAATGCATCTTCAGATTATCAAAGTACACTTATTTCTCCTGGGTGAGTATCCTCTTTTGGACTTGGACCCAATGTTGCCATTCCATGTCGTTGCAACACTCAGTGCTTCGTATGAGCTTATAAAAAACTATCTTTACGTTCTATCTATGTGCCTGAAACATGATCTTTTCTTTTTCTTTTGTTCTTTTGTGTTCTTGTGCTTTGTGCTTCTCCTACCCTTGTTTCTTGTGGGTTTCATCTCTAGCCTACCCCAACTTGCTTGGGACAAAATGCTAAGTTGTTGTTGTTGTTGTTGTTACGTTCTATCTATGGTTACTCGTGATTTTTTGTTCTATTTAGATGAAAATATCACTTGACATACTGCTTCAAGCAAGAGAATTATGCTGTCATGAGGCATACATACATGTTTATTGCTTGTTTGCTGCTTAGATATTACTGGTCTCCATCAGCCTAATAAAAATGCATGTCGAAGCATGAGTTATCACAAGCTGACGTTTGCATACTTTCATGTTACTATAACAAATATGCAGTTTTACTTTATCACTCAGATTAATGTTATTTTGCAGAAAAACAAAATTAAATCCATTTTGAAGGTAATGAAAATTTATTTTGACTGACGCAAATCAGTTTGTTAAAAGATTATTTACTCTCAGATGGTTCAGAAAATAAAACTACAAGAAAAACCCATATAAATAATTTTAGTAGTGAAAGGACCTTGATGTCGCCTAGAGGGGGGTGAATAGGCGTGACGACCAAATTAAACTCTTCTTCCCCGATCACTTGAGCTGACAGTGTTCCACCGGTCAGACCGGTGGTGATGACCGGTCAGACCGGTCAAGCACTGGACTTCACAGGAGGCACCGGTCAGACCGGTGCACCTCACACGGTCAGATCGGTGTAGCACAGAGCACCTGCAAAAACAGCTTCAAGCACCTCTTGACTTCTAGCACGAACCAAACTTGGTGAGTGGCCTTTGTAGATGATCACAAGCAAGGTAATGAGCCCTGCACACACAAGTAGCACACCCAAGTAGATCGAAGCAGAAGCAAAACAATTATGCTAGAAGAACAACTTAGAGAGTCAAACCACACGAAGAAACAAAGGATTTGTTTCCCGAAGTTCACCACCCACTAAGGAATGGCTACGTCTCCGTTGAGGAGCATGTAAGGGACAATTCCCACAACAAGCCGGGTCTCTTTCAACCACTTTCCTCCTTTCCACTAAGGGGATCTTTTCCACGAAGGGGCAAGATCGCAGCCCTTACAAACTTCCCGCTGCTCACCACAACGTTGGGAGCTAGCCGGCGACGCCTAGCCGTCTAGGAGGCAAACCTCCAAGAGTAACAAACGCTTCAAAGCTTGTAGACGCGAAACCAAAGTGCTCAAGCTATGGAAATGCTCTTGTTAGCTCACAAGGTCGCTCTTGAGCTCACTCTCTCAACCCAACACCAAGGATATGGCTTGAATCCACAAATCTCACAAAGAGAGTATTGGGGAGAGCCACTAAGGCTTAGAGCTTGTTAGGAAAGGCTTGGGACCTCAGCAATGTCACTAGAAACAGCAAGCTTTAACTGAAGAAAGCTTGGGGTATTTATACCCCTCAAAGGAGAAAACTAGCCGTTAGTCCACGGGCGGCACCGGTCAGACTGGTGCTCCACACCGGTCAGACCGGTGTTCGAAAAACTAGCCGTTGGGGCTAGCGGCACCGGTAAGACTGGTGCCCCTGACCGGTCAGACCGGTCAGGCCCGAGACACCCCAAAACCCTTTCTGTGATACTAACACTTCACCAAAGAGATGAAGTGGCCCAGGTTAGGTTATGAGGGTTTGTTAGCACACTCTAAGGCTAGATCTCACTTAGGTCAACTAATGAGCACTTTGACTTGGTCAACTCGCTAAGTTGCATCCCTCTTGATAGTACGGTATACCTATACTCAAGAATAACTAAGAACACTTTGTTGATCCCTTGAGCTTGGATATCTTCAATCTTGCCATACTTGATCAATATTCACTTGAGGGTTTTCAACATAGCTTTTGACTTGAGCACTTCCATACTTGAGCTAATGACTTATGATCTTTCCATCTAGCATAGGAATGCACACTTGAATCCATAAGTCACTCCATATTGCCAATCCTAACATGGTGATGACTTGCATTGCTTCCCTCAGTTAAGGTTTGGATATGATACTTGGGGACCCCACGGATGCTAGAACTTCACCTTAGCAAAACACGAAATGGCGGCTTAGCTACGGCCCCAAAGATTGCTTAGTCCCTCACCCTAGACATCTCGGTTGATCTCTTCATCACTTATCCAATCCACTTTTGAGTTCCACTTGCTTCATACACAATTAACCTTCATTTGAAAACCCGCTTCAAATGCTTGATCTTGATTGACAATGAATGTGCAAGCTTCCAAATTAGAACCATAATGTGTACACTCATCCTTGTGTCCTCTTTCAATAAACACATGAAGCCTTGCACTTGACTTAGAGAATTACCATCTTCTCTTTTATAATCCTTGTAAATTTAATCAAGCTACGTCTTCATATGGGAGACCATGAATTGACCTTCTCAAATTATCCCAATATTTATCTTCTTTTATTGCTTGATACTTGTCACTTATGCATTAGGATCATCCATATATTTGTCTTCTCCAATGTGAGTCATATAATATTCATCCATAAATAAATACTTCAATAATTGCTCATGAATATATAAATAAAACCTGCTCACAATCTTAGACAAATACATTAGTCCTTTAATCGCCTTGTCATTCAATTCACCAAAATCCACTTAGGGGCCTAGATGCACTTTCAAGTAGTCAACAATGAAACTCTTTCAGGTAAACATTTTTTTCATATTCGATTTGTACTTGTAGATGTGATGGTCAATATCAGTGGTATTTTTAAATTTGCTTGTCTTTGCGATGTTAGCATGCCCTTAATATTAAGTAAAGAGAATATTTTTGAGTAGCATGGCCAGCAGAAAGGTTAGGATAGGAGCTGACAGAAAAATAATTTGGTTTCTATGTCAAGGTGGCATCTGTATCTTTTTTATTCTCAAATATATGTAGATTTTTAAGGGTTAATGGGTGCTGCACCCTGCTGATTTCTAATAGTCAGTTGACTGGAGATGAGCTTTTTTACCAAATTATTACATGTCAATCTCCTAATAGTCAGTCAATACGTAACACAGTGACTTCCTATTTTACTAAATACCTTATTTATTGAACCTAACGTATCCAAATTGATTCCTTCAATTTGAAAATTTTTTGCTCCAACACTGCCTACAATTTTAGCTCTGATGCATTATGTTGTCAAGTGAAGGGAGAAGGCAGCAATGGAGACATGTGCAGGAAGCCACGAGAAAAAAAGTAGTATGACTAGCAGCTCATTCGATGTGAGAATTCTACTTGAATTCATCTGGTCATAGTGGTTGCTATTCTTTTTGGCTTCTTAGAATCATATTTGATGTTGATGCTCATTTTCATGATTTGTTCTTTTGTATCCAAGGATAATGATGAGCTCTTTGCTGCTGAGAGTAGACCGCCTCACGAATATTGAGGTGAAGGCTCAAGAAGGTTGTATATAGCATTGTAAGTAATGCTTAATATAATTGAACATCCTTCTAGATTGTTCTCCATTGATGAATTTTGTCTCGTGGCACCCTAGGACAGGCAACCGTGTCTCGCTCATGCGGCCAGGTCCAGCGGTAGACCCGGTGCGCCCCTTCCGCACCTGCCTAGCGGGGCAGTCCACCGAAGTCTGGTGCTGCTGCGTTGAGGAGCAAGCCCAGCGGCGGCGGGATTCGCCCCTTGCGATGGGAGACACAACAGAGTGATGGAGTGAGGATGCGGATGTCAAAAGCATGAGCGTTCAAAGAATTTTTTTTTTAGGTTGGATCTTGATTTGACTATTGAAAATGTAGAGCTTTTCAGTGTGATCCTGGTAATGGTAGCCTCTATCCATAAAAAATGCTAATTCATGATAATTGATATGGGGATAGGAATAAGTTAGTTGGCATTGTTTTTTATAAAGCCGTCTTGTTGATTAATCAAATTATCTCTTTAAGGTTATTTATTTTACTTCACAATAATTTCAAATTATAAACCTAATTAGAGCTTCACACCCTTAATTTTTAACATCACTTTTGCTCCATCCTATGATATTGTACTATTGTTTGTAAGGCATGTTTTGGTCATGTAGGGTTTTTCATGTAGGATGACGAGAGTTATTGATATTTTATAATTAAATTATTTTAATATTTTCTATTTTTTATATCACGTGTGTCGCACGTGCACTTCCACTAGTTGAATCAAATTACAATGTATTTGTCATAGAATTGGGTGATTACACTCTTTGTTTGGTTTCACTTAGTAGGTAATCAGATTAAGGTGTAAGAATTATATCTTATTAAAGCGGAGGAGGAGGGGTAACAAGATCGTCCATAGCATTATTTTCGAATACGCGATCCAAACCCAATTTATAAAATGTATTCCTGTTGTTTAAAAAAAAATGTATTCCTGCAATCAACAAAATTTGAACGCGAATAGCTGCGCTTGGTCTCGCTGCCAAATCATCTCGTCGGCCTGTCACCCAGAACACTAGCGGCGATCCAACCGTGTCCCCACCTCGCGCCGCCGCTTCCCTGTTTTCGACCCGTGCGGCGCTCCGCTGCGATATCGATCGCATGGCCTCCGCCGGCGCCGCGCGTAAGGTCTCGGCGGTGCTCTACCACTACCCGTGCCCGGACGGCGCGTTCGCCGCGCTCGCCGCCCACCTCTACTTCTCCGCCGCCGCCCGCCCCGTCCGCTTCTTCCCCAACACCGTCTACGACCCCATCAGGTAGCCCCACCGACCTTAAAGCTGGCCTGCCTTGTTTCCCCCCTTTTCGCTTCGGATTTGCTCTTCCATCACCACCCACCCCAATGCACACACGGGGTCTGCTGAGAGCTGCAAGGAAGTACCCGCGTTTCAGCGTTCACTCTGGTTGTGGCGTGTGTGTGTAGATTTGGACAAAGCTTTACCATATCGCAACAACCTGAGTATAGCTGCAGACTTCCAATTCGTTGACTCCAATTTCGAAAAGTGTAGTGATCTAACTGTGAACGGTTGAACAAGTGCACATAACACTGAACATCTGACGAGAGTATGCACCCTAACTGATCCTAGGCATTTTAATGTTCTGCTTCAGACTATTTGAGTTGTGTTTTGCTGAGGAGAGGATTCAACCTGGAGTTCTGGGTTAAGTTTATCATAATCAGAGCTAGATGGAACTACCTCTGTTGCATATATTAAATCATAGAGTTCATAACATCTCTTTTTGTGGGATATTTATCTTAGTGAGACAATCTCTTGTGCTGATGGCTGATGCTTTTGTTCTAGTGTGCTTCTGCTGTGACATTATCTTTTCACTTTCTGCTTTATAGGAGCGATTCACTTCCATTGGATGAAATACAAGATGTTTACCTCCTTGACTTCGTGGGACCTCCTGGTTTTGTCGAAGATATAGCCCCCAAGGTTGAAAGGTCTGTAAGTATTTCCACTCACTTTTCATATCTGAAGTTCTTTTTTTCTTGGAGTCCTGTGTTTTTCATTTAGATTAGATTTGTTTTCATATCTGGTCCAACATTAAGTAGCAGGGCGGAGATAGTTTGAACTGATTTATGTAAGCAATTGTATTAAAATCACCATTCTCAATTTCTATTGTGTTGTGGAGAGGTGATGTCATAATCTTGATAAAATCACAAGTACACTCAGTTCAGGTAGAAAGATTCTGTTCAAAGCTAGCCTTGGGATATGATTACCAATATGAGCTGCTGGTGATACTGTAGCTCAACTGTAAAACATGGTTTTCTGGTGACTGCAAAGCGGTTTCAAGTTAATATCGTAGTTCTTGAAAAACAATGCACATCTAATTCGCAATGTTCTCATTTTCTTTAATGCACACGAAGCTTTGTCCAATGTCATGTCTTCAGTATGTAGCTCAATAGTGATTACCTTACACCATATTCTATTTCATGAAATTCATCACTAAAAAACTAAGAGATTTCCGTCTAGTTCTTTGTACACATTGCAGTCATTTTGAGCATTGTTAAGCTGTGAATTTATGTATTTGCGCATTTTTATACTAAGTATTCTTGCACTCCCTGTTCGTTTGAATATGATTACACTGGAACTCTTATCCTTTTCAGAGTAACAATTCTAGACCATCATAAAACTGCTTTTGAGAGTTTGTGTGGGGATTCCACACTTGGGCAAAATGTGACCAAGGTGATAGACATGCAGCGTAGTGGAGCCACAATTGCATTTGACTTCTTTAGAAACAAGCTCTTGACAGAAGCTAGCATCTCAGGGGGCAGTGGGAGTGGTAAGGATGTAGCTGAGATCAAATATGTACCTGACAACAAGGTTGAAACAGTGCACAAACTTTTCAAGTTTATTGAAGATGGGGATTTATGGAGATGGAAGATTCCAAATAGCAAGGCCTTCAGCAGTGGACTCAAAGATTTGGATATTGAATTCAACGTCAATGCAAACAGTAAATTGTTTGATCAGGTAAAGATCTGTCTGGTGTAGTCCTTTGTTGCTGCAGTGATTCCCGCGTAAAAGAAAGAAAGAGTTGATCCTTACATCACATATGCTGTTTCATACCTCAATTATCGATTCCTTGAAAACTTGAAGTTGGCATGATTATCATGTCAACGAGTCAAAGCTGCATCTAAATGAAACAGTTGCTTAAATAATCATCATAACCATTTGCTATTTCATTCAAGAATGTTGATTTCACAGTTATTGTTATTAGTTGAATATTCATCTGGTCGATGGATTATTTTTTAAATAATCATCTGCACCACAATGTGATAAAAAAAGGAATCAAGAAGATGTTTCCGGAGAAGTTATCTTCCAAATTGTGCAGTACACTGTAGCTCTGTTATTTTCTGGTGCTACTATGCAGCAATAGATGAGTCTGTTCTGTTCGGCCATCAGACACATTGTCATTTCCACTTCTAATGTTTATTTCACAATACCCTTCTTGTGACAGTTGCTGGAGTTGGATCCTGAGCATGTCATATCCCGCGGACACGTGTCATTGTTAGAGAAGCAAAGATTAATAGACGATTGCCTGGGGAAGTCCTATGAAATTTCACTGGGATGTGACCAGTTTGGTAACTGTCTGGTAATTCTGCTATAGTCGCAGATTATTTCATACTTTCTGTTTATTTGAGAAGTTCAGCTTTTAGTGGCCTTTTGTTTTATTGATGCCGTTCCTAATTCAATGCTAGAGATCTAACATACAAAATGTTAAATATTTTATTTCTTTTTACTACTTTTAATTCATATGTCATACTTATTGACTAATATAGTTTTTACGGTGCATGGTTCATTACCATTAGGCTGTTGATGCTGATGCTATTTCAAACTTGAGAAGCGAACTTGGACATCAGTTAGCTAGCAAAAGCCGTGATTTGAATCTGAGGTAAGTTTTCTGTTTTCCTCCTATCGATATTTATCCAGGCTCACTTATGTGGCTTTGCACTTAACTAGACCATATTGTCATTATGTGAGCTGTGCCCTTTTTTCCAGAGGTATTGGGGCTGTTGTATACAAAGTTCCTGAGTTGAATAATGACCAGATGCTGAAAATAAGTCTAAGAAGTTTAGAACAAGAAGACACCACTTCAATCTCTCAGGTACATCGTTTCCCTTATGAGGTTTCTAACTTGTGAAAGGGGTTTATCAAGAGTCAAGATTGATCCTACAAAGATGTTTGACTGTTTTAGACATGTATCGCTTTTGATCTGGGTAGACCCTAGGAACTTAGGGCGTGAGAAAGCTAGTTTATCTTCCTGAATCAGGTTAGATAGGCTAGTCTGTGGTGGACTGTCTCTCTATTTATCTGATTCCTGTATCAAATTTTGGAATTTCCATCATCTTTTGAATGGAAATGGGGCATGCCTCATATATATAAAAAAGATCTTGCTTGGTTGTAGGAATATGGTGGTGGGGGACATCGGAATGCAAGCTCATTTATGTTGAGCGTTACTGAGTTTGACCAGTGGAAGGTTGGAGCTGAACCTTCTCAATAAAAGGTACCTAAGCCTAACCATCTGGCTTTGTTCATTGTTCTCTACTTCTATTAATCAACAGCTTGTTAAGAGGCTGTAGTGCGGGCACATGCTCTACAGAGTTTGGAACCATCAGCAAGAGCGAGTTACTTAGTCACTAGCTTAGATTCTGAATAGGGTTATAGGTCATAGGGTTGCTAGCACATACCAATAAGTCTTTTTAAGTCATCGAACGCTAGCATGTACCGAGCTTTTGAAGTCATCGAATATATCACATCATAGCGATTGGCAAATGGCAACTATAAGGAGCTACATGTATCTTGTTACATGAGTGCTATCATGTAAGAGCATATGGTCATTATATCTGTTGTCCCATTAGACTATCAACCCTATGTGCCACCCCATGCTGAAACTGGACTCAACAATGGAGAGGACATTTCCTCTTTGAATTCAAAGTTTTTCGGCCTTGATGGTTTCACTTTCTCGCCCTTCTCGCTGGTTACAACAACCTCGGGTGCGCATAAGTTCACCAGCTTATAGCACCTTAAATTGTGATGGTTTGATTTTGGAGGTCATGGTCTTATGGAGATGAATGGAATTATGGAATTGCATCAGGTTAACTGTGGCCGGTTATGGTTAAGGAATTGTGCGTGCTATATATATGTCCATTTGGTGATACTAGTACCTGCCTCGATAAATGGTTTTAGGCTGATAAGTAGCATTTTCTATCTGAAAGTTGATTTTCTGAAAAGTTAGCCTTGTAGCTGTGGGGAAAGCTTCTATGGGGTTGAATCCCAGGTCACATTCACAGACCCGGTGGCCTGTTTGGATTTGATCTGTTGTATTTCACAGTGCAGCTACAAGATTATTGGATGACATAAGCACTACTGCATGCTCGTCCATGGCGTGCATGTGTGGTTTCAATTGCCGTATTTGGTTTACACAAAGTTGGCAATGCGCAACTGGATGGAATTTTACCATCAGCATGTAAATTTCATACTGGACTTGAATTGTTGCGATGCTGCTGTAGTGGATGAGAATGTGGCAAGTGCGTACCCTGTGATGGCTGATACGTTGTTTCTGGTTCAGGAATTGTGCGTACAGGATTTGATAGTGTGCCATTTAACCGTACAGGCCATACGTTGTTTCTGGACTGGACCTGGACTTGTCATTTGATCTAGGCCGCCAAACGCTACCGGATGGGCCTCTACAGTTCTAACTGAACTGGTGAGTTCTACGCATCACGATTTTGGTCAGAACCTGAGCAGGATTCCATCCAAGCGGTTCTGACCGATTCCTCCTGCAGTTCTGCTGCTGAGCTGCTGCTGCTTCCGCTTCAAAGCAGTATTAACTTGTGATCAAAACAAGGCTACCGATTAAGGTTTTGACGGCCCTGTTATAGTATAGCATCACGTCGCGCAACAAAACGCAATGCCAACAAGAACACAGTTGCGCGATTGAATGCTCCCATGAGAGGTTGCCGGGTGCCAGCCACAACTGCACTCCTGCCTGCTGGACGGCGTGGTCATGCAAAGCATAGGCACTGCACGGCTTTATCTAGAGGGTGTTTGGATCCAAGTGACTAGAGGTGACTAGACTAATTTTAGTCATCTTGAAAGGCTAATTTGCCAAACACCCCTGACTAAAAGGTGACTAAAATTAGTTTAGCCTCTAGTCACCCCTGACCCAGCTAAAAGGGACTAAAAACCCCCCTCTCTCTCCTCATTAATGCCGCAGCCTTATCCCACGCGCCCCGCACCCCACCTCCTCCTGCGACGGGAGAAAGCATCGCCGCTCCCCTCCACTCCCACGCACATCCGCCGCGCTCCCCCTCCTCCGCCGCCGGCAAGCCACCCCCTATCTTCCCGGCACACACCCGCCGTGCTCCCCTTTGCTGCGAGTCGCCACCTCCGCCGGTTTGCTGCGTCACGCGGCCCTCTGCCGCGTTGACCCGCGGATCCATGGCGGCGACCTCGCCCGGAGACTCGGAGGGGGGATGGCGAAGAGGCGGAGGCCGGCTCGCTGCGTGGGGCGCTGGGGTGGATTAGGCTTGACGGGGTTGCGGCGGACATCATCAGCATCGTCGTGCCCGTGCCGCCGGCGGTCCGAGCCAGCCGCCGCATCACCTCCTCGCAGGGACTAGGAGCCGGCCGCCGCCCCAGCTCGACGTGCCACCGCTCGATCCGGGGCAGGGGTCTCGGACGATGCTGGATCTCCGCCGCCGGGAGGAGCGGCGGCCGGTGACGGGGAGGACGGGCTGGGAGGAGGATGCGGATGAGGGCCGCATCTCGTCGCGCCCTTGCTCCGCCCGCGGAGGCACTGGAGGACGGGTCGGCGGCACGGCCACGGCGTCCCCTGCTCGCCGTCGATCCGCCGTGGAGGGAGTAGGGGCGGAGCGGCACCTGGAGGGGTGCCGGCGGGGAGATGGCGGCCAGGAGCAAGAAAGGAGAGGAGAGGAGGAGAGAGCGGAAGGCAGGGGAAAGGGAGAGAGAAAGACAAAGGAAGATGAGAGGAGAGAGAAAGGGGAGGGAGAAAGAACTTTAATGCTGACTAACTTTAGTCACCCTCCAAACAAGGGGTGACTAAAAAATTTTTAGTCTACTAATTTCAGTCATGAGACTAAAAGTGGATCCAAACACCCTCTTAGTAGCTTATTAGCCCTCCTCGCAGTATATATTTGGGTCCCGACCCGGTCCAGACTCCCGGACGCCGAGCCGCCTAGGGCCAGGACCAGCCGCCAACGGCATGCTACTTGCTCCTAGACCTGAGCATTTTTCGGGCCGGGCCGGGTTCGGGCCGGGTCGAAAAAAATTTCTGTTATTTCGGGCCGAAAAAATCCTGCCCATGACCATCCCATTGGACGCGTCGGGCCTTGATTTTCGGGCTGGGCTCGGGCCGGGCCCGGGCTTGGGCGGGCCGCCCGCGCATTTTATAGTGTAAAACAACTAAAAACAGCATTTCGGGCCGGCTCGGGCCAAAAAAAATTTTCACGGGCTTCAAGATCTCTGCCCACGCCCGTCCAGTAAGACTCATGGGCGGGCCTGGCGCGGGCCGGGCCCGGGCCGGGCCAGCGGGCCGGGCCGGGCCGGGCCGGGCCGGGCTCAAAATGCTGTATACTTGCTCCCACGCGCGCCATCCCATGGCCGTGCATGCTCGGCTTCGGCACGCGACGCGACCACCCACAACCACGAGGCCACAATCATCCATGTCCCTCTCTCCACCCACTTTTTCATCTCGTGTCTTCTCCCCCTATCTCCTCAGGCTTGCCACCCCTATAGTACTCGAAAGATTCCAGGGAGCTGCTTCCTTTTTATCTTGCGGTGACCGTGAGAGATTGAGACCATGCATGGGACTTACCGGACCCCCACCGCGGGCGTCGGCGAGGATGTGTGCAGTGCAGGGAGGGGGCGGCGCTCCAGAGGATGGAACACTCCTGGCCTGGTCTCCTGCCCGTGCCCTGGCTCCTGGGCCCTGGGCACGCTAATCACCGCTGTGCGCAAAGCGTCCCTACAGTTTTTGAATCGATCTCCGCTCGCATGGTTTCGTGGTGCTCTTCTTTTGACACCGGATTATTACCGCCCGGCCGCGCGCGGGGAGAAAGAGGAAGGACACGCATGAGCTGGAAGGGGTCCTACGAATCAATGCGATCCTGATAAGATGTGTAGGGCATGGGCAAAGTAAAGGACCACCCCGCAGGGCGCTTTGTGAATTGAGACGATCCAAGATACTACTACTGCTAATTAGTAGTAACCTGCTGGCTTTGACAAAGATCGAAAAAAACTAGTGGATCACATGCCATCGATCTGCACTAATCTGTGGGCTGACAAATGACAATGGGGTGCCGAGACGCGCATATGATTACATTCAGACGATGCGTCCTTATTAATCTTCCCACTTTGGCTTTAGAGAATCCTTCGGTGGGGGAGCGCGCGGCCAGGGGCTTCGCGCATCGTTTTCAAGCGCTTTATGATGTCACGGTGCCCTAAAGAGGAGGCAGCAAGCGAGTGAGAGCAGCAGCAGCAGAACTGCAGGAGGCAGGAAGGCCAGAGAGCACTCGATGGCCATCTTTTGGTCCTCCTGTGGCGAACTGGCGAATGCACGCTCGTCTCGCACGAATTGTTGCGCTGGCCGGGGACATTTCTGCCACGGAAATGAGTAGCGGTCTGCATGCATGCATTGAGCACACCTCGTCGCGCTTGGCACCTTCACTGGTCTGTAAGCTACGTACATGGAGACACTGACACGTACGTTGGATACTTGGATGTGCTAGATACTCAGGACTGTAAATCCATGCACACAACTTCCTTCAAAAAAAAATAAAAATCCATGCACACAATGGCACACGCACATCTGTGGATCACCAGGAAGTTGGCAGATTTTGGAGCCCAAATTAATCAAAGCAGCGTCAGTGAGATAATAATGTCTTCCCCGGGCGTGCTGCATTTGGCAGGCTGCTTTGTCTGAAAATTTCTGAATAGCAACAGATCGCACAGAGCCATGGTTTTAAAAACCGTTGGGAAACCGCGGTTACCTGTCCGGACCGGTAGCGGTACCGGCCGGTTCCTACCGGTCTGATTTAAAAAATTCAAAATAAAATTCAAAAAATGAAAAATTTAAAAAAAAAATCCTAAAAATATTTTAAGATTTACATAATCTAATGGTGTCAAAAATTTTCAAATATGAGTGCATTTAGTATTTTTGCGGGTATTGGAAGTTCAACAAAAAAGAAAAAGAAAAAAATCAGCCGGTTGAACTTCTAATGTCCGCAAAAAATACTAAATGCACTAATATTTGAAAATTTTTGACACCATTAGATTCTACGCCCCTTGAAATTTTTTTAAGAATTTTTCTTTTATTTTTCAATTTTTTAATTTAAATTTGAAAACATGTCAAATTCTTCATTGATTCGGTAATTTGTGTTTACCGACCGGTTACCGCCGCAACCGGTCTGGTTAACCGATCGCAACCGTTTGCACTAGTATTTTCGTTTGAAAATTCGAATTCGACCTGTTTTCACCGGTAACCAATCCGGTTAACCGTTACTGGAGGGCGGCGGTTTGCTGTCCCGGAACGGTTTTTGAAACCCTGCACAGAGCAATGACTGTGCTGTGCATCTCGGGCATGGCAACAACCTTCACTGGGATGGTGAAGCCATTCACACTTCACAGTAGCCTAATGGTAGTAGCACCAACCACCACAGTTAATTTAGGCCAAATCACACCATAAAAAGTGAACCCAATCAGTGATACGATCTCTCACCTAGGATGGATATGGTTTCACATGGCTCTCACAGTTTCTACTGTCGTCCATCAGCTCCACCTCCCCCCACCATGCCTGCACCAAGGACGACAAGCCAATCTTTTGGTTTGATCTGCTATTAGATTCACTAGTTTTAGGCATCTAAATGGGTAGTAGTTGTACTACTGCAAAACATGTTCAGAAGCTACAATTATATTAGCTGCTACAACAGATCAAGAAGACACACCAAATTAAGGCGCTGGATTACTCTCTTATTTAGACTGACTCCAACAATAAAAGGCAATTTGTAGAGGCAAATCACGATTTGCCTCACATGTACAGTGACTGCATAGGCATCTCTTCGGTGGTGTCTCCAACAAAGCTTGCAATTTGGAGAGGCAAATCGCAAGCACATGCATCCGGCCGCCGGAGCTGCTCCTCGCCAAAGCCGCTCGCCCACGGAGCCCCGCGCCGTCGATGCCGCTCGCAGGAGAGCGCGGACACGCACCGCCGCCGGCACAGGCGGCCCCCAATCTCGGGTGCGACGGATCTGTAGCCTCTTCGGGAGGGGATCCCCTTCGGGAGCTAGTTCTTGGGGATTCCGATTGCTTGCCATTGGGCTGCTTTGGTTTGGTGCTGCCGGGAGCTCCGGCGAATCCTCGAGTTGGGGGCTGGGTGCTCCTCTTCCCCCTCCCAATGGGGGGGTTGGAATCGGTCGCGGCATGTGAGGAGGCAGCCCGACCCCTACCGCCGTCCGCCGCCCACCGCTCTGCCAGCGAGCTGCCGCCTGTCGCCGTTCCGCCGCAGCTCGACGTGCTGGAGATGGACGCGAGGATGCATTTCAGGAGAGAGGGAGTGTATATTTGCATCGTCTCTCTCCTCACAAGGCAGTTTGCCTTCGCTTCTGCCTCGCCTGTTGGAGAAGGTGTTCGCCATGCACAGTACCGAACGGAGATGCATTTTGCCTTTGCCTCGCGTGATGCCTCACCTGTTGGACTCAGTCTTACAGCGTACTAAAGTAGCTAGATGCGCAGGACAGTAACTGGTACTGATGCCGGTTCCCGCCAGCATTGTTCAATGCCACTGCAGTGACCTGGCACGGTAAAAGCAAGGTACGGGAACCACTCGATTACGCTCGAGAGCGCGAGTGGGGTGCAGGGCGCGGGACGAGCCTTTATCGTCCCCGTGTCCGTCAATGCCTTGTCCGTTTCACATGGCCATGCACCCATGGTCGCCGGCCGCTACCCTCTCCACCACCGTAAACCTGTAACGGCTTCGTCGCCGTGTTACACAATTACAACGCGCCCGTCTATGAAACTTGTTCATCGCGTCGTCCTGCGGCTGTAGGCCGTAGAGACAGCATATTCGCAACAAAAAAAAAAAAGCCGTGGAGGCGGCACCTACGGCGTCCTTTGGCGATGCACACAGGACAAGGACATGCAGCCGTTCAGTACGCATTGATTGATGGCGACCGCGGTACGTCGGTACGATGATGTAAAGCGGCAGGGAATGGAGACGTCGCGACGCGCGAATTGAAAGGTGCATAATGTTCACTCGCTCACGGTGGTGCAATTGCTGGAATTTACAGAGAGCTCCAGTGGACGTCGTCGCCGTCCGTCACGGCCGTGACAAACAGACTGGCAGAGGACGGGAACGGGAAAGCCTCCCGTCTCCTCCGATACGGCATCATTTGCGGACAAGGCTGGCTGGATGAGTGTCCTCGACTCCTCGTTGTGCAGGCCCGAGCGGGGGCATGCAGCGCCTGCCTGCGCGGTGCACGTGCTGCGTCCCAATCTCTTTTCCACGACCACACCGGCGGCACACCCCCATGCCAATGCCATCCATCATTTGCTGCCCCAGAAGACTATAGAACTCCGAAAGCAGAATCCTAGCATTAGGCTGCAAAATCGCGTACTACATGCGAAACGATGTTCAGATTTCAGAGTTAAACCATGCCCGCTTTACATCCCATGCAGATCTCACGTTGCCGGGCGGGACACCGCAGGACAAGCACAATTAGCCTAGCTAGGGCCATGGGAGTAGGGTGGGCGGACGACCTCGCACCGTCGCACGTCCGTCCATAGCAGCTGTTTCTGAATTAACTTCTGATCGAATGCTGCGACGTTAATGCGCGGTGGGAGATCGAGTGACAGGAGATTACATCACCAAGTTGTGCGAGATCTTCCGCTAACCAAGGGCAGCGGAGTAGTAGTGTCAGGTGCCCAGGGAGCGGCACCGTTTCCTCGGGACTTTTTGCTTCCAACTGCGGCAGATCCTGACATGAAATCCAACATTTTCAGAAGCGTCCCCGCGCACAAGCACTGATGAAAGCTGGAGACCAAACATTATGCTGCTACCCAAAACATACTGGTACAGCAGAGAGCGAGTGAGAGCGACGGTTTGAGCCTTTGGAGAGGGGAGGGTTACCATTACCTCTGCTGCAGTTGTGCTTCTGGCCGGCACGGAGATGTCTCGTCCTCTCTATGCTGCGTGCTTGCATGTGTCCGTGCGTCCAACAAAGCTCACTGCCAGTGTCTGCTGCTGCCTCTCCCTGCCTCAGACCTCATCAGTCACCGTCCTCCCGTCCCTCCCTCAACCTCAGCTCTCACCTCTGCGCCCTCTCTTTACCTCCCGCTCGCTTTCACCCTTTCCCTGCGCCTGGTTATCTCTTTCTGTCGCTTCAATGCCATCTTTTGCTCCTTCCCACTGTTGATCAAAGGAGGTTTTGGGACTTCGCTCGCGGTGCTCGCCCTCCTTTCCGTCCGCCTAATCTTCCCCGCTGGCTGCAATGGTTGGTGGCTTTCAGGGGAGGAGCTCTTCGACTGCAAACAGAGGAGTTGAGCAGGTATGTACGTAGCCGTTCTTCTTGCGCCTTCTTCCAGAGGCCCAGAGCGTTGTGGTACCTCGAGCAGATCTACGCGTAAGACATGGACAGCAGCTTTCGCGCTCCTATGCTTCCGCTTTTGCTGCTCGTTCCAGTTTCGCCTCTGCATTCTGTTTCAATGGAATGATACGTTCTTCCTCTTCTTCGCATCTCTTTCTCTGGAGGAGACCATAATCACCCTGCATTTTATTCAGAACAAGGCGTGTGCATTAGACAGCATGAATGCATGATGTGCATGATTCTCCCTTTTTCTGAAGCATGATGTGCGTGATTTCTTATATGAATGCACACAGGACATTTCCTTCTGTGCATGTCCCCGCTCTGTTCACTACATATTTTATTGTCTGTATCCTTTTGGATTCTGGACAATATCAACGCGGGGAAAAGACCCATCTCAGATGGAGTACAATTTCGTATTTTGACAGCTTGTTTCCTTCCTGCAGGCCATTGTTTCTCTCAAGAAGGGTGCACATCTCCTCAAATGTGGCAAGAGAGGGAAACCCAAATTCTGCATTGTCAGGCTATCTTCTGTGAGTAACTCTGATTCTGTCATTATGCAGGCCACAATGCCTCTTCCATTTGCTTCATAGTCTTCATTTTTTAAGAGGTTGTCCTATGCAACCTTGCATCGGCTTGGCCATCCCCAGGCCAACACTTAAAACTGACACCTCCGGAATTCTAAAGCCGTCTGCCTGACTACCTAAGTAGATGGGGTTGATGACGTGATATCGATCTTTTACAACTTTCACCACGAAATTCAATCTATAGTAACATCTACCTGCTTACATTTCTATACCATTTTTCTTAAAAAAGAAGAGAATGACTTGGAAAATTCATATTAAGAAGAAAACGAGCATAAAATCTGAGCAGGACTCAAATCTGGGTGATGGGGATGTGCACCCACACTTCCCACCAATTACAATAGGTTCAGTTCCTCAAGAGAAATTTCATGAAAAAAACTCAACGAGTTGAGAAACAAGTCCGTGTGAAATTTATGACAAGGTATACTAAATGCAGCTCTTAGATAGACTTTTCATTTTCAGTTTGTCAACCATCTCCTTCGTTAGCAATCGTCAGAATCCTATCGATGTATTCTACTTCACTTTCCATTGATCATTTATAGCTATCCTTGTTTCCTTACTGTTGACAAAAAAAGAAGCAGATGCTTCAGTTCGTTGGTGATTTTGAAATGGCCATGCTTCATTATTCTTAGACCTATGATGCATTTTTTTACCAAGATAAACTTGCAAGCAAATTGGTGCTCCAACAAAATCAACCAAATAAGCACATTTCACTAGATCCCAACAATATATTTGTCTCATTCAAGCTACATAGAGATTAACTACAGTTTGCCACAGCAAGGAAACTAGGCTTGTCTCCTGACTAGGTCAGGAGAAAAGAACAAAAGAGACCGAACCATACAACAAGAAATGGGAAAACTGACAACCAGCCTTCCAAGATTATGGTTTGTTCTTGTCCCACCCAACAATATCCAAAGCATCCTCAGCTTTGGTTTACTATAATTCTGAGTTTTTGGTAAATCAGCAAACTTTCCTGCTTCTTAATTCAAAGCGGGGGTGCTGTCTGCACCTCCCCGTCTCATTTTTTTACGGTCCCATCTCATTTTTTTATAGATCAGCTAACTTCAGTAAACTGAAAATGGATGTCTTCCACTTTTGCATACCAAGATACTCAAATATTAAATATCTGAGATTTTGCTCCTCTGGATCACACCAATGTATTTAATATTTTTCTATTCGCAGGATGAGAGAGCACTAATATGGTACTCCAAAGAGAGGGAAAAACGTTTGAGCTTGAATTCTGTGTCCAGTGTAGTTCTTGGACAGAAGACTGTATGTGGTTTTTCTTTTCCAAATGTATGCTGTTATTCCTTAGTTGTTGACATTATGGTTGGAAGACACTGATTTCCTTAGCATTCAATATTTTACAGACAAAACTTTTGCGTCTGCATTGGCCAGAAAAGGAACCTCATTCCCTGTCAGTTATATATAAGAATGGTGAATCCTCACTTGACTTGGTATGTACTCCTCAGTTGGCCACATTGTTTATGATCTATTTACTTACATAATGCTTTATTTGACAATCATGTTTACCCAGGTCTGCAAAGATAAACATCAAGCTGAATGTTGGTATTTAGGCCTTACAGCCCTAATATCAGCTCCATGCACCCCACTACTTCTGGTTAATTCAACAAACGGCCGTCAGATAAACAGCTGTACAAATAGCCCTCCTAGCTACATTCAGCAAAGGAGTAGGCTCTTTGCTGTGCACCATGGAAGAAATTTCACAAAGGTTCATTTTGGAATTCCTACATGCATGATATTTATGCATGAACATGATAGTGTGCCTGAGTAGAATTTGACATTGCTTATGAATTTTTCTATATCACACCAAGTAGCATGTTCGAACTCAAGAAAAAAGGACATATTGATGGTAAATGCCATATTAGGTCATGCTGACAACTGAGGTTATATTGATGATGGCTCCTGTTAGCTTATAGTGAATATATTTCATATAACTATTTTCTACACAAAAATTACGACAACAATGCATGCACTAATTGCATTTAAACTAAGATGTTCAACAAAGCCTTTAAACCGCATATATACGTTTTCAATTAAGTATGATAGTGACTGATGGTTGTAAATAGCCATCTCTATTTCCATACTGGCATACTCCCTCCAGTAACAAATAAGTAACGTTTAGGGTTGTGTTACGTCGACCATTTCAAATTTTGGTTACAAATTACTATCGATGTATTGTTTTTTATAAGCGATTCATTTTGAGTTTAAATATTTGAAAATGGTACAAATTACTATCTTGAAATGTAGCTTCATTTGTATACGTTTGCCATGTTTTGTAAATATTTGGCAGTGCCAGTCCAATTTGTGTTTTGAAGACCATGGTGATGTATTATTTGTGGCTGAAGGAGTATGGTCTAACTGCATCATGCTTTTACTTGTGTTGCTCTAATCAAAACTTATCCAAGCAATTTGTTCATGAAGGTACACTCATTATATGGCAGTCCTAGGTTGATACAGAACAAATACTCGCATAGTAATTTGGATTGCTCAGAACCATTCTTTTCTCCAAGACAGAGAGCATGGTCAGAATTAGATTCTTACTTGGAAAAGATTAGCCCTGAATTGGTAAATCGAGTAAAAAATGATATGAGGGACAAAAAATCTTCTGAAACAATTAAGGACCAAAGAATGACGCATATGCCTAAACTGAAACAATATGAGGGAACAAATGGAGCATCAGATTCTCTGAAGGACATCTTTGTATGGGGTGATATTCAGGGTCGTATGCTAGATCGCAGACATTTATCAGCGGCCAATGTCTCCCTTCCAAGGTTATTGAAATCAGCACAAATTCTTGATGTGCGGAGTATTACCTGTGGAGAGAAACACGCAGCGATAGTTACTAAGCAAGGTCAGGTATTCTCATGGGGTGAGGAGAATGGCGGGAGATTGGGACACAAAACAAGTGATAGTGTCTCTCATCCTAAAATCATCGACTCTCTTTCCTCCATACCGGTGAAGGCAATCGCATTTGGGGCAAAGCACACCTGTGCAGTTTCAGTTTCAGGAGAACTTTATGAATGGGGTGAAGGGATTCATAGCCTAGGGCTGTGGA
This sequence comes from Cenchrus fungigraminus, assembly GCA_036936925.1. Classification (NCBI taxonomy): domain Eukaryota; kingdom Viridiplantae; phylum Streptophyta; class Magnoliopsida; order Poales; family Poaceae; genus Cenchrus; species Cenchrus fungigraminus. The sequence continues at coordinate 13,653,283 of CM072772.1, read as the reverse complement.
ATGATCAGTGTCGAAGAAGCCAGTGGTTCCCACATAAACTGATTGGTACTTCAGATGGCATCTCTGTGTCGAAGATTGCATGCGGTCAGTGGCATACGGCTATCATATCCTCCACTGGTCAGCTGTTCACTTATGGAGATGGTACATTTGGTGTTCTTGGACATGGTGACACATGCTGTGTTGCTCACCCTAAAGAAGTGGAGTCCTTGAGAGGGTTAAGAACCAAGTCTGTTGCATGTGGACCGTGGCACACAGCTGCTATTGTGGAAACATCAGGAACTCCCAAGAGCAATGCTCCTGGTGGGAAGCTATTCACATGGGGTGATGCAGGTGAAGGGAAGCTGGGCCATACTGACAAAAAAATGAAGCTTGTACCAACTCATGTCGAAACACTCATTGACTCTGATTTTATTCAGGTATCCTGTGGTATGTCAATAACAATTGTGCTAACAATAACAGGTGTTGTATTTACCATCGGAAGCAAGAAGCACGGACAATCAGGGAATCCTCGACCTGAGAACACATCTATTTGCATGGTTGAAGGGCCACTTAAGACTGAGTTTATCAAAGATATATCATGCGGCACTTCCCATGTTGCAGTCTTGACAATGAATGGGAAAGTCTTTACATGGGGCAAAGGCACAGAAGGGCAACTTGGTTTAGGTGATTATGTTGACAGGACCTCCCCAACTCTAGTGGAGGCCCTGGAAGATGAACAGGTGGAAAGTATAACTTGTTGTTCCAATTTCACTGTTGTAATTTGTGTGCATAAGGCAATCTCGTGCAAGGAACAATCTGTATGCAGCAGTTGCCGGTTGGCATTTCGGTTTACAAGGAAGAAACACAACTGCTACAACTGTGGTTCCATGTTCTGCAATTCCTGCAGCAGCAACAAGGTTCCAAGGGCAGCCCTTGCACCAGATAAGAGCAAAAGGTGCCGTGTTTGTGATGCTTGTTTTAATGAGCTGAATAAAACTGCAGAGCACAGCAAAATGAGTTCTGGATCAAAAACCCAAAAAGAAGAAACGTCTTTAGCAGAAATAAGAACATACACACCAAAGATATCACGCATGCTTAAGGAAGCAAATTTCATCATGGAAAAAATGGGCTCGGCACACAGCCCCAACCAGAGAAATCAGGACTTGGCCACTCTGAATCAAGTGCGGAAAAAGAGGTGGGGACAAGTAGACTGTCCCAATCAATTCAAATGTGCACGAGACAGCATTCCATACCGGTCGGCATCAAAGAAACAGACAGTCGATGTTTGTTGTATAGGGAGAATGATTGATCCAGTATCACAAAAGACTGCTACCCTTTTGCCACAAGCCACAAATGACAGGAAAAAAGAACAAGATTTGATGGAAAAGATACTGCTGGAGGAAGTGAAGCAACTTCAAGCACAGGTTATTTCTACAACTTCTAAGAGACCCGCATGTGAACTTTTATATCCTTCTTCCAAAGGATTTTGTTGTTTTTATTCTATGTTGGAAATCCTTTATTCGCTTGAGACATATGGTGATCTTGCTCTTAAGCAGGTAACCACTCTAGCAGAAGAATGCCGGCATAAAAGCTTAAAAGTTCAGTTGTATAAACGAGAACTTGAGGAAACCTGGTTGATAGTCAGGGATGAGGCCACAAAGTGCAAAGCTGCGAAAGATATTATAAAGATTTTAACAAATCAGGTATAATTCTGACTTGTAACAAATATCAAACTGTTTAAGATTATTTCAGCCTGATGTTAAAGAAGTTAAGTCCTGCAATCTTATGCAGAGGAACGCTTTATCAAAGAAACTTATAGGTGGTCTGGAACTAGATAATTCCAGTATCATACCTGACCCGCCCGACAAAACTCTTGCCACCGGCAAAATTGCACCGCTAAACAGCATCAGGGATCAACGCAACATAGAGGAAGTGGATATACAATCTACAACATCTTCTAACACTGTTGTCGTGGATGACTATCAGAATGACAGAAGAGCCTCCAATAGCAGCAGAGGTTATGATGGAGGAACAGATAGCACAATTGCTCCTACCGATTCCAATGGCGTGATTGAGCAAATTGAGCGTGGAGTGTACATTACAGTTGTTACATCCCCCAGTGGTAAGAAGGGAATCAAGCGCATCCGGTTCAGGTGAACTGCTAAACCCTTTGACATATTTTTCCGTCAATACGATTGTCATATAAATTGAATAATTTTTACGACAACTTGCTCATGATTGATCTCAATTCTCACAGCCGGAAGCATTTTGGAGAGGCGGAGGCGCAAAAATGGTGGGAAGAGAATGAGAGCAGGGTATTTGCAAGGTACGACAGCATGGAGTACCTGGCAACATAATCTACAGATGTAAAATGTACATGAGTAGCCAGTTTTTTCATAATGTCAGTAGGGTCTGACCTGCATACAGCAACACGATACTGTTCAGTAAAGACTTGGGTTGATGAGAGGACATGAGGTGGAAGGAATCCTGATGGTCATCATTTGCTTTCTAGCAGATGCACGGGGTTGTATCCTCTTGCCAGGTTAACTTAGGTCCGTGATTTTGCTTGAACTCAATCTAATTCGACACGAATTGGAGTTTGTGTATGATGGCCGTTGAGGATCAGGCAGGCTGGTGTCTGTATTTCAGATTCCAGACCCAATAGTAAATTCAGTAACGCTGGCGTCCAGAATCTTTAAAAAAATCAGACAGTTCAACATATGTTGCGATAGTTAAGTGTCGATGTTGCAATTAGAGTGTTTCTGCATGTTTCACATTAAATGTTGCATGAAACAGTGTTCATGTTGCGTGGGAGTTATCTATCTCAGAGTCGATCGACGTAGTCATTTTCACATATTCTTTAATATTGCAACTATAGATTTACGATGTAACAAATATTTTGTTCGGATGTTGCAACGGAGGGTCCGATGGGAAAATTCCCATCGCGCTAACATTGCAGTACTAAGTTTGTTGGTGGCACCGGTAGGCGATCATTCAGATCCAAATGTAGCTTGTAGCATGGATTGACACCCCTTCCCTAAGCCTACTTCAGTCAGAATCAAACAATACACAGAGCAGAGACGTACCGGACTGGATACCCGCCGTAGCCGCCTGGGCCGCTGGGCGCATCCCTCCCCGGCGGCGCCTTCTGTCCATGGCGCGGGCGGCGGACTCTCCCCTCCCGTGGCCCGCTCCCTCCAGCCACCGCCACCGCCGCCGCCTCTGCCTCTGCCTCCTCCTCCAGCCCGCCGCGAAGACTCATCGGTGGAGCAGCCGAGCATTTGGATTTGAGGTTTTTCACACAATACCACCATGTACCATCGTTTGAAAAGGACTTGTATGTAATATAAAAGGATCTATAGGTAAGGATCTGACGGTTGAGATTAATTCTGTACTACCGGTTTTTTTAGCGTGGTATGAGTGATATTCATAAGTGGTACGGATAGTACATGAGTATTATCGGAAATATACAAAATCATATTGTTGTAATATATGAAATCAAGTCTTTTTATGTAACCTTGGCAGTGGGGAAATTTTTTCCAGACAACATACATCGAGCAAATTACCTTTTACCCATAATAAAAAACTAAAAAAACCAATAATACTACCGTACTACGTGCTCGTGTCCTGCACGTGCACGCATCTTACAGCTCCCCCTACAGATTTTTAAAATAAACAGCGCCCCCTGCATTTAAACGGTCCCAACCCATAGGCTTCAAAACCCAAATTCAGAAAGACAGAAATGGCTCATTCAGAGATTCAGACTAACAGAGAATGAACATTTTGTTCATCTTCTGTGCATTACATTTCGTTTCAGACGGTACATGCCAAATCTTACATGTGGTCAGACTATGACACACAACCCCCTCTGCGATCCAGGTTAGCAGAGTCACCTATACTGACCCCTTCATCTCCAAATTTGGAGCAAAATTACACAACCACACAGCGAACAAAAGCGGAATACTATTACAGTACAGATTTTACCTAACCTACACGTGTATATACCGAGACAACCAGGATCGCTCATCCATTTCAGGAAAACCCATATTGGTTAGTTTCCCAGCTGCTTCAGACTAGCGAACCCAGGATTGCTTCAGATATAGGCATATAGCACGGGCCATACCCAGCAGCTCAAGAACCCGGAGCAAACCTTGCCAACATCCAAAATATGTGAGTTGTCTCACTGAGGCTTGTCACTTGTTGTTACAAGCACAGCCTCGTCAGCTCGCCGTCGGCCTCCTCTCCGGCAGCCATGGGCCGCGGCGCCTCGCTCTCCGCCGCGCACCGCTTGTAGGGCACGAACCCGCTCCGGCTGAAGGAAGCCGAGCTCGGCCACTTCGTCAGACGCGGTACGGCAACGGCAGCAGCAGCCGGCGCCGCGTCGCCGTCGCTGGTGGTTTCTTGACCGGGGCCGTGGGACTCCGCGGCGTCCGAGTTCTCAGCCGGCACGCCGCTGGAGGCGGTGTTCGAGCCCGTCAGTGACCCTTCCCTCTGCACGCGCTTGTGATCCAGAGGCTCTGAAGGTTGGCTGTGGCGGTGCTGCTGAGCCGAAGGCGCCACCGCCGCCTGCGGGTAGAACAGCGCGCACGGCAGAGTCCCGTTGTAGGCGAGCCACGGCACCGCGGACTGCGCGGCGAAACCGTCGGGCTGGGGGACGAAGTACATGAGCTGCTGCACCTGCACGCAGGTCGGCCATGGATTCCACGAGCTCCCTCCTGCGGCACCGAAAGGGGTTGCGTTTCTGGTTGCCTGGGCTACGCTCGCGGGTGAAGCATCCGTTTTCAGGTGTTCAAGGGGATCCTTCACCGTAACTTTCTTTCCGAACAGTTTAAAGACTGACGAATCCTCTGTTCCCGTGCAGGAAACTTTTCCATCGCCGAACACCTGAAATTCACGTTCAAGAAACATGTCAGATTTTTTTATTTTTTTTAAACCTAACATGTAAGATTTTGAAGGCAGAAAATCATTTAAGCAAAACACACTATTTATGCAGAAAAAGAAAAGTACACAACATGAATGCAAAACTTTGATCCAGAGATATAAGATCTGTGTTTGATGCTGATAGTGATTTCAGAATAACTTTCTCCGTGGAAAATTGACCTTTACGCCACTGTTCTTTAAACAGTTTATATTGCATTTACCTTGGTATTCGATGATACAAAAAACTGAAAGAACTTATGCTTGGCGAATTATATCATGTAAGCTACCAAACTGCCCATGAAAGAGAATATACCTTGGTATCTGCTGTTCTCGCCGCCAGCTCAGCTGTTGCGACGCTTGGCGACACGGAGCCGTCCTCTCTGTCGACGGACGAGGCCGGCGAGCCGCCGCCGTCGCCATGCTCGTCCGAACCGGTGGCTGACGGGGCCGGTGACCTGCTGCCGCTCGAGCTGTTGGCGAACGCGCTGCCCAGCGCCTCCGCTCGTAAAACCGTCCGCGCGGTGGTCAGCACCGACGTTGGCGACCCGTCCTCCTGGTCGCGCAGGGACTGCGTCCGCAGGGACGGACGCTCCAGGTGCTTCAGCACCGGAACGTTCTTCTTGGCCGCGCCGTCCACCTTGCGCGGGTACGGGTGTGCCGGCTTCCTCTTGGGCCGCGGCGGCGGGATCTGGATCACCGGCGCGGCGCCCCCTGCCGTGTTGCTCCCCGTCGCCGACGATTCTCTGACCACCTGCAGCACGGCGCCGCGATTCCGACATCAGAAAAGGCGTGGTAAAGCGCCAAGCCCGTAAGAAACGCGAGACGGCCGCCTGCTCTACAACCATGATCGATTGGGAGGCTGACTTACTTGGCATCCAGTCAAGTAACACACAACCCATGGATTGGTTTCGTTTTTTTTTTTCATGGCAGGGGCGAGAGAATTGGTTTGTTTACACGTGGACAGAGACGGAACGGTTTTACACGACCTTGGTGAAGAACTTCTGCGCGTGGCTCCGGATTTGCACGGCAGTCTTGGTGCCGATGTGCTCTGCACGAACGGAGACGAAAAGAGGGGTGAGCGTTCCGTCCCTAGCCCGACCAACCTGATCAAGAACAAGAACAGAGCGGGGGGACACCGGCACGCGGGCACGTACCTTGGATGCGGCGCCATGCGCGGCCGTGAAGCTGCAGGGCATCCAGGAAGCGCTTGTGCTCGTCCTCCGTCCACTTCTCCCGCTGCTTCGTGATCGTGTACGGCTTCCGCGCCTGCTCGGGAAAGAAGCGTGCGAGCGAGAAACTTTTAGAACACGCGGACGCAATTCGCCCATTCGTGGAACCAATGGAAAGGGGAACGGGAGGCCGTTGCTGGCTGTACCTTGGGCACGTGCTCCTCCCCGGACAAATCCATGTCTCCGGGATCGAGGGGATCCTTGCTGTGATCCACGGCGGCTTCGGCTTCGCCGCCGGCGCGAACGGCGACGGCGATCTCGTCGGTCGCCATCTGGTTTTCCTGTTGAAACGACAGGGGAAGCATCTAACGATCAGGTCCCTACTAAACACCGTGCAATCCCAATCGCCGCCACGAAACGATCCCTCCCGGCCCGATCACGCCAAGAAAGCAAGATAGAAAGATCAACGAATTAATTACCTCCAGACAGGCCATCTATCTCCGGTGCTCAAGACCAAGCCAATCGAACCCAAAATCGACCAATCCCCAAGGTTGCCGCCACTAGTAGGCCCGACCGTTGCAAATATCGCAGCCTCGACCCTGTGCGAGCTCGTGTCGTTGATGAGGACGGCGAGCTTTAGGGTGTGGGAGGAGGAGGTGCAAGCGAGGCGAACTTTTTAACGTAGGCCCGGGCGCCCGGCTCGCACTGGAGAAGAGAAGAAGAGGCGCGGGGTCGAGGGACCCGAGAGGAGGGAACGGGAGAAAAAGAGCATGGGCGAGCGCGCCACGTCGGACGGGATTTTTACGCTTTCCCCGTCGTGATTCCTGGCTGCGTTTTTCTCGGCGGAAATAATCCAATCCGGTGGGGGAATTCAGGGGAGGTTTCGGGAGGCCGCTCGTTCTCGTGGCTGTGGCTGCTCCTCCGGCACCCGTCGCTGTCATGTGCTGCAATTGCAAATGCTCCCTCCCCCAGAAGCCTTCATTTTTTTTTAAACTCGTGGCATGGGTTTTTTTTTTACAACAAACATATATTAAACCTTAAACAGCCATTACAAAGGGGTCCTCGAAGTAAACGTAAATTACAACAAGGTCCTCAGACCCGAAGATGATCCACAAGATTGTCAAAGCGTTCGACGGCGACGAGCTCATTGGCGGAGGCAGCAGAGGCGTCGTAGAAGCTTGCACCCAGGTGGAGGACTGCGCGTTGTGACGGTTGAAGACGGGGTGACGGGGCCGAAGAAAACCGCACCGGGCGACTAGAGATTTGTAGATGCATCGTCGCCGGAGGTAAAAGTTTGACCACCATGTCGCTTCCCAGGTGAGGATGAGGGCGCCGGAACAACCAACGAAGAAGTACTTCAGAAATCAGGAGCACCGTGGATCGGCCGGAGAGCGGCTGGCTGCTTCCAGTTGAGGGCGGCGGTGGTGGTGAAGGCCAGGGAGCTTCGACACGTTCGACGATGGTGAGGTCGCCACAACCCAGATGGGGCGAGGGCATCGAAAAAATTACCGAAACACAAAGGCAGAGTTGGGCAGTGGCAGAAGAGGGGAAGCAGAGTCGGCAACTGCAAGACGACGGCACGTTCGACGGCGAGCTCACGTCTACAAGAGTAGACGGAATCCGCGGAACAATCACCGATGGCAGCAGGCGCGAAGCGGATCTGCAAAAGAGCATGAAAACGCAAAGGCGAACGGCAGAGGCAGGGCGGACGGGCGGAGGTGGAGCCGGCGACGGCAAGACGACGATGCGTTCGACGACAGCAAGCACACCCCAACAGGAGGTGGTGGATCCGTCGGAACAACCACCGAAATCACCCAGGTCAGCGGCGAAGACAGAGCGGTGGGGAGCAGATCTTGAAGGAGTGGAGAAAAGGACGGAGCAAAGGGGAGAGGGGAAAGAAACCGCTGGACAACAAGAAGGGGGTAGTTTATTTAGGCAAACCTAGACCTTGTAGACGTCGGAGGCCAAGGGGCCTAGGTGGCCGGCAACGACGAAGGCGGCGGCAAGGAAGCAAACTCCACAGTGGGACAAGGCCATAGAGGCAAAGAAAAACCTAATAAGCTAGATAGGTACTAGATCTACAAGGAGAGGGGGACCCCTACCCCTTCTCGCCGCCAACGAGTTCGCCGGAGGGGAAAGAGGAAGGGGGCCTGAGCGGGCGGCACAAGAGGCAAGAGGCGAGGCAGAGATGAGATGCTTCTAGGAGAAGGAAGCCCAATTCCCCAATCTTGACTCCAGCATGGGGTCTTTTGGGGTGGGGATCGCAGCGTGAAGTGTAGGGCACAGGTGTTTGGTGGATTAATACCGTGCGGCGCGAATGGATTAGCACAAGTGTTTGATGGGTTAATACCCTGTTTGTTTGGATTATAATCCCCAAGAAATAGGTTATACAAGTTGGTTTGTGAGTGATGAGTGCTAATGGTAAAATATAACATTAGGACCACATATAATCTGAAATATAATCTGAAATAAGGTACTAATTGTGATCCTCTAATGATCCTTGGACCACAATCTAACATATAATTTAGAGAGAAAATAAAAGCTTCACTGATCAGTGCATCGTGCAAAGGATTCGGATGCACATTTTGTCCAGCGATTGATGCATTCTGCATGCAAACATGTGCAAATCGAGGTGGCGGACTAACGGTGCGGGCGTGCGGCCACAAAATTAGCTAGTGGCTGTTTAACCGCTAAGTATGGCTGATGCTCATGCGCAGTTAAAAATGCTTGACGCTTTCCAAGTGACACCTGGCTCTTGACATCTTGTAGGAGTAGTAAGCCAAGAGTAAACTCTCGAATCAATACTAACAAAGAAGAAATGGGGGTCTGAACAAGTTTGTGTCAACGCGATGAGCTGGCGTCACGAAACATCTCCCTACCAGCAACCAAAAAAGGCAAAAAAAAAAAACGAAAGCAGAAACTTTGTGGCCATAAAAATCGGGGGAAATATCCCAGCCTCTAAATTTGAAGCGACAGGGGAGCTTGGACGGATAAAAAAAGCGCGGCGGCCGCTGCTGTCTGCGGATAAAGAAAGCGGGGCCACAGGCCCAGCTGCAGCCGGGCTTTCCCTGCGCTTTTACGACACGTCACGCACGCCCACCAGGCCGCGGCTCGCCCGACGACACGCGGCGGGAGCCTCTGGAAGCGGCAAGTCGCTCCGGCCTCCGGCCACAAGTGGCGCGGCTCCTGGCCACAAGCTCCCACCGGGTTGGCCTGTGCACATTCACAAACCCAGGAAATTCTCCTGGCCACATGTTTCCCAAGGGGCCCCGACGGCGCCAACCTCGTTGCCCCTCGAGGGGATGACGCGTGGGGCCGCGACGCCATTTATCCGCGGTGGGGCTGGGGCAACGTGTGGCGACGCTTTGTTTCGCTTGGACTTGGAGTGCTGCTTGCACGGGGAAACTAGCGGGGGGACGCGACGCGAGGGCGCGGCGGGTACGTGGCGGGGAGGCGAGGCGAGGGTCTCGTAGTGCGGCGGGTGGGCGCCAACCCGATTCGGTCTCTGTCATCGGATCTCATCGCTCAAGCAGATTGTTTGCTGTGCTGTGTGGGTCTTGGATTGGGCAGGTCCGCAGGTCAGAGGCTAAAATTTTCCTTTTGAACGAGAAAGGCAGGGCCAGTTGGTACCGGTTTAGTCCTACGTACGTACGTGTTTGGTACGTACGGGCAAAAATTTTAACTACAATAAATCTTACATGCATTTTAACTACAATAAAAGTCTATGTACAAAACATTTTCTTAGATGAATGTACGAGTCTAATGAACTTAAGTAATCTGTAGTACTACAGTAATCAGTCTCTAATCATACACGGTCAAAAAGCCTCATTACATAGGTTGTAGAGGTTACTGAGCATCTCCAACAGTTTGCCAAATTTTACTCGGTAAATCTTGTGTTTTGTCAACCTCTAAAAAGATACGACAAGTTAAAAAAGAGTTCATCTCCAACAGTTTGGCATAATCCACTTACCAAATCTTGATCTAACTTACATCAGGAACCCTGAGAGAGAAACAAAATTATATTTCTACCCTTCCACCTCTTGAAAACTTCAATCAGGAATCCTGAGAAAAAACAAAATTATTTTTATACCTTCCACCTCTTCTAATACGGAAGGATGCGCGGCGGATCGCTGCGCGCATATATGCGCGCGTGGAGTCAGTTTTTCGCAACTTAGGGATAAATGACAACCTGATATGGAGAACTGTTGGAGAAGATTTTTTTCTGTTTTTGCCAAAAAAAATAACAATAGCAACTTAGGATGGGGAACTGTTGGAGTTGCTGAGCATCTCAAGCAGTTTAGCAAACTAACTTGGCATCCATATAATTTTGGCAAAACAAGAAAAATTAGCATCCAACAGTTTGGCAAACCAACTTGGCAAAACTGACCTCCCCACGCGGAAATATATGCGCGCCGATCTGGGTTGGCATCGGCGTGAGCATGACCAAGCCAGGTAGGAGGGTGAAAAAAGAATTAAAAATATTTTTAATATAAGTTTTTAAGAGGTGAAAGAGCATAAACATAATTTTATTTCTCTCAAGATTCATGATGTAAGTTAGAATCTTGGTTTGACAAGTGAATTATGTCAATATTGTGTTTTGCTAACTTTAAAAAAAATATGTTCAGTAAAAAGAGGATACGGAGGGCTACTGAACAGCACAGGTGTGCATGTGAAACTTTAGGCACTCAGGTGCCACCTTGCACTTACCACTTTGTACTCTTTCATGCTGTTTGCAATGCATCAAGACTGAAACCCAACTATGCGTATTCTCAGAAAGAAAAAAAAAACCCAACTATGCGTTTTGAGGTTATGTACTTATGTGGAAGTTGTTATTGCCGAGACGATTCAGTTGCGTTCCCCTTCATAGCCGCCCTATGCCAAAGCAAACCCTGAATGATTGGCCTGTGTAGCTCTATGCAGACTATGCTCACAAAAGAAGGCCATAAAAAGCCCAATCATTGGCACCAACTGATTAGTGACACTGAAACTGGCAAAGGGAGACAAAAAAAAACAAGAAATATCTTACCACGTGAGATGACTACATACACAGTATGCGCATCTGTGCAAGAAAAAAGGAGCTTGAACGGCGAGTCGGTGCCATATATCTCTCGTTCCCAAAATACTGGAAGTACTTATATGTAATACATACAAATATACAATACATCGGGCGCCCAGTTGGCAGTTGCCTCGCATGGCCCGCAAGCAGGAGGCACGCACAAAACGGGAACGCGCTCAGCTGGACCTTTGACTTGAGCTTGAGGCCACAAAGCATGAGTGGTGGAAGTTGTGGCTGCCAGCAGCTCTTAATGTGAGCTTATTTTACAATATTTTTCTCTCATAACCAATTTACTGTACAACTTCTTACGCAATATTTTTTCTCTTATAACTAATTTGCCGGATTATGCATTTAAGACCTCCCGAACACTCTTGTGAAGTTGGTGGAGGAGACGGTGGATAGGATATGCATGCTCCCGCCGTGCAACCCATTGTGGCCACAAACGAAAGCTGCTTTCTGCAAATGAAAAGAGGCTCGAAACCGTATTAGACAAACGTGATCATGCATGTTTTTTTGGTTCTTTTGAGAATAGGCAGTCTGGAAAGCTTCTGCAAACTGAACCTTAAAAACGCATCTATCCTGCGTTTTGCTTGTTCCTCGTCGGGGTGGTGGTGGTGGTAGTGGGGTGGGGGTGGGGGTGGTCTGTTTAGTTCGCAAAAAATTATCAAATATCAATTTTCGGATACTAATTAGGAGTATTGAATGTAGATTAATGATAAAATCTATTTCATAACCCTTCTATTTTTTCAAGACGAATCTCATAAGCTTAATTATGCCATGATTAGACAACGTCGTACTGCAATCTCTAATGACAAATTAATTAATCTTAATGGATTCGTCTCGCGACTTCCCGTCCATCTATATAACAAGTTTTATAGTTAGTCTATGTTTAATACTCCTAATAAATCTTGAAAGGAGACTCCAAAAATTTCTACCAAACTAAACTGAGTACTCTGAAGATGTACCGTGGGTACAACTCGTGTTCGTGTGGGCTCAGTACGGGTGACTTGGGCCTCGTTTAGATAGGCAAATGTGGTGGGATTAAGACTAAGTCCAACAATAAGAGGCATTTTGAGGAGGTAGAATGGCGTTTGCCTTCCATGTACAGTGTTTTGCCATTCGTTCACATGACACCGGCTCCAATAGCAATGAGCAAAGGCATTTCCTCCGCATCCCCATCCCCAACACCTTCTCCTTCTCCCTTTCTGCTTCTTCTTCTTCCTCCGGACAGAGACAAGCTCGAGCCGAGCTTCTCCGGCCAAATCCACAGACTCTACTCCAACTTCCTCAAATCACCATCGCACCCACCTCTTGCACCTCCTCCTCTACCCCACAGCCCGACAAACGCTGCCGCCACCTAGCATAGCGCTAGGGATTCAAGATCGTGTGGGTGCCAGTGCCGCTTGGCCCCGACCACCACCTCCAACTGTGCGCTTGGGGAAGGGGTGGATTTCTCGGCCTCCTTCCTCTGGAGGCGGAGCAGGGTGGCGCGGGGCAGCGCGAAGGCCATGGCGGCTCGTAGGCTGTGGAGGAGCGGCGGGTGCGGGAAGAGATGGCAGCGTGGCAGATTGAGCATGACGGGATGGTTCCGTCCTCCTCTAGCGTGGCGGCGCGGCACTGGAGGGACGACAGGCGCGGGCTCGCCTACTCCGCTGCATCGGCCTTGACGCTCTCCCCCGGCAGCCAGAGCTCGCCTCCGCTCCCCTCCCGCCGACGACGGCGCATCAAGCGGCTCGGGGGCCCAGGCTGGCGGAGCTCTCCACGACTCCACCCTCCCTCTCCCTCCCCTGCTGTTGCGAGCTGGTCGTGCTCCATGATTTGCCGCGAACCGGAGGTGAGGGAGGAGGAGGTGCTCCCTCCCCTGTCTCCCTCAAACGACGACGAAGGCAATGCATTAGAGGAAAGAGGGAACACATTTTTAGCTGGCCTCTCTCCTCCAATGCCATAAATAGCTTTGCATCTCGGCGCGCAGGGGCCTGCCCCCATCAATGCTACCGTAACCCTAAGGAACCATAAAAACTCCTTAATTATTTTGCTAATTGCAAGGATTAGTCCCTCGAGTAAGTCAAAATTAGCCCAAACTAAATATCAACCTTATTGGCTCGAGGTCATACCAAACCTCGATGGAGCATTATAGATGCATGAAAATTACTTCATTTGCAGTTCTTTATTTATTTTTTCAACCATTAGATGACGTATTCCTTAAGAGTTGTTATCCCTTTCTCTCAATTCTTTTGGACACAAGTCACGAAGAAAAAGGAAACAATTGATTCAAGATTATTATTGAGAAAAACATATAATTAACGTGTAGCTTCTATGTTTTTCATGTTTTGTATTTCAAAATTTCGTATGACATTATTTTTTCACCTAGTGTCTCGCCCCCTATTGTCAATTCCTGGCTACGCCCCTGGAGTAATGATGGTGCTTAATTTGAAAAAATTGATAGAGATGTGGAGTTAATAGTGCATTAGACTGTGTTCTGTGAGAGAGGATGTGATGGGTGAAAATATGATGAATAATGAAAATTTGAGTAAAATGCACTCAGGACCCTTAAACTTGTCGTCTTGTGCCAAATAGGTCCATCAACTTTGAAAGTGCATTTTTGGATACCCAAACTTGCTAATCATGTCAAATAGGTCCAAATCTTGACTAATTGTGCCGATTTATTCTAATCCTTCTCGTCATCCCTGTGATCTTTTCTGTCCTTCACTCTCTCTCCCCACGTGCACGCCACTACTTTGCGGTGCCCCTTCTTAGCGGTCGTCCCTCCCCGGTTGCCACCTCCCCTTCTCCCCTGCCCCATGGAGCAGAAGCCGTGGGGCGAGAAGTGTCTGTGCGCTCATCATCGCCCACTAGTGGCATGCCCCATATGAGCTCCTCCTTTCCACTCGGTTGCCGGTGCTCCAATTGTGTGGAGGATCGGCGCTAAGGAGGCTATTAGCACACACGTGGGGGGCTAGGGGCGCGCATAGTGTGCAGGGAGGGCGGCACAAGACCACAGGAGAGGGAGCAGTGGCGGCAGCGCGGGGATGGAGGGAGAGGGCAACAACGTGGGGGAGAGAGGGAGGGGCTGGGGAGGATGGATGATGACATGGATCACAAGAGGGATTAGAACAAATCAACTCTATTAGTCAAGATCTGGACCTATTTGGCACGATTATCAAGTTTGGGGACCCAAAACTGCTTTTTGAAAGTTGATGGACCTATTTGACACAGGGTGGCAAGTTTAAGGGCACGGGGTGCGTTTTACTCTTATATGTGAGGTATTTAGTAGTGAACACAGAATTGCCGAATTGGAGTGTACACAAGGCGGCCATGCACTGACCACGTCCGAGAGGCGGCCATGCTATCATCAGCTGCTCTGAATACCTGTTGCCAAGGAGCCTGAACGATCAAGTGCTCACCTCGCCACTACCCAGCGGACACTTGGCGCCGCGGCCGCCACCTCGAAGTCTCGCACCGCGACGCCGCGAGAGATTTTTGCGGCCCTACCACCGTGGACGAGCTTGTGGTTGTGAGACGCGGGCACGGGGCAGTGAAGAGGTGACACTGTCGCCGTCTCGACTCCAGAAGCCTCCGCCGCACTTGGGAAGACGCTCCAGCTCACGTGGTGGCCTCCGGGCGGGCGTCGGCAGGCCGGGGGCGGGCGCGCGCAGCCGCAGGCCCACCTGGCTGCCCGGGCGCACATGTGGCTGGGAAGGGAGCACACTGCACACCCTCCGCGAGACGTTGCTGTCGCCAACGGGTGTACACGTCCGCTCCGGGTTTGATAAATGCCGGCGGATCGCTGGGCATCATCAGTCGCCGCCGCCGCCGCTCGCTGCGGGGGGGACGGACGCAACGATTGTTCCGAAAATGCTTACGGGGACAGTTTGGACTGGTGACTCGATTAGCGTCGTGTCATTTTTCTCGCCAGGATATTTTTTGCGGCGTGTCTTCGATCGGCTCCTAGCATGATGATGTATCCCATTCATCACTGTTAAAAGGGACGTTGCTTTTTTTTTCAGAGTTCCAGGACGTCATAGGGCTCATAGCCCTCTGTCCCGCGACCGGACGGTGACATTTCAGGGAAAACCTATTATGCTTATGCTAAATAATAGGACTCTCAACAAAATGTTTTTGAGAGGTGTATCCTACCCTTGTTCTAAAACTATACTCCTCCGTCCGTATAGAGTTTAGATTTCTTTTTTTTAGAAAAGTTTAGAGTTTAGATCATACGCTATGTTTTGGTTTGCTCACCGATTGGCCCAGCAAATCTCACAGCTCTTATATACAGGCCGGTCTGCCTAGTGTGTACTGTGTAGGCGGCAGCCTCCTACTTTCCGCCGAGTGGCCCAGCAAATCCGCGTGTATATCATCGGCCCAGTCCATCAGCATCCAGCCGGGCCAGCAAGCCAGCCGCTCAGGCCAACAAACAACATGCAAATGAATTGCCTTACACAACTACACCCAGCTCGCTCCAATTCTCTACGACATGCAGGAGATGGCTTCATCTTTTGCTTCTTCAGTGTAGTGCATGTAACTGTAAGGCGTTCAGCTAACCAAGGTGCTCATGCTTGTGCTAGTTTTGCTGTTTCTAGTGCGTCTGAGGTTTGGCGTTTGGGTGGAGCCCCCCCAGTTTTCTGCTGAAACCTCTGACAGGATGATTGTAACTATGTTACTGAATGGATGAAGCAGCTTGTTCTAAAAAAAAAAAGAACACCGGGCTCCAGCTTCTGAATTGCGCATCCCACAACTCAAGCTTATATGAATATAATCCCTACGGAGTACTACTCTGTTAAAAAATCACCACATAAACAGCAGGCCAGCACTCAGCTAATATGTTCAGCCAACCAATTCCAGGCAATCACAATCGCCCAAAACATTTGACATTATCATCAATATTAATTGTACTAAAGCATCACATAGCAACATGAGCCTCTTATTTCGAGGAATATCGGGCCTTATAAAAGTGCCATGAAGTACATGGATTACCAGCAAAAGCAAAACTGAAAACATGCCTGGTGAAGCACAACACTCTGGTAGTCAGATGCTATTGGAATTCGGCTCAGCAAAACTGCGCTGCTGAATTAGCAGGTCAGGATATGGCGGTTACCCCTGTAAACCTTGAGGGTTCAACTGAATCCATAAACCCACGGACTGAGAGTTCAGGCACGGAAGAATCCCTTTGTCGCAGTAATCCATGATCAATGTAGACTACTACTACCGTAATATCATCGTGGAAGAAGCGGCGCACTCCCTTCTCGACTTTCTTCAGATCATCATATCTCATTTCCCTCTTCTGTGCAGCTTGTTTCAATGCTGTTCTTACTAGTCTCTTTGCAATTCCCTACAAGAATTATGGACATTAGAATTTTTCCACTTAGACCTTTGCCCAAAGACCAATGGCAAAAGATTGATTGATGCACATGTAAGTGAATGTACCAAATACATACTCTTCGTGGATTGCTGTGGACAATTTCAACAGCCTGCTGATTTGTCAGGTGCTCCCAAAGACCATCAGATGCAAAAATAATAAATTTATCTTGTGGATGGAGTGCTCTTGTATATATAGATGGCTCTGCAGTAAGAACAGGGCGGCGGAGAGGCTCCGAAAGTCGGAAACGAGTAATGGAGGGGTCAAGAGCAAACTCCCGCCTCTTCAAATATGCATCTCCAATTGTCCTTGAAACCTATATGCAAAAAGAAAACAGGAAAGAAGGTCAAATGGACATCATTAAGTTTGACATGAACTTCTATTTCCAAGAATCTGAAATATTACTAGCATGTCACTAACAAACAGTAAACTATAATTTTGATTTACCAGTAAAAAGGAAACCCACAAGTACCCTACAGCATCTACACCAAAAAAATTATCGTGTGTTCCAGTATAACTTGTTCACCAACCTGAATTATGCCTTTAATGCGCCAAACACCATGCTTGAGGACAACAATTTGAGAATCATCTGGATGACGGGATATAAGTTCTTGCCTCACTTCCTCCATACTAGCATTATGATCTCTTGTGAGTGGCTCAGCAACAATCTTGTTTGATCTACCTAAACAGCCAATTACAGCCCTGGAATCACCAAGATTAGCCACATACAGTGTCCCTCTCCATATGACACCAACGAGACAGCAAGATCCAACTGCAGCAATCAAAGGCTTTATAAAATGTGTTCTCCGCACAAGTGTAAGGAAACCTTCCTCCGTTGCGGAAAATGCACTACGGACAACATCCTCAGATATTGTTCCATTTTCTTGAGCAAGTCCTACAAGACAGCAGAACAGAAGATATTATTTTAGCGCAATGGAGATAATTGGATCAGTCGTAGTATGTTTGGCATTTGCAATGACAAGAATTAGGTCACAGTAGCCCCAGCCCACAGGTACTCATTACTCAGTAGCACCTCAACAACTAAGTCAGTCTCACAGAATTACACAACATAAAGTTGAGCAAGTGAACACATCAGAATCTACCTAATCTGCTATTTGCAAAGGACCGCGAATACTGATACCTCGTCCAATGATCAGAATCCACTCAGTCACTGGCAAGAGTATCGCGTAGTCCATCTGCTCATGAAACAATAACATGCTTAATAAGAGAAGTAATACATGTATTATGACGAAAAAAAGGGCCATCAGCAAAGATAGCTCCAATTTTCCAAAGATGACAGGGGTTCATATTTAAAAATAAAAGTATTAACTTCCAAGAAACAGAATTACACCATTGGCAAAAAAAAAAAGCCCCTCCAAGAGGGAGCACTCTACCTATAAGGGCTCAATCAAAAATTGGCAGCACAAAGTGCAACCGACAATCAAAGATCGATAGTAACAGCAAAAATATATCATCATCAATCTGTCTACTAAAACAAGTGTGAAACCTTAGGGGGAAATCATCATCGCCATCATTCTACAGGTGAATTGAGTGCTTCGTTCACGAATCACGAGTTGAGGGTAGTGACTACTTACGGATGAGGTGTGCGAAGAGGTGGTCGGATATGAAGCGGGCCGCCTCGGCGCCGCCGTGGCCGTCGTAGACGCCCACGAAGGTTGCGGCAGCGCCCGTCTCCACCTGGCCGTGGTCCTCCAGCGCCTCGTTGGCCTGCGCGACGGCAAACGAGAACTCACCCGCCGCGTGGCGCCCAAGGTCCCGCGACCAGAGCAGGTCGTCGGCGACGCCGCCGCGGCGGCCATTGTCGCTGCCGTCCTCATCCTTCCTCGTACGCGCGCACCTCCGGACCGGGCCCAAGCACGCGGACGCAATCTTCCTCAACCACGAAAACATCCCTCATTTCCCTCCTGCCTCGCGGCTTCCGGAACCCCAGGACCGCACCCAATGGGGAATTCCGCCCGTTTCCTAGCGTTCTCCGAGCCCAAAATCTGCAAATTTAGCCTGAACATGACGAAAATTAGAGTTTTAAGGACAATTCCCCGTCCTTGCTTATAAAATCCGACAGGTAATGCCATAATAATAATATTGTTTATTCAGAATACTTCTCCTCGAACCACGAGAATCACACAGATTGGAAGGGGAAAAAGCTTACCGAAACGCCCCGCGTGCAGTAATCGGGATACGCCTTGTGAAACCAGAGGAATCATCGGCTCATGGAGATTTTCACTCTGGACTCCGGATCGCCAGTGAGGTGGGGGGCGGAGACCGAGCAGTTCTTCGGTTTGGAGGAGGTGGACAGGCGGCGGCTCAGCGTGAGTTTTGCGAGGGACCGGATTAGCAGAGAGATTTATAGAGACATTTCGTCGGAATGCCCCTGAGGTTGAGATTATTTACGAGCGTGGCAGCCTGTTGAAAAGTGCACGGAACAAAAGCAAAAGCGCCCACCTGCGAACGCGACTGGTATCGACGACGTATCGTTGGGTTGCGACTTCGCCACGGAGGACACGGATTATGTAAGCGCGATATCGCTGTGCTCTGATCAGAATATCAGATAATGTACACTTTTATCAGTTTTTTCTTTTGCTTTTCTTTGATTTGATAAAAGTCAATAAATAACATTTCACTATCCTAAACGTTGGGCGTGACGTACTTGTTTTAATGTTTTCTTTTCGAGTAACTCGTAGCTTGAGAAACTTTTGCCTCAGCTCATCTGGCCTTTGCCAAATCTGAACAAAATTTCATTTTCTTTACCACACAAAATTGTTGCCATACGTAAATTTTGATTTTTTTTTAACCGCATTGGATTAATTGTGAATTGTGAGCGTATAATCCGTTGGCCTATTAGATGAGGTCACATTTGACATAATTCTGTTTTGTTGTAATCAAATGCTACTCGGGATAGGTGTGTGGATCGAAGAAACATTACTTTTTTTTTTCAGAAGGCTAGTGCTTAGACATGTGGGAACAGTTGGCCTGCCTCTCCGTCAGGTGGACTCCTTCCGTCCCAAAACGAATGTTATTTTAGAAGTTTTAGGAAAGATTATTATGGAGGTAAAATGACATCGATTACCTTATTTATTTATCATATTTGGTGCTAATTAATTGTTACATGTCTACATGCACATGCACACATGTCAAATTAAGTAAAACGACATGCTTTTTGGGACAAATTTTGAATCCTGAAACGACAAGCTCATTTGACTTAAACTGCAATAAGTGCAAATAAATTACTCGTGGGAACCAAACAATCCTGACTTATTTGCTCCATAAATATCATGACTTATAAGTTAATAAGTTGCTCTACCCATACTTAAAGTTACATAAGGTCATGTTTGGTTCTTATAAGTCACGTGACTTACAAGTCAGTTGGATCATGTTTGTTTGCAGTGACTTATAAATCAGTGGAATCCACTCAAGGTAGGAGGAAAAAAAGTGACTTATGCAACTTTATGTCACTTTAAGTATGTGTGGAGCAACTTATGAGACTTGTATGTTTGGCTCTCACAAATGACTTATTTGACTTATGGAAGTCAAACGGAACATAAAACGCAGAGGATTTGAACGGTGGCAAATTAAAGTGTACACAAATTAAGCTTTCGCCGTCATTCAGCAGAAACGAAACGCTCACGACGGGTGAGAGCAGTGGAGTACAAAAGACCCTGTAGCAAAAGGCTCCTTTTCCGATCCTCTGAGCTCCAGATCACAGATCAGGCCATGATGTGGAAAAGCGCGGAAAAAGTGCAGAAAAAGAGCCCACGGAATGAGAGGTCGGAGAGAGGGGGAGACCGGACGGCTGCGTGGACCCAACCAACACCCCAACACCAACAACCGTGATGGAAGTCAAAACCAAACCACGGCCAGGCCAGAACGAACGGCCCAGAACCAAAGCAAGCACGCAGCAGAAAACTTCCCCGTCGAGCGAGTCATCGGGTCTGCATCGGCAAAACTGCATGCGTGCACGGCCGCTCCGCCGGCTTTTCAGCTCGATACATGCATGCAGTGCGCGGATAAGCAGGGTAACGATGATAGCCGCCTCCTGCCTTGGGAGGGAGAGACGGAGACCGACCGCGGCCGGCCGCCCACCGCGCGTCACCGGCAACCTGTGAGCCATGACTTTGATCGTGCACGTAACGACGCCGACGCGCGCAGAGGAGTGGTCCAGCAGCTCCAGCCACATCCAGCGCCTTCAAATGAATCTCGATGCGTGGCCGGTTTTTTCTGAGCTTTCGCAACGTCTGTCGGGCATGCACACGCCCTGGGGGGTCGGCCAGGCCAGCGATCTCCGTTTCCGGCGATCGAAAGGCGCGGCCGCTGATGTGATAAGGGCATGTACAACAATGTAGACAGCTTCTGTCTTTTTGGTACACATAGATAGCTAAAAAGACAGTATGTACAGTGAGCCGTCTATTTAGCTGTCTACAAGTTATTTAATTCATTCATAGATATGTTGATCAAGTGCACATTTGATCTTTGTAGCCATTTGAGAATTCATTTTTGGGACCAAAGCAGGGTCATCATCCGGTGCCATTTTTTCAGAAACAGAGATGTACAACACTTTCAATATTTACACACCAAATTTCAGATCACGGAAGATAGCTAGATAGACTCAACATAAAGACACAAAAGAGAGCAGCAGTTCATAGTTTACTATCGACATACTGCATCTCACACAGGATAGTAGAACTAAAACTAAAACTGAACATCAAGGACCTAACTGACAAGATGAAACCTTCTTGATCCAAAGAACCAATAGCCTTCTTGATCAAAACATCCCTGCATCATGTAACATGAAACTGTTAAGATGCTAACAGGAACCATATTGACAAGCTGACAATTATATATTTATATGCTAACAAAAATTATATTGGCAAGCTGACACTTATGCTAACAGGAACCATATTTGCAAGCTGACAGTTCTACGCTAACAGAAACTATGTTGGCAAGATGACAGTTATATGCTAACAGAAACCATCTTGGCAAGCTGACACTTATGCTAACAGAAATCAAACAGCAGTCCATACTTCAGGCCGGGGTGTTGAGCACAGACAAAAGTGCCTACAAATTAACCAGACTTGAAAGACACAAAATAACCAGCAAATTAAAGGATGCTCAAAGTTGTTCAGAGTTTAGACTTAAGACAAAATGAACAGACTACAGAGGTGCTTGCTCGCAACAAATTGCAGTTCATAGCTTGTCCATCTAATCCAACAGAAATTGCAGTTCATAGCTTGTCCATCAATCCAACAGATTACTTAAACAATAAACTATTCATAGGCCCAACAAATAAGAATGGTGGTTCGTATGAGGAAAATCGAAGGTAATTATTTACCACTGCCGGATCTGAAGAATGAGGCATCATCCATGGTTGAGACAAGGGACTTTGAACAGCACCTCCGAAGAAGCTACCAGGGCCTAAAAAGAAGCAACTTGCATCGGTGAATGAGGGAGGTGAATACCTGCACCAGATCCACCCGCGCCATTCTTCTCCGGCACAGGCATCGCTCGATCTGAACTCCTCAGCTCTGGCGCGGCCTTCCACGGTTGGGCCAACGCAGATCCCTTCCGTGCTTGCGCTGCAGCAGCTCTACGCTCGAGATGCCGCAACCTTGAGCAAGTCTCGCGCCGCCGCCCGCTTCTCCTGTTGCCGCATGGTGGCCACCATAGCTTGCAGGGTACACAGGGATTTGAGGATGGAGGAGGATATTTGTGGGAGAAAGACCATGGCGGAAATGATATCGGGGAAGAAGCGCGAGCTGGCGCCAAATCCACGCCGCGCGCCAAATCCCCTCCACCGCACGGGATCGATGCGCGCTGTCGCGTGGGCGTACAACGCTGCTGCGCGGGGCGATAAAACTTGGGAGCACGAGCCTCCGTCGTCCTTTCGCGAGGCGACGGCGCGCTCGTCTCCTGGCTTCGACGGGGGGCATTTTGCAAAACAGCCATCACGCATACGGCAAATAGACGCCCGTTGTACGTGCCCTAAGGTCGAGGAGGAGGGGAAGGTGGGAGCGGATCTGCAGGCCCCGCCGCCCCAGAGACGGCGAGGTCAATGGTGGAGAGCGGTGGCCGCCCGTAGCCGTAGGGACGAAAGCGCAATGACGGCGAGCGCAGCGGTGGCCGTGTGCGCGTGGGTCTCGAGGCGGATGTGACCTGGGATCCGAGTCAGAAGGCACTACGATCCGTTTTTCGTAGGATTGATTTGTCCAGATCCGGAAGTAACAAATGGTCAGCCCTTTGGGTGTGCAAAAGACGTGCAGACTTTTTATCTGAATGAGGATGAACAAGACCAAATTACTGAGGTGCTCCTGTGGATTTGTGGAACATGATCGCCGGTTCACCACGATAACCGGGTGTATCTCTACTCCTAAAAAGTATGAAGTGGAGAAAAAACCCGTTAGTACTTTCTTCCGCTCCTCCGTGCGTCCGCTCGCCCCTCGGCGCGTCCGCTCTCCCCCTCGGCGCGTTCCTCTTTTCCCCCTCTGCATTCCATTCGCAGAAAAAAAAACCCTCCGCATCCTCCCCACGCCCGCAGCGGCCGGTCCACGCCCGCCGCCGCGACCTCTAGACCACCCACCCCCGTCCGCTGCTGCCGCCGGTCCATCGCTCCTCCCCCACGCCCCCCGTCCGCGGCCGCTGCCGCCGATCCATCGTCTCCTCCCCCCACCCGCGCGGTCCGCTGGAGCCACCCAAAACCTATGCCACGCCGTAGCCGCAGCCACCGCAGCCCATCGTGCCGCCGCCGCCGCCACGACGGACCTACGCCACGCCGCAGACGCAACTGCCCATCGTGCTGCTGCCGCCACGACGGGCTGGCAGAAACGGTTTGAAGGTGGTGAAGGAGGGAGGTGCCGCGTTGGGATCGATGGGGCCAAGGTGGCGGCGGAGCCGAGGGCACTCCAGGCCCCGTTTTCTCCCTTTGCAATCCCTCGGCGCCCTGATCCGGTTTCTCCTGCCCCATTTTTTCCTCAAGGTGTCGCCGCCGCCCCTGTTCGCTCAACCTACGTCTCCTCCGGTCCTCCTCAGCTGCAGCGGATCGGTAAGAGCGGAGCGCTCACAAGGCAAGCAGCTCGACGGATCAAGCGGCCTCATGCGGAGCCCCTTATCAGCAGGAACGGAGTCGCCCCTCATCTGCAGAACGACGACACCCAGCAAGGTACCTCAAACTCCCTCCTCTTCCTACCCCAAATCTCAGTTCGATCCGTAAAGGTCTTTGAGTTTCCTGTAGCTTCAATTTTTTGGTGATATGTATCCACAATAATAATTCAACAGGCATCATTTTTATTTTTTAATGACCATGCATTCCAGGAAGCTATTGTGAGCAGAGGTTGTTCTTATCGCTGTAGCAGGAGCTATGATTTAAAATAATTAAATATGCTCAGACTTCAGAGTTGTGCTATAATCATTGTCAAGATCCGCAACTCCTAAGGTGAGGATGCCAACATATTCAAAGAAAATAAAATTCTTTTGCTTTTACTGACTTATCTATTCATTTTGTACTTTTGAGAATTTTCTTCATTCTGCATTATTTTTTTAGATAGATAGCTAATTTGGTTGCACTGAATTAGTCATCCCAAAGAACTATGACACCTGTTTCGTCACCTGAGCTAAGCAAAAGAAAATATATTGACACCTGACCAAAGTTAATGAACATTTGATATATTTCACATTTCTCTATTTACTTTGAATTTTAGGAATCACTCAAACTTTGTTAACTGTATCCGATATTATCCTGATGGAAGTAAGTTCTAATAAGAAGGGTTTTGATGTATGATGGCAAGCCTAGAGAAAAGATTGTTGAGCTTTCCACTGAAGGCAGTACACAGGGAGCATATACGCTATTAGCTAGAGTCCTAACAGCAAACAAGTAATTTTATATTTATTGTCTTGTGTTTCTTTCTTTATTGCATTGTAATTTTTATGTCCTGAATTTATAGTGTGCCAAGACTGTCTTGGGTTACATGTAGATTTCTGTGTTGAACGTGCTTTGTGTGACCACCTGAAGAAAGTGACCTCCATTGAAATTTTTGTAGCATCCTTGACATGAATTTCACTAGCTTCATTTTATGAGCTAATATATATTATCCTATTATTAGGATGGATTAAATGCATTTATGTTTTAGAAAAATGAGTAGGATTAGTTCTTAATGAATGTGTGGGTCAAGTCACCAATTTTTCCGGTACCTCTTGCATTCCTGCTTTAGGAAATGAGTAGGATTGGTTCTGAATGTGTGGGGGGCAAGTGACCAATTCGTCCTGTACCTTTTGTATTTCTGTGTTAGGAAAGGAGTAGGAGCAGGTCTTTTCCATCATGAGGCTTGCATTGCACCTTGAAGCAAAGTACTACGATTTAGAGGAGTCATGGATCGGAACATATATGTAGCAACCTGAAAGCGCAAATGCTCTCTATTATAAATAGGAAAGTCTCTAGGGCCAGCTAACAACTATATTGGTTGGATCAAGGCAAATAAAATACTAATTGCTTATTCTCTTCTAAAGTGAATATTGTGATTGTTTGGGTGATAAGGAAGCTTCTACAGACAACAAAATTCAAGATTTACTTGACCTTAAGTTACATTTTCCTGCTTTTTGGTTTGTGGAATCTAATTAATCAAAATTATTAATGAGATTATTAATGTAGAACGAGTAACTTCATAGTTTTTTTTGAGTTAATTCAGAATTTATTTTTTTGTGCTTGGTGATTGGTACAATCTGAACTTTTGCTTATTGTGATAGAATTCTTTGATTTTCATTACTACTCATATGACTCGGTCAAGGTGTTTACTAATGTTCTGTTTAAATAATGGATTAATACATAAAGTGTTTTTGTTTTTTTGTTTCAGGGTGAAGCATTGGTGGTAGTATTATCATTCTGAATGGACCTGTCTGAATGAAGCTATGTCTGGATGGTGCTCTTTTCCATTATAATGAGCTTTGACACTCATCACTGGTCAAGTCAGAGTTTCTACCTCCAAGCTACTAATGTTGAGTGAGGGCCAGTGCAGTTCCTGGTGGTCTTGATCAAACAATCAAATTACAGTGCATTGATTAGAGAAGTGACCAGGCTGTTGGTAATTTGTGTTGCAGGCTTGCGGCTCCCTCTAAGGATATCATGATCATGTCGCATTGCAGCTCCTGCGGTTGTAGGATTGTTCCATGATCCTTCAGAATTTTTTATACATATATTTGGTTTGCAATATTTTTGCATTTGACTTGAAATGCATCCGATTTGACTGTTGAACAGGACGGTGTGCACTACTTTATCAGGGTTCTGTTACATGGTATTGAGCGGGTTCGCTAAGCTGCTGTGTATGGCCTGTGTATGATATCCATGGCAGGAGATGGGTGAGTCATTATACAACTACTCCTTACCACCATATGCACACTCTTGACTTCAGTAGCTCATATAAAACTTGCACGAGGAATTGTGAATGTACTTAGTTATGAGTCAAGGAGCGTAACAACCAGTAGAGAATAATTAGTTTTATGTGCAGGGAGGTTTGACCACAAAAATATCTATTTGTAGCTAACCCATGTGGTACACACAAGGTAACTGCACATCATTGACCTGCTCTTTAATTTCTTCAATTTGTTTATGTAAAATGTAAAATCTAACAAGTTTGATTAGTTCACCTTTGTGCTTATATTCCTTGTTTTAGTGAGGATTAACTATGTAGTATTTGTTATACAAGGATTGATAAGACTATACTGAAAGCAAAATTAACACGAAAAGCAAATTCAGATAACGTACCCAAATATTCTGAAATTATCTGACTTTTAGGTCAGCCCCCAATTTTAAGCACAACCTTACTTTGACGAGAGTTTATTTTCTTTTCATTCAATTAATTATCTCTAGAGCAATAATTATTCCTCACATCTGACAATCAGAATCAAGCACTATAAACTGAGCAATGTTCATGATTTGGATAGACTTTAATTCAGTTTGGGGTTAATATTTGCGTAAACTAACTAATACTATTAGCACTTTTATGCAGGTAGAAGAATAAAGCAAACAAATGTTCTATGCACATGCATTAGACGCAGGTCGACAGCATACAGAAGCATTCAGATGCACGCAGGAGCAGCTGTGCAGTCGGGTAAGGTGATTTGATTTCACAGAAGTTAATGCTTCTCTTTTAGTTTCTTTCCATGGCTAGAAAATTTAATTCGTCCTATTAGAAAATCTCATCTCTCACAAATGATGTCGCTAGCTGTGTGAATAACATATGCTATTAATTTCTTTGTTTCATAAGAAGATGGACATCATATTTCTGTCAAACATGTGCCATTCCATTTTCATATTTCATTTATTAGTTGTGGTGCTACATCATTCCATTGCTAATTTACTTGTATATAAGGTTACTGCTCCCAAAATGTTGGAACAGTGAAACATAAGACTGAGTAGTACGACGATACATGCTTATCTATTATAGCTTATGATTATTGCATCCAGGATCTCAAGATTGTTTTGTTATACAATATCCAATATCATCTAGCATTCAGTAACTGCCGAGTTTCTTTACTGGTGCCATATGCTTTCTTACTCGTTTGCAATGCGTTCCGAGTGGTATTGACAATTTAGGGATTGCATTTGGTTTTTCATGTTCAGACTTCTATTGTGGAAGAATCATTCAAGCTGAAAGGTAAATTGTGATGTGGGGTTTACATTATGGCTGGAAATATCCAAAAGAAAGGCATTCACCAAGACGGTAAATAGTATCATTCAAGCTGAAAGGCAAATTGTGATGTGGGGTTTACATTGTGGCTGGAAATATCCAAAAAAAAGACATTCATCAAGATGGTAAATAGTTAATCAGAGGTGTAGCAGAAGATATGTTTAAGGACTGGCAAGTTTAAAAAATAAGTGACGGGAGTTTCTTGTGTTTGTCCCTCTATAATATAAGATTGTCTATCAGTTGATTGTCATCTATCGCAATCATGACTTTTTTCCTGGTATACACATTAGAAAAAACTGAAATTGTTGTTTTTTATACTATGTATTGTAAGTGAATTATTTTTTGTATCAGAATTTTTTATAACCCGTAGCAACGTACGGGCATGTTGCTAGTAGACAGCAAAGGGGAAAAAAAAGAGCAAGGACGCGTTTTTTGGCGACATCCGGAGCGTAACAAAGTCGAGAAAGCAGCGTTCGTCGGTGCTGCTGTACACACGCGTTACGTGGAGTACCTGCTTCTTCCCTTTCTGAAGATCACCATCCCTCACTGCTCAAAGTCGATTGCATGCCGATATCTGACACCGCCAGGCGATCGATCGCTCGATCCGTCTGTGAGCTTAGTGTGCGACGGCGAGGGAGGCTCGATCTCTCTGGTTTCATGTCCCTTTCCCCTACCTACAAGCCCAGAACAAGCGCTGTCGTTCCGCTTGATTGTGTTTCAACCTTCTCGTGAGGAAATTAATCCGTGACACGACTTATCACATGATAGTAGTACCTGTACTAGCTAGTAGGTCGTCAACGTGGTTTTGGTGGGGGCTTGAACTCTGGTCAACTTTTCGTTATCTTCACTCACCCCGATGAATACACGTACGCAAACCCTACTCCTATGAGCACCTCTGAAGGACTGAGCACCGGCAGATCTGTAGATTCCCGAAGTCACCAAAGGTGTAATCCAGGAAAATGTGCGAGCACCAGGATTCGAACTCTGGTGGGTAACGTCCCACTGGACCGTCCTACCATTGGACTACCAGCCCAATCGTATCTAGGAGAAGGTTTCAATACGAATCTAGAAATCGAATTTTTTTTATATTTATTTTATCGCGATTTTGCAAAAATATATGGTCCGCCACAAATTTTGCAAAAATATATATCTGCCGCCGTGGGCCACGGCGTCAGGGACATAACGCCGTGGCCCACGGCGGTAGGAGCCGCCAGGAGTGGACCCGTACCCTTAACGCCGAGGGCCACGGCGTTACGACCCTGACGCCGTGGGCCACGGCGTTAGGGGTCCAACGTCAGGCGGCAGCGTGGCGCTGAGCTAACGCCGCGGCCCGCGGCGTTATCTCTTCCTTGCCGCCGCGGGCTGCGGCGGTAGGAATTTTTTTTTATTTTTTTTAAGTTTCAATTGTTGGATAAAACGACGAACCATTAATACTTAACGACGAATTTAGATAAACGATTACAACATTTGCAATGGCACGTGCGACATAATTACCCTAACTTTGTGCCGCTCTTGCTAGTCCTAACGTGCCTTAGGGGATTTAAATAAACGATTACAACAATTGTAGTCTAGTTGTACGAATAATACCCGGAGAACCCGGACATCATAGACCCGTCGGAGTGCTGGGAGGGCATGTACCCCGACGGGGGTGGAGTTGGATCAGATGGTGGCGGGGGTGGAGTTGCTGGTGGAGTGTTGTCCTTCTTTTCGTGGCACGGACAACAGCAGTACTCGTCCTCACAGCCGGTGTTCGTCTTCACCACCATTGGTCCGGTCACCGGTCCGTCGTCGCCGTTGGTAGATGTCGGATCTGGAGAAGCCAATGCCGACGCGAGTTCTTGCCTCAGGTTGAAGATGACAACATCCTCGAGGTAGTTGATGTACTCTTGATACGGGTGAATAGCTGGGGGATCCACCCATTGCACGAAACCGCAGTTATCTGGTTGTTCGGAGTACTGCATAAACCGTGATTACATTAGTAAATCATAAAATGATGAAGGACAGCGGTCATGGAGTTTTGCCTGCCTACCCATGCTCGTGAGCAATGCCAGAAGCGGCGACCAGAGTTGTCCCATCCCTGATAAACCTGCATCACACAGAACTCACCGTGTGCACACCTTGGCCAGTTCACCGTTTGATTTGGTGCGTACTTCCTAACATCACGCATGGATTTGAAATCTCTCTTGTCTAAGACTGGAAAATTGTTGTTGAACTCTGGATCTTGCTGGCTCCACAGTGCTGGACCGAGGGAGTCATCATCATCATCCCCAGTCCAGGAACTCATTGTTGCTTGTTGTGTTGTGAAGTGAGACTGGAGAAGAGTGCTCACATATATGTAGGCGCAGACTGGATGGTGGGCCATTCGATCCGGGGCAAGAAAACGGGCAGTGACTCAAAGGAAACACACCCTAGTACTAGGTACACTGTTTGGTGCAGTGACTCACAGAAAACACACCCTATGTGTTCACTGTTTGGTGCAGTTCACAGAAAACACACCCTAGTACGAGTTTTATTGTTCGCATCTGAAATGCATCTGAAATCAAGTTCTTAAAGATACAACCCGACTCTAGAGAATGATGAAATGAAATCATAATTTTTTATGGATACAGTAGCACTCGACGTCGAGTACTCTACGTCTACTGGGTACAACGGGGGTATTTCCCCTTCCTCATAGCATCCGACCCAGCTTCCTTAGCCCGGCGAGCTCTCTCCCTTTTCCTCTCTCTATCTGCTTCACGGGCCGCGGCAGCTTCACGTTCTTTGATCTCCCGCCGAATGCGAATTTCCTCCTGCTGCTCCTTACGTTTTTGTTCTTGTTTTTCTGCCTCAACCATCCTTTGCCACCTCTCACGTGCTGAACGACCCGTCTCCTCGACGTAACGCTTGTCTTGTTCGGACTGCTCACAATCTAGCCACTGCATGAAATCACAGAGAGGAGCTGGAGTCTTTTTTCAAAGACAAGTTAGCACATAATGAAATAGCAATGACATAATATTTATTTAGTAATGCAGTTAGTTCTTACTTTTGGTCTAACATTGCGACATGGTGGGAGGGGGTCATGCTCGTAGTTCTCGCACATGAAGAACCTCATCCCGTAGCAGTACCCGAGAACGTTGCACTTGACAAGCTTACAGTTGTCACCGCAGTAACACATAGGAGTGTGGATCCCCTTTGGCACCTCAACCTTGTCCTTCCTACTAGTGAGCAACTCCAAATCCAACTCAGGACCCGTTGAAGCCATTGAAAGCCTACAAAACAGATGAGAAATATGATAAATTCATTACTTGTTTCATTTGAAATTATAGAACAAAACATAACCGGATATGATAAGAAATTCGACGACAAGAATAAAACAACAAGCAAATTAAAAGGTAGTTCAATTATTACAACACGATAACATGCATAAGTTCAAATATTACAAGACCTTGCAAGATAAAATTGTTCAAATATTACAAGACGACAACATGCACAAGTACGGTCACTGCATTCCTTCGTTGTAGCGACTAGAACGACGACCACGTGCACTAGCTGCAGGTGGTGTAGAAGTGGGAGTGGAAAAGTAAGATGCTTCGGTGCATTTCTTGTAGGAGTGTCCAGGATTGTTGCACTTGGAGCATATCTGCCCCTGACGTCCAGCTTCAGCCTCATCCATGTTGTTCCTAATCCTCTTCTTCTTGCGTCGACCAACACCTTGACACATGGTTGGATCTGGATTTGGTATGTACAACGCAGTCTTTGGGGTCTTGAGTGAAAGTTCCAAGATGCAGGTAACCCTCAATAGTGTGGTTCCAAGTGTCTAGAACGGTTTGCTTCAGAAAGTATTTAGGCACATAGCAGCCCCAATGCTGATTCTTTGTTGCAAGGCATGAAGCGATCACATGTGAGCAGGGGTAGTGTAGCAGCAGTGGCTTCTGGCAAGAGCATGAGCATGTCTGATTCCCAATCACTGTTTTCTGTATTGTTATTTCACCATTTGCCTTTTGTGATTTGGACTGACAACTTATCTGATATTTCCACTGCACTTCCTCGCCAGGATCACGACGTAGAGGTTGTGGGTAAGCTCTGTGAGAGAGCAGCAGCCTTCTGTTTTTTGTTCAAGTACTCAGTCATCCATGTTGAATACACCTTCTGAGGGTCCTGCATTGCTGCATGTGCTGCATTAGCACGGTCAAGAAAATACTTCATTGTGCGGTACAAGAAGAACTCAATGATACCAACAAGAGGTTGAGCTCTGGCACCACGCAAAACAGCGTTGTAGACCTCAGCAAAATTTGTTGTCATTATCCCATGCCTCACACCTCCCTTATCAAACAGGAGGGACCATTTCTCCTTAGGCTCATTCTGAATCCACTGGCTGAAGGTCTTCACAGCACGTCCCCTTCTCCTTCTAACATTTGGAGCATCTAGCCCCACGTCCTCCAGAGAAACTGGCTCTTCCCCGAGTTCAGTACTTACAGACTTCTTAGCTATCTCTTCTGATGCTTTCTTCATCAGATCATCTAATTTTTGCCATAGGTCGAAGAATTTTTTCTCCTGATTGGTCGAACATAAACGCTTGAACAATTTTGTAAGTTCTTTGTTCTTGAACTGGCTATGAAAGTTTGCTCCCATATGCCTCATGCACCACCTGCTATGCACATCTGGCCATTGTGCTGCTCTGTAACGCTCTTCACTACCTTCTTTGATATCACTAATGACCTGCAAAATACCTTTGTGTCTATCGTGTATCACACACACGTCTGACACATCTCCCACCACCATTTGCTTCAATCTCTCCAGAAACCAATACCAACTGTCACAATTCTCTCCCTCTGCAAAAGCAATTGCCAATGACAACAACTGATTGTTGCCATCTGCAGCCACAGCTGTAAGGATTGTGCCCTTGTATTTTCCTGTTAGGAATGTGCCATCTATGCAAATCACTGGTCGACACTGTTTGAATGCAGCAATAGCAGGACCCAATGCTAAGAATGCCCACTGCAAGACTTGCTTCCCTGGCCTTGATACAATATTATAAGTCTTGATATCATAATAACTAACAGGATTTAGCGTGTCAATTGTGTTCAGCAATCGAGGCAGATTGTCATAGGATGCTTCATAAGTTCCCCACCTCATCTCCATTACCTTCTTCTTTGCCATGTATGTCTTACCATAACTTATCTGATACCTAAATTTCTCCTCAATTACCAAGATAATGGACTTAGGCTCAAAAGCAGGATTTTCCACAATCTTAGCAAACATCTGGCTAGCCACAAAACCGGATGACAAATTACGATGGCTTGCATCCAGCTGCTCAAGTACACAAGTGTGATCCACAACAGATTTGATCTCCCAATAATTTTTCCACTTGCCCTTGGAAGCATACACTCGAAAAGGACAGTTGGGCTTCAGACATTGTACATCATATATATGTGGAGAACTCTTCACTACCCTGAACTCTCTCTGCAGAGTAAGGGTGGACCACCTCTTCACTGCATCTTTCACCTCTACTGCACTCTTATACATGACGCCAACAGAAACTGTATTTTCTCTATACTCCCAGACCACATTCTCACCAGGATTGACAGATAGCTGTGAGAAATTATAACTGTCCCAATCTCTTGGAACTAGCGGGTCATCCTCATCATCTGAGGAGTCCTCTTCCAACCCACGTTCATCCCCATTGGCCTCCATTTCGTACCGCCTGAGTAGTTCTTCATTAACTTCCCCCTCGTCAATTGCACCCTCAAAGTGTGTGTCACCATCTCCTTCTTCTTTCTCACTGGAACCACCATCTCCTTCTTCTTGTGGCTCAGTTGCAAGACCATCTCCTGCTTGTAGTTCAGCCTCACCCTGGTGAGCATCACTCACAGGCACTTGACTACTAGACCCAGCCTTATGAACAACTTGGATAAACAGCATCACAGGCAAACCAATTTCACATGCTGTTTTGATATAACTCCTCCAATGTTCAGTGCCTTGAAGTGGCATAAGCTCCCAATATAATAACTCACTCCTGTTGATTAGAGCCATAATGGACAAGTCATGTTGCTCTGCATCTACATGAAATGCCCTAAAAAAACTGGGTAATGGACCCCCAAGTTCTTGAGGCTGCTCTTCTAATCACATGGTCAACCGAATCAAATTCTGACAAGTCAACTCCATGTTCACCATATCTAATCTGCTCATTACCGAAATACAACTTGACACTGAGATCATCTGACATGTCTGACAGCATTAAAAAATAAAACGCTATTAAGAAGTGGATCTGCAACTACAAAATATATCTACTCAGAGCTACACTAAAACTATAATTTTACTAAGCAGATCTACACTACAACTATAATTTTTCTAAGCAGATCTACACTACAACTATAATTTTACTAAACAGATCTACACTAAACTATGTATTTACTAAGCAGATCTACACTAAAACTATGTATTTACTAAGCAGATCTACACTAAAACTATGTATTTACTGAGCAGATCTACACTAAAACTATATATCTACTAAGCACATCTACACTAAAACTATTAAGTATCAGAGTATTACCTCTAACGAGACGAAAAACCGGCAGAGCTTCGCACCTTCACCACCTCCTCCTCACTCCCTTCTCCTCTTCCCCCTCTCTTTTCTTTTTTTCGAATTATTATGACATTTTCGGCTGAATTTCGGTGTTATATAGGCAGCTGGACCCTAGCGCCGTGGCCCACGGCGCTAGGAGGCCTGCTGCCGCCGTGGCCCATGGCGCTAGGACCTAACGCCGTGGCCCGCGGCGCTAGGCTCTTGACGCCGTGGCGTACGGCGCTATGTTTCGCCCACGCTAAGGGCCCACTCCTGGCGGCTCCTACCGCCGTGGGCCGCGGCGTTATGTCCCTGACGCCGTGACCCACGGCGGCAGATGTATATTTTTGCAAAATTTGTGGCGGACCATATATTTTTGCAAAATCGCGATAAAATAAATATAAAAAAAATCCTAGAAATCAATGAACAAAACCACCATGATGGTGGTGAGCGAATGCCCGGCCCATTTTAGTTTGAAAAGTTCTACAAAGTAATTTCTACAAAAAAATTAGGAAAAAGTCCTTTTTACCTCCCTGGATACTACACCGAGTTCACGATTCCTCCCGGAACTCGAAAACCGTCCGTTTTGCTACCCTGGACTCACGATACCGGACATGTGACCTCCTCGACCCAATCCACTCTGGTTTTAACCTAGCTGGGCCCATATGTCAGTCTCGTGTGAGGATGGACCCACATGTCAGTGCCCATTCCACCTCTCTTCCTGCCCAGGAACGGCCGGCGGCGGGTGAGTGCCACGGCGCCCTCCATGGCCGACGCCGGCGGGGCAGAGCCCAGCAGCGCCCAAGCCGGGGCGCATCAAGCCAGCAAGAGAGCCTCGTCGCCCAGCCATGGCTCCCAACCTTAGCAAGGCCACGACAGTCTTCCTCGGCGACGCCGACGCGGCCGCCCCGTCGACGGCCTCAAGGCGTCGTCGCGCTTCACGCTCAGGGGCAAGGACCTCGCCGTCGACGGACACCCGTTCCTTCTCGAGGTGCCGGGCAACATCCGCCTCACCCCCGGCGTCGACGCTGGTCCCCGCGGCCGCATCCGCCCCCGTCGCCGGCAGCTTCCTCGGCTTCGACGCATCGGCGGCCGACCCCTTTGAGCTCGTCCGCGACGCCGTGCGGGTGGCTCGCGCCCACCTCGGCACGTTTCGGAGGTCGCCGGCACCGGGCAGGGCGAGCCATGGAGTGCGAGCCATGGAGGTCGCTATGGAGCTCGCCTGCCTCCGGCCCTTTGCGCTCGCCCCGACCGGCCATGGGCACCGGGCGTGGTGCGTCTGCGGAGCTCACCCCGGCCGGCCATGGGCACCGAGCTCACCAGGCGTGGTGCGTGTGCGGAGCTCGCCCCGCCGGCGCCGGCCATGGATGGCGTCGCGGCACTCATCCGCCGCCGGCCGCTCGTGGGTAGGAAGAGAAGTGGAATGGGCACTGACATGTGGGTCCATCCTCACACGAGACTGACATGTGGGCCTAGCTAGGTCAAAACCAGAGTGGATTGGGTCGAGGAGGTCACATGTCCGGTATCGTGAGTCCAGGGTAGCAAAACGGACGGTTTTCGAGTTCCGGGAGGAATCGTGGACTCGGTGTAGTATCCAGGGAGGTAAAAAGGACTTTTTCCAAAAAATTATTAGTAGTATGTGGGCTATGGGCTATGGGCCAACAGCTTACCAAGTCGATGAAAAAAAAAAGCATATGTTGGCCAGTGGGCCTTACAATTCTTACAGCCCAACCGTTTGGCACCTTGGGTCCGAAACGTTCAGGTCACCACCGGCTCCATGGACCCTGGAAATCCAATAATTCGATTTTCATTTTTTTTCAACCTATATTACACCAAATTAGTGCTGCTAATAGTATAAAGCACTAAAGCAGCACGAGAAGCAATGATGATGGCTGGTAGATAGGCTTTGAGGGTTGAAACTTGAAAAGGATCTCATTCTCATCCCGGTGCCGAATTGGCGATCAGCTCTCCCACGATCGCATCGATCCATAGCGTGTGATCCGTCGAAAGTCATGCACCCCAAGCCCCTTTTCCTCCCGTTGTTGCGTTGCCACCACCACCAGCCAGCCAAGCCAACCCCCGGACCGCGCTCTTTCTCCGTGCCCATCATTTCCACTCCACTCCACTTGGCAGTTGGCGCTCGCCCGCCCTAGCGGACAGGCACAGCTACCGATTGGCCTCGAGCGGCTCAAAACGTCCACGGACAAAGCTGAAACTGGCTAGAACCGATAGCCCAGTGCTGCTACCTCACCGGTCACCGCCGAATGGGCTCCGTGTCCATGCGGCGCCACATGGCAGCCGCACGCGGGGTGCCCGCTCGTCGAGCGCCCCTGATCCCCCGCCGCCGCACGTTGCACGGTAGTAGGAGCAGCAGCTTGCGGTGCGCACGGTTGGCCTGTGGTCCTTGCCTCCTTTGTCAGTTGAGCAAAAACAAAAAAACTTCAACTCGAAGTCTCCAAAGTTGCTGCTAGATCTTTGGCCAGTTACTACTGAAAACGAGCAATGCTAGTAGCTCCAATAACGTCACGCAACAAATACTAAACCCAAATGAGGCAAAAGAAATCGAAAACGTTGTCAAGTGACGCAGCGAGGAAACTGGGAAATAGCCGACCAAAACCTTTCCTGCACGAATGGATATTTGTGCATCAGCAGGCAGGCTGCAGAGGCGACCTGACAGTAGTAGTATATCCTCTCCCGATCCAACAGGAGCAGCAGCCTTCGCTTCGCTTTCCTCGGGGCGTGACCGCGAAGTCGCCGTGAACCCTCCTCCCCTCTCGGCCTCTCCCTCCCCTCCATCCAGACTCCAGAGGGGCGGGCGGGCGGGCGGGCTCCACCAGCGGTCAAGCCCCCGCCGTGCTCCCTCCTCCACTCCGTGCCGACATCCAGGCCTCGCCGCCAATTCGCACCCCCGAGCACGCTCGCCCCTTTCCACCTCCCGTCGCCTGCCACCGCCCCGGCGCGCCCTGTTGCCGCGCCGCGACTTCCGCCTCCTCCCTAAACCCCCGCCGCGAGAGCCCGGGGGTACATGCGAGAAGGACGACCGCCCCGCCCTCGCGCCGCGCCCGGGGTGTGATGGGCAACACGTGCGGCGTCACGCTGAGATCCAAGTACTTCGCCAGCTTCCGCGGCGGCGCGTCGCAGCGGCACGACGCGGCGGGGTACGCCCCCGTCGCCACCGCCGCCGCCGATGGCCCCGCGCCGCACGGGAACGGGAAGCGGGCCGCGCGCACGGCCGAGGCGGGTGCGGCGGCGGCGGACGGGCCCGCACCGCCCCCCGCCCCCGGCATGAGGCGCGGGGCTCCGGCCCCCGCGGAGCTCACGGCCAACGTGCTCGGCCACCCGACGCCCGGCCTCCGCGACCACTACGCGCTGGGCCGCAAGCTCGGGCAGGGCCAGTTCGGCACCACCTACCTCTGCACGGACCTCGCCACGGGCGTCGACTACGCCTGCAAGTCCATCGCCAAGCGCAAGCTCATCACCAAGGAGGACGTCGAGGACGTGCGCCGCGAGATCCAGATTATGCACCACCTGGCCGGCCACCGCAACGTCGTCGCCATCAAGGGCGCGTACGAGGACCAGCAGTACGTCCACATCGTCATGGAGCTCTGCGCGGGAGGGGAGCTCTTCGACCGTATCATACAGCGCGGGCATTACAGCGAGCGCAAGGCCGCGGAGCTCACGCGCATCATCGTTGGGGTCGTCGAGGCCTGCCACTCGCTCGGGGTCATGCACAGGGATCTAAAGCCTGAGAACTTCTTGCTGGCCAACAAGGATGACGATATGTCGCTCAAGGCTATCGACTTTGGCCTCTCGGTGTTCTTCAAGCCTGGTGAGTCACTGTGGGTTGTTGTGTTCATTGAGCTCGGCTGCTTGTTTTGTCTTCACGCTAATTAGTGAATCAGTGATATGATCTGCATTGACTTAGGCCTTGTTTAGTTTGCTAAAAATTCTAACGTTTTCTCCACTCTCTCTCCATCAGATCACATTAAATACGCCAAAAGACATAAGTTCGAAGTATTAAATATAGGTAAAAAAAATAACTAATTACACAGTTTTGATGTACTTCGCGACACGAATCTTTTGAGCCTAGTTAGGCCATGGTAGGATAATATTTACCACAAACAAACGAAAGTGCTACAGTGTGCCACAGGAGTTCAAAACGTTGAAAAGTCAAATTTTCTCACGAACTAAACAAGGCCTTAGTAGTAGACGTGTCTGATATATGCTTTTGTAACGCTGACTGGATTGGATAAAGGAGATTCTGTTTGGGAATAACACTGGTGTCAAGGAAATGATGTCATTGCAACTCTGAAGAGTTCTGCATCACAATCGTTACTGAGTGTGACACTAAAAATTATGATTTGTTATGCAGTGGTTTGTGACTCGATGTAACTTTTCTTCTTACTGTTCCGGATAATCATAAGAATATTCTGTTGTTGAAGTGACTGGCAAAACATTATTCAAGATGGCATATTGAAAGGGAAAACATTACTGGTAAAACCTTATTCAAGATAAGATTCCTGCAATTGCTGGCAAAATGTTATGGCAATTTTTCTATAGCTGAGGGAAAGTTTTGGTGGCATTCAAATGGCCATGTCATTTGTTTCCTTGAGACATCATTCTACTATCTATCCCAGTTAGTTATATCTAGAACCTTCATTCGCTTTTCCTCTTGTGTGAATGCATCCATTTGATTAGGATGTTGATGTTTTCATTTCAATGATGTGCGCCATTAACCATATTTCTCTTTGTTTTTATTTTAAGGTCAAATTTTTACCGATGTTGTGGGTAGCCCTTACTATGTAGCTCCGGAAGTGCTGCGCAAACGCTATGGACCGGAAGCTGATGTGTGGACAGCTGGAGTAATTCTTTACATACTGCTAAGTGGTGTACCACCATTTTGGGCAGGTACCAGTTCATCTTTATTTTCTTCCTACCTTCAATGAAATTTTTTGCTGTTAATTTTTAGTCTGTCATGTCATAATAAAAGGACCCCCAAAATGATTCTGAAACAAGGTGTTTGTGTCATATTGAATCCGGATGTCAAAGACCCAGTCATTTTTTACTAGATATATCTTTTCCTCTTCTAGACTGATTTTCTAAATGTACTTGTTACAGAGACACAGCAAGGAATATTTGATGCTGTCTTAAAAGGTGCCATTGATTTCGATTCGGATCCCTGGCCTGTGATCTCCGAGAGTGCAAAGGATCTTATAAGAAGAATGTTGAATCCTCACCCAGCAGAGCGTCTGACAGCACACGAAGTTCTATGTTAGTTTCACCTGCACAGAGCTTATTTCTTTCCTTTTTCTCTACTAATTTCATCTGTTTTCCGAATATACTGTTCTGCTGTATATGTCTTTGGTGGATATACAACTAGATCTAAAAAAAGATACAAGTGTATCATGGTTACTTGCAATCATATACAATGATTGTGCACCCATTTATCTTCAGTCCATTACATTGTTATGTTATCTGTACAATTGTGACACCTAAGCCCAATTTTCTTGTGTTCAGGTCATCCATGGATTTGTGACCATGGAGTTGCTCCTGATCGGCCTCTTGATCCAGCTGTCCTTTCTCGCATTAAGCAGTTCTCAGCAATGAATAAGTTGAAGAAGATGGCCTTGCAGGTGATTCCTTTTTTTGGTGGATTTTATAGTTATTTTCATAGATGTAACAGTGCTTGGTCCTGCATAACAGTGATGTTTCTGCCATTTGTTTTGTGAAGTCTAGTATTTCCACCAGATTAGATGTACTTTTTCAGTATTTTGATTGAGAGGGTTAATGATTTATCAATATCAACTGGATTCCATTATCTGCCACTGATCTATTGATTATATAAGCTTATGCTAGTGGATCAAAATTGCTAGTATTCTTGGTACCGGCCGAAGATTATTAGTATCCTTGATATATGTTCAGTAATACGATGGCATCATTCCTGTATTGCTGCATTGTATGGGGCAGCTGTACCAAGTTTCTGTTAATAAAGGATTTATATTTTTTTAACTAGGTAATTGCTGAGAGCCTTTCAGAGGAGGAGATTGCAGGGCTGAAGGAAATGTTCACGGCAATGGACACAGATAATAGCGGTGCAATTACATATGATGAACTAAAAGAAGGATTGAGAAAATATGGTTCCACACTAAAGGATACTGAAATTCGTGATCTCATGGAGGCAGTAAGAGATCAATTTTCCCTAGGACTTGCTTTTGGGTTTGGGATATGCTATTAGACAGCTTATTTGTTGACAGAAAAGGGCATTCCGTAAAGCTTCAACCAGTGGGTTTTTCTTGCATGTGTACAATGAGGCACTAATATTGCAGTGGTGTGTTTATGGTCCGTATTCTTAGACGTGTGATTTTAGTCATTTGAGTGAAAAAGTACTGTTGGCTACGAGTACCAAATCAGATACGCCCTAATATCGTTTCACCTTTTTAGTGTTGAGGTGGTCTCTGTATTTGCTAGAGTTAGGGATATGTTGGATATTAAGATCCCTCTTTAGATATGGGCAATGCTTCTGACAGATATCCAGCAAGCGTATCCGATTTTTTTTTTCATTTGAGTGACACATGCTTTTTATTTCTGATCAACATTTGCTTATATGTTACTCCCTCCGTATCGAAATATTTGTCCCTGTTGACTTTTTGTTATAACTTTGACCATTCGTCTTATTCAAAAAATTATTGCAAATATGCAAAAGGATAAGTCGAGCTGAAAATACCTACAATACTAAAACATGTTGCGAACAAAATATTTGGTACTTGTATAATTTTTTGAATAAGACGAATGGTCAAAGTTGTAGAAAAAAGTCAATGGCGCAAGTATTTCGATACGGAGAGAGTACAACTGAACATGCATGATAGGCATTTTGATTTTGCATGTCCCCATAATTCAATAATCTCCATATTGGGTTTATGAATTGTGATATACAAATTATAGAATGAGATGGCCATATTGAGTCTCAGTAGTCTCCATATGT
This sequence comes from Cenchrus fungigraminus, assembly GCA_036936925.1. Taxonomy (NCBI): domain Eukaryota; kingdom Viridiplantae; phylum Streptophyta; class Magnoliopsida; order Poales; family Poaceae; genus Cenchrus; species Cenchrus fungigraminus. The sequence goes on along the minus strand of CM072772.1, from coordinate 13,612,586 downwards.
AGTAATCTACGTACATGACAGCTGCTTACATTTTTGTTTATTTGAATCTTTCAGGCAGATATAGACAACAGTGGGACGATTGATTATATAGAATTCATTGCTGCTACATTGCATCTCAATAAGCTGGAGCGTGAGGAACATCTAGTTGCAGCCTTTTCGTATTTTGACAAAGATGGCAGTGGTTACATTACAGTGGATGAGCTCCAGCAAGCTTGCAAAGAGCATAACATGCCAGCTGCTTTTCTTGATGACGTTATTAAAGAAGCTGATCAGGATAATGTAAGTGTATTGGTCTTCATAGAATAACTTTGCATCAGATAGAATTTATATTTTATTTAAATCATGCATAAATGATGTAGTGATCCTGCTTTATTCTCTTTTTGTGATAGCACAAAACTTATATATCACCTCGTACAATGAATGTTGTGATAGCATATGAAAGCGATCTGACTACCCTTCCTCTTCTTTCTTATGATCAGGATGGTCGTATTGATTATGGTGAATTTGTTGCCATGATGACAAAGGGCAATATGGGAGTTGGGAGAAGAACAATGAGAAACAGCTTGAACATAAGCATGACAGACGCCCCTGCTGCTCTCTGAAGCCACATCCAAGAGGTACAGGCGTACAGCCATACAGGCTGCGGAGAGATGCTCCCAATCCCTTCCTCCACGGACTCTGCATACACATTTTTTTTGTTTGCTATTTGTTGTAGCATTGTAGGTGCGCGTTTCAGGAATTCAGGGTACCGTAGGGTACCTCCTGTTGTTACCTCAGTGGAATGTATGAGAGATTTATCATGCATTAGTTGGGTTGCAACTGTTCATATTAAGTCGTTGCCCTTCCACTAACTGCAAAGTCATCATCTGGAGGTGGTCCAGAACATGACACCTAAAAATTGTCTCCACCTGTAACCGTGATTATTCGAAATCCTGTATGAAAAAAAGAGGAAATCACAATTTGGCTTAAGCATCTGTAATGCCTAGTAGGAGTATGCTTGAATTCTTTAATCGTGTGATACGATGAGTTAAAAGGCCTACTTCTGTTCGCTTGGTTGGTCGGTGGCTGATGGTTGATGTTGATTTGTTGTAAAAGAAGAAAAATATTATTGGCTGGTTGATGGTTAGTGCTGATTTGATACAATAGTTGATGGTTAGTGCTGATTTGATACGAGAGAAAAGTTCTAGGGGCGGGTGGTAAGCGAGCCAACTCCCCTTGACTGCTGGCTGAATGGAACCAGAGATTACTCCGTCCTTTTTTTTTTGAGAGAGACACCCAAAAAGGGTGTACTCATATCTCATTCGTATCAAGGAAAATAATTGACAGTACAAGGGAAGGACAGCTTGACACACAACGACGTAAAGAAAATAAAATTACATTGAAGATCACTCTGGTCGTCTTCTTCCTTCCAAAGTTGGTCGTCCACCAGAGCAAAAATACACTGGAAAGGCAACAAGGGAAAGGAGCACCTGCAAACGCTATTGCCACACAAGGCTTTGAAGACCGCAAAAACCACCCGCTGCTTACAACGAGATCTAGCAAACGCTGAAAAAACATCGACTGGGGCAACACCCCAAGCAACGCAGGTTTGCAATCCTTCATCATCAAACCAGCGGGTTGAAGAAACCGACACTTGACGAAGAATAGATCGAAGAAAGAGATCACAACCGCCCCAACAAAGGACAGCCAACTGCATCTCCTGACGAACACACCAACTGCAAAGATCTGAAGACAATTTACAGATCTGGCAGAACCAACTCTCACTGGCCCTTCGCCGGTGCCGGAAAGAACGTCGTCGAGGTAGGGAGAGGCCGGAGAGACCTTATTCCATAACGTCATCTTCACCACTACCTTGTTGATGTCACTGGAAACCAAATCTAGAAGGAAAAAACTAAACCTACGGGAGGAACGGGTCTCCGCTCCTCTCCCTACCGGCGCCAGCGAGGCCCCCGGAGGGCAGAGGAGGGGGCCGACAGGTACGGGGCGTGGGCGGCGAGAGGGAGGCGGCGGCGGCTATTAGGGTTGGGGCTGCAGACTATACCTGAGCATTTTTAGCTCGGCCCGGCTCGCGCCAGGCCCGCCCACGGACCTTACTGGATAGGCGTGGGCAGAGATCTTGAAGCCCGCGAAAAAAATCTTGGCCCGAGCCCGGCCCGAAATGCTGTTTTTAGTTATTTTACACTATAAAATACGCGGGCGGCCCGCCCAAGCCTGGGTCCGGCCCGAGCCCAGCCCGAAAACTGAGGCCCGACACATCCCATGGGACGGTCGTGGGCAGGATTTTCTCAGCCTTAAAAACCCGAGTTTTTTTCGACCCGACCCGACCCGTGGAATGCTCAGGTCTACTGCGGACTCAACGACGGAGTACTTTGGGAAGCAAAGCTGCTGTGCCCCCCAACTTCTTTCGTCCGTTTTCTTTTTTCAAGCAGGCCTCGTCTGTTTTTTTTCATCGGAAAGTGTACCTTCAAAAAAAAACCTATGTTGGGCCTGGCTCCAAAGCCGCACAACTCTAACTAGGCCAGGCCCGACTACGACTTTCACACACGCGGACGGAAACCCTGTGTCGTGTGTGGCCCGTTCATTTGCCACTGCGGGTGACATGGAATTTTATTTTTTATTCATTTTGCAAAAATATACGATCGTTTAATTTATTTTTTATTCATTTTGCAAAAATATAAATTTTGTTCAGGCGGTAGTAGGTTAGTTTTGCTAAATTTTGAAACGATCGTATATTTTTGCAAAATGAATAAAAAATAAATTAAAAATATAAAAAATTCGGTGACATACTGCCATGGCACCGCAGGCCAGCACTCCCAGCACTGAGACCATCCGCACCGGTGCCGTTATCCCTCTCCTGGAGGAGAAGGATAACGTTTTCGGCCTGCAGCGGGGACGGGAGAAGCCACGCCATTTCCCCGTCCCCCTCCCGTATCCTTCAGATTCGAAGGGATACGGGAGCTCCTCCAGGGGCTGGCGTGGGCCCCACGGGAGAAGCCACGCCATTTCCCCGTCCCCCTCCCGTATCCTTCAGATTCGAAGGGATACGGGAGCTCCTCCAGGGGCTGGCGTGGGCCCCACGCACGCCAACCTCCTCTCTCGCGCCCACGCTCGGAAGGGAGGGAGCTCGGGGGAGGGAGCTAGCACCCGCCGCGCCGCCGTCGTCCGCCGCCGCGAGGAGGCCCGTTGGAGCAGCACCGGAGTCGCGGTCGAAGCAGCAGGCCGGGGACGAGGAGCTCGAGGGAAGAGAGAGCTGGAACGGCCCGTCGGAGCAGGGGAGGGGGCAGCGGAGCCATGGCCCGCCGCCACCGAGCGCTGAATCGAGGACGCCGGCGCGGAGGAAAGAGGCCGGGGGACCGCAGCCGTCGGAGAAGGAATCGCCACCAAGCTCCGCCACACCGCCGACGGGGCGCCTGGATCTGGCCGCAGGGAGAGGGAGAGGCGTCGGGGCCCTGCTTGCCGGCACAGGAGGAGCAGGGGAGGCCGGCGCGGCCTGCCCGTGCTCGCGGACGCCGGCGTGGGACGCGGAGCGTCGCGGGAGGAAGGAGGCCGGCGCGGACCGCGGAGCGACGCGGGAGGAAGGAAGCGCCGCCGCTCCCGCCGCCGCCCGAAGTTGGATCCCTCACGCGCACCGCGCGGGGACCCTGCTCCCCGCGCGCTCGGCCTCGAGGGGAGAGAGAGGGAAGGGAGACGGAGGGGAGGGCGGCCGCCCCGGGGACGAGCAGCGATGGATCCGCCGCTGGCGGATCTCGAGGAAGCGCAGCACCACCGCCGCGCCGCCCTCCCGCCACGGGGAGCTGCAGGGCAGCTGCAGCCGTGCTCCGTCCACCGCGGGTGCTCCTCGGCCCGGCGCCGCGCCGCCCGCCCGCCCGCCGCTGCTAGGCCCGCCGGCCGGCGCCGGGGACGAGGGGCGCTGGGAAACCCGCCGGCCGGCGGCAGGAACGAGGTGGCGGGGTGGGATTTGGGAGAGAGAGAGGGGATGGGTGGGAGGGGCCGGTGGGGAGGGTTAAAGAGAGGGGAGAGAATGACAAGTGGGTCCCGCGCATTGGTAGTTGGGATGAAGGAGAGATATGAAGGAGGATGGATGCGAGAGAAGTAGATATGAAGGAGAGAATCTTACTGACCAGGCAGGTATATTCCGTTTTGAAGGAGAAGATAAAGTACGACGAGTGTGGATGGTCTGAGTGGCTCCATCAAGGCAGCAACCGGCCGTTGACTCCCGGCAACTTGCCGACGGGTCCAGCCGCCAGCGCGGCCGCGCAGCGAAGGATACGAACACCTGCCGTTGTCCCCCTCAAGACTCAATGACGCCACACGCCATAGTCGCCATTTGCTCTCCATCTCCGCGGCGGAGGGAGAGATCAGATATGGTTATCAAAACCCTCAGTGCGCCGGTCAAAATCCTCCCTCCATGGCCGGCTGCTCAGCTGAGCCTATCGAGTGGCTGTCAAGCCAATGCGGGTGGCAACACTTGGAGCTCCAAGGTCAAGGTCCAACCACACAAACCCATGTGCGCCGCCGCCTCCTCCGGCGAAGCTTCCTCTCCGACCGACTCATCCACGGCGGCGCCCCGGCCCTTTCCACCGCCGGCTCCGTTATCATCCCACGCTTTATCCCATCAGCAAGGAAGGAAGCATCCGACGATATTGGAGCGCCGGCCCAAGAAGTTTCAAGAAGATCTCGTTTTTTACACACACAAAAACCACCAGATAGGCTCTAGAATTTTCTGAGACCCATCGATTGATTTTTATATGAGCTCTTATCATCCATATGGTTGGTTGGCAAAGTGCCAAGGCAAAAGTGTGAGCTTGGCCTTCTCGCAAGCGATTGGGCTCCATCCAGCCAGCCGCCCTCAGCTGCACAAGCCTACCCAACCCCACTACGCTGTCTCAGCGCACCGCCATGGCGCCATCCATGGATATACGAACGAAAGCGCAAGGGAGGAGCCACAGAAAATGTTATCTTATGGATTAAAAATAAGCTCGCTGATTTGACTTGCCAGCGTACACAAGGACACAGCCACACAGGTGCCAAGATATTGGTTGACTCCCAGTAATCTACTGCCGCTGCCACTGGCAAATGGAAACTGGCAGGAAGCGTCTCAGTGTTTGCGTGGTCCTTTTTGTTCGCTTGCAGTTGCAGCACACTTTCCTGTCCGAAGGCTAATAAACTAGTGCCGTGCTCGCATCACACGTGTACATTATGGTTTGCATGGTGGATTTGCTTAGGTGGCTGAGCCACTTCGGTTTTGGATGGTGTCATGGGTGGCTCGATGGCTCGTGGAGGAGAGAGGCTGAGAGCGTAGTTGACTCCTTTGGACCCGAGAGGTCGTGGTCGGATGGAGAATTCCAAGGATTCGGATCCGGCTCTCCTGCTTTGCGCTAATGATCTGCTGCGAAGATTCTAAGTACTGTTGTGAAAAACGATGATGCTCTGCCTTGGATCTTTTGGTGATATGACACTATCATTTCTTCCAAACAACAGCAACAGCATGCTGCTCATTGTAAGGCCATACTGTAAACGAGTTAATTTAGAGTTCGTGCTTCTTGTTGTTCCAAAATGTATACTTTATTTACTTATGCAGACATAAAGTTATACTACATAAGAGCTTTATTACGGTACTTGGTTAGTACTAGTAGTAGTCTTAGTACCTAAAGGTACTAGATAGTAACTTGTGTTAATATTTTCCCACCAAATATTTTAATAGAAAATAAATAAATAAATAAGATTAGTTGTTGGGTCCACCAAACTAACACTTTTTTACTACCCTTTTGGTATTTTCTGGATCTACCACAGTTAGATTTCATCAGATGGATGACTCGTGTTAATTAATTTCTATATACTCAGATCATAGTAAAATATGTGTATCAAATCAAAACGACTTACATTTTGGAATGAACGAAGTATATAGTATAATATGTAAAACCCCTCTTCATTCCCACTTTTTTTCCACAAAGAAGAGAAAAAGGCAAATGCTCTGCAGAAAAAAAAAGCTCCTCGCAAAATGTGGGGACACTGCTCAAATATCTTAACACGAGCAGTGTTTTATAATCTTGAAATAAAATCCTGATTGTGTCTATCTTCAACGTTGGCCATAATAGCTGAAATTCAAACGAGAACTCCTAATGAACGGTTAACCTCATGATGAGACTCAAATAACCATCCTCTTCAGTAAGAAACTAATTACTAACGACCACAGCTCTTCATCACTGATTTTAGTCTCCTCTAATTGCAACCAACCACAAGCTTTATATCATTTGCAATTATTATGTACAAATAAATTACAAGGACAATTTTTGGTCATCAATCAGGTACACACATCTTGACGCTTGTCCCAGACACTCCCCATTGGCAGGTCCCAGCTAATCACTGCTCATCACACCTAAAAAGCAATGAAACCTACAAGGCTAACTAGCTAATAAGTTCACCAATGAGCTTGCGCATCAGTTGATTCCTGTGCTGAGTGCGCACGGCACTAGGCCAAGAACGCCGGGCCCTCGGCGCTGCAGGGCGCCTTCCAGAGCGCGCTGATGGCGCCGAGACCAGGGCGCGAGCCGCAGCGGCGGCACCGCTCACCTGCGGGCAGCTCGGCAGCGAGCACGCGCCGGCAGGACGGGCAGGAGGAGTGCCCGCGGAGCCACGTGTCGACGCAGGCGGCGTGGAACGCGTGGCCGCACTGCGGCAGCACGCGCATGGCCTGGCCGTCCTCGAACTCGGCGAGGCAGATGGCGCACTCGTCGGCGCCTTCCCCCGCCTTGCTGCCGTCGGGGACGTACGTGACCGTCGGGAGCGAGCGCAGCACCTCCTTCTTGACGCCCTTGTTCGCTGCAGCCGCGCCCGGCGGTGCCCGGGCCGCCGCGGCCCAGCGCCGCGAGCACGCGCACCGGGCGACGAGGCCGAGGCCGAGGACGCAGACGAGCGCGCAGAGCAGACCAGCGAGGATGAGGATCATGTCGGAGTTGAGGGAGTCCACTGGAGGCGAGCTCGAGCCGGCCGGCGGAGCTTCAACGAGCAGTCTCGCCATGGTTTGCACTAGCTGGGAATTGGGATGGCGCAGAGTCGCGAGCGGAGAGGCTAGCTGCTGGCGTTGGCTGATGCAGAGGGCGGAGGCTTGGGGCAGGCAGCGGGAGAAGTGTGTGGGAATGGGGTGGCTTGGCTGCGCTTATATAGAGCGTCTGGGGCAGAAATGGTGGTCACACAGCAGGTCAGTGGAAAATGGCTTTGTGTGGTGGTTGCATATGAAAGCAGGGAATCCTTTTTGGTTTCACTAGCCATTCACCGTTTTCAGGGCTTAATCTGGCACTCGTAATGCTCTCCTTCAGCGCTTCTTTTAGCCAAACATCTATAACCAGTCAAAGACTTCGTTCCGGTGTAGTGACTTCAAATCTTTTTCGAAATTCCTGGAAATATTTCACACAAATTTTCAATAATATCTAAGCAACCTGAAGTACTTGCATTTGCCTCAGCTCGTCACCGCCATCTCCTTCGTCTATGGTTGCTTGCTGTTGCTGCCGCTAATTCATCACCATCTGTCCATCTCACCATCTGTTTCACCTTTCCTCATCCGTCAACTGATGTCATTAAAAGCCTAAATGACGTGCGATCATGTCACCCGTTACCGGCAAGATCCAAGCCGTACGTGCTCTACATTGCCACCCTGCTGCCTATGCTAGTACTAGCCGTCATCGCAGCACCACGAAGCAGATCCGCGAGGAAAAAGGCGCTACGGGCACGGACACGCGTCCTCCCCTGGATCCACACGAGCGGCGCACTCCGCCGCGGGTACAGGCACTTTCGGTTTCGTCCCGCTACCTGTCACCCGGCCATAGCCCGCATGTGCTGTTCCACTGACCTTTTTTTTTACCGGCGCCGGGTGCCCGGTGGTCAGTGGTCACGTCCATTTCCCAAACCCACCCGGCGCGAGACCTCCTCGCGGCCGTTCTTTAGATCCCTCCCCCGTCCCCGCACGCCGGCGCGCGCCGCGCCCGTACGCGTTCGCCCGGCAGGCCGGCACGTATGCGCCCCGAAAGGCGCGGCTCCATCGGCACCCCTGCTCGCCCCCCATTGCCGTTTCCGTGCGTGCGTGCGGCCCGCGGCGAGGAAAGGGAAGGGAACGCGAGCGGCTGCCGCACCGCCGGCGATGTGCCCCGTAAACGCCGCCGCGTGTGCCGTGCGAGCGAGGTAGTGCGCGGTGACATGCGCGCGCAGGCATCCGGCGGCCGGGAGACGGACGGACGGCCGGCGGTGCTGGCTGCGCTGCGGCGAGCAAACGGGCACGGGACTCGGCGACCCCTGCTTCTTCGGGGGTCTCGGGGCAGGCAGAGTAGTGGGCGAGAGCCAAAGCGACCTCCACTACGCGCGGGCGCGGCTCTCGCACATGGAGGGCCGCCGGGCCTTTTTTCCGCGGGGCAGGCACATGCGGATCACATGCCCATGCCCGGCGGCCGGCCGGTCATGGTCTGAACTGACGGCCGGCGGGGCTCTCGATCGATGCGGGTACGACCGCACTGTGGATCGGCGACGTGTGGTCGGATCTCAGCACTCAGCAGCAGGTGCAGGGGGGTGGTGCCGGGCACGGCCGGTGAGCTCGGTGCTCGTGTGTGGTGATCTGTCGAAGCGCGGCGGTTGGGGGGCGTCGCCTTTTCGGCCCCGGGTTCCTGAAAACCGCATGTTCTCCGACCCCATCTTTCCTGCTTGCTTTGGCTCACAAGGGCAGGAGCCGCGGCGAGCTTTTTCAGCTTGCTGGCCGGAATGGTACTGTGGCATGTACGAGCAAGGGGCTACGTGTGCGACGCAGGGACGGCGAGACGGGTAGGCTCTGCTGTGCTCTGCACCCAGTGGTAATCCGTAATCGACCGAGTAATGGTGTCTCTTTGGAGGGGACGCAGTTTGCTTTTTTTTTTCCTACTTGGAGCGAAGAAGCTGCAGGAGAACAAGATAGGGCGCGAGCTGTTTCGTCGACTCGCTGAACATCACCGAGAAGGTGAATCCATTTTTTTTCCCAAGGATTAAAAGGGAACCATCCGAGATCGCAGGGACTAGGTGCGAGTGACGGTCACTTCAGCTCTTTAGAAAAAGATGAACGCCCGCCCCCTTTTGCCCCTTGCCCGGAAGGCTGGAAGCCTGGAACAGGCTGGGGGACTGATCCAAAGGCGAGTATGCAAAGCCTTTGGAGTCTAATTGCCTTTGGAACCCTAATCCACCTGAAGTAGTCTCGGTACCACCTCGCATTAGTAGTGGCCTTGCTTTCTCTTGGGTCCCGATTAGGCTGTGCAGTGCAGGGTATAGTGTATCCACAGATAGTGGATTGGATGCGGCAGCTTCCATGCACGTTGCACACTGTGCACTGATTTCGATTGCTCGGCAGTCCGATTCGCATCGCACGACGTAGCAGTGAGTACCAGAATACCTTTGGGAGTACCACAGATAGGAGAAGGAAAGAGGGAGTTTTAGACAGTTTTAGCATCTCTTTGGGTGCTGTAGGTGCCAAAGAGTTTTAGACACAAGGAGTTTGGTTCTTTAGACACTTTGTTTTAGCACTTGCGAACCAAACACCCCCTAATTCTAGTGCTCTTATGTTTGGACAGAGAACCACCCCCCGGGCCCTGAGCTTCTTCTTGCGACCTCTACAAGAGGATTGTAATCTGGATAATGAAGAAGCCAGTTCTAAAAAAAAAACTTACCGTAGTACTCCCTTTGTTTCAAATTATAGTTCGTTTGAGTTTTTAAAATAAAACCAAAGATCAAATTTGAAATTGAAAAATTCAAACGACCTATCATTTGGAACGGAACACATGCGATGGGCACCTGACACTTCAGCTCTTTAGAAAAAGATGAACGCCCGCCCCCCTTGCCTGGAAGGCTGGAACAGTCCGTTTCAAGAGATGGAGACTGATCCAAAGGTGGGATCGCACAGCCAGCCGTCTAATTGCCTTTGGAATCCACCTGAAATAGTCTTGCTGCTACCTCACATTAGCAGTGGCCTTGCTTTCTCTTGGTCCCCATAAGAACGTGCAGGTGTAGCATCCAACAGAGATCTACTGGATGGGACAGGGCAGCGGCATCCAAGCACACATTCGCACTGTACGCTGATTTCGATCGGGCGGCACTTTCATTCGCACGACGCAGCAGTGAATACCAGAATATCAGAAAAGAGAACTTTGGAATGGGACGAGCTCAAATCGGCAGCTGCATACGTGGTTTCTCACTTTCTCTACATGCATGAACCCGCTGCGACGCTGCCTGGCCTCACCGAACCCCTGCACGATTCTGTAGTCAAAAACATTTCTTTGTTCTAGACTTCAAGCAGGCCAAGAGCTCTGACGTTGGTTCAAAAAAAAAAAAAAAAAGACGGCCACGAAGGTTAAACAGAGGGTTGAAACACGATTTGCTGGCATGTTTCCAGGTCCCAAGTGAAGGATGAATTCCTCCTGTTGAGGATAGAATGAACAGATATGTAGATTAACCGAGCTTTGGGGAAAAGGTAAAGGGGGGCTGCAACTTTAGATCCAAGGTGATTAGGACTGGCAAAGCATGCGGGCACCTTGGATAAAGACATTGGTTTTCAGATAAGATAAGATTTGCCCTAAGACCTAAGTGGGTGGCATTGTAGGGCGATTTTTATCTTTTTCTAGTCATCCGAATAGCAACACTTCATGGCTCATGGCTGAAACATCTAGGAGAGGATCATCCTGAAGAAAGGTGCATTTCAGGACCACCGGTTGGCGGTTGGATTTGTTAGTTGCAGAGGCAGCTGACGTGTAAGTTGATCAACTGAGTTTTTATGTTTAGCACATTACTTTAATTGACTGCTCAGATTTCATTCTTCTCATTTTTCCCACCTGAAGTAAATTGAAGAGTAAATCAATATTTCTCCAGGAGATTGTTTATGTCGAAGTAATGCCCAAAACCGAGAGCCTTTGCACAAGTGCGCTTGAAGAACGATTGCTTCATGTACCAAGATTTCTCACCTGGAAATGGGACCATACCACTTGTCCATGCTCAGAAGTCAGAACCCCCTTTTGAACAGTTTGCTCCACTTTCAATTGGGCGACTTGCCTCTTGCTGTCGCTCACTATGCAATTTAGAACCAAAATGTTGAGAACCGCAAATAATATAGAGGGGAATAAGGAGTCTTCTAAGCATAGTTGATTTTCCAATGATGAGATACACAGCTTTAGTCAAAGGTATAAAACTTGGAGCAAATATATTGATCGCGCACCAGACTTTCCTGAAATACAGGAATTGTGTATAAATGGCTACCCAATGGACAGTGCATCCCGGAAATTCAAACCAACTATTTTTGTTGTAGAACAAAGGTCCTAAAGTCTTTTACAGAATAGCACCATCAGAGCAGAGTACTGGGCAATTTTGGATCCTATTAGACAGTTTGAAGTCGAACAAATAACATCAGGTGAACATAATACTTCACCAGATACCTTTCTTCATGACCGCTTAATTCTGTGTAGCATTTGTATTGTAGGTTGTAGCATACTAAATAAGATTTAATCAAAAAAATATTATGATCATGTTCTCTCAGAATGATTGAAGCAATGTAGATTACTACAACTCTTTTGGTGTTTCTCATTGTTTATCCCTGTTCAGATTCCTAAGTTTAAGTTCATACTTGGGTTTATTAGTGACAAACTGACAGTGACTGCTAGCTACAACATACTAAAGTAAATAAAACAGAAGAAATGGGATAGCAAGTGTGAAACTAACCTTTGAAGTATTTCATTCAAGCATACGCAAAATGTTGACATGTTTTGCAATAATGAATTGTTTCAACTCCACAACAATGCCTCATGGGCTTAGTAATGAGAGGCTGAAATTTAAATCAAACAAGATCAGAATGATACTGAAAGAAAGAAACTTGTCCTCATATGCAGAAGACCAGCTACGCTTCGTTGAACCACAGAATATTTTTTAAAAACGACTATTAGACTAAAATGGAAGGAGGCATCACACCTGCAATTTTGTGGTACCCTCCATGACAATGCTCCGAAACTTTTTAAGCTCGGTGGCATCGACATATAGTTCCTCCAGTCTTCCATCATGATTCTTAGGTCATGAATTTTGCTTTGCAGCCCAATACAACAATTTGCATGCATGGTGCAAACCTTGTTTAAATCTTTGCTTGGCTCACAAATACCACCAAAGTATGAAGTACTTAAGAACTTAATTGTCAGGCCAATATCTGTGGTGTAAGAATCATGCTTTATAAAATTAAATACGTCCTGATCATGATACCCAGGATATCTATATCGAGAAGAATACCAAAACTTGTAAAACTCTATGCTTTCATCGTTTGATTTCACATAGTTGAATCCTCCATTGGCTATGTTCCTCAAGTCCGTTGCATTGCCTACGTAGTGATCGCATGCAATTTGAAAGTCTCCATCAGAATAAAAGAAAGGAAAAGGATTGCGGAACCACATGATATCAGCATCCTGAAATGCAGGGGGGAAGACATATAGGCAATAAGAAACTCACAAACAACAATTCAAAAGCTGAATATCGATGCTTTAGCACAGGACAAACATATAGGCATTAATTTACCGAGAAAACGAAGCTGTAACCTTTTTCAAGCACTAGCCGCAAGAAATCCAGCCTTTTCCACATCATTTGCAGATACCCAGCAGTCTGAAACCTCTTTTCTTGAGAAAAATCCACATCCTCAGTTGTAAGAGCAAAGCAGTAGGGATGGATATTGACACATCGTTGATATGCTTTCCAATCAAATGCTACTATCACAAGATGTCTCAAAAGTGAACTAGTCCCAACACCATGACGGAAACTGTCAATGAAAAGATCTATCACTGAGCCCGGTGAAGCCCATGCAGCATTGAGAGTCGTCAATATTACGGTCTTATTGTCCATGGAAGCCTCCTGCAGAACAAGCTCTAGTTTGAGATCTTCGCTGTCCTACAACAATAACGATTGTGTTAATTTAGATACAAAGTTACAAACTCTGCCTCATCACTGAACAAAATATTATATTAATTAGGCGGCGAAGATTGGAAGCAACTCCTTGGCTGAAGCACAAGAGTACCAAACGCATCAGGTTTATTTTTAACAAAACAGGACACTAGTTCGGTGAGAGAATAAGAGATCACACACAAGTTTGCACCAGAAATGCACTAATGTATTTTCAATTCACAACATGGCACAAGACAAGCAAGTTGGCACTTGTTTATTCTCCAACTGAGAAGCAGGCTTGCAAAATCAAGTATCATAAAAAATGACCAGTTCGTCCAACAAGGCAGCAGCGTTCACATTTATTAAGAATTCGTGGCATGATCCTCAAAGGGAACCCACCCAAACACCACTATATTAGGGTCAGGGTTGCAGGAATATCTAGGTCTGAGGCGCAAAATCAACAGGATCAAGAATGTCGGAATCACGTTTCGGAGCCAAAGTAGCAAACATGAAGAATACCCAAAAACATGCTAACCACAAGGGACAAACTAGGGGTGAATAGAATTCCGTGAAACATAGCAAGAAAAATCAACTGAGCTAACAAAGAGGAGGAGGCAAACCCCACCAGATCGCCGGTGGGGAAAGTATCGAATTCGCCTTCCTCCTCGGTGACCTCAGCCGGAGGAAGCGGCAGCGGGTCCCACTGCAACAAGGGCCGGCGCGCCCGCGGGATGTACACCGGCGCCGTGGTATCAACCGCGGCGCGGTACAGCACGGCGCAGGGCAGCGCCACCGCGGCGCCGAGGAGGAGCACCGCCGCCGCCGCCCGGAGCGCCGACGCGCGCGAAGGCGGCAGCGGCGAGTTCCCGCGAAAGCGGCGCAGGGACGTGGCGGATTGGACTAGGATCGCGCGCGATGGCCTCCCCATTGCAGGCGGGCGGGCGGGGACGGCCACCGACGCGGAGGCGAGGGCTTCAGGCGAGACGCCGAGGGAGCGAGTCCGTCCACTGAGACGGGAGGCGCAAACCAACCACGATCCGCGGCCGCGCTTCGTAGGCGTAAAGTGGAAACCGCGAAGGCGTAAACCGCCTCCCACGCAGGCCCAACCTACGCACGTGAGACGGGACACTGCCAGGTGTGCCACCGCGCGTGTGCGAGAGGTGCCGCGCCGCTCAGGTCGACATGTCCCGAGCGCCGCCTCTATGAGACTACCCACACCGGCGTCCGGGAAAACCCTCGCGATCCGCATGCCGTAGACTTTTCCCGAAAAGCGCACTGCAGCGGGGACCTGGAGGGACGACGGCAAAATCGCATCGTCCCCCGTTTCCTCTGGATACAGAGGGATCCGGGATAACGCGAAAGCCTGCCGCGGCACGGGCCCATACGTTGACAGTTTGTCCGCGCGGGAAGCCGGAAGGGAGAGAGAAGAGGGGCTCGTCGCCAACGCCATCGTCGTCGCCCGTGGCCGGCGCGCCCTTCGTCTTCGGCACTCTGTGGCCGCTCCTATGTGCCGCCGGCGGAGCTCGGGACCAGCCGGCGAATCCAGCCGAGGCGGAGGAGCCCGCTGGCCGGCGCGGGTGGGGAGAGCGGCGCCGGCGGAGGAGGGAGCGGAAGCGAGCTCGGGCAGAGCAGGAGGCCGTCGGCGTGCTCGCGAGTACGGGATGGAGGAGGAGCGCGCGCCGGCGGCCGTCGCGGCGAGGGAGAGCCATGGCCGCGCCGTGCTCCACCTCGCCTCGCCCTGCTTCACCTCGCCCGGACTTCACCTCGCCGCGCCGTGCTCCTGCCTCCAGGTCGCCTGGATCTCGCCGCGGCATCCATCTTCTCCACGACCGGCGGGGAGACCTCCGCGCCGGGGCTGGCATCCATCTTCTCCAGGAGCGGCCGGTCTGCTCCGGCGGCCGCGCGACCGTGCTCCCCGCGCCCCCCGCGCGCCCGGAGACGGGGTGGAGCTCCGATGGATCCGCCGACGGAGAGGCCGCCGCGCCGCCCGCTGCTCGGTCCGCTGCCCCTCCCGCGCCGCCCGCTGCTCGGTCCGCCGCCGCCGAAGCTCCTGGAGGTAGAGACCTCCTTTATCAGTGGCATGGCACGGGCCCCACCGCTCGCAGCCAGAGTACCCCATCTTCGAACCCGAGGAGGCGCCGGCGTGCAGCACGAGGAGGCGGCCGACGGGTGGTCACGACGTCGACATCAGCGGTGGCGGCGACCGCGGCTGCGTCGCCGGCGTCGCAGCACCGTCGCCGACGGAGGAATCGAGGAGGGAGCAGAGGAATCGAGGAGGGGGAGCTCGAGAGCCGGCCGTGGCACTGGAGCTCCTCCTCCTCCTCCTGGCGGCCCCCAGCACCGTCGTTGACCTCCATGTCCGTGGCGCGGGTAGGGCGGTCGCGGTTGATGTCGGTGGGGGAGCAGTCGCGGGGGCATCTGGCGCGCCCGCTCCTTCGCGCCGCCGCCGCGAGCTCGAGCTGCTCCGCCGCCGACGTGCCGCCTCGGATCCCGCTCGCCACACTAGCAGGGGCGGGAGCGGCCGGCCACGAGCTCCCATGGCCACGAGTGCCCGGCGTCGGCGGTGGAGCAAGCGAGCAGTCGGCGGTCGAATGGTGGGGGAGGCAGAGAAATGGTGAGGGTGGCAGAGGAGACGGGGTAGGTGGGGGAGGAAGCCGTCGGTGGGTGGGGGTGATGTGGGCCCCACGGTGGGAGTTGGGATGGAGGAGAGATTATAAAGGAAGATGGATGCGGGAGAAGTGAATATGAAGGAGAGAATCTTGATGATTTGGATGGAATATTCCGTTTTGAAGGATGAAATGGAGGATCACGAGTGTGGATGGTCTGACCGTGCAGGCCCATGCCCCGCCTGATTCCCGTGGGATCCAGCGTCAGTGAGAAGAGAACATTCCCCACGCATCTACAGCGGAAAAAAATTTGGTGCAGTCGGACTGCAAAACTCCGTCCCTGCAGTCCGGCGCCCAATTCTTGCCGCGTGGACACCCAACCATCAGACGCGCAACAGGCTCCAGGCTCTCCCGCAGAGATCGATCAGGCTCCGCTCGGCTCCATCCTCCAACTACCGGCAAGCTCGGCTCCGGCCTCCGACTACAGCCGCGCGGCTCGCGACTACACAGGCTCATAGGAGATTGGACTCCGCATCGCCGCCTCCGTCATCCGTCGTCGCCGCCTCGGACCTCGGTTCGCCGCAATCCGCACGGTCATTCTCCGCTGCCGTGGCCTCGGTCATCCTCCGTCATGCTCCGCCGCCGACGCAGTCGTACGCCGCCAACACAGTCGCCTCGCCCACTGGTGGTCCTTTGTTCGATCGCATGAAGAGGCACATCCGATCCACTTCTTGGCTCGCCGTCCGGCGCCACAATCGCCTCGCCCCCTTGTTTTTTTTCTCGTCAATTATTCATGAATTTTACTTCTTGTAAACGTCTCTGTCCATTGTACATACATGTTAAAATTTACACGTTCCACTGGTAATTGTAGATGCATAATGACTATTTATGTTTTATGTCATTATGTGGCTATTGTCTGTACCATGAGCAATCTTTCGCAGACATGAGTCTTTCTTGTTTGTGTTTCATCTCACGAGAAATTGGAGCACAAAATCAATAGTACACGATTCAGATGCGGATGAAAGGATCGAGTGATGCATTATTTCAGAGATGAAGATGGTGTGCAGTGAAGCAATATGCTGCAGTTCCAGAAGGACCACTACAAGGGCACGACATTGTTCTATTTCGATGCATAGTGTATTTAAAAAAAGTGTAAATGTATGGATGTTCTGCTCTAAACACGAGACTGTAATATAAGTCTGGATGTCCTCAATAGGAACATTTCTGCAATCTTACAAAAATACAAATATGGAGTTTCTGCTCTGAACAGGAGACTGTAAACAGCGAAGGTTACATGTCATCTTGATCTGGCACTCCATCATCTTGATTTGGCACTCCATCAAAATTTAATTTCTTAACAGGTGGCTGAAATGCGGCAGCTCGATCAACTCCCAGTAAGAGATTTGTATATCCTCCTTGCATGTAAGGAGCACACATGGTAGGAGAACTGCCGTACATGTTAAGGTATGGCATAGTAGCATTAGTATATCCTTCTTGGTTCAGCATACCGACCATGGATGGAGATGACCCATACACATCATTTGCAAAGTTTGGCATTGTGTTGGTGGCATCAATGCTACCATCATTAAGATCCTGTATCACATAATATTAAAACTATTCATAAAAAGTTTAATGTGAGGAAATATATTACGAAAAGTGAATATAGTCCATGTCATATGACTTACGATAAATTGCTCTGGGTTAGCACCTTCATCTCTATTATTTGCTGCATTTATTGAATCTTGCCGCCCTACATTCAAACATATGAAGTTATCTATACACACATCAAAAGGGGAAAAAATCCTAGAATGGGTAGAATCTATACCTTTCTTTTTACCACTTTTCTTTTTCTTCCCTTTATTCTTTTCAAGGGAGATGGTCCCTCGTTTACCCTTTGGACCTTTTACCACCTGAGGAATTCTAAATGATATTTTACCTCTGAATGTATCTGTAGCACAGTCAATTGAAATTGGTGGAACCTCATTGACTTTTTCTTGCATCTTGCTTACAACATTATCTGCTTTCAAATCCAAGTTAGCAATTGCCTTCTCCAAATAATCAAGAAGTTCATTTGATTGTGAACATTTCAATGCGACGGATGTTGCCTTCCGCGAGATACGTGCAGCTTTGGTTTTCAAACTTTCCTGCTCAGATCCTTGTTTCTTAATATAGAATCCTCTCTTTGCATATTTGTCCATCTGTTCAGTATATATTTTGACGGTAACATAAAAACATCGTTCACATTGAACAGTTTGAGGGCATGCTTGCACAATATACCTATAAGATATGGATGTCATATTTTGGCATTTTGTATTATAAATTATGATATTGCAATTAAACCTTGTATACATACCTATGGATTCGTACTTTCGGCAAGCACATGCAATGGTCATATCTGCTTTGTTGAAGACAACGGTTGCTTCATAATTAGAGTACATATGTGTAACCGTATATGTCAAAGATGATCCCTCGCTGGATAACAATTTACAAGAAAATGAAAATTGTTCCTTAAATTCTTCCTCAAATTCTTTATACATCCTCCCTGTATATGAATCGGCTGCAACCTTTAATAGAGGAACGGAAGTAACTGGGCTCTTTCGACGTGATTGGAAATCTGCATCCAACTCATTTTCACGAAGACTAGCAGAAACCTTGTCGCATTCTACAAGGAGCTCTGAAAGACCCAGTTTTCTACGAAATCTTTTCTTAAATACATTATTCATACCTTCACTCCTTTGAGTGGAGTTCATATCACCTGTAAATGAGTCACGATACACAGAAGCCCACTTTGCTCTCAAATCATATAGTTTTAACATCCATTCATTGTCCTCCAGCTTGTACTCACGCAACAATTCATCCAACTTCTTCTTGAAGTAAAACTCTGATCTGTCTTCATAAACAACCCTCTTAAAATCAGGAAGAAACTTCTCAGATGCTCTTGAATTACATGACTGAGATGTTTAGCAGCATTTAAATAAATGTGCCATAAACACAGACGATGGCTTGTGTTTGGGAATACATAAGCTATTGCGCCTGCCATGGCCGCATCTTGATCGGTGAAAATTGTACTAGGATGCTTGCTTGACATTGCTTGTAGAAAGGTTTGAAATAGCCAAATAAAAGATGGAATACTCTCATTAAGTAATAATGCAGCCCCAAAAATGATTGTCTACTTATGATGGTTGGTTCCCAGTAGTGGAGCAAAAGGCAATTCAAACTTATTAGTCTGAAACGTGGTGTCAAAAGACACGGTATCACCAAAACACGCGTAGTCCATGATAGATTGACCATCTGCCCAAAAGAAATTCGTCATTGTACCATCGTCCTTATCTATTTCAATAGCATAAAAGAATGATGGATCCTCTATTTGCTTATTTTTCAAGTATTCCATCAACATATGTGCATCATTGGCTTCTAAATACTTCTTGCGTTGTCGACCAATCTCATTGTTGAAATCCATCCGTGAGAATGGCACTTTGTCAACTCCTCCGTAAAATTGTACCATGAACTCAAACACCTGTGCTGGCTTCATCCCGCCGTCCCTCATTTGACCAATTAGTTTCTTGTCTGCTTCTTCAACACTTCGTTGGGATCTTAGCTTTTGCCTTTTATTTGGACTGGCAAGGTAATGATTGTGATCAAGCACAACCTTATACACTGTCCAAACCCCTTCCTTGCTGACACTAAACTGAACACGAGCCTCACAACCCGTCCTTGTAGTGTCCTTTCATGATTCTGTTTTAGAATGACCTTGACTACTGCAGACTATATGTTTGTGACTGATACTGTCGTCTCCACGGCGCTTGATGTCGCTCTTTCTAATACTGAACCCAATCTTGCCTGCATATGTGTTGTACATATCATAAGCTTTCTTCTCGGAATCAAAAGACATTCCAACTTCAGGAACAATCAAATTTAGTCCAACGTTATCAGCCACCTGTTGTATAATGAGCTTAGAATTAAAAGGTGTTGTCGAGAATATTAAATATTACAATCTCACTTGAATTGTTATTAAGTTAATTCAATTACCTCATCTGATATTTCATTCACCATTGCTTCTGTGGTGATCGACTCGATGTCCTGTGCAACCTAGTACGTGCTCTCATTGATCAGTTCTAGGTGTTGGGCATGTACCATCAAAATACATAAGCAATAGGCGTATGTATACGTACCTGCATTATTGGCTGCCCGTCAACTTCAGGATCCCCGACGATTACATCATCAGTATGCACAACAGGTACCAACAATTGTCCTCCATTGCCGGATGCTAGAGTAGAGGATGGCGTCGGATGAGACGAGGGCACTGTAATCCCCATGGCAGTCTCATGCTCGTAGACTTCTACCATGGTGCCTACGTTGTCGAGGACGACGAGAGAGGAGTCGCACCGCCGACGGCTGCTCGCCCTAATACGTGTGCGTGAAACAATCGTGTATGGCGATGCGGAGTCCAATCTCCTTTGAGCCTGTGTAGTCGCGAGCCACGCGGCTGTAGTCGGAGGCCGGAGCCGAGCTTGCCGGTAGTTGGAGGATGGAGCCGAGCGGAGCCTGATCGATCTCTGCGGGAGAGCCTAGAGCCTGTTGCGCGTCTGATGGTTGGGTGTCAACGCGGCGAGAATTGGGCGCCGGACTGCAGGGACGGAGTTTTGCGGTCCGACTGCACCAAATTTTTTTCCACCTACGGCGCGGTGTACAGAGTTATCACAGATGCGGCCGCAAGCGGCATGCCGTTGGCCGCAGCTAACTACCGCGGGGGACCAACGAACTTTGCTTCTCCTTCCCGCATGTTCTCCTCCACTCGTCGTCCATTATCCATCGAGCTCTCCGCCGGCAGCTCCGGATCTGGAAGGCCGGCGGAGTGGCACACGCTGGCAGAAGACTAGGAGAGAAGCAGCGCGATTGAGCCGTAGGCAGAGGGAGAAACAGGGCTGTTGACTCGCAGGCCTCGGTGAGAATTCGATTCGGGGCAGAGCCATCGCGTAGCTGCTGCTATCGGGGAAAGCTCGAGGTGAAGACCATGGATTGGTTACCTGGAGAGCTCTGCCTCAAGATCTTCCAGCTCCTGGATCACCAGTCCCTCGCCTCCGCTCCCCAAGGTTTGAAGTCATAATTCTACCATCCCAGCGTGGCAGCGTTTGCAATTGTTCTGTAATTATGAATTCTCCACCGTATGAATCCAATTCTCCATGACAATTCCAATTTGACTGGCAAGCCAGGACTTACTTTCCATTCTCAAACTGAAATTAGATCAGCTTACAATACACTTGCCGGAGCCGGAAACTTGTTTTTCGAACAATCCGAACCCTGAAACTTGATGATCCTACCATTTCTTGGAGAGATAGATGTAGCAGATAGCACGTAGATGTAGAGCACGCCGGCACCCAGCAGTGTCACGTTTTGGTGAGCTGCACGACCTTGACTGCGATGCTGCTTGCTCCGAGCTCAGTTTGCAGGAAATGGAGGGCGTTGACCTCCGACGACGAGCTGTGGCGGAAGCTGTTCAGGGACAGGTGGGGAGCGGACGCCGCGGCGTTCTACGCGCCGGCGGGCACCAAGTCCTGGAAGGACGTCTTCGTCGTGCAGGACCGGTGCGACCGATACGGACTGTAAGCCACCCTCGCCCATCCTGACGTTGCCAATTGCCCATCACCAGTTTGCAGTTTGCACTGCCTTCGAGTGTGACCCTTTGCCCACGTCACGTTCTTCTCAGGGGTGTCAGGATCATCAGGGAAGGGAAGGACTACTACCTGATCTACCAGGGCGAGATCCAGAGGTACCTCGGCTCCCGCCAGGACACGGACGGTGACGGCGGCGGCAAGGACACGGCGCCACAGGACGGTGAGGCTGAGGACAAGCAGCGGCAGATATCCAACCGGATTATCTTCTTCCTGGGGGATCTGGAGGCGGCCTGCGCTGACGCCAAACGTGTCAAGGCGTGAACGTGATCTCCTCTGCGGCTGCGCCCCCGTCCAGGACTCCGGGAGCACATTGCCGCCTGTATGATGCATAGCTCGTGCATAATGTTGTACCTATACTAAATGTTATAGTGCTTCACACAACTTATTTCAGTTCATAATCATGTTAACATTCACAATTCATTTTGATTCTAGTATAGTAATTTAGATTGTAAGTTGACTTGATCATATATGTTTTATTTGTATGAAACTTTCATCTGTCAATGGTTCGATGCACACCCAGAACCATGGTGACTGCCAAAACAAGGGAAGCAAATAATAAGTTCCACCATTTTTTTAATAAATTGTCACCATTCCAGTTATTACAAGATCCAATGGGAAAATAAGAAGAATCGACCTCTTCTGTAAAGACGAGGATAGCATAATTTAAGTACTCTCAATGTCAGCTACGACTATGGGTCAATGATAACAAGGACACCCAATTTCATACTGTGTTTGCTGAAACTCTGATGTGTTTACTAAACCAATGGTAGCGCGGGTAAGACTGTTACTGACAAAAGCTTTGGTTGAATCAGCATTTCAGGGCAGCTCTTGCCATTTCCAACGCACCCTCGTAGGTCTTGTTCCCCCCGATGAAACCACTCATATGGACAAACACACAGCCAGGAATGCCAGTTTCCGCAGATAGTTCATCGTCTCTCATGCCCCTCCACTTCTCTGGCAGAGCCTTTCGGCTCTCGAACCTGTCGGGAGCAACAGCAACAGCTTGCACTCGCCAGCTCTTGCTTCTCTCATCCTGCAATTACGTGGCAAATCAAATACATATGTGGCAATGGTATTGGAGTTCAAAGTAGGCATGCTATCAAGTAGAAGTAAACAAAAAGAATGAAAATTTTATTGTCAACAGCTCAATTTTATTGATTTGGACAGGGCCAAGAGGATGTCACCTTATAAGATTTTACTATGAAGCTATTAGATCAGATAATACAAAACGTTGGGGAACAAGCAATACAAATTATTACACTTGACAATCCAAAATCAGTAAAAGTGTACATAAACTTGTTTTTTCTTTACTGGCTGAGAAACAATCAGTTTGTGGCTACAATGTAAAGTGCTACTGATTTCATCACAAGTGAATTACGATGTGTAAAATCATACTAGATTGTAGTATGAGAAGAGCAGTGCCCCTTACCTGATACAGCACATACGTGGTCAAAGGATCAACCTTCAGCTCCTCTTCAAGCTCAAATAGATGAAGCTTCCACTGTCATTGTGGGATACATGTTCACTTGTTCAGGTTACATATTTCAAATTTTCAATACGCTAATCAACTTAACTATTAAACAAGCTCGAAGAAATAATATGATTAAATTAAAATGGTTAGTTACAATTGGCTGACATAGATCAGACGAAGAATGAAGGAAGTACTTAAAGCACAAGCACCAAATTTTTCCCATATTTCAGGTGTATAACAATTCTCAAATATCCCAACAATATTGTGCATATGAAAGCTTGTAAAATAAAACAGCCAGATAGGTATAACATTTACGGCTTTCTTTAGTATCTGAAACTGTAGGTAAAAAATTCAGTTGCGGATGTTTGTAATTCCAAATTAATGTGATCCAAAAAAAAGGGTCAAAACCTTACCGGGCAGAATCTATCCAGAACCATGATTTCTCCACTTGGGTCAACCTTTGATCTTGAATACAAACACTCCAGGACAATAGATCTTGCAGGTAACCATGATTTAACATGAAAGCGAACACTCTGTCATTGAAGATGGGTAATAGTCATAAAAAGAGCAGTAGCAAAATACATAATCTGACAAGAGATTTAACGCAGTGAATGAACATGA
Organism: Cenchrus fungigraminus; assembly: GCA_036936925.1. Taxonomy (NCBI): domain Eukaryota; kingdom Viridiplantae; phylum Streptophyta; class Magnoliopsida; order Poales; family Poaceae; genus Cenchrus; species Cenchrus fungigraminus. Next base: position 13,589,298 of record CM072772.1, on the reverse strand, counting down.
CACATTGTGGCACTAAGGCATGAGTTGAATGTCAAATACCTCCATAAATTCGCTTCCAGCTAGCGTTATGGCCTGTTGAAATGCAGCATTCTCCTTCTCAGGTGACTGGTCTGGATCAGTCCAGTCCGGATTAAGACGCCCAACACGTGAAGACAAGTGTGTATTATTCACATACTTCGGTGGTTGGTCTGTGTCATATTGATTGATTCCATTGTCAATTGCATCAAGTGCCTGCAACATGATCAGCATATTGAGTATTTCTTCTTTAACCATCAGAAATACATGGTAAGAACTTATAAACACATGGGTGAGTAAAAAATTGCAACTACATGTGTCTCATGATAGTTGTGGGATTGAAGCTTGCCAATGATAAACAAAAAGTGCAGCCAGTTGAGACTGATGTTTTACTGTTGGTTCATTATTGTACAATGATGGGCTGAGCAAAGTGGGACTTTTAACAACCCTAAACACAGAGATACTCTCATTTGCCATAAATTCAGAGTATCTCAAAAAAAATACAAAGTCCATAATTCCCTAAGCAATGAGAAAATATACCTTAGCTGCTCGTATTTCCTCAGTTCACAAGATCCAATCAAAATAATAAATGGAGAGCGGGAAACAGGAAAACTGGACTCTAATCAACTGGTCGCTACTATGATGTTCCTCAGTATCCTATGTCAGACATATGTTCTAGATTTGAAAGACCATTTCTTTTTAAAGAAACAAACTAAAATAACAGTGTATGGGTTAACTTAGACATTTAGTGATAAACAAAAAAAAGATATACTCAATTATGTTCGTCATGTAATGAGATTCACACCTCAACAAAGCTTTTATATATTGCAAGATACAGGCGGTGAACATCTTCATGATCCTCATGAACCCCAAGCTCCTTGGCAATTATCTCCTTGCCAAAATGCTGTAAAATCAGGGCAACTTTAAAAAATAAGCCCTCTATATATGTAAAAATGGGGATAACATAAATACAAGAGTACTAATAACAATCTTCAATGTGGAATTTGTAAGCCTCAACAACATGGCACATTATGGCAATGCTGTGATTACACAATTTTAAAGCCATGCATCCCATCCACCTGATGCCATGTCGTGCAGTTGGAAACCATTTAGCATATCCCAAACTTTGTAACAAAGATTTTGCTTGGAGGATTATATGCTTTAACTTTAAGTGTTATTGTTGATGGCCACAGAGCTGTTTGGAAAAGAACTCAGAATTATTATCCATGGAGATTACCTTGTAGACAAGTCCAGCACTGCTAAGTTTAGTGTTGAATCCATGTCCAAACACCTCATTGAAGCCTTTCTGGTGATGATCATATCGATGCCGGCTGGGATCATAGACACCACCGACATCAAGCACGGCATCCAGTGTATCAAGGATCTATTGCAAACAGATATCAGAAATGGAAGCAAACGAGTAAGTGCAATGGTAATATACAATACTAACTATTGCACTTGTATATCCACAGCAATTCAAAGGCAGTGAACAAGTGCATTATTCCTCCATGTATACGACATTATGACGGTGATTCAACAACACGCTAAAACAAAGTAATCAGCATACATAGATATGTTGGATTCCTGTCATAGAGGACAGGACGTAGAAAGCTTGTTCATCAAATTTCTAAGGTTTCAATTCAGAACTAGTAATCAGCGGGTGTGAGATCTAAGAAAGTTCAAAAAAAAAAGTATCTTATTGGAGTATGAAATTTGGAGATCTCAACACACTCAGCATTCAGCAACATAATTCGTATACCTAAAGCCTCTGTAGTCTACGAATCCTCACATACAAACATATAAGCCAGCGCCCAGAGCCCAAGACACAAGCAATCGTCACTCTCCAGTCTTCACCAACTAGGATTGGGAGAGAACCCCAGGAATGCTAGGCTAATCTGGCCAGTAGTGAGGCGAGAAAGGGACCGACCTGGGAGTCGCGGGTGCGGACGACGTCGGCTCCGGCGAACTGGGAGGTGAGGCGGATGAGGAAGCAGCCGAGCGCCTCGTCGCAGTGGAAGCTGCCGTTGTGGGTCCCCACGCGCTTGCCGCTCCCAGCGTCGTCGCCGTTGACGGTGGCGGACGAGTACACCCTCAGCCTCTTCGGCGAGGAGGCGGCTGCCGGCGAGAGAGACGCCATGGCGAGGAATGGGTTCCGGATTTGGGATCGCCCGGCGCCAAGGAGAGGAGACGTGAACGTGACGGCTCGCTGCGACACCCTCCAGGCGGCGGCGAGCATTACAAGACTTCCCGTGAGATGCGAGCGATGGGGATGAAGAGGTAGGGTTTTGAGTGGGCTTTGCTATGTGCTCCCCCTTTATTTATTTTTCTAGTCTTATTGTAACTTATATAACTTAATTCATTGTTACACAATAAAATATTTGTTGGGCATGTAAATATTGTGTTTCGAGACAGTTTAAAAGATGATATTGAAACACGAAATAAGTCCACTATTTGGCTCGAAACATTCGTGGTTGCATTTGCAACATGTCTAGAAAAAAACACTATAATTACTCACTCCATCATAAATTATTTCAAGTCCAAAGTTTTAATCAAATAAATATACGGTGATGGATTTGAATGATCAAAACTTCAAATAAAATACGTTAGAAGAACCCAAAACAACATAAAAAGAGAGGATATTCGCAAAAAAAAAACATAAAAAGAGAAGGACGGAAACATCAGCGAGGCCATGGCCATCGTTACTCGGCCCACGAAAGTGTCCGAACTTAAATATAAAAGGGCCTCCATTCCAGTGCTTCATTGTAAATGGGCTTAACATATGAACCTTCCCACCCAGTTCGATCATTTTTTGGCGGACACTTTAGGGCCAGTGGCCACATTGTTGTATGCCACTCAGTCACTCATCATGATTCATGAAATTGATGTTTGTGACAGCGGAGAAATGGACAGTACTTTTGATTTCCGACCTCTGTAGAATCGAGTATTCGTGACTCGTCAATCCAGCCTGCGATTTGCCTTGATTTGTCACGCTCACGCCGCGCTGCATCCCCCTTTCCTTCTCCCCCGATTCGGTGAAGCTTCTGAAGTTCTGCGCGTATGCTGTAGTCCGAGATCCATGCGTGTTCGGCCCAGCACGTCCTCGTCGCCTTTCCGACCGTCCCGGCGGGCGCGTCACGGAGGCTTGTCCATTTGCTCCGCCCCGTGCCGCCCCAGCAACGATTCAACGAACGACAGGCGCGACGGTGACGGGTGACCCAGCGCGCGCGGCCGGCCACGCTCCAGATTCTGGCGCTCTGCCCTGCTACTGTTGCTGCCACCGCCACCTTTTCCGCAGTGGAGCAGCTGGAGCCAGTGCACCGGCCTGCCGGCGACCGGCCGGGGTCTCGTCAGCCTCAAGCATGGCTCGATTGGCAGGTCGCACGTCCCCTTTTCTTTCCTCGATTGATCATATATCATCCGAGCCGCGCCAAGTCGCCAAGGCCATGTGTACGCTCGCCAACCTGTCGGCATGCACGGCTGGGGCGCATGAGTCATGAGATGCTTGGGCCGGCGGTCCCTCCCGTTCGATGAATTTGTCCACGGGCGCATGAGTCATCAGATGCGAAGATGCATGGAAAAAAAGTGCCATATCGGTGTTGTGGTATGTTTGCACGAGAAGAGTGGCTTCAAAAAAAAATTACTACAACCGAATTGTAAATTGAAGGATGCACGACTGGGCCGCTTGATTAGTCAGACTTGTCGTGCAGTACTGCACGCCCCCATTATAAATTCGATCGTCACACTGGTCCGTGTTCCTGTGTTACCATGACATGGGCATCACAGACTCACACAGTGCTGGCCTGCTAGGTGTCTCCGATGCAGCTAGACATCTGCCCGGCCGGCGGCCGCCCCCCGTCCGGTTTTGCATCAAATGACCACACGACGCCAATCGCAACAGGCTGGCCCTGTTTAGTTCTCTAAAAAGTGCCAAAAATTTTCGACCGTGTCACCACTCACAAAACACGTTTCCCAATGCAAAATTTTCACCAATACCCCCAAAATTTCACCGAACTAAACGGTGCTTGATGTAAATAAACCGGAAACTAAACATCCGTACACGCGATGGTAACCATACGTACAAACGGAGACGTGTCGACATTTCTTGACGCAACACAGCGTTTCCACATCACACAGTGCTCCGATGCGGTCATCTTAATTATTTCATTGTAGATAGACTACTAACCAGCAATACATTGTGGACATGGTACGTAGTACGTGCAGTATTGTATACATGATGGATCATCAAGAAGCAACCAGCACACACCAAGAAAAGAAAAAGAAAAAAACAACACCAGATGGTCCAAAGGGTTTTCAGCAAAAAAACACAAACCCCCGTGAACACGAAAGTGACGACGACCTCTGGTGGTGGTGCGTTTCGTAAGGTAAGAGGAGTACTCTCCACCTGCACCTGCTAAGATGGAAAGAAAGCAAAGGAAAATGGCAATGCCGTGCGTCGAGATTTTTTGGGAAGGAACTTCCTCGTTGTTTACAGGGCCAGGATGGACCCGGCCCGGACCTTGCCGCGCTGCTCCTGCGGCGGGCCTTCCGCTTCCCTGCCGGCGGGCAGGGCCCCATGTGTCACCGCCGCCCTGGCGCTCGCCTTCCTCCTCTCCGCCGCCTCGTCCGCCGCCATCTGCGCGCTCCGGCACTCGTCGCTGCAGAACGCCGTGTCCCCTCTGCGAGATTGCACGCCGCACGGCGCTGGTCAGGGCGCCCGCTGGGACGGGGAAACGGAAATAACAGGAAAGAAACGAGCGATTACCTGTACATGAAGATGTCGCGGTTGCCGGCGAGCGGCTTCCGGCATAGGAAGCACGCGTCCAAGAAATGCACGCCGTGGCCGCCCCCCGCTCCCGCCATCGATCTCCCCCTGCCGCTTCGGTCGCCGACCGGCTAGCGGACGAGCGAGCGATCCCGCCGGCTGCACGTATAGTACGCGGCCGCTCGACGTCGAGCAACGCCAATGAGAGAGCGGCCGACTCCGGCGAGACCGGGACTCTCTTCCTCCTCTCCGGTGCAGGCTGCAAATCGTCGTCCGTGCTCTTTTCCCCGGCGACTCCTTCGAGCCCCCCCGTGCTTCCTTTCCTTTCCTTGTGCTTCTGCGTCAGATGCGTGATGATGCTTGGTGGGGAGGCAGGGCAAGGTGGTGCCGGTGGCGTTTAATAATGGGGCTGCCCCCCAGGAGGACTAGGAGGGGTTGAAGGGACCGCGTGGAGATCGCTGTGGACCCACCCGTCAGCCGGCGTCACCTGGAACCCCGCGTGGAGGCCGGCGCGAAGGTCAGTTGATCACGGGCGGGGTACCACCACCACCGATCCGCGGGACCCACGCTCCCGATTCTGGCCACTTGCTGCCCTCCAGCTTTCCAGGGGGACTGTCGCACGACGCCGCGTGGACCCCGCTTAGCTGTTGGCCCCACTTGCCAGGGAGATCTGGACGGATCCTCGGCGGTTGGGGAGAGATGACGACGGACTCGCGCGCTCCGAATGAATCTTCTCGTCAAACTGTCAAAGTCGTCAGGCCTCTTGATCACCATTTTTTTAGAATGAAAAGAGTCGTCATGCCTCGTGTGCCCGTGGAATCGCAACAGCCTTGCATTGCAAACGCAAAAGCCATATACAAAAAGAGCTCGTGCAACGTGCAATTTGGGAATCTCCAGCCCTGCTGCTGAAGTCTCCAAGATCTCGTGCAACTTGTACAGGAATGCCAGAATCGAGTTCATCAGTCTGAAGCCTTGCTGCTAGCTTCTGAACTTTTGATGCCGTCTGTGCCTGCCGGCTGCCGTATCAATGAACGATTCATCAACTTGCAAACGCAAAAGCCATTGAAAATGAGCTCGTGCAACGTGCAATTTGGGAATCTCCAGCCCTGCTGCTGAAGTCTCCAAGATCTCGTGCAACTTGTACAGGAATGCCAGAATCGAGTTCATCAGTCTGAAGCCTTGCTGCTAGCTTCTGAACTTTTGATGCCGTCTGTGCCTGCCGGCTGCCGTATCAATGAACGATTTCATCAACTTGCTCGAGAATTTCTCGGGAGGACATCTGGCACCACACTTGCGCGAGAAGGGAGGACGCGCAGATTCGTCGGTGTTGGTGCGCGCGGCAATGGAGCGCAGGGTTCAGGCCTTCAGTCAAGGCCTCTGTCTGTGGGAGAACAGGCATTTTCCCGAGTAGTTGAGCTACTCGCGTCGAAGCATCAACCGGCCTGCGCTGCGCTGCAATGCAGCGAGAGCGAGCCAGTGATTGCGTTGCTCCGTGCCTCCGTGGCCCGGATCCCCGAAACGCTGAGAAGACCTTGACCCCGGAGTCCCTTCGATCAGTAGTGGACGTCCACGGCAACGGCATGGGTGTTTCTGCAGTGCCTTTCCAAAAATCTTTCCGTGACAGTGCTTTTGCACAGCCGTTGATGTGTGGAATCAATTGATTAGTGTACGAGTGCCAGTGCTTGGTTCGTTCGAGGATACAGAGTTACGGACAGCGATCGGCAGTTACCGGTGAATTAAAAAAACCAACGTCCAAGGAAGGCAGCATGCCAGCATCAGCCACTCAAGTTCAGCAGTTCATCTGAAAGGAGCCCATCGAATGGTGCTGAGCTGCTGATTCACTGCGATGAAAGTCTGAATTGGTGAATAGTGCGAAGACCTCTTCAAATTGTGTTCTCTCCCTGATTGCTGAACCCGCGGCTCACGCAAGGAGAGGGCACGGTTTGGCTCCACATGCAGAGACGGAATCTGCAACAAGGCTGGATTACTCCCGAGCCCCCGGCATTTTCTTCGCACTTCGCTGTCACTTGCTCCAATCAATTCAGAGTTTCAAGCGTCAGGAGTGGCATGTCGATCTAGAAGCCTATTATTGGAGACCTCCACCGTAATCGTAGCGGCAGTAGCGCAGCTTACCGAACAGACTATTTGTGCCAAATTTTTTTTTCGAAATTTGGACTTTGGAGCGAGGCAGGTGATGATCATGGATACGGTGGAAGACAATGACCTCCATTGTGTGGAAATCACACGCGATTCTTCCACAAAATTAGCACGCGAACTTGTGTAGATGAAATAGCTCATTCAGGAGTCGATGGACACTAAAACGCGAGCGATTCTTTTCTGAATTGCTCGTTGTGATTGCATTTGCAGGACACAGAAACACCTCCGCTACCTTTCGTTTCACGTCGGATACATTTTGCAGACGGAAACAAGGTGGTCGTGGCTACTTGGTCCTTTTTACAAGGGGGGAGAATCCTTGTCTGGTACTACTAGGAATGTGCAAGAATTCATTCGTCATCCTTGTGTACGTGGGGACGATCGATCCAGTGTGCGTGGCCGGAACCGGCCGGCGTGTGGTGTGGTTCCTCCGTCTAGTGCTGTGGCTGGAGCTGCCGCTGGGGACGGTGGTCCCTCCGCGCCATCGCCGCCGCCGCCGCCGCTGCCTGCTGCTGCGCCAGCATCAGGGAGTGCTGCTTCTTCCTCCGGTGCCTTACGCGGTCCGTTTCGATCTGCTCCCTCCTGCACTCGTCGCTGCAGAACGGCGTGTCCCCTCTGCGCTCCCCGGGACGCATGCGACGACGCGGGTGTTAATCGCCGGCGGCGATGAAGCAAACAGAAACAAATGACACGAGAGCGGCGGCGCTAGCTAGCTAGCATGCGGCGTGCCGGACCTGTACATGAAGATGTCGCCGCAGAGCGCCTTGCGGCAGAGGGTGCACTCGTCCAGGAAGCTGTTGGGCTCCTCGGCATCCGTGTCGGGGACGCAGAACATGGACGGCGCGCGCCTTGCCGAGGCGGGGCTGCCGCCCTCCTCCTCCGCCGCCGCCCCCGCGCCGCCGTCCACGGAGCGCCGCGGCCGGTGGGCCTGCGCGCTGCCGCCGGAGAACACCGCCGCGAAGTCCGGGTTGCCGAACGCGTGGAAGTAGGACGACGTGAACTCCATCTGGCCGGCGCCGGCGTCCCCGAGGCACGAAGCGCGCGCGCGCGGGGCCGGTCCAGGAGCTGTCACACCGCACACCGGAGGCGCAGGACGGCAGCTGGACTTGGGAGGGAGGAGAGGCACGAGGGGTTGGTTTTAAAACCAAGCCAAAGAGGGTAACCGGTAACGGCTTGGCGGTTAATTAACCAACTCGTACCTGGCTTCCTTCCCTGCCAGGGGAGGGTTAGCGAGAACCAATGGATGAATGCATGTGGACATGTGGTTAAATCTGGCATCGTGCTCTGGCAGACAGCTCTATTTACCTCGCATCTGAATCGCCAAAGATAGGTAAAACCAGTAGTAGCTGAGCGTGCGCTACACTCCATGCATAATGCTTTGGAAATTCAGGAGCTTTATCACAGCATATGCTTACACTCCAGGCATAATGTCATTTCAACAAGCATTTGCCATTTTACGGTTGCTTTTGTGTGTGTGGTGTGAGGCTGTGAACTATGAGCAATCTTAAACTCTAGTGTTTGTACGGTGCTTGGGTCACGCCAGGTCTTGGTCTTCCATCAAAAACATAAGTCCGTATAGGCCATCAACACAGTCTTAAGATCACACTTTGACTAGCAATAACTATAAAACGAACCTTAGATTATCAAAAAAATGTTGTATATTATAATTTTAAAAATCAACCTAGCTATTTCAATGTTGTGTTTTTTAGACTACGGCATGCAAGAAGTCGGCATGAACTCTTCATTAAAGATGGCAAACCACAGGTGCATGTACAAGTACATGAAGCAGGGGATGCAATAATTGGACAAATCCAAGGAATAAAGAAAAAAGAGAATCAGAACACAACAAACATAATTGAGGGACACAGTGTCGGGGTTTGATACCGCCGGCAAGTAAATTTTGTTATGTTCGTGCGTCTGATCCGGATGGTTGGGCTTAGAGACACAGGTGTTATACTGATTCAGGCACCACGGGGGGCCTACGTCCAGTTCGGGGAAGTGTTCTATATGCCCAGGAGGCTTGTAGCAGGGGGTACAAGCTTAGGTCAAGAGAGGGAGCATGTCCCAGGTCTCTGAGTGTGGTGGAGAGCTCGTAAAGCTCTGGTGTGAGTGTGTGATGCTATTATTTCTGATGTGTTGTTGTTGTTCTCCGTTCGTTGTCTTGTGTCCTTGTGAGTCTTTTTTCGGTCATCCGTTCACGGTACCTGCTTCCCCTTTTATAGTTCAAGGGGAGCCGATGTACAGGAGTTAGGATGGTAAAATCGTGTTCTGGTACAGTGCTGCAACAGTGCTGGAATAGTTGGCAGAACAGTGTCGTGGTGTGGACCTCCGTCTTCGGTTGGCGTCGTACGCCTGGCTAGGCGCGGTAGTCCTTGTAGGGCGGCGTAGGCGGCAGCCCCTGCTCCAAGACAGCTGCTCCTCGACTCATGGTCTCGCAGAACTAGTAGGTCGGAGGCTTCCCGTGTAAGCCTCGACCTTTCCTCTGATAGCCGCTCGGTCGGGACGCGCCGTCCGATGACTTATACGCGAAGGATTCGCCCGTCCTTCGCTATTGTTCCGCATTTAGGTGATGGGACGTCGTCGCAGCTCGCCTCCCACGCGGGGGAAATTCCCATCATGGCCTGACAGCATGGATCCTCCCGCTCTGCAGCTCTGGCACGTCCCCGGGCGCGGAGCCGTCCTGCCACATCGCGGCCCCCGTCGGGGGCCCCCGTCGTTGGGTTGCGGGTGGTGAAGCCTTGCGTCGTGCAAGGCGGAACCCTCTCCCGAGGTAGCCGCGATGCCAGGGCGCTTCCTTAGGTCGCGCGGGGCGAACGCTTAAGTCAGAGCTGAGCCCTTAGGCGATTCGGGGTTGACACCCTGCTGGAGATGATGGGCCTGTGTTGCTGGTGTTTGATGCTGGGTCGTTGCGGCCGTGGGCCGTCTTAGTCTTCATGAACTGGGGATTAAGGGCTAAGTTGATTACCTCCGGTTTATCCCCTTATCACACAAATCTAGGATTGTTTATGACACAAGGTGAAAGACTACAATTGATCACCAAATCGTGACTCCATCAAGCGACATGCTCGCCGAAAAAGGTGTCGTAGAACTGTCACTCCCAATAGCGAGAACGAAGCAACACTCTAATTAGGGAGTGCTAATGCACTCCCAAAATTTGCAGAAATAGAGTGATTATAGTTAAATGTTGACCATATGTACCCCTCCTTTAGCTCGACACTACGCATCGCTCCAATTTGTTCTAACTTCACCACTAGTCGCTCCTCATATCGTGATCACAAGTCACGAGTTTAGTGGGATATTTTCCGTTCGAAAGGAAAAAAAATCTTCCATGACGACATGCAAAAGAGCAATGTTTTTCATAACGAAAAGAACAAAAAAAATTCCCGTACTAAACACGTCCACATTCATTCATAAACATATTAACGTTTCAAACAAATGACTGGCAGTCCATGTCCATATGACGACATAGTAAAATGGTACGATAGACAAAGCCTCTCCCGGCACAGCCACTGACGAGCGAATGGTTCCGTGCACGCTGCTTCTCTGGAAAACAACAACACAATTACATATATATTTTTTTCCGCTCTTCTCCACGCCCTGCTGTCCATTTCGCGATCGATGCATGCGTTTGTGTCTTTACCAGGTGATCCAGCGACTAAACTATCCCGGCGTCGCCGTTCGGTTGGTCGCCCGCCCGGCGTCATCACACAGGCCCATATAGCTAGCTCACATGGCGCGGCAGCAGCCAGAGGGAGCACGCACGCGCGCACCAGCTACTATAGCAGCCGGCGGCTGGCGCACGGGGCCAGCGAGGCCGCGCTGCGGCGCGACGCGCCGACACGTGCGAGCCCGCGCCGTGTGCCCCCCGGGCGCCCGGCACTCGCCGCCGGCACGAGGCGATAGGCGAGGCGAATCGTGTGCCTCGGGTCGCTGAGATGTCGTAACGTGTCACGAATCTTGCGCAAGTGTGGTTTTCTTTTGGGGGTTTCGGAGGCCTCTGCCTAGAACGAATGAACGAAGGATTCTTTTCGCTCGCTTTGGAGCGTGCGAGGTGGGCACATGGTTGCAACTTGCAGAGCACCAGCGGTGGAATGGAACGAAAGAAAATTTAAACAACGGAGTTCGTCGATCATCGGCGCGCGGGGGGGTCTTTTGATTTGTTAACTCCGAGGGGCACTTTTGCAAGTACTGTTCAAAATAGTACTTGTGGTTAATTATATGACCATTTCTGCTCGGAAAGTCAGATGAGATCTTGCAGGGTTTGGGATTGATTCCTGTGGGCATGTCCTCCGTACAGACAGTACGGGCCTTCAGCGTTTCTCGCCTACAAGTCATTACATTTTACTACCTGAAACTGAAGAGACTGAAATCTTATAAACTGAACAAGAAGTGGCATTTTAAAAATTTTCAGGTTTTTAGATGAAATATTTTCTAAATACCTCATGAAACGCAAGAAGCAATATACTACTCCATGCCTCCATGATGAGTATATAACGCCAGGGAGGCACGAATCATATGTTTATTTGGTGCTTTGTACCTACTGTATTTCAGCCTGCTGGGCATGATGGTGACAGGTGAGGGGACGATATTGTTGGCCCTTTTTGTAGTGTCCAGCGAGCGGTATTGTAGAATCTTGTCCCGCCGTGGTAATCTAATGCAAATTGATAGTGGCAAAACCACAGCTCGTATTTTGGTATTTGTTCATGTTCATGATAGTCTACCACTACCAGCATGATGGTGACTTTAGCTTGGAGTACATGGCAATCGCACACAAACACACAAAACATACCAGCTGCTCGCGCGCTTGGTTGCGCCGAGCAACGGAACAAAAACCTGAGCACTAGTTCGGTAATCCACACAAAAACTGCGCCAAGAGACGATCTGTCTGTCCTCTGTCCGAGACAACGGGGACGAACAGTAGGGGCAAGCCCGATTCCGGGGAGGGCTAGACTTTGCGTCCCTCAACGCGACGGCTCAAGGGAGGTCGCGTTCGTTCGTTGGCAACCAACGAGGTAGCTGGAGTCCACATGCGAGCCACGAACTTGATGCGAATTACTAGTAGTTCGTGCGCCATGATTAATTCTGAAGCTCACATGTTGTAGGAGAGTTTTCGGTTGGACGCCGCCGGCTCGCGCTCGATCGATCGATCTACCGTGCCCAGAGGGGGATCCTCTGCGGGCTGCCGCTCTGCCGCTGCCGCCGCTCGCTCGCGGCGGCGGGCTGCTGCTTGGACCTCTTCTCCCTCGCCTCGTCGGCATCGATCTGCTGCTGCCGGCAATCCTCGCTGCAGAACGGGGTGTCGCCCCTGCACGTACATCCACACGCGCGCGCGAGCGCATCGATCGTCAACAATCAGAACGGCGGGTTCTCGCAGATTCCTCACTTCACAAGTTTGCTGGCGTTTGGTGGTTACCTGTACATGAAGATGTCCTTGTTCCCGCCAAGATGCCGCCCGCACCGGAAGCAGGCGTCGAGGTAGTGTTGTCGGAGCTCGCCGGCGTTGGCGCCGTCGCGGGAGGTGCGGCGGGGCCGCGGCGACGGCGTGCTCCGCGTGCCGTGGGAGGCGACGTGGCCTGAGAACCCCGCATCGACGACGTAGCCGGTGGTGGTCTTCCAGGAGTTGGGGAAGCAGTAGTAGTCCTCCATTGGTTCCTTGGCTCGTCAGTCGTCACCCGGCGGCGGGTGGGTTGCTTTTCTCTTGCTGCTTATTGGCCGGGACCAGGACTAAGGGAGAAAACCTGCGGAGGAAGAAGGTGGTGAAGGTTTGCTACGGGGACGAAACGAGCTCCTCCGTTTATAAAGGGAAGGAGAGGACATGGGAAGAGTGCGCTTTCTGTTTTGGACCCTCTGTTTTCTGTGGGGTTCCACGGTGCTCCCGTGGACACTCTGCTTGAGGTGGTTTACTGTATGTTTGTGCTGTGTTATGGAATATGAAGGTTTGAGGACCTTGCGGTTTGATTTGGTTGGTGTTTTTCAGGTACTTCTTTTTGGTTTTTCTTGACCATTATGCTACAACAGGTTAGAGAAATTTCAACAAACTAGGTAAAAATCCTAGCTAAATGAAGAGGTAAAAGACTAGGTGAAAAATTAACAAAAAAACTTCTCAAAGAATGGGAGAACCAACCGTCTCTTCAAATCTGGACTCTTCGTACTCAATCGCATCCACGTCGGAACTTATTTTACTCGCTCACTTTCTACCCTACTCACGTGTGCGTCCTGAACCCACAACACCAGCCAATCAGAGATAGTCGATCATTGATGGTGGGTTCAGCAGCGGCAGCCGACGAGGCTGACACCCCCACGATGAGGAAGGCCACGTGAATCTTGCTAGGTGGTCCCCGACGGTGGGTGAGCGCCGAAGAGGGTGACGCCATGACGGAAGGCGGCGGCGGCCATGACCAAGGCATGGAGCTCGGCGGCGGCTCGCTGTGGGGAGGGCGGAGGCAAGGTGGAGGCTGGGGAGGTCGACCGGGTTGTGGAGGTGCTTGGGCCGTAGGAAATCGACTTGCCGAATGGCGCGACGACGGCAGGGTGTTGGAGCAGTGCGGGCGCGAGTGCTCAGAAGCGTGAGAAAGCAAAGCAGCGACACGCTAGCGACAGAACAGAGGAGCGGCGCTGGTGGAAGTGCTCAGGAGTGTGAGGAAGCAGAACAGTGGCGTGCTAGCAACGTAGCAAGGGAGTGGCGCTAGCTCGACGAAGGAGAGGCGGCGGGCCTCGTTGGAGGAGGACCAAAGGCGGCGACGGCGGTCAGCGGATGGAGGGAGGTGCGTCAGTGTGAGGGTTGGACCAAAGTTCGCGCGGACGACGGGAGGGCGAGGTCGGCGTGGGACGACGTTCGACGACAGGGAGACGGCTTTGGGTGGCGGGGCCGGCACGGGTGGAGCGGGCCACATGACCATTGTAGGTGAACAAAGAGAAATAGCGAGCAGGACATGATCTGTTTCTTTGCCGAGCGAGGCGGAGAAAATACCGAGTAGGATAGCTAGGCGTGTCTATTGGATTCGATTTTTGGTGAGATTTCTTTAGCTAACTCATAAGGAATACATAGTGTGTTGGAGTTGCTCTTAAGCAATAAAATTTTTAAAACATTTTATATTGAGTAGTAACAAATTAGTTGGAATTATTGCTACTCCCTCACTTTGATACAAGTAAGAGTGACCGGAAACTTTTTGTTGGGTAAATCTAAATACACGGATTTTTTTTTGACAACACAAATACACAGATTGAATATATAAAACTAACGAGTGGATATGAATTAAAATATTTCGAGTACAGAGTTTAGACAAGGATAAGCTTTTTGAGATGATCGTCTTAAAATCATCAATATCAAAAGTAAATTTCATATTTGTCCGCAAGGGAGGAAGTGGCTCAGGCAATTGATTCTCAAGATTAGCCGAGGCTAATGTGTAGTGACTATGTCCTATGTGATTTTATACCTTCATTCTCTTTAGTCTCAGCCTCCTGCGATTTTTTTTTCTGGTTTAGCTTCTAACTTTAGTCTATCGATATACTCAACGGCATTCTTATTCTCTTTTAACGAAAAAAATCTTCGAGGGGGATACAATGCAATTCTTTACACATGTTAAAGCAGACTCTATGATTGATCCAACATTACAATTTGAAGAGAACATGTATAGATGAGTATATGACACGGCATATTGTCACACGAAGATTGGAACAAAATTAAAGTGGGCAAGTAAAGGTGAGAGGTCATGATAACTTACAACATGCATACATAATACACTTTTTTCTCACTTATGAGATGCTAACACCATTACATTAGTACCTTTGTAAAGGGGGAAATACTCTAGAAAAAACAACAAACCAGTCGTAGAACAAAAGATATAAAGCTGGAGGCGCACGCATACTGAAGGTTCCTCACAATCACGGGGAGCAAAACAATCTAAGAATACAGACATCCTCCAATATATGGGAGGTGGATCCTCCAAAGAGAACAAGCAACTGGCCAAGTTGCAACAAAATCTAAAGCTGGTGGCTCCTTTTGAGTGCTGTGTGGCGAATCCAGCGGCCGAGCAAAACCAGGGTGCCCTGCTATTATAAACGAGCAGCAGCACCTCGTGGGCTCGTGGGGCATAAATCCAGGTATTCTATGCTTCTCCATCTGGTGTTCATATAAGTTAATTAGTTAAACTACACGGACTGTCCAGTTTGAAGCCTATTATAAATGTTGCATTGGCTTCTAGTTCTACTCCCTCCGTCCCAAAATATAAGGCCTTATTGACTTTTGCGGATTACGTTTGACCACTCGTCTTATTCAAAAAATTTATGAAAATATAAAAACAATTATGATATACTTCAAATATACACGATGATAAAACATATCATAACAAAATAAATAATATTTACATAATTTTTTTGAATAAGACGAGTGGTCAAACGTGATCAGCAAAAGTCAACAAGATCTTATATTTTGGGACAGAGGGAGTAGAGCTCAGCTGACACCTGGTTTTGGGGAGGCACTAAACAAGTCAGTACGGAGCAAGGCTTGCTTTGCGTGGTCTCACATCAATAGTACGGAGTAGTATTTGAGTATTTGAATTTGTGTGCAAATTGCGAGTTGAACTTAAACTTGAAGTACTGTAAGACAGGGTTTAGTAGAAAAGGGTAGGGTCAACTCTGTCGTATTGGATATTTTTTGAAACCGATTAGCTGTCCTTTTGATTTGTTTTGTAGATGAACGACGGTAGTGATACCACATAATTTTCTTCTTCTTCTTCTTCTTCTTCTTCTTCTTCTTTTTTTTTTGCCAAACAGAAGCTAAAAGTTTAACTGCCGGTCGATGGTTGAGATTTGAGAAGAAGACGAAACTTTTTTTTGCAATTATAAAAAAAAGATATTTTCCTCTTTTTTTGGGTCAAACACATTAAGAAAAACTTTTCTTTGATAGGCCAATGGCTTAGTTGAGGGTAGAACTGCAATTTTGAAAAAGTGAAGACTAAATATACATAAGTGTGAATTTTTCCTGGACTAATTTGAAAAGGGAGTGTATTATTTTCCAAAACTATGATTGAATACACAGTGCTTGATCGAGCACCATACTTGTGGTATGTCCTTGTCAGACGTCGCTTTCATGACACCCCCAATACACTGGGTGCATCCCTTGTATTTTCTTTTCTTTTATTTTTCAACCAAAAGAAGAACAGAAGGAACCAAACGCATATGAGCAGCTTGAGGTAAGAAACGATTATTGAAAGAGAAGTGGAGGGGGTGCAATTCTGCGTTCACGCATCATCAATCCATTTTCACCAAGCCAAACATGCAACGCTTGGTAACATAGGGAGTGATTGGTAAGGTGTGTAACCCTTTATGTAAGCTTGTATAGTGCAGTACATCCGTGTTTGGAGCCTGCTTAGTGAGTTAGCCAAGCTTGGTCTGTGCAAAAGGACCAATCCGACCTGCGTAGTTGGAAACACAAATCAATTTCGTTTCCGCTGATGCAGCTTGTGCTACGCTCGTTCCGCTCACCTCCGTCCGAGGCCACCGACCTTCGCTGACCTTCACGCCCCGCTTGAGCGCACAGGAGGAAAGAAGCGGCGGCGGCGCTACGACTCCAAGCTTACCTCGTGCGCTAGAAGTAGAGGTCCTTGTGCGGCGGTGCTCGCGCGTCTCCATGCTTACCTCGTGCGCTAGAAGTAGAGGTCCTTGAGTGGCGGTGCTCGCACGACGCATAGTCTTGGTTTCCTCCAGCGGGCGAAGAAGCCATTGAACCGAGCGGCGACGCTCAGTAGATGGCTCAGGCGCCGGTGGCGCTCAGGTGGGGTGGCGCTCAACTCGGTTGGTGGATGGCTCAAGGCACCGGAAGAGGACCGAAGAGGAGGGCGGCCCACGGGAAGCAAGGGAGACAGTGGCGAGGCACAGAGGGAGGCCGTCGGCACCATGGCCTCCACTTCCTCGAGATCGAGTCGTGCCGTCGCAGAGGGTCCGCCATGGCACGGGGAGGGACGAGGGGAGATCGAGGGCGCACCGGAGATTCGCTCGTCGTCGCGCGGGAGCCTCCGCGCCGCCTTCCCCAGGTGCCCTCGAGGTCGACTCTGCCGCGAGGGAAGGGTCGGCACTAGGAAGACGAAGCAAGCCGTCAGGGGCGGACCCACGTTGATCTGAGTGAGGGCACATGCCCCCACTCATCTTCTACAAATCAAGCTAGTTGTTTAAATTTTACCATATTAATTATTGAACACTCATCAATTTATCTTCCTCATGTGTGCCTCACTTAAATTATATGCTGAGTCCGCCCCTGCAGGTCATGGGAATGGTAAACTGACCTTAGTTGTGCAATTGGTGAGCCCACTCAACATATGCAACTACCAAACATCATGGAATAGACTTCAGTTATGCGGTTTGCCTTCTCAGGCCCCGTTTAGTTCATGAGGAGAAACTTTTGGGTCCTCTTTCAAGATCTATTAGAAGTATTAAATGTAGACTAGTTACAAAAATAATTATATGAATGGACCGGAAATTACGTGAAGAATCCATTAAGTCTAATTAATCCGTCATTAGAGATTGATACTGTAGCACGACGTTGTGTAATCATGACATAATTAGACTCGTTAGATTCGTATCAAAAATTAAGGTAGGGTTGGGGAATGAGTTTTGTTATTAATCTACATTTAATATTTCTAATATTATATTTTGAGAACTAATAAAGCCAGAGCCGGGCGCGTGCAGTGCCAGGAGTGGCGCCGTCGATGAGATTGATGGAGCACACCGGCGGCCTACGCGCGCGCACCACCTGTTGGCTGTTCGTGCGTGGGCAAGCGCAGCGTCGTTTTCGCCGGGAACGCGACGGGAACGTGTGGCCTCGGCGGAGCGTGCTGGGAACGCCGCCGCTTTGGTTCGACCGTTTTGGCAGACGCGGTCGGTTACAGTTTACCTGGACTCCAAGTATGAGCCGCGGCGCCGCGGGTGGGTCATGGCCATGGGCATGGCGCTGCTGCAGCCTGCATCTGGCCTAGGACCAGGACAAGCAAGGTGCCCAGTCCGTTCTGCTGCCGGCCAGGTCGCGTCGTCCGACGATCTGTGAAGCAAGGTGGCACACGAAGAAGAATCAGGGGGTGTGCCGACGAGGTGAGGTGAGAACGAGGCGCCACAGCCCCACATGGAAGCAAAGCACCGCATGGTAGCCAGGTAGACGGCAGTACCGGCGCACGTGTGCCGAGCGACGACCGTCGATCACAAAATCTCTAAAAAAAATACTAGTGTTCAAAAAAGAATCATTCTGCTAGTAGCACACCCGTTCTCTCCCGTTGGACTAGAGAGGCGCTCCCCGCTTGCCAGCAAACTGCTAGCTATAAACAAGAGCTGAAATATACGTATACCAGTGATCAGCCACTTTAATTCGTGTGACGATCTCTTGGATCTGGTTGGAACTAACCATGTGCCAGCCAGTCTACAGTGTCGTCAGTATCAGGCAACATCTCCAAAGTCTAAACAACCAATAATGCAATGCCGCCTTGTGGTCTCGAATTATGATCGAGCGAGGACAGCCAAATAGTATTATGGTACGAAAATAATAGAGACACGACCGATTGGCCCATCAACAGCTAGCTCGCAATTGCCTAACCACAACCACTACAATAGACCCCTGAGAATCCTTTTTTGTCCATAGCAATACAAATCCAAATACATGTGCAGTGACATGACATGTATGTGTTTTGTACAAATGCAGGTTTATAATCTGAGTATAACTTTAAGGTTGTTTTTAATAAAAATAGACTCTTTTTTGTGTATAAATAAAAGGAGTTGTGTGGAGTGTGATTTTTTTGGTTGTAATTATCTCAGCCTTGGGTATTTTTCTCCTATATATTAATATATATAACAAGTAGGGATGGAAAGTGGTATGTGGTTATCTGAAATATTTGAATTCGTATCCGCTAAAATGCAAATGTGGTTATCCGAATTCGCGTCCGATTGCATACTGAAATTGATGTATCTGAATTCGTTTTCACTATTTTTCTGTATCCGAATCCATATCCATATTCGAAATAATTGTGCCTATCCGACAATTATTCGTATCCGCGAAGAACAAAGTAAAGTTACCTATATGATTAATGCCTAATAATATTAATTTTAATATGACAAATGATATAAAAAAATTAAGTTTAATACATTTTAATATAATATAGTTTTTAAATAAATATGTTATTTTGATTTAGTCAGAAAATGATGTGTTTGTTGAAATAAATTATTTTAATATTTTATTTAACCATTGATGTAAATTATTTTATGTATTTTAATTTTATTTATTTCTTCTAAATAATAATAGATTTATTTGTAATATTATCTATTTATAATTTAATTTATTATTTATATATTATTTATTAAAATAACTATAGATAAATATGTTCTGTTTGACAAGCTATCTTTTGTTTACATGTTCGTACTTTAATTTCTATCCCTTTAATATTTTGTTCTTCTAAAATTGTCACTAAGCAAATGAAAACTTGCTATCTGCAAATCAAGTAGATATCCAAATGCGAATTCGAACTTTTCGTTTTGCATTCGCATTCGATTATATTCAAATCCAAATTCGTATGGGTCAAAAAATGTGGATATCCGACTAAAAGTATTCGAATGGTATCCATATCCGCAGCTCTTTTGCCGGTTCATTTAAAAAAAAGTACGTACATGTGGGTGACCCTAGGTCAAAATGGAGGTTGGGGTGGGGGAGGGGACACTATGAGAAATCACATAATCAATCAAACATTTCCTGTTTGCGAGAAGGATTCTTTCTATGCAAAATGAGAGTCAACTCTTCCTTAAGAATAGTAGGTTGTTGTTCTATTCTATGCTTAAGCCCACGTGTAGAGATGAAGCGAAGGCATGCCTTATTAGAGTCTTCTACGTTATCGTTTTCTTATACTTGATTCAGTCTTTCGAAAGCCAAATGATGCACTTCGGGTATTATATACGGTATTAAGGGATATTTGTGTAATTTTTATGTGATATATGTATGCATGCAATATCTTCCGAGACATGAGTTGTCACGTGATAGTCTTTGAACGAATGCCGAGAGCCCGAGACTTTCACAAAGGTATGAGAGCTAAAATCTCAGTTGGGGATTTTGATTCTTTCATAAGCACCCATGAGATAAGCAAACACATGTCCTTCTATTACAAAACCACATTCGCCCTCAATTAAGCGCCACTACTTCTGGTTCGTCTCCAATCACAGGCATGCTCGTGATCTCACAATCTCTCAAACGAATTAGACACATTTGTTAATTACACATCGCCGTACATTTGAACCACTAATACACATCTTAATGCAATGTGTTTCTTCATCTAGTAGGTAACTCAATTATGGTTCTTCATCAAACGCCACATGGAGCAAGGGCATGCAACTATACTGTCCCACGAGCACATGCACGATGCATAAGCACGGTAGGAAGGTTGGTGACACTGCCGGTCTGCCGCGGCACGAATGCAAGTACAACCAACGTTGATCACAAAAGAGCCCTGCATCCAGAGGTAGCACACACGCCTGTTTTCTCCCATGCATGGGATGGAGGAGCCTCGTGCTCCTATTTTTTTTAGAGCAGCAAAATAACAACTCACTAAGCTAGTACTTAATTTGACGCGATGCAATGACCCCATGCCCCTCCCTCGCTGAAACCATGTGCCGGCTGGCCGAGCTAGCCCTACAGCACTAGGCTGGGCCACGTCTAACATCTAATCTTTGCTCTAAACAAGTGCAACCTTCGTTCTAGGCCTCAAGCTTTGAAAAGATTAGGGAACTTGTTGCCTCTAGAAAAGTCTCGACCGCACTTCCATCGCATGATCGCATCACCGCATAGGATCTGGTTAGGTGGTTGGACCGGTGGCCAACGTACGCTGAGTTGATTGAGAACTCGCACCGGCCGGCACGGCAGGGAGGGAATGCGGGCATGGCGCGCCACACTTGCACGAACACGAATGAGCGGGTGAGCAGTCGCTCGCGGTTCCGCGTACCGAGGAAACCTTAATTTTGCGAGTTAGGTCTGCCGTTGGAACTGCCCTTACACGCACCTTTTGCGAGTTTTTGGGGACTATAGTGACAGTGAACGGGCTTCTAGGCAGCATGCGAATCTGTCCGATTGACATGGGGAAGGGGAAAGCGGACATGCATGTGGCCTGGTGGTAACTCCCAAGGGTGGGAGCCTATCGGCGGGGGCTCGAACCCCTGTCCCGCACTGGCCTCCAACGAAGGCCGCACCGTGGAGGTGCCTTTCAAAAGCGGACAGGCATGTGGCCTAGTGGTAACTCCCAAGGGTGGGAGCCTATCGGCGGGGGCTCGAACCCTCGTCCGGCACTGGCCTCCAACGAAGGCCGCACCGTGGAGGTGCCTTTAAAAAAAACTAGGTGATACCTCGCGCGTTGCTACGGGATCTTTTGGTGAAATTTGAAAATAAAAATACTAAAGTAAAATTTGGAAGCAGACACACTAAGATGATTTCTTCGTATTCTTACATGTTGAGAGAAATAGAAATCAGTGTTTTGTAGTGGGGTGTTTGTATATACTTTAATATAGATATATAGATCTATCTATTATCTTTATACTTGAGTGTTAAAAGAAGCCACCACGTTCGCCGAGAGGGTCTAGAAATTCTCACGTTAATCAAAAAAAAAAAGAATATGGACCGTTGGATTTTATGAAGATCTAACGGCCAAAACAAATAAAAAATTCACATCAAATAGGAGTAACAATTATATATAAACATATAATTTTGATATAATCATTCCTTTCCTAACTCAATACGTGTCCTTCTTGAATCTTGACACGGATTTCCATGTTCTCTAACCCGAAAATACATGGCCTTCCATCCATATATAATAGCATTTTTTAACCATATGGATGAATCTAGATATTGAAAGAGACTTATACACGGCAGCGTACATTTCATTGGAATAAAGAAATATATTTCTACAAGATACAACAAAAAAATAAAGAAACGGTTTGCTCACCTTAGACACATGAGTGATGGTGTAAAACTTATATTTTGCTTTAATCAATCTCAATATACCGGACCTTTATTAAAAAATCTCAATATGACAGATGCAAAAAGGTAAAAATTGTGTATATTTTCTGTAGTTGTTCTTGCCGAAGGACCAAATTATCTCACTACCTATAGATTGACGACTTCGCAACTAATCACCGACAACAACAAGGAAAAGCCAGTAATAGAAAACGAAGCTCCACGATCTAACGGTCTAGATCAATTCAAAGAATCCATAACTAATATAACTTATATATATATATATATTCAAATTTTAAAAAATAAGAAAATTAGAAACAGATTTCCGTACAAATTGAGAAGGGAAATAGCTAAATAAATGAGGCCATACCAAATACAATTAAAAATAACTAAATTTGTTATACAAAATAAGGAAAGTTAATATTGTCCTTAGGAATAATATGCTTGACCACCACAAATCAGATATGTCCTTAATTCCTTCTCTATCTTTGGAACCATACTAATTAATGTGAAAATAACGTCGTCAAGGTCATTTGTCCATAAGTGCACTTGAAGTGACAAAAAATTATAAACCCCATATCTGAATAGGCACACATATTGATCTTATAGCCAATTGCTAATTGTCTTTGGTTAATGGTAAAAATCGGGAGAGTTGACGTAATTATAAGTACAGTACATGTCAATGAGTGTGTGCATGTGTCATGCATGTGGTGGTATGTTGTGATTTTACGATTCTATATTGGAACGTTCCTTTAATAAACATATCATTTACAATATGGTTAGTTAATATCTAAATTTGAATAAAATAATATAACATAACATATTTTGATATAAATGGATAAATATTCAAATACAATTAGCAGTTGTTATCAGGCCGCAACAGCGCCCAACACATAAGAGGATCAGAGCTAGCAACTGACATCGCCAAAAGGTACGACGAGCTCACCGAGAGGCGGTGTTGGATCCTCGTGCTGGGAGGTGGAGCAGTGAGACTCTACACAATGTCAACAACTGAGACTCAGAAGTCGCGGAATCAGGGTGACAGAGTTCACCCGACAAAAGTAGGAGAGAAACATAGAGAGAGAAGATGAAGGGACTTGTGCCACCGCTACACGAGTTTGTCCCTATATCGAGAGGAACCTTCAAGATCGCCTATGCTAGCAACTGCCACCGCGGCCTGGTACGACGAATTCGCGAGAGGAGTTAGACAAACACGCTGGAAGGTGTAGCAATGAGATTCTACACAAGGTCAACTCCTGAGTCGGACTCAGAAGCGGCGAAATCAGAGAGGCGGCATAGTTCACCCGACAAAAGTAGGGGGAAAATCGAAAAAGAGGTGTTATCAGAGTGGAGAGAGAAGGGGAGGAACCTGTGCAACTGTTGCATGAGTCAGTCCTAGATCAAGAGGAACTTTCAATGTTGCCTACACCAACAACTGTCATTGCAGCTATGTACGACGAGCTCGCTTGGAAGAGTTGAATCCACGCACTGGGAGCTATGTTAGCCTATACGCTACACGATACATGGTTGGTCACCCTTCATTTAGCGAGTAGTCGGACTATACGGCTGATTAAACGGGCCAAAAAACGGATTACACATATTAAACGACCAACACAAGTGACTACTGAGTAGCGTTTAAACGCCATGTGAACGACCTACACGACCATGTAGGTGAACAATGCTGGGAGGCGAAGCACTGAAACTCTACACAAGGACAATGCCTGAGTCAGACTCGGAAGCTGTGGAATCAGAGAGACAGAGTTTGCACGACAAAAATATGAGAGAAAGAAGCGTTGTTGGGGTGGAGAGAGAGAGAGAGAGGAGATTAGAGGAGGATGAAGGGACATGTGCCACCGCTACATTAGCATATCCCTAGATCAAGAGGAACCTTCAAAATCAACTATACCAACAACTGACATCGTTGCCATGTATGGCGAACTAGCTAAGAGGAGTTGGATTCACTCATTGGGAGGTGGACCATCGAGACTCTACACAAGGTCAATGTCGGAGTCAGACTCAGAAACTGCAGAATCAGAAAGACATGGTTCACCCGACAAAAATAAGAAAGAAAGAAAGAGGCAGAGAGAGATTCACAGAGGGGCTGAGAGATGCTAGAGAGGGTGATTTACGATTTCAATCCAATACAAAGGTGTTGAGCTTGCAATGTATGCGAGGGTGCAGTGAAACATCGATTGACATTCACTATTGAATTTCCATCCACCAATCCAAGACCACACAAACAACAAAATTCAGGTGTATCAAAAACAAATTCTAACTCATGGCACCAATATCTACATCTAGGCTGAGTGTCACTGATTTTAAAAAGTAAATAACGAGTCATATATAAGATAAAGAAACATACTATGCTAACATAGCATTTTAATAATTATACTCTATCAAATCTAGCCGCGCTATTAGCGCGGGCCAACTTGCTAGTTTTTTAGATTGGACAGTGCAAACAATTAAGATGATGTGGCTGCACTGTATGCGAGAAGTATATAGTTTAATATAGATATAGAATTAGCAATCAATGCATCTTGATGGGGTGCTTAGTGGAGGATGACGTGACGCACTGCGATAATTAGCAATCAGTGCATCTTTGTGGGGTGTTTAGTGGAGGATGACATGGCGCGTTGGTGGAGGATGACGTGGCGCGTTGAGGATTGATAGAATTCTTTAGTGGGGAGTGTTAATACAGTTTTGTATGATGGGGAAGGGGAAGGAGAGGGAAGAACGCACCGCCCGGCAAATCTGTATGGGCCTAGTGGAGTCGTCGGATTGGGCGGCCGCTTAGTAATTCTTTTCTCCGTCCGTGTCGATCGATCGATCGACGGACGGGTGTTGGCCAGCCAGGGCCGGGCCGGCATCATCTAGTACTTTTGCCGGTTAGGCGGGCCGCACCCGCACACATACTTCCCCAAATTTTCTAGTAGTAGTGATTGCAACTAAACCATGGCATCTTTATTTAATTTCTTCCAAAAAGATCATACTCCTACGCGTTAGCGACTGCAAAGGGGACAACACTGAAAAGCTGGGAAATGCCGTCATTTACACCCATTTCTCACACTCGCACTCGTCACATACTACATTAGAAAAACAAGTGATTGACAACAACGAAAAAGAAGATCCTCAAAGGCTTGGTTGCTTGCTTTGCTTCCACTGATATTCTGCCGCTACTCATCTCGATCGGGCTGCCGGCTAGTACTTCTCAAGCCGATCGGACGCTGCTCATGTGCCTGGCGCTCAGATCGCGACGGGCACGATCTGGACGCGGGCGGGCTCCTTCGTCGCCGGACGCTCCGTCTTGAAGGGCCTGTTCCTAGTGGCACGAGCATCGTCGCTCACCATCTGGCTGTACCTGCACTCCTCGCTGCAGAACGGCGTGTCCCCTCTGTCGTTCGGAATCAGCAAATCAATCAGCATTGCGTTGGAAAAGTCGACGCAAAGCATACTGCATAGGTGTGCCGCACGAACCTGTACATGAAGATGTCGGAGTCCCCGGCCAGCCGCTTGCCGCAGAGGGAGCAGGCGTCCATGGCGTAGCTGCTGGTCTCCTCGCCGCACTCGAGCGGCTCGATGTCGAAGAACGAAGAGGAGGAAGCAGTCATCCTTTTCAGGGTTCAAGCAGAGCCTGAGAGGGCCGGGATTTGGGGAATAGCTAGCACTACTACTAGACTGAATCAGTGAACTGAACTGGTCTTAAAACTTGCTGCCAACGACGAGCAGAGCAAGTCTTTCTTTCTCCGGGGCTCTTATAAAGGAGCAGGGAGACAGAGAGCGAGGACGGGGAAAAGGTGGGTGTTGCTGTGTTAGGTGCCGGGTGGATGCGCGAGAAACCACGGCTAGATTTCCAGGAACCTCTTCTCTACTCTCCCCCTTGTGTGTCCTTGTACCGCGCGCATCGCAACCGGCCAGCGCATTTTGGCCGTAGGAGCACCGCTAGGGGCAACAAGAAAGTGAGCTGCGGCGGCGCCGGTCTTTTGTTCGCTTACCCGCGTGCCAGGCGCCCCCGGGCCTTGGTGGCGCCGGCGGGCCGGTTGTTAACTGCGATGTCCCGCGCGCAGGAAGGATCCACCGCAAGATCTTCTTCGTCCGAAACGACAACAAGCCGGGATCCGATTCTTTATTGCCCCCCTACTACCCGATTCTGTGGGGGTCCTCCCCTTGCCCGCGTACGCCACGTGTGGTATTTGCCATGATTTTTAGAGTTTAGCCCTGATTAGGACGCCTTAGATTAAGATTACAGCCTGGTAATCTTTGCACAACGTTTCGCAGTTTAGTTTCAGCGCGGCCGAGCGAGCGACGGTGAAAGGGTTGTTTGATTCGAGAGACCGCGACGTGCTAGCAGCGTTTCGAGAGTCACAACTCACAACCTTTGGCAGCTGAAATGGCAGCTGAAATGTCATGCTATGTTGGCTCAACGATGGGAACAAACAAGGCAGGGAGAGGTTGGAATCGGGCGGGACGGTCCCTTTGTTTGTTCTCTCTCGCTGTCTTAGGTTCTCAGATCGAGAGAAGTTCGCGGAGAAAAAGTGGGCGAAAGGGCGAGGAAGCTGTCCGAGACGGTGGCGCATTACGATGCCGAATCGGCGACGCGCGCCGGCACGCGGCTACCGCTGCTGCTGCTGCTGCTGCTTTTGCTATGTGCTCAGCTCGGTGTGCTCGCCTCGCCTTCACCACACGCGCCTCGCCGTGTCTCTTGTCTCTTGTCGTGGCGTCCTTGGGTTTTACTGAGGTTTACCCGGTGGATCGAGGCGCATGCGCTGCGAGCCTGCGACAAAGGCAACGTAACGTGCCTGACGAGGTGTCCAGGTCGATGCCGCCGCGGGATTGGGTGTTGACCCGGCGGCCTGGAACGAAGTCTCCCCGACGGACGAGAGACCTTGACCCCGTGGGCCGTGGCGACCGAGCTGGGACCTGAATTACGGCGTTCTGCGCGGGACAGTAGTGGCACGAGGGTTACCGGGCGACGCACGGGAGATGGCAGAGCCGCAGAGGAGGTTCACGGGCTTCGCGGGAAATATCCGTGACGCACACGGACTGCCCGTGGCAGAAGACTTGAATTAGGCTGAGCTGATGACCTCACCCCAGTTGGCCGAGCTTGCCGGCCATGAACGAACATGATCGTTCTGAACGACGGCGTAAAAGATTGCTGGTTGCAGCAGGTTTCGGTTGCTTTTTTTTTAGAAACCGGGATTATATTCATATAAACTTCTGATAGTTTACATCCATAGCTTACAAAGACAACTGGGAAAGTATAAATAAAACAAATAATAACAACTATAAATCTTTGCAAGTTCCTCCCGGTCGTCCCCGTCGCCGACGGTCGACGCTAGTGGTCGGTCCACCAGTTCTCCCGTGTAGGCCCACGTGTAAGAAAATATAGGCCGGCCCACACGTGATATAGTCCAAAATGGGGTTGGGATTGGAATAGGTAGTAGGCTCAAAAATGTCATCGTCAAAGGGCCCAAAATGAGTGTCGTGGCCCACGTATTTGGTCGGAATTTGATTGTGCCATTACTTGTATGCTCGGCCTTTTTGTCTCAACTACAACCAACCCTGTAGGCTTTCTCGACACAGACCAATAAGAGACTTAGAAAAAATGTGCAAATAAGTTGATTGATGATAAGCGAATTTCTCTTTGAGCTTGTGTCATCTTAACTATAGAAGATCCCTGCTTCATCAAAAAAAAAAATATATAGAAGATCAGAAGTGGGGCAAAAACAATTCTGTTTCTTGCTGACGCATAGGAGAAGGCGAACATCGACACAAAGTTTTGCATCCAGATATTCAAATTGCAAGTGCTGGTCATAACCGTCACTTAAAACATCAGGGTCAACGAGCTCGGAGGCTAGTTCTGCACCCATAAATCCATAATACACTCGGGGGGCCCTGATGGCCCTGCTGATGCGCAACGGGGGTTGACAAACGCATGTGATTTGTAAACATTATCGTCCGTCTGTCGTAAGCTTATTTTGGACGGAATTTCCACTCCATCCGCGCATCCATGCGTAGCCTAGCCTTTCTGTGGAAGCATTCCTTTCTTCTCCCCGGATCAGCCGCCGGTAGGACATACATGCCGGCGGCATGGAAACTGCCGGAACACGACGTACGCGTCGGGCCATCGATATCGCGGGGTGACAGTGGGAGGGAGGGGATCAGGTATGCAAATGGAACGACGACCACGATGTGATTCGCGGTAATCCCGTGAGGCACCACCGGATCAGATCGCCTGCCGGACCGGCCGTAACAGCGACTGTGGATTCTCCGTAACGTGAACGAGGAATCAGATCAGATATGCATGGAGAGGATAAAGGAGAAGGCACCTCATATCGGGACGTGTAAAGCTCATGGTCGGGTAGAGAGCGAGGGGTTCTGCACTGCATCTGCATGGGATGGTAACTCAGGACGGTCGTCGTTCGGTCACGGTGCCTGTGTTGTGCTATGCCGAAGCTTAAGCACAGACAATGAAAGTAATGAAAGGGCTCAAACAATGAACTTATTTGCACAAAGTAATTCATCCGCGCGCGCCCTCCATCCACGGCCGGCCGTGGACATGTACAGTACACACAGTGCCCGGCGTCGCCTACTTCAATCGCCGATTAAGTCTCCGCGCCAGTACAACGGAAGCACCCGAGATGGAGATGCGCACGTCAAGGGCGCGCGAGTTGAGTTTGGAGTACGAACCCTGCCTACGGTCTACGGAGTAGCGTAGAAAACGCGACGGGAATGCATGTGGTGGCGCGTCGTGCATTGGCGTACCCTGGACCGGGGTGTCCGGTGGTGGTGCCGAACTGCCCGGGATACGAGTGGCTGCGACGGCGACGAGCCGACGAGCAACCGTAGGCTCTGGCGCTGCCGCCGCACCCGCCACAGTGACAGAGTCTGACAGCCCTCCACCCACCCACCACACCCCGCCCGTTCCTCGTGGCAGGCCGCTGACTGACAGATCACGCGCCCGATCCCCCCGCCCGTGCCACCTCAGATCCGCTTCCCAACACGAAGGGGACGCTGCCCACCGACGGGTGGGCCACGCATCTCCTCCTTCCCCCCGTGGCTAGTAGCCGCGCCGTGCGCCCCGCATTAAAACTGACCTCTCGCGCTCCCGCGCGCGCGCGCGCCGTTCGTCGGTTGGGATCGGCGGCAACCGGCCGCGCCGCGCCGCGCACCAACCTCCGTCCGTCCAAGGCTGCTACGGAAATCCCGCCGTCCCGCGCGGGGTTCGTCGGGCAATGCCGCTGCAGCCTGCAGGCGGTTCTCGCGTCGCGTCGGGGCGGGGCGGGGCGACGTCAGGAGCGGTTGCGATCGCTCGACTGCCATCGCCTCCATTACGCCATATCCGGTTGCGCGGACGTCGAGGCAAACGCCGGGAGCAGATTAGGCGCAACGCGAACATGGAAAACCTGCTCTCTGATTAGTGTCCAGGACGGAACACGAAATGGACGGATCGAATGAGAGAAAGAAATCAGAGGTGTGCCAGCCACCACTGTTCACCTGCTGCACTTGCTGCTTACTATTAACAATGAACTTATCAATTGAATTCTCCTAAACCCCTAGTGTAAAAAGGAGATTTGAGGAAGGGATGCTCCGAATTAATATGAACAAAAACTTGACAAAGAAAAAGAAAGAGAAATATTCTAGCTATTTCCTACGGCTTTTTTTTTCTTGTTTTTTTGGGAAGGCATTGATGGATTCCTGCACATCATGCACTCACCGGCTCACGGAGGGGTGGATGGCCGGCCGGATGAGGCGAGCAGGACAGCTCAACAGAGGATGGCCTCCACGCTCCCCGTCCGAACGCACAGGCACACCGGGCACGCCATGGCGGCGTCCGCGTCGCCGGCGGCGAAGCACTCGCCGCAGAGCGAGAGGTGCCGGCAGGGGAGGAGCACCACGGAGGCCGGCCTCAGGCAGCAGCCGAGGCACGCGCGGTCCGGCGACGGCCCGGTGCGGCGAGGGTCCACGTACGCGGACGACGAGGACTCCGCGGGGCCAGCGTCGCCTGCGGCGGCGAGCTCCTCGACCGACGCCCGCGCCGCGGCAGCGGCCTGCTGGAGCTGGGCGTGCAGGGTGACCGCGGCGGCCTGCTCCGAGAGCGCCTTCGCCTGCCACGCCGCCGCCTCGCCGCGGAGGCGCGCCAGCCGCTCCTCCAGCTCCGCGCCGCGCCGCGCCTCGCGCTCCGCTTCCGCCGCCTTCTCACGGAGCCGGCGCGCCGCGGACTGGTCTGCCTTGACCAGGATCGCCCGGTTGTGGCGCCGCAGCCGATCGGCCATCGCCCGCCTGAGCTGCTCGCCCTGACCACGAACGCGAACGTCAGGAATGGAACCAAGAAACG
This sequence comes from Cenchrus fungigraminus, assembly GCA_036936925.1. Classification (NCBI taxonomy): domain Eukaryota; kingdom Viridiplantae; phylum Streptophyta; class Magnoliopsida; order Poales; family Poaceae; genus Cenchrus; species Cenchrus fungigraminus. Next base: position 13,559,061 of record CM072772.1, on the reverse strand, counting down.
AACTTGGCGATGCGAACGAGCGGATCGCGGGGGCGAGGATTACCTGCTCGCGGATGAATCGGTCGATCTCGTCATCGTGCTGCTTCACCTGCGCGGCGAGCTCGTCGGAGACGGAGGAGAACAGCGACGGCGACGACGAGTAGCCCAAGGCATTCATCTGCTTGCTGCTCTCCTGTTGTTGTTGTTGCTGCTGCTGCTGTTGCTCGTTGAATGCCAGGCGGAGGCCAGTGGACACGAGCGCCGTCGCGGCGGGGGACGGCAACGACGAGACTCTGTTCTGGCTCTGGAAGTGCGCCAGGTTGGCGAACAACGTCGACTGCTGCGGCTGGAGTGTGAACAGATTGACGTACTCCTCCTTGGCCGCTGCCGCCGGCGGCGGCGCCATGTCATCCCTCGGCCGCTTCCTCCGATTCGCACTCGCTGCAAGGAAACCGAAACCGTCACAATCCAAGAACCGTAGGTCCGCGGTCTTAATGAACATGGGCGGCGCAGTGGCCGGCCGGCACACACCTCCACCGCTGGCGAAGTAGACTGCCGCCGGCGAGACTCCGGCGAGCTGCGGCGGCCTGGGCATGTCCATCTCCTTCCTGTCCGGCTCGCCTCTGCGACAAAGACCACGGAGCACAGGAGGAACCCGTGAGACCACTCCCCACCAATCAAAGCTCCCTTGTACGGTACGGGCGGGAGGAGGAGCGAGCGAGACGACGCGCTGCCCTGAGGCGGAGTAGGAGGAGGGAGGCGCACCTGTCGTGGAAGAAGAGATTGGACGGGTACTGCGCCCGTACTGCCATTGTTAAGGAGGAGGTGGGGAGGGGAGGAGAGGCAGGCAGGCAGAGAACGAGAAACGGATGGGGGTGGTGGGTTGGCGCAGCGGGCGGGCGGGAGGTCACGGAGAAGAAAACTTCCTCTCGTGGTTTTAATAGCTTCGCTTGCAGCCGAGGAGCCGAGTCCAATTCCACGCACCCACTTCGCACGCTCGCTTTTAAAAACCTCCCCCCTCTTCCCTCTCCCTCCCTCGCTCGCGTCGCGTGAGCCCTGCCTGCCTCGGCGGCGGCGGGCGAACGGGAGAAGGAAGCCTCTCGTGTCTCGGACGCCCTAAAATTGCTCGTGGCGACGAGGAAAGAAGAAGATACGGGCGGGATGGTTAAAATTAGGTGGCGGATCGCCGGGGACGTGCGGGCCGTGGGCGATTCACAGCGCGATTTGGTGGCGTAAATGCGGGGAGATTAACATGGACGGGTCGTTTCGCTTTGGCGCTCCGCAAATAATGATGGCGGAGGCGTTTGGAAAAGTCAGTCCTTCCTTGATGCACTAGCTTAGCCGTTAATCTTTCAAAAATTAGCTGGGCTGCCGGAATAAAGGGGTGCGGTAGAATGCCCTGTCAAGCAAACGCACAACCAGCTCCTAAAGATATCGGTCATAAATGTTCGTGACACCTAATTTAAGCCATTGGCATTTAGTAGCATCTTATTTGCATGGGTTAGAATTTGGGACGACCATTTTGGGTTAATCAAATCACCAATCCGACGGCCGATTGGGTGTAATCTCTTCCTGCCTATGGATGCTTTGATGTAATAACGCATTTGTGGCATGACTAATAAATTTAGGGTTCTCGTGCATGTTAGCATGAATCTATATTTGTTTCAGATTATCGGTCATAATCTGAAACAAACAGAGTATTAGTCTTACCGTCACAAATACGTGACATTAGGATATCGGCATGTATATCTACTAAACACAACAAAAGTATAATGTCAAACTAAAATTTGAGGTTAATATGTCGCTTTTAAACACATCCAAACCAAAAGACAAAAAAATAATTTGCAATTTGTAACTACATACGAAATGGCTGACTACATCCGACTCGACACGCAAAGTACGCGATATGGAACCCTAGATAATCATTTTGTTCGTGTAGTATCTTGTAAAGATTTATAGAAGCAATGATATGAGTACTAGTTATTTCTTTTGGAAATGCAAAAAGGAGATTGCATATATTTGACCTTTGATACGGATCAAAGAAACATCAAAGTCAAGTGACAAATTTCAAATTTTCATTCTACCCTTAGAATCTTCCAAACAATTGATTTTCCTGGCGTCTTCATCCCAGCTGTCAGATATTCAATCAAATGGTGGTGGTAAGCGAACCAAGCAACACGTCGCATCCCTCTTTCGGCCGATTAGCTGTGTGTGTGTAAGTACAGGGCAGCAATCAATCGTTGAAATTTTAGTGTTGGCTCATTTTCATGCGCATGTTGTTGATAAGAAGGGGTTTGTGTTTTCTTTTTTTTTCTATTGGAAAACGAAAAGTGTCGTCTTGTTCTAGAGCAGTTTGGTTTTTATTGGAGGTACTTGTTTTCCTTTCATTTTCAGCACTTTCATTGTCTCGTGAAAAGAAAAATGCAGACTTGCAAACAGGGAGGGAGATTGAACCATCCAACCCACTCCTGAGTACGTTGTCTGGAGGATTTTTGGAATTCCTTAAATGAAAAATGACGAATTGACCCGAATCCTTGCGACCCACCGGTACTGTTTTCTTTCTTTATCTCGATCTCCATAATTCTCCATATTTTGATTAGGTCACCCGAAAGACAAATCGCCAAACTTGACAGGAATGCATGATTAAGCAGGGATCTGAAAGTTGCCAGTAGCACGTCGTGTTAGGAATATCAATTGGAGATTAATAGTATCAATGCAACAAACAAGGACACGCATAGCTAGCTAGCTACATGCTTAGCTCCTTGCACACACTGCCGCTACTATATTTGATAGAAAATTATTGTTGCTTTCCAGTTGGTTCTTCCTAGCCCAAGCAGCAACAGCACACACATACATGCATATGTAGCTTAACTGCCAAGTACTAGCGAGCATTGGCGTGCGTAGGACCCAAAGCTAGATGCAGGTAGAGTTTATTGACCAGTAGTACGTTCTAGTTGCGAGTTGATTGGGATTTGGTAAACATCATCAGGGACAGGACACCCGGAACAAGCCTCTCTCTGCCTCCTATACCTTTTAGAAGCACGGCGATTGAAGCAAGAAGCCATACAAAGGAAGGGAGAGAGATAGATATAGAGAAAAAAAGAAAAGAAAATAAAAGAGAAAGAGAAAGAGATATATGATATCCTTGGCCGAGAATATTTCCGGAGATCGAAAGATGCAAAAGAGAGCCGGCTGGCTCGCTAGAAGGAATCAAATGCTGCCATCTTTGTTCCCAAGGGGTGGCTGTCAGCTGATAGATGCAGCGCTGCATCTACCTTCCTTGCAAACAACCATCTCCGTGTGTTGCCGATTATTTTTCGCCCCCCGGCCCCCGTTTTTATTTGGCACGCGCATGCTTTTCTAGTTTCCCGTCCCCTCCCTCCTCGGCGATGCACCAGCACGTGATCGTGATTCATTCTAGGTTTCACTTCTACGGCCATCCGGAGACAACGGTGGAAAAAATAATGTAAAAAGTAATCGACTGATTTATCGGTGGCGAGACAATTAAAAAATGCAAATACATACTAATCTTGGTGACATTGGCCGCCATTGGGTTAGCATCTCGATCGCTAGCTGCTAGCTGCTGCTTTGCCAGCATCTCTGGCGTGGCGGCGAGAGTGCGACCGGTTGGCAAATTAGAGGCGAGACCGTCTGGACTAAAAATAGTCGCCGTCGTCCGTCCCCGGCCCGTTCCTGCAACGCTAGCTAATCCGTGACATAATAGCAAGCGTACTGGCGTGTGCATCGCTCCGTGCCCACGCGAAAGTTTTAGTACTCGATTGGAAAAACATGTACACTTGCTTTTGCTTGCATGTCTTTGGTCAAACTCAAACCCAATGTGTGTTTGGAATGTCAATCACACCAAACCAACACACTATCGGAGCAGGCCGGACAAGCAGACTGGTACACACGCGTAGTACGTGTGTTTCAGCAGCTGGTAACCGATTTTAGCCGTCGTGTACACACGGAGCGATTTTAGCTGGGCGTGTTGATTAGGCCCAGGGCGGCTCCCCACCCGTGAACGAACAACGGCCGGTCAAATCCGGTACCCACCCCCACACGCATGGCGCTAAAACGCGACGACGACGCACGGGAGGAGGCAGCGCGGGCACGCAGCTTCGTCGTCCGCGTCGGCGGCGAGGTCCGGGCCGGGCCGGGCGCGCGCGCGGTGATCCGGTGGCTGGGATGATGCCATGATGGATGGTGGAGTGGGCGCGGGGGAGGTCAGAGGTGGACGACGGAGCGGGGCAGGTTCGCATGACGCGAGACGCGCGCGCGCGCGGGGCAGGGCACCGTACGGCGCCACGTCTCCAACCCCAACACACATTAAGTGCGGCCAAAGGAAAGGCATGCGCGCGCCGAGCCGGAGGTTGTGGACTGGTGGTGCCGGCCTCCGCCTGCTGCTGGGCGTGAATCATCAGACCGAGAGCGAGCGGATGCCATGCATGCATGCTGCCGGTGCCTGCGCTCGCTCCCTTTGACGGGATCACAAGCATTTCGTTCCGGGTGGGGTGGGTGTGCATGACTGCATGGGCGCGTGTGGTGTGCGGCATGTGATCGACCTCCTCGCTCCACCTCCCTTTCAAACGCATTGGGTCCCGCCCGCTCTCGAGCCTACTAGCCCGTTGGATTGGAAAATCACGTAATCGCCTGCAACGCGCGCCGCCTACAAGTTCCTCCCAATGCAAGGTTCGCAAAACCGTTGCTACCGGCCCAGTTCACCATGATTACCGTAAAAACATCCGGCCCGGTAGCAAAATTGACCGGATAACCAGGGTTTTAACACGGATGACCGAACCTTAGAAAAAGCTACCTCAGTTAACCGATCGGTTTTGCGGTTAACCAGCCGGTTTTTGGGGGTCGACAACCCGCTTCATTAGCGGTTGTGAACCCAAGTTCCTCCTCGCTCTTTGGTCTCGTCGCGGTGGACTGGTGGTAGTGCGCTGGTGGTTGTTGCTGTCATGCATGCCGCCTTCGTCCCTCCCGCTCGGTGCGATGCAATTGGTTCCGTTCGTCGCCCCTCGTGCTTTGAGTTTAATTTGTTATATATTCTGGTGTGAATGTTTAAGTTTGATCAATTGCTGATCTGTCTATCGTATTGGGATTAACTACTCGTTGGTTTCTGTTTGGCGCACTCAACAACGATGTTGATCAGGCTGAAAAGTATATGAGACGTACAGTGATGGTGCCCGATCGATATGATGAACGTACCACCGGGCTGCTAGAACGATCTACTACTATCGATCTCCGGTTGCTTGATGCTAATTAATCAACAGCGGTTATATATATGCGTACACATAAAAAAAATACTGTACGCCCCTTTCTTCCAAGAGACCAACAAGTTGAGCCACATCTTGGTTTTGTACCGTACGCGCGACGTGCCAGTGTGCCACGACCGCTCGCCGTTGCCGTGCCACATGTTACATGCTACAAGAGGGGAGAGCGAGAACAACGCCAGTAGAAACAAGAAAGGTATGGCCGGGTGGGTGTTGCATACGATACGAACACTCCAGCGCAAGTCACGTAATATTAGGCTGGATCGTGTAATCGGTGGACGGACGGACGCATGTGCCCCGTCCGGACAAAAGCATGATGACCTGCACTGCGAGCTGGTTGCCGTTCGCGGCCACGGTTGGCCACGCACGCCACCGTCGGATGCGATGCGACAACGGGCGCTCCCCGTCTTGACATTTGAAGCCGCCGCGCCGCGCGCGCTGGACCAGCAGCTAGCGAAACAGCCTACCTGTACGTACGTCCTCGCTCGGAATACACACCACGTACGGTACGATCCATACCATGGCGACCCGCTAGCTGCTGGACCATGCACACACATGCATGATGCGTGGACGCGACGTGAATCGGAGGTGCCTGCTCGGAGAGTCGGAGGTCTTGCGCGCGTATGACCTGACCTGTCTACTGCCAGCGCGCGACAACCTGTGGCCTGTGGCCTGTGCGATCTAGAAACCAACAGTGTTCGCCCTGTTCATCTGGACGCGGTCTCATGCGATGCGATGCGAGCGCAGGCCGCCATGCATGCATGATTCAGTATCATCATCATCATCATCATATGACGCCACACGCTTATACACTGCATACCGTCTCCAACACGGACACGTCGCCCGGGCTGTGTTAGTTTGGAACGGTCCAAATTAAACTCGCCCATCGCTCACGGTTCGCCGGTCGTACGCCTCGTAGTAGCTATATATCCTTATCGTACGAGGGACGACACGCGCATGATTTCTTCGCCTCTTCTGAAACGGAAGCATGCGTTCAGCGTTCCAGGTTATGAATTTCTCCAACTGTGTACTTGTATTGCCGCCTACTGTCCAAGGACGTATCTATCCTTGCGTGTGAACACTGCTACCTCCTAATTAATCCCGGCGCTCGGACCCGTACGGGTGTGTTCTCTTTCGCGATCGGAGGCTATACTACTAGCTCCGATCCCGGCCGCTTTTCCTGCCGACGACTCCACTGCATCGGACACGGCATGATGCCGAGCGACCTCTCTGTTTTTCTTCATGCGTTTCGAGCGAGCGACTTTATACGAGAAAGGACGGCGAGGAAAAAACGGGTGGTGTGCAGTGGTGGCCGAATCGGAGGACGCCCTCTCTTTTTTTAGAGAGACACTAAAAAAAAGTGTACTCATATCTGATTCATATTAAGGTAAACAAATGGCAGTACAAGGGAAGGACAGCTTGACACACAACGACGTAAAGAAAATAAAATTACATTGAAGAGCACTCTGGTCGTCTTCTTCCTTCCAAAGTTCATCGTCCACCGGAACTTGAAAAATACACTAGAAAGGCAACAAGGGAAAGAAGCACCTGCAAACGCCATCGCCACACAAGGCTTTGATGACCGCAAAAACCACCCGCTGCGTACAACGAGATCTAGCAAACGCTGAAAGAACATCGGCTGGGGCAACACCCCAAGCAACGCGGGCTTGCAATCCGTCATCACCAAACCAGTGGGTTGAAGAAACCGGAACTTGACGAAGAACAGATCGAAGAAAGAGATCAAAACTGCCCCAACAAAGGACAGCCAACTGCATCTCCTGACGAACACACCAACTGCAAAGATCTGAAGATAATCTACAGATCTGGCAGAACCAACTCTCACTGGCCCTTCGTCGGCGCCGGAAAGAACGTCGTCGAGGTAGGGAGAGGCCGGAGAGACATTATTCCATAGCGACATCTTCACCACCACCTTGTTGTTGACGCCCTCTCTCTTTGTTGCGTTGGGAATGGACTTTTTTTTTGAGGCAACTACGGCCGGCAAGAAGCCAGTCTGAACATTTTCATTAAAGAGTGGCAAACCACAGGTATAGCAGCAAGAGGTACAAATGGACAATTCCAAAAGGAAAAGAAAAGAGAATACAACATGCCGGATAGAACAAGATCCACTCAGGACACAGTAAAAGATTCTTGTCGATTGTCGGTCGGTGCTCCCATCAAGCAACATGCTCGCTGAAAAGACCTTAGCCGTTGCACCTCGCACCACCCATCGTGACTACGCCGCTCCGCTGTCACCCCCCAACTGAGGGCCGCCCAGCGAAATGGGGACTAAGGGTGACAAGAGACACACAAGCCACAACCTCACCGGACACGACGACCTCCCTTCAAGCTAGTGGTAACACCTTTCCCAGCACGTCCAGGCTCCACCGCCTACCACCATCCAACGCCACACAGGGGGAGGAATCCCTGCGGAGGAATGATGGAATCGGAGGAAACACCTAGCATATAATTTGATGGCAACACCAACAGGAGAGCGTCGACGAAGCAGAGGCGCCAATGGAGGACACAAACCAAACCACGAGAGAGGCCAATCACCAATGGTAGACTAGACCAAGAACATCCGGCCACAGAGAGAGACAAAGAACACCTAGATGCGAGTAGCTGCAGAAGAAGAACCGGCAACCTTGCTTGGCAATGGATCATACGGAGGCTTGGGGACCTCCCCGCGCACCGGGCGCGACGCTTTCGCTGCAGTTCCAATACCATCACAAGCCACTGCAGGGCGACAAGCGAGTCCAAGAACACCATGAGAGGAAGGTTGTGCTGAGGCAGGGCACCCCCCATGCACCGGGCGTGGTACTTTCGTTGCACAGTCCAGCCAACTCAAAATGATGGAGCTGCAAAAGGGCACTAATCGGGAAGACGAAACACCTCCAAAGAGGGGGGTGCCCGCGCCGCCACCACGGTCATCCACGACGGTGGCCAAAGCAAGGATCTTCGTGTGCCAACGCAACAACAGATTGTCGTCAGGGGTACCTCGCATCACCACCCGAAGCCCCCTTGGCAACCCAGGCGTGGGTACCGCAGGGTAGCAGCAGGCCCCCGACTGGGCACGGATCAACCCACGGCACACCCGGCGACTCAGCAAGCGCGGGTAGGCATCACGTTGTAGCCCCGCGCATCCTCGACGACAGTCTCCCGCTCAACGGCGTCGTGCCATGCCGCGACGGGCGCGGCAACGGCCAGCCTCGGGAAGAACGACGCGGGCCCGTCTCCCTCGCCCCTGCACTCGAGACGTGGTGGACGGGCCGCCGCACAGCCGGAAGGTGACGGATCTGGGCACCAGCGGCCCAGGGACGTCTTCCGCCGCCGGCCGTCGCCAAGGCCATCTCGCCCCGCCTGAGACGAAATCCAACCCAAAGGGCCCAGATCCGCGAACACGGAGGCCAGATCCGGCGAGGGAGAGGCAAGAGGAGCGCGGAAGTCGACGCACGCCGCCGGGATTGCAGCTACAGGAAGTTCGAAAGGGGAAGAATGGGGGTGGTAGGAGGAGGAAGAAAGGTGCTGCGGGCGGGACCTTTTTTCGAAGCCGCACACTGGCCGCCGCCGCTATGGGGGCTGGCAGCGGCGGCGGCCGGAGAGGAGCTGGGTGGGGCGGCTGTTCGGGGGGCGCGGCGGTCGCCCTGGGAGACGACGCGGAGGGGTAAGACGGCTAAACCGTGTTGCACCGAAGCGTGTCGCGCCGCGACGTCGTTCCCACGCTCCAGAGCACGCCTGCGCGTGCCGCGCCGCGCCGCGCCGTACGCCGCCGTACGTGCACGTCGAGGCGGGCCCGTGACCGTCGGTCGGTGAGCCGTGCCCCGCGCGACGTCGGTGGACCCCAGGCCCTGCCACGCGCCGCGCCCGCACTCGCCGCCCGGACCGCGCCGCCATTTGTCCGCCGGTCCGCCCGTCCCCTCCCTGCCACGCATGCCTACCAAGGCCGGCCGCCGTACCGCGGCATTAACACCGGGCATTCCTTCGTCGCGAAGGCAGGAAGCCGCCCCGGCTATAAAAGCCAGCCCGCCGTGCCTCACGCGCGTGCGCACGCTCGCCATGGCCGCCACGAATGCCGCCGCCGCCGAGCTTCCCCTCCTGCTCTTTTCCGCAGCCGTGTGGTACCCTAGCCGCCTTCACTAGGAACTCCCGGAGCCTCCAGTTCCGCGCATTGGCCGGCGTTGCCTGACCTCGCCGGGATTTCCCCGCCGCAGCGGCAGCCGCCGCTGAGCGCCGCCGAGCCCACGCCGCCGCGCCTCACCGCCGCCCTCCCGGTGTGCCTAGCCCTTCTCCGTGACCCACCGCAGCTCCCCGAGCACGGCTTGGTCCGTTCCGCCGCGACCTCGCCGGGATTGCAGCTCGCCCGCGGCCGCCGCCGCCGTGCACCGCCGAACACCACCGCCGGCGATTCCCCCGCCCCAACTCCGGTCACCAGCAGGTCCTAGGTGAGCATCTGGTCGAGCTCCGCCCCTTCCCCGGCCGACCCCGACGCCGGAGCCGCCGGATTCCGGTGAGCCCGCCGCTCCCATGGGCAGGGACCCAATTGCATCAATTTCAATCTTTCCAGGGTCTTTTGTGAGAACCAAGGGTATATGTGTGAAGACTGTAAAGTTTCCAAGGGCCTGTTTGTAAGTTGGAATCTTCTATAGTGAAGCCTTTCAGCTGAAATTTGTAAAATGCGTAGAAAATCATAGAAAAATCGGAAAAATGCAAACTCAATTTTGTTGGATTCCTTGTGAAGAACACTACAACTTCTGTAAAGCATGTCCATAGTTTTTCCTGATAGTTTCTGCATGAAAAACAGAAGAATGTAAAACCTAGATCTGTGGTATCTCAAAATATACATGTGATATATAGCTTAATTTTGGATATGTTGTGTGTTATGCTATGCCTAGCACCTGTACCAAAAATTGCACAAAGTTATGTTGTAAATCTTTTATTATGAATTGTTTTCTATTTATGCAGAATCTGTATAAATGATTTTTGTATCTAAAAATAATTAGATTTTTGTGCCCAACTTCTGCATGTTGTCTTTTTATGCCAAAGTTCACCTCTGGTGAATTAACCATGATTTTATAATTGGAATAAATATTTATTCTTGAAATATGACTAATTTTCTTTGTAAATGCATAACTCAAGATCTATAGTAGTTCTAGGTGTATATGTTGCATGCCTAGCTTAGATTTGGACCAGAGGCCATGTGTGAGAAAGTTGGAATCATTTTGATGTGTATTTATTTTTGTATGTATTTATCATGTTTGGAATGGCTAGAGTTTATTATTTTTGGTATATTAATTTCATAGCTCTCATAAGTGTACATGTGTGTGCAGTGGCTTTGTATAGGTTTGTAATGCTTCATAACACACCCCACTGAATTTTATTAAGTTGTTTTGTGAATAAAAGCTATGGTAGCCTTTTAAAGCTTAATATTAAATTGAATTGGAAAATCACCAAATCACACTTAATGACCTTGTGTGTGTGATGTGAATCATGCCATGAAGCTAAGTGACACACCCTGGCTGTTTGGTGAAATTTAAATTATTGATCTACGTAAATATGTACACAATCACTATCAAAAAGAATAAATAATAAAGCACCACAGGAAATTACTTTAATAGAAAGTTTAAACCAAATGTGTGTTTGTCGAGGTGAATGTGGTCAACCATGCACCCCATGGTTGTCATTTGTTGTTTGGTAATTAATCAAATTGAAAATCGTCAATTAAATCTTGCATTGCATCCCGTGTAGATCTTCCTGACGATAGCCGTACGCCTGTGCCGGAAGGAGGAGACGAAGGAGCTGACGGAGACGTGTACTACGTCGCTGTAGAGCAAGACCTGGACCAAAGTCCAGAAGGGCCCAAGGCCAACCTTGCCAGCGAAGGCAAGCCCCGGATCATTAACCCTTCTTTTGAAAATTTTGCAATTACCTTTGCTATGATTGTGCATTTACGTTTCAGGAGTTGACTTGAAACCCTAGATGCATGACCCCTTGGTACCTATGTTCTTATACTAGCATGCTAGGTCGATAGCTGCTATGCTATAGGACCGGTACAAGTCGAGTGATGTTCGTCACTCGCGAGAATAGGCTCTTATGTTGGAATCATAAGATCTTTATAAATGGATTGCTCATGTGGTAAGAGCATAGGATTTGGGCTCCGGTCCAGTGGCTTTCGTAGGCTAAGCTTTTGAACGTACTAAGCACTTGCCGGGAATGGGACCGGTAAACCTAGTACCTGATGGACACGGCAAGGGAACTTTTCCCTACTACCCCTAGGACACCTTGTGTGTCCCCCTGCCTGCAACAGTGGGGTACCTGTGCGAATCTGGGCGATCCGGCGTGACGTTCCAGTAAGCCCTGTACCGAGGACTATAGGTCTGATCCCGATTCGGAGAAAGATGGGAACCGTCTGGTCGGTGTATACCCCGTTTCGTTTTTGTTGTAGTTCTTGGGGTATGCACCCTCCGTGTGTTTAGGTCCACCTTGCAAGGTTATAAATCAATCGATTGTCGGCCTCTCACCGTTATCCGAGACTGCTTAATCAACTGGCCATGATATCCCTTATTGATGGAACATTGTGAATATTACTGCTTGAATTAATTATTTGTACAACTCTTGATTGAATTAGTTGGCACACTTAGAAATGGTAATCAACTAGAACTTGTGCTAAAATATTGAAAGTAAGGACTTACTCTTTGTTGCTTTTCAGCAAAAGAACTCCGCCGGCCAAACAGCCTCTCATGTCTAGAGTTTGGTGATGTAGTTATCACCCGACGGTTAAGTCTTGCTGAGTATTAGTATACTCAGCCTTGCTTTAAAACTGTTGTTGCAGGTGTTGTTTGACCTGGTGAGATTCCACCCGGCTGGGAGCTGGAATGGGTGGATGACGATGAGTGATGGCATCCCGGACGGCCTCCTGTGATGTTTTCCGTTGTGCTAGTTTAATTATTTCCGCTGTTTTCAAACTCTGAACCTTTAATTATTGTCATGAACAATGGTTTGTAATACTTAAACCCCTTCGGGGCAGAATTGATTTAAATTGGTGTAGTGTACTCTGGATTCGCCTTCGCGTGAGTTTTAATGCATATTTGTCGATCCTTGTTGCTATGTAAGTGATTTCACCGGGCGTTAACCCGGCAACTAACGACAGGATGATACTTTATTATTGCTTAATGACCAAAGTGGATTGGTTTAGGCGATAGTACGATATTTTCCTGGGCGGGTTGTCACAGCTGGTACCAGAGCGATTATATGCTCCAGAGTTTAATTAACAACTTTAATCACTGGTTTTTGAATAAAACTTGCCAAGAATGGTTGTGTTTGCAAAATACGTTGGATCGTTAAGGATGGAAATAGACCGAGAGGCCCTAGAGGGAATTTTGGGATTCTTTCAGGTGGCTTATAAATCTATCGTTTATTTTGCTAACTTCCAGCACATTTTATTTCTGTCAGAACTTACTTTCTGTACAACCATACTAGTTCATCACGTTTTGCCATACGTGGTGGTGCCACAGGAAAGTCCTGTGAGGGATGGATGGGACCTATTCTAATGGGAACCCACGTCGTGTCTGAGTCTCGCCACGTTTTGCCATACGTGGACGTTCCGCATTATGAATATGCGAGGCAAGGATCCGCTTCATTCAAAAGGAGCGTATCTGAGGTTGGACGCTGTCCATGCAGTGATAAACGCATGGGTGCCGTTTCTATAGTGAACGGTAATGTATGTGGACGCTTTCATGAGTGCTGGCATGAAAGGTTCGTTGTGTTCTGTGATCTTCTGCAGGTACACTAACCACGTTTCGTAAGTCGCTAAGTGAGTACCGATAGTCTCGACTAGTTATTATAGGGAGAGACGTAATTGTTGCCTTGCCACCGGCACTAACTTCGATTTTTGGCTTAATTGATTGGTGAGGACGAATAGGTCGTTCTTGCATCATGTTAAAAACCTGCTGAATGATAAAAATATAACATGTGTTGTTCTCCTTAAGTAATGATAATAATAACAACAATAACAATCTTTAAATCAATCTAAAGTGTTGTGGTCGGACCGTCTAGTTGACCCTGTTGTCGTGACCTTTTCTCAGACCCGTTCTGCAGAGTCTCCGTATAGGAGATCTATACCCGAGTGCTCCATATCTATCCAAATCCTTGCTGAGAATCTTTTCTTGATCATAGGCTTCCAAGATCTCGGGCTTGCTCAGCTAGTAAACCTAGGTCTTGCTGTCTTTTGCGGAACACGTCACTCCGTATCTTGCACCTTTGCACCTTGTTCCTAAACCATCTAGCTTAACCCTTGAGTACCAAAATCTTGGTTCCATGAACCTACCAAGTTGCCAGAAAATTGTAAAAATTTTGGGAACTTTGGTTTTGGAATTTTGGAATTGTCATTTCGATGCAGTCCGGCTGTCTCGAGTCTGACTATTTGGTCAATTTGAGTTTTCGTCGTACATGTTCTACTTGTTGAACAAGCTTACGAATGTGTGACTAATGAAAACTCAAATTTTTCAGATGGTGGGCTCGACACGCAGCACTCCGAATGGTTTCGGTGATTCCAGTGGCCGCAACCAGCCGCCACCACCACCGGACCCGACATCAGTGGCTACTCAAACCGAGATGATGCGCCAGATTCTTTCATACCTGCAGCCGCAATCGCAGCAGCAGCCCCATGGGAATCGAAATGATGCCCAAAGTCAAGTGACTGAATACAAGCACTTTCTAGAGATGAATCCACCGCAGTTCACTGAAGCGGAAGAACCCCTGGATGCTGATGCTTGGATTCGGGCCATTGAAGCCATGTTCGCGGTGTTTACCTTGCCATGTTCAGAAGGACGCAAGGCTAAATTCGCGACATTGCAGCTTCGTGGTTCTGCCTTAATGTGGTGGGAACACTACAAATCCATGCAACAGCCTGAGTATGAAATCACGTGGGAAGAATTCAAAAAGGCTTTCAGAGACCATCACATTCCTAAAGCACTTACAGACAGGAAAATGTGAGAGTTATTGGCTCTCAAGCAAGGGTCAGACACGGTGTACCAATATGCACAGAAGTTTAATAACCTCTGCCAGTATGGAGGATATCATGTGGATACAGACATGAAGAAGATGGACTTTTTCGCGAAGGCCTGAATAGTGAATTGTCTGGATGGCTGAATCTGGTACAATTTGACAGCTACCACATGCTAGTGAATAAAGCTATCTCACAAGAAGATGCCATGAAGAGGGCCCAAGCCGAAAGGAAAAGGAAGGCTAACTCCATGCCCAATAATGCGCAGCTTCGCAAGTTTCACATGGTACAGAAGACTCCACCGGATTTTCAGCAGGCTTTACATTCGGGAAGATGGACGAAGCAGTCCCAGGATCGATCTCAAGAGACTGTTAATTTCCCTAAACCCCAACGACAAACCCCGCAGCTTACCAGACCTACACCTCCACCTGCGAGCAGTGGACGCCGTTGTGACAAATGTGGTGACCCAAAACATTTTGCTAGGGAATGCCCGACCCGCAAACAGAGCAAGCCAAAACAGTCAAATCAGGGACTAGGTCCTAAGCCCAACAAACAAGGCAAGAAACAGAAGATCCAATTCCAGAGAGGGAAGCTCAATTTCACATCTGAGGCTAATATTATAGAAGGAGCACCAGTAATGATGGGCACGTTCTCTATCTGGGACAAGCCAGTAAAAATTTTGTTTGATTCTGGTGCCACTAATAGTTTTCTTAATGGGAAGACACGAGAAAGATTAGGGCTTGAAGCCTAGTCCATTAATAAGACCTACAAGATAACCACACCAGGGGGTGAAGTTGTTTCCAATCGTATAACTAGAAAGGTACCATTGGTGATGGGTAGCAAGACGATTCATTCAGATCTTATCATCCTAGATTTGGAAGGTATTGATGTTATTCTAGGGATGGACTGGATGAACCGACACAAAATTATTTTGGATATTTCCGAGAGAATGGTAGAGATCAACTCACCAATTGTTGGAGCCACGACTCTATACCTACCTTTCAGAGATGGTGTGAATCCTTGTTCATATGTGGCAATCACTTCTCAGCTGGAAGAAATTCCAGTGGTTCGAGAGTTTGCGGATGTTTTCCCCGATGAATTGCCGGGTATGCCACCCAACAGAGATGTCGAGTTTGTCATCGAACTTCAGCCGGGCACAGCTCCTATCTCCAAAAGACCTTACCGTATGCCACCCAAGGAATTGGCAGAATTGAAGACACAACTTCAAGAGTTGCTCGAAAAAGGTTATATTCGCCCAAGCTCTTCGCCTTGGGGTTGCCCAGCTCTATTTGTGAAGAAGAAAGATGGTAGCTTGAGGTTATGTGTGGATTATCGACCTCTCAATGCGGTGACAATCAAGAATAAGTATCCATTACCCCGCATCGATGTTCTTTTCGATCAGTTGGCTGGAGCCAAGGTTTTCTCCAAGATTGATCTTCGGTCAGGGTATCATCAAATAAACATCAGGCCCTGTGATATTCCCAAAACAGCTTTCTCCACCCGATACGGTCTTTATGAGTATCTGGTGATGTCCTTTGGTCTTACCAATGCACCTGCTTATTTCATGTATCTTATGAATTCCGTATTCATGACGGAACTGGACAAGTTTGTAGTGGTGTTCATTGATGACATCTTAATCTATTCCAAGAATGAAGAAGAACATGCAGAACATCTTTGAATTGTTTTACAACGTTTGCGAGATCACAAGCTTTATGCAAAGTTCTCCAAATGTGAATTTTGGTTGGATAGTGTGAAATTTTTGGAGCACACTATTTCCAAGGATGGCATATCTGTGGATCCTAGCAAAGTACAAGAGGTTATGGATTGGAAACCACCCAAGACCGTACATCAAATCCACAGTTTTCTGGGTTTAGCAGGCTATTATCGTCGTTTCATTCCAGATTTTTCCAGGATCGCTAAACCTATGACTGAACTATTAAAGAAGGGAGTCAAGTTTGTGTGGAGCGAAGATTGTGAAAAAGCTTTCCACACATTGAGGCAACATCTGACTACAGCCCCAGTGCTAGTGTAGCCGGATAATTCTAAACCGTTTGAAGTCTTTTGTGATGCTTCGGGCACTGGTCTTGGTTGTGTTCTTATGCAAGAGAATCGAGTCATTGCCTACGCTTCACGATCACTTCGACCCCATGAAGTGAATTACCCGACCCACGATCTTGAACTAGCAGCGGTTGTTCATGCTCTCAAGATTTGGAGGCATTATCTTATGGGAAACCGCTGTAATATCTTCACCGATCACAAGAGTCTTAAGTATATCTTCACCCAATCAGAGTTGAATATGAGACAGAGAAGATGGTTGGAATTGATAAAGGACTATGATCTAGAAGTACACTATCATCCCGGAAAAGCCAATGTTGTTGCAGATGCTCTTAGCCGTAAGGTTCACTGCAACTGCTTAACTGTAGAATCGTATAGTGAGACTTTATGTCAAGACTTGAGGAAGCTTCGATTGGAAATTGTAGAGCAAGGGAAATTGAATGCTATTTCTGCTGAGTCCAATCTATATGACAGAATCATTTTGGCTCAACTCAATGATGAAGGCGTCCAGCTAATAAAACAGAAATTAGCTGAAGAGGACCCCAAGTATAGTTGTTTCCATAAGGATTCAAAAGATGTGGTGTGGTTCGAGCAACGTCTTGTAGTTCCTGCTGATCCGGAACTCCGAAAGGAAATTTTCGACGAAGCTCATCTTTCCAAATTCTCCATTCATCCCGGAAGCACCAAAATGTATCAAGATTTGAGGAAGAACTTTTGGTGGTCAAACATGAAGGTAGACATAGCTAAATATGTGGTAGAGTGTGATACTTGTCATCGAGTCAAAGCCAGCCATTTGAAGTCAGCCGGTGTACTTCAACCACTGACTATACATTTGTGGAAGTGGGATGACATAAGTATGGATTTTATTGTGGGTTTACCCCTGACCGCCAGAAAGAAGGATTCTGTCTGGGTTATAGTGGACCGACTGACCAAGACTGCTCATTTCATCGCAGTGCACACCACTTACTCCGTCCAGGATTATGCAGAACTCTATGTCGATCAAATCGTGCGCTTGCACGGGGTTCCCAAGACCATTGTTTCTGATCGAGGCACTCAATTTGTGGTTCGTTTCTGGGAACAATTGCATGAATCCTTGGGAACCAAATTGATTCGTAGTTCAAGTTATCATCCTCAGACCGATGGTCAGACTGAGCGAGTCAATCAAATTGTGGAAGACATGCTGAGAGCAAGCATCATGCATTTCGACAAGAGTTGGGACAAGTGTCTATCTTTGGCCGAATTTTCTTATAACAATAGTTATCAAGCGAGTTTGAAGATGGCACCATTTGAAGCTCTTTATGGACGAAGATGCCGAACTCCTTTGAATTGGTCAGAAGCCAGAGAGCGAACGCTCTTTGGCCCAGATTTAGTTAAAGACGCAGAAGAGAAGGTGAAAGTGATCAGAGAAAACTTGAAGTTAGCTCAAATGAGACAAAAGAGTTACCATGACAAAGGGACAGCACCCCGACACTATGAAGTGGGTGATTACGTATACCTCAAGGTTTCACCGACCAAAGGTGTACAGAGATTTGGCGTCAAAGGGAAATTAGCCCCACGCTATATTGGCCCATATGAGATCATCGAGGTATGTGGACCAGTCGCTTATCGCATCCGACTTCCGGATCGATTCTCGGCTGTGCACAATGTGTTTCATGTGACACAATTGAAAAAAGGCGTAAAGGTACCCGAGACAGAGGTAATCACGGAAGCAAATGCTTGGATCGAGCGAGATTTTTCAGTTGTCGAGCATCCGTTGAGAGTGCTAGATCAAAAAGAAAGAAAAACTAGGAGACATACTGTGAAGATGTACAAGATACAATGGAGTCACCATACTGAAGAAGAAGCTACTTGGGAGACCGAGCATTTTCTCAACACCAAGTATCCGGGTTTTCTTCAATCGCGAAACGGTAAGAACCTTACCCTACCTTTGTCTTTAAATTCCGAATCTCGGGACGAGATTCCTTTTAAGGGGGGTAGGCTGTAACACCTCAAGTGTTTAATTACCATTAGTTAGTGCTAATGACCCTCTGTTTAAGTCAACACACTGTTGTGGTCAAAGCTTGGTCAAACCCTAGCTAAAACCCTAGTCAAACCCCTTGTCACTCCTTGTCCTTCTAGAACTTTTACCGCGTTCTCCAAATTTCACCTAAACACTTCAAAATCTCCCAATATAAAAGTTGTCCAGTTTTTCGAGGGACACAACTTCCATGTTGGTTGGCATTTCAAATTTTGAGTGGAAAATAGGGAAAAACTTGGTCAACTGCAGCTTTCACTATTCATCAGCGCCATGGAAAACCAGCAACTTTGCCTGCCGTTTATGCTCAAACCTTTGAGTAAAACATAGGACAACCTTTGTAAAAGTTGTAGAGGGGTCTTTGATATACAACTTTGGTATAAACACCTTGATGCACTTTAGTTGCAAAATTTTGAGAAAAACTGGGTCCAAGACGGCTAAACCGTGTTGCACCGAAGCGTGTCGCGCCGCGACGTCGTTCCCACGCTCCAGAGCACGCCTGCGCGTGCCGCGCCGCGCCGCGCCGTACGCCGCCGTACGTGCACGTCGAGGCGGGCCCGTGACCGTCGGTCTGTGAGCCGTGCCCCGCGCGACGTCGGTGGACCCCAGGCCCTGCCACGCGCCGCGCCCGCACTCGCCGCCCGGACCGCGCCGCCATTTGTCCGCCGGTCCGCCCGTCCCCTCCCTACCACGCACGCCTACCAAGGCCGGCCGCCGTACCGCGGCGTTAACGCCGGGCATTCCTTCGTCGCGAAGGCAGGAAGCCGCCCCGGCTATAAAAGCCAGCCCGCCGTGCCTCACGCGCGTGCGCACGCCCGCCATGGCCGCCACGAATGCCGCCGCCGCCGAGCTTCCCCTCCTGCTCTTTTCCGCAGCCGTGTGGTACCCTAGCCGCCTTCACTAGGAACTCCCGGAGCCTCCAGTTCCGCGCATTGGCCGGCATTGCCTGACCTCGCCGGGATTTCCCCGCCGCAGCGGCAGCCGCCGCTGAGCGCCGCCGAGCCCACGCCTCCGCGCCTCACCGCCGCCCTCCCGGCGTGCCTAGCCCTTCTCCGTGACCCACCGCAGCTCCCCGAGCACGGCTTGGTCCGTTCCGCCGCGACCTCGCCGGGATTGCAGCTCGCCCGCGGCCGCCGCCGCCGTGCGCCGCCGAACACCGCCGCCGGCGATTCCCCCGCCCCAACTCCGGTCACCAGCAAGTCCTAGGTGAGCATCTGGTCGAGCTCCGCCCCTTCCCCGGTCGACCCCGACGCCGGAGCCGCCGGATTCCGGCGAGCCCGCCGCTCCCATTGGCAGGGACCCAATTGCATCAATTTCAATCTTTCCAGGGTCTTTTGTGAGAACCAAGGGTATATGTGTGAAGACTGGAAAGTTTCCAAGGGCCTGTTTGTAAGTTGGAATCTTCTATAGTGAAGCCTTTCAGCTGAAACTTGTAAAATGCGTAGAAAACTATAGAAAAATCGGGAAAATGCAAACTCAATTTTGTTGGATTCCTTCTGAAGAACACTACAACTTCTGTAAAGCATGTCCATAGTTTTTCCTGATATTTTTTGCATGAAAAAGAGAAGAAGGTAAAACCTAGATCTGTGGTATCTCCAAATATACATGTGATATATAGCTTAATTTTGGATATGTTGTGTGTTATGCTATGCCTAGCTCCTGTACCAAAAATTGCACAAAGTTATGTTGCAAATCTTTTATTATGAATTGTTTTCTATTTATGCAGAATCTGTCTTAATGATTTTTGTAGCTAAAAATAATTAGATTTTTGTTCCAACTTCTTCATGTTGTCTTTTTATGCCAAAATTCACCTCTGGTGAATTAACCATGATTTTATAATTGGCATAAATATTTATTCTTGAAATATGACTAATTTTCTTTGTAAATGCATAACTCAAGATCTATAGTAGTTCTAGGTGTATATGTTGCATGCCTAGC
Source organism: Cenchrus fungigraminus (assembly GCA_036936925.1). Classification (NCBI taxonomy): domain Eukaryota; kingdom Viridiplantae; phylum Streptophyta; class Magnoliopsida; order Poales; family Poaceae; genus Cenchrus; species Cenchrus fungigraminus. The sequence continues at coordinate 13,538,801 of CM072772.1, read as the reverse complement.
TTAGATTTGGACCAGAGGTCATGTGTGAGAAAGTTGGAATCATTTTGATGTGTATTTATTTTTGTATGTATTTATCATGTTTGGAATGGCTAGAGTTTATTATTTTCGGTATATTAATTTCATAGCTCTCATAAGTGTACATGTGTGTGCAGTGGCTTTGTATATGTTTGTAATGCTTCATAACACACCCCACTGAATTTTATTAAGTTGTTTTGTGAATAAAAGCTATGGTAGCCTTTTAAAGCTTAATATTAAATTGAATTGGAAAATCACCAAATCACACTTAATGACCTTGTGTGTGTGATGTGAATCATGCCATGAAGCTAAGTGACACACCCTGGCTGTTTGGTGAAATTTAAATTATGGATCTACGTAAATATGTACACAATCACTATCAAAAAGAATAAATAATAAAGCACCACAGGAAATTACTTTAATAGAAATTTAAACCAAATGTGTGTTTGTCGAGGTGAATGTGGTCAACCATGCACCCCATGGTTGTCATTTGTTGTTTGGTAATTAATCAAATTGAAAACCGTCAATTAAATCTTGCATTGCATCCCGTGTAGATCTTCCCGACGATAGCCGTACCCCTGTGCCGGAAGGAGGAGACGAAGGAGCTGACGGAGACGTGTACTACGTCGCTGTAGAGCAAGACCTGGACCAAAGTCCAGAAGGGCCCAAGGCCAACCTTGCCAGCGAAGACAAGCCCCGGATCATTAACCCTTCTTTTGAAAATTTTGCAATTACCTTTGCTATGATTGTGCATTTACGTTTCAGGAGTTGACTTGAAACCCTAGATGCATGACCCCTAGGTACCTATGTTCTTATACTAGCATGCTAGGTCGATAGCTGCTATGCTATAGGACCGGTACAAGTCGAGTGATGTTCGTCACTCGCGAGAATAGGCTCTTATGTTGGAATCATAAGATCTTTATAAATGGATTGCTCATGTGGTAAGAGCATGGGATTTGGGTTCCGGTCCAGTGGTTTTCGTAGGCTAAGCTTTTGAACGTACTAAGCACTTGCCGGGAATGGGACCGGTAAACCTAGTACCTGATGGACACGGCAAGGGAACTTTTCCCTACTACCCCTAGGACACCTTGTGTGTCCCCCTGCCTGCAACAGTGGGGTACCTGTGCGAATCTGGGCGATCCGGCGTGACATTCCGGTAAGCCCTGTACCGAGGACTGTAGGTCTGATCCCGATCCGGAGAAAGATGGGAACCGTCTGGTCGGTGTATACCCCGTTTCGTTTTTGTTGTAGTTCTTGGGGTATGCACCCTCCGTGTGTTTAGGTCCACCTTGCAAGGTTATAAATCAATCGATTGTCGGCCTCTCACCGTTATCCGAGACTGCTTAATCAACTGGCCATGATATCCCTTATTGATGGAACATTGTGAATATTACTGCTTGAATTAATTATTTGTACAACTCTTGATTGAATTAGTTGGCACACTTAGAAATGGTAATCAACTAGAACTTGTGCTAAAATATTGAAAGTAAGGACTTACTCTTTGTTGCTTTTCAGCAAAAGAACTCCGCCGGCCAAACAACCTCTCATGTCTAGAGTTTGATGATGTAGTTATCACCCGACGGTTAAGTCTTGCTGAGTATTAGTATACTCAGCCTTGCTTTAAAACTGTTGTTGCAGGTGTTGTTTGACCTGGTGAGATTCCACCCGACTGGGAGCTGGAATGGGTGGATGACGATGAGTGATGGCATCCCGGACGGCCTCCTGTGATGTTTTCCGTTGCGCTAGTTTAATTATTTCCGCTGTTTTCAAACTCTGAACCTTTAATTATTGTCATGAACAATGGTTTGTAATACTTAAACCCCTTCGGGGCAGAATTGATTTAAATTGGTGTAGTGTACTCTGGATTCGGCTTCGCGTGAGTTTTAATGCATATTTGTCGATCCTTGTTGCTATGTAAGTGATTTCACCGGGCGTTAACCCGGCAACTAACGACAGGATGATATTTTATTATTGCTTAATGACCAAAGTGGATTGGTTTAGGCGATAGTACGGTATTTTCCTGGGCGGGTTGTCACACCGATTCAGCATACATTTCCTGCCGTTCACTAGCTCTCTGCAGCCTAGGTAGATTTGTTTTCGTTCTCACCGAAAATTCATGACATATGTTGACGGTTCCAGAGCAGGGTTAAAAAACCGGTGGGAACCAACTGTTCTTACCGGCCCGGATCGGAAGTGGTACCGACCGGTTCCCAACTGCCAGAATTTAAAATTTTCAAATTTGAATTAAAAAAATTAAAAAATAAAAGTAAATTCCTAAATAAAAACTTCAAGGTGCGTAGAATCTAATGGTGTCAAAATTTTTCAAATATTAGCTGAATTAGTATTTTTTTAGGCATTAGAAGTTCTATTTTGGTTGAACTTCTAATGCCCGCAAAAAATTACTAAATGCACTAATATTTGAAAAAATTTTACACCATTAGATTCTACGCACCTTGAAATATTTTTATAAATTTTTCTTTTATTTTTCAATATTTTAATTCAAATTTGAAAACTTGCCAAATTCTTCATTGATTTGCAACCCAACGGCTACCCGGTGGCAACCAATTGAACTGCAAATTTTGGTTTGAAATATGAATTTGTCAGCTTTATACCGGTGTCGGTAGCAGCGGACCGGTCGCGGAAGAAAAAAACCTGTCTAGAGTAATCGTCGCAAAGAGCGTTTCTAAGTACAGTTTGAGACCGACATATAACCACGACCATATCGAACCAGTACATATCGGAGACTGTTTCGTCTCGTCTCGAAGCCTCTCCCTCTCTCGTTAGGTTTTCTCCGCCGCCGCCGCTCGGGCCCCTCCCTTCCTCCCTTACGGCGGTCTCGCCGGTGGCGAGAAGGGTAGGGCGCCCCCCGCATATGTAGATCCAGTCTCTAGTAGTTCCTTTTTTAGTTTCTTGTTGCCTCCATGGCCTATTCCCCTAGTGGTAAGTCCTACCATGGTTGTGATGTTGTCGTCGTCGTCGGTGGCCTCTATGGCCTCCTCGTCGCTGTCGTCTTCCCGGCTCAGGTATGGTTAAATAAAGTACCATCTCCACTTCCCCCTGCGGATCTCTCCCCCACTCCACCCGCTCCGCCCAATCCGCATCGACTTCGAGATCTGCTCCTCACCACCCTGTCGCCACCGCCGCTCCACTCCGCCACGCCCTCCACCAAGCAGCCTCTGTTCCTGTAGATCCAGGCTCTTCTCAGGCACCTCATGACTGGATGCTGGCTTGACGAACTCGTCTTCACCGGGCATTCGATTTCGAGTTTCTTCTTCTACCTTCGGCGACGACAAGCAACCTATCCTTCGGTCGTCTGGAATGAACTTCTTCGGCTCGGTCGCCCCATTTACAACTGCTTCGAGCAGTCCTTTCATCCGGATGTACGCGCCTCCGGCGCCCCTGCGGCCCCTCACCGGCGAGCTCGTCATCGTCTCTACATCTGTGGTTGTTGTGCTTATCCAGTCTGTGGACCTGCTTGTAATTTGGTCTTCTTCGGAGGACCTTTCCTGTAACTTGGCTGCTTAATATATAAAGTTTGCCGTTGTAAAAGAAAAAAACCACGACCATATCGACCTGGGATGCCGTGCATACATGGGGTAAAAATAGGCGGCAGTTAAACCCCTCCTCTAATTAGTTACCGGTCTTACCGATCGACCGGGACCGGCACACATGACGACCAAGAGAAGCCGCCGCTTTTCACGTACGAGATGCCGCCAGCAATAATCGACGGCACCACTACTACGATCTATAGAGAAAACACCTAAAACCATTGCAGGACTCGCATCAAGCGCACCGCTTGCTTGTTTGACGATTGGCAACTCACTCCTTCGGCTGCTTTGACATTGGGTTGCTACCTGCCGGCTGCCGAGTGCTGACGATACACGACACACCAGCTAGAAATGGCAGCAGCATGTACATGTATGTACATGTGCTGCCTGCAATGGAGAAAATGGTTGCAACTTCCTCTTCAATTTCCCTGAGCTGATGACGTGAAGAGAGGTGTGTAACCATTTCTAAATGGACCTCCCGGCCCCTTGACAGAACCGTTTGGGAATATGATCTGGCCAGAATTATCGGGTCAATCGCTGCGAAAACAACGGGTGCTTGTATATATACATGATGATGGCAGCTCTAGGCAGCTACTGCTAGCTTGGAAAATGTATTTGTTTGTCGGGTTCAAACCACGGCGGCCTTTGTGATGATGAATGATATATTAGCGACGACTGGGGCATTTGGGTATCCGGCCGGGTTTCTCTCTATCCACGAAGGGGAGATGCGTACAATACGACGCAATCATACGCGATATTTGTACGAAGATTTCTGGTCCCTGATGACACGCCTAAATACAGCCGGTTTTGTGGGTGAGAATAAGCGCCATCGTGTCATTTTCTCTCATAAATTTAGGGGATTTTTGGAAGGAAAATCGAAGAATTGTTGTTCTCTCGAGCGAGCGAGAGTGGCTAGCTCTTCGTTCGTCATAATATTATCATGTATAGTACCTTTTTATTTAATTATTACATGTGGAACTAATAATATAATCATGTACTTATCCATTTCCAATCACGTAAAAGCAAGTACTACCAGTACATATAATTGACCCAGGGAAAAAATAAATAAAAGAAAGGAAGAAAAAAGAGGTGAGAGGTCGACACGCCGCGCATTATTGTGGCGTTGAACGAGTGCTTAGGAGGAAATGGAATCACATTGCTGGAAACCCCATGCACGCCTGGTGTGCCAATATGCTTTGTGCTTTTGCTGGTGTGCTTCCATTGTCACGCTCACACAGTCACACACATGCATGACAAACGGGACAGGTCCACAGCAGATCTCGCCATTGACGTGCATGATGGTTGATGGATGATTTATATCCCTAGTGGCGGGCGGCCGGCCTGACCCTGACGAATGATCTCCGATATGATCAATCTCGATCTCTGCCGCCGGCCGGCCAGCGCCAGGAGTTCAGATCACGCACACCTCCTCCGCTGATTCGCCGCCGACGACGATAGATGCGGCGACGAGGACAAGTCAAGCGTTGCTACAGATGCGCTGTTAATCCAGGCTAGATGACTAGATCAGCTAATAACAGCTTCCTTCCTGATTACTTTTTTTTTTGCTTTCCTTCCTTCCAAACAAGTTCCAATCACAGGATCAGACGGCGGAGAACACGTGCAGAGCGGTCAGGCCATGTGACTCTGCCTGGCCGTGAGGCGCGGCCTAGTGCTACCCGTTGTTAACACGCCTCGCTCGTCCGGCTGCAGCGGGGACGTTGCTGTTTGTTTTTCTCGCGGCCTAGCTCGTGGCTCCATGCTTTGTGATCGTAGCTAGGGATTCCAGAATCTATCTATCCAGGGGCCAGCGCCTTGGCTTTGTAATGGAGTCGCGCGCCAGCCACCGTCCTGCGGCATGGAGCTTTGAGGCGCACAAAAGATGGCCTAGCGTGCAAGCTGATGAGGACTTTTCGAGATGCCGGCCGGCCGGCTTCTCTCAACTCATCTACTCTACTCTGTTGTAGAGTATACATCATCTCATATATATGCGAGAGGGAGAGGAGAAAAAAATAAAAAAAACATGTATAGAAAGACAGTCTGTGTCAGGCTGCTGAATTGCTTATTGCCACTGCATGCACTACTCCCACTTAATCAAAGATGGACATCGGGTTGGGAATTCAGAAATGAGTTGGATGCCTCAACCGGAGGTGGTTGTCAGCCTCAATAAGACACGCCACTTTTGTGTGAATATTTCCGCTGCCAGAAGCTGCTGCTGCTGCTGATGGCAAACCACTCAACGAAACCATACAGCAACATGTATGATGGCACGGCAGCCGAAAGATTTACATAATGGCGAGAAATCCCAGCAATCATGGCCGACGCACACACGACCATGTAGCCATATACGGATCAAATAATGCAGCTAGCTAGAGATAGTTATAGCCTGCAGACGTGCGTCACAGGCACAGTGCCGCGTTTGTTCATGCTGCTTGCTGCTGTCCTCCGATCCTCGCCAACCCGGTCGATTCAGATTGCTGTTACTACCATGCATTACCGTTTCACCACCGCAATCAATTAATCAATTCGCAAAGGACATGGGAATGCCCCATCGCCATCCAAAAGATCCAAAGGGCATTACCACCGGCCGGCTCGCTCTCTTCTCGCCGGCGGGGACCGTGGCGCGAACCGGCGGCCGGCTTCATGTGACAACCTTGAATACCAGAAAGACGGGCATGAAGCCAACCCAAACCAAATCGGAGAGAAAAGGAGATGCTGTGGTGAGGTTGGTCAGAGGGCAAGCAAAGGCATGGCATGGCGCATGGCAGCAGTGGGGAGAACCGAATTCCCATGGCACGCCAACCCCACCACCTCATGCTCCTCGCGCGGCACGGCAGCAGCTAGCAAGCAGGCTCATCGGTGCCTGGGGTGTTTATTTTCTCCCATGCTTTAAGGAAAGAAGAGACCAAGGAGATCTGAACAAAGTGGGGGAGCAACGGCTCGGCGACCTCCGTGCAGGTGCCATGCCGATGAGCAGACGGTGCAACAGCAACTGAGGAATTGTATATGATTTGCCCCTTCAAATTGGCAGGCAGGGCTGGTGCCACAAAGGGCCTGTCAGTCAGGCACCCCTCCTGCTTTCAGAGACCACTCCACTCCACCCAACCGAAACGGGCGAGCATTATTGCTTGCTGCTGATGGCCTGCGAATTTCACAAGGTGGAGACGTCAATTGAGGAATCGGATCACATTCACAGCCTACAATAATTGATAATTGCAGAAATGTGTGTGTGTTGTGCTCTTACAACTAACTGTCAAGATATGCTGCGAGTAATTTTGCAGAAATGTATGAAAGTGCCCTGAGGCATCTACCTGAAGTGTCTACGTGACACTTTCAGCAGCACTTTCAGTGCCACAGAAGCTTTCAATTTTCACTGCAGATTCAGTCTCAAGCAAACTACAGTAGCAGATATATGGGGCTGACACAAGGCTGCCAAACTGTCCAAACCAAGCTCATGGCTGTATTAGCGCTAATGCGCTTTCACATTTCTAACGAATCATGGCCCCGTCACCACCGGCGTCTTTCTCCACTAAATGCAGTGCTCGAACCGAAGCATATGGGTGCTGTCAGAGCGGGGGCGCCCCCTCCCTTTCCTTTGGCCCCAAGCTCACACTTCTCCATGCCATTGCCATGCCATGCTCCTCCCCGTTCTTTAGCCCGCCCACCTACTCTGCTGTTGCTCACATTGCCGTCCTTGTCTCCATTCTTTTCCATCCTTTTCTCGCCTTCCATCCGCATCTCTTTTTCTCTCGCCCTCTCTAATCTCTTTCATATCATGCTGCTTCTTGGTTGGATAAACACCACAGGCTCGCGTACAGCTAGGTGCTTCAGCCTTTAATTATGGTAACTGATGCTGCCGGAGACTGATGAGAGTGTTTCCTGGAGGAGCACCAATCTCGCCAATCGCCATCACATGCACTGCCTTTATATTATTACACGCTTCTGGTCTTGCTCATGTGAGCAAAGAAGCCCCAAGGTCACACCACCCCTCTCTGGTCTCAACAGCTCCCCCCATGTCTCGCCAACCTCTCATGCACACCAGTCAGGCAGTGTCACCATACAGGCCACAGCTAGTGCCTGACTTTCTCTTGGACGTGTGCGACCTTCAAGAAATGGGAGTGTGCGCGCCACTGTGGTCTGTGTGTGAGACATCATACGACGACTGCACACTGACTGAGCCAAAGCTGGGGGCGTCACAGCTATCCTCCTGCGGGATCCAAGGCCATGATGATTTGATGCCACAGCAGCCAAATCCTATAATGCTTTGCTTCCAACTTTCATACACGGAGAGGTTATTCTATGACTATTATGATGAACCAAAGGCATTGACCACTTTACTTTTCGGTCGAAAAAACTTAAGGCTGTTTCTCTCTACTAGTGCTTCAGCTTCTACTCCTACAGTCCTACGCAAAGCAGTCAAGGGTTCGAGATCGGCAGCTGATCTGCCGTGGCATGTGCATTGGTCCTTCCCTATGCTAATAGCAGCCCGAGATCACAAGGGGGAAGTGCCTTCCCCATGACGCGGGTGCATGCATCATGCATGGCTCTGGGCCTGACCCCCCCCCCACCAGATTTGTTTCTACTGCCACACCACACCGCAGGGGCAGCACGCACGCCAGCAGCAGCGCAACCATTACTTCCTTCTGGCGAGGAGCGCCGGGCCAGATACCTAAATTGCGATGGCCGTGGCCCGATATTATTGTCAACTAACGTGTGCCTGGCATGCCCTTCCAAGGGGTCGGTCCTGTGCTTTGCCCATCTAGTCCACAGCACCATTGCACTGTCTTTTGATGCCGCCCTAATGGGAGCCAGGATCGAGGCCAGGCCAGGCCAGCCGAGTCCAGCACTCACTCACTCACTCACTCACTCACTCACTCACCAGCTGCTGATCTGATCCCCCATTCAAAAATGTGAATAGGGACACTAGGCTACTAGAGAGGAAAAGAGAAGGGAAGAAAAGAAAGAAAGAAAAGGTCGCCATTGCAGAGAGGAATTGATTTGGACTTTGCGAACCACATGAAGGCAGGCCAACCTCTTCAGTCCTTGGGCAACCCACTTGGCGGCAATCACATGAAATGGGTGGTGCTTGTTATTGTTTACTACTGTATCTTCAGATCTTCTTTCACCAGGTGTACAATTAACACTCTCTTACTGCCTACTACCTGGTTTTCAATAAGGTGCCGACCTAACTAGATTTGAAATGCTAGCAGCAACTTACCACACACGCCAAAACATAAATTTTATTTTCGGTATGAATTTACTAAAGCATACACTAAAGCAGTGCTCATTTCATCTTTACCATGCTAAAGAGATGAAATAAAATATATTTGTTCCCTCAGACAATGTTGACAAAACAGTAGGCTGGTCATCCTATTCAGATTTTTCTCAATAACCCCTTTTTGAGAATGTGGTGGGCTACCTACAAGGGTTGTCCACTCATGCTAGTTCACGAAAGAGTAGTCCACCTATAAAAATGGATCCAGATGGTGCCAGCTAGACAATTGTTTTGAAATGAACTTATCATACTGATGAATAGGCCAAGATGCAACCTAATCCAGTGAGCATACGGCAACGACGAAAGGAGGAGCACATCAGTTGCTTTGTGCATAATCTAGATACCATGAGCTTGACCTAACACATCTGATGGCTGTTAGTTTGATGCAGGCATGCACATGCAACAGGTTCCAAAGTAACCATGTCCCATGCATGCCAAGAACAGTAGAGTACAAGGCTACATATTTTGAATGAACAAATATTTTTACAACATTTCATTTTTTTTTTGCTCGATCATAAGTGCCAAGTCCCAAGTAGTTCACTAGAGTTCACAGGTAAGCATGGCAAAAGATTATATGCTATCCATTATTCTAATAATTTTGTATTTTAGCATTATAATTAAAGTTGTTCGAACACACGTTACAAGTATGTCATGCACTAGAAAAGAATCATGACACAGATTGCTGCTTAGAGTACTGTTTCTCAATCTATGATGAAATTATATATGCATTGAAAAGGTAGTTCACAACCATTTAAAGCATCAGCATTGCTGTGACTAATCCCTTCCATCACCCCCCTTGCACATTAACTATTTATTTGATTCTTTACACAACTCAAAGAAAGGAACCAGGAAAAGTTCAGACTTTGGTCTAATTAAGTTCATCCATCTGCTGGAAATTCCTTCGTGGTAGCATATAGTAAGTCAAGACTGATAATTGCTCTGCGACTGTTTATCTTAGGGCAGAAGCATAGGATGCAGCATCAAGTCACATCTGATCCATCAACATTGCTAGATAGATGACAGCCAAGAAATATAAAGAGCGGAAGAATAGCAAAATGATAGCTGCAGTAGAATAAAGCAGGAAATATAAGGCAGATGAGGAAAGCCGCAAGAAAAGCCCATTGGTTTCAGGGGTTTACACAAAGTCAGCCAGAAAACAAGATTAGCATCATCTTCTCCATTATAGTAAGCCCCACCCTACAAATACTCTATAGGATCCTCAAAAGAATAAAACAGCCAGCTCCATATAGATTGCCACCAAATGGAAGATGAACTCAATTCTTTGATGAGTGTGACTCCACCAAGAGAAGAAGCTGAATGAAAAGGAAAATTACCAAAAGGAAGCACCCAAGGAAGAAAACTTTGGCAGGTAAAAAGAAGGGAGGGAATTGCTTCCGAGGCGGCCATGGTGGGTTCGTTACATGCTTATGTTGGGTGAGCATAAAGATGCTAAAAGCAAAGTGGATAGGGATGGATGGTCCTCGGTACCAGCTGACAGATAACAACTGAGGCTGATCTTCTTTAGTGATAATGAGTTCAGTGCTGTGAACATTTTCTGATTACCTCAGTTAGAAACTTAAGGTTGGATACTCCAAAGGATAAGCCTTTTAATATGTTTGTTAAGACGATTGCACACATGAAAAAATGCAAATGTTGTGAAGTGGAAAATAAGTCATACCTCACACTCTGCCAATCAATTACAAAATAATGACACTGATTGCCAAGTTTGAACAAGTTATCTCTAGAGACAACGCAACAAACATATATTTAAATATATCCCCTGTGAATGCAGGTCAGTCTTTTTGGCATTTATGCAAAGCATGTCCACACTACATGCAAGCTAGCGCGAACTATGGACGTAGCTTCTAAACTTGATAAAAACATTTTGGGATATGGTTTCATCTGGTCCCTGCCAGTCCATACCCCAATAGCAGAACCAACACTGAATTTTTGGTGTGCCCTGGTGTTGCAGTATGTCACACCCTCCATGAACTTATATTTATTTTAGGATTAGTACTGAGTTTCTAATCACACGTCCACAACATAGTTCTGATAAGATATTGGAGATAGTTTTTTCTGATGCAATGCAATCACCTATTACGAGTAAAAGAAATCTACAATAGCCGTGACACAACTGATTTAGATAAACACTCGAGTGCAGAATCCTTGCAGATGCGTATGATGTTATTACAAAAATATCATATCGCCTTCATCACTTGGCACTTGCTCCCATATGTCAATTTGGCTGGCCACCACCAGTAAATCTTTCTCAATAAAAGCTTGGAAAAGTCTCCTTTGCCGACCAAATCCAAACAAATTTGCCGATGGAAGACTACCAACCAACCATTAGACGAAAACGCAATGCGCAGAATATTGCCCATTTTCAATTTATACCTGGATCAAGAGGTGGGTTTGCGCAAAAGAAAAAAAAAACATGTGTGTCCAAGCGAATATTACCTGGATGCATTGAAGTTTCCAATTAGAATGATCCAGAATTGCAGAGGCGCAAATGGAGGACCAGGTGCCGATATGTAACATGGAGTAGTAACCATTGTAACCTGGGGGCATCGAAATGGCACAGCTCAGTTAATATAAAAGTTATACATTCTAAATGCAATCTGTGATTCAAGTTTCAGCCTGGTTTTACTCAATTTTATATTCAAGCATGTAGTACAACTGTACAAGACTAAAACTAAGAAGGTTCGTGAAAAAAAAAAGAGATTGAAATTAAGAACCTTCAATCTGTGGTGATCGACCGCCCATAACTTAAGCTGTTAAGCCAATAGAGAAATATACACGGGATGTATTTGGCGCTTTGCAAGTTTGCATACCAAGCATACTGTACGGATCTGCAGAGTATAGACGCGGCAGAGGCGCACGCCCGCGATGGCGAATTCGATCACGAAGACAGACGTCGTCAGCGATCAGCTTGCAGGAATGTCCGCCTGAAATGGCTTGCGTGACGGACGGCTCGGTGATCAGCGCCGTAGAGTGCCTGAGGATGCAGGCGATGAGGCGAGGAGCGCGCTGCGGCGTCTCGCAGTCGCCGGTCGCCGCGGTGTAGAACGCCGCCGCCCGCTGATGAGACGATGCGAGCAAGATGGGATTTGGGAGTCACGCTCGGCACCGGCCCAGGTGTGGGCTTGGAGAAAAACGCTCTGACACAGCCCTAAAGAACAACAACGGCCAAAGAAGAGCCCAAGGTTTCTAAAAAAAAACCCAATCTTATCTTCAGTCTTCAGACTTTATTCAGATCGAGATGAAGTCGATCTACTATAGGTTCACAGCAACTTTCTGGAATTTTTTTTTAATATTTCTTAATCATTTTGCAAATTTATACGACCGTTTGAAAATTTTTCAGATTTGGCAATCAACCGCCGTGCGCAACGGCGGTAGCACATCCAACCGCCGTGACCGACGGCGGTAAGGTGGCCGCCAACGGTCCGCTGCAGGGAGCGGGGCCCGCGGCAACCTACCGCCGTGGCCCACGGCGGTAAGAGCTGCGCCCGCCGTGGCCCACGGCGGTAGGAACATACCGCCGTAAGGGACGGCGGCAGCCGCGCCTATATAAAGGGCGACGGTGGTAGGGTGCATATTGTTTGTACAGGAGCACTGTTATATGTGATCATGACTATTTTTAGTATATCACTTTGATTTTCTTTATTACAACCTAGTTTTCTTTGTCATAAAGTTAAAAAACAAATAATTAATCATTAAGTAAAAAAAACCCGCCGAAAAGCAACCGCAGCGGTACGGTAGGCAGTAGGTTCGAGATCGAGTATCATTGAAGTCGAAAAGCAACCGCCGTGGACCACGGCGGTAGATCGGGATGCCGCGCTTATATAAAGGGCAACAACACAAGCCGTCCTGCTCGACCCTGCCGCCGCCTCCCTCTCCCCACGGGCTGCTCCTCCCTCTTAGGTAAGTTTCCTCTCTTTATTTATTTTATATAATTAGTTTAATTAGTTTAGAATACTGTAATTAGTTAAATTAGTTATGATTTTGTGTAACTAGAGATGTCTACTTCTGCCGCTGGAGGGGGTGAGGATGGTAATGGTGGTGGTCATCCGAAGGGGAAAAACACAAATGCAGCAACTGATCCGAAGAAAATGAGCACGCTCGAAAGAGGCATGCTTCGATATATGCAACTATGCAAGGAAAAACTATAGATGCCATTGCAAGAGGAGAGGAACCTCCTTGGGATGCTTTTTATGCTCCACCAGACATACATCATTATTTACAAAGAAAAACTGTAGATGCCATTGCAAGAGGAGAGGAACCTCCTTATGGTGGTCTTTATGCTCCGGGTGGTCTTTATGCTCCACCAACAGACCCGTGTGTTGCTAATCCACCAGCTAAAAAATGTACAAGGAAAGATAAACCTTCGTCGTCATATCGCAAGAATGACTGAAGTTTATCATTTTTTAAGATTTTGTAATCTTTTCTGCAGTGTTGTAATAATCGAACCAGCCGTCCTTAATTTCCCTTGTTAATTTTCTACTAGATTTAATAAAAAATTTTCAAAAATTTAAAATGACCCCAACTGTCGTGGCCGGCCACCAATCGCCGTGGGCCACGGCGGTTGGCTTGTAAACGCCGTGGCCTACGGCGGCCGCCGTGGCGCATGGCGGTTGGTTGCCAAATCTGAAAAATTTTCAAACGGTCGTATAAATTTGCAAAATGATTAAAAAAATATATAAAAAAATTCAACTTTCTGACTAAGGACAATGTCCATAAGTCACTGTTCATTGTTAAGACTTAAGACCAACGCTACCTGGGCTGCATGAAAACTCTACGCAATTATTCAAGCATCATTTTCCCCTATCTCAAGTACATTTCGAGCACCACGCGAAGAATAAGAAACATCATGAATTCATGTCCTAGATCCTCCTGCCCCTTGAGGCTTGAGATCGACCCATGATCGCTTCGACGTTTACTTTCTCGTCAGCATTTTTATGATGGCACCTGCTAGGTGGGCCAAGGTTTCGTTCTCCCCGTTCTCCTCGGTGAACGGATCCTTATAGGAGTTCCCCTCGAACAGCAGTAGTATATCGCAGATTCGCAGTCCATCGGCCGAGCGGAGGCATTGGCCGAAATCTCGAAGTACGCGTCCTCGAAGAAATCGAACCGTCCTGCGCCGAAGTCGACGCCGGCGTCCGCCAGGGACTGCAGCATGTTAGAATGTTAGGGGCTGTTCGGCTGGCATATTTTGGCTTATCTCGACTTGTTTTGACTTATTTCCTCTCACAAAAAACTATTCATTCTACCAGCCGAGCACTATTCATTTTACCAACCGAACAGCTTTTTAGTGTAGTACCCGCGGCAGGTGGTGAGCTCATCGACGAGGTAGCTAATGACGCGCAGGGACGTCTGTGGCGGCGGCGGCGGGGTTCGACGGAGAGCACACCCACACAGTAGTCAGTTTTAATTTTGATAGTTTGGTAATTAAATAGTTTTAATTTTAGATTTGGATGGCGAAAATCAAATCGAAGCAAAAGTTAGATGACAAAAATAGACTTTTACCAAAAATCAATTATTTCTAGCATGTATTGAAAGTTGAAAAAAACCAAAAAGAGTGTCAGTCAATGTGGGCTGACCGGTCCATCTCAAAGCAAAAACCTTTTAAAATAATGAGCGAGACGAGGATCGTCGATGAAGCAAGTCGTGTAAACTTTTTATTTTTTAATTTATCTTTTTATGATTTAATAAAAATAAATGGGCTTAACAAAAAATTTCGAAACTAACTCTTAACCGTCGTTTCATGCGGCGGTTTTCTAAAAAAAAACTGCCAGATGTACTGACAGTTAGAAAAATTGCGGTAACTACCCAATACATCTCCAAAAAACCATAACTATTTCATATGAATTTTGATGGAGATATTTTTATATGAAAATTGTATATCTCGACGTTATCTACAACTCTGTATTTCAAACATTTTTCATTTGAAATCATCTTCTGCTGAAATAATCGACACAATGCTCAGGTTTAAATTTTTGTGTTGATTATTTGAGCTTGAAAATGTTTTCAAATGAAAAATGTTTGAACTACAAAGTTATATATCTCATCGAGATTTACAATTGTTGTATAAAGCTTATCTCCATTTGAGTTCATACGGAATTGTTATAATTTTTGAAGGTGTGTCGTCCAGAGAAGCGTAATTCCTCCAATTCATTGGATCCGAACATTACATAGATTATTTGGGCACGAGTTGATTCTAAATGAAAAAAAAGTTTTGAAAATCACAAAGTTGTAGATCTCGTGGAGCTCTACAATTTTTTTATAAATCGTATCTTCAACCAAATTTATATGAAATAATTATAACTTTTTGAAGATGTGCTGAGAAGTTACTGTTGTTTGAAATAACGGTTTATGACACTAGTGGGCTGATTTTAAACACGTCTTGAATTCATAGTATCCGATGTGATATTTAAAAAATTTACAAAAAATCAGCCCGATTGGGGATGCTTGTGGGCTTATTTTGTTTACTAGGTGCGTGAAAAGCGAGGCGGGCCCGGGGGGGGGGGGCTAGAAGCATCCGTAGTAGTTGTGTAAGTAGGGCCCATTACAACGCAAGTCTCACTCTGCCCGCCGCCGTTCCGCGTGGCCTCGTGTCGAGAAATTATATATATATATATATATATATATATATATATATATAGTACCACTAATAGGAGCCCAGGGCTTGGAATACCTATCCGAAGCCCCGGCCACGCGCCCCACCCGCCCGACCAGCCAGGCCCTGCCGCGCGCCCCGCGCTCACGCGCCGTGCGCCTCGCCCTGGGAGTCGCGCGTGCCGCGCCCCGTGCACCCGCGGGCCCCGACCCCGCAGCGCCGCACGCCCCCCACCGCGCCTCGAGTCATACAAACCATTGGGTTTCATTTTTTTCCAAATTTTCGAATTAAAAATTTTATGTGACCGTATATACCCGATGACATGTATGTATGTCCCGGACCGCAGATTTGTATGATCCAAACTGCCGGTTTCCATGACCCGGACTGAAGGTTTGTATGAACCATAACGACGGATTTCTATGATCCGGACTACAAGCTTCTATGACCCGCGACGACATGTTTCTCAATTTTTTGGGATAATTCTTGGCACGAGAATTTAATTCAGAAATGGCCTTAGAACCAGACGACATGTATGTATGACCCGACTGCAAATTTGGTTGTCGCGAACCGAAGGTTTGTATGACCCACGACGACGCTTTTTTTACGCGAACTACAAGTTTGTATAACCCAAATGATATATTTCTACGACCTGGACTAGTATAGGTTTGTATAACCCAAATGATATGTTTCTAAGACCCAGTTAATAGGTTTGTATGACCTGAAAGACAGATTTGTATGATTCAAGTAACAAATTCCCCGTGGTCCCCGCACCACCGCGCTCCGCGTGTCCATGCCTTCCCACTATTTCAAAATGCAACCCTACCTCTCTCATCTCCCCACTAGTCATTTGAATCACCATCCTCTCGACATCAAAAAAAAATCACCATCCTCTATCTCTCCTTTCCTCTACCAGATGGCGACGGCGGCCTAGGCGCAGGGCACGCGTCATAGAACCCGCGGGCCGACGCAGATCTTGGTGGCGCTCCGCCACGACGGCGAGAAAGGACGCGGCCCCGGATCGACGCGGATCCCGCGGCGCTCCCCAAGGCGGCGCGTATCCTGCGGCGCTACCTGAGGCGGCGAGGGAGCCCGCGGCCCCGGCCCGGCGTGGATGATGGCGGTGCTCCACCACGCTCTCCCTCGCGCTCCCGGAGGAGTAGCGCGCCGCCACCGCCCTTGCTGCCTCCGCGTGTGGGCTCGACGAGACGGAGCGCCCCCTGCGAGATCCCCGTGGCGACGACCGGAGCGGCCCCCTGCAAGATCCCCCTCCAAGACGTGCGCCCGGGAAAGCTCAGCGGCTCCCGGTGACCTCCACGTGCGGGAGCCGGGAGCCCTCGACAGATGGCGACGACACATCGGGAGCCTGGCGACCTGCCTCCAGGAGGGAGCGGCGCACGGGACAGGCGACGTCCCGACGCGGGAGTTGGAGATGGCGCGTCGCGACGTGCGTCGGCAGGCCGGCAACCTCCTTGTGTGGGATCTAGCGGCGACTGAAGCAGCCCCCGCCGAGCTCCCCGCGCGGGACTCCCCCGGCGAGCGTCTAACCGTGGTAGCAGGCAAGCATGCAAGCGAAATTTATTTCCCATCCTTGTTCTTGCATATTGAAATCAGTTTGTTTTTGCAGATCTGCTATGCAAAGTTTCTGAATCCTCTATACGAGCAGAGAGATGCGGCTTAATCCCATCATCGTCTCCTTCCCGCGTCGCTCTCCGCGATGGGTGTCCTGCCGATGGTGCTTCCTGATCTCATCAGCTGCAATGACCCAGGGCAAGATTAGTGGCTTGTCTTTTTGCTCTTTTTCCTGCTAATCTCTTCGATGAGTTGCTGTAGTATAGGATTGTACGACTAATTCTATAGGATTCTATGCTTCTGCCCACCTTTTCCCTATGAACTATCATGCTTGCTGAGCATATAATCTGAACTCCTTATTTTGATGCATAAAAATTGTATTTTTGGGCATTGAAATCAGGGATTTTGAAAAGTTTTCCAGCAGTTTCTTGTATTTATATGATTTCATCTTGTTGTTTGCCTTCGATTTTATATACTTGGCAAGGATTTGATTCTTGTTTGATCATAGATACTATCTGTTGCCTGAGATAATACATTAGATTGCATCTTAGTTGTTGATCATATATGTGCTACTGTATGATCATAGATACCATCTGCTCTTGAGTGTTTTTTTTGTAATTAGGCTCCTGAATAATGATGTAATATTTAGACCGGTCACTAGTTTGAGCATAAAAATTTCAGTTGCCTGATTCTATGATTGTGCTAACAGGATTCTATGACATTTGGATGGTGCCGATGCATAGTAGAAGCTGCCAAAGGTGTTGCTCGGCCAGCGACAAGAACGACTACAAGCTCCTGTTTTCTGAACATGTGGTGGATGTGCTGCTCCTGAATTGTTTTTTATGGATCTCGAAACTTTTGTGCATGAATGCAGAATCCATGTTTATATGATGCTTCTCACTTGTATATATGACTATCAAAGCTTGTATTCAAATTTCAAATTCGGTGGTTGCATGCGTCAGATTTATATGACCGCATGTGTCCGGTGCATCAGGTGGCAAGTGCATGAGAAGGCATGTGTCTGTTCTGTCCACTTGTATTCAAATTTCAAATATGAAAAATTAGTGGCTCAACATTTATATGATCCTGTTGTAGGTTTATATGTTCGTTTCTGTACGTTTTTATGCTCCAATTCATATATTTATATAACCTGCATGGTAGGTTTCTATGACGCGAAGACATGTTTCTATGATTCATGTCATAGAAATATGTTGTCCATGTCATAAACCCGGCAACGAGTGGTTTCTATGACCCGAACGAGAGGTTTGTCTAACCCGAACTGCAGATTTGTATGACCCGGACGACATGTTTGTATGACCCGGACGATAGATTTCAATGATCCGGACGACAGATTTCAATGCTCCGATGAACTGTGATTAGAAAGAAGCATTGGATTCAAGGTTTTGATGTGAGGTGGCTTATATGGTTATATGCTGAGGTTTCAATGCATGAAGAAAATATAGGTCACATAATGAGTTCTACCAAAATTTTAAATTTAAAAGAAATTTGAGCTGGTTAACATTTATATGCTCATGTCTTTGTGTTTCTATGCTCGATAATGTTCTCCCATAGAAACATATCTCCGGTTCATAGAAATTAATGAATTCAAGCATACAAACATTCAAACACGGGCATATAAACCCATGAGCACAAGCATATAAATATATACATAGTTTGAAATTTGAATACAAGTGAATATATGTGACACTCATATAGTTTAAATTTGAATCCAATGGAATCCAAGTGAATCCGGGTCATAAAGTAGTGTTGACGTTCTTTCCTTTTCCCATAAAGTTTAAAATTAGATTTCTTTTTTCTTTGAAGTTTAAATCAAAAGAGTTCGAGTTCTTTCTTTTTCTCTCAAGTTTAAATTTTGATTTCATTTTCGTAAGTTCAAAATTTGAAATTGATCAAAGCTTAACACACCACACATTAGAAGACATACAAAGTAGTGTTGGCACTCGTATAAATCGGTGAGGATGATGATACAAACATAATGTGTAATGCACCACGCATCAGAAGTAATACAAAGCAGTGTTGGCACTCATATAAATCGGTTAGGATCATCATATAAACATAGAATTTACAGCCATGCACAAGTGTTTTGAGATCTATGCCGAAAATAGACCATTTCTATGCACAAGGCAGCGACACCTTCAACAAAAGCTCAACACGAAGGTCGGCACACATAGATGACGACGAGCAGCACATCCTTTGCATGTTAATGACCGTAGTCGTTCTTGCCGCGGGTCGAGCGGCATAGCCAAATGTCATACAACCTTGTTTATTCAGTCATAGATTCCTGAAAAAAAACCAAAGCTTGATGGCCAAACACAGAGGTACTGCAGAAAAACACGGCTCGATGGCCGAACAAGAGTTTCGAGATATATGTCAAAAAACAATTTCTATACTCGCAGCGGCACCTCAACAAAACCTCGGCAGGACAAACATCCAAATGTGATACAATCTTGTTTATTTAGTCATAGAATCTTGAAAAAAACAAAACTTGATGACCGGACACAGAATCATACCACCGGACACAGAATCATACCACAGAATCATAGCATGCATGCAAACATCCACTTATGATGAGCCACTATTATTTTGTTTTCCAGTTTCAAAATTGATTACCACGGATTCACGGTTAAAATTTCATTGTGCATAGAAACATATGCTTGTAAGCATAGAAACCAATTTGCATATAGAAACCTATCGTCCAGATCGTATAAATCTACCAGTCGGGTCATACGAACTTACCGGTCATTGAAACATGTCATTCTAGTCATAGAAAACTTGACGTGCTGGTTCCATGTCATTATAGTCATAGAAACTTGACGTCCATGTAATACAAACTAATTTGATTTCCTTTTCCTCTAAATTTTAAAATTTGAACGTGTTTCAGTAATTTCTTCTCTAAAGTTTAGATTTAAATTTTGTTTTTAAATTTTCAAATTGATCACAGTAATATATAACACGCACATAAGTCATAGAACGCAATATTCGAACATGCTATCTCTTCCTGGCCATTTCGTCGAACATGATGCTAGCAACTCGGGTGCTCTGGCTGCTGTCATACATACCTTGCAGAGGGAGGGCGTCGTCGTCTCCATGCTGCTTCGCCGCTCCCGGCAGCCGCGACGGCCGACTCGCTCCCGTGCTGCAGGTCGCCAGACCCGGCGCCGATGTGGTGGAGCCGTGGAGGAGAGGAAGAGCAGGACCCGCGGCGTCCACGGGGAGCTCGCCCGCGCCGGCTCTCCGGCGGCGGATGCGTCGTCGTCACAGCAGCAGCCTCGCACAACACGCCCGCGCCGAAGCTCCTGTGATGGCCATCTCGCCGGAGCTCGCCAGCGACAGCGCTCCCGCGGGCAGCTGCCGGAGCCAGCACCGCCGCTCCTCGATCAGATTAGGCCTCCCTGCAATAAACTGCGGTGGCTCCGCCACCACCCCAAATTAGTTTCGATTCCCAGGGACGGGCCTCGATATTTGACGCTTCTTCATCAGGATCTTGCTGAGATGCCTGCAGATATGAAAAAAAGGGGAAATAGAGAGAAAGATTAAAAAAAATCACATTTGGGCCGGCGAGCACCACTTGCTCCAATCCAAATCACAGCATACAATGGAATCAACAATAGCGACTGACCTGCAGGGAAACTGCATGGTTTGCAGAGCGTCCTTGGCAGGCAACGCCGTAGCTGCACGAAGGGCCAAGTCCGTCTCAAACGGCGCGGAGGGGAACGACGCTGCTTCAGCATGGAGAGGTCTGCTTGATCTCGGACGGCGAGCGCGGATGGGGCAGGCGGCGGCTGCTTCCAGCATCCACGCCGTAGCTCCCCGTCGGTGGCAGCTCTCAGGTTCTCCCGGTACCTGCACAGCAGCAGCAGCAGATCCAGTCACGGGGAGCTCAAAATCGCGACGCCGACGTAGACGGACCGGGACGGCGAGTGTACCAGGTGGTGAAGAACGCGAGGGACGTCGCGTGCCCCTCGAGACATAGCAGGTCGCCGTCGCGTGCACCCCGGGATGGAGCAGGTCGAGGCGGTCGTCGCCTGCACCGCCCCGCCTGCCCGGAGATGACGGGTCGCCACCGCGAGGCCCCGAGCCCGGAGCTCGCCGGGCGTTCGCACGTGCTCCGGTGAGGGGAGATCGCTGGGCACGCGGCTGATGCGTGCTCCAGCGAGGGGACCTCGCCGCCCCCCCGGTCGGCAGCTCGCTGGTGGGAGGTGATTTGAATGGGGTGGGGATGGTGGGGATTGAAGGGAGGGAGAAGATAAGGTGGGGCCCGCGCATGTGGATGGCAGCACGCAAGGGTGACCGAGGTTGCTGGTTCGGTGGGCAGGCCGGAGCGAGCCGGTTGGGTTGCACCGGATGGTCAGGGCTTTCAATTGTTACAGAAAGCCCTAGGCTCCTAATATATATACTCTCTCTCTATATATATATATCATTTTGCAAAATTATACGACCGTTTGAAAATTTATCAGATTTGTCCACCAACCGCTGTGCGCCACGACGGCCGCCGTGGGCCACGGCGTTTACAACCCAACCGCCGTGACCCACGGCGATTGGTGGCCGTCCACGGCGGTTGGGGAACCTCCACGACGGCTAGGCTCAACCGCCGTGGGCCACGGCGGTTGGGGTCATTTTAATTTTTTGATAAAACTTTATTAAATCTAGTAGAAAATTAAACAAAGGAAATTAAGGACTGCATGTTCGATTAATACAACACAATCACAATAGGATCCAGTTCAAATATTACAGCACTGCAGAAAAGATTACGAGGCGGGGCCTGAGCCTGAGCCGGAGCCTCGGCCTCAGCCTAAGCCTAGTACTGAGCCTGATCCATAGCTGCAGCTGCATACAAAAATTAAATATACAATTAGAAAAACCAGATAAGTAATTTTCTATAATTTATACAATTTCTAAAACAGATAAACTAATTTTCTATATTTTCCAAACGAGATGAATTTATTTTCTAGAATTTCTAAACATGCTAAAGTAATTTCTAGAATTTCTAAACATACTAAAGTAATTTCTACAATTTCTACACTTGCTAAAATAATTTCTACAATATCTAGAACAGATAAATTAATTTTCTAGAATTTCTAAACGAATTAAAGTATTTTCTACAATTTCTAAAAAAATAAACTCATTTTCTACATTTTCTAAACAAGATAAATTAATTTTCTAGAATTTCTAAACGAATTAAAGTATTTTCTACAATTTCTAAAACGGATAAACTAATTTTCTACATTTTCTAAACGAGATAAATTAATTTTTACAATTTCTTAACAAATGAAAGTAAATTCAACAATTTTCGCGGCAGATAAACTAATTTTCTTGAATTTCTACACATGCTAAAGTAATTTTTACAATTTCTAGAACAGATAAACTAATTTTCTATATTTTCAAAACAAACTAAAGTAATTTCGACAATTTCTACCCATGCTAAAATAATTTCTACAATATCTAGAACAGATAAACTAATTTTCTATATTTTCTAAACAAGCTACAATTATTTCTATAATTTCTACAATTTCTAGAACTGATAAACTAATTTTCTAAATTTTCTAATCTAAAAACTAATTTTCTAAATCTAAACTAATTTAATTAACTAATTTCTAAATTTTCTAATCTAAAAACTAATTTTTTAAATCTAAACTAATTAAAATAACTAATTTCTAAATTTCTAATCTAAAAACTAATTTTCTAAATCTAAATCTAATTTTCTACACTAATTACACTAATTAAATTAATTTTAAAAAAGAAAACATACCTGGCGGCGGCCGAAGGGAGAGAGGGGCGGCAGCAGCGTGGGGGACGGCGGCCGCCGCCGTCCGCCACGGCGGGAAGGACCTACCGCCGTGGCCCACGGCGGCCGCACCTCTTACCGCCGTGGTGCCGCGGGGCCCACACCCTGCACCCGACCGTTGGCGGTCTCCTTACCGCCGTGGGTCACGGCGGTTGGAGGTGCGGCCGCCGTGGGCCATGGCGGTAGGCCTTTTCCGCCGTGGCCCACGGCGGTTGATGTTTATTTTTGATAAATTTCGAAACGGTCGTATAATTTTGCAAAATGATTAAAAAAATATAAAAAAAATTCTCGTGTCGAAGAAGGACAGGGGCCCCCACGATCGACCTAGGCGGCGCGGCGTTGGGCGTTGGCCACCTCGTTGCCCTCTGGCGGTCCGCCCTCCGTCACCGTTGTTCCGCGAACGCCGTGTACTCGAACTTGACACGGGAAGACCGCCACAGATATATGGCCGCCTTTCACTCGCGCGCCGCTGGCGAGAGCATGTTGTTGTCGCCGATAGCGATTAATAGTGTTTGGTTCAGCAGTTTGTAATCGATTTGAGGCTTTTCTCTTCTCGATTTGGGGCTTTTCTCTTGTGCTTTGCCATTGCCTCACCATTGCTGCTTTGCCATTGCCACAAGACTAATCGGGCAAAGGGTCTGGGATGGAAGAGAGGGCAAGACATAGTGGAAGATTCAAGGAAGTGAGGCAAGGCAACTAATACTGTTACAGAGTTGAACCGAACAAAGGCTGTAACTAGCGATTCTTCCTCTGATTGCACTATAATTTCAGTCAACCTGTGACTAGCTAGTAATTTCAGTCAATCAAATCTCGTGGATCGGTCAGATTACACGGAGCACAGATTGTTCTCCTCTGTTGTATAGACAATTTACATTGAGGGTTTGTCACTTTAACATAGCCGCCTCGTCGATTATTAAAAAAAACTGACAAAAGCCTCCGGAATGCCGACGACGCATGCGGCGCTGCTCCTCGTGCACAGACAGACATCAAGAGGTCCATGGCCACGGTTTTCCCCGGCACGTCCACAAAGTGCTTCCGCGTACCCGTACTCGCGTCGTCGAAGAAGCTAGCGCTCCCCAGCACGAACAGCTCGCCGCCGTCAAGGACCTCAGCCATGTCGAGCGTCGTGTGGCCGCCGTGCCCCAGTGTGGTGCGCGCAGATCAGTCTAGCGCTCGCCAACGAACGACCGCGACGGCGAGCTCGCCCTTGGCGGCCTCGTTTAACGCCTGCACTCCCACCTGGCCACCTGGGCGACGTCGTGCGCGCTGGCATATCACGGCGCGATTGGATGCTTCTTCCTGGATGAAGAAGAGGGTAGCAAGCGGCGTCGGGGACCGGCAAGCCACGCGCGGAAACGTTGGCGCCGTCCTAGAGCGACGACAGGGGTGTTCGGTCGGTACTTCAAATGTGGACCACGCCCAGGGTGCCTGGCGGCCGTTTGATCTGCCCCCACACGGCCGAGATCAGGAGCGCTCATCTGCCACGTAGCTCCTCGTCTCGTCTGACAGGCGCGGGAGCTGGATGGCGTCAAGTGTCATGGTGCCACGGCGGGGGGTGCGGAGACCTGTTCGTTTGGCTGGTGACTGATTGTTGGTGCTGGTCTATTCTGAGAGAAAAGTACTGCTGACTGGTTTGTTCTGAGAGAAAAGTACTGCTGACTGGTGGCTGATAAGCCGAACGAACAGGGCGTTTCGAGGCCCCCAAGGTCGGATTGGACCGGTGAGCATGAGGCAGCCGCCGCCGTGGAGGTCAGACTCAACGGCGAGCAATTCAGAGTGCACGACATTCTCTTGATCGCAATTCCACGACGCAGGATCGAAGTGGACGATGGGTGGTTCAGACTTCAGAGTGCACGACAGGGAAAGCCGCAGAGGCGCACCAATCCCCAATCCTCTTGCTGCCTCAAAGTCCTAGCCAGATAACGAGTACCCCTACACTCTTGTGTTCCCATCTACTAGCGGTAAGCGCGTTTGTTTCACGCATTCACGCGGCATGTCGCCACTCACATCCTACTCCTTATCTTGCCATTTTCAAAATTAGGATGGCTTGACGATCGGGTTTTCTGGATTTTGCAAAATGCCCGGTCGATTGGCAGAGGAGGAGCACGAGTGCAAAATTAGGATGGCTTTGTCGATTGGACTTTCTGGATTTTGCAAATTGCCCGATCGATTGAGCTGAGCACGAGTGCAAAATTAGGATGGCTTGTCGATCGAGCTCACTTGACCTCCCAAATCAACGATCACGCGTGAGCTGTCCAACCTCCAACGATCACAATAGCAAGCTTAGCATGGAAAATAGCTGGGAAAATGGAGTGGTAGACATTGTTGCTTATCTGAAAATTCAAATGCAATCTCAATTTCTCAGTATAAAAGGACCTGGTCCACCTGGAGTCCTGCACAAGTGCACATCATCTCAAAGTCTTCTTCAGCTTAGCATCATCTCTCAAACACAAGCACCAAGAGTCAAGATGATCGGCGTCGCTGCTGCACTGGTGCTGCTCCTCTGCCAGCTCTCGCCATCAGCCAGCGCCGCCACCGCGTGTCACCTCCCACCCAGCTTCCCACCGCCCGAGACGAGCTCCACGGCGGTCTTCTGCGTCGACCAGAGCGGCTGCTGCAACTACACAACCGTGCAGGCAGCGGTCGACGCTATTCCAAATAACAGCCAGAAGAGAAGCATCGTCTGGATCAACGCCGGAACCTACTTGTAAGTGCACTGTGTTACTGATGTGATCTGCTTTTCAGGGAGCAATTCGCTGATCATCTGCTTTTCAGGGAGAAGGTGATAGTGAAGAAGCCCAATGTCACGTTCCAGGGTCAAGGCTTGAAGGCCACAGCTATCGTCTGGAACGACACGGCGAAATCTGCGAAGACCACACCCAACAGTGCTTCGGTGTACATCAACGCTGACGGATTTGTCGCCAAGAACATCAGTGTCACCGTCCTCAAGGAGAAGACGCTGACTGATCAGGAACCAGGACTGCAAGCTGATGGAATACAGGAAGGAGGAAGACGTCTTCAGAAGAAAAACAAGAAGTACTCTGGAGAAGATTGGGTCGTCTAGGCCCATAAGGCCCATGTATTATTTTGATTCGGTCTGTTAGGACTTGTCTGTGTTGTGTGGCGATAAAAACAGGGCTGCCAGGAGGATGAGGTAATTGGGAATTTTTTTTATATATATTTTTTTGTCTTTGATTTTCGAAAAATAAATGTACGAACCAAAAATTTTGAGAAATATACATCTGCTGCCAAACCCCGCCGTGCCCCACGGCGTTAAGTCCCTGCCGCCGCGGCAGGAGAGTACCTCTGGCGGCAGAGCCGCGCGGCACGGCGCCAGGACCCTGCCGCCCAGCGCCACGGCGGCAGGCCCCTACCGCCGTGCCACGTGGCGTTAGGACATTTTTTATTTTTTTTAAAATTTTTCATTTTTAAAACACTTTTAACCTTCTTAAAAACAACAGACTGATAAGTGTAAGCATAATCACAAGGGAATATCATAATCAACGAGTAGATGCAAATAGTTTATACAAAATCATGGTAAAAGTAGTACTACATCTAAATGCGATGGTGCCTCTTCGGCCTAACAGCTCTAGCGCCAGCCCAGGTGTGGTCCCGGTCGTACGTCCAGGGGTCAGGTGCCCTGACCACCCGCGGTCGTAGCTGGTCGGGAGACGGTGTCGCCATGGCCGCTTGCGACGAGCCTGCAGCATCCGGTGTCCATCTGCCCACCGGTGTCCCTCCTCCCGGCGGTGTCCCTCCCGCCGGTGTCGCTCCGCCGGCCGCCGGGGTCGCTCCGCCCTGTGGCTGTGTCGGTTGAGTCCCAACCGGTGCCTGTGTCAACTGTGACGGGCCAAACTCCTCGGCCTGCTGCGGGGCATCCAGGGTCGCGAGAATGTCGCTGAACTCCATCTGATCCCAGCCCAGCTGGTCCTCGGTGGTCGCGTCGAAAGCAGGCTGGAACATAGGCGGAGTGGACGTGGACGAGGAAGGAATATCTGCCGCCGCAAACTGAAAGGCCGGCGGTCTGAAACCTCCTGGCGGAAAGATCGGCGCTCTAGGTGCCGTCGTCTCCGGCTGTCGAGGCCCGGCTGTCGGAAAGAGCGGCGGTCGCCCTGTACGATTAGAATATAGTATAACCACAAACACACAATAATTGCGTGCATTACTTGAAAATAAGGTCCACTGAAAGTACCTGCGCCGGGGGGAACAAACGGCCGCTGCACGTAGGTGTGCGGGCCCTGCGCCTGTGGCTGCTGCTGTGCCGTCGGAGCCGAGAAGCCGCCGGCAAAGGTGGAAGGCGCCTGCTGCGAAGCCGCTGTCGAGGCGGAGCTCGAGGACGACGCTGGGTGGCGCGGAAGGAGAGGAATCTCTACGGCCCCGGCGTAGTTCACGACGGCGGAGTACCTCATGGCAGCAGCGACGATCCTGTCGTACGTGCTCTGGTGCTGCTGAGGCCCCCAGGTAAAGCACTGCTCCCTCGCGGCTGATGCGAGCCGCACGATCTCAGCAAGCACGTCGTGCTGCTCAGAAAATTAGAAACACATGTTATAATAAAAAGTCATATGAATGTAATATGTTTGCAGTATCGTAGCTTACCGCTGTGTCGGCGGTCTGGTCTCGGCGCACCGGGTACGTCGCGTCCGGCAGGATCCTGTCGTGGTCCGGGACAGGTGGCGGTGACGGGGTAGCAGGCACGTACATCACCCGCGTCCGCGTCCTCGGGAGGTACCACTGAAGGTACGCTACCCAGGCCGCGCCGTCGTGAAGGCGGTGCTCGGTGACGACGTTCTGCTCGTGCGCCGCGGACGCCCAGTCGGCCACGTACGACTGCAGCTTGTCGACGAACGACGTCGCCGCAGCCACGCCCTTACGCGTCCACCTAGCATAGATGAAACATAAAATTATTGGCAACTGAATATTTGTAACGGAAAATAATTATAACTGGCAGATGGTAGCTCACCTGTGCGCTGTAGGCGGCAGACGTGGCGCAGCGGGTACTGGCGCCTCCTGGAAGAGGCCGAACTGCCTCATCACCCGGTGGACGGCGTACTCCTCGACGTAGACGTCGAAGACCAGTCATCGCCGCGTCATCCAGTACGCCTGGTCTCGGGAGCACAGGGACGAGAGCCCTTGTGGTGCGCGGGCAGCGACCATGGCAGGAGCGTACGACGTCCACCGGACCTGGCCATCGACCATCCGGTCGATCTGACCAACGAAGTCCTTGTACGCCTTCTTCGGCTGCTCACCAGCCCAAATGTGCTGCAAAGAACATGAAAAGTTAAGTGAATCGAACTAAAGAACTCATAACGCGAAGAAAACGATAAGGGAGGCCATTACCTTCCGGAGGCACCACAGAGAACCCATGGTGGGGAGGTCCGCTGGGTCGGTGTCTTCGGGCAGCGGCTGGTACTCCGAGAGGTCAGCCTTGGGCCGACCGATGTCGAACCGCTCGTGGATCCACATCTGCAGCAGGAGAGGGCACCCCAGGAGGATCCCCTCCCTACTCGCCGGCCTCGACACTGCCGAACACAGCCCCCTGTAGGTAGCTGCCAGAACAGCACTGCCCCAGCTGATCTGGGGCATCTGCTCGAGGGGTGCGTCGGCGATCCTCTGAGCCCAGGGGAGCAGGTACCGCGACACCGAGTCTCCCGCTGACTCGCAGAACAGCACCCACCCGAACAGCCAGAGCAGGTAGACCTCCAAAAACCTGTCTGACGTCGGGTCGTCGGCATCGTCCGCCATGTAGTCAGCCTACACACACACAAAGGTCCATCGTCACATTCATTTAAAATGCATACAAACGTTGAAAATAAGAGTTAGAATCACGTACGCTGAACTGCTGGATCCAAGTCCAGGTGGGCCCGTGGGTGTCGGCGAAGGGCACGTACGGCGCTGGCGCGCGATCATTCCGAGGAACGTTCGCGAACCGAGCAAGGAAGTCAGTGTGCCACGTCGCGGGGATGTCGATCGGCCCCATCGCATCGCCAGCACACGGTAGTCCTCCCAACATCGCGGCGTCCTCCAGACTAAGCGTCATCTCGCCGACGGGGAAGTGGAACGTGTGTGTCTCTGGTCGCCACCGGTCCATGAACGCGGCGATCAGCGGGGCGTCGTAGCTGAACCGCGTCAACCGCTCCGCCCGGGGAACCTCAGCTCGTAGCCTGTCCCCCTCGACCAACCGCGCAACAGGGAGAAGTCCTGCAGCGCGTAGCCTGAAAAAAAATATTAATTTAGTTAACGCAATTACTATTGTAAAGAAACAGAAATAAATAATAAATATGAATTACGTACTTCGGAATCCACCGCTGGTGTATCGGCATCAACGTGCGGGTCGTCCGGCAACGTATGTTGCCGGGCGAACGTCCGAGAACAGCCGCCACGTACGAGCGGTGGTGCCGGTCCACCGCCTCGTCGAACAACTCCGGCCGTACGTACTCCAGCGGTGCAGCCATAACTGCAAAAAATAACATAATTGAATCAATTATTTGAATTATACTAATTAAAACAAATTTTGTGAATATAAACCATTTTCTACTATTTTTATTTCAATTTAATCTAATTATGTGAATTATAACCATTTTCTAGGAATTTTAAATGAATTGAAATGAATTATGTGAATTTTCCCCATTTTCTACGAATTTTATATCAATTTAATATAATTACGTGAATTATAACCATCTTCTAGGAAATTTAAATGAATTGAAACGAATTATGTGAATTTAAACCATTTTCTACGAATTTTACATCAATTTAATCTAATTATGTGAATTATAACCATTTCCTACAAGTTTAAAACCAATTTAAACGAATTATGTGAATTTAAACTATTTTCTACGAATTTTATATCAATTTAATCTAATTATGTGAATTATAACCATTTCCTAGAAGTTTTAAACCAATTTAAATGAATTATGTGAATTTAAATAATTTTCTACGAATTTTATATCAATTTAATCAATTTAAATAATTTTGTACGAATTTTATATCAATTTAAACGAATTAGGCGAATTTAAATAATTTTCTACGAATTTTATATCAATTTAACTAACCTAAGTTAACTAAACTAAATTTCAAAACTAAACTAAACTAAGTTAACTAAACTAAATTTAATTAACCTAAGTTAACTAAATTAAATTTCTAAACTAAACTAAACTAAGTTAACTAAACTAAATTTCTAAACTAAACTAACTAACTATACTAACTACACTAGACTAAATTTAGAAACATACCTCAGTCAGAAGTGCTCCGAAGGTTTGAAAGCCGAAGGTTTAGAGGAGGGAGGGAGGGGGCCGGCGGCGGCAGCGGTCGCCCCCTTTTATAGGGGTGACGCTGCCGCCAAACCCCACGGCGCCAGGACCCTGCCGCCGTGGGGCAGGGCGCTAGGGCTCCTGACGCCGTGGGCCGCGGCGCTAGGATTCCTGCCGCCGTGCCCCACGACGGCAGGAATCTGGCCCCACCTGGCAGTAGAGCCGACCATTGGGGCCACCCCTAACGCCGTGCCCCATGGCGGTAGGAACTCCTGCCGCCGTGGGGTTTGGCGGCAGATGTATATTTGTCGAAATTTTTGGTTCGTCCATTTATTTTTCGAAAATCAGAGCAGAAAAAATATATAAAAAAAATTCGGTAATTGGGGAGTTGTATCTGAACCGAACCGTGCGCGAGTCGCCGGCGTTGGCAGGGACGGCGGCCGTCGCCATCGCCTGAGGAGAACTCGGATTTCCCCTATATACTCGGATTTCCCCTTTATGACATGATACTGGGTATGGATTGGTTGGAGCTCCATAGTCCCATGAAGATTCATTGAAAACAAAAATGGTTAGCAGTTCCTTACAAGCATACTACTGTTGTATTATATGGCAATCAACCAGAAGCCCCAGAAGGTACTGTCATTCATGTATGTGAAGTGCAGGTGTCCATTTCTGACTCTGCTATAGGCATGTCTCCCTTTCGGGCACTTTATGGATATGAGCCGAGGCACTTCGGGGTGACTGCAGACAGTGTAGTTGCAGTACCTGATTTGGCATTATGGCTGCAAGGCAGACAGACTATGAACTCTCTGCTTCAACAATATTTGACAAGATCCAGGCTATGTATGAAGAGGCAAGAGGATAAGAATAGAACTGAACGTCAATTTTCTGTTGGTGATAAGGTATTTCTCAAGCTCCAGCCCATGTTCAGACGTCTCTCGCCACTCGGGCTAACCAGAAACTGCTATTCAAGTACTTTGGACCATTCCAGATCCTGGAAAAAGTTGGCAAGGTAGCTTACAAGTTGAAATTGCCTCCATCTTCTGCTATTCATCCTGTCTTTCATGTCAGTCAGCTTAAGCCAGCAGTGACTGATGATACTGAAGTCCTGCCAATCCCACCTTCCGACATTGAATCTCCTCGAGTACCAGAACGGATTCTTCAACGTCGCCTGATTACTAGAGGCGTTCATCCAATCCAACAGGTACTGGTGCAGTGGTCTGACTGGCCCCTTGAATTGGCTTCGTGGGAAGATGCTATAGCTTTACAACAACTATATCCTTTGGCGCCTGCTTGGGGTCAAGCGGCATCTCAACGGAGGGGAATGTTAGCACCACTGCTTCCCAGGAGATCGAAGATGCAGCCCAACCCAGAAACAGGAGGCCCAATCCAAGAGTCATTGGCCCAGAATGGAGCAAGTAGTGGTCGACCCAGCCCATGTAATAGGATCTCTGAGTATTTAGTAGTCGAGAGGAGAGAAGGAGGGATTATCGATTATCATTGTAATGAACCAGTACTCTATTCTTCTGTCTTTCCTTCTCTAGCAGGCCCTCGTGGGGCGACTGCTGCTGCTACTCGTATCTCTCCGTTCTTCTGGATTTCTTCTATGTTCCCTGCTTTCTCCTCTGATTCCCTTCTCTAATCCTTCCCCAACTAGCCTGCTGCTAACACAGTAGTAGTAGGGTAACACCTGGTATCAGATTCACCATCCTGGCACCGCATCCGCACCAAACTCGCCTCCAAATCACCATGAAGACCGACGAACAGCTCGACCGCATCCTGAACATGCTTGAGGATAACAAGAAGGAGATGTCGGATCTCAAGTCCGCGATGAAGGAGATGACGTCGGCGAAGCACGAGTTCGAGATTTGGAAACCAGAAGTGGAGAAGAATGTCTCCGAGTTGCAACAAGCGGTCTCAGATCTGGGCAATCGACTTCAACAGCTATCTGGTGAAAAGACTCGAGATCTCATCGATCACCCGCAGCCCCAGCAATCTCTGCTGGACAAGCAGGCGTCGGTCGCTGCCCATCTAGCGACTCCCTCCAAGGAGGCGACGTCAGGGCCTAATGGCCACCGCCTCGACAACAAGCACCGGGGGTCTGGATTTGGTTCGGTTTACACCATTCCACCTCCACCTCCGGTCACAGGTGCGATTAATCATCAACCTTCCTCATCAACACCCTTCAATCTAATGGATGATGCACACTGTGATAGGCCTTTACCTCCTCACTACTTGCATGCCTTTCCGCAATTAAGTTTTCCCAAATTTGATGGCTCAAATCCAAAGCTCTGGATTCGTCGTAGTGAAACCTATTTTGATATATATGCTATACCTAAATCCTATTGGGTAAATTTAGCTACCATGAATTTCACAGGATCAGCTGATTTTTGGTTACAGTCCATGTATCATCAGATTAGCTCTATAACTTGGGAAGGGTTAGGAGCAGCTTTATGTACTCGCTTTGATAGAGATGAGCAAAACCAGTTGATTAGACAGTTTTTCAGGCTCAAACAAACCACACCTATCGCTGAATATATAGAAATATTCAGTGATTTAGTCCACCAAATGCTAGCCTATGATCCTACTATTGCTCAGTCTGTTATTACCAATAGATTTATTGATGGTCTCAAAGATGATATTAGAGCAGTAGTAATAGTTCATAGACCTCAAGATCTAGATACTGCTAGTTCTTTGGCTCTTTTACAGGAAGAAGTGTCTCCTGAACATTCCAAAAAGGAATACAAGAAAGCTGAAGCAATTGGAAGCTATTTTCAAAGGAAATTTTCACCTGAGATGAACAAGAATGTGAGCAGTTCAGACACTGGGTTTTCTAACAGAAGCTCTTCAACAAATTCACATGAAACTACTAAACAATCTGAAGCTACCAAGCCTAAACCAATGGAAGACAAGCTGGTGGCACTGAAAGCTTATAGAAGAGCAAAAGGCTTGTGTTATAAGTGTGGAGAAAAGTGGAATCCTAGCCACAAGTGCCCCTCTGCTGTCTCTCTTAATGCAATTGAAGAGGTCTGGCAATTCTGTTCTCAATCCAGTGCTTCTGAACATGAGGACTCTGATTCTAGTGAGGATTTATGTGCATTGTCAGTTCAAGCTATCAAGGGGACTAAAGGTGCAAAAACTATCAGACTCAGGGGTTTTATTAATGAGGCTGAACTATATATCTTAGTGGACTCTGGTAGCACACATTGTTTTATCAATGAGCATATTGCACAAACTATTCCAGGTTGGCAGCAACTAGCTCAACCTGTCCAAGTCAAAGTAGCTAATG
The DNA here is from genome assembly GCA_036936925.1 of Cenchrus fungigraminus. Taxonomy (NCBI): domain Eukaryota; kingdom Viridiplantae; phylum Streptophyta; class Magnoliopsida; order Poales; family Poaceae; genus Cenchrus; species Cenchrus fungigraminus. Next base: position 13,505,442 of record CM072772.1, on the reverse strand, counting down.
GGGATTTGATTTGGTGCACTCATGAAATACCTGACCTACTCTGGGGGATTCAAGGGCATTCCTTCAAGACAACATTTAAAATTATCCCACTTGGCAGTTATGATGTTATCTTAGGAATGGACTGGTTGGAACTGAATAATCCTATGCAAGTTCATTGGAAACACAAGTGGTTAATGTTTCAACATGAAGATTCTATTGTCAGGCTACAAGGAGTGCAGAGTTAGACTGTTGTTGGTCCTCCTATAACTGACCCTCAACTGAGAGCAATGCAGAAAAGCGACTCCATCTTATATGTTGTGCAAATTAATGCTGTAGAGCTCTCTCAAGCTCTGAATTCTGAATGGCCTTCTGAAATCAAAGATCTTATTCATCAATTTGCTGCCTTGTTTGAAGAACCTACTGGATTGCCACCATCAAGACCTAGTGATCATCAAATTCCGCTAATCCCTGGTGCGCAGCCATTCAGATTGAGACCATATCGATATAATCCTGCACAGAAAGATGAAATTGAGAAGCAAATCAAAGAAATGCTTCAGAAGGGCTGGATACAAATCAGTTCTAGTCCATACAGCTCTCCTATTCTCTTGGTGAAAAAGAAGACTGGTGATTGGCGTCTCTGTGTTGACTTCAGAAGACTTAATGCACTTACAATTAAAAACAAGTATCCATTACCAATCTTTGATGAGATTATAGATGAACTTTATGGTGCTTGTTGGTTTTCATCCTTGGATATGTGCTCAGGATTTCACCAAATCAGATTGGCAAAAGGAGAAGAGCATAAAACAGCATTTCAAACACACAATGGCCACTACGAGTATAGAGTTATGCCCTATGGAGTCACTGGTGGGCCAGCAACTTTCCAAGGCACTATGAACACAATTCTAGCACCTTTGCTCAGGATTTGTGTGGTGGTCTTTATAGATGATATACTGATATACAGTAAGAGTTGGTCTGAGCATCTAGATCATATCAAGCAAGTGTTTGAAATCCTGTCACAACATAAATTCCAAGTCAAATTATCCAAATGCTCCTTTGCCAAATAGGAATTGGCTTATCTCGGTCACATAATCAGTAAAAAGGGGGTTGCAACTGATCCTAAGAAGGTCCAGATTGTGCAAGATTGGCCAACTCCAAAATCAGTCAAAGATCTCAGGAGCTTCCTAGGGATGGCTGGATATTATAGGAAGTTTGTCAGAAATTTTGGTCTTATATCCAAACCACTGACAAACTTGCTGAAGAAAGGAGAATTATTTATTTGGACAAGTATAACTGAAGAAGCATTCCAAACATTAAAGCAGGCCTTGATTTCTGCTCCAGTACTAGCAATGCCCAACTTTACTAAGCAGTTTGTCATTGAAACTGATGCTTCAGATATTGGAGTTGGAGCAGTGCTGCAGCAAGAAGGTCATCCTTTAGCTTTCATCAGTAAAGCATTGGGTGTTAAATCTCGAGGACTATCAACTTACGAAAAAGAATGCTTAGCAGTCTTGATGGCCGTCGACCATTGGCGCTCATACCTTCAGCAGTCCGAGTTTATTATCAGGACCGACCAGAAATCACTAATCCATTTGGATGATCAAAGGGTGAACACACCTTGGCAACAGAAGGCCCTGACTAAACTACTTGGTCTCAATTACAAGATAGTTTACAAGAAGGGGGTTGATAACAGAGTGGCAGATGCTCTATCACGTGTCCAATGCCCTACACAAGCCTCTCTTCAAGCTATATCAGTAGCACAGCCGCAATGGGCTACTGAAATACAAAAGTCTTATATGCAAGAAGAAGTAGCATGCAAATTGCTTACTGAGTTATCTATCTCCTTAGAAGTGGGGCATTTCAAACTTAAAGATGGGTTGATCATCTACAAAGGGAGAGTTTGGATAGGTAACTCTGTACCACTACAGACCAAAATTCTTTCAGCATTGCATAATAGTGCTATTGGTGGTCATTCTGGCTATGAAGTAACTTATCATAGAGTTAAAAAATTGTTTGCTTGGCCCAAGTTGAAAAACACAGTTAAAGAATTTGTGGCTAACTGCTCAATCTGCAAGCAAGCTAAAACTGAAAGAGTGCCCTACCCTGGGTTGTTATCTCCATTGCCTGTACCAGAAGGATCTTGGCAGGTTGTGACATTGGATTTTGTAGAAGGGTTACCTCGATCGTCAACATTTAATTGTATTCTTGTAGTAGTTGATAAGTTTTCCAAGTATGCCCATTTTATACCACTGTCACACCCTTTTACTGCACTTCAAGTAGTAGTCATCTACATGAACAATGTCTTTAAACTCCATGGAATGCCAGCAGCTATTGTTACAGATAGAGACAAAATTTTCACCAGTGCTATTTGGCAAGAACTCTTTAGACTTACTGGTACCGATTTAAAAATGAGTTCGGCATATCACCCTCAGACCGATGGGCAAACTGAACGTGTGAATCAGTGTCTAGAAACTTATCTACGCTGCTTTGTCCATGCATGCCCAACAAAATGGTCTCACTGGTTGTCTCTAGCTGAATTCTGGTATAACACCTGCTACCACTCTGCACTTGGCAAAACACCATTTGTTGTGCTCTATGGCCATGAGCCTCGACAGCTAGGTATTGATGTGGTTGAGTCCTGCAAAATTTCTGATCTTCAGTCATGGCTCAAGGACAGGTCTCTTATGCAGCAACTTGTACAGCAACACCTCCTTAGAGCTCAGAAGCATATGAAGTTGCAGGCTGATAAGAAGAGATCTGACAGATACTTTGACATTGGTGATATGGTCTATCTGAAAGTACAGCCATATGTTCAGACATCTTTAGCTCCGAGATCATCTAACAAATTGGCATTTCGGTACTTTGGGCCTTATGAGATTATTGACAAGATTGGAACAGTGGCGTATAAACTACAGTTACCTGATGACAGTCACATTCATCCTGTGTTCCATGTGTCCTTGCTCAAGAAGGCTGTTCATAATACAACTGTGGTAAGCCCTGAAATTCCTGACTTGTCACATGAGTTGAAGGTGCCTGGAGCTATCCTTGATCGTCGTCTACATCAACTGCAAGATAAGGCAATTCGACAAGTTCTGGTGCATTGGTCTAACTGGCCAATCGAGTTGTCCACCTGGGAAGATGAAGAAGCTCTCCGACAACAATTCCCACGAGCACCGGCTTGGGGACAAGCCAGTTTTGAAGGGGGGGAGGATGTCACCGTCCTCAAGGAGAAGACGCTGACTGATCAGGAACCAGGACTGCAAGCTGATGGAATACAGGAAGGAGGAAGACGTCTTCAGAAGAAAAACAAGAAGTACTCTGGAGAAGATTGGGTCGTCTAGGCCCATGAGGCCCATGTAATATTTTGATTCGGCCTGTTAGGACTTGTCTGTGTTGTGTGGCGATAAAAACAGGGCTTCCAGGAGGATGAGGTAATTGGGGAGTAGTATCTGAACCGAACCGTGCGCGAGTCGCCGGCGTTGGCAGGGACGGCGGCCGTCGCCGTCGCCTGAGGAGAACTCGGATTTCCCCTATATACACTTGCCAGTAGTAGTAGGGTAACAATCAGCTTCAAGGTAAACCGACATGCAGTGATTCGATTTCTTCAGCACCACTAGTCAAACACTGTAGTACTGAACTCGTGTCGTTGTCGTTCTTGTTTCTCACCACAGAATGCAGCTCCTGCTCCAAAACCCGGTGTCGAAGGTGCACAAGCAGTGGCACTCAGGATCGACGGTGACAAGGCAGCCTTCTGGGGCTGCGGATTCTTCAGTGCGCAGGACACCTTGCTTGATGAGATGCAGCGCCACTACTTCAAGGACTGCTTTATCGAAGGCTCCATCGATTTCATCTTTGGAGATGGCCGATCGCTGTACGAGGTGATTCAACCGCTGACTTCTTTGTTCTCTTGATAACCAAGCTTTGCTAAACTTCATTCATTTTCAGAACTGCACGCTCAACAGCATCGCTGAAGATTTGCCCCAAGGCCAGCACTCCATCAATGGCACAATCACCGCACAGGCTCGGCGATTTCCGGAGAACAACACCGGCTTTTCCTTCGTCGGCTGCACAATCCAAGGAACAAGCTGGATCCTCCTCGGAAGGGTGTGGGAAGCGTACTCTCGTGTCGTCTTCGCGTACACCTACATGCCGGCCATCGTGGCATCAGAGGCATGGGACAACTGGGGCGATGAGAGGAGGAACAGGTTCCCGTTTTCACTCCTTTTCTAGAATTTCTCATTTTCCCCTTCTCAGAACTGTTTTCCCCTTCTCAGAACTGTCTTCTACGGCAAGCACGGATGCCTCGGAGACGGCGCGAACATGGCGGGCAGGGTGGCCTACGCCCGGAGCCTCGACGACTCCCAAGCTCGCCCATTCCTCGACGCCTCGTACGTCGACGGAGAAGAGTGGCTCAAGCCATTCGACGACGCACTAATTGTCTGAAGAACTCGCGACAATTGTAACAACCAGGGTGTTTGATGCTTCCTGATGGTCATAAAGCTCATAAGCCAGAAAATTTGGAGCAAAGATTGATCAAAGAGTCTGAATATTTCAAATCAGTTCCGAGTAGCTGTTTTCAAGTCACAATCTGAAGAATTTTTTTAATTGTACTTAGTCTCAATATGTGCAAAATGGAACGCTCAAATGTTGATCAACACTTGATAGCAATTTGGGGACAAGTAAAAGAGGGTTGTATATTTAAACCAAAGCTCCAAAGTTGAAATGGGTGCTGACGGCCAACACTGTTGGATTGAAAAAAAATAGGAAGCCTGCAGTCTGAAAACTGTGAAAATGTTGAAACTGCGAAGAAAATTGGCCTGTTGATGATCTGAGAAAATGTGCTTTGATAATTTGAAAGGTGTTCTGTCCATTTGGGCTAAACTGACGAACTGAATGGCTCAAGCCATTCAGTCCGTGGATGCAGAAAATTTGAAAGGTGTTCTGGCCATTTGGGCTGAACTGACGAACTGAATGGCTCAAGCCATTCAGTCCGTGGATGCAGAAAAAAAGGGCGGCTGCAGGGGCTGTTTTGGGCTCCAAATTTGCGAATTGTGTTGCTTGTTTGGGAAAACTTGCAAACTATAGTTTGAAGCCTATGGTTGGGCAACATTTTGTTTAGAGAAGTTCACGGAGTTTCGATTCGAATCTGAGCACGAAATTGGATCCAAGATCAGAGGGAAAAAGGAAGAGAAGGGAGGGGAGGCAGTACGAATTTGAATTTGGGCGCCACACAGTTGCTTGCCGCCGAGGGGCGCGCGCACGGAGGCTTTTACATCAAAAGCGGCCCGTCCGACTGAGCCTATTGCGTGCGATCCAAAACAAAGCCACACGAGCGAGAGGGCCCCTGTGTTGGAAGCCCAACTTCCATGTTATCCCGAGCCCACCCAGATCGGTATTGGTCCTTAACGGGCTACAGCCCAACGCTACCGTCGTGCTCCGCGCCACGTCCTTGGGTCCATCCTGGCAATTCCCCTGCCGGTGCCGGACGTCAGATGCCATTGCAGCGCCACCGAGCCGGGGGAGCAACGCCCGGCTGGCGAGTGGCGACGGCCCCACTCTCCTTGGCCTCGGCAACAGCGTCGTCTCCGTCTCCGTGCCCGGCACAAAACTCCCCGCCGGCGACCCAAAATGCGCCCGCCGACGTCATCGCGTCACGTCACGAAAACCGGGCCCGTTCTGTAGCGGCCCAACAAACGCAGACCCCGCTCCCCACTCCCCGTCCCCACCCAGATCTCCACAACCCGAACCACACCCGCGGCCCCCCAGATGGCCACCAGCACCTCGCCGCCGGCGGCGGCGGCGGCGGCCTGGGCCTTTGCCGTTGCGACCTGCGTCAAGCTCCTCCTCGTCCCCACCTACCGCTCCACCGACTTCGACGTCCACCGCTACTGGCTCGCCCTCGCGCACGCGCTCCCCGCGCGGCAGTGGTACACCGACGCCTCCTCCCAGTGGACGCTCGACTACCCGCCCTTCTTCGCCTACTTCTCCCGCCTCCTCTCCCTCCCCGCGCCGCTCGTCGACGCCACCCTCGTCTCGGTCCCCGTCCCCGACTCCCCTCCCTTCGCGCACCTCCTGTACCTCCGCCTCACCGTCGCTTTCTCCGATCTCCTCCTCCTCGGATCCGTCCTCCTACTGGCGAGGGACGCGCGGTGGAGGCAGCGGCCGTTCCTCGCTCTCGCGCTCGTCCTGTGGTCGCCAGCGCTGATCGCCGTCGACCACGTCCACTTCCAGTACAATGGATTCCTCATGGGCCTGCTGCTGCTTTCGATGTACTTTCTCGAGCAGGGCTGGGATCTTGCCGGGGGAGTGGTGTTCGCTTCGTTGCTGTGCTCCAAGCACCTTTTCCTCGTTGCTGCGCCGGTGTACTTTATGTATTTGTTCCGGCATTATTGCTGTGGCCGAGGTGTCGTGAAGGGGCTAGGAAGGCTGTTGCTGATGGGTGCTGGAGTGGCTGCTGTTTTTGCTGCAGCATTTGCGCCCTTCGTGTACTATGGACAGGTGAGTGAGCTTGGTTGCTTGATTCAGTTTTGATTGAACAACTTGCTGGGATCTTTGTTGTCTCCATACAGTAATTATTTGTAAACATCTAGTTTCCGATGGAAGTAGGAAAATTGGCTTATGAAGAGTTGAGAATTGACAAGCAATGCAGTTAATTCAGTTAACTTCATATTGAATCTGGTAGAAAAGTTTTAAAATTGAGTAATACATTGTGTACGTGTATGATATGAATTCCAGCAAGGTCCCCCTAACAACATTGGTTTCAGTTGTGATGGTTGCTGTCGAGTTAAATTTGAGAAGATCATGCTTATTCTTTGTTCTGTCTGCAAGCTCTGAGCTAAAATGATGTTTCCGTACAGCTTTCCATCATACAAATTGTGCATTTTTGTGCTTTTAATCATTTTGCTAAATGAGCTTTTGAATTCTTGTGCTTGGATATTAGAATGATTATATTTTAGAATCTGTACTCTTAAACACTAGTGGATATTAGTAAACCTCAACTGCATCAAGATTTTGTTCCTCCACTTTAGCAATATATATCAGTGTATCATGTTTATTATCAGCTTGGCTTCATGATGACATTCCCTATAATACAAAACATCCTGCGCAACATCTTTTTGCTGGAGTTAGTTTAATTTGATGTTGAACTTGGTAGAAAAGGTTTATAAGTTAGTAATGCACTGCGTAGTGGTTTTATCTCATGATACGTTTAAGCTTGCATCTAATCCCCTGACATAGCTACGAAGTTGTCTTAGTAACACCATGCTGTTAACCTTGGTCTGCTTGCAAAGCTAAATGATTTTCCCATACATGATTTACCATTGCACTGGAGTCTTGTAGATATATGAATTTTAAACTCTGCACTCTTTACACAAGGGGTTGGATAAATTGAACTTGTAGGAAGTTTAACGTGAACCTTTATCAATGTATACTCATCTGTCTAGCATGTTTATTCTTTGTTTGCTTTCAAGGGCATTCATTATAGTACAACATTATCTGTAATAATATATCCCTTTGCTGTTGTGGACAATCATATCAATATGTTTCACATGTATAAATGTGGTATTGCTTTTAACATGACTACAGTTCTTACTGCACTAATAATTTTGCAGATTCAACAACTATTTAGCCGATTGTTTCCCTTTGGTCGAGGCCTATGCCATGCTTACTGGGCCCCAAACTTCTGGGTATTCTATATAGTATTTGACAAGATCCTTGCATTCATTCTTAGAAGATTTGGCTTCAATATTGCCATACCCGAAGCTTCATTTACCGGGGGGCTTGTTGGTGATTCATCTCCTTTCGCTGTTCTCCCCAAGGTTCTCTCCTCCACCATACATTCCATCTATTATTTTTGTTTATTCCAATGAAACAAGGGTTTTCATATCTGTAAACTTAATGGATCGCAGGTCACCCCAATTACTACGTTCTTAATGGTCATTCTTGCCATGACTCCTTGTCTTGTCAAAGCATTCTCTAACCCCCAACCAAAGCATATTATTAGATGGGTCTCATACGCTTGCACATGTGGATTTATGTTTGGATGGCATGTACATGAGAAGGCATCACTTCATTTTACTATCCCACTTGGCCTAATTGCCATGGATAACTTGAATGATGCCCGACATTACCTTTTGCTGTCCATAGGTATGTTTTACTCTTGCTTATGCTCCAATATTTACTCAGTTCCACACTTTGCTTGCATTTACTGACACACACGATGAAGCAATGTTTCTGGATACCTTTTCTTTCCGTGAAAAATAATTATTTTCCCATATTGCATACCTATCTGCAGTAGTTCCCACATTGTTTCTTTTTCTTAGTAATATACTAGTATTGTGATTTAGATGTCAGAAATGTGATAAACCTGTCTAGCAGGCAATTCAAACACTGACAGTTTGCCCAAACAAATTGTCTGCAGTTTCATGCTACTCTCTGTTCCCACTGCTGTTTGAGAAACAAGAGTACCTGATAAAGGTGATGCTGCTGTTGACCTACGCTGCCCTCATGTGGGTAGGTTTTACATCTCATTATGCTGCAAGTTCTGACCAGGAAAGAAAGAAAGTAAATCGGTCAGGCAGTACAGTGAAGAGGACTAGCTTCATTGGATGGATTGGTTTAAGCTATCTTTTGGGAATTGCAGCTATAGAACTGTGGTCTCAAGTGTTTCACCATCTTATATTCGGCGATAGACTCCCCTTCCTACCTCTCATTATGGTGTCATTCTATTGTGCTGTCGGTATGATGTACTCCTGGTTGTGGCAGCTCGTATATATAGTCAGACATACATGATATATAATATAACTGGTGATTAATAGAAGCATTCACTTGTCTTTCTTGGGTTGAGAGTTGAGACTAACCGCGATGACATACTGCCTGGAATGATGCATTGAACAACATTGTCATGACTGGTGACTGGGATCAATAGAAGCATTCACTTGTCTTTCTTGGATTGAGACTAACCACAATGACATACTGCCCAGAATGATGCTTTGAACAACATTGTCAGGACTGGGAGACGGCCTTTTCTTATAGTTTCTGAAGTCATTGTTTGTGAGAAATTTTGGAGATGTGGTAATCGTGCCATGATGTAATGTTCGTTTTTAGGAGATGTGTTGATCATGCCATGATACAAAGTTTTTTTTTGTTGAGATTTGTGATCGTGTCATGGTTTAAATGTTACTTTCTGTAACAGCTGTTTGTATCAGTTCATGTCATAGGTTGGTTCTCCTATTCCCTTCGTTTTGCAGTTTACGTAACTATTGTGAGTGCTGTCTTGAGTAATTGAGTGTATGATGCATTAATGATTCAATTTCATAGGAAGAAAAGAAAAATGATTGGATGTATGATCTCTTTGTCATGGTGCTGCTAAGCAGCTTACATGCCTCTTGCTTTCGTGACATGGACATGTGTAGGCCTCCTGTGCTCATAGATGCTTGATCCTAAATCCGCATTGTGTTTGCAAAACGCCTTTCTGGGACCACGGACACCGAGCTGTGGGACTCGCAAGTATTGCAAGCAAGTTGACGCCGGCTGCTGTCGTGTTCTCTGCTCAGCTAACAACTTCCATTTGCTACTTGTAATTTGCCAACGCCACCGTTGTGGAGTGCCAGACTACAAGTATCCAGAGCTGCTATCGCAAGTTCGGCTGCATGACTGCATCTATGGCTCCAGATCCTCCTGTACATCCAGGTTGAGGGTAGAGCAAGTGCGATGGCAGCGATTCAGAAATCAGAACTCCAGAATCCAGATGCGCTCGTCTGTTAAAACTTCTGCTCCTGCCAGAAAATGATGCGTGGTTACACCCCTTCTGAGATCTTTCATGGTCAGAGGTGGAAAAGGCTGTAAAAAAAAAACTAAAAACACTTATCAGAGCCAAGTTTCGATCCTGGGACCTGTGGGTTATGGGCCCACCACGCTTCCGCTGCGCCACTCTGATGTTTGTGACAGATGTCTAGCACAAATATATATATTACAAATAATAAACTCGTTCAATGGAGTGCCCATCAGCCAGCCACATGAATTTTGTTTTCAGCTTATATCCAAAATTAATTGCGGTTCACATTCCAGCACGATTCGCAAACAGAAGTCTAGAATTCGTACTGTCTTATTGGTTCGTACTTGCTAACTTCACCGCATATGTCACATCACAGGTAAACCGTCTTCAACTAGCAGCTGCGATGCTGATTCTACGCATCCAACAGCATTCTCACACAAGCTTCACCTTAGAACTTGGTATCCACGGCACAAATCACAAAGGGACAAAGAGCTCGACAAACAAAAGCCAAAGTGGATCGCTGACCCCTTTTCGCCCTGATCCCAAGCCCACGTAAAACGCCCCGATCGCCTACGAACTTACTACCAACATCTCTGCCTTTTTTTTCCCAGTTGTCCAAAAACTGAAAAAGGTGCAGGAACACCTGCTTTCCTCTTTCCACCGTCCCGGATCAGGATGTGCACGTTCTTGGTGAACAACAACCTGCAGCCTCACAGACATGTTTGACTCGTTTATTACCTTCACTCACAAACATCCCTCTCTGTGTGTCTCTCTCACACACATTTGGAGTACCTTGCATGGACAGGCTACTTGTTAAAGCAGAATCGTCGAACCAAGCTGCAGTCACCAGTCAACCACGGTTCCTGGAGTTTCCGTATGGGTCCAAACGCCTGAAAGCTCCTGGATCCTGAGGCAGCATCTGGTGATGTCATGGGGAATTAGGTCACATGAGAAGCCGCGTCATTTACCCTTGATTTGTATTTGCATGATTGTATCTGCCCTTCCAAGCAACCAGTATACTGACAATATTGTAGCTGGTAAAACCCCGATCAAGAGTCGCGATTACGAATGTAATTTTGTTTAAGTCCTTCATGAAAGTAACATCACGTGTTGGTTCAACTCGCACACCAGGTGTTACTCCGGATCGACGCGGATCAAGCAATTGACTAGCTTAGGATCGTAACCAGGAGTCGTTGGCCGGCTGCACTTGCCTTGCACGTCAGCAGATATCACCTTCCATGAAGCTGTTACCACGTCGGTTTTAGTCTTTAGGATAAGATTTACATTGCTGCTAGTCAAGAATTTGATCCGACGGTGACGTTCAGGGTGTCAAGTAAACACGCGCTCGTCAATGGTTCAGCTTCACGGCAGGTAGACGTAGACTGAACACGAGCCTGGAGAGCAGCATTCAGCCGGATGAAAGACTCCGGCTGGGGTTCTGTTTCAGACACTTTTCTGCTCCATTGGATGGAGCTGGGGTGAGAAAGGAAAAGACTGTTCGGTATTGTCGAGTAGGAGTATCATATAGACAGTTCCGGTTGTTCTTGACGACTTCCATCATGACATCATATCCCCTGGGAGATTGTTCAAAGACCAAAAGGTCATGAAGCAGGCAACTGCAAGTTGCTGCTGATGCTCATCATCATGCCATGGCATCAGGGATGAGCGAATGAGCTGCGAGAGACAGGGAGATGGGGGAAAGCCAAGAGGATCTTGCAAGGGACAAGAACACAGATCGACCACCCAAAACAACCGCCTGCTTCCCAGGCAGCCAGGCTTCTCATGTCTCAAATAGCACGAGGTATCCAAGAAGATGCCATGCAGGCCTGCTTGAAGCTGCAGCCTTTAGCATTAGTCACCATTTTAAAAAATAAAAATAAGAATCCACATGACATCTATTGCAAGGTAGCACTTTCTTCTGGTCCATAATAACAAAAAAGAACAGGGAATCATCTTTTGCACTTTTTCGGCTACTTATAAAAGTGTGAATGTGATCATAGTTCAGAAAAGTGCAAATGTGTAGTGGAACCGGAGGACAGTAGTTCAGCAAGTCCAAGTGCGATCTTGCTGTAAAAAAAGGTTTCACTTTTACTAATACAAGATAGTGCAACAAGTACTGCTAGCCACTATACTGGTAGGAGCTAACGGCATTTCACATCTCAAGAACAGATTCCAAATGGAACCACGCACTCGATCCAGAGCCAGTACGAACCATCGGTATTAGCAACAAATTTGACCGTTAATGACATCACAAACAAGGAAAAAATACTGTCACTCTCGATCATGTCAAAGAAAAATGACAGTGCTTCCCTCACACACCGCGGTCCCGGATCCCTAGGCCCCCTGCACTGCCCTGGCTGCCGGCAACAGGCATGAGAAGAAGAAGCTGTAGAAGCAGGCAAGCAGCAAGCCTTTGCGTTGCCCTGTTGGCTGGTGCCCATCCATACTTTAATCCTCTCAAAGAGCCCAGCACGCTCGCGGACACTACAATATTCCTGAACTCCCTCCCGGTTCCAATGCCCCATGAATTACAGTATTAAACAAGGCAAAGCTCACATTAATCTAGTTTTGTTTGTTCTTATGCTCCAGGCCACGGCGAATCGGTGATGTGATGGGTGGCGTTGCGGCTTGCTGCTTTGGAAGGTCTCCAGGAAGGAGGACAAAGAACAAGGTTGTAGTGTGTCTCAAGGCATCTCTAGCTCCGTAACTTATGCAGCTAGCTAGCTTATTATCCAGCCTCTCTCTCGGGCCCAGGTTAATTGTGCTATGCGTCAAAGCGTTTTGAGTTTTCTGCACAAGGGACAAGGCACAAGACTACAAATCTTGGGGGTTGGGGCACATCAAATGTGTGTACGCATGTTTTTCCATATGGACCTATGCTGACTCTCAACATAAGCCTAGTGACATAGTAGAGTGCTTATAATTATGCAGTAACAACAGAATTACACGACTACTGTTAAGTTGACACATGGTTAGCAAGCGGCTAGCTTACAACTTTCGGGGGTAAATTTTCGGTAATTCTACTTCTAGAAGTCAGCATTAGTCATCAGATCCAAGCGAACAATTACATCTGCTTGGTTATAAAATCCCTAATGGCTAGTGACCTGGTGTGTACGATTGAATCCCGAGCGATCAGTAGTACAAGGACGCGCATAGGTTGGGCGGTTTAAATCCTCTTGCCCCGTGCTGGGTACAGTTCCACCAACTCCTACTGTTCGGCTTTACGACACGAGAGGCGGCAGCATGGACAAGCGAGGGTTAATTTTGGGTCATGCACCGTCGCCGCCTCGCCGCCGTGCATTCAGATCCGCATCAACTTTGTGTGCTTGCGCCGGCCATGGCAGTATATGTCACATCCCATCTCGCGTAGTCGCGTGGCACATCTACGCCTGTGCCTCGGAGAATAAGATACCACGCATAAACGCGTGTTATTGGAAAATCGTGAGGTTATTCACCACGTTGGGAGCATAAGTTCCGCAACTCCGAGTCATACTGGCCGTATATACTGGTGGTAACAGATCATAACTCTCTTTAGGTACTATTCTTCGGTCTTCACAACCAACTCAGTCATATCTATTTTTAATTTAGACGTGTATAGTATTTTTCATCCCATCCTCTGTTGAGTCTGATGTTTAAAAATTTGCTAGGCTAAATTGAAACTGCATATTCGGATGCTAAGTGATTAGAACGAATCACGCCAATTACAACTCTGGTCGCCCATTTAAAAAAGGATTAAAGTGTGTAATACTAATAAAGTATGTTTCATAATAAATTAAATCAGTTTGTTCGAAAAAATAATAAATTAAATCATTATTAGAAATATTTCAAACAATTTATTATTTTTTAAAAAATTACTTCGGATTAAATTTGCCACAACTTGTCAGTTACAATAAAAGAAATTTTAGAGTACTTAAAATTAACGAGGATCGTCCATCCGATAAAATCTAATGGGGAACAGGGGAAGTACCAGAAAGTAGCTAAATGAAAATACCACGAAGTAGCAAAAATAGTCAGAAATTACTATGATACCCTTTTAATTACATGTGAATCTGTTTTTAGGTAAGAATGATACAGAGAAGTATCTGCAAGTGACATACGTACTTCTCCCACCAGCGAATGTTAGATTTCATATTCATTGCCTTTTTTGCCAAAAGAAAATGATCTCCTGTTCATTCCTCGGAGGGAAAATCCCTCAAAAATAACAGATATCCTAGGATTGATCAATTAATGAGGATGAAACATGGCATGTTCAGCGACTTCCACATCATAGTATACTGTATTGGCAGTATTGCAGAGATCACCAATAAATCCTGCCGACGCGCTTTGCAGATACACTATACGAGCATCAGGCCTTGTTTAGTTTGCTAAACTTTCTAACGTTTTCTCCACTCTATCTCCATCACATCACATTAAATACGTCAAAAGACATATGTTCGGAGTATTAAATATAGGTAAAAAATATAACTAACTACACAGTTTTGATGTACTTTGCGACACGAATCTTTTGAGCCTAGTTAGACTATGGTAGGATAATATTTACCACAAACAAACAAAACGTGCTACAGTGTGCTACAGAAATTACAAACGTTTAAAAGACAAATTTTTCACCGAACTAAACAAGGCCTCAGTATTAAATTATGCAATCCGATACAAATATTTGCGCCGCGCGTTAGCATTTACTTGTGCTCGTCAACGAGCATGTGAGGCAATTAATCGATCAGGCGACAGCATATCTCGCTGTGCTGGATGCTAAAACTTAAAGAAAATAATTCCACTCATATATAAATCCCTGTTTAATCGACCGTGACATGATCCGTACGTACTGTACTACGTGATATTGAGATAATTTCCGGTGTAAATATTATTGCATATACTTTTTAAATGGACCATACGTGTTGTGCTCAAAGGTCACTGCTCTGTGTAGTCAGTACAAGTTTTACCGGCCTATTTTTATTTGTAGCTGCACCCTGCAGTCCTGCACGACGCTCCTACCCCCAACAACCACTCTATGCATGTGCAAGAGAATTAGGAAATGGCTAGATAATTCCAGGTCAAATTCCCAACATGCCTCCAAATCATTGTTAACGATTGCAAGAGATCGAATTGTTTAGTCAATGCAAAATTATCGAGCTAGCTGATATCAAAACTGACAGATTGGTTGTCGACATATGTAAGCCACCTGCCCCTGTTACCTACTACCTCTGTCCATGTGTATGGCCACAATCCATATTTTAGCATGTATTAATTCAGTGTATTTTTACAATCTAATTTTTTAATTTAGCAATAGGATCTCTTGCATTTATCAATACCAAGAATATATATATAATGGCAACGTATCCTATGCAAACCAGACTCGTATGCAAACTTCTACCACAATCACTGGATCTTCATCCGATGACCAGATTAAGGGGTGGGAGATTTAATCACTTGAACCCTCCCACAAATACATTTGCTAATAAAAATCTCCTAATCCCACCCATGGACGTCATTCTGTGCGTCCCGTCCCGTCTCGCGAGAGACGCGACCGCGCGCGCGACACACGAATCGTCGCCGCCCCTGGCTGCTCCGCGCTGCGCTTGAGGCCGCCGACGCCCCGGCCCGCTCGGTCTGGCCGCCGACGCCCCGCTGTTGGACGCCGCCCCTCAGCCGGGCTGGACAGCCGCACCGGAATTCGTTGCCGCCGCCATGGATCGGCGCTCGGGCTGCTCCGCGGGATCCTTGGACGGAGGACGACGCCGACGCGCAGGTGCGTGAGCTGCAAGAAGGAGGGTGCGCCGCGCGTGGACTGAACTGAAGCTGTGCCGAGCTGCACCTGAAGCAGGCGTGGACAGAACCTAAAGCTGTGCCGAGCTGCAGGAAGTGTGTATGTGTAAGCACTTGCGTGTACATTGGAGCCAAAGCAAAGTAGAGTAAAGAAAAATGAAATTGTGTATCTTTGGGAATGTTAAGAAAAATAATATGGGATGCATATATGCAGCACATTATGATTCATTGATTTACTCCTACACTATGCGTGGTCAGCAGTACAGAAACAGGTGGCAGCAGCAACAATTCATGGCGACGGCGGATTCGAATTCCGAGCAGCGATCCGGCAGTCCGACGAGGGGGCACTGATCCATGGCGACGGCGGCGGCGCCCTCCAGTGCGGCTGAAGGTGCTGGGGCGCGGCACCGTCTAGCCCGAGGGGCGGCGTCCAACAGTGCGGCGTCAGCGGACGGACCGAAGAGCGGGGCGTTGGCGGCGAGACCGAGCGGGACGTCAGCAGTCCTCCAATGCGACGCGGAGTAGCCTGAGGGGCGGCGGCGGCATCGTCGGAGCGTATCGCGCCTCGCAAGACGAGGGACGCACGGAGTAATGACGTCCAGGGGGCAGGGGTGGGATTAGGAGATTTTTATTAGCAAATGTATTTGTGGGAGGGTTTAAGTGATTAAATCTCCCACCCCTTAATCTAGTCATCGGATGAAGATCCAGCGATTGTGGCAAGAGTTTGCATAGTTTGCATACGAGTCTGGTTTGCATAGGATACGTTGCCATATATAATAGCCAAGATCAGCATTTCTCTTTGGAAAAAAAGAGCCGGAGGTTGCATTTCTCTTTCTGTTGTGTTGAGCTTGCACCGCTCTATAGAATTGACCTGAAATTCCTTTTTTCTCTTCTACTTCTCCTCGTTTCTCGTCATGTGGTTGAGAACTCATATAACCTCTTCCTGGTATGCCAGGAGCTTAGCTTGTAATGTGTTGTCTTACATTTGATCAATGAAATCTAGTAAGTGGGATCTTCCCCCGAATTTGCTCGGGAAAAAAAATCCAGTAGACCTTTTCTTCTAGATTTGCTAGTAATTCCTCATTCGGTAAGCCATAAAAGTGCAGTGAAAGTAAAGGGGTCCACAAGGTTGATACGTGTCTGATGGAGTCCATAAATTCCCAGGCACAAGATGTTATGGCTGCAGCATGGCACGTACCAAGAACGTACCCGCAGGGGCATTACATTGCTCAGAGTACTTCTGTTCGGTCGATCTGATGATGTTGCTCCCTATCGCTAGCTGTTTTAATCTAACAAAAATTACTGCTCCACGCATTTGCAAGTACCCGTATTTTCTCTGAGCAAACAGAGATTTAACCTCCTCAACCGCGCACGGATTAATCAAATTCAACCGCAAGCAAACTTCGTTTGATCCGTAGAGATCTCGATCGCTGGCTAGCGCTAGGGTTTAACCACAGTACTACTGGGCACTGCTCGCGCTAGTGATGATTTGATGCGAATTCATGGCTGATTTGAACGAATTAATTCTGCCTCAACCGATACCTTGTCGGTGATGTACGTTGTTCTAGCTCGCGATCGTGGCCAGTTCGTCACAGTGATGTGCATGATCATCGGAAAGGGCCTGAGCAGCTTCTTCCTGAAGTCCCCCGGAGCCTGGCCTTTTTGAGGTGCAGCTTCCCAAGTAAGCCCCATGAATTGTGTTTGATGCAAAAGCTGATTGGTGTGTAGACCCCAAAAAAACATTAGGTTCTTTTCTCCACCCATACGGCTCTCAGTTTTTTAGAGTCAAAACATGATCCCCAAGGGATTCTTCAAAAGGAGAAAAAACATTGTCAGAGACCCAGAATTCCGAAGGGGCATTGGAATCTAATGCTGATACCTGAGGTGACTATCAAAAGATGTCGCCCTCCCGGGTTTTTGGACTGGGATATATGATGATGATGACTCGAACAGAAAGCAGGTAGTAGTTGCAACATTTGTGCCCTACCATAAGCCCAGCATGCTCCATTCTTAGGCTAAGTCCAACAACGCAAGGCATTTGCAATTTTGCCTCTCGAACAACACTGTGCATGCCCGGGAAGGTCTCCAACAGAGGAGGCAAAGCCGGGGGCAAATTGCCTATGGATTTGCATCTCCTCTCTCCTTGAAGGCATCTGCTCAGGGGAGGGAGAGGGCTTCCCGCGCGCGGGAGAAGAAGGAGGAGGCGGCGGCGCGTGCGGGAGAAGGAGGCGGTGGCTTCCCTGGAGAAGAAGCACCGGCGGTCGTTGATTGTCGTCGCCGCCACCTAATCGACAGCGTCGCCGGAGATCCGCGGGAGGGGAGCACCGGTGGTCGGAGGAGAGCGCCGAGGCCGCCTTCTCCCGCCGCGGAACTGCCCCGCGCCGCCGTGTCCATGGCCGATGGCCGCGGCCACGAAGCAACGGGCCAGCGGGCAGAGCTCCCCGCGGCCAAATCGTGCGGCGGTGGCGTCGATTGGAGCTCCGCCGCCATCGATTGGAGCTCCGCCGGCCGGAGACAGAGGGGAGGCGCGGGCATGGAGCAGCGGGCCAGCGGGACGGCGTCGCTTCGATCTGCCACTGTCGATTGGATCTCCACCGGCCGGAGACGGAGGGGAGGCGCGAGGCCACCGGCGGGAGGGGGAGAGGTGGTGGCGGCGTGGAGGAGAGAGGGAAGGGAGAGGCCGGGGAAGGGAATGCATTTGCCTTTGCCACTCCACCGTTGGAGACAAGATTTTTTCCCTTACCACTGCTGCTACTGTGCGCGAGGCAAACTTCCATATGCCTCTCCGGTTTTGCCTTCTATTGTTGGACTTAGCCTTACCTCCGCGAGACATCAAGCTAAGGCATTCATCCAAAGGAATTAAAGCTGAGTTGGAACATGTTTTTTTTGTTGGTCCTGTTCCGGTCGTTCTGTTATCTTGATCTTTGTGAGCCATTCACATTTTTTTGGTGTTGTGAGCTGTGACACTACTTTGCTTGCCATGGATGATGATAGATACTAGTAGATAGTGACTGGTTCATTACTTTGCAGGACAAGCTGCCAATGCAGCTTCAAGTTTGTGCTGTGTAGGGATGGCTACTTTGCCAAATGATCAAAGTGCATGCATTAGCTTACCTTGAGAATTCATTTGATATGGGGACTCGTCCTTAATATACTGGAGGTTAATACTATCCTTTAATCTGAAGGAAAATCATAGGGATCACTCTTCTTTGTGAAAGTTACTTTCGGAAAGATATGTTGCTGTAGACTCGGCAACTGTCATATTGCCTATTTGGATTGTCCTATCTCCTGACTCACATACAAATCTCTTACCTAGTCAGAGGAACCATTTGTCTCGAAACTGCACGGTGTGGTATGATGATCTGATAACAAAAAGAAAACATACTCCAATCGTACTATACAATGACAGTTTTTCGCAAAAATGTCACAAT
Source organism: Cenchrus fungigraminus (assembly GCA_036936925.1). Classification (NCBI taxonomy): domain Eukaryota; kingdom Viridiplantae; phylum Streptophyta; class Magnoliopsida; order Poales; family Poaceae; genus Cenchrus; species Cenchrus fungigraminus. The sequence goes on along the minus strand of CM072772.1, from coordinate 13,486,497 downwards.
TTGTTATGCTTGGTCTCCGTAGTGTTCATGATGGGCATTCTGAAAACCGTGGCCGCACATTGTAGAAAAGCAATTCCGTGACCAGAATCAAAACTAGCTTGATGGGACAACAGAGAGCAAACCACAATCCCCTGGAAATTACAACCACCGGTGGCAAGAAAGTTCATTTGACTTGAGTTAGGAATTAACAAGGGCAATAGGATGAGTCATCTACTAAAGTATGGCCGGTTGACCTTACTTGTGCAATTTTGCTACACCTCACACCCCAATAGAGAGAAGATTAGCCAAGGCAAGTCACCAGCACAAACCCCAGATCAGCAACGAATTGTAGATGAGAAACTGCAAAAAAGGTACTCCCTCTTTTCTTTTTATAAGGCGCGACGCGACATGACACGGTTTTCAAAATTAGATTTTGACCATCTATTTCTTTTATATTATATTTTTTATGGTTATAAATATATAATCATTAAAAAGTATATTTGATGACAAATCCAACCATATCAAATTTACATTAAAAAATAAAAAATTAATACGTAAATTATTAGTCAAAGATTGTAAAGTTTGAATCTTAATTTGCGTGCGCGCTTTATAAAAAGAAAAGGAGGGAGTATCACATCCTCGGCTAACCACAGGCTGTGATCTACCAAGACTACCACCATTACTACTAGTAGTAGAGCCTTTTGTCCCGTATCCACCTCAGACCTCACGCCGTCAGCTCATCCCATCTCTTGCCTATGGCTGCGGCCGCTGGCCCCCGTCCACCACGCCACGCACTCCAAAACCCATAAATAAAAGGCGCGACGCCGCACACGCAGCAGGCCGCCATAAACACACCACACCCCTCCCGTGGGCTGCGGCTGCTCCCCCACGGTCATGAACGCCCTCACGCCGCCGGCCGCCGGCGACCCGTTCGCGGCCACACTTCCTCCGTCATTGCCGTCGCCGCCCCCTCCGTCCTCGTCGTCCTCGTCGCTCAACCTCTCGCCCTCGCTGCTCATCATCGCCGCGCTGCTGGCGTTCGTCTTCTGCGCCTCCGTGTCGATCCACCTGCTCCTCCGCTGCCTCGCCCGCGCGTCGTCGCACCAGTCCCCGAGCCCGTTCCCGGCGGCCAGGGCGGGCCGCGCGTCCGACGCGGAGGCGGAGGAGGTGGGGGCGGGGTCGTCGAGGAGGAGCGCCGCGGCGGTGGGGCCGGAGGAGGCGCAGGCCGCGGAGGTGGACGAGGAGAAGGAGCGGCTGATCGCGTCGCTGCCGCTCTTCACCATGGCGTCGGCGCTGGCGGCACTGCCCAAGAGCTCCCCGGACTGCGCCGTCTGCCTCTCGCCCTTCTCCCCCGACGCCGAGCTGCGGCTGCTCCCGGCGTGCCGGCACGCGTTCCACGCCGCCTGCGTCGACGCCTGGCTCCGCACCACCCCGTCGTGCCCGCTCTGCCGCGCCAACGTCTCGCTTCCGCACCCGCCGCTCCCCACCGCCCCGCCCGCCGCCGCCGCCGCCGCCGCTGCGGGGCCGGGCGCGCAGGAGCCGCTCGACTCGCGGGTCGGCGGCAGCAGCAACAACTCGAGGAGCTTCCGCATCGAGATCGGCAGCGTGAGCAACCGCCGGTCCTCCGCCGCGGGCGACGACCGCCGCACCTACTCGCTGGGCTCCTTCGACTACCGCGTCGACGAGGAGGTCGAGGCCGTGGTGTCCCGCATCACCCGGCCCGCGGTGTCCGCGGCGGCGGCCAAGTCGGCAGCCCAGCAGGCGACACCGGCGACCCCCGTGGAGGCGCTGGCGGAGGCGGCGGGGTCCCGCGGGTGGCTGCGCGAGTACGTCGACCGCCTGGCCTCCTCGGCCTCCTCCCTCTCCGGGCGGTGGAGCGCGCGGTGGAGCCAGGGACACCACAGCGCGCGGTGGAGCCAGAGCCACGGCCACCACAGCCGCACCCACAGCCAGGGCCACCGGCAGGAGGACTCGTGGCGGTGGGACCCCGAGGCGGCGGCGGGTGCGGCGATGCACCGCGCGCCGGACGAGGAGGAGCCGGGGTTCGTGGCCCTGTACCGTTGGATCGTCGGGGTATAGCCAGCTAGCTGTAATTACGGGACCTCACGGGGGCGTTTTTGCCAACTCGTTCCGCATTCTTTCTTTCTTTCTTATTTTAGGACTCCGTTGTAAAAACACAAGAAAACAATCGGCTCCAGAGCTCCAGATGTGAGAGAGTTTAGCGTCTCCGAAGCTTCTCCTTCTTCTTCCATTTGTTCGTCGTTGTTTTCTGGAGCTGCAATGCACGGCGATTTTGGAATTTGAGCTTACCGAAGCAGGATACCAGGGAAACCGTGCGGCGACGTGCTTCTTCCTCCTGTGGCTCGCAGCTGGTTGGGTCGTCCTCTCCCCTGAAACCGCCGTGGTGGTGGGCGCGTGGTTGTCACTTGTGTGGCATCCATCCATGGCCTGGTGCATGGCCGTAGTGCGCCGCAGACTTGCCAGACTCGCAGTCAATCGTGTCCACTGTCCAGTGAGAGATACATGTCCGGTCCCGGCGCACGCGGACTTGTGGGATCCTTTCATGCGACGGCGGAGTCCATGGCCGTTTCCCGCATCGTTCAGGGTCAAGACAAACCCATGGCTGTCACTTGTGTAGCAGCACCAGTCCAAATTCTAGAATTGCTAGCGGCGTATACATCCTTTTCCGCATACTCTTCTCGGCCTTGGCGTACACCGGCGAGTCCGTATTTTTGTCGTGGCGCCGGGGAACTTAAAACCTGTCCGTCCCGTGGTCCATGCCCTCCTTTTTTTCCGAACAACTCATGCCCTGCTTGGAAACGGACAGGTTTGGTGCTAGCGTCGACTAGGCAAGCGCGAGCACGCGCGTCAACTCGTCATATCTCGACCACTTGATAAAACTTGGCCGAAAACTTTGGTCCTTGTTTATGAAACCCGGGCTGCATTCTTGTTTATGAATTTTAGTGTACGCGTCGATGATGCCTATGGTACTCAACTCCATGGATGTGGACCTGCCCATCATTAGCCGGTGATCAAACGTTGACGTACTTTGCCCACAGGGTAACCTGAGGAAAAACCAACCGGTTTCGGCAGAGCCAGCCCACCAAACGCACTGCCCTCGGTCCGGCCGGCCGCAGCCCGCAGAGTATCCGGCGATCAGAGGACCGAGGCACAGCGGCGAGCCGAGACACGACGGTGGCGATCGACGCATTGAATTGATCCCCATGGTCTGGACTCTGGAGCACCGATGATCGCCGCAGCAGTGCTCTGGTGCTAGCAGCGGCAGCGAGCGCCCAACCGCGCGCGCGTTCGCCCGCCCCGAACGGGAATGAATGCCCGTGCCCCAGCCCGCCATTAAACTCCGCTTCCTACCGCGGCGGGCCTCCTGTCCTGAGTCCTGACCCATCTGCCGCTGTAGAGCTGCCTTGCTCTGCGGGAGAGAAGCCGTTCCGGCCGTCGGTCCGGTAAAAAAAGGTCGCACACCCGCGTGTGCGCGCACGCAGGATGTGTGATTTCTCGCTTGCCCGGTGGCGCAGCTGTGACAGCACGGGCGGCGGCGTGTCATGTGGAACCTGAACCTGAGAGAGCGCGGGTGGGTGGAGGGGATTGAATACCGCGACGTGATCGGGCGTCGGTTTGACCCCGCGCCCATGCCAATGCCAATGCCATGCGTGTACTCCTCCGGCCCTCCCTGTGTGTGTGTACTCGTATGCCGCGACAGTGTCGCCCGCCAGTGTACGCCTCCTAGCGGACGTTGCACAGGGGGCTGGGGCCTTGGGGTTGGGGGGCTTCTCGCCATGGCGGCGCTCCATGCGGACACGTAAACGTGTTGCGTTATCACCACCCCGTCGTCCGTCCGAGCATGTCACGCTGCGGCAGCGCTGAGCCCGGCCCACTGCGCATGCGCAGTAACTCTCTCTGCAGTCTGCACGACGAACATGGTATGGCACACGGACATGGGTTCAGCGCGTTCGATTTCTGCAAGGAGAAAGCGAGGAAAGGGAACTCGTTTCCGCTGTGCGCGCGGTGCACTGTAGAACAAGAGCGAATTGAACGCGTCTAGTACATGCATGTTTGATCAGAGTGACTGTGAGACTGTGAAAGACTGTGACACTCCTCAGCTAGGCAACCGGCAGTGGTGTGGCTGCACAGTACCTGCCGAATGCACCCAGCTGTTTGTCACGTAGCCCTGTGCGTGATTGTGCCGAGGCGTGACGCTACTGCAGCGGGACAGTCCCGTAAGAGGAACCAGGTGATGACCACTCGCCGGTCTCCGGCCCCCTGGCTGCTGGCTGCCGATGAAAGGCGCGCGTGACGACGGCATCGGCGGCGGCCATTTAGCAGCCGATCCAGTTTGGCCGCCTACTCCGCCCGCCGCCCGCGTCGCCGTCGGCCGTGAGACCCCGCTCGCCCTCGGCGCCGCGAGCACGTGAGGCCGGCCACGCGACGCGACAGCTGACATGCGAGCTGACGTGGCGGCTCGGGCGTAGTTGCGTAGATGCCCCGATGCCATATTGGCACGCGTTCCTGATGAGCGGAGCATGCCATTTCGCCATGGGTTTCTTCTCTAGTTCCGCGTTACCGACGGAGCGGGTAGGTGATTAGTAGTATCCGCAGCAGCATCTGCGCAGATTTTGCTGGTCTGACGACCATTAATCAGGTTCAGTACAGTTACGGGTAGCAGCAGGCAGTGCCACGGACAAACGGTAAAGCCGACGATTTTCTCCTCTCTGCAAAAAGAAAGGACTCGATCTCAACGGTAGGATAATAGCACCGGAGAGCAGACGTGCTGCCGTGCACAACACTTCATTTTTCACTTCACTTTCAGTGCTACGGTGAAAAACAGAGGCATCCAAAGTTCTAGAGAGTGCTACGGTAAATTTTCACTTCACTTTCGTCAGGCGAAGTGGCAAACCGATGGTACAGATTGTACTAGTTGTCAATTTAACCGTGCCACAAAGACTGGCACTGGCATCACGGAATCCACATCGAAGCTCGCTCGGCACTGACAAAAATTAGCCCGAGCTGAGGAAGAGCCCTTTCATGTTCTTTAGTCTTGGTCAACGAGCTTTGGCAAGGTCAGCCCACTTAGCCACATGCATTGCCAGATACTGTACTTTGATGTATGATTTGTCAAAATCTAGATTATGGGCAAAATATCGTCATGTTCGTCTGGCTTACAAGCCACCAGCCAGCAGTACTGTTCTCTCAGAACAAACCAGCCAAAAAAAACTAGCTAGAAGGACTTTTCTCTCGTAACAAATCAACACCGGCCACCAGCCAAACGGAATAAGTTATATGAGTGGACCGTTTGGATCCTGATTCTGAAATCTGATTTTAGAACTATTTGCCTGATCTCCAACGGAAAACTAAATCATAGCTACAGTACTCCAACAACCTCTGATACAGCCATGACCATACAAACGATCGGTGTACCGTGTACAGCAGTACAACACCAGTCTCTCACCCACGGTGCAGCTCCAAACTATACTTTTTTTTAAGAACAAGCTCTTGCGCAGCCCGAGTGCCGGACAACATCAGATGTGTGAAGCTATAGCTTTTTTATTTAAAAAACAAAAGAAGCTATAGCATTTGGGCCCAAATGATCCAACGAAATGCTGCCAGCAAAAAAAGAAGAAGCTATCTCTTAAATACGATTCTTGGCTAATATCGAGCGTTTCTATTGGGCCACGTCGACAGTATTTCCCAACCTTGCGATTGACATCAAACGATTTCCATCAGGCCGTCCTAGAGCACTTCCACGGGATTCTGGAATACTCGTTCCCCTGCGGCAGCACATGGCTTCCTTGCGGGCCTCCTCCTCGACCTTTTCTCTCGCCTAGGCTAGCAATTCCCCGCGGCATACATCCAGCATCGCAAGAGTCGACACCGCAGATTGTCGATGCAATTGTCTTCCTCTCCGCCGCTCCTTGTTGGAGAACGCTGCTGCTCTCCCCGCCTGGGGATGGTCACCGGCGCTGCAGCCCCATGAGCCTAGCTGCCTAGGCCAGTAGGCCGCCGCACATCGGGCCGCCGTGCCCTGCGGCTCGCACCGCGGAGACCGTGCGCTACTGCGCTCCACTCACTCGCGTGCTCGGATGCTACACATGCCTGGAGCTCCAACGCCCCCCTGTGCTCAGCGCGGCTCCAGTTGATTTCGGGGCTGGCCTCAAGACCACGCGCGGCGCGCCCATCATGCTCTGCAATCGCTGGCGTCCTCCAGTGTTGTGCTCTATTTTTTTCCTTATCTAATTTCCCCCGGCGAGAAAAAGAGCAAGACACCATGTGGATGCTATGAACGCATCAGCTACTAGACAACAGGCTCGTCGCTCGCAACCTGTTTGACAAAATGATTAAGTGAGTATACATTTCTTTTTAACCCGTGGCTTTTCTTTTTAATAACAGCACACCAACACAATTTGGATTAACCCTCACGAACTAATGATGATTATGACTGCCATCTCACGTCTCACCAGTGTTCGTCTGGCTTATCAGCCACCAGCCAACAGTACTTTTCTCTCCAAACAAACCAACCACCAACCAATAGTATTTTTCTTTCAGAACAAATCAGCATCAGCAACTAACCACCAGCCAAACGAACGAACATTGCTAATAAAGCCTAATTTTTCTACAACATACAGGGTCATACATAAACTATTTGGATTATTTTCCTAATTTTTTATACAATATGTTTGTAATAAAGCCTTCATTCCACAGATTTCTTATAGAGAGGGACAAAGCAACAATCAGGTAAACTGGCATTGCTAAGTTATACACATTTAATTCAAAATGCATATATATTATACATCAAAATTAAAAATAATTCTAACTTTTGCTACAAACGTTAAAGAATAATATTTTCCTCTCAAGAGGCTGATACTATGACCCTTCGTATTTTGCTCACCCACATCCGCATGTCTTTTGTAACACCATGTTGCTTCCTGCAACGTGAACACACAACTATAACATCTACAATACTAAGATATTTAACGCAATTAGATGATGACAAACGCAACTATGTGCTTATGATCCTTAGACAAAACAGAGTAATTTGCTTACCAAGATCCCTCTGTGAACTATTCCAAGTTTTAGCTTTTACGCATCTTCACTTAACTATGAATCGAAAAGGATATGAAGGGGCAGAGGAAATGGTTTAGCTTTATTGATCAAGGAAGATAACAATTAGCAACAGATTAGTCAGATTCTCCCCCCGAAGGGGCTCTGAATCAATCTGCTAATCCTTGCCTGCCTAACAAGTAAATCTGCCTGGCGTCGGCCACTAGCTAATCAGATCCTGAATAACAGCTAATTGGGCCTTGTTTAGTTTGCTAAAAATTCTAACATTTTCTCCACTCTCTCTCCATCACATCACATTAAATACGCCAAAAGACATAAGTTCGGAGTATTAAATATAGGTAAAAAAATAACTAATTACACAGTTTTGATGTACTTCGCGGCACGAATCTTTTGAGCCTAGTTAGGCCATGGTAGGATAATATTTACCACAAACAAACGAAAGTGCTACAGTGTGCTACAGGAGTTCAAAATGTTGAAAAGGCAAATTTTCCCACGAACTAAACAAGGCCTCGCTAAACCTCCTACCGGTGGTGCTGCTGGTTTCTTGCGCCTGCTGTAACCTTTCCCCACAAAGGCATCCACAATAAGATATATATCAAACATTCCAAACATGTTGCCAAATTAACGTGGTCACTGGCTTAGCGCTGCAAGGCAGCGTTGTCTTTCTAGTAACTAAATGATCCCACCAGATTCAAAAGGTTTGTAACGCAGGCTGGCCCGTGTTTTTATCAGTACCGGCATCGGTCCACATAGCCCATGGATGGGTGGGCTTTGAGCCTTCGTAGACGGCCTTTTCATTTGGGTGGGCTTTGGTCCTTCGTTGCCGGCGTCGAAAATAGACAAACAGTTTATCCTTAAAAATATGTTCAGTAGATGTGTCACAATGGCGTTTTACAATAACTGTTTTTATTTATAAGTATCCTGGTTGGGAACAGTTAGCGCATGAAACTATTCTCGCTTCATTTTTCAGCTGTTTTTCAAAGGTAAATTAGTCATTTTGGTCTCTAAACTTAGCAATAAAGGTTTAGTTGTCCCTCAACATTTTGTATGTCAAAATTTAAACCGTATGAGCATATGCATGATTTTAAAGAGTGCGGGCACATACATATTTTAGAAACTATATTTACATTAGTTAAAAAAAGTATTGATGTGTGTATGTACGGAGGCTTGGAGGGACTATGAGATAATGTTTGACCTAGGTGAGCCAAGTGTAAAATGAATGTTTCACATCAGTCCCATACTAAGATATAACACCACATTTGCACAATATTTTTCTCTCAGAACAAATCTGCTTATAAATCATGTATAATATTTTTTTTCCTCGGAACAAATCTAAGGTACAGAGTTTGTACAATATCTGCCAAACGGAGTGGCGCGGGGCTCCCGCTGGCGACATCTGGCTGGGTAGGTAGAAAGGCAAAGCCAGATCTGTGCTGCTGGCTGCTGCACACCCCGTGGGGACTGAGAGCACACTGACTGGTTGGCTACGCGCACGGACCACCAACCACGAGGCAGGCGGGGACGGCCGGACGGGGACAGCCGTGTCTGGGTCAGGTGTGCGTGAGCATCTGCTCCACAAGGCCCCCGTCGGCGTTGAGCACACGGGCCCGGCCGTGGGCGCTGCACCAACCACGAGGCGGACGGCCGGGGAGTGGCGGAAGCAGGAACGAAAACGAAGGGGGGCGTCGTTGCCGGCGAGCCACGCTCGGAGCAGTAGCATCATTGCATCAACGATCGTGTTGGGCATGGGTACGTAGTAGCGGACTAGCGGTACACACGTGTCGTGCAACAGCTGCTTTTTTTTTTTGATAATAAAGAAGCAACAGCTGCCTTTGGTTTGGTGGTGTCGGACAGGATCGCCGGTGACCTAAAGCTTCGGTGAGAAAATATCTGTCCGGGTTCCGATCCATTGCCATTTCGGTATGGTGTGGGGGTTCATGGAGAGTGACCGAATTGTGCCTGCTTGGTATTTCCCTCCAACAGCCAATGTCGTTTCAATGCCAAAATAACCTAATGTTTTTTTTTCTGGTGGACATATATTCTTCTTTCTTATCAGGAAATTGTTTTTTGAAGATTTGGCCTATGTAACGTGTAAACATGCCCAAACATATATTGTTCTATAACCGTGCGATTACCTTGACCGTCAATATTATATAACTCATCACATAATTATAGTTGAAATTATATGCATGAGACGTGCCAACAGAAGTTCTAACTCTAAGAACTGCTCCAATAGTACCACATATGCTAATTCTTATCATGTTGCTTAGTGTCGACAACTGTCACGGTGCTTGCGTTGTCATGGTCTTCGATACCGTGCTAAGGATTGCACACGACTTCGCTGCCCGTCGCCTCGCTCGGACCAACCTCGCTTGGACAGTCGTGCCATCCATTCTGGGATTGGGCATGGCCATGCTCGCACTTCAACCTCGAAGGTACGTACATCACTTGTTGTTGCTGCTGATGGTGGTGGCCTCGTCCTCACGCTTTCCGCAACTGACGCATTGGCCATGGTCGCTTTGAAGGCGGTCAAGTCTGCCATCAGTGTCGTGTTGAACATCGAGGAGGAGGACTTCACTCTCGAGCCTGCCTTCCCCGAGCTGCTCGTGGCCACCTTTCGGTCTTAGGAGATCCGAGATCGAGCTTCAGTGGTGGGTGCTTAACGGGAGGGGTCACCAGTTGCCACTGGCACGCCCCCTGGTGACCTCACTCGCGATAGTGCCGTTGAGCGGGCTCCCACCCCTCCGCCTGTGGTGGTGCTTGTTGACCGCTCGTTGGAGTCACCATCGGTGACGATCATGATGCCGACTTCGGCGGAGGCAATTGCCACGACCATGGCGCCGGAGGTCGACCACTCCGTGGCTTCCGGTGCCTCTAGTGGACCAACCGCCTCGTCGTCACGTTGATCCTGTCCTCGTGGATGCGCCTCCTCAGTTGCCTTCGCCTGAGGCATTTGGTCTTAGGCGAAGCCATCACCTAGTTGTGGACCCTCTTTCGGCCGCCAAGGTGGCAAAGCAAGGGGAGATCGTCTTAAAACGTCGTCTCGGTGAGGTAGGCGCTCTTCCACCTTTGACGACGTCTACAGGTGAAGCGGTCAAGCAGTTCTTCGATGAAGGGCCTTTGCCGCATGATATGGATGCATTGACAGTTATTTTTCCCGATGTTGAGGAATAAAAGTAAGACCTCTCCCTTCACGGGATTGAGTGTTGTCTGAGGGCTTTGTGTAGAGCCAGTCGTCTTGGATATGAGTAGTTATTGTTAGAGTCTTCTGTTCGAGTTGTGTCCAGCCAGTTTTCCGGCTTGTGTTCATTTGGATTGCGTTTCATTTGGGTGTAATCGAAACTGTACCAAATTCCTGTCTGTCTTAATACAATGACATGTTACACGCGTATTTGATAAAAAAAATAAAAGTACTAATTCTTATGATCTAGCTTTCCTATGGATGAGAGAGAGAAAGAAAGAAATAAAAGTTTTTGCTGAAAGAAGAAGAAAGAAAAGTTAACTTTTTTTTGAACGAACGGGCACAAGACAATGCCTATTTCAGTGATAAAGAAAAGAGCAGTTGGCTAACCGGATAAGTCTACAATCGTGCGCTCAAACTCGACAAACTCTCCCGTCGTAAAAGTTAGCTCTTTATGGAGAGATAATCTCATCGGTGCATATGAGATAGCTGATCGAGCTTTAGTACCGTCACACAGCCACATAAAGACATAGGGCAGTTCTAAAACAACAAGTGAGCTTAGTTAGTCAAACAAATGATTAATGAAAACCCACTACTCAAGCAGGTCGACCCAACTACCAATGGTGATGGGTGAACACAGAGATCGGATCTATGGTTGGTGGTAGGCATTATAGTCTAGGCAACCTTAGTACCTTACTATACGTTGACATGGGCCACACAGCTGCAAGCAATCACTTGTACTGCTACCTGCTCTGTGGGGTTTGGTGTGTGTGGACATGTGGTGGTAGTTCTACGTTGCTGTCAAGGCGTTCCACCAGCACTGGAAAAAAAAGAGGTAGGTTGCTGAAAATTAGCTGCCTTGGCACCGCGAGATAGCGATGTGCTAATCCGAGTGATCATTTTAATTTCGTCAATGGATCACAGCCAAAGTTTGGCTTGAAAAATCTAACCCGGAACAGCTGATTTGTGGTGGACGATCGACATGAGCCACGCGTCTCGTGGGGAAAAGTATACTCCGAACTCCGTTAGAGTTAAGCACACACAGAAAACTTTCTTACCAATCCAGTCAAATTTGAGGTCTCTCTTGTGATGACCCACGAAAATGCATATACTCACTCCTAAAGACACAAGCACATACATTCTATGTCTATTTAATGTTTATGAGTTGACAGATCCTAAAATTGATAAAGTCACAACAATGCCTTGTTGCCAAGGGACGACATCATCTATCAACAAAAGATTAATTAGTAAAAAAAAACAAGTGCAGTGCTCTCGCAGGTTACTCGAGACCAGCACCCATTACTGAAAAAACGCACATTTGTACCGGCTCGTAACCCTCATTTGTACCGGTTATTGAGCCGGTACAAACCTTCCGGTACAAATGTGGTTTAGCATTTACCGGGCGAGATACCCGGTACAAATGTGGATATTTGTACTGTGTGGTAACAATCCCGGTACAAATATTTTTTTAGGCTGTCAGCCTCCTCCGACCCTCCTTCCCTTCTCTTTTCTTTCTTTTCTTTTCTTTTCTTTTTTTTCTTTTCTTTTTTTCGTCTCATCTCATCAACAAATTACAATAAGATTTACTAGATCCATCCCACAAAAATCACCACACGATTCACAATCACATATTTACAAGAATCATCACACGAATCACAGTCATGGATTCACAAAATCACATCAAAAATCACCTCAATAATCAAATGTTCTTCACAAAATCAACACAAGTTCACATAATCAATCACCAGATCGAGCCGGCCTCCACACGAGCCAAACCTCCACCCGCGCCGGGGAGACCGCCGCGCTCCCAGCCGCGCCCGCCCCCGCCCGGGCCCGCCGCGCCGCGCCGCCCCACCGACCTCTGCATGGGAGAGAATCTGAGGAGTTAGTATAGAGAAAAGAAAGGAAGAGATAAAATGGAGAGAGAAGGGGGTGGTGGAGAATTAAAGGAGGCCTGGACGCTGAGGAGGAGAGACGTTGGCAGAAATTTCTAAGTCCCCGGCGAGATTCGATGGAATTAGATTTGTACCGGGTCTTCTTTTTAACTGGTACAAATGTTGGTGGCTCCGCCCGGTATAAATGTGAGACCAGCATATTTGTACCGGGCGGAGCCACCACCCGGTACAAATGTGATGCATTTGTACCGAGTGGGTTGGAGGAGGCCCCGACGCGCCCTTGTGAGGGGGCATTTGTACCGGGCGGTGGCTCCAACCGGTACAAATGCCCTCATTTGTACCGGGGGCAAAAATACCCGGTACAAATAAAAAATCGGGGCAGGGACAAATGTCCGATTCTCTAGTGATCGGATTCGAGTCTGCATCCTCTTAAGGGCTTGCTCGGTCGGAAATGATATATATAACAAAAAAATTCATGGTAGATACAATAAAAAAACTGATATTTATTCCGGATCGATAACTAATTTATTTATGATAGATACAACATGACACAGAATTATTAATGAGTCGGGAGGTGTTGGAATTTATCTCGGTCTCGTAGTGTAACTTTCATGTGTAGATTAGTTTTCGACTTGGATCTCTAGTTGTATCCATCATAAATGTCTTGTCATATTTTTATTTCCGATCCAGAACGAATTCTATGTAACCGAATGAGGTCTAATTCAAAGTAGGGGTGTGGTTTGCTCCTTAGTCCTTCCCCTCATTTTTTTAAAAAATACAAGCAACACTACTAAGTTGAACAGGACGTCAAGTTATGCTATGAGGAAAGCTTTTTTTTTTTGAAAATAAGGAAAGCTTTAGTTCACGATAACTCATCTCACGTCATGCATTGAATATCTAAATTATACATTTTATTTTGAAATATCTATATTTTGAAGTGATGGCAATATAGCAATGCAAACCCATACCTTAGTCCCACTAAAAAAATGACAATGCAAAAAACATTTGTGGTCTATAAGAAGAGCAACTTGCACGCACGACAACACAAAAATCATGGGAGTGCCTGTAGCAACAGAGGATGTCTATGCCACCAAAATAACTACTCCCTATGCCCCTCTATGTTTGTCGCTAGAAAATCACGCCAGTGAGACGATCTCGATTCCCAAGCGACTATCAAACCGGGACGGAGGGAGTACAACGATAGAGGTGGTAGTTGAGTAGAATCTTAGAGAAATAGTGAGATGATATATCTGGTTCGTAATTGCATTTGCGAAAGTTGTTGTTTGAGTAACAGTTTTGCATAAAAATACAAAAAACAATGAAACATTTGCAAACACCCCAAAACAATAGATAATGTGCCATATTTTCTTTTAAATACAACTTAAAATACTTAGCTTAAGTAGTAATCGTAAGATAAAGTCTCGCTATGTGGATGTAGTATTGAGTCCCAAAGGGTGAGTCATAATATATATCATGTACCTATAAAATTGTAATATCATGGTTAGAAATAGAGTGGACACGGAGTATAGTAGTGATGATAGATTGAAAGCTTAAAAATGAAAATATTAATGGCATGGATCAAATTGACTCGTACCCAATTGCAAATCTTCATTTGGTTTTGCCCGGAAAAAAATTCTTGGCATGGCTAAAATATTTGGTTGGCATGAGATGCAGATGCAGCCCCACTGGCCACTGACAGAATGACCCAACACAACAATAAAGAAACATGGTGCCAACCCTCCAAAACCCCTCACCCACCCCCACCAATCCCCCACTCAGATCCGATGGCCGCTGATCGCCGCGTCCGGAAACCAACGGTCCCGCGCCTTCGCCTCTCTCCATAAAACCATCGCCACCCCCTCCCTTTCCATTCCGCCAGCCGTCTCCTCCCCCTCCTTCCATTACCTCTCAGATCCAGTCCGCGAGCTCTCCCTCCACCAGCCCGCTGCCATGGCGCTCTCTGTGGAGAAGACCTCGTCGGGGCGGGAGTACAAGGTCAAGGACCTGTCCCAGGCGGACTTCGGCCGCCTCGAGATCGAGCTGGCTGAGGTCGAGATGCCCGGGCTCATGGCCTGCCGCACCGAGTTCGGCCCGTCCCAGCCCTTCGCTGGCGCCAGGATCTCGGGCTCCCTCCACATGACCATCCAGACCGCCGTCCTCATCGAGACCCTCACGGCGCTCGGCGCTGAGGTCCGCTGGTGCTCCTGCAACATCTTCTCCACGCAGGACCACGCCGCCGCCGCCATCGCGCGTGACTCCGCCGCGGTCTTTGCCTGGAAGGGGGAGACCCTCGAGGAGTACTGGTGGTGCACCGAGCGCTGCCTCGACTGGGGCGAGGGCGGTGGCCCCGACCTCATCGTCGACGACGGTGGTGACGCTACGCTCCTCATCCACGAGGGCGTCAAGGCCGAGGAGGAGTATGAGAAGACCGGCAAGATCCCCGACCCGGAGTCCACCGACAACGCCGAGTTCAAGATCGTGCTCACCATCATCCGCGACGGGCTCAAGTCTGACCCCAAGAAGTACCGCAAGATGAAGGACAGGCTCGTCGGCGTCTCGGAGGAGACCACCACCGGAGTCAAGAGGCTCTACCAGATGCAGGAGACCGGCACCCTCCTCTTCCCCGCCATCAACGTCAACGACTCTGTTACCAAGAGCAAGGTGAGTGCCTTCCTTCCTTTGCTTGTCCTTGCGTAGGTCTAGATCCTGTTTTTACCCTTGGATAAATGATGATGAATGCATAAACTCTGTACTCTGCAGAGTAGCTCTCTAGAAGTAGCTGTTACTTGTTAGCATGTTAATAACTGGCATTATATTTGATATGGATTTGTGATTTACGAGGTCTCTGGGCAGATCTGTGCCCCCCCCCCCCCCCCCCCCAGTTTCTCTGATGTTTGTGGTTCAGTCATCGAGTGGCTCCTAAATTACAGAAATGACGGTCAATGTTGACTTACTAATATTAGTTTTATCTGATAACTTGCTAATAGCATGCACATGTTTGGTGGATGTGACGACATTATAACATCACATATCGTGTACCCTGTTTGCTAGTCTTCTAGTAGAAGCGGCATTATTTTATATTAGTAGTCATGTGTAGTTTAAGGTATTGTACATTTGTACCTTATACCTGGCCTTAACTTAAGAGTGTCTCTGCAGTGTGTTTCCTAGATTCGTTAATGAACTATTTCTGAGATGTCTCTATACCATATCTGTAGGCAACATTAAGTCTTAGCAGCTGCAAATATGTTTTCTTCTTAACATTCTGCCATGCTACTAGCTATTACTACTGAAATGCAACTGACAAGTTTGAGGGTACTGATGTGTTCTTACCTCTGAGCAGTTTGACAACCTGTACGGATGCCGCCACTCCCTCCCTGATGGTTTGATGAGGGCCACCGATGTTATGATCGCTGGCAAGGTTGCTGTTGTCTGCGGTTATGGTGATGTTGGCAAGGGTTGTGCTGCTGCCCTCAAGCAGGCTGGTGCCCGTGTCATCGTGACTGAGATCGACCCCATCTGCGCCCTTCAGGCCCTGATGGAGGGTCTTCAGGTCCTTACCTTGGAGGATGTCGTCTCTGAAGCTGACATCTTTGTGACCACCACCGGCAACAAGGACATCATCATGGTTGACCACATGAGGAAGATGAAGAACAACGCAATCGTCTGCAACATTGGTCACTTCGACAATGAGATTGACATGCACGGCCTTGAGACCTACCCTGGTGTTAAGCGCATCACCATCAAGCCCCAGACTGACCGCTGGGTGTTCCCTGAGACCAAGACTGGCATCATTGTCCTCGCTGAGGGTCGTCTGATGAACCTTGGGTGCGCTACTGGCCACCCCAGCTTTGTCATGTCCTGCTCATTCACCAACCAGGTAAATTTGTCAGCCAATACATCTTGCCATGCCCATGTTAGCTGATATCAGCGTTTGAAAACAAGTCATTGCTTACTAAATCTTGTGTTTGATACAGGTCATCGCTCAGCTTGAGCTGTGGAAGGAGAAGAGCTCTGGCAAGTATGAGAAGAAGGTGTATGTGCTCCCCAAGCACCTTGATGAGAAGGTTGCCGCTCTCCACTTGGGCAAGCTTGGTGCTAGGCTCACCAAGCTCAGCAAGTCTCAGGCTGACTACATCAGTGTCCCGATTGAGGGTCCCTACAAGCCTGCTCACTACCGGTACTAGGCTGCCCAGCATGACGTGAAAGCTCACTTGGCTGGCCGGTTGTGTTGTGTGCCCGTATGAAGTTCGCTACACCGGCTGTTCAGTTAACTTCTCCATGGATATCAAATGCGCCATTGGCGTAGGAGGGTCATCGCTTGAGCCTGGTTGAGTGGGGAGAGGAGGGAAGAGCTGTTTGCTTTTGCAGAAAGAATAATGGCGTAATTGGTCGTGGGGTGAGGCTGTGCGCGTTGCCAGAAACTACACTGTTTCTGATTATCATTTGCAAGCGATTTATTCTAGTTATGTGTCTTTCATGAATAACTTGCTTTTTTCAAGAGCATATTTAGCCAGATCCTGAGTTTTGCTTACATCTGGTTTGTTGAGTTCTCCAGCAAGCTTGTTGCGCCTCCGGCATCCCCATGCCTCGGTTCATTGTCTTCTATTGTGTCGATGTGTGCTGTTTAGGAAATGCATTAATTCATGCCTGTTGCGAATTCTCATAGAATGCGGTGGATCAACTGAGCTTTGCTGAGTTTTCGTGTGGTGTATACGCCGCAGGTTTTTTATTAAAAAAAAGTACGCCACAGTTTTTTTAGATACTTGATATATGCAACAGTTGGTTCAGTGTCAATTTTTTATCAGCTTGCCTGCTGGGGGTGGTATCTCCGTTGCCAATGTGTGCAAGTTCCTTGAGGAGCCCTGATCTGCCACAGGAGCAACGGTCACATTTGTTGGTCTTGACCATTAATCAAAGATTCGAATTCTGTAGTTACTGGTACTCTGGTGGCACCAGGAGTGGAGACAAACAGTAAAGCCAAAGAAGTGTAGAACCGTAGAACAGCACTGGGGAGCAGACGTGAAAAACAGGTGTGTTCTGTGTTCAGTTCCCAGAAAGTTTTAGCAAAAACTCTTTGGAAACTTTTCCAAACTTTTTGGGAACTTTTCCAACACTAATTAGGAGTGTTAACCATAAACTAATTGCAACTAATTAATCCGTCATTAAAGATTGTTCAATGTAGCACAACGTTGTCTAATCATGACATAATCAGGCTCGTTAGATTTGTCTTGTGATTTTGAGAGGGGGGGGGGTACGAAATGGGTTTTGACACGTCTAATACTCCTAGTTAGTGTTCGAAGTTCGATGTGACAAGTAGTTGGAGAAAGTTCGAGGAGCTTGCTACAGGTGATTTTCATCTTCATCTGGCAAACAGACAGTAAATATTGTACATTGGTGAGTTCAACCATGCTGGATGATTGGTATCACAGGATCCTTATCGAAGCTTGGCACTGACTACAATTAGTCCGAGGGAGAACATTTAGTCTTTGACTCTTTGTTGAAGAGTAGTGGTCTTTATATTGTACAAACTTGTGTATAATACAACATGATACACAAAATGCAAACTACATCTACAACCTCCACAATGACAAGCCGTTTGGATCCAGCAGCACCAGAAAGAAAATTGCAGCCGAGGGACAAGTTAACTCGTCACAAGTAGTTTTAGCTTTCTGTCGTGCTTTATCATTGAACCTACACTCTCTACAACCAACAGAGTCTGCAAAACATAGATAAACAACAATTTAGGATCTAGAAATAGAAATAAACAGATATATGGCTTTGTTAAGTCTGAGAAAACTGCTATCTTACAACCGATCGGCACTCAACACTAGAATTCCAAAACTGCTGGAAACCATAGGTCACCATACAAGAAATAGAAACCAAAGCACACGCATGTCAAATCACTTCTATATAGATGTGCATATTAGAGGGTAAAGGCATAACACATAGATTTTAAAAGATACTCAAATTTAAAAATTAGTTTTCAAGGCAAGACCATTTTTTGGGCTAAAAACTAACATGACTGCTAGGTTCAGGTTTCAATCCCTAAGATAGTTTCTAAAATCATCCGCAGAAGGCCAGATATGTATGTTACGGGGATGTTGTGCTACATTCTACATTCTAGCCTAACGACGGTGGAATGGCCTGCATGGTCACAAAGGAAGAAATATAGAGATGGCCATTAGTTACCTGAAGGCAAGTATATGCCAAACCGGTGGCAAAGTAGAAATTTGCATTGCCAGTGCCCTGAAAGTTACATCATATTAGTGATGGACTGATGGTATGCTAAGCACAACTTTGCACTACCAGTGCCTTAAAGAATTGTCATGCTAAGAGAGATAGAGACAAACCCTCCAAATCCACAGATTGTGCATGACAGGGCTAAGGAGAGATACTCCAATATATCCGAAAAATAAGAAGAAGGTGAATTGCATCTCTGCAACATGTGAGGGTAAAGCATTAATTCTACAGTAATCATGAAGAAGACCGGTAATGAAATTTAAGGTACCTGCTAATTCGTTGGCAAATAAGCCCAGAAGACCTAGATACAGAGCTGAATCTCCAGCCTTTACAAATCACAAGAAGATACATATTAATGGATTTAAAAACCAGAGTGCAAAAATATAAAAAGGACCCCAAGGCACTAAATTTATTACAAATATCATACAAAATAACAAAAACTATACTCACCGAGGGATAGGATTTCAACATAGCGATAATTGCTGTGTAAACAAATGCAAGAAAGCATGGACGGTGCTTCAAACGGATGGCCAACGGCAAGACCATGAACATAATGTTCATATTGAAGACAATAAGAAAGAAACTTCTGAAGAAGTCAAAGACTTCAGCAAAAAAGTACCTGCATTAATTCCCAAATGCATGAGATGCATGAAAATATGCTTTACTGCTAATCAAACATCATCTTGTTATCAACACTCACCATAAAACACCAATATTAGGCGATAGGTCCTTCACAGTAAGAACAAAACCATAGGTCCTGCAGAACCACAGCAAAGTAGATCATTTAGTGACAGATGAAAACCTGTCAATAGGAAACAAAAAGAAACTATTTACGAGATGAAGATCAAAATCAAAGTTAACATAATATCTTGATAACTCCTAACAGGGCAAAGTAAAATTACTAAGATGCATCAGTATGCTAATATCTGAAATAGAACCACAAAGCAGAAGTCCCGATCACTCCATTCTTAGACAAACTCAATGCTTTCAGATGAATTATATGACAACTGAAGAAACACATATCACCGAAGAAACAGAAGAACTAAGCACCTTACTTTTCAAACATCTTGTTAAGGCCACCAACTTTCTTCAGAATTATGCTGCTCAAAAACAACACATAACAAGACCAGATGAATAGCCAAAATATGAAGTGAAGTACTATCATCCATGAGAACCGTTGAACTTTCTGGCTAGTTCGTTTATCATATTCTGACATGTCACTTTTATTGGCACTTGAGCTTTTTAGAAGAAATACTTTTGTTGGAAGAGAATCTGGACCACCCCAACAAAAGAATGACCTGCCATGGAGATAAGAAGCCAACAATGCAGTTTAATGGCAGATATGATAAAAGTAATTCAACTGAAAAAAAAGAATAAATGGAAACATGGAAACTGTGGTTGTGCCACGAACCGGTACAATTAGAATTGCAGGATAAAGAGAGAGGTGTGTGGCCATAACATATCCAAAGGCGGCAAGAGGAGCCAGACCTACAAAGTTTGAAAGATGTTTCAGTATCAAACATGGAATTTCCAGGTTAATACAACAGTACTATCCTAACTTTCATGCAAATGATGCTAATTGATACCAAAATAAAAGACCTTGTTTACGTACAATGTTAAAATTTCTAAATGGAACTCAAAACAAAATGAATGGTCAAAATTTGGGTTAAAGTTTCCATATTACAAAAATAAAGGGAAACACAAAATTGAGTTGTTCTTACGTGAACAGGCTCCATATATCATTATCACGACCATTAAATTCTCTATTGGTGATGTACATGAACCCACACAAGTGACTATTGCCCATGGGTTCCACAAATATACGAGAGAAGCGATGTCTCCTGTACTTACATTAGCTGCAAGAAAAGTATAAATACGAACAATAAGTAGCAGTATAACAGATAGTAAGCAATTACAAGCTGAAAGCATTAGACTATTAAGTATTACGAGCATGATGCTACTTTCCCTATTGATGCCCATTTCTAGCTTACCAACAGTAATTAGCAGTCCAGCAAACAAAGGCCTATTCCCCTTTAATTCAATGAGACAAATCCATGAATTCTATATTTTTCCCGCACAGAAAAGGAGTAAGACGAATATCCTGTTCCTGTCTTCCAGAAAGCATTAAAATTTGGAAACCACTGCCTTTTGGGGGGAAATGGTTTAACATTTTTTCACCTTTTCAGTTTGTAAATTGCAAGTATGAAAATCATATTGATATTGTAAGGAACATTGAGTGGTAAACAAAAACAACAGTGGTACAACCGTGCACACAGAGGACAGTATTTGATGAAAGCATATTCCAAGAGGAGAGGCAGAATTAAGGAAAATAACATAACCTTAACTAATATGACACACCTGAATTATTTAATGCTTTTGTGAGGTCAAGTGACTTCAAGCTTCTGTTCCGCGACATTTGTAGTCTACGTCCAGTAGCTCGGGTAAGCATGGCAGCTAGAAAATCTACAGCCACAAAAATCAAACTGTGTCTTGGATTGATGAGTGATACAAATTACATGTTTGCTAAACTAGAAAAATCCAGGGAAGCTAAATGAGTTCTGAAACATCTTTGAGAACAGTGCCTACAAGAAAAGAACTATTGAAAAATGTGAATCTTTGACAAACATATATTACTTATTTACCTGCAATAAACATGAGCATGATTGCCACCAGATCTGTAGTGCCAAGGAACATAAGGATGTTAACATTTCAAGTGTGGCTTGATAAGTCAACAAATGCTGCGAAGGTAATAGCAAGTGTAATGTGTTGGGTTAAATAACAAGGTGACAATCACCTGTTACTAGTTAATGGCCCAAGAACAGACAGCAGCAAAGGGGAACCGTGATACATAGATCCTGAAAGAAAAATAAATCCACATGATAATTATCTTTCCAGTTCACACTAAAACAACAAACACTAAAAAATGCCCAGTTGAAAATAAGTGTAATTGATACAAAACCATGTAATGACATCAAGCACGTCTGGCACTAGCAAGCATGATGAACACACTGCTATTTCATTTTCTCTGTAACAGACGCTATGCTACTTCATCATTTATTAATTATTATCAAATACACAATGTGCTAATTCATTCACTACAGACAAGAAACACAGTTCAGAATCTAATGCTTAATTCATCCACTAGCGTGTAATATCCAGTAACACCATTCATCACACATACCGGAGTAGGGCGACATGGACGCTTGCTTAAGCCAGTAGCCTTCCGCCACTGCAATACACAGAGGAGGTACACAACAAGTCCAATTACGGCGATGTCAGACAATGGACGCGGTTTAATTTTTTTTAAAAAAAACAACGTACGCGGGAAGGCTAAGAGGAGGTTGGGGAGTGAGGAGGTGCTTACGGCGGCGCAGGGAAGTGAGCGGGGTAGAGACCTCGGGGCGGGAGGCGAGGTGGAGATCTCCGCCAAAAAGGACCAGGACGAGGCGGAACCCAACGGCCGCAGCGACCATCGGCCAGTAGAACCGGGTCGCCATCTCCGCCGCCGGCGCAGCAACTCCGATCTGAGAGCAAGGGAGGAGCTGGAGACCGGAGCAGTTTGGGGCAGTGGGCCTGTTTTGCTTACAGGTTGGGCTGATCAAAAAATTTCCTACACTAGGCCTGGCAATATTAGCCCAATTCTTAATTTATTTTGAAAGAAAGCCCAATTCATAATCACTTTAGGCCTGCCACGCACTCCCCCAGACTTCGACCAACTCGTGCAAACCATGCTGATAAAAATTTATATGTATATGATACACGACTTTGTAAAATAACTTATTCAAATTCGACTTCGTTTGTGAGATATAAAAATAACAAATTTCTAACG
The DNA here is from genome assembly GCA_036936925.1 of Cenchrus fungigraminus. NCBI lineage: Eukaryota > Viridiplantae > Streptophyta > Magnoliopsida > Poales > Poaceae > Cenchrus > Cenchrus fungigraminus. The sequence goes on along the minus strand of CM072772.1, from coordinate 13,464,296 downwards.
AAACCATCGGGGATAGCAATCTGGCTTAAAATTTCTAACAAACGTGTATAGCTTGAACAAAATTATTGGAACATTTCGTATCAACAAAATTGTTCCAACGTTCTACACTCTGAAGTCTGAAGTCTGCAGCTGCACTACTACTTTTAGCACGAGCCGGCCACTAACACCAAGGCAGCACCAACCAACTGTTGTCTACACTATCGCCATCAAATACACTCAAAACCTCGCGACGAGAAGCCATACCAACCGGAGCTAACTAGCAAAGCAAAACCATCGAGGGCACACCATGAAGCTGCTCACCTCCGTGCTGTTCCTCTTGCTCGTCGTGCCTGCGTGCAGGTCTTCCACGCTGGAAGACGTGTGCAGGTCCTTCGCCGCCGGGCACCCGTCCATCGGCTACGACTACTGCATCAGAGCCTTCCAGGCCGACAAGGCGAGCGCCGCGGCGGCCGACGCGCGCGCCCTCGCCGCCATCGCGGCGAGGATCGCCAGCGCGAAGGCCAACGCCACGGTCGCGCGCGTCGCGGCGCTGTGCGCCACGGAGAGGGACGCGAGGAGGCGGGACCGGCTCGGCGTGTGCGCGGAGGTGTACTCGGACGCCGTCGACCAGCTCGCCCAGGCGGCGGAGGACCTCGCCCGCGGCGAGGCCGACGACGCCGCCGTCACGCAGCTCAGCGCGGCGGTGGACGCGCCCGCGACGTGCGAGGACGCGTTCGGCGAGGCCGACGACACCTCGCCGCTGGCCGCGGAGGACGCCGAGTTCCAGAAGCTGGCGTCCATCGCCCTCGCCGTCGCGGCGTCGCTGACCCCGCCGCCGCCATCGATGCCGATCGAGGACAAGGATTAACGATTGATCCGACATGCATGTACAATAATGCGTGTTCAGTTAATAAGCATTTCGAAAAATGCTTGCACTAGAAGATGTTTTTGAGTACTTCTTGTCTAGGTTCCCATTGTTCTATTTTGTGTTACTACGTGTCTGAGCACAGTTTCCTTGTTCTATGGAGTTTGGTTTTGCCTGGTGGCACCGTGCATGCAATTCAAGCGGTACGGGTGTGTAGTGGGCGAGTGGCATGTGGAATCTGTGTCGCGTCTTCTTTTTTTTCTTTCTGGTCTTTTGAACGTGGATTGTTAGCTGTGCGGGACACTCAACCCTTGAGTGGAAGCAACGCGTGCTGCTGCCGGCTGCACGCTGCACGCTGCAGTGCACTTTTGCCATTGGGGCTCTCTTCTGTTGCTTATGGCATGTGCGTGATCATGTCCGGATGGGCAAAACAGTTGTTGGTACTTGGTAGTGGACAACAGCAGGCCGTTCATCAGATGCCAGAATTGTTCGGACCGGGTACGCTGGTAGTAGTTCGTAAAGAAATAATCACAATTTTCAAGCCAGAAGAATTTAGTGTAGATTCATTTTCTATTCATCTATTGCACTGTCTATATTCATGTTGTAAAATAATCCGCTATAGTATGCAAAACATTTTTTTTCTTTTCCCTTTTTTTGGGAGATTTTTTTCGAGAATCCTTTTTTTGGGGGAGGGGGGGGGGGGGGGGGATGGCAGACAAATTTAAGGACGTGAGGGGCCAGCGTAGAATTTTTTAAAAATATATTTTTAATCATTTTGCAAAATTATACGACCGTTTGAAATTTTAGCAGATGTGGCAACCAACCGCCGTGCGCCACGGCGGTTGGCAACGCAACCGCCATGACCCACGGCGGCAAGGGGGGCGGCAACGGTCCGCTGTAGCGAGCGGGGCCCGCGGCAGCATACCGCTGTGGGCCACGGCGGTTAGAGCTGCGCCCACTGTGGCCTACGGCGGTAGGACCATACCGCCGTGCGGGACGGCGGTAGCCGCGCCTATATAAGGGGCGACGGCGGCCGCCGTCCCCCCACCCCTGCCGCCGCCTCCTCCTCTCCGGCCGCCGCCCCCTCCTCTCCTCCAGGTAAGTTTTCTCTCTTTTTTTAGTTAATTTAATTAGTTTAGAAATTAGTTAATTAATTAGATTAGATTTAGGAAATTAGTTTTCTAGTTTAGAAAATCTAGAAAATTAGTTTTCTAGCTAATTTAATTCGTTTAGAAATTGTAGAAAATTAGTTAATGTAATTAGTTTAGATTTAGAAAATTAGTTTTCTAGTTTAGAAAATCTAGAAAATTAGTTTAGATTTAGAAAATTAATTTTCTAGTGTAGAAAATATAGAAAATGAGTTTATATCGTTTAGAAATTGTAGAAAATAATTTAATTCGTTTAGAAATTGTAGAAAATTAATGTATCCGTTCTAGATATTGTAGAAATTACCGAAATTACTTTAGTTTGTTTAGAAAATGTAGAAAATGAGTTTACCTGTTTTAGAAATTGTAGAAAATACTTTTATTTATTTAGAAAATCTAGAAAATTAATTTTCCTCGTTAAGAAATTGTAGAAATTACTTTAATTCATTTAGAAATTCTGGAAAACTAATTTAGCCGTTCTAGATATTGTAGAAATTATCGAAATTACTTTAGTTTGTTTAGAAAATGTAGAAAATGAGTTTATGTGTTGTAGAAATTGTAGAAAATACTTATATTTGTTTAGAAAATCTAGAAAATTAATTTACCTCATGTACAAATTGTAGAAATTGTAGAAAATTACTTATATGTGTTTTTTAATTGTATATGTAATTTTTGTATGCAGCTGCAGCTGTGGACCAGACTCAGACTCAGGCTCAGGCTCAGGCCCAGGCGCAGGCTCAGGCCCAGGCCGAGGCTGAGGCTCAGGCTGCTCGTGCTGAGCTTGAGGCGTACGTGACGCCTCAGTTGCTGGACAGGGATATCGACCGCAGGCACCGCTCGTTCCTGTCCGCCGTCCTCGGAGAGGATGTTGGACACGTGCGTTCCCGCACTACGCGCACGTTGCTACCGATCCACGACCGCTGGGTTCCCAAGTACGTGAATTGATGCTGTGTTATTGTTTGTACCTTCATTTATCCTTTTGTTGTAACTAATAAATTACGTTATTTGTTTCAGGCTACGAGCTGCAGGACTCCTGCCTGTAGCGCGATTAGTCCAGGGGTACAGCCAGCGCGACGCGATTCTTCGGAAGGATCGCATAACACGCTTCCAGTACGACTTCTCCCTCCTCAGCGCGCTTCTGGACCACTGGAGGTCGGAGACCCACACGTTCCACTTCACTATCGGCAAGATGACGGTGACCCTTCAGGACACGTCGCTGCTGATGGGCCTTCCTTGTGAGGGCGAGCCGCTGAGGGCTGCGGACATCTCCACCGAGTGGCGTACGGAGTTCCTCGCTCGGTTCGCGAACGTTCCTCGGAACGATCGCGCGCCCGCCCCGTACCAGGAGTTCGCGAACGCTCACGGACCCACCTTGACTTGGTTGCAGCAGTTTAGCGTACGTACCTTTACCTCATATTTCTCTTCGGTTTTGATTATATGGAGACAATAAAACTAACGTTTGATTTTGTTTGTGCAGGCTGATTACCTAGCAGATGACGCCGAGCAGGAGACAGTCGACAGGTTCTTCGAGGCGTACCTGTTGTGGCTGTTTGGGTTCGTGTTGTTCTGCAGTTCCCAGGGTGACGCGGTGGCGAGGTACCTGATCCCCCATGCTCGGAGGATCGCCGACGCGCCCTTGGACGCCGTGCCCCAGATCAGTTGGGGCAACTCTGTTCTTGCGAGCGCGTACAGGGGGCTGTGCTCGGGGGTGTTGAAGGGTCGTGCGGCGGAGCCGATCCTTCTCGGCTGTCCTCTCCTTCTGCAGCTCTGGTGCCACGAGCGGTTTGCGATTGGTCGGCCAGTCGTGCCCCTCTACGCGTACGAGCCCCTGCCAGAGGGCCACGACCCGCGCGACCGTTTCACCATGGGCTCGTTGTGGTGCCTTCGGAAGGTAATTTCTTACCTTTCACTTTCAATTTGTCTTTCCATTTCGTCTAGTTTGTTCAATCGACATTTATGGTTCACATTTGGTTTGTATGCAGACCTCGTACGCCCACGACCAGACGAAGAGGGCGTACAAAAACTTCGTCGGGCAGTTCGACGCTCTCACGGACGCGGAGGTCAGGTGGACGCCCTACTCAGAGGAGGCTGTCGCGGCCCGCGCACCACAGGGCCTCTCGACTTTGTGCTTCCGCGACCAGCAGTACTGGATGACGAGGTCGCCGTTGCTGTTCGACATGTACGTGGAGGAGTACGCCGTCCACAGGGTGCTGAGGCAGTTCGACCGCTACCAGGAGTGGCCTGTGCCTGTGTTGCACACTGTTCCGAGCGCCCACCATAGGTGAGTTCTTGTAAATTTTTAAATTTAATTCGGCGTTTGAAGATTTCAGACGCTGACAAATATGTTTCTTTCGTCGTAGGTGGTCGCGGAGGGGAGTTGCGGACCGTTTTTCCTGGGTTGAGAGGGTGCAGCCGTACGTGGACGGTTGAGCTACCGCGTTGCAGAACTTGGTCGAGGAGGTCCGGCCCCACGACGACACGGCGTGGGAGGCGTACATCCAGTGGTACACCCCAAGGACTTGGTCGCGTGTGATGTACGTCCCACCACAGCCTGCAGCGCCGGTTCCGGACGCGGCGAGGGTGCTTGGTAGTACCGCGTACCCGGTTCGACGGGATCAGCACTACGACACGGCGGTGAGTTTGAAAATTCACCGCCTTTCCCTTATGGTACTTTACATTCTACCATTTACTAATAATTTCTTTTGCAGTTCGACGTGATTGCGGACCTTTCACATATTGTAGAGGACTCGACAGCGAGGCTGGACCAGATGTCACACCAGGAGATCGCGGAGACGTTCCGCAGGATGGGTGCCATCACCAGGAGGTTTCTTGCCGCGGTGAACTACCGCGGCAACCCGGCTCTACCACTGTTTCCACGGTACCCCCAGTCGTCCTCCAGCTCCGCCTCGACTGGTCGTTCCCACACGGCACCGTCGTCCTCGTCACGGCCACCCTACCAGGCAGCTTTCTACCCGGCGCGCCCTCCGGCGCATCCTCCCTCGAGGATGTCTCCGCTAGGGGGGCCTCCTCTCAGAGGTCCTGCGCCTACACGTGCACCAGCACCAGGAGGGCCAGGACCGGCACCACGAGGACCCGCACCTGCACCAGCACCAGTACTAGCAGCAGCAGCACCAGCAGTAGCACCGGTTCCTTCCTCGTCCCTTGGCCCTGCTCTTCCGTCAGGTATTGACCACTACTCTATAATACTAGATCGTATTAATTAGGAAACGTGATTTAATATTACTATTTCTTCCGGTTTACAACTCCAGGGTCGACATTCCTGACTCCACCCTAGGGAACCAGGCCGGAGCGTCCGGGTCCGGCTTCGACGACTTGGCCCTCGACTTCGACTGGTTGCAGGGTTTGCAGTCGCAGGACGAGCTCGCAGGGTCGCAGCTTGGAGGCGCGCCACCCACGTGGACTCAGGAGGGAGCAGTGACGCAGCCAGGAGGCTCCCAGTTGCCAGGAGCGACCGGTGGGGCACAGCCTGGAGCCTCGCAGCTGCCAGGCGCGAGCGGTGGGCCGCAGTCGTCTCCAGGAGGCTCACAGCTGCCCGCGCGCGAGCGGTGGGGCACAAGTCTCCAGGAGGCTCGCAGCTGCCAGGCGCTAGCGGAGGGCAGCCAGGTTCGTCCCACGAGGTTGCAGGGTCGACGGCGGCGGTGGCGACACCGCAGCCGACTGGTGATGCTAGGCGTCGGGACATCCACCCTCCTGACCCGTTGACGTACCCTCGCGAGGAGACGCACGCCGCAGCCCGAGCTGTCAGGCTGCTCAAGAAGCCCAGGCGATGCTAGATTAGGTCGAGTATTGTTTGTACAGGAGCACTGTTATATGTGATCATGACTATTTTTTAGTATGTCACTTTGTTTTTCTTTATTACAACGTAGTGTTTTTTTCCTTAAATTAAAAAACAAAAACAACCGCAGTACGGTAGGTATTAGGTTGGAGATCGTGTCCTGAATTTCCCTTTTCTACTAGATTTATTAAAATCAAAAATTTTAAATAAACCTAGCCGCCGTGGCCCACGGCGTTTGGGCCTAGCCGCCGTGGCCCACGACGTTTGACACTAGCCGCCATGGCCCACGGCGGTTAGACCGAACCGCCGTGGGCCGCCGCCAACCGCCGTGGCCGACCTCCAACCGCCGTGCGCTACGGCGGTTAGTTCTTAAACGCCGTGGCGCACAGCGGTTGGTTGCCAAATCTGCTAAAATTTCAAACGGTCGTATAATTTTGCAAAATGATTAAAAATATATATATAAAAAAATTCGCCAGCGCACCTGGTGTAAAGATGTAAAAGTCTCCTTGAGGCCCATATAAAATCAAGGCGTCAACAACAAACACAGTGGACAAAAGGCCCAATATGGGAACTCTGTTAGCGTACGTGGTGGAGGATTTGGGATAGGTCGGTTGTTTGTTTAGTCCCACATCGCCCGGATTAGCAGCCACGCGCCCTCGACGCAAACATAAAACGAGGCGGCTGCCTAACGTTGGATCTCATCTTTGCGCTTGGGGCAATGACGCAGCTAGTGAGGTTATACCGAGGCGCGTCAATTGCTGGTTGAAAACTATTTCCAAACCCCCTCCACGTGCCCTACCAGGCCGTGTGAGAATTTCTGGAAGGGCTCCCTCTAACCAGGGGAAAGCCCTACAATTCTAATTTAAAATTCTTGTTTTGTCAAAATTCTTTAGCAGTGCTCCTGCTGTTTTAGTCAAAAAAACAAAATTATTTAAAGTAAACATTGTTAATTTGTTCCGAAATGGACCCAAACAAAGTGTCAGGATACTTAGAGGCCACCTTAGTGGGTCATTTATCTCGTGTATTGATTGGGCCCAAGGCCGCAAACTAAACTGGGCTGAGCCCATCGGCTACCGCGTCGGCCTGTGTGACGCGGGTTAACCTGGCTCGTTGCCAGGAGAGACGCATCGACGAAGACGTATTTTCAAATCCCTATCCTCGAACTCTTCCTTCCTCCTATTCCGGCGCCGCCGTTCTCCTTCTCCGGCGGCGATTTGCCCGAAGGCTCGCTGGCGTGTCGCCGCGCAGCTGAGGGTCGTCACATCTGGTATTCAGAGCTTGGTCTGGTGCTCACGGAGGCGGATCGGGGGAAAATTTTTCCCGTATTGCTCTGTGACTACCACGATCTGGCGACGAACGCCTCTATCTCCGCTGCCACCAATCCACCACCACCAACCAAACCCACCGCCGCCACCACCACCACCACAACCCATCCACGAGGAAAGTCTAAGCCGCCAACCCTCACCTCGAGGATGGTGACAGTGGAGCAGCAACTCGAAGAGCTCGCCGCCAAGGTCGACAAGCTGTCCATGGGAGTCGATCTCGCCAACAACGGTGTCGCCACGCTCACGAAGACCGTCTCCAAGATAACGGACAAGATGGGTGGCGTTGATCGTTGGAGCCAGGACACGGACAAGTTCGCCGCCGATCTTGAGGCGGCACTGCAGAATCTTACGTCGCGTGTACATGCGTTAGAGCAGGCTCCCAAATCTGCTCCGCCAATTGCCCTATCACGCGAGGAAGAAGGGCGGGCCAGCGGCCACGGCAAGGACAACAGTTACCAGGGTGTGAATGTGGGGGATCCTCCTCACTCCACCCTGGTCAAGGGTGAGCACAAAATCTACCAGTCCCCAATTCACATGCTTAAGACTGATTACAATGCTAGTGGTGGTGGTCAGTTGCATGATGCTAGTGATAAAGGCTATCAGCATAGAGGCTCATATAGAGACTTTCGGATGCCTAGAATAGATTTTCCCAAATTTGATGGTGAACACCCTAGGTTATGGAAAGAAAAATGTGAGAAATATTTCATGATGTGTGATGTTCCTCAGGATCTGTGGGCTCCCTTTGCCACATTGCATTTTCATGGTCATGCAGCTTATTGGCTTCAAACATTTGAAGCTCAACATACAAATTATAATTGGGTGGAGTTATGTGTAGCAGTGGAGGCTAAATTTGGCAAGGAAATGTATCACAACTATATGAGGGATCTTTTAGCCATCAAACAATCTAGTGATGTAACTGAGTACCATTCTAGATTTGTAGATGCTATGCATAAGGTCATGCTCCATCACCAAGGGCATGATCAAGTGTTATTTGTCCAAAAATTCATTGATGGGTTAAAGCATGAAATTAGTAATGCCATTATGTTGCATAAACCTAGGACAGTTGATGCCGCTATGTCACTTGCTATCATGCAGGAGGAAGTGTTGGAAGCCTCTGTAAGGAGGTATTCTCCCAAACAGTCAAGAGATTATACCAAGTTTCAAGCTAAGCAGTTTGTACCTGAGGAAAAAGGCATTCTAAATAGTCCTTCAGTGACTGAAGCTAAAGTGGAAGCCAAAGCACAATCAGGGGAGAAGTTCAAGGACAGGTTCTCCAATCTCAAGGCCATGAGAAGAGCAAAGGGAGAATGCTTCAAGTGCGGAGCAAAATGGGGCCCCAACCATAAGTGCTCCCAGAATGTTCCTTTACATGTCATGGAGGAGCTATTTGAAGTCCTCCAGCTGTCTGCAGAGAGAAAGGACCTGTCTGATAGTGACACTGACAGTGATGCTGAACTGTTATCCCTATCAATTTGTGCTGTGGCAGGAACAATTGACAAGAAAACAATCAGGTTACATGGTCTGTGTGGGAAGCAAGAACTACTGATTTTAATTGACTCTGGAAGTTCTTCTAGCTTCATCAGCCAAGATGTTGTCAATAATACTGGAGTCAAGGTCCAACCCATTCCCACAGTACAAGTCTCAGTAGCTAATGGTGACAAATTAGTCAGTGACAAAGCTGTTTCGCAATTTACATGGTTAACACAAGGGAAGACATTTGCTGTTGATGTGAAAGTGCTACCACTCAAATGTTATGACCTCATTCTTGGAATGGATTGGCTTGAATCACATAGTCCAATGTGGGTGCATTGGAAAAGAAAGATCATGCGGTTTTCTCATCAAGGGCAGAGGATATCTCTGTATGGGGTTAAACCAAAAATGAAATCCTGCTACAAGATATCAGCCAAGAAGCTTAAAGGGCTATTGAGAAAAGGGGGTGTAGCACAACTTATGCACCTGTCACCAGTAACTCAAAAGAAATCAGACAGTGAACCTCCACCACAAATTCAACAACTGGTAGATCAATTCAGTGATCTGTTTCAAGAACCTCAAGAGTTACCACCTGAGAGACAAATGGATCACCATATTCCGCTGATAGCAGGAGCAACTCCAGTGAATGTGAAACCATATCGGTACAGCCCATCTCAAAAAGATGAAATTGAGCAGCAGCTACAAGAAATGCTCAGGAAGGGTATCATCCAACCTAGTGTGAGTCCCTTCGCGTCCCCAGTTCTGTTGGTGCGAAAGAAAGACGGGACATGGCGTTTCTGTGTCGACTACAGACGCTTGAACGCATTGACAGTCAAGAACAAATACCCAATGCCAGTCGTGGATGAGTTACTTGATGAATTACATGGGGCATGTTGGTTTACGAAGCTGGACTTATGGTCAGGGTATCACCAAATACGAGTGGTGCCAGAGGACATAGAGAAGACAGCATTCCAGACGCATGAGAGTCACTGGGAATTTAAAGTCATGCCCTTTGGCTTGACAAATGCCCCGGCTACATTTCAAGCAATTATGAACCAAATCTTTGCACCAATGTTGAGGAAATCTGTTTTAGTCTTCATGGATGACATCTTAATATATAGTAAATCTCTAGAAGAACATACTCAGCATCTACTTCAGGTGTTTCAAATACTCAAAGACAACAAGTTGTTCATCAAGCAGTCCAAATGCTCATTTGCACAAGAACAACTAGAATACCTGGGACATGTCATTGGAAGTGATGGGGTTTCCACAGATCCTACAAAAATACAAGCTGTCCAAGATTGGCCTGCTCCACAAAATGCTAAACAGGTCAGGAGCTTTTTAGGGCTTGCAGGCTACTATAGAAAGTTCATAAGGCAGTATGGAGTGATTAGCAAGCCACTCACAGAATTGCTCAAGAAGAACACTGCATTTGTATGGACTTCTCTGCAACAAGAAGCTTTTGAAGCACTCAAGCAAGCATTAATATCAGCCCCTGTGCTCAAATTGCCTGATTTTGTTAAGCCTTTTACTGTGGAAACTGATGCTAGCAATCAAGGAATTGGAGCTGTCCTGATGCAACAGGGTCACCCTATAGCCTACTTGAGCAAGGGCCTGGGTCCTAAGAATGCAGCTCCGTCAACTTATGAAAAAGAGTGTATGGCGGTACTCATGGCCATTGACAAGTGGAAATCCTATTTACAACACAAGGAATTCACTATAGTAACTGATCATAAGAGTTTGCTCCATCTTTGTGATCAGAAGTTAACCACGGGAATTCAGCATAAGGCATTCCTCAAGTTATTAGGCTTTCGATATAAAATTGTATACAAAAAGGGCTTAGATAACTCAGCTGCAGATGCATTGTCAAGGCAGGATCACACTGCTGAGGTGAATGCCATATCTGAATGCAAACCAAAGTGGTTGGAAATTGTTGTGGAGGGCTATGACAAGGACCCTGAGGCAAAGAAACTCCTTACTGAGTTAACACTGACTGGATCCAATGATAAGGGTTTTCAGTTAACAGATGGGATAATCAGATATAAGGAGAGAGTGTGGCTTGGCATTCATACAGAGGCTCATAAAGCTGTGATGATGGCATTACATGATAGTGGGATTGGAGGCCACAGTGGGTTTAAGGCAACTTATCACAAGATTAAGAGCTTATTTGCATGGCCAGGAATGAAAAAGGACATTCAAGACTATGTTGCTGGATGTGCTGTTTGCAAACAAGCCAAGTCTGAACATTCAAAATTGCCAGGTACTCTCCAACCACTTCCTGTTCCTGATCAAGCATGGGAGATGATTAGTTTGGATTTTGTGGAAGGCCTGCCCAAGTCTAAGAATTACAATACTATACTGGTTGTCATTGATAAGTTCTCTAAATATGCCCACTTCTTGCCACTGACACACCCATACACAGCACAGGTAGTAGCTCAACATTTCTTTCACAATGTATATAAATTGCATGGTCTTCCAAAGTTTATCATATCAGACAGAGATAAGGTCTTTACAAGTCAGTTTTGGCAAGAACTGTTCAAATTGGCTGAGGTAACTCTAAATCTGAGTAGTGCCTACCACCCACAAACCGATGGTCAAACGGAAAGACTAAACCAGTGCCTCAAGACATATTTGCGCTACATGATTCAGGCTTGTCCTTCCAAGTGGGCTCACTGGTTATCATTAGCAGAGTTTTGGTACAATACTACATATCACTCTGCACTGGGTACTACACCATTTGAAGCTCTTTATGCATATCTGCCAAGGCACTTTGGTTTGAGTGCATCTGATGCTCATATGGGGGCTGATCTCAAACTCTGGACGGAAGAACGGTCCGCTATGACCCAAGTGATTAAGGACCATCTCCACAGAGCTCAGCAGAGGATGAAGCACCAGGCGGACAAACATCGTCAAGAATGAGAGTTTGCTATTGGAGATTGGGTATATTTGAAATTGCAGCCGTATGCTCAAATGTCGGTGGTTACCAGAGCAAATCACAAGTTATCCTATAAATATTTCGGGCCATATCTAGTGCTACAGCTAATTGACAAGGTGGCATACAAGCTCAGTCTACCAGCTCAAAGTAAAATCCATCCGGTGATCCACGTATCTCAACTCAAGAAAGCCATTCCACCTTCAACAGAGGTGAGTTCTGATGAGTCCCTGTGTTGCATTGATTCTGTTGATGCGGTTTTCCCTGCTGAAGTTACAGAAACTAAATTGTGCCAACTGGGAGCTTCGGCTTCACCTTATGGGTTGATCAAGTGGGCAGGTTTGCCTGATAACTGGGCAACCTGGGAGAAGTTATCTGTTATGCAGAAGCGATTTCCAGCGGCACTGACTTGAGGACAAGTCAGTTTTCATCGGAGGGGGAATGTCAGGATACTTAGAGGCCACCTTAGTGGGTCGTTTATCTCGTGTATTGATTGGGCCCAAGGCCGCAAACTAAACTGGGCTGAGCCCATCAGCTACCGCGTCGGCCTGTGTGACGCGGGTTAACATGGCTCGTTGCCAGGAGAGACGCATCGACGAAGACGTATTTTCAAATCCCTATCCTCGAACTCTTCCTTCCTCCTATTCCGGCGCCGCCGTTCTCCTTCTCCGGCGGCGATTTGCCCGAAGGCTCGCTGGCGTGTCGCCGCGCAGCTGAGGGTCGTCACAGTGCAAAACAAACTGTTAAGCCCACAAAAAAGCTCTCTTCGAACCCAATGTACGTACGAAGCAGGCCGATGATGATGATCCGAGCGGAAGCCCACGAGCTGGACGGTGTGGACACGGGTCGTTTCCTTTCCGCCGCTGTTGTTTTCTCTTTCGGCGAAGTTGGATGCGCCAATGGCGGCTTGCGACCAACCTGCGGCCAGGAGCCCCCCGACTGCGACCGTGAGCATCCGACGCGGAAAAATCTCGCAGCCACCTACGTACGCAGGCACCACCACCAGCATCGCTAGTCCGTCCGCGCGTCTCTCCTGCCGCGGAATCTCATTCCCGTGCCCGTTCACCACACCACACGACGGCCGCGGTGGCGCGGTAGCATCCCGTGCTCATGTCCTGTTCCACGCAATCTTCTCGGCACCGTCCGCGTCTATGTCTACAGCTGCAGTCCGTATCGTGCCACAGTATCATCATCGCGTGATCGTTTCGGTGTCGGCCGTCGGGTCAACTCAGGCGGCGTACCAAACCAAACCACTCGGGTGCCTAGCGGAAAGAAAAAATGATTGCGATCCCAAGCGGGCGCATGGGCGATCGGGCAAGTCCTCGCGGGCGGCCGGCCTCTTTCTTTGGTCGCAGGACAGCGACGGCGAAAGGAGAAGGGTCCAAAAAGAGCGGTGTCGTGTCCGGGTGTTCCACGGGAAGGAAGGTGACCCCGCTTTTCCAAGTTCCAACCCACCCGTGCGGCGCCCCCACGCTGACCACTGCCTCTCTCTTCCCCCTCGTCCCGCGCCATCTCGTCTCCTCTGTCCTCTTCCTCTCTCGGAATTCTCTCGCATCCTCCTCCTCTTCGTCCTCACTCGTCGCGTCCTCTGCTAGCCCCAGCCCACGACTCGCACCGGATCGCGCGCGGGAGGACCGCATGGCCGGCGACGAAGGCAGCAGCGGGGGCGCGGGAGGGGGAGGAGGAGGAGGAGGCAGCAACAGGGAAGATGAGGTCCAGATACAGATCGCAGGTCAGTCCCCCACTCGTCTCTCTCTGCTCGTTGTTTGGCTATCTCTCTGTGCTACAACATGCGCTTCGTTTGGTTATCGTTGCACGGAGTGACAGGAATGCGCAGATATTGGATTCGCTCCATCGGCGTGACGGCGTGGTTGTGTGCGTAACCCGTACCCCATCGTCTTGTTGGGGTTTCTGGAGGCACGTCGTTGGTCCGGGTTCAAGCACGCGAGGTGTTCGATGAATTGCCTGCTAGAGGGTGGGTGGGTGGGTACGTCAGCCTGTTGGCTCCGTGGATTTTAGCCGGCAGTTGGGGACTTGGGGTTGGGGTTTTGGACCATCTTTCATTTTCAGTGCGGGCGCCCATGATTGCCTTGCCACCGTGAGCGTTTTCAGTTTTCGGTTCCAAATCCCCGGCACAACATACCGTTTAGAGCATGTGTTAAATCGGTTGTATGCGTCAATTAATCAACGACACCAGGTATTTGCAGCATTCCAAAAATAAGTGCTGCAAATCTTACTTTTAGGTAGTATAATCAGAGCCCTGTTTTCTTCTTTCAGAAACAATGTGAGTTTTATTTATAATAGTACTGATGGTTTTTGGCAATACTGTAACCTGTAAAAAAGAAGTCATTAGTCATAGGTATCGTGGGCAAATTCCTTACAGTCAATTTGGTCCGACTGGTCAGGACAGCAGAGTTCGCTTGGTTAGGTTGATTAGGCATACTTAGTTCTTAAGGAAAGATAAACTACTGTTTCATTTGGTGATTGGTTCAAATCCAAGAGTAGGTAAAACTGGTCGAAACCTCCGCTTTTGCCAGCATCACAGCATGTCCTTCAGTTCTTGGCATTTGTTGTTTGACATAACCTGTTGACAGTGCCTGCCTTCCACCTGTTATTTGCAGGATCATCCAAACCTGAAACTTCTTCCACTAACGAAACAGCTCCTAAGAACTCTCCTACCAAGCATTGGCATTGGTGGTTGATGGTTGCCCTAAACATTTTCTTCCTCATTGCTGGTCAGACAGCATCAACACTCCTTGGGAGGTTCTACTACAACCAAGGTGGAAATAGCAAGTGGATGTCCACATTTGTCCAAACTGCTGGCTTTCCTGTGCTATTCATCGCCCTATATCTGTTCCGTTCGAAATCTGCAGAAACAATCGCCGCTAGCCCTGAGACTTCTGTCACCAAAATTACCCTGATATACATTGCCTTGGGGCTCATCATTGCTGCGGACGACTTGATGTATTCCTATGGCCTATTATACCTTCCTGTATCAACATATTCGCTCATATGTGCTAGTCAGCTGGCCTTCAATGCTGTCTTCTCATATTTCCTCAATGCTCAAAAGTTCACTGCATTGATTTTCAACTCTGTAATCCTCCTTACCTTTTCCGCTGCACTTCTTGGAGTTGATGAAGATTCTCAGGGTACTAATGGTTTATCGCATGGGAGATACATATTGGGCTTCATGTTGACGCTAGGAGCATCGGCCACATACTCACTGATCCTGTCTTTAATGCAAGTTACATTTGAGAAGGTTATTAAGAGGGAGACTTTCTCAGTTGTGCTGAACATGCAGATATATACAGCATTAGTGGCAACAATAGCTTCTCTTATTGGGTTATTCGCAAGTGGTGAATGGAAGACTTTAAAGGGCGAGATGCATGCCTTCAGCTCAGGGAGGCTGTCCTATGTTATGACACTTCTGTGGACTGCTATATCTTGGCAGATAGCTTCTGTTGGAGTGGTTGGTTTGATCTTTGTGGTGTCATCACTCTTTTCAAATGTGATAAGCACACTAGCTCTACCCATCATTCCAGTTTTTGCTGTGATTTTTTTCCACGACAAGATGGATGGAGTGAAGATTATTGCTATGCTGTTGGCCATCTGGGGATTTATTTCATATGGCTACCAATTATATGTTAATGACAAGAAAGCTAGGAAGACTTCGGTTAGTGTGGAGTAGAATCCCAAAGTGCTTGATACATTGTTCTTTGTGCTTCTGCCAATATAAGTTGTTGGCATTGAGCAAGGTACTAGTTATTGTAGTCAAAAGAAAGCTCATTCAAGAATCTCATGAGCATAATTCTTAGGTATGTGCCTCTTAGTTCATTGTCCTTGTATGGTTGTATCGTCCCGAAAAATAAGATGATAATATTTTCAGAGGCATATGCTCTGTAAGTATCTCATTCTCTCTTAAATACTTTCTTGACTTCATCACTCTTGTTGCATTTACTGAACCACTGCGATAGTTCAACTCAATTTAGTATTTCTTATGTGACGGGACTATGGGTAATGTTGATCTGATATTTGTCGTAGTTTGGGTGGGAAGTTGCTAATGCATGTTGAACATCAGTACCACTTTGACTTGCATCAGTACCTGCCTCATGTGTTGTAGAATGAAGCCCTTGTGTTGCTTGATCTGAAAACTCAGGTCGTCATTATACTTTGAAACTTGAGCATGAAAGAACCCATTGAACAAATCCCTATTCTACATTTGTTTCCTAGAGCCCTTTAAAGCACAGGCTGAAATATAAGGTATGTTTCCCAGCACTCTAACAAAACCCTCACCTTCATAAATTTCGAGTTCCCCCTTGTGTGGGTATTTTCTAGGTCCTGTAGCAGAAAAAATTCGAGTTCCTTGGGGATATTTTCTAGGTCATGTAGCGGAAAAATTCTTCGGTTGTTAATACTGGGGGTGCTCTTCCCCCGGAGTCCCGGACCGAGTTTTAAATTTTGTGTTTCATGTTTTATAATGAATCAGAATTCGTCCAATACGAAGGTAGACTGGCAGGGTATGGGCAGATTCGTCGCTTCTAGATCTTCATGCTGAGGAAGCAGGACCATGAATCCTTGTGAACATTTCTTAAAAAGTCCTTGTGAACATTTCTGAATCGACAATGTAGCAGGATACTTAAGATCTGTGTATGGATAAGCTAATGATTTTGTATAATTGGATTTATCAGGCCTTAAAATAGTATTATAAGCTGGTAGTTTACTAATATTTTGCTAAGTAGTGAATGGTGGTGTAACTACTGTGCTTCAGAAAGGGTGTTTCAATTTAGTGCATTCAACGGTTTGGTATAATTACTGTTGAATCTTACTCTTAAGAATCGTTCATTGTTTCTCAGTTATTTGCTACATCTACTGAAGCCTGATTGAGATATATTGTTTTCACCTGAATCTATCTCTGCCCCCAACTTGAATTTTACCGATCTAGATATCCTGATTGGATATAATCTGCACTCGTTGAACCTGAACTATCGTGTTGTCATGGGCATGGCATATTGGACATGTTTCAGTCATGAGAATTCTGCTGCTTGCATGAGTAGGCTAGTTGATTTCCATACGTCCTAGAAAATGTTCTGCAGAAGTTTGCATTTCGATTGAAGTGCCAAAATGTTCGTAAGCAGGGGCTTGGTATTTCTGAATCCAATGTAATAAGTCTTCAGTCTATCTCAGGAAGTAAGTGTTGCCTTTACATAATTTTTAGTTACTCTACTTACTAATATCAGAATATAAATGTACGACGATTTTGCTGTAACGAATGAAATCAGAGGTCGCGGAGATGAATGACAGTCGTTTTTTCTCCAAGAATGTCCGCAACAGTTTCTTTCAGAATCGGTGAGGCAGCGCCTCTTGGCTGGCTGAACTGTGCGATTCGCAACAAAGGTGTGGTAGGAAGTATTCACTTGGCTGCGTCAATGTTTGCTTCGTTTGTGCATCTCACTACCTCAGATATTGCAGCGAAGTGAGTGCTCCTACGGTCCTAATTCCCGTCACCTCAGACTCACGTGATGAGCACAATTCTGTTGCCAAAGCGCTGTTGATGCTGGTAAACCATGTTGCATGGACGAGGGGCTCACAAGACAGTCAGAAGACTTCTGTTGTCACTTGTCAGACAAAACTATTATTACCTGCATCAAAAAAAGTTCAAGTGCATTTCTGATCATGCACGTGGACAAAGAGGCTGTTCGGCTGATACGATGAATAGTGTTCGGCTGGTAGATTGAATAGTGTTATGTGAGAGGAGATAAGCCGAAACAAGTCGAGATAAGCCGAGAAACGGCCAGCCGAACAGCCTCAAAATACCTATTCAGGTACATATCCAGAAATACAATTGTTTTGGTAGTGTATACATGTAAGGGCACCCACAGTGTTGTCAAAAAGCGAACCATGGGCATGAATCACCGAACGATGACCATAGTGGCGGTCGGATCGTTGTTGTCAGAGGCAATAGGCGAAGCTTGCAGATGCCGGCCGAACCATACGCTACTCAAGTTGAATTAAGGTCTTGTCTAGTTGGTTGAAATATTTGCAAATTTAACTGCTGAAACTCCTGTAGCACACTGTAACACGTTTCGTTTGTTTGTGGTAAATATTATCCTACCATGGTCTAACTAGGCTCAAAAGATTCGTGTCGCAAAGGACATCCAAACTGTGTAATTAGTTATTTTTTACCTATATTTAATACTTCGAACATATGTCTTTTGACGTATTTAATGTGATGTGATGGAGAGAGTGGAAAAAAGGTTAGAAACTTTAGCCATCTAAACCAGGCCTAAGTAATATAGCTTGTGTGTATGTGACTCAGATTTGTTGGAGGGGAGAACTGTGAGATGTTTGAGGGAGTTTTTTATGGTATGTGGCCCCACCAATCGATGTTAGCATTGCTGGTCCCGAACTTAACTTTTGTTTGATGGTTGGTGTCAGATTGGTTCGCACCCGCACTGCGGAAAGGGGCGCTCCAAGGAGAGAGAAATGCCCAGCACCTAGACTGTACGCTGGAGCGAGAGCTTGGCAGTTCACTTTGCTTAGACTAAGTCCAACAAGGTGAGGCAAATACAGTTTTCCCTCTCGAACTGTTACTGTGCACGAGCGGAAGTGCTCCAACAGAGCAGGCAAAGCGCGATGCAAAATTCCTATCCAGGAGAGAGGGGATGCAATCCCCTCTCTCCTCGAAGGCATCCGCCGCAGGGAGGGAGAGTACCGGTGGCGCGCGGGAGAAAGATGAGGCGGCGGCGGCCTGGGAGAAGGTGGAGGAGGCGGCGGCTCAAGAGGAGGAGGTCGTGCGCGCCGGCCTCGACCCCAGCACCAGCCGCGGGAGGGAAAAAGGAGGCGGCGGCGGCCCGGAAAATAAGCCGCGCGCTCCAGCCTCAACCACCGCCACCAGCCACGAGAGGGAAGATGGAGAAGGCGGCGCCACTTCTCTCTCCCCGCGGCCGGCGCATCCACCGTTGTCCTGCTCCGCCGCCCTTTCCCCACTCCCCTGCGCCCTCCGCCGGTGCGCGCGCGGCGAGATCCGACGGCGGCGAGATCCGGCGGCCCTGTGCTCCCTTCCTCCTGCGACGGCGGCAGGCCTCCCTCTCCTTCGGCGGAGGAGGCGAGGTACGGGCGCGGCTTGTTCTCGACTTGTGGGCGGCGCGCGGCGGGACGACGGAGCTTCGGCTTCGTTGCCGGTGGTTGAGGAGGCGATTTGCAAATGCGATTGCCTTTCTCTCTGTTGGAGACGAGGGGATGAGAAAGAGAAGAAAAATACTGTAGCCGCGAGGCAAAAGCCCATTTACCTTCCAAATTTGCCTGTTGTTGTTGGAGTCAGCCTCAGCACGGGTGCCCAACTGAGCGCCGAGCGCCAACGATTAAAAAACTATTCACTCTCACATACATGAAGTAGTGACCGGACTTGGCATTTATTGCAAAAGCTTCACGAGCGAGCTACACGCGGGAGAGAGACACGAACCAAAGCACCCATGGGCCTGTTTGTTAGCCTGCACGGCCTTTGGGCCAGGCCCGCGCGGTGCAAGGGGGAGTGTTTGGTAGCCTGCATGGTTTTGGGAGCCAGGCCCCCACGGTGTAAAAATGGCCCGCGAGCCTGCACCGCAAGAAACGCTCGGGGGGTCCGTTTCTTGCGATGCAGGCTGAAGCCGTGCTCGCGAGGGGAGTTGAGTCACCTCCGGTCTTCCTTTTTCCTCGAGCACCGACGGCCAAAGAGTGGGAGGCGGGGGCCGGCGGCGTGGAGGTCACGGCGGGGGTCGGCGACGACGACCGGGCGCGGGATGTGGCCATGGCGGGGCGCAAGATCCAGCCGCGGCGGCGCGGAGATCGGCGGCGACGACCGGGCATGGATGCCACCGCGACGGCGCGCGGGATGCGGCCCTGACGCCGCCGGGAGGTTGCGGGTGGCGGCGGCGCGTGGCCTCGGAGAGCCGCTAGGGGCATGGTCCGCGCCATGTGCGAGGCCCCGAAGGTCGCGCGCGGGCCGAAGTAGTGGAGGACATCGCGCCGGCACAGAGGAGGGACGACGCGCTCATGAAGCGGCGGCGGCCACCACCACGCGGCCTGCGGCGTTGCTCGGGGATGCGGCCGACGACTGCAAGCCGGGGGGCGTCGCCGACAAAAAGGACAAGAAGTTCGAGCCGCCGCCCGCCCTCCTGTCCCGCGTTGGCCGCAAGCAGCGCAAGCGAAAGGGCATCGAGGTCGCCGCGCGCCTCCCCAATGTCGCGCCGCTCTCCAAGTGCCGCCTCCGCCTCCTGAAGCTCGAGCGGGTCAAGGATTTCGTTGCCGCGCAGGAGCGCCTCCGCCCCCAGGAGGACAAGGCTGAGGACGACGGATCCAAGGTTGACGACCTCCGCGGCACACCCACGAGCGTCGGATCCGCGTGGATGCGGAGGCCACGACGGCGCCCAGGAAGCGGCGGAGGCCACCTCCGACTCCGAGTGGATGCGGCGGGGCTCGGGATGCAGGCCGCGGTGGCTCGCGCGAGGAGGCGACGATGGACGGGAGGAAAGAGGAAGAAAGTAGGAGTGGTAACTATACCTTGGGCCGTTTGCAAGGTATTCACAACTGACCAACAAACACAATCTTGACTCAGCCAGCACCATGGAGTGCAAAATTACCTCTTGGGCCAGGCCTGTATGGCTCCGGCCTGGCTCATGGGCCTCACTGAGCTAGGCCAGTTTAACAAACGCGCCCCATGTGACCTGTCAAGCTTTAGCAATGCCTCCTGAACTACCGGCTCAAGAGTTGCTGAGGATCCACGCTGGCCAGTTTTTGGCCTACCAGAGTTATGCTGTACTCACGGAGTAGTTCGTAAGAATTAACCAATGAACTAAGGTTTTTTTTACCGGTGCCTACCGGTCCGGATACCGCGGCAACTGGTCTTAACCCGTAGCGGTTATCGACCGGTTATAAAAAAACCAACACAGGAAATATAGTAACCGGAAGATAAGACCGGTTATGACTGGTCACAGCGGTAATGGTCTTAATTACCGACGACACCGATAAAAAAAAACCCTGATTGCACATTGCACTCCAGGTGGATACGTTGCAGATCAGCGCCATCGTTCGTGGTCCTGGCCACGCGTGAGTTACAAGGAAAGTACACATGGTTAGCTAGCACGGAGCCACAGTACCACGGATGGTCCTAAACGAGCGGCACTTCATTTAATCGCCTTCTGTTCCGTTGTGAACACACACAGTTACGAGCCATCCTCTTCACCACCGCTGGCGTTGACAGTTGACAGTTGACACACGCACCGACTCCGGCCAGGACAGGCGCTTGACGCTTCCATCCACCCGCTAGCGAGAAAAAAACATTCCTCTCACGAAACAGACGTCAGGCCGTGGGTCCGAAACGAAAAGCAGCCATGGCCGGCCTTCGAGCTTCCAACCCCCCGGACAGCAACCGGATCGAACTGTTCACGGAGCCCGAGACCTGAACGGAAAGTTTGTTGCGACGAAGCTCTCTTGCCGCCGCCGCTGCTAACTTATCCTTGGCCGCAAAGGGAAAACAGCGCGAAAAGAGAGCTGCGGCGACCAGACGGCTCTCTACTAGTGACCTGCCCGATCCCACCACCACCACCACCACGGCTGGCGGGGGCTGGAGAAAGGAGAAAGTCGCAACCGCAACAACGGGAGGAGGAGGAGAAGCTAGAAGACGAGGATTGTTGTGGTGCGCGCTACGGATCTGTCGCTGCAGGCCCGCAGCCAGCCAGCGACGGCACACACGCGCGCGGCGGTCGGTCAACCACACCGCACTAGCGAGTGCCCGACGAATCCTCGCCGTCAACCGTCATCATCGCCAATTGACGATGGCGCCTCCACCCCCACCCACCACTAGCTACTAGTCGTAGCGCGCGCGCCGGGGCGCGTGTGCCGCCTCGTCGTCGCCGGCAGTTCACGTCCGCCGTCGCGTCACCGGCTAGCTGGGGGGCGGGCGTCCCTGAGAAAACTACCGGCCGGCGCATTAACAAGCGTGCGTGATCTCGAAGGGAGGCGAAAGCGCCCCGGCGGCCCGAGTGGCAGGCAGACTCGCAACCTCCGGCCCGGGCCAACGCCGGGTGCGCGGCATGATTGCGTGCTCGTGCTCCACGGTGGAGTTCCTGTTTCAACCGAATAGCATTACCTGTCGACGTGATCTACTCTCATACTAGTCTCATGGGTTTTCGATGCTTCAGTTTCACTCTGGGCAATATGATTATCCAGACGATCTGAGCTTCGTCGATGTAACGGCACATAGTCACATAGATGAGGTCGTTCAAAAGGTGCGCGTGGCCGGCACGTGTGTTCTGAATCGCCGATCGAGCCTGTGGACGTTGCTGCTGGGGACAACTTATCCAGGTTGACTTTTGTAGTAATTTTACCGGACCAGACCAGGAAGGTTGACTTTTGCAGCAGCCCCACCGGCGCGCAAATCCCCAACGTGTTGCATGATTAGGCGTCAGGCGGACACCACGAGTAGGAATTCCTAGATCTCAGCGTCCCATGGGAGTACGCAAAAACAAGTTGAAACGCAGGAGCTCTCGACGAATCAAAAGCCCCGCAGCCACATTTCCGACGATCAATTAAGCAAATCATCTTTCTGGTGGGAACGATTAAACAAAGTTTACTTTACTCGATAGTAGAAAAATAGTACAATAACATGTCTGGCGTTTGAAACACGGTTCGATAGAAAAACACAAAGCAAGCTCAAAAAGTCCAACCTTTTCCTTCTAAAACTACACATCTCCCAAGAACATGCCAAAACCGACAGTATTTTATGTTGGGTGTAACAGTTGTACCAGTAGCAGTAGCTATCTGTGAGCTGTGAAAACCCGTAACCCAATTGTTTATCGCTGGTGCTTTGATACGGCACCAGGAGCAGGTTAACAAAGGAATTGCCGATCCAAGGAGGGTGCAGACACGGCAGCAGGAGACGCCACTAATGTGTACGCTCACACATCATCATCAGCCAGTCACTCACGCCTAAATACCCACACGAACGTAGCGCCGTCATCATGGCACGTTTCACATCGTGGACAGCCGGGAAGTCACTAAGAGAGGCCCTAATGCGAGGAGAATCATCTCCAAATCCCCCGAATTGATGCCTGACATTAGTGTGAGCATTTCAAGAAGAGTACTATACATGTACTGGCACCTTGTGACGACCACGGTCTAGTACTTGTTTTTCTCCTCGTTTGTCGCCGTACAAAAATTCATGCCCAACAGAGGTCTGCTGACCCGAAAACGCACAAGCAACACGAAAGGGGTTGGGATCATTGAAGAGGTTGGTTTGGTGTACCAGCAAAAGAGTAATGAAGGGACTGGGCAGGCCATCCACCATCAATATGCTGCCTGCCCTCTCCCTCCATGTGAATCCTCTGACCAAATGGAATTCAATTCAAATATAGAATTAATATAGAATTGATGTGTAGGAGTATCATGCACCTCTCTCACTCTCACACCTCATAGATTAGAGTAGGATCAGATTCAGAACTCCTTCATTCAGACACAAAACCATTCAAGAACCTTCCTTCTTACCAATCAGCCCCCTCTCGCTATCTGCAAGTTCTGCTCCTGTACCATAGACATCATTAAGTCTAATCTTCGTTAATAAACCCAGGCATGATCGAAAAGCTTGGATTACAAGAGGCCCATTTTGAGAAGAAGAAGAAAAAAAAGATTTGACAGCTGTACAAACATGAACAAGTACACTTTCATACAAGCAGCTCGTTACATTGCCACATAATGTTGGGCCGACGAGCAGTAGTAACCTACGCATACGCAGCAGTATATGTCAACGGAGTGGTTTGGACTTTGGTTGTGCAAATCTTACAGACTCTTTCTTCACAGATGGAATCCAAAAAAAGAAAAGAGAAAAGCTAAAATTTTGACTAGTAATCCGGATTAGGTGGCGAAATCATAGGATGGAGATGGAAAGATCACCGGAAGCGGCCGCCGTCGGCGAGCTTTCTGGAGCGGCAGCGCGTGACGGAGGCCGCGGACGAGAGGTTGTGGAGCGGCGACGGCCGGAGCTCGCAGGAGAAGGCGCCGGGCTCCGGCGGCTGGACGGGGCGGTGGCGGCGCCCCGGGCTGGGCCGCACGAGCGGGCTGAGGCAGACGGCGAAGCCCGACGGCAAGCTGTTGGTCTGGCGCCGCCGGCACGGGGTCGTCTTCCGCATCGGGGAAGGGGACGGCCGCCAAGGCGGATCCGCGGCGGGCGAGCTGTTCTCATCGCCGCTCCCGTTGCAGTCCCGCTCCGGCGAGAGGCCCCGGTTGCTGACCGCACGGCAGGAGCGCCTGGGCGGGGCCGACAGCGGCGAGGAGGACGAGGCGGCCGCGGCCGGCGCCTGCTTCTTCTTGCGGCGGCGCGGTATGATCCCGGCGAACCAAGAATGTTTCTTGCGCTCCTTGGCGACGTCCTCCTGCTGCTTGTCCTTCTCCTCCGATCTGTGGTGGTGGTGGTGGTGGCCGAAGAGCGTGGCGAACACGGAGAACTTGCCGGCGCGCCGCTTCTCGTACTCGTAGGCTATGTCGCCCTCCTCGAGCGCGCCGCCGCCGTAGGCGGGCCCCACCTGCGGCGTCCGGAAGAAGAGCAGGCTGGGGTGGTTCCTGAGCGCGGTGTCCGACTTCCTGCGGGACACGTACGGCGACACCGACCTCGGGAACGCCGCGGGCTCTGGCGCGGTCGGAGGGCCCTGCTCGCGCGCGGGCGCGGGGGGCGAGGACGCGCCGTCGCCGTTGCGCTCGGCCGCGAGCGCGAGGAGGCGGTCGCGGAGGCACGTGGCGCAGACGCCGCCGCCGGCCTGGTACGGGTGCTTCTTGCACCTCATGCCCGCCGTCGTCCCGTCGTCGCGCGTCTCGTCATCTCATCTCGCCGCCCGCGGAGCCTCCTACCTCGGCGATTGGTGGGGGTGGGGAAGGTGGTGGATTGGATGGAATGGATTGACGCCGAGGAGGAGGAGAGAGAGACGCGGGGACGACGAGCGAAGCGGGATTTCCGACGGCGCGGGGGACGCCGCCACCTGCCTTCCTTGGTTTGTTTTGTCTCGGGTACCCTTTCCGGGCTGGGAATGGCTTAAATTTGGGTGGGTTTTGTTTAAGCGGGGGGAGGAGGTGGTGGGATTGGCTGGCGTTTGGCGACGCGGCAGCTGTTGCAGGTGTGCGTGCGCGGCCGCGTGCGCTTGGGCGGATGCGAGGGGAGACGGGAGAGGAGGATCTTTTCGCTTCGGCAGTTGCGGTTGCCGGTTTTAAATAAGGTTCGGGTGGAAGAAGCAGGTGGACGGGGGCCATGGCGCGATGGTGGTGGTGTGGTGTTGGGTGAGGACGCCGGCGAGACCTCCTCATGATTTCGTGACTGGATGGATGTGTGTGGGGTGGCGGCGGCACCTGGTGGACGTTAGTTTGGCGTTGCCTGGGCCTGGATTGGATCGGTTTGGGTCAAAAATTTCCCGTCCCCTTGGACTCGGCCCCGTTCGTTGTTCCTGCTGGCTGGCTCGTGGTAACGTGGTCGGTGGTCACAATGTTGATTTTACCAGCAACCGCACAGTTCTTGCCTCACGGTCAACCAGCACAAGCGTTTTCACTTTCTTATCATTTCCTTCTCCTCTCTCTTCTGTTTCGTCCGCTTCTCCTTTCCACCGCAGCACCGCTCTTCGCCGAGCGGAGGATTCTAGCGCGGGGACGAGGTGGCCAGGCATGCGGCGCGCGGGGACGAGGCGCCTGGCTGGCGGCGATCTGAGGTGAAGAGTCCAGCGTGCGGTGGACCTCAATCTCAGCAGATCCAAGCCTTGGCAGCGGCGATGGCGAGCTTCAGGGCGGTAGCGGCGGCGGCAATGGCGCTCCAGGGCGGTACCGAGCCCGGACCTCCGCCGGGGCCGCAACCGACGCGGCGCGACAAGCTCCGTCGGGGCCGCCCCTCTGCCGATGTGGTCAGTTCGATTTTTTTTCTTTTTTTGTCTCAGAATTTTATTTTATAAACTTTTTGCTTCCATTTTCTTTTTTTGCCTCGCGATTTTTTTCTGTAAAGTTTTCTTCAGAACTTTGTTGATAAACTTTTTTTTCAAAACTTTTCGCAAATTTTTTGTCTCGTTTTTTATTTGCTGAGATTATTTTGCTTCAAAATTTTTTGTTCCGTTTTTCCATCGTAACTTTTCTGTAATTTTCTTTCAAAACTTGGTTGACATAATTTTTTTCAAAACTTTGTCTCATTTTTTATTTTTCTGTGTTTAATTTCCAAATTTTGTCATGCAATTTTTTTCAAAAGTTTTTGTTTCCAAGTTTTCGAAAAATATATGCTCAGACTTTTTTTTAGATTTTCAAAAAATATCTCATTTTATTTTTCTGAGCGAAGAGAATCACACGTGGGAGCGGGGGAGAGTTCGGACATACAGTATGTTGTCAGACATCGACCGTGAGGAGCCTTTCCTACGGTCGGTGGTTTGGTGGATCCCTAGTAGCCTTCCTTCCGTGCCAAATCCGACAGGAAAAGATTGTGAAAAAAAATCCGACAGAATGAGGTGCGATTTGGAATCTGGCACGTTTGTTTGCCCTTTTCGTGTATGCACTGCGAAATCTAAGATGGTCGCTACTGTAACTGCTACTCCATGCCTACAACAGTCTAGTACTGTACGGGACAAAAGCAGCGACGAAGTAAAGCGGGCCAGAAATGGAGCAACTGGTTCCAATTCAGAAATTTTTGTCCAGCACAGCTGGATCACTGACTGGACCGGGGGGATCAGTCGTGCAAAGCGCCAATTTTTTTTAAGCCCGGATCCCTACTACACAAGCTGTAGTATCTGAGTTTTACTCAACACACTCACACCACACCCACGCACACCTCTAAAACTACAACTCATACACATCTGGAGATCACCGAAGTTACACAAACCTCGTAGACGATAGACACGCCGTAGTCTCATTGTGGCATCACGCGAATATCCAGAACCTATAGGAAACAAATCTGGGAAAAATCCATTGTGCCTCACCCGACCGATCCCAACAGGAATCGAACCCGGTCGGGTGGCCTCCACGACGTGAGCGCCCAAAGCGCCAAATTAAAGTACCGCTTGCTAATCAACACACACACCTGGTCCGCTGGTCGGACCCTTGGTCGCGCGGCGGGAGCGTCAAGGGGCAGATGGCTGATTGGCTGACGACCCCGCGATTATGTTTGGATCTTTCGCCGACGACGGGAGCGACGACCACGTGCGCATTTTGCCGTCTTGACAGCGTGTACTTACGGAGTAAGTACGGAGCAGTAGTGATTCTTCCACGCTTCTCTTACTAATCGTCGTGTCAAGGTAGGAAGGATTCTCTGGTTTCAACCGCGCCACGGAAGCACAGAACACAGAAGCCGTGCTCGTGCGCAGTTGCACGTACGAGTACGAACACCTTTGCATTTTCTCCATGGATTTGGTTCGCGAGTACAGCAGACTCTTCAGTGTCAAGGCTCAGCCCAGTGCGAGCGAGCGACGGATCGCGACCCTGCAGGTTTTGTCTGTTAAATTCTTCTAGAAAAAAAAACGGGGTTGCTGGTCCTGGTAGGAAGATGTGGAGAAATCAAAGGTGAAGCGTGAGCCGGTGTGTTGTACATGTGTCGATCGTGTGGACTGATTTTTATAGAGATGTTTAGCAATGTGATAATGATGTCTCTTGAAGTCTAAACCACCACGCACTGTACGTGTCTTTGTGCCACTGCCACCTGATAGAATTTCAAATGGGCCGGGATGAGCGGCACGAGGTAGGGGGCTTCCATATACCCGGAAGGTGGATAAGCATTACAACTCTAAACTCATTTAGTCCACTAAGAGCAAGGCTAGTGATTTCGCTCGCCGTCCGGCTACGAGAACCACCAGGTCACGCGCAGTGGTGGGGGACCCTACCAAAATTTATTGCTCAGCGGTAGAGTGGCCGGATTGGATTGGAGGAGAGGCTCTTCGCCCGGTCTTTGCTGGCGTTTGGCGAGTCGCCCGTTCCTTTCTCTCTCTCCTGCTTTCTCACTCCACCACGTAGGATTTCGCCGGCTGTACGCCCACTATAATACTTGCTCTAAAAGACAGCTCATCAATGCTACCAGGCTAGAGATGGCAACGGGTAGAAACCCGTCAGGTAGTGCCGTTCCATACCCGCACCCACTGACTCTAACTCTACCCGATAAAAAACCCATACCCGCACCCGCGCGGGATTTTTTACCCGTCGGGTAACCCGTACCCGATAGCATACCCGTTGTAAACTAATATAATTGAGAACATAACGCATGATAAAGTGCATACATCAACGAATTTGAATAAATAAAATAGATAATGATAATTCTTAACCAATTAATAGTCTAATAAAGCATGAACTTCCTTGTTAGTTATATATATTAAGTTATCCTTCACTAACAATGTGCAATTTTGCTCATTTATCACATATTGTGGACGGGTATATTTTACCCGCGGGTATGGGTAGTATTGTAACACCCCAGGTGTTTGGTTAAGCTAAATACCCTAATTAATCATGATAATCAAGTATAAATAGTCCAAAGCATGCTTTGTTTAGTTTTGATCATCTTTGCAAAAGAAACCCTAGTCAAATTTCCAAATCTTGGTCAAACCCCTAAGAGCTCTAGAAGGCTGAAATGGTTTTCTTGCGCGTTCTCCAAATTTCACTATAGAACTTCAAATTCTTCCAATATAAAAGTTCTCCGTTGTTTTCAGCAACACAACTTTCATAATTGGCGGACATTCAAATTTTGAGTGTAAATTTGCCAAAAACTGAGTTGAAGTTCCTGTGAACAGTGTATCGGGGCCGAGAATTTCTGCAAGTTCACCACGTTTTTCCTTTCAATCCATTCACCAAAACATAGGTCGCCCTTTGTGAAAGTTGTAGTCCTATAGTTGCTCTAAAACTTTCGTATTTGGAGATTTTCGAGTTGTATTCAAGAAATTGGAGTTTCGCATTTTTGAACTCGGCTACATGGAATAAAACAAGTGCAGCTGCCGACGTCGCCGCGCTCCCGCGTCGCACGCGCGTGCGTCGTGTCCTGCGTCACCACGCGTCGTCATCCGCTAGCTCCGGTGTACGGACGCCTGGATGTCCCCGCTGTGGACCGCGAGACGTCGTGGGGCCTCCGCCCGTGCAGGCCGCCGTACGCCGCACCTAGGCATCGGCCGCCCTCCGCACGACGCCACGCGCCGCGTGACGCCCGCGCCGCACGCCTCGTACGCATGCAGCCGGGCCCAGCTGGCCGCCCCGCGATCGCCAACCGGCTCACCATCACCCCGTCCTCGTCGAGCACGCGCGTTTGGTCACTTAAAACCGAAGTCTCGGGCCTCGACGTCGCCTTTTCCCCTCCGCCGGTCGCAGACCACACCGCCGCCGCGGAACCTCCGCGGTCCGCTTCGAACTGCCGCCGCCCAACCACTTCTCTCCCTCCCTTAGTTCCCCCAGACTCTCCCTCTGTCGCCGACGCCTTAATTTTGCGCCGCGGACGCCGGAACGCCGAGCTCCGGCGGGCGCCGTCCCTGCGCGCCGCCGTGGAGGCTCGCCGGCGGCTCCCCGGCCGGACTTCCTCCTCCAACCGACGCAGGTGAGCACCCTGAGGGCTCCAAGCCACTCACCCGGCCAGCTCCGGTCCTCCTCCGGCCGCCGGCGGTGCCCCCTGTTTCGGCGAGGACCCCCTGGCAACGATTGAGAAAGCTGCAGGGTGTTTTCCGTGAAGTAGGGACCTGTCCGTAATTTTGAAAATATAGTTCAAGGGTTCCTCTGTAAAAGAGATTCTAGGTTTGAGTAGCAACTTCGAAAATTCATTAAAAATTGTAGAAAACTCAGAAAAATTCAAATACAATTTTGTGGGTTTCCTTGTGAAGAACTCTACCTTTTATAGAAAGGTTATATAGGGTTTTCTCTGTAGTTTTTAAATGAAAATTCAAACTCAGTTTGAGGTGTTTTTGTTGTAGTTTAAAATATACTCATGATATGGAGTTGAATTTTGGATATGTTGTTCTTTATAGCATGTTTAGATTTGTGACCAAAGTTGGCATGAGTTTGATGTGTAGATATTTAGTTATGATTTATGTAATCTTTATGCTAGTTTAATCTTGATGCTTTTTATAGTCCTTTAAAACAAATTTTCTTTAAATCACCAATGCATCTCAGGACTTTGCCATGATAAGTAGTAACTCTGGTAGAGTGGATGTGATTTTAGGAATTTTATTTGATAAAGGTTTTGTATTTAATCTTGTGTAGGATGTTAAATTAATAACTTGACGAATAATTTGAATCTGCAAGCATGCTTTGGCCAGAGGCTTAGTTTTGGTCTAAATGGCTTGTAGGAGAAAGTTGAGACTAAAAATCTTAGAAAATCTTTTTGTATGATTTAATTGTGATGTACTAGGCTGAAATTTATCTTTTACATATAAATTAATATATAAATGATCTTAAGCTAGATTTTGGTTTGTGAGCTTAAAATAGGCATATGTTGCTGTGTGCAAAAGCTTAGACTCATTTGAGGTGTTTTTGATTTAATATGGATTTATGGTTGTAAGGCTTGTTTTAATTAATTAAGTAAAGAAGGGGCAATTAAGGTGTTAAATTGTGAAAACATGTCATGTTTCTTTTTTTTTTTGAATTTTCAACATACCCCTTGCTGTTTTGTGAGGTTAAATAATTTAATTTGCTTAAATATGTACACAGTCACCATCCTAGATAACCTTTATTTAACCTCTCACACCCTCACCTAATGCATATGCATGTGAACGTGTAGATTTACCGGACGGGACGTACACACTCACTCAGGATGAGGAGGGAGCAGCTAGTGGAGAGGTGAACCAGATTGGTGTGCAGCAAGACCTGAGACAAAGTCCAGAAGAGCTCAAGGCTAGTGCTGAAATAGAAGAAGGCAAGCACCGGGTTGCATATAACCTTTTTGGATAAAATCCCTTCACTTTTACCTTTTCAGTTTTTATGATTTATTTTGTGCATTTACGTTTCAGGAGTTGTTTTGAAACCTAGATGCATGATCCTTAGGTTCCTGTGCTCTTATACTAGTATGTTAGGTCGCTAGTGCCATGCTTTAAGGACACGGTACAAGTCGAGTAATGACTCATTACTCGCGAGATATAGGTTACTTATATTGGAATCATAAGTTGGTTAAATTGACTCGCTCATGTGGTAAGAGCAATAGGTTCGGTCTCGACCGAGTAGCATTGTGCTGGTTTAAGCTATTGAACGTACCAAGTGCTTGTTGGGAATGGGACCGGTAAGCCTAGTACCTAATGAACCAGTGCGGGGACTTTATCGCTACTACTCTTGAGATGCTTCTCCCGGTTTGATCCCGGTAGTGCAAGTGTGAGTCTGGACGTGCCGTGTGAGGGCGTTCCAGTAACCTTGTACTTAGGACTGTAGCGCATGTCCCTAATCTGGGGAATGACGGGAACCGCCTGGTCGGGGTAGACCCCGCATTTGCTTTTATTTGATTTCTTGAGGTCTACCTTCTTCCGTGTATCTTGGGTTTACCTTGCAAGGATATAAATCGATCGATCGTCGGTCACTCGCCGTTATCTGAGTCGGCTTGACCACTGACTACCCCATGTATTTATGGAACAGTTGGATTAAAATTTGTTGCCTGTTTAATATTGTTTGCACAACATGCTTGTTTAGTACAGGTGCTCACCTAGAATGGTTAACATACTAGAATATGAGCTAAAATTTGAAATTAAGGATCAACTCTTAGTTGCTTTTGGCAAAACAAACCCACCAGCCAAAAAGTTTTGCATGTCTAGTTGTTCTTTCTTTTTGTCGGGTAAGTCTTGTTGAGTATTAGTATACTCAGCCTTGCTTTTGTTGTTGTTTTCAGGTAATCCCATCTGGCCTGGTTCTATTCCAGATGGTTGGGAGCTTGAGTGGGAGCAGGGTGGCACTCTATGGATGGCCTCCCATGGGTATCTTCCGCTAGTTTCATTTTCGCTGTTTAAACTCTGATCACCTTTACTTTTATGTATGAAAACCTGGTTTGTAATAATGTGAACTTGTAGACTTTTATGTAATGTTGAACTTGTACTCTGGTCCCGCTTTCGTGTGGGCTTTGCGCATATCAGCGATCCTGTTGTAAGTGATTCACTAGGCATGACCCGGCAGAGGCGACAAAATACTTCTTTATTATTGCTTAATGGCCACGTGGACCGGCTTAGGCGATAATACGGAATTATTTTGGACGGTTCTGTCACAAGTATGTACCCGCACCTGCACCCGCTTACCCGATGGGTACATGATGTTGCCCATTTGTGTACCCGCGGGTAGAAATATGATTCCATACCTACCTCTTTATCGGGTAAAACCCGTCGGGTACTCGGGTTTTGGGTATCCATTGCCATCTCTATACCAGGCCACTAATAATATTCCGCCAGTTAACATTTCTAGAATGTCGACAACATATTTCATTCAACATTTTTCCGCCCAACATTCTCAAAAATATTGACAACATTTTTTCGTCCAACACTTTTCAAATGTTGACAACATTTTTCTATTTTCAACATTTTAACATTTATGTGCACCAACATTTTTCACGAAATGTTGAATCATCATTTTTTCAACATTTTTCAAAAAATGTTGGACCAACATTTTTTCAACAAGCTTCGGTAGCGCCTTCTTCTCCGGCAACAGCGGCCGACGAGGGCGGCTGTCGCGCTGGCCGCCCAGCCACGGCGGCGGCTGCACTGGCCGAGGCCGCAGGCCAGACACGCAGCCATGGCTGCGGCGGCGCACGGCGGTGGCGGCGGGGTCAGGCCTAGCCGCGCCCGGCTCTCCGACCGATTGGCCACGGCGGCGCGGCATCCGCACGGGGCGGCAGCGAGCAGGAGGTGGGGCGCGACCTCCACAGGGTGTGGCGGCGCACGACGACGGCGGGGTCGGGGCTGGCCGCGGCATCGCAAGCGCGCGGAGCAAGC
The DNA here is from genome assembly GCA_036936925.1 of Cenchrus fungigraminus. Lineage (NCBI taxonomy): Eukaryota > Viridiplantae > Streptophyta > Magnoliopsida > Poales > Poaceae > Cenchrus > Cenchrus fungigraminus. The sequence continues at coordinate 13,431,875 of CM072772.1, read as the reverse complement.
AGGGGGAGGGGGAGGGCAGCGGGGTAGCACGTCGACCAGCGACGGCGACGCACCCGGCGGTGGCGCAATGCTTGTGAGGGTGGGGGGTGGCGGCGGCAGGCAGATGAAGGGGAGAGGAGGAGGAAGAAGGTAGATTCTGGTTGTTATGGGCCGTAGTGGGCTGTTGTTGACTTATAGTTCAATTGCAATCTATGTGCCTGAAGATATATAGGATTCCCGTACGAGGCACGACCCTAAAAAGCATGGCCCTAGGCACGATCGATAGTGCCCGAGCCGCCACTCCGGCCCATAGTGTCGGCCCGAGGCACGACTCAATTTTTGCCAACCCGATAACAAATCTTTCATCTCATATAAATCCCTACAAAACCCTAATTTCCCTGCCCACTCCCCTAACTCCAGTCGTCCCTCCTCCTTCTCTCGAGACTAGATCCTGTCGTCGCCACCGCGTGGCCGCCCCGAGTTGGTGGGAAGATGGAGCTCCAGCCGCGCTGGTGTGCGCCGGCCCCTCCCTCAGCCTAGCGCCACTGCCTGCACCGCCTCGATAGTGTCGGGTCGGGTCGCGGCCCGTCAGGCCATCTTCGTCGTCGTGCCGACCCAGCCCGAAAATAGGTCATTGGGCCGGCCTGACCGGCAGTTCAGCACAACGCTTGACATAGCCTGGCACGAAAAGTTATCAAGCCTGCATAGTGTCGGGCCGCATCGGTCCAGGCCAGATCAAGCTAGGGCCGAGTGGCCTGTTTGGAATTGTATAGCCACCCTACACTACATTAGAGATTGCAAGTCATTGTTACACCTCGCTAGTCGCTATACTTAATTTCCACCCTCACATGTACGTGGGTCCAAATGTACAAATATTATCCATTAGGATCAGCTATAGATGTCCATTTGGGCCGCCCGGCCCGGCCCTGGCACGGGCCTGACATGGCCCGCTAAGTTTCGTGTCGTGCCAAGCCCGACACTACACTACACCGTGTCGGGCCGTGGCAGCCCACGGGCTGCACAGACGGCCAAATCCCGGGCCCATGAGCTCGTTTCGTGCCGGGCCAGCTCGGGATATAGCCCGACCCTACGTGTGCAACCGGGAGGCCCTGAGCCCGCGTCGTTGGATGGAGGGAGGCCGCTCAGATCTCGTTGCGCCGATCGTGGAGGAGATGAGAGGAAAGGGAGCCACCACGTCGGTTGTGGAGGAGAACTGGAGAAGAGAGGAGAGGGAGCGGCACTGTCGCGCCGACGACGGTGACCGGTGCGCCATGAGGCCGCGCTGGCCTCCGACGGCGACACGGGGCAGGGAGGTACTGCGGTAGGCCGCGCCAGGCGGCGGTGCTGTGGAGTGGCGGAGGCGCGGGGTCGCGTGGAAGCAGGCACAGGTGCGCGGACGCGCCGTCGCGGCTCGCAAGGAAAGGCCGGTGCGGGGTCGCGAGGAAAAAGGGAGTGGGAGCCGGCATCGCGAGGTGGCAGTGGCCGCCTGCCGCTGGTAGGGTTTGCCAAGGGATCTGAGTTTGTGAAGGATATAAATATGAAGTGGAGATTTTGCGGGCTGTTGACGGGGGACACTATTCCACGGGCCGTGTCGTGCCACCCGGCGTGCCGAGGTGGCTGCCCACGACCTGCACAAGCTAGCGGGCCGGGCTAGCCCGGGCCCGGAGAACACCGTGCCGGGCTCTTGTCGGGCTAAAAAAGCGTGCTAGCGGGCCATGCGCTTTTTGGACATCTATAGGATCAGCCGTACTAAAACTCTGAAGTCTGTTCGGCCGACGGGTGGTTGGTGCTGATTTGTTCCGAGAGAAAAGTACCACTAACTGACTGGTGATCGGTGTTGATTTATTTCGAGAGAAAAGTATTGATGACTGATGCCTGATAATCTAGATGAACATGACGCATAATGTTATATTTTTCAGGGCCACTACTTGCTATCTGCTGGCATCTGCTGCATATAGTGACCAGGTAGTCTGTATCGTACTCATCTGCTAGCTGGGAACATCACAAGCTCTTCTAGGGCCATACGGCCCCACGAGTACGATCATGTTGGATCTTTCGCCGACGACACGAGCACGTGTGTATTTTAACACCATATATAGTACAGCAATAATAATTTCCAATCTTTTTCGTCACGGAGATATCCAGTGCAGGATTCCCTGGTTTCTGCACCACAGAAGAGTCGCTCGCCGAACTCTAATTGACCACTGCGGCTGGAGGAAAAGCTCCGGCGGCTGCACCTGCACGCCCGGCCCAGGATCTCCGTTGTACTACAAGTGAAGCAGACGCATCGTCCTCCAGAAGAGAAAACTAGCAGGCAGCAGGCTCCATTCACGTACGGCCAGAGCCGTATCGGCGAGTAGTTGCTGCCGTAGTAGTGCTTGACTGCTTGCTCGTACGTGCACACGTCAGTGTGCGAGACGAGAGTGCAGCGCAGCGATAGTCTCCGCGATGCTGGACGCCAACGGGCTATACATGCACTCGGTTTTCTTCTAGATATAGAACCGAGACTGCCGCCGAGTAGCTTGAAGAAGAAAGCGAGAGCACGGGCCGACGCGGCTCGGCCTGCCGTCGTCCCCCGGCAGGAGAGGCGTCGTGGTCACGTCGCGCCCACGGGAAAGCTAGCTAGCGCGCGGCTGCCTCGCGTCCGCCGCCCCTCGCCGGGCCTGCCGCGCTCGTCGTCGCGAACGATGGTGAAGGGGGGAGCACGCGCCCGCGCGCGCCAAGACGCTACCACCACCTCTCGAAGCTTCGCGGCGGCAGGCCGGCGAGGGAAATTAGTAGGCCGTCAAGGGAACGGCGTGGAAAGATCAACGGCGGTGACAGTTCTCTCTTATCTTGAGGCGGCTAGCTGATGATGGCCGGTAGAGTTGAAGTGTACAGGCGTGACAGTGCACGATGCCGGTTGCCTCTGCTTACGGAAGCGGACGTCGCCGGGCCGGGTCGACGCAACGCAACCGGCCGGGGTGCCTGCTGACGCCTTCACAGGTCGCAGTCTGTGTCTATCACGATTCAGGATGGGGGTCCGGCGACGCAGCAGCGGGTGCAATGCGTCACCTTCCCAGATTATATTTATAACAAAATAAAAAGTTGATTAGCGATTGACCAGGTAATATCTCATAGCCATGCCCATGCATATCACCTGCCGAAATATCAGCTTGCCGGCAAGGTCATCGACACTATTTTTAAAGGCGATGGGCGAGACACCGACGCTACCTTTCTACAATCTACATGCTCGGAACGTGAGGATTGAGCCGAACATTTAATCCTCTGGGAACCATTCTGAGCTGCCCGTTGGTCGTTGCCAGAGTCGTCAGTTCTGAAAGCTACGGCTCACGCTTCTTTTTCCCCTTGGTGAAAAGAATTGATAGCCTCCGTCGCTTGGATACATCCACCCCGTCACGGCCCTGCCACAGAACCGAGCGGCGTGGATCCAGTCAGATTCGCCTCCCCTGCCCTGCGCCGCGCGCCGTCGGGAGATGGAGATCGTAGCAGCGGAGGATGCAGTGGTGGCGCGTGCCATTGCCTCGCCGCCACGGCGGGGCACGAGGAATGCCGTCGTCTGGCTGACTGCCGTGAAGTGCTCCCCATGCAGTGGTGCGTGCAGTTGGGCTTCGTGCGTGTGCCGGGCCTGCCCGAGCAAACTTACCAGAGTATGATGGGCTCTAAGGAAGAGATAGATGGTCAAACAAACATACTAGTTGCGGGCTTCTTTCTGATCAGAAAAGACGCTGCAGTCCTTGGCCCAGTTTCCATAAATGTTTTTCTCGGCCCTGCCCGTGCGCAAACTCACAATTGTTGCTCGTACAGACAAGCGGATTCGTACTTCAGAACTAGCAAAGCAATGAATGGTAATATCCGTCCGTACTCGGTGTCGACTGGAGATGGAACTGCATATGATGAACTCCAGTTACATCACGAGGAAGATGGAAAACATACCATTTACCGGTCCTCAAACCGCACGAAACTCAATGAGTCATTTGAACTCCGATATCTGAGACTGAAATCACGAGGAAAATGGGAGGTCAGCAGCCGACAAATGGAACATCAGACAAAGTAGACCATAGGGTGTAGGTATTACAAAACAGTGACGCCGTAAAAAAAGATCGCCTCGACGCACATATATGAAAGCAGAAAGAATATCAGAGTTGTATAGAAACGCTTCAAAGTCACGAAAAGAATAAAATGCCTTTAGGATATGTAAAATTGTAAACACTCAAATGGGGCAACTTGTGCTCAAACCAGGGGTCGGTGGATCCAGAATTGCTTTCTTAGTAGCATTTGGACTGAAGCAACTAGCAAACTTCATGGTCCCCTTCAATAATATGGTACCAGGAGGCCCCAAACCTAGGATATGATCATTGATTAGAAAAAAGGTAGGCACAAGATCATATGCTATGATAATGGCAAACTTTATCAATCCCCGTGACAAACAGGGGCATGATCATGTGTAGCTTCCACCGTCCCACACTGACTGACTAGCATAACGACAAACGAACTTTTTGGTCACAAAGAAGCAATGTGTCGTAGCACAAGAATTCATGTAACAAAATCAAGATGATGTCACTTAAATATGAACGAGAATTTTCTAAACTAAGTATGAATGCCTGTTTCCAGAACTCTTCATGAATCAAAACATTGTCTGCTTAGAATATCTGAGTCGATTTGATGTCACATTTCAAGCCACAAGAAGATATCACTAGTTTAAGAACCCCACCACGGTACCCATTATCACAAGGATCGTTTATACTGTAGCTGACATCTTCTAAAGAACACATAGAGATAAGGTGAAACTCTATTAAAATGAAGAGCAGACTGAAGAGCTTACCAAGTAGACAGATGGTTGCTAACTCCAATGAAGGCATACTGCTGGAAAATCCACTGACAGTCCATCGGAAAATGAGGAAACCACTCTAAAGTTTCAACCACAGCTTGTGATTCTTTAAAACTAAATTCTGTATATGGAACATATATAAGGGCATCAAGAAGTAATCAGCAGCTAAGAGAGTTCATCACACCCAGGCCTACCCTTTTGAGTAAGCACACCCTTCCCTTTTGAGTAAGCATACGCACTGATTACTAGCCATGTCAAAGCTTATTTGAAGAAATTTAATTCTTATATTGCTTCTTTCAACATTTATGTTTTTTAGTCAATCACAACAGCAATTTTCATTTATATTGGAGAAGCATCTCCATGAGGTCATGTGGGGCTCCTCCTTTTGTCAACATCGCCCAAACTGAAATCGCACATATGCATGTGTTTCCTTGATTATTTATGTTCAACTATATGGCAAAGACAGAGTTAAAAAGAGGTTCTTCACTCCACTGCTTGCTATTTTCAGCATAGTAAGAAGCCTATGACAATTTCTTCTAATATGAAATGCATCATATGCATAAATATTCGCATTTATAGATTTTCCGGGAGCTGGCTTTGTGATTCTAAAAAATGTCTGTTCTTATTAAGTGTTGAATTTGAGCTAAATTCAGACTTCCAAGTTCACAGGAAAGTTCAAATCACCAGCAAATGGGGCAAATGGTAAAACTTGGACGAACACTATCCCAGATTGGTGTCTCAAGGGTCGATCCGAAGGTGAGTAATATGTGCTTTGTTGTTGCCAGTTTGTCCACTTTTGCCACATCTATGACAGATCGAAGGATCTTCAGGTCAAAGGGCTTGTGATTACCATCATTCTGTGGCAAGATGAAGAAAGTTAACCAATGGAATGATGTAAGCATCTAAATTAATCATGTTTCATTGCAGGAAGGATGGCAACAGAAGTTGAATGAGCAAAGAAGCCTGGAATTGGACAGAAAAATTCCAAAAAATTCAGAATATTCTGAAGCAGAGAAAATGGAGAACCATCTACAAACTGCAAAGCTTCATTCTAAATCCCAAAGCTTATCTTCTGCTGAACTTTTTTATCTGCTGTCTGTAAATGTAAGTATATCAACCAAGCAAGCATCTCCTATGCACCTAGCTCTATTTTACTTGTAAAATCAAGCATCTGTCATGATCTATCAGAAACCACACAGGCACACACAGTCCAGTACTGCTCAATAGGGACCATGACCATGCATGTTCTATTGAAGACTGAAATATAATAGAGTGTAATTTTTACGTTAATCCACCACATAATATGATACCTAGTCATGGTCCAATGGTACCAGTAACCTTCAATTACATACATCATCCAAAACACTATACCTAGATGTGTGTACGATTCATATGTTAAAATAATTTCTGTACTCAAGACAAATGACGAAAAAGGTAAGTTTTGGCGAAACAAAATGAGGTTTTGTTAAAATTAATTAAAAAAGCCCATTAAAGAGAAATAACTTATCAATGGTGAGCTACCAAACATATCTAAAGGCGCAATTTATACTATAACTGTGAAACGTGGAATTACTTATTTTATGGACCACTGTTAGTAGTGCTTGATTTACTGATATTAATAAAATAAACCTGCAATGCGGAGTAAGATGTCCTACCACATTATAATAAATAAGAATATAAGATAGTTGAGATGTCAAAATGAATGGACATTTTCATTTGATATGATCTTGGTCCAGTAGCCGTTATATTTTATGAAATAAGTGTCATAAAGTGATCTCAAAATAGCACCCCTATGTGACTATGCTGTGTATCTTAGAGTATAAGTGCATTCTCTGGGAATGGTACACTGGGTATGTGCAAGGAGGACAATGGGAACAACATGCTCAATCTCAATGAGGAAATCAAACAAAGGGTGGATGAAATTAGGGTAAAATCAAATACCAGTGATTAAATGCACATTATAGATGTTTTGTAGACCTGATCCAATGGATGCTTTAACAGGCTCTACTATCGAGTGGAAATGTTCCCCACACAAGGTTTCAGAAATACAAAGCTAGGCACACAAACTGTGTAAGCAAAGATTAACTTTTCAAAGATAGGCAGGTTTTCTATTTTGCCATTGACATATATAATGTTCTCCAGATCATGGGACCAGTGGCAGAATGGTTGAAAGCCAAGCTAATGAACGTAATGCAGAGGGGATATGGAAGGAATAGAGAAGATAAAAGACTCCGAACTGCCCAGATGCATGCAGCCCTCTCAGTTGCAAGACTATCTACAGTAGTTGCAGGGACTATTGGAAATTGCTCCTTTGAGTCAAACAATCTGAGTGGCATTGCCACGACTGACAGAAGAGAGGACACTGACATGAGGATGCATGCTGCAATTGCATCAGCTGCAGCACTGGTGGCAGCCTCATGTGCTGAGGCTGCGAAATCTGCCGGAGCTAGCAAGGAACAGGTTTCATCAGTCATCAACATGGGGCTGGAGACTAGGGCACTGGGAGATTTGCTCACATTGACTACTAGTGCAGCAGCCTGTAAGTTCAAGAAGCAGATCAGCCAAATTTTGCTCACATTGACTACTAGGGCACTGGGAGATTTGCTCACATTGACTACTAGTGCAGCAGCCTGTAATGATAGATAAACATATAATAACAGGAAACCGTGGTTCTTGCTGCTGCAGGCCTAAGAGGAGTTGATGGACTTAAGATGCGGACAATAAGAAATTGCTCCTTGGAAGGCCAAATGAACAATCAGAAAGATGCCACACTTCTTGTTCGGACACCTCAGGGTATAGCCAATTAACTCATCCCTGACAGATTTTCATCCCATTATACTACAATTTCAATAACAGAATAAATTTTGGGGAAAATAATTAAGTAGATTCATTTGTGTTTCCATGCAGGAAGGTTCCACACCAGGATGGTTTCTGTGAACTGCAAGTATGACAACATATTCCTAACATTAGGCAAGAAGCATCATTTCACAACCTCAAAAAAATGTGAGTATTAAATGAGATCTATCAATGTGTCTTATACAAAAACAAATATAATTCATACTAAGATCAAGAAGAAACAATGATGGGCACTTTAATGATAGATACATTTTCATCACTCACCGGTGAGGAAGCATTCCAACACAGTTATACAAAGACAAACAAACTCAAAAGATCTAGAGGATACACTTCAAAAAAAAAAAAGAACAGAACTAGAACTATGCTACCTCCACTTATTGTACCATTGTTATTTCCTTTAAACAAATTGTTGCTACAGTCTCATTTCTCTTATAGTACCATTTACCCACTTTCTTCCAGATGTAATTTTCCATGAACAAGGCGAAGGAGAAGAGTTCAGCTATCCAATGGATGAACATAATTACCGTGCAATGAATCTCTCAACATCTGGTGGAACCATTCAATTATTATTCAAAGAGCATGAACAATACAGCTCCTGGAGGACATTCATCAGCTACCAAATGAACAAGAAGGAACGGATTGGAAACCATATTACAGAGTCATGACTTGTGCCTATCTCCAGCTTCCAGCAAAGCCATGTATTTCTTATACTCTGATGTTTGAAACACTACCAGTGAAAAATATCACATAATAAAGCCTACTATTATCTCAGAAATAAGGCGACAAGGATGAAGAATTTTAGTAGTTGGTTCTTGGCTCCTTCAGACTTTTAAGCAGAATGGCGTCAGTCTCTAGATTACTTTACCTTAAGAAATTTCTACATCTTTCAAGAAGAACAGCCAGCTCTCAAAATACTGCCTCAGTTAGCCCAGTTGAACTGTGATATACTAGTACTTTTCGTTGACACTAGCAGCACAACTGGCAATTCGTACTTTCCATTTGACTTTTTTTTTTTTTTTGCTTTATTGGACTTCTGAACTGACAAGGATGCAAGTCAATCCGGAAGATAGTGTGGTTAATGGTAATCAGACTTTTGCGAACCGAGAGGCAGGTCTAACAATCTAAGATCCTTCGTGTTAAAACATTTCTGGTGCGTGATAAGGAAAGAATTTCCAGGTAATAGGAATGGAAACTAAAACACAACAGCACTACTCCTACTCTTTCTGAAACTTGCCTAGACAAAGATGATGCCATGTTCCTTAATGGTGTCGATGACGATCCCGAGCTTGCCCTCGATCCGCTCGTTCTTCTTAGGCTCGTAGGCAAGAGCGAAGACATCGGCGTCCATGGACCGCTCCGCGATGAGCCTCCCGATGGTCCTGCAGGCGTTGTCGTCGATGAGGGAAGGCAGCGTGAGGCGGAGGTCCTTGGCGTTGGTGGTAGCAACGGCGATGACCTTGCTGGTGCCCCTGTGCATGACCTTGGCGTGCACGAAGCGCTTGGAGAAGAAGACGTTGAGCTGGAAGGGGCGCATGTACATGTCCGTGCGCTGCTTCCAGGACTTGCGGTTGGGCCGCTGCTCCGCCTCGCTCCGGGAGCGCCGCGTCCACGCCGCGCACACCACCAGACTCTGCTGCGGCGCGGGGTTAGATCAGTGCTAGGAAATCAAATCATCAACGCGGCAAACGAATCGAATCGACGCGCGGTGGTGTGTGTGTGCGGGTGAGAGGATTCGAACCTGGCGGTTGCTGGGCCCCTGCCGCGCCGGGGCCGGCGAGTGGAGCGCGAGTCGAGGGGGCAGCGGGATGCGGGAGACGGCGATGGAGGCGGACCACGAGAGTGACGACGCGCCGGGAGAGGGCGCCAGGGATTGCCACGGGGGTAGCGTGGCCGTCGCGGGGTGGAGCGTGGCCATGCTAGCGCTGGAATGCCGGAAGGGTGAGGGAGGCGGCCGGACGGAAGGGGGGGAGGAGTGAGGTTTTTTTGCCGCAGAGGTCTCTTCGCCGGAGGCCATCTTATCCAGTTTCCAGTATGCAGGCTGGCGCGTTGCATCGCATCGGGTTTTTCATTTTCCGCGGGCGAGGATGTATCCAATGTTGATATCTCGTTTTCTTTTCCTCCTTCCACAAATTTTTGTTCATGCTCAAATTTTTGCATGCACATAGATGATTGTTTCCTCTATCCATCTATATTTTCTTTGTATTTTTCATGCAACGATTTAGATCTTATCATGTTTGGTAACACGGTAACCAGTAACCCGCTTGTAACACCAGATATTCTATTTTCTAGGCAGAGATCACATGTCAGCAGCAACAGCATCAATTGTGTCCAAAGAGTTTGTCCCACTTGCAGAAACAAATTCTAACTGGAGCTCTCTTTTTTATCAAAACAGATTGCTTCCCAAAAACTTGTTACCAGTTTGCAAACGCTTCAACAATGCAAAATTGTTATTCTTGAAAATGCTGAAGTAGCCCCTTCCTCAATCCTGGTAGCATGTAGATCAAATAAGTCAGCTTATGGATAAGTCAAATGTGTCGTTGAGGGTATTGACAGTTACTGAACACTAGCTCGAAACTATTTTTGAGCAAAACAATAAACCTGTCTGAACTCTACGTTGCTTTGCACTGATGCAACATCTCTGGAACAGTATGGAGATGCGCACAGCAAGTTGCAGAGTTACAGGCCTATAGCCACCACCGAGAACATAGCCCACATGGCCACAAGTCCACGTCGTCTCAAAAATTTGGGATCACTACCTTCATCTTTTCATCTTTCACAGGCAGCATGTATACATGGTCATTTTACCTCCTACGAGGCTATGAATAAGCCCACGAATCAAAATTTTGGCTTCAGGATCACAAACCAAAACCATAAACTCCATTCCTCATGTGAAACTGGAACACAAGTTCTGATGATATTGATCCCGAAGCATTAATCATTCTATTGCAGCTTAATCATTCTTTTGTAGCTCCATTGATTCTGACCAAAGATAATGCTCCACATAAGCTGCAGCTGGCCCTGGACATTCTTTTGCGGCTGACAGCTTAATCATTCTTTTGTAGCTCCATTGATTCTGACCAAAGATAATGCTCCACATAAGCTGCAGCTGGCCCTGGACATTCTTTTGCGGCTGACACCATATCCTATATTTCTGATAGAGAGATGGCAACATCAACTTGAAATTTGAAATGTTCCAATGGCAAGGTTACGAACCAGCCCTGAATTAAATAGAGAATGATCAAAGCACGAGAAACGCCAGCTAATTCGTGATGCACAGGGCCTCCTCTTTCCCCTTCCCTGTCAGTACCTGCTCAACAAAATTTCCATGTGGTCGAGTTACAAGGTCTGCCCTCAAACACAAATGAGGGAGACATTTCTACATCTAAGATTCTAGACTACCAATATACATACATGTATGGAAATTACCCAATGCCGCCATTAGTGCGAACCCATCCCCTAAGCTTGTCGGATCAATGTGACCTCACCAAGCCAACAGCTTTGCTCCAGCCAACCATGATCAAGTTTGCAGCACATCTGTGCCTGACTGCTGAGCACCTCAATCTATACCCTTGGGCTCCTGCCAGAGGAAATCTCTCGTGATAGGAGGGGTTATGCCATCAGGAACAGTTTTCTCATCTATGTTCATCCAATGTCTGTGAAATCTGAAAGAGGTTCTAACTCCTCAATACCAGGAAGGAGACTAGAATCATCCTGGTCCGGGAGGAACTCGTGGTAGTCAACCTCTTGCCAGATATCCTCTGAGTAATTCAATTCAGAATCGCTGATACCAAAGTCAGATAGGGATTCGCTAATATGGAAGTCAGCTGCACCTGGGAAAAATTGACCAGGCATCCGGAGAAAATTACTCGATGTACTTGGCCCTTCCTGATGCAATTCAGTGATCTTCTGGGTTTTTGACTTGGGAGGTCTTCCACATTCTGATACTGCTTTGTGCTTTCCTGTGGACTTTGGACCAGATTTATGCCGGGTGGCATCATTTATGTGGAAAGCTGATGATGCCCAATGTGAACCTTCACCTTCATAACAAGCTTCTGATGCTATTCTGCAAAGAAGAATGTAAATCTCACTGCTTTAGTTTGTGTACCAAAGGTGGGCTAAATATTAAGAAAATTCAAGGAATTCAAATAATCAATTTACAGCGCCCTAGCATTAGTATGTGTACCAAATATTTGGAAAAATCAAGCAATTCAAATAATAACTGTTTTATCTGAAATTAAAGTATGGTATTGATCATCATCAAAATAACAGCAAAGCATGGAGATTTGTACCACCACTAACCTGAGTCTGTTCTCAGCTTGTCTACAAGAAAGTCCAGACAATAGTGATTGTTCCACAGGCTCCACAGCCTGTTTGATTGGTTCTGGTTCTAGTATGGACACATTTACAATAGATGGGAAGTCCTCTTCATGATGATGTTTATCTGTCAAGAAATCCAATTCTAATTCCAAATAATTCCGGCGGTATTCTTGATTTCTCATTGGTGGCGGAATCACCATTTGTGTAGACTGAGCCTGAACATCTGCAAGGGCTGTCCTAACTAGATTGAAGCTTGGTCTAAAGTTTACCATGGACCAATTTGCACTTGATCCAGAAGGATTTTTCACAGGAGAAAACATACGTAGTGCGCTAGAGTAAGAACTAATAACACGGCGGGGATCACGCCAACTTTTTGATCTCCAGACAGATGAAAGTACAGCCATGAAGTGTTTCTGGACAAGCAACTCTTTGTTAGGAAGTTCACTGGTCACATTCACCAACATCTGAGCTTGATCCTGGAAAAAGACATTATACATTACAATTTGTAACACAAATAAATATCATGTGAGCAGTTGATGGCACCTAAAAACATGCTTAAAATGCACATTAATTGGCTAAGACCTGCATTAAGCAAGGAATGACAGGTACACATGCTCTGCCTGCTTGGATTCAAGCTATGCTGGATGATAATTGGTCATATAGGCAATTCAAACATGAGTTATACCACTTGGTGGTAACCACTTCCAGTTACCCTTTTACTAGTACTAGTATCCATTTTTTCTTCCAAATTTGCCAGTTTTATGTAATTCTACTTTAAGTCACTTTAATTGAGGGTTTCTATGGATATTAAAAATTATAACTAGGACATTCACTTGATTGATATCAGAACTATTTTGAGAAATCATAATAAAGATAATCCTTGTCAAAATTTGCACAGTAAGAAACTTTCTTGTATGAAGTCAGTTCAATATCCAGAAGGATAAGATATAAACTCACCTCAGAAACTCTCAGTATAGCCTTTCCAGTCCCAGAAGGAACCTTTTCACTGTTAGAATTATCTGTTGCTGACATTGCATGTTTGCAGAATAGTTCTCGGTATCTCTCACAGCAATGCACAGGGTGACGATATTTTCCCCTATAAAAAGCACCACCTGGTAAGGAATGAAGAAAATCACTTGCCAGTTCCCAAAGAGGGCCATACTCGTGTACAGTTCCACAAAGAACCGCATCTTCCTCAGATGTCCATGAGTCTGAAGCACAATCGCGGGACCATATTCCCTTCTTTTTCAACCTCTCAGGTTTTATTACAATAACACGTTTTACTGGCATGGAAGGGATGGAAATTCTGCCATCACTCTTAGTTCTAGCTGCCGATTTTGGATCTGAATCATTAAACTCTTCCCTCAAGTGCCTAGGTGACAAGGCTTCTGAGATACTACTTGATTTAGTGGCTTTCTTGAACTTCTTCAAACCTCTGTTACTGTTTTCTTCATCAGTAGCAGACATAATCTTCTTACGCTTATTAGAATAATGGCGCGGTGATTCATCACTTATAAGTTCAGTTGAGGGTGCATTGTCATCAATGCTCATTGTATCTACAGAGGTTTCCTCCAGTATGACTTCTGATTCAGATGACAAACGTCCTCTTTTCAGGGACTTGAACTTGCCGGTCTTCTTTTTGTTCTTTTTTGACTTTCTACGGTGACCGCTGCAGAAGGACACGAAAAAGAATAATCAATAGTGATCAGAGGGAAGGTATAGCCTAAGGAAAAAAGTCAACAGACACAAAAACATTCAAAGTGGATACATAACAAAACAGACTGCAAATTGACACAGAAATGAACAACGGAGAAACAAAGAAAAGTTTAGTAGTCTATGGATTAACTAGAACTGTCCAAAAAATAAATTTCAATTCACTACCTTGTATTATCATTCTTCTCCTCCAACTCTTTTGCTGCTTCCTGAGCCTGTCTTTCCTGTTCTTCCAACAACTGCAAGTATCACACCATGTCATAACAGGCATTATGTGTCAAGAGAGGCACATAAGAATACAAGTCTATAAGTCTAAATGACCTGCTTCTGAGTTAAAGCCTCAACATGTTGGCGATAGGCTGTCGTAGCAAAATCAACATCCCATGCTGCAATTGAGATGATGTCAATATAGTAAAGTACCAAAAAGGAAAGATAGCCATGTTGATATGGACACCAGCTCAGCTAAAATGCAGAAAATGACTGTGACGCTGAACAAATTGTTCCAAAGTGGAAAAGAGGACATTAACATTGACATAAAAATTACTCACATTCATAAGCAAGTGGTTCCTGGTCTTCATCAATTTCTGCTTCTAAGTCCTCTTTGAGTTTTTCAATACGATCGAGCTCCCATTCTTCCTCTTCAACAATTACTTGATGATTTATAGCAGCTTTGTCAATTACTGGATCCCAGAGTTCCATAAAGCGCATAGCATATCTATCAATTGGCCGGAGCTGGTTTTCAAAGGAAGAACTTGCTTGTCCTGCAGCAGCTGCAGCAGCAGCCATCTGTTTCACATCAGCAAGCATGTCTGAATCTTCATCACCAACAGCCAATGTAAGAGCCTTTTCTTCATTTAATTGATTGGACAAAGCAGCATTCTTCTCCTTTTCCATATCCGAAGAGTTATATCTATGTTCTTCGATAATGTGTTCATCATGTCTTGCATCCTCCTCATTTACCAAATCATCATCCTCTGGTCTACCAGCAGCCTCCTCGCTGAACTCTTGATTGTCCACGGCTTCTTCCTGCTCTAGTTTCTTGAGAGCCATATAGTCAGCTTCATCTTCTGCTTGTCTAATAGCTGCTTCAACATCTGCATTTGATAACCCCACATCCGCATCATTTGAAGATCCGGCGATCATGGAGGAGTCCTTCTGCTGGTCTTCCACACGAAGAGGCGTGTGCCCCGAAAAAAACTCCATAGGGTCGAGCTTCTTGAAGAACTCTGTATTGTAGCTACCTCGCTGTATCACTAGATCATCAAGAGCTCGTTTCTGATTTGCTTTCTTCAGAATGTTCTCCTCTATAGTGCTTTCACTAATGAGTCTATATATGTGAACTTCACGAGTTTGACCAATCCTGTGACATCTGTCCTGTGCCTGTTGGTCCATTGCAGGGTTCCAGTCACTGTCATAGAATATGACAGTGTCTGCACCTACTAGGTTGATTCCCACACCACCACTACGAGTAGACAAAATGAAAAGGAAAAACTTTGGATTTGTGTTGAACCTCTGCATCAGGGTCTGCCTCTCTTCTGGCGGCGTAGAACCATCTAAACGTAAATATGTATACCCATATAAATTTATGAATTCTTCCAAGACATCAAGCATCTTAGTCATCTGAGTAAATATCAAGGCCCTGTGCCCTTCTGACTTCAAACGCCTCAGCAGAATGGCAAGTTCCTGCAACTTGCCACAATCAAACTGGATCAAACGCCTATCAGGAAAGTAAACTTGGCGGCGAACAATAGCAGACCTTATAGGAGACAGAATGGGGGAAAACTCATTCATGCATTTTTCTCTATATGCCGGCTCAATAAAAACAGGGGACTTCCCTTTGCTGCACCAGCAAACAGGGGGAGGAGCTCGAGCGGCAGGAATTGCAAATGTAAATGATTCCACAATATCAAGCAGTTTCCGAAACCGTTCCACTGATGGAAGAACAAGGTCTGCTAGGCTCGATGAATAATCCAAGTGGCACAAAGGGTTGTTCCTCTTCTCAAGAATATCAGATACAGGATGCTTTACAGTCAAAACCTCTCTCGTATTTGTGCCATAGACAGGCCTCTTTTCACATCGTAACCTATTCCACCATGCAATGGAAGCTGCCCTTTCTTTGGATTCCTTTATTCTCTCCTCCTGAAGGGCTTTCTGAATATCTTCAAAAATATTTGTTACATTACACCCCTGATGATCCTTATTCGAGCAGGATACATCCAGCTCAGAGTCCCAGGAGGTGATACTTGGAGGAAAAGCAGCAACCACCTCTTCAGCTTCCCACGAACTCATGCCAAATTCATTTTGAGTAAACACAAGATTCATATCGTATAGGTCCACATGAGAAAACGGAGTTTTATCAAGGAGCATGCATACCGAATAGCTGAGATGCATGTTAATCCCAGCCATGTCAAATGAGCTTATTATTGGGCGACCTTCAAAAAGATCTGGGTGATTACAGACCTTTCTAAGTTGCATAATGATACTTATCATGCCAAAATAATTCCCACTTGCTAGTGTTGCTTGTGTCTCTGAGCTAGCAATAAAATCTTCATACAAGTTCCTTTGTCTTCTAGAAAGTCGGCAATATATGACATGCTCGTGCTTCTGTGGTAACTGTTTCTCAACATCTCTTTTCAGCCGCCGCAGTATAAATGGACGAAGGACATTGTGCAATCGATCTATAACTTCTTTATTTACTTTATCTTGGCCCTCCACCATTCCTGAAATTGGATTGCAGAACCAATCCTTGAACTCCTGGTGAGACTGAAATACATGAGGCATAAGAAAGTGCATCAGGGACCAAAGTTCCATGAGGTCATTTTGCAGCGGAGTTCCAGTCAAAAGAATGCGTCGCTTTGAATTAAAATTAAGTAAAGTCTGCCATCGCTGTGATTTCCAGTTCTTTATCAGATGAGCCTCATCAAGAATAAGATACTTCCACTTTTTTCTCTTAAACACTTTAGAGTCCTGGATGACGAGCCTGTATGTTGTGATGCAAACATGGAAGTAATTTGGTTTCATCCAGCCCTGACGCTTTTGCTTTCGCTCCTTTGCACTTCCATAGTAAGTCAATATTTTAAAAGCAGGACACCACTTGAGAAATTCAGTCTCCCAATTTAGCATAACACTAGTTGGCACAACAATAAGATGAGGACCCCATATTCCCTTCTCACACGCAAGGTGTGCAAGCAAGGAGATAGTCATGATTGTCTTGCCTAGACCCATTTCATCTGCTAGAATTCCATTAAGCCTCTTCTCATACATTGCAACCAACCAATCCAACCCTATATGCTGGTATTCGCGAAGCGAATGCTTAAGAAGGAATGGGAATTTTGTGCGCACATTTGTTGTCAAGAAGGTGTTACCAGTTGGTTGTGCTGACCTGGCAGCAGCTGCGGCATCAGCAATTACATCGTCACCTTTATCTCCATTGACTGTGTTAACATCAGCCAGATTATTCTCTTCCACAAAATTCTGTTGTGTGCAAGGCTCTGGTGCTATTTCTGATTGCAGAGAATTAGTAGTCACATTATGCTCAGTTTTCATTGCATCCGAGGATAGGTGACCCACAACTGTATCACTGTTCACTTCCAGAATCTTTGCAGATTGATCATCCAAAGAAATGTCAGTATTAGTCTCTTCAACAATACAAGGTGAATTCTCCAACTCCGTTGTTTCATGATCTGCATAGCCATCCTATATAAAAAAAGTATTACAAATTGATCGACATATATTGTTTCAAAAAAAGCAAGTGGAAAAAACAAAATTTACCTTCTGATACATCGCAAGAAGTTCTTCTAGTGGTATCTCACTCTCCTTTTGCAGTAATTTAATCTGCATTAAATGACCACCAGACCATAGTTAGCAGAACTCTAGTGGAACATTTGTCATTGTGAAGCTAGCAAAAATTGGGAGCATGTTTGTAATTAATGAGCATAAAATAGCATTAGTCCACCTCCAAGCTCTGAAACCCATAATCGTAAAAGAATTTGGCAACATAAAATTTCGGATGGAGCAATACTGACCACCAGGCCCTTCTGCATACATTAAAATACAGTGCATTTTGGCCTTTAGGCATGGTTCCATTTAATAAAATGAAACATACTGTGATCCTCATTTAAATTACAGAGACTATATCCTTGTATGTTAGTTGTACTGTTTCCCATTCAACTTGCAAGTAGAAGTTCATCAGTCAAATCACATAACGTTATATGCCAGTTCACTGTTAGCCATACGGTCTCTGATTCAACTGCCTAGTTTCTGTTCACCGAACAAATTAAAAGCCCTAGAGTTAGGTTTGCCAATACTTGCCTGGGCAGGTATAGAAGAGGTACAGAAAGCACTCCCTAATGGTGGTAGGAATCTAAAGGCACTCGCAGTCCCTAATGGTGGTAGGAATCTAAAGGCACTCCCTAAACAGTCCACAAATGGATGAATTTCTAATGTACAAACGGTTTCATCAAAAAGATGGGAGTCAGGTTCCTTCTCAAAATTGTGCATTTTGAAGTGGCGAGCATCTGATAAAAAGCTTGCATGACTAAAGGAAACTTTGTACATGTTAATCCAGCATAAAACAAAATTGTATAATCAAAGGGTGCCCAAACAAGATTTTTACCACTAATCTCATCTCTTGATACTAGAGATTTAGACTTCAGACCAAATATAAAACACGCCAAATTCTGAAAATGGAAATTGATAGCCTTGCATAGTCTACTAAATTTCATGAGGTGGCGTACTGCCAAGTTTATGCTCATTGCAATCAAAACCGAACTAAGCATGACTATGCAAACAATTCGATGATATTACATATTGATGGCTAAAATCACCTCTTCCTGATGATCAGGAACTTCTTTCCTTGCCAACTCTTCCTCTTCAGACAAAGTTGCTTCATCATCCTGTCAAAGAGATGGTCAAATATTATTAGACATACATGACAACTTTACTTATGGACGGATGAACTACATTTTCCTGATTTTCAAATATAAACTCACATCCAGGTCAGATGACAATAGTAAAACTATCAGAGGAAACAATAAAGAGTTGAGTAAACAAGATGGATATGGATATGCTACCTTTCCTTCATCAGCAGCAACATAATCTTTGTCTTCCTGAAAAAAATAATCTCAGTTATGTTATCCAACAACCATTCAATCCCCAAATAGGAGTTACAGAAAGCAGTGTTTTTGGCGAACGTTCATCTAGTTCACCTATAAAACAGATCATTGATCTAGCTTTACCTCCCATTAAGAAGCCAAAGCTGATGTTAGACACCAGGCGCAGTTAGTGGAAAATAATTGACCAATTCAGATATTCAATCAACATCAACAATGACAAATTAATTTGTTTGAAAATCTAGAAACATTACTAGTGTTTCCAATAACTTCTCCATTCAACAATGTATAAGTGGTAGACTGGTAGGTGCATGGTCATATCTATATTTAACTAGACCGACCATTATCCTAGTTATCTCTCCTGAATCAGGTCAGGTTAACTAGGTTCGCATGTAATCCCTTCTACCCTCTTTCTTTTGTATCAGACTTAGAACTTCCGTTCTCTGAATAGAAATGGGGTATAACCTCGTATTGGGAAAAACAAATCTATATTTAACTAGGATTGTAGCTTAAATGTGCACGTGATTGGGAAGAAATTATACAGTAGTGGGATAAAGGATAAAGAAACTATAGAAAACAGCACAGATGATTAGAACATGCCTGCTCATCGATGGAAGAGATGTTGCCGTTACTTTTTCCCTGCAAAGTTAAGAAAGTAGGGTGGTACAGTTAGAGAAAATTCTGTCTAGGATTTCATCCCAAAAAATGAATAAAGAATAAACCCAACACAGGCAAAAATAAGATGCAGAATGCAAGTGTACATGATTCTTCTTAACAAACTCAGCATAAGAATGGCCATCGTCTTCTTCCTCAGAAGTATTGCCATCATCACTTGAAGAATGAGCAGGTTTATGATCACAGCCATTGGCCTGGTTCGAAGAATCTGAACAAGAAAAAAAAACTCTGCATCAATCAAAAGAAATGCGTTCAAGAAGTCTGAAGTAAATCGTCTTACTAGTGACATGAGGGTCTCTACACTATCTTACCTACAATCAAATTCTTCAATCCCGAGTTACTTAACATGTCTTTGCTGTCTGAACTGCTTTCCCTGCTAACTGAGAAACATTTAACTGATCAAATTATCAATTGGGTGTAAAGCAGTGTGCAGCACTGTTCCCTTCTATGTGTAAAACTGTGAAAGTGGGTAAAAGAGAACTGTTGCTGGAGCTCACCTTTGGTTTCTGTATACATTTTGAGAATATCATCCAGTGGTAGGTCAGCTTCTGCCTGTAAAGCAGCTAATTCTTCGTTCCGCTCAGCTTCGGTGATCTGAGCTTCATCCTCATCAATAGTGTGCTCATCATCTTCCTGCAGCATTCCGCATACAAAGTATCATTCATACGCAACAAAATACAGAACAGTTTCGCAAAAAAATAATAAATTGAAGTTCATGTATAATTATGCACCTAATAGGAGTTAACAGTATGTTAAAAGCTATTTAATAAATATGGTAAATTCTCACATTGGCAGAATATAACAACACACCATGATACATAATATTCCCTACAATTACTCTCAAATAAAGAAAAAACTGAACCAGGTAACTAAAATAGCTTACAGGCTCTTCATCCAAGGAGCTCTCATAATCACCATCCACTTCCATGTTATCTGCAAACACAAACAGTTCAAACCAAGAAATGGAAAAGTAAAGTCATTGAGATGCAAAGTACATCGCTAAGGTACAAACCAGGATCATCAGTTATTGCTGTATATTCGTTCTCTTCTGCTACTTCCTCAGTGTGAGATGATTGATTTGTCTGCAAAGTTCCGTTTTCTAGTTTCTGGGGATAGGGCATGTCCACAAGGTTTTCCGCCAACATTGTCGAATACCTGGTGAAAACAATACCGTAATATACAGATGGGAATTAAATCAAAATGCTACAGGTCAGATGAACCATAATGAGAATGACATACCTCTCAGTCTGACCTAAAAGGAAATCAAGTTGTTTATCAAGGGCCTTTTTCTTCCTCTCCTCAAGCTCCAGTTGATGCTTATAGACAACCTGTTTTCCCCAAATAAAAAACAACATAGCTAAATTCCTTGAAAAAAGGAATGTCCTAAAGCGTGTCAGTAATCCATGACACTAAAAGAAATAAAAAAACTTGCCAGCTTTTCTATTTTGATCCAGAACTTCTTCACATCCTTGGAAATATTTAGGGCGACTCTTCTCATTCTATGTTCCTCCTCCTGCAGGGAAAATTCATCAAACAAAGAATAAATGGTACTTCCTCAGTAATTCAGCATTTGGGGCTATTAGAATGCCATATCTTCATTCGAAAGCATTTTGGAAAATAACCTATTGCTAATAGTTTATAGTTGATTTCGCAAAAAAAAAAAAAAAGTTTATAGTTGAGCTATATAACACAGACGACCCAAACGGCCAAACCTTCAGTTTTCGCTCGCCCTTTGTTGCTTGGTCAACAATGCTCTTGTTGGCTCTTTGAGCAATCTTTTTTGCCATTGACAACTTCCATTTTCTCTCAGAATCAAACTCCTACAAATTTAAGCACGCCAAAAAAATAGTAATTACAAGTTCATGATAAAAATAGCATAAGTCTCCTCGATGAGGTAGAAGGATTGCAAATTGAAACATAATGATAGCAAGCAACCTTTGACAGCCACACCATCTCAGCAAGGACATGGTCCCAGTGAACTTTTGGCCGTCGAGGCTCCCTTGGGGCTTCAAGAGCCTAACCAATGAGATTACAGTTTCAGAAATTGTAATGAAAACCAAAGAGAAAACAAGTTTACATTTTTACTGATATTAAACAATAACAGAAAATGTACAGAGGAACAACACTTTACCCCATTATTTTACTCTCCAACAGGGCATGACAACATAAAAAATGGCAGCATGCAACTATAGGTATATTTGAATAGAAATGACTCAATAAATTCATGAACTATCAATTCTGTGGGCTAACCTTCTGACGCCTAGCTCTTGTTTCATGGTCTAGTTTTGACCGAGGACCTTTTGATGCCATCTTTCCGATCTTTCACAAAACTATCTCATATCTTAGGGTAAATGCAACGAACTGGGACTGGCATACCAACAGTGCAGAAACTGTCACTAAATTAGTACCTGCGAAGCTCTGATGATTTGTAGTGAGTAACAAGGAAAATAGCTGACATAACTAAGCAGTATGATGATTTTTTATTGCTGCAGTGAAAGAATGAACGTTGAAAGCAGGTCTCCAAATCATACTGGCATATATTTGTGAAACCGATTGCTGCAGTGAAAGAATGAACGGTGAAAGCAGGTCTCCAAACCATGCTGGCATATATTTGTGAAACCCGAACAGTCTTATTATTAATAATATAGTGTGACAAAAAAGAATTAGAAGCTAACGTAGAGGAATTTGTATGATCAAAGCCCTTCATATCACACTATTAGAATCTGAAATAACTAAATTATGTAGCTATCTGGCATTCTGATCCACTAAATGATTTCTGATTCACTAAAATATTAAGACCAAGAACACAGTTAACACCTAGAACAATACGAAAATGGAAAATGGAGATGGATCGATTCACTGAAAGGTGGAAGCATACTGCTTCCTTAAAATGCAACCAAACAACTCATATGACGTCGACCTACAACTCGTAGTGAGACACAAGCTTGTGATGCATGATCTTTTGTATTTCAGATTTTCAGTCATGGAAACAGCTAAAGGAAACCCACGGCTACATAGTACAGCAACATTTCCTCTAGTTACACTAAAGTTCATTCCACTGGTACTTTGTAAAACTGCAATACTACTTCACAGCTTAATTACAGAACTAACACTCCAGACCAACAGACAGAGCTACATCCACCCCTTGTCCAGCTAAAGGACCGCCCATCTCCAGCCACTAACTGAGCTAATGAAGCATGCATTGAGCTAATACGGGCTGCGGCGACTTTAAAGAAATCAACTAATACCCCAATAATACATATAAAAGAGACAAC
This sequence comes from Cenchrus fungigraminus, assembly GCA_036936925.1. Taxonomy (NCBI): domain Eukaryota; kingdom Viridiplantae; phylum Streptophyta; class Magnoliopsida; order Poales; family Poaceae; genus Cenchrus; species Cenchrus fungigraminus. The sequence continues at coordinate 13,409,118 of CM072772.1, read as the reverse complement.
ACCATGCAGACTTCAGGGCCTCTCAGACATGGTAAAATGACCACTCGAGCAGCACTAGTACAAGGTACTGGCATCATGTCAGCCCTACGATCATGCAGGATAGCCACATTGCCATTGTTCAAAACCCAAGTGCAAACAGCATTGCCTCCCAACATACAATTACACAGAATCAAAGATGGAACATCAAAACCCGAACACTGCAAGTCCCTAATCACCAACAACAGAAAACCTGCTAAAATGGATAAAACACCCGGGCACGAGAAGATCAGTGCAGACAAACAACTGCTGGCAGGAGGTCCAGTCTACAGCTAGCAGCTCAATGGGCGTGGAGGTTTTCTTGGAACCACAAAGCTCGGAAAATAAATCAAATCACTCATACACAGTTTGGATGGGTTGGGAAGAAAATAATATAAATATGGATTCGAGGATAGTCGCAATAAAGGGAATAAAATTATGTATAACACAGCAAGCAATCCGTCCAAGCAAGCTAGGGGCCCTGGCACAAAACAAGAAGCATCCAACACAAGATGGATCGGATCTCCACATACGACTGTGGCGTCCAGCGGCGGAGGCCTCAGAAATGGTGCAAGCATGCAAGTCTAAGAGTCCAGCTAGGTTGAAATTAAACTATGCCACAGTCGAAGTACCAACCTGCGGGTGCCGCCGCGGGATCTGGGAGCCGCGAACCGAAGGCAGCACGCGCTGCCGCACTGGCGGGCGCCGTCCGGCGGCTCTTCCACCCGTGGTGATGGGCAGATGGCGTCGGCCTGGCGGTGGTCGGCGACGAACTCGCGTTGGGGGCGCACAGCCCGAAGGGCGCAGGTTGCCGTGCAGCCCTGGACAGGATGCACTGGCAGCGGCGGGTGCTTGCACCGGCGCCGGCGTCCGGCGAGGGAGCGGACGCACCGGCGGCCGGAGCGCGGGAGCAAGGAGGCTAGGGTTTAGGCCTTTAGGATGAATGGGGAACGGGGAGGAGGAGGCGAGTCGCGACTGCGAGCCGGAGCGCATCGAAGCGACGCGACGGGCGGACGGGCGTCGAGGGGCAGACGACGCATCGGGAGGATGGGAGATTGGGCTATCGAGTACAGTGAATGGGCCGGGTATTACGTGTTAAAATAACGGGCCGAGTGCATCTGCCCCGTAGCTGGCCCAGCTAGGCCCACCTCGTGTTGTTTCAATTTCAAGATAGATTTTTTAATCTTACCCCTACTTTGAAGTGCAATCGCATTTTTACCCCAGCCCAGGCCCACCTCGTGTTGTTTCAATTTCAAGATAGATTTTTTTAATCTTACCCCTACTTTGAAGTGCAATCGCATTTTTACCCCTGCTTTTCTAAACTTTGTGATTTTGCTCTCACCTATTCACAAATCAGTGCAATTTTATCCTTGGTCATTGTGTATTTACCCCTGTTTTACCATTGGTTAGGGGAAAACTTGCATTGACTTGTGAATAGTTGAGGGTAAAATCACGAAGTTGAGAAAACGAGGGCAAAATCACAATTACACTTTTAAAGTAGGGTGTGAACACAAATAATCTTTTAAGATAATATATTAATTCATTGTTTTCTTAACTTCTGTGGGGTATAAAAAAGTTCTCCTCGAGAAAGAGAAGCTTCTTTCTGTAGAAGAAAAAACCAATTTCATCAAGGAACTTCAATTAATTCATCGTAAACCCTAAATGGTTGTGAAAGTTCCTTTTTCAAATAAATATAGAATCCACAATTATATTAGAAAATTTTTGGTACCATTTTGAAACTGACTTTATGGTAAACTTTATATGGAGAAGTGGTTCTCTATGATTTTCTACGATTGACATTATGGAGAAAGGTTCTCTATGCAAGAAGCCAATAAGGAGAAGCTACCGTTTTCCACCCAAACCCCTTAGTTCATTCCGGAGAAACACTTTACATAATTGGTGGAGAATCACTTCTCTTTTGAAAACTGTCTGGTAGAACTCCTAGTGGATTCATCCTAGAAGCTGCTCTTGAAGTTTGATTCCAAGATTTGCCATGGATGTTATTGATATAGCTGGTTTTAGTCATAACATATGTCCAAATTCTCTAATTTGATAAAGTTCATAAAAGTTTACATTAACATTCACAAAATCGAACTTGCGTTGTATATGTCGGTTTGCTGTAACCTTAATCAATATTACTTAGGACAATTTATTTAAAAACACTTCAATTTAGCGGTAGATGGAGGTGTGAATTAAGTTCGGAGATCGCATGCGAATGTACACATGGGACCATTATGATACCAGTCCTATTTTTTCTCATATCATGATTATGCGAAAATTGCAAACAACTCGACTAGATCACAGTATTGCTAATATTACTCGGAGGGTCCTACCATCATAGTTCTACGATCCGAAATTTCTACTACCGCCACCACACAGTGCAAAAGGGAAAGAATATACTATGGAAAATGTCAAGATGTTGTCCATCTTGGCAGCGTGCGATGGGACCTAAACTGCCCTCTTTGATGGACTCTAAAAGAAGCTTCTAAAAGAATTGAAATGGCGCACATCCATATGTGTACTTGGTTGAAAGTTGAGATGCAAACTGGTTTTGCAAAAACTGATAAATTTGAAGTGTGAAAAGATTGAATTGTACCTTTATCACCAAACTTAGGGCAATTCAATTTATTAGACTTTCTTGTGGTGAAATATTTCATGAACACTAGCATTTTTTGTTGTCAATTTTATAAATTCGTAGCAAACAACCCAAACACCACCTATGTTAGGAGAACCCTTTAAGATATGGACCACTTTATGGTATGTTTTCTACTTTGTGTCCCCTCGTCACATTCTTCTCTGCTTCTGATAGACGATGTGTCGTCAATAACAAATTGCCTATGCTGACTTTTGAATATCAGTGTGAGTCAGTCCAATCTATCATAAGTAGTTTTTTTTTAGATCTATCATAAGTAGTATTCATGATGGCGGATTGGCGGGCGTATATATATGTTAAAAAAAAAGAATCGTCCTTGAGTGAGACTGTGAGAGAGACGAGGATATAAAAGCTCGCACTTTGCATTAGCAGACTAAGCAATGACAGAAAGAACCAAGGTTGGTCAGTAACAGTCGTGGTCTCTTGTTACATTGGCCAAAAAATGCGAACAACAATGAACGGCATTCGTTATACTACATGACACGGCAGCTTGTATCTAGCTGCTGTTTCTTATTCTTCAGTCATATCAGCATCCCCCCTCCAATCCCCATGCTTGTCCTATCATCAATGAAAGACTCGTCGTGCTAAACCAGTTCCCCTCTGGAAATTTGCAGTCTCCATCTCAAGAACGCCGTGCGCGTATGACGCCCGCCGTAGACGTGCAGGTCTCACGTCATGCGTTCGGCGCCGGGGATTTCCACCTGACCGTGACCGGCCGCGCCCTCCTCCTCGTCGTCGCTGCTCCTCCCGTCCACCTTGCCGCTCCCGTATCGGCTAGCGAACACGAGGTACACCGCGAAGTCCGCGACGGCCAGGATGGCGAGCAGGAAGTAGAACTTGTCGAGGTGGCCCTCGTTCAGGTCGGCCGGGATCCACCCCGCCCGGCCGCGCGTCGTGGTGACCTTGGTCACCGCGCTCACGATCACGTCGCTGAAGTAGTTGCCGAGCGACATGGACATCATGCAGAGCGCGCTCCCGAAGCTCTTGAGCCCGTCGGGCATCTGGCCGTTGAAGAACTCGAGCTGCCCGACGTACATCATCACCTCCGACACGCCGATCAGCGCGTACTGCGGCGCCTGCCACATGATGTGCAGGTCGCTGCTCATCGCCGCGGTGGCCTCGGCCTTCCTGAAGTGCTCGACCGTCCCGGCCGTGGTCATGGCGAGGGCGCCCACGACCAGGCCGAGGCCCATCCTCTGGAGCTCGGTGGGGCCGGTCGGGCGCCCGGTGAGGCGCGCCAGGAACGGGCAGATGGCGCGGCGGTACAGGAAGATGGTGGCGGCGACGCTGAGGATGTCGCAGGCCGACATGCTGGAGGGCGGGACGGAGAAGCCGGCGAACGGGGTGGTGCGGCGCATCGCGGCGCCCTGCACGACAAAGAGCGAGGCCATCTGGGTGAAGACGACGGAGTAGAGGATGGTGCAGAGCCAGATGGGGAGGAGCCGCAGGATGCTCTTGACCTCCTCCACCTGCGTCACCGTGCACAGCTTCCATGGGTCGCGCTTGCCGAGCTTGGAGTCCGTGTCCACGAGCGCCGCGCGGTCCAAGAAACTGAAGCCTTGCGTGTGCAGGAGCCTCCTGCCGCCGGCATCCGCCTTCTCGTCGCCCTCGTACAGGGTGACGACTCCGGTCGACGCGCCGGCCTTCCAGCTCCTGCACGCGGCGAAGGCGACCTGGCAGACCCTGCCGATGGGATTCCCGCCGGGGTTGAAGTAGCGGTACCGGAGCGTCCCGCTGAGGAACAGCAGCAGCGCGGTGGCGGCGGCGGCGGTGGAGGCCCAGAACCCGAGCGCCCACCTGCCCTCGTCCTCGAGGTAGCTGAGGAAGGTGTTGGAGAAGAGCGAGCCGAGGTTGAGGGCGAGGTAGAAGTAGCTGAAGAAGGAGACCTTGGAGTGCGCCTCGGCGGGGTCCTCCTCGTCGAACTGGTCGGAACCGAAGGTGGCGACGTTGGGCTGGTACCCGCCGTTGCCGAAGGCGATCATGTACAGCGCGATGTAGAAGATCCCCAGCTCCTTGCCGGAGTGCGGGCCGCAGGGCGCGTGCTCCATCCCGCACCCTTCCGGCCTGATTAGGTAGAGGTGCGACGACACCGACAGCAGCGCGAGGCCCTGCAGCAGCAACAGCAGCGTGACACTGACGGTCAGCCCTGTAATCTTTGGATTGATGTACGTATACTCATCGAGCGTTTTGATTGCTCTACCAGACCTTGAGACACCGACAAATAATCTAGAAGCAGAGGTGTAGATCGACGTTGCAGGACTTACGAGCACAAAGATGGCCTGGAAGATGGCGCATGTCTTGTAGCGGCCCCAGTAGGAGTCGCTGAGGAAGGCGCCGATGAGGGAGAACATGTACACGGTGCCCGTCCACTTGCTGACGTTGTTGGCGGCGTCGCCGTTGCTCTGCCCCAGCACCCGCGTCAGGAACAGCACCAGGTTCACGTTCACGCCGAAGAAGGCCAGCGTCGCCAGGCCCTGGTTCACTGCAAAACACACACCATCACCACCATCACCACCGTCAGCGCGTCGGTTTCCACTAACCAAAGCAAATAAAAAGCCGCTAGCTCCGATCCCCGATCGACGTGTCAGCGTCTGATGGCTAATCGACAGACGTGCCGCCTACACACATCGTACCGTACCGGGGCGGCAAAAAAGGTGATCGACAACGCAAGCACGCAAACAGTATTGGGGGGAACTCGGCTTTCGGCACTTCCCATTGAAAGCAATGCAGAACCGGCCGAGCAGCCAAAGCAGCACACATCTATCTCTGTCGATCGCTTTAGTTGTTCGTCTCAGCAGTAGCACGAGCTATAGGCTAGCTTATTGGCAGCCACACACACACATCGTCGTCACTACGGAGTACTGAGTGATTGCTGCTCCGTAGATCATGGACCTCCGATCCGCTCCGATCCATCTCCTAATGAGAATCGCGAGCTCCTGATGTGGCATTAGTAATGCTCCCAAGCAAACTCCCCCGTGACCAGGGAACCCCCAGTTCCGGCCGCTCCGGGCGTTTGCATGGCCGATGTCACCTCGCATGCAGAATCAAGCATAGAAAAGACCTGGTTCCCTACCGCCACTTCGAGGAGCTAGCGGCGGCGGCACTTCCGATCAGACAGAGCAACTCGATCGTGCATCCATGACACGTCGTCGTTGCAAGAGTTAACCAACCAGAAAGCTCTAGGGCCCCTTTGGGAGAGCTGTGCCTGTGGCTGTGGCTGCTATGGTAAAATGACTTCTTTGGTGAAGCTAAAGTCATTTTGTAAAGTGTTTGGCAAAATGACTGTGGTTGTGGCTTCTCTGTATTTTTAATGTCACATGTGGGGAAGAAGCCGGGGGAAGCCACTATTTTTGACTTCACCTCCGTAGTACAAATTGCAAAATGACTTCTCCATGACTTCAAGTTGGAAGCCGTTTTTTTTTTTTTGTTAGGTGTTTGACAGGACTTCTGTAGAAGCCGGTGGAGAAGCACTTGGAAAAGCCCTGCCAAAGGGCCCCCTAGCCCACGCGGCGTAAAAAAAGCGTCTGCTTTTAATTTCCTTTAGCTAGAAATGAATTTGCGTGCTGCTATAGCTAGCGTACTAGATATTATTATTAGCAGCAGATTTTATATATTTCAGTTTTTGTTTTGGTAAGAAAAGCCAAGCGCATGCATGGAGAGGGAGGATGAACACGGGGCGGAGTTATATACCGAGGATGAGGCCGCCGGCAAGCCATCCTCCCGAGTTCCCCTTCACGGCCGGGCGTCCCTTGATGTCGACGGAGCCGTCGAGGGTATACTCGCAGCACTTGTCCTGCTTGGACGACGGCAGCGGCGTCGGCGCGGCCATCTCCTCGTCTTCCACGAGGATCACGCTCATCTTCACGTCTCCTCCTCCGTCGGTGGCAGACTGCAAATAACAAGCATCGAGCTAGATAAGTTTAGTTGTCAGTGTGTCTCACTCTAAAGCACCCTCACATATTCAGAGAACTTCATGGAGAAAAAGAACAGCATGGTAGCTAGATCACTAACCATTTCTTCCCTCTCCTCACGATCGAGCTCTAGCAGTCGCCTCTAGCGATGGATGGATGCAGCGCGAGAAGCCGATCGATCGAGGCAGCTAGAAGCTAGCTGCTGCTGTGAGGAAGGCGAAGGCCGGCTGGGCAAGTAGAGGCGGAAGGGGATGGTAGAGCGAGGGGGAGGGATTGGTCCGATTTATAGAGTTCAGAAAGGAGCCGGCCGGCCGGGCAGTGTGGCTTACAGCTTATGTGCAGAAGCAAAAAGGCCCGAGAGAGAGGTGAGTGTGCGTCTTACTCACGTGATGTCACTCGTGCAGGTATCTTAGGTAGATGCATCACCAGGTCAGGTGGCGTCGCGATCAACGGTGACTGTCTCGCAGTCTCGCGCTTCCCTCTCTCCTTTTCGGTAGTATTTCCACTCCCATCTTTTTTGGGTCCTTTTCTTGTCTGCAGCAGAGAGCCCCATTTTTTCACGCAATGAATTCAGCCTGTTCCTGGTAAATCCCCTTGCACGCTTTATTTTGCACTCAACCTCGCGTTGGGTTAGTTGGTGGTGCAAGACGATCGACCAACATTGCAGGCCGTGTATATAGCTTATCACTTACCGGTATCGGCATGACCAAATATATATTTTTTTAATTGTTTTAGTAGCCGCGCTATCGGTCTGCGTCTAGCCGAGTGTGACAGCAAGCGTAGCGCCGCCGTGATTCCTTGGATCGCTTCTACCGCGAAACGTGGCAAGAAGCGCGCGCGCGCGTCAGAGACGTGCCTTGTTGCTCGCTCTGGTGTTGTAGAGGCAGTCAGTCACTAGTGGCAGTGGCCAGTGGCGTTCTACGTTCGGCGCGACCGTGGGTTTTGTCATGGCTAGCTCGTGGGTCAACAAAGGCATTCCTCTACACGGTCACGTCTGATTGTCTCATCGAGTAAACCCATGGCCTGTGGCTTGGAAAATTCTCGTTGCTTGCTCGTAAACGGGATGTTGCTTTTGTCCAAAAAACTACGTTGCCGTACCTGTGTGATCTGAACGCATTTTGGTCTGGGATATATAGTGATGACTGAGGGACCAAGCAGCTGCATGGTGAATCGATTCCGATGTGCGATTCTGTTATTAGATGCACATCAGAGTTGGTTATACATGCATAACATATTTTAATGGCGAGTGATGGATCCAATTTATTTTAGACAAGTGGTAGGTGATGCAGATATATATGCAGTATACATACATAACACGATTTAATGATACACCACTCTCCTGCACGACTGAGGGGGAAAAAGACAATTCGTGATCATGCACATGTGGTTTTAAGGTATTGGATACCCTGAAAGAAATGACTAGGATGCCACGCCATGTTTTCTTAGAAACGTTAGAGACTCATACAGGTTTTTTTGGACCATTGGTACATACACAACTTACATGTCTTGCAAGTCACAGGACATTGCATCAAGATAGTACTACCTCCGTCCTTGAATATATGTCGTTTAAGACAAGATATTTAGTTAAAAATTGAACTAATTTACTTATCCTAAACGTCATAAGTTAGAATGACAATAAACAATAAAGTTCATAAATAAAGAGCCTTGTTTACTATGATTTGTTGAGTGCCAATGTGTACTTCCAAGTACGTTCTTCTGTAATTGTTTTTTACGATCATTGATATGACGAATGTAATAAAAATTGAATTAGTACCGATTCCACAATTTTATTATTTGGTCCCACTTAATGTCTGTTCGGTCGGTTGGTGACTGATGGCGGGTGCTGATTTGTTCTGAGAGAAAAGTATTGTTGGCTGGTGGCTGATAATCCTAGTATTTGGTACTTCTCTCTAGGTACCTCTAGGTATATACTTCCTATCTTTCCACTGCACTGTTTCTCTAGGTGGACAACTCTCATTTTTCTCAGTCATTGCAAAAATCCTCATAAAGTATAATAGGAGGTAGGCGGACCACACATGCTATTATATTTTATTTAATATTAGCTGGAATAATAGACATTGGAAATATAATACAATCGGAGGTAGGTCAGAAAATATTTGATACTAGTAGTTGAAATAATATAATTTAAAAGTACTGTACAATTCGAGAAGGACCCACAATTGGATGGAATGTTACAATTTATTTAGTACTAGTTTAAATAATAGACTTTAGAAATACGGTATGCTAAGAGTCATCCCACAATATTCAATACTCGTTGAAATAATAGGCATTAGGATCGTGACTTATGTACGGTAAACTTTTTTAGTTGTGCATGACAACATTTATTTTGAAAGTAGCACGTGAACTTTTTTTTTTTTGTTAAGATGCATGCAACATGGGTTTCAAAAGATGTACTTGACACTGTGTGTGTGACATTGTGGTTGTCAAAGTTGTACAAAATTACGAGACTGTGGGCAAAGGTTAGGCAAAACGTGGCAGCCAAAAAGTACGACAAACAAATTATGCGCCACATTTTTACGCCCAAGTTCGGCAAGAAAATGACTCCATGAGATGTGGAGTGTATAGCTAATAATGTTTGGCAAGCCATGATTATAGCGTGAATCAGAGAAATGAGCATGTATTTGTTGTTGGTTGCAACCAAAAGTAAACAAAGTGCATGCATACGTATAGATTAATGCAGTACATCTTCCTCTTGAGTAGACGATGGTAACCGAAATATCCAACTGTTTGCTTTTGAGAATTGGTTAACTGTTTGATATCTCTTAAAACTGTACATGGTAACAGGAGTACCGAAACAAAAGCCCCCCTCAATCATCATGCAGTGTCACAGTGACAACTGACAAGGTTCCTGAACTATTTCAAGCGCTTTCCCTTCAGATAAGGATCGCTCATTCAAGCCCTGATACTGATATGCGAGTGGTGGTGGCCACTGGCCAGTGGCCTCATGCATTGGGTATCCGGATCACATATTCAGAGAGATCATCCTCCCAGTGAAGTTGCGTGGACGCGGGCGCCGCTGGCGCGCTAGCTGCTCGGCCGGCCGCTCGCTGTCGGAGGTTGCGTCGACACCGGTGGACTGCCCGCAGTGGCTGCCGATGCGCCACCGGTACTACCGACTGACTGACTGACTCCTGAGCCCTTGCACTTGTCGCTCTCGATCGGGCCGGTCCTAGCGCAGTAGCGCGCGCGGCGGCGGCAGCGAGCTCTCGCCGACGGCGCTCCGGCCCTGCAGCGCGAGCAGTGCGGTGAACAGCTAGCCGATGCCTTCGCGCGCGGGGGTGCTCTGTGGCTGACAGCGCCCGCGTGTGTTTTACAGCTCACCGTTGCGCACTGTTGGCGGATGTGATCAGGTTGGCGCACGCACACGCGCGCGCGCGGGGGCCGCGGGGCTCCCTCCGGCAGCTTTGGTGTGGCGCCTGTGACCTGATCTTCTCAAGTGCTGCTAGTCGCCGCGCGCTGTCAAATCCTCCCCCTCCTGTCTTCTCGCGATGTGAGTTGCCGCGCCGAGGGAAGGCAGCTGTTTTGCAGCAAATTAAGCATGTCCGGACGAGTCGTGACCGAACTTTTTATCCCTCGGAACGCCAACGTCGCAGTGCAGGCTAGCAGCAGGATAAGCCCCGTTGATTAGGGCTGGGCCAGGGCTCCTAAGCTAATTGATAGGGCTTAGCCAAGCCCAGCCCTACCTTAGCCTTGAGCAGAACCGGATTTGCTTAGGTTTCTGCTTTTTGTTGGTTCACTGCTACTTCAATTCCTTGTGTGCGCTAACTCAGCCCGGCACAAAGGCCATCTGCTCATCTTTGTATCAGCACAGCCTGCTACTGGCTTGAGGTGATTATAAAAAAAGTTATAATCTGACAGAACTTCTCCATCTACCATTCTGCCTAATACTTTACAGTTAAAAAATCAGTGTATTTTCTCAAAAGTAACTAGGGAGCAGGCAAGGGCTAGTGAAGCTGCAACAGAAAAGAGTCTAGGAGGGAGTACGCTTTTGCCACGGTCCAATGGCGCCAAACGACACTTGCTTTTCCGCGGGACGCCCCTCTGACGAATTGCACGTTCTGTACTTCTCATCCGGTCATACGACGATCGCGGCACGTTGGCAATGACAAAACCCGACGACCATTTGGAATCCTAAAGGCCATCATCTCGAGTATTTTTTTTTTTTTTGAAACAACATCATCTCGGGTATACATCAAAGCCTTTCAAAAAAGGTACATGTAGTAGGACATCAAGCAAATGGTTACCAAAGAGGACACTCCAATCCTTTACGGCTTTTACCACAACTTTTAGCGCATCTTTAAAAAACCGAATCTGCAGATCATCCCTCCATCCATCCAGTGCGACGTACGCTGGTGTACTGACTTCACAGCAGGCTTGCACGCCGGAGTAGTATTGCCGATGATCCAACACCAACAGCAGACATCCCCGCCTTTTTCCCCGCGCGCGAACGATCCTGTTAGGCCAAAAGCAGTAGCAGATCGACCAAGCCCCCGAGCTCCGTCGTCGTCTCGTCTGGTCCATTCCATTTCCCTCTTTGGACGCCGAGGCGCCGTGCACGTAGGGGAGCGAACGCCGGCTGCCCACGTCGACACCCCCGGATCGCCCGCCCTCCGCGCGCGCAATCTCCCCCCGCCCGGGACGGGGAGCTATAGCGTGCCAGCGCGCGCGTATAAGTGGAGGGGAGTATCAGGGCGCACGCGCGCGCGCTGTGGTTGGCTTATCGCTCGCACGCGTGCCCCGGCCCCGGCCCCGCCCGCCCCGTCACGCCCCACTACTTCTTGCTGCTCGCTGGCCCGATCGATCGCCGGCCGGCCGGGCGCGCGGGCCGGCGTGGCCGCCGCCCGCCGGACCCATCGACCGCGACCGTTCCGACGACGACATCTATCGGCGTCGACCACCCACCCGATCGACGCCGCCTCTCGACTGGTTATGCGTCCGCCCGCCCTTAGCTTCCCCCCCACCCCCCGCCGGAGATTGGCAGATCGACGCGGGCGAGCATTGACTGGATGCACGCTCGCTCCATGCATGCAAACGTACTACAGCACTACACAGCTGCCGGTGTAGCCATAGCTGCGCGCTCTGGGCAGCTAGCCCAGCTGGCGAACCCCCAGCGCATGCGGCTGTGCTGTGCCCCGACACGGGGACGTTGGGCAAACTATTTCAGGTTCCGGTCGTCTTATCACCGATCGAGTGCGCGGGCGGACGTACAGACAGGAGGAACACGCAGCAGCAGCAGCAGCAGCCATCCACGACAGTGGGGGCGTGGGGCGCGCGCGCGCACGAGCGAGCTAGCGGCTGGCGGCGAGGTTACGTGCCCAGCAACTTGCCTGCGGAGATCGATCATGGATCCATCAACGACGATGTCCAGGCCTTCGTCGTCTTTTGATTCGACATGTGCATCTTTCTTCGTTGAAGCTTTTCTCCCCCTTCTCGCATTGCTGGCGGTCCTGCTCCGGTAGACACCCGCATAGTTCGAGGGATCCTGACCTACCGTTCCTCTCAGCGCGCAAGTCCCTTCACCGCAGCAGGGCTAGCGCGTGACAGTGTGATATTCCTTGTCATTCCTACACGAGCTATCTAGCCCCCCTGCTTTCGTGTGGGGGGAGTGCCGCCGTTGAATGCGCCCAAAACTTCTTGTCGGCAAGTCAGATATGATGACAGGGCCGGGATTCAGGGAATATGACCATAACAGCATTGTCATATCGATCTGTATGTATGCATCGGCACCGCTTTACCTGCACTGTGGCATATAGCTAGGCGTGTTGCATGTGATGCGCGGATATACATATATACGACCGGGTGCAACGTATCAGATCACGGATTAAAATGAACCGCAGTAGTATATTTTGCCCTAAAAAGACAAATGAATTATCTATATATATTTTTTTTTGGTAAAAAATGCTATTCAGATATCTGATGAGTAAAATTCTCGAAACAAAACATGAGACATTTGATAGAGTAAGTTATTGCATTGTGCCTGCGTGAACTAAGTATAGTTCATCTGGTAAGGTTATTTATAGTGAGGTTTATCCATTGAGTTTTGAATCCTCAACTATGCACTGGTGACTTTGTCCATCTCAAGGATATATTTGTCGGCTCAATCTTTCAGAGGTGCTTATACGGTAGGGTTGCGTACGTATGTCATAGGGATGAACAGTGGCAAAGCTAGGAATGAAGTATAGGAGGGGCTCCTTCTTCCTCTCAAATTTGTAGGAGGGGCTTAGGGGGCTCCCATGGAGTTGCCGCCTTGCCGGTGGTAGGAGGGGCTCCAGCCCTCCGACCCACCGCTAGCTCCGCCCCTGGGGATGAATGTACGTGTGTATGAATGTCTGCATCTACACAATGTTATTAAAAAAAGTTATTGCAATGTGCTTTGCCAGTGAATAGACACCATTTTGTTAAAGTGGTTGAATTAGGTAACCCGTGTCGTTACTGTCTCTTTTTTCCCTTTTCTCCTGCGCACAATGCAGTGCTATTGATCTGGCAAAATGAATTATCTATATTTTTTTTTTGTAAAAAATGCTATTCAGATATCTGATGAGTAAAGTTCTCGAAACAAAACATGAGACATTTGATAGAGTAAGTTATTGCATCGTGCCTGCGTGAACTGAGTATAGTTCATCTGGTAAGGTTATTTATAGTGAGGTTTATCCATGAGGTTTTTTACGGTACACGATACGACCTGTACGACCGGTTGAAAAAGACTCATATGTAATAGAAAATGACCTATATGTAAGGATCCGACGGTTGAGATTAATTCTATACGGTTGATTTTTTTAGCTGTCGTGCGGTAGTATTCAAAGGTCGTATGGGTAGTATAAGGGTATTATCAAAAATGTAAAATGTTATTGTTGTGATATAGGAAATGAAATATATGAAATGTTTTAGATAGTATAAGGGGGCAGCGGGGAATTTTTTTCCAAATAATATATATCTATCAAATTACTATTTTACCCATAGAGAAAAACCGATAATACGACCGTACGACCGTTGGGTCGTATTGTGTACCGTAAAAAACATCTTATCCATTGAGTTTTGAATCCTCAACTCTGCACTGGTGACTTTACCCATCTCAAGGATATATTTGCCAGCTCAATCTTTCGGAGGTGCTCATACGGTAGGGTTGCGTACGTATGTCATAGAGATGAACAATGGCAAAGCTAGGAATCAAGTATAGGAGGGGCTCCCTTCTTCTTCCTCACAAATTTGTAGAGGGGCTTAGGGGGCTCCCATGGAGTTGCCGGGTGGTAGGAGGGGCTCCAGCCCCCCGACCCACCGCTAGCTCCGCCCCTGGGGATAAATGTACGTGTGTATGAACGTCTGCATCTACACAGTGTTATTAAAAAAGTTATTGCATTGTGCTTTGCCAGTGAATAGACACCATTTTGTTAAAGTGGTTGAATTAGGTAACCGGTGTCGTTACTGTCTTCTTTTTTCCCTTTTCTCCCGCGCACAATGCAGTGCTATTGATCTGGCAAACCTCCCCGGACAGGACACCCGACTACTATCTGAGGCGTACGCCTGCATTTTACAGGAACAAATTGAATCTTCAGGTTAAACAAATCTAGCCTGTTTTTAGTGCGTTCATATGAGTAAAGAGCGACGACGGTCGAGTAAATTTAATCGACCGATAGCGATTTCAAATCATTGCTTTCCTAGCTCCTCTCCGAGAAGAGAATCGCATGCCATGACATACCTACATAGTGCTATTAATTTAGCACAAAGCTAGACACATGTATGGCGCGCAGCTGCGTTTTCAGGTCAGACTATCCGCACTGGTGTACGCAATAGCCCCCGCTATGCCTTTTGCGTTCGTGTTTTCAGGAAAAACCCCCGCAGCGGCGCACTGGAAAGCCTACGGTACTTTCCCGGTGGCTTCCGTTTCCTGGTAATCAAGCGGTGGTAGCGCGCTTCCGCGATGCAGAGGTGGCACGGGGCCCACGCGATGACAGGTCGTCCGCGCCATGGCCAGGAAGGGGGAGAGAGAAGAGGATGGCTGTCCCTCCGCCGCCGCTACCGCGCTTGGCCCCCAGGCCGCTCGATCCGCCGGCCAGGCGTCCGGCGATGGGGAAGAAGAAGCCCTGGATCTCCGGAGCTGCTGCGCCGTCAGGGAGGAAGGGTTGCGCACGGCGTCGGCGTTAGGGAGGAAGGGCCGCGAGGAGGCCGGTGGAAGAAGGGAACCTCCGTCGGCGGCTGCGACGGGGATGGAGGGACACGACGGCGGAGGGGATGGAGGGCCGATGCTCGCCGGCTGCCGCGCCCGAGCCCGTCCGCCGCCGTGGGAGGAGCTCCACGCCCACCGGGACCTCCACAACCCAGCTTGCCTGCGCCGCCGGCACCAGAGCTCCAGTCTCCAGATCCGCCCCGAGCTCGAGGCGGAGGTCCAGACGGGATCCGTTGAGGACGTCGCTCCGTCTCCAGATGCGCGCCTCCGTCTCCGCGTCGTGGACGTCGCTCGCCGGAGACGCCGCCAGCGCAGGGGGCCGCCGCTACTCCCCCCAGATCCCTACATCCACCCTCCTCCCCCTGCTTGAGGCCGCCGTCGCCAGGTCCGCCGCCGGCCGCACCCCTGCGGGAGGGAGACAGAGGGGGCTCCTCCACGACCCGCCGGTGGGGCCGGAGAGGAGGGTGCGCGCCGACCGCGGGGCTCCTCCGCCACCCACCGCCGTGAGGCCCGTCGCCGTCCAAGGCCCCCTGCTCCTCTGCCACTTGCCATCGTGAGGCTCGCCGCCGGCCACAGGGCCCTGCTCGTGAGGAGGGGGAGGGCACGGGGGAGTTCGGGAGGGAGGCGAGGGCAGGCTATTCGCGCCGCCGCCGCCGCCGGAGCTCTCCCTGCTCGCCGGCCGTCGCCAGGTCGCCCTTGCGAGAGGAGGGGACGGGACGGGAGGAGGGAGAGAGGAACAGAGGAGGGATGCGGGCGGGGAAGAGGTTGGAGAGGTGGGTGGAGAGGAGAGTAAAAAAGAGAAGGGGACGCCGACATGTGGGCCCCACCGGAGGGTGGTTGGTATTGAGTAGAGATATAAAGGATGACGAGTGCGGGAGAAAGTTGTATAGAGGAGAGAATCTCGCTGACCAGACCGGAATATTCTGTTTTTGAGGAGGATATGGAGTATGACGAGTGTAGATAGTCTCACCAAGCAGCTGCAGGCGCAGCTGGCTCAGTGCATTCTAGCAGATTGTCTGACAGAGGCTGGTCGCAGCTCCCTTTATGATCCGGGAGAGCAATTTAATCTGGTCGCGATGCGCTCCATCCATCCTTAACCTTTCGCTTTACTCCTAATCCTCGCAGTCGTCATGGATCAACAGCACTTTCGCATGCAAATCTTCCCGGGCCACCTCACCAATCTGTCGCGTCACAGCAGCTCTGCGCCTCTGCTCGCCTCGCCACGAACACGAACGCCCGCCCCGGCCTCTGCTCGCCGCCCCTAATTTGCTACTTGCTAGGCATACCGGTTTCTTGATGTAAACCTCGACATGACACTAGAGGTAGAGAGTGACATACCTAATTCTCGTTCTACCACCCCCCCAGGCACGCACTTTAGGTGGTTACAGCGCGCTGCTGCATACGAATGCTCGACCGACCTGCCTTCTCACCTGAAATCAACCGCGTGACGTTGCTATCATTGCGTTTTCGCCGCTTGAGCCCCCTCCCCTCCTCCTTTAGCCCCGGCCGTCGCCCTCCGATGGCACCCCACTACCGTCCCCCGGCCGGTCTTTGTCCGCCGCTCGCTGCGAGCTGAGCTGAGCTGAGCCACGGCAACGGCATGCATGACAGCTCGAGCTGCCACTCACTTGCATTGCCGCTGACGAATGGGCGGGGTCCGGGGTTGGGACGTCGACGTACGAGGCGTGCGTGGCTCCGGCACTGCGGCTGTGGTTGATCCGGTTGGTACGTAGCTTGTTGGATGGAAATCGTCGTGCCT
This sequence comes from Cenchrus fungigraminus, assembly GCA_036936925.1. Taxonomy (NCBI): domain Eukaryota; kingdom Viridiplantae; phylum Streptophyta; class Magnoliopsida; order Poales; family Poaceae; genus Cenchrus; species Cenchrus fungigraminus. Next base: position 13,392,595 of record CM072772.1, on the reverse strand, counting down.
GCCCAGTGGAGTGGCGTGTGTGTGCATCTCCTGAATTTCTGATGGATACAGCAGACAACTAAAAGCTCGCGCGCGCTCACGTCCCTGCAGTACCGAGCACTTGATTTCCGGAGGAATTTCACTGGCTGCCATGCCTTTCGGAGGAGATAAAAGCCTCCTGCGGCGCAGATAAGTGAGCGATAGGGTAGGTTAGGTCTTTACTTTGCTGTCTTTTGTTTTTTCTTCTGATTGCTGATGGCTTCGTGACCTTCGTCCTACGCGCCGAAGACGACAGGCTTGTGTTGTTGTCAGTGTCAAACTGTTGCTGACCATATGTGGAACACTGACGGTCAAAATTTGTCCATGCGTTGTGCAGGTCCTAGCAGTCAAGTGCAGGGCATCTCCCCACTACTTGCTTCATGTTCACTGTAGCCTGTAAAAAACAGATAGACGAAGACAAGTAAAAAAGTTGACTTTTTGCAGCAAATTCTTTGGTCTGAAATCTGTAATGGAAAACAAACCCGTTATATGACAGCAATAACCAATACTAAGGTAGGTCTTCTCCTTTTTTAAAAAAGGGTAGGTCTGCCCCCTGCTTTTCTTTCCGATAACTTTTTTTTTCTATTTATGAAAAATGACAGAAAGGGCAGGCATTTATATGCAAATTTCAAATAAATTTTTTAAAAATGTACGTTTCAATCTGTCATTTCGAATCAGTTAATGGTTCAAATGTCATGATTTGCTTTTGACAAAGCATGCCAAACATAAAGGATGCTTTTCAGATTTGTGTGTTGTGGGAGTGGCACTGGACAAATAGTACATCTAGAGATTTTCAGTATCCTGTAGGAGCATAAGCTCCACGACTAAACCCTTTTCTACAGCCACATATGAGCTGAAAGTCATTCTTCTCGTGCACAAAACGTGTCCTGAAGCAAGCTGTCAACATGATCCAAACTACTAGCACACTTCCACAGTGTCAGCTGTTGCCGACAGTTCCGACTCCAAGAACAAAGTACTCAAAAAACAGAGTATTGTTAATAGTTTGGGGGGCCATATCCGATACGTCGTTTCATTCCACATCACCGTCAGTTTCAGGAATAAGGCAAGACTCTCTGGACCTGATCCAATGCGGCTGAGCACAACTACCTGTAACCTGTTGGAGACAATACTGTGCCATACAGCTACAAACAGTATGCTCTTTGATAAACAGACTGGAATAGGCAATGTCCAAGAACGCTTGCAATAGTGGAACCGGCAAATCAAAACCAACGTACATGCTTTTCCAATGTTTGTTTTGTAGTTTTTATCTGGATAATCCACGTCGTCATACCCTAGCCACAGGCCAAGTTGTCTGTATATTGACATGAACGTTGTCGGCGTATTAATATGGTGAATCTAAGTGCCTATTGTGGAGTGGTGTCTTTAATCATACCACTTGCTTGCGTAGGGTTTCATTCCTAGGAACACAAAGTAGTTGTTCGGACGGTTCTCCTTAAAAGAACATTTGAAATTTGAGCATGAAAGGTCTCCTAAGCGACAAAACCACAAATTCTAATACAAAAAGATGCATCAAGTTGGCAACCATCCCCCACTATGACACTATTTTTCGGGGTACGACCGGACGAGTAGTAGCATCTCTTGGCTCGACAAAACCTGGTCTTGATATAAGGATATCGGGCCGGGCCAAACAAAAAGGACGACAGCAATGCAATCCTCCTCGCTCGATAGTCTGGTCCAGCAGCCCATTCTACTTAGGCCCAGTTTGTTACAGAACTGCTTGTCACACGCACGGGCCGCGTGTGATGATGTGATGACCAATCTTTCCGCTTGCGTGCACGGCAACCAATAACCATCGTCATCCAACTCAGCTGTCTTGCCTGTCGTCGGTGCCGGTGCGATCGACCAACGCCGGACATGGATCCCGAAGGATGCTGTTGCAATCATCAGCGATCCCTGTCCGAGGCGGCGAGAGGATCAAGGACGTAAACTTCGGTCCATGGACTTTTATGCAAAATCCCAAACCAATCATTTTTCAATTGACAGCAGCCCATCTCGAATGGGAAGTTTCGCCGATCTAGCCCACGTAAAACATGCCAATCTGCCGCAGAAGATCCGCGCCACGATGTCAAAACCGTGGAAAAAGTCACGACTCACGACACGTTGTTTCTCTCTCCCTCTCTCTTCAGTCTTCACCCTGCGCTCGCGGGCGTCCCGTGCAAAAACTCCGAACTGATCAAAATCCGCCCCACCCCCGCTCCCCCCGTTGCGCTTCCCTTTCCTTTCCTGCGCCACGGAACACGCGCGCGCTTCCATTCGTAGCCCCCCTCGCCGAAGCGAAGCACGCCACCGCCACCCACCACCAGGGGAGTCTCTTCCCTAGCACTCGTCTTTGCCGCCCTCACCCTCCTCGCTCTCCTCTTCTCCAGGGGATCCATCCTCGACACAGCCCGACTTCTCCGCTTGCCGGTAAGGAATCTCTAGCTTCCTTGCACGGATTGTTCGGAGAGCGAGTCCCGTTGCTGATGATGATAGGGTATTTTTTTGCTTAGCATAAGGGTCTTAGCAATCGGATCCGGATCTCGCTTGCTGGGATGGGATGCTCCGATCCACCCATCGTGCCTGCTGGCTGCCTGCTGCAGTGCAGAGTGATTCTGTGTCCGCGGCGGAAGGATGTGCCGATTGGGGGGGTTTAAATTGGCCGCGAAACTCGTGCTGTCTAATCTTTGACTCGCTGTAGAAATCCATCTATTCTTAGCCTCCTCTGTAGCTGGTCCGAATTAAGGTCAACGGATGGCAGGATAGGCAGGCTGGCCGAATCTTTTGGCTATTACTGGCAGTCATGTGCGTTAATGGTGGTTGTGGAAACGCAGATCGCACCGAACACGAGCTAATTGAATACAAGTGAATCAATTATAGCATGGGTAGATGGTATTATTAATAAACTAAGGGGGGGAACCTCCCTTGCTTGGAGGTTGTGGGAAGAACCAACCGCTGTCAAGTTAGAGATCAATTAGTTCGTTACAGGGACTAAACTCTAACGAGGCTCGAGGTTGGTTCTTGAGGCCACACGGGGATTGTTCATACCATCCCTTGTCGTTTCTAGTTTTCTAGCGTAGCTGTTGCTGCTTCAGCAATTTCAACTTGTTCTGGGTAAGTTGTTCAGCAAAATTTTTAGCCTTGTTATATATTGTTAAATTCCATGGACCTAATAGAATGGACAGTTGGTTCCAGTTTAAAGTTTGGATAAGGATGTATATATCCTGTAGCATATGAATATCATTGGATCAGCAGGCCAGCCATATTTATTTGATTTGACTATTAGACAAAAACTAGCGCAATTACAAGATTCAAATCTTCTTGACCTCCACCTCTCCTGTCATGTGAGGTGAAATATGTGATGCAGGTAGGATGTTATGCAAATTCCTTTCTGCAGTGCACCATAGAAACTTGTTTTTCCTTCTTCTGTCCATGTGAACAATTGAGAGTTTGAGACACTGCTTTGTCCTGTGATCAGAAGAATATAACAGACACGTTCCTTTGATTTATCTCAATCGATAAAACGAATTATAACAAGAATCCAACAGTATCATGTCTATGTCATGGGTGAAATGTTGTCTAGTTTATGCTTCACCCACTGGATGAAATTCTCACATTATATGTGAGCATTTTCTACATATACATGAGTGCCCGCCTACAGAATGTGAGGGTGTAATTGCAGTTTAGAAATCTTCTAAGTTCTGAGGATACTTTGAGTCTGATCTCTTGTCTTGGTAATGTATGAAGTAAATGCAGTCTTAATTTTAAAAATGCAGATTCCTGCTACTGTTTTCTTGATTTCAGTTAACCTAAATTACTAAATTCGTGCTTTGGCCTTTGGATGTGATTAAAGTACATTTTTTTGATACGAGTCCATCTTTCTTCTTGAATGTACTGTTGGCTCTAATAATACTGATGTAGTATTATTGCCATGTGCACTTTGTGTTGCTACTGTTAGTTTGGATCTTGTTGGTTAATACTAGTACCTTGCATTTTGTTTCTATACTCCACTCGACTACTCCAACAATGTGGCAGTTGACAGTGATGGAAGTTCATCTGTTCTTTGCTATCTGAGGTTCAAATTTAGCTGACTTTAGGACTGTTATATTTTCATTTTCCTTTGGAACTACTGAATAAAGGGTAGAGAAATTATTCAGCTGGGATCTTTCTTTATGACAATCAGTTAGTTGCAGCATAACAGGTAATCTAGTCCAGAGCTCTCACCAACCAATTTAGTGGCCAAATGATGATCCCTCCCTTCCTGATATTTTCTCCCTAGCCTTCAGGGACTCTGGTCCTGCAGAAATAGTAGTGTTTTTTCTCTGTTCATTGGTTGTCTTACTACTTCGTAGTTTTTACCATGTCACGTATGCATTATATGCTCTTCCTACATCATATCTCTAGTCTCTTAAAGTTCTGATGGCCTTCAACCCTCGAAATGCAGCCTTCTATTGATGGCCTCACCTTCAGCACCAACCGACAGTCAGGAAGCTGCTCGTCAGTCTCTGATTGCAATCTCCCAGGCTTTGCCGGAGACACCTTCACCCCAGACTGTGAAGACACCGACCACTGCAGAGAACGGGAAGCCTGAGGATGGGGCTGATAAGTACAGATCAAAGCTGATGTCCATCACAGACCTGTCTTCTGACGCCCAACCTACACCGTACCCTCCCAAGGATGTTGCCGCTGCTTAACTGTGTGATGCTCGCTGTTCGATGTGCGGACATAATGTATCAGTGCTTATGCTGATGTTCTGAACATTTTGCTCTCTTGCATTGAACTGAACGTCCTTATGTTACTAGTCATTTTTCTTGGCAGTTGGTGCCTGTTTTATGACAAATTAAAGGGAACAGGTGGAAATATATTGTACAGTTTCCTGACTGATGATAAAGAACAAGTTAATCTGAATATGTTGTTATGCGCTTATGCTCGGGTTCTCCGGAAGGGTTTTGCTTGGACGGGTCGGAATCAGGCTAAATCCTGTCGGGATTGGCATGCCAGTGTTCCATTGCTAAGGAGTACTACTATGATGCCATCAGATTTGTGCATTTGAATCATATAAAAACATGGGTTTATTCGATATATGTCATTACAACTTTCACGTTTTTGAGATATACCATTACAATTCGTCTATTCGGAAATATGTCACTACAATTCGATGTTTGTTTGTTTGAGATGTGCCATTTTGTACGTATTTGATTCTCTTAGATCCGTCTTTGATTCCTTTGCGATGTGAAAAGACTAAAATGCCTCTCCATATCCTATCAGTTTTCCTCTCCTCTCTCTTTTCGACCACTGACATGTGGGTCCCACGTGTCAGCATTATCTTCAACCTCACCTCTCCTCTCCCCTCCCCTCATCTCCTTGCCGCTTCTTCTCAAATCTTGGACTGCCGCCGGCGAAGTACGGCAGCACCCGACGGCGCCCATCAGCACGGGGACGGGGTTGTCGGACGGCGTCACGTACCGGCTCGTCGGAGGCGGCGGAGGCCTCGCCGAGCTTCAAGAGCCTGCCATGGACGAGATCCCAGATCCACACACAGAGGGCTCGCTGCCACACGAGCTCTTTGCCACCATCCCTCTCTCACCGGCGACCACCACCGCCTCCGCCACCAACCGGAGGACCTCGTCATGCCCGTCACCGGCGTGAAGCACCATGCATCGAGGACCGCCGATGTTCCCTCTGCACTCGACAACGTCCCCTCGGCGGCGGTCGTGGAGGGGGATGGTGCATGCGTGCGAGCTCGGCAAGGACGACGTCGCATCCTGACGGCGGCGACCGCGGAGGGGATGGCGTAGGCGGGCTACCTATTCTCCGACGGTTCGCACCCCGACGGCGGCGGCCTCGGAGGGGGTGGCGCGGGCGGGCGACCTCAGCTCGGACGACGGCACGTCCCGACGGTGATGACTGCAGAGGGGATGGTGCGGGCGCCGTGTCGACCACCGGGCGGCCACCACGCGTTGAGGGCGATCGGGGAGGAAAGGGGGAAGAAGAGAAAGAGGAAGGGGATGACACGTGGGACCCACGAGTCAATAAGTGAGGAGTAGAGATGTAGGAGGGACATTCTTGTCCATACGAAAATATATGTGCCTGCAAATGGGTCCAGGGACATCAAATACGTATAAAATAGCAGATCTCAAGGAAGGAAGAAATTGTAATGACATATTTCCGAATAGACGAATTGTAATGACATATCTCAGAAACAGGAAAATTGTAATGACATATATCGAATAAATCCTAAAAACATTGCTAAGGAGTACTATGATGCCATCAGATTTGTGCATTGGAATCATAAAAAAGGGTGGCCCGTGAGGATAATTTTCTTTTCCTTTTGGCTTTCTCAATCATTATTTCTCAAAAGGGGCAGTAGAGGGAAACGGAGAGGGAAGAGCTAGCACACATCAGCTTCTTAATCAGATTATTACAGGCGCCGTTTCAATTGAGCAAGTGAAGGGCACATCAATGAACAAACGGGCGGCAAGAGCAAGACGCGTCTCTTGGCAATTCGCCGAAAACTCGTCCATCCGTGTGCCCAATCAGTCGCAACTCGAAACTCGCGCGCGCGCGTGAGTGGGCGGGGACGGTGAAGATGGCGCCGGCAGCGGCAGGCGAACTCGTCCTCGCCGGAGGCGAAAGCGGGGCATCCGCATAAGCAGCTCAGGATCGCCTTCATCCACCCCGGCCTCCGGACTCGGTAACGTTTCTCTCTTTCAAATCTCTACCCCTTGCTGTTGCGTTTTTTTCCCATTTGAGTTCGGCACGATCTGACAGTTAGCGACCGGCCGCAGGGGACAATGTCAGCGGCTTTTTTCGATCTTCTCTCCCGGATGGTTGGGGTTGGTGGTGTGTTGTTGTGGGTGTGTTTGTTTTGTTCAGGGTTTGTTCGTGTGGTGGTGTTCGCTTCGGCTCGTAATGTACAATTGCTTCTTCTTCTTAAATGAAGCAGTGCTCCTGCTACCTTTTAAAAAAAAGTTTAATTTGATCGGGGTGGTTAATTGCTTTGCATTTGAGAGGATCACACCCAGATGTCAGGAAATTAGGGCGAAGTGTTACCACTGGTGTTTGGTGATGCAGACTTGCAGAGTGATTGCACGACCTAATGCTTTTTCGAGACGTGGCAAACACAGGCTGTGGTAAATCTTCAGATATCATTTTACCTGTTTGTAAGAAGTCAGTTTACTTACATCAATCAGGATATGTATGTACTCCATCCATCCCAAATTGTGGGCCGTTCTGCTATTTTTAGGTTCGTAGCTTTTGGCTTTTACTATGCACCTAGATATGTATCGTCTAGAACTCTAGATACATCATACATAGCAAAAGCTATGGATCTTAAAATATTAAAACAACCTACAGTTTGGGGTGGAGGGAGTGGTAACGTAGACACTGCTATTGTCCTGATAGGGACTGAATGTAGTTGGTAGAAATGGTTTATCAATCTAAACGTGCTCTGGGATTCCAAGAGCATTCATCTGGTAGAATCAATGTACATGTGCAAATCAGCAGTTTTCTGGTTCTGATGGCTGTGCAACTCGTGAATTTTATCTGCTTGGATTTTAGTCAAGAAATAATGGAATTTATCCACAAAACAGTGCTTTCCTTTCCTAGGAACAGATAAGTTTCATTTTGTCTGATTCAAGAATATAGTAGTTTACATATGTAGCTTTTGCAGAGACAGGGAGTGATGAGTGGTGAATGAGGATGTACAGCTCAGCTCGTGGGATTTTACTAATCCTCTAGCCTGGAAAATATTTACCTTTTGTTTATGACTATGCTATACAGTTACATGTAAAATGCATAAACATTATGCTATTATGAGTTTATGACTATGCTATTGCCAGTTTTTCTGTTATCTCTAATAACTAATACACCTATGATGAAGTAGTTCTCTTGATTTCATAACCCTTTTTTTTTTCATATATGTTTTCTATAAAAATACGTACCACAGTAGGGGAAACCCCTACCGTTTTCACTAAAAAACTGAACCTTCATCTTCTATATTCAGCAGTATCTTTAGAGCAGTTTGATAAACCCCACACTTACAATTAACCAGAATGACCATATGCTCAGGTTGACACCATATACTCTAGTCTCATATAGTCACAGGCAAATCACTCTTGTCAATGCCATGTTATTTAATTGATTGACTATTGTGCAGGCTAAATTTTCTACCAATCAACTGTTTGAAAGAAAAAAATACCTTGATCTCACCATTTGCAATTTTGCATTGGTTCATCCTGTTGTGCGGATGCCATCCAGTAATGATGTGCATGACTTTGACGCTGGCAACTGATTATATTCTTTTTTCCCTGTCAAAAATAAACATCTCATTGACCTTGAAATATATATAAAAAAAACCAACTGCTATTATCTTCATCTTGAATTCAGTACATATGGTGAGTCTGATAAGCATCAGGAATAAAATGTTGAATATGGAGAAGGTTAGCTGTAACTGAAGGGGTTTCTGACCATGTTACGTTTGTAATATGAAGCTCAACATCTGAAAGGAATGAATTTATTTCCAACTGCCTCTGGTTCTTGTACACTCCAAATGTTTAATTGCCATTTGTTTTGTTTAATCTGTTTTACTTCAATTGCGTATCTTGTAAAATCCGCTACGAGCACTTTGGCATTGTTACTTTAGAAGCTATATGGCAGCAAAGAAACATGTAATTGCATGCAATAGTGGTGGTCCTATTTATACAATTGCAAATGAATTGACAGGGTTTATCTGTAAACCCTTCCCAATTGAATTATTGAAAGCAATGTCCATGTTGCAAACAATAATGGTCGTGCTGTTAGGATGGGTACAGAAGCACAGATCTGTGTGGTGCAGACTGCAGAGTTTTCCACTTGGAAATTTGGTGATCTCCTCAACTACTACATTCCTAATACCTAATAATATAGAAGTTGATATTGACAGTTTTATATGGAAGTCCTTTCCAGGCTAGATAATGTGCTCTCTTATATTATTCTTCTACTTCGGACTTCTCAATATAGTGATATTTTTTTGAGAACCCTCAATATAGTGATATAACGAACCTCACCTGGAACTTGGGCCCTGGCTGTTTTGTGTCGCAGCAAATCTGCATTAACCTTATCTTTTGTTGGTTCCTTATGTTAACATGTCTTTTTTAGTTTCTTCAGGTTTCATGTTTTCCTTATTTTGTTGGCATGATACATCTGGACACTGGACATGGATTCTCTTGTGTTTGATGAATAGCTTCTGGACCCACCTCGAATTATATTGGCTTTTAAATTTCAACAGTTCCTCGTTGCTAAGGTCTGGGACAGTGTTGCAAATTTATTTTTTATGCAGTATCTTTGAGCAAAGGATAGCTAGTGCTGTTATAGAAAAAAAACACTCTGGATTTGTGCCAGACAAATAGGTCCAAAGTTCGCTCTATTATTATAGCGTGACTGGTCCAAAGTTTAGGGAAGTTAACCTTTACTTTTATCATCCCATATTTCCTCCCCTTTTTTTAACAGTTCGAGGGGCTATCTATCCAAACAGCTATTGGCATCAATATCACTTCTTATTTCTTTCAAATAGCAAAAATATTTTGTACCCAGAAACTTAAGATAATTTTCATCCATCTGTTATAATATATCACTCTGGTTTACCTTGACTGTACAGCTTTCTGTTGACTACAACTTCCGTTGTCCATGACGGACATTTCTGAGCTCTCTGAGTGGATCGAATTGCAAAGAGTTGATTGATGCAATGGTAAGGAATCAAATGCAACATATGCTCTATTGGTGTAGGTTGCACAGGAGCATAGGATTTTGTTAACTAAGGATAGCAGTTTTCATTTGGTAGGGTTCATTCTCCTAGCTATACTTTTCTTGGCACTCCGCAGGACCAATCATTCCCAGAATAGTGGATTTGGTCTGCTGGGTCCTGCTTCCTGAAGCTAAGCAGCTTTGCTGCTGGTACCACAATAGATTTGCTGGCTTTTGGCCGTCAAGAGGGACAGAAGGCTAGCTTGATGGTACATTTGTTTGATCTCTAGTCTCAAAACAAAAGGTCAATGGTCTGTGCTGCCAAAGGTGCACCGGGCTTTCTTTACTTCATTACCGATGCCCTTCTCTTGAGGGCCCATATCTCTACACATTTGTAATTTTTCAGTCCATCGTGCTCCAGTCCGGCCATAGCCCCGGGCTAGGCCCTAACCATTATTCTATCTGCCTGCCTTGGACTTGAGAAACTATATTGTTATTTCAGAACTTTAAGCCCCTATTCCCATGTTGCTCTATTCTAAATTAATCTATGCTTATCTTAATCCAGGGACAGGGAGACTAACAGAAGTCCAAGATTCCTTTCTCCCGGAGGGATGGTCCCAGTTGAGTTGGACGTTTTTGGTGGGAAGCGGACAAACCAAAGCAGGTTCCCATTTGACACCTAAATAAACTTTCCTAAGCAAAATTAGTTCTTGCAGGACCTTTTCCAACAAAATGTTTACGATTTACATCCTGCTAATCCACATATTCTCACAACTGGATTGAGCTCATACTTTAAAGCACAGGAGAGTCTATTCCTTGCCATGGGAGCAATCAAGAGATTGCTTAAATCACTAGCTCGCTGCTGGTTGACTAGAAGTTTGTTTCGAATCAACAGTTGGTGGGTGGTTTGATCCGTTCATCTCTTGTTCTTTATATTTAAGAACTAGGTTGTGCCAAAAATGTAAAATTCTTACTAGAACCAGTTCTTTGCTGGCAAAATTAAATTTGAAATATTTACAGAGGGTGCTCTGTACTTTATGATTTTTATGCCCTTCTTTTTCGTTTGGTGGCTCAGTGCCTCAGTGGGTTTCAAATCACTCAGCCTGGTCAACCAATCTGACTAGGCTTTCCCCTCACCAATAACTTTTAACTGATTGCAAACAGTTTGTTTTCTCTTTGGTCTGAGTGTTGTCGCACTCTTTAGACTTTTTTCTTGCATGTGATAGTGAGAATGTGGTGCAATGGCAGGACTAGGCTCTGCTACTGTGCTACCTCTGTCTCTCCGTCTCTTTAGAATCTTTTTTTTTTCTTTAGAAAAGACAATATGCTTCGGCTTAATCCTAAAAAAAATATATGCTTCAGCTGAGATAAAAATGAAGGCAAGAGTCTCTTTAAAAAAGAATACCGCCTTGCTTGCATAAAGTACCTTGGTTTTGGAAGACTTAGGTCCTGTTATTTCTGATGCGTCCCTTTCTTCGCTGGGTGGTTTTATCATACACAAGTGCACTGTTCAAACTTGGGATGCCCCACCCACTACGTCTTTCAGTTCTTCAGATGTTAACATGCTGTGTCGTCAAAAGATTAGAGTTCTTTTGTCTGTCCTGGCACAGGTGGAGTCTCTGATTTTTTCCAATCAACTTTTCGATCCCTCATACTACATTTTTGTCTGTTGCCTGCTGAGATTTTCAGAGTGGGACGGGGGACAAGTACAGTACACGGCAGAAAACAACGGGAACGCAGTTCTGCACGCCGTACTGTGAATTTTGACCCGCCAGGTACCCTCAGAATCCAATGCCCCTCCTCTCGCTATCTTTCGCCACCCCTGCTATCCTCACGTGAAACACCCTGCAGAACTCTTCTGTTCCTACATTTGCCCCATGTTTTTATCCTTCTGTTTGTTTGCGCAAGTTTGAAAACGAGAAGTATGCTGTTCGAACCTCTAGGACTACTCCCTCCCCCTAAATATAAGCATTTCTCGTTTTTTCGCATTATGTTTGACCGTTCGTCTTATTCAAAAAAAATTATGAAAATATAAAAATAATTATGATATACTTAAAATATATACGGTGGTAAAACATGTCATAACAAAATAAATAATATTTTGGTGATGCAAACTTCTCAGTGAAACCTGCCCAGCTTTGCAACCTGGATAACTGTTGAATTGGTGATGCAAACGGCTCTGTGAAGTTTTTTTATTTACTTGTAATATAAATTTACACGGCATGCTTTCTCGCCATTTTATTCTTTCTGCCATTCACCTCGTGCTTATAAGCTGTTAGCTTTTTCTGATCTGTACGAAGCTTTAGCTTTGTATAAAATGTCATGCTCCACTAACCAAGTCAGAGCATGCTTAGACCATCCACACTCGTTCTCCTTCATCTTCTCCTTCAAAACAGAATATTTCATCTTCATCATCGAGATTCTGTTATTTATATCTACTACTCCCGCATTCATCATCCTTTATATTTCTACTTCATCTCAACTACCAGCACTTGGGCCCGCTTGTCAGCCTCTCCATCCTTTTTAACACCCCCTCCTCCACCTCTCTCTCTCTTTCTTCTACCCTGCGACAAAGGAGCGTCGCGGCGCTGGGGAGCCTCGTGCTGCCCGCCGGCGGACGGAAGCCGGAGAAGCACCGGCGGAGTAGGGAGACGCGAATCGAGGCGGTGTGGAGGTCTCGGTGGCGTGGCGGAGGTGGAGGAGGCGCGACCGTTCTCCATGGCCGCCTCCCTCCGCAGCTCGGTCGGGCGGCTTGGGAGCACGGACGCCGGCCTCCTCCTTCCGCCGCCCGTCCCTGCCCCAACAGCCGCGGAGGAGCAGGGGCGGCGCGGCGCGGCTTCCCGGCCTCCGGCGACTGGAGAAGTAGGGGATGGGCGTGGATCTCGGGGCGGAGCAGCTCCCCACGGCGGGCGGAGCTCCAGCAGGGGACCTCGACATCTCCGCCGGCCTCGAGCCCGCGCTTCTCGTCGGCGGGTCGGCGGCAGTCCACAACGCGGGCGGGCGTGGAGGTCCCGGCGGAGGAGCCGAGGCTCGCGGCAGGCGTGGAGGTCCCGGCGGAGGAGCTCGCGCCCGGCCTCGAGCTCGCACCGGCGAGCCTCTGCCTCGGCCGGGAGGAGGAGGAGCGCGGCGGAGCTCCTCTGCTCCCCGCGCGACCGGCCCTTTGCTCCCTCCGCCGCCCAAGCGTCCCCTGCACCCGTCACGGAGCGTTGGGAGAGCAGGGAGACGGCGAGGCCCGGACGGAGCGGCGGCCTCTCCGCCGTCCGCGTTGGCCTCCCCTGCACATCGTCCCCTGCATCGCCTCCCCTGCACATCGTCCCGGACGGCGCGGCGGCGGCGGGTCCTCCCCTGCCTGCTCCTCCGTCGGTCGCGCCCGCGTTCCTGCTGATGGCGGCGGGCGGATCACGGGCGCGGCGCCCTGCAGCTCCCCACGGCGGGCGGAGCTCCAGCAGGGGACGGCGGCCCAGGACTTGGCGGCCGCTGCGGGGACGGCGAATCGCGGCGCACCTCTTCCTCCGCCGCGGCCCCTGATTCTCCTCCGCCGCGGCCCCTGCTTCTCCTCCGCGCGGCCCACCTCTTCCTCCGCCGCAGCCGACCTCTTCGTCAACCTCTCCCCCCTTCTGCCACCACTGTCGACGAGCCACGAATCGACGACGCGCCGGCGAGGTGCGGAGGCGGCGGCAAGGCGAGGAGGGCCACGACGGCGACCGACGCGGCATCCCCACCCTCTCCCCCCTTCTGCCTGGCTCGGCGACGGTTGGGACGGCGCGCGCGGAGCCGTGGGTGCGCGGGCCCCACGTTTTCCCGTGAGCCCGGGATCCCTTCGTACATGAAGGAGACCGGAGGCGACGGGATTTTGCCGTCCTCCCTCCAGGACGCCGCTGCAGGCGTTTTGACGCCAAAAACGTCCTGGAGGAGGCGATCCCGTCCCCCAGTGCGGATGGTCTTAGTTTGAGACTGATGAGGGCGGGCCCACTAGCCAGCGGGCCAGCCAGTTCGATTTTGCTACGCTCTGGTGGCCCGCCAAAGCCGTCCAATTTGCCGCGCCACGCCGCGCGGATTGACGCATCTGCCCCCGGGTGGAGTCCCATTCCCCGTAATTAAACCCGAGTGCGGTGGCAAGCTCGAGGCGGAACGTTGACTCCTCTCCACTCCCCATCCCCTCCACGTCAACACCGCGCCGCCACGTCACTGCTCCCCCGCTTCCCCAGTTCCCCTGCTCTGCGGCGTGAGGAGGGCGGGTGCGGACAAAACGGCCACCCCACCACACCAGCTCCACCTGGTACTCTGCATTTCGACCCTTCAGTTCCGCAATTATTCGCATTGCGGTCCTCCGGGGCTCGGCGTTCGCCTAGGCTCGTGTCTTTCTAAATTTGCAGGGAAGACACCGAGGAAGAGTGATTTTTCTCAAACAGGCCCCTCGCGGCTACTGCGCTGCGACCTGCGAGCCTGCGACTAGTAGTCATAGCGCACGGCGCACTCGCGCACGCCGCCATCGTCTCCTCCTCCTCGGCCAGTGCGGCGTACTGGTAAAAAAAAGAGGGCACTCGGAGTAGCTTGGCTAGTGCTCCAGTCCAGTACTCCACACCGCTCGCTTTCCCCCGCCGCCGCCGGAGACGGAGCCGGAGCGTCGGATGCCATGGGCAGCGGCGCGTCGCGGCTGCTCACCGCGTGCACGTGCTCGCGGCCGGCGCCGGCGCCCGCCGACGACGGCCCGTGCCTGGACGACGCGCTCGGCCACTCCTTCTGCTACGCCGCCAACGCCGCCGCCGCCGCGGGCCACTCGTCCTCCTTCCGCCACGCCATCTCCGGCGCCGCGCTCTCCGCCAACTCGTCCGTGCCCGTGCCGATCTACCACTCGTCGTCCGCCGCCGGCGGCGTGCCGCCGCAGTACTCCTCCGCGTTCCACACATCCTCGTCGTTCTCCTCCGCGCCGCTGCAGCTCTCCAACCTCTCCTCGGGGCCGCTCTTCCTCTCCGGGCCCATCGACCGCGGTGCGCAGCTCTCCGGCCCGCTCGACCAGGCCGTGCCCTTCTCCGGCCCGCTCCCAGCGAAGCCCACCAAGCCCGCCCCCTCATCGTCGTCGCGAGGCTTCTCGCGGAGGTTCCGGAAGCCGTCGTTCGGCAGCTTGCGGCGGAGCGTGTCCGAGAAGAACCGCCCGTGCGTCGTGCCGCTCCGCCGCGAGGACGGCGTGCAGTGGGCGCACGGCCGCGCGGGGGAGGACCGCGTCCACGTGGTGGTCTCCGAGGACCAGCGATGGCTCTTCGTCGGCATCTACGACGGCTTCAATGGCCCCGAGGCCCCCGACTTCCTTGTCGCCAACCTCTACCGCTTCCTGCTGCGCGAGCTCCGCGGGATCTTCTACGAAGAGGCCGACCCGGACTCCAAGCGACTGTGGCAGTTCCTGGCCGACGGCGATGACGACGACAGCGAGCTCGACTTCTCCGGTTCCGGCCGTTTCGCGCTGTCGCTCGCCCGGCTAAAGGAACGGCGGCATCCCATATGGGCCCACGCTGCTGCTGCTGGCGATGGTCAAATCGGCAGGGAGTGGGGAGTTAAGAGGTTGACGGCTGCGCCGGCGGTGAGGGACCACAGTGCTGTACTGGCCGCGCTCACCCGGGCGCTAGCCGCTACAGAGTCGGCGTACCTGGACATGACCAACCAATCGATGGGAACCCACCCGGAGCTGGCGGTGACCGGTGCGTGCCTGCTCGTGGCCCTGTTGAGGGATGACGACGTCTATGTAATGAACCTTGGGGACAGCCGCGCCATCGTGGCGCAGCGGCGGGACGACGATGATGATTGTGTGCTTGGAACCATGCGGGTGGAGGACATTGGTGTGGGCTTGGAGACGGAGACAAGGATCCATGGGTATTCTGCGATTGGGATTGAGGCATTGCAGCTGTCGACTGATCATAGCACAAGCATTGAAGAGGTAACCTTTTTGCAGACATAGCTGATTAGTGTATTTGTGCATGTGCTGTCTTTAGCTGAAAAGATGAGCCTTCCTCCAATATAGTTGTTCAGACCCAACTGCATTCTGTGAATACATGTGCACTGTGTGCATTGTCCTGTTCAGCAGCATGGCCTTATAATCTGCAGACCAATGTTCTTTTTGTAGTAGTTGCATTCATATTTCATAGGAGTAATAAGGAGGCAGTGATACTAACATCTAGCCATATAGAACAAATCTTATGGTTCATGCCATACTGTCAATGGCTCATCTCCCTTTCCCTTCATCATTGGCCATTTACATTGGCCATTTACATTGGATCCGCTGGTCATGTATTTTTGTTCAAGTGTGCTAATGGAAAGGAATATGGGTGCTTTCACATATGAATTTTTTCTGCATATGAACTCCTATTCTTTTGTGTGTCATGATGCAGGAAGTGCAGAGGATCAAACGAGAACATCCAGATGATGATCAGTGTATTGTAAATGACAGAGTTAAGGGCCGTCTAAAGGTTACCCGTGCATTTGGGGCAGGGTATCTCAAGCAGGTACTACAGACTGCAGGTTGATCATTAATTCATTATGATAGGTCCAATGATAAGAGAAAACTGGTCAAATTTAATGAGAAATCTATGTATGTTTATACAGGAAAAACTGAATGACGGATTGCTAGAGATGTTCCGCAATGAGTACATAGGTGACACACCATATATATCATGCATACCTTCTCTTTGCCACCACAAGCTCTCCACAAGGGATCAATTTCTGGTTCTTTCTTCTGACGGCTTATATCAGTACCTGAGCAACGAGGAGGTAGTTCTACATGTTGAGAATTTCATGGAGAGGTTTCCTGAGGGTGATCCTGCACAGAGTTTAATTGAGGAGTTACTCTCCCGTGCGGCAAAGAAAGCAGGTGAGCTTACAGTGCAATGCTTTCCTTCCATACTGAATGCATTTGCATTTATTTCTTGATCTTTTCGCATTTTGCCCATTTATAAGTTCACATGTTTTTAATTCGGATGGTAGATCACACTTCATAGAATAAACACTTGTATGCATAAAAACTAGAAGTAATTCTACACAGCAAGGTTAAAGATCAGTTGTCAGCACTCAACACTGCCAGTTGTTCATACATGCAAGTTGACCAAATGTTACCCACACTTCATTTGTCCTATTGTTCAATACACTATTCAGGTTTTGACTGAACCTGTTTGATGCAATGATATCTGTACTGCTTTCCCTTCTAGATTTTGGTAGAGGATTTTTTTTTGGGGGGGGGGGGGGTTCAAGATTCAATATTTGATCAGCATGCAAGCATGCATGATAGTTTTCAGATGTGATTTGGTGCTTATAAAGATTTATCCTACTACCGCTCTTACACCCGGTCACGCACTCAGCATGCACTGAGCATCCCTGCTGCATGTTGGGTGGCAGCAGAGAGCTCCGAGTCTGAGAGCAGGCGTGCGGCGGGGAAGAGGTCGCGAATGGCCGCAAAGTTCCTTGCCTCGAAGGGTCGCGTGAGAAACTTCTCGAATTCCTTGCTGGCAAGGTCGATCGCCTGGGTATCCTGTGGTATGAGCCCCACCTTTTTCATGACTAGGACTTCCCCCTTGCGAGAAGCCCACACGGTTAGGTTTAGCGGCTGCTTCGCCAGACGGCCGCTGCGGCGGAGGCAAGGCGCAGGCTCAGGCATGTTGCGGTTCGCCGGCGCGGTGGCCAGCGGCGTCTGCAACGCGAGGCGGACGCTGGCCAGGAAGTCCGTGGTGGCCGCCATCGCCGTCGCCGTGGAGGGCGTGGCCGGAAGTACGTTATCGCTGACGGTGGTAGCCCGGGGGGTCTTCTTGGACTGTGCAGTAGTCTTCTTGGCAGCTTGCCGGGCAGGCCGCTTCCCTGGCTGTTGCTGCTGTGTGCTTGGCCCGCTTGGCTGAGCCGCTGGGCTGGACAGCGCTGCTGGGCTGGACTGAACGGCCGGGCGCTGGTGGGCCGGTGGCCCGGCATAGGAAACAGGCCCAGAGTCGCCGAAGTCCAGACGTGTCGGAGTGGGCAGCGAGGTCTGGATGCATCCATCGTGCTCCTGTTGCTGGCGTCGACGGCGGCTGTACGTCTTGAGAGGATGTGGGGTCAAGCGCGGTCCTCCCAATGGGGTATCCTCCAACGGCTGAATCAATTTCGAAACCGGAGGCAGCTCAAACTCCAGGAGCATCGGATCCTCCCCCGAGGACACGTGGCTGGAGCGTAGCGGCCACTGCAGTTCGAAAGCGACGCTCTCAGAAGCTGCCAGGCTCGGTGGTGGCGAGTCGGGCCGCAGGGCACAGAGGCAACTGTCGGCTTCTACCAACTTTACAGGAAAGCTCCTTTCTTCAGGATCGGCCTGGCCACCAGTGGAGGGCTCCGGCATGACGACCTGAGCAACTTTTGCCGGTACGGGCTCGCCGTTGGGCCTGGTCGCTGGTACGGATAGCGATCCGGCCGCCTCAGTTGTCGGGCCCACCTGCCTTGCCGGCGACGGGACGCCGGCCGAGGGGGCTGCCGTGGACGGTGGCGCCTTGCCTACCTCCGACGTCGGGCACGATGACCTGGCATGGGCCGCCGGGGACGACGGCAACTCGCCCTCCTCCAAGGCAGGGGCCGACGGCCTCACCGGCGACGGTGATGATGGGACGCCGGCTGAGAGTGCTTCCGTGGCGGCGGCCGCCGTGGTGACGGTCGGCGCCTGCGTGGGTGCGGTCTGCTGCAGGGTGGAGGTGAACGAACAGAGCATACGCACGCAGCCATGTAGGCGCCCCTAGACTCGCTGTTACCCCTGTCCGGGTGGCCATCGTGGCCGTAATCACCATGGTCAGACGGCGGAGAAGAACCCGGAGAAGGTGAGTATGGCCGCGGACGGAAATCGGTGACGTGCCGAAGATGGATCAGCACACGGTAGGCCAGCACCTTCTTCCGCCGGAGATACAGAGGAAGGTTGCCGAAGATGAGCTGCATGTTCGGGTCGTCGTACACGATGGGTCGCTCATGCTCGGCGATGACAAGGGTCTTGGCGCGAGGAAGACGACCGGGGTTGTCAGTCCAGGCCGTGAGTGTGAGCTTCGTCAAGTCGGAACGGTCCTCCGAGGCAGGGTCAAGCTTCTTGATCCAGCACGAGGACGAGAGCAGCTTCCTCGCCGTGCGCATCCCCCATGCATGCGCCGGGATACCCTCGATGTCCACCGTGACCCTGAAGCGCAGAGTCCCGTCCGCTGCACGGACCAGGCGCGTCCATGGCCGGAAGAACATCCGGACCTCGCGCACAGGGACGAAGTCAGCATGTAGTGCCGCGTCGCGCGCCCACTGAGTGGTGAAGAGAACAAGGAAGCTCTCCGGGGCGAAGCGGCGGATGGTGAAGTCGTCATCGCCGGCCCCCGGAATGTCCCGTACAGCCTGGTACATGTCCGCCAGCGGGATTTAGGGGCGCCGCCTGGCGCCGCCGCGAGCAGAGCGAAACGCAGACGTGCTTCCTCCGCGTCCATCTCGTCGGTGCGCGAGATGAAACACACCTCACCAGACGGGCGCGCGGCCTCTTGCATTCCCTGGCGAGGTGACGGAACTCGAGGCAGCGGAAACACCTGATGGGACGACGGCACTGCGCCATCTTGTGTGTGGAGGAGAAGCAGTTGAGACACTTCCCAGCGAGCTTAGGTGGGATGGGGCGCGCCACAGGCGGCGGAGGGTGCTGCAGCTCCGTGGATCGCAGACGCTGAGCGAGGCGCTGGCGCCGGCGCCGACGGGATCTGGTGCGACGGCTCTGGGCGGTGGACCACCCAGGCTCGGGCTGCGGCGGCGGGGTCGGGTCCCTGGCAGCGCGAACCACCTGCGAGCGAAGGCGGCCCCCCATGGTGCTGCGCTCGGGCCGCCTGTGTGGCAACCCGCGCACCAGCTCCGTCTGGCCGCGGCGCCGCGCGGGACGGCGGCCAGGACGGGCTTCACCGCGCGGACCCAGGCGTTCGTGAACCGGGGCGCGCAGATCCGCGGGAGGTGGGCGCGACGGCCCCTCCTCGCTGGTGGAGGTCACCGGGGGACGGCGGAGGAGGACGTCGCGGTAGGAGGGAAGTGGGGAAACCGCCGGGGCCGAGGAGTCATCATCCTCGGAGTCGTCGTCCCGCCAGCGGACCTCCTTGCCGCGGCCGCTCGGCGGGCCGCCAGGGTGGAAAGGCTCCGCCTTCGGGGAGAGGACGAAGGGGGATGCAGGGGACCGAGAGGAGGTGGGGGTGGTCGCCGGTGCCGGAGTGGAAGACGGCGAGGGGTGGTCGTGGGGACCGGTGGTGGTGGAGGTGGGGCAGCCATCGTCCCTGGGGCCGGCGGTTGTGGAGGCCGCGACCGCCTTCATCGGGCCGGTCGTGGTCGCGCTCGTCTTCATCGTCCTCTTCATTCAGGCGAAGCTGCCTAAAGCCTAAAGTCCTAAAGTCAGTATATTGTGGGAGTGCCACTTCAGCTCCTCGCTAAATGTGGCCCCGAGTCTCACCTGTTAATGAGGAGAAATTTCAAGATTTGGGTCTCAATTCCCTCATTAATGAGGGACACATCCTCTGCTCTACTGCAGATAGGAACAGTAGTGCAGGTCTTGCTATACAGTAGCTAGCAGTAGCACAGTAGCAGATGGGGATCCTCTGCAGTTGCTCTATTATTATAGAGGTGGCATTGATGTCCATCAAAGAGTCATTGCTGTTGCATCAATTATCAATGCATACATATTAGCTGAAGTTTCCAGTGTTATTCCCTAGGATGCAAACTGATTCACAGTAGAATTTCATGCAAACTTTCCTTGTGGGGTTTTCTTCCATGAGCAGTATGCCAATACTAACCTGAGTTTGCCTTCCTAGGTATGGACTTTTACGAGCTATTAGATATACCTCAAGGGGATCGCAGAAAATACCATGATGATGTCACTATCATGGTTATTTCTCTCGAAGGGAGAATCTGGAAATCCTCTGGAACATATGTGTGATGCTGATACATCGTCGGTGTCAGTATTTATTCTGATGCAACGTTCAGCTGAAACCTCTTCAGCTGGTCAACACTCCCAGGCAATTGCATATATGCCCATCGAGAGAAAAGTCAGTATGGCATACTGATATGCAGTCCTGATACACTTGACAAAGCGGAATTCTCCAGTTGGAGATCATTGCTGATCTTTATATCAGCTTCGGCACAGCTTATGTCCATGAGTTCATTCCGAGACACATTAAGATGCAGAGATCTGACAGCCCAGCTTGGGAGGAATTTCCTTGGCAGAGCAGGGGGCCAATTTCGCTTTGTTTGCTGCCACAGCTTTCGTCGGTTGCATACTCACTGCTGACAATTTTCCCACCTCGCTGTGCTTTCATGGTGGTGGGTGCTCCATTCATCCTTTGGGGAAAGAAGACATGTAGGCACATGCAGTTTTTTTCTCATTCAGGTGAGGAATGAGCCTGTATTATATGAAAACTGGAGCTGGTCAATGGTCATGGCAGAGAAATTGATGATTAGCACATTGATTTGTCCCGAAGGTGGCTCTCCTTTGAGTTTTCGATACTATGTATGAAATTGAGGTTCCTAAAAGTATGCCCCTGATCTGTTGGTGGTCTACATAAAAGAAAATTTTACATGGCAAAAACTATCCAGTGCCTCGCTCTTAGCAAGTTTGCCTCAAAAAGGTTGTGCTGAGATATTTACAGGACTATCCATTCATCGTGCGCATGAATAAATCACGATGATTTTTTGTCATGTGCAGTATTTATTTGTTTGTGAATACTGACTGATTTAACTTGCCAACATGATGAAATCATTTTGTTTAGTAGGAAAAGGTCTAATGCAAATAAGAAATGGTTAGAAGCTTAGAGCATGTAATTTCTGTAGTTGTAGATCTAGTGTGCAAGTTGCAATCCTTACAGCAACGAGAACTGATTCTGTTCTAGATCATATATTCATATCTCCGCCACCTGGGCACTTTGTGAAACCAGATTTATCAAGTACATTTACGGCAAGTACCCAACAGCAAGACCTCTTTGTTTGGTAATATATCGATTAGGATAACCAAATTTTGGTTGCAGTATAAGAACAGCAATGAAGCTTGAAACAGGATCGTCTTTCTGTTGAACGGATCGATCACCTTAGGGCCTGGGTCGCCGTGCCAAATTGTTCTCAAACCAGAGACACCCATTTGTTGATTTGGTCAAGGATTATGAACATTTGTCCGGCCAATTTCTGCCATTTGCTTTTGCAGTTAGCAAAGCACGAGCTGACTACCAAAGCTGTAGCGCTAAATTCATAAAGGGAAACTGTGAAATGAGAGACATAGATCCCTACCTCGGTAAATCTCTTCCAAATTTTAATTCATCTTCAACAACTCCTAATCCATCCTACTAATCTTCTATGACTTGGAAAAAGTTACCATGTTCCTCATAAAGGTACGCACTTTTGAGTCTCATCTAATCTAGAAGGACATGTGAAGAATAAAGAGTATAAAAAGGTTGCCTAGACAAATGTACACGCGAGAAAGATCATATGTAAAAGTGGTTAGGATAATTTAGAAATAGCATGAGATTGCTGATGTAAAATTATCTTCTATATTTTATGAGGGGATTATTAGAAACTCTCGGAGATATTAGCCTTATTAGATACTCTCCTGTAGATGCTCTCGAAGAGCCTCCTAAGAAAATCCTTCCCCAAAATCATTTATTGGGTTCTATAAAAAAGAATTTCTTTCCGAAACTCATATCACCACACAACAGAACGTTAATAATAAACTCCCAATAGCCACGCTATTGCCTCAGCCATGTGCAACACCGCTCGTTGTTCTCCGGCGGGAGCTCAGTTATGTCCGGTAGATGCTTAGTTGTCCCTCGCTTCTTGTATGTCATGGTGGTGTCACCTTCGTTGGTAGGCTCGTCACGTAATCACGTTGCAACATGATGCAAAAGATGTGGCGCTTCTTGTATGTCATGGTGGTGTCACCTTCGTTGGTAGGCTCGTCACGTTGCAACATGATGCAAAAGACGTGGCGCTCGGTCTTCTTGCGACCCTCATCATATACAACTATATATATATATATATATATATATATATATATATATCAGCGCTATTCCATACCCAGGGTATGGAATAGTTATTCCATACCCGATCCTCCTCCGAGACCTGACTCGCGCGCGACTCGTCCGCCCCTCCGCTGTTCGGTTTTTCCCACGACCTGACTCGCCCGCCCCTCCGCCTGTTCGGTTTTACCGCGTACACAGCTTCCGTCCGAGTGCTCCTGCTTTTTTTTTCCTCCGTGCGGGTCGCTAGTTTTTCGCTCTGCGTGGGTAGATGCATGTTTCTTTTTTTTATCAGCAGATGTGTGTTTCGTGGTGACGTGTGACGTGCAAGTACAAGTGAGCGTAATGAGTATTCAAATTGGATGTGATGGCAGGACAAAACAAACAGTTTTGCAATTGTGACTCAATGTTTCCACGACTAATAAAATTTCCATGAACTTGCATGAGCTCATGAATTAAATTATTATTCTTTATAACATTACCGCGAGACAAAGCCTAAAGCGCTTTATTTAGGATCACTAATTTAGGAAATTGTGAAAGAACAGTTTTTCGAAACAATCTTCTTTTTGAAACGAAGGTGAAAGAACAGCTGTTGGTATTTATGATCAGCCATTAGTTTTCCCCCAAAAAACATAAGGAAGCCCATATAGATAGAAAAAACAGATATACAGAGATACATGACCCTTGGCCAAAATAATGACAATTTCAGACACTATGTCCCTACTGAATATTAGTTTGCACGATCATAAATATATTAGTTTACAAGTGTAGTCAATCATAACAAGATTATCAACATTCACTTTTAGAACACCAACTTCATTACAAGTACCAAACTAACAGTTTTCATCTTCTTTTGCAACCTGTGCACTGCCTAGTCTTAAAATCTGACAGTAACAGGTGCAAATTAGTGAATGAATGAGCATGGTAACATGTTATATCTCTGTAAAGATGAAGCTGCAGTCTTTCGATCGACCCTGTCGTTTTCATCTTCTTTTGCAACCTGTGAACTGCCTAGTCTAAAATCTGAAGGTAACAAGTGCAAATTAGTGAACGAATGAGCATGGTAACATATTATATCTCTGCAAAGATGAAGCTGCAGTCTTTCGATCGACCCCATCATAGTATGATCTTCAATCAGTTTGATATATATTCCAGCTGAAATCATTGCAAATAGGAAACATACACAAGGAAAAAATTTAGTAAAAAAACTCCATGGCAACAACATCCATGAACCCAAGGTTCACTTGCAAGATAAAAATATGCAAACTAGGCAAGGCAAGAAGCCATATGATACATAGAATACATTACTGGGAGATGTAATCCGACCATTGCAATTGGATTATCTAGTACCTATATATGGCTCTACAGAAACGTAAGTGCACATCTACATTTTATCACATGCAGCATCACAGAACATCTAGTTTTAATCAATTAACTGAGGCACATAAGATCAAAAGCAAGTACTTGGAACATCTGAATTGACACTTACAGGTCACAGAAATAAGAATCCCATAATCTAGACCACATACAAGCTTCGGCACCACATGGTGCAGATTCTCAAGAGAGCAACACAAATCGACAATGTTGTATGGTCCTGACCAAATAATATATCCACTGAACCACACACAAATATATATCTAGTCCAATGTCAGGACATGCTGTGTCATAGTGAAACATGGGAAGGGAAAAACAAAAGGTTAATCAAAACCCCATTGGGGATTAATAACAATTATGGTAATGTACAAAACGACAAATTTGGAGTATAATTCTTAGCAGAAAGATGGACATGCAGCTCTATGTATAAGCTGGTCCATTTGTCATATCCAAATTTAAAAAGTTTCAGAATTCAGATATCAGAAAGATTTATGAATCAGTACTACATATAGTGGCAACTAGCTATGTTAAACTAAAAAAGAATCAGTTCCGCTTTACATTATTCATTCTTTGTTATGCGCTTCAATAATCTATTAGAAACACAAAACAAAGCACCAAGAACACCAGATCAAGATAAATTAGGATGGACAAAACTACTTGTGAGAAGACATAATAATGAAAGTTAAACACAAAATCTTACAAATGTAAAAGACACCCTAAATGCATCCTTCAGGAGTAATAAACTCTGATTTATACGACCAAGATTGGAGGTCCATGAGAAACTGGCAGAGGATGTGCCACTAAAGATTCTCATAGGGACCTCGCATGCCCTCAGCTGATAGACATTAATGGCTGATGCTGGCTCTGGGCCTCTGGCAATGAGTTCCATGATCTTCATAGGAGCTCAGGCTGTGAACTGACATAAACCAGCTCACCCATCGCTCCTTGACTCCTTGTATACAGGTGAGAGACAAACTGAGACGAGAGGAAGCAAGTCATCCCAAATCATTTATTGAATGCAGACAACAAAGTTGGACTGAGTAGTGAACTAGCACCACTGCAAGTAATGAGAACAAAGGCATGCTTGTTTATCCAGTATAGCTATTTAGTAAGTACAGATCAGGGCGCACCTTTCTTTACATTACACATGTACATCTTTTCCATCATATAGGACAATAAAAAAAGGGAGTGGAAAAAACTATTCCAAACTACATGGGCTAAATGAGGTAGAAACTTGAATTCCAGTTAGCATAATATAATACAATGTCAGAATACTCATTATAGAACCCTGATGGAAGTGCACCTTAACCTTCTGTAAGTAAACTCTATCAATTAACTGCATACTCCAGAAGCTAGCTGAAAAAGGATCAATCTCTGTTTTGGTTATGTTAAATACCGATTTCAGCTGGCAATTTCAGAAGTACACAGCTGGTCGAGGGATTGAAAGCTTTGATTGGATTGATATGAGATGACTCTGAATACATATATACACTATTGGAAAGGAAAAGATAGCGCAAGCTAATCTAAAACTAAGCTTCAACATATATTTTCAGGTGACCACTTCCAATTCAGAATAAGTGAAAAATAATTAAATGTCCTAAAGCATTTGACAGGACCACAGAGTTGCCAGTGAGGGCAAGAAATACTAACCAATGATGATGAAGACAGGCAGCAGCTAGATCCACCAGGGAAGCAAAATTGGATTATGCAACAGTGGGGCCAATCTTGCAATGAAAATGAGTATGTACCTGTGCATCACAAAAAAGAAGAAATATCATCTGGTGTCAAATTTCTTTCATTGAATTAATGAAATGGCATGATTAGTGCATAACTACAATCATTATTACATCTGAGTTGAAATGAGAGCACCTCATATTTTATTAAGCAAAGCAGACTTGGTTCAATTATAGGGAATAAAGAACATAGTATATGCTTGTTCACCAGAAACTTGTAACTTGACTAAAATAGCACCAGCAGGCAGCAGCTATACATATAAGTTATTGCACACAATCACACTAGGGACATATCAGATGGTTAGAGGAAAAAGAACCTTTGTTCTAGAGGTCCTGCTGAGTTGTATCCCCTTTTGCCATGTGTCTTCAAAGTTATATCTGGGATAATTTGTATTGCGATCATGAATGTGTCAGCACGACTGCATCACAAGGAAAACAAGATTAGCATGCGGCGGCGCCCTTCCCACTCCTCGGCGGCGCATCTCCCTCTCCCTGCGCGGCTGCCCCCCTCTCTCTCCTCGGTGGATGTCACCTGTCTCTCTCCCCGTGCGCTGTGAGCTGCACGGCATGGCGTCCAGCAGCAACGCGGAGGAGCAGGGGTGGCACCTCCCTCCCCGGAGGTGATGCGGATGACGTGCGGGGCGGGGGCCACTGCGACGGCTCGACTGCTGCTCCTGCTCGAGCTCCGGCCGCCAAATCTCGGGTTGCGGGCGGGAGAACTGAAGGGCGGCCCATCCACTGCTCGGCATCGGTGCAGGAGGGGCCGGAGACACACCCGAGCTCCACAGCGACGGAGAGACCGAATCCTGTCGGCCGCACTTCCTCCCCCCTCCCTCGGGGGCGTCTCCGCACTCCCCTCCGGGACACTCCTAACAGCGGCGATGGCGACCGGATCCGGCCCACCGTGGCGCTCCGGACTCCGGCGGCGGCCGGATCCGACACTGCGGGGGAGGAGCAGGGCTGCAGGGTCCTCTTCTTCCTCCGCCAACCGGTCGTGGACGCAGAGGGCAGGAGGTGACGGCGGCTTGTTCTCCGCCGCGGGAGGTGGGAGGCGGCGGAGGAGCTCCAGCTCGGGGAGGCGGAAGGAGCGAGAAGTAGGCCGGCGGAGGAGCCGTCGAGCAACGCGTGTGTTCTTGTCCTCGGCGCGAGCTGGAGCTCGAAGGTGAGGCCGGGCTGCTGCGGGATCGACTGGCTTCCAGCGCCAGCCAAATCCGTCGTTCATGCCTCCAGCGCCGGCGGCGGCGGCCCGACCTGCACTGATTGGGCCGGCGGATCCGGTGCTGCAGTCTGCACAGAGCGACCGGCGGCGGTGGCGGCAGCAGCAGCGGCGGCGGCTGCGGCTGTGTGGGTCGAGCACGAGAGAGATGCGATGCGAAACTGCTGTTTTTTTTGAGGAAGATGCGAAACTGCTGCTAGCCCACGATCTCTGGCTCTCAACACGTAAATTCTGAGAAAATAAAAAACCAGCAGGAAAGAAAAATCGATGCATTAGATGAGCGGGGGCGGGTTGGCTCCGGACGCGGCTGGCTCAGGTATGGAATACTTATTCCATACTCAGGTTATAAAATATAAATTATATATATAATATATATATATATATATATATATACCAGCGCTATTTCATACCCTGCGTATGGAATATTATTCCATACCCGAGCCAGCCGCGCGAGCGCCCCGCGCAAAAAGGCTGACGCCCCCTCCGCGTCGCGAGAGGAGCCTTTTTTTGGCCGCGTCGTGTCCCACCCATGTAGCTGCGTGCATGCCTCTCCCGCGTCGTGCGTGGTGGGCCACAACCAGCAACTGCGCAATGACAGTTCGTGAACTATCGTCAGCCCAGGAAGAATAGAAAAAATTGAAAATACTAGGCTAATTGTTTTTTTTGAAGTGGCACTAGGCTGATTGTTGATTCGCATGCTCACCTATAAAATGAGTCACAATATCCTCTACTTTTCACAGGAAGATATCGTGGAACGTTTAACCAGAAGTTATGTGGCTGCAAATAATATAATGTCATGTGCGAACACAAAATCTTCATTTATCCATTGTAGATTCTATCGACTGTAGCTTTGAATTAGATAGTTTCGTAGTCACCGACACGTGCATGTATGTGTGAATGGAAACGCCTCTTGGCCTTGTACGACAGCACATTGATCATATTATTGAGAACTAGGAAACCATTATAACTAGAATAGCAACTAATTTAGCCTGATGAAAAACAATGACATGCAACTGATAGGATTCAATTTTATACAGTCAAGCATCGAGTTGTTTTGTAGGTAAAAAAATAATGACATTGTCATTGCAAAAACAGTGTAAACTCAAACTTCATGTTGACCTTGTCACACTGAGTTTAATTGAGTGCATACCACACTATACTGCAAATTAGAAAAGACTGTAACATCACCTAGAAAGTCTAATTTGTGCACTCATAAATTACAACAAAAACATGCAGTGATCCACGCCTGACACCACCTAAGCATGTAAATGACTACTAGGTACTTCAGCACTATAGTGACACTACAGCTGTTGCTGTACTGCAGTGTTGACAATCTGAACGGGCTGATGGACTTCATCAGCTCTAAGAACAAAATCAAACTGGCTGCTCCCTGATTTCACTGAATCTTGGACTGCTAACTGCTTGATGATAACACCAGCAGGTTTTCCCACTTCTTGATTTAATTCATCAACCTCTATCCATTGTCCCAGTGACTGTCACAACACACCATTGTACTGCATAAGGAATTACTGGATGTAGTTAGATGTTCTCACAAACAGAGCGAAATCCAAAGGATACAGACACTGACATGGGTAAGGGATAACACAAATCCTCAGTGTAAGTAGAATCAATTTTCTTCACTACTAGGATTATCGAAATTCGATATAACTTGAATGAAGTCTGAGCTCATGTTCTAACGGCACACCCAGCAAGCTATCAAATTAAAGTGGCCAAAACAGGGTACTAATTGGTAAATAGCAGGGCAGCCGATACAAAAACATGATCCCTTTTAGTATCTTATATTATATTATATACAAACTTATTAACAATCAATTAGCCAGAACTGGGGTGAGATGAGTAAAGAGAAAGGTGTATGGTGTCCTCACCATTAACTGGTCAAGCATGTGGCCATTGTTTCCAAGCAGCAGCAACCCCACAGTACATCTAAGGAATCAGCAAGGTATCAAAGATAAATTCACTTAATCTAGTCCCAGCCTCCCAGGCTATGTTTCCTGTCGATTATTTGCAAATGATTGACTCAATGGCACAGAGACGGTGATACATCCGAATGTCATTGACCTGAAGAGAAAATGACAATACTACTGTAAAATATTGTACAGTGATGCTAAATGCTGAGACTAAAAATGCAAAAGATAGTTACTTCAATCAGAAATTCCTTTTAATAGTCCATACAACGGAATGGGTGTCTGTAGCATGATCAATGTTGTCATCCCTGCAGAAAATGCTTCACAGGACAAATAGCCACCAGCAACCAAGCCACACCAACAAATATACTTCCCACCTTAAGGACATGATGTATCATATGTATCAAATGAAAAATCAGTAACTTGTAGAAGAGAAAGCATTAAGTGGCAGCCAATCTAATTGCAATCAGACAGCAACAACAAGGGTACTGCATAATCACCTCCGCAGAAAAATGAATCTCACTGACCATGGAAGTAACTTGAGGAAGAAACACTGATAAGTTGCTAAATATAATCATATACGTGGGTCCAGGATTTCCTTTCCATCATAACCAATGTGGTCCCAAAAAGGTATTGCAAAAATCCTATAGCCTGAATTGCAAAACCCAAAAATAAGTCATGACTTCTCATTTAGTAAGTCAGGAGCTGAAATGTTAATGGCTTACATAGCAAAACAAAAGCTAACTAATTTAATTCAGCACAAATTGCTAGCCGAGGGAGAAAATCTAGTTCTCACATTTGAGCTACAAGACGCTGGTCCGATATAGCAAGACGAAAGATCGATCCGAGCTGTTCCATACCAGTTAATGATGGTAAATTAAACATGCGTCAACAAAAAATGAGCTAATGGTTGACCCACTGCTTACCAAACCAGGGAGGGCGAGAACCTCGTGAGCAGATGGTGATGGAGTGGAGATGGAGGGGATAGAGCGCGATGGCAAAGCACTGGACGACCTCCTGGTACCCCGGCCTAAGCAAAGCGCCAACGGGGATGGAAAGTCCAAGCACTCGAGCTGGAGGAGACGGATGCCACTTGTTCGTCCACCAATCCGAGCAGTGGGGCGCGGCGGCGGCCGTACGGACGGGGGCAGCGACACAGAACGCAGACGGAGTTCCTGGAGCAGGGGAGTGTGAGCTGGAAGGTGAGGAGGGGAACGGCGGGCCAGCTGGAAGGTGAGGGGATTCCACGGCGGCGGATGGGTCGGGTTCGGATGCGACCGGGAGAGGAGTCGACGTACCTCAGTGGAGCGGGGTCGCGGTGGACGGGAGTCCGTGTAGATCGGGGCGGCGGCGACACATATGCGGCGGGATAAGGCCTAGCGGGTGCCGGTGGGGAGGGGGGAGAACAGCGGCGCGCGGCCGGGAGAGGAGGCGAGGGGACACAAGGGAGCGCAGCAACCGGTAGAGGAGGGCGGCGGCGGTGACGACCGACGAGATGCGTGTCCGGCGACGCAGGGAAGAGGAAGACGGGAAGAAAAATCAACTACCGCAGGGAATGTGGGGGTTCAACGAGAAAAACATAAAAAAACGGAAGAACCGGGCGAGTGCGGAGGTGGGCAAGAACCGGGCGGGGTGCGGACCGCGGAGGGTGGCGCATGGCCGCTGAGTCAGAGGCTGGCTAGGGTATTGAATATTATTTCATACCCAGGGTATAAAATATATATACCCTATATATATATAGGGTATATATATATACCCTATATATATATTATTTCAACATCGTGTGGCTCAGATTGAAGTTTTCATAGTTTGCACGGAGGGGTTGGTTTCCACTTGATACGTTCCATATATATATATATATATATATATATATATATATATATATATATATATATATACGGATTCCACTACAAGTCATGGATAGATTTATCTTATCATGCAAGAAATTCATACCATCATCCACTGAAAAACTAAGCCGCCCCCACGGTTTTCATTAAGAAGAAGAAACCTTTTCCCGACTTAGAAAACCCCCGAACCCCAGTTTCACCAGCGAGGGGATTTTTTTAAAATGAACCCCATATTTTGCTCCAACAAGGAATCGAACTTGGGTGGTTGCAACCATACCTCAACTCCACTAACCAACTAGGACTAGAGGGCTTTGGCCACCATCATCCACTAGATAATATATTTATGTCTTCAACTAATTTTCTGTGGTTAATATAATGTCTTTGTGAGTAGCATGCCACAAAATCACATAGTAGAAAAAATGTAGGATTAATACTTTAGAATGATTCTCTCTGAACAAAATTATCATGCTCCCATGTATAATGTTATTTACAAAATAATGTTGTCATGCGATCACTTTGGTGTTTCTATTTTCACATTGCACCTTAAAGTTTTGTTTAAAATTCCCGCAACAACGCGCGGGGTATCACCTAATTTATTTAGATAAGTGGTGACGCTCAAATATGCAGGGTGATAGGAAAGCTCTTAGCATCTATGTTTTTCTTTAAGAATAGGGACCTCTTGAATCTTTTTTTTCATTTTCTCCTTAAATCAGATTTTTGGTAATATAAGGGAACTCTTAAATCAGATTTTTGGTACTATATCCAAGTGCCCACTCAGGTATTCACTGTATTAGATAACTGAAATCTTCATAGGCCACATGGTAGAACTGGATTCCACATTCCAGTGATCCGCCAGAGCAACCGATAGTCCGATAGGCAAACCAGAAGGCTAGGCAAGTAGAGAGGTAGAACTGGATTCCAGGTGAGGTTCAAAGTCGCCGATCAGGTAAACTGCAAAGCCCTGCCGCGGCGAATCCCGAGACGGGAAAAATATGAAATCACTGGGATACGCTTTACTTATGATTGGGTCATGGTGTAATAAATCAAATCCGTGGAACAAATCACTCGTACGACCAGCACGATCTCGCGGCAGATTAGTCCCTAGTATCCGATGTTTTATTCTAATGGCATGCGGCCGGCGAAAATTCCCCGCCCGATTATTCTACACGGCCTAGTCAACTTTGCCGATGATTCGCTGCGATCTTGAGACGCGTCTAAGCAGTTTCAAATCCTCTCCGTTTTTTTTAAAAAAAAAGAGGGGAAAGAGGTGGGAGTTTATCGTCTGTCCTGTGTAGATGCAGCTCTGTCAAACCGTAGTTTTTTCCTTCGAAACCTGTAAAACCGCAGATTGTGAATTTCGGAGTAACGCTATAGTGACACGGGTTGAATTTTCGGAGCAACGCTGAGGCGGTGAGGCCGAAAGCTGCATGGTTAGGTAGGTGGTAGCCGGTTTATTTGATTGAAAGTGTTTCCGCTCCTGCCAGTTGTGTTGATGTTTGGAGGTTGCGACTTCAGGGTCACAGCTTAAGGTTGACTTTGTGACAACCGTGCGACGATCCAAGAAGAATGATGTTTGATCTGGCCAAACGAAATGCAGCCTGGAGATTTTTACCTGTAGTGTGTGTAATGCACGTTAGCTAGCCCTGGCTATCAGTTGTGCGTTGCCACTAACTTTCAGTTGTGCGTAGCACAAGCAGAATTAACAAGCTCCCAAATCTGAAACTTCTTAAGATAAAACAGTCGCAAGTCGGCCATCGCAAGTTACTAGCAGCTGTTTGCAAACACAAGCCATTTGCAGCACTGCGAAAGGCCAATCTTTCGAGCAAAAACCACCCTTACTCAAAATGGAAAACGTACAGGTTACTTGTATAGGTTTGAATATGCCGTATGTTAGAACCTTCGGAGCTTTGACCAACAAGTGGATCCCATCATTTGTTTACTAGTAGTATGAAAAACAGGGAATGCATCTCACATTGGGGACAGGAATCGTCGCCCAACCGCTCGCAACCAAATGCACAGACATGAACAGAATGACTTCAGCAACCAAAGCACTCGGCACAAGATCTCATCTCACGCTGTCCCCCCGCCAAATCTCTCTACCATCTCCACTGAAACAACTCCTCTGAAGATGCACCTCCCATTTCGAAAAACGTCAAATAAAGCTCACATCATGTAGGGCCTCAATTTGCAAAAAAATTCCACAAACCTTACATCAATCGGTTTCAATTTGTGTAATTTTTGACGGGCTAGTATCACTCGAAGTCGCATGAAGGTCATCAGTCTATAATAAATTTCTGAATTTTCTCATGGCTCTCCATAACCATAAGACCATAACCACTCACCATTAAGGCACTAATTGTGCTTGAAATGCATTTAATCTAGTTTCTTGGCCAACCTTGCGGTGTGCAAAGCATCTCTTACAATTCCGGCCTCTCTGACTATTGACTTGCACCAACGCCAGCCCATCATCTTGCCGCCTGTATAAAGGCCTCGTCACATCACGGCCTCGCTTGTCCGGCCAGCGCAGAGCAGCGTGGTGATCTGCATCGGCGCATCGTGATCTGCGGCCATGGAGGAGACCCCTCACCTGTTCCTGTGCCCCATCTCCATGGAGCTCATGGACGACCCCGTAACTGTCTCCACCGGCGTCACCTACGACCGCCGCAGCATCGAGCAGTGGGTCTTCGGGTACGGCAGGGCGACGTGCCCGGCCACCATGCAGCCGCTCGCGAACCTTGACCTCACGCCCAACCACACCCTCAAGCGCGTCATCGGCTCCTGGCTCGACCGCGGCTCGCCGTCGACGTCGACGTCGGCCTCCTCGTCGCCGTCGACGTCGTCATTGTCGAGCCCGGCGCACGACCTGCTGGCCACGCCGCTGTCCCGGATGCTGGGGGCGGAGCGGCTGCGGTCGGCGCTGGCTGACCTCGAGGAGACGCCGTTCAAGGTCACCGCGCTCAAGAACATCCGGGCGTGCATGGCCGGCGACGTGTCCATGCAGTGCGAGTTCGTGTCCTCGGGCGGGATCCAGGCGGTCGCCCGGGTCATGGCGCAGGCGCTCGCGGAGAGCGCCGCCGCCGGCGACTTCTCCGCGTTCACGGCGTGCGAGGAGGCCGCCGCGGTGCTCGCGATGCTCCCGCTCGCGGACGCGGCGTCGGTGGGGCTCGTCCTCGCGCCGGAGTGCATGAGGCCGGTGATGGCGCTGCTCCAGCGCGGCGGCGCCGAGGCGAGGCTACACTCCATGGACATCGTGACCAAGATCTCCAATGCCGGCGCCGGGGACTGGACCGCCGCCGCCGGAGTCGAGGTTGACGACGTGCTCAAGTCCCTCCTGGAGCTCCTGGCCGACGAGGTCTCCACGAGGCTCAGCTCCCGGGCGCTCGACGTGCTCCTGGACGTCGTGGCGCGGTCCCGGGACGGGCCCGCCAAGGCCGTGGAAGTCGGCGCGGTGCACGTCCTCGTCGAGCTCCTCGCCGACGCCGACAGCCGCCACGACGCCGAGCGGATACTGCTGCTGCTCAAGCGCCTGTGCAAGTGCCCGGAGGGCCGCCTGGCCTTCGCGGAACACGACCTGTCGGTGGCTGCCGTGGGGAAGACGATGCTGCGGGTGTCGCAGCTGGCCACCCAGCTGGCCGTCAAGGTGCTGTGGCTTGTCTCCGTGGCGGCGCCCTCGGAAAAGGTCCTGGAGGACATGGTGCTGACCGGTGCGGTGGCGAAGCTGCTGGGCCTGCTGCACGTCGAGACCCCGCCGGCGACGAAGCAGAAGACGGTCAGGATGGTGAGGATCAATGGCGGGTTCTGGCGGCAGTACTCGTGCTTCCCTACCGATCTCAGGGACTACCTACGGCTGCTAGACTGATTTTTGTTCATTGGTTGGTTCATTGGGTTGACCAATTGCATTGTAAGTAATATAAGGCGAACTAAGCTTCTAAACAGAAGATTTGAAAACTTATTGTGGTCACGTACAAAGAAATGTGAAAGGAATACATATACTTGATGCACACATGGAATCGCCTCTTCTGTTCTACTGTTATAATGAGCTATTGATCTTTTGTGATCTTGGCAATACTCACCATTGATTGCCCTATCTAGAGAGTGCTTGAGGTATATGAGTTTTACAAATAAGAATCTGGGCATCTGGCAACGAAAACTATTTACACATCTTTCAGAACTCCCAGTATACATGAAACCTTACAAGTCAAGAAGATAGGTTTACTCTCTTCAAGCCCATCCATGTAGACAAAAAGGACTCAAGCCCCAAGTATTAAAAAAACCAATGTGATTTTTGACACCTCCTCTACTTATCAGCCACCAGCTAGCAGTATTTTTCTCTCATAACAAACCAACCACCAGACATCAGTACTTTTCTCTCAAAACAAATCAGCACCAGCAACACCAACCGCCAGCCAAACGAACAAGCTAGCATCAGACGTTAACTGGTTAACTCAAAACTCATTAAAATGGAACCAGTCCGTATTTTCAAAGCAAGGTAAGGAGTTGTTTAGTTGATGAAATGTGGTGGAAATGAATATTGGGTGAACAATGAAAAGTTGGAGTGGGGTTGTTCAGTTTGGAAAAAAATGGTGAAAATGTGATGTGATGAAATGAATAGTGAATTGTAGAGAAAATTTGGTGAACTAAACAATCACTAAGTGTGAAAAAAATGAACCAACTAGCTAATGGGGGCGTCACCGCTTGCAGCCGTAGATAGTCACACGGAATTCCAAAATAAATTAGTGCCATAGGCACCTATCCGTCGGAGATAGCTAGAATTGAACAGTGCTAGCATCTACGAGGAAGATGAATAAGCAATGAAGAAAGACAGGGGATAGGTGCACATGATTTGAATCGACTGAGAGCGTCTTCATATGACCAAGATCTAGCACTGTTCTTTTCCCTCCATATTTCCTTGAGTTTGCAGGGATTGATAATCAATAGATCAAGCACTTGGTCAATTAGTTGATCGTATGGTATTTTGTTCAATTTCCTAGCTAGCTCCAACATATAAAAGCTAGTCTTGAAAGTCGAAACTAATGATCCAAAGGCATGTTGGACATACTTTAGCCGGAGCATAAAAGGTGTTTCTCTCTTGTTCCAAAAAAAAAAAAGTGTTTCTCTCTTGCGTTTAATATTTATGTTTTAGGAGTTTGGCTTCTCCGGCCAAAATGGCACCTAAATGTATTGCCTACTTTGGTTCATCTACCTTTTGATCTACCACTAAGCAAATCCACAGTTTCTGAAATTTGACCTAAAGCTCTCTACCCGTTTTTTTTTTGGCGGGGAGGTTAGTGCTACTCCCTCCCTCCGTTCAAAAATGTTAGTCATTTTAATTTTTCTTAACACATAGAGTTTGCTATGTATAAAAAGTTAAAAACAAAACGACATGCATTTTGAAATGAACATAATATTTTTCTGTTGCACATTTCGACTCTTTCATTTTTTTTTCCGGAAAATCCAGTGCTGACCTCAGCGGTAGCTGAAATCGAAAGTTAGCCTCGTGGGCCCAATTCCAGGTCACCTACCAAAGTTCCAAAAGCGACCAAGCAAATACGCCATCCGGAAAGGTCTATTCTGAAAAAAAGAAGACACCGGAGCTCCCGTCCGGGAAGACGACTTGGTGCTCGTGCTGCCGCGAGATCTAACCAAAACCCGCGACCTCCTCACCGTCCGGCGAGCCCCGGACCCCGGCACCTCGCGGATCACCAGCGCTCGGGTGGTACCCCAGAGGCGCGCGGTGGAACCCGCGGAGAGATAAGGGCGGCGCCAGACGCTCGGGCCGCGGGCGGGCGACGATGCCGGTGGCGGCGTCGGCCATCTACTTCCTCAACCTCCGCGGGGACGTCCTCATCAACCGCCTCTACCGCGACGATGTCGGGTACGTTTTGCCCTCGTGGGCTTGGAGCTGTAGATCTAGGGGCTCCAGGAGGGATCGATTCGTTCCCTTCTAGCTTGCGGCTGCGTAGATCGCGGGAGTGCTAGTTCGGTGGATTGTGGAATTCTATCAATTCTGCTTGGAGAGTGATGGGGGGTTTAGCTCGGGGCAGCTGAAATGGGAGGCTGGCCTGATTCACTAGTCGGTTGCTAAAATAAGGCGGTGCCATGATTGTTGTTATGCCGAGTAGTTGGAATTGGGAAAAAAATGTTAAGTTTTCTGGCTAGCGATTGTGGAGGTACTTCCTTTCTGAAGTGGAACAAAGACACTAATTACTGTGTCGAAGCATTTATTAAGTATTCACCTAGACAACTTGAGCGTTTCACCTCTGTCTTAAAAAACACGACTGTGTACTAGGCTACTAAATTTTGCCATTTCAGACAAGCATTGATCCACAAAGTTGATCACTGTGCAGTTCACTTGATCATTATTCTGTTGTTAGGTGGACATCTGCAGTGGAATTTTGTCAATTAGACATTTGGACCCTCTTTTACACGTTCCATTGAGAACACCGTTATATCATTTCCACTGTAAGTCATATGTTCAATGACATACACATTATTTTCTTGGTGACATTGAAATATGTAAATTACTAAGGATATCACATTACCACCACAACTTGCTGTCACTTTTTCCCCTTTTGCGTTTATCATTCAAATTTATTCAGCTAGGATCAATTCCTGAGGATTCATTTGGCTCGATTCATTTCAAATTCTATATTTTACTTACATGTTCAACTCACATTTAATGACTAAATCTCACTATGTTCATGTACGGTTATGCAGGGGAAATATGGTTGATGCGTTCAGGATGCATATTATGCAAACAAAAGAACTTGGCACATGCCCTGTACGGCAGATAGGAGGCTGTTCCTTCCTCTACATGAGGATCAGTAATGTTTATATTGTGATTGTGGTTAGCAGCAATGCTAATGTGGCTTGCGCTTTCAAGTTTGTTGTCGAGGTATGCAATTCCTTTTGAGAAACTTCTACAACAAAATTTGCATAACCCACAAAGTCACTGTACAACCTTGATGATTTAAAAGGTTTAGATATACATCTCAAATTGTTAGTACTGATGAATTTAGCAGTACAAATGGTCGCCCTGTGCTCCCACAATGTTGCAAATTAACTTGTTGACAGTAAAAAAAGACATGACTTGGTCCTTTTTTTTAGAATCGATGACTTGGTTGTGTAAACCATTACAGAAGCCAAACAATGTGTCAGATATGAGTAAAGAGAAAATATAGGGTACAAGGATACATCATGAGATCAGATGAGAGTCCATAGACACATAGTTACTGACTTACTGAAATGGTTCCTATCGGTCACTTAATGAACTGTACAGTTTTAGGAGTTGTGTAACAGACATTCTTGTGTTGTGTTATATCACAAAGTTTGTTTTGCATTGCAATTAAAATTTGTTATTTACTAAGGGTAAGGTAATTCTTTAGTTAGCAATAACTAAATGCCAAAGTTTAAAAGTTATAAGCTTGTTTGTGATTAGGAATGAGAAGATGTTTTCAATGGCTACTTGTAGTGGTTCCATTTTTCATTGATATTGAAAAGTAGTGTGATAGGAATAATGGAAACCTAGCCTGCTTTATTATTTCCTTTTGAAACTAAACCCTAACTCTTCTTTATCTGAAAAGGTTAGCCTGATAGAGAAATGGGAGTTTAGCTCTTCTTAATTAAATTCAGAGATCAACATCATCCTATAGTTTTCTGAACTATTCGCTGTGCTGTATTGGTCACCGTTATTATTTAAACTGAATATGTTTGAAACTATCAGGCAGTGGCTCTCTTCAAGTCCTACTTTGGAGGAGCATTTGATGAAGATGCCATCAGGAATAACTTTGTTTTGATATACGAACTTCTTGATGGTAAGCCAG
This sequence comes from Cenchrus fungigraminus, assembly GCA_036936925.1. Taxonomy (NCBI): domain Eukaryota; kingdom Viridiplantae; phylum Streptophyta; class Magnoliopsida; order Poales; family Poaceae; genus Cenchrus; species Cenchrus fungigraminus. The sequence goes on along the minus strand of CM072772.1, from coordinate 13,353,944 downwards.
CATCTTGAATTTTACTTTGCTCACTGCTATGATGGATATTTCTGTGTCTTTATATAGTCTTTGATACTGTACAGAGATTATGGATTTTGGTTATCCTCAAAATCTGTCACCTGAAATCTTGAAGTTGTACATAACTCAAGAAGGCGTCCGGTCACCATTTTCCTCCAAGGTCAGAAAAATGTGGATGTGAAATTTAATATACTGGGCTAAAAAGTCACCAAAAGCTGTATGTTGATTGTTTGTTCTTCTATGAAACCATTTGAATACTATTTCCCTTAAATTTCTGCACTGACAGGCCTCGGACAAGCCTGTTCCAAATGCGACCCTTCAAGTAACCGGTGCTGTTGGTTGGAGAAGAGAGGGTCTTATGTACAAGAAGAATGAGGTGCTTGGACTTTATTTAACTTTTAGTATCTTATGTACTAACTTTTCTTTTTTTTGGAAAAAATGGCTCCATGTTATCTTGATTTATCCTGATCTCTACCTCCTTTAGTTCATCAGTGGTGGAAGTAATATTACTTCTTTTTTCAGGTTTTCCTGGACATAGTTGAGAGTGTAAACCTTCTTATGTCTTCGAAAGGTACTTTACGGACCCATCCTTTGAACTGCTCAATTGTCTTCCCTGTTGCATTAATCGATGGATATATATGTGCCATTCCTGCAGGGAGTGTTCTGCGATGTGATGTGACAGGAAAAATTCTTATGAAGTGCTTCCTTTCTGGAATGCCTGATCTGAAGCTGGGACTGAATGACAAGATTGGGCTTGAAAAGGAAGCCCAACTGAAATCCAGGCCTACAAAGAGGTCAGTTTCTTGGTTACTGTAAAAAATTAAAGAAAGTTGTGTACCGTTTTGCTGATTACTATTATTAATAGCTTTGGGTATCTATTATTTTTGCTACATCTTTACTGATCATTTGTCTTCTCTTTCTCTACAGTGGGAAGACCATTGAACTTGATGATGTCACATTCCACCAGTGTGTCAACTTAACAAGATTTAACTCGGAAAAGACAGTCAGCTTCGTGCCACCAGATGGTGAATTTGAATTGATGAAGTAATCTTCTCAATTTCTTTTATGCTTTTAAGAGCATCTCCAGCAGATCCCCAATAAATGCTTCCCAATAACTAAAACTAGTTAATAGAGATATCCCAATACCACTTTCACCGTTATTAGGAGAGTTGCTTTAACAGTCTCCCAATAATCTCATCCCAATTCAACTACCGTATTGGGAGAGTCACAACTCCTTTATTTAGGGAGAGTTGGGGTGAACTATTAGGCTGTCTCAATAATTATTGGGAAAAGGGAAAGGTGAAGGGACTGCTGGAGCACTGTTTTCTTATCAACTCTCCCAATATGGTAGTTCTTTTGGGGAAAGGAGCCTGCTGGAGATGTGCTCCTTCCCTGCTAGAAGCGGATTTTATTAACTGCACTTTGGCTGGCTTTTGATAGATAAATTTTGTTACAGGTACCGAATCACGGAGGGTGTCAACCTTCCATTCCGTGTTCTTCCGACAATCAAGGAATTGGGCCGAACGCGGATGGAGATTAATGTGAAAGTAAGTGAGGCACATTTAGATTGGTGGTGGGGTCATGACCAATTTTACTGACATGAACCTTAATGACATAGGTCAAGAGTGTTTTCGGTGCCAAGATGTTTGCACTAGGAGTTGTTGTCAAAGTACCTGTTCCAAAGCAGACAGCGAAGACTAGTTTCCAAACAACGTCAGGCAAAGCAAAATACAATGCTTCAATTGATTCACTGGTGTGGAAGTATGTGCCGGTTACTTTTGTCTAGCATACATCTGGAGTTAGCTGTTTTCAGAAATTTTTTCTACTCAACCATATTGCAAGTACTAAGTGTACTTGAACTGATAACACTTTTCTAAAACTACAGGATCAGGAAATTCCCTGGACAGACTGAGGCAACTATGAGTGCAGAAGTTGAGTTGATATCTACAATGGGTGAGAAGAAATCGTGGAACAGACCACCAATTAATATGGAATTCCAGGTAACACCCTAACCTCCTTTTGAAGAACACACTATTTCCCTGTTGATCTGTACTTTGTTTTATCTATCTATCATTCTACAATTTTGAACCGAAAATGAAAAGTTGCAGAGGGTCAAATATGTATTGTTCATTCATGAACTGAGCTTTTGGTATCGGAACTTGTCTATTAGAGGCATTGCTTGCCCATGCTAGGTCACTCCGAGAGAATATGCTAACCCAACTGGTTATATAGCTATGTTGTTTGGCTGTTTTTTCAACACTGTCCTCCATGCTCTATCTGATGTCTGGTTCCTATAGGTTCCAATGTTCACTGCATCTGGTCTACGTGTTCGGTTCCTTAAGGTATGTGCAACAAGTGCTGATATGAAAGCCTTGCAACATCTGAGATGAAAATCCTCACGTGATACATTTTCCAGGTCTGGGAGAAGAGTGGTTACAACACTGTTGAGTGGGTTCGCTACATCACGAGGGCAGGATCATACGAGATAAGGTGTTAGCGACAGATTAAATCTTTCAACCTCCTTTGAACAGTTTTTCCGTGGATCCACAGAGGTCTCTCTGTACGGCGTCATGCATGATTATAAAGCACGGATATTGTGACACAACTATATGAAAACCTTGTACTTCAGCAGGGGGGAAGGGCAGGGCTGACCAGACAATTTTCCTTTATGTTCTTCTTATTCATTGTAGTCTGGGATATACATTCGCTCCCCTTGTGCCCTGTTTGTTCGGTAGGAAGTATTTTTGTTTGTATATTTCGCTGTAGCATTCCTTGTTGATCTATACACACCATCAGTTTGTATTGTTTTTCGCCTTAAATGGATGAGTGGATTCACCTAGCATAACAGTGTACAAACATTTGAAGCATATGATTTGCTATAATTGTTAGCAGTATTTTGCTGTGAAGATGCTACAGGCCACATTGTGTCCCTAGTCCTTCCTATCTAAATATCTTCAGAAATTTTTGTGAATGATGATTGCTGTACTGGTCGTGAGTTTCCCAAAAAAAAAAAGTAAGCATGAAAATGTGCTGCAACCAAAACACTGCTAATACATTGAATTAAATAAGTCATAAAGATCAAGTGAAAACAACACTGATATGGTTCTCGCTGGACAAGACATTCATCAATATCATGTCCTAGAACGACCTGAGCACATTCTATCATGTTCATGCTCACAGTGCTAAAAAAAACACAGGCACGGAGTACCACGAACAGATCCATCGCCTCCATAGCCAGCCACATGTTGCACAGAACCATCTTGTTTTCTCCATTTCCAGTAGTCCAAGCAGTTGTTTGCTGATGAAATCAGATGGCCCCTTCAAGATACTGAATGAATTTGTGAAAGATGCTTCCACGGCAGATGGAACAGGGGTCTACACCAATTAATTCCACGGTACTCAACCAGCTAGGCAGAAACTGAGTAGTGGGTTGCTGGCTTGCTGCAAATTGTGGATGCCACTGTGTTCTAGATAACCTTTGCTGAAATCTTCATTGACATCCCCATCAGGCCATCACCCTTGATCTTCAAATGGAACTCAAAATACATACTACTGTATCACTTACAGCAAGTGCTCCATATGGGCCCATCAAAGTCAGTGCATCATCCTGTACAGGGATTTAGGGAACATAATGCAAAATGCACGATAAAAAGAAGGTATCAAGCTCGACGATTCGTATTCGGTGTTGGGGAAAAGTTGTGACTTGTTCCAAAGTGCCACGCCTCATGATGGCAGACGGCACAAATTCTCGCTCATTGCTTTCCTCAAAAAACAAAACAAAACTTTCTTCCAGCTCACCACTAGCCCACGCCGCCGCCGTCGGAGCATCCGCATCCCCGTCCGTCTGAGATGGCATCGCCGGCGCCGGCGCAGCTCAAGTCCGCCGTGGGCGACCTCGACCGCGATGGATTTGTCTCCCTCCTGTCCAAGCTCATCGGCGAGTCCGCGCGCCTGCAGAACGACCCGCCGACCTACAGGCCTCAGGAGGACCTTGTGGCGCAGCACGTCGTCGACGTGCTCCGCCCGGTGTCCACCGAGACCGGGGGCGGCCCACTCGTCGTGCGGAAGGTCAGCTACGCCGAGGGAAGGAGCAACGTCATCGTCGAGTACCCGGGCACCGTCCCCGGCCGCGTCGTCTCCTTCGTCGGCATGCACATGGACGTCGTCCCGGCAAACCCCAGCGAGTGGGTATGTTGCGTGAACCCCCCTTCTGCCTGGCTATCTAGTTTCATCTGATTTTGCAACTCCTGTCGATTAGTCGGTAGTTTCCAGTGTGTCTTACCTCTGACTCTGAGCAGATGCGTGTTTGCTTGATCTGAAGTTCCTCGGTTATAAATGACTTTATGTCACAGTTTTGAGTAATGAATCGATAGCCTGCTTCAAAAAAAAAAAGCAATGAATCGTTGGCAATATGCCAATATGGCCGGTGCTAAATTCTGGATACTGATAGATCATAGATGTGATTAGGTCTACTGATATACAAATTGCACAGGGCATTGCAATCTACTAGGTGAACTGCTGGGATTCTGTCGGGGAAGTGTTTCTTCAGTTAGTTTCTTTATCCCGGTGTGCTTTCCTTCTGTAAAATGAATAGTGAAGTGTTTCAATAATAGTGAAGTGTTTTAATTGATGAACTTTGGTCATCCGAATTTCTGCAGGACTTCGATCCTTTCTCACTAACCTTTGATAGCGAGGATAAGGACAAGCTTCGGGGACGTGGGACAACTGACTGTCTCGGCCATGTTGCGCTAGTGGCTCAGCTAATGCGGCGGCTTGGTGAAATCAAGCCACCCTTGAAGCATTCTGTCATTGCTGTGTTCATTGCCAATGAGGAGAACTCATCTGTCACTGGCATTGGTGTTGATGGCCTTGTGAAGGATGGGTTGCTTGACAAGCTCAAGACCGGACCCTTGTAAGTAGTGCCTTATCAAAAACTGATGTGTTGTTTCTGGGGATTATGTGTTGATCATTTGGTGTTACAAAGGTTCTGGATAGATACAGCTGATAAGCAGCCATGCATCGGCACCGGTGGAATGATCCCATGGCATCTCAAGGCAACAGGGAAGCTGTTCCACAGTGGCCTTGCACATAAGGTATTTGATTCAAACTTGTCAGATTGCTTCAGTTCGGTCATGTGTTTTATGGCCCTGCCCTTTGCAGAATAAGCTGGACCATCAGGGTTGCTTAGCTAATTCGAAAATGTATACTTTTGACCATTGTACAATTTTGGAGCTATTTGCAATATAGTTTTACCTGTTGTAACTATCATATCTGATTGACCTACACCGTTCTAATCTAGAATCACTGAAATGAACATTCTATTTCTTGACTGAAAGCAATAGGATTGCGTGGGATTAGTGCATTGATTAATTGAGAGACATGGGTCACACATATATATAGGGGTGAGGAGATATTGAGGCTTATGGAAACAGAACCAAACAAGATCTCATCATATCTCAACTAACCATGCTAGGGCCGGCCGGGCATAAAGCCCACGGGCGCAGGACCCATTCACACAAGTCAGGATACGTACTGTCTAACATTGACCTTGATTTAGATCTAGGTGCCTTCAGTATCACTGATTATTATTAATTGTATAGATAAAATTAGGCTGCGGCTTTGTAGAAATTGTAGCTATATATCTGCATGTGCCTGTGCCTTACCTTAACCTTTTTCTTTGTAAGAATTTTCAGCATATTTTGTTTACTCTTGGCAGCTGAAAAATATCCGTCATAAGCTTTATTTTTAAGTTATTTCATTTTTTGGAGACAGCAACATTGTTTCTTTTGAAGTATGCTGACCTTGTGTTTATTTGCTGCTTTCGCTCCAGGCCATAAATTCAATGGAGTTGAATATGGAAGCACTAAAAGAAATCCAAAAACGATTTTATGTTGACTTCCCTCCACATGAGAAAGAGAAAGTCTATAAGTTTGCTACTCCATCTACAATGAAGCCAACTAAATGGAGCTGTAAGGCCAACTTGCACCTTTTTAGTAATTTATTCATGTTTGTTAGTAAAATATATGAGTAATAATTGTGTACTGCTTGATGCTTTGCAGATCCTGGTGGAGGCCTCAATCAAATTCCTGGAGAATGTACTATTTCAGGAGATATAAGGTAAACTTCGTGGACCATTTTCAACTTCAGATCCTTCAGTATGCAGTCAAAATCAGATGGACAAGTTGAGGTTTTGCTTGATGTAGCCTTTATATGCTAGCGTGGGACCTGTGGGGCACGATCCCCTACAGAGCCCTAATGAAATTCCTTCTAGTTTTAAGATTGTGGTTGTCGTTGCCTACGTGAACAGTTGAAAATCCTATCTGATGAAAAAGAATGACGGCCGCTAAAAAAATCTCCATATGAAAATGTCTATTGGGCAGAATTTTTTTGGAAATTATTGTTTCTTCCTCGTTCAAGAATTCTTCCCCCCCTTCCGTCTCTTTCAATATATTATAGATGAAACATCTAATTTGGAATCTTTCCTGACCTTGCATTTATTTTGTCTGTGTATTACAGGTTGACTCCTTTTTATAGGTACACACATTTCTATTGCTCTGCTCCTGCTTATTCTTCTTGTGCTGCAAATGATCTGTTGAATTGATAGTTGCCATTTTCATGCAGCACTTCTCATGCCGTGGAGAAGTTGAAGGGGCATGTGGAGTACATAAATGAGAATATTGAGATGCTTGATACTCGTGGTCCCGTGTCCAAATATGTTCTTCCTGATGAAAATCTGCGGGGGAGGTGAACTTTTGACATTTTTAGTCTGTTATATTGAGCATCCTTCAACCCTCAAGGTGGGAGGGACAATTAATGTTACTGGTGCTTTGTTTTCGTAGGCTTGAAATCACTTTTGATGGAGATGTGATGAATGGGGTGGCCTGCAACCTGGAGTCTCGAGGCTTTAAAGCATTGTGCAAAGCAACCGAGGAAATAGTTGGCCACGTGGAGCCATATTCCATCACTGGGAGTCTACCTCTGATTAGGGAATTACAGGTCTGGCAAAGGGCTTAGCAGACTTACTTTCTGAGCCGTATCTCCATGAACTAAAGTTGTTTTGAAACTTTTATAGGACGAAGGATTTGATGTTCAAACAGCTGGATATGGTGAGTACTTGAGCAAAAACATTGTCTTTGACTTTTCTGGTCATGTCACCAATGAACCAATCAATCTCTTATTTTGACATAATTGATACAAATATTAATTTGTGATTACTACTCCAGTGAATATTTCCTTTAGTGTCACCTGCACCAAATGTAAATGTACATATGTCCATCTTATACTGCTACTATTTCCTGGCAGGCTTACTGAAGACATACCACGCGAAGAACGAGTACTGCTTGTTTTCAGACATGGCCCAGGGCTTCCAGGTGTTTGTGAGCATCATTTCACAGCTGGAAGAAGAGGCCTGAGACGTCTTGCGGGGATAAAAGAGCGTCTTCAACTCTGTGATCTTTTAAAAACTCTTTTCAATAGTTTATGACACGGACATCTAATAATAAGATGAGATTGTTTGGCGCTCAAACATCTATGTACCGAAGGGTTTCTGTGGGCAGCAACCCAGTTATGCACTTATGCTGTAACTCTACGGCGCCTGAAGTGATTTTCTAACCTAAAAATTGGGCTACTTTGTAACCACGCGGTCCTCGTGATTGGCCCCCCGCATGGGCGAGAGTGATGTTTGTCCCTCTCTAGGATCCCTTCACGGCATCACGACACATAACCGATCAGGATTGAAGGACAAACGTACAGATCCAAATCCATGTGATGTGTTGTTTTGCACTTACTTGCACTGTACTCCGTAATCATACGGACGCACAGCAGCTCCCATTCCATATCTTGCTGCTCAATTTTACAGAGGATAGATGCAATTCGGTCATCGTTACCTGCCCTGTGGACCCGATGATCTCGTCAGCTGGCTGGGATCTCTTCTCAGAGCAACATAAATAAAGCAGCAAAGAAGCCCATTCCAGGAGCCGTGCAGTGGCAGCCATGGCTCAAGCGATAGTGCAGAGTGGTCTGGGTCTCCACGAGCAGCTGAGCACGGCATCTCCTCAAGCGCTCGTCGTCCTGTCCCTGTTTGCGCTCTGCCCTCTCCTGCTCCTGCTCGCACGCTCCGCGACCACGGCCAAAGCCACAACACCTCACGAGAAGCTGCTCGCGAAGCTCCCGTCGCCTCCCAGCAGGCTCCCCATCATCGGGCACCTCCACCTGGTGGGCTCCCTCCCCCACGTCTCGCTCCGGGACCTGGCCACGAGGCACGGCCGCAGCGGCCTCATGCTTCTCCGCCTTGGCGCCGTCCCGACCCTCGTCGTGTCGTCCCCTCGCGCCGCGCAGGCCGTCCTGCGCACGAACGACCACGTCTTCGCGTCCCGGCCACGCTCCGTTGTCACCGACATCCTCTTCTACGGCTCGTCGGACATCGCCTTCTCCCCGTACGGCGAGCACTGGCGCAACATCAGGAAGATCGTCACCACGCAGCTCCTCACGGTGAAGAAGGTCCGCGCCTACCGCTTCGTCCGTGAGCACGAGGTAACCTCCATCTCATGTCATCATATAGCCTACCTACCGGCTACAAAATATATCCCAATGCAATTTTACTATATGATGATCACCAATATAATCGACAGGTGCGGTTGGTCGTGGAAAAAATTGGAGAGGCAGCTGCCATGGGCAAGGAGGTCGACTTGAGTCAGCTATTACCCTCCTTCACCAATGACATCATGTGCAACGTCGTGTCGGGCAAGCTGTTAAAGGAGGAAGGCCGCAACAAGATGTTCCGGGAGCTGACCGAAGCAAACTCCAAGCTCCTAGGTGGCTTCAACCTGGAGGACTACTTCCCAACCGTGGGGAGGCTGGGTGTGATCAGGAGGCTGGTCTGTGCCAAGGTTGAGAAGGTGCACAAGAGATGGGATGAGTTCCTTGACATGCTCATCGATGGCCATGCTAGCAAGTCCGTAGCGGGTCACGGTGAGGACAAGATCAGTGACTTAATCGACGTGTTGCTCTCCATTCAACAACAGTATGGACTCACCAGAGACAATATTAAAGCAATATTAGTGGTATATATGTCCGTTCATTATCAAATCCATTCTAAATTCTATATATAATTAAGTATATATACAATACAACAAGGTATAACTTATGCTACTACTGATCCTTTTTGTATGTGAAGGACATGTTTCAAGCTGGCACGGACACATCATCCATCGTGATGGAGTACGCAATGGCTGAGCTCATGCGGAAACCGCACCTCATGACAAAGCTACAAGCTGAGGTGAGGAGGATACTGCCGAGAGGGAATGGCATGGTTACAGAAGACCAACTGAACAGCATGCCATATCTGAAGGCTGTCCTCAAAGAGACGCTCCGGCTACACCCACCGCTTGTGCTTTTTGTGCCTCATCTTTGCCTGGCCGACTGTGACATAGAGGGATACACAATCCCCGCTGGTACACGAGTTATTATCAATGGTTGGGCTATCGGCCGGGATGCTAGCTCTTGGGAAAGGGCAGATGAGTTTGAGCCTGAGCGATTTATGGAAGGAAGCAGCACTGCCGCTGTTGACTATAATGGAAACGACTTCCTGCTCTTGCCATTCGGGAGTGGGCGAAGGATGTGCCCCGGTATCAACTTTGCAATTTCGACCATGGAGATCATGCTGGCAAACCTCATGTACCACTTCGACTGGAAGCTACCCGATGTATACATGGATGTAGACATGACAGAGTCATTTGGGGTGACGGTGCACCGCAAGGAGAAGCTCCTTCTTGTGCCGGTACAACCGTCACACTAGCTGCTTGTTTATCCATTCTATCTATCATCTCCGGTGTTAACGTACGTACAACATGTGTGGGGCCGGTACTGTGTTTTTGTGAGCATCAACACAAGGAGCATATAAAAACATATGCATCATTGTCTGGTGACTATTTGTATGATTGGCGGTCACGTGGTCTTCCGCGTGATTGTATTTATTTATTTTTCTAGACTTGTCCGGCTAGCCGGATGGCAACTGATCGATGTTCCCACTCTTTTGGACACATTCTTTCCTAATGCACTAGATTTGATGAAATGAAAAAATATATATACAGACAGTTCACTAGAATATGAATAATATGCCGAATTTAATTCTGGCAAGAGCAAAAGTGATGACTATGAATAAACTTGCGGAGGAGGGGAGGAGAGGAGAGGTGATGGCGATTCTCGGCGATCTCTGGATTCCGCCAACCAATCTCGAAAGTGATCGGAGGGATCGATCGAGCAGCTCCTCCGCATCCATTTCTCTTACTTTTCCCATGCGAATCTGCCTGAGTTCGCGAAGTTTGTGGTAGAGTGTGTTGTTCACGTGCAGATCGGAAGAGGGTGTTTTAGAGGGGGAATCTCCAGCGACCGTCGGATTCCATCGCTCAAATCCGGGGAAAGACCGGGGGATTGACTACGCATTTGAGGGTGGCCTCTGCTCCGAGTCTGTAAGAGGGGGTCCTGCTCGCGTCTAAATGGCGTCCCCTGCGGCGGCCAGATAGGTTAACTTGCGTCGACAGTTTGCAGAGGATTATGGCCAAACGTCCACGCATTAACAGCACTGTACTCGATCTAGATCTGTGGAGGTGTTGACGACGACGAACAGACGATCATCAGATTTTGAGTTTTTGACACAGAGAGGGTTAGATTTGGCTCATTTTCGCTTGGAGATGTGATGGCCCAGGAGATTCAAAAATTTGGGAGGTTTGCATTTCGAGACAAACATTCATCAGGTAAACCTTCCAAAAAAATTTGTCGATGAACTCACTAAATTAAACAGCTCGCAAAGAGAATCTGAGGAGAACTGCAGGACATGGACTTCATCGGGGAAGGAGGGAAACTCCAAGGGCAAAACTACAAAAGGCATTTGGTAGGCCCACGGGTCCGGTGATAGCCCATTAGTAGAGAACTGACATTTGATACGTCCCATTAGCCCCGGTTGAATTTTGAAGCCGGGACTAAAGGTTTACGTCGACGTGACCCGAAATGGCTGTGGGAGGTGCCTACCCTTTTTTCCCGATTGGTATTACCAACCGGGACTAAAGGGAGGCGTCTAACGGCTATCCTAACGTAAGTATTGGCACCAGCCTTTAGTCTCGGGTGGAATTACCGCCCAGGACAAAAAGGTACCCCTTTAGTCTCGGGTGGTAACACGACCCTGGATTAATTCATTAGTCCCTTGTGGTGTTACCGCCCGGGACTAAAGGTCGCCCCCCTATAAAATCGAACTCCTACTTCCTCCTCTGCTTGCCCGAGCCATTGTTAATTGAGAGCTCATGCTCCTCTCGGCCTCTCCATGGCGCCTCAAGCCTAGGGTGCTGCCGAATTTTTTCTTCATCAATTTGTGCAGATATTTCTCCTCCAAAGTGTTACCAATGTTTGATTCTTCACCCCCTTATTCATCGTCAATTGGTGTTAAAGATTTAGATTATAGGAAATGTATGTTGAAAATACACAGACTATTTCGCTATTATTTTTGCGTGTAGGAAATATGATCATGTAAATGTTTGACATGCATAAGCCAAGGGCATAAATGACTTTCTCATTAGTTTACTACTCCCTCCGTACTGGTATTAGATGATGTTTAGGACAACGACACGGTCTTCAAAGTACAACTTTGACTTCTCTTTTCTATAAAAATATTTATTGGAAAGTTATATATGTATATTATTATGAAAATATTTTTCAAGACAAATCTATTGATACAATAATTTTAAAACTTAACGACTTAAAAGTTATTAATGATTTATATTCCCAATATTTGACCCAAACCTTGTCCTAAACATCTTCTATTTGCAATACGGAGGGAGTATCAATAAAGAGTACAGCGTCTGCTAAAAGACAATAATAAAGACTACCACATTAAGGCAAGGATGAATTTGCAAAAAAACAAAGTTGAAGGACTAAATTGGTCATTTTTAATATTGATGGATGAACTTGACTCTTAGTGCAAAAATAAGCGACAAAAATAGCTAGTTTACCTTATATTTGCATTTCATGCCAATTGGTTACTTGAACTTCGCGCACATGACGTGTCGTGGCTTCAACCCCTTCGAGTTACACTCGTACCCAATATCTCTACCTTAATCTATAATAAAAAAAAGTTTTTTAAACTTTTCTCACCCAATTCGGGTCTGTATTACCCCTCACGCCGGACCCACCCGTCATATATTTTGAGGAGTTGATAGGGTGGAGGACCCATAGAAAATATTTTGTCGCCCGACCTCTCTTACCCACCTCGTGTACCCATGTCGGGCCCACCCACCCCACCCACGGCCTATCAAATTCTCGCAAAGCCTTCTTCGATGCCATGGGCGACCTGACACTGGTGTGCGTGGAGCCAGGCTTGGTCACCACACATACCATTCGGAGTCAAGCTCGAGCTGCCCTCCGAGAAACTTGGTCGTCGGCTCGTGCCCGATGGCGAAGAAGAGCCCGACCGCCTGGAGATTGGAGACCTCGTCGCAAACGATGTTCTTGACCTTGACGCCGGTCAACAGGCCCCCTTCTGTGTCGCCGTAGGCCTAGACGACCTCGGAGTCCTAGACAACCTGGTTCTTGGGGTTGGAGAGCGCGCGGGCCTGCATGATGTTGGATGCGCGGAAGGCGTTGCGGCCAGGGTTTTATTTTACTATTCCCGAGGCGGAAACCGCCGGCCCCCGGTAATAATTAACCGGCCCGGTTGAATCGGTAACAAGTAAAAATCGGAGGGTTTCAAATTTTCAAACGAAAACGCTAGTTCAACCGGTTGCGAACGGTTAACCGACCGGTAAGACCAGTTAGCCGGACCGGTTGCACTGGTTACTGGTCGGTCGAATTCAGATTTTCAAACGAAAACGCTAGTTCAATTGGCTACACCGGTTACCGGCCGGTTGCGAATCAATGAAGAAATTGGCGTGTTTCCAAATTTGAATTAAAAAATTGAAAAAAACATCATAAAAATATTTCAATGTGTGTAGAATCTAATTGTGTCAAAAATTTTCAAATATTAGCACATTTAGTATTTTTGCGGCCGTTAGAAGTTCACCCGGTTTGGCCGGTTGAACTTCTAATGCTCGCAAAAAATACTAAATGAACTAATTTTTGAAAAATTTTGACACCATTAGATTCTATAAATCTTGAAGTATTTTTACGATTTTTTTTAGATTTTTCATTATTTGAATTTAAATTTGAAAATTTTCAACCGGACCGGTAGGAACCTGTGACAACCCGCCCGGGAAAATACCGTACTATCGCCTAAACAGATCCCCTTTGGTCATTAAGCGATAATAAAGTACCATCCCGTCGTAAGTCGCCGGGTCAAGCCCGGTAAATCACTTGAATAACACACAGAGGATCGAACATATACATTAAGACTCACACGAAGGCGAGTCCAGAGTACATTACACAAATTAAATTCAAATTTGCCTCGAAGGGTTTAATTATTACAAACCATGGTTCAAGACATGATGAGTAAAGGTTCAGAGTTCGAAAACAGCGGAATAATAAACTAGCGATACGATAGACATCACAAGAGGCCATCCGTGATGCCATCACTCGTCGTCATCCACCCATTCGAGCTCCCAGCCGGGTGGAATCTCTCCAGGCCAAACAACAACTGCACCAACAATTATAGCAAGACTGAGTATACTAATACTTAGCAAGATTTAACCATCGGGTGATAACTACATCACCAAACTCTAGACATGGGAGGCCTTTTGGCCCGTGGAGTTCTTTTACTGAAAAGCAACAAAGAGTAAGTCCTTACTTTCAATCTTTTAGCTCAAATTCTAGTTAATTACCATTTCTAAGTGAGCCAACTATTACATTCAAGAATTGTGCAATACAATTAATTCACACAGTAATATTCACAAAGTTCCATCATTAAGGGATATCATGGCCAGTTGATTAAGCAGTCTCAGATAACGGTGAGAGGCCGACAACCGATTGATTTATAACCTTGCAAGGTGGACCTAAACACACGGAAGAATGCATACCCCAAGAAAATCCAAACAAAAGCGAAACAGGGTATGCACCGACCAGGCGGTTCCCGTCGATCTTCAGCTTGGGATCGGAACCTACATTCCTTGGTACAAGGCTTACTGGATCGCTCCCACACGAACGTCCAGACTCACACAGGTACCACACTGTTGCAAGCAGGGGGACACATCCTTGTGCCCTAGGTGTAGTAGGGAAAGGTTCCCTCGCTGCGTCAATCGGGTACTAGGCTTACCGGTCCCATTCCCGACAAGTGTTTAGTACGTTCAAAAGCTTAGCCCACGAAAGCCACTGGACCGGAGCCCAAATCACATGCTCTTACCACATGAGCAATCTATTTATAAAGATCTTATGATTCCAACATAAGAACCTATTCTCGCGAGTGACGAACATCACTCGACTTGTACCGGTCCTATAGCATAGCAGCTATCGACCTAGCATACTAGTAAAGGAACATAGGTACCTAGAGATCATGCATCTAGGGTTTCAATTCAACTCCTGAAACGTAAATACACAAACATAGCAAAGATAATTACATAATTTTAAAAGAAGGGTTAATGATCCGGGGTTTGCCTTCGTTGGCAAGGTTGGCCTTGGGCCCTTCTGGACTTTGGTCCAGGTCTTGCTCTACAGCGACGTAGTGCACGTCTCCGTCAGCTCCTCCGCCTCCTCCTTCCGGCACAAGCGTACAGCTACCGTCGGGAAGATCTACACGAGGATGCATATGCAAGATTTAATTGACGGTTTTCATTTAATTAATTACAAAACAACATATGACAACCATGAAGGGTATGGTTGGCCATATTCACCTTGACAAACACAGATTTGGTATATTCTTTCTAATAAAGTAACAACACTTGGTGCTTTATTATTTATTCCTTTTGATAGTGATTGTGTACACATTTATACAAATTAAATAATTTAATTTCACAAAACAGCAAAGGGTGTGGTTTTAAGCTTCTTGGCATGATTCACATCATACCATAAGGTCTTTAGGTGTGGTGTTGGTGATTTTCCAATTTAACTTTATATTAAGCTTAATTGGCTCCCATTGCTTTTATTCATAAATAAATTCATAAAATTTAGTGGGGGTGTTTCTGAAGCACTACAAACCTAGGTGAAACCACTGAACAAGATCTCACATTTACATGAGCTATAAATTAATTATATCACAAAAGACAAATTCTAGCTACCAAAACATGAGAAATGCATATAAAAATAAATAAACAACAAATGGATTCCAACTTTCTCTCACTGATTCTCTGACTCAAATCAAGGGTAGGAAATCAACAAACACATCAAGAGCTACTCTAGATCTTGAGCTATGCATTTATATTTAAATCTAAGCATAAAACAAGAAAAAATATTTTTGGCAGATATAAAATTATGATTAATTCTCCAGAGGTGTATTTAGGCATAAAAATATCAGATCCAAAAGTTGAGCACAAAAACATATTTATTTTAAGCTATAAAATTCATTTAAACAGATTCAACATAAATCCAAAATAAATCCTATTAAAAGATTTACTCAGTAACTTTGTGCAAATGTTAATACAGAGCCTACACATGCCATTCCTCACAACATATCCAAAATTCAGGTTGAGATCGCATATAGATTATGAACTACAGCAGATCTAGGTTAAACTGGTTTCTATTTTTCATGCAAAAACTATCAGCCAAACGTATAGTCATGATTTATGAAAGTTGTAGATTTGCTCACAGGGAAACCAACAAAATCGGTTTTGCATTTTTGTGATTTTTTATGATTTTCTACGAATTTTCAAATATTCAGCAAAACCCATACACTATTTAAGATTCGGTTTTGCAAGCAGGTCCCTGGAAAGATTTGTCCATTCACAACTATGCCCTTGGTTTACAGATCGACCCCTAGAAAGAATTTTCCCCTTGCAATTGGGTCCTCAGGGCGAGGGGCGGCGCGGCCGGCCGGAACTCCGACGAGCCGGCGGTGGGGTCGGCCGGGGAAGAGGTGGGGAAGCTCTCCGTGCTCACCTAGGGCTCGATTTGGGACCGTAGACGGGCGGGGACGGCTCCGGCGAGCTCGCACGGCGGCGCAGGGCGGCGGCGGCCGCTGGAGCAGCTGCTCCGGCGAAACTGTGGCGCGGCCTGGACGACAGATGGCACAAGAAGGTTGAGTGGGACCGTGCGGAGCAGTTGGGGAGCTCTGGTGGTGGTGGTAAGGTCCAGAGGTGGAAGTTCGCCGCGGAGGCGCCAATGGCGGACGGCGGCTTCGGCTCCTGCGCGCGAGGACAGGCGGTACCTTTTATAGGCGGCGCACAGAGGGGACGCTCGGCGCTTCGTCACGAAGTAAACGCAGGCGAGGCAGGGGGGACCCGGCCTCGGCAGCACGGGCAGGCACGACCGGCGGGCGGCGCAGCAGGGGCCGGCGCTTTGCGCGGCGCGTGTCGCGTGGGAGGAGGAGCGGCTAGGGGGGCCCGGGGAGCGGCATGGGTAAGCGTGCGGCCTCGGGCGCTGGGGGCCGGCGTGGGGGGCCCGGACGCCGAGGGGGACGGATGCCACACGGCGGCACGCGCGGGTGCGCTTTGGCGCGCGAGAGCACGGCGGGCGGCACGACGTCGCAGATTTCAAACCTTTTACACCAGTTTGACCAGCCAGAATTCAAAATTATCAAACCAAACTTCAAAAACGGTGAATACCAAAGTTGTAGAGTAACTATAGGAGAACATTTTTTGTAAAGGCCGACATATGTTTTGAGCAACGGTTGGAGCATGAACTGCTGGCAAAGATGATGTCTTTCTTGGCACTGGTGAATAGTACTCAGCTGCAGTTGACCAAGTTTTTCACCCTTTTCCACTACAAATTTGAAATGCCACCCTAAAGCAAAGTTGTGTCCCTCGAAAAACTGGACAACTTTTATATTGGGAGAATTTGAAGTGTTTAGGTGAAATTTGGAGAACACGGCAAAAGTTCTAGGCAAGGTATTAGGGTCCATGGGTTTGACTAGGGGTTTGACCCTATCTTTGACCAAGGGCTTAAGCACTAGTGATGTTGACTTGATTAAGAGGATGATTAGCACTAATTAACCCTTGGTTAAAAACACGGGGTGTTACAGAACCGGCCGGAACCGCTACAGGTCTGGACCGGTTTTACTGGTTATCACGGTTAACCAGTCAGTTCCCACTGGTATTTAAAACCCTGGTTGCAGCGGCGGATGACGAAGACTTGCGAGCCATGCTTGGTGAGGAAGTTGGCCTCCTCCATGGCGGAATCCCCGCTGATGACGACGGTGATGGGCTTGTTCCGGAAGATGGGCACGGCCCCGTCGCAGACGGCGCAGGCGGAGATGCTCTTGTTCCAGAACGCGTCGGAGCCGGCGAAGTGCAGCCTGCGCGCGACGGCGCCGGTTGCCACGACGGCGGAGTCGGCGTGCACGACGGTGTCGTCGGAGGCGACGCGGAAGGGGCGAACGGAGAAATTGACGTAGGTGACGGTCTCGCTGAGGATCTTGGTCCCGAACCTGGCGGACTGCGCACAACAACGGTCCATGAGCACGGCACCGAGGATGCCCTCGAGAAACCCCTGGAGTTCTCGACGTCGGTGGTGGCGTGGATTCCGGGCCCCCCGCGGCGATGTCGTTGGCGAGCCAGCCCTCGAAGAGCACGAGCTTGAGCTCTACGCGCGCGGCGTAGATAGTCACTGTGTAGATTCTTAAAAAAAATTTGTTGGCTTGGATTCCTGCTTGGTTGTCAGTCCTCTTTGCTTAATGGTTAAAGTATTGAGCTTCACTTTCTTCGGTAAACTTTTGAACTTAAAGTTGATACTGATACTAAGAAACACTCCGCAGTACACAAAGTTGAAGTTGGAAACTCTGCCTCGCTTTCAATTTATGGTTCTAAATATTCAAATTTACCAAAAATATCAATAAATACATATTATTTTAAATAATATATCAATGCTAATGTAAATTATATTTTTATTTTTAAAACACGTGCGTGTCACACGTGCGTCTAAGCTAGTATTTATTTTTTTAATAATATTAAAGCAAGGACGGTTTTTGTCCAGTTTTTTCGTCCGTCCTGGCAGTTAGGACCCACCTGTCGGCCTCGGTTTCGGTCCCTCCCTCTCCCTCCACCGTCCGCGCTTGCGCCCTCTGCCTCTCAGGCTGTCCGCACCGGCCACCGGGTACTGGCGAGCCATCCCATCGACGGGGTAAAGAGATGGTCAGGTTGACGCCTCCGCCGTCGCTGGGCTCTTCTTGGCTAGCTTGAGCCGCTTTCGCCGGAACCTCCAGGGACGCTGACGACCCGAGCCACAGGTGGGAGCGGAGGAGCAGGCCGAGCTTTAGCAGATCCGGCACCGGCGAGGTCGAGGCTTCCTTCAGCAGCTCCGGCAGCCGCCTCTACTCACGCCCGTCGTTGCCCTGCTCCGGTGCCCGCTCCACAATCCCCACAGAGAAGGAGTCGTTGCTCCGGATGGAGAGGGAGGGCGCGCTACGGCCAGTGCAGGGAGCTTCGACGGATCTGCGGCGGAAAGGGAGCTAGCATAGAGCTCGCAGGCGTCCACGCGTCGACGGCGCTCCAGGCCGGAGAGAAGATAGGGGCATGGAGAAGAGATCCGACGAGGGTGGGAGAGGTACAGGAGTCAGGCGGAGGAAGGGAGGAGGCGGGCACGCTTGATAGAGGGAGGAGCACCGAGTGCGCCACCGCTGCCCCTGCTCAGCTCAACGGCTCCACCGCCGGCCTGGGATTGATGCGAGGGAGAGATCGATACGAGTCAACGGGCGAGCTCGGCATTGAGGACGAAGGGGCACGGGCTCACGGTAGTCACAAAATATCTTTGGTATTTTACAAGTTGATCCTTGATAAAGATAGAAATTGTACAGAGTTCTTTTAGGCAGATAATAAAGACAAACTAAATAGAGATTGTTTATTTTGCAAATTGATCCTGGAAAAATGATTTCATTTCAAATTAGTTCTCGAATCAAATATAGGTTTGGATGAATTTTTAAATGAATACGGTAGTTGGAGGGGATGGATAAAATATATAATTGTTGGATATAACACGAGTGCGGGAGAAGTTGATATAGAGTAAAAATTCTTGCTGACATACTTTGGAGGTACGGACAATGTTAAGTGAGATTGTGATGGTACGGGTGTAGCGAGGATGACAGCGAGGTCGGAGAGCTGAAGGGGTCGTGGTGTGACAGCACGACCGGTGTCGACAACGGCTAGGCGAGTAAATATTTTCTCCCGTTGCAACACACAGGCATGATTTTGCTAGTAATATAAATATTAAAGTAAGAATTACTTCTGCCCTCTATTTTCATCCGTCAACAATAAACCGAGGACAAACCCCGTGAACCGGCGCCAAAGCTGTGGAAAAAACACATGAACCAGTTCCAAAAACGCGTCAACCGGAGAAAAACCACTGACATAAATGAGAGCTCTCCTAGGAAAACTGGGCGCCCAACTGCGTGGTGCGCGCCGGCCCACGACGGAAACTCCCTCCATACCTCTCTCCCGTGGGCCGTGGGGGCATCCAGGCATTTACCCCTTTATGTTTTAATCTATTCTTGATACTATTTCTTGAGTCTTTCTGAAATCGCATGTAGCTCCTCCAACACAATAGATATTAAAAATACAGTCCATACATTTCCCTTTTGCATCTCTGACCCTCGAGATTTATCATTTTCTCACTCACTGTTAATTATATATCGAGTTGTCTACTATCTCTTCCCATCTATGATTTCATTTTAAATTGATTCAAAATTTATTCTTATTCATATCAACTAAATTCTTTTAGCATTGTTCACTGAATTCCTATGAAATCTGGCACTACTCGGGAATTGACCATGTAGGGCTTTTTGTGTTGAGTTCATGACGTTGAGCTAAGGTTGTCTTAGCACATTATCTAGATTTTTTTATTTAGTAAACTCTAAACTTTGTGCTAGAAAGTGTAAACTTGTTCCACGCTTAATTAAATTAGTGTTGCTGTTTTCTTTTCTAATACAAGTTGCTTAATTTTCTGTGTGTTTTTTACCTCTTTATTCCTCATTATTGGCCACATTTATTGGTTCGACAAGGTTGACCTCACGTAGCATCGCGCATGCATACTTGTAAACATATATGACATGTTGCAATTAGATATTCATATGTTATAGAATTTAAACATTTCAACTAGCAATCTCAACAAGGGGGTTGTTTCATGCTTCATTATTCGATTTCTTCTTAGATCATGTTTGGGTCAGGGTGACTAAAATTAGCCTGACTAATTTTAATCTCTTGTAGGAGCTAAACTTCCAAACATGTGAGGCTAAAGAAAGGCTAAAATTAGTCTTGAGGCTAAAATTTGCTAGTAGGGGGTGAGGCAGCTAAAATGGACTAAAATTTCCTCTTCCTCTCTCCTCATTAATGGTCATCTGCATGCTACTCATAGTCCCACGCTGAGCCCACTGTAGGAGAGGAGAGAAAAGAGAGAGGGAGAGGAGAGCGAAGAGAGAGGGAGAGAGAAATTTGAGCTTTAATGCTCCTTTAATACACTTTAGCCCTTGCTTCCAAACAGGGGCTGACTAAAATTTTTTAGCCTGATTAATTTTAGTCAAGGACTAAAAGTGATCCAAACATGCTCTTACTCATGGAGTACAGCTGATTTGAGATCATCTAATGAATTGTTGCAAGCAACATTGTTATGGTACTTGGATAGTACTTGAAGGTACTAGGTAGTACCTTGTGTTAAGATTTTTCCACCAACTAATTTAATAAAAAATAAATAAATAAATTAGTTGTTAGGCTCACCAAATTGGCACTTCTTGTACTACATGGTACTACCATCGTTAACATTTCATCGGATGAATGTCTTATGAAACTAATTACAAGTACTCTAAAATTTCTATCATTTTATTAAATTAGCAAATTGTATGAGAAGTGGTTGCGATTTGCACCAGTAGCAACGCACATATATTTTTTCCCATTGCAACACACGGGTATATTTGCTAGTATATTATAAAAAAGTGGGGGTGGGTGTATTAGAAATATTAAGAGTTTTATACATGAGGGTAACTTTGAAATTCATCGAACATAACGGATTAAATACACAAATTACCAAATATGTGTGGTTTCTAAGCTATATAGTACTTGCAACTCAAAATTACTAAATTGTTGAGATGATACGAACTCTCTGAGGTGCACTACAAGATTTGGACGCTCAACGAGCAATGCTAAATGTTTTACAGTCTTGAGCTCTTACAACGAAATCCTCGAGCGATAGAAATTGAGCTCATTTGCACTCTCGGTTGCTTTTTCTTGAATCCATGTTCAAATTTTAATCTTCATATACGCATGCGACTTGTAAATACGAACGGAGGATGTATGTCTGATCTTGTATGTCGCTTTAAAGAAATGAAATTGTTCAGATAGGTTTTATGAGCCCTTCGTTGATTTTTAAAAAAAAAACGAATGGAGGAAGCATATATTATATACTTAGCAACAACCTTGGGTGCTTGTAGGGAATGTAAGTTCAAACTATGTTGGGTTATTGGGGAATAAAAAAAATTGACGGACTGAACAAAAATGGTATTTTGGTAGTTTGAGGGAAGTGGAAAAATAAACTATTCCCTCCGTTTCAAAATACTTGTCGCTATTGACTTTTTTTCTGCAACTTTGACCATTCGTCTTATTCAAAAAATTGTGCAAGTACTATTTATTTTGTTTGCTATATGTTTTAATGTTGTATGTATTTTAAGCTTTACTTATCGTTTTACATGTTTGCGATAATATTTTGAATAAGACGAATGGTCAAAGTTGCAAAAAAAAGTCAACAGCAACAAGTATTTTGAAACGAAGGGAGTACAATGGTTGTTGATCGTAATTAATTATCTCTTCATAGTTGCCTGTGAATTGTGAAATTTGTGATGTTGTTAATTAATCACGGCGGAGACTTGGAGCGCTGCATGCCTGCACACACCAATAAGTGCGCTCCGCGCCATTTCTCTTGTTCCGATGCTTGACGGATCCCATGGTCCCTGGCCACCACGCTCCACGCATACGAGAAGGGCAGGCGCACGCATCGGCACGTACTTACTGGGGATGCCACCCGCAGCTTTTGTAGGAGTACCAGGCTAGCAGTACACCAAACTAGCGCCGTCTCCCACGCGCGCAGAAGAGAGTCAGAGACCAGAGCAGGCGCGCGGCGGCCGGCGGGTAACTAATTCGTGCGCGCGCGCAACGCAACGCAACACAGCGGCATGGACGGACCCAGCCACGGCCCCATCATTGGACTCGCTCAGCTCTCTGTCGCCGTCGCCGGCCGGCCGGGGGTCCCCTAGCTCTCTCGGCCGCATGCATGGGATGAGCTAGCTAGCTCTCTGGTCCGTCCCGCGCTGGTCCTGCCGCCGGCGCGCAGTGACCTGTCACGCTTTTGTTCCTTTGCTTGGACTCGCCCTCTGATCTCGCCCAACGATCGACCAGTTCCCAACAGATGATGCACACCGGCCGGCCGCCGCCTGGTGGCTACAGCAGCTTAGCTCGCAACTGCTGCTGCATCGGCATCTCGCCCTCGCATTGTTCACCAGTGCCGCAGTACACGTACTAGGCCAGTAGGTGAATGCAGCACCTAAATTATGTGATCGACGCACTGATCACTGCCAAATGCTCATCCAGATCGCTCGCCTGGCCTGCTTGTTTTGTCCAGCGCGCGCGCGCACCGACGACTAGCTCAGATCCTGCCGCGCGCCGGTCTCGCAGCGAGCGAAGGAGACGGCGCCGGCTTTTGCTTGCCGCCACCAGACAGCAGCAGCTACCCAGCTACCAATGGCGATCGACCATCGACCCGAGTTACTTCGTCTAGCTTGTCAACCATGAATTAACAGTTTTTTCTTCAGATTAAATCAACATCAACCATCAACTAATGATATTTTTCTTTGATAACAAATCATCACCGGCCATCGATCATCAGCCAACCGAACAAAACACGCAGCACGATGGTCCTGCAACTACATACAGCGCGGGATCTGGGGTCTCCGCTGGCGAGTCACGCACGCACGCACGCACGGTCGCAGGGCGCCCTCCAACAGCGGGCAGTGTGCAGTGGCGTCGTCCTCCCCGCGTACGGCGCGAGCTGTTGCCGACTCGGCCACTGTATCGTTCCGTGCATCGTCCTCGCAGATGCGGCCACCCCCAATCACCCACAAAGCGGCGCCTGCTAGGCGAGTTACCACGGGCGCGTGTGTACGTGGTACACGGTTTTGAATCGGGGGTGTGGCGCGCGTGGCGGCCCGGGCGGGGGCCATGGCCGTCGTCGTCGACCAGCCAGCGCGCGCCGGGCGGGGCCGGGCGCCGCAGCAGCCGCGTGTGGTTGCCGGCGGATCTCGCGTCATGCGTTTTTGTGGCTAATCCCGCGCGCACGTTGATGATGCGCTTGTTGTTTATCGTTGCAGGAGGGAGGGGCACACTGTTGGCAATTTAATGCGAGCTTCCGCTCACTGTGTGTCTGCATAGTAGAGACTATGATAATGATGCTGTCCGAATGTCCGATCGGATCGTGCTGCTGCGGCTCCTATGTTATTGATGATGGGAGAGTATGACCTGTGCAGGCATTTGGCAACACTACTCATGGGTCGCACCTTCGTTGGCTTGGCTTGAACAGATCCACTAGTATAAACCCCCCACGTTTGGCATACTTGGCTTGAATTGTACTCCTATGTTTCTAAATAAGTGTACCTTGGTGGGTGTATTTATAGTTAGTTAAGGTAAAGACTTACTTCTAGCCTACCTTTTTTTTAAAAGATCCAGCCCTAGCCCCCTACTCCGAAGAGCTTCATTGAAATTCAAAGGAAGAATATGAGAAGGAGAGGAAAAGGAAGAAGAAGAATAAGTAGAGATGGAGAAACAATAAGAACACAGCCCCTCCTAATTTGATCATGCCTTTGTCACTGCAACCGATGGAGCTCACCTTATCTCCTTATCACACCACTCCTCCTCCTCCTCCTCTCTCTCTCTCTCCCTTCCTCCCTCCCTCCCTCCTTCAATGGGTTGGTGGTGACCGGCCGGCCGCGGGGGAGGCGAGAAGGACGGTGGCGAGAGCAAGACGGCGGCGAGCACGGAGGCGGCCGGCCAGAGGGGCAAAATGGAGACGGAGACGAGAGGATTCGATTCCCTTCCTCGCCTCAAGTTGGGGCGATGCGTGGAGGCGGTGGGCAGACAACGATGGTGGCGGCGTGTGGATATCGGGAGAGGGCGGGTGGCTAGCTGGTGGTCAAGGCGCACACGGTGTTAGCGGACGGGTGCTTCTACTCGGGCTACAGCGGTGGTTAGCCACCATCGTGATGCTCGATGCGCTGAGGAGAAGAGAGAGGAAGGGGGATATAAGAGAATGACATGTGGGCCCATTTATCAAGGGCATATTAAACTTTTCTCAGAGAAACTTTGTGTTCTTGAAGCTGGAGCTACGCTACATGCCGAACATGACCCTTGCTCCAGAAACACCATAGTAGAGCTGCTCTATGGTGGAGTTGGTAGAGCAGAGCTGAAAAAACTATAGCAGAGCAGTCTTAAATATGCCCTTAGGGGGTGATTGGTTGCCCCGACAGGATGGTGCAAAGGGCCATCCGATACGACATGATGCAAGTGGTCTTTGATTGGTTTCCTTCCTCGCACTGCAGTTTATTTGTATCAACTCATTCTCTTTATCTCCAACATCCCGGATGACACCATCTTCTCCTCTCGACCTTCCCTCGCGAGCCGGGACGAGATGATGCAAGGTGGGATAACGGACTCCACTTGCAGCCACACAGATCACCAAATCGTGCACCCAAGCAAACAACAACTCAACTCATACCGGATGACACCAATATACATGTATGAATGTATCCTCTCATCCTAGCTCCCTCTATCGTGTACCGCTCCTCCATCCTACATCGATCCCTTACCTGAGAGCAACCAATCACGCCTGTACCTTAGCTTCTTGTCACTCTAGGTACTACTTCATTTTCGGTAAACTTGTTGACATCTTAAGCGTACTCACCGAATACCTAAAAGAGAATGTACCGCGAGATTAGATTATATTATTGCAGGACAATAATCTAGGGAAGTTTTTTCAAACACCAAGGATTTTTTTTGAAATTAAAGGTAGGAGCACTGCCATATCATTTAAGAAGAAGCAATAAATTTACATCACGCGCCGAAGCGAACGCCACGATACACAAATAATGCACGCGAACAACGCACACAACAAGACACTACACCACCACAGCCTGGGAGAAGAGCCAAAGAAGCCGCCACAACCCGCGCCGTCGTCAGGGGCGGAGCTACATTGACGCATGTGTATGCATGGGAATACCCAACAAATTTGGCAAGAGATTGAGTATATCTAAGATATACACATGTGTATAGCTCGTATAGCTCATGTTAGGCAAATTTAATAGTTGTTTGCTTCCTATCTCAGCCCAAAATCACTGTAAACAAACCAACAATCAAACATGTCATTCTCCTACCTTCGTCTCGGCTCTTTCCGTAGGAGTAATGGCCCTCCCATGTACTATATACGGCAGTATTTTTCTTGTTGGGAATACCCAACTGCCAATTTCTAGCTCCGCCAATGGCCGTCGTCGCCAACACTGTGCCATGACCAAAGCCGCAACCCGCTGCAAGCTCAAGTGACCACCTGAACCCCCTCCACCATGAACTATCACCATCAAGCTGCACACACATGGTCGTCGATCTTTCTGCTCCGACGTTGCTTCAGAAGAACACTCTTGTCGTAGCACCAATGAAACCACCGATTCTGGCCACTATGCATGGGGACCTCACCTTATCCACCGCCTCACTCCTCTGCCAAGGACTCGAATATCTGAGACTACTAAGAAAGAAACACCTCCGCTCAGCCATCACCAAGATCACCACTGCACCAAGCGCGCCAACCCGAGGCTACACCCCCATGGGCCCTCCGCACCTCCCTGCCAACACGGACCAAGCGCACTACCACAGCCGCAACGCACAATGCAAAACCACCAGCCGACCACCACCACTGCCACAGGTCGAGATGGGTCTCCAGATGCGACGCCTCCAAGAAGGGTATGACGCCAATGACGCTGTCGTCGCACGTCCATGGTAGCCTCAATGGTGCCCTCAACAGGGAGAGCGACGCCCCGAGGGCGCCGCCGCCATTGCCACCGACGGTGGAGGCTTACCCCGAAACTTCACCATTCCTACCGCACGCTCTCGACCAATGACAGGAGCCCGCTGCAACCACGACAAGATGGCGCCAGACCCCACCACCAAGATGGCGCCAGACCAACATCAGCGTCGAAGCGGAGCACCTCATCTTGCCGAAGTGCCCATTGCCCGCACGCTCCAGGCGGCCACGACCAGCCACAACCGGTCGCGGTCAGCCACGGCCAGCCAGGACCGACCACACCTAGGCCCCCGCAGGCCGCATCCAACCCCAGCCCAGCCGCCGACCAGCCATGGACTGCCACAGTCGTCGGCCCGCCACGGCCAGGCCAGCCACGGCCGCCAGCCAGGCCAGCCTTGGCCGCTGGCCAGCCGCGGCTTGCGACTAGCAGCCCTTGCGCCCGACTAGTCCAGCCAGCGCCGGCATCCGTCGCCGCCGCCGCCGCATCTCAACGCCGACAGCCGCCCCCACGCACACCCACGCGCCTCCCATCGCGCGGTCACCGGATCCGACCGGGGCAACGCCGGATCCCTGGCTAGCCGCTGTCGCCGCTGCGGAGAGGCCGCCGCGTCACTGACGAGCAGGCTTCAGGCGGCACGGACGGCCGCGCCCGCTCGGAATCCTTGAAGGAGGAGGAAGAAGCCCCGCCGCCGCCGTTATCGAGGGTCGCACGAGTTCCCGGCGGCCCTCTTCAGCGGCGGCGCGTCGGGAGGAAGCTGGGGAGGAGGCTGCGGCGGCTAGGGTTTCGGCCTCCCACGCCACCCGTGCGAGGACGACGCGAGGCGTTTTTTTTACACCAAGGATCGATTCTATTTTCCAGCGCGATCGACGTGCATGCAGTGATGAACCGTCTCCTAGCTTAACCTTTAACATTGACCATCATATACCGCCGTACGTCTTCCACCCATTCTCACTCCATGTGTGTACAAAACCGTCTTCTACAAATAAAAGGACATTGCCGTCATCCTAGATACTGGACCACCATGTGATGGAGCATGGAAGACGCAGCTTCATTCCGACATGGAATTAAACGAGACGTGACGCAGAGCACAGCATGCACGGCCTGGTTCTGAACGGCTTTCCTTTCGACGTCACCTTGTTAACGGCACGTAGCAGCAGCAGCCGGCAAGCAATCAACACAGAAGTCGCCGAGCCGGAGCGGCCAAAAAATGGAAGGATAGCATGTGGAAAGAAAGGGCAGGAGTGCGGCCCGGGACGGGACGCCGTCGCGACCCCCGGCCCGCAACGCGTCCGTCCACTGGCAACGGTTGGCGCGTTCCGGACAAACCGCGGGTGGGCGCCGGCCAGCGGCAAGACGGAGGCAGGCGGCCGCGCATGGCACCAAGCGGCATTAACCGCCGCCGCAGGCCTGGCATGGCCGCGGCCGGCGTCTCTCGCGCGCTAGCCGGCGGCCGGCGGTCGGCCTCGCTCCCCCACGCCCCCGCGCAAGCGGCCACCCGCGTCGCACCAAAGCGCATTGATTGATTCCACGCCTCGTCGCGCAGCTAGCCCTACCCGCCGCCCCGGTCGGTGGTGAGTGAGCCTTCTTCCCCCTCGTCGCCCCGGCCCGCTCGGGCGCGCCCCGCGCGCGTCAGCTCGCCGCAGCAGCTAGAGCGCGCGCGCGCGCCCCGCGTCCCTCCAGAAGCGGCCGGCACGGCGCGCAGCGGCACATGCCACCGTGCCTGCCTGGGGCGTGGCCCTGCGGCGCGTGAGTGAGCTCGCAGAGCGCAACAGGGCCGTCACGTACACATGTCTGCACGGCGGCCGGGAAACTAGAACCCCCGTGAAGGAGCCACCGATCCAGAGGTGCGCGTCGCTCTGTTGCGCGCTACAGTGACGGCCGGGAGGTCCGCAGCAGCTTGCAGCTAGCGTTGGCCACGCTCCGGACATCCACGCCGTGGCTCGGCGTACGTCGCCGATGCATATAGCCAGGAGCACAAATAAACAATCAGATCCATGTAGCTACAGCCTACGTCTACACATGTTGCTGCAACTTTAGAAGTGGTCGGTTCTGGGAAGAAGCGTCAGCAGCTACACATATAACCATGCATGGTGAAACATGTAGGCCATTCCAAATTCAGGGTCGTCCCCCCGGTCTTGCTAGGTTAGGTTTCTTTCCACTGGTATACGTAGGGATGGAACCAAAACATCCGAATTGTGTAATAGATTGATTTTTTTAATCACAATAAAATAAATTTGGTGCTAATTTTTTATGCATTATAACCAGCTAATTACTGAAAAAAATAAAAAAATTAGCTATAATTTTTTTATGGATTATTTGCTTTCGATAGAGAAAAAGGTGAAAAAACATCCGTATCCGAATCCGAATCCGAATTTCTTTTCATCATTTGATCAAAATATAGCACACATTTGGGATTTATTTTGTATGAATCTTAACAAGCACAATGCCAAGAACAAGAATATAAATTTTTAGATACAAAATATTATGCCTAATTTAGCTAAAATAAAAAAAAGAACGACTAAAAAATGCTATCCGAATTGGTATCCGGTTCCATCCTAGGTATACGTGTGTGTTCCGGCTCCATTCGAGCGGTTCTCCCAATCTCCTTGGACCACCGAAGCCATGGTCCAAGACTCCAAGTTGTCAGGGCAGTCCATGTGATGACCGAGCAGAACGATCGATCTCCTAGAAAGCCGCGTTGCAGCATGTCAGCGATGGGTACAAATCTCGCTCGGCGCAGACACCAGACAGGAACAAAAACTGCGAGAGACTGCGAGCGTGCCATACGCTGATCCGCATCAGTCGCCTTTTTAGGGCAGCTCTCAGTCTCTCCAAACTTTTTTCTACTGCGAGGTGGTATTTGCTCTGAGAGAGAGATATAGAGAGCGTAAACGTCCCACAACAATACCCCGTGTATTGTTGCGAAGGCCCATTCGCAATTCTCTAAGATCATAAGATGTGTACACATGAGTTAGTTGAGCGGTTCAAATTTCAAATAAACGAGGCAACTTAGTATTTCTCTGCGCCTGTTTACGCAGATACAATAGCTTCATCACGACAAGTTAGAATCCTAGCTAGCTGTCTAAGAACCACAAATTTCTACTAACATATTTGACCATGCTCAGTGTTTGGTTGGGAGTGTAAAAAATTTTACTCCACCTTTGACAGTTAATTAGAGGTATTAAATAAAGTCAGATTTTAAAACTACCTTCACAACTGGCAAAATTGCGAGACGAACCTAATAAGGCTTTAAACCGCATGATTAGAAGATAGTTACTTGTAGCATTACTGTAGCAAATCATACATTAATTATGCTCATTAGATTCGTCGCGCAAAGTTGCACTCATTTGTAAAATGATTTTACAAATAAACTTTATTTAGTACTCCATGCATACAAGATTCCCTGGGTGAAATTTTGTTCACTCTTCATCCAAACACGGTACGTGTGGTCCAAGTACGTATATAGTTGTATACTTGTATATAGATGTTTTCTTATAGCTAAAAGTTTAGCGTTTTGTTCAGTGCACGTGTTCCAAAACATTTTACGTTTTTCACTTTGTATATATGTAACCAACGACCTATATATTATATTCGATGTCCAGCAACTCCTCCCTTGTAATTAAGCTTTTCCTTCATATTAGCACCTAAGAAACTAGTGATAGAAATGGATAACGTATCATGCATTCATACTAGTTTATTGTCATGTAGTTTGTTTATGCTTTGTACCAACCGAAGGTGAATAAAGAGAGATCACGAGAGATCACTTTGCACGGTCGTTTCTTCCTTTCGAAAAATCAATGGTGGTACACCGCACATATGTATGGAAGAAATTATCACAGCCAGCGGCGAATCCAGCGGTGGGTCGGGGGGGGGGGGGGCTCCAGCCCCCCTACCACCCTGGATCCCATGGTAATCCTCCAAGTTTGCCATAGAAATTTTGAGGAGAAAGAAGGAGAAAGAGGAATAAGAAGGAGGGAGGAAGAAGAAGAGGAAGGAGAGCCCCCCTACCACTCAATCCTAGATTCACCACTGATCACAGCTATCCATCTTGCTTCCCTGATAAAATTAAGCACCTTATTACTAGGGACGAACATGCGGGTTTATCAGAGAGAACGTGGTTGATCATGTATAACGTACATTTAGTATGCATTTATGCACACCATACGTACCTTGCAGTACGTAAAACTTTAAAAGGGTGAGGAAATGTAGTCTTAGCAACCAGTCCTATTCACTTACTAAGCATTGACTAATATTAGTTTTTCCTGGGGCGGATCAAGGACTAAGATCTTGGGGGGGGGGGGTGGGCTGATCTTCTTCTTCTTCTTGCTCCTCCTCCTTTTCTTGTTCCTCCTCTTCTCCTATGGATGAAATCAATAGGGGCTGGGGGGGGGGGGCTCCAGCCCCCATCCCTCACGTTGGATTCGCCCCTGAGTCTTTCGTATCTTTATAATCGAATAGTACACAAGAGAGTTGTGTGTCTTTGTATTAAGATTATATTAAATAGAAGAAGGTTAGAAATTAAAACGACACGCATCAGGCGTCACTGGAACCCATCACAATCGAATAGTACACAAAAGGGTTGTGTCTTTGTATTAAGATTATATTAAATAGAAGGAGCTTAGAAATTACAACAGCCATATCCAGCATCCCTGGAACCCATCACACTGTAATAGACTACTCTCTTCATTCATCTATGCGGGACCTAGTTTTGCTGGGCTCAAAGACCAAAGGAAACTCTTCCCTCATTAGTTTTTCTTGTGAAAAAACATTCGGCTTTTATTGCGGATTCGATTACTCTCTGCATATGTTTCATTCATGAATCGTGCATGCGAAGAATTACTGCCACACCAATTTCCAAAACATCGCTTCCAATAAAAAAAATGAGAATAGACCTTGCAAAAGTGAATTTTTGAGATTTAGTAATAATATCTCTTGCATGGATGAATGGAGTCTTACAATAGAAGCTATTAAGAAATGCACAGACAAGTTAAAACCCTCTAATAAACTTATATACATGGAGTCCTGATATATATACTCCCTCCGTCTCCAAAAGAGTGTCGTCGTAAGTTTTCGTGCCACAAGTTTGACTGAATTTGTAAAAAATATGTGTAACATTTGTGTCTTGAAATAAATTTTATAAAAAACTATATTCAAATATCTATATAATGATATTAATTTTGTACCATAAATATTAATATATATTTTTATATATTTAGTGAAAGTTGTTTCTCGAAAAACGAAAACGACACTCTTTTGGGGACGGAAAGAGTACGTATCAGGGATCGGACCATGGTAAACTATCATATTTACCAACCAGGTGATATCTCTAGAAGCATTATATAAGTATGTGTGCTGGACGCCTGGACAAACCTTACTTCCTTTTGGTAACTGTTATTTGACATTACCCTGTTTAGTTTTACATACAAAATTACCCGAAAAGCTGCTTAGATTCTCGCTGAGGACTATCTCACCTGGAGCTCTGCACATCCCGTGTCCTCTAGCCGCTAGCTGCACCTTTTTGCCATGTGTGTTTGCACGTATCTCCCAATCCTGCTACACACGCATGCATGGCGACTGGGTAAACAAAGCAGAGAGTCACCTCACCCCCGCCGTAACAAACATCTCCTTGGAGAGTAGCGGTGGGATTCAGCTCAAGGGCGAATAATCTGCACCGGTTCGATGCACCCTAGCTACTCCGCCCTGTTGTCCCCGTAGCTTGGACAGGGGACAACAAGGCGATCGAGCCCCCCTCTCCCTAGGCACTATGGTAAAATCGGGGCAAGGCCGGGTACGGCGTGAATCCTGACTCCTGAATCGATGTCGACAACGACAAGCACTCGAGCTGTACCACAAGTTCACGCGGCTGGGTCGGGGAGTCCTGAACTCATGGGTCGGTTGGGCTTGGGGTCGCCTTAGACCATCTCCAGCAGGTTATGCATCATGTGCTGGATCTTCAAAATGAAGGAGGAATAGGTACTGTAGGAGCTCCAACAGATGCTGCATCTCTTGCTGCAAAATGCAGACATCTCTCCTCCGTCGCGCAAACCTGGGATCCCTCTCTCTTCGCTGTATTCGTCTTCGCCCAACCGTCGCCCGCACGCGCCTCTCCCACCCCGCCGAAATCCCAACCCGAGCCCGGACGCCACCAACCCCCCGCCGTCACCGCCGCTTCCCTCCCGCTCGTGAGCTCGGCGCGGCGGGTGGAGGCGCAGCGGGGCTCGTGAGCTCGGCGCGGCGGGCGGAGGCGGCTCGAGCTCGGCACACGGCAGTGGCTACGACGACGCGCGGGCGGAGCCTGCGACGGCGCGTGCGGCTCCAGCTCGGCGCATGGCGGAGGTCGAGGCGGAGCCCCGCCGCCACAACTCGGAGGAGGCCGGGGAGGGGGAGCATGGGGCGGCGGAGGGGAACCCTAACCCTAGCTCCTCCACCTCCGCCGCCGCCTCGGCGACCTTCGTCCCGCCCGCATCCGGTGCGGCGGCGGTACGGTCCTCCGGGCCGGATCCTTCCTCCTCCCTTCTCCAGGACTGTGGATTGGATCGGTGCAGGGCTCGCGGTGGCCGGCGGCGACGCAGATTCGTGTCGTGCCCCTGCGACCGCACGGGCGCCTCTCCTCCTCTTTCTCCTCCGCCCTCTCCCTCCTCTCTGCCTGGAGCAGGTGCGGGACTCTGGATCTGGCGGCGGCGGGGCTCGGTGGCCATCCTCGGCGGGGCCCCACGGCGCGGAGGAGCTCCACGGGCGAGCTGCTCGAGCTCCCTCTTCCCGCGGGAGCCAACGGCTGCTGCAGATGCTGTTAGACGATAGGAATATCGGTGAGATAGAGTTTGTTGTTAACTTGGCTTGTAAGTCAAGGTGTGCTCACGGTTGTTAGGGATATAGGTTTAGATCCTATCTGTTGAGATGTAATCTTGTTGTACAAGCCCTTGGGGCTATATAAGCTAACACGAACCGAGAGCTAAGGCATCTCGTTCCAGCTATTCTCACATGGCAATCAGAGCCAGATTAATCCACCATGAGCTTCACCATGGCTTCCTCTTCCGCGCTCTCTGTTGTTCCTTCTCTCGGCTTCTGCCCGCCGAGCGAGAAGCTGACTCACGCCAACTTCCAGCAGTGGAAGTCTCAAGTTATCTCGGCGATCAAGGGGGCCAAGCTGGCGAGGTTCCTTGAGTCCGACGTTGAGGTTCCGCCGGAGTTCCTACCACCCAAGAAGGATGCCAAGGCGGATGAGCCGCCTGTCGACAACCCGGAGTATGAAGACTGGGTGGCCAAGGACCAACAGGTCCTCAACTATCTCCTCTCGAATCTGTCGAAGGAGATCCTTGGTCAGGTGTCTCACGCCGTGACCGCTGCAGGAGCGTGGGCTGCGATCAAGGCAACCTTTGCCTCGCAGTCCCGTGCTCGGATCATCTCCACCAGGATGGCGCTGGCCACAGCGTCTAAGGGGACATCGACTGTCTCTGAGTACATCGCCAAGATGAAGTCGTTGGCAGATGAGATGGCGTCCGCAGGGCGCAAGCTTGAAGATGAGGAACTCATCTCCTATATCCTCACTGGTTTGGATCTTGAGTTCAACCCTGTCGTGTCGGCCATCGCGGCGAGGGTGGAACCGATCACCCTTCAGGAGCTGATCACCCAACTCACGTCCTTTGAGCAAAGGATGGAGTATCACGGAGGAGGTTCGCAATCTTCTGCCAACATGGCTGCCAGAGGCGGTCGTGGTGGTGGTGGAAACGGAGGCGGCCGCGGCAGTGGCCGTGGAAACCGAGGCGGCTTCTCGCGTGGAGGATCCAAGGGAGGACGAGGTGGTAGAGGCGGCCGCGGGAGTGGATTCATCCCGGGCGCAATCTGCCAGTTGTGTGGCAAGGAGGGCCACTACATCGTCAAGTGCTTCAAGCGTTTCGATCCTTCCTGGACCGGACCGCCTCAGAAGAGCGCTGCTGCTGCTACAACGTCCTATGGCGTGGACACAAATTGGTACGTGGACTCTGGAGCCACGGACCACGTGACTGGGGAACTGGAGAAGCTGTCCATCCGCGACAAGTACCACGGAGGAGATCAGGTGCACACGGCATCTGGGTCAGGTATGAGAATTGATCATGTTGGTCATAGCTCTTTGCATTCTCCTGTTCGTAAGATCCATCTGAGAAATATTCTTCACGTTCCCCATGCCACTAAGAATCTCCTTTCAGTTAATCGTCTTGTTCGTGATAACGATGCTTTTCTAGAATTTCACCCCACTTATTTTTCTCTCAAGGACCAGGAGACGAGGAAGATACTCCTCGAAGGCCGATGTGAGCGCGGCCTCTACCCTTTGAAGCCTTATTCCCATGAGCATCATTCCAATAAACAAGCGCTTGGAGTATTCAAGCCCACTGTTTCTACGTGGCATAGTAGGCTAGGTCATCCATCTAATAATGTTGTTCAGCAAATCCTTAGCCGCCACAAACTTTCATTTTTTAGAGATCAGGAGAATAATGTGATATGCAATGCATGTCAGCAAGGGAAGAGCCACCAATTGGCCTATCCTAAATCAAACAGTGTTTCTTCTAAACCCTTTGAACTTGTGTTCTCTGATGTGTGGGGGCCGGCACCAACTTCTGTTGGGCGGCATGATTACTACGTGAGCTTTATAGATGATTTCAGTAAGTTCACGTGGATTTATTTGTTGCGGCATAAATCTGAGGTGTTCTCTTGTTTTAAAGACTTCCAAACCATGGTAGAACGACAATTCAATCATAAAATTCTTGCTGTCCAATCTGATTGGGGAGGAGAATATCAAAGTCTAAACACCCTTTTCAAGCACCTAGGCATTGTCCATCATGTATCGTGCCCACATGCTCATCAGCAAAACGGGTCAGCTGAACGTAAATATCGACACATTGTCGAAGTGGGCCTTTCCCTTCTTGCCCACGCCAGCATGCCACTCAAATTTTGGGACGAAGCTTTCCTCACAGCTGTTTTTCTCATAAACCGCCTTCCCTCGCGAGTCATAGACAATGACACCCCCTTCCAGCGATTGTTTGACAAAACTCCTGACTATAGTTTCCTCAGAACCTTTGGGTGTGCCGTATGGCCAAACTTGAGGCCGTACAACTCCAAGAAACTTGAGTTTCGATCCAAGCGCTGTGTGTTTCTCGGATACAGCAATTTGCATAAGGGTTTCAAATGTCTTGATCCGTCTACCGGCCGCATCTATATTTCTCGGGATGTTGTTTTTGATGAAACTGTCTTCCCTTTTTCAAACCTTCATCCAAATGCTGGTGTGAGACTTCGCAAAGAAATTGATCTTCTTCCCGATATTCTCAAAAACCCTTCTTCCGAATTTGGGGATGCAATTGTGCATGATCAATCTTTGTTTAGTTCTCTGCCTACTGACACCGTGTCGAGTTGTGGTGGTGCTAATGATGTTGCAGGGACAGGAACATAGAAAATTGGTGAAGAAACGGAGTCAAACAGACGTCATTTGCTGCGGCTGAGGCAAAATGGCGTCTTCACGGAGTTCGGAGCAGATTCGCCTGCACCTCGTACTGATCCGGCAGGCGGATCGACCTCAGATCACGAGCCGGGGACAGCTTCACCTGCGCGCCTGGCGACGGAGCTGTCCGACCCGGCGGGCGCGGGATCTTCTGCGTCACCCAGCGGCTCCTCTTCGCCCGCAGGCGTGGCCGCATCGCCACATGGGGATCCGCCGCAAGGGGGAACAGCAGCCGAGGCTGATGCTGTCGGCGGATCAGTTGCGACGTCGGATGGATTCGGTGTGGCCGCAGCTCCTACTTCATCTGGTGCGTCCGGGGCTGCCGATGCTGCTGGCTCAGGAGGAGCTGTGGCGCAACGACCGGTGACTCGCCTTCAGCACGGGATTTCAAAGCCAAAAACATACACAGATGGCACGGTACGGTGGGGAATGGTGAGCACTGTTCATCCAGAGGAACCATCAACCGTGGAAGAGGCACTTCGTGACTCGCATTGGGCTCAAGCAATGGATAGTGAATACAATGCCCTAATGAAGAACAAGACGTGGCACTTGGTACCTTTACCAAAGGGGAAGAATATTATTGGATGCAAATGGGTGTATAAAGTGAAGAGGAAGGCAGATGGCAGTATTGATCGATACAAGGCGCGTCTTGTCGCGAAGGGGTTCAAGCAACGGTACAGAATTGACTTTGAGGACACATTTAGTCCTGTGGTAAAAGCGGCAACTATACGGCTCATCTTGTCCATTGCTGTTTCCAAGGGCTGGTCGCTCAGGCAATTAGATGTTCAGAATGCTTTCTTGCATGGAATTCTAGATGAGGAAGTTTACATGTACCAACCTCCTGGGTATGAAGACAAGAGCCGACAAAACTTTGTGTGCAAATTGGACAAAGCTCTTTATGGACTCAAACAAGCACCTCGTGCTTGGTATGCACGACTTTGCAGCAAGCTTATTCAGCTCGGTTTCAGACCTTCTAAGGGAGATACTTCCCTGTTCTATTATAGCAAAGGAGGAGTCACGGTCTATGTGCTTGTGTATGTTGATGACATCATTGTAGCAAGCTCCTCGGTCGATGCAACTAAGGCCTTGCTAAAGGACTTAGAAAAGGAGTTTGCTTTGAGGGATCTTGGGGAGCTTCACTATTTTCTTGGTATAGAAGTAAAGAGGACATCAGAGGGTCTGTTGCTCACCCAACAAAGGTATGCTGCAGATGTTATCAAGCGTGCACACATGGAGAAAAGCAAGGCGGTGGACACACCTATATCGACAGCCGAGAAATTGAGTCTATCTGATGGTGTGAGGCTTGGACCCATTGATTCCACTAAATACAGAAGCATGGTAGGGGCATTACAGTATCTAATTCTTACCAGGCCGGATATATCTTTTGCAGTGAACAAAGTCTGCCAGTTCTTGCATGCTCCTACTACGGTACATTGGAGTGCTGTGAAACGGATACTAAGATATGTTCAGGGTACCATGAGTATGGGGTTGAAGATCAGGAAGTCGGTCTCTACAACAGTTAGCGCATTCTCTGATGCGGATTGGGCTGGGTGTGTCGATGACCGGCGTTCTACAGGAGGCTTTGCAGTGTTTTATGGGTCAAATCTTGTCTCATGGTGTGCAAGAAAACAGCCCACTGTCTCTCGATCGAGTACAGAAGCAGAATACAAGGCTTTGGCAAATGCAACGGCTGAGATGATGTGGATCCAACAGTTGTTGACAGAACTACAGGTTTTCCATTCACCAGTAGCACGTTTGTGGTGTGATAATATTGGAGCTGCATCTCTCTCTGCCAATCCAGTGTTTCATGCAAGAACGAAGCACATTGAAATAGATTTTCATTTTGTGAGAGAAAGAGTTGCTCAGAAGCTTCTGGAGATACGGTTCATAAGTACCAATGACCAAGTGGCGGATGGATTCACCAAGCCAATCACAGCACACAAGATGAGAGAGTTCAGGCGCAATCTCAACCTTGGATGTGGCTGAGATTGAGGAGGAGTGTTAGACGATAGGAATATCGGTGAGATAGAGTTTGTTGTTAACTTGGCTTGTAAGTCAAGGTGTGCTCACGGTTGTTAGGGATATAGGTTTAGATCCTATCTGTTGAGATGTAATCTTGTTGTACAAGCCCTTGAGGCTATATAAGCTAACACGAACCGAGAGCTAAGGCATCTCGTTCCAGTTATTCTCACAGATGCGCGAGGGGATGCGCGTGTCTGCTGCAAGCCTCTCTCCTTTGCAGATGGAATTCTTCTCTCTCTTTTGCTCAGTTGGAGTCTTTGCAGATACAGATGCGTATTACTTGCTGGAGATGGTCTTACGGCCATTGCTACAATGCTATGCTATTGCAAGGTCTGCGCAGCATGCAACCAACCTCCTCGCGTAGCACAGAAGTAGTGCTAGCCCACGTTACTCATGTGACCTGCTTGTCCCCGTTGCCACTCCCTGCAACTGTCAATGCATGTGCCCTCGGTACTTACCACTACTGTCTCCATTCTCCTACTCTATCCCGTGTGATAGATCGGTCCTCTTCACGGTCATTGCCCTGCCTGGTGCCTGGTGCTGGTGGTGGGAAATCACAAGCTCTCGTACGTGGTGGCATCTCAGGAGCTCAGGTGCTAATAATTGTCTTAGTCGCCATTAATCTCAGCTGAGATTGTTGTTGCTCCATACTCTGCCTGATACTCCACGTCTCTCTTCTTTGATTTTTCTTGCATCCGCTCCTCTCGTCTCGGTTCTGAGTTCTGACCAGTGACCACTCACCCAACTCGGGCGTACTCTTACATAAAAAGAAGGCAGCAGCTTTTGGCCATTTGGTGGCTACGACTCTACTGGGAGCGAGCGCCGGCCACTGTGCCGCAGCCGACGCCACGGCTACTGGCTCGAGTCCCTGCTCCTGCCTGCAT
Source organism: Cenchrus fungigraminus (assembly GCA_036936925.1). Taxonomy (NCBI): domain Eukaryota; kingdom Viridiplantae; phylum Streptophyta; class Magnoliopsida; order Poales; family Poaceae; genus Cenchrus; species Cenchrus fungigraminus. Next base: position 13,315,450 of record CM072772.1, on the reverse strand, counting down.
CCCCTGTTCCTCGGCTACTCGGCGAGTAACCTTATCCTTTCCCCGTATGCCCAGCCCACAATAGGGAGAAAGAAACATACGCATGCCACCAACGCGGCGACCTCAGATACGCATCAGTTGGCAGCAGCAAAGCTGCCGAGGGGAGGAGCGATAAGTAGTAGAGCGAGGGGGAGACGGCGTGCGGTGTGGTGCTGGTACCCGCAACCGCAAGCCCCCCGCAAGTAAACGATACCGACACCGAGAAGCAGCCACGCTGCACGCTCGGAGCGAGACGAGAGCGGGAAGCGAGCGGGCAAGCTAGCTAGCTAAGAGTAGTGCCGTCTCGTCGGCCACAGCCCGCCATGTCGGCGCTAGTGGACGCGCTGTGCGCGGCGCCGCCCGGCGATGCGGCGCTCATCTACGACACCTTCAACGCCGCCAGCTTCCTCTTCGACGGCGCCGCGGCGGCGGCGCTCTACGACGACGGCGCCGGCATTGCCGCTGCCGTCGTCCCGCCGCCCGCGCAGCAGCTGCAGGCGGCCGGGGAGGTGTCGCCGCCGCAGGGCGATGAGGCGCAGGCGGCGACGTCATCGGCGCCGATGACCAGGGTCAGGAAGCGGCGGCGGCGTGCGCGGAGCTGCAAGTCCCGGGAGGAGACCGAGACCCAGCGGATGACGCACATCGCCGTCGAGCGCAACCGCCGCCGCCAGATGAACGAGTACCTCGCCGTGCTCCGCTCCCTCATGCCGGAGCCCTACGTCCAGAGGGTACGCCGCCGCACGCGCCTCTCTCTTCCTCCGTTCCCACTCCCTAGAAAACGGACATCGCTTCGCGCCAACCATGTTCCTTTCTTCTATGTGTCCTCTACTTGCTCTTCTCGTGTTCGTCAAAGGAAGAGAGCGACGGCGGAGCGACCGTGGCGGAAGAATGTTCTTTTGCCGAAAGAGACCCGCCGCCATTGCTGTTCAAGCACCTCGCGCGAGCTGTTCGTGCAAGGCATTCCCTTTTTCTAGGTCAAACGCCACTATACCATTCGCTAGCTTTCCTCTAGCTACTGTTTGATTTCTTTGTTCGGTCTTGGTCCGGCACCCACAAACCACGCATTAATGTGTCCCCCTCTACCATTAACTCCTCCCTCGTTGTTGCAGAGAGTTTATTTCTGACAGAATTAATGCTCTAACATTTTCTGGTTCGAAATCTCTTGCAGGGCGACCAAGCTTCCATTGTCGGAGACGCAATCGAGTTCGTTAAGGAGCTCGAGCACCAGCTGCAGTGCCTCGAGGCGCAGAAGCGAACGCTGCTGGTTAACCAGCACAAGGCGGCCGCCATGCCCGACGCGACGCCGATGCATCACTCCGGCGGCGGCGGCGGCAGCAACAAGACCACAGCCTGCTGCGTGGAGTCCGCGACGACGACGACGACGAGCAACTGCAGCAGCAGCGTGACGGAGGACGCGGCGGACCACGCGCCGCCGCCGCCGTTCGCGCAGTTCTTCACGTACCCGCAGTACGTGTGGTGCCACTCGCCGCGCGGGGCGGCGGCGGCGGCGGAGGACGCCGGGCGGCCGGGGGTGGCCGACATCGAGGTGACGCTGGTGGAGACGCACGCCAGCCTCCGCGTGATGACGCCGCGGCGGCCCGGGCAGCTGCTCGGCCTCGTCACGGGCCTGCAGGCGCTCCGGCTCGGCGTGCTCCACCTCACCGTCACCACGCTGGACGCCCTGGTCCTCTACACCATCAGCGTCAAGGTATAACCCACCACCACGCGGCGCGCGCGCGTTCGCAGCTGCCTTTTTTCGATCGGTTTCTTCTCTCGCAGTTTAAAGTTTCACTTTCAGTCCCTCGCTCGTTTCGATGACCCATGCATAGAGGACAAAGATTCGCAGTGAGCACAGCCCAATGTGATGCGCTCGAAAACTAGAGGGATCCTTTGCACAATTAGGCTCACGAATCGAGTGATTCCAGCGCAGGAAAGTTTGCGTGTCTCGGCGCATCATTTAGGAATCACGATCCCACTCTGCACGAACCAAAAACCCAATAGAAAATCCATTAGCAAACGCTCTCCTCTGAATGAGCGAGCTGCTGGCCTGCTGCCCGTTGATTTGGCACGGCATCGATCTTTCAGGTCTCAAGAAAAGCGTGTCAGATATTCTCCTGCCGTAGGATGGGTAGACCAAACATCCAGGGGTCAGCACTCAGCAGGGAGGTCACCAGTGATCACGTCGCGGCTGCAGTCCGGCACGAGAGGAGGGGGCCTTTCATTTGGTGCACCGAGTTCGAACCCAGTGCATTATTGTTGGAGGCGAATCAAACACATGCTTGCTTTTGATTCCCCCCGCCAAAATCTAAAATCTTGGACGGGAGAATCCGATGGAGCTGACACGAACACTGGGCACCTGGGTCTTTTCTTGCTCCCCGCCGGTACGACTGCTTTGCTTTTGACCGGGGAGTTCAGCGAGGCGCCGGGGCCGCCCCTGCCTGCCAATCTGCCATGGCGAGCTCGCGCATCAGCATCGCCCCGCCATCGCATGCAGCTCCACTCCTGCCTCGTCACGTCGGTCTCCCTGTGCGTGTGGAGTGTGCGCTGCCGCTGCACTGTGCCTAGGAGTAGACACTGTGGCGAGCAATCCGAGCCGAGCTGATTAGCTGAAAGCTGGGTAGTGACAGTTCATGGATGCGGCTGTTACACACAGTAGTACGGATCGGAGTAGGATGAAAAGAAAAGGAGAACACTGTGGAGGAGAATCTTTTCGGTGAAGTGAGCGGAAGATTGGCATCGAGAAATGGGCGGAAAAAGGCTAGGAAAACACTGTGAAGAAGGCTGCAGGGAGACAGCGTACATGTTGCTGCTGTACATGTGCCGTCCTCTCCTCCTACCCCTTGCGACAGGGCTCCCCTTATGTTTGGCCGCCGCGGCCCGTACGGCACTGTGCCGTAGTTTACGACCGCGGGCAGCGGTGGTGGCGCTGGCGGCAAGTACCGGCACCAGATTCCCCCATCCTTGTTCGGTTGCTCCTGATGCATCGGTCATCCAGGGCATTGCACATGCGCGCCCCCATCGTTCAGCTCCGTTCATGCAAGGTGGTCTCTCTAATCGTGGTGTGCGCAGGTGGAGGAAGGCTCCGGCATGGCGACGGTGGACGACATCGCCGGCGCCGTGCACCACGTGCTCTGCATCATCGACGCCGAGGCCACCGAGCAGCAGCAGCAGCTGATGCTCGCCGCCGCGGGCCAGCGATAAGGCCCTCCCCGCCGGCCGCGAGCCGTTCGAGTTCGACGACGTACCCGGCGATCGAGGGCATCGGTCGATGAGAGAAGACCATTTGCCGCAGGATGATGCCGTGGCCCCCAACCACGTACGCGGGCACGCGGCCGAGGCGCCGGGGCTTGTGAGCGAGCGGTGCCGAGCGCGTCGTCTCGTGTGTTCGCTGTGCGTCGTCCTTCCCCCGTTTTGCAGGGTCGTTCGGTGTGGGGCGTCTCGTTGTAACTGTGTAGTTTGTCCGTTTCTTTTCTTCTCACTGTTTTGTACTATTGTTTTTTCCTATATGTCCAAGCGTGTTGTTGGTTGGCATGTCGTCGCAATGTTTCGTCTCGCATTCTGTGTGATGGGTTTAGCTTCTCCTACCACATAGATTGTTCCTCCTCTTGGATACCTTTTAGTGCCATGCTAAAAGTTGTTAGTCTCATCTATGCTTAGATCCAAATCTTAAAGAGACTAAAATGTAGTAAATGAGCATTAATTATCTCTCTTCCTCTCTCCCTTTTCTCCCTCTCCCGCCAATAGATGGGGCATGCTACAGATTTCTATGAGATTAAATGAAGAGAGAGAGCTAAAACAAAGTTTAGTAAGGTTCCCCTTACTAAAAAGTTTTAGTCCCGAGACTAGTTTTAGAGGGTGTTTGGATACAGGTGACTAGAGGTGACTAGACTAATTTTAGTCACCTTGAGAGACTAATTTGCCAAACAACTCTGACTAAAGGGTGACTAAAATTAGTTTAGCCTCTAGTCACCCATGACCCAGCTAAAAGGGACTAAAACCCCATCTCTCTCCTCATTAATGTCCCTCCTCCTTATCCAGGCGCCTTGCACCCCGCGCCCCTTCTCCTCCCGTGCGCGAGCTGGAGCGTCCGCCATCCTCCCGTCGCTAACGCACCGTCGTCCTCATCCGAAGTAGGAGGAGGTGTTAGCCATGGATGCGGCGGAGGGAACAGGGGGCGTCGGAGAGTGCACGGGCGGGCTGCCCCTGCTCCTCCGCGCGCGAGCTGGGGAGGGAGGGAGGTGGCGGCGCACCGGCAGACGGAGGGGACGGCGCGCCGGCGAAGGGAGGGAGGTGGCAGCGTGCCGGCGATGGGGGCGAAGGCCGCCCCTGCTCCTCCACCTCGCGCGCGGCTGCCCTACTCCTCCACCTCGCACGAGTCCTTCGAGGCCGCGCTGGTCCCGGGCTTCATCCACCCGGCGGCCAACACGACCGTCATCTGCGGCGCCGTCTCCGTGTCCGCGACCACCGTTGACCCCGTGCAGGCGGCGACGCTCAGATCCAAGAAGTCCCCCGCCATGTCCGCGGAGATGGACGCCAAGGTGGGGTTCCAGATCGGCCGGTTCAAGTCGCGCATCAGTGTACGCGTCCTCTGCGCGGGGTTCTCCGCCGGGGTCGCCAAGCCCACCCCGCCGCCGGCGCACGCGCGGGCCCCGGATGCGGAGCCGACCGTCGTCGTGGCCGCCGCGCCGCACCCGCCCTGGATTTGGTCGTTTTGATGGATTCAGGCCCGGGGTCTGCGCATCCACCATGGACGGCGGCCGCGGTCCGGTGGCCGGTGGGCGCGGGAGGTACTGGAGAGGAGAGAAAAGGGGAGGGAGAGAGAAAAATTAATGCTAACAACAATTAATGCTGACTAATTTTAGTCACTCTCCAAACAGGGGCTGACTAAAAAGTTTTAGTGTGACTAAACTTTAGTCAGGGGACTAAAGGGATCCAAACACCCTCTTAGCCCTCTTTAGTCATGGGTGCTTGGAACTTTAACCTCTCAAATAGACTAATTTTAATCAGATTAAATTTAGTTTCATGGATCCAAGCACCCCCTGAGATTAGTTCCTCCTCTCTCTTGGCACATTCAGTTTGAAGTCCCAAGGACGAATCTTGGGCTGCCACATATGTTGTGGCTTTGGATGTTCTATTTTTGGAAAGGCTTTCTGATGGCTTCAACAGGCCTCAAGTGGGCTCATTTTTGTTACAATGTGGCCCATGATGACACTGTATAGTCTGGCATAGATGAAAGGTCGCCGGGACATTGGCCCGGCCGGCTGCCCCGTGCAAATTTAAAAGCAGGCCAGTGGGCTATAACTGCGGGCTGGACCTGGACAGCTGAACCTACGCATAAGGCCTTTTCCTCAATACCAGCACCGCCCGCAAAATTTCTGCTCGCAGCTAACTACAATCAGAGGCCACTGCGACATCAGAAAACTGATCCTAGGCAGGTCCACAATAGTCAACCAAAAGCCATCTGTTATATTTTATGTTTGAACAAAGTCATCTGTCATCTTATAAAAAAACAGTCACTTGAAATGCAAGTTTTACGGAATCCTTTATTTTCTAGCAATTCTACTATCAAGACTGAGTTCTTGAAGATAAAGAAGTGTTAAGAAGGACATTCGTAACCGAAGGAAGAAAACACCTCCTCTCTCTATCAGTCATGAATGCCTCGTCCGGACGTCAAATCGGACCCAAACTTGGGCTCATCTCAACTTCAAAATCCCACAGAAAATAAAAATAACACCGCCGATGTATGGACCACGGACAACACCTGTGGTGAGACCGAGCACGAACGCACGGCCTCTTTTCTGTCTCCTTCACCATACGCCACCATGTGCAGGTGCAGCCCTGACCGCTGGGCCCTGGCCTATTTCCCCACCGGCCAGCCAATCGTCTCTATGCTTTGGAGTCACTCATGTCGCGCGTGTTCCAATCCCCTGACACCGTGCGACCAGTAACCGTGACACAGATCGCCACGGTCTTGGCTTCTTCCTTTCTAATCACTTCCGGCCCTGAGCAGAATCAGCGTTCATCTAGCACTCAAAAATCAGAGGTGTTTGGATCCATGAGACTAAATTTAGTCTGACTAAAATTAGTCTATTTGACAGGCTAAAGTTCCAACCACTCCTGACAAAAAGGGGCTAAAACTAGTCTTGGGACTAAAACTTTTTAGTAAGGGGAACCCTACTAAACTTTGTTTTATCTCTCTCTTCATTTAATCTCATAAAAATCTGTAGCATGCCCCATCTATTGGCGGGAGAGGGAGAAAAGGGAGAGAGGAAGAGAGATAATTAATGCTCATTTACTACATTTTAGTCTCTTTAGGATTTGGATCCAAACATAGATGAGACTAGCAACTTTTAGCCTGACTAGTTTTAGTCATGAGACTAAAAGGTATCCAAGCACACTCTCAGTCTAGAGCCCACCCTTTTTGTCATCCTACAAGGCTCCAAAAACTCGCGATAATTAAGTGCATGATGCAAAGGAAAAGCCGCACTAAGTAGAGCCATGATTTGTTCTGCTTTTCCGTGGGCGAGGATCACCACATGCACCGCACCGACGTCTTGGACAAAAAGCAGAGGCCAGAACGTTGCGTGAGCTCCACATCAGTACACCTCCGATCCAGCTCTGACCCAACTTCGCAACCATCAGTCCTGACTACTGACAGTAGTAAGCTAAAACAAATATCTGTTGCCAGGAGCATCTGCAAGTTTAATTTTCCAGCTGAAGAGGACCTGGAACTTCATTTTTCTTTTGATGTTCCTAGCTTACTGGATTGAGTGCAAGTTTCGTACTAATATATATATGTACTATGCTATGCATCAACCTAACCCCAACTACAAATTGACATCGAAAAAATGCATGTTAATGGCCTAACCACAGGACGGCCACCCAAATTGTTGTGCTAATAAGAGAAGAAACTTGAATGAAAGGGTGTCAGTGCAGCATTATGAGCAGAGCAGCGAGGCACTGGTCACCTAACGAGACCAAACACCTCCAGAGCGTAACCAAATCATACAACAATTCAGTACAGCAGAGTGAGTCACGCTTCCTTTTTTTCAAGTTCAACACACACACACAATCAGCAAATGATTTCTCTAAATTGACAACTACTAGAAAGGTAATCGCCAGTGCTGAAACTGACTAACTTCTCACCTGGAGAAAACCCTTTGGCCTAAAGACTTAAATCTCACTAATGCAGGGAGAATTATCTGGTGCAGAATCCAATGTTGTGAGAGGAGTAGCAAGGTGGAAGAATCCAGTAGAGACACCAAGCAGGTGCAGGAGAGGAGATCTCACCAGTCAACATTCACCAAGCATCGCGGACGAAGAACTGATCGAAACATGATGAAATCTGCAGACTCTTGGTGTTGGCACCTTGATCTTCACCGAAAGCACACGCACGCACACAAAAAGAAGTATCGATGTCATGTATCCTAGTCAGAAGAAGAACCACCGAGAATCCATGGCCTCACATTGGAAGAACGGAATCCTTTCCCCTGCCGCTCCTGCTGCTGAAGCATGACCTCCCCACCGACGGCAATCTCTTCGCTGCATCCGGCAATGCGCGGGGGCCGCTGCGGCCGCCATCCTTGTTGCTGTGCTCCCCGTGACACCGTCTTGACGATCCCGAGGAGTCTGCCAGGAGGCCGCTCTCCCGGGCCATTATCAGCTCGTCCTCCAGGCTGGCCTGCAGCACGTCGGCGATGGACATGCGGCCTTCGCGGTGCGTGTCCGACAGCGACGACGACGCCCTCACCGGCGGCGCGCCGTCCTCCTTGATCTCGACGATGCCGCTGGCCTCCTCCGATCTCCCCGGACAATCCTTCGGCGCCTCCTGTCTGCCGCCGCCGCTGCCGCCACCGTTGCCGCTGGCCGCATTCTGATTCTGGGGCTCGTCGCGCGTCTGCTCCGAGTAGTCTTCTATGGTCAGGACCAGCTCGGGGTTGTCTCTTCGGTGGTCCTCCCGTGTGCCCCGGCGCTCCGGCGACGGCGACACCACCCCGACGGTGACGAACGTGATGTTGCAGCGGCAGAGCGGGCAGTTGGAGTGCGACTTGAGCCACGTGTCGATGCACGGCAGGTGGAAGGCGTGGCTGCACTTGGGGAGCAGCCGGAGGCTCTCGCCGTCGCGGAACTCGCCGAGGCAGACGGAGCAGTCGGTGCTATCCACGAACCCGTCGCCGCGCTTGTACTTGCACACCGTGATCTTGTTGATCAACGTCTCGTCCAGCCCGTCCGGCGGCACGGCGCTCCACGGATCCTGGCTCCGCGAGCCGCCGCCACCACCGCCGCCGCCGCCGCCGTGGCCACGGCCCCTGCCGGAGCCGAACAGCCTGTTCCACAGGGAGGTGAAGGTGCCGCAGTACTTGGAGATGATGGTGTAGTAGCTGACGAGGAGGAAGGCGCTGGCGAGCACGCCAATGATGGCGATGACGAGGGGCGAGAAGGTGGGGCCGGAGGAGTCGTCGCTGCCGCCGCCGAGGTCGAAGGCCGGCGGCGGGGGTGGGAAGATGAAGTAGCACCACTGCGGGCAGTACATGCTGCAGAGGCCCTGGGAGCAGTCCCTGGTTGGCTCATAGGGCACCAACGTCGGCTGCGGCCCAAGAATTGCCGCCGGAGGAGAAGAAGACGCCACTGCCGCCATGGAAGACAGAAGCACCGTATCAACAACCAACACCGGGGAGGAAAGGATAGACAAGCTGGGTGAATCTGAGCTACTCCTATCTCATACAATCCTCCTGAGGCTGCCAAGCTCTAGCAGAAGGCTAGAGCAGAGGATCTCCATGAGTTTCTGGTCCAAAATCCAAATAATTGTGGCCTGATGGTGGAAGCAACCAGCAAGAGAGGTAGGTGCCTGTGTTTGTACTCCTACCTCGGCACTCGAGGTGTTGGGAAATGTGAGAGGAGAAGGGAGAGACAGATCACAAGATGCTGCCAGTGTAAGGCATGCCTTGAGACTCCGAGGAACTGCAGCTACAGAGTACAGATCAGTGAGAGGAGTGTGAGCCAAAGCAAACCAGAATGTTCTTGCTTGGAAAGCAAAGTGTTTTGCGAGTGGAAGAGAGGCTGACAGGGGGAGGGGAGGAGGAGATGGATGGTGGTGGTTGGAGGCTGGGGCCTACGCTGCCGCTCTGCTTTCATTTTCTTTTCCTTGATCTGCTGCTGTCGCTCATGGCCTCCCCTTTACCTTAGTTTGTCTCCTTTGGCAGACAAGAGAAAGAGGGTGTTTGTATGATAAGGTGATAGAAGTAGAAGTGAGTGATTTGGGATGCTTACTTCCCCTATAATGAAATGATGCAGCTGTATGCTTGTACCAATGCAGTAGGTGCCCGATGCGTGATGCCTAACTCACACTGAGCAAACAGGGTCATTCAATATTTTGTCACTTGGCAGAGGTGGCTGAAACCAAGGGTCCGTTTGGCACAGCTGTGACTGTGACTGTGGCAGCTTCGGTTGTGACTGTGCTGATGAAGCAGATTCTCTGGTGAAGCTGAAACTATTTTGAAAAACGTTTGGCAAAACAGCTTCTCCTGTATTTGTTAGAATAGATGTAAGAGGTCAAATGTCCTAAATGCCCTTGGTTGTGTGGGTTGTTTGAGCTAACGTTCATGTCATGTATCACAAATTGAAGGTAACGTCCTAATACAAGCTAATTTGAGGTAATTAACAACAATTAAAAATAGGCTAATTGTCTCGTACAAGGTGATTGACATGTCTCATACAAGCTAATTGGCATGCTCAAGATGATCTAGAAATAAAAATTGCCCTAGCAAGGTCATCTCGGAATCTATCCATGGTGCGATCATCAGCTTCCGAAGTTGATGTATCTCCAACAGCTTGAGAAATCCGTTGCCTTCTATATCTTGAAGGTATAGTGGGTATATAATCTAGATTTCGATCACATTTGCGGAAATCTTTATCTAGTGCATGATTCTCACGAACGAAATTATGGAGACACATAGTTGCGGCAACTATCATCATTTGCTTCTCCATTGGGTAACTCGGCATCCTATAAAGGATTCTCCACTTTTGTTTCAACACACCAAAAGAGCGCTCTACCACATTGCGAATACTTGAATGCAAATGGTTGAAATGCTCTTGCTCACCATTTGGAGCAGGCCCTGTCCTCCAATCTGGCACATGATACCTTTGACCCTTGTATGGTGATAAGTATCCGGGTCTATTTGGGTACCCGGCATCAACCATATAATATTTTCCTAAACACACATGTTAAAAATAAATGTATGAGCCACATGCATTTAGGTAAAGACATGAGAAAAATTGGTGATAAATGATCCGACATACCTAGAGGGGGGGTGTGGAAATGTATGGGCATCACGTTCAAGGGCATGAAAGAGCACATTAGTGTCATGCATAGACCCGGGCTGCCCTATAGATGCATAAGTGAACCTCATGTCGAAATCAACAATAGCAAGAACATTTTGTGTAGCAATTCCACTCCGACCAATGTATCTAATAAGGTCATTGGGACGTGGTGTCGCTGAAATGTGAGTACCATCCAAAGCTCCAATGCAATCTTTAAAGTGTGGCATCATTCTTCGATCATCACTAATCCTTGGATGAGTATGAGAGAAATTAGGGTCATTTGGCCTTATGTAGTCTGCACTCATAGCCACCATACAGATTAATACCTCCTCAAATTTTCTACTAATTGTTTCCGAAGAATGCTTAAATATACCATCTATACCACTGTTGGACATAGCTTGGCCACACACAAGAAGGAAAATAGCTAATGATTCCATAGAACTCAAATGAATAGATGATTTCAGTCCATATTTCTCCACTAACAGATCATGCAACATGTAAAATAGACGTGCATTCATTCAGAATTGCTTATGACTTTCACCTGGAGTGTTCAATTTTTCCATTGTCCAACCATGTCCACTTTGAAAAGGAATTCTAACTGCATGCTTGTCATGATATGTCATGAAGTACTTGCAACAAAGAAGAGCTGTGGCAAATTGACAATTCTGAGTCGACCGCAACACAGATGAAGTGTTTGTAACCCACTCATCATCATCATCAGATTTTTCATCATCAGATCTGTACACAAACATCACTCATGAATTAATTAAAGTCATAAAAGTATCACAAGGTTCAAATTATTACAGCCACACATCACAAGGTTCAAATTATTAAACATCACAGAAGGTCTAAAAAAACAGCACAAATGAAAGCATAGATCAAAGCATAGTACAAAGCTTGCTGCACAAACTACTTGGCCACATCATTTCTAGTCATCCATTCATACTTCCTCTTTAGCCAGTCAAACATCTCCTCAGGAGTATCCAAAGTCATAAACATCTCACGTTCTGCCCTCTTCGTAAACACTAGAGATGCAGCAAAATGCTCATTTGTTGATGGATGAGCCCCACAATCCTTGACTAAAGCCATGACATTCTTGATGGAAGAACTAGATAAATCCTCCCTCTGTGCAATAGACTCACAAGATGCAGTTGTCCTCTCATTCATCTCCACAATCTTACCCATTTGTTCATGAAACCAATTACCGCCACTTGTCTTAGGTTTCTTTCCCTTCAGGTTACTTGCCCCTCGACCTCTCTTTAAACCCTGCACACTTGTAGGTGTCACCTACTCCGGCTCACTGTCATCATCATCATTGTCTGCTTCATCTTCGTCATCGAGAGGAATTGCTGGGGAAGGTGCTATGCCACTCGAAGCAGACCAATGCTCATCACCGGTGTTCCGAATGTCTTCAAACATAATCTCTAAGTGCTCTTCATTTTGTAGTCCTTTGTGCTTGAATCTGGTAGAGCCCTTTATATCCTGAAATTAGTTATTCAAATATCAGTAATTTGCCTTGGTGTACAATGAAAAAAAAGAATCAAGTCCAACAATAATTCCACTTACTTTTGCTATTTTCTTCTACCAAGCTTCTGGCATTACAATATTCTTCCCAGATTCATCCCATCCAAGACCAGTCTCATTTCGTTTCAATTTCTTCCAAATACCGTAATCTTGCTTCAACTTGTCCCATCTATTCTTGAATTGCATTCTAGTGTAAACAATCCCAGTTCTCTCTTTAAATCTTGCTATCACATTTTTGTATCCAGTTTTATTCAAGTGAGTACTGGATCTATTTCCTTTGAGAACTTCATCGGCAAAAATTTCAGAAACTATTCTACTGTTGTCATCACTCCAATCAGCCAAACTGTTGCCAGGTATATAGCACAAATATTCTACATCAGTTCATAAGGAAGCAAGCAACCAAATATCTAAACTGGCAGCTATATAGCACATCAATTTTGACAAACAAATTCAAGGCACAAGTAACCAAAACAAGTAGGTCAATGGAGCACATCAATGTAGTTCATACCCAGAATCAGTGAGGTCGACGTCCACCGGTACATGAGGAGTAGCCTTCCTAGCTGCCGGCGGCGGCCTTGGTGCGTGGCCACCTCTCCGGCGAGCTTTAATGGCCCGAAGTTCACGGGAGCTCGCCGGAACTTCAAACCGCTCAACACCCTGTGAGGTCGTCTCGTTGCTGACCGCCGGTGCCGCTCTAGTGGCAACACGGGAAGTGGCCAGCGCAGCTGCTGCGGTGGCCAAAAAGTCCGGCCACCCACCATTGACAGGGATGCTTGTGCCTTCTCCCGTCATGCCCGACGCAGCGGCAGCGCTGGCCACCACGCCGGAAGCCCCTCCCGCAGCTGGAACGCCTCCCCACGACGAGCTTGCTCCTCCAGCACCCCCGGGGCGGCCGGGCCATGCGCCGCCAGCCACGCCGGGAGGCACACCAGGGGCTGCGACGCCTCCCCACGACGCGGCAAGGTGGGCAGCGCCGGCCGGCCCCGTGCTTGAGCCTCCAGCGCCGGTGGGGAGGCCGGGCCATGCGCCGGTAGCCCCACCGGGAGGCACCCCCGCGGCGGCGAGCAGGGCGCTCAGGGAGCTCGCCGGCAATCCTCCCGGCCACAAGAAAGGGGCGGCTCCAACCAGGCCACCGTCGGCCCCTCCGCCGGCCGCATCAGGGAGGACGCCACCGGATCCGGCCATTCCGGCCGCCGGAACTCCTCCTCCGGCCTGGGCCGCCGCATCTCGGTCATCCATGCCGCGCCGCCGCCGCCTGGTTCGCGTGGGGAAGAGTCGAGCGAGCGGATGCGCGTACGCGTACGCAGGGAGTCCGCGGGACCGTGCGGTGGGATCGAATCCAAGGCAGTGGGCCTCAATGGCAATTTGCTTGTAATTCCCTACCAACCTTAGGGGCAGTTTGGTAACCGCTGTTGTCAGGCCTGTGGACGAAGCAGGCGAAGCGGGTTTTTTCCGCTGCGTCCCGTTGTTTCGGCTGTAGAGACCGCATAATCCGGGATGGGAGGCAGTGATTCACGTAGGAAGCTGTTTTTTTGTTCCCTTTGGTACAGCTTAGCCAAAAACAGCTTCTTAAGCTGTTGGCTAAGCTGTGCCAAAGGGACCCCAACTATGGCACCCTTCAAGTTGGCACTTGGCAGGTAACCAAAATGGTGTAACTAATTGGGTGCCCGATGACTAAGGTTGTAATACCAGACGAAACATCTTGATCAATTGCACAAAACGTATTTTTGGTTAGTTTTGAGACTGAGCTTTTGGCAGTCAAAGTCACTAGAAAAATTAAGAGTTTTCTCATGACGTGATTCAGGCACCACAGCATTCGAGAAAACAAAGACTGCAGAACATAACTATTGGCATGAAAAATATTTTTACTGTCTACACAGGACAAAAGCTCCAAAACACATATTAACGTCCATTTGTATCAAAGCATCCTCAGGTATAGCGATTGAGGATCTTGAAATCGTTCTCACATAGACATGAGCATTTCACGGGCCGGGCCGAAAACAAATTCGGTTTTTTTGGGTCGAGAAAATCCTGCCCATGACCGTCCCATGGGATGTGTCGGGCCTCAGTTTTCGGGCCGGGCTCGGACCGGACCCGGGCTTGGGCGGGCCGCCCGCGTATTTTACACTGTAATAAAATAGTTAAAAACAGCATGTCGGGCCGGGTTCGGGCTAAGATTTTTTTTCGCGGGCTTCAAGATCTCTACCCACGCCCGTCTAATAAGGTCCGTGGGCGGACCTGGCGCGGACCGGGCCCGGGCCGGGCCGGGTCAAAAATGCTCAGGTATATTCTCACATAAATCTGATTCCCCTGTCGCTTTAAGTGAACTAAGACAACAGCGGCCAGTCCGCCAGACGGACTCTCTTCAAATTTACTTCTCCCGATTTCAAACACTTTTCCTTACTTTTGTCATGATAAGTCGCTAATCGCTCTGTATTGGTGCAACCGCATGATTGCCTGCTCAACTAACCCAACTTCATTTGAGGTCAAAATTTAACCTTGTCTATTCAGGTCTGGACGCAAGCATACGCAAATTCCTTCATAGCCTCATGCTGCATCTAATAGTGACGCTTGAATGAAACAATTGATGGTAGGAGCCAAATTATCTTCAGCAGTCAGGACAAAAAATTGATGAGTACTCCAAAGGAGTAGGCAACAAGCCCACAAGGAAAGGTAATTTAATGTGATGGACCAGATCGTCAAGGCCGAACTGATTTAATAGGCAGTGTATTTATTTTCTTTTCGATGGCATGAGCACGAACCATCGTCACTCAGTGGGGTTGGCACTCAGCAGTGTGACCAGCTACAGGAAACGAAGATGATGACAGAAAAAAACTGGGGACATGCGGACCAAGGAGGATGTGTGGTTCCATTCATTTGAAAGATCAAGACCACCTAATTATGGGTGCTCTTGATTTTGGAAGGGTGAACGGCAGAAGACTATCAAATGATGCTCAACATTTTCACGTACTCTGAAAAACACAAATAAGCATCAGTACTGCTGTACTGGTTGCATTTAAGATTCTGGTGAACAATGCCATACAAGGTGCAAACAGAGTGGAAAAGAGAACTCTATCAGCGTGCCAAAGAGCTATAACAGAATGCTGAAGTCGATAACAAACACATGGGCTAATTGCTGGAAAAAAACAAACCCAAAAAAATGCAATTGTACTATGGTAATATCTAATGAATCCAGCTGGGTGATGCCAAATGCATCATGTGTCGCCGTGTCGGCGTGCAGACATCTATTCTAATCCATCGTCTATTTCTCTTATTCCATCCATACCATTTTGCCCTTTTGTTCTGTTTCTTCACATATAGACTTTATCGAGAATGCTCTGATTATAGATTACATTTCTCAAAACGAATAAAGGTGCACCTAAGTCAAGTGCTGAGAATTCCATTCAGTGTTCAGATTAAAATAGGATCAATTATAGCCGTAATTTCGTAAATTATAGCCGTAATTTCGTAGTTCAACACTGACAGAATGAAATTAGAAGTTCCTATACAGATGACCATTATTCCCTTTAATTTATTTTTCCAATGTTATATCATGAGGATATATTTTGCCTTGTCATATCATGTGGAGACATGTAATCAAATAAGTTAATGGAAGATTGGTTGGAGAAAATATCAGGGACATCAAGAACATGAGGGAAAGGATGATAATGCTATCTTCTTTCTCCAAAAGTACGAGTCACATTAATAAGGATCGAATCATTCACGATTTTGCGCTTTCATAGTTAAGAACAAAGTGAACTATCCTTGACATCAACAAAGTAAACTAACCTCATCGGTGCATCTTTGTTCTGTAGACTTCAGGTTCGCACAGATAAATCTAACCCACTTGCTCTTTAAAGTCTGCCAAGGCAGCTGCTCTAGTTCTGGATTCCTAAATAGAGCTGCAGTAAAGAAAATATTATGGTTGTGAATACATGCACGCGACAAATGGCCAATCTATTCATCACAATACTTTACGAAATTCAGTTTTTACCTTCTTTTTTTTTGACAGATCACAACATTGCAATTGTCATAAATTAAATGTATTTTACATGAACCATTTGATCCCAATATGAGAAACAGACACTTCAGACACGTAGTATCAGCACAAAAGCGGTCTACTTAAGTAGTAACTACTCTGAAATTTTGTTAAAAAGGGTAATCTCAATTAGTCTCAGCCCAAATCACAAATGTGTGACTTTATTCTTAATGTAATAGAAGGTTAAGGTTGACCTTTAGAATTTTACGAATTCTAAAAGGATACCCTGTGATAAATCAACATGATACACTCCAAGATACCCTATAAAACACAATAATCCAGTCGAATTTGAATAAAATGTCAAGAATGACCAACATATTCATGCAGACATAAATGTGGAACAATCTTGATAGTTTGTATAGGGTAGGGGATAAATGGATAGCATCATAGTAACGCAAGGATGAAAAGTAATAAAGTAGTGATCAGATCCATGGGTAATAAGGAATAGTTAAATCATAGCTTAGCTGGAAAAGCATGGACGAGGGCTACCAAGTTCAATCTTTCCATGGCTTTGTTGCAATGAGGTGGAAAAGGGCAGATCCCACTTGCTGCACCCCACTTTGCATAATAAAACAAAGTTGGCACTAGCAAAGAGAGAATGTGGAGCTATGTGGTAGCAGCACATGCCAAACCGATTCAGCAACAGCAGCCATTCTACTGTTCTGACCATTTCGAGCAAAACAGGATGATGCAGATGACACTAGTGGTAACTGGTCAGTCAGTAACAACTGGCTAGAGGGTGCGGTTCTCAGAATAGCATGTATAATTCCATCAGAAAGCAACATGGCACTATGGCAGTACGTTAGAAGCAAAGGTACAATAATTACAGCATGTTGGTGGTAACTGGTGCAAAATGGCCATTGCAATTGGATTTTATCTAAAGGTAAAGCTGCAAACACACACTTGAGCTTGGCTTTCCTACATTTGGGGAGCTGGCAGCCTTTCTTGGGCTTAGTGATCAAGCCACCAAGTTCTGAAATTCAATCTGGCAGCATCGTTTGCATCTTGCAAGAAATAAAATTCTCAACGCACAGAATTTTTTTTTCTTCTATATTTGATATTACCACGAGAAAATAGCCATTCCCACTTCATACAAGGGCGTAAATTGTCGATGAGAAGATAACAGAAGAATCTGCCCTTCAGCTATCCAACATTATCATGCCACGTCAAAAAATAGTTTCAGCAAAGCAGAGGAAGTTGTCACCTCGGCTACCATAAGCTTAAAGTAGCAGGGAACAAAAGCTAGATAGAATCAATTCTTCAGCTGTATCGAGAACAATCAAGCCACATGAAAGGTATGCTTCCAGTAAAAGCCAAGCATATGCGGCAACCCCATTTGTCTAGCTTTCCACCATCCTTCCTAGTTTTTGGATTCAAGTTTGCCAAGTGATGGTGTGGAAGCAATTCCTTTGGTGCTACTTTAGGTGTGTACTCAGATGGCGGACTAAAGCGCAATATATATTATTTTTTGTCAGTTGTGAGCTTCCAGCTTGCAGTCTAAATCAATTCCATGTGTTAGTCAGACTGGAACTGCAAAATGCCCAGTTCTGACGATCATGCTAACTTCCATTTTTTAGATAACGGAACATCGTTCCGGCCTCAACAATTCAAAGAATTGTCTACAGCCAACAAACAGCAACACCGCAACATCAATGCTGCACCGTTCAAACCACGCGACCTACACCTCACCACCTAGGCTGCACGTTTTAACAAGAGAAAGTACTCCCAAACAAGATAACAGACAGGGCATACAAGAAACCAAAACACAAGAAAAACTAGATGTCGATACGCTTTAAAGCATTCCATCCAGACTTATGAAAGATCACCAACGCCACTGTCTCCAGCAACCGGCAGCCTTCCTTCAAAATGAACCTCCCATCCTCCTTAGAAAGGATAGACCAACTCCTGATCCAGAACGTCGCCCTAAACATCACCTGTAAAATAGATTTATATTGTGATTTATGAAACACCAAATCATTTCTACTGATCCACAAGGCCCAGCATAGTGCTGCCAACCCGATCAGTACAAGGTTTCTTTGCTTGTTCGAAAAACTTCTAAGCCAAGGACCAAGAAGATGCCTCATATCCACCGGTTTTGTAATCCCAAAAGTAACACAAACAATCCCCCACAAGAGTCTAGTCATGGGACAATAAAAAACAGGTGCTGAATAGTTTCTTACTTTGTACAAAAGTAACACTTAGTACACCCCTTCTATTGTCTTTTTACTAAGTTATCTTTAGTTAACACTACCCTATTTTTAAGATACCAAATAAAGATCTTAATCTTCAGAGGGATCTTGGCTTTCCATGTCCAACAGCTGACCGGAGTCCCCGACTTAATAACTAAGTCATTGTACATGTTTTTAACTGAAAAATTCTTGCTAGCCGTCCACTGAAGGAGTCCTTGTCATCATTAAGATGCACCCTAAGGACACCCTCCACCAGATGGAGCCATTTGTCCCAATTGTCCTCCACTAAAGCGCGCATGAAGGAGACATAGCTGTTCTACATTCAGGTTAAGGCAGTAGTAAATCTCAGATTCTTGGCGTTTCCTAATCAATCTGACACGCTCCCATCCCGTGGCGAGCCATTAAACAGTGCGGCACAGCCATAAAATTTCTGGAAGCCGCTGCACGTTCAGCCCGCGCCCTCGAATGCATCACCGCACGATACAAAATGCAGACTGAATTGCCTAGACGGGATAGATTTGGCCTCTCACCTCGATTGGCGCTTGATGCAAATCTCGCAGTGTCGGGCAAGATGCGATGGAGATGGCCAGATGGGAGCGGACACTGCTGGTTTGTCCCGTGCCGCTAATCCTCGGCTGCGCACCCCTGTTCCCCACTCGCGGCAACTTTCGTCTGACTGAATTCAGCGATCGGCAGGAGGCACGCGACATTGCGAGGGCGCCACCGCGACCGCGAGCGACGATGTTTGCAACCGCCTACGCAGGCGGCCGTCGGAATCGCCACACCCGCAAAGACCGCTCCGAATCAACAAATCGATCGGGTCGAAAGGGAGCCCGAGGGGGCCGGTCGCCGCCTCGCCGGAGCCGCCGGACGGGACCAAGCCACTAGGGAGAAAACGCGCAGCTGTGGAGGGACTATTTCGGAAACCATAATCCCGATTAAGGGGTTTTATGAAAATATTCGGATCACGATTATTAATCGTGATCCAATTTAGGAGGGGAAGTGCAAATAACTGGATCGCGACTATTAATCACGATCCAATTTAAGGGTCTAAATGAAAATAATCGAATTGCGAATATTAATCGCGATCCAGTTCAGGGGTATAAATGAAAATAGTTAGGGGTTCATGTAAATATAAATGTATTTTTTGGGTCGCGATCGGATTGTCTTTCTGGTAAAAAGCTTTCGCCGGCCCGCCGCCCATGACCGGGCTCCGACCGAATTCTCCGAAGGCCCGAATCCATCCGCCGGACTGATCAGATTGAAATTGAAGGGAGCATATGAGCTAGGAGGGATCGGCTTGGCGGCGTCGGCCATGGAGCTGGACTCCCGCGAACTCCAAATCGGGCGCCGCTTTGTGCCAACATGACATGCGACGCCATCGCCGAGGCCCCAGACCTGGAGCTTGTCCCCTCGGTGAGGAGCTGTTGAGTGGTGACTGACGGAACGATTGCGAGAACGTTCCCTAGGAGCTTGATAGAATGACAGTTGACACCGCCGGCGGCGGCGCCGCCACGGAGAAGGTGCGCGCGATGAAGGAGCGGGTCAGGGTCTCAGGGCAGAGCCCTGCGGATGCCGAACGCCGCCACACCACGCCATGCCGGTATGCAGAGCAGAGCAGGAGCAGGTTACTGATGAAAGTAGAGAGGCTCCTCCTCTGCTTCTGCTCTGCTTACAGCCAGTCTCCCTTTCAGTCGTTTCGGTCGGTGACAATTTTTCTTTTCGAATCGAGAACGTGCATGAATCCATCTCAGGATTGCCATCGCCCATCGACAACATTTTGTTCACTGGTATTGCAGCATTGCGTCAGTATACGTGCTCCAGGACTCAACACATTCAGGTTGGTTGCCTGGTTGGGGTGCAGGTGCATGCATGGAAGAGGGAGTATGGGTAACGCAGGGATCGCTACGTTTTGCTTTGCTTTCCTTGCTGTGCCATCACAAATCTCAAATATCTAAGGAGAAACCAGAAGTACAACTCAAGATCAACTAGCACGCCAAACCTGCCTGCTAATGATGTTGCAAGCCTGCAACGAGTACCAGCACCTGAAGCCCTGAATGCTGCTATGAAGTCTGAACTTGCGTTGGGCCGAAGACCAGCCGCGTTGCTTCATGAAGACATCAGGCACTTCAGCGGCTTCAGCAGCATTTTTTTTTCTTCCTGGAGCAACTTCAGCAGATTGATGATGCTCCTTCACTGCAGATGTGTTTGAGTATCTTGTCCTTAATTGTTTGCAAATTTTTCAGAGCTTCTCCAATTGGCAGACGATCTATTGGCATCTTCTCTGAACAGCAAATCCCAACATCCAGAATTCAAGTTTATGCTGCCAATTCTCATATCTCTACTGCTTTGCCATCTTTTGTTTATGTTACTAGTCTTTGCTCTACAATAGTACTCACTCTGTCTGACAGTGCAATTTGAACATACTTGCAGAGCCCTATGGCTTCTCCCGTTCTCCAAACTCACTATCTGCTGCCCCTTTTCCTGTGAACATCTCTAGCAACGAAATTCCAAAGCTACACCTATTGTCATGGGTGGTGACTTATTTGCCCAGTCCATACTCTGAAACCAACAAAAATGAGTTTATCTTTTATCAGGACCTCAAGGCTCTAGTTTAGATATGGTGAAAGCTTGATGCATTGATTTTTTTTTGAATCGAGGGCTCCCCCCATTTCCATTGCATGAACGGAAATACAGAGTTTCAGACGAAGAACAAGACCGGGGAACAGAAAGAGAACCCATCGCTAGCCTCATCCGCAACCAGCCTGCATCAGACTAGAAGGGATGCTAAGTATCTATCACCTCAGGAATCCTGGAGGCAACAGGCCCGACTAGACATAGTTATTACAGAGAGCAACCAACAAAAGGAGAAGGACAACATGAGCTATCGTCCTAACAGTCTTTCAAGCCTCCCAACCATCATCTGCTTGATGCATTGATTATTTATAATCTTTTCTTGCAAAGCATTATGTTGTAGTTAATCTAGTTTCGTGTATGTTTACAGAGTTCAGATTTTTTCCCCATTCTTGAAAATTGGTTTCCTTCAGCAGTGCATACCAGAGTGACACACTAGTGACTAGTGAGGTCTTAAATTCTGATTGAAGACTATTATGAACTATATTAGGGCAGGATAAAGTTAGAAAATAGAAGCATACCTGGAGTGGTATAGCCAATTGATCATCTCACTGTGCCCACCCACTTGATTTCTCTATATGTCTTGACGCTGAAACCTCGCAAGCCTAAAATCTCCAACATGAGCAACCAGATCATTATCCAGGAGATCATTGCCTGGCTTAAGGTCAGGGTAAATAATTGGTGGTGGCTTATATTTGTGTAGATAATTAAGTGAAGCTGCCACATCAATTGCAATACTCAACCTTGCGATGAGATCTAAAGCCTTCTGTTGGCCATTTTCCATGTTGTGTTGGAGCAGTCTTTGGTCCAAATTCCCATTTGGCAGAAACTTGTATACAAGTGCCTTGAAGTCACAGCCCTGAAAATCAATAATGGAGCATGGCATTAGAATCTTCACAAGGTTTCGATGTCGAGCACATCTTACAGTCTTGCATTCTGCAATAAAACTTTGCCTTGTGCCGCATTGCATGATGTTCAGAACCTTAACAGCAACAAGTCAACAACTGCATGCTGGCGGTTGCCTCATTGTTCCTTTGTAGTAGACTGTACCAGAGTTCCCTGTTCTGATAAGGTTGGACGAGAAACCGTTTGTTGCACTGACCAATTCAGCATAAGAAACCCTCATATATTGCTCATCGATGACTGACCTTTTCAGGTTTGCTTTTGTTTTCGGATTCTTTTGGTAAAATGGAGACGGAGAGCACTATGACAAAAGCCAAGGATACTATCTATACTACTCCATCCGTTTCAAAATACTTGTCGCTGTTGACTTTTTTTTGCAACTTTGACCATTCGTCTTATTCAAAAAATTATCGCAAACATGTAAAACGATAAGTCAAGCTTAAAATACATACAACATTAAAACATATAGCAAACAAAATAAATTGTACTTGCACAATTTTTTGAATAAGACGAATGGTCAAAGTTGCAGAAAAAAGTCAATGGCGACAAGTATTTTGAAACGGAGGGAGTATAAGGGTTGAGCAAATTGAAAATAATTCTCACCCATGTTTAAGTATACCCACCTCTCACAAGAGCCCCACTTGTCAGGCCAGGCCCACCCAAATGTGCTTCACCAAACCGCGTGAGGAAAAAAACTAGAGCGAGGAACGACCGCTGCCTCCGCCGCGCATCCCTCGCCAGTAGGAGGACGGACCCGAGGAGGAGGAGATCGGAGAAAGCGACGGTGAGGCGGAGGTAGAGACGGTGCGCAAAGGGCGGGGAGTAGGGGACGGGGACCGAGACGAGGGTGGTGTCGACGAGTGGCGCGGGGAGGGAGAGGAGGCGGGAGAAGTAGGCGAAGAAGGGCGGGTAGTCGAGCGTCCACTGGGAGGAGGCGTCGGTGTACCACTGCCGAGCGAGGAGCAGGGCGAGCCAGTAGCGGTGGAAGTCGAAGTCGGTGGAGCGGTAGGTGGGGACGAGGAGGAGCTTGATGCAGGTCGCAACGGCAAAGGCCTAGGCTGCCGCCGCCGCCGTCGCCGGCGGCGAGGTGCTGGTTCGGGTTGGAGATCTGGGTGGTGACGGGAGGGGGGGAGCAGGGTCTTGGCGTTTGTTGGGCCGCTACAAAACGAGACCAGTTTTCGTGACGTGATGTTGTTGCAGGGAGCATTTTGGTGTCGTCGGAAGAGAGGAATTTTGAACTACAATGTTATAGATCTCGACGAAAGCTACAATTTTCATATAAAGTTTATCCCCATCTGAGTTCATTCAGAAAAGTTATGTTTTTTTAAGAGAGGTTGTCCCTATCGCACCGTGCTCGCGCACGGGTTACTCAACGGTTGGGTACTGTAGCACTCCAACCGCCATTTCCAGTAGCGATTGGGTGCTACAATGCCCCAATCGCCCTTTTAAACAGCGGTTGAAGGCTACTTCTTGTTGACGGATAAAACTCGTATCCAGCTACGATCCGCAAGCGTACGGACCTACAATTTTTTCACCACGGGGATTCCCTAGGTTCTTGTCAATCCGCGGAGCAAGGGGATTACAAGCGTTTGATCTAGCACTACCTAATTAACTAACCAAACCCTAACTAAAGACTAATCTAAAGAACTACTACGCTACACCAGAGAGGGTTGTGAGACTCACAAGATATATAAAAGACACTTGCCCAAGGGTCTACGATACTTGAACATGCAACCGCTTAGAGATACAAAACCGATCTAATCTACCGGGGGTTGTGACCACGGTTTCGCCCTTTCCCTCCCCCCGTACTGTCACTACGCGGAGGTATTCGTGACTAGACCTATGATGATCACGGCGTATTGAAGGGTTCTAAGGGAGAAGTGAGATCTATACTCCCGACAAGGCATGGTAGCTAACCTTAAACATGAAAGCATCTTCAACACTAGATGATAGATTGAAACCATAAAAGTAGTGATTACATCTCAAGATCGATTACAACCCATGGACAAATGAGAAGATTACCCTATCAAGGCGTTAAGCATGGCGCCGTTGATCATGGTGACGCTTCCGACGGTGTCTTCCTTCTCCTTCGGGGGTGTCATGGCAGGGCCTCGACGTCCTCCTCCACTTGTGGTCGCTTCCTTCGAGTCGAGCGATCCTTCGGGCGAATGGCTCTCTCTGTGCGAATGGCGGCGCCCACACATGCTTAGGGTTGCATCATCTTCACGCTCAAAAAATGGGGGACCGAACCGCCTCGGGAATGGGCCAGGCCGGTCAGCCTGGGCCGACCGGCCCATGCCCATCTCGGCCCGGTTCGGTCGCCCCTTCGCTCCCGTGGGTCCTCTTGACATTTTGCACTTTCCCCCTTCAATTGCATCATTTTGGCGACGTCATCCTCGCGTACAAGATAGAGGGTCTTCTCACATGAAGTTCGGTCTTTTACGCTTCAATCCTCGGGGATGTTCCTTTGTAACACTTCGGTCATTGCCACCTTTGGGAGTGATTTCATCATGCACTTGAACACGAACGAGACTCCTCATTTGCTCCTTTGAACTTGTTGTGACTCCGTCCTTTATGGCCATGTTTTCCTGCAAAAACACAACACTTCCAAATGCACATACAAAGATAAACTTGTTATATCATTAGTGTGCCTAGTGGCGGGTTAGTTCCATAATCAAGCTCAAACCAAAGTGTAATGAACATGTTTGGTGTACCAAAATACACCGTCAACACTTTTGAATTTTTTTGGATCCGACATTTATTTTTGAAAAATCATGAAAACAAATATAAAAAAATTCGGTAGAGAGAGAGCATTTTAAGCTCGGGGATAACGGGGAAGTTGGGCTTCGTACACAGAAGTACATAACCTCTTTCTTTTCTTCATTCTCTTCTTCATCTATGATAAAAAAAATTATAGGAGGAGCTTAGAAGAAGCTCCACAAGGTTCCTAGCGGTAGGGGAGCTTGAGCTCCACCCAGCCACCCGCCCCTACTGCTGGATTCTCCCTTGGGTAGGGGGGCTTGAGCCCCCACGCGGCCACCCGCCCCATCATTAATGCTCCCCACGCGACCACCCGCCCTATCATTAATACTCCATATATATGATAGTTACATGATAATCACCTCATATAAGGATTGTCCATCACCGAGAATGAAGTCAACGCTTCCTTGAATCACTCTTTGAAGTAGTGTCGTCGTTCGTCAAGAAAAGTGTCTTGAGCGCCGAAGAAGCCGCAACCCCATAAAGTTGCTTGGTCGTCACTGATCCTTATAGCAATCGCTTGTGCACCTTCAGCACCTGGTTTCGGACCTACTGCTGCATTCTAATGAAAAAACGAGAGAGAACATCATGCTTGCAAAGTTTGCTAAAGAAAAAAAGAAAGAAAAACATCAAATGACTGCATGAAAGATTACCTTGAAGCTTAGGTTCTTTACAACAAAGCTTGGTGCATCGATATGGACAAGTAGTGTCGTCGTTCGTCAAGAAAAGTGTCTTGAGCGCCGAAGAAGCCGCAACCCCATAAAGTTGCTTGGTCGTCGCTGATCCTTATAGCAATCGCTTGTGCACCTTCAGCGCCAGGTTTCGGACCTAGTGCTGCATTCTAATGAAAAAATGAGAGAGAACATCATGCTTGCAAAGTTTGCTAAAGAAAAAAAAGAAAGAAAAACATCAAATGATTGCACGAAAGATTAACTTGAAGCTTAGGTTCTTTACAACAAAGCTTGGTGCATCGATATGGACAGATGTGTTATTTGGAATACTTTTTGCAAAGTTTATCGTGTCGTTCCAGACAATCGTAGTGGCCTTCGTGCCTTGGCTTTGGAACGTGATGTTGGGCTTCCACAATGTCACCTTCTCCCTGAAAAGCAGAAACTACGAGGATCAGCGAATTTCACATTACCTAGTTAACGCCTTCCTCCAACCTAAGAGGGTTCCATACTTCCATGCGATTCTGACTAGTAGGGGGGACTCGAGCCCCCCCTCCCCCCTCCACTCCACTGTTGTATCCGTTCCTGATGGCGAGAGCATCAACTACACCTTCACAGATCATCTTGACTCTTGAAGTGCTTTTGTGAAGCTGTGATAAAAATGAGTTAATAAGATGATTAAGGCTTGATGAGATGATGTGCAGGACTCCAGGTCCTTTTCTATTGAGAATTTGAGTTTGAGTTCAATTTTTAAAAAAGCGTACAACATTGTAAAAACTGAAATTCCATTTTCATTATTCCTTTTTTTCGCGTCTCGATTGTTGGGGGATTCGAAATCGGGATTGACAAAGTCAACGATTTAAAGTTCTCAAAGCCTTCACGAGCAGTCCAAAAAACCAGCAACGAAACCCCTAAAGCCAATCAATTTCCCTTCATCTTTCACATACTGGCTTTCGCCGGGTGACCTTCTCACCCGAAAGATGCAGCGGCGCGTAAGGCTTTATTTCCTTGACTTCTGATTCAACGCCTTCGGTTTTCCAGGACGAAGCCCAGGAGTCGAATCTTCCATATACAATAAATCTCAGCCTGTCTCTCGCTCAGGATTTCGCTGCCGCTAACAATTTGTTTCTCCATATCTGGCTTAGCGTATGTTTCAGGTATTGGGATTCGTCGGCCGAAGGGGACGTCTCCAAAGTTGAAGGTCTTCACCCGACAGGTGCACGTGCTTATGCCGGAAAAAGTGCTGTGATGCGCCCACCTCACTTCCTACCACCCGTCCCAAGTTACACTCAGCCACCGCCCTAGCAATCCCAGGTCTTTCAAGCTCAAAACGTCGAGCGTAGGCCCATTGACCAACACCCCATCACTCCTCCTCCTCCATACAAAGGCCCAACCGCTCCACCTTTACCCCCGAAAGCCGAGGGCCAAAACGACCCACTTCCTTCTGTCGGAACCATTCTCCCCATTTCGGGGGGCTCTGCTTTGGAGTTTGACTGCAAGAAGGCTAGGAAAGACTACTTCCGCGAGGTCCGTAACATCAGTGTGGAGGGAAGAGTAGAAAGAACTAGATGGTCGCACATCCCGATCACCTTTTCCGAGGAGGATGTGAAGCTCCAAGGTTTTCCTCACAACGATGCCCTCGTGATCGAAGCCAATATAGCAAGTTGGACCTTGGGAAAGCTCTTGGTTGACAATGGCTCGTCAGCAGACATAATCTTTGCAGATGCGTATGACAAAATGGGGTTGAGCAGAAATCTGTTATAGCCTCCCGACACACCGTTGTACAGTTTCGGAGGGCGTGTCATTCACGCAGTGGGGAAGGTTTCACTCCCAGTATCTTTCGGCACCATCCAGAACGCCAGGACAGAGTATTTGTCTTTCGACGTGGTGGAAATGTATTACCCTTACAACGGAATCCTTGGAAGAGGTTTTCTCAACAAGTTTGAAGCTATCATTCACCAAGCTTACCTGTGCGTGACGATACCAGCGACACAGGGGGTCATCACAATCTGGGGCCACCAAAATGATGGCCGAAACCTAGAGAGGGGCAGAACTCCAGGCCAAAGAAATGTCAACATTCTCGACGAGGCAGTCAAGGCCAAATCCGTGGAGAAGCAACCGAAGGTAGATAGGGAAAAAATCAATGTGCAGCCAGACTGCGACACTAAGAAGGTTTTATTGGATGAAATGGTCTGGGATCAGGCCGTCGTCATTGGGTTGGATCTCACACCAAGCGAAGAGGCGGAGCTAATCCAATTCCTCCAGAAGAATAGGGATGTGTTCGCCTGGTCTTCCAAAGATTTGACAGGCGTGGATCACAATTTTATCGAGCACAAGTTGAACATTGATGCTGCTGTCAAACCCCGAAGGCAAAAGCTCAGAAAGATGTCCGATGACAAGGTGGTAGCAGTCAAGTCTGAAGTCCAAAGATTGCTAGACGCTAGTGTCATCCACGAGGTCATGTACCCAAAGTGGTTGGCTAACACCGTGCCAGTCAAAAAGAAAAATGGAAAGTGGAGGATGTGCATAGATTTCACAGACCTGAATAAGGCCACGCCCAAAGACAATTTCCCACTTCCAAGGATGGATCAGGTCATTGATTCGGCAGCCAGCGCCGCTATCATGTCTCTTCTGGATTGTTTCTCTGGTTATCATCAATGCTGGATGGCGAAAGAGGATGAGGAAAAGACTAGCTTCATCACGCCCTTTGGTACTTTCTGTTTCGTTCGAATGCCTGAAGGCTTGAAGAATGCTGGCCCAACTTTCACCAGAATGACTGGAGAGGTATTCAAGCCCCAAATTGGTCGAAACATCCAAGCCTACGTAGATGACCTCATAGTCAAAAGCGACGAAAGGTTTAATCACATCAGCGATTTGGCGGAAACTTTCGCCAACATGAGAAGGGCGGGTTTAAAACTGAACCCGGAGAAATGTGTGTTTGGAGTTACCAAGGGCAAAATTTTGGGTTGCTTGATTTCGGCCAAGAAAATCGAAGCAAATCCGGACAATATAAAGGCAATCAGAGAGATGGAGGAACCAAAAACCAAAAAAGATATTCAGAAGTAGAACGGTCGGGTCGCGGTTTTGAATAGATTTATTTCCAAGTCCGCAGAGCGAAGCCTTCCATTCTTCAAAGCGCTGAAGGGAAAGGGCAAGATTGAATGGGGCCCAGAGCAGAGCAAGGATTTCACCGACCTAAAGGCTTACATTGAGAAGATGGCAGTATTGTCACCACCTCTCCCGTCAGAGCCGCTATTCCTATATGTGGCCGCGTCCAAAGCAGCAGTCAGTGCAGCCCTCGTTCGTGAGGTCGATGGCGACAAGGGGAAATATCAAAGCCCAGTGTACTTCGTCTCGGAGGCTCTTTCAGGCTCCAAATTGTTATACTCGGAATTGGAGAAGATTGCATATGCAGTGGTCATGGCCACGAGAAAGCTCAGGCATTATTTCGAAGCCCACAAAGTCACTGTGCTCACTGATCAGCCTCTCAACGATCTCTTTATCAACAAAGAAGCTTCGTCCAGAATTGCCAAATGGGCGACCGAGCTATCGGAGCACACAATTGATTTCGGGAAAAGATCAGCTATCAAATCCCAAGTTCTGGCAGACTTTGTGGTAGATTGGACCTCGCCTGGCAACAGCGCTGGAGATGAGGAGTTGGTTCCTGTGTGGGAGATTAGGTGCGACGGAGCATGGGGGCGCAAAGGCGCTGGAATCGCAGCTATCATTACTTCACCAGCGGGGGTTAAGCTAAGATACGCAGCCAGGCTGGACTACTCAGATCCATCTGACAGGTGCAAAACCAATACCACCGAGTAAGAGGCGCTCCTTTTGGGCCTCAGAAAAGTACGAGCCTTGGGAGCGAGCAATTTCCTGGTCAAATGGGACGCTGAAGTCATCAAGGATCATGTTGAAAAGGAAAGCGAGGCCAAAGAGCCAGAGCTTATCAAGTACCTCACGGAGGTGCGAAGAATGGAAAGGCATTTCCGGGGTTTTACCATCGAGCACCTACCGAGGAAGAAGAATGGTGAAGCCGACGACTTGGCAAAAAAGGCCGCAAAAAAGGAGCCGATGCCCCCAGATGTATTCTTTGAGATCCTCACTGCTCCCTCAATCAAACTAGACAAGCAACCTCTCAGTACAGTCAATGCAATCACGAGCATAGATTGGAGATCTCCCATCATCGCTTTCCTTCGCGGACATTATGAGCCCATCGAGGCCCACGATATGAAAAGAATGCAAGCTCGGGCGAGAGGCTACGTCCTGAAAGATGACAATCTTTTCAAGCTGGGCGTATGTGCACCGTTGCTGAAATGCATACCACAAGAACAAGGCATTGAGCTCATGAAAGAAATCCATAGCGGAATGTGCGGATCACACATCGCAGCGAGAGCTTTAGCTGGAAAGGCTTTTAGGCAAGGTTTCTATTGGCCGATGGCAATCAGAGACGCCGAGCAGATAGTCAAAACCTGCAAGGCCTGTCAGTTCGCAGCAAAACATCAGCGAAGGCCAGGGGCTCTTTCGCAGCTCATCACACCTACTTGGCCATTACAGCGTTGGGGCATGGACATTGTGGGACCATTGCCTATGGCTCAAGGCAACTTCAAGTTTGCCGTGGTAGCAGTCGAGTATTTCACCAAGTGGATTGAAGCAAGACCTGTCGCCACTATCACATCAGCTACCATCAGAAAGTTAATCTGGCAGCAAATCATCTGCAGATTTGGTGTCCCAAGAGAACTCACAGTTGATAACGGGAAGCAATTTGATTGCCAGGACTTCAGAGAATACTGTCGCATGATTGGGACGAAACTTCGTTTTGCTTCCGTGTATCACCCTCAATCCAATGAAGCAGTCGAAAGGGCCAACGGCCAAATCTTCTCAGCCATAAAGAAGTGTCTTTTCGACCAGAAGAAAGGAAAGTGGGCAGAGGAGTTGTCCAGAGTCATTTAGCCGCACAACACCACTGAATCTAGAGCTACTAAGTTCACTCCGTTCAGATTGTTGTATGGAGCCGAAGCTTTGTGTCCAGAAGAGCTAGCCAACAAAAGCGCCAGAGTTTTGGTGGGTTGCTCTCGTGAGAACGAAGAAGTGGACAAGGACCTAGTAGAAATTGATAGGCTTGATGCGGTTGCAAATCTGCTAAAGTACCAAGAGGAAACTCGAAACTGGAGGAACAAAAAGGTCTCTTTGAAGAACATTCAGGTCGGAGATTTCGTCCTGAAGAGGAAAAAGAATGCCGATTCAGTAGGCAAATTACAATTCGCCTGGGAAGGGCCTTACATTGTCGTGAGCAGCCTTAGAGATGGAGCCTTTCGTCTCAAGGATGAGGAAGGTGTTGAGTTACCGCATTCGTGGAATGTGGATAACTTGTGCAAGTTTTTTCCATAATCGAAAATTTGTAGCAGTCGGGCGTAGGGAACTATAAATGCGAACGACTCGTAAGTTTTATCTTTTCTAGTCTTTACTTTCGCGCAATTTAAATTCAATAATAAGGTTGTACTCTTTTCCTCACAAAGGGGGACTCCATCCTGGAGGGTGAGGTTTTTAACGAGGCAACCTTGATGTAAAATTTCCCTTTCACAATGAATGGAATAATCTCCCCCTATGATTCTTGCTCTTTACTTTCATGCATGTTTTAAATTGCTGTCTAAGATAGCCCACTCTAAATGAGTGAATTGAAGTGCTGTGCGAAAACAGCCCACCCACAAGTGGTGAAACATAAACAATTTACAAGAATCAATATCCTTCAAAGAGCTGTCTTCGTAACAGCCCATCCACAATGGATGCATCAAAAGCGGTTCATTTTGAATCGAAGCAACGTCAAGAAAAAGTTGCTAAGTTGCAATTGTTAGCTTTAGAATAGCGAAGCTTAGTTTCGCATTCCGACTCCAAGGCAAAACAGTGGAAAACTTCCATTGTCGAAAAACAGCTTTGGGGTTGCAATATTCGACTCTTTTCGTTCAGGCCCTAGTCCTACAATGCGTCTCACGCCTAGGCGTCGCATGGTAGGCTAGTTTTTCCATGACAAAAGAAACAATCGCAGAAACAAGCAAATTCATGCAACACCTTTCGTCAACACCAAGAATCTCCATTTTAAGCTTTCATTCAGAAAGAAGTATTGTTTATTACAAACCCGCAAATAAAATTTAAGGTCCGAGGTTTCGCTCGGTAGAACACTTCATTTCTAGTTTCCATTCTCCCAGTTTCCGAAGGGGGGAAGACGTTTTCTTTCAGAAACATCAATCGAAACCTGCGAGAATGCTAATTTAAGCACATCGCTTTCACGAAAAAGGCAGCTCCACACAGCTACCATCCGGATACCACCCTCCACGGCTTTTAGTCATGTCGTAAACAAAGTGGTGATCTGTTTCTCCTTCATCATACGGCTCTTCTTTCACGACTGGGGCTTCGGTCACCCTCGGTTCAGCCTGCGTGATCTTGCTAGTGTCGTTCATGGTCATGAAGAAGCGAAGGGGATAACTGTGCAAAGAATGGTACGAACAACAAATCTCCCAAAATTCACCGAAAGATTTCATAGGGAACCGACGCTGAAAAACCTTCCAAGATGCACCGCTAACGCAGGTGTTGGCACGGTTGAAAGTCTTAGGCATCACATCCAACACCATATCTTCGCTCGTTGTCTGTGAGAACAATTCACTAGTCGGTTCGTACCATTCTTTGCCTAAGACTTTCAACCGTGCCAACACCTGCGTCAGCGGTGCATCTTGGAAGGTTTTCAGCGTCGGTTCCCTATGAAATCTTTCGGTGAATTTTGGGAGATTTGTTGTTTGTACCATTCTTTGCACAGTTATCCCCTTCGCTTCTTCATGACCATGAACGACACTAGCAAGATCACGCTGGCTGAACCGAGGGCGACCGAAGCCCCAGTCGTGAAAGAAGAGTCGTATGATGAAGGAGAAACATATCACTGCTTTGTTTACGACATGGCTAAAAGACGTGGAGGGTGGTATTCGGATGGTAGCTGTGTGGAGCTACCTTTTTCGTGAAAGCGATGTGCTTAAATTAGCAGTCTCGCAGGTTTCGATTGATGTTTGTGAAAGAAAACGTCTTCCCCCCTTCGGAAACTGGGAGAATGGAAACTAGAAATGAAGTGTTCTACCGAGCGAAACCTCGGACCTTAAATTTTATTTGCGGGTTTGTAATAAACAATACTTCTTTCTGAATGAAAGCTTAAAATGGATATTCTTGGTGTTGACGAAAGGTGTTGCATGAATTCGCTTGTTTCTGCGATTGTTTCTTTTGTCATGGAAAAACTAGCCTAACACATTGTAGGACTAGGGCCTGAACGAAAAGAGTCGAATATTGCAGCCCCAAAGCTGTTTTTCGACAATGGAAGTTTTCCACTGTTTTGCCTTGGAGTCGGAATGCGAAACTAAGCTTCTCTATTCTAAAGCTAACAATTGCAACTTAGCAACTTTTTCTTGACGTTGCTTCGATTCAAAATGAACCGCTTTTGATGCATCCATTGTGGATGGGCTGTTACGAAGACAGCTCTTTGAAGGATATTGATTCTTGTGAATCGTTTATGTTTCACCACTTGTGGGTGGGTTGTTTTCGCACAGCACTTCAATTCACTCATTTAGAGTGGGCTATCTTAGACAGCACTTTAAAACATGCATGAAAGTAAAGAGCAAGAATCATAGGGGGAGATTATTCCATTCATTGTGATAGGAAAATTTTACATCAAGGTTGCCTCGTTAAAAACCTCACCCTCCAGGATGGAGTCCCCCTTTGTGAGGAAAAGAGTACAACCTTGTTATTGAACTTAAATTGCGCGAAAGTAAAGACTAGAAAAGATAAAACTTACGAGTCATTCGCGTTTATAGTTGAGCTGCTGTCGCTTTCACCACCCCCTTTCGGTCTTTCGTGTTTTCTACTTGAGCTGTTCTTTTTATTGTTGGTGTTAGGCTTCGCTATAGCACAACATTGATACATTCACGTTCACTGAGCTGCATCTACATTAAGAGAGCTCGCATTGCAACAATGGCTACTACAAGACATTTTCAAGCTCAGCTTACCATTTTGATCGTTGGACGGCTCAGCGCGTGATCACATTTTCGGTTGCAAAGTTCAAGATAAGCAACGTGCTTGATGCACTACTTGTAATGTGCAAAATCCATTTTCGCTCCTAGCCTGCATTTTTGTTCATGTTAAGGTCACCACCCAAAATGGATTCGGAAAGCCCGATAGACAAGTGAGGCACGTTTTACATGAAAATGGCCAAATAAGGAGTACCAAGTGGTATATTGCTGCCTTTTGTTGTCAGCAACAGCCGGGGAGCTGCTGCCCCCTATAGCTGAATTTGTCATGAAGCCCCTTCCATTTTTAGAAGGAAGGAGGAAGCAGAGAAGGAATAGAAAAATAAGAGGAAGAGCCCTCTATATGCTGGAGTTGGCTCCGCCACTAGTAAGAGCTTTCAAAATGCTCGTGCATCGTGGCAACAAATTCTCACGTATATTTTTATTATATCTTGTGTATTTTGTGCGAAACAAACTTTTCTACGAGACATTTGTTTATAGTTTTCCTTTTTTAAAAAAGAAGTAAAACTGCCGCTAGCTAGTGAACAATCGACGCGTGCTAGTTGGTAATAACATTATGAAGTCGATACTGAATGTGCCCGTGGTCCGTCCCCCGGTCCCTGGTAGGCCGGTACCATGCCACGCCAGCGTCTTCTACAGTTCTACCACTCGCTGTTCCGCGCGTCCTGGAGGATATCTCACTACTGCAAATGAAAATACAGGAGTTTAGACTTTAATTAGTCCGAGCAGATCGGAGAGGCAGGGAAAAGTTTGTACCGCGCTGGGAGCGGCGAGTCCGGTGCAGGCAGCCGTACATGTCCGACTCCGGTCGCCAGCTTCCAGTTCCAGTTCGTGTCCGATTCCGGTTCGACGTGCTAAATCTCGCTCTCAAAAGCCACCGGCGCGCGCCGCTCCGTCCATCGAGCTCAACAGTACGTGGTTGCCATCGGTCCATCGCGTGATGGACACCGAGGGCAGCGCGCTCGCGACGCCGATGGTAGGCGAGAGCAAGGTGGCCAGCGGCGGCGGCGGCGGCCGCCGCGTCGAGTTCCGCGGCACGGTGTTCACGGTGACGGAGGGCTACGAGATCGCCGAGGTCCTCGAGGGCGGCGCGCTGCGCGTTCTGGGCAGCGAGAGCTTCTTCGACGCGACTACGGGTAAGCGGAAGTACTTCGTGGACGTGCCGGGAAAAACCGAGGCCATGCTCCTCTTGATGTCCGTGCTCGAGGAGCATCGCGTCATAACCGGCGTCCAGAGGCTCTTTTAGTTTCACGCACGTGCGAGGCAGAAAGCGAGACGAACCTGTCGAAGCGAATGTCACGATATAGGTAGACAAACCCTCCATGTAATCTGATTGATCCATGATAGAGTATTTGATTATTTACGGAGACTACTAATGAGTAATGACAGGTTTTGACGGCGCTTCATGAATTTTATTTTTTTTAAATCTATTTTTTATTCATTTTGAAAAAATATACAATCATTTCAAAATTTAGCAAAACTAACCTACCACCGCCGTGGCCCATGGCGGTAGGGGCAAACCGCCAAGGACCACGGCGGTTGCAGGTGCTCCAGTACCAACCGCAGTCTGTTTTGAAAAAATCGTAATTTTTTTATGAACTCGGATGGAGATAAAATTTATACGAAACTTGTAGCTTTCGACGAGATCTACAACTTTGTAGTTCAAACTTTTTTCAATTGAAGTCATCTTGGGGGGAAATATATGATCGTTTCAAAATTTAGCAAAACTAACCCACCACGGCGAACGATAGTATATTTTTCCAAAATGAATAAAAAATAAATAAAAAAATAAAAAATTCGCGCTTCATGAATTGAATGAATGAAACATGGGCTCTTCTTGGGCCGTTGCTTTTTTTGGGCTGTATAGAGCGGTTTTCTCCATAGACCACATCTCCCAAAAGTCCCAAGTCCGCTCACGCCGTTTGTCTTCGCGGGCGAATTCACCGTCGCGGGCGTGCGCCTCTGCCCCTAGTGCCGCGTCTGTCTGTACTCTGCGGATGCGTACCGTATGCTTGGTATGCAAACTTGCAAAGCGCTAAATAAACGCCGTGTATATTTCTCTAGTGACTTAATGTTTTATTGTAATAATGAAAGAATTAAAAGCCCATGTGTTTAATGCTAAAGAAAAGAGAGAAATACCGTATGGGTATTGGAGGAGTCTCCCATCCAACTTATTAGGTAACCTTTCGGTACACCTCTTGTGAAGTTGAATAAAGGAGATAGGCGTGCCACACGCGCACACGCGCTCGCTCGCCGGGCCGGGCCGAGGCCGAGGCCGTGGGCGTGTCGAGACGAGACGAGACGAGACGAGACGGCGGTGCGGTCGGACGGACGTGATGTGTTGCGGGGCGGGAGCATCTTTTTGCTGTTGATGGCTGTTGATGACTCCTTAATTGTGACCGTTACTGTTGGCTGTTGATGGCTCCTTAATCGTGACAGTTACTAGGAGCCCTTAACCGCGACAGTTACAATACAATCAACCGTGACCGTTACTACTCAGCACGTCCAGGTTCATCCCCCCTTCCGTACATGTTCGCCTATATAAGAAGGCCTTCCTCCTCCTCCTCAGATGACCAATTCACAAGTCCAGGTACTCCTGCTTAGGAGACATCTCTCTTCTCCCTCTGTTTGCTGCTCTCTTTTGCATCCCCATCGCTTGCACCGCGCGCACGGTACCGGCGAGAGCAGAGCCTCCGGAACCTCGTCCTGCTGCTGAGATCCTGCTCGGGATAGGCGGGCGATAAGGTTTTTGGGGAGCGTCTTCACGCGACTGCTCGCTCCCGTACGACTACTTCCTCTACGTCGACGACAAACGAACGAACGACTACTTCCTCTACGTCGACTACGAGCGAACGACTACTTCATCTACAGCTGGTCTGCACTGCGATCATCTGCCTGCATCGACTGTGTACGGCTACACCGATTGAGGTCACTCACAATGGGTGATAACGGAAAATCGGGTGACGCCGTCACCCAATCTTCCACATGGTACTCTCTCAAACCAATGTTCATGTTTATTAGTTGTATAATCATGAATATTATTATGTTTAATTATTGTTTAAACATACACACATGCACATGGATTGTTTCACTCACCGTAATATTGAAATGTCTATTAAATTATGGAATTAAAATATGCCAAAATGTTGCCTATCATCTAACAATCCAAAAACCTTATAATGTTGATAGGACTATGTTTGGTGCAACTAGCTTTGCAAATGCAATTAAACCGAAGCCTTTCGATGGTTCCAACTTTAAGAGGTGGCGTGAGTTGGCCACCTTGTGGCTCACCGCCATGAACGTGATGTATGTCACCACCGGAAAAGCTCCCGAGGGTGTCTCGGAGGAGAAATTCAATGCGGATGATAATCTGTTTCGGGGTGCCATCATTAGCGTCCTAGTTGATAACTTGGTGGATACCTATCTTTAGAGGAAGACGGGGAAGGATATTTGGGAGGCTCTTGAGGCTCAGTACGGGGCTTCTGACGCCGGCGGTGAGCTGTATGTAATGGAACAGTTCCTAGACTACAGGATGGTTGAAGACCGTTCTGTGGTGGAACAGGCCCATGAAGTACAGGCGCTGGCTAAAGAGCTTGAGAACTATAGCAAAGAGGTCCCATGTGTGTTACCCAACAAGTTTGTGGCAGGAGCAATTATCACAAAGCTGCCACATTCTTGGAGGGATTTTGCTACCTCTCTAAAACATAAGAGAAAGGAATTCACTTTTGATGACCTTATTGCGACTCTTGATGTTGAAGAGAAGGCGAGAGCAAAGGACACACGTGGAAAGACAATAGCCGGCCCCTCAAGCGCAAACTTTGTGCAGAGGGGCAATCCCAAGTTTCAGAATAATCAGAACAAGAGGAAGAAGCCTTCACAAAACCCGCCCAAGGCTAAGGAAGCCGACGGGCCTAATAAGAAGAAGAGAAAGCCGGGGGGTGCTTGCTATACTTGTGGCAGTCCGGATCACTTTGCTGCAAAGTGCCCGGATCGTAAAGATCGCAAGGCTCCAAAGACAGCGAACATGGTTGTTAGCGAGGGTGGAGGAACAGCGGGGTATGGTAATTTCTTACCTATAGTTCTTTTAGTGTGTTCTTCACCAGAGTGGTGGATAGACACCGGTGCTAATATTCATGTATGTGCTGATATTTCTATGTTTTCTTCTTACCAGGTCGGGGGGACTACCTCCTTGTTGATGGGGAACGGTGCCCATGCGCGT
Source organism: Cenchrus fungigraminus (assembly GCA_036936925.1). Lineage (NCBI taxonomy): Eukaryota > Viridiplantae > Streptophyta > Magnoliopsida > Poales > Poaceae > Cenchrus > Cenchrus fungigraminus. Next base: position 13,278,116 of record CM072772.1, on the reverse strand, counting down.
GTTCTTGGTGCTGGTACGGTCACTCTGAAGTTCACTTCGGGGAAGACCATACAATTGAAGAATGTGCAGCATGTACCTACCATCAAGAAGAATCTAGTCAGCGGATCTCTGCTGTGTAGAGATGGTCTTTGAGTCGAATAAATGTATCATTTCTAAGTTTGGTACTTTTGTTGGAAAAGGCTATGATAGCGGAGGCTTGTTCCGCTTTTCTTTATTGTTCGATAATAATGTTGTGAACCATGTGATGAATGATGAATCAAATATTTGGCATTCGAGGCTTTGTCATGTTAATTTTGGTTGTATGATGCGCTTAGCTAGTTTGAGTTTAATTCCAAAGTTTATCTCTGTCAAAAATTCTAAGTGTCACGTATGCGTTGAATCGAAACAAACTCGCAAGCCACATAAGACTACTGAGGCGAGAAACTTGGCACCTCTAGAATTAGTTCATTCCGATCTGAGCGAAATGAACAGTGTGTTGACAAAGGGTGGTAAAAGATATTTCATGACTTTGATAGACGATAGCACTAGATTTTGTTACATCTACTTGTTAAAATCAAAAAATGAAGTGTTACATTACTTTAAGATCTATAAAGCTGAAGTAGAAAATCAACTTGAGAGAAAGATTAAACACCTAAGGTCGGATCGAGGTGGCGAATACTTCTCTAATACTTTTGATACATTCTGTGAGGAACACGGTATTGTTCATGAGAGGACACCGCCTTATTCACCCCAATCCAATGGGATTGCCGAAAGAAAGAACCGCACGTTGACTGACTTGGTGAACGCCATGTTAGAAACCGCGGGACTATCTAAGGAATGGTGGGGTGAGGCGATACTGACAGCCTGTCATGTCCTGAACCGTGTGCCTATGAAGAATAAGGAAGTAACACCATTCGAGGAATAGGAGAAGAAGAGGCTAACTCTTTCATATTTACGCACTTGGGGTTGCTTGGCCAAAGTCAGTGTGCCAATCACCAAGAAACGTAAACTTAGACCAAATACGGTGGACTGTGTCTTTCTGGGGTATGCTTTTCACAGTGTCGGATATAGATTCTTGGTGGTAAGATCTGGAGTGCCTGATTTGCTTGTCGGCACAATTATGGAGTCCAGAGACGCTACATTCTTTGAGAATATTTTTCCAATGAGAGATGAAATAAGTTCATCTAGGCAAGAGTCTGTCGAGAAGGACGACTCCACCAAGTCGATGGAACTCAATGAGCCTACATTTATTGAGCATCCTGAGGAGGACAATGATGAGGCTCCTAGGAGGAGCAAGAGACAAAGGACAGAGAAATCCTTTGGAGATGATTTCATCATATACCTCGTGGATGACACTCCTAAGACCATTGCAGAGGCATACTCTTCACCTGATGCTGACTATTGGAAGGAAGCAGTGAGGAGTGAGATGGACTCTATTATGTCAAATGGCACTTGGGAGGTTGTTGAACGTCCTTACGGGTGCAAACCCGTGGGATGTAAATGGGTGCTCAAAAAGAAGCTTAGGCCTGATGGTACTATTGATAAGTACAAGGCTAGACTTGTGGCCAAGGGTTACACCCAAAAGGAAGGAGAAGACTTCTTCGATACTTACTCACCAGTCGCTCGATTGACCACTATAAGAGTACTACTTTCCTTGGCAGCCTCTCATGGTCTTCTCGTTCATCAGATGGACGTTAAGACAGCTTTCCTAAATGGAGAGTTGGAAGAGGAGATCTATATGGATCAGCCGGAAGGATTTGTAGTAAAGGGTCAAGAAGGAATGGTGTGAAAGTTAGTGAAGTCTCTCTATGGCCTCAAGCAAGCACCTAAGCAATGGCATGATAAGTTCGACAGAACTTTGACATCTGTTGGCTTTGTCACAAACGAAGCTGACAAATGTGTGTACTATCGCTATGGTGGGGGCGAAGGAGTGATTCTGTGTCTGTATGTAGATGACATACTTATCTTTGGCACGAGCCTTGAATTGATCAAGGAGGTCAAAGACTTTCTATCTCAAAAGTTTGAGATGAAAGATTTGGGAGAGGCTGATGTTATCCTTAACATAAAGCTGATAAAGGGAGAAAATGGTGGGGTGACTCTATCACAGACTCACTATGTTGAGAAGATGCTAAGTCGGTTTGGCTACAGCAATTCTAAACCCGCACCAATTCCTTATGATGCCAGCTTGGTTGTAAGGAAGAACCTGAGGATAATAGTGGATCAGCTGAGGTACTCCCAGATCATTGGTTCATTAATGTATCTGGCTAGCGCCACGAGACCTGACATTACATATGCGGTTAGTAAACTGAGCCGGTTTGTTTCAAACCCGGGCAGTGAACACTGGCATGCTCTCGAGCGGGTAATGCGCTATCTAGTGGGCACTATGAACTATGGCATTCACTATTCCGGAGACCCCAAAGTCTTGGAGGGATATAGTGATGCAAACTGGATTTCTGATGCAGATGAGTTAAAAGTCACAAGTGGATATGTGTTCACACTTGGAGGTGGCGCTGTTTCCTGGAAGTCTTGCAAGCAGACCATTCTAACCAGGTCAACAATGGAAGCAGAACTCGCAGCATTGGATACTGCCACTGTAGAGGCTGAGTGGCTTCGTGAACTCCTAATGGACTTGCCGATAGTTGAAAAACCGATACCGGCAATTCTAATGAACTGTGATAATCAAACGGTGATTGTCAAGGTGAACAGTTCAAAGGACAACATGAAGTCATCCAGGCATGTTAAGAGGCGGTTGAAATCTGTCAGGAAATTGAGAAACACCGGTGTCATAGCTTTGGATTACATCCATACGTCTAAGAACCTGGCAGATCAATTTACAAAGGGTTTGTCACGTATTGTGATAGATCATGCATCTATGGAACTGGGCTTGAGACCCACGTGAGTTTCTCCATAGTGGTAACCTGTCTTATGTGATCGGAGATCCCGTGAATTAAGATGGTGAAACAAGCTATGGTTTGACTGAGAGAAGAGAACCTTTGAGAAGGCTCAGTTCATAGAAAAGATGCATTTCTCTTCAAAACTGTATGGCAGGATGGTATTTATACCTTAATGTGCTCCAAGTGGCTTTCATGAAACAAGCAAGTTGTTTCTCTGAAGCAAAGACATAGTCCTACAGTATGTCTAGAAGGAACACACCTATATGAGTATTGACTACTGGTCATAGTCTATGAGAGTTGGGTGATCTCTAGAAAACTCATGAAGAGGCACGGAGTGTGACCCATAAGCTCCAACCCGCGGGGATGCTATGTGCAGCCAAGTATCAGTAAAGGGCTCTAGCCAAGCTTAGATGCACAAAACTAACAATTCAAGGCATAGTCCATTGTTCAGTTGCAAATAAGTGTAACTAGAGTTCCTGGTGGATGTTCAACTTAACAGTCTCCATCGTGGTACTGGTATATCAAAAACAAAAGGGAAGATGAGAGCATTTCCAATGTGGCTTGAAATTCTTGGTGGGGATTGTTAGAATAAATGGGCCTAGGGCCATTTATTGTAATAATGAAAGAATTAAAAGCCCATGTGTTTAATGCTAAGGAAAAGAGAGAAATACCGTATGGGTATTGGAGGAGTCTCCCATCCAACTTATTAGGTAACCTTTCGGTACACCTCTTGTGAAGTTGAATAAAGGAGATAGGCGTGCCACACGGCCGAGGCCGAGGCCGAGGCCGTGGGCGTGACGTGTCGAGTCGAGTCGAGTCGAGACGAGACGAGACGAGCGGTGCGGTGCGGTGCGGTCGGACGGACGGACATGATGTGTTGCGGGGCGGGAGCATCTTTTTGCTGTTGATGGCTGTTGATGACTCCTTAATTGTGACCGTTATTGTTGGCTGTTGATGGCTCCTTAATCGTGACAGTTACTAGGAGCCCTTAACCGCGACAGTTACAATACAATCAACCGTGACCGTTACTACTCAGCACGTCCAGGTTCATCCCCCTTCCGTACATGTTCGCCTATATAAGAAGGCCTTCCTCCTCCTCCTCAGATGACCAATTCACAAGTCCAGGTACTCCTGCTTAGGAGACCTCTCTCTTCTCCCTCTGTTTGCTGCTCTCTTTTGCATCCCCATCGCTTGCACCGCGCGCACGGTACCGGCGAGAGCAGAGCCTCCGGAACCTCGTCCTGCTGCTGAGATCCTGCTCGGGATAGACGGGCGATAAGGTTTTTGGGAAGCGTCTTCACGCGACTGCTCGCTCCCGTACGACTACTTCCTCTACGTCGACGACAAACGAACGAACGACTACTTCCTCTACGTCGACTACGAGCGAACGACTACTTCATCTACAGCTGGTCTGCACTGCGATCATCTGCCTGCATCGACTGTGTACGACTACACCGATTGAGGTCACTCACAATGGGTGATAACGGAAAATCGGGTGACGCCGTCACCCAATCTTCCACAGGGTACTCTCTCAAACCAATGTTCATGTTTATTAGTTGTATAATCATGAATATTATTATGTTTAATTGTTGTTTAAACATACACACATGCACATGGATTGTTTCACTCACCGTAATATTGAAATGTCTATTAAATTATGGAATTAAAATATGCCAAAATGTTGCCTATCATCTAACACTTAACAGCTTTAAATTATGGGCTATCGATTACCACGTACTCCTTCATTTTAAATTATAAATCACTTGACTTTTTAAATCTCAAATTTGATCACTCATTTTATTTAAACTTGAGGTCAAAAAAAGTTAAACGAACTATAATTTGGAACGGAAGGAGTACATCTTCTCGTAGAGAAGTATTTGGTAGTATTTCTTAATTCCAGTCTCCCTTTTTTAAGGTACCTTCTTAATTTTAGTCTTGTACTACATGCTCGAATTAAATTGAGCAAAACATGGATGAAATTTGAACCACAGGCATTTAGAATGTAGAACTTTGATCTGAACTGAGCTGTGCCATTTCGATGCCCCCAGGTTACAATGGTCACTACTGCATGTTACATATCGGCACCTGGTCCTCCGTTTGTGCCTCTGCAATTCTGGATCATTCTAATTGGAAACTTCATTGCGCGCGTCCAGGTAATATTTGTTTGGCCACACATGTTTTTCTGCCTTTTGTGCAAACCCGCCTCTTGTTCTAGGTATAAATTGAAAGAGGTTGTATTGTGCATTGCATTTTCGTCTAATGGTTGGTTGGTAGTCTTCCATCGGCAAATTTGTTCGGATTTGGTCGGCAAAGGAGAATTTTCCAAGCTTTTATTGAGAAAGAATTGCTGGTGGTGGCCAGCCAAATTGACATATGGGAGCAAGTGCCAAGCCGTGAAGACGATATGACATTTTTTTTTTAATAACATCATACGCAACTGCAAGGATTCTGCACTCAAGTGTTTATCTAATTCAGTTGTGTCACGGGTATTATGTTGTAGATTGCTATTTCTTTTAAGATGTAATAGGTGATTGCATTGCATCAGAAAAAACTATCTCGAATGTCTTATCAGAACAATGATGTGGACGTGAGATTAGAAACTCACTACTAATTCTGAAGTAAATATAAGTTCATGGAGGGTGTGACATACTGCAACACTAGGGCACACAAAAATTTCAGTGTTGGGTATGCTATTGGGGCACGGACTAGAAGGCATCAATTTTAGAAGCTACGTCCATAGTTAGCGCTAGCATGCATGTAGTGTGGGCATGCTTTGAACAACTGCAAAAAAACTGACCTACTTTTCACAGGGGATATAAATAAAATATACTCTTGTTTGTTGCGTTGTATCTAGGGACAACTTGTTCAAACTTGGCAATTAGTGCTCATTGTTTTGTACTAATTGATTGGCAGAGTGTGAGGTATGACTTATTTTCCACACAGTATTTGCATTTTTCATGTGTGCAATCCTCTTAATTAAACAGATTAAAAGGTTTTCCTTTAGAGTATCCAACCTTAAGTTTCTAACCGAGGTAATCTGAAAATGGTCACAGGGCTGAACCTCCTACACCTTACGACCCATGATCGGCTAGACGCGCTTACTTATCAGCAGATTTACGATGGCCCTTGCTAGGCGGGTCAGCAGGTCATTCTCACCATTCTCCTCTGAGATAGGATCCTTTATGGGCGTTCCCCTAAAACAACAGTACTATATCGCAGCCCATCGGCACAGCGGAGGCATTGGCCGATATCTCGAGCGACGCGTTCTCGAACCGCCCAGCGCCGAAGTCGACGAGGACGTCCGCCAGCGACTTCACCCGCGGCAGGTGGTGAGCTCGTCGACGAGATAGGTGATGACGCACAGCGTGGACGCGGCCTTGACCGCGGTGATGTTCACCGCGGCCGCCGCCACGCCGCGAAACGTTCGTGGCGGCGGCGGCGGAGAGCACGCCCACGCAGTAGTCGTAGGGCTGCAGGGGTCTGAGCGCCGCGCACGTCACGTTGATGACGGACGAGTTTGTTAGCAACTCACTAGATTACCAAGAGCACGCCGACGGCGAGCCCAGGAGCGATGGCTACGGCCAGGAGTATTATGGCTATGGGGTGCACTATGGATGATGAGCTCATGGTGCGTACGTGATGTTTGCCAAGTTCTTTGCAGATCGCAACATGTTACCATGAGATTTATAGGAGAGGAGCGGAGCCTTAATAAGGAAAGTAGAGGTTGCATCGGATAAATTATATACTACTATATATGGTACTCATTCCGTCCTGAAAAATACAATCATAGCATGTGAAAAAAATCTCACAAAGAGTGCAATTATAAAAAATATTGATCTTATTACCTACCTAATTAAGCAATCAAAATCTGATTTGCATGTCAAAACTTAATACATGTGGCTAATTAAATGACTTTTACTGTTTCAACTTTCAATACATCTATCTATACTATAAGAGTTGAAACTATAAGAGTTGAGTAAATTGAAAACAATTCTCACCCAAGTTTAAGTCCACCCATCTCTCACAAGAGCCCCACTTGTCACGCCAGGCCCACCCAAATTTGCTTTCACCAAACCACGTGAGGAAAAAAACGAGGTGCTAGAAATTGTTTCCATCGAATCCCCTTATTTTTTCACCCACCCCATTCTTACCCGCCCGCGTGTACCCACCCGACCCGCCTCCGTCAATCACGACTATTGTTTCCTTTCTTCTTTTTTTTCCAAACGTCAGAGCCAATCATGGTTGTTGTTTCCTTTCTTCATTCTTTTCTCAATGAAAAGAGAAATTGATTGGCGTAATTGATGGCATGATTCAAAAGGAAATACTCAGGTGCTCAAAAGGAAAGAGATATTGGTGTACAAAGTAAAGGAAAATTGATCGTGATTGATGACACATAAAGGAAAGGGGAAAATAAGGAAAGAATCATTGTGTGATTAGATGAACTAAGGAAAGAATTGCTGCACATTCATAAATAGTTAGCAAGGAAAGATCAATTAAGGAAAGATTCATCGTGTCATTAGATTAACAACATTGAAAGGAATTAGATGGACGTCATTTATATGTAAATGATGTTTCGAGTCCTTGACTATTTCCTTTTGAGTTCAATGCCTTCAATCACGCCAATCAATACTCCTTCCTTTTTTTACACCCAATGTCCCTATAAAACTCAATTCTCTCCACCCCATTCACATATCCATGAGCCCTAGCGCCACCACCGCCTCCCCGCACCTCCTCCATCGGCCTACTCCTCGCGTTGGCGCCCCGCGGGCGTCGACCCCTCCTCCAGTCGGTCTCCTGCTCGGCGTGGGCCTCGTCTTCCCTACCGGCTGGTGGCGAGCTCCCCCGTCAAGGATCGAGAACGTGGGTGGCGCGGTCGGCCTCGGGGCAGGCTCCCCCGCTGGATCTACAGACCCTCATCCCCGCCTTAAAGGTGGCGACGGTGACGCGCCGCCCTCACCGGCCAGTCTCCTTCAAAGCCGCTTTGAAGGTGGCAGCAGTGATGCGACACGGTGCGGAGATGACGCGAATGCAATTAATTTTACTTTAGTATCCTTTTATTTTTCTACATACATACTAATTAAACCTTTTATATAATTATTTTTATATCACATGCGTGCCGCATGTGCCCTTCTACTGGTCATGGAAAATTTCTGATGTGGCTTCTTGGAGATGTGGTTGGAGCAAGGTGGCAATTTTAATTGAGGGATTTCATCATTCCCGATGATTAAGAACGAGGTCGAAGTGACAAATGCCCAATTTTTGGGACTTCACCTTGTAGTTTGTTGAGTGAGATATTCTGGGAAGCAAGGCCTCTCAACTCTCAAGCTCCCAAAGACATCAGGAATTGACCCTTCAAATCAGTGCAACCGGGTTAGAGGGTGTGGTTTTCAGAATAGCATGGATAATTGCAAAACGCAACATGGCACTATGGCAGTATGTTGGAAGCAAGGTATAGTGGTAATTACAGCAAGTTGGTGGTAACTAGTGCAAAATAGCACTATGACACATCTGAAGGTAAAGCTCCAGAACACATAGGGGGTGTTTGGTAGGCTGCACAACCTCTATCCAGGCTTGTGTAATGCAGCTTACCAGTGATTGGTAGCCTGCATATGGTCTTAGCCAGGCTTTTGATATGCAAAAGGAGAGGCAAAACCTGCATAGTGGGGAAACATTTCCGGTTGTGCAGGCTTGCACAAGCCATCGTGCTGCTTCCGCTCACCCTCGTCGTGGCTGCCGGAGCACCGTCCGTCGTGCCGCCGCCCGTCTAGCTGTCGAGGCCGCGCCTCGAGGCGCCGCCGTCGTGAGCGCGACGACCGGGAGCGACGCCCGTCTGGCCGTCGGAGCCGCGCCTCGACGCGCCGCCGTGGGCGCGCCGCCCGGGTGTGTCGCCCGTCTGGCTGTCGAGGCCGCCGGAGCTCGATTCGACCTCCATGGCCGAGCTCGCGGCGCGCAGAGCGGAGGCCGCGGCGGCGCGCGAGCCCAGAGGTGCTCACAGCGGAGGCCGCGGCGGCGGCGCGCAGTGAAGGGGTGGCGGAGCTAGATGGGCTCGAGCAGGCCTCGTTCGGCAGGGAGGAGAAGGAGGAAGACGAAGGCCTCGTTCGGTAGGGGGCGGCGACGCTGTGTGAGGAGCTCGTCAACCGGCGGGAGCGGTGCTGCAGCCCCCGCACGGGAGCGGTGCTGCCTCCGGCGCTCGAGCTAGCGGCGATTCGATGGTGCTGGATCTCAATTTTACGAAGCTGGAGATTTGAGGGCGCTAGCGCGCAGGGAAGAGGCGGCGGCGCATGGGACCTCCATGGGCGGGGGTGAGGGAGAGAAGGAAGGAGCTCGGGAAGAGGATAAGAGGGTAACATTACCTGGGTTGTGCAATTGGTGAGCCCATTCAACATATGCACCTTACCAATCACATGCTTGTACAGCCAAAATTTCTTATACACTCTACCAAACACGGGTCGAAATGACAGACTCAGCCAGCCTTAGACTGGCCATGGGCTTATGGTAGCCAGGCTACAACTTATGCAGTCTGCCAAACACCCCCAATATTTGAGCTTAGGCTACCTCCACCTCACGCCCCTACGGCCAGAAGCGAACCGTCCACGCTGCAACGCTGCAATTTTCTCCTGCAAAGCGAGGGGACCAGACAAGAAAGGAGGGATCGGCTCGGCGGCGGCGGCTATGGAAGCTCAACGCCCGCGAGCTCCAAATAGACCTGGGAATGGATTATCAATAATCCATGTCCAATTGGATTTTACTAGTTGGATTGTCTTGGATTTGGATTTAGTTGGATCATGGATTTCAATGGACAAAAAAAGTAGGATAATCCAATTGGTGTTGGATTTGAGCCCAGACCTGGACAGCCGCCGTCGGAGTACTTCTGCTACCTACTCGTCTTGCTTGTCGACGGCTCCGTCACTGTCTGGGTTGCCGTGTCGTTCGTCTCGCTCTACGTCGTCCTCGTCTGGACATCACCGCGCCGCTCGCCATGGCGCCCTCGCTGCCTCGTCACTCCTCCTCGTCGGCAACGTCGCCGCCGCCGCTCGCTGCCGCCCACCCCCGCCGCTGGCCGCGGCGCTCCAGCTCCCGCGGTGGCCGCCAGCACTCCAGCTCGCGCGGCGGCTAGACAGATCGAGCTGGCCAGCGCCGCTCAGTGTCTTTGCATGCGCGCCAAAAGGAGTTCGATCGATCGGCATGGGGCAGTAGGAGGAAGAAGCCGTGCTGATGCCTTCGGCCGCCGTGGTCTTCTCATGGGAGCTGGTGCTCAAGGCGACGGCGGCTGCGGAAGCGGGAGCGCGCCGCGATGTGCCGCCGGGGAGCCCGAAGAAGAAGGCGCCACATCAGCAACCACCAGCGCGACGGCTCTCCGTGCCGCCGCCGCCGGCCCGGGCGTCGGCGCCTGCGACGAGGAGCTTGTCGTCGAGGGCGTGTGCCGACCGACCGGAGGACGACCTTGGCGGCGTACCTGGCGTGCACCAAGAGCAACGGCAGCAGGGGCACCGGAGCCCCCATCCCCACCAGCGGTCGCCGGAGATCCGCCCGCCGCGTGCCCGTCGCGCCGCGCCACTCTCTCCTCGTGCTCCGCCGGCCACTAGCTCACTGCGCCGCGCCGCTCCCACCCTACCGTCGAGCTCCGACGCCGCCGTCCTGATCCCCGGCCAGGCCGTCGGAGCAGCTCTCGCGCCCGCTGGCGGAGCTCCGTCCTCTTTTGTTGCCCACGTTTGCTGGTGGTGAAGCTGAAGCTGAAGAAGACTTTGGATGTATTGGATGGATTTGGATGTTAGATTAATTATTAGGATTGGATTGGATGGAGTGTATATGTAGATTGGACTTTAGTTGGATTTCCTTGAATTGGATTTGGATCTTAATCCATTCCCAGGTCCAGCTCCAAATCGAGCACCGCTGCGTGCCAGCATGACCACCGACGCCATTGCGCTTGCGCCGCACCAAACCAGATTCGTAGGATGTGCCTCAGACCAATTTCCCTTGTAAAAATTACACCTGAACGCGGGAGACGTTGCAGGCTTGCAGCTCACCTGCTCCGCTCAGCTCACCACACGCGCGTCAGCGTCACCTTCCGAGTACTCGTAATTAATAATCGCGTCGCCATCCCAAAGTCTCCGGGCATTAACTCGAAATCCAGCCAATTTCCAGCGAAAATAAACGCTTGGATGCCCCGTATTTTTCGCATTACCAAAAAATGTTCTGTTCAAAAGTGAGGCAGAGAGGGTTCCTCAGAGAAATCTCAGTCAAACAGTCAGAAATTAGGTGCTTCCGCGTGTGTGCCATCGTGCTGTGCCGCCACCACCGTTTGGAATCCAATCCTGCGAGCTGCGACCAAGTAAGATTATTCGCTGGACAGAGACGTCTCTTGGCCATGTCCATCCGCTCCGGTGTAAATCAAATTAAACATTGCATTGTCGCCTGGGCTCGCGTACCAGAGTTTGCCTTTCCTCTCGATCGACCAGTAGCCTACATAAGCGTGCCCTAATATCAGTGTTGTTAATTCAGATAGCCCCCATCAATTTCTTCGTCTTCCTCTCGTGAATTGTGATCATAACTCATCCCATATTCCCATACTACGTTTGTCTCCATGGCGGCGGCCAACCCACCCTCGGCGACGAACCCGCTCTTCACCGTCACCTTGGACGTGCAGGGCAGCGACAACTACGGCGACTTCATCGCCGGCATCCGACGCAGGGTGGCCAACCCAAGGCACTTCTCCCGCAACCGCCCCGTGCTGCCGCCGGTGGAACTCCCGCCACGCCGCTGGTTCCACATCGTGCTCAGGACCCGGAACGCCACGCTCACGCTGGCCACTCGCGCCGATAACCTCTACCTGGAGGGCTTCCGGAGCAGCGACGGCACGTGGTGGGAGCTCACCCGGGGCCTCATCCCGGGCGCCACCTACCTGGGCTTCGGCGGCTCCTACGGCGACCTGTTCGGCAACATGGTCCGCCTCACCGAAGACGCGCTCCGGCGGAAGCAGCTCAGCCCTCAGCAGCTGGCGGCCGCGCGCGCCGAGCTCTCCGCGCGAGCCGCGCGCGGCCTCGCCGGCGTCGAGCTCGGCCCGCAGCAGATGGCGGAGGCCGCCAACGCGCTCGCCGCGCGCGCCAGGGGCGACCTGGCCTCCGGCAAAGAGCAGCTGCGGGCGGTCGAGGCGCTGCTCGTGATCCTGCTGATGGTGCACGAGGCCACGCGGTTCGCCACGGTGTCGGCGTTCGTGGCCGATCTGATGCACCCCAGGGCGACGATGAAGAGGGGCACCATCACCGCGCAGATGGAGAAGCAGGTCAACGGGTGGGAGGACCTGTCCAAAGCGCTGCTCAAGGCGGACGCCGTGCGGCCGCCGGGCCCGTTCACACCGTTCCCGGACATGGGCGTGAGGACGGTGGAGGAGGCCGCTAAGACGATCGGGATATTGCTGTTCGTTGAGGTGCCGGGCGGGATGACGGCGGCCACGGCGCTGCAGCTGTTCCGTGGAAACTAATTAAGATCCGCGTGCACCAGCCTGTATGTTGCCGCTTGAGGCAGAGCATGAACCACTTGTTGCTGTAAAACTACGAATAAGAGCTGTGCCATATCTCAATCACCTAAAAATAATGTCATTGATATTTAATCAATGCATGTAATCTGTGACTGAGATTTAATCCAAGTGTGTCATTTGTATTGGGATTGTACAACCGGCAGTGTCTCTTCTACATCCATCCGTTCACCGTTTATGTTCCCCTCCATTGCTGAGTTCTCTATCTGTTGTCTCCCCACACCGACGTCTCTTAGCTCTACTCAACAGGCCGCTAGTATTGTTGTGTTTGCCGCTAGCGGACTGGCACTGTTTGGAACAAATTCAGATGGTCGGAATAAATTGAAACTAAAAGCCAAACTATGCGCCTATGCCGTTATCAGTATGCAGAGCAGAGCAGGTTTACTGAACACTGATGAAAGTCCTCTGCTTTTGCTTCTGAATCCGCTTGAACCAGTCACATGCTCACATATTTTTTCACGAATCAAGAAAGCCTTGATCAATCTCAGGATTGCTATCCTTTGAGCCTATTTTGTTCATCGGTATTGCAGGATTGCACCAGTAATCAGCATACGGCCCCCAGAAACTCGGAACATTCAGGTGGGGTGCAGCGTGCAGGTAAACCACTGAATGGATGCAAAAATCGCTACGTTTGTCTTTGCTTAGCATCACAAACTCAAAAATAAGGAGATACCAGAAGTACTTCTCAGCATTCTTTTTTTATGATATGAAAGCACTCCTCGACATTTACAACAATCCTGCCTGCCTGGTACTCTTAGAAAAAAAAAAGAACAATCCTGCCTGCTGGTGCTGGATGATGCTGCAAGCCTGCAACTCTGAAGTCTGAACTTGCGTTGGGCTGAAGAGAACAACGTTGCTCATGCCTGAGGTGCGCGTGCCTGCGTGGTGGCACGCGTGGGTCGGGCCATCAACGGGTAAATCACTGAAATCAGTCCACACACTGAATGCTCTTACTAGAATTTGAACTCATCCAATGGGAAAAAGAAAAGTGGACAGAAGGAGAGACTTTTATGGGACCCTTTGTTCTTTGTTGATATATCTGAAGAAGGCAACTTTCTGGAAATCTGTGTTCTTAAAAAAAAAAAAAACTTTCTGGAAATCTGAGAGTTGCCATCCTGGTGCCTAGTTTTGCTTTTTTTTGCTCCTGTAGGATGTGGTGGACTTTCATATCACTCTGATTGATCGATAGGGAGGCAAAGATAAATCTCAATTTGAGCTTACCTAGTGACAGGTATCGTAGCTTTTCCAGGCTGTAAAATAAACAAAACCGGTTTCCTCCCATATTCTCCCCTGATCGCGAAAAGCAAAAGGAACAAAACATCTCATCCGGATTATGAGTTATGACTCTTCAGGTTTCTATCTACTCCGCATGTTACAAGGCTTGCTCCGTTTCTTCTCGGCTTCAGACATCAGACAAGATCGAGAGAGCAAATGAACAAATCTACTAGTAGGTACTCCTACGTTCTTTTTTAAATACTATATGCCCGTTTGAGATGGGTATGATGCGGCAGTCCTGCGTTGAAGCTGTAAGACCGCGTTTCAATGGGACTCCCTGGCAGTACGGTGCTGAATTCTCTGGCTTTTCTAGCACGCACGCCCTGTTTCATATAGCACCAGGATAGTTAATACTTTTCATAATAGCGGATGAAGCTAATACTTTCTTTGCTGTGCTATCTCAAGAGTTTAGCTTTGAGAGTTGGAAAGGAAATAGGGCGGTGGGTAAGGCATATTACCAACAAGGGCGGAGCCAGGATTTTATCGTAGCAGGGGCCAAGAAGTCAAGTGAAAAAATGATCTCATCGTAAGAAAAAAGATCGAGCTCCAGATTTTTTTTAGACAAGGGAATTTATGACTATAGACTAGAGATTGAAAAGCGTATAGTACTAGAGGCAGTCTGATCCTTAGTGGCATCGAGGTTCGGTTGACACTTGCCAGTCAGATAGCCTGCAAGCTCATAGTTGATATGTTCTTGCCTATTTGAACCTTGGAATGACGCAGCAAACAATCCACCCGTGGAAAGCAATTAGTGTAAGTATGTAACACATGCAGCTAGCTAATTAAGCATGAAATCTAACCTTTGGTTCAGAGGACCAGATCCGGCTACATTAGTTCAAAATTTCTCAAGTCAAGTCAACATATGCTTTAGGAGTGGATCGGAACTGTGCAGCGGGGACCGGTCGTTTGTTGGTCGTGGCGCCACCTCGTGATGCAACCGCGGTTTCTCGTCGTTGGTTTGGCGCCTAATCTTTGATACCGGAAGAAGGCACGCCGCAACTTGCAGCATGTTCGGTTTATTTTGGCTTGTTTATCTGGACTTATTTCCCCTCACACAACATTATTCTAACTACCATCCGAACACTATTATTCGTTTTAGCCCAACAGACTCTTGATGGGTAAGTGCGGGTTGCAATCCTGGGGCCTAGTTTTGTGGCCTCTTCAGGTGTCAGAAGGGAACGTTTCCGCACTAGGCAACAAAGCAAGTTCGTTTCTCTCCCGTGCATTATTCTCCCCTCGTGAAACGCGTTTGATGGCCCTGAAGGGATGCAGAAAATGAGGAAACGAAAGCTCCATTCCTGTGCAGAAATTGGATTGCTAGCTACATCCTATTTCGTCGTTTTCAAATGTCCCTACTGATGAAACAGGCTATTTATCCCACGAGCCAACGGGGGATACGATGATGCAAACCTACATGCATGTATGTATTCTCACTACTAGCAGCCTCCTAGCAGCATCAGCGGTCTATCTGAAATTCCGCATGATGCATACTGCAGCGGTGATCTCAGCAGTAGTTCCCATAATCCGTGATCAACCTCAGCGTAGGTCAAGAACAAATCCAATCCCCAAAACAAAAAAAGGTCTCGCGTGACGATCCGCCATTAACCCCCACCTCCTCCTCCCATTATCTCGCAAGGAAAAGGCAAGTACATTGCATTTGCATCCCCGTCGCTTTCCTTATCCAAAGCAAGCGAGCCGTCCACGACGCGAGCGAGCGATCGAAATCAAGCATGGGCACCAAAATGACACAGCGAGCCCGATGCAATGCACAGTCACACCACTGAGTGACCACACTCTCGACGCGATGGGTAAATCCGAAAATGGAGAGGAAAAGGCAGCAAATACTAATTAGCAGGCTGTCCGATCAAAGCCGATAAAACCGGCCGTCCGATGTGAAGCAAAGACCTGCGTGCACGACGCGTCACGACCGACCCCGAACGCCGGCCGGGGCGAGTGGTCCGTCGTCCTCCTGGCCCTGGCGCCGCGAGGTGGTGGGGGCCGGCCGGCTTGGGCACGGCCACACGGGACGGCGAGGTCGGTCTACCACCCGTCGGCGTCACGGCGGCGATCGATCTCGGCCAGAGCTTGCGGGGCCGGCAGGTGACATCACCGTTTGGTCAGGCCGGTGGACGAGACGGCAGGCATATGCCGCCGGAATGCGAGGTGGCGTTGGGTGTGGGTGGGTGGCAACGTCAACCGTCAACATGGCACGGCACGGCATTATCGTACCGGTGGAGGCGGTTCCCAGCAGGGCTTCAGTTGAGCCCGGCAGGCGTAATTGTGCCGGCGTGCGCACGAAATACTGTCGACGGTGGCCGGCCGCAGGGCCCCTGCCTCTGGCGCGTGCACGTTGGCGAACATGGCGTTGCCACTGGAGACAGAGACGCCGACTCGATCCGTGCAGGCAGGCTGCTGTGCGGCCTGCAGAGCGCTGGGCGCTGTGAATGGACAGTAGCGGCACGGATGCATTTTGGTTTCTGACCCAGCCACCAGAGGACGGACCGCGCGCGCGGAGAAGAGCACCGCGCCAATGTGACACTGTCCGACCAGCAGCGGCAGCAAGCGCATGGCGCCTTGTGTCCTGCTTGCCAGCAGCAGAAGCCGTCGCCGGGCCGGGCCGCTTGTGGAGAGCGGCGGAGCGCAGAGCCGTGGGAACACGGCTCTGCTGCGCCGATAAATGCGCGACGTCGACCGCGGCGCTCGGCTGCTTCTGGACGGGCGGGAACGGGTGCGCGCTGGGAGAGAGAGGAAAAGGTCGACGCCGGGCGGCGTCCACGTCGGGCCCGCCGCTTTCGGGGACAAATGGCGGGCGGGTCAAGCAAGTTAGGCGGCGTCTCACGGCACGGCTCGGCGACGAGGATTCCTCCCTCGGAGTGCCCTAGTCCACGCCGGGCGGACGGGCGGACGGGACCGAGCCGCCCGGCGCGGCCGCGTGACTCGTCGCTGCGTCCAGAAGATACCGACCGCGCCGCGCGGCGCCTCCGCAACCGCGCGCGGGGCGCGTCCACACACGTGCCCACCACGGCCGCGGATCCCGATTCCCATCCTCTGCAGGGCAGGCTACCGGGGGTCTCCAGACGCGCCGGCGCGACGGACCTCGCATGTGCGCGCTCGCTCGCCGAACGCATTGGCCTTTGGACGCGCGGTTGAAGCGTCCACGGCCACGCAGGGGGGGCAGCCGGGCAATGCCGCGGCGGCACCTGGATCGGGGGTTCACCACAGAATGTCAGGTGCCGCTGGGGTGACGACACGGGCACTGCTCGGCTCTGAATGATGTGCCACTCCATCCGAGACCGATCTTATCCTGCCCAGCAGCCTAGCTCCGGCAGGCGGCAGCGGCATTGGTGTGGTAGCAACAAACTGGGGCCGTCCCGGCATGATTCAGAACGGCAGCATTTCTTAGTATTTTCCATCACATGGCTGGTGAACAACTGAGCATACGACGAGCACCTCGCGCCCCACTGCCTCCGACCCCCACATTGCTGATTATTGAAACTAGCATATATCTATATATACATCTGTAGCATTTGGAGAGTGCTGGTGTATTTTACAATGTACATGGCTGCAAAACTTAGTCGCGGTTACGAGGCTGTAAGTAGCAGCTATCTTACTTACTGGTACCACCGCTAGTAACTAGCAACTGTAACTGTAAACTAACAAAACCTGAAAAAGAAGCAAACTATAGCAGCACCACTAGTAGTAGGTGTGTTTCTTACCGCTCTCGCCCTTCGCCGGCATTTGCGCCGCCGGCCGGCCGGCCTCCACGTCCGGAGGCGCACGGTTATTCCTTCTGGGCTGGGCTATGTCATGTATACAGTAGAGTACATTGTCACAGTGCTGGCGGAGTCTGGAGGGTGCCACTAGAACTCGACGATGAGGCTGCCGAAGGGCGACCGGTGCGGGACGCCCTTGCGGCGCTTGTTCCAGGGGCGGCAGCTGGCGGAGGTCGGCGGCGGGGTCGACGGCGAGAAGCTCTGCACGACGCTGCTCTTGTCGCTGCTGCCGCCGCTGCTGCCGGTGCACGAGTCCTCCGAGTCGCACCGCACGTCCTTGAGCGCCGCCCTCCTCTTCTTCTTGCTCTCGCCGCCGCCACCGCCGCCGTGCTTCTTCTTGGTGGGGCGGTATCCTCGGGCCGTTCCCACAATCTGCGCGGTAGAAATCCAAGGAATGTTCGTTTTAGCTGCGAGCCGTCTCGGAACGCGCAATGCAAGAGTTCGTGCGACGCGTACGTACCTTGCATCCGAGGGAGCAGAAGCGGAAGCAGTCGAGGAGGCTGCGCTCGCAGACGTCGCAGGTGTTGGTGACGCCCTTGCCGGGCCTCGGCTGCGGGCGCTCGTTGAGGAACACCACGCGCGCGCTGTTGATGATGTACGTCTGCACGCCGGTGATGTCCAGCACCTTCTGTATCTCCGACACCCGGATCACGTCGTGGTACGACGACCTCCGAATCTGCAGCTCCCAAATTGCATACGCGTGAGTCGCCAAGAACAGACAGGAATCGATGGGACAGGGTAGGGGAAGAAATGTGCAGGATGCATTGGGGAGTGGAATGCGCGGAGGAGCGCAGGCTGCTAATTAACCTGGATGGCGTGGTGGTCGCGGTGGTGCGCGAGGCAGAGGGAGCAGAGCGCGCCGTTCATGCAGTCGAGGCAGTACATGTTGCACTCGCTCTTGTGCGCGTCGGCGTGGACCCTGCATTGGACGAAGAAGCTCGTGGACAGCAGCGGCTTCAGCCACGGCGGCCACCGCTGGTTCTCCGCGTCGTCGTCGCACTCGCCCCCGCCCTGCACCCAATAAGCTCACGCATTCAATCCAACAACATCTCCTCTGAAAATCTGAAATCAATCGACAGCCAAGAAACAGAGCAACTGAAGAAGAGCAAATCGACCAGTCAATTACCATGGCGTATCTGCCCTTCAGTCCCAGAGGGGTCGCGTGATCGATGGCGCCCATCTCGTCGCCGGCGAACTGAGGCGGTCGAATGCGGGTGAAAGAGAGAAAGAAGGAGAGGGAGACGAAGCCTTCGCGACGAAGCACTCCGCCGGGGCGGCTGCGAGTGTGAGAGGTCTTTGTAGACGGACGGGGGGAAAAGACGAAAGGTTTTGGAACACCGGCGGCAACTAAACTTAAATATACTAGGAGGCTTGATCTCTAGCGCTTGACGGAGAGCTCTCGGTCGTTCTTATCGCCTCGTGGCGGATCCGGGCTGCCCCCCCGTAACCCGGTAAGCAAGCGTGCTTGTGTTACAATCCTACGAAACAGTTGAGATCCAGCACAGTTCAGATTGTCTCGTACCGCCTTGTCTTTGTCATGTAGGTCTACACGTCAGCAGTTGATTTCAACTTCTTTGTGGGTCATCGACGGCGATGTAATTGTTTTCTTCCCTGGACCCCAAAGTAAACCGGGTCCCGGATCCAAATCCAAGTTAGCTACTAGTAGTAGGGAACAAAATATCGTCTCCTTTTTTTTACACAAGGATACGTACAAGATATCATCATAGTGTATTTCTCAGTCACACACCCTTTTCCGCTTTGTTTTTAGTTTCACATCCCAATCAACTATACTTGTTTATCCCTTTTTTTATTCATAGTCCATAGTGCTCTGTGTTGATTTCTCCGTCGCCCGCCACACCATTTCTCCTCTAGGAGATTCCATCGCACCACACGCATATGTTTCAACTCCCTCAAAAAAAAAACGGTGAGAGAACAGTAGCCCCACGTTTCCTCCCCACAAAAAGGTGAAAAAAAAGGGCAAAAGAAAGAAAGGGCCAAAAAAAAAGTTGGCACTAACACGGCATTACCACGGTAATGTGCGTCCCCTTTGGCGTCCATTTCCCCCCAGTGGATCAAAAGAGAGGATCAGATGCAACCTTAGCCGTGCGTCCACACACACACTAGTAGCTCACTTGCCATATAAAACTACGGCACCTTTTCTGGGCGAGATGCCACTCGTTCTGGAAGCGGGAGAAGGATGGGTGGATGGATGGATGCATGCATCATGGATCCCCTTTTGGCTAGTGGCCGAGCTCGTGCCCCTCCCGGCCGTGGATCGTGCGTGCGTGACTCTGACTCATGATCCGAGCCTGTCGCGAGTCGTACGTGACGAGGACCCCACCCATCAGCAGTTTCCGTTTGCCGTTCTGCACCAGACCTGATCGGGCAAGGAGCGGCAAGTGATGCCACAGAGGCCCCCAAATTTTTGCTAGCCGTCGTCGTACGCTGTCCGGTGGCGGTTCGGCCACCCACCCCTCTAACGTCCCGATGGCGACTCCCCAGACACCAGGTCGGTGCGCTGCGCAGCTCACCGATTCGGCGATTTTACATTCACCGGCCAATGAGCGGATATGGATCATCAGTAAACAAAGCGTACTATCTCGTATGCTGATGAAACGAAACGGGGTGGGTCCCTCCCGTTTGCAGGAACGAGCAAGCAAACGTTGACATGAAAGCCTTTGCCCCCCCCCCCCCCCCCCTCGGTATGGTCCAGCCGAATGCGACACGCGTTAAGTTTATTCGAGATGCCTGCCTGCCGGCGTTGCTTGGAGTTGGAGTGTCACGGCACATGTGTGGTCTCTTGCGTTTGCATCAAGAGATCGCGCGGAATCAGGGGCTTAAGGCTCCGGTAATCAGGGCGCTGGTCTTGACGGAATCATCACGCACACGATCTACTAGCAATAACAATAATAATACGGCCGTTGAATATTCAAATCCGGTTCCTGAACCGCGGCTTGTCTTGTAGCTACGCCCACCGAGCCTGCACAGGGTCAGGGCCGGCGTCCACTGCCGCGATGATCGATCAACGATTCCGGTGGGGGTGCCGCACCCGCATTGGCATGGCATCTCCGGCTCTGGAGACACCTCAAAAGCGAGGGAGGCTGTGCGCGCACCGGCATCGCGATCCGATGCCCTGACCCGCGAAGTCGCGAAGTCTTGTGGCTTGGGGCGGGGCGCCAGTTCCTGATTCCTCCGGCGCTAAGTCATCCCGCAATCATCTACTCATTCAGCATCCGTCGTCCTGCATCTACCATCTATCCATGCATCCTTTCACCGGAGGAGACACCCACCCCGGCCGGGAGGATCCGTGCGCTTCCAGGGCTCTACCGAGTCCCTGACACATGGTGGCGCGTCGGCTTACGTTGTTATCGTGTTGGGACGACGACGTCTCCTTGGCTCATTCAGCCATTCTGATCTGTGCTGGTCGTCAGATAAAGATTTCGGTTCCAACCATCACGACGTAGCGCGTCAGTTCAGCTCTAAAATAATCGTAACCGTAGACTCCCTAGGCGTTGCGTGCAGCTGCTTTCCATGGCGGCTGCCGAGCAACGCGGAACCGGTCGCGCACGCGCACGGGCGACAAAGAGATCGCCGCCTCACTTGTTTAAGCTACCACCCCAGATTGTGTTTTTCGCCATGCAACTTGTCGAATTCAATTCAATCCTTGCGCTTCCGCCGGCCGGTCACATAGCCTGCCTGGATTATCATCAGTGTGGTAGCCTTCAGAAACATCGAGCCTAGAGCGAATTCTTTAGTGCCCGCCTGGCGCTGCTGGGGACGAAAAGGCTAAGGGTGACGCGAAGATGAGCAGAAAGCGGCCAAGAGGTGACGGCAAGGCGAAGAGCGAGCTTGCATGATTGATCCAGAAAGATACTTATGGCTATTCTGAATCATTGGCTCTGCCGGCGCTCGACACGTTTGTGGCCGCGTTTGGTGCTGATGCTGCTGCTGCCTTTGAGAGTTTGGATGGGTACGTTCCTGTACCTTGCGATCCTCTTCCAGATAGTGCCTTTTGGGTTGCTTTAAAGTAGGTTGTGGAACGTGTGCGTGGCGGATTCGATGCAGCGGCGGCCGGCGCTAGAGACGCGGCTTTGCTTCTCTTGGTGTGGTTGCTGGCAGCTGGCAGCTGGCTGCACCCAGAGACAGGTTCCCTTGGGGCCATTTTCAATTCCGTTCTGCTGCCACTTTGTGTTGCCATTCTCAAGATCGATTTCTGAGAACCCCAAACACCAAGCACGGCGTCTGGCGTCTCGACATGGTGGCTCTAATTTGTTTATTGCGTTTCACCGTGCCCGCACCACGTCATCGCATCACTTCCGTTCCTCCAACTCATCTGCAAGCGAGCGATTTCCCGGGCAGCTTCGGCGAGCGGAACGCACATGCGGCCTTGGGATTGGGACTCTCTTGACTCCCCAATCCCGATGCTACCTGCCGCGTTTGCAAGGTTAACGTGTCTTGTCAGTCGTGGAAAGGAGACCAACAGAAGAGTTCGGCTCTTGTACGGGAAGTTGATTGGGTCGACACCACGAGGGGACAGGACCGTGCGTGGATCAGCCACGCGCCATGCATGGACGTGCCGAGACGTGTCGGCTTGCAGGTGCTCCAAGTTCGAGCTATGCACTCCGATCCTTCACTGGCAGAACTGTCGCAACTCGCCACTTTCAGTCCCTCGCTTTTTTTTTTTTTTTGAAATCACTTGCCTTGTTGGGTTTCTCGATATAATGGGCCTTGCTTTTTGTGGTTGCAGCGTGTCTCTGCAGGTTCCCTGCGGGTTTGCAGGAATGGGCCGTGTCTATGCCATCACGTGGTGTTTTTAGTGGGCCGGAGAGTCAATGTACAACCATGGCCCAAAATGCAGCACCACTATTTTTTTTAGCAGAAAATGCAGCAAACAGCGGGCCAATGTTCGGCCATATCAGTGCTTTGCCCGTTTGCAGCGCGTTTACAAAAGGGAGTGGGGCGCGTTTGAACCTTTTGTTCGACGAACGAACGGTCCCGTTTGAACTGAACCACAGTTCCCCGTGTCCAGTACAAACGACTTTAAAGCTTGGTGTTTCTTGTCTGCATCCGTTTGCCTCGCAGCGACAGACGGAATGGAATGTCTCGAGCAGCGCTACCTGTAGCTGGTGTGTTCCACCCACTCTTGCAAAAACAGTCATCTCAACCTCGAGTCAATTTACGTAACAGGTGCGGTTTTGGAACCGGCATGTTCCGGATCCCTGTTCAAGCCTTCCGGTCATCAACTTTTTCTGCCTTGGACGGTGACAGGCTGACAGCAGAGGTCGAGGAGTTTACATTAGTCTTTAGTTTCTCGTGCTGTTGCCGGTGATTCCAGTGACTGGCCACCAACCTAAACATTCTATAGATTGACTGTTTCCTCGTCAGAGCAACGCCGCCAATTGCGTCGGTGTAATACTGATCAGAACTTCCGTAACTATTGTCCTTCGTAAGACTGCAGGCCATGCTCACTTGCTCAGCTCCATAAAACTAAAAAAAGAAGACATAAGCTCACACCGGGTAGACACACATGATCTAGCTAGCCGCTTAAACAATATGTCACAAATGACAGAGCTACTCCACCTAATCACCCGTTGCGGATAGTTAGTTAGTTGGTTAATTAAGAAGGTAACCTACCTATTGAGGCTACTGTAGACTGTAGTTCGTCCACGCGAGCTCAATTAACCAGGAGCAACGTGACGGCGGGATAAGACCTCCACTAAAGTATCGGCCGTTGAGTGGGAACCGGGGATTAGATTAGACAGTTAGACTAGGCTATAGTTTGCTTTGATCCCCGTTGGCTTGACGCCGACCGCCAGCGCGCGCCCTCGCGCGCGCCAGGACGTGCCTTGCGGTTGCGCCGTCTCGCGAGTCGCGACTCGATAAACAGCGCCGAGCACCACCCGTCGCCCATGTGCCGTGCGGCGCCGCGGGCAGCACCGGCACCTACCGCTACCGGGACGTGGCGGACGCGGGGCCCGCGTACGCGCCCGTGTGCCGCCGCCGTGCCGCATCTTCCAGAGAGGTAGTATTTGTTTCCCGTGTGCCGACGCGTTGCCTGGCATTTGTTTGCGCTCCGCTGTTGGTTGGCGGCCGATCGAGTCCATAGTCCCTAAACTGGCGGCGCGTCAGCGGTGCTAGTTTTCAGATGATTTTTTATTATTATTTTCGACCAACGAACAAAGTTTTGTGCACGGGTTTGCATGGTATTGTTTAGCTAGCAGCATTTTGTAAGGACACGGCTGGGACGATCTCTCTCTCGAATTTTGGCCCTGCCGACGCCCGACGGTAGGAAACAAGTGATCGAGCTTTCAACGTCATTGAGACGGCACTTGAAACTGTGTTCGTGGACTGATACGATCGGATACATGGAGGGAGGTTCGGCATCGGTCTCTTTCGGAACGAAATCGGATGGTCTCGCAGGCAGCATCCAATCATGACGATCGGGTCGATGGTTCATTCGACAACGAGATTTCCTACACGGACTCCCTAAATTTTCGCGTGCCTCCAATGGCATGGCTGTAGCCAGTAGTAGCCTGACCCTGTGCTGCCTGTACGTGGTTTTTGCTTGGGGCTACCTGGAGTAGCTTGAGTGCCCTCGGTTTGGTGTCTGCAGTTCTAAGCTGTCTGATTTGGCATTTTGCCGGTGTCGTTAGGAGCCCCAGATGATCGATTTAGCGTGTCGTTTGCCTATAAACACGACACGAAAACAAAAATCTTGAGCAAATGCAATCACATACGTGCACACCTCGCTGACGGACGCGCACGGATTTGCACGGGGCGTGCAGCGTGCGTGCACGCATGCAGGGCCGCCCGCGGGCGCCGAAAGAAGCGCCGATGCTGTCACAGCTTGACGCCATCAAGCTTTCTAATCGCCACGCTACGGAGGATCTTGAGTTATTTAGAAGCAAGGACCAAGGATTAAACTCAGACAAAATAATGCAGAGACGAAGAACACATGACCATTTTCGCTTGCCGAGGAGAGAAAAAGAGCAAACCAGAGACAAGAGTCAAGACATCGCACGGCTCGTGCGGCCGGGAATTGTCAACAAGCATACGTGCTGTACGCCCGTTGACATCGCGTCGCGCCGCGTACAAACGTGCGTGTGGCAGTAGGCACGGCACGATACCTACGAGGAAACCAGCCAGCAGCTGCACGTTTGGCGCTCGCAGCCCACACGGGCAGCGGATTTATAAAAAAGGGAGAAATGGAAGGGGGAAAAAAAACGGAGCAAGCGTCTCGGTCACGACGTCAAAGACCGACATGCGGGACCCGTACTGCGGACCCCCGCACGGCTCATTCCCACCCCGCACGTGCGGCGGCAGCTTTATCTTTCGACCCCGCACCAGGATCCTCTACGAGGTGTTCCAAACTGGGGAAAAATTGACCGCGACTGCTTTATCAGTTCTGTTCATTTGTTCAGTACGTTTCACAGAATAACAGGTGCTTTACTTAATTTGTTATTTCACGTTCAGAGAGGAGGTAAAATGAGCCAACGGCACTGTTCACGCGGAGACAAATTTGAACAATTCCAGGACGGTTTGTGAAGTTGCGGCTGCACAACCGCAGAAGATCTCCGGGCAACTACCCGCCAGCTCTTCCAATGGCACTCCCGTAGATAACTCAAAACTCCACGCCCCATGTGCTCGCCACGAAACCACACGCCGTTAGCCTCTTATTATAGACTCCGTGCCGTTCCCCTGGCTCTTTTTCAACAGCGACGCTGCGAGCTCGTAAACGCCCGTCCCTCCCACAGTCCCACGCGCGCGCAGAGAGAGCGAGAAGAGAAGAGGAAGCGAGAAGCTTGGGAGAGAAGAGGCAGAGCAACCGAATCGATGAAGGCGGAGAAGGCAGCGGTGGCCGTTGCTGCCGGCGGAGGCGGCGGTGGTGGTGGGGGAGGAGGAGGAGGCGACGAGTGGCGGTGCCGGAAGCACCCGGCCGCCGCGAGATCCGGCGGCGGGGTGTGCCCGTACTGCCTCCGCGACCGGCTCCTCCGCCTGTGCCCCAACTGCGCGCACGTGCGGCCGTGCCCCTGCGCCGCGTCGTGCGCCTCCCCGTCCTCATCCTCCTCGGCGTCCGGCGACGCGGTGGGGCGCGTGCACAGCCTCATCGAGCGGGAGCACCGGATCGCGCGCTCGCGGTCCGTGGCCGCGGGCTCCTCCGCCTCGTTCGCCGCCGCCTCCGCACCCTGCTTGGCGCCGGCCTCCAGGGGCGGGAGGCGGAGGGCGCGGGTCTGGGGCTGGCCGCCGTTCTGGAAGCCCTCGGCGCGGGACGGGGACGCTGACGCGGAGCCGGAGGACGACGACGACGAAGGGCTGGGCCTGGCGCGCTCGAGCTCCGTCTCCGCCACGACTGTTGAAGTCAAGACCGCGGCGGCAGCGGCGCGGGCCCGGTGGGGGTGGCACTTCCCGAGCCCGCTGAAGGCGTTCCGGCACCGGAGGTCGTCGGCGAGCGTGGCCGGTCGGGCGTGAGCACCGCAGCGGAAGGTACCACCTCCAGATGGCCGGAAAAGTGATCAGCGAGGTGGGGTGGTGGCCGGGAATCGTTAATTATTAATTTTAACTATATATGAGGCGGTGGATTAGAGGGAGGAGCGTTCGATCTCCTTTTTCTCCTTTTGTGGTGGCGTGCCACTAATTCCATGATTAAGTTAGACCAAAAAAACGTGAAAGCCTGTGATCTGGGCGGGATGTGTGTGCATATGCTAGTAGTGGGGTGATGATCGATCTCCTCATGGGTTCCCTTCACTTTTAGTAGTGTGCTTGTAGCCCCACTCTGTAACACCAAATTGGATATTTTAAGCTCCCCAATTTGATCTATCTTTTGTTGTACTACTGCTACATTCACCCCCATCAACTCAAGTATTAGTCGAATTTCGGTTTTCTTTTATCACTTTTGCATGGCCTGATGACCCCTGTTGGGATGTTCAGGCTACGCAGCATCAGTGCATCACGCTGTACTTATTACAGAAGAAGTGCTCGGCTGACAGATCGACCATGCGTGCCTTGTCAGTTGGCGGCATATGCATCGATGGTGTACATTTCAGTGTTAGCACTAGTAGAATGTTGTAGATCTAAAAATTGCGTATGGGTTCATCCATTCGACCATTCGCTTCACTCACTCAGGGCGTGCTTGGTTGCCAGCGAACGCACGCCACAACCTGTGGCGGCTAAAAGCCTCGCCACACAAATATACTCTACCTGCTGTTTACTGTAACGCGGCAGAACTGTAGCGTGGTGTGGGTGTTGTGACGATGGCAAAGTGCGGCGGCAACCAAACATCCCCTCACTATCAAAGGCTCAAAGCGTACTCCGTACAAGCTTCCCGCAAGCAGAGCGGGCAGATCGTTGGCTCTCTTAGGCCACTGACAAGCTGCACCCTAGTTTTAAAAACAAGTTGGACCCACAAGGCAGAAGCAGCGTGACATTGTTTTGATTGACCGATTTCCTTCCAGTTTCATATTGTGTTCGTCACATTGAGTTATATCTTATCTCACAATATACGGTTTTGATGTACTATTACAGCACTATTATAGCACTAACACCCAATTTTCACACAATTTGACAATGCCCTGCACTCTTTACTCGAACGCTGCGAATTGCGATGCAGGGGCGGTCTCTCTAGCTCGACCTCGACCTCGACGTCTCTTCCCTGCTCTGCTTGCGAGTAGTAGGCTGGCCTCTAGCGCGCCACCCTCCCCTGGACCCTGCTTCCCTGTGCCCTGTCTCCCGCCGCGCGATGCGTCTGGCCGTCTGCCTCCTCGGCAGGCGCAGGTCGCAGGTCGCGCAGCAGCGAGCAGCGAGATGGGCAGCCATTGGTTTTCCCCTTCTCTTCCTACCACTACATACAATACCGATTTACTACCGGTCTACCACCGCACGTCCTCATGCTCTTCCGGTTCATTTCTTGACGCAAATTCCTTCAAGAGATCGCCGATTCCGTGAATCGTTTAACCCACGGGCATAGCACATGTCTCGTTTTGTCAAATCCTTCTCTGACTCGCGAGACGCGGGCAGGACAGGAGCTCTCCACTGCCGTGCGCGCCATCAAGGATCTCTTTTTTTGAAAGGAACGCCATCAAGGATCTCAACCTGTCCATCAACGATCAAGGTAACTTGCCATACAAGCATGCCCCAGCCCAGATCCGCTGCGGAAACTAGAAAGACACTCCGTGCACAGTGCCACTGGGAGGGGAACGTACGTGCTACAAGAGTCCCAGCCTCGGAACACTCTGGAAGCCGAGTACTACTACTCCTAGGTGCCCCGTCCACGGCCGCTCGCGTCGCCACGGTGTGGTGTGGTGGGGGTCCGCCGCGCGGTAGGCGCCCCGTCCTCCTCGTCTTGTCATGTCCGGGGTGGCGGATCTGCAATGGGCGGCGCACGCTGGCGCGCGCCATTCCCCAAGAAGAATATCGTGATGTGCCGGCTCAGGTCGGGTCGGGGGTGGGCACGCCGTCACCGAGCAGCTGGGATCCTCCCCTTTGCGTTCGTCCTCACACCGGCGTAGCGCCAGGACGCCATCACTGCTACAGCGCCCTTCTCGTCTCCGAGCGGGGCAAACTGTACCGGGACCTGTACAGGTGCATCATGGAGTCCGACTGCTTTCCGGGCGTAAAAACAATAATGATGATTAGTAATGTTTCACTGACGAACAATAGTCCGGCGAGGTTAGGCTATCCGCACTCGTCAACCTCCAAATTCAACTTCTAAAAGGAATAATCCTACCTACTAGTCATCAACATTTTACAGTTTCAGTCATCAACCTCTATATTTTACACTCCATACCAACCACCCACTGTGGGACCCACACATCAATTTTTTACCCTCCCTCATCCTCTCTCTCGCCCTCGTCGTCCCACTCCCAGTCCCTTACCCGTCCTCCAGCCGGCGGCGGCCTAGATCTGTGCCTCGGCGGCGGCGGACCAGGGGACGGCGGTGTGGCGGAGATCTCGCAGAGGGGCGGCGTGGGAGGAGCTCCCCTGCAGCGGAGGCGCGGAGGTCAACCATGGCGAGCTCCAGGCGGATGGCTCGCCGCGGAGGCCGGTGCCCGCGACTCCGGCGCGACGCCCGGAGGTCGGAGGCTGCGACACTGGCGGGCGACGCGACCACGCCCTCTCCCGGCCGGCCGCTCAACCATGTCGCGCGCGCTCCTCCTCACTGAGTCCCCCGACGCAGTGGAGGGCGGCCCTTCCCCTGCTCCGCCGCGGGGCTCCCCGTATTCTCCGCCGGCGCGCCGCCCCTCCCCCTGCTCCCCATCGGCGGCTGGCCTCGAGCTCGGGTCGGCATCGTCCTCTCTCCCACCTCCGGCGCCGCCCTCTCCCCCACCTCCGGTGCCCGAGGACAGCGGGCCTAGCCGCCTCTCGACGGGCGTCCGCGGCGTCCATGGTCGGCTCCCCGGCGCGCGACGAAGGACCAGTGCGGCCATGCCTCTCCTCCGCCCTCCCTCATCAAAAGAGCAGCGCGGCTCCAGCGGCCGGCGACTGCAGAGGAGCTTCATGCCACCGGCCCTCCCCACAGCGACGACGCCGCCCCCACCCTACCTCGCCGCCGGCGAATCCATGCCGTCCTCTGCTTCCCTCCCTTCTCCTCCCTTCCGTTCCGAATATCCGCGCGAAGGGGGTGGTGGTTGCTGCCAGCCGTCGATGTGGCGTGTGCCGTTCGGCCTCCAAGCGCGCCAGAGATGGCGTCCGCGGGACCGAACGGCATGGTACCGTCCCCTTCCCAGGCCGCCGGTGCGGACAAAAAAAAACGCCACAAGCGACCTGGAGGTGGCTTTGCCGGCCCGTTCCAGGCCCCCAGTGTAGACAGTCTTAACATGTCGACGCCGTCCGCAACCTCGACGTGAAACATGAATCAAATCTGTCAGCAGCACCACCATGGGAAGCCGAGGAAAAGAACAAACGGCCTGCTGCTGCTTGCCCGTAGCCTAGGGGTTGTCCGCGGTAGACGCATGGAGTGACCGCTGACCCAAGCCTGACAGCCGCCGGGATGGCCAATGGGGGAATGGACCGGCGCAGCTTTTGTCCGCCGCGTGCGGGAGAACATTTTGTACTCCGCCCGTCCGCCGCATCGGTCACCACTACGGCATCGGCACCACGCCACCACCCCACCCGAGCGAGCCGAGGGCCGAGGGGGAGAACGGGACAGCGACAGTCCCCGTCGTCTGACGCCAACATTATATCGCCTTGCTCATCAAGCATGTCGTACGGGGCCGCTGGCACACGCACGGCACCGTCCGATCCTATCGCCCGTCCGCGCTCCCTCCCTACGAAAACCGTGGGCCAATGGAGGCGGGTACACGGACACGGCTGCTTCATGCTTGCCAACTACTCCCTCCGTCCCTTATTGATGATTGTTTGAAATGCGTATCTGTGAGGGGAATCACTGTTTTTTACGATCAACAAAAAGGGACGGAGGAAGTAGATCTGGAATCAAATCCGTGCCACAGGGCTAGTCTTTGTGGAACAGTGAGGCTATGCCCCTGTGCTGTCGCGGATAGGATTGGATTGTCACACCTGACAAAAAGCTGAGATGGCAATGCCGCAATGGCATATACTACGAGTAGACAGCTTCAGCCCGCTTTACAGGTCAATACGATTAGAGATTTTTTTTTTGAAAGGAAAATTTGGGATATTCTATACTCTTGAAAAGAACTGCAACGAGAGATTTTCGTGATTTTCAGTAATGCACGCTGGTTTTCAGTGACGTACGACCATTATCCAAGAACACCAGGAGGGTTTTTAGGCTGGTCGCACTGGGTGCGGTATCCCGAACGGGACGGCGTGCTCCAGGGCTCTTTTGGCGTTTTCCCCTCCGCACCGGGGGACGTCATCGGCTACGGGACGTCCCGTTCGGATCCCGCATGCGTCAAATAGAGCGCATTCCAGTACGTGCGCTACGCCCCGCGTGGCCCCACCTCGCGGCCGGCAGTTGCTGCTCCGCGCCATCGCAGTCGCAGCGAGGAGAGGAAGGAAGAGATGAACGCCGGGAACAGCAGAGGGAGAGGAAGATGGCACCGGCGACGTCGACGGAGAGGAGCGCAGAGAGGGAGATGGGACGGTGGCCGGAGAGCCCAAGTTCGAGGCCGCCGTCGGAACTCGAGGAAGCCGCTGCACTGCAGGGGAGCAGGGCAGGGGAGGCGCCCTGGCTCCGACGAGGTCGCCGACGCCGAAGATCCCGCGAGCACCTCCACCAGCTCCTCCTCCCCTCATCCGCAACGAGCTTGAGGGGACGAGCTCCGTCGAGCCGCGTCGCCACGCAGGTTGATCCGCACCGCTGGGGAGACGGAGGGGCGGAGGTCGCAGATCTGCGCCGCCAGGACCTTCGTGGTCGTCGCCGCGTAACCGAATCGAGGGGCCGCCGTGACGGCGGGAGAGTACGAGGGAGGTGGACGGTGTCGGCGCCGGTGGATTTGGCCACGGGGCCCTGCTCCTCCAGTTCGCCGCCGTTGGGGAGGGAGAGGCGCGGGCGGCGCGCGTCTGCTCGTGGGGATGGAGGGGTCGGCGCTGTGGAGCCGCCGACGGCGCGGGGATGGCGAATCGACTTGGGGGCGCGAGTGGGGAAGGGGGCGCCTGCTCGAGCCGCTGCAGTGGAGAGCTGCCTCCTCCTCGCTCGTCGCGCTGGCCGGAGATGGGGAGGAGGAGGGACACCGGTCACCGGAGATGGGGAGAGCTCGCGCCGATGCAGCAGCACGCCGGCACGCCACCGGAGCTGGACGGTGGCGACGAGGAACGGAGGGAGATGAGGAGGCTCGCTCCGAGGCAGATGCGCGCCGGCACGCCACCGGAGCTGGACGGCGGCGACGAGGAGCGGAGGGAGCTGGGGAGATGAAAGCAGAGGAGGGAGGGGAGGGAGGATGGCGCCGGGGTAGGTGGGGAAAGAGAGAGAGGAGAGGGTTAAAGAAAAGGAGTATGACGTGTGGGTCCCACAGGAAGCCGTTGGTATGGAGTATGAGATATAGGGGATGACGGGTGCGGAAAACTCGTACTGTACTAGAGAATCTTGATGACTAAGCAGAATATTCTCTTTTAGGGTATGCAAATGGAGTATGACGAGTGCGACCAGCCTTAGGCTTTCGGCAATGCACGCTGACATTCTGTTCCTTGTTACCGTTTCGGAGGCCAACGTCTGTAGCCTGTAGGAGTCTCCTTGACGTTAATTGTTCATAGTCATAGGCTCATAGCACAACACTGAACAATTGTTGATAGTGGCTGACCTACTGGATACCAGCAACACACACAACGATCGCCAGTACATAAAGCAGTGATTCGTGATTTCATTGCGATTTGAAGATCACGCCTGCTGCGCGATTATTGCACACACTTTACAGGTCAAGACACTACACCTGGGGATCATAGGGCCCGTTTGGTAGCGTGAACGGTCTCAGCCAGGCCCATGAGCCAGTCTCCAGCTGAAGATGGTGTTTGGTGGGCTGGATGAAATGATATGGTTACTCTTGTACAAGGGCCAAGGTATGATTACCCCTGCTTCCTTCTCTTCCTCACCTCTCTCTCCTTCGTCCTCTCCACCGCTACCGCCGGCGCCGCTTGCGCGACCCGAAGCGCCACCACAGCCCCGTGCACCCTCCTCCACCACAGCAACCCGGAGCGCCGCCGCAGCCCTCTTCTTCGTCCGGCGGCGCCTGGCCGGCGCGGCCTCCCCCACCACCGCGGCCCACGCGCGACCTTCGGGGCCTCGCACATGGCGCGGCCGTGCCCCTAGCGGCTCTCCGTGGCCGTGCGCTGCCATTGCCCACATCCTCCACAGTGTTGAGCGGGGGAGGAGGAATGGCGTGACCTCCGCGCCGTCGTGGCCGCATCCAGCGCACCGTCACGAGCGCATCCGCGCCCGGTCGTCGCCGTCGGTCTCCGCGCCGTCGCAGCTGGATCCTGCGCCTCCGTCGTTACCTCCGCGCGACCGTGCCGCCAGCCTCCGCCGTGGCCTCCGCGTCGCATGCATCAGGGCTCCCAGGCGAGCACCGCCGTGAGGCGGGCGCAGGAAGAGGCGGACGAGGATCTCGATCTCCATGGAAGAAGCTCGATTTGGGCATTGGGGATCTCGATCTTTGCCTGTATGAACTCGATTTTGGTTGCGGGGGACTTCAATTCGTCTTCATGCTTCTCCTCTTCGTCGAGGTCATTTTCGTGCTGCTCCGCGCCGTCGAGGTCTCCGCCTACATCATGGCTGGGACCTCTTCGACTCTGTCCTCACCCTCCCCGCCACCCGCCTCGAGTCGCCTTGGCCGGCCCTCCCGTGCGCCGTCGGCGGGCCAGAGGGTCGCGAGCTCTGACGGCGGGGCACGAGGTCGCGGGCGCCGATGGTGGGGCACGAGGTCGCGAGCTTCGGCGGCGTGGAAGTCTGGAAGATGACAACGAGTGTTGGCGGTGTGAAGGTGAGGAAAAAACCTATACCAGAGGTCACCGTAACCTCCTGGCTTGGGCCGCTGGAGCCTGCACCGCAAGAAACGGTCGAGTTGGGCGTTCCTCGCGATGCAGGCCAGCAGGCCTCTTTTGCATGTGCCGGGCCTGGCTCCTGACCTCATCCAGGTTAACAAACATGGCGGGTTGCAGCAGCAAGGCCTGGCCCAACGCTCGTGCAGCCTAACAAACGGACCCATAGTGCATGGATTCGGAAGCAAGCCACTTGCTGATTTTATACCACTCAGATAATAGAGGAAGCACTGATCTGAAAAAGGGAGTAGAAGCGAGCCAGTTGCTTATGTAATTATGTTACAGATAACACATGAGCTTTTTTTGAAAAAAAAAAAGAAGATAACACAGGAAGCGCTGATTCTGAAATAAAAGCAGTGATGATTTGCAGGGCTCACGATGTTTCGGTAATGCAAGCTGGTTTACACTTTCCGCTTCCATTTGGGTTAAAAATAGAGCTCCTTCCTATTAATGGTTATCAAACTCCGATGCAGCATGTACAAGCGTACCGAGCAATTCATCCTTCCTGTACAATTTTTTTAACATCAAAACCCACGATTTTGTCCTGGTTAAAAGAAAACGACAATGTACATGAATCAAAACCTATTGGTGACTAACTTACTAATATGAAGTGTGTGTGAGAGATTAAACTAGTCCCTTCTAGTATTTAGCTTCTTTTGAGATGCCCTTATTTTGAGAAAGGAGCTAATTTTGTGTTAGTAACCAGTCAGTCACCAATAAGAGCAACTGGAAATAATATACACGAATCTCTTTTGGCAGAAAGGGGCAAATTGCCATTGTATGTGACACACCACATTGTCTTACAAAGAACAGTAAATCTGATCAGCATCAGTGATGGTGCATCTGTACCTGTTGATCAATGGGGCTTCAATTCCCTCAATTGTCGAGCCCTGAATGATATAAATATTTAACATCATCATACTTATACAGAATCTCCAAACATATGTGATTCCAAAAATAATCAAGAGCAGAAAATAATCATATCAGTTGCCTTTACCATTTTGAGGGGTGATCTATGCCAAGGCCATTGCAGGTAAGTATCATACCCTTAAATCTTGTAAGGTACTCCTGAAATACAAGAGATGACAGAGACTGTAAGAGAGAGTGCAGAAATGCTAATCGGAGGTGACTGCTGTCTGGCTAAAGAACAATAGAATCTTACACGCAAAGTATATTGGTTGATCTCGTAACAGCCGGAAAGGTCGTATTCTAGTCTCTTACCTGGATCACTTAAAACTGGAAAAAGAATAGAGCCAAAGATATAAGTTAGTAAAGTTTGTGAACAGTTCATAATTGTGGGTGCTAGTGAGGTCATTCATTCTCATTTCAATGGAGTCACATGGATCGTAAAGACTAAGTGCCTAAATACTATGGACAGGAAGAATACCCTTGTATGCTTCATTAATCTCCTGAAATTTAGCTGTGACATCGCTATCACCCTTATGCTTGTCTGGATGCCACATCTACAGAGGAAGTATGAGATGCAATGAGTTTATCTACAAACCGTTATGTGCATGGATGATACTTGCTCGAAGAACAGAGGTCGGACTAGCAGCTCACCAAAGCTAATCTTCTATAGCTCAATTTGATGGTGTCATCAGATGCGTCATAGTCAACCTCCAGAACTTTGTAGTAGTCCTGCAATCACAATGAAATTCATAAAATAAATGCAGTGAACAAGAGATGAATTACTTGTATAGCTGTGTAGGAACCATATATGTCATATTGCAATGGATATTGCCAGAATATGAATAGCATTTGGATCACCGTACATATGAATCACAGTAGCCACATAAGCAAGACATGTTACAACATAGTAACAACTATCTAACAAAAACATAATAAAACAAATACAGGAGTGCAGTGTCAAGGAAAATAGTGATAGGTGACCATATAATGGTACAAAATAAACCTTTAGTATGTAGATCAAAAGGAAACGAACATGGGTTCTACATGAGACAGGTCTTGAGCACTTCACATAAGAAACTTGGGTTTTCATGACAACTTGTTTCTTGAGTTCAGACCATATTGAGCGCCAGCAAACCATTAAAACAATTAACCACATGAGTTAACTTCGTGCAGTAGATAGCATTTGCTAGAAAAAGAATCCAGTTGTAGTGTCACACTTGAGTTAAAAATTAAGTCACCAACTATAAGTATTTGTTTACCTCTGAAAGCAACAAATCACAACAAGCATGGCTGGAGGCAGGAGACATTATGGTAGTCAAATCGACTTACATAAAGCCAACAGCAAGTAGGAAGTTTGTCAAGAATCTATATAAAAAACGAGGAGCCCAATTTCTGATCAAATTTAGCTAGCTCTTCAGAGGACCAATACAAACAAAAATCTCAAGAGTCCTGCACAGCACAAACTCATACAACTTACAAGCTTGACCAATAGTCCAGAGAGGTGAACACACCCAAGGGCGGAGCTTAGTAAGGGGCAATTTTGCTAATTTATAGAGGAAATATTAGGCTAAATTGGAGTTGAGGCAGGGAATTAGCCCCCTCTAGCTCTTGTAATCTAAACTCTACTAGATGTTGGCCCTATTGAATTTACAGTCCGCAACTGACTGTAGCAGGAGTGCAATTAAAGTATTGTTCCAACAAGCGAGCGTTACTGAAGAGGACATGTTTAGTTCCAACAAGCAAGGAAACTTGAATTTGTGCAGGGCCAAGGATTCTCTTGCTTTCCAAGAACCGACTGGGCTCTCCTCCACTACTAAATATTTTCTTGCCCACTAGCAAGGCTAGGAAAGAGAAGGTAGCCAGAATGACATTCACCCACCATACATAATTCAGAAATAAGAAAACATTCATTTCATCTAGCAGATATAAGGCTGGACCAGCAAGCTGCAAGCTAACAGTAACATAGTTCCCATGGTAGCCAATATGCTAGATATTGTTTGGTTCGTGATTCATGACCAAACTGGGATCATTTTGGTTGCTGCATCTCTGATCAGCACTAAATTTTAAAGGTAACTGCAAATGTTGTGAAGAAAGTTTAACTGAATTCTTTCGGAAAAAAAAGTTGGACTGAAAGTGCTTGTGTGTGGCAGACGCAGACGGGAATGCAACCTACAATTCAGCGAGGAAAACAAGCCAGTCTCGCCACGGTTGAGCTGAGCAATCCTAATTATGGCCATACAGCCCTGTGCACTCCCACTAGCGAGACCGCAGCAAAGCAATACTACAGTTCAGCCAAAACTAGTTGTGACACTCACGCGAACGCTAAAAACAGCTCGAAAATACACCCAATCAAAAAATAGCGCAGACTCCTATCCGCCTTTTCAGACCAAAGTACACCACGGTTAGCCGCCTCCCCTCCTGCACTTCGATAAGAGGCGGCGGCGCTCAGCCCAGAATTTCTAAATCCGGCACTGTCTGCATGGTAGAACTGAAGCTAAAGGTCCACGAATCGAAGCCGAGAGGTCTGGAGCACCCGATCTCTGGAACCAATCGGAGATTGAAGAAGAGGAATCGCGTGTGTGGGTAACCTTGTGGAGAGGCTCCTTGCTTGCTCCGTCCATAAACCGAAGCAAATCATCACCTCGAGCTCGCTTCGCGCCGCGGGATTCCCTTCTTCCGCTCGCGCGTTGGGATTCCCGGGCCCGTCTTGGCGGATTCAGGAGTAACCGGAGTCGATTGATCGATTGGGTTGGTGGGATCGGAGGAGTTCTTGACTAATTCCCCACAGCTTTTCTGTTTTCCTCAGATTATTATATTTTTGCGTGATGGATATGGGATAACAGGGATAGGCGATGACGTGGATCTGACCCGCACACCTGTCCTTTCGTGTCGCGGAGGGCTCCACGCCTCCGCCGCGTTGTTGTTAGGCCCTGACCGGAGTGGGCTTTGGCGCTTTGCTTACTGGGCCGGAAGAGGACAAATGTGGATTTTTTTTATATTTTTTAAATCATTTTGCAAAATTATAAGATCGTTTCGAAATTTATCAGATTTGACCACCATCCGCCGTGCGCCACGGCGGGCGCCGTGGGTCACAACGGTTGCAGGTCGAACCGCCGTGGCCCACGGCGGTTGGGCCAACGGGCGGGAAGGCCAGCCGCCGTGGCCCACGGCGGTTGAGACCTAATCGCCGTGCGCTACGGCGGCAGGCCCCACGGCGGTAGGGTTGTGCATCCACTGTGGGCCACGGCGGCAGGTCGCCTGACCCCTATAAGAGCCGAAAATTAGCCCGGAAATATCATAATAATTCAGAAAAAAAGAAAGAGAGGGTTGGGAAGGAGAAGAGAGTGAGGGGGCGGAGCAGCGAAGCTCTGTCGGTTCTTCGCTTCATTGTAAGTATTTCGTCGATATCAACCCTTTTAGCACCTATACTTAGATGTAATGAAAGCGTAATTAGTGATTCACTGCGTTTCTTTAGATCTGTAGTATTAAATAGGTCCTGTTTGTAGGGTTTAGGGTTGAGAAGGAGAAGAGAGGGAGGTGGAGGGTGCGGAGCAGTGAAGCTCTGCTGCTTCTTCGCTTCATTGCAGGTATTTCGGTGATTTCAACTCTTGTAGTAATTTTATTTAGATATAATTACTATTAATTCTGTAGATTTATGTATGTTATAGATTTCTGGAGTATTGATCTGTACATTTCTGTAGATTTTTGTATGGTATAGATTTTTGTAGATTTATGTATGGTATATATTGCGGCGGATTAGTTTGGAATTTTAGTTTAGATATTAGTCTATTTGTTTCTTAGTCCCTGGATGTAGTATTTGATAGCAGTTATTACTTTTAATTATGAATCAGACATGTCGGAGACAGTCACAGTCAAATTGTATTATGGAATTGGAGAAATTATATATGGTCCACAAGGAGTTGACTTGTCAAATTTTAGTTCAATTGAGAAAAATGTTAAAAGAGCAGCAAAAAGAACTTGGGAGGGTATAACCAACTGGCTGGTCAAGGCATTTGCAGTAGATTTAGAGCACCAATGCCTGTCGGTGATGGCACTAATCAACAGAAGTGAACATGTGTATTGGGAGCTTATGCCACTTGAAGGGACTCCACAATGGAGGAGTTTTATCAGAAATGCATACCGAGTTGGTTTGCCCGTGATTTTGTTTGTCCAAGTTTTCCTGAAGGGTGGGTCTAGCAGTCAAGTGCATGAGGAAGCAGAGGATGTGGACGAGGGGGAAGGTGTAGGGATGGCAATTTTGCCCGCGGATGCGGATATCCGCGGATACCCGACCCGACGGGTAAGGGTACGGGTAGGAAACTTCACCCGCGGGTGCGGATACGAGCAGCAACTCTCGCCCGCGGGCAGCACACGGGTAAAATACTCTGCCCGCGGAGAATCCGTTACCCGTTGAAATATAAAGGCACGTCAAAAAATAATACCTATACCACAATAGTGGCCCAATAATAATCTAAACAGCCCAACATCTAACAGCCCAACACCACCCTTCCTTTTAGTCCGTTCAGATCCCATCCGGCCCTCCCAATCCCATCGACTAAAAAACGATTCCCCTGAAGAGAAACGAGAGGCTTCCGCATCCTCCCGCGAGGTGGATCTCGGTATCCATGGCGTGGCGGCGGATCTCCTCGTGCCGCCAAGCACCTCCCCGACCGGGCACCGCCGTGCGCGCCCTCCTGCCACCGCTCTCGGTCCGTCGTCTTGCTGCTCTTCCACCTCCACGCCCTCGCCGACACTGCCCCCGTGCAGTCCGTCTCTGCCGCCCCATTGAGGTATCTGGGGTCGGCCATCGCGTTGCTGGTGCTGGCCGCGCGGCGCGGGCTCGCCGGCCGCGGGGGCTCGCTTGTGGCCGCCAGTCGTAGGAGGAGCTCGCAGTCAACGCGGGTGACGGGTTTGCCCGATATCCGCGGATATCCGTCGGGCGCGGATACGGGTAGGAATTTTTACCCGCGGGCAAGCTATCAGGCGGGTATGGAGCGAAAGCGCGGATATGCTATCGGACGGGTAAATGTCTTACCCGCACATACTCGACCCGCTGCCATCCCTAGGAAGGTGGTGAAGAAGGGGAACAACAAGAGGAGAAAGAAGGGAATTCTGAGGGTGAGCAGACATCTAGAGGTTATGTTATCACTGGTTTTATTGATGAGGGAGAAGGAAACCCAGAGGTGATGAGACAATATCAGAGAGAGTTAGAAGCTGATGGACGTGCATTGGAAGAGGACTCTTCAGATGATGATTATGATGATGATGATGATCAATATGAGGATCATGTGCCCTGGGATTGGCAGAACTACGATTTCTCACAGTGTACTATTAATCGTGGTGAGAATGTGCCCTGGGAGTACACGGAGAATGAGGTTACAGTAGGCGCTATGTACCCCAGTACTGCACATGTGAAGGATGCAGTGAAGCAGTGGTCCACCTTGACTCTACACAGGGAGTTCAGGGTAGTGAAGAGCTCTCCGAGGATATATGATGTGTGTTGCAAGAAGGAGGATTGTTCTTTTCAAGTGTATGCATATATGGGGAAGTGGGATAATTACTTAGAGGTGAAAGAAGTGAGGGGTCACACTTGTACCCTTGATCGTATTGATGCAAAGCACCGAAACATTTCAGCCGATTTTGTTGCAAGCGACATGTACCCTACCATTGTGAAATGTACTTCTTATGAGCCGAAGGCAATTATCGGTGCAATTGAGGAAAAATTCGGGTACACCATCGGTTACGGTAAGGCATACCAAGCAAAGAAGAAGGTATTGGAGCATAGGTGGGGTACTTATGAAGCATCCTACCACAATTTACTTAACTTGCTGCACACAATAGTTCAGATGAATCCTGGCAGCTACTATGATATCAAGGACTATGCTTGTGAGGAGAAACCAGGCAAGCTTGTGCTTCAGCGGTCATTCTTGGCATTAGGTGCCTGCATTGAGGCTTTCAAACTGTGTCGACCGGTCATTTGCATAGATGGCACTTTTCTCACAGGAAAATACAAAGGAACAATCCTGACAGCTGTGGCAGCTGATAGTAACAATCAGTTGCTTCCTTTGGCCATTGCATTTGCGGAGGGGGAGAACGGTGACAGTTGGTACTGGTTCCTTGAGAGGTTGAAGAACATGGTGGTGCAGGATGTGCAGGATGTGTGTGTCATCCACGATAGGCACAAAGGTATTTTGCAGACAATGAATGACATGAAAGAGGGCAGCCAAGAGCGATACAGAGTTCCATTATGGTCAGATGTTAAGAGGAGGTGGTGCATTAGGCACATGAAAGCAAACTTCCACAGCCAGTTTAAGAACAAGACCCTGTCTAAATTGTTTGAGCGGTTGTGTGAGCAGACTCAGCAGAAGAAGTTCGATGCCGTCTGGAAGAAATTAGATGACTTGACAAAGAAGACATCAGAGGAGATAGCAAAGAGGCCAGTGAATCCCGAACCTGGAGAGGAGCCAATTTTTCTCGAGGATGTGGGATTAGATGGCCCTCAAGTTAGGCGCGGAAGAGGGTGTGCTGTGAAGACCTTCAGCCAATGGATTTAGAATGAGCCTAAGGAAAAGTGGTGTCTCATGTTTGACGAGGGCGGAGCAAGACATG
This sequence comes from Cenchrus fungigraminus, assembly GCA_036936925.1. Taxonomy (NCBI): domain Eukaryota; kingdom Viridiplantae; phylum Streptophyta; class Magnoliopsida; order Poales; family Poaceae; genus Cenchrus; species Cenchrus fungigraminus. The sequence continues at coordinate 13,237,695 of CM072772.1, read as the reverse complement.
GGATAAGGACCACTAATTTTGCTGATGTCTACAACTGTGTGCTTCGCGGTTCAAGACCTCTTCCTCTAGTTGGCATCATTGAGTTCTTTATGTATCGTACAATGCAATATTTTTACCAAAGGAGCAAGATAGCGGATGAGGTTCTGAGGAACACTCAAATGATATACTGCACCAAAATGACTGAGTATTTGGACAAGGCTCAGGGAAAAGCACTTCTTCACAAGGTCACAATGCAGCCTTTGTACCAGTCTGCTGAGAATGAAATTATGTGGATATATGAGGTTGAGTGCAAAGGGAAAACGTGTCTAGGCCCTTCGCATGAAAAGACGCAACAAGTTGCTGAACTTGGCAACCACATATGCAGATGTTCATGTCGGAAGCCGCAGCTACTACACATCCCCTGCTCACATGTGATCGCCGTATGCTATGAACTTCAACAATTCAGCTACCGTAGGTACGTGCCATGGTACTACGCCAAGGAAACTGTTCGGAACACTTGGAACCGAACAATTCAGGGCTACCTCGTGCAGGGTACTTTTACTGAGAACCCCAAAGAAAATGCTGTGCACATACCAAATCCAGATCCTGAGTTGTGCCAAGGTGTTGGAAGACGGAAGAAGAAGAGGATTAGGAACAACATGGACGAAGCAGAAGCTGGACCTGCAGTAGTGATGTGCTACAAGTGCCACAACACGGGCCACACGTACAAGAGGTGCACAGCTCCAAATTTTGCTTGCAACACACCAACTACGGCCAGTGTGGGCTCATCAGCAACTTCAGGACCATCCCAACCCCCATCCGGACGTGGACGTGGACGTGGGCGTCAGACCAATGCAGGATTCAGATGATCATAGTTGCTTGTAATGTTAGGACATTTAATTTCGGAATTTGTAATATTTGAACTATTATTTCTTGTACGAACTTATGCATGGTATTGTATTGTAATAATTGAACTTCTATTTCGTGTCATCTTAATTATGTTGATTCATTTGTATTATTTTGGATATGATTGTTCTCATCTTGTTTTGCAGATTTGCAATGGCCTCCTCAGGTCCTGAGTTGGACTTGGAGTTCCTCATGAAAGGAAGGACAATGTCGAGGTGCCACAGGGGATCAACACTTTTGGCACTGCCCACATGCATGGGTAAGCAATGTCCACAAATTTGTTCATCATGTTTCTTTGGTTTGCTAACGTTTTCTTACCTTTTGTAGTACTCCACCCAATCAGAGAACTGCGGTTTCTCGCAATGGGTGGATCCACCAGCTATTGATCCCTATCAACAGTACCTCGACTACCTCGAGCATGTCGTCATCTACAACCTGAAGCGGGAGCTGTCGGAGGCACTGGCTTCTCCAGATCCATCGTCTAGCGCAGGAGACGACCGGTGCTGCAAATGTTCGACCTGCACTTGTGAATACCACAAGAAGAACCCCTCCCCCCCAAAGATTGGTCCCCTCCACCTTTACCACCTCCACCCCCAGCTGGGTATTATTACATGCCGTCCCAGCACTCCGGTGGCTCTATGCTCTCCGGGCAGTTCTCGTACAACTAGATTAATTAGGAATGTTGTAATCAAATTTCTGAATTCCCTAAGGCATGTTATCAGTACGTAAGGCGCTTTGTTAGGATTGTACTAGCGCCGTACATGCCATTACAAATGTGTGTGTTTTCTCTTCTAAATATTAAAAAAAAGCCAACCGCCGTGGGCCACGGCGGTTTGGCTCGTGGGACCGCGCGCGGCCCACGGTGAAAGTGCATCTAGGCCCCTGAATGGATTTTGGTGAATTGAATGACAAAACGATTAAAGGTCTAACTTGTTTTGTCTAAAGATTGTGAGCAGGTTTTTATTATTTATTCATGAGCTACAATTGTTGTTTATTTTAAATGGATATTATTTGGCTCACAATGATTAAAGGCAAGCAAGTGTGTGATTCTTATGCAAATTGGTAAATGTCAAGCAATAAGTGGATTTATATATTAGGGATATTTTGCGAAGATGAATTACATGTCACCAAGGAATGTGGTAGCTTGACTAAAAATAAAAGGGATCATTAAAAGAGAAATTGGAAATTCTATCAAGATAAAGTGCAAGGCTTCATGTGGTAGTTGAAAGAGGACACAAGGATGAGTGTAAACTTAATGGCCCTTAAATGGAAGCTTGTATATTTGTTACCAATCAAGAACAAGCATTTGAAGTGGGATTTCAAATGAAGGTCAAATTATGGATTAAGCAAAGCCTAACTCAATGTGGATTGGATAAGTGACGAAGAGATCAACCGAGGTGACTAGAGTGAGGGACTAAGCAATCTTTGGGGTCTTGGCCCGACCACCATTAGTGTTTTGCTAAGGTGAAGTTCTAGCATCCGTGGGGTCTCCAAGTATCATATCCAAGCCTTATCCGAGAGAAGCAATGCAACACATCGATAAGTTATGATTGGCAATATGGGGTGACTTAAGGATTAGAGTAAGCATGGTTATGCTAAAAGGGAAAATCCTAAGTCACTAGCTCAAGTATGGATTTGCTCAAGACATCGGCAATGTTGGAAGCCCTCAAGTTGGAATTGCAAAAGTATGGCAAGATTGAAGATCTACAAGCTCAAGTGGTTAACTCAGTTTCATATTTATTCTTGAGTTTAGGAATGTTGTACTATCAAGAGGGATGCAACATTAGCTCTAAGACAAAGATCAAAAGTGCTCATTAGTTGACCTAAGTGAGAATTAGCCTTGAGAGAGTTCCTGAGTAGTCTAACAAATCTCTAACCCAACCTTAGCCACTTCAACACGTCTTGGAGTGCTTGTGAGAGAGAAAAGGGTTATGGGGCTCTCTCTGCCTAGGGCGGTCTAACCGTCCCTGGCAGGCCAACGGCTAGTTTTTCAAACTGGTCAGAGACGTAGCCGTTCCTTAGTGGACGGTGAACTTCGGGAAACAAATCCTCGTCTCTCCTTTGTGGTTTGCCTCACTTGTTTGATTTCTAGCTTATTTACTTTGCTTCCGCTCGATCTACTTGGGTGTGCTTGTCTTTGAGTGCAGGGATCATTACCCTGCGTGTGATCATCTACAGGAGCCACTCAAGAACTTTGGTTCTTGCTAGAAATCAAGAGAAGTTTTGAGTTGTCTTTTGCAGGTTCACTGGGTGGAGGCGGTCTAACCGCCCCCAGACCCGGTCTAACCGCCCCCTCTGTGCTAAGTGCACCAGGGGCGGTCTAACCCAGTGAAGCTGAAGTTTCGAGGGAAAAATTTTATTTGGTCGTCTCGCCTATTCACCCCCCCTCTAGGCGGCATCAAGGTCGTTTCAATTGGTATCAGAGCGTGGTGCTCCGGTTCGAGCTTAACCGCTCGGAGTTTTTCGATGTCGACTGCTTGTGAGGTACCGTTTGAGCCTCTAGCTCTAGATGGCTCAAACTACTCTTCTTGGCGTTCCAATGTTCTCATTGCACTTAAGGTTTTGGGTCCCACCGCTGAGGTCATTATGGTTGCGAGTATCCTTCCGGAGGATGAGACATGTGTCTCCCCAAAGGAATTGGAGAATAAGCAACTCAATGCCGTTATTACTAACCTTTTGTGTAGTTGTGTATGTAGAGAACTAAAGTATCTCATCCTAAAGAGCAAGGAAATTAGCGAAGATGCTCATCTCATTTGGGAATTGCTATTTGAGATAGTACACACCAAATGGGATGAAGTTGAGAGTGATGATGAAGATGAACCAGTGGAGATGTGCCCCACAACCTCTACAACATACACTGATCATCAAGCATCAACCCTCAAGGAATAAGGAGGCAAGAGAAGCGAGGGTGGAGCCTCTCTGGGGGAGGTGGTCAAACCGCCCCCAATAGAGACGCCTCAACCTACTACGGTGAAGGCGCTTGCCTCGTGGCCAAGAAGAAGAACAAGAAGAAGAGGCAGGCCAAGGGAGCAAAGAGCCAGAAGATCGAAGCCTCAAGCTCTCCGACAAGAGAACTTGAACTTCTCAAATCCAAACTCGCCTCCTTGGTTTGTAAGTATGAATCATTGGCTAACAAATATGATCATGATATCAAATCCTTTTCATATAGAGCAAAGGCAGAAGAAGAAGCCAATGATGTGCTAGAAGCTCAACTAGCAAAGCTCACTGGTGAGCATATGACTTTGCAAGCAACTCACAAGGAACTTGAGTGTTCTCATGAGAAGCTTGTGGACTCATATGCTTCACTAGAAATTGCTCATGAGGTTGTTGTTTCATCGGTAAAATTCTTACAACCTCTCACACCTACTTGCACATGCTCACTTGTCCATAATGAATTTGCTTGCACTAAACCTTGTTGTTCTCAAGCAAGCCAATCTAGCATTAAGCATGTATTTGTAGAATCTTGTGATGATTTCTTTGCCCAAGAAAATGATGAACTTAAGCAAGAGGTCGAAAAGCTTAAAAGAGACTTGTATGTGTTGAAGGAAGAGAGCAAAGTGTAACCTTCTCAAGATAACCGTGATGACATGGTGAAGAAGCTTGAGAAGGGTTCAACCGTCATGAGCTCAACTCCTCAACAACACATCAAGACCAACAAAAGCAAGGTTCAAGAAAAAGAGAAGGGGCATGCCACTTCACATTGCCCCACCAAGCTCAAGGCTCAAGAAATAATCTCCAAGAAGAGAAGAAGATCCACCAGAAGGAGATTGTGCTATCAATGCAAAGAGAAGGATCACTCGGCTGCGGATTACCCACAAGTCAGCAGTGCTGACCAGGGGCGGTCTAACCGCCCCCAAGGGCGGTTAGACCGGGTCTGGCCAGCACATTGAAGATGAACCGCAGCGAGGAAAAGAGAGTCCACCGTTCGAGCAAGACGCCTCCATGCAAGCCAAGACAAGACAAGGAAATGATTCCCAAGCCAAGAAGCGCCAAAAGCCGCATTTGCTATACTTGTCGTGAGAAGGGTCACTTGGGCAAGGATTGTCCGAATGGTAACACTCCGCAATCCAATCTTGTCCAATATGATTTTCATAAGCTTAGGAATGACAAGATTGGCACTTGTACTATGAGGATGATTAGTTCACCTCAAACTAGTACAAGGACTATTTGGGTTCCCAAGCATCTTGTGACTAACCTTGTAGGACCCAACAAGTGTTGAGTACCAAGAAGTGCTTGCTGAGCTTGTAGGTTGATCGAGTTGCATTGAAGTCATGGCAATGAAGAAAGAATTCATCATTTGATGCCTTGCCATGAGAAGGACTAGAAAGTGAAAATCACTCAACCAATGCAATCTCGGTAACAAGTACTTAGGTGTGACGCCCTAGGTTTTTAATTAGCATCATTAGTGCTAATGACCGAGTCAAACACGTTGACTCTAGTCAAACCTTGATCAACCTGGGTCATCACCCCGAAAACCTAGTCAACAATCACTAATGACCCTCTTAATTAAGTCAACACACACTTGTGGTCAAACCTTGGTCAAAGATGTGGTCAAACCCTAGTCAAACCCCAATGTCTTTGAACCTCCTCTGGAACTTTTGCCGCGTTCTCCAAATTTCACCTAAACACTTCAAATTCTCCCAATATAAAAGATGTCCAGTTTTTCGAGGGACACAACCTTCATGTTGGGTGGCATTTGAAATTTGGAGTGGAAAATGGTGTAAAACTGTGGTCAACGCCAGCAGCTCCTGTTCACCGGCGCCAAGAAAAAACCCAAGTTGGCAAGCTGTTTCTGCAAAAACCGTTCACCAAACCACCCATCGACCTTTGTAAAAGTTGTAGAGGATCAATTGATCTACAACTTTGCTAATTATGCCTTGGTACAGTTCTATAACAAAATCCCGTGTTTGGGCCGGTCAAATAGGGCCAAACCGAAACATTTTCATGCCGGAACGCGCCCGCGCGCACGACGTCGCCCCTGGCGCGGCACGTCGGCTCCGCCACCGTACACCGCCGTACGCGCACACCGAGGTGGGCCTGCGACTGCCGGTCCGTGCGCCGTGCCTCGAGCTCGTGGGCGTGACGTAGATGGACCCCAGGTCGGTGCCACGCGCCGCGCTCTCACGTGCCGGCCGGCCGCACCGCCATCCGCCCGCTGGACCGCCCCCTGCCGCGCACACCTGCCGAGGCCAGGCCACCGTACCCGCGGCTTAATAGCCGGGGTATCCTTCGCGGCGAAGGCTTGGAGCCACACACCCTCGCCCATCTATAAAAGGCACTGCTGCTCCTCCGCGTGCGTGTGAGCACCGGAACCCACCGCCCGCCATTGCCGCTGCCGTGCGGAGCTCGCCCCTGCGCTTGCTCCCTGAGCCGCCTAACGCCTCAAACACGTCCCCTAGGACCCCCTACAGCTCTAGCCGTCGCGCATTGCTTAGCCGCGTAGGCCTCCTCGCCGGAATTTGGGTCGCGGCGGCCGCACAGCCCCAGCCTCGCCGCCGGAGCTCGCCGGAGCTCTTCCCTACGCCACCGTCGCCTCCAATCACCCCTAAGTGAGCACGCACGCCGACTGGTGCCGCTTGTTGGCCAGGTCCGGCAGCCCCTCGCCGGCGGCGAGCTCCCCTGCGCCACCGGGGACCTCTGTGCAGGGATTTACTCATTGCAGGGACTTGAGCATAAGAACTGAGGGCATAGTTGTGAATACCTATTTCTTTCCAGGGACCTAATCGAAAAACCAGATCTTCAATAGTGTATGTGTTTTGCTGATTCTTGTAAAATCCGTAGAAAATTGTAGCAAAATCAGAAAAATGCAAACTCAATTTTGTTGGATTCCTTGTGAAAAACCCTACAACTTTTGTAAAGCATGACCATGCTTTTTCTTGATAATTTTTGCATGAAAAATAGAAAACTGATAAACCTAGATCTGTTGTAGTTCAAAATCTACAAGTTCTCTGTAGCTGAATTTTGGATATGTTGTGTGTTATGCCATGCCTAGCTTCTGTACCAAAAATTGCACAAAGTTATGCTGTAGATCTTTTATTATGAATTGTTTTGTATTTATGCTGAATCTGTCTAAATGATTTTTGTAGCTAAAAATAATTAGATTTTTGTGCTCAACTTCTGCATGTGATCTTTCTATGCATAAACACACCTCTGGTGAATTAATCACAATTTTATATCTGCCAGAAATATTTAATCTTGTTTTATGCCTAATTTTCAATGTAATTGCATAACCCAAGATCTATAGTAGCTCTAGGTGTATATGTACTGCATGCCTGGCTTAGTTTTGGACCAGAGGCCATGTGTGAGAAAGTTGGGATCCTTTTGATACTTAGTTATTTTTATATGCAATTATCATGTTTTGGTAGCTAGCTTTTGTTATTTTCGGTATATTTAATTTCCTAGCTATCCTAAGTGTGCATGTGTGTTCAGTGGCCTTATTTTGGTTTGTAGTGCTTCTTAAACACTTCCACTAAATTTTATGAATTTATTTTATGAATAAAAGCTATGGTAGCCTTTTTAAGCTTAATATTAAAGTTAATTGGAAAATCACCAACCCCACCCCTAATGACCCTTGTGTTGTGATATTAATCTTGCTAGGAAACTTAAAACCACACCCTTGCTGTTTGTGAAATTAAATTAATTTATTTATATAAATGTGTACACAGTCCCTATTAAAAAGAATAAATAATAAAGAACCTCATATTGTTCCTTTTTGGAAGAGTATGCTGAATGTATGTTTATCTAGGTGAATGTGGTCAACCATGCATCCCATGGTTGTCATACATTGTTTGTAATTAATTAAATTAACAACCGTCAATTAAAGCTTGTATTTGCATCCTCGTGTAGATCTTCCCGACGGTAGCTATACGCTCGTGCCGGAAGGAGGAGACGAAGGTGCTGACGGTGAGCTGCAGTACGTGGACGTTGCTCAGGACCTGGACCAAAGTCCGGAAGGGCCCAAGGCCAACCTTGCCAGCGAAGGCAAGCCCCGGATCATTGACCCTTTCTTTTTAAAATTATGCAATTACCTGTGCTATGTTTGTGCATTTACGTTTCAGGAGTTGAATTGAAACCCTAGATGCATGATCCCTATGTACCTATGCTCTTTTACTAGTATGCTAGGTCGATAGCTGCTATGCTATAGGACCGGTACAAGTCGAGTGATGTTCGTCACTCGCGAGAATAGATCCTTATGTTGGAATCATAAGATCTTTTTAAATGGATTGCTCATGTGGTAAGAGCATGGGATTGGGCTCCGGTCCAGTGGCTTTCGTGGGCTAAGCTTTTGAACATACTAAGCACTTATCGGGAATGGGACCGGTAAGCCTAGTACCTTAATGAGACGGTGCGGTAACTTACTATTACTAATCTCGAGTAATCACCTGCCCGGCTGGCTACCGGGAGAGGGGGGTACATGTGTGAAGCTGGGTGCCTTGCGGGGTACGCCAGATAGCCGTGTACTCGGGACAGTAAGATTCGATCCCAGGCCGAGGACTTTTGGGAACCGCCTGGTGGTTGTCCATGTGAGGGCACCCTACCGTGTGTTTAGGTTTACCTTGCAAGGTTATAAATCAATCGATTGTCGGCCTCTCACCGTTATCTGAGACTGCTTAATCAACTAGCCATGATATCCCTTAATGATGGAACTTGGTGAATATTACTGCTTGAATTAATTGTATTGTACAATTCTTGATTGAATTAGTTGGCACACCTAGAAATGGTAATTAACTAGAATTTGAGCTAAAATATTGAAAGTAAGGACCTACTCTTTGTTGCTTTTCAGCAAAAGAACTCCACCGGCCAAAAAGCCTCTCATGTCTAGAGTTTGGCGATGTAGTTATCACCCGCCGGTTAAGTCTTGCTGAGTATTAGTGTACTCAGCCTTGCTTTAAAAATGTGGTTGCAGGTGTTGTTTGACCTGGGGAGATTCCACCCGGCTGGGAGCTGGAATGGGTGGATGACGACGAGTGATGACATCACGGACGGCCTCCTGTGATGTTTATCATTCCGCTAGTTTATTTATTCTGCTGTTTTCGAACTCTGAACCTTTACTTATCATGTCATGAACAATGGTTTGTAATAATTAAACCCTTAGGGGTAATTTGGGTTTAATTTGTGTAATGTACTCTGGACTCGTCTTCGTGTGAGTTTTAATGCATATGTTCGATCCTCTGTGTGAAATACAAGTGATTTACCGGGCGTTAACCCGGCAACTAACGACGGGATGATACTTTACTGTCGCTTAATGACCAAAGTGGATTGGTTTAGGCGATAGTACGGTATTTTCCTGGGCGGGTTGTCACATTAGGGTTGTGTCTTGGTCACTCTTAGTTCTTTGTGAACACTCATGGATCACTAGACCTAGGTTTGTGAAGCATGAGGAAGTGACCTTGACACTTTCATATTTTTATTCTCTCATACCATTCGATGCTCCTAATGGCTCTCTAGAAGAGCATTTGTTATGATAAGCTTTGCAGGAACTTATTTAGGCACTTTAGAGGCTTATCAATGAACAAGGGCTGAAAAATCACCAAATGGACCTCTCAGGGGGAGGGCGGTCTAACCGCCTGCCCCCCAGAAATGCCTTTTGGCAGGTGACCCAGCCTCAATGACCGGGTGACCCGAGGCGTCTCTGGAGGATGGCGGGTGACCCAGCCACTTTGGCTCGGGTGACCCGACATGGAGCTGATTTTCAATATTTTGGTGATTTTAAGGCAATGGTAATGAGATTCTTGGCATGGTTCAATTTGATAAATCATTTTTATGCCTAGACCCACCTTTGAAGCAATCTCTCTTGTTCGTAATTGAATTGTGTACTAAGTTCGAGAAATTCAAAATTCTCTAAGCACTATTTGAGGGGGAGCTTACTTCAAAGGTTGTGTCATTTGTGCAACTAACAATTTCTTCTAGTGAACTTGTAGTCTCATGTATTTGTGCATCATTAGCAAGCTCTTGACTTCACTATTAAATCTTGGAGAATCAAGTAAGAGCTAGCCTTTCCTGAAATTTACTTATGCGCAAATTCAAATGGTCTAAAGGCAAAGGTATGTCCTCATGAACCTCTTTAAATAGCGAAATGCATCTAGGCCATTATACCATGCTAGTGTGCCCATCTTAGCATGCAATTGCTTCAATTGAATTCTTGTGTGCCTCTCTAGATATTTGGTTGATACCTTCACATAAACTCGACTTGGTGTCGTGTGAATGTCTCTTAAGTAGGGTATGAGCTAAATATACTAAAGATGTGATTTACTTGATGAGGATGCATGCACTTTGTGGTATAGGATAGATTTTTTTCGAAAATCCAATTAGCATGTGTAGGAAGTGTGCTTAATTTGAAAAATATTTGGTTTTTGGTCTTTGTGACCCGATTGACCCATTTGTGACTATAGTTCCCTTTGATTGTTTGATGGCTAGTCACAAGTGGTGATATTTTACTCAAGTCCATAATTCATCTCTACATCCATATCTTTATCTCTCTCTTTCTCTATCACTCTTGGAAGAATCAAGAATGTGAATTATTTTGGATTATCTCATGTTCTTCCAAGATTGGTGAAATTTGGATCAAATTCATCTATATATCTTTTATCCAAATATTATGTGGAAATCAACGATCAAATTCTCTAAGGCTGGAAAAGTGTTCCTCGGAACTACTGACCCTAGGGCGGAACTACGATAAGAGCTCACTGTCAAAATTATGGAAATCATCAGTACTTCCGGCCCCACCTCAGAACTACCGAAAAAGGGTCTCTGGTTGAATTTTTGGCAGGGGCGGTTTAATCGGGGGTAGGGGGCGGTCTAACCACCGTACTCAGCTTTTACCCCTGTCCTCAAATTCATCCCAAAGTGCAAATTCAGGACATCCAAGGGTCTAATTGGAAAAGAGGGACGAAATCTTATCCCCTTTCTCGGATCTGCTCAGTCTGGGGTGGGGCGGTCTAACCGGGTCCCACACCCGGTTAGACCGGGTCCCACGGGCCTTACTGTTTTTGTCCATCCTGTGACTCCACAACGTCCCCACCTTATCTCCTTCCCTCCTGTCTCTCTCCAACGACCAGGAACAGCCCCTTTCTTCCCAAACCCGAGCTCCTCCTCCTCTCTAGCTTCAACACCTTCTCCCATGGTGATTTGAAGTTTGCACCACTAAAAATCAAATCCATTCTGTGGAAAGTACTCCCCTAAGGCGGCTGAACCGGTTCCCCACCCGGTTCTTTGGATTTCATCTCGGTTTCATCTCTCCAAAGGTATTCAAGTCTTGTTTTTACCCAATCTATCAACTCCTTGAGTAGATTTGAATTTCTTTTGGTAGAACATCACCTGGCAACCCCTAGAAGACATACCTAGAGTTTGATTCAATTTTGTTAAGTATTTTGTCATGAACTCAACATTAGGGCTGGCAGCCCGGGGCGGTCTAACCGCCCTGTGCTTACCCGGCTCAAAAGTTGTTTTCCTGCGCATACTTAATCTCCTTTTATCTACGGACGTCTCATGTTCAGTAATTCCATATCCTTTCATCAGTGTTGCTGTGTTTGGCCGAAAAGAGCCATTGGCTCAAACCTGCTAGGGGCGGTCTAACCGCCCTGGTCAGTTTTGTGTCAATTGCTCTAGAATGTCGAGCCTCGATGCTCATTCTAGCCAATCTTGTTCCTGGTGTCTCATACACTTTTGTTTCACATCTTGTGATTCAGGGACAGCAGCTATGCCAAGGGGTGCCGGAACTCAGAAAAGGAAGAAAGGAGGCAGTGGTGACGCCGGGACGTCCACTGGTCCAAGTACACACAACTTGAGGCCAAGAGGACAGCAGCCACCACCTGTTTACTATGGTGATGACATTGAGATGAGTGACAGAGTGGAGAGCAGTGATGACGATGTGGAGGATCCCACTCTTAATTATGAGGTCAGCTGGCGTCAGCCGGGAGATGCAGGTGGAGGTAATGACAGTGATGATGACAGTGATGAGGAAGAGGAACAGAGGGGTGGTAATCAGCTTGGTAGGCCTTATATTAGAGAGCCCAATTATCCTTCTTATAGAGCACCTACTGATTATTATCAGGCAGGGATGGCAGACATTGTGGTAAAGTTGAGAAGAGTCAATCCGGCTGGTGAGGCTAGGACAGCTACAGATTACAGATTTTGGACCACCTTTCAGCAGGATTATTACACCACAGCCATCATTACTGGTAGAAAGGCTAAAATCACCAATGATGCTTAGTATGTTGATTGGGAGTTCATGGAGAGGAAAAATAATCCTATCTTTATTGAGGTGATTCAGGTTTGTGAGGAGAAAGGGCTTAAGGTCCTCATGGACTTTAAGCAACATTGGAACAAGGAGCTCATCGCCCAGTTTTATGCGACAGTTTATTTTGGCTATGTGCTAAATGAGAATGGGCAAAGTGAGAGGGCTATGTATTGGATGACTGAGGGTGAAAACTTCCAGCTCTCTTTCTCTAGTTTTCTCACTTTGTTTAGATTACCACATGATGGGTTCCTTCGGAAGCTCCATGATGAGGGCCCGCTTGAGGCTAAGAGGATGGCTTTTATGTATCCCAGGAATGCAAGGGACGGTTGGGGGTATGTGAAGGGTTTATACACATATTATTCTATCCTCAACCGTTTGTTCAGAAAGACTCTCATGCCTAGGGATGACAACACTTCGGATATCACGGCCTTTCAGAGGAACTTGATGGTTGCCATGAAGCCCGGTGAGCCAGGAAATAAAGAACTCTTCAGAAAATCCACAAAGGTTATGTAGCTATGGCCCCTACATTAGCTACATTATCAAGAAAGTCACACAAAGGGCTTATCCTAATGACACAAAGCATCGCCCTTTGCAACCAAAGCCCAGCAAGACAGTGAGAGTCCCATCTCCACAGGATGATCAACAAGAGGAGCAAGAAATATTTGAAGAAAGGGAGCCGCCGCGCAGCTGGGAGGCTTATCAGCCTGGGGGCGGTCTGACCGCCCCTGGCAGGGAGAGAAGAAACACAACTCCCCGCTTCGCAAATTGATCAGCATCTTCCTTGGCATGTGTAAAACACAGAGAGATATAGAAGTTGCCAAGCAAGAGGAGAGGAAAAGGGATAAGAAGATGAGGGATACCATGAAGGCTCTTCACACTCATGCCGGTATTCAGCCTCCTAGGTCTCCTATCTCACCATCCCCTCCAGAGGTTGAGATACCCTTAGTGGATGATAGGGTGCAAAGCTTCCTAAACTCGGACCTCTATTATCAGTATGGAAGCAACTTTGGATCGGATATTGGTGCTTCTTCCTCCTCGGCCCCTCCTCCTCCACCACCCACTGGTTTTGATACTATGTTTGAGGGTGATGCGGTGGCACCGGAGCCTTAGGTGGCTCCTCCATCGAATGAGGAATGGGCGGCTCGTGTCTCCTATGAATTCTTTGATCAACCTGCCACATCCTATGATCCGAACACCGGAGAGGAAAATTGGGATAGGTGGCAGCAGCAGTGACTCGGCAGCAGTGACATCTTCTCCAGGCCCTTTATGGATGCTTGATGACAAAGGGGGAGAAGAATTGGATTAAAGCTATGTGTTTATCTCCTAGTGTAGCTGTTCTGCAGGGGGCGGTCTAACCGCCCGGGGTAGGCGGTCTAACCGCCCTGCCCCTGTGAGCTGAGAGTTGAGTTTGGACTGCAATAATTGGATCTCCACTTTATCTTGTGGACTTGAGTATTGTTGACGCGAAAATAGGACGTTACCTCCGCGCGCGACACACGTGACTCCCCGGTCTGTAGCGAGGCGTGCCAGCCAATCTGACCTGTTGATTGACAATGGAAAAAATATTAGGGATCGGCTAGAGAACCGATGGCCTCTTATTGACACGTGTACCAGCCAATCGGCCAATACAGAGAAGCGGGATCGGCCGGCTCGAGAGCGACCGAAGCGCGGGTGCGTAAGCAGATAGATCGGCTGGATCGGCCGATCGTGACATCAGCACTCGAACAGGTAGGAATCGGCTGTAGTGTTAGGAGCTGATAGGATCTAGATCGAGTGGGGTAAATTAGTGATAAAAGCTAAAACCACAAGAATTGGTACGAAAACTTGCAGATCTAGCTAATAACGGTAAGGGGTGAATAAAGAACTAGACGAAACCTCAGCGATGTGCCCGGAGGTTAAAGCCTAGGGTTATTCGGTAAAACGGTACTCACAAGCTTGCCGGAGATCGATCGATGCAGCCCGATGAACTTGAAGGACGGCGTTGTAGAAAAGAGAAAAAACGCAATGGCGAAGTCGCCGAAAAGTAGATGATGTAAAGTAGATGCTATAAATTGTAAAGGGTTTGCCCGGAAGCGGTTTGTTTAATATTGGTGTGTACACTTTTTTCCGACCATGCAGGGTCGCTATTTATGTCCTGAGGACAACCCGACTCCTAGCCGATTACGACACTGTTTACTTGCTTCTAAAGAAAACGAACACTACTAAAAATAGAAAATGACTCTCGCAAGAGTTAAAACTTCCTAAAACTGACTCTTGACACGTTGTCAATCATGGATTGACCCGCCTCCACCATGCTTTCCTTTTTTGGCGTATCCTTCTGATTTCCGCCTTCTTCTCTTCCCATCGGCCGATTCTCCGGTTGCCCATCGGCCGATCGGTTGGGTCCACCAGTCTATCAAGATAAGGTTGGACTCTTTGACCATTGGCGAGCTCTCGCTGACCACCTTTCTCCCTTTCTAATCGGCCGATTGCCTTGTTTCCTCATCGGCTGCTCCTTCTTATCCTTTTGACCTGTTTTCCAAAAAAAACGGTGTCAACAAGTATTTTTTGTGTGCTACTGGTTGTGTAGAACTTATTTATGTATCCTAAGTGACATTTGTGATAGTTTGTGATGCATGAATTTATTGATGAATGTTTTTGTGCAGGCTGAATGGGGGAGGCGGTTAGACCGGCCTGCAACCCCGGTCTGACCGCCCCTACCCAAACAGCACACACACTTCCCTTTGTTGAATGCTTATCATGCCATATGCATCACAGTTTTATTTTTATTTTGTCACACACATCTCTAGCACTCCACTAATTCTAAGATATAGGGGGAGCTCTCATGTTTTTCTCTTTAATATGTGCTTTTGGCATTTGAGGCCAATTTTTGAAATTCCATTCAAAGCACACATTGAGGGGGAGCTCTAGCTATATCTAAGAATTAAAAATGCGCTTAAACGATTTATTTGTAAGCTTTAATCGAGTTGTCATCAATCACCAAAAAGGGGGAGATTGAAAGTGCATCTAGGCCCCTAAGTGGATTTTGGTGAATTGAATGACAAAACGATTAAATGTCTAACTTGTTTTGTCTAAAGATTGTGAGCAAATTTTTATTATTTATTCATGAGCTACAATTGTTGTTTATTTTAAATAGATATTATTTGGCTCACAATGATTAAAGGCAAGCAAGTGTGTGATTCTTATGCAAATTGGTAAATGTCAAGCAATAAGTGGATTTATTATTGGGGATATTTTGCGAAGATGAATTACATATCACCAAGGAATGTGGTAGCTTGACTAAAAATAAAAGGGATCATTAAAAGAGAAATTGGAAATTCTATCAAGATAAAGTGCAAGGCTTCATGTGGTAGTTGAAAGAGGACACAAGGATGAGTGTAAACTTAATGGCCCTTAAATGGAAGCTTGCATATTTGTTGTCAATCAAGAACAAGCATTTGAAGTGGGATTTCAAATGAAGGTCAAATTATGGATTAAGCAAAGCCTAACTCAATGTGGATTGGGTAAGTGATGAAGAGATCAACCGAGGTGACTAGAGTGAGGGACTAAGCAATCTTTGAGGTCTTGGCCCGGCCGCCATTAATGTTTTGCTAAGGTGAAGTTCTAGCATCCGTAGGGTCTCCAAGTATCATATCCAAGCCTTATCCGAGAGAAGCAATGCAACACATCGATAAGTTATGATTGGCAATATGGGGTGACTTAAGGATTAGAGTAAGCATGGTTATGCTAAAAGGGAAAATCCTAAGTCACTAGCTCAAGTATGGATTTGCTCAAGACATCAGCAATGTTGGAAGCCCTCAAGTTGGAATTGCAAAAGTATGGCAAGATTGAAGATCTACAAGCTCAAGTGGTTAACTCGGTTTCATATTTATTCTTGAGTTTAGGAATGTCGTACTATCAAGAGGGATGCAACATTAGCTCTAAGACAAAGATCAAAAGTGCTCATTAGTTGACCTAAGTGAGAATTAGCCTTGAGAGAGTTCCTGAGTAGTCTAACAAATCTCTAACCCAACCTTAGCCACTTCAACACGTCTTGGAGTGCTTGTGAGAGAGAAAAAGGGTTTTTGGGCTCTCTCTGCCCGAAGCGGTCTAACCGCCCCTAGCAGGCCAACGGCTAGTTTTTCAAACTGGTCGAAGGCAGGCGGTCTAACCGCCCTGGCCAGAGTGCTAACGGCTAGTTTTCCTTATGAGGGGTATAAGTACCCCACGAGCTCCACTTGTTGGGGCTGTTGATTCTAGGGTTGCTGAGGTGCTCCCCCTGCTGTTTTTCATAAGCCAAAGCCATAAAAACACTCCCCAACCCTCTCTTTGTGAGATTTGCTTTTCAAGCCATATCCTAGTGTTGGGTTGAGAGTTCAAGCCTTTGTGAGCTTGTGTGAGCTGAGCAAGAGCATCCCATAGCTTGAGCACTTGTGGTTCGCGTCGGAAAGCCTTTGAAGCGTTTGTTACTCTTGGAGGTTCGCCTCCTAGACGGCTAGGCGTCGCCGGCTAGCTCCCAAGGTTGTGGTGAGCAGCGGCAAGTTTGTGAGGGCTGTGATCTTGCCTCTTCGTGGAAAAGATCGCCTTAGTGGAAAAGGAGGAAAGCGGTTGAAAGAGACCCGGCTTGTTGTGGGAGAATTCCCTTACAAGCTCCTCAACGGAGACGTAGCCGTTCCTTAGTGGACGGTGAACTTCTGGAAACAAATCCTCGTCTCTCCTTTGTGGTTTGCCTCATTTGTTTGATTTCTAGCTTATTTACTTTGCTTCCGCTCGATCTACTTGGGTGTGCTTGTCTTTGAGTGCAGGGATCATTACCCTGCGTGTGATCATCTACAGGAGCCACTCAAGAACTTTGGTTCTTGCTAGAAGTCAAGAGAAGTTTTGAGTTGTCTTTTGCAGGTTCACTGGGCGGAGGCGGTCTTAACCGCCCCCTCTGTGCTGAGTGCACCAGGGGCGGTCTAACCGCCTTGCAGGGGCGGTCTAACCGCCAGTGCCAGTGAAGCTCAAGTTTCGGGGGAAAAGTTTTATTTGGTCGTCCCGCCTATTCACCCCCCTCTAGGCGGCATCAAGGTCCTTTCACACGGCGGTTGCATAGCCGCTGCATGCCGCCGTGCGGCTCCTGCAACCGCCGTCTACAACTGCCGTGGGCTACGACGGTTGGACCTGCAACCGCTGTGGCCCACGGCGGCCGCTGTGCGCCACGGCGGTTGGTGGTCAAATCTGATAAATTTCGAAACGGTCGTATAATTTTGCAAAATGATTAAAAAAATATAAAAAAAATTCACAAATGTGCAGTTCTGTTGGGCCGAGATCAAATTTGGGATGTAGAAATTAGCCCCCAATCTGTAAGGTTAACAAAAATCTAGGATGTGACTAAAAAACAAAAATCTAGAATGGATAAATTAGTAGTTATAGTCAGATCGATGGCAGTATTAACCTCCAAGGTAGAAGTCTCTTATGGCATCAAAAAAGCAAGTATAGAACCTACGGACGACTATGGTGTCAGGGCTACGTGTTCAGTTCCCATAAAGTTTTTTTCACAAAACAAATTATTACATCGATAGATGGAAAATCGCGAGACAAATCTGTTAAATTTAATTAATTCGCAACTAAAGATTGTCTACCGTAGCACGACATTGTTTAATCTCATTAAATTCATCTCGAGTTTTGAGATGAAGTCATGGAACAAGTTTTATTATTAATCTATATTTAATGCTCCTATCAAGCGTCTATTCATTTAATGTGACGGTGGATGGTGAAATTTTTAGAAACTAAACGAGACCCTATCAGCCACCAGCCGAAACACATAGTATCTGCAGCTTAGCCTTTTCTGGTTTCGATAGGCCCCGTTTAGTTCGTAAGGTGAAACTTTTGGGTCATTCGAGGTCTATTATGACAAGTAGGATGAACCGATTTAATATCTTTCGAATAAACAGGGTGTATCCCAATAACACAAATGGAATCTATTCTGACTGGTGGGCAACCATCTTGAAAACCTGAAGGTTGTGGATTTGAATCCCTTCCCAAGCACTTCCTCCTTTCATTTTTGTAATGCACACTAAAACTTGGCTCAGTCTTCCAATATATTATCAGGAAAAAATAAATATTTTATTTGCTTTAATATCAGATCATATAAAAGTAAAGACTATAGTTTGTGGTTAATTTGGAATGCTTGTGACGTCAATTGATTAAGCTTTTCCTTAATAAAAATTATGTTTTACTGACAATGCACTAAGATTTGTTTATTTCAAGAACACATTTCTCGAATTATTTATTTTCTTCTAGTATGTTTGTGCTTACCTTCATTTTTATTATTGTTGAATGCTTTATGTATTGCACTATAAATTTTTACCACCCCCACGGGTACGAATTTATACTAAAACTTGGCACAGTCTTCCAATATATTATTAGGTAAAAATAAAGATTTATTTGCTTTAATATCATATCAAATAAAAGTAAAAGTAAAAGTAAAGGTTATAGTTTATAGTTAATTTGGAATGCTTGTGACGTGAGTCAATTAAGCTTTTCCTCAATAAAAATTATGTTTAACTGACAATGCACTATCTAGATTTGTTTAATTCAAGAACACAATTCTTGAATCAATTATTTATCTGGTATGTTTGTGCTTACCTTCGCTTTTATTATTGTTGAATGTTGTATTGCACTATAAATTTTTACTGCTCGTAGCAATACACGGTACGATTTTAGATAGAAGTAAAGATTATAATGGAGGCTGTATTCTATTCGACCATGATGCCTCGCGAGAAAACTCAGAAAACAACGAAACGCCTGGCGGGTCCACACTCCCCACACCACCACTCTCCACAGGGGCCACTGGTCTGACTTTGACCCACAAAGTCGGCTCGACGCGGACAACGCGCGCGCGTGGCGAAAAAAATCCCGCGCCCGCAACCCACGACCCTACGCGCCGCGAGCGGGAAACGCGAAACCCACTTCCCTCCCCCTTTCCTAGCCGCCGCCTCTTCCATTTCCCCCCTTTTCCATTCCGCCCAAGCCCAATCCATCGCCGCTCGCCGCTGCGTCAGGTTAACCGAAACGCGCCGCGCCCGCCTCCGTTTCAAACCCGAAATTTTCCGCCGCTAACCAATTTTTCGTTTTCCCTCGCCTCTGGAAGCCTCTGCCTCCGCGCAACCCAACAAATCGCCTTCCAATTTGCTTTCCCTCCGCCTGATTACTCTCGCCAATTCCCTCCCAACCGAACCAATCTTCCTCGCCCCCCACGAATCTCTGGTCTTCCGCCCGCACCCACCACCGGCCGGCCGGCCACCTACCCCGCCGGCGCGAAACCCTAATCGGCGGCCGCCTACCTCTTCATCCCATGGCGGAGCAGGACGGCGCCGCGGTGGGGAGCCCGCTCGACTCCGCTCCGGTGAGACTTGCTGACTTTTGCTCGGGTTGGTGTGGGGTTCAGAAGTTTCTAGGTCCCGCCGGAAGCAGTAGCTTGCGAGGTACGCTTGGGGTTCGGGACTTTCCCCAACTCCGGGAGTGGGTTTCTGTGGAGCGGTTCACTACTTCACTTGATGTGTGTGGTGCTCACGGCAGGCCTTTGGCGTTTTCGGTAGTTTTTCGTCTGGGGCGTTGCAGTTGGTTTGGTTCGAGTCTCGTTAATTTGGGGGCACGAGGGGTTCGTGTGGGTGGGTATCCCGATTTGGTTAATTCGGAACCGGCGCCCCCGTTGTCACTGGCTACAGCAGTGATCGCTATTACCACCTCTGATATAGAAATGTCCGTGATGTGGTGAGCATGTCCTTTGCTCAAATCGTTATGAACTTTCAGTGCAACGGTCTACCATGTTCAAACGAAAATTAAATCGGATAATTCCGAGCTGCCTTTGTCCAAACCTTCTGTTTTCCTCTATTCCCACTTAACTGGCAATAGGTGTCATATAAGGTCATACAGTACTCTGTAATTTCTGTATCAATTTTTGAACGAATTTCTGTGTCATGATGAAAATATGTATCTAATAACTGTAAGGATCCCTTCTCTTAGGGTGTCAGTGCTGAAAATGGGGACGCAAATACTGAGCATCATCAACCATTTTTCTCCATGTGCCGGACAATTCGCTCTGTTGTAAGCTCCTAACTCATGCTCCTGTTCAAATTTGTAGTGTCAATGTGTTATCATGCTCAAGTTTGTAATTTGCCCCCTATGTGTTTCTGTTTCTGCTTACAGAGCTGTGCAAATTCGTGGGAAAGCTGTTTTGTTCCTGCTGCGGATGAAAATGACCACAATGTGAGCTCATAACTCGAGATCATGTCATCTTTTGTTATCTTATATAGCTTGTAATCAGTTTGGAACTCCTATTCTCTGATGTAGAGTGACTTGAACTTAATGGAGGACAACCACCTCCTGACTCCATCTGCTTCTGTTGGAAGCAAGCAACCTCAACCTGAGGTGCGCCCTTTCCCCCAGGCCCCAGCCCTTTTTTTAAGAACTTGATGTCTCTTGTGAATTTGTTTGGGTTTATCTGCAGTAATATCTGCTTACTGGTTCATGGATGTGTTGTTTTAGGACGTATCTGGCACAACTGACGATGAAGGCAAGTCTTGTTCGCCGCATTCAATCGATAAGGAAGCCAGTTTGGTGCAAGATGGCATGGAAATGGAACAATCAATGGTATGAAGTGTTTGCCTTGCCATTTCTTTTTTTCCCTGCAATCAGCCCAAGGAACTGCATTTACTTCATACACCTGTTTTTTTCTCTTGTTTTTTTTATATGTGACAATCCTCACTCAGACATCAGATGTTTGGAATTGCATAGTGTGAAGCAAAACTAAGTCTGCCTGTTAAGCTAAATCATGTTCTCTTTGAGATGGTAATAGTGGGATAGTGATGTAGAACTTATATTGTTACCTAAATGTATGGATACACTTCAGCTGATCTGCAATTGTAATTCCACATATGACATCTCTCTCGCAATCATTGTTCCTGAATCATCTCTAAATCACTGCAAACTTGTTTGGGACAAAAAGGCTTTATTGCTCTATATAAAACATTAATAACGAGTTCTGTGCCTAGATCATCCCTAATTCTTGTTCCTATATGTAGGATGAAATTGATGTGCCACATGGAGAAGCAAGTGAGCAGCCAGAACCCCTTAGCACTGAGCAACCCAATTCAACTGTAAGTTCCACCTTCTGACATGTACTGCTAACTCAGGCCTTCATGTGCATGCGACCCAATTTTGTTATCTTGATTTATATATTTATATACAAGTATTCTCAGGGAACTGCAATTATTCATATATAAGCATCGATCTCTATGTGTGTCAGTGCTCTCATGATTGCATACACCAATACACATGCATAAGTTTCCTAATATTATTTTTGGGTGGTTTTTCAGGGTGGAATGGATTTATGGGATGACAAAGATAATCAGAAACTGTTGCCCCTTGACAGTGATCGGTGGAACTCCAATGTAAGACTGCTAGTCTTAATCACATTGTATGTGCAATTTTTACTTGGTCCTTCCCAACATCAAGTCTTTTGTATTGATGGGCTTTGTTTAATAGATTGGTGAAACTTGTGATGCTGAAGATAAGCAGTTTCCTCTGTCCTTTTCTTACAGAAGGCAACCCCAATATGTGGTAATCTTCTGCACTAAGTTTTATACATGGCATCCTTAAGGACATTGTTTTTATCTTTACATTACAAAGATTTTCCCATGTACAGGGAGCAGGTCTTAGCAATATGGGGAACACATGCTTCTTAAATGCAACTCTTCAGTGCATCACTCACACTGTACCACTTTTTCTCAAGCTTCGGTCAACTGATCATGCCACTCCATGCTCATGTATGGATAATTTCATACAACTATTTGCTATTCTTTTAAAAGTGTTTTCAGATTTTCTATTCCATTTTAGTTTGCATGATTTGGACTGCTGGTACTCTGCAGATGATAAAGATGGATTCTGTTCTTTCTGTGCCCTTAAAGAACATGTTGATGAATCAATTCGAAGGTCTGGATCTGTTATAATGCCTGCGAAGTTCAGGAATAATTTAAGAAGTATCCTTTTGTCTTGAACTTTTGTCTAGTCTGTTCAATTCTCCCCATTACAGCTGCTGTTTGCACACATATTTTTTATCAGTTCACGTTCTTATGCTTCCTTTCACCATTCAGTTTATCTTACTCTTCATTTAAATTATGTGCTGAGCTAGTGAGCTAGTAGATACTTTTCAACTGTTGCCAGCTTGCTATAGTCATTTCATGTGAAGTTATGCTATATGTGGATTCTTAACAGTATTTTCCAGAGTTATCTTCAGATTTTAGACTGGGACAGCAAGAGGATGCACATGAATTCCTACGTTGCTTGCTTGATAACCTGCATAAGTGTACCCTTGATCCTATGTCTAAGGGCAAGGGGTCATCCTTTGATGAAGAAAGTATAGTCAAGGACATTTTTGGTGGCCAACTGAAAAGCCAGGTAATTTAGTTTTTCATCAACTATTTGTTCTCTCGATACTTGCATCATAACTAATGCTACTCTGTGTGTCTAGTTGTCTTGCTGCGAGTGTGGTCACAGCTCGGAGACATTTGAGCCCTTCCTGGATCTAAGCTTGGAGATTGATCAGGTTGACCACCTGGTAGATGCATTGGAATCTTTTACCAAGGTAGAGCAGATCGGGGACTCTGAGGATAAGCTCACCTGTGAGCAATGCAATGCTCAAGTTTGTAAGAACAAGCAGCTTACACTTCATAGAGCACCAGATGTTATTGCATTTCATCTGAAGCGTTTTACCACCCTTGACAATTCTGTTGAGAAGATCGACAAACATGTGGTATATCCTCAAGAGGTTGATTTGAAGCCGTTCCACAGTAACCCAGATACTGCGGTGAGCATTCCTTTTTATACTGTGCCTGATTGGAAGATGTAAGCTATTCTAGGAATTCTAGATTAAGGATTTGAATCCCAGTCCACCTGTTCAAACATAATTGATAGTTTTTCCACTTAGGTAAAATTAATGTTTTGTTATACTTCCAAATACAGGGGGAGCTGAAATATGATCTTTATGGTGTTGTTGAGCATTCTGGATTACCCAACTATGGCCACTATGTGTGCACTATTCGTTCTTCACCAAGCACTTGGTACTTGATGAATGACTCTCATGTATGTGCCACAAATCCTTTTTGTTTTGTGACTACAAGTCAGTTGCTACTGCTTTGTTGACATGCACCTTCTCTCCATTTTAATACACCAGTTATTTTGCAGGTTGATTCGATTACAGATGCAAGCGCATTAAACCAGGAAGCATATATTCTCTTCTATGTTCGACAAGGCAAATTTCCATGGTTCTCTAGTTTGCTAGAGGGCAAAGATGCCCTACATGCCGAGGATACTCGTGGTGCATCTCCTGTTTCTGTTTTGGAAAATATCTGTTCAACATCTTCTGGAGGAGGCAGTAGCAGTAATTCTGGTGATAGACTAGAGAAAAATGAAGCCAGGCAGTTGGAGGAGTTAGAGAAGGACGAAACGAGTCAATACAAAGCATCATTCTGTCGTGAGGAGCCATCTAAGAGAAGTTTGCTTGGTCCTTCCAACATCAATAATACAAGAGATGAAATCAGTCCACCAAGATCATCTCTCCAAGATGATGCTGTCAGATGTCCCCGTAGTGTGGGAACTACCAATCTGGATAGGCCCTCTACTCCTCTGCCCTTGAAGCGATCGTTCTCCCAAAATGAGTTAGGTGTGTTTGAGTTTGAGGACTATGGTAAGGATGCATTTTAAGTTTTAACTAGTTGCTATTAAGTTCTGGTTTTATTTTTGCAAACTATGCATCTTATTTTCCTTGATACAATTCCAACCTCTCATTGTCCAGTTGACATTAGTTTAGTCACATATATTATTCACTGATTAATGGGCCTCTAGAGAAAGTGATCCTAATCACTCCACCCTTTAATTTTAGACATCAGAATTGCAGTGTTATTCTAAATATCTTCAATACAACTTAATTGTTTTTCAATGCTATTGATGGCTTTGCTCATTCACCTTTTAAAGGCTCATGTTTCTGGTTGTCTCATTTACAGATGACGACGAAGATACCCCTTTGCTTCCAGATCTGAAATTTCAACCTAAGGTGAAGAAACCTAAGGCTGCATCTGCATCTAAAGCTGTGAAGGGCCCGAGTATTGATCAAAATGCAAGACGTTTGATGAGTGGCATGCCGTCCTCAAGAAGAAAAGGTCTCCTGGACTGCATTGTCACACAGCAAAATGCACATCAGGAGTCTCGTAGTCGCAGATGCCCTGCAAGCGACCCTGTGGACAAAAAGAAACGGAAGTTGGTTTCATGCTAGGTATTTTCAAGTTTGGGCAACACAAATCTTGTATTTCTGTATATCCTTTTTTGTTTTCTTTTGCTACTCTCTTCCTGCATACATGGTCTAGCATTAATGCTGTCCTCCACTGCCCCCTTATTTAACTGCCATAGACTTTATGGCCGGCTAGATTGATGGCAGGGACGCAGGGTACCTGAGAGCATGAGTCAGTTAATCTATTTTTCTTTTTTGCTTCCTCCTGATGTGCCATCGCACACCTAACACCTATGCTGTATGAGATTTGCACCTGAACCAACTGCCCATTTTGTTTAGTAGGTAGCACTACTTGGACAGAACAGGGCTTATCTTGTATGGAACATAACCATGGAAAAGAAATCAAATCGAGTTTATCTGAAATCTTGTTCAATTCTTGTATCATAACGAACATCAATTTAGTTGACAGTGAATGCCTTTATAACTAATTTCTCGTCTGTTGTCTTTGTTACTGGTCTTGTGTTTTCCCTGTGAACCTGTGGGGGGTTTCAGTTTGATATTGTACTATGAAATGGCGATGTGTGCAACTCGGGTAGAGAACATGTCCCATCTAACAATGTTTACTCTTGCATAATCCTACCACTGGTCACTTAGCTTGCACCTTGTAGATAGTATGCCATCTAACAACCGTTGCTGTATACTCGTGAAAAGAGGGATAATATCGTAAGAGATTTTGGAAGAAAAGAAGATCGTTAGTTCTTGCTATCTGGGACGCCGGACGAGGAGGTAAGGCCATAAGGGCTTTGCCAAAGATCGCAGAATGCAAAAAAACAGTGCGGTAGTCTGGGAGGAAAACCTTATATCTCACTTATTCATATTCATAATTCTTTTATGGACGGAACGTGCACCAAAGGGGTGGTGGCGCAGTTGGCTAGCGCGTAGGTCTCATAGCTAGTTGAGTTATCCTGAGGTCGAGAGTTCGAGCCTCTCTCACCCCATAATTTTTTCCCTTTTCCCACCTGATTTATTTTTGGGTTAACATCGTCTCCCCATATCTGCGTTTTCCCTTCCATATCCACCCGGATTTTTATCCCCAAAGTCCCTTCCAATTTTTTGCTGACATCATCTCCGACCGTTTCATGAGCATTCACACATCGCTCTCTTCCTCCTCACTATCAGCAATTCAGCATCCCGACAAAACTGATTTATTTTTGGGTTAACATCGTCTCCCCATATCTGCGTTTTCCCTTCCATATCCACCCGGATTTTTATCCCCAAAGTCCCTTCCAATTTTTTGCTGACATCATCTCCGACCGTTTCATGAGCATTCACACATCGCTCTCTTCCTCCTCACTATCAGCAATTCAGCATCCTGACAAGCTACTCCTGCCCCCATTTCATTTGGGCCACATGTAAGAGCTCCAGACTTGAGGGTGTTCGGATCCATTTTTATGCAAACAGAGCAACATGGTTTAGAAACTCAGATAAGGTCTCCTTTAAGCCAATTCATCACTTTAATTGTCCAATAAAATCACGGCTAATACCAAAACAAAACAAAAAATGATAACATGGATTCTCACATCATAAGCTCAGTTCATCTCTTGGCATTATACTTCCACAACAGTTAGGCAATACACAACACAACATAGTGACTAACCCGAACATCCTTTTCCACAACACTGAACAATCTCCTCTCTAACACCCGTTGGATCCGCTGGATTACTACTAATATTGAAAAGATAATTTGTTTCTACACCAAAAGGGCACTAGACAAAATCCTCTCATCAAGAACCACCAGCACCACCACCTGGGCCCTCATTAGCTGGCTTGCGGTTCAGGTATCTTATAACGGCATCCTCAACCCTATTTCATCGTGGAACCAAAATCACGTTGTCAGCACATGGATACATGATGTTCAAGAAAAAAAAACAGGCAATCGTAAGTATCATTAGAGTTTACCATGGTTGGTTGTAGAAGTCCGCGCGTCTTTCCTTTTCAATGTTCCTATTCGCTTCACCGGCAACCAGCTTCAAATCTTTGCTCTGAGAAGCTATGAGGCCGTTGATGAACTCCACCGGGGACTGACTGAAACCCAGGAAGAAAGCTCTCCTCCTGCGGTGCTCATGGATCTTCTTGATCGAGGCAGATATCACATCGTCACAGGCTTCAATGTCCTTATGCTTCTCAGTGTTGGCCAGGAATGCCATCATCTCCTTCTGCAGTGGGAAGGGCACATCCACCAGCACATCATAGCAAGCACTTGCGGAAGCTCCATTACCTGATAGCTTAATCTTGTGCTCCAAGTTGATGGGTGGTGGGGCAGACAGATGCTGCGATATCTTCTGCGACAACATTGCAAACTTCAGCTTATCCTCCCCAAACACCTTCTTCAATTGAGGGTCACACATGAAGAAGGAAGGGTCATTTGGGTTCTGAAGCTTCTTCGCCTTGATGTACTGCCAGAGGGCAGCAATCACCCGTGCCCGAGTGTCCACCTCAACCCCGAGCACCTCCATCAGCGGCTGTGACAGCTTAAACTTCTCAGGGTTGTAGTTCATCTCCAGCCGGATGTTCGCAACAAACTCCTTATCCCCTTTTCTCTTCACCTCGAACCCTTCCTGCTGGGCGGCAGAACGCGCATTTTCCCAGATGATCAGTGGGTTTTCAGGGTACATCTGTGGGTCCAGCGCAATGGTGACCCTCTTGAAGAATTGGGAGAACTTCGGGTACACCGGGTTGTGCTTCGGCACCACGCTGGCAGGGTCCAGCTCTGCGCCATCCTCGAGCACGCGGCCGATGATCTTGAGCGACCAGGTGGGCGGGTCGGCGTTTTTGGGCGGCGGGATAGTCCGTGGACCCTGGTTGGCGAAGGTGTTGAAAACGTAGATGCGGAGCGTGCGCTGGAGTGAGGGCGGCGTCTTCAGCGCCTCCTGGATGTCCACCTTCTTCCGCGCCAGCGCCGCGTCCACGCGGGCCTCGAACTCGAGGAGCTGCGTGTAGAGCGCGGACTCCGGGAGCAGCGCTGCGACGCGGTCCGGGAGCTGCTTCTCCGGGAGCTTGCGCTTCTTGTTGCGTCGCGCGGCGGGGGTGAGGTCGACGCCTCCGGAGTTCGCCACGGCCACCGCCGCCGCCGCAGCCTTGTACGCGGCAGCTGCCGAGGCCGCCGCCGCGGCCGAGGTAGACCCGGGAGCCGGGGGCCGCACGGGGGGCTTCTGCGGAGGGCGCTTGGCCGATTGCGCCGCGACGGCGGCGGCGGCCGCCATGAGCGGGGTCTGGGGCGAGGAGGCGCCCATGTGGATCTGGAAGGCGGGGTTGTGGGACGGCGGCGTGTGGAAGAGGCCCTGGAACGGGGAGCCGGCGAGGGAAGGTGGGCGCAGGTGGGTCATTGGCGTCGCCGGGGAACCGCCCGGCTGCTGCTGCTGCTGGGGGTGCGGCGGGCGCGGCTGGGGCGGGCCGCCGGTCGGGTTTGGGTTGGCGCCGGAGGCCATGGCGGCGGCGGCGGCGGCGGCAAGCGCGAGATCGGATCTCGGTGGGGTTGGGGGAACTGGGGATTGGGGAAGCTAGGGTTTGGTGACCCGTTGGCGTTGCATATCCAATGGTACAGCCACCGGATCGGTATTGGACGGACAGGATCTGTGCGTGAGCATCCACATTAGCAAATGTTTATAAAACCCCCTAGGGAAAGTGCAGCATTGTGAAGGAAATCCCAGTTCACACCACATTCACATCGACATCCCTAGATTTGTTCCCCTTCACATTCCATATCCCCTCCCCGCCCGTTTCAGTGTTTCACGCAGTTCCTCACTACTAATTAATACTACGGCTGATCGTCTAAAACATAACGCGTCTAGTAACTACAGTTTCTTTTCCAATCTCTTTGGCATTTGAGATTCCATTGAATCCACGATTCGTAGAAAAACAAGAAACTACCTGCCTTTCGAATTGAATCATCATAGTAATGCAGCGGTGTTCGCGGGATCGTTTAGAAATTTAGAGTTAGCTAGATTGCGTGAAGGTGATCGCCGCGCGCTTCATCACAAAGTTAGGTATACCCTGCAAGAATTTTTTTAAATAAATTTTAAGGTGCAATGTGAAAGTAAGAACTTCAAAATAATTGCATAACAACATTCTTTTGTAAACAACATTATATATGGAAGTATGATAATTTATTGAGAGAGAATCATTCTAAATTATTGATCCTACATTTTTGATACTACGAGAATTTTGTGTCATGCTACTCACAAAGGCATGATATTAACCACAGAAAATCGGTGGAAGACATAAATATATGATCTAGTGGATGGTGACATGACGTATAATGGATGGTGATGTGACATATAGTGGATGGTGACGTAGAATGTTCTGCATGTTGAGAGAAATCTCTATATAATGAATCCTGGGTCCAAGCTCGGGAACCCGATAGCGCCACGTCGCCCGTTAGCCCGCTAACCGTTGGATCCAGCGAAATCGTGACACGGGCCGTTAGATCGAGATGGGCGCGGGTCTATGGTCTACCGCCCGGTAACGCGTGAACCCGGCGCTCCGCGGCTCCGCCTACCTCGCTGTCACCGCCCCTCCGCCCGCGCCTCCCTCACCTGCGGCCAGCCCCACCGGCCTCGTCCGCGCAGCCCCAGCCACCAATTGAGCCCGCCATGGCCTCCTTCCCACCATCGCCGCCCGTGCCATAGATCGACCACATCCATGGGCGTAGCAACACGGGGTGCTATAGCGGCGCTGCTGGGCCTCCGTGCACCGCCTGCCACGCCGCCCCCTCCGCCTGCAGCGTTGCTCGCTGCCCTCCGCCCCGCGTGGTGGTACATGAAACCAAGGCAAGATGCTGCTCCCAGGGCTGCAGAGCCTGTCCTGCGCGGCGCGCGGGAGGAAAGAGAGCACCACTGAGAAGAGCGCTCAGCGTGAAGCCCACTGCTCCTGATTTCCCTAAGCCTGCTACGCCGTCAGCCACGCTCGCCTGCAGCGCCGACCATCGCTCTCTACCTCACATCTTCTCAACTCACAAAGGCAGCCACTGGTGTAGATTTGTACCAGTACTGTTTCTGTGATTAATGGAAAGGGCAAAGGAGGCGAGAGCCATTAGTTGCGGCTAGCCGGCTATTATGCTTGGCCGGGTGGACAGAATCACAAAAACTGACATCGATTGAAAGGATAGACAGTCTCTCTGAATTCCCTGTCTTGTTGCTCCTACCACTACCAGAGGCAGAGATGTAAGTGGTGAGAAATTCAGTATACTTACCATTATTTCCCCTATTGATTTGATTAGCTAATGAGTTCTAAATTTATGCATACTAGATAAAGTGCACAACATAAGATTTATTATTTACCAATATTTCCCTGGCTAATGAGCTCTAAATTTCTGCACACTACATAAAGAGCAGTTTAAGACTTGTATGTTTCATTTTGAGTACATGCACATTTACAAGTTCTAGAATGTAAAATGTTCGATTTCTAAAAAGAAGTAACCGTTATCTCCTCTGCAAGACATGACTAAATATTGCACTTCATGTTTTACATGTATATACGTAGCATGTATGGCTACATTCCTATAGCTGGGAATTAATTTAATAACACTATCTTACACTAACTTGGTATTCTGCTACCTCTGAGTTATGACAATATTTTAACAGATTGTTTTATCAAAAGCGGGAAAAAAAGGAAATCAGGTGGACCTCTTTATATTATTAAGGGAAAACAACACAATAACCGCCCTGCTTCCTGATAAACTACTACTTGTTGAGGATGCGAAGCGGAGAATTTTGTTCCATAATCCATGGCCAAATGCTGCTTATTGTACATGCCCTATCGCCTTTGGCCTAACATTTCAAGGAGCATCAATATGTTATACAATAACATCTTGAATTCTCTGCTTCTCTGATGACAATCGACTTTGCAAAGAAACTATAGGATCTTAGAGGCCTTAGCTTTAGGCGAAAATGAGATGCCAGATATAAATGATAAGATCCTGCCTATAATGAAGAAGGCTTGGCTAGGTACTTTTTTCATGTGTCTGTTGTCCATGCTAAATAAGACACAAAAATATGAAATGGAAAATGATATACTTCGTGCTTACATAAGCTAATGCATGTATCCCCTACAAAAGCAATAAATATATTCACTTGCCATTCTTAGCGAATTTGAGGCTTCAGTCCATGGTGAAATTATGACAAAGAGGAGGCTAAAGCAGCAGTAGTGAAAGCTTTTCGTATTCAAAAATAAAATAAAAAATGAAGGTATACATATTCATCATCATTGAAAAAAGAATTTAATGTGTGCAATTCCAAAATGCTTTACTTGATGTGTGTGTAATCTATTCCTCACAGCAGTGTGAGTACTTAAGCATATTAGCAGCTACTTTAAATGGAGTCGAACATGATTGAATGTCTATCACTCTACTTGCTTTGAGAGAGGTGTTATCAGAAACTATGTTGTATTGTGGAGCCAGCAATAAGATTGCTCAACAGAAAGCTAGAAGCGGAACAACAGCAAGCATCGAAAACTAAATTAGCTCAATCAAGCTGGGCGCGGCAATGCCGCACTAGAGCTTTCTAATCTATCCATAACTTGTAGTGGGTTCCATCTATATAGTTGTATATGATACATAAGTCCTGTCAAACTAGCTCATCGAAACAATATCAACATGCTGCATGATGGTGTTTGGAGACGAAGAGGGATCGGGCTCTGTAAGAGACGCTTCAACCTCTATACCCAAGACAACATCGGGGTGGCACTTGCCACGACCCGACCCTGTTGGTCTGTCTTATCAGCCACTAACCAGCAGTACTTTTCTCTCAGAACAAACCAGCCAGCAGTACTTTTTTCTCACAGCAAACCACACCAGCAGCCAGCCACCGGCCAAACGAACAGGGCAAAGTTCATGGTGCTGTTCAACCGTGTGGAGTAGTTGATCTTGAACAAATGGGGAGGCTGGGAGTTCACGGGCGAAGGAGTACCAGAAGATGCGTCGCGAGCTCAGACCATGCACGATTACCTGCTCAAGCATCGACCACAATTTTATTCCCGCTCTCATGGAAGTTCGGCAAATCTTTTAGCACGATGTCTAACAATGGTAGGACGGTTCAATGGGACTCTACCCACCAGAGTTCAAATCCTGGTGCTCGCACCTTTTCTTAGGATTTCCTCAGGATTTACCGGCGTTATGCGTTAAGTGGTAAGCGGTGTTCCCATCGACAACGAGGCGCTAATGGTGACTTCGAGAATCTCCAGATCTGTCGGGTGATCCATCCTTCGAAGGTGCTCATAGGGGCAGGGTTTGCGTACATGTCGGTGTTTTAACCGAACAAACCTACCCAGAGGGTACCTGAGGTAGTAGCTTGTGCGGTGGGGAATTGCCAGACCTGAAACTAGAAGGTTAAAGCGATGACACGAGACACAAATTTATACAGGTTCGGACCGCCAAGATAGCGTAATACCTTACGTCCTGTTTGGGGGTGTGTATATGGTGCCCTGCGCTTGGGTGTTGTGGTGTTGATTGTTTGGCCTAGGAACCCAACCCTACTTTATATAGTCCAGGGGACATGTTATTAGTCAGTTACAAGGTAGGAGTTCTATTATGATTACACGGTATGAGTCCTTGTAGGATTACAAGAGAATTTTAGTAGGAGTCCGTCTTCTTCCTTCTTTGCAGGTACCCGAGATGTATGCTCGGCGGTACATGTGTTTATAAGGTTGAGTGTGCGTGCGTATCGTGAGCGTGTGCGTTGTACTGTGTAATTCTCAAACATGTCTAACAAAAATACCGACCAGTAATATAGACGGGATCTTGCGACAGCAGTTTTCCGTTGTCTGTATGAAAAGTAAAGGTTTGCTAGTTATAGCAGAAATATCTCTATGGCAGGGAATCATATGATTTTGTATGGATCTGTTCAATCAACTTTATGATCAGATTTTTAATCATTCCTGAGGTTTTTAAACTATAGTAAGAAAGGTAGCCCTACCTCTATTATTGTTAAATGTCATGCCGGAGTTCAAGTACACCCAAAGAAAAAAATTATATGAATACAAATAGAGGAGCCAAGCAAACTCTCACATGGAAATACAACATTGAGATATATCAAAATTAACAAAAATACAACTCTTTGTTAGAAATAAAACCTGAATGTGCATACTGATTATAATTTTTCCTATATATCTAGCTAACTGCACTAAATGCTCATGAAAATTCATGCCTAGCTAGATACATATGTCATGCCTCTGTATATGACGAGAAAACAAATACAAATCCTAATGTTATTAGTTTTTTTATTTGGGGGGAAAAAGACAAGTTAAAACTTGACATATAATGGTCAGAAACAACATGTCTATCATCAAGTATTTATAGAGTCTTTTACAAGTTAAATGGGAGCACACATGATCTATTTACTAATGGTTCAAAGGTAATAAATTGCATAAACGGCATTGTAATAATCAATTTAATACACAGGTGCATACTCACAGGTACATATATAAGACACACACCAAACTTGAAAAAACTAGATGACACAAATATGGCTGTAAAAGAACCAGGGGAGCTTCTAGAACAAATACGTTGTTCTTGCGTGCTAGATAAATTTTTACATGCATGTATGTTCAGGTAAACGTACATGCATTAGTCTACCAAAGTAAAAATCAAGATAAACTATGATCGTTCGATGCTCATAAAATAAAAATGAACTCCACAATATAAAAATATGTTACTATGTTGCTCTATCTCAAGAAACAGAACTATTAGGTAATGTGTTTTCACCATTGGAGCAGATCTACACGAACAAAAAGAAAGCACACAAAGTTCATTTGTTCGAAGAAAACACACCGATACTTTTTTTTCATTCATCAGCAAATACTAAACATACAAAACGAAAACACTCAACACAACATACATAGTATAATCACAGCAAGCAACATGTTGAACCTCAAACCGTTAAGAGATCAAGATTCACTAGGTGTCTCACAAACCATCACAAATCAAAATGAGACAAACCATTAGAAGTAAAGGCAACCATCTGCAGTAGTACAACACAAATCACTTGCCTCACAAAATGAGGCCATGAATACAAAGGCAAATACCTACTCATCAGATGCAACCGCTCCATGATGGTGCATTCCTGGTAACACCGCAACAGCAGTGGCACGCTCTTGGCCGCCAATGGGTAGTGTTGGAGCACAGTTACAGACCTACCTGGTGGTCGTTGCGTGTCTGGACAATGCAAAGGGGAAAAAGATTGCATGCAGTTCTTAGATGACAGTGAGACCATTTGGCTTAACAACTCCAAGAAGAGAGTGTACGTCAGGTATCAGCGTTTGCTTCCTATGTCCCATACGTACCGACAGACGAGAAGTCATTTTGATGGCACAAAGGAGATTGGAGAGGCCCCAAGACATTTTGACGAGTTAGTTGGGTTCTTACATGGTGCTGCATTCTCCTGCCGCCAATGGGAAGATTGTAGATTGACAACAGTGTCGCCTTAGTTGAGTTCTTACATGGTGCTGCATTCTTTATTGTCGTTTGACTTGTATAGTAGTCAGGGCTCATGGGCCCGGCTGAGGGCACTCCCAACCCAGACTCTACTTATCGAGTTTATATGTCGAAGACTCTATCACAAGAAACTATGGTCTTTAATGCAAATTTTGTATCATGGAGTCCATCTAATATTGATCTCGGATCTTTTGCTCCCGTTTTATTAAATAAATGGACATGTGGAGCATGTGGGCAGCCACACGGGATGCACACGGGTCTTGTTTTACGTGTAGACTTGATGTCTAACTTAGACTTGGTTTCTAAGTATCCACCTCTCTCCCATCATTAAATAGCTTGGTACATCAGCAAATTGCCTACATGACAGTGTAATTAATGACTATGGACGCTACCATAGAGTCTTGGTTAGGAGTGCCCTTATGTACGTGTTTTATTGCATTGGCATTAATTCTGTAATACCTGGATTTGCCACACCGTATAATAAGGAGATGTTCAAGACGGTATCACTCTTAATTTTCCTTTGGGAAGTTAATTACTCCCTCCGTCTCATAAAAATACAATTTAGACAGATTAGTGGTAGCGTGAAAAGACTCTAGTACCCCTATTTCTTAGTCACATGCAGTAAGTTTTGGTATGCAGATCATATCTGATTATTTAATTAGGCAGATAATTAGAACTATTTTGTAGGATTGCACTCTTTGTGATTTTTTTTCTCAAATACTAAGATTGCATTCTTGGTGAGACAGGGAGTAGTGCTTAGTAACGTGTAAAAAGTAAAGGGTAATAATCGAATGACCGGGTCTCACTCATCAGTTGAACTGGGTAATTTGGACCGAAATTTGATCATGGCATGATATATTTTAGTGAGCCATCAACGTGGAAGCCCACCCAATTGCTGAGCCTTA
Source organism: Cenchrus fungigraminus (assembly GCA_036936925.1). Taxonomy (NCBI): domain Eukaryota; kingdom Viridiplantae; phylum Streptophyta; class Magnoliopsida; order Poales; family Poaceae; genus Cenchrus; species Cenchrus fungigraminus. The sequence goes on along the minus strand of CM072772.1, from coordinate 13,202,929 downwards.
CAATCAGCCCAACACATACAGGCATCTTTCCTAGAAGAAGAGTCAGAAGTTCTCTTTTTTTCCCTTTTCTTTTCTTCCCAAAACAGGCTTTCGAAAGTTCTCGAAGTCAAATCTCCTCTCAGCTTTGGCGCCGAAGTTTTCCAGAGTTTGGGTATGTTCATTTGGATTATAATTTTATCAAATCTGGTGTATATTTTTCTCCTTTGTGGAGAACATTATAGGAATCTCTATTTACATATTTCCCCAAAAGGCCAAAAGGGAAACCGGGAGTCTCATAGTTGCGTAACAATGTGTACTAGTTCTGGAACGAACCATACAATGACATGCGGCCCTTATGCGTAATCCTTGGCATCAATAAGGTTAGTTGAGCTTCACACCTTTGTTCATTTTGATTGGAAGTAGCACTTGATGCAGTTGAGGTGATCTGGCATCTCAATCGGTGATGAGTTCGTTGTTTGTCATGTATCAGCCCTTTTTGTTTGTGTTTTGTTTCGGCGCCCGAGATCTTATTTGCCATCGTCACCACCCAACTAACGTAGCCATGTCACACAATCTTCACACCTCACCCGCCCTCAGTATCGGCATCACACGACACGCCACTCTTCCTCCCGTCCCGGCCCATCTTTGCTTGCGCACAGCTAAGAGCTAGCCCCGGGGGCGGGCGGCACAAGCACAACACCACCGACGGTGACGGGCTCAGCGAGCTAGGCCACGGGATACCGGACTCCTCATCATCGCGCTCCTGGACTACGGCATCACATCGCGCAGACGGTCTCCAGCCGGCGAGACTCCGCTCGAATCATACGATTCCCGTGCACAACTCCGACCCATGCCCCGGCACGACTACAAGCACCAGTGTTCCGATTGGGCTCGGAGTGACCTCTGGCCTGTGCTCCATACGAGCATAGCGCAATGATCACCCACCTGATCGGTGATCGGCGTGGGGAGTGCCCACTGGGGAGAGGAGGAGATAGCGTTGTCGATCGTGCCCGGGCTGTAGCAGCTGCCTCCAAATAATTCGCCATGGCCGCCGCTGGCCTCTGGCCGTGGCCTTTTCGTGCCAACTGAGATCCAGTTCATGTGCCGCCACAAAACAAGAGGATCCCGCCGGTGCCGGCGACTGTTTGGGTCGCGGATACGAGAGATCTGGAGGCTTTTCTTTTTTTCTCTTTATCAAGAGGACAACAAAAGATGGAGGCGGATGGATTGGCCGCTCGATGCTCGTGGCGTCGTGGGGTCATGGCGTGGATCATGTTGATCCGGAGAGGAATATTGTAATCAGTGATGACACCTTAATTTTGGAGCTGCGATTAGCAGCAGCAGGTTTGTACTGACGCGCGTGTACATTTTGTTCCCGAGCTTCGGTGTCTCCGCATGCTTTTTAGTTTGGTTGCTGTGAGAGTTTTGTAGCCGCGTGATTTTGTGTTTAGTGAATGCTGTGACAGGCACGTTTTGTAGAATAACTGTATTTTTTTTTAAAAAATGTACAATAATCAATAAGGTGATTGGGGAGTGTCTTCTTTTCGCCGCCCTTTTTGTAGTGTACTACTGCCGCTGTCTTTTCGAGGAGTATTCTTTTTTTTCCCTGCGTCGGTGAGAGGAATTTGCGGGTACATTGACGTCTCATCTACTAGCCAGCCACGATAAAAGCCACGAGGAAAAGACTCCCCATTAGCTCAGCGACCGTCCACGATAGTGAAATGGCAGTTGGGGCTTATATTTATGCAACGGGGGATATTTTAAAGGAATCTACTTTATTTATTCGACTAATATTCTAGTACCTTTTCTTCACTTGACTTTATGTATTGAATTTGGGCTCGTTTTACCTCTGCAATCTAGTTATTCCACTAGCAGAATCCACAATAATGAAATCTACCAATTTTGTATTTTTTTAAAAAATCTATCATTTTCTGTTCACCCATATATATTGATTTCAAGACATATTTTGATGGATGACTAAATCATGGTGAAGTACTTCAAGAATTTACATAATATTTTATTTTTGTAATTGACGGTCTACATAATTCATTGTCATTACTTAACTATTGCAACTTCTGTGAGGAGCGACAAAAATGCAAAAATTCCTTGAGGTTTTTTACGGTACACAATACGACCTGTACGACCGATTGAAAAAGGACTCGTATGTAATAGAAAAGGACCTATATGTAAGGATCCGACGGTTGAGATTAATTCTATACGACTGGTTTTTTTAGCTGTCGTACGGTAGTATTCAAAGGTCGTATGGGTAGTATAAGGGTATTATCGAAAATGTAAAATGGTATTGTTGTATGTAGGAAATGAAATATATGAAATGTTTTAGATAGTATAAGGGGGCAGCGGGGAATTTTTTTTCCAAATAATATATATATATATCAAATTACCATTTTACCCATATAAAAAAACCGATAATACGACCGTACGACCGTTGGGTCGTATTGTGTACCGTAAAAAACCTCAATTCCTTAGATGATAGATTGAAGCAATTTTGTCAGTTTAGGTAGTAAAATTGTCGAAGTTTTGCTAGGTGGTCAATCGGCAATTGTTTTACTAGTATATAAACGGACCTTTTTTAAAAAAAATATCACATTGGATTACTTCATAGTTTACTGGAGATATACCTTGTGTAGTATCGCCATCGAAAAGCTTCCTTTTGCATATAATAATGGCGAGGCACGTTTCGTTCGTATGGCTTTCTTTGCTACCGATGGGGAATTTTACCTGAACAGGCTAGTTTGCTCATTATATTCCAGAATCCAGGTATAGACGTAGAGTATGGCATCCAAGAGGCCAATTCCTGAACCATCAACCATGCGTAGTCAAATCAATCAATTATCAAATGAATAGCAATCCTTTTCAAAAACAAAACCATTGGCAAAGGAGGATTAGTTAATTCTGAACCACATAAACTATAGTATGTAGTACACAGTAAAAAAACCCACGGATACCTGTCAGTACTGTACCATTCAGGCATTGAAAAACATAAACGCCATTTTTTTCTTCTACTCATTAGACAATTGAGTACAAACCCATAATGGAGCAGCAGTATGGTTAGGGCTCTTTCGTAGGGGCATTATTTTTTCTCCGGCGCTGTTCTAGTGCGTGCACGCTGGCCACATTCGTATCCTCCTGTCGGCGCAAACAGTCTCCGGCCAAGAGTAATTAACGTGGCTCCAGGACGACACGCTCACGCGCACCAGTACATTGACATTTGACTCGCATGTCTTAATTACTGTTCTCTAATTCTCTCGACCACTCGGGTTTCCGGTCGCCTGGACACCATCCCTGCCCCGCGGCACCGTACGGTCCTCCAGCTTTCACCGCGATACCAAACGCCCTCTTGAGCATGTTGCAACTAGTTAATGCACATTCTGGGATGAACGAATCGATTAGGATTTTAGTAATGCAATTTGATGGAATCAGGGCTTGGTTAGCCACGAATGCCGGCTCGTCCGGCGTGCAGAGCTGGTTCCCCGGGGGACAGAGGTGGACGGCACCGGCGCATGTTATGGCCGGAGCACGTTGCTCGGATGAAAACGACGGTGTTTATGCGGCCATGTTCGATGCTTAATATCCCCAATCAAATAATTATAATAAAAAAGCCACTCCAATCAAATGCAGTAGTGCAGTACCTGCCCTGCTCTGCCGTGGAAGCTTCTGCGGTCTTGCTACCGAGGCTTCGTTCCTTCCTTCATACTACAGTAGCACAGATTTTCACACGTGAGGTTTTACTGAAATGTCTGAAACCACCGTCAGCTGGAACATTGATGCAGCAGGAAAATGGTTACCAGGCAGGCTGGGAGGTGGCTGGCAAAAAGCTGGGTTTTTTTAATTTCTTGTGAAATCACCTGGCACTTTTGGCCTTTTTCACTTGCCGCGGTTCACAAGAGACACCGGCGTAGGACTACAACTCTGTAAAAGTAAAAGCGATGAGGTAGGGATTGGACACTGGAGAAAGAAAGAGTGGAAAAGAAGCAAGCAGGTGGTGTCTTTTTCCGCGGTCACCCTCTGCTCGCTCCGCCGGCGGTGGTTAGAGGGGGGCAGCAGCTGCGGGCTCAAGCAAAGCGAGCTCGTTAACCATGCCACACAGTGTGATCTTATTCTCCCTCTCTGTGATAAAGCACTGATACTGTATTAGTCTAGTGCTTCAACTGGCTCCAAGCCCTGCCTTTCTCCTGGCTTTACACTTCACCCCTCAATCACTGTCCTTCCCTCACTCTCTCTCCAGCCAGACAATGCAAGGTCCGTACACGAAATCACACATATACACCCGGCTTAGCTGTTCATGACGCCAATGCTGGTGATCAGATTCTATTCCCCTTCCCCCTAGCTACCACCACGGCGGCCCAGTGCTGTGCTGTTTGCTCACAGCGACCAACACCGACGCACCGACTGCCCTGCTTCTTCCTCCCATCCTTGCGCCGACGCCGCTCACCCATCCCAGTTTGGAGTCACTGAGAGCGGCGAAGCGGCTGTAGCAATGCTGACAGGCAGGCCGAAGTAAGAATCGATCCCTCTGGTTCCACGCGGGAATTCTTTGTTTTGGCTGCAGATCCTGGTAGGTTGCGTGGTTCGGTTCTTGATCTGAGCAGAAATTTCGCTTCTTTGGACGCAGATCTGCGGCGGCCGAAGGCAAGAGCGGCAAGGTCACGCCGCCGACGCCCAAGGGGAGCAGGGCGAGCAAGCCGGCCTCCGCCAAGCCGGCAAATGGCACCCCGCCGCAAGCGCCTCGCGCAGCCGACAGGTCCCCCAGGTCAGGGGACAAGCCGCCATCGGGCGACCGCCGCACGCCCAAGGTCTTCGACCGGCTCAGCACTCCCCCGGCCGAGGTTCGTGTTCCTTGATCCTTCGGTGTCGTGTGATCTTTGTTTGCTTTTGATGTATTGGATTGTGACTTGTGACTGATTTCCGTTGAAATGGTTGCAGAAGCAAAGCAGCGCCGTGAAGCTGTCCCAGGAGCTGCAGGCGCAGCTCGCTGCGGTCCAGGAGGACCTCGTGAAGGCCAAGGAGCAGCTGGTGGAGAAGGAGAAGGAGAAAGGCAAGGTCCTTGAGGAACTGGAGGATGCCAAGCGGCTGGCCGACGAGGCCAATGCCAACCTGATGGTCGCGCTTGCCGCGCGGAAGAAGGCGGAGGAGGCCTCCGAGACCGAGATGTTTCGGGCAGTCGAGCTAGAGCAGACGAGCATCGAGTCGATGCAGAAGAAGGAGGAGGAGCTGCAGAGGAAGCTGGAGAGCATGCGGAGCCAGCAGGAGTCTGACGCTGCAGCACTGCGGTCGACCGTGGAGCAGCTCGAGAAGGCGAGGTATGAGCTGGCTGATGCAATCGACGCCAAGAACTTGGCGTTCAACCAGGTGGATGATGCGATCCGGCTTAGTGAAGTGAATGCTCACAAGGTGGAGCTCCTCAATGCAGAGGTTACTCGCCTGAAAGAATTGCTTGACACTGAGCTGGAGAGCAAGGAGAAAGAAGCTGCTGAGCAGATCATGAGGCTCGAGGCTGAGGTCTCGACATTGAAGATTGAGCTCCAGAAAGCAAAGGATGCTGAAGAGAAGGTAGCTGAATTAGAAGATGTGATTGAAGGGCTTAGAGTTGATGCCGCCAATGCTACAAAGGCCAGGACCCAGGCAGAGGAGCTGCTTGATGAATGGAAACAAAAGGCTGAAATACTGGAAATTAAATTGGAGGCAACCAACCAGTCTTACATGTTGAAGGTTGATTCCTTGAATTCAGTGATGAAAGAATTGGACGAAGCAAGCACCTTGCTCACCGAGAAAGAAACTGAACTTTCTGACCTTCAGAACAAGCTGCAAGCCTTGGAAGATGAGGTAGCTAGGCAGAATGAAGATATTAACATGTCAAATGAGCGTCTTGATGTTGCAGAGAAAGAGACGATTGAATTGAGGGAAGAGATCAACGAGCTCCAGTCGAAGCTCCAAGCACTGGAAGAAGAGAAGATGGATGCTATCAACAATGAGAACAATGCAAGTTCACAAATGGAGTCAATATGTGAAGAGAAGGAGAAGCTGGCTCAGGAACTAGAAGCTAGCAAAGATGAATATGAGAAAGTTAAGAAGGCTATGGAAGATCTAACCTTAGCATTGCATGAAATGTCCGGTGAAGCAAGAGAGGCACGGGAAAGGTACCTTAACAAACAAGAAGAGATTGAGCGTGCCAAGGCACAAATAGAGGAGCTCAACATTAATCTCAAGAACACCCAGGAGAACTATGAAGTTATGCTTGATGAAGCAAACTACGAGAGAGTCTGCTTGAAGAAGACGGTGGAGCGAATGGAAGCAGAAGCAAAGAACACATCTGAGGAGTGGCAATCCAAAGAGGTCAGCTTTATGAGCTCTGTGAAGAAGTCCGAAGAAGAAATTAGTGCAATGAGAATCGAGATGGATAAGGCAACAGAGACGGCGAGAGACTGGGAGAACAGAAATGCTGAATTGGAGGAGAAGCTGAAGGAGCTGGAAGCTCAGGTGGAGGAAGCTAACAGAGCCAAGGATGAAGCAAAAGCTGAAGCACTGGACTGGAAAGAGAAGTTATTGGACAAAGAGAATGAGCTGCAGAACATAAAACAGGAGAATGATGAGCTACAGGTCAAAGAATCGAGCGCCTCTGAGAAACTCAAGGAGCTTTCTTCCATGTTTGGCAATGCAAAGGATAGAGTGCTAAATGGCACGGGTCCGAAAGACGATAATGAAAAGGGAAATACCAAGGAAGATGATCCTGTGGTGGTAGTTGCGAAGATGTGGGAGAACAGCAAGGTCACCGACTACGACCTGTCTACTGAGAAGGAGAAAGATGGCGAATCAGAGCTTGATCTGGAGTCCAGCAGGGGAGATGCTGCCTCGGACTGCCACAGGTTGTCCACAGACACCAGGATGAACAACAACACAAAGCTGATCAAGCAGCAGCAACCGAAGAAGCCTTTGATGAAGAAATTTGGTGGTTTGCTGAAGAAGAGAAGCCAGCATTAGAACAAACTGTACCGTCCCAAAGAAACAAAATATCGATGTACCCTATGGATGACTATTTCTCTAGCTTCACCTTCGCTTTGGTCCTGCAGAGTTGGGAGTAAAGATAGTAGTGTAAGAAGTTTTCAGAAGAGAACAGAAGGGTGATGTATTTTCTTCCCTTTTTTCTGTCTAATTCCTTATATCGTGTACTATATATTTGAAGAGCATTCATACTGTAGTTTATGTATTTGTTGCCCTGCTGGGGTAATGTTAATGTAAAGGGATGTGAGGTTTCGATTCATTTGCTCTCCAATACACTTCACAGTATTGGTGAGTGTAAAGTATTTGAAGCAGAACCAAGACGGAGTTGTACTTCCTCTGTTCTTGATGTCTCCAGTGCGAAGCCGCGAAGGCCTGTGAACAGTTGATGCAAATGTACTTGAGTACTAGTATTTATCATGTTGGCGTCGTATCCCCCCGACCTCCTGAATGGAAGGTCAGTACAAACCGGCAATCCGGCACCACTGCATATGCATAAATGGCAGTCAAGGGCCTCACCTGTGTACCGTGCGTGCAATGAAATTCACACACACGCCGTTTTTACTCTTGTCCTGCGCCGCATTGGTGGCTTCTGAATTCCAGGTTGGTATGTGCCTTGAGGAATTCTGAATTTCGCCATTGGCAGGGGACGAGCAACACGGCCGAGAGGGTGGGAGAACATGTGCTGGTGGGGGTTTATTTCCGGTGGCAACATGTGGGTCTCTGACAGCTCCGCACGGGAGAAAGAGGCTGTGGGGGGATGAACGCTCATGCGTGGCAAGTGGCATGTCTCGGATCAGTGTTCTTGAAGCTTGGAGGGCCAGCGTCTTAAGAAAACAATCTGACTACCCACGACGTGTGTTGCGAGTTTGCGACGTGATCACGGATCGGACACGCATCAGAGAATCCCGGCGCCATCGCGTTCTTCCATCCAGCCTGAATGTGCAGAGATAGCAGGGCACACTCCTCTGATGCTAATGTGACAGCGAATCGGCACAGGACAGGGACGGGCACCTGCTGCGATGGACGAGGAGATGAGGAGTCGAGGACGCCGCGAAGCCAAGAATGGTCGCCGCAGGTCGCGTACGCGCGTGTGAGGGTAAAGAATTCGCCAGGCGAAACACTCGTTGCGCAATCAGTAGACGCGAGGACACTGGAGCTGGAGCCGGACCCTCCCCACATGCTGTGATTTCGGGACAGGTTCACAGGAAGGAATCACCCGTCTCCGCACCCGCAAGGAAGCGGCAGGTGGCCGCTTGGCCTGGAGAGTGGAGACAGCTCGCGCACCGACGTGCGGTGCGGCGTGCGGGAGGTGCGCGCGCACCGGACGGACGGACACCTCACGTTCCGACGGAATCCCAGCACGGCGCTGCGGGAGAAAGCGGCCGCCGGAGGCCTCCTCGCGCGCAGTTGCGCGATCGGTGGCGATGGCAACCACCTCGCAAGGGCTCCGGCGCAGCCGGCCTAGGGCCCCTGGAGGTAGTCCTTGCACCGTTCCGTAGCCGTCAGAACTCAGTAGAAGGGTCGGGACGGGCAGGTCGTGAGGAAGCGACGGTGAAGAGAGTTCAGCCGTGAATTCCAACAGAACTAGCTAACACATCCGACAGAATGTATAAAAAAAATCAAAGAAAAATTTAGGTGCCAAATAGGGGTTATAAAAATTTTCAGTGATGTATAGGGAATTAAGGTTTTTTAGTGCTATGTAAGTGTCGGCTACCTGACTCATCTTATCCCTCCCTACTTGACAGACGGTTTTGCAGTTAGCTTCACCCTTGTCGATACCAGAAAGTGATCTGCTTAAACATTAAACAGAAAAATGCCAAATTGTCAGTGTAAGGAGAAATAAGTAACCAAGTACAATCTCAAGCATAAGTGGCAGAATATACAAAGGTATTTTCAGCAATATTAGAGGCAACCTCATAATCTCTTACCTAGGAGTCTTGGCCAATACCGAGGCCAGATAGGCTACCCTAGTCACTAGATTTTCCCGACCATCTGATCGGACGCACAAACGGTTGAGATCGGCCGAGCATCGGTCTTTTTGCAAAAACATCTCTGAACTTTCTCGAAATCAATCTGCACTACGAGGAAAGGGCTCACACCTCGCCGTCCGGCCCACCGGCCGAGGGAGAGGGTCCTTAGATGCACCACTGCCGGCAGAGGAACAAGACGACTCGTCACCTCGCTGCAGCACTCGTGGCCTGGCAGAGGGGGGCTCGAACTTCACGCCGCCGCCGTGGAACCACACCTTCACGCACTGTCGTGGCCGGCCGCCGCGCCCGCAGCAGAGGCGACTCCGAAGGCCTGCGCCGCCGGATGCTTCTATGCGTCACTTCAGCGACAAAAAGACAACTTGTCGCTGAAGGATCTGTGCGTACGTGGTCCGCGTGGGTCTTTTATCCTCTGCATCCAGCTTATGTACCGTTAGTGATGATGTGAGTGTAAGATTTCAAATTAAAAAATTCTATAAATCACAAACCAAACATCAAAATTAAATTCCGATCGTACCATTGAATTCCTAACAATAAAAACTTTGAAACAAGATCCCACTTGACTATATTTTGAAAAACTTTTTTAATTTATATTTCTTAATTAAGATTACATATTATGTGCGATACATAACCGCAGAACAAAATTACAAACTACCAGAATAAAACATTTGTACGTACCGAATAAGTTATATGAACTGACAGAACAAATATGTATATGTGTCGAACAAAAGTGTTGATGTCACCTTTGCAAGCAAGTTGTTTGAAATTTTAAAAAAATCTATAAATCATAAACCGAGTATCAAAATTAAATTCCGATTACACCATTGAATTTCTGATAATAAAAACTTCGAAACAAGATCCCACTTGACTATATTTTGACAAACTTTTTTAATTTATATTTTTAGTTAAGGTTATATATTCTATTATAGCCAGAACAAAACAAATGAAGTGTCAGAACAAACGAGAACAACTGTCAGAACAAGATCCTATTATTGTCGGAACAAGTTTGTATGTCATCCCGAACAAAAAAAATGTAGTGTCAGAACAAATCAAAACAAGGGTTAGAACAAGTTATTATTATAGCCAGAACAACTTATTATTATAACCAGAACAAGTTTGTATGTCATCTCGAACAAACAAAATAAAATGTCAGAGTAAATAAATAACTGTCAGAACAAGATAATATTATAGTTAGAACAAGTTTGTATGTCATCCTGAGCAAATAAATAGAGTGTTAGAAAATGTAGACACGAAGTGTTGTGTTGTGCAATGGTTACTAACTATCTTGTTTAGTTGAAGGTCTGAGGTGTAAAATTTGTGATTGATGAATTTTTTCTATTTTAACTTCATATAGGACTGAGAAGGAAAAAAAGAAACCGCGAGCCGAAAGGAAAAAAACGGAAACCGTGAGCCGGAAGGAAAAAACGAAGGAAAAAAATTGAAAAGAGAGGATAAAAGAAACGAAGGAAAAAACGAAAAGAAAAAAAACGAAGGAAAAAATTGAAAAGAGAAGATAAAAGAAACGAGGGAAAAAACGAAAAGAGAGAAAAAAAGGAAGCCGGAAGGGAAAAACGAAGGAAAAAAACGAAAAGAGAAAAGAAAACGAAGGAAAAAACAAAAAGAGAAAAAAATACAAGAAACGAAAGGAGAAAAAACAAAAAGAGAAAAAACAAAAATACCAACCAAAGGAAAAAACGAAAAGAGAGAAAAAACGAAGGAAAAAACGAAAAGAAAAAGAAACAAAAACCAACCGGACCCCTCGCCCCCCGCCCGCGGTGCGACGTTTGGCGAAATTATCGCTGAAGCGACGCATATGATTCCCGCGCCGCCCATGGCCTGGCAGAGGGAGGTGAGCCGGGATGCTCGAACTACACACCACTGCCGCGCACCCAAGCCATTCGCTGCGCGCCAGTGGCGCAAGGAGCAAAGCGCCCCATCCACGAGCGCGTACACACAGGGTGACCCTACTGCAGTAGCCGTGATGCACCACCACTACGCAAACCGCATCCTGTCACAACCTATGCCCGTGCTGCCTGCTCAAATGTGGAAGAGACAACAACAGCGGACTGAGGCAAAGGATGAGAATGATAGGATGAAGTCGAGGGGCAACCGGGCCCCGAGAAACACACGAAATCCACTTTTCTCCTTTGTCATCTCAATAGAATAGAAAGAAAATGGCAATTTTCTAGTGTTAGCAACGTGTGCTTTAAGACAGAATCATTCAGGAGAATAAGCGCAACTGGATCCAAAATTAGAAAAAAGTTAAGTAGAAATATTCAAAATAAAAGAAAAAAGGGCTTTAGTAAAAAAAATGACAGGATAAGGCCCGTAAACTTCGAGGTGTGTGGTCCCTAAGGGGAAAATGAAAAAAACGCAAAAACAGATAACTAATTTTTTGGAAAAATTTGAAAAATGTAGCTGAAATTCTATGAAAAAAATTGAAACAAAAAATACCAAAATATTTTACACTACAACAAAACTGTTAAAATAAAAATTCAAAAAATTTCTAAACAAAAGATTTTGCAGAATATTTTGTAAAAAAGATTATGCGGAAAGTTTTGGGAAAATTTTTGAAAAAACGTGGGTAAAATTTTGTGCAAACATTTTAAAACAAACAATTACCAAAAAAACTGGAACAAATTTCAGCGCAAATTTTTCAAAAAAATAATTTTACACGGCAAAAACTTTTTTCAAAATATTTTTTCAAAAACTTTGTGGACAAAAGATTTTGCAGATATTTTTGTGAAAAATATTATGCAGAATGGAAGAAACAAAATTTAGAAAAATGCTAAAAAAATAAATAACAAAAAGTTTTGGAGAATAAATCTAAAAAAAAGAAAACAAACAAACCACCTGCGACCGGCTGCCGCTCGCCTGGGAGGCGGCCTTCGCACTGCCACGCTCCGGGAGAGCTGATTGGTCTGGCGGCAGCAACCCGTCAGGGTCGGCCGCTCCCGCTGCTGCTAGTCGCTGGGGGAGGCCACCTCCGCGCCGCCACGCTGAAAGGATCTGGATGTCGCCTAGAGGGGGGGTGAATAGGCGAATCTGCACACTAATAAAAATTCAACCTGCTGTCAGCACCGAAACCGGTCAGACCGGTTTCCAAAACCGGTCAGACCGGTTTTACAACAGACAGAACCAACAATATGTAAATCTCCTCTACAAGTTCTAGCACAAACCAAACTTGATGTAGGACTTCCACAGGTGTTTCCAAGAGTATCAATGAAGTCCCTGCACACAGCACATGCACACCAAAGTAGATCGAAGCGGAAGCACAAGATATATGCTAGAGATCGAGATAAATCAATAAGCAAGATATATATGAAGTAAATGCACAAAAGACACAAAGATTTATCCCGTGGTTCGGCCCACCACTAAGGTTAGCCTACCTCCACGTTGTTGAGGTATCCACACAAGGATAGGCTCGCCACACAAGGCTTGCCCTTGACCTCGGTCTCAAGTCAAGAGAATAAACCCTTGAGATGAGAAGGTTTCCACTAGAATCACAGGGGTAATACAAACTTCTTGGAGCTTCCACAATCTCGGATTGGAGAGCTTCCAAGTGACTTCTAGCCGTCTAGGAGCATGGCTCCAAGAGTAAAAGATGCTTCAAAGGATCTTCAACACAAATCAGCAGGTGCTCAAGTATGGTTTAGCTCACAAGCTCACAAAGGTTCACACACTAGTCACTCAAACAACCCAACTCAAAGATATATCACTTTAGGCTTGAATCTCACTAAGAGAGGTTGGGGAGAGCTCAGCTGGGGTTCAAGAAAGCATAGGAGGCGCAGGGAACCAGCAGCTCCTCAAAGAGGAGCTCATGGGTATAAATATTCATCCTCCTAAAAACTAGCCGTTAGTCTGTCAGACAAAACCGGTCAGACCGGTTTGCCAAACCGGTCAGACCGGTTTTCAAACCAACTAGCCGTTGGACGGTGTCAGTGCCCAAACCGGTCAGACTGGTTTGAGCCAGAGAGCCCTACTAAGGTTTAGATCTCACGGGTTAGTCTCTCTTGGGTTCACTTGAGCACTTTTTGATGTTTGTTGTCCAACCAATGATTCATCCCTCTTGATAGTACGGCATACCTAAACTCAAGATAAAAGATAAACCCTAATTAATATACTTGAGCTTGAACCACCAAGGTACGCCGGTAATTGATCTTCAATGATTCGAGGGCTTCCAATGTTGTATACCAACTGAGCACATGTTATAGATATAAATAGATGCATGTGCTTGAGCATATCCACCTTGAGCTAGTGACTTAGAATTCTTCCATAGAGTAGAGAATCAATCACTTTGAATTCTAGAGCCACTCCAAATTATCAATCATGACACTAGATGCAATTTATCACTTTCCTCGGTATGCTTGGATATGATACTTCGAAATCCTTGACGCTCTCAACTTCACCCTAGCACTTTGCTTATGGTCGCTATCCATAGCCTTTGCTTAGTTCCTCGTTTTAGCCATCTTGATCTCTTCATCACTTATCCTTGCCACAATTGAGTCAAGCCTTGCACCATAGAGAGAGTTCCATTTGAGATGCCACTCAAATAATTGTCCTTTTGATTGATAACAAATATCCTTGCCTTGCAAGCTTCCAATTATAGGTCCATTGCAATAGAGGTAACCACATGACCTTTGTCAACGCTATATTTGAAGTCTTGCAACTAGCTTCTTTGTAAGAGTCAATATCTTCCACTTGGTGTAAGAGTGAAATCAATTTGATATTATACTCGGTAAACTCATTGTATCGTTCATCAAGTTCCATGTTGTATCAATAGTGAAATCCCTTTGATGCCATACTCATCTTTAACTTAGTTCTCCCATTTTTACATCACAAGCTTCTCCTTTCTTCATAATATGCTTTGCTTAACATAGAGAGGCTAACCAAGTAACATATAAAATTATGTCTCTACATTTGCTTTTCTTTATCTTAGGATCACTTGTTGTATGTCTTATGTAAACTCAAATGGGAAGAACATCCTATCCATATCATGACATTCATCTTTAGTATGCTTGCATACATTCCATGTATATTGTCATGATCCACCCTTGTCTTCTTAGCAATATGAGCGAAATGCATGATCTTACACATAAATATCATTTATCAATAATTAACAACCTGCTCATATGCTTTACAAGAGTGTTAGTGTTTTAATCAAGCTGTCACTCAACTCACCAAAACCCACTTAGGGCTTGATTGCACTTACAATCTCCCCCTTTTTGGTGATTGATGACAACCTTGATTAAAGCTTTCAAAAGATATGAAAATAAAGCTCATAAGGACTAAGATTTAGGTAAAGCTCCCCCTCAATGTGTTCTAAGAATGGAATTTATTAATTTGGCCTAAAAATGCCAATTTGCACATATTCAAGAAAAACATGGAGCTCCCCCTAAATCTCAGCAAAGTGGGGTGCAACAAGTGTGTGAGACAAGATAAGACAAATGTGTGATGCGTATGCCAAGAGTTATCACAAACAAGAGACAAAACACAAAGAGGTATGTGCTGTCTGGGGTAAAACCGGTCAGACCGGTTTTGGAAACCGGTCAGACCGGTTTCACCCAGTCAGTCCACAAAAACTGGGAAAACTCAAAAACAACTCATTCACCATACGAACATGCATCACAAACTAACATTAAGTCACTTAGAACATTTAGAGTACATTACACACATTGTAGCACACAATACAAGAGTTCTCAAGTCCAACACATAGATAAAGTTCAACAGACGATTATTACAGATCCAAATCTCTCAATAAGTCTCTAAGATAAAAGATAGCTGGATACATAGGAGCTTTGGAAGTGCTCAGCACAAACCGGTCAGGCCGGTTTCACCACACAGCACACAAACAGATAGACTTTAATCATCTTTTCTTCTCCCCCTTTGTCATCTATCACTAAAAACTCAGAAAAGATGTGCTGCTGAGCATCACTGATCACCATACTCCGGAGGAGCACCACCATGCGGAGGAGGGTAATCTAAGAGAGAGTTTATAAGAAATGGAATTAAGAACTTGAGAAGAAATGGTAGATGCTAAAGGATAAGAGTTTGAGACTTATCATACCATCGTCGTTGCCAAAAAGCGACTTATACGCTTGAGATACAAGATTTTGACCGCTAGTAGACGGACCCATAGGAGGAGGTGGAGGAGGAGGTACTTGATATCTATAGTGATGAGCATATTGTTGAAAGTAGCCTTCGGAACCCAGCTGTGCCACCATGCTATCCACTGAAGGGATCTCGGGCTCCTCCGTCTCGGGAGAGGGTGGAGATCTAGGAGGTTCAAAACCATGGTGATTGTGCAATAATTTGAGAGTGTCCTTCATTTGTTTCCTCTCTCTCCTAGACCTCTGCTGCTCGACCAATACATCCCTCTGGCTCCTACACATAGATGTGAAAAAGTTCAAAAGCTTGCGAATAGGAGAGGGAGGCTTGTCCCTAGGCTGACTGCTGTTGCCAGCCCCAAACCGCTCAGGCCGGTTTTCCAAACCGGTCAGACCGGTTTGGTCCTGACCAGTGGCTGCTGCTGGCTGATGCTGCTCCTGCTGCTGTCCTTCTCCTTCCTCCATTACCTCATCATATCTTCCAGGTGAGGGAGTCCTTATCCTCTTGGGTACCGGGACTTTGAAGGGCTCATGCTTAGTATCCTTTAGAAACTTTCTTTTTGCCACCTTTTCAATGATATGCATGATATAAGGTGCATACCCACACAACCTCTGGGGGCTCTCGCTAATGGTCTTGATCTCCTCCCAAATGAAATCACTCACTGAGAATGGAAGTCCGGGAGGCCTCATATGAACGAGCAAGTCCTTAGCATAGTTAGAGATGTCCGCCGGGTTTCCGCCCCTAGGTGTGAGTGTCAACCGGAACATGAGGTTAAGCATGCTATAGTAGGAGTAAAGCCCCACTGCATAACCCGCATTTGCTTGCTTGTTTCTTAGATACATGAACTTCATCGCAGAAGGCTCCATCAGACGAGTACCACGGTGAATGCAAGGAAGAGTCAAATCCGCCGGGCTAGCTCCAAGGAACCTAGCAAAGTGTGTGAAAGTGACACTGGATCTAGTCCCCTCGGTCATCCAATGCATCTTCCTTGTACTCTCATTTTCCTCAAAAGCGACGGTGGCATAGAATTGTGCAATGACCTCTGTGTTCCAACTGTGCCTGAATCCCATCAGAGGCTTGATCCTCAAAGTAGTACAAATATCAATGACATCTCTGAAAATAGCATTGTTTGTCTTCTCCATGTAGCCCCAATCTATCCACCGAGCCTCTGCAATAATGCCCTTCTTCTTAGCTATGATGGCAGTGGAATAGTAGTCCTGCTGAAAGAAAGTGTGAAATCTGTAATCTATCCCACTAGCCATGTCCTTAGGCTCACCATAGGGCCACTCCCTTCTCTTCCGCCTAGCTGCCTCAGTCTTACCCATGCCAAGATAATTCACTATGCGATGAGTGCTGGGATTGACTGGCCTCCTAATCTCAAGCATAACATGCTCTTCTCCTTCTTCTTCTTCTTCAACTCCTCTTTCCCTTCCACCATAATCCTCTACATCATCATCATCATCAGCTGGTCCTTTCCTATGCCATTCCATTCTATAGTTCTCATTACTCTCATCATCATCACTAGAAGTCTCATGCCCTTCTTCCACAATCTCGTCCACAACATTTGACTGAGATGCCCTAGACATCCTAGGCCTCAAGATAGGGCCACTGGAGGCACCGGACGGCTCAATCGGATCGGTATTGCCTTCGGACTCATCAACCCTCTTTTTCTTCTTTGACCTTGTGTAGGTCCTCGAGAAGTCCGACATGTTAATCCTGACCACAAATAAGTGACAAAGGATATATAAGGTTCATAGGAATTGATTCTAGACTCGACGAGAATTGAATTCGAAGTTTTGGAAGAAAATCAGGGTTGTTGTCTTAATAAAACCGGTCAGACCGGTTTCAGAAACCGGTCAGACCGGTTTCGTCGGCTGAAACCCTAGATCATGGAATTCGAAATGTAGCCATCCAAATTGATTCAAAACTTAAAGATAGCTTCCTGGGCATACTAGTTGATGATTGCTCAAAGGAATCCAAGAGATATGCGTGGAGCTAAGAGATCGGGCAAAGAGAACCTTTGAATACCTTGAGAGGATGGGAGAAGATGAATAAAGCTTCCAAAACGGTCTCCAATCCGGTCAAGCCGAAGTTTAGCACCTCTAGCCCTTAATCTCCAAAGGGAAAACCTTCTCCTTGGTCCAATCTCAAGATCCCATGGTGGGGAGAGTGAGAGGGAGAGGGAGCACGGGATGGAGAGGAGGACCACGGGTCTTGGCTGGTGGGAAGGAAGTGAAGGGATGAAGAGGAATATTCCACACGAGATACCCTTAAAGGGGTGGACCCGGGGCAAACCGGTCAGACCGGTTTCCCTTAGGAAACCTGCTGAAGATAGAATTTGAGATATTGAAGCTCGATTTGAGAACTAATATGAGAGATAAGATCAAGATATGTCCAGATACTAGTTCCTTTTCTGAAAAACCTGAAGCTTCAACTCTTTATCCAAAACCCCCCTTTTTTTGTGTGTGTGGTGATTAGAAGGAAAGATTAGATATTGGAAGAATTTTGCTCTTTTTCCTTTTGAGATAGATCTAGTGAGATAAAAGATGGATAGATGAACTCTAGTCACCAGATAACTCCCATAGAGGAATTTTCCAATTAGGTCCAAAAGCTCCTTGATACTTCCAAGAAACTTAGAGAGAGATAGATATGAAGAATATGTTGGACTTAAGAAAATCTCACCACTTGTGACTAGCCATCAATCAAGCAAGGTTAACCATAGTCACAAGTGGGTCGATCGGGTCATAAAGACCAATAACCAAAATTTTCAAAATTCACACAAATCCTATCATGCTAGTTGAGTTTTTCAAAAATCTAACCTATGTCACACAAACATGTGGCTAAACAAGTTTTAGGACCATATTGGGATGTTTAACTCATGCCTCTCACATTATAACAAGCATTTGACATAAAGTCAATATAAAGGTAGGCATCAAAATATCCAATAGGCACACACGAAAGAACCTTGAATAGATCACATGCTAAGAAAATGCACACACTAGCATGAATAAATCCTAGATGATAAAGGTAGACAAAGAGTGAGTGTGAACCATACCTTTGCCTCTAGCTTATCACATTTTCACATTGGTGAATTGTGATTTTTCCTTGACTTGTGCATTGCTATGTTAAGACAAAGTTCTAGCTCTCATTTTGATAGACCTTTTAAACACAACACGAGAGAGACACTTAAATAGCACAAGCACTAGTTTCAATCCTTAGTGACCTTTCGGGTTAGAGAGACAAGAGGTCCACTAAAAATTAAAACCTCACAATATAGATCAAATTCCCTTTGTTTATGGAGCATATGAAATAATGTGAACGACTAGGGTCACATGCACCATTTTGGCAATTAAGTCCAACTCGAGGAATTTAAACTATATTGTGGTGAGTAGCTATGCTTAAGGTTAGTTCCATAATCCAAGGAGAAAGATTGGGTCAATATTACCACTTTGGACTCAAAGATCATAGCATACTCCAAGGAGAGAGACAAGCTCTCATTTTAAGACTACAAAAATCACTAGATGAAAGCATTAGTCTCAAAGACACAAATTGTAGAGTGATCTCCCCCTAAATAGGTGCATCATGGGTTTGTATTGCATGAAACGAGCACTTAATCAATTTAATGAGCTAGGAGAGGTCACTTCACAATTTGGTCAAGGCACAAGAGAAAATAATTTACAAATGTTGAAATTGTGCCAAGAGTACTTACTATCACCAAGATAGTGTTTGTATGATGATAAACACGAGCTGAGAATATTTATTTGAATTTCTTGAATTAATCTTGAAGTGTATCCCTCAGTTGGGCAGCACTGGGCCAAAACCGGTCAGACCGGTTTGGCAAACCGGTCAGACCGGTTTTGCCAGTGAACCCAAGTGAAGTAATTCTTCAAGTCTCCAACAGCTCGTGATGCAGGTATCTTCATGAGTCTTTAATTGCTGACAATCACCCTGAATCTTGAAGCTCTATATGTCTGAATTCCCAGATCCCGGAACCTCCGAAGAAATTCCCGGAGGTTGAGTTCCTGCAGCAATTCCTGGAACCTCCGGAGAATTTCCCGGAACCTCTGGGGTCTGCACTTCCAGAGAAGCAGGGATGTTTGGCCCTTGGAGTTGGTGTTGAAGCTTGGAAATTTTCTTCATCTTTTCTTATGCTTCGACTCGGTCTAACATTGCCTATGGCCAAACGCTTGATTGACTTACAATTTTACTTCTTCTTTTATCCTGCACCATTCAAACCAATATGCTCTACTAGAGAGTGGTTACGAGCATCATATGGTAAGAGGAGCATAAATGTACACAAAATTACTTAGTCAAGTCAAGTGCACAAAACCAAGGCCTTGAGCACAAGTATCCACTTAGGATCAATTGACTAAGATGAAAGCTGAAGCTTATGTTACCGAGATGTCATTGGACTAGGAATAGAAAGTTTAGACTTGATGCTTGGCATTATTCTTGCTCATAGTCCTTCTCTCGAGATTTGCCAAGCCTCCAATGCATCTCCATGCTCTTGCAATTCTAGCAAGCTCTTTTTGGTACCCAAACCATGTTGGGTCCTTTAGGGTTAGTCACAAGAGATTTGGGAATCCAAATGGCTCTTATGCTAGTTTGAGGTGAACAAATCACTCTAGTAGCATAGATACCATTCTTGTCATCCCTAAGTCTAGAAAATGCATAATCGACAAGTTTTGACTTAGGAATGTTACCATTTGGACAATCATTACTCTCATGTCCCTTTGACCGACAAGTGTAGCAAATACGGCTTTTGATCTTGCTTGCTGAAGCCTTACTCTTGTTTTTGCTCACTTGTTGCTTCTTGGTCTTGTGGCTTGCTGTAGAAGTTTGATTGCGCTTGATCTGCTCTTGAGGCGCCACTGTTGCCAAAACTGGTCTAACCGGTTTCCCAAACCGGTCAGACCGGTTTGGTGCAGACAGCTTCCCAGTCACTTGTGGACAAGTCTCAATTAAGTGTCCATGTTGCTTGCATTTGTAGCATATCCTTCTCCTTAGCTTCCTTTGCCTTTTATTGCTACCTTTGAGCTGAGGAGAGCACATGGATGCATAGTGCCCCATCTTTGAGTACTTGAAGCATTGTATGTGATCAAGCTTCTTTTTCTTGATTTCTTGAGCCTTGTGATTATTTCCTTGCTTCTTCGGTTGGAGGGTTGAGCTAGCACGGTTTGAACCCTTCTCAAGCTTCTTCACCATGTTGTCACGGTTATCTTGAGAAGGTTGCACTTGACTCTTTCCCTTCAACTTACTCAAGTCTTCTTTAAGCTTTTCAACCTCTTGCATGAGTTGATCATTTTCTTTCGCTATGAGGTCATCACAAGTCTCTACAAATACATGCTCAATACTAGATTAGCTTACTTGAGAACAACAAGGTTTAGTACAAGACAATTCAATATTGACATGTGAGCATGTGCATGTGTGTGAGAGAGGTTGAGTGGATGTTACCGATGAAAGCACAACCTCATGAGCTACTTCTAGACACGTATATGATTCTACAAGTCTATCATGAGAGCACTCAAGCTCCTTGTGACATGCTTGTAAAGCCATATGCTTGCTAGTGAGCTTTTCAAGCTTATCATTGAGCACCTTCTTTTCTTGCTCCAAAGATGCTACACATGTAGACAAGTTAGTAGCACAAGCAACTTTATTAAGCAAGACATCATATTTATTGACCAAGGTAGAGTGTGAAAGTTTGAAGGCTTCAAGCTTTTGAGTTAAGGACTTTATGGTGTCAACTTGATCTTCAACTCTCTTTGCCATTTGATCTTCCTTGATTTCCTTGCTCTTTTTGGCCATCAAGCACTTGTGATCATCAACACTGGGAGTTGAGGACCTAGAAACCGCCGATGCTTGTCTTGATCGCCTTCTTGAACACTTGTTACTCTTCATTGTGTTCATCCTGTGAAAACCGATCAGACCGGTTTTGGAAACCGGTTGGACCGGTTTCCCCACAGGGTCACCCGACTTGCTTTTCTTGCCTTGTTGATCCATGGGTGTGGTCACTAGAGGATCAGTGTGTGCTTCTGAGGTTGAGCATTCTTCTGAAGGCACACTTGCTACTTGATCCTCACTTGTTGACAGCTTGTCTTGCTCAAACTCCAAATCTTCATTTTGGCTTTCAATTTCTCTTCTCTCATCATCCTTGGCCGAGATGTTATCATGAGCACATGAAGATGAGTGGTTTGTAGCTGTGGCTTCACTTTGCATGCTTGTTCTTTGATCTTGGTCTTTGCATTTGGGTACATCATAAAGATCTTGAAAAATTTCTCAAATATCATGTGCATCAATTATGTCATCACAAATTAATTTCTGCACATCACAACTCAAGGTACTACGAATGTAGTTAGTAACTTGAGCGTTGAGTTGCCAACATTCTAACTCCTCTATAGATAAGCCCAACAAGTCAATGTTTTCTATTCTAGTGTGAGGAGGAAGAATACTAGCAACTACAACCTGCTCAGCATGTGGACCAAACGTCCTAATTCCATTAAGTACATGAGCTGACCAAGAATCGTAGTTTGAGCCACCTAGAGTCAATGGCTCAAAAGATACCTCATATGTTGTCGACATCTTTTCTCCAAGCGGTTAAGCTCGAATCAGAGTTCCTTGCTCTGATACCAATTGAAAGGATCTGGATGTCGCCTAGAGGAGGGGTGAATAGACGAATCTGCACACTAATAAAAATTCAACCCGCTGTCAGCACCGAAACCGGTCAGACCGGTTTTACAACAGACAACCAACAATATGTAAATCCCCTCTACGAGTTCTAGCACAAACCAAACTTGGTGTAGGACTTCCACAGGTGTTTCCAAGAGTATCAATGAAGTCCCTGCACACAGCACATGCACACCAAAGTAGATCGAAGCAGAAGCACAAGATATATGCTAGAGATCGAGATAAATCAATAAGCAAGATATATATGAAGTAAATGCACAAAAGACACAAAGATTTATCCCGTGGTTCGGCCCACCACTAAGGTTAGCCTACCTCCATGTTGTTGAGGTATCCACACAAGGATAGGCTCGCCACACAAGGCTTGCCCTTGACCTCGGTCTCAAGTCAAGAGAATGAACCCTTGAGATGAGAAGGTTTCTACTAGAATCACAGGGGTAATACAAACTTCTTGGAGCTTCCACAATCTCGGATTGGAGAGCTTCCAAGTGACTTGTAGCCGTCTAGGAGCATGGCTCCAAGAGTAAAAGATGCTTCAAAGGATCTTCAACACAAATCAGCAGGTGCTCAAGTATGGTTTAGCTCACAAGCTCACAAAGGTTTACACACTAGTCACTCAAACAACCCAACTCAAAGATATATCACTTTAGGCTTGAATCTCACTAAGAGAGGTTAGGGAGAGCTCAGCTGGGGTTCAAGAAAGCATAGGAGGCACAGGGAACCAGCAACTCAAAGAGGAGCTCATGGGTATAAATACCCATCCTCCCAAAAACTAGCCGTTAGTCTGTCAGACAAAACCGGTCAGACCGGTTTGCCAAACCGGTCAGACCGGTTTTCAAACCAACTAGCCGTTGGACGGTGTCAGTGCCCAAACCGGTTTGCCAAACCGGTCAGACCGGTTTGGGCCAGAGAGCCCTACTAAGGTTTAGATCTCACGGGTTAGTCTCTCTTGGGTTCACTTGAGCACTTTTTGATGTTTGTTGTCCAACCAATAATTCATCCCTCTTGATAGTACGACATACCTAAACTCAAGATAAAAGATAAACCCTAATTAATCTACTTGAGCTTGAACCACCAAGGTACGCCGGTAATTGATCTTAAATGATTCGAGGGCTTCCAATGTTGTATACCAACTGAGCACATGTTATAGATATAAATAGATGCATGTGCTTGAGCATATCCACCTTGAGCTAGTGACTTAGAATTCTTCCATAGAGTAGAGAATCAATCACTTTGAATTCTAGAGCCACTCCAAATTATCAATCATGACACTAGATGCAATTTATCACTTTCCTCGGTATGCTTGGATATGATACTTCGAAATCCTTGACGCTCTCAACTTCACCCTAGCACTTTGCTTATGGTCGCTATCCATAGCCTTTGCTTAGTTCCTCGTTTTAGCCATCTTGATCTCTTCATCACTTATCCTTGCCACAATTGAGTCAAGCCTTGCACCATAGAGAGAGTTCCATTTGAGATGCCACTCAAATAATTGTCCTTTTGATTGATAACAAATATCCTTGCCTTGCAAGCTTCCAATTATAGGTCCATTGCAATAGAGGTAACCACATGACCTTTGTCAACGCTATATTTGAAGTCTTGCAACTAGCTTCTTTGTAAGAGTCAATATCTTCCACTTGGTGTAAGAGTGAAATCAATTTGATATTATACTCGGTAAACTCATTGTATCGTTCATCAAGTTCCATGTTGTATCAATAGTGAAATCCCTTTGATGCCATACTCATCTTTAACTTAGTTCTCCCATTTTTACATCACAAGCTTCTCCTTTCTTCATAATATGCTTTGCTTAACATAGAGAGGCTAACCAAGTAACATATAAAATTATGTCTCTACATTTGCTTTTCTTTATCTTAGGATCACTTGTTGTATGTCTTATGTAAACTCAAATGGGAAGAACATCCTATCCATATCATGACATTCATCTTTAGTATGCTTGCATACATTCCATGTATATTGTCATGATCCACCCTTGTTTTCTTAGCAATATGAGCGAAATGCATGATCTTACACATAAATATCATTTATCAATAATTAACAACCTGCTCATATGCTTTACAAGAGTGTTAGTGTTTTAATCAAGCTGTCACTCAACTCACCAAAACCCACTTAGGGCTTGATTGCACTTACACACGCACCGGGGTAGCACGTCGGGAGGCACCAGCTCACCGGGGCTGCAACGTCGCCGCCCGTTGATCGCGCGAGAAGCAAGCCCCCGTGCCGGTCACCGCGTGCGGTACCTCGTCGGGGAAGCGGGCCCCACGCATGGTGGATGGATGAGAGCCCCCGCGCCACTGGTCGCTATGGGTGGTAGCTCGCCGGGGAAGCAGGCCCCGTGCGTGGTGGATGGATGCCGGGCATGTGTGGAGAGAGTCGAGGGAGGGAGGAGAAGGATAGAGATAAGGTGGGGCCTGCGCGCAATGGGAGCAACTGGGATGACTGTGCTTTTGTTCCCATGCGGTCAACGATAAAATCAACATTGCGCGGGATAAGCTTAGGGAAGGGTCCCAGGATGCCCTGCGCAATGCATGCCTAGCTGAAATAACTCCAAGGATCATGGGTCCCACATGTAGGTGGCGTAGGGTACTCAATCCGTTCACTCAATACACATGTATATGTTCGGCGCTCTTTTCTATTCACGTGGCCTCTTCGTAATGCAGAATTCCATCCACCATCAAATGACAGAAGTTGATTGCAGTTTGTGATTAACCATTCACATTTTCTAATTTTGTTGACTATTTTGATTTCCCTTGCTTGGCTCAAAACTTTTAGAAAATAAGCCCAACACAATTGATAATGTCTTCTAACTGTATTCATATCCTAATAACAACAACAATTTATACATCACTATAAAGAGCGAGTTTTTTGAAAACTATTTCACCCAATTTGGGCCGCTTTATCCCTCACGCTGGGCTCATCGTCAATTAATTAGGGGTGGATAGTGGAAGACCCATAGAATCACAATTTGAAGAGCGTTTCTGCCAAAATCCTAATTTTTCACCTAACCAGGCCTTACCCACCACGTATACCCATGTTGGGCCCACCCACGGTGCGTGCCCACGTCTGACTCACAGTCACCAGAAACGCGGTACAGACTAGCGTCCAGTGTCCTCGGATCGCTCGTCCTGAATGAGGAACGGGGTCAACACGGAACGTTCCCTGTGGGACAAGTAGCAACTGTTCACGTTTGACACAAAGTCACAAACGGAGGCAGCTTCTGCGTTGCTATTTGGCCGTCGCAGCATGAGCCTTGCCGCCTTGGTTCCCCACCCGGCCCGCTGCTCTTCCGTCGCAGCATGATCTTCCATTCTTCCTGCAGCGCTAGATTGGGTTACGTGCTTCGGTTGATTGAGTGATTGACGTTGTGCTTACCTCTAAAAATATTCTTATTGATGTAATTATGGTTGAATGATAAAAAAAATCATCCCGAGAATAGGTGGTTCTACTATACGTATCATATTTTGAACCATTATCTCCAAAAAGTATACCCAATCGAACAGGGAACATGAAAATTATTGTTCCACGTAGCATCGAATCTCCTGCTTACGCTGTGGAGAGGAAGAACAACATATAGGAGGCGAGGAAGACGAATGAGAGGACGAAGCAGAAGAATCTCCTGCTTGACGCTGTGGAGAGGAAGAACAACATATAGGAGGTGAGGAAGACGAAGGAGAGGACGAAGCCGAAGAGGTGCGCGGGGAGGAGGTCCTCCTGGCGAAAGGAGGAGATGGCATCGCAGACGCCTTCTCGACCACGTGGGGATGCTCACTAGTGCTCCCATATTAGATCCCACGGCATTCGCCGACGGCTTCTCGCGGGGCAGCGTGGAAACGTCGGTGTCGCGTAGCCTCCAGCTCTCCACCATGCCCCTCTCGAAGCATGTGCCGCCTCCCGACTCCAGCGCCCAGCGACCACACTCTAGACTCATTGTAGGCCACCTGGTGCAGGTACGCCCGGCCGTGCAGGTCGCAGCCGTTTGAGTCCAGCCTGCGCCACAGCGCGCGGTACAGTCGACATCGCCGTACAAGTTGGAGCACCACGGGTCGAGCACCCGGCCCGAATGATCGTATCGTAAGCACCGGCAGCACGGGGCACGTTGCAGCCACACCATGCCGCTGCCAATGTCTAGCACCATCATTGCCGACAGGAAGGTTATTACCGGATGAGTTAGATTTAGTATTGAATAATTTTAATGTGCATGATTGAATAAAATGATTGTTCAATATATTTTAGAAAATACATTTTTATTATTTTTTATAAAAATTATAATATATTTTCTTCACCATGTGATTTTAGAAACACGTGCATGTCGCACATGCATCTATGCTAGTGCATCGTAATGACCATACATTGTAAGCTCTATTTGGATCGCATGAATTTTATGTAAATTTAACTAAAAATATTTAAAATCTTGCATGAACTATACAATAATAAATATAAATAAAAATATTATGTTACTAAATTAGTGATAATTAAAGTCGACCTACTATTATATTTAGCATGTCATGAAATATCTTAGCCTAAATTATTTTTGAGCGGAAATATCTAGCCTAAATTGATAACCACCATCCTCCCTACTTAAGTACTTCTCCATCTGACATTCAACCACGTATACAACACATTAGATCATGTGCCATGAAAATAAAAACACCTTCTCCCATTGGACACATTGGTGGTGGCGGAGATGTTGAGGAGGAGCGTTTCTCCTGGTATGGGTGGTGTCATGATCGGTGGTGTAATCAAGGACTCCTTGAGAGCCTCGAAAGCCTTCTGCGCTTCTTCATCCCATATGAACTTATCAGCTTTCTTCAATAGCTTGAAGAAAGGTAGACCTTTTTCGCCGAGCTTGCTGATGAAACGACCTAGGGCCGCCATCATGCCTGTGAGCTTCATGACGTCTTTCTTGCAAGATGGCTTGGCCATGTTGCGGATTGCGTCGACCTTGACGGGATTAGCTTCGATGCCTCGGTGTCCCACCATGAAGCCTAGAAGCAACCCAGAGGGAACACCGAAGACGCACTTGGTCAGGTTGAGCTTCCACTGGTAGGTGCGTAGATTGGAGAAGGTCTCGGCGAGGTCGTTGATGAGCTGATCTTGCTCGGTGGTCTTGACGACCACATCGTCGACGTAAGCTTCCACGTTCTTCCCGATCTGAGACTTCAGGCACTGCTGTATCGCCTTCTGGTAGGTTGCGCCAGCATTTTTCAGGCCAAAGGTCATGACTTTGTAGCAGTAGATGCTATTGGGCGTTATGAACGTCGTCTTGTCTTGGTCATCGGGATTCAGGGCTATCTAGTGATACCCTGAATAGCAGTCGAGGAAGCATAGTAGAACGCTGCCAGCCGTGGAGTCCACGACCTGGTCGATGCGAGGAAGAGGGAAAGGATCCTTCGGGTAGTGCTTGTTAAGGTCGGTGTAGTCGATACACATCCTTAATCCTCCCGTTTTCTTTGGTACAAGGACCGGGTTTGCGAGCCAAACCGGGTGTTTACACTCTCATATGAATCCTACAGCTAGGAGCTTACAGACTTCTACTTCTATGGCCTTCTTTCTATCTTTTGCAAACCGCCGGAGCTTTTGCTTGATAGGTCTTGCTGTCTTGCTTACTTCAAGGGCGTGCTCAGCCAGCTCCCTGGGGACACCGGGCATGTCGGACGGGCTCCATGCAAAGATGTCAGCGTTGTCCCGGAGGAAACTGGTGAGCGCGAGTTCCTATTTGGGGTCGAGGTCGGCCCCGATGGTGACTTCTCTGGTTGCGGCGGGCAGGCCGAGGCAAACTTTCTTCACAGCGGGACTTGCGTCCAAGGCAATGGCTGTACGCTTCTGTTCTGGCACCTCAAGAGTAGTTTGGTCGATCTTGGCGGCCTGGGCGACCATGACCGTAGCGGCAGCTTTGCACGCAGAAACCTTGGCGAGGTCGACAGTGTCACTCTCGCAGTTGTAAGAGACGAGGATATCGCCGTAAACGGAAAGGATCCCGTTTGGAGCTGGCATCTTCATAATGAGGTAGGTGTGATGCGGTATGGCCATAAACTTGGCCAACATGGGTCGACCAAGGATGGCGTGGTAGGAGGAGCGGAAGTCCGCGACCTCAAATGTCAGGTACTCCGTGCGGAAGTTGTCCTGTTTGCCGAAGGTGACCGGTAGGCATACACGACCTATGGGGTATGCAGCCTTGCCGGGCACAACCCCGTAGAAGGGTTCGTCACAGGCAGTCATCTTGGAGAAGTCGAAATCCATCTTACGCAGCATTTCGGTGAAGATGATGTTCAAGGTGCTGCCCCCGTCGATGAAGGTCTTGGGCATGAACGCGCCATCCACTATGGGGTTGATGACCAGCGGGTAGGTCCCGGGGTCTGGTATGTGCACCCAATGGTCTTTCCTGGAGAAAGTGATGGGGTACTCCGACCAACGCAGGGGTTGCGGAGTCTCGGTGTTGACTTGGCCGATCTCCCTTGCGTTTGATCGCTGCTGTCTGTTGCTTTTAGCTGCTTGGTGACCGCCAATGATGAAGTTGATCTGTCGTTTGGCATTCTGGAATGCACCATTGGGATTGCCCCCTTTTGGTGGTGGCGGAGGAGAAGGCTCCTTGCGACGGTTGTCGTTGCGGTTGTGGTCGTCGTGGCGGCGATCGCGCCGGTCATCGCGGCGCTCGTCACGGTGGTCGTTGTGGTGTTCTTCTCGACGATCGTCGTGGCGCTAGTCGTCACGTCGATCATCGCAGCGATAGTCGCGGCGATAATCACAGCGATCCCTGTCGTCATTGCGACGGTAGGGTCGACGGTCGCGGTAATCACGTCGATCAGGTCGACGGTTGTGGTTGTCGTAGCGGCGGTTGTTGTTCTGGTCGTCGTTGTTGCCGCTCTTGGTCTTCTTGGGTTCTGGAGGTACGCCCAGGGTGCGTTTTAGCTGTTCACACTCCCTCATGGTATGCTTGGCGTTGCGGTGGAACTGGCACTGTTCGTCCATGACGATGTTGAAGTCACTTCAAAGAAAGTGGAAGGTCGAGGTGGATCGGTCGCGTAGACCTCGCCGGATCGCTTGCGCGACCTGCCTCTGCCGTCTTCGTGGTCTTCTCCTTTGAAGTCGTGTACCACTGCATCTTGAGTGTCGACGAGCTTGTCGACGTAGGCCATGAGGTCGGCGATGGTGTTGGCGTCAGCTTCATGGATCTTCTCAAAGAGCTTCAGGTTAGTTACCCCCTTCTTGTAGTAGACTATGACGTCTTCGTCCTTGACTCCCGCAAGAGTGTTGCGGTTCTCGAAGTAGCAGTTGGTATACTCACAGAGAGTTTCGTCCTGCCTCATCCGCACTCTGGCGAGGTGGTGAGTGTTGCCAGGGTGATTATAGGTCGCTTGGTAGTTGGTCGTGAAGAGTCGCGACAAGGTCGCCCATGAGGTAATGCACTCCGCAGGGAGGTTGTCGAGCCACAAGAGCGGCGCTTTGCCCATCACAAGAGGAAAGTATCCTGCCATATGGTCTTCGCTGCCTCCAGATGCGCGGGCGGCGATGCTGTACATCTTCAGCCAAATACTCAGGTCGGAGCAGTCGTCGTATTTTTCGATTGCTGGCTTGAAGTCCTTGGGGTATCTGATCGTCGTGAGACGTCGTGAGAACGCTGGGAAGTTGTTGATTGCTCCAGGACTAGCTGATGGGGCGTATGCTGTCAGGATGACGTAGAGGTCGTCGGGAGGACCATTATCTTAGTCGTACTGGGCACGACGAAGGAGTTCTTGATCA
Source organism: Cenchrus fungigraminus (assembly GCA_036936925.1). Lineage (NCBI taxonomy): Eukaryota > Viridiplantae > Streptophyta > Magnoliopsida > Poales > Poaceae > Cenchrus > Cenchrus fungigraminus. Next base: position 13,173,395 of record CM072772.1, on the reverse strand, counting down.
TGCATCAACCGGAGATCCGTAGCTTGGATGGGGTGGTTGGCGTCGAGGGGATCAGGGACCCTGTTGACGCGATCGTAGTTGGCACGTCGTGCTATCTCTGCTTCATCTCGTATGGGCTGGCGCTGATTGCTCCTGGCATGCGCAGCTGGAGGAGGCTGAGCTCCGGCGTTCTGTCCTGCATTGCCAGCGACGTTCTGCTGCTGGGCGCCAGCAATGTTGGCGACGTTGTTGGCGATGTTGCCCGCAGCATTAGCGGCGGCGTTGGCCGCGACGTTTGCTGGGGGGTTGGCTGCTGCGTTGGCGGCAGCGTTGGCCGGCTGCACCACTTCGTTCTCACCACCTCCTTCTTCAGGCACGGGTTGAAGGGGAGCACCATTGCTTCGGTGACGGCGACGGGGCCGTTCCAACCTACTCCTGGAGTAGGAACTGGAGGCCGATCTGCTGTAACCTGGGCCTCTTTCTTCGACTTGGGCAGTGGCGATACGGATGTGAGCTTGTAGGCGCCGAGTTGTAGGAGTGTGCTCAAGTTGTCCAAGCTCGGCAAGGGCCGCGCCTAGGTTAGCTTGAGGTGAGTTGTAGACCTCGTGGCCATCTTGCTCAAAGTCCTTCAGGAGGTCTCTGGCACGCAGGCAGTGTCGACGAGGCTCGTCTTGATTCTGCTGCTGTTGGGGAGCAGCTGGAGCCGCAGGGGTGGCTGCACCATCAGGTACGTTGCCTGCAGGTTGGCCACCAGCACCGGGTATGACGTTGCCTGCAGGTTGACCTGCGGCTACTACAGCTGCATCTATCTCCTGTTGTCGACGCGTAGCTCGCGTGGCATTAGCGTTCTCACACTGTATGCGCTGCTCGTCGGTCTCACCAGCTTGAGGGGGTACGTCGGCAGAGACCATGAGGACCTCTCGGTCCGGGATCTCAAACACCTCGCCCGAATAGTTGGGAGAGATGGTCGTACGGGCGATCTGGAACGCGAGGTGGTCCGGGGATGGCTCGCGTTTGATCTGGCGGCGATAAGCCATGATGAGAGGTCGACGGAGCTTCTTGAGCACACGGCACTGGCGAGCCGTGTGTTTGGAGTCTTCATGGACAGGGCAGGAGTCGTCGAGATGACCTCTGCAGTTTCCACGATGTAGGATCTTGGGTCCAGATTCGATCTGGATCTTGTTCTTCATGTAGCGAGACGCTGCATGGGTTGCGTTCCGCAGACCAAGAGGCATGCGGGATGAAGACCGAGAGGTCCTGCGAGGGTGCTTGACGCGCTCACAGACCTTGATCGTGTCGGAGAGCATGTCCTCGACGCGATCGAGCCCCGCGATCAGATCGCGAGGAGTGGGTGGGTGGGTTTCTGCCAGCAGATCGGATTCGATCTGTTGGTTGGAAGAGACCGCATTACTCTCGATGACGAGGCAGGCGGCTGGAGCGATGGATTCTGCCGGCATGGAGCCGAAGCAGATGTCGACGGGATTGGCGAGGAAGTCCGCCATGCTTTCCGGGAAGATGACGCCGCTTGGAGAAGCCATCAAGCTGCTTGAAGAGCCCTGATTTCCCCCTACCTGGCACGCCAACTGTCAGATGTTTAGATCTAGACAGCCCACAGAGGGGTTAACCCCGGTGGTTTATTTGTTCGGCGGGGTGAAATCTAGAGCTAAGAACTTGAAGGTTGCGCACGAGCACATGGAACACAGAGAACACGACGAGTTTATACTGGTTCGGGCCTCCGGAGAGTAAAACTCTACGTCCAGTTACTGATGTAGATTGCTTGAGGATTGCGTGATTACAAGGGGTTGACCTGCCCGCCTTATATTGGCCAGCGAACAAGGTCAGCGCCCAGACTCCTGGTCGGTTACGACCAGGAGACCTAAGTCTAGTTGTTTACAACACTTGCCATGTACGTCGATCTGCTTGTCGGAATCCATCGCTGTCTTGTCTTGCACGCCAAGTCTTGAAGTCATTCTGGATAAGGTCGTCCGGAATCTTCTGGAAGGTCTTCAGGAGGTCGTGTGGGCCGCCAACTAGGTCGGTTGGGCCCACTGTCAGGTCGGCGGGTCTTTTGATAGGCCGGACCCACCTGTCGGGGACGGCCATGAGCCTGGTTGGTGGGGACCCAGGGGTACCCATGTCTCACAACAACACATTAGATCATGTGCCATGAAATAAAAACAACTTCTCCCATTGGATGAGAACTAATAACAAAATTAACAAATAATTTCATCTATACATAAATTAAATCCAACTCAGATTTAGATCCATATATCTATGTTATAATTATAAATTTTTAAATCCTTGAACATAAAACTCAAAACTAAATTTCAATCTAGTACTTATTTTCTTCACATATTTATGTTTTCAAACCTAAATTCCACATCAAAACTATTCCTCCTTTAGCCTTCCATACAAAACCAAAATAAGCATCATACACCACTATCCAAAACATATTCATACCATAACTTCTACGAGAAACTGAGTACTCACATCATCGCAATACAACCTACCAACATTGATGAACACAATAAGTACACAACTCCACATAATTGGTAAGATGTCGAGCCAAAAACGTGTCATAACGGGAGAAATCACGGGAGAAATCAATGATCAAAACATAAAACTAAACTTGGACTCGTATAAAAAACTGTCCAACTCACTACACATTCGCGGCAACTCCGCGAAACTTTTTAGTTTTAAGATGAAGCTTAGACGCATCAGCCCTTGACTGGGCGCTCTTTATCATCTCTTCCGATATCTTGAGCATAACATCATTGGTTATCTTGACTTGCATGACATAATTATTCTGTTTCATCTCCAACTTCATGTTACTAAACCTCCGTGCCATTTCGATCACAAAAGCAACACAACAGGCACATAATACTACAACAGTGTATCCAGTCTTTTCACTACAAATGCAGGTAGGAAAAAGAAGTGTCATTTACAAAACACATAAAAGACAAGAAACAAAAGGAAGCAAGAAGGGGCACATACACATGCTCTTTGACAGTGTTGATCAATCGGGTGACACAACCAATTTGAGGACCACATCCATTATCATCAGCACCATTGGTTTTGTATCCACATTAAAAATGGAACTATTAAATTTAAAGTAGCAGATATGATAAACTACTGACATTAAATATATTAGCCAACTGCAAAGATACATACATTAAGAATAAGTAAAATAATTCATTCAGTTTGATCATCAATGATAGTTTGGAAAGACTATGTTATGATAACACAATTTTTATTTAAGCTCTACGTTATTTCCAACACAAACAGGTTATGAGCATACGGCACTAGGTAATGTAGATGGGGACTATTGACTAACTGCCACCACCTACTGCTCGGAAATGCAATCCATGAAGTGAAGGGAACATAAACTAATCTAATGGGACTGCCCAATCCAGCTCTATGCTTGCAACATTGAAACAAAGTACCCAGATGTTGTGGGGAGAGTGGGTGCTAAACAGCACCACATGCACCACCACTCCAAAGTATCATTTACTATTGAAAAATTGGTTCCATACTTCTATCTGACATCTAACTAACACAATAAAATGAACTAAACACATGTCAACTTTCCAGTCTTTCAGATGAGAAGAAAGGATGCAATGCTCACCTGCTGCACAAGCATGGGGGTGTTGGTGGTTACAAAGCCCAAACAGTAAAGGTGGGGCTCTTGAGCCATACGGAAGGGCTCAGAAGAGCTACTAGGGGACTGAGTGACTAGTAGAATGATTTTATTGCAACTGAACTCGAGTACATGGGGGTGGCTCCCCTTTTTAGGCCTCTAGGACCCTTTCTGGTACAATGTCTGTTTTACCCTAGGTACGACTCCGGTACGGACACGAGACTCTTTCCTACCACCCCTGAGGGCACCCTAGTCTTTTCCCCTGCTACCGGACGACATGCCATACGTGTCTACAGTGCTTGGTGGACCCCTGATGCATGTGCCTTCTACAGTCCTTGCAGGACCCTCGATCTCCGGGAGCCTCCCGTTGCGTCCCCGCTGGAGGACACATGTGCCTTCTATAGTCCTTGCGGGACCCTCGATCTCCGGGAGCCTCCCGTTGCGTCCCCGCTGGAGCCCTTCTGTCCTAGGGTGGTCTCCCGGGGTTTCTCGTCTTGGGTCTTTCCGGGCCTACTGGGTGGTCTCTCCCTTCCCCGGGAGGGGGGTTGCTTAGCGATGAAAACGGACGGGTTAAATCCCGCCCCGACCCGACCCGTGTTCCACATTTTACCCTTCTCGAAAAAATCCGGAAACGGGGCGGTAGCCGGGACGGGGTTGTTCGGGAGCGGGGCGGAAACGGGGAAGCTTCCACCCCGCCCGTATTACCGGGATCCCGTATACGGCCGGAAACATCCCGTATTTGACCCGCATTAATCTAACTCGGACAAAGGCTAACAGCCCAATATGCAACACCCTATCACCCCAAGGCCTAGCCCAGCAGCCCATTCCACACCTAAACCTCCTCTCAGTCCGTCCGCCGCCGGTCTGCACGCCGCGCCACGCAGCGCCGCCACGCCCACGCATCGCCGCGCATCCCTGCACGCCACACATCGCCGCCGCCACCCAGCAGTCCGCCGTCGGTCGATCCAGGTCCAGGCACACGCCCGCACCGCCGCACCACCGCCGGTCCGCCACCACGCATCGTCGTGCCGCCCTCACCTAGTCACGGAGCCACCACCTTAGAGTCCGCACCCTCTCAGTCCGTCACGGTGTCACCCTCGCACGCACCCCGTCCCCCGGCAACGGCGCACGACCACCACCACCACCACTAGCTGCCTTGTGCTCTCGCTCAGATATCGTACAGCGCAGTCGCACCCACACCATCACCGCCTCTCATTGAGGCTACACCCCCTACCCCGGACGAGTGCGTGGCCTCCTGCCATCCTCCGCGGCCGGGGAAGATGTCCGGCTCTGGAGCTGGAACCGGGGGAGGAGCTCCATTTCAGGTAAGACTCGTAGGCAATAGTAGATTAGCAACTACGCTCGTTCATTCATTATTCAGTAGCATATGTCTCTCTTTTAACTTGCAGATTCTAATAAATCCATTCCTTCAATTGCGGCTGAGGAAAAAGAAGAGGAAAGTGATCCAAATCTCTAGTGTTGTAAATCGCATATAGGAAAAAGAAGAGGAAAGTGATCCAGATCTCATGAATGAAGATGTCGAGCTGTGAACAAATCTTGCAATTCGTCGATGTCATGGTTAAGTGGTGTTTGATGGCCTTCAGTTTTTAGATGTTGTCATTGTGTGAACTCTACTGTGTCTGTGTTATTGTGTCTGAGCTGTGGACTTGTTGAATCGAGACATTTGTGGTGCGTGGTCATGTGGACAGTGGACTTATTTATGAAGTTATGGTCTTATATGGTTGGTTTTTATACTTCCTGTTGCTATTGGCTGTTGCTGACTTAGTGACTTACTGCACGTCTTGGTCTTCCTGACTTGCATATATCTCTTGCTAACTGAATTGGCGAGTTGCTGTAATGTTGTTGCTGCATTCGTGCTGCAGCCTCTTATTGTAATGTCGTATAACGTTGGTTGTTGTGGTCTATGTCCCGACCAAAGTCCCCGATTTCCGCCCGTTTCCGTCTAGTTTCCGTCCGTATTGGTTCGTTTCCGTACACCCGTATATCTCCCGTCCGTTTCCGCTCCCGACCATTCCGCTCCCGCTCCCGCTCCTGACGTAGAAGTGCGGGAGCGGAAACGGGAGAGGAGTTTTCCGTCCGTTTCCGTCCGTTTTCATCGCTAGGGTTGCTTCTCTCCCTTTGGTGGATTGCGACCATGGTTCGACCCGCGGTCCCTTGTCCTTGATCGAGGGGGCCCACTGGTCCGTGGGTGGGGACCCCTTCCTGAATCCCCAACAGGGGGACACAGTGCAGGCCGAAGGGCCCTTCCTGAATGATACCTCTTATCCAAACTCATTTTCTGAAATTGATTAAAGTTGCTCATAAAAATGAATGGATGATTGATCAAAATGTTAGTGATTATGGGGCACACTCAGTGGCATCCTAAGTAAGATGTGCAAGTCTAAGGGGTACATAGAAAATTATCTTATCACATGAGTGGGTAATCCTCAGAACTGATGAAAACTGTTGCACGTTTGGTGGTCATCACATACTTCAGACATAAAAGATAATACGATGGCAAGCTCACCTGGCCAAAGGATGTGGCATTAGAGCACAGAGGAGATCTGATGTCTTTTCTATAAAAAAAAGCACGCATTGCGAAACATGGTAACCTGAAATTGATTGAGGTGATTCATCAAAAACTGTAGGTGACTCATCAAAAACGGTAGGTGACTCATAAACACACACGGAGATAGCATTTATGAATATACTGCATACATGGTGCCATCTTAAGCATAGTAAGATAAGCCAGAGTGAGGGATACATAGTAAAACCATCTGACCAGTTAAATGAGTGGAAAACCTTAGAACAGTGATCATGTTTATATTTAATCTAATACACCAACAAAATTTGACTATTGACCCTAACAAGATGCCTGAGGAATACATAGGAAAACCATATTACCATGTAAAGGAGTGGTAAACTCAGAATAATGACAACTTTTATACAGATCTAATAAATAAAAGTTGATTAAAATTGACACATAGAGTACTGACCATAACAGGAGAGCTAGTAGAAATGTAGAATCCTAGCAATACTGTTCAAGATGTAGCACAACCACTATTACAGAGAGACAAAAAGTTACTAAAAAAATTGATGTGTGGAACAGAGCCAATGAAACTTATTATTGGAAGCTATGCACATAGGTAGTAATATCTGAAGCAGATGAATCAATTCACATATTTGATTTCTTAAGAGCAGTCCTCCTGAAAAAGAAATTTTCACAAGTCAACAGCTTCGGTGGTGGGCAGTCTGAACTAGATGGAAGTGACACGTCAAAACCGATTTGGTGACTGAAAAGCACATTTATGATTTTAGAGCATATGACCTAACATATTAAGCGAGCTAAATAACAAACCACCGATGAACCAATTCACATATTCAGATGGTCACCTCAGTAATTGATTTCTTAAAGTTAGAGGGTTTTCCACAATTAAAACGCTTAAATGATGGGATAGTCTGAAACAGATGGAAGCGACTGATCAAAAACGATTGGGTGACCTAAGCATATTAAGTTGGCTGATCAAAACGAGAGGAGAAGCAGCACCATGGTTTTGCCAGCAACAGGTTTTGGAACTGGCTGAGCCACAACGTATCCTCCTCCTCCCCATGCTAGGATTGGAACATGGACGCCTCGTTATCAGCTTTGCAGCACCAACAACCCTTTTTGCCGAACATGTGGTCGTCCACCGAATCATAACATCGTCCACGGCTCCACGCCATTGCACGACTCAAGATGTCCCGAGAGAGAGAGAGAGAGAGAGAGAGAGAGAGAGAGAGAGAGAGAGAGAGAGAGAGAGAGAGAGAGAGAGAGAGACTCATTACCAACCGAAGCACACTATCGTCAAACACTCAATGCCGGTCCTAGGATTTTGAAGGCCCTCTGGCGAACTCATCGTGATGGCGCCATAGTCTAGACCTTATATAAAATCTTATAATACATATACCCTATTTTTCCTTGCAATGGAAAAATAAATATACTGATATATTTTTAATTTAACACATTTGATAATTATCGAGGAACAATGTTGACAAAAACAACTATATATGTGTACTTCTAGTATTGATATGATTACCTCATAAAAAGATACTTCTTCAAGCATTTTTTTGATGAAAAATCATCAAGGACAGTATTGAGATCAATATTGTCCAATATAGTCCTCTCAATGGTGCACATAGCCAAGCCATTTAATCTATCTTGGGACATAGTTGATCTCAAATGATTCTTCAACAACTTCAACTTTGAGAAACTTCTTTCAGCCGAAGCGACAGTCACAGGAACAGTTATGAGGATTCGATAGGCAATCCAAACATTTGGATAGCAATCTGCAGCCATAACAAACTCTAGAATCTCAAGCGCAGACATCAAAGAATCTGGCAAAGTCATTTGCAACACCTTTAATTCCTAAAAAAATCATTGATCTCAACATCAGATGAGTTATCATGACAAAAAATTTTCACAAAACCCTTGCAGTGCAGCCAAAAATCAGCTTCATCCAAAGATTTCAAATTTTCTGAGTTGAACAAGAACCCAAAAATACTATCAAATTCTTTCATCTGTTCAAATCTAGTAGTCAATGAAGCAATTGTAGCATCAATCATAACATTGAAGCACTCCACTCTAAATGAGTCCACTACAGACTGTTGTATTTCCTCGTCTTGGTCATTTTGTTCATCAAAATGTTTCTTTCTCTTTCCTTGACGTCTTGTACGAAATTTTGGCTCTATATCCATTTCAGATGCAATGTTTTTTGCTGTATCCATACTAGAAGTGAAACGTTCATCTCTATACTTCTTGAAATATGATATGACACCTTCAATATGTTTGAGAGTAGCATCTATACTCACAACTTTAGATTGCAACTTCTTGCTCACCTTATTTATAGAGAATAAAATGTCGTGCCAAATAACCAAACCAACTACAAATTCAGAATTCTCTATTGCACTCACCAAAGATTGACATTCACTAACTGTCATTGAGTCACAGTCCTCAATTGAAGCCTTCTCAAGAGCTATTAGGGCCGATCTTATTTGAGAAAGTTGGAATCTGATAGCTTGAACACTTTTTATTCGAGTTTCCCAGCGTGCATTAGACCATGACTTAACTGTTAATCCTAGGACATTGTCCACAAAAATCTTCCACCTTTTGGTAGACTATGCAAATAATGTGTATATCCGTTGGATGATTCCAAAAAAAGAAATAGCATGCTTGCAAGATTTAACAAACACTAAGCATCATACTTTTCCCAAATTAATGTCTAATAGAAAATAATAGTTTACCTGCAAGAGTTTCCCATATCACATAGAGTAAGATTCAAACTATGACATGCACACGCCATGCATAATGCTCTTGGATTAATATCAAGCAAGCACCTCTGAACACCTTGGTGTTTTCCCTTCATATTTGAACCATTATCATAGCCTTGTCCTCTCACATCATCAATATTCAAATCAAGAGAATCCAATACATTCTTTAATTCATTAAAAAGACCCGATCTTGATGTGTCATCAACCTTCAAAAACTCTAGGAAGAACTCCTCTACCTTTGGAACATTGCTTGACATATTCACACAATGAATAATTAGAGTCATTTGTTCTTCATGGCTCACATCTAGAGTGCAATCTAAAATCACAAAAAAATTCTTTGAATTCTTGATTATCTTTAAAATAGATTGTTTCACATAATCTGCAAGAAGGAAAAACATCTCATTCTGAATTTTATGCCCGAGATAATGGTGATGTATCTCACTGTTTTGAATCCTCCTAATATGGTCTTGCATCACGGGATCAAATTCACCCATCATTTCAACTGTGCCCAAAAAATTACCAATGTTATCTTGATATAGTTTCTCATTTGTCCCTCGAAAAGCCAAATTATGTTTAGCAAGAAACTTGACAGCAGAAACAATTCTTATTAAAACTTATCTCCAACGCTCTCTCTCCGAAGCCGAGTGGCCGTCAACCGAAGCATGCGCCATGGTGGAACTCGGAGGCCACCATGCAAGAAGGCATCCAGCTGCCTACGTTGCTGGAGAAGATCAAGGCCTTGAGAGAGGACGGATTGAGGGCCGAGCATGTGGCCTTCAGCTTCATGAAGAGAAGAGTGCAGCTGCTGATGGCGCGAGACCATCTTGGCTACGAGTACACTGGTGACGAAGATTCATCGCAGATGCCAGGTGAAGAAGTCGATGATGACATGATCATCGAACGGTTGGGGAAGGTTTTCAAGGACATGCCCGACTTCATGCCATGCCCTGTGCCAGAGTACTCTACGGCGCGCCCGCCAAACGAGGTTAGTAGTCGTGGCCAGAGCCCCCGAGTACTAATTACCTGTGTAGTACTACTGAAGCTTGCTTGATCTTGTAGGACGATCCGAAGAAGTTCATCTCCATCCCGCCCTCCCCCCCACAGCCGGAGAAACAAGCCCAGGGGAAGGCGGAGCCCGAGGCGAAGGAGCGCTGAGAGGTCGGTGAAGGCGATGATGCGGTTGTCATTGAGGACACCTCCGACGACGAGGATGAGGAGACACTGCAGCAGCGCTTCCAGCTCCGCTCTAGATTCAGCCGAGCTGGGATGCCGCATGTGCCACTGGTGGAGAAACCGTCCAGCCTTGAGGCGGACTTATCGCCGCCGCCGAGGAAGCCCCGCAATGTGGCGCGCAAGCGCGCCGTGAAGAAGTTGAAGGTGTCTGAAGCCACCAGACGAGAGGTGAGTACCACGACTAGGTTAGTCGAGCACTGGTGACGAGTAGTCTGTTGCTGACTGTTCGACTTGTACTGATGCAGGACATCCCTCCCTCGGACCCTGCTGTGCAGGATGAGGAAGAAGTCTGGGAGACGGTGGGGGCGACAGTTGGAACTACCCCCCGCCTCCGGCTACAGAGGATGGTGTGCCTGAGGTAGCACAGGAACATGTCACGGCAGTGGAGAGCCATCCACAGCCATCGACTGAAGAAGTGCAGGACCCCCTCCCACTGCGGCCGCGGCCGTTGAGCGGCTAGAGGAGAGGGAGCAAGAGCCTTCTGTTGAGGCAAGAAACACCAGCGAGGCTGGTATTGTGGACATCGCCAGTCTGCTGGGCGCCCCGACCGTCACAGTTGTGAGGTCGACATTGTAAGTACTCCGTCTTTCTTGAGTAGTCGCTAGTTGTCAATTCCGTGTTGTTGACTGGAGAATTCGTAATGTAGGAAATCCACCGACTTGTCGTGGGATGAGGCGGAGGCTAACACAGCTGCCGATGATGAAAACCGCTCGGCAGAGGCACGAGAGCTCACGCCGCCACCACAAGCCGAAACCACGACTGAGCCGAGGCTTGAAGAAGCTGTCCTCGTGGAAGGTACGCATCCTTTTGCTGTGAGTACTTATCATATAGAGTAGTTGTATCTGCCGTTGTTGCTGAATTGATCTGAACAGGACCACAAGCCGAAGGAACGGCGAACCCTGAGGCAGTGGTCATAGAGGCGGCTACTGTTGAGGCGGCGGCTACGGAGCCTGTTGCCGAGCCGGCTACCTCGACAACTCGCGGGCTGGCGACTTCGACAGCCCCCGAGCCAAGGGTGGAGGCACAGGTGGACCCGTAGCCCGAAGCGGGAACTGAAGTCATCGTCCGTGAGGCGATGGTGGAGGATGCGGCGCCGCTTCGCTTGGCGCCAATGCCAGAGACTGGGACCTCGAGCCGCGGAGGTCTCGAGCTACTGGACGATGATCTGGTCGACCTGGCCTTCGTGTCTCTGAGCATGGAGTCGTGGCGGCGCACAGAGAACTGGATCAAGGTATGTTGTGAGTACCTTGAATTGTCTTGCATTGGTGAGTGCTGAGTACTGATTGAACTTTGGATCTTGCACAGGGTCTGGTGGAGAGATCCCGCCAGAAAACCGAGCTGCTAAAGGGGTACGGAGATACAGTCCTGCGTGCCGAAGCTTTGGAGAAAGAGCTGGACAAGTCGAAGAAACACTCAGCGTTGCTCCAATCCAAGCTTGACGGTGCCTTTGCCAAGTACCACAACGAGGTACAAGAGATGCAGGCGAAGAGAAATGACTTGATCAAGAAGAACAAGTCGCTGCGCCAGAAAAACAAAGGTATGCCTTCCACCGCGACCACTGAGTACTTGTTGCAGTGCTTGTGTGTAACCTGACACTGTTGAAGAGTTGTCTGCAGATCTTGAAGTGAGGGTCGACCAGCTGAAGGCTTCCGAGACGGACCTCAAGAACATCGTGTACCAGGAGACCGACAAAAGAGAGGTAATTGAGTACGAGTATGCACAATTGCGCCATGAGTGTATCAAGCACATGGAGCTCCGTGAAGCCTCTGATCTTGACCTTGTGCGCTATTACAAATCTCTGCAGAAGCTCAATGAAGACTACGAGAAGCTGTGGGGGCAACTGAAAGAACTTGAGGAAGCCGCACAACCCATAGCAAGGCTGCTGGTCCCACATCCGGGCGGGCCCAAGATAGCACCTCTGGTAGACAGGCTGAAAGAAGCCCCCGGGCGCCTGGCAACGTACATCAAGCATTTGGCAAAGTCGATACCGAACCAGGTACTCGCCTTCATGAAGTCATACTCCCCGAAGGCGCCGGTGGATGTAGTAGTTGGCGGCCTTGCGGCAAACTGCTCGGACGAGCAGTACAAGACCCTGTTGGAGGAGATGGCTCCTATCACGGAGCAAGTCGCAGACAAGCTTAACCTTCAGTAGTTGTATAGGTAGTTGATGTCAGACAAACAAATTAGTTAAGAACTTGTTTGAATGTCATTGAAGTTGGTCCCTTCTTTCCTGTGATGAGTACTCGTTGCCACAGCTTGCATCGAAGCTTGCGGAGTACCGAGCTGTTGAAGGGGTTGCGAGTAGTAGTACTCAATGGATTCCGCCTAGTTTAGGAGGTACAGTAAACAAGTTGAGTAGAAACAAACTTTATTACTGAGGAAAAGGTACACCTGGATGGCCAGGGCTGCTACAAGTGTGAAGTCGCCAGGACCCGCAGGCCGCCTACGGCTAAGTAATTGCTAGGGTCCTTGGACCGCTTACAGCTGAAGATCCGTTAGTAGCCGTTTTAGCTGGATCAGAGAAGTACATGGTCTGTAGACCGCCGCGCAAGCCCTTAGGCTATGAGCAGCCCCAGGATCCGTTAGTAGCCGTTAACGCTGGATCTTGGGTAGAAGTAGTCCGTAGACTCGTGCCTGGACTGAAAGGCCGCTTACAGTGAGGAGTCCGTGAGTAGCCGTATAGGCTGGACCCATAAATAGGTAGTCGAGCGACTACGTGTAGAAGCGACACAACTGGTCGACGTTCCACGAGTTGCTGATGTCATTGCCTTCAAGTGTCTGAAGACGATAGGAGCCCGGTCCGGTCACCTTGGAGACTGAGAAGGGACCTTCCCAAGGTGAGCTGAGCTTGTCTAGTCCGTCCGTGTTCTGGATGTGACAGAGGACTAGATCGCCGACGTTGGAGCATTCCTTGACGTTGCGATCATGGTAGCGTCGGATACCCTCTAGGTACCTTGCTGACTGGACGAGGGCAGCACAGCGGGCTTCTTCGAGGCTGTCAATGTCAACCCGTCGGCTGTCTTCTGAGATGCCTTCATCATATTGTTCTACTGCCGGGGATTCCCACATCACGTCGGTGAGTAGAATAGCTTCGGAGCCATAGACCAGGAAGTAGGAAGACTGTCCCGTTGGCTTGGTAGGTTGAGTACGAAGCCCCCATAGTGCATTGGGTAGTTCCTTGATCCACTTGCCTCCTTTGGTGTTAGCTGTATCGTGCAATCGCGTCTTGAGGGTGTCGAGTACCATCCTGTTGGCACACTCCACCTGGCCGTTAGCGCGCGGGTGAGCGACTGAGACATATCGGATGTCGATCCCGCTGTTCTCGCAGTACTCCCAGAACTGGTGGTTGTTGAAGTTGGAACCTAGGTCTGTGATGATGCGATGGGGTAGCCCGTAGCGATGCATGAGTTCATCCAAGAAGTCGAGTACTCTATCGGCCTTTGGGCAGGTGACCGGCTTGACTTCGATCCACTTGGTGAACTTGTCGATGGCCACCAGAACTCTGTTGAATCCTCCTGGCATAGTTGGTAGAGGCCCAATCATGTCGAGGCCCCAGCAGGCAAAGGGCCAGGTCGGTGGTATGGTAACTAGCTTATAGGCCGGGACCTGTTGCTGTTTGGCGAAGAATTGGCATCCCTGGCACTTTCGGACGAGTTCTTCAGCGTCGCCCAGGGCTGTGGGCCAGTAGAAAGCTCGTTGGAAAGCTTTGCTCACCAGCGTACGAGAGGACGCGTGGTTGCGGCAGACACCCTTATGGATCTCCTCCAAGATGTCCTTGCCTTTTCCCCGGGGTACACACTTCATGAGTACTCCAGAAGTCGCACCCCGCCTGTAAAGCTTGTCCCCGACTAGTACGTAGGTCTTGACTCGGCGGACGAGTTGCTCTGCCTCGTTCTTGTCGGAAGGAACCTTCTGCTCGCGGATGTAGTCGATGAAGGGTTGTCTCCAGTCCACGTCGATCATCATGACCTCCTGACTGGGCTGTGATGGCCCAGGGTCAGTGGTCACTGGCGTCGGCTCCGGGATGGATGGTGTGTTAAGTTCGTGGACAAAGACTCCAGCGGGTACTTGAGCGCGAGTAGAACCAAGCTTCGACAGGACGTCCGCTGCAACGTTGTTGTCACGAACGACGTGGTGGAACTCGAGACCATGGAACTTGTTCTCGAGCTTGCGAACTTCTAGGCAGTAGACGTCCATATTCTCCTTATTGCGGTCCCAGGAGTCGTTGACTTGGTTGATGACCACAGCGGAGTCGCCGTAGACTAGTAGTCGCTTGATGCCCAGTGAGATTACGAGTCGGAGCCCATGTAGAAGAGCCTCGTACTCAGCTTCGTTGTTTGAGACCTTCCAGAAGATCTGCAGGACGTACTTGAGTTGTTCGCCCTTTGGAGAGATCAGGAGTACCCCTGCGCCCGCGCCCTCGAGCTTGAGTGAGCCGTCGAAGTACATCACCTAGTGCTCTGGTCGCTCTGTTAGGGTGGGTAGTTGATTCTCCCGCCACTCTGCCATGAAGTAGACTAGTGATTGAGACTTGATAGCGGTGCGTGGCTTGAAGTCGATGTTGAGGGCGCCAAGCTCGACCGCCCACTTGGAGATTCTCCTGGTAGCATCTTGGTTGTGGAGTATGTCACCAAGCGGGTAGTCGGTGATGACGGTGATCGAGTACTCCTGGAAGTAGTGTCGTAGCTTCCGCGAGGTGATGAGTACTGCGTAGAGTAGCTTCTGGATCGGTTGGTACCGGGCCTTGGACTCGGACAGAACCTCGCTGACGAAGTAGACAGGCCGCTGGACTGGGTAAGCGTGGCCATCTTCCTGCCGTTCGACAATGATGGCAGTACTGACCACATGAGTGGTCGCGGCGAGGTAGAGCAGTAGCTGCTCCTATTTGCGAGGGGCCGTGAGGACCGGTGGCTTTGACAGGAAGTCTTTAAGCTGCGTCAGAGCTTGATCAAACTCCGCAGTCCAGACGAACTTCTCTTGGTGCTTAAGTAGCTTGAAGAAAGGTAGTCCCCGCTCTCCGAGCTTCGAGATAAATCTGTTCAGGGCCGCCATGCACCCGGTCAGCTTCTGGACATCCTTGATGCAGGTTGGAGCTTTTATATTGGTGATGGCGGAGATCTTCTCTGGATTGGCTTCAATGCCGCGATGGCTGATGATGAAGTCGAGTAGTTTCCCCGAAGGTACACCAAAGACGCACTTGTTGGGGTTGAGCTTCCACTGGTACTCTCGCAGGGATGTGAAAGTCTCTTCAAGATCGGCGATGAGCGTGTCAGAATTTCTAGTCTTGACGACCACGTCATCCACGTAGGCTTCGACGTTCTTGTTGAGCTGCTCCTTGAAGCAGGCCTGGATAGCTCGTTGGTAGGTAGCGCCGGCGTTCTTCAGCCCGAACGACATCGTCGTGTAGCAGTAGGCGCCGAACGGGGTGATGAACGCGGTCTTCTCCTGGTCTTCTTCCTTGATTGCGATCTGGTGGTACCCGGAGTAGCAGTCGAGGAAGCAGAGCAGGTCGCAGCCCGCCGTGGAGTCGATGACTTGGTCAATCCGCGGCAACCCGAAAGGGTCCTTGGGGCAGTGCTTGTTGAGGTCAGTGTAGTCGACGCACATCCTCCACTCGTTAGTGTTCTTCTTGCGGACGAGGACGGGGGTGGCGAGCCACTCAGGATGGAAGACTTCTCGGATGAAGCCCGCCGCGAGTAGTTTGGTGAGTTCCTTCTTGATGGCATCCCATCGGTCGTCAGCGAAACGGCGGAGGTGTTGTCGCTTGGGGGTAGCTTTAGGATCGACGTTGAGTGAGTGCTCGATCAGCCTCCTGGGCACTCCTGGCATGTCCGCTGGCTTCCACGCGAAGATGTCTCGGTTAGCCCGGAGGAAGCTGACGAGCGCGTCTTCCTATTTAGGATCGAGCCCCGCGCCGATCATGGTAGTCTTGCTGCTGCCGCCGGTCCCGAGGTCGATGGCCTTCACCTGTACTTCCTCTGTTGGCTGAGGCTTGTTTGAGGTGTCGGTCTTCTCAGGTATCTCGAGTTCAGTTGGTGCGAGCTTCTTTGATGCAGCGTAGATCTCCATCATTACGTTGGGTACTTGGTTGGTTGCTGCGAGCTCCACGGCTTCGGTGTCGCAATCGTAGGAAACCTTCAAGTCCCCTTGCAGCGCGAGTACTCTGGTAGGACTTGGCATTTTGAGTACCAAGTACACGTAGTGGGGAACCGCCATGAACTTGGCTAGAGCTGGTCTGCCAAGGATGGCGTGGTAGGAAATTTCAAAGTCCGCAACCTTGAACTTGATGTACTTGGTGCGGTAGTTCTCCCTTGTCCCGAAGGTAACTGACAGAACCACAGAGCCAAGTGGTATAGCCGCGTTGCCTGGGACGATGCCGTAGAAGGGCGATGTGCTTTTTGTGAGCATGTCGGTGATGTCGAGCTTCATCTTCTTCAAGGTCTTGGTGAATAGAACATTGAGTCCGCTTCCACCATCGATGAGTACCTTGGTGAGTCTGGAGCCCGCGACTTCTGGGTTCAGGACGAGTGGAAAACGCCCTGGTTCCGAGAAGCTTGTCCATTGATCCGTGCGGGAGAAGGTAATGGGTACCTCCGACCACCTGAGAGGTGTCGGCACCGCTGGTTCGATGCTCAAGACTTCCCTGAGGGTGAGCTTCTAAGCTCGCTTGGTGGGTAGTCCGCCGAAGAGGACGTTCACCGTCTTGTCGGGTTCTTGGAAGTCGTCATTGCCTTCGTCGACTTTCTTCTTGCCCTTCTTGTCGTGAGGAGGCCGTGGCTCAGGGATATCCTTGAGTGCTCGCCGGAGCTGGTAGCACTGATCGGTCGTGTGATTGCCGTCCAGATGCCACGGGCATTTCTCTTTGAGCAAGTCTCTGAAGCCGTCGGAGGTCTTCTTGGAGCTGTCCTTCGCAGGGTGCTGTATAGTCGCGACTGTGTTGTCTGGCTTGCGCTTGCGGTTAGGACCCGAGTAGTTGTTATTGTTGTTGTTGTTGCGACCCCCTTGATCCTTGTTATTGTTGTTGCCGCCCGTGTTGTTTTTGCTCTTGCCGCGAATGGAGTCGTACTTGGCGTTTGCCTTGTCCTCTTCGTTGGCCCATGAAGTGATCATGTCCTTGATCTTGGTGATTGAGTTTGGGCGACGGCGACCGAAGTCTTCGAAGGTGCGACGGTGGTAGAGACCGTCCTGGAAGCAGTCGATGACTTCTTTGTTGGTGACGTCGACTACGGTCGCACGCTTGTCGAAAAAGCGACGCATGTACTGGCGGAGCGTCTCGCCTTGTTCCTGCTTGACCATCGCCAGATCCATGCGAGTACTCGAGCATCCCATGGCGCCCGCGAAGTTGCTGGTGAACTGCGCCTTCAGCTGGTCCCACTCGTCGATCGAGTTCTTGTCGAGCGACTCGAGCCATGTGAGTGGAGCTTGGTCCAGGCAGAAGGGGAAGTAGAGGCACTTGGTGTCGTTGTCACCACCAGCATTCTCAATGGCCAGGGCATAGCACCTGAGCCACTGGACTGGATCTTGCTTTGCGTCGTACTTGGTGATCCCAAGAGGCTTGAATTTCTCGGGAAGAAGCAGAGCGCGAAGTCGTGCGGAGTAGGCGGGGAAGCCGTCGCTGTCGCTGACTTCGGTAGTCTTCTTGGCGCGGTGTATTTCGTCGATCCTGTGGCGGGCATCGTAGCCGCCATGTACGTTGCCGGTGGCATGGCTGTTCGCGTGGCCTCGGCCTCCGCGATCGCCGCCGCCACCAGCTCTTCTGCCGGCGCCATGGGAGGAGCTACCGCTGCTTCCGCCGCCGCCACCGCCGCCGCCGCTAGCGCCACCATGCGAAGGTCCTCCCGCAGAGGCTCTAGAGCGATTGGGGGTTGGCTGGTGTTCGCCACGGACACGGTTAGGTCTGACTTCTGCTGGAGTACGGCTGCGACTAGTGGCTTCATGATTCCCGGCTCCGGCGACCCTGTTGTTGACCCGCATGAAGTAGGCGTCCTCAGCGAGTTTGGTGATGAGTTCGCCTGCACGGTGCCCCTGAGCCGTTCGAGCTATTGTAGTGATGGACATGAGGCATTGCTCAGGGGTTGTGTGGACCCGGTTGGCGACTTGGTCCAACGCTTCGTTGAGGTTCCGGATAGGGAGAGATTCCCGGAGCCGCCGGCGTCGATCTGCTCGCTTCCTGTTGCGGTCGCGCCGAGCGTTCTTGGCCTCGGTGGTCTCCTCCGCAGGAGCATTGGCTGAAGCCTCGTCCTCTAAGATGTCGTCAAGGTACCGGTCGGGTCGGCCCTCTGAGGTTCCAGCCTCCCCAGTCGCCATGAATACTTCACGGTCAGGCATGAAGAGTCCGGAGTTGGTAGTTGCCACCTCGGTTGGTGAGTACTCTTCTGCATTTGGAGTCAGCGGTGTCCCCTCCTGGAAGGGGAGTGTCTCGAGGTAGGCGACGCAGCGTGAGTTGTCGTCGATCAGGTCTGCGGGCTTGCGGTCGGGCCAGTAGACGAATCTGCCGGCGGGAGTTGAGGTGATGACCAAGCCAGCAGCAGGACCTGATAACGGCTCCTCGGTGGAAGTAAACTCGGACTCGGGCTCGATCGGATCTGATCCGAAGTCGAACTCGTAGGAAGAGTCCGAGTTGTAGTCGGGGACGGCGCTGGAGTCCGAGGAGTACTCGGAGAGGATCTCCTTGCCGCCCGACGCGGGAAGAGCACATCCTCGTAGGCCGCAGTAGCGTTGCGGAGGCCGTACGGGAAGTGCTCGTGGGGAAGAACCGACCCACACGATGGCTCAGGAACCAGCTTGCGCGGTTCGATCCATGGTGACGTCGAGTTCGAGTTGGAGGTGGATCCAATCTCGAAGTCGGCGACTTGGTTGTAGAGCGAAAATTCGTCGAATTTTTCGATGAGTTGACCCGTGATAGCTTCGGGGAGCGTCACGAGTCCGGTCTTCGGGTCTGGGGTCATGGTGAGGTAGCGCTGGAACGATCTGGCGCCATCAGCGGTGCAGACCCAAGAGCCGAAGACGAAGGTGTCGCCGCGGTTGAAGGCGGCGGTTGGCTTGATGATGATGGAAGCCGTCGAGTTCGCCATGAGATCTTCGGCGAGATCCCCTACCTGGTGCGCTAGTTGTCGGTGTTTTAACCTGGCAACCTACCAAGGGGAGGACCCGAGGTAGACTTTTGTGGCCTCGCCGTGATCGGGAACTCGAAGGAGAGACACGTGGCACACAATTTAGACAGGTTCGGGCCGCGAGGTGCGTAATACCCTACGTCCTATATGCTGCGTAGCTCTGGATTGATTGGGTGTGTTTACAAGATGATGCGGATGAAGAGATAGGAGTCCCTGCCTCGCCTTATATAGTCCGGGAGGCAGGGTTACAAGTCGGTTTGGAGGGAGGAGTACTAGTCGTACACGGCTAGGAGTACTCTACATGGATCCGGACATGTCTAACTTCCTAACCGAGTACTAGTCCTCTGTATGCCTTGTGCTTCACGCCGCCTTGTGCCGTGTAGCCCAAGTGGAGTAGTCCCAGGGGCCCACGTAGTAGTCGGTCATGGTACCCGCCTGAATAGTGGGCCCAGGGATGTCCGTACGACACTATGCCCTCGGTCGTTACATGCTAGGTCCACCCTTGGCAGCTCTCCTGTCTGGTTCATTATAAAAAAATATTGAGGTAACTTCTAGAAAATTGAATGCTTTAAAGCGAATCACAAACTATTTTTTATCATTGTTTTTTGTTTGAGAAACTTTTCTCTGGATTAATGAGTCATAATGTCTATGATGCCACACGTTAAATACATAATATCAATGAAGTGCTTGTCGCCCATTGTGAAATATACTGACAAAGTTGTACATGCGTACCATTAGGTCACTAAAAATTGAGTGGTGGTCTGCAATGTAAGCTGCAACGCTTCCTAAACTACACTACATCTCTAGGATTTGACTGGGAGCCTATGCCCTCAGTCGTTACATGTTGGGTCCACCCTTGGCAGCTCTCCTGTCTGGTTCGTTAAAAAAATGTTGAGACAACTTCTAGAAAATTGAATGCTTTAAAGCGAATCAAAAATTATTTTTATTATTGCTTTTGGTTTGAGAAACTTTTCTCTAGATTAATGAGCCATAATGTCCATGATGCCACATGTTAAAAACACAATTGCCATGTTCGTTTGGCTTATCAGCCACCAGCCAGCAGTACTTTTCTCCCACAACAAACTGGCCACCAACCACCAGCCAGTCAGTAGTACTTTTCTCTCAGATCTAATCAGCACCAACAACCAGGCACCAGCCAAACGAACAGACCAAATATCAACGAAGTGCTTGTCGCCCATTGTGAAATATACCGACAAAGTTGTACATGCATACCATTAGGTCAGTCTTAGTGGGGAGTGTCATCACAGTTACCAAAATTGGAAGCTTGAGAACTGTGCCAACGGAGTGTCATGGCGATGGCACTCATCTCTCATCCGATGACACTCCTCCTTCTCCTCCTCCTCTCTCTCTCCTCATAAATTTACTGATGTGACGTGATATTTAATGCCCATGACACTTTTATAACACTATCCACTGAGACTAACCTTAGTATCGCATACACCAACAAAGAATAGATGCAAGATCAATTATATTGTGTCTTCCTCAATACACTTCTTCATTGAGATTAATTTAATTCTCTGTGTTGTTGCGGCACAGACCATCAAAGAAAGTGATGTCTTCATTACTCCGTTGTTGATCCATAGAACAGAGGCGTTTGATGCTTTTGCAGCGATTATCTTTCGAATTAGCGTGCTCTTCTTGCTCACCCAGGTAGATCAATCAGGTACCTATGACCCAAAAAAGAGACATATATTGTGTTATTGTGGATCAATCTTCTTTCTAATTATTGTGTTTCTCGATCGTTCTATATATATTGTCTAGCTCCACAGGCCACAGCCTATAGTCTGACTGTGCATATGGTTAACTATATTATTTTTATTTCTCCCTTCATGGTAATAGTTCTTGAGGCATTAGGTAATACAGAGAACTGATGCTTGCGGTGTTGCTAGCCGCGATACAAAGAGGTTGAGCAGTCTCACCTTAAAAAAAACTCCAAGGGATCAACATTTCTTTATTTGGCTTTCAATGATAGAGTTCTTGTCCGATACCTACATGTTACAAACCATGTATTTCTAAATTTTTACTATCGATAATGCTCAGCGTCAGAGGCGGGCGCAGGATTTGGACAATGGGTATTCAAAATTTCATATAGCAAAAAAAAAATTGATAGCCTAAAGCAGTTTCAGAGCACAAAATTAAGTGACAGCATGTGAAATAATTAGAGGATAAGACCTCAACTCAGTAGTGACACTACTCTTCCACTTCATGTTTCACTTTCAGACCTAACATTAAGATCACAATTCACAAGTATTGCTACGGCTGACACGTTGTTATGAATTTAAAAGCACAAGGAAATTGCAATAACAAATCGACTAATTTAGCAAATTGCTATGCAATCCCAAATCCCCAATTTTACATGCATCAGAATGCTCACATCAACAACAGCTTCTTTTTCGATGAGGCATGATGTTGATGACTGAATTTGGCTCGGTGAGGAGAATGGAGAAGGGAAAAGGAATGGAGTGTTCCTTGCTCCTGCCCAGCACCTTCACCGACCGCCGGCTGCCGGCGCTGTGGTGCTGCGCACGAAAGCGCCGGCGCCGACTCCCCGAAATCCCCTCGCTGCCGCCGTCACTTCCCTGCCGCCCGCCTCCGGAATCGATTGGAAGAATGAGGAAGAGGACTGCAGTCTGGGCGTCTGGCACTCTCAAACGAGAGACAACAGGCAAGCGGAGAGGCGTTTTTTTGTTTTGAGCACAGCAAGCGGAGAGGCGTGGGAGTGGCTGACTGGGCCATGGGCCAGCAGCGGGTGCAAGGTAGAAGCGGCCCAGATTGCGCGGAGTCTGTTTATTTTGTTATTTTGATACATACACATAAGATAAACTACATATACAATTTCTTTCTTGCAAAAATAATGGGTATTCAATTGAATACCCATGAATACACATGGGCCCGCCCCTCTCAGCGTCATACGTCCGATGTCTCGCAAAAATCGGACGGAGACTCTGCACGAGGTGCTTCTTTTCTTTCTCTCTCCTCATCGTTTTCTCCCAGGCTCGTGACCGCCCCAATCCCCGCTCATTCCGCACGCGCCCCGGCCGCGGGGGGCTCCGCCTGGCCGTCGGCGAACACCGCGGGGGCTGCGGTGCCACCAGGGACGCCAGATCCGTGGACGGGAGCGCTTCAGGATGGTCTTCTCCGACGACACGCGCGGCGGCAGCGTGGTCGGTGCCCTCCTCGAGGGGCGCGCGGCGGGGCCGGGCGAGCGAGGTCGAGATCCGGTTGGGCGCGACGCCAACGGCCTGTAGCCACGCCCCTCCTCGTTCTCCTCTGACGGGAGGCTTCTCTGATTCCTCGTGGGGTGTGGGCCCGAACGTCGGGGCACACCGGTCGTCGGGAGGAGCTCCTCCGCTCTGCGCGCAGCGAGGGCGAGCGTGCACCGGGCGTCGGGGCGGAGCTCCCCCACCATGCAGGGCGGACGCGTGAGCACCGAGGAGCGTCCATGGCTCCCCAGCGGCCCCGCGCCCGACTGGGCGGGCGGGCGAGCCAGGGGCAAAGCTCGGCGGCGGCATGTCCAAGCCGCAGGGCGCAGGCCATGGCTCCCCCACGCCGGCTGGTGAAGGAGCTCCGGGCGGCACCGATGGCGAGCGACACAAGTTTCAATGTATGTTGCAAGGGTATGTTCTGGGTGTTTAAGAGGTTCGAAGGAATGTTGAGGAGCTCACGGCGGCCAGGGGGCGAGCTCGTCGGCAAATCTTGTAATGTTGCGATAAGTAGATCTCGATGTTGCAGTTGTTGTATACCGGTGTTGTAACAAGTTCTTGGCATGTTGCAATCGTCGCCTTCATGATGCAATTGTTTCTCGTTTATGTTGCAAATTGTTATGCACATGTCGCATCCGTGTTCTTCACATGTTGCGAGTGTTCCATACGAATGTTTCAAAATTAGATCTAAATTTTTTTATGTTGCAAACATTAATTTTCGATGCTGTAGATGTTGAGTCTCGATGTTGCAGACATGTGTTATTGGATGTTGCAAACATTAAATTTTAATGTTGCGGATGTTGAGTTTCGATGTTGCAGACATGTGATGTTGGGATTTGTGTCGAGGAGGAAGGGGGGAGAGCTCCTGATGTTGGATGTTGCACGCAACACGGGTCGCAACATGGTCGCAATATAGTCGCAACATGGTCGCAACATAGGGGAAGGAGGGAAGAAAGACTCCTGATGTTGGATGTTGCACGTAACCGCGTTCGCAACATGCTCGCAACACGTTCGCAACACGCTCGCAACATGTACTCGGTGGACTTTAGATCTAACGGCTGACGATTGAACATCTTAGGATCCGACGGCTGCGGACCCGTCCGATGGCTAGCGCCCGGATCGGACGTCCGGGCGCTAGCAGTGCCGTTTTACTATTTCGTGATTGTATTTTCCATAGTAGTTATTTTGGATGTTTGGATTAATTTGCACCATTGGATCTTCATAAAATCTAACGGTCAATATTCTTTTTTTTAATTAACGTGAGAATTTCTAGACCCTCTCGGCGAACGTGGTGACTTCTTTTAACACTCAAGTATAAAGATAATAGATGAGGCACTGCGTTCATTACATATCACAGTTGGAAAGCCGGAAAACTCCATGTCCATCTGTCAAAGGCCTCCAAGCCCCTTCACCAATCACCCGTTGGCCGTTGCAAGTAGAAAGGGGCAAACGTGTAGCGGTGCAGCCAGCCCTCACACTGACTCCAACAAGGTGACACAAACCCAAAACTAGATCATCACAGTGTTTTTTGATCGCACAACCGGCCTCCAACAAGCGAGGCAAAAGGGCGATGCAATTTGCGTCCGAGCCTACCGGCAAGGCAAATTTGCCTCCTCTGTCCACCCTTCTGCGTCTCCACCCCGAGTCCCCGAGCTCCTCCCCTTCCACGCGTCGCAGCCCCCGGAGCCGATACAAGACGACGCGCGCGGGCCTGCGAAAGACGACGGCGAGGCGGGACTGCGGAGGGGCGCAGCCAGGCGGGGCCGGCAGAGGAGGACGAGCACGGCCGGCGAAGGAGGACGAGCACGGCCGACGGAGGAGGGGCCCGTGGAGACGTCGGCGCTCCATCTCGTCGTCGAGGCGCTGCCGCTCCTTCCGCTTCTGCTCGTCGGAGTTCGCGGCCCGCTTCTGCTGCAGTCAAATCGAGTCCACCACCACCGAATCGGTCTCGCCACCACCGAACCGGAGCTTGCCGCCGCCGAATCGAGCATCAACCCTATCGAATCGGGGACGCCGCTGTCGAATTGAAGCTTGCCGCCAATGAATCGAGCCGGAGCAACCGGCACGGACGCCGCAACCGCCGCAACACCGCCCCCACTTGCTGCTGGTACTCGATGGAGGGGCGGCGCGTGCGCTCGGCGCCTCCGTCCTTGCACCGAGGCCGCGGCGGTCGCGGCCGACTGGTACTCGATGGAGGGGCGGCGCGTGCGCTCGGCGGCTCCGTCCTTGCGTCGAGGCCGCAGCGGTCGCGGCCGGCCGCCTGTCCAGCGCCACCGAGAAATAGACCTCGGCACTTCAAAGGGTGCACGCCGCCGACTTCGCCGCTGCCGGGGGTGAGCCCAGCGGGGGGCTGGGCGTGGGGGTGCCGCGCTTCAGGCTGCAGCTCGGCGGCGAGGCGCGCCGCGGAGGAGGACGGGGTGCGGCCCACAGGAGCGAGAGCGAGCCCACAGAAAGAGATAAGGCTGGCTTTTGTGTCCGGTTGTTGGAGAGTGTAAGTTTTTTGGTGTGTGATCTTTTACTGTGCGCGACCTAAACCAACGAATGGGTCTCGTATTTGCATTCTCTCTGTTGGAGATAGTCTCATGATGGGATCACATCAGTACGGTACGGCAGCAAGCAAGAAGAGCAACCTCTGCAACGTGCGTGGGCGTACGTGTACCACCGGTTGTATTGGACATGTTGGCATGAGGTCCACCCATCCTGTGCGAATTCTGTAGCATGTTTTTCGAAAAAAAAATCCAATGGACAAGGGGCGCTTTCGGTTGGATTTCAGAATTCCCAGCCATCGATATCACTTGTGTGTGTGGCTCGTTTCTGTTCTGCATGATAGGCTCACAGGGCTGCTGTGCTGCGTAGGATAGTCGTCACACTCGCACTGAGCCACTAGCATGTTAATTATATGTGCTTTCCGAGCGAGGTTTGCAACTTGCAATGCAGGCACGGAATATGCTGAGACAAGGGAAGTATTTTTCTCTCGGAACTAATCAGCACCAACCACCAGCCAAACGAACAAGCTGCATATCTGATTTTGATGGATCTACTCTATGTGTCTTGTCGGCTTGGATTACCAGCCAAACCACTCAAAAGAAAAATGATATCTACCTTCCTCTTAAAAAAAGGAAATAAAATACGCTCCCCTTCATATTCTCTGTTTCTTCTAAGCATATATATGATTGGTGGATGATAATTGTACTTTGTTTTCTTTATTCAAATTAAAATCTGCAACCAAGAAGACTTAATTAACATAGCATGTGCAAATATTTATGAAGCTGTACATTAACCCCTACCCGGCAGAGTAAATGAGTATCACAAATCAATACATTTTCTTCTAATTTTGAATGGAGAAAAAAAGATGGTAGTACGAAGATTTCATATCCCACACTGTGCACTGCAAAAACATAAAAGTTATCTCCATAGTTCTACTACCTCTTAAGTAACTTACATGGGAAACATTTATTGGTAATTCGTTAGAGATGCTCTTCCATAAAAAAAAGTAAAACCAAGAAGATAGTCACATCAAGACATACAATCACATAACTTCATTAAGATGTCTCATGAGTCTCGTAGCATTGCTGCTGTTACTGCAACCGGATGAGCTTGTGTGCTTCTCAGCATATGATCTAGTGCTATAGGCACCGGCGTAGCTTGGAATTCAAGATATTTGAAATGTCATATTCTTTCTTCTACCATGAAATAGATATTTTAAAATATCAAATTGACACCTGGTCACTCTCTCATCTATAAAACAAACCTCTATGAGTGCAGAGAGGAATCTTCTTGTGTTTGATAAATCTCTCTCTCCATCTCTTTTGTAAGGTGATAAGGGTAACATGGCTACCCAACGCTTATAATCCTCATCACGTGATACATTGTTTGTAGTTGTAAACCTAACCTAAGTTGAAAGGATATTAACATACGGATGTTGCTCCAGGAAGAAGTCTAAATTAGTACCCTGAATTATGGATGAAGTTCACATAACCCCTTAAACTATAAAACCGTTTACTTAAACTCATACATTTTCAAAACCAGCTTATTTTTCATCTTTAGCACCAAATCAAAACCGGTTTTGGATGGGGCGGCTGGTATAGCAAAGGCAGCACCTTTGGCAGAAGGTCGCGTTTCTATGCACCAAATTACATAATCAGTGGTATCATCATACTAGTTATTTGTATTTTCCATGGAGTGTTAAACTTTGTGAGTCTATGTAATTCTGTGACGAAGCCATCTAAAATGAGAAGTGGTCAACTGGCCACTGTTGGTTTTGTCTCTAGCCAGCGGTCATGCCTAAACCTTAGCTGGTCTCAAACAATTCAGTATAAAAGTAGCAAAATAAAAAAGTGAGATGAAGCAGGACCGCCTAAAAAACCGCTTCGACGCCCCGCTCGACCGCGGGTGACTCCGCCGCCACCACCGCTTTGGCTTCTCATTCCCCTTGCCTCCGGCCTTGGCGCCTTGCTGCCAGTGGTGACGAGGAACGGGTCCATCCCTGTAGCAGATCAACTATTTTCTTAGGTTTTTCTTCTTTCATTTTTATTTCCTTCATAATAATTTGTACTAGGTTTTGGTTGGCTATACGATTTCTATCTGACTCTCTGAT
The DNA here is from genome assembly GCA_036936925.1 of Cenchrus fungigraminus. NCBI lineage: Eukaryota > Viridiplantae > Streptophyta > Magnoliopsida > Poales > Poaceae > Cenchrus > Cenchrus fungigraminus. The sequence continues at coordinate 13,146,305 of CM072772.1, read as the reverse complement.
TCATACTGTATATGTGGTGGATGCTCTGTTATCTTTGGTGATGGCATGCTCTTCCTGAAAAGATTGATGTATGTTCGCTTAGTCCTCCTCAAGCGGGATTGGATCTATTTTTTTCCTTGTGTGGGATCGTCTTTCCGGTCGTCGTTGACATTACTGGCGGCAACGGATCTACCCTTCCGATCGCTAGTGGTGATGCTAGCAGCATCGAATCTAATGTTCTGTTCAACCTTCAGAAGATATGACTGATGTACTTTCTGTGCTCTTTAGTCATTTAAGTATTTAACCTCCACAAATTCAAAGAGCCGGTATTTAATCAATTAAGATTCTCTTTAATAGAGAGCAAATAGTCAAGTTATATACAACATTGTGCAAGTAAAACAAAGCGGCAACTTTCATAACTTTTCCATAAACAAGGCATACACAAATGATATCATTGTGGTAAGCGCAAAAGTGATGGTGATTGTTGACGGTTGTTAAGTACCACTTTTACACCGTCAACTCCTGCATAAAATAATTGAAAATTGATCATCAACACTAGGATAGGGGTTTATACTGACAATTTCCACAAGTGTTGGTGTTTCTATCTTTGGTTGCAGGACACATCAAAATACGCATGGAATGATATAGTTGAGAGCAAGTAAACCAATGGCATAGATATGGCATCATCATAAACAACCTCAAATGCCAAATTGGTTTGCACCATTGCGACGGGCTCGTCGAGACGATCGAAACGGATATATCATTTGCATACATCGGAGCCCGGATGAGAGAGATATGCACAGGACATCATGTGGGTCCGGTGGGACCCACATCAGGCCACGTGGCGACGTGCTGGCACACAGGATGCCATGTGTCCATGACACCTCATCAATCCAAGAGAAGCACTTCCCGACGAATCAGACGCCGCCACGTGTTCAGTACAAGGATTCAAGGGCCCACAACCCGAGCAAACCGCCTCCAACCGACCCATACATCGGGAACCGACCTTGGGACCCACCTAGCAGTCACCCAGACGAAAGGCGGTGCAAACGGAGCCAACCCGGGATCGGCCGACCCCACTCTGAGGCGGTTCGCGCCCATCTTCCACGTGTCGTCTCCTCGGTGGATCCTAAGCGCATTCCAGGGGTGCTTGGGGTGTTCTCGCGCGGTGACCCGGGCCTATAAATAGAAGGGGAGGGGGTAAGAAATGAGACACACACTTCACCACCCATCCAAGCCTCCTCTCCTAGAGAGAGTACTAGAGTAGAGAGGGAGAGGGAGAGGCATGTGCTTCTCCATGTCATTGTTCTTCATTTAGACTAAAGTGAGTATCTTTGTATTTTCTATTTAGACTAAAGTGTGTTCATACTTTTATGATATGTTCTTGTGTTCTTCATGCGTTCTTGATTTAGAGGCTTGTGTTCTTCGTGAACACACCCCTTTGATCCTGTTGCATAGGTTCATAAGCTTTCATACTCGTTTGTATACGCGTTCGTCATTTAGAATAAAGTGGATATTCATGCATGTTCAATTAGACTAAAGTGGCATTCGTGATTCCTTTTGCTCATAGCTTCTATAGTTGAGTGAGATCAGTTCTCCTCCTTGTGGGTTCGTCACTCTATATTTAATATAGAGTGTCGTAGGTTGCTACGCACCGCGGGATAGCGTAGTCAGGCCACGGTAGTAATCAGTAGCACAGACGTAGTGTCTAGGCTAAGGGTTATCCTTCGTTTGCCCTATATCCCACGGATTGGTAGAGGTAGATCGCAGGTGGTGACAGCCCTGTTGATCCTTTGAAATCCTCCACGTTCGGATATAGTGCAGGTTGAGGTTCGTCTTAGATCCATAGGCCGGAGTCTCCTGACAGATCAGGGGTTAGCCGGTGCCCGAAGCAAGTTCTCGAGAGATCGACCTTTAACCTCATCTGTAGAGCTATCCATAGGAATCCTCTCTCCCAGTGCCTCATATCGTGGTGTGTCCTTGGACCATTAGAACGAAGTTAGTACACACACGTTTCCTTGGATTCAATACCCTTAGAATACTCTGAGGTGAAAGCTACAACGGTATCCGTGCGCTTGTGGATTTATTTCCTGTGTCCCTAAAATACCCAATAGTGATTCATTTATTAAAAATAAAACTAACAAAACTAGGTTTTCCTCCTAGTAGCCATATTATTAACAAGAGAGATAAACAAAGGTTTTCTAACCTATGGTCGATAGCATATATATACAAGCATTTAGAAAATGATGGACAAAGAGAAGGTTGAGGAAGAGTTACCGTCCTTTTCGATGCTTGTGTCGAAGTGTAGCATGGCCTCCCCCATGCTTAAGCATTGTGCTTAGTATGGAAGAAGAAGCTTGAGCATCTTTTGGTGACCATGATCTTTGTACTCCATGTGCTTGTTTTTCTTCGTCCCACAAATCTTCCCCCGTACTTAGCGGTTGCTAAGCGTAGAAGAAGAAGGTGAGCCGTCTCATAGTCCTTGAATTCCTATTGCCATGTGTATGGAGATCGTCCTCGTGTGTCCTTCAACTCCTTCTCACTGTCACTAAGCCTTGGTCTCAATCATTTTTCTCACAGTCATCATCTCCTTCATTGTTGGCTTTCGTCGCTGCTCATCTTCCACAAATTTGTCTTTTATGTTCATAACAGAATTTGTATCATACCCTTGCTCCAGTACATAGTTCACGAAATTCCCTTTCCAATCACCCAAAACGGGTTCCAAGCAAGAGAGTTACACCTGTTTTTCTTCAGTGGTGCAGTCTATCCCGAGCTGATTTCAGAACGCGCATCGCCCAATATTTTTGGCATATCCCCTTGTACGTGTCTTCAAATTTGTCGATCTTGGATGCGTTGGAACAAGAATTTGATGGAGCCTATGAATATCAACTTTTCCTTCATTTTACATCTCTGAACATGTGCACAAACTGATGTAAACAACAACATTCCTTGTCGAGCTTCGAAGATATCGACAATCTTGCTTCAATTTTCAGGTGGTTGAGCTTCAATTCCCAGTCAAGGGTAGATATAAGTTGAATAAATAATTTGGTATGACAAAGGCAAGGTCTAATGCCATGTTCAGTACATTAATTCTGTTCAGTAATTTGGAATCACACTGTATACTCCATGCTGGATAAGGAGCAATATTGTCGACATCTGGTTGTTCTACGAAAAAGTTAAACGTTCTATCAGTTTGTACAAATATAGTCTTCATCTCAACGAATAAAAAAAGATAGGCATTAATAATGTTTCAATTAAGAATATATTGGCTAGTAACACCAAGGATTTGGTGTGCTTGCTTTCTGCAAAATCTTGTTTTTCCCATTGATACTAGATATTTGGATGTTAATTTTTTATAGGTCGACATTTTCCTTTATCGATGGTTCCATTCCACACACATTTGTGAGGCTAGCGACCGCATGGGTGTCCTCATGTTGAAGATATCGAATGTATACGACACATAGATAATGTTGCATTATGAGCTTCGCTAACATCATGTGCTCTTTTGCTGGCAGGAAAAGGTTTCATGCCTATGATTAATAAGGTCTAGTTTCTCCATCACTTGATTGCATACTCTGTTTCACCTTTGGCTATAGGTGCCTTGTATTCATGCATGTAATTTGACATCACTTGATGCTTTGTTATGCTTGTTTACCAAACCAGCATAAAGCTTTTCCCTGGAAAAAATCTATCTTAAGCTGAGTTCTTACCTCTTATTTAATCATTAATCAATATCGCTAGAGCAAGAAAGATGATGAGATCATAGCAGTCTATGCTGATGATACTGAATCCAGTCACTACATAGATGTCATGCCAGTACAATCCAGCAGCTGAAATGCAGATCAGCAGATGCTACATATTTACTCAGAGTGCTAAAGAACTGTGGTATGACGCAAATGATAAAACCACTTGGTGGTACGGTCCCACCGTAAAAGAGTCCTGTTTTGGACCCCTGCAATTTCCGGGCCCAATATTTTGACTGAACTATAGCTTTATGACGAGTAATGGCATTTTAAATCTTTTCTCTGAATAAGAATGTAGCTCGTATTGCGCGTATATACAGAGATTCAAATACTCCTAACAAATCAATCATTCTTTATCCTGTAATTCTGAACACTCGTTTTCAGATAAAAAGATCACCAGCACAGATCTTTTACAGAAGACCAAGTAAGACACAACCACATAACCGATTTTATTCAAATGTCTCATGAGCTCTGCTGACTCTGCAGCTGTTGCTGCTGCTGTTGCTGCAAGCTGACAAGCTTGTGGTAGGCGCCCTTCTTGTTCTCGATCAGCTGCTGGTGCGCCCCCTGCTCGATGATCTTGCCGTCCTGCAGCACCGAGATGACGTCGGCGTTCTTGATCGTCGACAGCCGGTGCGCCACCATCACGGTGGTCCGGTTCTTCATCACCCGTTCCAGCGCCTGCTGCACCACGCGCTCCGACTCCACGTCCAGCGCGCTCGTCGCCTCGTCCAGGAGAAGGATCGCCGGGTCCTTGACGATGGCGCGCGCGATGGCGATGCGCTGCTTCTGCCCGCCCGACAGCTGCACGCCGCGCTCCCCGACCTTGGTCTGGTACCCCTCCGGTAGCGAGCTGATGAACGAGTGCGCGTTCGCCAGCTTCGCCGCCTCGATGACCTCGGCCTCCGTGGCCCCGTCCTTGCCGTACAGGATGTTCTCGTAGATCGTCGTCGCGAACAGCGCCGGCTCTTGCTGGACCAGCCCGGTGTGCTTCCTCAGCGACTTCAGCTTCAGCTTCCTGATGTCCTTCCCTGCAAATCGCAACCACGTACATAGCCTTAGCAGAAGAATTTATCTGGAAAAACGGGAGCCGTTGTCGTTGAAGGAGAGAGGTACCGTCGATCAAGATTCTTCCGGCGACCGGGTCGTAGAACCGGAGGATGAGCGACAGCACGGTGCTCTTGCCAGAACCGCTCATCCCGACGAGCGCCATGCTCCTGCCGGCCTTCATCAGGAGGTCAAGGCCCTTGAACACGGTGACGTCGGGCCTCGCTGGGTACCGGAACTCGACGCCCCGCAGCTCGATCAGCCCCTCCACCCTCTTGATGTCCTCGCCCGTGTCGATCCGGACGTCGGTCTTACGGTCCAGGATATCGAACACCGAGGACACCATCTGGTTCCCTTTGATGATGTCAGGCGCCATCGCCAGTGTCTCTCCCATGGCCAGCGCCGTCACTATGAGCACCATGAAGGACTTCATTACCGACTTGAAGGTGGCCAGCTCCTTTCTCATCAGCTCCGAACCATACCTGAATTTCACAACATTTTAATTATAGTGTACGAAAAAAGTCTGAAATCAGTGTCCTCCAATATTTAACACTTACCATAAGGCCAGTGCATAAGAGGAGAAGAGGAAGAACTGGGATACACCGTAGAAGAGGCCGGCGCCCTGGCCGCGCCGGAAGGACCTCTTTGATGGCTCCTTAAGCTCATCTGCGTAGAGCTTTATCACCTTCTCCTCCGAGCAGAAGGCAGCCACCGTCCGGATGTTGCTCACTGCCTCCGCAGCAAGCATGTTGGCCTTCAGGTAGGACTTGCCAAGGTTGCCGCCGTAACCTTTCATGAACATTTTCTGTTTCAGAAAAAAAAAACGATATCATGAATGTGAGGACGTAGAGAGGAGAAAGCAATGATCAAGTTGTCAATTTGCTACTAATAAGACGTGAGCATGCAAGAGATTAGCTCACCTCGCTGATGTGGCCGCTGACCATGAGGGGGTAGGTGGCGAGCACGACCAGCGTGATCCTCCAGTTGAGTATGAAGGCGATGACGAGCGACGTCACGATCATGCCGACGTTCTGCAGCAGGATGGTGGAGCGGTCGACTACGATAGTGCGCACGAGCGTGGCGTCCGCCTCGAGCCGCGACGACAGCATGGAGCTGGTGTTGCTGGTGTCGTCGAACCACCCGATCTCGTTCCGCAGGATCGCCGAGAACATCTTCTCCCGGACCCGCAGCGTGAGCCGCTCGCCCATGATGCCGAAGCTGAGGTGCTCGATCACGTGGAACACCACCGTCAGCACGGCGCCGCAGCAGAAGAGCACCGAGATCTTGCGGACCTCCCGCTTGGTGGTCTCCCACCCCATGTAGTAGGACACCAGCGCCTGCGTGACGCCCAGCGCGAAGAGCGGCATCTGGGAGCCCGCCACGAAGGCGCTCAGGGTGCCCGACACGCCGAAGAACCAGTCCGGCTTCACCATGGAGTAGAGCTTCTTCATGGACACGGGCTTCCGCTTGAGCACCTCGTTGTGCGCCTCACCGGCGCCGTACCGGCTGATTGAGTCCATGTCGGAACGGAAGCTAGCGCCCATGCTCGTCCTCCCGGACAACTCCCTTGAATACTTCAAACTACAAGCAGACAAGTTTAATGTTTTATGGAGTAGTTCATCAGACCATGATGACACACTTGTCATCTCTGACGATGTTCATAACAGGATCAGCAGTGTTACCTTTGTGGCCTGGTGATGCTTGCGCTGTCAGATAAGGACGGCTTCTGCTGAAGCTGGGCGGCCTCCTGCAGCTGGATCAGCGAGGAGTATGCACTGCACGGGTTCGCCATGAGCTGCTCGTGCGTGCCCGTCTCGACGATCCTGCCGCCGTCCACGACGGCGATCATGTCGGCGTTCCGGATGGTCGACAGGCGGTGCGCGATCACGACGGTGGTGCGTCCGACCATGACGCGGTCCAGCGCCTCCTGGACGCTCTTCTCGGACTCGGCGTCCAGCGCGCTGGTCGCCTCGTCGAGGAGCAGTACCGACGGGTTCTTCAGTATCGCCCTCGAGATGGCGATGCGCTGCTTCTGCCCGCCGGAGAGCTGGATCCCGCGCTCGCCGACCTGCGTCTCGTACCGTTCCGGGAGGTGGTTGATGAACGTGATCGCCTCCGAGAGCTTCGCCGCGTGGTTGATCTCCTCCATGGTGGCGTTCTCCTTGCCGTAGAGTATGTTCTCCCGGATGCTCGTCGCGAACAGGGCCGGCTCCTGGTTCACCAGCCCGATCTGCCGCCGCAGCCACTTGACGTCGAGCTCCTTGATGTCGTGCCCGTCGAGCCGGATCGAGCCGGACAGGGGCTCGTAGAAGCGCTCGATGAGCGAGACCACGGTGCTCTTGCCGGACCCGCTCCCGCCGACGAGAGCGACGATCTTGCCGGCCGGGAAGTCCAGGCTGAACCGATCGAGGATTACGACGTCCGGCCGTGACGGGTAGCTGAAGTGGACGTTGCGGAACTGGATGTGCCCGTCGACCGCCGGCAGCGTGCGGCCGGTCTTGGAGCTCGCCTTGTTCACGGTGCTCCTCTCGATCATCTGGAAGATGGGGTACGCCGCCGTCCTCGCCCGCAGGAACGTCGATATGTTCGGCGCTGCCTGGCCGAGCGACCTGCCATTCACACAGGCACACATTCGAATTCCCGATTAATTAGCTTGCCTACGTCAGTGGCCATGACGGACATGGGGTTTAAGGTTTGTGCACTCACAGGCCGGCGATGACGACGTTGAGCATGGTGGTGAAGGACTCGCCGCCGTTGGATATCCGCTTGTGGACGACGAGGCCGGTGAACCAGATGAGCATCGCCCAGGAGAGGAAGAGCACCGAGTGCATGGAGCCGAGGCCGAGACCCTTGGCGAGGCCGCCCCTCTTGCCGTACTTGTACGTCTTCAGCAGCGCCTCCCGGTACGACCTCACAGCCTTCTCCTCGCCGACGAACGCCTGCACCGTCCGCACGTTGCCGATCACCTGCGGGCGGAGAAGCACGAACCTATGGCATCGTCAGTACGCATCGAGAAGGTATCGGAGGATTATTCAAGGAGGTCGACCTCCTCGGCGATCTCGCCGGCCTTGACGTAGGACTTGCGGACGCGGGCCATGAGGCCGATGGTGACGTAGGCGTAGGTGCCGCCGGCGATGGCGATGAGCGGGACGATGGCGAGCGTGACGAGGCTGATCTGCCACACCTGCGAGAAGCCGATGGCGAAGCCGGCCACGAACCGGCTGATGTAGTGCATGAAGTTGCCCACCTGCAGGCGAGCCACGGAGGCACCATGGCACCATCCATTAGTTTGTGACCACGTGCACATAAACTCAGGCACGTATATACGCCATGCATATGCATGATGTGCTCGCCGGCGTTTCCAACCGCCGTGAATCTAGCGGCGGTGCTATGCAATTGTTTTTTTTTTGTTGGTTGGGCTGAAGTAGTGTGGGCTGAATTTAAGTTAACTAATGGGCCTGGGCGCAAATAGTTGCAAAATGCTTTTCACAGACAACCGCTCGCTTCTCTGACTTCAATTTTATTTCTGCCCACATGCATGTAACCAAAGAAACTTTTACGGGAAAGCCACAGGAACGCGTGCTGAACTGCTGAAGCTTCTTTCCGAAACAGCCCGTGAAGAGTTTCACCTCCAAACCTGCGAACCAATTGCAGATTTGCAGTACAAGTTGGTTGGCCGCCGTGGTTTTAACAAGCACGCAAAATTTGGCACGAGCCAGAAGACCTTTTAGGATTACGAGAGAGCAACCAACCAACCCCGTCAAGACACAGGGAGACCACGGTCGCTGTCACCACGTATGCTCTGCTGACTTCACGGAGCGTGCTCGAGCAAGGAAAGCGGCCGGCACAGATCAGGGTGTGGCGCGGCGGCATCCACGCACGGCACGCGTCCTGAATGGCACCCGGCAAGTAGAGTGAGGCTGTCCCTAACCATTTGGTGATCACTGATCAGCAACCACCTTGAGCGGCTCATAACTGAGATGCAGCTAGCGACATCAAAGAGGGGTTTTCTTTTAGGTCCCTGCTAGTGCTAGAAAGAAGAAAGAGCCGGGCATGAACGCTGCGTGGCTGGGAGTGGGAGGAGGTACGCAGGGACAACGGTCATGGGTGACATGCGTGAGCATTGACGCCTACAGTAACCCTGTCACGAGTAGAATGAAACAATGCCACATGTGAACACGATGTACTCGTGACAGGGTTACTGGCATGTGCAGAAACTCGTGACAGGGTGCTGCTGTGTGCACCTAGAAAGAGGAACTCTCATCGACACTTTTTTGAAAGAAGACGACTCATCGTCTAATGGATACTTAGGCGGCACGTACAAAATATGGACTGCAAATGTCATGAATTATGCTGCGGTTAATGGTTCCCAACTTCCCATGGAGTAGAGTAGTACTGGGGATCATAAATTGGGGGCCAAGAAAAGGACTCTATCGCGAATGATTCCGTACGATACGATCAAGATCTGACGGTGGCAGGCTGGGTACGCCGATTTTTTTCTCAAGAAACACTCCGAATTACTATGCTCAAAACAGGCCCACCGGCCGGTTGTAACTTGTGGGGGGCAGATTCCACGTGTGGAAAATTAAGGGTGACTGACTTTTGCCAGAATCGAGCTTTTGGCCCACACATGCGCCGAGACGTTCTAGAAGCTGCCGTACTGCCATTGTTGCCAACATTTTTTTTTTGTTTTTTACCGCTGGAGGAAAAGATGAGCCAACATTGAAAATACTGTGAAAATGTACAAGATTTATTATTTATATCCTTTTTCCCGAATTAGTCCTCGTCAACAGTTTAATGATATGATACCTCCAGTTTTTAATTGTTTGTTAGGCTCACCTACACTTTATTCTAATCCATAAATGTCATTATTATCAACTGTAATCTGTTTGTTAATAAACTGCTCATCAACACAAATATTATATACACGCATTTTTGCAGAAACAACTAATCTTTGCCCTTATTAACTGTTTTATGATGCCTACATTTTGTTTGTTAAACGCACTCATCAACACTAGTAATGTGTTTCATTTTAACCTAAAAGTATATTTATCCTTCAACTGTAAAAAAATTACTTCTTTCTGAATTCAATCTTCGTTTGAGATAATAAATAATTAACCCCCAGATGGACTGACATGGAATTTACCACTCCAATCTGGCAATCTACATGCATTGGTAGCGAGCAGTTTTATCTAAAAACACAAGCTCATCAACGACCCAATTTGGTGGACCAAGAATCTTGTGAAAGCGATAGGTAACACAACACAGGAGCCGTGCTAGGATGGCCCTTATGAAGCCACATACTCCTAGCATGTGAAGAGACTAGAGACTACAGAGTGCAACAAGGTGAGGTACGTACGATCCATCTAAACAGTCGGTGCATCATGATAGACATTGATTGTGCTTTATGTCAAATCTTGAGATGTGAACATGAATGCTCGATCATTTGCTAAACTTTACTAAAAGAAAACAATTCCTCTATGGAAGAGTTTGTTGCTTTTTTTGTTGCCTTTTTTTTTAAAACTCCGGTACTCTTTTGGTGACTAATTAGGAAACATGCTCACCGAGTTAACTGTATGCATGCATGGACTTGAATCAACACTAGTTTTTCGCGTACTACTTCTAAAAAAATACTCTACTAATCGATCGCCACGTCATAGCTGGTGAACACACGAACGGATAAATTCAGGTACCAAACCTACACTCGCTCGATCTACTTTGCACATGGGTGAAGCGAAGAAATCCATTGGTTGAATTTAAAATCGACCTGTTCCCGGAAATGAATTCAAACTGATCGAGAAGCTCTAGCAGCTCGGCGCGGTACTCTGCTGACTGTGAATCCCTGCAGCGTACTGCTGCCCCCGGGGCCCGCGCACGCCTTGAATGCCCCCCTCACCAACCCCCTCTCTCGTAACTCCGGGCCGGGTCCGATCAGATCAGCGCGCACCCGCCGCCTGCCGCCCGGCCGTTAATTCCTCTCGTCCTTTTCCCCTTCCGGCGAGCTCAGGAATGGCAACGCGCGCGGGTGAGGTTTACGTGCGCGTACCTTCTCGGAGATGGCGTCCTGGACGACGAGGATGTCGCTGGTGATGGCGTTGATGACCTCGCCGGTGGACGCCTCGGTGTCGAAGACGGCGATGTCCTGGTCCAGCATGGCTCGCAGGTACGCCAGCCGCATCTTCGCCGCCTGCCGCTCGCCCGTGTGCATCCAGCACGCCACCTCTGCAATTAACACCACACGCATCCATGTCATATCTTACTGCTGGCTTTGCCGGTCGCATTTGCCATAGGGAAGGGGCGGCGGGGCGGTGTCTCGTTGCACGCACCGGTCCACGACGAGAAGAGGATGACGATGCCGAGGTACACGAAGTCCAGAGAGTACTGTGCACGCGAAACGAAACGAAACGAAAACGTCAGCCGGAGTCGTTGTCGCTAGCAACCTAGCTAGTGCCTAGTGCACGACAAAGGTGGTGTGAGCTGAGATCCTCCGAAACGGCCGGAGATGCGCGTACGTGGCACCGCCGTCTGGACTGGAGGCAAGCAGGTTTAATTACCTTGGCGACGCGGCCGGAGACGGTGGTGGGGAAGAGGTAGGCGAGGCCGATGATGTTGATGAGCTTGCCGAAGAAGATGAAGAAGACGGGCACGGAGGCGCCGTGCGCGCAGGCGCCAAGCGAGCCCACCGCCATGAGCACGCAGTCCCACTGGTCCGCGAACGAGAACAGCTTCAGGAACGGCACCTTGGCCACCTCCTCCGCCGCCTTCTTCTTCTTCCCGCCGCCCTCCTGGGCCTGGGCGGCGCCATTCGCCGACGAGCTCATGCTCCCGCCGCCCTCCCTGGTCGACGGGCCGGAGATCGCGGCGCGGAGGGCCCCACCCGTGCCTGTGCCTGGCTGCCCTCGCTGGGAGTGATGGCGGGTGTCTGCGCCCGCTGGTGGGGCTTTAAAAGAGTTTGAAAAGGGGTTTGGTTCGGTGCGTGCTGGCCTGCTGCGTGCTCTCGGCCGCTGTGGTAGGCTCTGTAGGAGCGGTGAACCCGCCAGGCGCCAGCATTTCAGCTGCGCGCGGGGCACATGTGGTGGAGCCTTGGAGCAGAGCAACCGACTCGTTAAATGGCGATCGGCGGAGGCGTATAGTGGTTGAGAGAATTCCCTCAATGTCACAAAAAATTTGATGACTTCCCTCAGTGTCACAAAAATTTTCACGTTGCCTTGAGTGCCACAGAAATTTTCACTTATGCCTTGTATGCCATTCCGTCCAAACTTCCATCCGTGAGCTGTTAAGTACGAGGCAAAAAGACGGTTTTGCCCCTCCTATCGTGGGCCCCATATGTCAGTCCCATCCAGGCATCCACCTTATCCTCTTCCTCCTCCCGTCCTTCACCCCGTTGTCGAGAAGGTCGCGCGCAAGCGGTGGTAGTGGCGGACAGCGGCGGCGGCCACGAGGCAGTAGGCGGAGGTCGAGCCTACTGCTATTGAGCCTACTACTCCGTGTCGAGGCCGTAGCCATGGCCGGCGGTGGCGGGGTCGAGCTCCGCCCAAGGGGAGGGTGGGGGACGACACAGATGAGCGGCGGCGGTGAGCCGGTGATGGAGGCTAGGCTGTCTCGGGAAAGGATTGGGGGCGGCGCAGTGAGCACGTGGCCTCCGCGGTCATGGCCCCCGTGCGACGGATCTTGCTCCGCCGAACGGCGCGTCCGAGCTCGCGGTCACGGCCGTCGGCCTCCAAGTCCAGGTGTCGGTGCTCCTCAAGGGCGGCTCCGCTGCTCCTCTGTCGGTCGGGAGCCCATCCTAGGGGTGCTGGCGCGGAGCTCCTGCTGTCCTCCAGAGCCAGAACAGGAAGGAGGCGAGATGGAGGACGGGAGGAGGAAGAAGATAAGGTGGATGGGGACTGACATGTGGGGCCCACGATAGGAGGGGCAAAACCGTCTTTTCGCCTCGTACTTAACAGCTCACAGATGGAAGTTTGGACGGAATGGCATACAAGACATAAGTGAAAATTTCTGTGGCACTCAAGGCAACGTGAAAATTTTTGTGGCACTGAGGGAAGCCATCAAAATTTTTGTGGCATTGAGGGAATTCTCTCATAGTGGTTTGATTCGGGTAGGGCCAGGGCATCAGCTGGCCATGGCTGATGCCTTGTTGGGGCTGGGTGACAAGTACTGTAGGTGCAGAAGTCAAATGGATTTGTCTGGATTTCGATTAATGCTTCCTGCTAGAGCTAGAGGGCACGGATAAGAAAGATAAATACTGCTATTTTATCAAGTCACATCTTCTCTAACAGCACACGCTCTAACGTGCATGTTTTCCACAACTTTCCACCAAATGCACTTCACGGTGAACTAAACACCACTAAAACAACCACGTAATGTCGAACTCCTATCCGTGCGTCCAACGAACCCGTGTTGTTGTAAAATCTATCCTTTTTTCTTCTCAATATAAAATAGAAATTTCAGAGTGTTAACTGTCCATTTCACAAAAATTTGACAGTAGAAGTATCAGAAACACCTAAAAGGAAGTACCATAAATATTTTAAAAAATATTATGATACTTTTTTAATTATGTGTAAATATATTGACTTTTTATAAAAAAGAATAGGAACGAAAAGTACCTACAAGTATCACATATATTTTCAAGTAAAACTACCGTAATGAAGCTCAAAATCAAAATATACAGCCAACTGATGTCAATGATTGCAGGCATTGCTCAGAAATACTTTAGAAAAATATGGATAATTTGTACGCATGGGGGTATTTGTCTGTATTTCAACTTGGTCAAGGACGGTAGGCACTTGAGAGTTGAAGTAGCCCATACATTTTTGCCTTTTTTTTCTGTCTCCCCTGTTCTTTTGGGTGAAAAGGAATAGTGAAGTTGCAAATAAATAGTGTTGGCATAGTATTTCTTGTGAGAGAAGATGTGATGGATGTGATAGATGAATAATACTATTCACTATTCAAATGTCACCGAAAGAACAGGCCCTAAACTGAAGCACACGTACTACAGTTATGCCGCAACGAAGGATGCACAGTACGCTACTGTCCTGTTTGTGGCTGAGGTTTCACTCGTGTTTCGTTCCCCCAGATGATTGGAGTAGTTGTCCATCCTGCAAAAAAGTACAGCCTCATTTTGAGTGTTTGTGAAGGCAGACAAAGGTGTAATTAGACCGTAAAGACAACCCTAATCTACAGACGAGTTCACCTAAACCTAAACCCTGCAGCACCAGTAACATTCGCCAGCAGGGCGACGCCGCACAAGACCTTTGGCCGGCTTGGTTTTGGCAGCGGCGCAGGGCAGCTTGCTAAAAGTTTCATGGGTGACGTCGAGGACGTCATGGAGACGAAAAGGAGAGGGAGGAATTGAATGTGGGAGGAAAATACAGTTGGGGACGGGATAGGTGACGGTGTGTGTTGTGGCAAGGGCCAGTGTTCGTTCACACGGGGACGGGGCAGACGATGACCCGCTGGCTCCGCCGCTCCGGCCGGCGACGCTCCCCCAACTTCCCCGGAGAGGCCAATGGCCGCGACACGCGATTTTTTTTTTTTTTTGTGGCGAGGACCCGGGAATCCTTTTCGGGGACCCCAAGTGCCGGCCGTTCTTGCAGGTGTGCTTTGCTTGCGTCGGGATTGGTCGCCGCGGAAAGCCGCCAAGGATCCGCCTTGCTGCTTCTTCTCCCAAACAATTGCAGAGCAAGAGATGTGTCCGTGTGGTAGCCGGCTTGCGGCCCGGGACACGACGAGGATGATCTGAAGTGTGCAGTGGCATCCGTCTTCCCATAACGCGATCGCTTTCTTTCGCAATCCAGTAGTCGGCTGTCAGCTTGAGGCGGTAGCAGGCACGTCGTCCTCCCTCGCTCAGCCTCAGGCAAATTTGGCTTCTGTTGGTGCACGCGTTCTGCGTTCAGCTAGCTTATGGTTGGCGCCCGCACGCGGCACGTCACACAGCACGCGGAGTCAAGAGGAACAGAGCCACGGAGGCTTTCAGACTTTGAGTCATCTGGCTTCGTCTACGGCGCTGAACGATGTGGTTGCTTTGCACGCATGCATGGGCGCAACTGCTTCCAAACCAAACTAAACGCGACAGGGACGGGGCCGGGACGGGTTCTGGGCTTCTGGCCACATCACCGACTCCTCGAATAGGAAATAATAATACAACAGCTGATAACGTCTCTGTCCGGGGCAATCGACGTCGGGAGCTCACAAGTTGGGCGCGTCACGGTCACAACATCGACGGTTTCCCTTCTAGCTCGTGTCTACACTACAGACGAGAAATGCATGGCTGCATCGTGAGCTACAGGACACCGGACGAAAGTTATGTGAGGTGGTGAACATGGCCAACGAGGCGGGAGGCTTTCTGACCTTGACATTAATTTTCAGTGGTTGAGGTAATGAACATCAGGGCAAGCAATAAAACGCGACAGAACTGAAGAAAACAGCAAGATCAAGCGTCACAGCCTCACAGGTAAAATGTCGATGGTACAGATATCCAGAATTCCAGATTGACAGCTCTAGGCACAAGCGAAGGTCGGCCTCTCGGCCAACTATTTATTCCTCAGTGTTTCATGTCTTCTGATAGAGAGTTTTCTTTTCTTTCTTTCTTTTGTCCAACGAACCAACACTTGCATTGCATCCCAATCGAAAGCCACTATGCGGCGAGTAGAGGTACCCGTTTTTTCTGATAAAGAATTTCACGGTGATCTCACAACCCGTAGCAGGACAACAATGTTTTGGTTGCCATCAATAGGAGGAAGAAAACAGAAAGGCTGATTTCATAGCTTGAGCACAAGACACCCGGAGCGGACGCTTGAACTCCTAACAGGCTAACAGGGCAATGACATTGTTATTGTCTCACATCAACGTCACCACTTTCCCTTTCTTTTGTCAGAAGAAAATAGATAAGCTTATCAAGATAATCTGTGCAACCTCACGATGAACTATATTTTTCTGATGTATGTGAATCGCTGATTTCAGATATACTACAGGACAACCGATGACTATGCTGTTTGTCAGGACACCTGACCCAGGGTTCAGTTTTTCTTTTTTCAGGAAAAAAATGGACTCGAATGTCAAGAAAAAGACTGGCACATACGAGAAAACACTACCATCCATCCAAATGAAGAAACGCAATCCCATAATCTGAGCATAGACTACGGGCCACTGCCAGCCAAGTTTGCGCCACAACAGCCTGCACCGGTTCTTTTTTTTTTTTTTTGACAACAAGCACTTATATTATATTAAAGCAAACAATCTTACAACAAGGCCCTTAACAAAGGAGCCTAATACATCGAGGTCCTTAGAGGACTTAAATCCAAAAACACTAGCCAGGAGCAGATCGCCGGCGAACGGATGCAGCGTCGTCTCCGACACAAGGAGCTTGGATTGCGGACAGGCCTCGCCAGGCGAAGGCTTGAAGAGCTTGTGGACGACGTCAAGGAGGAGCATCGTCGGCGAACCATGGATGTTGTAGAAACTTTCGCCGATGAGTAGAAGACCGTCGTCCTCGAAGCCAGAGGGAGGCAATCTGCAGAGGCGATGTAGAAGGATGCTCGATGTTGTAGGAATCCAAGTTGCTTTATGGCAGATGAAGGCGGAGGCGGAGGCGAGAGCCAAACGACGCGTTCGACGACGATGATTCGTCGGAACAACCGTGGAACCCGAAGGGGATCTCGAATCAGAGGAAATCGTCAGCCAAGGGATCAGAGGCAAATCGATGCGTTCAACAACAAGAATCGTTGGAACAACCACCGAACAGAAGCCCCCAGTTCTACACCAACCGATTCCCTGTCTGGAGCCGACCGACGCGCTCAACAACAAAGCAAACTTCGTCGGAACAACCAACGGGAGCAGAGATCCCAAATCAGGGGAGGCCAGGGGCGATGGGAGTGGATGGAATGCGAAATCGATGCGTTCAACAACAATACTCATCGGAACAACCATCAATAAGGCAGTACCAGCTCCAAACCCTACCCAGGCATCCATGGAGCTCTGGCAGCAGGGGAAACAAGAGGGCAGTGGAGGAGGAACCAGATCTCGGGTGAGGATGGGGTGAGGCGAAATGGAAGTGGAGGAGATGAGATCTGGCGATGGAAAAGGAGAAGGGACTTTATTTAAACGTACCTTGGCAAAGACGGAGCCGACGACGATGAAGCCTAAGACGGCAACAATGGCGACGGCGGCGAGACAGCCACGGACGAGACTACCACTACGGGAAGAAGCCATATAGGCTAACTAAACAAGGAAACTAACTAGACTAAACCTTCTCGCCTCCGGCGAGAACGCCGGCGGGGAGGAAGGGAGGGGCCCAAGTCGAGGGGGGCGGCGGAACCGAGAGGAGGGGAGCCTGCACCAGCTCGTTGGCTCCCTACATTCTTCTGTACAGAGAGTTTTACTTTGCCAAGAGCACTTGAATAGCTGGCTGGTTGGGGACCTTGGGATATCTGTCAGCATTCAGCAAGGCTGTCTCTAATGCTCACAACTCGTAAACTAAGGCTATCAATAGATGTTTCACTTAACTAGCAAGATGAGGGACCTCTCCTGATCTAATAAGCCAGAGGGCTAAAAATGAAACAAATGAATGTAGAAGGATTCAGTCCTTCTGTTGCTGGTTCCTATATCATTGGGAGGACAATATCAGCAAGAGTTGTAGGTAAGCAAAGATATAGGGGATCATCACATGACATTGTCATGAAAAATGGCTTCAAATTCTTCTCACCAAGAAAAAGGAAAGACCCAAAGTATACAGACACTCAGGAAAACTGTTGAAAGTTGAAACCACTGAATTTCTAGTGGAAATAGTTTTAGTTACATGTGAAAACCCTACCATGATAAAAATCACAAAAAGGATCAGCTGAATTTGGTAATAAATGCCCATATCTAATATAGTGATTCTGGGGAAACAACTAATATTATCGAAGGGGGTTTTAAGAAGCAATTTTAAAACCTACATACCATCTGCACTTATTCTGGGAAACGAAGTTTGCTTATATCCTCTTCAATAAAGATTACAATGATGGTTAAAAGGGGCTTCCTAAACAGCCTAAAGGTTAAGTTTGTACAGATAGCCTATAGCAAGTCCATTTATATTGGCCGAACATAAAGGATCATTTGTGCAGCTTTAAAGGGAATTTGTCACCCTATTTTCCTGATTATCACTTATCAGAGTAGATTGCTGATTGGTGTCCAACAAAGACACTTTACAGATAACATTAAACAAAGATAAACTTTCTGTTTAAGTTAAAGATCCTTCACGAAAGAGTTGGAAATTGATGACTACCAAGCTAAATGAATCTTGACAAGGATTCCACTAAGTGTAAAAAATTCAGCACTAGTTAGCGGCTATATACAGATTAAGCAACCGGATGAAGACAGGAAGAACCTATTGACTGCTGCCAAATAATTTCTTACTTTTTGGACTGCAACATTGGGCTTTGCTAATGGACTACACATCATACAGCTGTGCCAAACTGGATGCTGGCATTCCGAGAGGATTTCCTGAACCTCAACACCCTGCGCCTAAACTGGGCCTGCTCAAGGCCATCCATGGAAGGCACAATGTTCATCGTCTCCAATGCTGGTGCATTCTTCAGCAGGAGCTTCACCAGTTCCAATCCACTTTTGCTCTCATCAATGTACTTCATCCTAACTCCCTTGAGATGCTTCACTGCCAGCATCTTGCTACCTAGCACACCATGACACTCTCCATCACTACACCGTCTACGTTTGCCCTGTGATGGCTGCAGCAACAAATATCATCTGTTTAGCTCTACAATTTAAAATAGATAACGTAGCAGTGAGCAAAAAGACATATCTCACCACAACAGACACACGGAGCTCTTCCACATTTCGGCAATTTGAGAGCAATGGTGCAATAGATAAAGCACCTTCTTCCCTCCTCTCAATTACGCATGACAATTGCCTCACCCTGTCTAACCGCACCTTCCACCACTCCTCGAATTGCTTCAAGTTATTTTGCAGTTCAATAATTAGATTCAACAAAGACTAAATTACTCCAGATCAAGAGTATTTGAGATACACTATACCTCAATGCACCACGGTGAGAGCAAAAGGCTTCGTGCGTTGCCAACCAGAGCAATAAGCTCTCTGAGAGTAGCCTCCCGGGGCTTGACCTGTGGCTTCTCGATGGCAAGAAGGACTTCGTCCAAAGAAACGTCACCGTCAATTATGTGCCTGGTTGCCATTGCACCTGAGTAGCGGAGAGTTTGCAACTCTGGCATCTCAAAGAGCGCAAGAGACGACTCATCCGTCCAAGTACAGTCCGTGATCTCGAGCGAGCAAAGGCGCGACGGACCAGCAAGGCGGAGCGCAGTAATGCGGCATTTTTCAATGATCAGGTAGCGGAGCTCCGTGCAGTGCGAGAAAAGATCTCCGAAGAAGTCATCGTCCCCTTTGAGGGGAAGGGACGCGAGGTGGAGGCGGGATAGGCGGGTGAGTGGGGTGAGCGAAGGCAGAGGAAGTGCGTAGTGGTCGAGGCGCAGCGTCAGGGACGTGAGGCCGGTGCAGGCGAGTAGGGAGGGCGGGAGAACGGCGAGGCGGGAGCGCGGGAGGCGGAGCTCCAACCGCTCGACGCCGCGCGCCGCGGCGGCGGCGAGCCACGAGGCGAGATGGTCGGCGGCAGGGGCGGCGAACGCCTGGTCGAAGAGGCCCTCGAGCGCGAGACGGAGACGGCAGAGCGGGTGCGGAGGAGGTGACGCGGAGCGCGGGGCGAGAGCGGCGGTGGCGGCGGCCGCGAACGCCGCCCGGCGGCGCGGCGCCTCGGGAAACGCCGCGGCGAAGTCGATGTCCAGCGCGGGCGCGGCGGCGACCGCCCCGCGCCACCGGCGCGAGATGGCGGAGGCGGCGACGGCGGACCGGAAGGGCAGCTTCGACACGATCAGACCCAGCACCGCGTCCGGGAAACCCTCGAACGGGTCGCTGCCGCCGCCGCCGCCATCGCCGTAGTCCTCGCGGATCGCGTAGTCGCGCGCCGCGTAGGTGAGACCCCCGGCGTGGTTGGGGATGAGGTGCTTGGTGCGCATGGCTCCCTCTCTATCTCTCGCCCCGCCGCCCGCCGGCTCTCGACGCCCCCGATCGGAGAAAACCGACTCCCTCCTTCCGGAACTGGAAGGTAAAGTACGGCGCAAGCAGCGGAACCGAAGCGGAGAGACGGGCCCGCGGGCTTGCGCTTTATGGCGATCCCCTCGGGCCTCGAGCCTTCCCGCGGTGCGATTCGTGCGCGTGGGAGCGGCACCACCGCACCAGGCACCGGCGCCGCAGGCAATGGCGCGATGCGATTCTGTGGGCGGCGGGGCAGGGCCTGCGCGCCTGACGGACGGGGACTGCCGGACTGGTGGGTGGTGCCGTCACCGCGCCGGCGCGTGGCGGATCGCTGGGTTTTTGGCTGTTATCCGTGCCGTGGCCGTGCACCGCGCGGGGGTTTGTTTACGCCACGCAGGACACGCGTCGCAGTCGCAGCCGCGGTGGGCCGGTTGCTCCGAACGCAGGACCGCGGGTGGTTCGGGTTTGGTTTTGGCGTAGCCAAGCCAAACGGATCGCGAACTTTACGATATGCAACTTTGCGTGGTTGCAGAGTTAAACTCGGAGTACTACTATCGTATACTCCCTCCGTCCTTTTTTTTTCGCAAAAAAGTGATTCCCCTCACGGACACGTATTCTTTTTTTTTCGAATTATACAATACATCAGAGACACTCACAACGCACGCACACTCATCCCTATGAATACACGCACGTACACCCTACCCCTAGGAGCATCTTCGAAGACTGTGCCGGCAAATCCTCAAGATTGACGAAGTCACCACAGGCGCCTCGCTGTCGACGGTAACGTCGCCTACCACTGAAAGCACAAACGCCGTTAAATCCTGAGAAATTCGCTCCCACGGGGAGTCAAACCCAAGACCTGAGATGCTACCGGAGCTCTTGTAACCACTAGGCTACAGACCCTTTCGCAGACACGCATTCCAAACGACCATCAATAAGGGACGGAGGGAGTACCTACTTGGCCATGTAACATTCTTATCATTCATTTCAAGTTATAAATAACGTGTTATGCGAAGCTTGTGGCAGTCCACGCAGAAGATTCGATTTGGTGCCAGAGCGTTGCTTGTAGTCGAAGTAATTTCTGACATGAATTAACGCCAACTAACAAGGCCATGGATATCTCATACTATCTCCGTTCAGTTTTTTTTCCAGTCCACCCAGGCTTCCTTTTGGACTCCCTTAAATCTGCAGAACAATAATTTTTTAAAGAAAAAAAGAACTCCAGACAAATGTGGATCTTGCTCACGCCAATCGGTCAAAATTAACTTCACATAACGTGGTAACACGTACTAGGAGTAAAAACAGCAATTATTTTAGAACAGTGAGAGGAAGTTCTGATATTCATCTGAAATGCCATACAAACCAAACGATTTGCTCCCGTTCAATCAACGCAACATTTATCTCAAGGCCAACGTTACCAGGATTTGCTCCCGTTCAATCAACACAACATTTATCTCAAGGCCAACGTTACCAGAACCAAATGACAGTTAACTTCTCCTTTCCTCTCTTTACAATGAATGTGACTATAACTATTGAGAAATTATGTACTCGTGTCAGAAGTGTACAACAGCATCGCAAGCGACTGTTTCAAGAAACTCCAGTATCCCAAAGAAAAAAACAACAGGAGAAAACATCACCACAGCACCTAAAATTAGACATGACATCTGGTATTATCACCGCTGATGATCCGCTTATTGCTTTGTGGTGCCAAGAGGGTGTTGGATTCCTGACATCTGGCCCATCTCGAGCCACAGTGGTCCTCTTTGGTCCAGAACTTGGCAACCAGCATCTTCACGAAAGCCCTGAAGTCAACAACAAATGAAGTTACAATCTCAATCTCCCTGCACAAGATTGCCATGAGTTATTACTATCAGTACCATTTAACGCAATGATAATCTTGAGATGATTTCACAATACTAAGAACCTAGAAATCTAAAACCATACCATTTGGATCTAGAAATGAAGTTTAATCTTCAGATCACAACTTCTAGAAGCATTATATGTCTATTATGGTAGGTTGTATCCAATTTTGTGCTACAAAAGCAAATATGGCAATAAAAGTAGGAGATTGCAATGCAATGGAAACAACACTCTGCTTTCATGCAATGAAAAGCATTGCCGCCCATATCCTTACCCTATATAAAAAAACTCTAAAATACAGTAAATGCCTAAAAATCACTATATTAAATAGCTATAGTTTAAGTTGAAAACCCAAAGAGTATTACTGCCCACCAAATTGAAGCCTTTCTTATAACTATTTTTAATAAACATCTGCCATTTGATGATTTCGTTTTATGTCAAACAGTTAGTCATCCCTGGTTGTTTGAGAACTTTAAAGTACCCGTGCAATGACATTAACTCTTTGAGTGTGGCAGTTCACTTCACTTGCTAAGCATGATTATTCTTTTGAAAGGAAGCTAAGCACAATTATTGCATTATAACTTCATAAGGCATAACTTGCCAAGATTTGTTAGGTGGAAGATCCTGACATTTGTATATCACTAAAATAGTAGAATAATTTAAATTATAATTCTGCATGTCATGTAAATTTTACTGAAACTTAGTTCATTGTTCCTGTCATTCATTTAAGATGCTTCATGGAAGTAATCTAACGGAAGGTTACCAAGGGTTCATGCCCTTTAAGTAAATAATTACACAGGCCAGAACACAGGCTGCATAAGGAGGTAACAGTAACTAATGCTAACAAAGAAGATGGATTTCTTAGCTGATCGGTTGAACTTGGTAGATACATTGGATAAAAGATTTATATATTTCCTATTCAGATTAGATTTAACATCTGGGTAATGTGCTCAATGAATCTCATTTGTCTAATCGTTGAGTTGCGTCCTCCTAAATTCAGGATTGCAGTAACCCCTTAAAAAAAAGGTGCATATCATATTCATATATATGAAACATGGGCAAGATGAGAAACAAAAGGGCCTAATATATTTTGATCTCAGAAAGGCAATTCCTTAGAGTTGGTTCAACATCTATAGGCTCTCCCCTTTGGACAGGTTCAGGTCTGTAGATGTTCATTGCCAGGACCAGGTCAGACAATAATAGTCCATAAAGCTAACTAGAAAGTCAAGCGATCAGGCAATTGACCACAGAATATATGTGGGTGAGTTCACATATTATACTAACATTGAATCAAGCACCGCGGACCAAAAAAAGAACATATTGAAATACAGCATTGGACAATTACTAACTGTGAAACTGCGTGGCCCTTGGACAAAACAAAAAAGAATACTTACAGCGGTGAGCAAGGCGAGCGACCACCGTTCACATAGTACACAAACAAGTATGAGTCATAATGCTGTCCTCTTATGTAGTAAAACATTGGAAGCCTTCTAACTAGCTTAAATAGCATCTTCTTATAAAAGCTGATAGCAGGCTGGTTGTATGAAATGACATGTAAATAAACACCTCTGCAATTTGATATACTTGCTGCATATTTAACCACTTCTCGAACCAGTGACGATGCTGCAAGCAAGAATTATTGTAAGAACAACCATATCAAATTCGCAAGATAAACTGTAAATGGAGACAGGAAACAAACCTATGCCAAGGTTCCTGTAGCTATCCACCACACCCAGTGTCAATATATACGCAAGTGTTAGATCTTTGCGAAAACTGTTATACCTAAACAAGTCCTCAATCTGCATATCAAAATCATTAGCTTCACTGAGATCACCAGTTAGATAATACCATTTTCAGGATCTTCTGTCTGGTGATTACCTCACTATCTTTTGCCGCGATCATCCTTATGGTTACAAAACCTATTATCTCGTCCCTGTGTTCATCTGATCTGCTTGTGTCCACGGCACCCCAGGAAACAATACCATGGCCGTTCACAACATTCAAGAAGAACTCCCTCTCGTACCTGAACAAAATTGAAAGAATTATAAGACCGAATCATCCAGTGATGGTAGATTTGGTAAGAATAAATTAGTCAACAGTAGCAGAATTCGTATAAAAGTAAGTAGCAAGCTAGCAAAAAGCAGCGACCGTTACCTAATGGGAAAGAGGGCGAGATGAATCTTCTCTAGTGCTTCAAGGTCGGAGGGCTGGATAGGGCGATACTCTATAGTGGGGTAGATTTCGGATCTCGGGTCCAACATGAGCAGCTCCGGCGGCGGCGACGACCGAGCAGATTCTTCGCCGGGAGGCCCGGGAACCGTCGCGGGCGGGTGAGGGGACTCCCCCTCGAGGCGTGCAACCGCTTCCGTGCCTCTCAGGGGAGCCACGGCGAATCACAGCTTGCTCGTTGGTTGAGCCGCCGCCGCGAGAAAAAGATGGGGAGGGGAGAAGAAGGCGCCAGCGCCGGCGCCAGAGGCCGATCGGCGAGTGGTAGAGAAAAACGGGGAGAAGAGAGGCAGTGAAGGCCGGATCGTGAGGGTGGGAGGCAGGGGATCAGGGGAGGCAGGCGGTGATGGACGAGCGGCGGCGACCTGGACGAGGACAGGAAGAACAGAAAGGAAGGAAGAGTCACAAGGTCAGGAGGCTAATCGTCTGATTTGGGTGCCATTAGCCGATGCTGAACTGTTAAAGGATTCGTAATCCAAACAGGTGAGGTTTCCTTTTCTTTGAGTTAGCTCCGCCGTCCGTTCTCGGCGCCATTGCAAACTTTGGATCTCATGATTTCCAATTATACTAATAGTTCATGATTTTTTCAACCTTAACTATTCAAATACATGTCCTTTTTTTCGTCATTAGCCAAATCCAATGACTCGTATTCTTTGTATATTATTTTCTTCTATCCCTCATCTTGTCCAATCCTTAAAACTTTCACGGTACCACCTTCCTCTTTAGTCCAGTGGTAGTAGGGCTGTAAAAAAAAAACTCGAGCCTCGCTTTTAGTTTGGCTCGAGAATCGGCTCGATTTATAAACTCGTGAAATTTTCAAGTAAGCTCGTGTATTATGATTAACCATGACGCTGTGAGATGTCTCTCACATGTACTCTGGTTTTCTTTCCTATGTGTACTGCACAAAGCTCGTTGTATGCAAGTAATGCAATGACTCTAGTTTCCAAATAGCTCCAATTATCATCTCTTGGGAAGATAATTTTTAGGATATGTTAGTTGCAAATAGCTTTGAAATAGTCCACACGTTCGGCTTCTTTTGGGTTAAAAAGAGGAAAGCTAGAAAACAGTCATGGAATTCAAACACCTCCTATGTTTATGAATGATATAAATCTCAAAGCTCGCGAATTATTCATAGTTAACTCGTTGTAAGCTTGACTTGAGATCGGCTCAAACCATAAATGAGCCAAGCTTGAGCCTAGCTTGAGGCTCGGATGATTTTGAGGCTCGACTCGAGCTCGGCTCGATGCTTTAACAAGCTCAAGCTTGAGGCGATGAGCTCGCTTGAGCTCGGCTCGTTTGCAACCCTATAAATGGTAGGATGGTCTAGTGAGACGTTACGCACCCAAATTCAAATTCTGATACTCGCACCTTTTCTTGGGATTTTCCCAGAATTTATCGACGTTGTGCGTTAAGTGGTAAGCAGTATTTTCGTTGACAACGAGACAGCAATGACACCACAACCCTTCCTCCTCTAATTATTTTCTATTGCCACTTACAAGCGGTATATGGACTAGCCTTCATTTTAACCCGGGAATATTGGCTCCCTATAGAGTCAAAAACCTCAAAGTTGAAACCTAGACCTCACTAGAGTTCGATATACTTTGATTAAATTTTGAACGCAAAAGGTATATAAAGTTAACGTACCTAAGGGACACATAATGTTAAGACCGTTATTAGATCAACCTAGGAGGAGTTATCAATTTTTCATTAACATAAATAGGCATCTAAATGTGAGTGGTCTAAATGCACGACCACATTCTAACCAACTAGATGAATACCTGCGCGTTGCTGCAGGATATTTATGTTGATGACAACTATAAACTTATGTGCACAATGTATATATGCATAAATGAAAAATGCAAAAGACATTGGTAGGATGAATATATATTGGATGGCATGCCAATTTCATAAGTACAGAGTACTTGGTGACCCAAAGATCAGTAATGCTACATGAAGCAATTTTGTTCATGAATAAAGTAGTAAAAGTAGTAGGAAATAAATTGAAGCATACTATATGTGTACCTGCGCTCTTGGTAGTGCACAAAAGGAAGCTAATAAACCCAAACTCAATCGAGGTGTTGCTCTGTCGGTAGCGCACAGAAGGAAGATTGAGAGCCCGCGCACCAGGTCGTCGCCTGCGCAACATGCCGCGGAGGCCAGCTCGAGCCGGCGGACGTCGCATCGGTCCCCTCGGGGGACCAGTTCGAAATCCGCACTCGCTCCCCCTCGCGTGCCAGCCGTGCCCCTACGGAGAGGAGGAACTCCCCCCGGTGTGGCGACTTTGTTCGTCGCTCGTCCGGGCGTGACGCTCCGTCCCACCCTTCCTCTGGTGACCACCCGCGCCGGAGGTCGCATTCCCCGCCGAGGCGCCCGTCGCTGGAGGAAAGGGCCACGTCGAGGGCTTCTCCCCCGCCCAGGGCTCAGGGCAGAGGATCGAGCGTCCCCCGCGACGCCTTCAGTCGGTGATCGTCGAGGGGTCCAGGCCGGCTTCCGCCCAGACTTCTGTTTTGGCCGCGTTGAGCAAGAGGTCGGCCCCTACTCCGAGCTCGACCTCGGCGAGCTCGAAGCGGCCCCGCCTCATCGCGTCGGGGTAGGTTCCGACTTATTGGTTTCCGATCAGTTTGTTGAATTGCTCGGAGGTGTATTCTTCGTATTGATCTTGCTGTGGTGTTTTCTGTGTTTCAGCCGCCCTACGCACAGCACGATGAGACCGTCGGCCAAGAAGACGCTGCGCCGGCAGGCGCAGGTGACCAGCGACGCGCCCCTACCGGCCGCCCCGCCGCCGATCCTTCCGTCGGGTCAGACCAGCGAGGAGGCGGGAGAGGGGTCCGCGGCCCAGGAGGTAGTGGTCCCCCCCGAGAGGCGCCGAGAGCCCCGTGCGCAGCGACCTGTCGCTGGGGCAGATGGGCTTGGGGGCGCCACCCCCACGGAAGAGGAGCTCTCAGCCTGTCAGGCCGAGCTGGAGAGGTGTTTGTCAGGGCCTCAGGTGCAAGCCCCCGAGGCGCCAGCCCCCGGGGCGGCCGTGTGTTGACGGCTGTTAAGTACTACTTTCAGCTATCAATATTCTCACATAAATGGAGGTATATGCATTATTTACTTGCATTTTCGTTTGAATAATGTAGTTCCACTTGTCCTTAGAGATTATTTGTATGTAGGTAAAATAAGCATAAAAGAGATGAAAACCCACCTTCTATGGAAGAACCATGCCAACTCAGCTGAGGAGGTGGCTGCCACCAAGGAAACACATGGCATTCCACGTCACTGATCCAAGGGAGGCACTCACCGACGAATCAGAGAGCGCCACATGGACTTCACATCGATCAAGGGGCCCACCTCAGATACCAAAACAAGCCATGCACCGGGGATGGATCAGAGGGCCCACAGGGCAGCCACCCAGAGGAAAACCACCTCGAGTGGGGGGCCTAGGGGGCCGGACGATCCTAGGATCGACCGAACCGACCTAGTGCCGCCCCATCTCGTCCCTACACGTGGCAGCTGCTCATTGGTCACTTGCTTCACTCCCGGGTGTTTTGAGGCCATTTGGTGCCCGAGGCAAGCCTCCTCCTTGACTATAAATAGAAGGGGAGGGGCTCCCATTTCACACACACCACTCTCTCATTCTCCTTTCACTTTTAGTCTCCAAGGCTAGGGGTAGGCTAGAGTAGCTCTTATTCAGGTTCCAAGTGTACTTTGGAGTCTAGGTATGAGTTCTCTTTTATCTTTATTTCATTGTATGACTTTGATCTACTTCAGTTATTCAGCTATTTCATATAAAGTCATGGTAGATCATATGCTTGATATGTTCTTGAGTTCATCTCGTGTTCATCATTTAGAGGCTCGTGTTCTTCATGAACACTACCTTTTGATCCACTTGAAGGATGATTTACTCATTCCTTATGTGTTTGTTCATAAGTTAGAGGCTTGTGTTCTTCACGAACACGACCCTTTGATCTTGTTGACTAGACATAAGAGAGTTCGTATCTGTTCATATGTCTAGCCTTAGTTGATCTTGTTAGATGGAATGATAGTGTTGCATGAGGTTTGTGTTCAAGCTACGGTACTCGGTCTAAGTTGACCAGTCTTCTGGTGGCTCTCACCCTGGGTCACATTAGCCCGGGCCAGGTGAAGTCTAGCAGCAACGCAAACATGGTGTCTGGGTTGTGTGGCTACGTTAGTTATGAGCATACCTCCCGTAACGATAGAGGTAGGCCGCAGTGGTGACAACTATTAGACCCTTTGGAACCCTCCGCGCTAGGGTATTGCTGTAGGAGTCTAAAGTATAGTTTCGCAAAGTGCTGGTAGTCGCGAGCTATCTCCCCATTTGTACCTAGGTGCTGAACCTTACTCTCTCATGCAATGCTCATGCCTATCTCTTGTATCTTCTAATTTTGTATGTTTAGTACATTAGAACCTAGAGCTAACTCGTATGTTCCCCCTATGCCGTAGAGTACTAGAGTAGAGGTAGATCTGAGTGTGTGTCACACTACCCTATCATATCTTTTATCTTACCCCTGCCTTTGAGTTGTTGTTTCCTATATCTATCTCTTGGTTTACATTCAGTGCAAAAGCATAAGTCTATGATATCCGTCATTGCCTTCCACGGATACGATACCCTTGGAATATTCTCCCTCCATGGGGAAATGCTACAATTGTTTATCTGTGTGCTTGCGGATTCGTTCATGATCGTTTAGATTTACCTCTGGCAAGTCTTGGTGTTCACGCTAACTCGGTGTCGTTAGTAGTGACGCTAAGAAACACCAACACCGTGCCGGCGGGCGACGTTGAGGTGCCAGCCCCCGAGGCGGCGGCGCAGGCGGGCGACGTCGTCACGGATGTGGAGCAGGCGGTCTCTGCCTCCGAGGAGACCCCGGTCACGGCAAATGTCGTCGTGATCGAGGACGCCGTCCCTGTCGCGTCGGCGGTTCCCTTGACGGGCGACGCTGCTTCTCCGCCTGCGGCTTCGGAGGTCTTCGACGTTCCGGAGTTTCCCTCCCCCACTGCTCTTCCCCTTGTGGTGGCGGAGCAGTTACTGCCACCTCCGATTCGGGAGGTCAGAGAGGGTTCAAGGGGACCAGGCTCGGTCCCGTCCGTGCCCGAGGAGTCGGAGGAATCGCGGCCGCTCTGGATGGTACCCGTCTCACGAGTCGAGGCTTCCATCGACTTTGACGCTGACGGCGGTGCGGAATCATCGGCCCACCAGAACCTCGAGAGGGGCCTGCGCCAGTCCTAGCGGGCGCTGCGTCAGTCCGATCGGGCGCTCAGGGAGCTGATCCTTTCCGCTGCGAGTGTAAGTTACCGATTCTCTTGCTTTCTTTTCCGTTAATCTTTCGATTCCATCGTCCTCGCCAAACGTGACTTTTTTGTGGCGCAGGAACTCGTCGGGCGCGGCGCCGACAGGTCTCGCGCCATTGAGGCGCTTCAGGCGGAGAAATTGCAGCTGGAGGTGCAACTGGCCGCGACTCACCTTGTCGTTGCGGCTGGCGAGGCCGGCAGAGCAGCTGAACGCGCCGCCCTCGAGGCGAGGGTGAAGTCCGCAGAGGACAATGCGGCCGCCGCGCAGGCGGAGAAGACCGCCCTGGAGGCGAAGTGGGCCGAGGCGGAGAAGGCAGCGGCGGAGCTGCGATCAAACGCCGAGGTCGCCGCCCGAGCTACCAGCCAGGAGAAGGCGGAGCTCGAGACGAGAGTGGGCCGGGCTGAGTCCGACCTCCAGGTGGCCCGTGGAAGGCAGAAAATATCCCGGCTCCCACTTCACGCACCACGGCCGCCAAACCCATGGGAGTCCTCGTAGTGCTTCGGCGGCTTTCTGATGAGTGTAGCCCAAGATCATGCAGATCAAGCCAGACAGATCTAGTGGGGATGCCAGGCTGCAGGGCCCATGCCCCCCCCTAACCACACACAGACACACACCGACACGCCTCACCCATCCCCACCAAATGGTCATTACAGCAGGGTTAGCACTTAATAACTATTATATATATTTTAAATTTTCTAAATCACCAGGTGTGTTTTACTACTCTGTTGTACCCCTTCCTCTTTCGTTTTGCATGCTTGATTCCAGTTGTCACACCATCTACCATATGCTTCAATCTTTACATATTATTGAGTTGCTGCATGTCAACATGTTGATTTAATCCTCATTTGTACAGGTTATGTAGGAAGGTTATGTATCATTTTGTATTATCAACAAGTTTTGGTTCTAATCATCTTTTGAGATGCAGTGTCACATATGAATTTAGTTCCATTGTTCAAAAGAGGCTTAGAGCTCCCGCTGCAACGCGCGGGGTGTCACCTAGTCTTATAGTAGGGCTGTGGGCATTCCTTAATACCTCATAGATTGAGTGCTACTTGGTCTATGCATACATGGATCATGGATGAATATTCATGGACAAAATATTGCGGAACAGAGAGAAGACTTGCAAAATCTATGGACCAAAAGACAGAACACTGCGAGGATAATAAACTGAAAGACGTGTATGCAGGTAGGTGAGGAAAATCTCATGGGCATGGGGGGAATTTGTCACTGGATATATATATATATATATATATAAACATGGAGAGTTGACTGCTCGACTCCCATTCCTAGCATGATGGAGTTAATGAGCAACAATAAAGAATAGTGGCAAATGGCAAGGTGAAGCGATAGTGCATCTTCGGCTGATTCTAGTGCATGGCAGGTCTCTTCAGCTGCTGTTGTTTGATGAGTATGTGGTGTGGGTTACAGGAGGTGGGCCTATGGTGACATGGCAGCATGAGAAATGAGGGATGACGTGGCACTTTAGGAATTGAGAGAATGGTACCGATTATATAGTTTTGTATGATGATTGGGCTAGATTAACTTCCTCCCCAAAGTGTCGGAGTCAAATATGGTTATTTTGAGCTTATCAAGAATACAGTTTTTTTTTTAAAAAAAATTTGTATGTAGTTGTTGATCCGGTGTGCATGTGTAAATGGTTCAGGTAAGGTTCTAATTTTTAAGTTTCGTTTCATCTACTCGGGGTTTCATGAAAAAAAGTGAATCTCTTTTTAAAATGGACACATTTGATCTTTAAAAAGAAGTGAATCTTTTAATGAAATAGGATGATATTTTGTATAAATTTCGATCAAAATTTTAATTATTGAGGTGCGTATGCGTATGAGATGTGAGTGCTTATATGGATAAATCCGATCTCGTACGTGTAGCTTATTAGCCACCAATAATATTTTTTCTCACATCAAATAGCATCAGCCACCAACCAACAATTAATAGTATTTTTTCTCTTATAATAAATCAGCACCGAGCACCAAACAATCGAATAGGTTGTTTGTGAGTACGGAAAGGTTAGATATACCGTTTTTTCTACAATAGGTTAGATATACCTTTTTTTTTGGAAAAGGTTAGATATACCGTTGAAAATGCGAACCGGACACACTTTCGGACCCGAGGTGAAGCGTTGTAGGATTGTAGGAACAGGCCGTGAGCCGTCCCGTTCCCATACTCGAGGTCTCGAATCTCGATGATCCGATTGTTTTTTGCGTACTAGCCTGAGACATTGGACTCAACGACTTTGCCTCCCTCATCTCGAAGAAGGTTGTGCGGCCAATCGATTCGCCCGGATACTCCAATGTCGAGTTGGGCCTCGTCATCGTCCTCGCCACCACCGGTGGAGGCCGGGGGCGGGGACGGATACTGGGCGGCGCGGGAAGAGGCGGCGGCGCGTCTGGAAGCCATGGCCGCGAGGGCTCTTGATGAGGACGAGCTCTCGGCGGAGCAGTTGGAGACCAACAACCAGCTGCAGGCGGACGAGGTAATGTATCGCGCACCCCCATCCCAACTGCTCGTGAGTTTGTCTGCTTCCCCATGGCGCGCCGGAAATAGGTGGATAATATGTGGGATCCTGATTAGGGCGAAAAATATCTGGACTTGCAGATATTTACTGGAACTTTGATGATATTCGCGTCCATGATTCGCAGTAAACGTTGTACGTAGTGAACTGAAACTGGAATTCAATTACGCCAGAGGCTGCAGCGGAATTGCCATTCTGTAGCATTGAGATAATTGTGGTTTTCTCCTGTAAAACTATATAATGATTCGTGTTGTGTTCACTTGGACTTAGGGTTTAGTATTGGAGAATTAGGATGGTGAATTTGTCCATCTACAGCCAAGAAGGAGTTAGTTTGGATTGGGGAGTTAGGATTGTCACTTCTAAGAAATAGCGGTGTTAATATGATAGCTATTCGGACTACTGTTGTCGCTAATACCCAGTAGCATGTCATAATATCTTCAGGTGTTGGCACTGCAAGCCATTTATGGGGATGATATGGTCATGTTGGAGGATAAGGCGGGTCTTCGTTCTTTTCAGGTTTGTTCCAGAATCCAGAGCTTTGTCCTTCTCATGAACTCTCTCATTATTCAAGAGTGTAATGTTCATGTCTTCTTTCCCAGATTTTTGTGCAGTATCCAGTTCCCAATGACACTAAGGTCTTATTGAATTCTCGTCCAAATGGAACTATGATTGGAACTGATGATAATGATGGGGGCCAAGATGTTGAAGAACTCTTTTGTGCTTGCAGCTTAAAGCATTTACCACCTCTGGTGTTAACATGTTTGCTGCCGCGATCATATCCCAGTACATGTCCTCCTTATTTTACTCTGTCGGCCAGGTGGTTGGATGGATCAAAAGTGTCGTACCTCTGTGCCATGTTTGATCAGATTTGGACTGAGCTACCAGGACAAGAAGTGGTGTATAGATGGGTGGACTGGCTGAATGTCTCTTCATGGTCTCGCATTTCTTTGAATGACAACATATTATTAGTCCCAGATGCAGATGTTGCAGATGAACGTGCTATTGCAAGAAAACTTCTTGTTGATGCTACTATTTTTCTGATGCAAAATTACAGTGAGAAGAGATCTCAGGAAATATTTCTGAAAAGCCTGCATGAGTGTGGAATTTGTCTTAGTGAAAATACTGGTAAGTCTCTTATACCTTATCTATTGTGTTTGGTTTTGCTGACTCCTTTATCTTTTCTTCAAGTTTCTTCCACTGCTCTTTGGTCTATTTTGTTGGTCATCTTTTTTTAGGAATAAAATTAGGAACTCAACTGAGGAAGCAAAAATAGTACTTTTGTAAACAGCAATGGCAGGATCTATAAAACCATGGATTCTAGGTGGCTTAGCCACCATCCCTTTATTCTCATCAGAATATGAAAACGTGCAAACCATGGTGTCTTTTCAATATTTTTTATGCTTGAAGCTTGAACCCTGTGTAGTGGTTTCTTTACTGTTTCCCTCTTCATTTCTTCACTCTACCAGGCTTTAATTTCACCAAGCTCCCATGTCACCATTCATTTTGCACGAAGTGTATGGAGTCTCACTGCAGAATTCACGTGAACGAAGGGACTTTAGCCATGCTGACTTGCCCCGATACAACTTGCCGCAGTCCACTTCCATCATCAATATTGGAAAACCTTCTGGGAGATGATTGCTATACGCGATGGGAATCATTCGCTCTACAGAAACTCTTAGATACAATGCCTGATTTGGTATATTGTCCAAGGTGTGATGCTGCTTGCTTGGAGGTTGACAATGATGCTCAATGCCCGGAGTGTTTATTCACCTTCTGCTCTTTGTGCAAAGAACGACGCCATGTGGGGGAGGAGTGTCTTACACCAGAAAAGAAAATTAGCATTCTGAGGGTAAATATTTGATAATCTGTTAATGATTTAACTTTCTTTTTGTGAAATCATGTGTACAGCAGCATCTGTAGATTTTGTTAGGGTACATAATTTGAAGTCAAATTATTGGTATGGACACATGGTTATTTGTCATAATTGTAGTACCTGTCACTGTTCCAACATTCAGATGTGACCTGGTTCATTGAAGTTAGGTATTCTGCTTTGATGCTTTCCATACTGTACGTAGTTCATGGTCTTAATAGTCAGTGAAATCAATTTATCCTTTTCGGCTGTACTATGTAGTCGAGCTTATTAAATAAAGATGTATCTATACAAGTACTGCAGAAATTACTGTCGCCAATGTTGTCCAAAATGTCACTCATTTATAACTGGAGGGATTATTTTGTTAATAAATATCTAATTCTTAAGCAACGATGTGCTTATGTAATAATTGAAGAATGGGAATGATATTATTTTAGCATGATGCATATTGGGCAGTGCTTCATTTGTGTTTGCATGATTCATTCGCTATTTCTTCTTTATACTTTTGTTTTTTAATATCCATTCACAGTGCCCTGGCACATTCTACTTTTTGACAGGAACGCCACCAGAAATATTCCCTGCCAGAAAAACAATTGTTGAAAGAACAGAAGGAAATCGATGAATTGCTAAATGTCTGTGAAGTGCTTCGCAATTCTAAGCAATGCCCCTTTTGTAAGATGGCTATCTCAAAAACTGAAGGCTGCAACCACATGACCTGTAGGAACTGTGGGAAATCCTTCTGCTATCGTTGCAACAAGAGAGTTAGTGGATATACCCATTTCTGGTAATGCTAATTCATGTGAAAATATTTTATTTTCAATCTTTTTGCATCCAGAAGCTAAAAGATTTTTGCCACACAAGGTCTGGAAATTGCGAGCTGTTTGAACACAACAATCAAGGGAGAAGGTTCGGACTGGATGAAGAACCAGACGACGATGAAGATCCTGATGATGATGCATGGGATCTAGAGCCTGAACTGCGGCTTTGTCCTTGTCCAATCTGTGGCCGTCGGAATGAAAAGGTTAGCAACAATATCTAATCTATTTGCGTCTTGAGCATGACTACTTCCATTAATATCTGCATCACATCTCCAAACACTTATTTATGTACGTGTTAGGCTGTTAGCCTTGTGCTACTAAAGGAATGCTTATGTAAATCCTGTGTTTTGAATTTAGCTAAAGTTACATCACCCTCATTGATCTTTCTTTGTTCCTGCATCTACATAAATCTCTCATGGTCACCATACATGTGCAGGTAGTCACGGAAGTAGCTCTCCTTTTCCTTGTGAAAAGTTGAATGAATTCTGCTGCTTATACTTGCTTTGTTACTTATGAAACATGACAACTAATATCTCAATGCAATGCCATGTTTTGTTGACAGTTTGACACAAACAATCATATATTGTGCATCGGTTGCCGAGGTCACTACTGCGCGTTATGCAAGAAGAGGGTTTTGAAGAGCTCTGAACACTATGGACCGAGAGGTTGCCAGCAACACACATATCCTTGAGTTTCCAAACTCGAATGCTTGCTGCACAGTATGTAACTCCTTTATAACTTAACATCTTTGCAACTCTCAGTGTTTTTGCATACACTTTGTTGTCTGTAAGGAGAGGGTTCCTGTTGGAAGTGACAATGTAAATTTGCAACCATTAGGTTCCATAGTACTAGCATTTAGCCAGGATCGTTGATGTCAAGAGCAAATTGTTCGCCATGTAATGAGCAGCAGAACAGCATATTCTTTTGAGTGTAGTTTAAAGATTCAATTCCTGAAAGACACCTAAGAAAAGCCAGCGTGATTTGGGTTTCTTGCACTCTATTTATTTGATATCACCAATTACCTGCAGCAGTGTAGAACTAAACATGCTGCTTTTTTATCGGTTATTATTATGTGTGTCCTTAGATGCATACGTCGGGCAGAGAAGTTGGAAGTATGCTTTACTTTGTTTTTTGAGAGGGACACCTAAAAGGGTGTACTTGTATCTTATTCATATCAAGGAAAACAAATGGCAGTACAAGGGAAGGACAGTTTGACACACAAAGACGTAATGAAAATAAAATTACATTGAAGAGCACTCTGGTCGTCTTCTTCCTTCCGAAGTTCGTCGTCTACCGGAACTTGAAAAATGCACTGAAAGGGAACAAGGGAAAGGAGCACCTGCAAACGCCATCGCCACACAAGGCTTTGAAGACCGCAAAAACCACCCGTTGCTTACAACGAGATCTAACAAACGCTGAAAAAACATCGGCTGGGGCAACACCTCAAACAACGCAGGCTTGCAATCCGTCATCACCAAACCAGCGGGTTGAAGAAACCGGAACTTGACGAAGAACAAATCGAAGGAAGAGATCAAAACCGCCCCAACAAAGGATAGCCAAGTAGCCAACTGCATCTCCTGACGAACAAACCAACTGTAAAGATCTGAAGATAATCTACAGATCTGGCAGAACCAACTCTCACCGACCCTTTCGTACAAGTCGTGTGCGATGCCATCAGACTTATCAGCAATAGTCCAGACCGGTTTATATGCGAGAGCCTGCCTTGTTATAACCACGATGTCACTGGAACCATCCTCCTCGGCGCCGGTCAGGGAGGTCGGTGCCGGGTACTGGGCGGCACGGGAGGATGCCGTGGCACGGCTGCAGGCGATGGCTGCCGCGGCTCGCGTTGATCACGAGCTCTCGGAAGAGCAGTTTCAGGGCAACAGCCAGATACAGGAAGACGAGGTAACCTCCTGGCGCGATCGTTTTTTTTTTTTGGGGGGACCCTGGCGCGATCTCTTTGATCAGTTTCTCTTTTCCTATTTTTATCTTGGCTTCAGCTCATCGTTAGAACCTTCGGTTCGTCACGGGGGTATGCAACAAAACCTTCGATTCTTCAGGCAACACCCTTGCACTGCCTTCACAAAGTGACAAACTTATAGGCAACTTCACATATTAATATTAAAAAAATTCAGGTTGACTCCTTGCATATCGTAGCCCCCTCAAAAAAAAAGAAAAAAAGTGCGCTGCTATTGCAATTTCAGTTACGTCCAGGCTTGAGACAGAAGGCTGACGCGTTGATGTGTCTGACTGCCGACCTACTGTCAGATATATGAACTGTTGTTGTTAGTAACAATAGCATCTCATGACATGTTGTGATTGTCTGATTGATCTCCAGCTTCTGGCATTGCAAGCCATCTACGGGGATGACATGGTCATCTTCGACAACATGGACGGCCTTCGTTTTTTCAGGTAACTGAACATCTGAACCGCACCCCAATTCCCAAATATTCATCTGCCATCCTTATTCCTTCAGCCTGGTGTAGTTTCTGCAAACATCGTAATGCACACCTTCTTCCCCCCTTCAGATCTCTCTACACTATCAACTTGAAGGTGACATTCATGTGTGCATGAACGTTTGCACCAATGGAACTACGGAAACCAGAGACGAAAACGACGATGATGACGCCGACGACGACGGGCTCTTGTACGCTTGCAGCCTGCAGCATCTGCCGCCCATAACGCTCACCTGCCTGCTACCCCGGTCGTACCCGAGCACCCGCGCCCCCTACTTCGTGATCGCGGCGATGTGGCTGGATGAGCCGGAGGTCTCGAGGTTCTGCTCTGTTCTTGACGACATCTGGGCGGAGCTGCCGGGGCAAGAAGTGGTGTACCGATGGGCGGACTGGCTGAGCGGCTCGTCCTGGTTGTGCATCGCTTCGGACGGCCAGATGATGGTGCTGGGTCCGGACGCAAGCTCAGCCGCTGCAGATGGACGCGCCATCGGAAGGAGCCTCATCCTTGACTCCACCATCCCTCTGATGCACCGCTACAGTGAGGAGAGGTCGCGGGAAGCATTTGATCGGAGCGTCCACGAGTGCGGAGTCTGTCTCAGTGAAAATACTGGTGCTGATCGGCTCTCTCTTCACTTCTTCAGTACATTTTGGTGGTGCAAATTGTTGAGAATTTCACCCTCTTCTTCCACGCTTTTGCAGGCATAAACTTCATCCAGCTCCCGTGCAACCATTCCTTCTGCGTCAAGTGCATGGAGTCCTACTGCGGCATCCGCGTGAAGGAAGGCAGCGTGACCACGCTGGCGTGCCCGGACACGTCGTGCCGCGCGCCGCTGCCGCCGCCGGTGCTCAGGCGCCTCCTCGCCGAGGAGGGCTACGCGCGGTGGGAGTCGCTGGCGCTGCGGCGGACGCTGGACACGATGCCCGACGTGGCCTACTGCCCCCGGTGCAACGCCGCCTGCGTGGCCGCCGGCGACGACGCGCAGTGCGCCGCGTGCTTCTTCACCTTCTGCGCGCGGTGCGGCGACCGGCGCCACGTCGGGGGCGCCTGCGTTCCCGCGGAGGACAAGCTCGACGCCCTGCTGGTACGCTGGTCATTCAACATGACAGAACGTACACTTCTTCCTATCTAATTTTCGTCTTTGCTGACTTGGTACGTACATATGCAAATCGGCCGGCCGGCCGGCGGGGCAGGAGCAGCAGAAGCAGATGAGAGTGTCGGTGAGGGAGCAGATGTCGGAGGCGCAGCGGCTGCGGGAGCAGCGGAAGGTGGAGGAGCTCCTGAGCCTGCGGGAGGTGCTCCGGAGCACGAGGCAGTGCCCGTCCTGCCGGATGGCCATCGCCAAGACGGAGGGCTGCAACAAGATGGTCTGCCACAACTGCGGCCAGTACTTCTGCTACCGCTGCAGCCGCGCCATCAGCGGCTACAAGCATTTCGTGTGAGCAAACCAAACGCCGCCGGCTCAAGCTCAACCCTCTAGCAGCTAATGTCTAATTATAACTACTACTCCCTCCGTTCTCATTTATAAGGCGCACACGCAAAACGAGATTCAAACTTTATCATCTTTGATCAATAATTTACCCATTTATTTTTTGTTTTGTCATTCAAATTTGACATGATTGGATTTGTAATCAAATGTACTTTCCGATTTCATAACCATAACTAATATAATATAAAAGAAATGAATAGTCAAAGTATGATTTAGAAGACCGTGTCGTGTTAGCTCGCGCCTTATAAACAAGAACGGTGGGAGTAGTACATAATTTCCGTTGCCATTTTTGGGTTTCTCACAGCAACGGGGAGTGCGGGCTGTTCGAGCGCGTCGGCAGGGGGAGGCTCCCGGGGCAGCAGGCGCCCGAACTGGACGAGGACGTCTAGATCAAGGAGCCCGGGTGGATGCGGGCGCTCAGTTACAAGTGCCCAGCCTGCGGCGCCAAGCGCACCAAGGTGAGCAGAGACGCTTCCGCTCCACCATTGTTAGCTAGGACCTAGGAATCATGTTTGGAGCATGTTGACGAAGCTATCTGGTGCTTCGGTTTGGATTAACAGGCGGGCGCCAACAACCTCCTGGTATGCCGGACGTGCGAGACACGGTACTGCGCCCTGTGCCGGAAGAGGGTATGGGAGGTCTCCCAGCACTACGGGCCGTGGGGTGATTGCCTGCAGCGCAGCTGAATGCTATTTTACCCACCCAGCATAGGCATAGATATGCAACGGAAAGGGAGCAACAGAGGACGTGCATTGTTCATCATCAAGAATGTATCAGTTCTTAGCTCGCTCAATCAATTTACTGTATATTTACAGATTTCCGTGGTTGTTTACATAGAAATTGCTCGTCAGTAGTTCCGCAAGACAGCCCCAGTTATAAACCTATGGTTCAGCACAGCTTCGGCAGTTGGCCTCTTGCGGTAATCCGGATCAAGCATTGCCTGTCAAAATATAAATTAGAGTTAGCATCTTCGCTGAGGATGTGTATCATGGACCAAAGCTGGTAACTGAATCAGAAGGTTCCTAGCTGGCCACTGCAATACCGTGCATGGTGTGCAGGTGCAGCAGTAAATTGCATGAGTTTTATGAATAGATAAGGTTTGGCTTCAGAAATTAACATGACAAAGGTAAACCTGGAGCAACTCCCAGCCAGCACCATCCCCCAAATCTAGAAAATTTACAGCTTCTGATAACCGGTCATCGGCCAGACAATACCTACAGGAATTGCAAAGGTAAATAAGCATGTGTTGAATCTGAATATCATGATGACTGTTCGTCATGTCGAGAAAATCAGCAACAATGAGCTTTGTTCACTGAACATGCTTTTTTAACTAATATTTAAAAAATAGTTGCTAGGACTAAGCAAAGGGAAGTTTTATTTTGTGTCAGCAACTCGTACTCTCTTGCCGCATAAATGTCAAGCCGGAAAGTGCTCTCCAAAAGTCTCTGCACCATTAATCGGTATTATGATAAGCATTCAGTTGGAACATAGGAAACAATATGCCTCTTACATGAAACACAAAGTTAATATATATCCTCAATCACCTGCAAGGAAATACCATCCATAATGCCTGCTTCGCAAAATGGAACAAATGCCATGTATGCAATCAGCAGCCCAGCTCCATAACTGTTTTTTCAAGTACAGGCAAATGTAAGTGATCATTTTTGTTGAAGTAGCAAAAGAAAAGGGATACTTGCATGTCATCAGCTATTCCAAAGGCTCGCTTCTCCAAAGGAGTTGATGCTCCAGCAGCAGATGCTCGACGCCACAGTCCATCCGACAATGCTCCAGCACCAACAGATGAATACCTGTCTTTGTCCAAAGTATTTCTTAGATATCGCCTCACTGATATTAAACAAAGGTAGGAAAGGGATGAAAATATACCCAATATCTACAGAAAAGGCCAAATCTCGCAGACGTGGAACTAGATAGGGTCCCTCTTTTTCCATTGCAGTACTGTATAGGACAGTAAGTTACACTAATCAATAAGTTAATCCAACATAGGCACTACAGTGTGGAATGGAATGTAAGACATACACAGCTTACTTGAGAATAACAGAAGAAGGCCCAAGGCTTTGATGCAGTCTATTGTGATTGTGCATGTAGGCAAGGCCACTCATAGCTCCATTAAGCAGCTTAAGAACAAAGTATCTCCTTAGCTCCAATTTGTATGCTCGATTGAAAGGGTTCCAAAATGGCGTGTCTCCAGATTGCTCTTTCAGCTGCCTTTCACTGGTTATTTTCGCATAGTCTGCAGCACTATATCGCCCATCATCACGGAAGGCCAGCCACTTAATAAAGCTATGTCAGTCTCGCAGACAACAAAGTTTGCCATATGTAGGGGAATCCGAGCACAAAAAAATTTCTATAGCACTAAACCTGTTCTCCAGTTGCTGTCTCAAAGGCCCCTAAAAGAAACTGAATGTTGTCACATATGTCACTAGCATCACTCTGCAAATAAAATACAACGGGAATTTGTGTGTGTGTAAATAACATGTCTAAA
Source organism: Cenchrus fungigraminus (assembly GCA_036936925.1). Classification (NCBI taxonomy): domain Eukaryota; kingdom Viridiplantae; phylum Streptophyta; class Magnoliopsida; order Poales; family Poaceae; genus Cenchrus; species Cenchrus fungigraminus. The sequence goes on along the minus strand of CM072772.1, from coordinate 13,105,445 downwards.
ATAATCATTCGTGCTTGTGATCTATGTTACCAGTCTATGATTTACCTAACCTGAAGAAAAGCATGAGTCCTTAGCTCATTCAGTGCCATCAAAACAGCTTCAGAAGCACCCGCACGAGCTCCAGGGTATACCTTTGTTTCATTCAAATCCTATGTCTTAGCATGTATAAGACGGTCAATATATTCATATATCTAAGGCATAGAAAGGTACCACAATAAATCGCGACCAAATTAAAAGGCTAGAAATATATGTACTGCTACAAAATAATCTTTTCAACGGTCTGTTGCACAAAATTTCAAGAATAGGCGTTCTGCTGATGTACTGTTTTCGGCTGATTACTACAGATGTTGTGCGACTAAACTTTGCAAAGTGACAATTCAAAACTAAGCCAGTGGGGGTCGCCCCCACGGTTTTCATTAAGAAGAAGAAACCTTCTCCCGGCTTAGAAAACCCTCGAACCCCGGTTTCACCGGCGAGGGGATCCGCTCCAACGAGGAATCGAACCTGGGTGGTTGCGACCATACCCCAGCTCCACTAACCAACTAGGACTAGAGGGCTTTGGTGCAAAGTGACAATTCTAAGCATACCTTAAATACAGCCTGTGTTCCCCTCAATGGGCCTTGAACAACCCTTCCCTCGTAAAGTCTGGAAAACAGCCATGATAAATAAATCATGAGTATGAATTTACTGCATTAAAAATTCAGTATGTAAGTCCTTGCCAACAGCAGCACATCACTTAGAAGGGAATGACCTAATAGTCACTTCTCCTTCTCCAACATCTTGGACCCTCAATCGTTCAATTTCTTCTGCTGAATATCCGAGACCAAGATCTTGAATACCAGCAACATTTGAAGGCTCGCCAAATTGAGAAGATGAGTAGCTGAATCATGTGGCAGGAAGTTAGAAAACCTTCATATCATTTTTTTACACTAATCTTAAAATTCTGTAAGCAATCAGGCCCTTCAGTAATGCTATAGCCTATAGCAAAATGGCAATCTGCACGAATATACAGACGCAGGGCTAAAACATCTGATGGTTCTTTCAGCAGGTCTCTGAATAAGATATAAGCAGCAGCAGTACATCATGTTGAACAAAAATATGTGGAAAGTACTCTCTATTTTGTTAAGAGAATCCAACTTATGTGGAAATTAGTAACCAACCACTGAGGAATCATCGAAGAGTATATGCTATTGATAAATAATAATCTCCAACAATTTTTCTGAATTAGTTATCCCTTGGTAATTTCATAACATAACCAGAAAAAAAAAGCTCATTTCAAAAGAAAATAATAGGAAGGTGAAACTAGGGGCATAATAATGGTGAATAATGCCATTAATCGTCACTCCAGGATCCTAACTTTAGCCACACACCCATCTCAAACGGATTTCAAGGAGAATTAACCTAATTAGTCTAAGCAACTGCTAGAACAGTGCGAATGTTCGAACCAATCCCATACACAAGACACTACACAACTAGCTCCAACTTCCGAATGGACACAAGGGAGATCATCTGTTCGGCAAGCAAAGCACTAGAGATTGTCGCTTTAGATATTTTCGTCAAGAATAGATGGAGAAGTAATAATAGAATATGCTTTTGAATTGTATATGCCAATGTGTACTCGTTTCCTTATTATTTGTGTTCAGCTTCTAAGCTGAGAACGATGTAAAAACTTGGCTGTGTGCGGTTGCAGAGGCCGGAACTCTTTCCTTTATTAAAAAAAAAGCTCCAACTTCCGAATGAAATCAGAATGCAACCGCACCGTCCGATCGTAGTTCTCGAACAAAACCAAAATGGAAGCAGAATCAAGCTAGATTCAGAAAAGCTGACCTTGTAATATTCATGAATCCATAGCCACCCAGGAACTTGCCCACCTCGAAGTAAGCGGGGTTAGTCATGAGCGCCGCCGAAACCAGCTTCATTGACCCTCGGCGAGGCCGCCGGCGCCACTCGCCGGGCTCCGGCGAGGCGAGGAACCGCGCAGGCAGGGCTTTCAACATCGTGACCGACGGACTGACAGTCTGAAATCGGAAGTGGTGATTTGGGATAGGCATGAGAAGCCATTCTCAGCCACAGAACGGCTGCAAATTTCTCCTCTTCTGTTTTATCCGAAAAATAGACACTCGTTTCTAGATCTCTTTGTACTTTTTAAAATAGAAATTGTGATTTTATTTTTGAAAAAATAGAATTTGTACAATATAATTTTTTCCCCTTTTTGGGGTTACAGGTATACCATCACGAGATACTTACTTCCTCCATTCCAAATTATTTGTCAATATTGACTTTTGACCACAACATTTGATCATTCGTCTTATAAAAAAATTATGTAAACACCATTTGTTTTGTTTGTGACTTACTTTGCAATCATAGATATTTCAATTATAACTTGAATTTTTGCATATTTACTCTATTTCTTTGAATAAGACGAATGATCAAACGTTATGATCAAAAGTCAACAGTGACAAGTAATTTGGGATGAAGTAATTGTCAATATGCTATGCATAACTTTGGAAAAAATATCTCTGAGCCCCAACATGTTTTATAGCTAAAAAACTGGTGACAAGAAGCTTACAAATTTGAACCTTTGAAATATGATTGGAAAATACAAGAACATAGCACAAACTGTGTGCTTGTGTCTAGTTTTCATTTCAGATTTACCACTCAACGAATTAAACCAACTTTTTTTCACTAAAGCAATAAAATGGAAGTCTATTCTGAGCTGCTGTGGAGCTAACAGCCTTACACCCGAACTCTCCCCTTAATCCCAGCAGTTTCCGTTACGCCTCGGAGCCTGAGAGGAGAGATATACTTCCCTGAATTACGGGCAAGTGGTCGGTTAGTCCGTTACACCGCTCGCCTAATTTATCACTCTCCTCTCACCACCTGTCCACCTCTCAGGACTCCCGGTAAACGCAAACTAGCAGATGTACTCTCCTCCAATCCATCACGACAAGCAGACCTCGAGGGATTAACACCAAGTTACAGGAACTGACCTTGCCTTTGGCGATGGCAATGGCGAAGCTGCGAGAGCGCAGGCAGCTCAGCCTGTCCGTCGTGCCGCCGGCGTCGCCACCGCCGTTCACGTACCAGGAATTCGGCGGCATGGCGACCACGCCGCCCTGCTCATCCGGCCCGGTCATCGAAAGTGTCGCGGAACTCGAGAAGGTAGGCGTCCTCGTCCACGGCGCGGACGGCACGGTCTACAGGGCGCGGCACCGCCGCACGGGCGCGGAGCTCGCGATCAAGGCGCTGCGCGTGCGCGACGGCGCCGCGCTCCGCGAGGCCGACGTGCACCTTTGCGTGGCCGCCGCGGCGCTCGACAGCCCGCACGTCGTCCGCCTCCACGTCCACGGCGTCTTCCCTGGGGCCGCCAGCGGTGACGAGTTCATGTGCCTCGTCCTCGAGTACGTCGCCAACGGCTCCCTCGGCGACGTGCTCCAGCGGTGCGGCCGCCTCCCGGAGCACGCCGTCGCGGGCGTCGCGCGGTGCGTGCTCCGCGGCCTGCGCCACCTGCACTGGCTCGGCATCGTGCACGGAGACGTGAAGCCGTCCAACCTCCTCGTCGGCCGCCGCGGCGAGGTCAAGGTCGCCGACTTCAGCGCCAGCCGCCACGTCTCCGCCGCCGGCCGCGCGCCCAGCGAGCCCGCCGCCGTGGGGACGTGGGCGTACATGAGTCCGGAGAGGCTGGACCCCGAAGGTTTCGGCGCGGCCCCTCCGTCGGCCGCTGCCGACTTCTCCAGCGATGTGTGGGCCCTTGGAGTTGTCCTACTAGAATGCCACATGGGCAGATTCCCGCTTGTGGCGGCCGGGGAGAGGCCGGACTGGGCGGCGCTGGTTGTTGCCGTGTGCTTCGGCGGCGCGCCGGAGGTGCCCGTGGCGGCGACGCCGGAGTTCAGGAGCTTCGCGTGGCGGTGCCTGGAGAAGGACTGGCCTAGGAGGGCCACCGTGGATGAGCTTCTTGGTCATCCCTTCGTCTCGGGAAGTCCGGCTTGCTGCACCACCAACGAGTGGCTTAATACCAAAGCAAAGCAACTACAACAGACTAGCTATCTTGGCTTAACTAGTTAAAAAATAGAAAATTTGTTCAAAAACTGTAACACACTAAAATTCCATCACCAAAATAATGTAAGCAACATGGTGTTTTAGATTTTGTTTTCTAAGAATTTAATTAAATTATCAAATAAATTTGGCCTTTAAATATTTAAATATCATTTGAATAATTTTAAAGTCAATAAGTGCTTGTGCATCATACTTTTGATTGCATGGTTTTTTTTTGAATGTGTGAGGTTTTGAAAATAAACCAAAACCCCTTCCCTTTCTCTCTTTTTTTTTCTAGCCCAGCCTACCTCCTCTTTCTTCTCTTCGGCTTGTTTGCGCAGCGCCAGCCCAGCCGGCCCGCTCGGCCAACAGCAGGCCGCCGGCCTCTTTCTCTCCCCGTGGCCCAACAGCCCGCGCGGCCCAACAGCTTCGCGGCCCAGCTCCACCTTCCCCTTTCTCGCTGACTGACCGGGCCCACCTGTCGGCGCCGTCCCCTACCTCCAGCTCCTCCCCTGCTTCACAACCGCCGCGCCGCCGGCCGTTTCCCCCGCGTCCACCGCTCCCCTCCGCCATCAAGCCCGCCATCAAGGAGCACTAAAGCACCAGCCGCCGCCTCCTCCCATCAATCTCTTTCCATTTCGCCTCAATCAAAGCTCTCCCTTGATTGCAATCAAGACCGCCGCCTCATGGCCATTGAAGGCCATTGCTCCCCGGCCGTCGCCCCCTCTCCCCCCTCCTCGCTCTATAAAAGCCGACCCAGAGCTCCTGATTCGCACACTTTCCCCCACTCGCTCTCACTCTCGCTCCTCTGGCTTTATGCTTAATGATCATGGATTTGGGTTAATACAAGATTACTTGATTTAATCGGAACATGGAGAACCACCCAAGAAAACATGTGCAACCACAGTGTCATATGGCTCTGACCTTAGCCAATTAATTAGGTGTGCGATTGATTTGATGGCTCTTTTCCGAAAGGAGCAGAGGGGGATCCGGGTTGCAGGGGTATAGCCCGGTCCTCTTGGGGTAGCAGCCTTTGCTAAGGTGCTGACCACTAGGGAGGGTTATGGTCCGCCCTGATCCGTAACTATGCGGGTCTTTAGTCTTTTGCATGCCTTTGTAAAGGCTTCGTAGCGTCCCTATGCAATCACACCTCGGAAGTGTGGTATGATGCTTGGCCAGCATCACATGGTTGGGTTTAAAGTTCTTCGGAACTTTTACGCGAGCTGTGGGTAAAGTGTGCAACCTCTGCATAGTGTAAAACTGATCGATCAGCCGTGCTCACGGTTATGAGCGGCTTCGACCCTCACATGATAATTAAACTCAAAGATGGAATTAAATCGTGGTACGATGGGTTTTGAGATGAGATGTTTATAAATTTCTTAAGTGGGTTGGTATAAACTTACATCTAGTAACTAGGCGTTCTTTAATTAAAATTTGACCAACATTAAAATGCTAACCGCTGCAAAACCTTAGCCTATCCTTGGAAGTCTTGCATCTTCCCCCACTTGCTGAGTACCAACCATAAGTGTACTCATCCTTGCTTACCGCTGTTCAGAAGAGAACAATGGTGAGGAGTACTACAGCGACTTTGAGGAGTTCTGAGGCATGCGATCCCCCAGTCAAGTGCCTGTGGAAGCGGAAGACGAAGACTCTTCGTGTAGTTATCGTTATTCGATGTTAAAGACCTTCGAGTCTTCCGTATGAGTGTAATAAAGATGTTAAACCTCATGGTACGTTTTGAATACTGACTATGATAGTACACTCGTTTTGTCTATCATATGTGTGTAATTTGATCCTGACGCACATATTAGATGCATTTGGTTTCTCTTCGGAAATCAGGTGTGATAAAAACTCAATCCAACAGACTAGCTAAACTTGCCATCGCTATCCTCCGCTAGCTAAACCGGGGGCTTCGCTAGCCATCTTTGGCTAGCCTGTCCCGCTAGCTATCCCCTCGTACATGAGTATGGTAAGCGGGACACATTGGCGGTGGAGTATATGGAGAGTTGATTTTAGCTAGTCTGTTGGATTTCATCAACTTTTTGCTAGCTATTTCGTTTTACATACTAGCCAAATCATGGTTTTAGCTAGTGATTTTTAGAGAGACTGTTGGAGTTGCTTAACCAACAGTTGGAGTGAAGACGAAAATAGTCACAATGATTATCGAAGACCAAAACCGGTCAGACCCATCCAAGGCAGAAAAAAAGGCCGAACCGTCCCCCGCGTCGCCTCCCAGGCGACACGGGCGGAACGCCCGGCGCCGGGTGCCTGCTCGCCGCCGCCGCCAGGTTTCTGGCCCCCGTTCCTCCTCGTCTCCGGCCTTCTAGCCGGTGGCGGGGGGGTCCATCTTTTAGTAGATCGAATCCTCAATGGAGTCTTTTTAGGTCTAGGGTTTGCTCGTCGCCGATGCTCAGCGGTGGAGTTAGGTTCTGCCGGTGGAGCATGGCTCCTCTGCGGCTTGGTTTTCCTGGCGGCGTCGGCGATGCGGAAGCGACGGCGTTGCAGAGGAATAATTTCTCCCAGCTTCTTCCGTTCTCCGATGGCGATCTACTTCGACGTCAACGGAGAGGCTGTGGAGACCTGTCTAGGAGTCGAGGGCTGGCGCATCGTCATCTTTTACAGGTGATGATGTTGTTGACCCTGTTAATCTCAAGGAAGATGATCTTTGGAGGAAATCTGAGCATTGCTCGGGTTGCCGGCGGTGGAATCGAAGGATGCGTCGTGGGTTTTGGAGTTGGCCGATGCGCCTGGGAGGCATCGTACTCGGCTGATTCGCCTAGCAGTAAGCCCTCCTCTGCGGCCTCCACTTTGTGGAGTTTGGCTCTGGTGCCCGGCGACGATTGGGAAGCGGCTTCGACGGCGGCGACGAACGGATCGCTGAAGGCTTCGAGGAAGATGCACAGGAGTTTTGAACTTCATTGTAATTTTCCTTTTCTTTCGGGTCCTGTTTGTAGACAGACCGGTGTAATGCGCTAAGATCAATACATGTTCCTTCTAAAAAAGAAGTGGTGATTTTGCAATTAAATTTTGGTGATTTTCAGTTGCTTACCAGAATAAGCAATTAAATTTTGGTGATTTTCAGTTGCTTACCAGAATAATAGGACAGTAATCCCAGTATCAGTATCGGTCTCATTTAACTGCCAATGGCTCTGTTTCTAGGTACCAACAAAGACATTGCCAATGGTTTGTTTCCAGGTATACCAACAAAAGACATCAATTGTTGTAAAAAAAAACAAAAGACATCAAGACGACATCGTAAGATTTTGAATAACAATTGATGAAATAGGTCGTATTATTTATTTTTCATGGAATGAACATGCACTGTGCAATTTGCATTCTTACAATACGAGATAGAAATAAACTTCTCCAGAAGAGAAAAAATCAAGAAAACTTTACGAATACACAGAAGTTAGAAAGAACAAGAAATTGGCCGCATTTTTTTTGAGAGAAGGAACATATATTGATCTTAGCGCATTACACCGGTCCGTTTACAAACAAGACCCGAAAGAAAAGGAAAATTACAAAGAAGTTCAAAACTCCTGTTCATCTTCCTCGAAGCCTTCAGCGATCCGTTCGTCACCGCCGTCGAAGCCGCTTCCCAATCGTCGTCGGGCACCAGAGCCAAACTCCACAAAGTGGAGACCGCAGAGGAGGGCTTACTGCTAGGCGAATCAGCCAAGTACGCTGCCTCCCAGGCGCATCGGCCAACTCCAGTACCCACGATGCATCCTTCGTTTCCACCACCGGCAACCCGAGTAATGCTCAGATTTCTTCCAAAGATCATCTTTCTTGAGATTAACAAGGTCAACAACATCATCACCTGAAGAAGACGACGATGTGCCGGCCCTTGACTCCTGGACAGGTCTCCCCAGCCTCTCCGTTGACGTCGGAGTAGATCGCCATCGGAGAACAGAAGAAGCTGGGAGAAATTATTCCTCTGCAACGCCGTCGCTTCCGCATCGCCGGCGCTGCCAGGAAAACAAAGCCGCAGAGGAGCCATGCTCCACCGGCAAAATCTAACTCCACCGCCGAGCATCGGCGGCGAGCAAACCCTAAACCTAAGAGAACTCGATTAAAGACTCGATCAACTAAAGGATGGACCCCCGCTTCCCTTGCCACCGGCTAGGAGGCCGGGGGCAAGGGAGAACGGGGGCCGGAGGCAGAAGGCGGCGGCGGCGTTCCGCCCGTGTCGCCCTAGGGGCGACGCGGGGGACTTTTTTGTCGAAATTGGCCGCATTTGTTTAAGCCTTTAACAACATACATTTCTGTAGCCCAGGCCCAAATATGAAACTACGCTAAAAATCCTTGTCGTAAAACTGTGTGTTGACCCAGCAACTAGTAGTGGTTGACCACGGAGCACTTTTCCCTGATCTCGCCCTCGTGGCCGGTGAGCACCTCGATGGCGCCCATCTTAACCATCGCCGCGGCAAACTTGGCCTCCCACGCCTGCCCGACGGCGGCTTGGAACGCGACGAGCCCCGCGGTCCAGGGGCTGTCGAGCAGCGTCTGGTCGGAGGTGAAGGGCACCTTGTGCTCCAACACGTTCTTGAAGTACTGGTTGTCGAGGCCGGCCGGCGTCACCAGGTCCAGGGGCACCGTCGTGGTGTCGTCCGTGCTGCTCGTCGACGGCGGGCACCGCCGCTTCAGGTCCTCCGCGTACGCCGGGTGGAGCTCCGGGTCCGTCCGGCCCTGCTCGCCCTCGAACTTGTACAGCCGATCCGTGACCGACGAGCAGTGGGACCGACCAATGCTGTGCGCGCCGGAGAGCGTGACCATGTCGTCGGCCGAGAGCCCCTTGCGCCTGAAGTCCTCGATGAGCACCCCGACGGTGGAGGTCGGGAACGGCACGTTGTCCTGGAGCACCTCGTCCTCGACGGACACGCGGCCGTCGCGGCGGCCGGAGGGGACACTGTAGTCGATGCCGCCGGCGAGCGCGGCCCCGTCGCGCGCCGCGAAGGCGACGATGTCGGCGCAGGACACGGTGCGCGGGCAGTGCGCCTCCACGATGGCCTTGGCCTCGTCGATGACCTCGAACCCGCGCAGGCTCGGGTTGTTGGCCGGCGAGTCCCGCTCCGCCTTCTGCCACGGCGTGGACTCGAGCAGGACCGACGCGTCGCAGCCCCTGACGAAGCAGTCGTGGAAGTGCATCCTGATGAGGCCCGCGGCGAGGACGGGGTCCCTGGCGACGGCGCGGCGGACGGCGTTGCGCACGATGTCCTCGGCCTGCGGGCACGAGTGCTCGTAGAACCCGACCTGCAGGGGCGGGGACGCGCGCGCCACCGAGGTGGCTGCCAGCACGGCCCATGCAAACACTAGCCACGGCTTCATCATGCTCTCCGACCGACGATGCTACCAATCGACGATCGCTGGATTGATCTCGACGGCAACAAACTCGATCAATGGAAAGCTTCCAACACGCGCCGGAGCCGAAGCTCCTAGCTCTGGCAGACCTTGATGAGCTAGTCAGCTTTCTGAGCTGAGATGGAACAGGAGGGGCGAGGAATATTGTGGAGATCTGATGGCTGCTGACCAGTGCCAGTGGGCATCTATTTATACATGCGGATCTCTTAACACGCCCGCGAGGAATAATCAGTTTTTTACAACAACTATATATATTATATTAATACAACAAACTTACAACTAGGCCCTTAACAAGGGAGTCAATTACATCAAGGTCCCTAGAGGACTGAGATCCAGATTCTTCACCGATGAGCCGCTCGCCGGCGGTCACCTCCAGAGGCGTCACAGACACTTGGGGCCAGCCAGTGCAGAAGGGCCTCGCCGAGCATAGGCTTGAAGTGGTTGAGGGCGGCGTCTTGGAGAAGCATCGCCGGCGAACCGAAGATGTTGTTGAAGAAGTTGTCGGCGGGTAGTAGACTGCCATCCCCAGAGCCGGTGGGAGGCTCACTGAACAGGACCCGATGCGGGTTGATGCAGCGCTGCACATGAGCAGATGGAGGCGGAGGTGTATGTAGGGGCGGGGAGTGGAGGAGGTGAGGCGGTGCGGTCTCGATCTGGCGGGGCGAGGGAAGGGAGGGGTGGATCCAGACCGCGGCGGAGGGGAGCGAGGGGATGAGGGTACGAGTTTATTCTAACCTTGGCGACGAAGTCGACGGTGACGAGAGAGCCGAGGAGCCCGGCGATGACGACGACGGCGGCGAGGCCACCTAGGTAGCAAATACCAGCAAGGGCTAAAGTCATAGAGGCACTAAACAGGAAAAAAAACTACTAGTATAGGTAGAGGACGACCGGGTCTAATGTTTGGGGGCTCCCTACCCCTCTCGCCGCCGGCGGGGAGGAGGGAGGGGCCCGAATTGTAGCACGGAAAGGGGCTAGCGAGAGGAGGGAGGAGGCTTCCTGTCTCGTCCTTAGAATCATAAGCAGTTAGGAAATTGTGAATATTTTACTGCGATCACGTCGTGCTGCCGAGTCAATCAGAGACCCGATCCAAGCAGTGGGTAGTCGGGCTCTCCATCAACCCGGCCACCAGGCCAATCACAGTCCTAGTCAGCCAAGTACCCAACAAGCAGGCGTGTGCTCACACTACGCATGCATAGACCTCGTCGGGGTCGGCCTTGCATTGGTCGACATCAGCATTCTGCGAGGAGCAATGAACAACGTCGTTGCTTCATTGGACCCTGATTGTCAGAAGCAGGGGGCGCTTGTGCAGAAAATAGATGTCAGAGGCATGCAGAAAGCGATGATGGACCCGTGCATCGCCAGCCGGATCCCACTGGATCGACGAACTGGTAAGAGACGGGGTCGACGACAGTGGAAGTATGCAAATTTATGCAACATACCTTTTGCTACAGTGTGTTGAAAAGGCAAATTTTTCTACCAACTAAACACAGACTTTTGGAACTGATGATGCGACCCCGCGTAAGAGTAGCTCTTTACACCAAACTTGTGTGGAAGACCGAAGGCTACTACTTGCGAGAGTTGTTTTGTTAAAAACAAAGCGTGGGTTCGTGAGCTTTTGACATGGTCGATGGGGTACGGTGCCGAGGTGTGCGTTTAGACATTGTTAGAGACACTTGGAGCTAGCGGTGGTAGTAGACCCTCAAATTTAGTCTAGCAAATTTAAGGAACAAACTTTATAAAGACCGGGACATAATAATACACAATTTTGAACTGAAAAATATAGTAGTCTTAGTTGGATTGTGATGACTGCATTAGGACCATGGGCTATTACCACCCCTGCTTGGAGCCTTGGAGGATGTCAGACTTTTTTTAAAAAAAAAATCTTTCGTTCTCGTTCTGCATGTGCTCCATCTCAATTGGCATAAGAGGAATATATGGATGCAGTTTGATTAGTTGCTCATCGAGTTATGAGCTACTCCCTCCGTTCCAAATTACCAGCCACTGTTGGTTTTTGATCCATTCGTCTTATACTCTTATTCAAAAATTATACACGCATCGTTTGTTTTGTTTGTCATTTACTTCACCATCAAAAGTATTTTAAGTGTAACTTGATTGTTTGCATATTTGCATTAATTTTTTAATAAGATAATTAGATGTTGTGATAAAAATCAACAGTAACTAGTAAAGTAATAATAGTAATTTGGGAGGGAGGGAGTATATTAATTAACTAGGTGATTTCCCCGCGCGTTGCTGCGGGATTTGAGAGAACTTTTGATGATATATGCGGATGGCTCAGATTTAACTAACAAAGAGGTTGCAACTAACAGCAGTACAATATTCATATTGGATTATAAGACCTAAAAACAAATAACATTCCTCTAATACAGTAAGCACCGAGTGCTACTTGGTTGGACCACACCAAGGGCCTATGTTAAAATAGGGTAAGGAAATAACATTTTACAATAGGACTCAAGAGTTTCAGTTCTCTTAAATATTTTCTATATATGCAAACCACTTTTTGATGTACTGTACTAAACATGGCTTAATAAAGATGATACAATGCAACTTTTTTCTTTTGAGGATAATCAGAAGTGGCATTTTGTGGTATCCGCAAATTAGTCAATAAAATCCATACCCTCACTCATGAATACGTGCAAGGCACAACTATATTTTTAGAAACAAATAAAGTACTACGTATACCTTCCAAGAAAAAAGGTGCAAAAGTTCCACTTGAAGAGATACTCTCTGAGTGACCATTTGTCAGTAGTGATTAGATAACATGTCTCTATAAATATCAACTCCTTATAACCTCCCTGTAACCCTAAATGAACCGTAGAATTAGTTGCATACATTAGAAAAAGGACTGTTGGTAGTCATAATTTGTTAGTTGGTGATGCCAAGAACAAAAACCTGGTACTTATGAATTAATCTTGTATCAACTGTAGTATTTTTCAAAATATGTTGCATCTGCTGATCAAAGATGAAAGAGATATAGAAGGTTAAGGTTCATAACAAACATAAGAAAACATGACAGTAGCAAAACAAATTAAATCAGACCTGCAGTTGAGCTCCAGGTTAAGGACGGCCGATTTGGAGGTGGAGAGGGATTAGCGTTGGAGGAAGCAAGACACACACATGCCAGCAAAATCAGCTGCCACACGTCGTAAGCACTTAAGCACACAGAATGGAAGGGAGAGATGGAGAGGCGTCTGCACCATGGAAGTAGTGGGAGATTTATAAGGTCATGTAGACATTGAATGGGTAGATGAAACAACATCTAAATGGGAGAATATCAATCTGACGGAACGTTTCCTCTGCCTCAATCAAATTTTCCTTGCGCAACTGTTTTCTCGTGGATGGTAGCCAATGGCACCATCGTCTGGGTTCTCAGATAGTCATTACTCCCTCCTTTTCTTTTTATAAGGCGCGACGCAACATGGCACGGTCTCCAAAATTAGACTTTGACCATCTATTTATCTTATATTACATTTTTTATGGTTATAAACATATAATTATTAGAAAGTATATTTGATGACAAATCCAACTATATCAAATTTACACTACAAAAATAAAAAATTGATGTGTAAATTATTGGTCAAAGATAGTAAAGTTTGAATCTTAATTTGCCTGCGCACCTTATAAAAAGAAAAGGAGGATGTATTAAGAAGAGTTTTCACTGAATGCAGTGGGCAATCCACTATGATTTAATGAGCAGCACAAAGTAGGATAAGGAATCGCAAGCATCAAAACTGAATGGTTGTTTCTTTTATGACGAACTGAACAGCAAGCTGCTGAGTTGGCACTTTGCTGACGTGGCTTGCTGAGCTTTGAGAGAATTCCTTAGTGGGGATCACTAATATAATTTTGTATTAATTAATTAATTAATAACCTGCTTACGTGCTCTGAATTCATGAGCTCGTGGGTGATGATTATTACATTTTGTGACGTTAGTTGTTTGGTCCAGCACGTTTTGCAAAGGAGGCCCATAGCCTTGCGGGTTTCTCTCTTATTAGCCAATGTTTATTGGTCCGTAATAGCCCGTCCAACAAAGCCCAGCAGATAACTGTTGTTCATCTGATCATCTCTAACAAGAAACTGAAGAGCCTTTGGCGACTCATCCAGCGTGGTGAAATGTCAGGCTGAGTTCGGTTGGACTGTACTGTGTGTCTAGGCTATGGCTGTGGTTCATTTGGCTAAAGTTAGCATCATACTCACTATTTTGTTGTGGTTGATGCAGAGTAATCATGTTGATGTCTTTGTGCTGGCATGTTACATCTGAGTGAACAACTCATCATCACTGACCAGCATGGAACTTAACAAACCTCTTACAATTTTCAAACAAATTGTCCGAAATTCCAGATACAAGATACGAACCCAGTATGAACCCACAGGCTTCCAGTTCTCTGTTTGGTGACCTACCTCGGCACTTCGCTATCATCGAGTAACATGTGGTTTCCTTTCACAGTCCTAAGGTAGACGTAACACTGCAAAAGAAGAGCAAAGAAAAAAAAGAATGAAAAGGAAATAAAAGAAACAATGGCAAATGAAAAGCGAGGAGGGAAAAAAAGGTTACATCGCATTAACTAAAGCAAAAGCGTTCCAAAAGCACAATCAGAGCTCGGTGATGATTCCCAAAAGGCATCATCATCATACATGGTCGGTAGTGGTAGGAGTAGGGACTCTTGGATGATCAAGAGCTTACATCACGACGACGTCATGCTATACATGCCCGCTGCACAAACCAAGCCAACACAGGTGGCGTACAGAGCACTTCTCGTTGCCTCCTTCAGCACCGGAGCGCCGTGTTTCCAACTTTCCATACCAATCAAACCTTAATTAGCTAGCTACATCTGCGTTAATTAAGCTGTTAAAAGAGGACTTGTTTTTTTTAACTACTACTTGGCCTCTTTCTTGGACGGATTTGCCCTTTAATTTCTATGTGCATTCTAATTGAACTAGGGATATCTGCCACCTCATCAAACAGATGGCTCTCGGTCTCGGCTTTGCATCGAACATCTCTGTTCGTTGCTCTTGTAGCCGCTGCTGATCGTGTCCGTCCGATCAGATCTTCCCGTGTTCTGAATTCTGATGCTCATAGCGGAACAGCAGATGATGATGGTTGGAGCTCCACATCGAGGAATTCAGTTTCAGCATTGGCGGGCCCGGTCTGGAAGTAAGTGGAGACTGGGTCCCCCGCAGAGCCGACGAGTGGGCCCAAGCCCGTATGCTCCAGTAGGTCAGACTGGGCCTGAAGATCCTCCACTGGGCCCCACAGGCCTAGCTCCTTCTCCAAATTCTCCAACCACTCGTTCGCCGCCGCCTCCTCCTCCCCTGTTACGCTGGTGGTGCTGACGTCCGTACATGGGGCTGTTGCATCGCCGTGGCGCACGCCGCCTGAGGCGTCGGCGCTCTCGCCGTCGATGATGCTCCAGATATCCGGCTCGATGTCCATCAACGGCAGCTCGATCAGCTCCTCCACGCCGCCGCCGATGCACGTCGTCGTCAGGGACGACGAGGAGCACGACGAGGATAGCATTGGCTGCGCCGCCATGGGCGCGTCCACCAGCATGTCGGAGACGTCGATGTCCTCTAGCAGGAGGTCGGACACGTCGACCGCGTCGGGCTCCTTGCTCGTGCCGCACTGGTCGCCGGAGTCGCTGCCCCCGGAGCTGTTGTTGGTCGTCGTCGAGGAGGACGCCGAGGACGAAGCGGTGACCGGCGTGCCGGCGTCGTCGCCGCTCTCCGCCCCGCCGTTCCTGGCAGCGCAAGCCTTCTGCTGCTCCCGCAGCGCCGCCTTCTTCTTCAGGTGCGTGTTCCACACGTTCTTGATCTCGTTGTCCGTCCTCCCCGGCAGGCACGCCGCGATCTTGGACCACCTGAACAGATCAAATTTGTTCAAAAGCATCAGTCCCTTAGCTTATATCCAAGAGGGATGGTTTCGAGATCCGTTGCGCAACGATCGAAGAATGTTTAGCGCTTACTTGTTCCCGAGCATGCCGTGCAGCCTTATAATGGTCTCCTCCTCCTCGACGGTGAAGTTGCCGCGCTTCAGGTCCGGCCGCAGGTAGTTGATCCACCGCAGCCGGCAGCTTTTCCCGCACCGCAGCAAACCTACCCAGAAGCAAAGCCAAAGGAAAATCGATCAGCAAAAACGCTACGAAACAATCCTCTGCTCTGCCTTCTTCAAGCTGCAAGCTCGCCATGCACATTTTGCAATGCCCAGCTAGCACTAGCACTAGCACTAGCAGTATATCTACCTGCTTGCTTGGGCAGCGCGCGCCAGTTGGCGTGGCCGTGCTTCTGGATGTAGGCCATGAGGCGCATGTCCTCCTGCGGCGTCCACGAGCCCCTGTTGAGCCCCACCTTGGCGCAGCACGGCGCTCGCCCTCGCCCCATGCCGATCTCTCCCTGTAGTACGTGTTCGCCGGAGCTGTCACCGCTCACCGGGGTTCTGGCTGGATGATGCAGAGAGCAGTGAGCAGAGCACGGCTCGGGGGAGGGGCAGCGTGGTGGTATATATGTGCGCGCGGCTGAGGTGGGCAGCAGCTAGCGCTCTCCTCCAGCAGCGACAGGTGACGTGCAGACTGCAGACAGACCCAGACCCAGCAGTTGCCTGCCCCTGCCTCTTCTACCTGTAAGAATGCGCTTACCAAACCCCTGTCCCAGGAAAGCAACGCCCTGTGGACCGGGAGCTTTGTGAGACAGTGATGAGTTCGTGGCTCAGATTGCTCAGCTGAGGGCCTACGGACTGTTGTTAATCAGGACATGCCCTTCATTTTTTGGGGTGATCAGGCCTGGTGATCCTACACGTGTACGAGCTAAGGTCTACGGATAATCTTAAGCTGCTAATGCTTGCAAAAGAAATTGGTGTGGGGACTTTTTTGGAGTAGTTGAGAATTTTTTGAAAAGCTTGCCCTTTTCTGTACCGGATGGATTGCACTGTATATTCAAGTATATCCTTTGCTATTTGTATTTGGAGCTCTATTTGTTAATTTGAAATCCAGTGCCTTTTTCAGTAGTTAAAATGAGTTCATATTATCTCTACCACTAATCTGATTCTGATAGGCATCAGGTACATATGTTAATCTGAACTTGTGATCCACTAGTATAAGGTACATATTAGCTCTATCCTTTCTTAATTAATATTTTTTACACTAAAAAATATTAATTAAGAAAGGATAGAGAAAGGTCAGTTCATGGAATGGTGAGGCCTGTATATCACGTAACATCAACCGTCTAATGTTATTCTCAATAATGTTGCCACGGCTGTAACATGTATGTAAGTTCAGGTCTGGTTAACTCAGAAGGGTGCTCATCAACTGGAAAAGATCTGGGCAACATTTGGCTGAAATGTCACGCCGCATGATCTCGTGGTGCCTGTGGCTATCTAACTCCATTTTTCTTCTGTTTTTTCTTTTTCTTTTTCGAGCAGTTGAGTCTCTAACGTGCATTTGAGTAGAACATTCAAAATAAAGCGTGATGCTGATACCCTGTTTAGGTGATACCCTAATCAAATGGAAGTGTTCTCCCATAACAGTATTATATATGAAGCTAGCAGGTCTGTTTGCTTGAAAATAAATCCATATATGCATAACTGTTCTTCCTCTGGATTACTATTTCAGCACACAAGTTTTCTAAAAACTGTTCATTGTTTAATGGCTCACCTGCGAAAAACTGTGATTGCAGCTTTTTGGTAGAATTCCATTTCAATGGAACAAACCGTAAGAAAAAACAACTCAATCAATACTAGTACCCTCCATAAGTTCACATTAGTTTTCAGGCGACGCCGAGTGTTCAGAACGTTGAATGAGACGGTTTTCTGGATGTGCTAGGTTTTCAATCCGAACATTTATTAAAAGCTTGATCTCCGACTGTTTCTGTAGTTTTAGAGTCTTCCTGAAGGTTGCTGCTAGTCACATGTGTCTTCAGGACATTGGCATTTGTTCCTAAAAGAAATGCAATGGATGTGAGTGATATTCTAACTGTGGCTCAGTTTGTGTTATGACAGCCACTCGGTGCGTCAGTGAGATTGTGGGTATCTGCAGGTTTATGTATGATGTCACATATTTTGTCTTTCACTCCTTCCATGTATACTCACTGTCCAAACAAGTGGAACAAAACAAACTACCTACTACTGTATCTTTATAAAAAAAAACTACCTACTAGCTAGTGTTTCAAGTCAATTTAATTAAGCAACTAACTTATAAAATTTATAACTGCTTCAATGATCATAATATATTTGAATACCACTCCATGCTTTTGGCAAGAATCCATCTAATTCATTACTCTAGTCTAGTTGACCGTGAGGGGTGGTGAGGTCCCAAAGTTCCAAACAAGCCCCCCACGTTTTCAAATCGCAATTCAAAACGACGTATAATCTGACAGTGCCGAATCCTGTAGAAAATCCGACAACGGCGGTGAAGATCAACGACCAGGCATGCATTTCCACTAAAACAGCAGCCGTCGCCAAGTGGAAAATACCCATTTACAGTCATTGTTGATTTCTTCTGATCCGTGACAAGTTCCTCACCAGCTGCCATCGCTGTATACCCCGGCCCGTTCTCACCTATGGACTTTGCTGCATACTACTCCTGGTGGGTCGTACAGATCCAGTATTGTTCCAACCACCCGTCCCTTTCCAGTTTCCAGGGAGCAAGCCTGATTGGATTGACGCGCAAGATCCCGAGTCTTTTGAGTTTAGGGTGACCAATACTCAACCAGTACCTGCTCGTACTGTTTTACCTTCTCGCACCAAACCCTTGACATGTTTCCAAATCGAAAATTTGGCTTTGGCACCTGCGTGAATTCGTCATGTGTCGAAATAGCGATGCCATAGGCCGCTGTAGGCTCAAAAGCCTAGAGCCCTGCAGAGGTCACGGGCACGAATCAGACGACGCTGGCTTTAACGACCGAAGCATCCTGGGTAAGCTAGAGCTTACCCAAGTGACGTTCTAGCTAACCTCATTGAACGCCTGAGCAGACCATCAGGCCTGGTTGCGATCAGTGAACTCGTAAGAACGAAAGAGACGTCCGGGGGGCCCGGACACAAGCACTGGTGTGTATGTCAAGTATAAAACAAGATGTAGGCGTCAGTATCTATCTGAAGGCCAAAAGCTCAGTTTTGGGAGGTGAAGGAAAGATGCATGTACTGATGTACGCATCACGCAAGAGGTGTGGACGACTGGTGGCCCGGTTCTTCGGTACAAAAGATCAGCAGAGAAGGATAGTGGATGGAACCTGTACTTAATTTGATAGAGAATGCTCAAATGGTTCTGGCGATAAAACAAAATAAAAGGTAGCATTAGGAAGTCCACTATGTCCCATATACTGTAGCACTGCATGTAATTATGCACAGTCTTATATAAATGTGATTAGTGATCAAACAAGAGGTAACAATAATGGTTATTGTCTTTCTAGCTATGGTCTTGATTTTTTGTTTGTTTGCTTGTGAAACTCCAGTTCCTGTAAACATTACTTCTTCTATCCATCTTGAATGAAAGAGGCAGATATTGTGTGTGTGTTATATATTGTTCGCACCCAAAATTGGCACAAAGCCGATCAGGCTGACGCCACCGGTCAGACCGGTGTCCTTGGACGGTCTGACCGGTTGGGTCCCTGTAGCCGATCCGGCAACGGCCACACCGGTCTGACCGGTGGGCCTGACCGGTCTGACCGGTGGACCCCGAGTCCGAGTAGAATTGAGGAATCCTAGCGAATTTCGACTTGTAAAGGGTTTCCTTGCGGGGCAAGACCTCCCCACCCTATAAATATAAAGGGCTACGGCCGGTTGAGGATCATCACCCAATCGATCATTACTTTTTACAACTTTTATCTCTCAAACCCTAACTTTTCCAACTTTTGTGCTTTCCTTGTTTGTCTCGACGGCGATCAAGGACGTTCTGAGTGGCTTTGCCGACCTCAGAGCAACCCTTGGCGCGCCACCTCCGACGGGGTCCCTCCCGAGGCGGCGATCTTAGGTTTTCACCGCGCATCTGCAGCCACCGGTCAGACCGGTGCCCCTGACCGGTCAGACCGGTCCGGGCAGGAGCTCGGCGAGTTCAGCGTTTCAACGTTCCGCGCGATGTAGCGCTCGTGTGTGTCAACCAGAAAAGCGTCAACATATATACTCCCTCCGTGACTCTGTCCCCTGAAAAATACAATCCTAGCATTTGAAAAAGAACCCACAAATAGTGCAATCCTAGAAAATAAATCTAATTACCTACCTAATTAAATAATCAGATCTGATCTGCATGTGGTTAAGAAATAGGGGTACTAGAGTCTTTTTGCGCCACCACTAATCTGTTATAAAAAAAACTAGAATTGCACTTTTCATAAGATGGAGGGAGTACTTATATATATAGTTGCAATCTTTGTGTTGAGTTGAGTGGTTGAAGTTGTTATGTGTGTTGGCATTCCTATTTGAATAACTGATTTTCGATCGTTATCGACATTTTTCTGATCGAAATGTTATGTTCCGGATATCCTTAATTCAAATTTTGTTTTCTTGATCGGTCTTCTTATTCCCGTTCCTAACAACAAAAAATACTGAAACAGGAATGGTTAAGACATTTTCTCGACCGTTTCCAATCCCTGCTTTTGGCTCAACTCAGGTCCCCCTACACATATACCCGAGTAGAGCTCATTGAACGCCTGAGCAGACATCAGGCCTGCTTGCGATCAGTGAACTCGTAGCGACGAAAGAGACGTCCGGGGGCCCAGACACTACATTATTGGTGTGTATATATGCGTCAGTATCTAGGCCAAAAGCTTAGTTTTGGCAGGTGAAGGAAAAGACATGCATACGCATCACGCAAGGGGTCTGGACGACTGGTGGCCCAGTGCTTTGGTCCTCCATTTCAAAGTGTGGGTCATTTTAATTTTTTTAAGAGTCAAATCATTTATATTTGACTAAAATTATAACAATGATTACAAATATTTATGGTACTAAATAGATATATTATAAGAATATATTAAATTAAGAATCTAGTAGTACTTATTAGGTG
The DNA here is from genome assembly GCA_036936925.1 of Cenchrus fungigraminus. Lineage (NCBI taxonomy): Eukaryota > Viridiplantae > Streptophyta > Magnoliopsida > Poales > Poaceae > Cenchrus > Cenchrus fungigraminus. The sequence goes on along the minus strand of CM072772.1, from coordinate 13,085,046 downwards.
TAATAAATTTAGTATTTTATTGTATAAATTTCATCAAACTTGGTACGACTTTCCAAAAAGTTGAAATGAATGACAATTTGGAACATAGAGAGTACTATTATTTCAGGAGTGCACATGCAAGATAGTGGACGGAACCGGCCTGTACTTTGATAGAGATAGTTAAAATGATTTTTGACAATAAACCAAAAATAAAAAAGAGCATTAATTAGAGCATCTCCAAAAAGAGATCTAAAATGAGTTGCTACCTAAAAACTGTCACATGACCTAAAAACTGCAAAAAAAAAAAAGAAAGAAAAAAAAAACTCCAGCCCAAGGCCTACATGAGTTTGTTATTTTAGCTTCGGACCTAAAATCCACTCCTGGTTTGCCAAATATACCAACCCACATACCAACTCAAGAGTGAGTTTTCTTCTCCTCTGCACGCGGGAGAGGCCAACCGCTTAGCTCGGACACTGATGTTTTTGTGCTCGTCCGCCGCCGCGCTTTCTCACCGTCGGCACCGAAGGGGCAGAGGAGTGTGTGCGTTGCAGTCTTGCATCGAGCCGCTGGTCGGAAGAGCATGGAGCATACTCCCACCGTCCCATAAAAAATGCAATTCTAGTTTTTTTTAAGACAGATTAGTAGTGACGCGAAAAGACTCTAGTACCCCTATTTTTTAGCCACATGCAGTAAATTTTGGCATGCAGATCAGATTTGCTTACTTAATTAGGCAAGTAATTAGATCTATTTTCTAGAATTTCATTCTTTGTGTGATTTTTTTTCAAATACTAGGATTGCATTCTTTACGGGACGGAGGAAGTAGAACGGTTGGAGAGGAGGAGGAGCGCATCGAGGGACACGGCCGCACGGCCGCCAGGGCCCAGGCCAACGGAGGGGCGTGGCCGAAGGGAGGGAGGAGGCGCAACCGTGTGCCGCCGTCCTGAGCAAGGTTCCCTGGGTGTGGCCACCAGGGCCGTGTGTTAACAAAATATAGAGATAAACTCCTACATACATTATAAAACATGTCTACTAATTTATGAAAAAAATCAAAATATATTTCTTATTGAAGGTAATATGTGTGATGTGTAGGATTCGAACCCAAGATCTGTTGCCTTACACATAGCTTCTTAACCATCTCACCTACACATCAAATCTTACTATAAGATATGCTTTCCTTTTGATTTCACCAATAAAGAACCATTAGTACACTTATTTGACACGCTTTATGACGTTCCTACATGCTAGTTACGATTCAAAGTATGTCTAAACATGTATCATTTTGAAACTTTTTTTACGATCATGTCAAAAAGTATCTTTACGTGACTATAGATATTGTTTGATACGATTTGTAGCGCGTCTAGACAATAATGACACTTTAAATCGTGTTTAACTTCATATCTTTTGAGATGATTTCAGTAGCATGATAAAAGATTATCTCTATAAGACTACTAACATTGTAAGCGTGTTTAATATCATAACACTTTGATATGTTATCAAAATCATGTTAACAGAATCTTTATGCACTGGTGTAGAAACGCTTCCAAGCGGCGTTGCTACCGTAACGTAGCCACACAGGGGGGTTTTCTAGTAGTGTGATTTTGCGGATTGGACCTTGGAAAAAATATTTCTTCACATATTAGTCCTTCAATGGAATATAAGTACCTAGTTTAGGTACACTGCTGGAGAGGAGCTCAATTTTTTCCCTAAAATCTTCTTTCTCATGTACCTAAAACCAATTTTAGGCTTTGAAATCTACCAACTCTATTGGAGATGTTCTTTGGAAGTACATTACGCATAGTCATATATATCAATGTGATTAGTGATCAAACACGGGTAGCAATGTTTTTCTATGATCTTGATTTTGTTTGTTTGTGTGTGAAACTTCATTTCCTGTAAACATTACTTCTTCTATCCATCTTGAATAATGAAAAAAGCAGAGCGCCTGCCACTTTCCCTCAGAAATGGGAATGCCCTTCAAACTGCTATGAGAAATACATGTGAAAGGACAAGGAGGATGCGAGACATTTTGCAGCACCCGCGATTGTCTTTGTACATCGTACTTCACTGATTAGTAGCGCACAAATAAAGATGCTATGCTCCTTTTGCCGTTCAGCGTGAAGTCTGTAGCCCATACACACTGCCTTTTGAAAGACGGACTCGGAAAGCCGGAGCAGGTTCACCAGCTCATGTGACATGCGGAGATGTGAGGCCGATCGTCGATCTCGGCTCGGCATCGTGCGTGTCGTCGACCTTTCCATTCCAGGGCCGGGTGCTCCAGCTCAAACACGGGGGACGGGGAGGGAATGCGGGAACGGGCGAACGGCCGGGGCCTAGCGTGCGTGGCGGCCAGGATGCGGCGCTACGCTAGGCGCGACGGCATGCGAGCAGCGAGCTCGCTCGCTCGCGATCGTCAACAGGCAGGATCACTCATCTCTTTCCGAAGGCGGTGTAACCACTCCTCTCCTATGCACCGTCCCACACAATAGCACTGACTTCGCCGGCCGGATGCCGCCATTGCCCTGCTCGCTCTCCTCGAAAGTCCAAACGTTCCATTTCGTTCACGCTTCACTGCACAGGAGTCCGCCGGACCGCGCTCAGCTCGTCGTCGTCGAGGCCGCAGCTACACACGTTTTTCTGATGGATAGATAGAGAGACCTTGCGAGGAAAACACTCGCAATCATTAGCTTTCGCAAGTCATCGAGGTGGACTGTGGAGGCCTGATGGGTGCCTGGCTGCGAGGAAGGTGAGAGCCTGAGAAAATTCAGAATGGGGATGTTTTTCAACAGGGTCACAGGGATAGTCCAACTTCTGGGACCTGTGCAGTGGTAAACCACACATCTTCCCATCTTCGTTCGGTGTACTATCTCGAGATTCCGGAGGCGGCCGAGCTGCCAACCATACGACTATTCTTTTCCACGGAGGCATTGCCAATTTGCCATTGGGTATCTACCTGCCTTCTGTTTATGCAACTGAAGCCATGTTTCCCGTCGAGGAGCTGAAGGCCCCATGTGAACATATCTTTCCAGATCCCAGAGATTGTTGAAGCATCTTGAATCAGAACGTCTGTCTCTTCTGAAACTTATGTTGAAATATGTTAAAACCACTTGCACGCATGTCTGCCTGTCCTATATACAGTATATTGTAAGTAGTAGTACTAGCTATCACTGTCAGGGACCCGTTTCTTAATTTGACCAGTTTCGTTTGCCTGCACCGTAGTCTCTTAGGTACAACAAGTTTTCAAAGATAGATGCACAGATATCCTACTTGCTCTCCAACTAACGGAATTCTGAACAACTGGCCGTCCAGCTTTGAAAACGAGAGGTTTCAACTTTGGATTTGGTATGTGTCAATGCTTGCTTTACTTGCTTGATTGAAAAAAAAATCCCTGCATAAAATCAGTTGCCTATACTAGTTATTTTAGGCTATACTTTCCTCAATCATATAATTTGACAAGTATGATAAACATATAGTGTGCTTTATCTTTTTCGTAGAAAGAACATTCTGGAGATTTCCATGCGAGTCCAAAATCAAACCCTGTCAACATCTGCATGCACGGGTACGTTTGGAAAATGTCATAAATTAGAAATAAAAATGTTAAAGATACTAGCACAAGTAAGCTTATCGTTAGATATTTTATGTTGACTATAATTTACTCCATCATACATTGAGTATGGAACAATAGACAATGTAGTCTAAACGGAGGACCTCAGAGGCTATCACACTCTATAGTCTGCAGTTCATGTTCAACATGCCGATTAAAAGTATGCTGTTGATCATGCATGAAACATGGCCGATCTATTCCTGTGAGTAGTCGGTCTGTATTTGGTTTTGAAGCAAAGAGCTCAAACATGAAAATTGCTCATGCTTCGTCTCTCTGATTTTGGTTTTGAACGTCGGCTTGTTGCGTGGTGTTGTGTGTTCTTCACTATTGATGCTAGTATGTTCTATTCTTCAATACAAGAAATATCATGGAAATCTTTCACCACGAGATATATATTTCCCAACCGTTGTTTAGTGACCAACAATTTTAGTGTTTTCTCTTTTTTTGGAGTGGCCAACAACTTTTCAAGAATAATTTATATCTTTTCAACAGTTTTATCAAATCCCTGACAACACAATTCCCATCAATCTCATCCCCCATAGTTATTTTCACTGGTGGAAAAACAGCCTTCTGTCCCGGGTGGGAAAGACTTTAAGTCTCTAAAGCCCACCCGGGACGAAAAGGGAGAGACAAAAGCCCCCCCCCCCTTTGTCACCGGGTGGGCAACCGGGAATAAAGGGTGCCCTTTATTCCCGGGTGGTAGCCCCGCCCGGGACAAAAGGGGAGGGCCAGCAGCGCCTGTGCGCCACCCCTTTAGTCCCGGGTGGTAGCCCCGCCCGGGACAAAAGGAGAGGCACACCAGCGCCTGTGCGCCACCCCGACCCCGCTGTGAATTTTTTTTTTGTTTCATTTCAAATTGTTCTAATAATGTTATACGCGTATATTCTCACGTATTTGGGTGTAATTTACATATACGTATAAATGTTTACACTAATTATACGTGTCTACTATACGTACTATATGAAGAGAATAAACTTATAAATAAATATATACACACATTATATTACATCGAAAGCATATAGTATTTTCTGAAAGTAGTATATATATATATATATACACATCAAAATACCGTTTCATACTAATTCTAGTCTAAAGTTCCACCGGAGGTGCTAATTAATATTTATCAATTCGATGACCGTCATAGTGATTTCTGCCTTGTGGATTAATGACCTGGTCCATTATGAATCCGCAGAGACCTTCTTGAATCGCCAAGAGTCGGTCCTTCTCAATGATTGCGTCCCTAATCATATTGTTCTGCAATGTGCAAATAATTTAATATATTACACACAAGAATTAAATATATAAGCGGTTAGAAAAAAGTATTATTAATTGATTTAAAATAATACTTACAGTATAATCTGATGGGTCTGCCTCGCAGAAATTGTGGATGAAGTCACACACATAGTATGCACATAAATGTGTCCCTGGTTCCTGTCTCATACACTAAATTGAAGAAGATAATTATGAAAAATTAGTGTTATGCATTTTTAATTTGCTCAATCTGAAGTTGTTATTTGGTTTACGTACCGGAAAATTTGTAGTGAAGTTTATTCTAGGTTTCCATTGTCCAGGGTTGACAGCCTTGAATTTTTCCCAAGCTCTGGCAGAAAATAATGAAAGTTAGAGCTAGATAGTGTTAGTAAAAGCACACTATTGCATAAAAGGGAACGTATGGATAGAATTATTACTCTTGAAACATATCTTGAAGGTCCAAGTATTTGTCCGGATCTCTTCTCAACAAATCAAAGACAAGGATGTTGCTTCTGTTGACATCAATTATGAGAAGAATCCAGTGGAAACTGTATATACATAGAAGCTCAAAAGATTAGAACTAAATAATGTTAACTAAGATAATTAGAAATGCGAACCCTTAGCAATTAAGATGGTAATCACACTTACTCGAAGTTGTAAGGTAGAAGTATCAAATCCTTGTAATGCAATTCACACAAGGTCCTTACGATTGTTTTGAATGTTGTTTCTGGTTGCTTCTTTACTTGATCTTGATTAACTAAAGATGGGTCCATGAAACCTATTCGTTGGTAACCATTCTTCCCCATGTTATGCATTTCCAGGCTACAGAAAATGAAAGACAAAGTTAATAATTAGAGTATGCATAAATTTGTTAATTAGGGTATGTATTGCACCGTCACTTACAGGCACCAGGCCATGACAAGATCGGTATTCAAGGAGTCAAGATGGTAAATTTCATAAATATCCTTGAATCGCAGCCAGGACAACTTCTCGCCTTCACTAGCAAAATCTCCCGGTTTAACAAGCATGCCTATCATCTCCAGGCCCGCCTTAGACGTCTTCATGTAGAAGTCATGCAATCTGCGCATCTGAGTAGGGAGTTTCTTCACCAACTCAGGCCTAACAAAAGATTTTCCATGCTCGTAGCGCCATCTAGGTACGAAGTTTGGGTCCCGAGGAGGTGATTCGTGGCCGAGAACATATTCTAGTGGCATCCCTGTTGCTTCTTGCATTGCAATGACCGCCGCTAGTTGTTCTGCGTCCATAACTGCAAGAGCTCGTTCAGTTGCAGTGAGGCCGGAGGCGACGTAAGTCTGTACTCCCGACGTCGACGCTTCTGTTGCCTTCTTCGTTGAAGGCTCTTTCGCTGACATCGACGTTTGTGTTGCCTTCTTCATTGAAGGCTCTTTCGCTGACGTCGACGTTTGTGTTGCCTTCTTCGTTGAAGGCTCTTTCGTCGACGTCGACGCTTGTGTTGCCTTCTTCTTCTTCCTATAATCCTGTGGCATCGTCGACCCCGGTACTTGGTCGATGTAACTATTTGGTGACCCTCTTTGTCTCTTCTTCTTCATGGACTTGTGCAGCGACCGGTCATAATCACTTAGTAGGGGTTTTATAATTTCTTGTCTCTTTTCTGCTTCCTTCTTCTCTATGAAAGCTTTGAGTTTCTGCGGACGATCTTTATTCTTTTCTGCTTCTATTTCATCAAGCCGTTTTTGTTTAGCAGCCTCTTTATTCCCTTTAATCCACGCCTTGAGTTGCTTATCACACTCCGCCTCATTTTCTGATGCTGTCATGTCATATGACAGCTTCCTTTTAACAGGCAGCTTTTTACCTTTCTTCTTCGGGGGATCCGGATTTGGCACGGGCATAGACGCGGTAGATTTTGATCGGGACCGCCTCTTGGCAGGCTTTGGTGAAGGCTGCTTTGGTGGTTATTGATGCTTCGGTGGTGATTGCTGACGATCGTCATCGCTCGCGGCAGGAGAATTCCCTCGTTGTGGAGACGGTGAGCTCCAATCATTGGGTGACGACCGGCCCGGTGACGGCCCGGGAGATGGTGGCTGCTGCTCGGCAACACTCGGAGGGGTCGGTGGTGACATGTTAGGTATTATGATGTAACGTTTGGGCCACAATATGATACTGTGAAGTGCATCACGGAGTGTCCTTTCCCCGTCACCTCCTTAGATGTCTAGCTCTATGTCGTTAAACTTTGGGTCAGCAATCTCCTCCAAACCAACTGAGGCGTAGTCAGCTGGAATCTCCATGCCGTGGCTTGTATGTCCTGGGAGATGTGCTAAAGCCATTCCGTACACCACCTATATATATATAGATAAATGATGAAGTTATTAAATATCTGAGACATACATCAAAGGTTGAGATAATTGCACGTATAATCAGGTTTATATATACCTTCATTGTGATGTTGCCGATCGGCTTGTGCAGCTCACATGCGGTGCGCTGACAGAGTTCATCCACAGGGTACCATTCATTGTCCTCTACTTGAACTTCTTCTTGGTTTGCCGCCCTTTGTTCTTCGGGGGCCTCTATGGAAGCACAGCTGCTTTTGCGAGCGGAAGGGCTAATGACGGGATCCACCGGTGCTTGGAGCAGTGCTCCGGCAGGGGTGATCTGAGCTATCGCGGTGGCCACTCGTTCAATCTCTGCATTCATACGATCTTCTTGATCTTTAAGTCTCTGCTCCATCATTTCACGCCACCGCCCCTCTTCACGCTCCCTTCTTCTTTTGCGGCTTCTGTAGGTGTCGGCACTTCCCTTGAAAGCATACTTCCACGGGACTACCCCGTAGCCCCTGCAACGTCCTGGGTGTTCCGGATTCCCGAGCGCCAAAGTGAGCTCATCCATGTCTCTGTCAGGAACCAATCTGCCTGCTTTGATGTCTTCATTCTTTTTGATTATCTCATGTGCCGCCTCCCGTAACGTGGGTGGGAATACGAGGGAACCATCATCAGGGTTCAATCTTCCACCGCGGGCATAATACCAATTCTTCGATCGTTCTTCCCAATCAATGAACGTTGGTACGATACCTTTGTTGAGGAGGTCTTGTTCAATCTTCCGCCACTTGGGTGCTGCAACCGCGTAACCACCGCGACCAAGACGATGGGCGTAATCCGTCTTCTTACTGGCACTTATCTGAGCTCGTGCGCTCTTGTTGGCAAATTCTTCACTATTCTTGTAATCCACAAAGGACTGCCGGTGATCCTTTAGCTTGGGATAATCATCAAAATTTGGAGTTCGTTTCTGCTTGATATAATCTCTGTGCAGCTGCTTCTTGAAACTCTGCAATTGAGTTGCCATCTTCGTGAGAGTCCACTGCTTCACAAGGTTTGCGTTCACACCCGGTGGAAGTGTGAAGTGTTTTAGGATATCCTCCCATAACATATTCTTAAGTGAATCTGGAACCACCCATGGATTATCTTCCCTTCCCTTCCATTCTCTATATGATATGGGCACGTTGTCCCTCACAATAGCACCGCATTGGGACACAAACTTGTCCCTGACCTTCTTTGGTTCCCATGGCTGGCCAAGCTCGTTTACTTCAGTGATATGAAACTTCACATCATGATCGACGATTACTTTTGTACGGCCTCTCTTAGTCTTTTTGCTTGTCGAGGTTGAAGCCTACAAGTTGCGGATTTGTTATTCACGCGGGGTTCCAGAATGATATATATACCTCGTTGTTAATGCATTTATGGATTTGTTAATGCATGATATATATACCTCGTTGGAACCTTCTGCATTAACTATGACAAGGTCTTCATTATTGTCCTCGGCGCGGCTGTCGATGTCTGCGGTGCGGGAGTCGATGTCCGCGACGCGGGAGTCGATGTCCGCGGTGCGGGTGTCGATGTCCCCGGTTATGTTGAGGAACACGTCCGCCTGGCTACGCTCCTCCTCGGTGAAGGTTGGACCCCCAGCAATAAGGCTCTCCATCAGCCGCTCCTCCTCATTGTGATCCATAACTAGAAATTTCTGAATACATAAATGAATTTCTGAGCACATCAATGATTTTCTGAGCACATAAATGATTTTCTGAATACATAAATGAATTTCTAAATACATAAATGAATTTTTGAATACATAAATGAATTTCTGAGCACATAAATGAATTTCTGGATACATAAATGAATTTCTGGATACATAAATAATTTTCTGAGCACATAAATGATTTTCTGAGCACATAAATGATTTTCTGAGCACATAAATGATTTTCGGGCGAGAGTCGAGCAAGACTACCTAAGTGTCGGGCGGGAGTCGAGCGAGTCGGGTGAGAAAACCTAAGTGTCGGGCGGGGTCGAGCGAGTCGGGCGGGAGTCGAGCGAGAAAACCTAAGTGTCGGACGGGGTCGAGCAAGTCGGGAAAGAATCGAGCGTGTCGAGCGATACTACCTAATTGTCGGGCGAGCGAAAAAATTAAAATCTCTAAATAGATATTTCATCTCTAAATACATTTCATCTCTAAATACATATTTCATCTCTAAATTCAAATCTAAAATCTCTAAATTCTCTAAATTCAAATCTAAAATCTCAAAATTCAATTCTAAAATCTCTAAATTCAATTCTCAGCACATAAATAAATTAAATGAAAACATAAAAAAATACTGACGTCAGCCATCAAGGGCTGACGTTAGCAATTCCCTCACCGGCGCAGCGACGGCGGGCTGAGGGGTCGACGGCCGGGCGGGCGGGCGCGGGGGAGACGGCGGCCGGGCGCGGACGACGTCGGCGGCCGGGCGCGGGGGAGACGGCGGCCGGGCGCGGCGGAGCGGGGTCGACGGGCGCGGCTGGGAGCGGCGGCGGAGCGGGGGCGACGGCAGCCGGGAGCGGCGGCGGGGAAGATGACCGAGCGCGGCGGAGACGTCGACGGGCGTGGGGATGACGGCCGGGCGCGGGCGGGGTTGACGGGCGGCGTGCGGACGACGGTGGCCGGGAGCTCCGGCGGCGGAGAGGGCGCGGGGCCGGCCGGGCGCAGGCAGGGACGGCGGGGTGCGACGGGGTCGACGACGGCGGGGTGCGAGCTTCGACGACGACGGAGGCAGACGCGACGGAGGCAGGGGCGACGGCGGGGAAGACGATGGCCGGAGTGTGAAGTGGAGGAGTTGGGGAAGAAGGGGTGGATCCGTGGGATTTATATCACCCTCCCTTTAGTCCCGGGTCGTAATCAGACCCGGGAGCAAAGAACCTTTAGTCCCGGGTCGCATCACCACCCGGGACTAAAGCCCCTTTAGAACCAGGAGCAGAGAGCCTTTAGTCCCGGGTCGTATCACCATCCGGGACTAAAGGCCCCTTTCGCGCGGGAGGGCGGCAAGGGCAAAATTTCGGCCTTTTGTCCCGGGTGGTGTTACCACCCGAGACTAAAGCCCCCCCTTTAGTCTAGGGTCGTAACACCACCCGGGACTAAAGTGTAATTTTCGGCGGGAACTGTTTTCCCCCTCCCATTTCTTTTCTCATTTTCACATTCTATCTCTTTGAAATCAAAAAAAATATAGTAACTTTTACTATTTTTTCTATGCAAAATTATATTTAGTTAAAATATAACAAACTGCACTTTGCTATGCAAAATTATATTTTAGAGTTGTAAACATTCACTTCCAATTTTCATTTGCAATATTGATATGCATTCCCAATAAAATTCAATTAAACCTAAAAAATAGTAAATTAATTCAGAAAAATCTCAAACTTGGTGGGTCAATCTCACATGACATATTCAAGCTTCATAAAAATTTTGAGACTGATACAACACTGCAATGTGCATGGACTTCAGAATCGTTAAGACATAAGTGGTATAGACATGGTTCGATGAAAGGTTCTATATAGCTTTGTGAAGCACGTGTACTCCATCTATGTCGAAATGGTCTGAAATTTTTTTGGTTGTCATTTACACTCAAAATATTAGCTCACGCAAGATCTTAGATTTTTCTGATGACTAAATGTATTTTTGGTTTTTTCTTCGTGCTAAAGGAGCTATAATATTGTGAATTACACATCAATAACTTAAGAATTATGATTCGACTTCCAGATAAATGAGACTCCTAAGGCATAAGAGAACTTGTGGCCAAGTTTGGCACAATTCTGGATCGTTTCAGGGGTGCTCTCAGCTCAACATTTAATTTCTAGGTGACGTCGCACGGAAATTCAATTAAACCGAAAAATAGTAAATTAATTCAGAAAAATCTCAAACTTGGTGACATATTCAAGCTTCATAAAAATTTTGAGACCGACACACAATTGATTTGATCAATAATCATTACATTACGACATTAATCTCAAGCACGTAAGTACGGTGTCTCTTCACGTCCAAGCAATATGCTTGGGTCTACTTCGACAGCGAACGGAGGCATGCCATCAAACTGATCATAATCATCGGATTGATTTGTTTTGTCCTCGACTCCCACGATTACCTCTTTTACCTGGAAGAACTATGTGACGCTTTGCCTCTTGTGGTCCGCTTCTTGGGGATTTTTATTCTTCGGTATGCTAGTCATATCCTTCACATAGAAAACTTGATGCACATCTTTGGCAAGAACAAATGGATCATCTTTGAACCCAATCTTGGTAAGGTCCACTATTGTCATTCCATATTCATCTTTCTTTACGCCATTCAGGTTTACCCATTGGCAAAAAAAAGAGGGACGTTCATCGCTCCGTACTCAAGCTCCCATATCTCTTCTATGATACCATAATAGCAGGTCTTACCCCCATCTTTTTCGATGACGTCCATACGGACACCACTATTTTGGTTTGTGCTTTTGCGACCTTGAGCTCTCGTGTAAAAATTGTAGCCATTCATATCGTAAGCTTGAAATCTTGTAATTGTGCTACAAGGTCCCCTGGCTAACAAAGCTAGTTGTGGATGAATCGTTGAGTTTCCGATTAGTTGTTCACTCAACCATGAGGGAAATATTTCCAAGTGATGGCGTGCAATCCAGACTGGGGATTTGGTTGGATTTTGAGAAGCAATAATCTGCTCGTGTTCCATCCTATACGGAGTCACCAGTGATGATTGTTGCAGGACTGTTAGGTGTGCTTTATGGAACAAATCAGTATTATTGCTCAAACTTGATTTCCTTCCGATGGTACCCTTTCCCTGTAGCCTCCCCTCATGTCGTGATACTGGAAGCCCAATCGAGTCAATTGTGTCGACAAAATCAATACAAAACTCAATGACCTCCTCAGTTCCATATCCCTTAGCAATACTTCCTTCCGGACGGGCACGGTTAAGAACATATTTCTTGAGGATCGACATGAACCTCTCAAAAGGTCACATGTTGTGAAGGTATACTGAACTGAGAATAGTAATTTCTTTCACAAGGTGTACCAGGAGGTGCGTCATAACATCGAGGAAGGAAGGTGGAAATGCCAACTCAAAGCTGACAAGACATTGAACCGCATCATTCTGTAGCTTTCCTAGCTTGGCTGGATCGATTGCCTTCTGTGAAATTGCATTGAGAAATGCATAAAGCTTTACGACCAGTAATCGTACATTCTCTGATAGAACACCCCTCAACGCAACTGGAAGCAACTATGTCATCAACATGTGACAGTCGTGGGCCTTTAGATTTGTGAACTTCTTCTCTTTCATATTTATGATCCCCTTTAAATTCGACGAGTAGCCAGACGGAACCTTAATACTGTTCAGGCAATCAAACACGCTTTCCTTCTCTTTCTTGGTGAGAGTGTAACTAGCAGGACCATAGTAATCAACATCATCATCATCCTCTTCCGGATCAGTTTCATCATCACCCTCCCGCGGAACTTTCGGAATCTTATGAAATTCTTTCAGGTCCGCTCGTGCTTCATTGGTATCCTTCGGGTTACCGTAACAACCCATGAAGCCTAGCACATTCACGCAAAGATTCTTCGTAAGGTGCATCACGTCAATTGCGTGTCGGACCTCAAGGCTACGCCAATAAGGTAGCTCCCAAAATATAGATTTGTTCTTCCACATTGGTGCACGCTCGTTGGCGTCAGTTGGAACAGGTTCACTACCAGCACCCTTTCCAAAGACTACCCTTAGATCATTTACCATCTCAAATACGACATCTCCATTAAAATGGGGTGGCTTCGTACGATGGTCAGCCTTCCCTTTCCAATGCATCACTTTCTTCCGTAAGGGGTGATTAGTTGGAAGGAAACAACAATGACCATTATACACGACCTTCTTACAGTTTTTGAGATGAATACCTTGTGTTCTATGTAAACAGTGCGTGCATGCCCGATATCCCTTGTTTGTCTGCCCAGAAAGGTTACTTAGGGCAGGCCAATCGTTGATGGTTATGAACAACAATGCTCGTAGATCGAAGTTCTCTTGCCTATCCTCATCCCACACACGTATGCCCTCTTCCCGCCATAGTAGTAATAGTTCATCGACCAACGGTCTTAGGTACACATCAATGTCGTTGCCGGGTTGTTTTGGACCTTGGATGAGCACCGGCATCATAATGAACTTTCGCTTCATGCACATCCAACCTGGAAGGTTGAACATGCATAGGGTCACAGGCCAAGTGCTATGACCACTGCTAAACTCCCCGAATGGATTGAAACCATTCGTACTTAAACCAAACCTTATGTTCCTTTTTCCGTTCTCAGAAAATGTCTTGAATTCTCTATCAATCTTTCTCCACTGAGACCCATCCGCCAGATGTCTCAGCAGGTTGTCTTGCTTACGTTCCTCGGCGTGCCATCTCATCAACTTAGCATGTGCTTTGTTCCGGAACAAATGCTTCAAACGAGGTATTATAGGAAAATACCACATAACCTTCACCAGAACTTTCTTCGTCTTGTCACGGTGCCCCTGGAGATCACCAGCATCTTCATCTCGCCGAATCTTATAACGTAGTGCTTTGCACACAGGACAAGCATCCAAATTCTCGTAATCCTTACCCCGATATAGGATGCAATCATTAGGGCATGCATGGAACTTCTGTACCTCCAACCCAAGAGGGCACACAGTCTGTTTTGCTTCATATGTGGTGGACGATAATTCATTGTTCTCCGGAAGCTTGTCCTTCACAATTTTTAGCATCCCTTCAAATGCCTTATCAGACACACCATGTTTTGCCTTCCATTACAACATTTCTAGTGTAGTACCAAGCTTTTTGTGACCTGGCTTGCAATCTGGGTATAACGGTTTTCTGTGATCTTCGATCATACGTTGGAACTTTGCATTTTCTTTTTCGTTTTCACAGTCCCTTTGTGCATCCTGTAGAACCTGGCCGAGATCATCAGCAGGCCTGTCAGCATGTGCTGGTAACTCTTCTTCGTCAGCATCTTTCATTAAAGTATCTGCAAAAGCTTGACCTGCGGCCCAGTCCGGAATACCCTCCTCCTCTTCTTCGTCGTCTTCCATCACAACCCCTCTTTCACCGTGCTTGGTCCAAACCACATAGTTCGGCATGAATCCGTATTTCAACAAGTGGAGGTGAAGTGTGCCCGGGTCATGGTAGTCTCTTTCGTTTCTGCAATCGGAGCATGGACAACACATGAACCCACTCGCATCCTTGTTTTTTTTCGCCACTTCGAGAAAATCATGCATGCCGGTAATGTACTCCGCTGACCGTCTGTCGGTGTTGTACATCCATTGCCGGTTCATCTGCATCATATTAAGTGAAAAATATCCATGTTAATTCTAACAACACTAAAGTATAAAAAACAAAAAAAATCTTAGTACAAATGAATTTCTATGTTAGTACAAATGATAACTACTTATTACTAAATCTAAATTATACTAAAAACCTCATCTCTTAGCTCTTAAATCAAAATTTCTATTTTCTCCTTCTCTAAACCATAACACGAAATTTAAACACAACAAATGAATGGAGGGTGAAGAATAATACCTTAGCAACACCTTGGAGGTGAGAAAACTCCACAAATTGATGATGAAAAATTTGGGCAGCACCTCCCTAGGTTTGAAGCGCCATGAAGCTTAGAGGAGCTTGCTTTTGAGCTCTCGGTGAAAAATGGTCGGGCAGGGGAAGAAGAAGGGAGCGTGCTGTCGATTTTGTATAGGGGAGGCCTTTTGTCCCTACCAACCGGGACCAACCGGGACAAAAGGCCTCTGAAGGCCGGCCCCGCCAACCCTTTAGTCCCGGGTTGGTTTACCAACCGGGACTAAAGGGTTGCCCCCCAATGACCCGGTATTTTTAGTTTAATATATATTAAGGTTTCCAAAATTTGTGATAAAGACTAATATTAAGACTTAATCAATACTTTGGAGGTGAGAACCCTAATATTAAGGTTTCCAATAAATTAGTCACTGGCCTAACATCAATACTTAAGGTCTTAACAAAAAATATAAAAAAGTTCATACATCAATACTTAATTAAGGTCTTACAAACATAAAAAGTTCATACATGAATACTTAAGGTACGGTCTTAACAAAGATAGAGTGTGCATCAATGCACGACACATATTTCACACTTCATTCTTCTTCCTTAGATAGTCAATATAGTTGAAGTCTCCGATCTTGAAGTCGAGAACTTCAGCGAAATATGCCAGAGAATGGATCAGTGCACTCTCTATCGCTTCACAATTACGGTCACATGGACTTCCATAAATTTCAAACAGTGGCGGCGAGACAAACTGATATGGCCTATAAAATGAAAGATGAGCCTGATACTTCCAATTTCTTGTTTGTATAGCATTTGAATCTGTGTAAGAAAATCCTACAACATCCATCACTTGCTCTAGAATTGCATGAAAGCTCATTGCCGCAAAAGTTTGACCAAACATATCCTACAATTAAGAATAATGTTATTACGACGCATTAAAAATGCTGAATAAGAGTAAATGGTGCTCCATACCATGTCATGTTCATTTAGCCGACAAAGTCTCTCTGCGGTCCTGGTGACACTTTGTCCTTCCTCAAGTGACTTTATTAGAAAATAAGAGTAATCTGGCACAAAATACCCATTAGCGTTTAGTTGTTGTAAGCATGCCTGCACGGCGGTCCTTTCATAAGTCCTCTTAACCAGTGCAGGGGCACCCCACCCAACAATCGATACCATTTGGATGGGTTCTGAAGATAGCGAGGAGTGATTTTGTCCACGAACAGGTATGTCAAACAAGATTTTTAAGTGTATGCAATTGTTTGGACCGACAATGGCGCATTGTATAACAGGAGGGGTACCACCTAAATTTTCAACAACATGTGCGAGCCACTGCAAATGATTGAGAACCTGCGTTGTATGAAAATAATATTATTATCCGTGTGTAGTACGTAAACATGAAATTTATACAACGAAAGAATATTACTATGTTGGGACGAGGTCCCTGGCTTTGATCACCAGTAGGTAACTCAATCACACCATGGGTGAAGCGTATGCCTGGACGACGAGCCAAAGGTGGCCGGTCATCAAAACTGATTCCACGACCGCCGCCATGACTTGCCATAGTTATTCTGGACTACTCTGTAATATATATATAAAATAATGCTTAAATAAGAGAATACTTAAATTTATTCTATATAAAAACAACATATATAAGACCTATTTTCTCATTTTCTAATAACTAAACAGATAAGTGCAAGAGCTCGTTCAGGTGCAGTGAGCCCTGAGGCGACGTAAGTCTGTACTATACCTTTTCTAATGACCGTGATCATCTACGAACTACAGCCTCACCTCACCATCATATACACGCACATCGCTCTCCCACTTACAGTTCCAAATCAACTAGCTACAGCCCAACATCTCCTATCTAGCTACAGTCCTACGCCGAGCCACGTATAGCCCCAGCTCGCCGGTGACGTAGCTAGGTACGAGATGTTGGGATGTAGCTTGGTGATGTAAGGCCACTGGTAGAGAACCAACCGACTGTATATGGAAAAAGAAAAAAAATAAGAGAATGCCTAAATGTATTCTAAATAAAAACAAGAAATACTTAACAAAAATGAATTAAATAGGTAGGTAGTATATTTTTGTTTGGTAATGACCATTTTTTTAATAAACTAACTTCTCATAAATTAAGCTAAATGTAAAATTAAATGCATCTCTCATCTAAAAGTTAAAATCAATTATCTCTATAGCAAAAACTATAAAATCAGAGGATAAATCCCTATGTGAAACTATGCTTAAAAAATATGTGAAACTAAATACAATGTTAGCTAAATCTAAAACATCTCTTAGCTCCTCCTACCACTAAAAATCTAAATCCATATTTTCTCCATTTCTAACCATAAAAACGAAATTTAATCATAACAAATGAAGGAAGGATGAAGAATCAAACCTTAGCAACACTTTGGAGGAGAGAAATCTTCACAAATGGATGACGAAAAAATTGGCTAGGAGAAGAACTAGCTAGCTCTCTTCACAAACTATCTCTTAAGTCTCGGGTGAATGTGAGCTCGGGCAGAGGAAGAAAGGAGGCAGGGATTTATAGGCGCACCCTTTAGTCCCGGGTGGTATTACCACCCTGGACTAAAGATGAGACTTTAGTCTCGGGTGGTGTTACGACCCGGGACTAAAGGCTCACCCTTTAGTCCCGGGTCGTAATACCACCCGGGACTAAAGTCTGGCGCCAATAATTGCGGCTCGGAGCCGTTGGACGCCAGGCTTTTAGTCCCGGGTGGTATTACCACCCAAGACTAAAGGGGGGCGTCGCAAACAGCCTTTCGAGGCCACGTCGCCCCAAAAGCATTTGTCCCGGTTCCAAAGTTGAACCGGGACAAATGCTTAGGATCAAAGGTCGTTTTTCCACCAGTGTTTTTTTTTGAACAAACACCCCCATAGTTATGTAGTTAGTTATCTAAATACACTGAAACTATTACCACTTTTGTTGGGGAAAAACTGTTGGGAAAGTTAGTATTCTTGTAGTATTTGGTAATGTTGTTTTCTTTTCTCAAATTTATTTTGTAGGTACACTATTCTGTTCTCTTGACAACGGAAGAATGATTTCTCCCGTTGGTCTGTATTCATTGACATATGATTGTTCCAATTAATAGTTTGAGGTTTCTAAATTTACTTTTGCTTTTATTTTTGTTTTTAAACTTTGGTGTTTGCTTGGCTCTTTTTGAAGCTATGGATTATTAGCTATTTTACTAAAATTATGAACCTTTTCAAAAGATATTTAACGAAGCAAATGCCCCTATCTCCAAAAGAAAAACACAAATAAAAATGTATCTTGGTAACTACTTCATTGTTGCCCTTTGTCTCTAGATCATAAAATGGGCACTCTTGCATAGGTTACAAGGGGTGCCCCATTACCATCTAATCTAAAAATCAAAAGATAATGAGGTTTTTTACGGTACACAATATCACCATGTACCACCGGTTGAAAATGACTCATATGTAACAAAAAATGACCTATGTGTAAGGATCCGATGGTTGAGATTAATTCTGTACCACCGGTTTTTCTAGTGTGGTATGGGTGGTATTCATAGGTGGTATGAGTAGTATACGTGTATTATCGGAAATATACAAAATAATATTGTTGTAATTTATGAAATCAAGTCTTTTTATGTAACCTTAGCAGCAGGGAATTTTTTCCAAATAATATATATCTAGCAAATTATCATTTTACCCATAGTAAAAAACTGAAAAAAAACCTGATAATACTACCGTACTACCATTGGGTGGTATTGTGTACCGTAAAAGACCTCAAGATGATGATAAGCGTAGGCAAGTGTGAACCATCATACAAGGTTTTTGTGGTAAATGTTTGACTACTCGAAAGGGATTCCACACGTTATTAATTAACGCTGACCATTGATAAGAGAATATTCAGCACAGGCCCATAGTCTGTCATGATCACTTGATTGGGAAGAGTAAAAAAATGTGGAACCTTGTATGTCTTAATTTCATATGAAAAATGAATTATTTCACACAAAATCCTATGCTGGCATGCCACCTCAGCTTGTTCGCTTGGCTTTTCAGGCACCAATACTTTTCTCTCACTCGCATAGACCGTCAGTATTTCCATATAACAGAGAAGTTTGGTCATGCCTTCTGGTTATCAAACATATATAAGAAAAGTTCTAGATCCAATCATCTTTTGTGAGAAATACCAAAAGTCTAGCCGATTGACGTTGAAACGCGGACCCAGTCAATTTAGTTATTGATGTTGCAAAAGCTCAAAATCATCGCGTCTTGACTTTGTACATTTCAAAAATTAAATTCAATTACTCTGATATGGTAAACTCTGCGCAAAGCAATGCACGGCACACTGCAAATGCACGCCATTTATCTCAGAAGAATCCACAGCATTATCAACACGAGCATGCTGAGCGAGGGCTACGAGCTAGTGCTAACATAATGTTACTCACAGCTGAAGTCATCAACTGCTCGTTTTACTTGGTTCAGAAGAAAAGCGGGTTCACACAAGCAAGATACACACAAGCACAGCACACAATATCTCTAGCTCGTGTCGCTTTTGGGTACTGAACGCTAGGCCCTGCATGCCCCTTTTACAATCAACCACCTAGCAGTTCGTATATCGTCGAAATTAGGTAAAGCTTGGAATCTAGATAGACTCGGTTAAGTCCAAAGCACCCGTCCTTGTTGTCTTGTTGAGAAATGTTGGTAGGGTTTATTGCACGGAGCAGTTCCGTTCGGGCGGAGGATGTCATCGCGTTGCTGCTGTCAGCCGGGCGTCGGTACTGACGAAACGGGGCCTCTCGGCGGACCGACGGTGCGAGGTGCGGCTGCCGTCACACACCCTCACACGCGCGAGGCCGTGGCTCCCTCCAAACTCCAAAGGCAGCTTTGTTCTTGTTGTTTCTGAAGCTTTATTTCTGTCTGTGACAGGGAAGTGATTAAAGGATGGCACCTTTGAGTGTACAGGAGGATCAGCGAGTGCAAAGCGGGAGATTGGTGATGTGAGTTTTGAGGGTTACGGGTTTGATTTGCTTGGTACGCACAGTTAAGGGCTGGTGCGTCACCACCCTTTCCCCCACCGGTAATTTCGGCTCACAAGTCTTGTAGCCACTTACCCTGCTCTTGCTTGTGATGGATACTGAATTACTGATCTGGACAAGTGTGGATGTCGCTTAATTACCTGCTCTAACACACCTCACGGCTCAAGGTGATCAGGATCTACGTGCGTGTGTCTTGCTTGCTCAATGGGTGGCAGCTTACCTGACATCTACGTACAGTACGTGTGTGCAGGTCACTAGAGAATACTGTTGGAACAAGACCTAGGCAGATCACAAAGCAGACATGCAGTGTCCTGCCGATGAAATAGTACTCTGCGTGGGGTTTCGCTTCATAACAGATCCGCAATGTCATTTTATTCAGAAACCTGCAGTATTCAGGAACCAAATCCTAACGCAAAAGGCTCACGGATTAACCTAAGAGTTCGCTGGATAATAAGTGAAACAGAAGCGTACGTCCGAAGGCGTCAATGGGCCAACAGAAGCTGGAAAGAGCCAAGCAGATGAGCGTCTCCAATCCGTCATCAATCTGAAGCCACCAAGACACGAACCACGGACGGGCGCGATCGAGAGAAAAAGAAAATGCTTGGATTGGTGAGAAATTGAAGATCGATTGCGATTTTATTTCTGAAGAGGGGGGATCGAGCAAGTACGGCATCCAGTCGGAACAGTGACCGGAGATGGCGTCGTCTTCGTCTTCTGGCAATCCGTAGTTGTAGGAGGCCACGGCCGGCGCGGCGGCGGCGGCGGAACACTGACCGGAGAAGTAGATGCCAGGATGCAGCGCCGCCGTGCTCGACAACACGACGCCTCACTGTGTGCCACGCTCGCTCACGCGGCCGCCGCGCCACGTACTGCTCTCTCGGGGGGAAGCCGTCTTGCCCTGGAGTGCAGCGGCGGGAGCGCCGCCGCCACCCGGACCCGTGACGAGCAGCATCCCCGAACAGGGAGAAGCTCCTCTGCAGTCGACTGCAGAGTGCAGCTCTCACTGCACGCGGGCCCTGGCATCCGTCGGGCCCACGCGCCAGCCTCTGCAGCCGACTGCAGAGGATCTGAATCCCCCCGAACAAGCGCTGGTGCTGCGAGAACACGGCGCCGGAATATTTGAAAAGTGACCCTGGTTTGGATCGTGATTAATAATAGAGATCCAAGTATTTGTATATCGCCCCGTATAACTTACATAAACCCCCTATTTTTTATCGTGATCAATAGTCTCGATTCGATTATTTTCAACTACAACCCTACATTTTTCATATAGCCCCCTGGTTGGGTTCCGATGCTTACCACCGTCTTCCCCGCCGGAATCGAGTAGCCCCGTCCACCAGTCCCTCCCTCAATGGCCCGCGCCAGAGCTGCGGCCTTGCGGGCAGGCTGGCCGACGGTGCGAGAGACCTCGCCGCTTCATCGTTCAAGCGACAAGCTCGCCCGATCAATAGTGTCGGACAGGTAGACTGGCCGGTCGGTTGTCTTCGGCAGATGCGCGCGGTGGCTGCCGCCTGCCGGTTCGAACCACGTCGCCGTATTCGCCGGCGCTCGCCTGCCTCCTGCTCAAGGTTGGCAACTGACACAGCGATGGATCAGACATCAGAGAGCATGCTTTGAAATTTGCATGTTCATGGTTCAGAATTGATACTACCGTAGCATTGCAGCTTCATAGAATTTTTTTTTTGCGAGGAACTTCATAGAACTTTTAAATTCAGTGGAAATTAAATTCGATTCAAACCATGGTTATGGCTGTCGTTTGTGTTGAGATCGATCATGGACCTTTGTGCCTGAATTTATAGAATTGTCATGGACGGAACAGACTGTTCCTTTGCAACGTCCTCCGCCTATAAAAATTACTAAACCGAATGTGATTAATAACAGCGCGAAAAAGAAGTTATTCATGCATAGTCTATGTATCTATTGTTGGAAAGACAGGTATTGCATTGATATTTTTGCCAGCCATCTTGCCCATCAGGTACTTTTGGCTCCCTTTGGTTCAGCTTATTGCGGCTGTGGCTTTTTTAAAAAAGCACGAAGTTGAACAAAAGGCCTATGAACGGACAGCTGCTTTCTTCAAAAGTCGACTTTTCCATAGTTCATATCTGACAGCAGCTTTCCCCCCTGCTTTTCTCAGCTGTGAGATCGGTGTTTTGCTGCTATTTACCCGCCTGCCATCGGTTATGGTACCGATTCGTTCTTTTCCCTTCCTCTCAGGCTCCTACCCGCGACCCCTTCTCTCATCCGGAGACGACAGCAGGCCACCGCCGCTCCTGCTCCCTCAGCGCTCCACCACCCCGGCGCCGCCCCTCTTCGCGGCCAGCGCTCCGACGGCGGGCGAGCTTCACCGGCGCGAACTCCGCTCCACAGCGGCCGCGAGCTCTAACAGATGCGGGCTTCACCGGCTGTGGGCGAGCTCCGCCATCGCGGCCACGAGCTCCGCCGGCTGTGGGTGAGCTCCGCTACCGCGGCCGCGAGCTCCAACCGGCTGCGGGTGAGCTCCCTACGAGCCATGTTGGCGGCGTCCCTCCTCCTCCTTCCCTCGAGACAGCAGGCGGAGCTTGGACGACTGACGTCAATGGAGGTCACGAGATCTGCGATTCCCGTCGAGGTTGACCTCGGCTGCGCCTAGGGCTTGGCTTGGATGGAGATGGGAAGGTTGCGGTGCCATGGGTGAGAGGAATCGGTTGGAGGTGGGTTGTAGCTCGCGAATTTCGCCGGTGAGCGGAAGCTAGTCTGCTCTGTTTTGGTTGGGAAGAAGAACGAAGAGAGCGGAAGCTGCTGTGTATGCTCTGCTTTGGTCGGAGAACGAATTTTCGTCGTCCACTTCGTTGCCGGCGCCGCTGCTCCGGCTGTTGTAACGAACATAGCGTGTGTTTGTTGATGATTGCTGGTGGTGAGCGGCGCCGTCAAGGTGAAGGGGAGCACCGGGAAGAAAAAAAGATCAGATAAGGAAGAAAGGAAATAATGACCGAATAAAGAAAGAAAAAATGGAGAAGGATTAGGAAACGAAAAAACAATTTGCTAAACAAGTATTATATGAACTAATTTTTTTGTTTTACTTCAATTCTTGGTTAACAAGCCAAATAATTATTAATCCACAATATCAACTCATGTAAAACAATTTAAAGGGTAAATAGCCTCTAAGGCGTACAAGGGTATTATAGACATTTTACACAGTTTACAGCTCACAGCAGCTTGTCCACAACTGTTACAGCCAAACGGCGTTCAGCTTTCTCACAGTTAATATCTCACAGAAGCTTTTTCACAGTGCACAACTCACAACAACTTTTTTCATAGCTACAGCTCAACCAAACACACCCTTGACTGCATGTTTTCCCAGGTTACAGAGACTGCAACTGAACAGCGAGCACTACAACATCCCTTAGGGCAGTCCCAATGAGACATTAATAGTGGTTTCCATCTTCATTAGATGGGACGCCGCCTCAGCAAATTGGTGACATGGGATGTTGATTAATGAAGAGAGAGAAGAAAAAAGAGGAATCCGTTTCTTGGACAGGAAACGAAGTCTTCCCTCGCACCAATGCACGGAGAAACGGCAAAATCTCCATTGGGGAGAAACGACCCGCTTCCCAAGCCGATCCGCCGGATCCTGTATGCGTCCGTGCTGTGCAGATCCCCCGCCGCGCGCCTAGCGGGCGAGCACGGGCTGCGGCGTTCTGGCCAGCGAGCTTGGGCAGCTTCGCCCGCCGGCCGCCGCGCCCAGGGCGGGTGAGCTCGGGTAGCCGCCCCCTGGGCCTAGCGGGCGAGCTCCGGCTGCCACCCCTGGCGGGCAAGCTCGGGCCACGCCCCGACCAGCGAGCTCGGGCCGCTCGCCGCCGCCGGATCCCCTACCTTCGCTGCTCGCCGCCGCCGGATCCGGCTTGGAGGAGCTCGCCGGAGCCCCTGAACGACGAAGATTCGGTGGCTTGCACGGCCGTGGCGGGTAAGCTTAGACGAGGCTTCGGCCGTTTCTCCCAGGTTCGTCGCTCCCGCCGCCGCCCTCCCCTCGCGGACGCCGACACTCGACGACGTCCTCAAAGCTCGCTTGCCACCGCTGGTTCGAGGCTTGGAGCTCACTCGCACGGATGCCGAACGGGTACCGGCACGAACGTCAATCGAAGCTCGCGTGGCTGTCGCGGATAGGCGGATAGCACACGGCCACAAGCAGGGAGCTCGCACGGCCACCGTGGCTCGCATGACCGGAGCTCGCTCATCTGAAACAGGGATCGCTCATCTCATCTCACGGGATGTACTGTTGTGGGTATGTACTGTCTCCATATTCTTTCCTCCTCAGCTCACGGGATGCAGAGGCAGGCACAAGGCACAGAGGATCCGGTACCAGAAAGGAGAATGATTGGTTGGATTTTTATTTGAACTCTAGATAAATGAACTGCATGAGAGGATGATTTCTTGACACAGTATCCTAGACTATGGAAACTGTGATGATTTCTTCCATTGAGACTGCCCTTATCTGCAATTCACCTCCGCGTTCGAGGACAAGGTGCCGCGCTGTGCTGGGAAAATCCGGGTCTCCGGCGCCTACGCCACGATCGCGCTGCCCTCTCGCGGGCAATTCAGCTTTGGATGGTGCCTGCTGAGCAAGAATCACGTAGCCGACATCTGGTGAGGGGTGACCAAGGAGATGCAGGACTGTTTCTTGTTTCTTCCATGCTCTCTATGGCCATGGTCGGTGGAAACTGGTGTATACACAGGGATTATCCTATGGGGGTTCCATACTTCCATCGACGCCGGGGACGCGGCGGCGCTCCGGCAAGCCACGGCGGGCAGCAGAGGCAGCGTCGCGGCGACACCCCAGGGCAGACAGTAAATGAATTGCCGTCCGGAGGAGGACAGTATTTTATTTACCATCCACCCTTGGGTACCTTCCAGCCGCTGGATTGGCCACGTATGGTCCAGATCGGGCGTTGACCGAAGATTAGGGAGTGGGGTCGTTCTGGTCAGTCGTCAGGCAAGCGCGGCGGCGGCGCTCGGGTTCAGTGGGGAGGGGACCGCCGGCCTTGGGAGCGACCGCCGGTCGACGGCGCGGTAGACCTCGCGGCTTGCTTCATTGTTCGAGAGAATCTCGCCCGAGCAGGGAGATGGCCGCCTGGCTTGGATTTCGGAGATGCGCGCGGCTACCGGCTCGTACCACGTTGCTGCCGTCTTCGCCGGCTCCTGCCTGCCACCCGGCAGACCTCGCCGCTTGCTTCATCGTTCGAGAGAAGCTTGCCCGAACAGTAGGTCCGGGTGGCGGCGCGGGATGCGGAGTCGCGACTCGCGACCTCTCACTGCCGCCCACCTGCGCCACTATCACGCCGTGATCAAACCTCATAGCAACACGGGATCTGGAGCTGCAGCAGCTAGCAGGGGCGGACAGGCTGGAGGCGTACGACGGTGGTGGCTGCCAAGGAGATGGTGCGGCGGCGGGCTGCAAGCGGCAGGACTTAGGGCACATACAACGCGTCGGTATACCCCGTCTGTATACCGTCACATTTGCATTTTGCCCCCTGCGCCAGCACGCAGACGACCCCCGCGTCGACTCGCGAAAGGACGCCTGTGTTCCGTTCCCCAACATTTTGCAGACGACGGAGCGCCGCGCTGTACCTCGCGTCTCCTCCAGGCGACGGCAGCGGCGGATCCCACACGCCCGCGCTCTCCCCTCTCCCCAATTCCTCTGCGCGCGCCAAAACCAGTAGCGAGGGATTGAAGGAGGGTGGCGTGTGGACGCCGCGAGAAGCAGCCCCGCGCCTCCGCCTGTAGAGTTGTCGATCTGCTCTGCCCGGCCACCGTGAGCCCCGCTGCGGGCCTGCAGGGGAGCACGCCCACCATCCGCCCCAACCGCTGCGGGTTGCGTCCTGCACAACTGCAACGAGAGGAGAGAGATACTGAGAGGGAGAACGAAGGATGGAGAATGGGAGATACATAAAGACAGGGGAAGAAGAGAGTACGAGCAAGCTACAGGTCTACAGGATTCATGCCCGTGTGCCATTGGGGAGGGAGGAGCCGGCCGGGAAGGAGGGCCGCGACGTGGGTTGGCGCGCCATGCTCGACAGCTGCTCCCTGCGCCGGCCGGGGGAGTAGAAGAGAGCCGGGCCACGGCATGGGGAAAAGGAGCATAGAGACCGAGAGAGAGCCGGAAAAAGAAGCTGCTCTTGCTGCTAGACTTGCTCTGCCGGCAAAAAAAAAGAGCGAGGTGGAAATTTTTTTTGTCCACCAACAGAGAGAGAAGGCGTGATGCTATGCATGTGCTGCTGTGCCTGCTAGTGCCGGTGTATGCTATCACCATGGTTAAAAAAACTGAAAAAAATCGGTCGTAACCGCGGTAATCGTTCTTACTGCGCCGGTCCGGTTTCTAAAAACCGCGGTTTACCGAGCCTAACCGACCTTAGAAAACCGCTCCCTTTGGCTTACCGCACGGTTTGAGCGGTTTACCGAGCCGTTTTTTGAAGCGGCAAACCGATTGGTAAGTGGTTTTTTTTAACCCTGGCTATCACTATGCAGAATGGCTTGCTCTAGAGTACGAGTCTAGTACAATCCAAGCGTGCAAGAGGATAGAGACTTGTGATTTGATGGGTTCCTCTTAGTGATTGAAAGCAAAGAGGCACTTGTAAAAATCCGGCTATCAAAGTCGATAAACACATATGTAATTAAAAAAATCTAACTGATGCCACACAATAGCATACAAAAATACATTTGTAGTTGATCTTAACTACCATGCAAATCATTAAACAGTTTAAAGATGAATCCTGTGTCTGTGGGTTGTATAAGCTGTCTTTATATCTATCTGTATGATAGTTTCGAGGTTCTGCCGAAAACCCCAACCAAATCCTAAAGAGAAAGACCTCAAATCCACCACAAGAAATTCGCCAAGAAAAGGCTCCGAAAATCACCAAAAAGGAAAACGGGGGAAACAACACAAGGCCTTGAGGAACCACGCCGAATCATCTATACATACCATGAAGGTTCATACAAGGTCTAGCTTGCCACCCGATCATCCATCCCTCTCTAAGGATCTCACCATGAAGCTCTCAAGCTAGTCCTAAAAATCCTAAGGAAAATAGGAAGGGAAAATAGCAAAAGCAAATGAGTTAGGGTTCCAAAAGATGGTTGCCATCCTCTCACCACTTGGGTTATATGAAGGCAACTGAAAGACGAAACTACCCCTATGACATAAAACTAAGATACACACCCCCGAGGGGCAATTTTGGAATCTTCGTCGTAGCACTATCGGACGGATGCCCGGCGACCGCAAACTTGCTTAGCCTCGACGCAAGCCTTGCGATCCCGACGCGTGTCCTCCGCTTCGAAGTCTCCAGAAGGCGTCATCGCACACCGGTCAGACCGCTGCTCCTCACCGGTCAGGCCGGTACCCACCGGTCAGACCCACCGGTCAGACCGGCCTGATGCTACTGCTCTTCGGTCTTTGGTCTTGGCTTTGTTGATCAACCAAGGAACCCAGTGGTTTTGTGGTGAACCACTGGAAATCCCGCGGACTTGGTGTAGCCTCCCGCCAATCTCCACTCATGACTTGGCTCCCACGATGTCTCGGCTCGACATTGGTTTTGAGGCTCAACCAAGAAATCGTCCACGACTTCGTCTTGCTGTTCTTGCCACCATGCGGCCCGCACTTGACCCCGCTGGCCATCGGGTCCCTCGAACCAAGCCTACTTGTCTGCTCCACACCTGGAGGCCTCACCGGCATCGACCTTTCGCGCTTGTTCTTCTCCTGCACCAGTACCAATCAAGTCACAACCTGCACCTGCAATACTAGGCCAAGAGTAAGTCCACACAACGTTGTCAATCACTCATCACACCAGGAAGCGACCATCCACCGGTCCTCGAACCACACAGGCTCTCAGCTTGCAGCAGTAATGGTGACGTAGCAACGGTGACCTGAACGCCTGAGGCTTCGTGCCCGAGAGCGGAGGCACGGGATTTGGGGATGCCATGACGACTGGCCCAACCGCTTCTTGAAGCTCTTATGCGCTATGAGCGATGTGCGCTCCAGCTCCTTCCTCACTCTCGATCTCTTCCAGCTCGAAGCCACGAACACACGCTGGTGCTTCTTGTACTGCTTGCAGCCTCCCACCGAGCCGCCGCCGCCGCCGAGCTTGTCCTTTTTGCATTTGATTCCTATAGAACCAGAGGACAGAGTAGCCCGCAGCACGGCTCGTCGCCGGAGTGGCCGCCTCCTCCTCCCTTCTTGTCCTTGCACACCTTGCCGTGCTTGCCGCCATCAAAGCAGCAAAAACACCACGAGGACCAGCAGGCAGCAGCTGGCTAGCAGCACATCATCTTGTGTCTGGGCTTGGCCATTGGCACTAGACGACTCGTTGGCCGTCGTGGCAACCTCCAGTCGCGGCCGACAGCGGAACCTGAGCACGCCAATACAAATGTGGCCTTCTAGTTCGATGTGAGAAGTGTGGCTCTCCCGTGGCGTGTCGGCTGTGTCCGGCAGCGCGAGCGGCGAGCGCCTAACTACGGCCACATCTCCTTCGGGGATATTCTCCGGCTGCACAGTGAAGGGCTGGCGCGTCACCAGTCACCACCCTTCCCCCCACCGGTAATTTCGGCTCACAAGTCTTGTAGCCCCTTTTACCCTGCTCTTTGCTTGTGATGGATATTGATCCGGACAAGTGTAGAGGTCTCTTACCGGTTCTAACACACCTCAACGCTCAAGGTGAGGATCTACGGCTCTACGCACATGTTTCTTGCTTCTCATTGGGTGACATACCGACATCTAGGGTCTGTTTGGTGCGCTGCATGCGTCTGAGCCAGGCTGACCGTGTGCACGCTTTGGCAGTTTGGTTGCCTACTCCACTGTCTTAGTCTGGCTAGCCAGATGCAAGAGGCACCATCGGGCCTGGCTCCCAAGGAACGAGAGAATCGGCCGTTCCTAGCGAGCCAGGCTCACGGCATGCAGTGTCAGTCTCGAAACAAGTTTTGCAACCTATAGCCAATCCTAGCATGATACTACTCTAGGAAAGTAAAGGTAAGCAAAGATTGCAAGAGAGTAATGCGGAAACGTAAAGAGGGATGAGAGGAAGCAAACTCTTGACACGCGATTTATCCCGTGGTATCGGTAGGCACTTAGCCACCCCTAGTCCACGTTGTTGAAGCACTCACACAGGATTATTACTTTCCGATCACCAAGTCTCTCCCAAGAACACCACTTGACTCGCCACAAAGGCTCGCCACTAAGGAACTCACCAAGCTCCCTTGGTCATCTTGATGCCGCCTCCACTAAGGAGCTTCTCCACTAAGGAAGGGGGTCTCCACGTCCCCCGCACAAAGTGTCCTCGCCACTCCACACCAAGCCGGAGGGTCGAAGATGATTGCCGGTGAGCCACTTAGGCCCTAAGGCTTCCGGCGCACCTTATAGAACTTGGTTCACTCAAGAATCACCTCACAAGGTTGGCACACCTTGGACTCACTCAGCTCTAAGCTAAGCCTAGCACTAAGCACACACACAAAGCATGTGCAAGTCTATGGATGAGAAATTTAGCACTTGTATGGCTTGGATATGATGTTGTATGTGTCTCACACTCCTTTGCACTTCCACACAATCCAGCCACCTCAAATGGGTGAGTTGAGGGGGTATAAATAGCCCAAGACATCAAAAGAGCCGTTGGCTAACGTCCATTGAAAAGTGTAGCGTCAGATGAACCGATGGTCTCAAATTCACCACCGTCGGTTCATATGGTGCCCCTCCACGTCACTTAGCTGTTGAGATTCTCTGACACAATTGTTCCGACGCTTCATCCGATGTTGCGGCGGTTCATCCGGTGCTGAAGGACTCTGCACTTAAACCTTACTGTCTTGAATTTTGTAACCGTCGGATGAACCGATGACTGGACCGTCGGTTCATCTGGTGCTTAAGGCCTTAGCGCTAAAACCTTACTGTCTTGCACCATTGGACCACCGGATAGACCGACGGTGCCCACCAATGGACTGTCGGTTCATCCGACGCCTTCGTCTTCGCAGCTTCATCTCTGTAATTCATCCAGTGCAACTAGAAACTGGACCATCGGTTCATCCGACGGTGCCTTGGCTTTTACCCAGTGTACCAAATCGTCCGACCATTGCACCGACGCTTGCTTTCTAGGTACCGTCGGTTCATCCGACGGTGACCTTTCTTTTCTTTTTCTTCTACGATTTTGACCCTTGAAAAATATACTATCTTCTCATGTTGGCATGTGGTATTTTTGCATCCATGGGACCTAGAAATATCTACAAGGACATACTCAACAATATGGTTAGTCCTATTGGTCATGTTGTCATTAATCACCAAAATCAAACTCGAACAAATGGCTAAAGAGGCCATGTTCGCTACAATTTCCCCCTTTTTGGTGATTTATGACAACACAATCAAAACAAGCATAAATTTGCAAAAATTGACAAAATTGAAGCACTTACACTTGCTTGGATGCTTACCATCATCCAACCTCCCCCTAGATCATACTCCCCCCTTTTTGATCTTCTCTTACTATGTTCACACATAGCTTGCTTCTTCCCTCTTTGGAAACACTAGCTTGCTTTGGCTCCAAATTCTCCCCCTTTGGAATAAAATCTCCAAAAATGTCCAAAACAAAAGGGTCTCCAAAGGAAAACTAGCAAGTCCTCGCAAACATAGCTCAAAGAGAAATGTTAAATCCTATGGAGAAAGCCGCATGAACCATGATCCATATGTATGATATCAATGAAGGTACCACAAGGTGTGAATAACTAAGGTGGATCACAAGCTCATGAGACTGGCATGATACAAACTAAGCTCCCCTAAGTGTGTGCACAATATGATAGTGTGAAAAACAAGTGCACAACTACAAACACTTGTGAGACAAGAAAGCTTAGAGCATATCATGCAAGGAGGTAGCTTAAAAAAACAAGAGATACGACAAAAGAGTTCTTGTAATATTACCACTTGTAGATTTTGATCATTGCATACCTCCGGGGGTTGTTCCTTTCTACCTTGTTGGCACCACGTTGAGACGAGCCACTTGGAAATGAAATCACTAGGAGGTGACACCACTTGAAAAAAGCTTGCAAAGAAGACACTTGGGGTACCACAAGGATTAGAAATGTATGAGTGCATTGCCTTTGAACTTATATAGAGACATAAGCTCGCAAGAACATGACTCAATAGCATGAAGCTCATATTGCTGTATTCACTCTTTTAGAGATGTTAGATCACATTGAGAGTGAAATAGCATTCTTTTAGAATGAAGTACCGCACCTGAACGCGTCACCAAGAGACTACACAAAATAAGCTTGAAGCAATGTTACTCCCATAACCATAGGATGAGCTCCCCCTAAATGTGTGCATTTAGTGTTTGAATCACCAACCAAATGTATGCACATTGTTTGTGACAACAAAAGGGAAGCTAACCCTATAGCTTGCTCATGATGCAAAGAGATATGTATGAAAACATGCACCATGAAAGAACAAGTGTAGCTTTCCTACACACTAATCAAACCATGTAGATTGCTCATGGGTTAGCACATGACACAAGCAACCTACCATATGTAGACAACTAGGCATAACAACAAATGCAAACCTAGACAAGGTAATGGAGCTACAATGATACATGAGATGGGTTCTAGTTTCCATTACCTCAACCGGGGAACTTGGGCAACACATGTCCAACTTGCAAGCTTGGCTTCTAGACTTGAATCTTCTCATCCTTTTTGTGCTAAGCCTCCCAAGTCCCCGAGCTCATGGCCTTCAAGTGGCCTTTGGAACCCAAACCATTTGAGGCCCCTTCATGTTGGTGATGACTTCCTTGGGCACCCAAATGGGTTGGTTCCAACCCCGCTCCGTCATCATCTTCCCAACCTTGTGTGCAACCACCTTGCCATTAGTCTTCTTCTTGATGATGTAGGTGTTGCTCTTGGTCTTGTTCTTACGGTTGGGCTTGGTGTAGATGAGGGAGCTCTTAATGGTGGGGTTCAACTTCTTCTTCTCGCCCTTGTCCATCTTCTTGACAAATTGAGGGCATTTGTAGAACTTGTGCCCTTCTCCATGACACTTGTAGCAAGTCACGGTTGACCCCTTCTCAAGCTTCTTCACCATGGGATCACAGTTATCTTGAGAAGGTTGGACTTTGCTCTTCATGTCTTGAGAAATGTCCACTTGTTTCTCATTATTCTTGCCCTTGCCCATCAAACTTGTCAACCTCTCTCGGAGCCATTTCACTTCTTGCTTGAGCTCATCATTTTTCTTGCCTATGAGACAATCACATGTTTCTACAACAACATTCTCATTGCAAGATGGTAAGCAAGATTCATCAATTAAATCAATGCAAGAAGTTGAAGTATCTACCTTGGTATCGGTAGGCACTAAGTCACCCCTAGTCCACGTTGTCGAAGCACTCACACAAGAGTATTGCTTCCCGGTCACCAAGTCTCTCCCAAGAGCACCACTTGACTTGCCACAAAGGCTCGCCACTTAGGCACTTGCCAAGCTCCCTTGGTCACCTTGATGCCGCCTCCACTAAGGAGCTTCTCCACTTAGGAAGGGGGTCTCCACGTCCCCCGCACAAAGTGTCCTCGCCACTCCACACCAAGCCGGAGGGTCGAAGACGATTGCCGGTGAGCCACTTAGGCCCCAAGGCTTCCGGCGCACCTTATACAACTTGATTCACTCTAGAATCACCTCACAAGGTTGGCACACCTTGCACTCACTCAGCTCTAAGCTAAGCCTAGCACTAAGCACACACACAAAGCGTGTACAAGTCTATGGATGAGCAATTTAGCACTTGGATGGATTGGATATGATCTTCTAGGTGTCTTGCACTCCTCTGCACTTCCACACAATCCAGCAACCTCAAATGGGTGAGTGGAGGGGGTATAAATAGCCCAAGGCACCCAAAGAGCTGTTGGCTAACGGCCACTGAAAAAGGTAGCGTCGGATGAACCGATGCTATGCTTTTCCAGGGTGTTGGTTCATCCGGTGCCCTCCACGTCACTTAGCCGTTGCAGATCTGCTGACACAACTGCTCCGACACTATACACTGACGGTGCGTTGGATCATCCGGTGCTGAAGGACTTCTCGCCAAAACATCTCTGTTGGTTTCTTCGTGACCGTCGGATAGACCGACGCTTCCTCTGACCCAAGGCGTCGGTTCATCCGGTGCTGAAGAGCCTGTCTTGGCGCGTCTCTGTCTTGATTCAAACTGAGCATCAGATAGACCGACGGTGTCCCCACTTAGACCGTCGGATCATCCGGTGCTACTGTCTTCGCTGCTTCTTCTCTGCAATTCATCCGACGCAACTAGAAACTGGACCGTCGGATCATCCGACGGTGTCAAGTTGATTCCAGCCTCTGCGCAGTGTACCAATTACACCGACGCTTACACCGATGGTACTGTCGGTTCATCCGACGGTGCACTTTTGCTGTTTCTTTGCATCTTCAACTTGTTTCTTGCTTCAACTTAACATACTTAACATGCCATCACTTATAGCCTCAAAATATATACTAAGTCCTCATTTTTGCTATGAGTAACTTAACATGTGCATGGTATGTTAACTTATGGTATGACAAGTTGACTTGGGCATGGTATGTTAACTTGGGATAACATCCATGGGACCTAGGAATGCCTACAAAGACATGCTAGACAATGTGATTAGTCCCATTACTTGTGTTAGCATGAATCACCAAAATCAACTCGAACAAATGGCAAATGGGGCCATGTTCGCTACAATCTCCCCCTTTTTGGTGATTTATGACAACACAAGCAAAGCAAGCATAAATTTGCAAAAATTGACAAAATTTAGAAACACTTACACTTGCTTGGATGCTTACCATTCTCCAACCTCCCCCTAGATCAAACTTCCCCCTTTTTTGATCTTCTCTTCCTATGTTGACACATAGCTTGCCTCTTCCCACTTTGGAAACACTAGCTTGCTTTGGTCCCACATTCTCCCCCTTTGGAATAAAATCTCCAAAAAGGTCCAAAACAAAGGTCTCCAAGGAAATTTAGCAAGTCCTAGCAAACACAGCTCAAGGAGAAATGTTAAATACAAGGGAGGAAGCCGCATGAACTATGATCCATATGTATGATACCAATGAAGATACCACATGTGCGAATAACTAAGGTTGATCACAAGCTCATGAGACTAGCATGATACAACCTAAGCTCCCCCTAAGTGTGTGCACAATATGATGGTGTGAAAATCAAGTGCACAACTACAAATACTTGTAAGACAAGGAAGCTTAGAGCATATCATGCAAGGAGGTAGTTTAAATGACAAGAGATAAGACAAATGGGTTCTTGTACATTACCACTTGTAGATATCACTTGTAGTCTTTTGATCATTGCATACCTCCGGGGGTTTGTTCCTCTCTACCTTGTTGGTACCACATTGAGATGAGCCACTTGGAAATGATATCACTAGGAGGTGACACCACTTGAAAGGAGGTAGCAAAGAGGACACTAGGGGTACCACAAGGATTAGAAATGTATGAGTGCATTGCCTTTGAACTTATATAGAGACATAAGCTCGCAAGGACATGACTCAATAGCATGAGGCTCATATTGTTATGTTCACTCTTTTAGAGATGTTAGATCACATTGAGAGTGAAATAGCATTCTCTTAGAATGAAGTACTGCACCGGAATGCGTCACCAAGGGACTACACAAAATAAGCTTGAAGCAATGTTAGTCTCATAACCAAACCATAGGATGAGCTCCCCCTAAATGTGTGCATTTAGTGTTTGAATCACCAACCAAATGTATGCACATTGTTTGTGACAACAAAAGGGAAGCTAACCCTATAGCTTGCTCATGATGCAAAGAGATATGTATGAAAACATGCACCATGAAAGAACAAGTGTAGCTTTCCTACACACTAATCAAACCATGTAGATTGCTCATGGGTTAGCACATGACACAAGCAACCTACCATATGTAGACAACTAGGCATAGCAACAAATGCAAACCTAGACAAGGCAATGGAGCTACAATGATACATGAGATGGGTTCTAGTTTCCATTACCTCAACCGGGGAACTTGGGCAACACATGTCCAACTTGCAAGCTTGGCTTCTAGACTTGAATCTTCTCATCCTTTTTTTGCTAAGCCTCCCAAGTCCCCGAGCTCATGGCCTTCAAGTGGCCTTTGGAACCCAAACCATTTGAGGCCCCTTCATGTTGGTGATGACTTCCTTGGGCACCCAAATGGGTTGGTTCCAACCCCGCTCCGTCTTCATCTTCCCAACCTTGTGTACAACCACCTTGCCATTAGTCTTCTTCTTGATGACGTAGGTGTTGCTCTTGGTCTTGTTCTTGCGGTTGGGCTTAGTGTAGATGAGGGAGCTCTTGATGGTGGGGTTCAACTTCTTCTCGCCCTTGTCCATCTTCTTGACAAATTGAGGGCATTTGTAGAACTTGTGCCCTTCTCCATGATTCCGAGATGCTTGCCGCTATCCTGTCCTTCTCTGCTCTTTGGAGTTAATTGCATCTAGACACCGTGTTTATTTATATTTGCGAATCTAGGATTCCCGGAGCCGAGGAGTCAAGCCAGAAGATCGAGAACTACTACGGAAACTTCGATGACTACTTGCACACAGGTGTTCACACCCGACTTATTCTGAATACCTATTAGGCATTGCTATGTAGTAGGCTAGCGCTTTACTTAAATTGCATGATGATGAACCTTGCATAGCCTTCTTTATTTATCATGTCCTTGATTGCCCTACTATGTTATATATAAGTGTGTATATACGCTGAGCTTCGCGATGCATGTGTTCGGATGGGAATAGTGGTTCTTGGCGTGTGTGGGGTAAAAATCGGCAGGAGAAGGCGTTTTGGGTACGTTGGCGGTGGTGAGCTCGAAACAACCGATCTGGGATCGGGGATGGGGGTGCACTCCTCAGTGTATCCCCACTTTTATAGTTTTTGGAGCACAGGTGTTGGGGGTTTTACTTACGCTTGGAGGTCATGAGCTCGCCCCGGTCTGAAAGCGAGTGGACAGACCTTTTCACGGGACCTTTCGTACACACCACCTCGCCGAGAGTGGGGTTAGGTCCGAGTTGAGCTCGGCAAGTGTGGAACCATACCTGCCAGCAGGATAGAGGGTATCAGTGGGGGAGAGGTGGGAGTGAGACCACCTTCTCTCAGTGCGTCTCCCGTGTGGCCACACGGGAGCATTTCACAGTTCCGGTGCAATTCCCTTCGCGGAGGGGATCGCTTTGAGGGCCGGATGTAGGATGGGACCGTAACTACCGAGAGTTCGCACGGTAGGGTGGGTTCGGTCAGTTCTCTACCGACTGGGCTCCATCCCGAGTTGGGTACAGGTGTACACGCTCTGCAGAGTTGTTCGATCTATACGTATAGCCGCGTCCTCGGTCACAAACACGTCCCTTGATAGCTTTGTTTTCATGTTTTGGGATTTCTACCTCCCCCTATAGATGAGTGTGGTGAGCCGTGGTTGCAGTCGGGGAGAGGAGAGTTGCTCCCTCTACCTCGCAGATCCGATTGCAATCATTGAGGTGCGAGGAGAGGAAGTTCTCGCATCGACCCTAGATGGAGATAGGTTGTGGAGACGGGTCCCTGGGGTACCAGGTGTTCCCGAGTTGTGATGAGAGTATGGATTGGGACTTATATGGAGATGTTTCTTTTATGCTTCGCTGCTGCTGCATAGGAAACCTGAGCTTTTACCTTGCCACTTTTCTTACCCTTTAGAGCTAGGCCACTTAAAGCTGCATACAGTCGGTGACGTGAACCTATCCCATTCCTTGGGGATAGTTTTGTGAGTGTGCAAGATTGGACTTGGAGTGAGAGTCTGAGTTTGAGGAATCCATGAAGGAAGGGTTGCGTTGCTTCGCTCAAGGATGCCTATGGTGAAGATCGAAGATGAAGACTTTGAAGCCCTAGCTACCGCTACGCAGGATTTCTACTTGTTGCTTAGCCCAAGGGGCTTGTACTAAATTCGTATACTGAGTTGTTTCGGATGTAAATATTCTGTTTTGTACTCTGATTTCGTTGTATGGAAATGATATTATATTGTAATGAGTTTTGTACGTGATAGCCACTGATCAGGGACTATCACAAGGGTACAGGGAGTCTGGTTTTCCTCACCGAAAACCCGGGTCGTTACAGGTGGTATCAAAGCCGTACTTGACCGTAGCACGCAACCCTAGGTTGGTCGATAGCTTAGGAACATTCTATACGCTCTATTTTATATATACCCCCTTGAATTATTTGAAATATACCTCCCCTACTTTGAAAAACTCTATCTTTCCTTCGTTGTTGCAACTTCTTACGTGGACTAGTCAGGAGGAGACCGAAGATAGTTGGGATGGTATGAGAATACCTTGAACCACCAACGGTAGAGTCTACCTTGATTGACATGCCACGAAGTAATTAGACCGATTAGTGTGCGAGATCTCAACGGTTATGAGTCAGCCTTGAGATAGCACTATCTATAATGTTTTGAATGCCTAAGTGCTTGATTCTTTATGGATCTTAATGGATCTTATGGTTCTTACTGTTGAGTGTAGGATTATATATTAGTGAATATTTCATGTTTGTACTTGACTCCTAGAATAGGTAACCCAAGTGCTACCCTTCATAGGAAAGACCACCACAATGCAATGCTTTGGAGGTTGTTGGCCTAAGTAAAACTGATATAACCCAAAAGGAGGACAAGTCATCTCTATAAGCCAAGAATAAGGAGTATCAGAGTAATGCCTCCTCAACCAAAGACGAAAAGGAAAACAACACCATATGAGGTCTAGATTTTGGATAAGCCCCCTCATGCATTTTGGAATCAAGGTACTAATTTGGTTTAGAGAGTACTCGAGTTAGAACCACCCACTACCTCGAAGTTGTCAGTATTTGAAGAATCGTACAAGGAGTAAAGGAGCTACAACCAGAGCCCCTCAAGTATACTCAAGCGGAGACATGAAGAACTACTATGCTGTGGATCAAGAGATTGAGGTCGAGATCAACCTTACCTTAGAACAATTTCTAATTCCCGAGACTTTTTGTTGTGTGCACAATAATGACCAGAAAGCAACTATAATGAAGCTGAAGATGCTCGAAGCTCGGAAGTGCATGTACCTCTATGGAAGCATATAATGGTTAAGATCAATTGAGTACCCTAAGATGTTAGTGACACATTTTGGATAATTTCGGTCGGAACTCAATTATCGAATAAAGATGAAGTACTCCATATGGAGCATCAATCAATACTAGAAATTTTATTCGAGTACTTTAGCTTCTGTAAGGTACCTTATGAATGTCCACCTTTGGAATTTGCTAATGGAATACAGGGTTTGCCGATAAGGATCTTCGCGCTAAACGCGAATTGACCCATGGGGAGACTCGAAGGAACATGGAAACCTCATATCTTGGTAATGGATTCATCGATGAGAGCGGCTAACACATCAAAAGACAACCCAAGATAATGAAGGAGTGGATATAAGCGCATCGAACCCTCCACGGATGGACAATCACGCATGATTTATGGAATTGCGCCCCCGACCATGTATTCGGAAGTAACGAATCCATGCAGAAGGGACCACCCCTAAGTAGACAGTACCTCGACCGGGAAGGTATTGTTGAGGTTTTGGATTTGATTCGGATGACTAAACTCAAAGGATACAAGGTTTGCACTACATGAGTAGTCATCCTAGAGTCATTTTTATTGGATTAACCCCTCTTACACCCCTAAGCAGTTGTTTTGGAAATTACTATGTAAGTAGTAAACAGTTACACACCACAAAATGTGTTTCTGGAATATGGTACCTGAAGGATATCTAAAGTAATTATGCGGTAGATAATTGGAGTGAGATGTGAAGTTCGGTCGATCTCACTTTTGGAATAAACCAATGGTAAAGAAGCCCTATTGGACACCGTATATTGAACTAGTGGGAAAAAGAATTACTTCGACAACTACTGGACACAAGTCATCTGTACGACCTCGCATCTGGCACCTACCTCACTATTGGAAAATAAGTAAGAAGAATTTGTGAGCACAAGTGTGGAATATTGCTCACTTAAACGAGTGGCATTATTTGGAATTGTTGAATAGCACGACAAGGCCTTAAAGCGAAGAATATTTCCAGGATACCAAAAGGTAAGAATACCATCCAGAGGAATAAGACAAAGGTTTTGCGAATGATCATGATATACACCACGGTCGGATAAGAGAAGTGACCCCCCCTCGAAGTTATGACAATCAAGGACTCTTTGAGGAAATGATTAAGCTATAATGGTATTCTAAGGGTTAACATCAACTATATATTCTGAGTTTGCTAAACGTGCATGAGTAAAATAGTTGAGACTTTCTCGAGAAGATCCATCTGAAGAAGTTGGAACCAAAAGGACTAGTGTGAGATTTCGGATGGACAGAGTCACTCACACAGTCAAGGGTGTTATAGATAACCCCTCTTAACACAGACTAACATGAACGGGAGGTAGCCATTCATAGTATTTACGACAGAAGCTAATCGATCATGTCGGATGTTGCCAGCGCTTTGACGAGATCCGTTGGAGTCGTGCTGAGCCAACAAATGGATTTACAGCATGAGAGACATACGAAGTAGGTATGGATTATTGGACCCTCAGAGGAAGGAAGTAGGAAGGAAGTTATGTTCACCCAGGTTCAGCTAGTTGCTGAGAGTGCATGCCATAAGAGG
The DNA here is from genome assembly GCA_036936925.1 of Cenchrus fungigraminus. Taxonomy (NCBI): domain Eukaryota; kingdom Viridiplantae; phylum Streptophyta; class Magnoliopsida; order Poales; family Poaceae; genus Cenchrus; species Cenchrus fungigraminus. Next base: position 13,045,706 of record CM072772.1, on the reverse strand, counting down.
TGCAATTGCACTAATAATTTGGAAAACCAGGATATCGACCTATGGATTGAGAGATAATATTATATATCTTCAACCTATCCCAGATGGATATGGTTTCAAGAAGATTTCTTGGGATAAACTAGGGAAACCTAGAGAATGTATGAAGACTTGAACGAAGAATTGATGACCAACGAAGCTTTTGGGACAAGATTCAATTCATGCTTAGTGTGCCGGATATGGACAAGCGGACAATATTGGACAAATATAACCCTATGGGTACGCTTAGAATGCAAGCTTTGGTACATGGCAACAATTTGGATAAGATCTTGCCATAAGAAATCCCACTATATACATGCCGCGAGATAGACCCAGATTTATCAGGTTTGCAGAACTCTGCTAGGCATGAGGTATACGACTCCCTCATACGGAAAGAAGTGGGAGAATCGTGCCTATTTGGATTAAAAGTACTTAATGGATGTCATGAGAGTATGACCAAGTTCGTATAAAACAATTTTGGAATAAGCCAAGTGATAAGAAGGATGTGACCTCGAACAGGAGGATTGGAATAATATGAGAATGTCACATTCTACTAAGCCTATGTAACACGGCTAGATAAGATGGATTGTGTTAAGGGAAATCTAGCCCGTAGTTGGAACTGCTCACGTGCTTGAACTGGAGTATAGTCGTAAGATATATGGATTATTTGGAGAGTGCTTAAGGATGCGAACAGAAGAGGACACACATTGGCACTTAACTCCGGAAGCCTTCACATGGGAACAAGCTAAGATAAGATAAAGACTTACGTTATCAAGATCATCAACATCTTGAAGCTAAAGCTAAAGAAGAAAAGAGAAGACATATTGAAGAGAAGACCCCATCACACCCGGTACGAGCTTAATCTCGAGGACAAGATTCTCGTGAGGGGGGGAGTCTGTAACATACCGGAAATTTGACTGTTTTCCCATGTGTGATTTTTCACAAAAATTTAAAACTTTTTGTTTGAACTTGGGTGCTACCAAATTTTTGATCCAAACTGCTAGCATCTCATCTATATTCCCGTATAAAATAAAACCATGTAAAAGTATTTTCAAATTATAGTATAAATGTGGGTTGGATCTCTTTGAATTTTAAATTTGGAGTTTAGATGTGTGCTGTTTGAATTCTATATTCAAACTCTATCCAAGACTATTTTGAAAAGAGCTAACACCTAACTTGGGATGCGAGCCTGCTACCGAGGTCTACCGGAAGCCCCTTTTCTCTTTGGCATCAAACCGGAAACCACCTCGAGGTTCACCATGCGGCCCATCTTGCAGCCCAGCCAGCCCAGCTCGTGCCCCCTGCCTTTCTCTCTCTGCCCGGCGGGACCCGTCTGTCAGTGCCCACCTTTCCCTTTCCCAGCGCTGGCGTCACGCGATGGCGATGGGAGCGCGGCGCACCGAGCTCCCTGCCACGCCCATGGCGCCACCCCTTTGCCGCGCTGGCAGCCGTGGATGGAAGCCACGCGCCCTGCGCTGCATCCCGACTGCCCGTGCTCGCCAAACCCTAGCCGCCCCCATATAAAACCCGCACCGCGCCCCATCTCTGTGTGCCCGCCGCAGCTCAGGGGTCTCACCCCAAATTCGTCACCGTCTTGGGGACTTTCTCCAAATCCTCCACCGCCGCTGCCCAAGGGAGGAAGAAGGAGGGGAGGAGAGAAGAGAAAGGTGCCGGCCAGGGGCAATCGAAGGCCGCGATGCCGGAGGCACGACACCCGTGCATCCCTTGCTCCACGCCTTGTCGCCGCGCTGTGCTGCGGCCGAAAGGTGCCACGCCGCACCAGGAGCGCCGCACTCTCGCCGCTGTGGACGCCGACCAGAAGCCGAAGGAGGAGGTCGACACCGGTGCCGGAGCTGCTACGTGAGGAAGCCGCGCCGGCCATGGAACGCTGAGCGCTGCTGACCAGCGCCCTCGTCGTCGGGAACGTCTGCACCGAGGAGAAGCTGTCGTCAACGCCGAGGCCCGACACCCCTGCTTCCTCTGCCCGCACCGAGATGCCGAGCACCACGACGCCCATGACTCCCTGACGCCGCCGTAGGGAGGAGCTGGACAACTGCTGCATCGACGACCACGCCGCCGTCCAGGAGCACCGTGCGTGACTGGGAGGACGCCGAGTACCATGACGACCACGAGATGAACCACGACACCGAGCCGGCCTGCTCCGCACCAAACCGCCACAGCCGCGACCCATCCTGCCACGCCGAGACCTCTGATGAGCCCGTTGGTGAGCAGCCTGACCAAGCCGCCTCCTTTTCACCCTGCATGCTTGCCTGTGACGCCGACCTTCGTGCTGTGCTGCTTGCTTCTGTTACTCCTCGAACATCAGTGACCTTGGAAGGCTTGGCCATGGTAGGAACCACACACGCCCACAACCTGTTCGACATTTTGTGTATGAGCCATGAGACTCACGTACAGGCTTTCTTTTTCCCTCCCTTGCTCCATCCATGGACGCCGCCTTGCTTGCCTGTGTTGCCGGCCTTCGAGCCGCCGAGCTGGAGCTCGCCGCCGTGTCCCATAGCGCGCCGTCGCTGTTTTCCTTTTTGCTGTCAAACCAACCCGTGACCACCCCGTCTATGTTCAGTCTTCGCACCGCGTAGGCGTCGACGTGTGCCCGGCCGTCGAGCCGCTTTGCGGGAGCCGTACGCCGCTGCGCTGAATCCCGCTGTGTCGTCGCACCGCCAAAACTCGCCAGGCTTGTGCTCGTCGTTGTGCTTTGAACCATCCTTCGTGTCGTGGTGTCCTTCCTGCAGGAGAACACGCCGCCACCACCGCCGCAGCCGAACCTTACCGCCGGCGAGCCTTGCCGCCCCGCCATTCCTTTGGGGAATTCCATCGAGCACCTGGTGTGCATCCTTTTTCTTGAGCCCTGAGTGGTGCCACACGTTGGACCACACGCTCGCAGCCACACTGAACCACAAAGGATCCCGGATCCGGTGCCGGATGAACCCCAGGAGAGTTCGAGGTGCGAACCTGGACTTTCTCGAGTGAAACCAGTTTGGGCTTCGGCCCACGGAAGCCATCTCGGCCCGAACCTAACCAGGTCGAAACAAGCTTAAGTTCGAGGACCTTCTTTAGACTTCGGGAACCTTAGGCCAAACTGGGCCGACCCGATGGGCCTCTACCACATTTGGCCCATTAACGGCCCACTAACCCGCGACCTGGGTCCATCGCTGACGTCAGCATGTTTCTTTTTAAATAATCCCTTTTCTGATTTAATAAAGGTTTTAATAAATGTTTCATAAATGCTTTTACCTTTGAAAAATCCTAGCTAATTATCAGAGCCCGAAAAATATGAAACCAATTGCGTTGGTTTCATGATTCCGAGATGCTTGCCGCTATCCTGTCCTTCTCTGCTCTTGCCCTTGAACCGAGCCCTTTTTGCCCCGCGTTCTTGGTGTAGAATTCGTGGCTGCTGCCGCCACTGCGCTATTGTGGGTCTGGGACGCCGGAGCCCCGTAACTATCCATTGGCGTGCCGCGGACAGGAATCCTACCCTATGTTCGCATCGGTTACCTTTCCTACACCGCTGCCTCCGCTTTCTACTGCTTCGCGCATAGCCCGCTCCCACTCTACGTTGCTACGTGCTGTGAAGCGTGTACCGTGCCGTGTGCTTGAAACCAAGATGTCGCCCGTGATGGACGGCTGTGTTATGAGCAGAGGCCCTGTTGTGCTAAGGCGAAGCCTAACACGAACAATGAATCAAAGGACTCAAGCAGAAAACACTTAGAAGACAAAAAGCTAACTCTCAATAGTGTAATTCTCAAAAGACGATCCCCTTTACAAGTGCCGGTCGACCTCCTTTTATAGGGAGACGAACGGACTTTTTACATACCGAAATTGACCTCACGTAAAACGGATCAAATAAGAATGTACTAGGCTAATTTTGGGAAATCTCCATTGGGTCTTCACGTAATCGGCGCTTCCTGACATCACGCCGCATATCATGGCGCTTTCCTCGGCATCAGCACGTGCGCTTGTCGGGTGAAGACCTTCAATTTTTTGGAGATGTCCCTTTCGCCTAGCGAATTCTCATACCTGAAACATACACAAAACCAAATATGAAAGGATAGGCCGTCAGGGGTGACGAAACCCCCGGGCGATATGTGGGTCAAAACTCATTGACCAGGGAGGATTCGACCCTGGGGTTTCGTCCTGGGAAAAGCTGATAACATCAAGTCCGAAGCTTGGGGAATTAAACGCTTCCCCCATGCTGAATCTTTCGGGCGACGAAGGGTATCAGGCGAAAGCTGATGTAAAGAGGGAGCATGTTACGGGTTAGAGGTTAGCACTTCCTATATCACTATGGCTTTCGGGCGACGAAGGGTGCCCAGCGAAAGCTCGCGGGTTAATGGAGAAGACAAATCGATTGGCTTCGGGGGCTTCGTCATTTGTACAAGCGACGCCGTTGGATTGACTGAGCGCGTTTCGGCGATTCCAAAGCGTTGACTTTGTCAATCTTGATTCCGAATCCCCCAACAGAAGCCCCTCGGTGGCGAAACGTTTGCGAGGCCAAAAACGTGAGCCGCCGAAACCTAAGATTCGAGAATCTAAGCAAAAGAAAACGTCTTTCACAGCGTCGACTCCCGAGAAAACCATGCGAATTACCATTTTGCCCTCGATTTTAACCGTTAGGTTCAAAAGATTCGACCGTTACTATCCGCTGCCTATAAATAGAGGGGGTCGGCGACGCATTCACATTGCTGTCGCTTTCACCACCCTCCTTTCTCTCCTGAAATCCGCGATTGAGCTCTGAGGCTTCGTCTCTCGCAGATCACGTTTCGCGAAGGCTGGTCATCTCTTGAGGTTAGTTCCAGCCCTTGAGAAAAAGGGCATTTTACTCGCTTGTTTTCCGTGATGCAATGCTTTAAGATTGAAACTTTATAGACACATGGCTCGCGTTAGGCACACAGCGAAAGCAATGGAAGGCGAAGGCTCCCCGTCAAATCACGAGGACCGACCTGCTTCGCCTGAGGCTGCGGAGGATGCCGCGGCTTCTTCCTCGTCGTCATCTAGCTCGGAATCTGGTAAGATTTCTGGCTTGGATGGGTCTGTCAGTCTCGCGAGAGCGGCAGTTCTTTATCCACTTCGAAAAGTGATGAAAGTAGTGATTCAGATAGTGGAGATGATGTGGAAATAATGTTGAGTGACACAGATACTAAGAAAACTGATGCCGGCGTTGAGGAGGGCGAAATTGGTGAGCGAAGTGGTACTGCCGCCGTCGAGGAGTCGGGGGAGAATTTGGCAGGCGTGAACGCCGATCCTGAAGATTTGGTTAAGCCCAGCACTTGCTTTATGGGTCGGTCTTTGATGACCCAGTCTGATTTGGATGCCATGGCTTCGGAAGGTTACTTTGAGCCTGGCAGCTGTCGACCGCCCGGAAAGGAAACCACGCCGAAACCCAAGAAGAATGAAAGCATCGTGTTTCACGACTTTTTTACTGCGGGTTTACGATTGCCGGTGTCGAAGAGATTTGCTGATATCCTAGCTGCTTACAGAGTTCAGATTCATCAACTGATGCCTAATTCATTCCCACAAATCATGAAGTTTTTGTGGGCTTGTCGGTCTTTTGCTGGTGACAATGATGTGGAAACTTTCGTTTGTCACTTTGAGATTCATTGGGCCAAAAGGACCATCACCGTTGATGACGAATACAAAGAAGCTCAATATGGCTGCTATACCTTCCAAACCTGTCGGGTCAACAAAAACCAGGCTCCGGTGGAGTTAGCCCCTGCTTACAAAAACAAGTGGGCCAACAAGTGGAATTCCTACTGGTTTTATGCCACCATTCTAGTGGTTGGTATGGATGCGAAGTGTGAAGAGGTAATAACCTATGATTTGGCTAGTCGCATGATTGATTTGGAAATTGATTTGGCCCCGGAGCTTACGAAGGCGAGTCGCAGCTCCGCTAGCACTAGCGCTTTCTTCTAGGCCACTCGTGTGATTACTACGCGGGATGCACTTGAAGAATTTGTGGCCGCTGATATTTGGCCCTGCAAGCCTCGGTGGGGCTTGTGGGCTTTCAGAATGAAGCAATTGCCCAGGCTGGACCACGAGATCCGGAGCCCCAAATTCAACGTCAAGCACCCCGAAGGGAAGACTGATGAGGAGATCCTTGCTGAAATTGAGAAGAAGGTTGTTCTGATGATCGGCAACTACACTCATAAGGAGTGGGAATGTGCCCAGAAGATTTTAAAGCACCAAGGCCACGTCAATCGTGTCTTGGAAGAAATGAAAGTTTCGTGTTCGCCGCGACCAAAACCCGCAGCCCCAGGCAAGAAAATGCAACTGCCCGACAATATTGGGTCTGAGCCGGTGGAGACTTCAAAAAAGGGGAAAACGGGCAAGATTCTGTTACGACGGAGGGCACGTCTAAAAGCACAAAGGCTACTGAGGTTTTGGCGCAGCGCAAGGCTGAAGCTGCCAAAACCACACTACCTCCACTTGCTGAGAAATCTTCTAAACTGATGAAGGTTAATGAAAATTTGATTCGTCGGAAGACTGAGGCAGCGAAAGTGGCTGCGCGGAGAAAGAAAAGAAGAAAGTTCATGATGTGATACCCACCATTGGCCTTGAGAAAAAGACGTCTTCCAAGAGGAAAGCCCCCGATGACGCGGGGAAAAACAAAGAAAATCCTACTGAAGAGAAACAAACTGAGGTTGCGAAACCTAAGGAGAAAAAATCACGGGTCGAAACGTCGACACACGGAGATGAGAATGAAGATGTCCTGGCCACGCCACAAATTCAGCTGACAAGGAAATATCCTCCGAAAGCTAAAGAGATTGAAGAGCCGAAAGATCAACCGGAAACTGCTCTAATTGATCCTGCTGAAAAAACCGAGATAGAGGCCAAGAGTGAGCGTGCACGAGCGTCTTTCTCTGCGACTTGTCCTCCTGAAAAATGCATGAAACAAACTCCGGAGGAAGAGGCCACAGGTAAAAGATTTTGGGATCACTATGAGAAGACTGGCGAACTTTGTGGCCCTGATTTCCCCAAGTAAGAGCCTATCAAAGCGGTAGTTGGGCTGATAGATATCATCGATGGGGAAGAGGAGTTGTCCTATATTGACGAAGATGTTCTGATGGAAACTGATAGGACTGATCCGCAGGCTTCGGCTCCTGAGAAAAATGACGTGGGTTTGACGGAGAAAGCTGACTTGACGAAAGGACAGGAAGCAAAGAGCCCCATCGATTTGGATTCGACTGATATAAACGTCCATGAGGAAGGTTTGTCCCGCTCGCCGCCTCCTACCTTTGACGAGGCTGAACAAAATGTTCAAGCCCTGGTCGGAGATAGCGGTGTGGCAAGATTCGGAGGGAATGACCCTGTGCCTTTGGAGACCACATGTACCTTAATCTTGAAAACTTTCTTTTCGTTTTTGTCAAATTTCTTTACTTTCGAAAGTTGGCTTACCACTCGTGTGGTTTTTCAGTGGCCACTACTCTAGTTGCAATGGGGACCAAAGGCATCTGGATTGGACACTGATCCTTCGGCTTTTGAGCCTGGTACGTTTTTTCACTCCGTAACTTGTTGTTTTCTTCTGCCGGTGATTTGTACTTCAATTTTTCTATGTGGCTGAATTTTGCTCTGCCTTTGTGTTTTGACTAGTGATTTTACTTTTCTTTTGCGGATGCAGGTTTTCTGAACTCTTTGGAGAACCTTGACGGCAAACAACTACTAGACATTATGCAATCCTTTCTTTCTAAAGGAATAGTTGCTATTCGAAAAGGCTATGAGAGAATCGCGAATGACTCTCGTGATGAAAAAATGCGCTTGGCGGAAGAAAATCAGAAGCTGCGTGAAGAAAATGAAAGACTGAGAGAAAAAACCAAGCGTCTCACTGGCCAAGTTCAGGATCTGACAGGGCAATGTTCTAAACAGAAGACTGCTATGGATGCTTTGAAACAGGAGCTGGAAAAGAGTTTGCAATGCTATGAGGAATGCAGAACTGAGCTTCGAGATGCGGTTGATCAAAACGACGCAAATCAAGTTCAGATCAAAACTCGAGACTCTCTGATTGACGAGCTCAAAAAGTCGAAGGCTGAACTGGAAAAACTCTGGAAGACAATGAATCCTACTATCACCAATGAGGAGTTCACTTGGCTCATGCCTATCGCCGAGTGCTAGAACGATATGGCGCTAAAACTCAAACCTTTCGGGTTACCGACAACATCGCTAGCTATTACACTTGGATGAATGATGAGCTGAAAGTGCTACCGAACACCATGTCAAAGGTCGGAGATTATGGAGCGGCGACAAGCTCCGAAGCTATTCTCCAACTACTAGAAGCGCGCGGTTGCGAGCACTTCAAAGCTTTTGGGACTCGTGGATTTGAGTTTCCTTCTTCAGGGGAAATGCCAACCCCCAGCAAAACTGTTGACACGATTACTAAGATCATACTTCGTAAGTTCTGGGCGGAGAGTGGTCGTGAGCATGCTCGAAAGAAAGCGGCCGATCGACTTGCCAAGGTTTGATCTTCGTAACTTCCGCTTTTCTTGATCGGTTTTGTTGACCTTGAGTAAATCGTATTCTTGATACATTTCTTTTCTCATAGCTCTATTTTGGCCAGGCAAAGCAAGCTTTGGAGCTTCGTGAACACTGGGCTGTGCACGGTGCGGATGCAACTCTAGGACCTTATGGACCGTATCGAGACTGGCCTCCGAAAGCTGATGGCGATGAAGCTGAGACTGCAGTGCCTAACGCTCCAGCGCGCGGCGCGGTCGACACCGAGAAAGATATCAAGGACCCGGTTACTGGCGAGACCCTCGCCCCTTTGCAGCACGAAGGGCAGGCTCTGAATTCAGCTACCGATCCCCCTTTGGAGGTGTAGACATGTAGAAATTCTTAGGAACTGCTTCAGTGTAAATTTGTTAATGCTTTAAGGATATGATGTAAAACTTTACGCGAATTGTTTTCACAGACGTCGAGCGAAGGTGTAGTGTTGGATGTGATGCCTAAGACTTTTAGCTGTGCCAAGACCTGCGTCAGCGGTGCATCTTGGAAGGTTTTCCAACGCCGATACCCTAAGAAAACTTTCAAAGAGTTTTGGGAATTTTGCTGTCAATACCATTCTTTGCACAGTTATCCCCTTCGCTTTTTTATGACCATGAACGATACTAGCAAGGTTTCTCTGGTGGAACCGAAGGCTCACGAAGCCCCGGAGGTGAAAGAAGAGCCATATGAAGAGGAAGACACAGATCATTGCTTCGTGTATGACATGGCTAAGAGTCGCGGAGGGTGGTATTCAGATGGTAGTTGCATAGAGCTACCTTTCTCGTGAAAGCGATGTACTTAGATTAGCATTCTCGCTGGTTTCGACTGATGTTTCTGAAAGAAAACGTCTTCCCCCCCTTCGAAAACTGGGAGAATGTAAGCTGAAAATTTCATGTACCACCGAGCGAAACCTCAGACTTTAAATTCTGTTCATCGGTCTGTAATAAACAATACTCCGCTTAAGTAATTTTATGTTGACGAAAGGTGTTGCATGAATTCGTTCATTTTTCCGATTGTTTCTTTCGTCGTAGAAAGGCTAGCCTACTATGCGACGCCTAGGCGTGCAACGCATTGTAGGACTAGGATCTGAACGAAAAAATGTCGAATATTGCAGCTCGAAGGCTGCTTTTTGACAACGAAAGTTTTCCATTGCTTGGCATTGGTGCCACGGCGTGAAACCAGGCTTCGCTTACTTCAAAATTAAAAATTGACTTGAGACTTGGCAACTTTTCGTTGTTGCTTCGATTCAAGATTGAATCGCTTTTGATGCATCCATTGCGGATAGGCTGTTGCGAGAACAGCTCTTTAAAGACACTGATTCTTGTGAATCATTTATGTTTCACCACTTGTGGGTGGGCTACCTTTGCGTAGCACTTCGATTCACTCACTTTTAGAGTGGGCTATTCGTAGATAGCACTTTAAAATATGCATGAAGGTAAAAAGCAGGAAATGTAGGGAGGAATTATTCCATTCATTGAGGAAGGGAAATTTTACATCAAGGTTGCCTCGTTAAAAACCTCACGCTCCAGGATGGAGTCCCCCCTATGTGAGGAAAAGAGTACAACCCTGTTATTGAATTTAAATTGCGTGAAAGTAAAAACTAGAAAGAGTAAAACTTACAAGTTGCTCGCATTTATAGTTCCATGCGACCGACTCCTACCAATTTACATTACGAAAAAAACTTGCACAAGTTATCCACATTCCACGAATGTGGTAACTCCACACCTTCCTCGTTCTTGAGACGAAAGGCTCCGTCTCTAACGCTGCTCGCGACAATGTAAGGCCCTTCCCATGCGAATTGCAATTTGCCTACTGAGTCGGCGTTCTTTTTTCTTTTCAAGACAAAGTCTCCGACTTGAATGCTCTTCAAAGAAACCTTCTTGTTTCTCCATTTTCGGGTTTCCTCTTGGTACTTCAGCAGATTTGCAACTGCGTCAAGCCTGTCAATCTCTACCAGGTCCTTGTCCACTTCTTCGTTCTCACGAGAGCTCCCCATCAAAACCCTGGCACTTTCATTGGCTAGCTCTTCTGGGCACATAGCTTCGGCTCCATATAACAGCCTGAATGGGGTGAATTTGGTAGCTCTAGACTCGGTGGTGTTATGCGACTAAATGACTCTGGACAACTCAGCGGCCCATTTTCCTTTCTTCTGATCAAAAAGACATTTCTTTACAGCTGAGAAAATTTGGCCGTTGGCCCTTTCGACTGCGCCGTTGGACTGAGGATGATATACGGAAGCGAAACGAAGCTTCGTCCCAATCATGCGGCAATACTCTCTGAAATCCTGTCAATCAAATTGCTTCCCATTGTCAACTGTGAGTTCTTTGGGCACGCCGAATCTGCAGATGATTTGCTGCCAGAAGAATTTTCGGATGGTAGCTGAAGTGATAGTAGCGACAAGCCTTGCTTCAATCCACTTGGTGAAGTACTCGACCTCTACCACGACAAACTTGAAATTGCCTTGAGCCGTTGGTAATGGTCCCACGATGTCAATGCCCCAGCGCTGCAACGGCCAAGTAGGAGTGATGAGCTGCGAAAGAACCCCTGGCCTTCGCTGGTGCTTTGCTGCAAATTGGCTGGCCTTGCAAGTCTTGACAATCTGCTCAGCGTCTCTTATTGCCATTGGCCCATAGAAACCTTGCCTGAAAGCCTTTCCAGCCAGAGCTCTCACTGCAATGTGAGATCCACACATTCCACTGTGAATTTCTTTCATGAACTCAATGCCTTGCTCTTGCGTAATGCACTTTAGTAGCGGTGCACACACTCCCAACTTGAAAAGATTATCATCTTTGAGGACGTAGCCCTTCGCTCGAGCTTGCATCCTTTTCATGTCATGAGCTTCGACTGGCTCATAATGCCCGCGAAGGAAAGCAATGATGGGAGCTCTCCAATCTATGCTTGCGATTGCATTGACTGTACTGAGGGGCTGCTTGTCTGGTTTGATAGATGGGGTAGTGAGGATTTCGAAGAATACATCTGGAGGCATCGCCTCCCTTTTCGCGGCCTTCTTTGCCAATTCATCAGCCTCCCCATTCCTTTTTCTCGGCAAATGCTCAATAGTGAAACCCCGGAAATGCCTTTCCATCTTCCGTACCTCAGCGAGGTACTTGATAAGCTCTGGCTCTTTGGCCTCACTCTCCTTTTCGACGTGATCCTTGATGACCTCAGCGTCGCACTTGACCAGAAAATTGCTTGCTCCCAAGGCTCACACCTTTCTGAGGCCTAAAAGGAGTGCCTCATACTCGGTGGTGTTGTTGGTGCACCTGTCGGATGGATCTGAATAATCCAGCCTAGCAGCGTATCTCAGCTTGACTCCCGCTGGTGAGGTAATAATAGCTGCGATTCCAGCGCCTTTGCGCCCCCATGCTCTATCGCATCTAATTTCCCATACAGGAACTAGCTCCTCATCCCCAGCGCTGTTGCAAGGTGAGGTCCAATCTGCCACAAAATCTGCCAAGACTTGAGATTTGATTGCTGATCTTTTCCCAAAATCAATTGTGTGCTCTGACAGCTCTGTTGCCCATTTGGCGATTCTAGACAAAGCTTCTTTGTTGATGAAAAGATCATTGAGGGGCTAGTCGGTGAGCACGGTGACTTTGTGAGCTTCGAAGTAATGCTTGAGCTTTCTCGTGGCCATGACTACCGCATATGCAATTTTCTCTAGTTCCGAGTATAATAGTTTGGAACCTGATAAAGCCTCTGAAACAAAGTATACTGGGCTTTGATATTTCCCTTTTTCACCATCAACCTCTCGCACAAGAGCCGCGCTGACTGCTGCTTTGGATGCAGCCACGTATAGAAAGAGTGGTTCGGATGGGAGAGGCGGTGATAGTATTGCCATCTCCTCAATGTAAGCCTTTAGTTCAGCGAAAGCTTTGCTCTGCTCTGGTCCCCATTCAATCTTGCCTTTACCTTTCAATGCTTTGAAGAATGGAAGGCTTCGCTCAGCAGATCTGGAGATGAATCTATTCAAAGCCGCAACCCGACCATTCAACTTCTGAATGTCCTTCTTCATTTTTGGCTCTTCCATTTCCCTGATAGCTTTTATTTTGTCTGGATTTGCCTCAATCTTCTTAGCTGAGATCAGGCACCCCAAAATCTTTCCCTTTGTGACTCCGAATACGCACTTTTCCGGATTCAATTTCAATCCCGCTCTTCTCATGTTGGCGAAAGTTTCAGCCAAGTCACTGATATGATTGGACCTTTCCCCGCTTTTGACTATGAGGTCATCGACGTAGGCCTGTATGTTCCTACCAATTTGTGGCTTGAATACTTCCCCTGTCATTCTGGTGAAAGTTTGGTCGGCATTCTTCAAGCCTTCGGGTATTCGCATGAAACAGAAGGTACCAAAAGGCGTGATGAAGCTAGTCTTTTCCTCATCCTCTTTCGCCATCCAGCATTGATGGTAACCAGAGAAACAGTCCAAAAGAGACATTATAGCGGCACTGGCGGCTGAATCAATGACCTGGTCCATCCTCGGAAGTGGGTAGTTGTCTTTGGGTGTGGCTTTGTTGAGGTCTGTGAAATCTATGGACATCCTCCATTTTCCATTTTTCTTTTTGACTGGCACGGTGTTAGCCAACCACTTGGGATACATGACCTCGCGAATGACACTAGCATCTAGCAATCTCTGGACTTCAGACTTGACTGCTACTACTTTGTCATCGAACATCTTTCTGAGCTTTTGCCTTCGCTGCTTGACAGTAGCATCGATGTTTAGTTTGTGCTCGATGAAGTTGCGATCCACACCCGTGAGATCTTTAGCAGACCAAGAAAACACATCCCTATTCTTCTGGAGGAATTGAATTAACTCCGCCTCTTCAATTGGTGCGAGATCTGACCCAATTACGACAGCCTGATCCCAAACCATTTCATCCAACAAAACCTTCTTAGTGTCGCAGTCTGGCTGCACGTTGTTTTTTCCTGGTCAAATTTTGGTTGCTTCTCCACTGATTTGGCCTTGGCTGCCTCGTCGAGAGCATTGACATTTCTTTGGCCAGGAGTTCTGCCATTTTCTAGGTTCCGGCCATCATTTTGGTGGCCCCAGATTGTGATAACCCCTTGCGTGGCTGGTATATTCACGCACAAGTAGGCTTGGTGTATGATGGCTTCAAACTTGTTGAGAAAACCTCTACCCAGGATTCCATTGTAAGGGTAATACATTTCCACCACATCGAAAGACAAATACTCCGTCCTAGCGTTTTGAACAGTGCCAAAAGAAACTGGCAGCGAAACCTTCCCCACTGCGTGAATGACACGGCCGCCGAAACCGTACAATGGTCTGTCGGGAGGTTGCAATAGGTTTCTGCTCAGGCCCGTTTTGTCATATGCATCCGCAAATATTATATCTGCCGATGAGCCGTTGTCAACCAAAAGCTTTCCCAAAGTCCAGCTTGCTATGTTGGCTTCGATCACGAGGGCATCGTTGTGGGGAAAACCTTGGAGCTTCACATCATCCTCGGAGAAGGTAATTGGGATGTGCGACCATCTAGTTCTCTCTACCCTCCCCTCCACACTGATGTTACGGACTTCGCGGAAATAATCTTTCCTGGCCTTCTTGCAATCAAATTCCAAAGCGGAGCCACCCGAAATGGGGAGAATGGTTCCGACGGAAGGAAGAGGGTCGTTTTGGCCCTCGACTTTCGCGGGTAAAGGTGGAGCGGTTGGGCCTTTGTATGGGGGAGGAGGTGGTGCGATGGGGTGCTGGTCAATAGGCCTACGCTCAACGTTTTGAGCTTGGAAAACCTGGGATTGCCAGGGTGGTGGTTGGGTGTAATTTGTGACAGGTGGTAGGAATTGAGGTGGGTGGAAAGGATTGGCGAAAGCGCTTCTCCCAAAGTTTGGGTTCTGCCAAGCTGGAGCGGAATGGTTGAATGAACTGTTCCTCTCTTTTTCTTTCTTCTCTTCTTCGAGAATGGCTTCGAACCTTTTCTTGTCTGGGCAATAATTTGAACTGTGGTCATCATTCTCCTTGTGAAAAATGCAATACCACTTTCTTTTCTCTTGGTAGCCTCGTCCTCTACCACGGCCTCTTCCTCTGCCGCCTCTTCCGCCTCTGCGGCCGCCCCCTTGGCTTTGCTGTGGGGGACTTGGTGGATTGTTGTTCTGGCTTGGAGTGTCGCTCTGAGGATTGCAGTTTTCCTGAGCGGTTTCTCCCTCTAGGCCAAAAACATTTCTGGGGTTAGCGTGCGAGGCATTCCTGGGATTGGACCATTCCCTTTCGCTGGACTGGTTAGCTTTGGCAGATTTCTTTTGCTGAGACTGCTCCTCCATACACATTCTGAAGTCATTGTCTGAGCGACAGTACTTCTCGAATTCCTCGTACAGGCGCTGGATTGTTTTGGGCCTCTCGCGCATGAGATGCGAGCGAAATTGCCCTGCCCTCAAACCCACGATTGCGGCATTGATACCGACGGCATCCAGCACATTTGGTGCCTGGGCTCTGAGATGAACGAATCTTCTGAAGTAGTTTTGAAGAGGTTCTTTGTCCTTTTGCTTACAGGAGAAAAGATCGCTCTCGGTAAGCTCTGGACGCTGGAAACCCTGAAAATTCGAGAGGATCCACTGCTTCAAATTTTCCCATCCATGTATCACTCCAGGGCTCAGGAGAGAATACCATTGCGCTGCCGCTTTGTCTGCAGCGATAATGAATGACTTTGCTAGCACTGAATCATCGCCCCCCCGGCCGAAAGGATGGCAGCCTCATAGCTCATTAAGAATTATCTAGGATCCGATTGGCCCGAAAACCTAGGGAGTGGTACAGGCCTGTACGACTGTGGCCACGGAGTGATTTGGATCTCCTGTGACAAAGGCGATTTAGGGTCCCAAGATCTCGTGCGGATGGTGCGAGTATGGACGGGGCTGAAAGTGTTAAGGAAAGGGTTACGGCTGAAAGTGAAGTATGGACGGGGCTGAGTGAAAGGCATGTTACCCTCCGCATATGTGGACTGGATAGGTACGGAATATTCAGGCGAAGGCTGGTTAAAACTTAAGGACTGTTTGGCTTTTATGAGGCGCAACTCTTCTTGCAATTTGGTGATTTCGACCTTTTGCCTTTGGATTTCCTTGGCTGCTTCGGCCTCTTGTTGCACTGCCAAAAGCCTCTTTTTAGTTTTGGCCAGCTCATCGGCCTCCTTGCGCAAGTTAGCCAGCTCGGCCTCGTACGCTGCCTTGGCCGTGGCCGCAGCAGCATCTTGGTTTGGCCTAGGCTGAGTAGCATTCGGTTCTGGGAACTCCTCTCCCTGAGTGAGCAAGTTGGACGGGTTCAACTCCTCATCAAGGGATGACGAAGCCCCCTTGCTGGAATTAGCGGTGGTCCTCTTCTTTCTTGTGGACATCTTGGGTTTCTTACTCGAGCCAAACACAAACGGTGGGCACCAATTGTTGTGCTAAGGTGAAGCCTAACACGAACAATGAATCGAAGGACTCAAGCAGAAAACACTTGGAAGACAAAAAGCTAACTCTCAATAGTGTAATTCTCAAAAGACGATCCCCTTTACAAGTGCCGGTCGGCCTCCTTTTATAGGGAGACGAACGGATTTTTTACATACCGAAATTGACCTCGTGTAAAATGGATCAAATAAGAATGTACTAGGCTAATTTTGGGAAATCTCCATTGGGTCTTCACGTAATCGGCGCTTCCTGACATCACGCCGCATATCACGGCGCTTTCCTCGGCATCAGCACGTGCGCTTGTCGGGTGAAGACCTTCAATTTTTTGGAGATGTCCCTTTCGCCTAGCGAATTCCCGTACCTGAAACATACACAAAACCAAATATGAAAGGATAGGCCGTCAGGGGTGACGAAACCCCCGGGTGATATGTGGGTCAAAACTCATTGATCAGGGAGGATTCGACCCTGGGGTTTCGTCCTGGGAAAAGGTGATAACATCAAGTCCGAAGCTTGGGGAATTAAACCCTTCCTCCCATGCTGAATCTTTCGGGCGACGAAGGGTATCAGGCAAAAGCTGATGTAAAGAGGGAGCATGTTACGGGTTAGAGGTTAGCACTTCCTATATCACTATGGCTTTCGGGCGACGAAGGGTGCCCAGTGAAAGCTCGCAGGTTAATGGAGAAGACAAATCGATTGGCTTCGGGGGCTTCATCATTTGTACAAGCGACGTCGTTGGATTGACTGAGCGCGTTTCGGCGATTCCAAAGCATTGACTTTGTCAATCTTGATTCTGAATCCCCCAACAGGCCCTTGCTTCACGGACGGCAACCCCGAGCCGCAACCTAGCTGCCTCGCCATGGACGTTGCCGCATCGCGAGTACATGGATCGTAGCGCTCTTAAGCATGCCTTTCCGCTTTGTCACCCGATATCGGTTACAAGTTGATCCATTCATCCCCTTTGAGCTTTCACCGCATATCTTGGCATGGTACTGAATTTTCTAGTTTATCTTTATCTCGCTTTGCTATCACCATCCTTTGAGCTACCGCTTTGACCCTCCGTGAGCTTAAACCTTGCAAGTGCTTGATCTCAGCCTTTCAAGCAGCACCTAACGCATGTGTTCCTGTAGGCCATGGACATGCTAGCTTGTTCCCTGTTCCTCCCAAATCCTTTTAGTTCAGAAAGCTAGCAACCGTGGCACTAATGCTCTTCCAATCCTTAGCCAAGCTCTGGCTGGTGAGACCGAGTGTTGTGACCTTGAGCAGCTGCTTCAACCTGCAAAACCCCTCTAATCTAACCAAAAGGGGCCTACAGACTTACCGATGGGTCCCACTAACTTGAGGCCGCTAACTGTCCAACCTGGTCCCATCTGACCTACGGGACCCACAAGCTGACTTGTGGGGTCCGGTTGACCTCTGGCCTTCCTTTTTGACCTGGTCAACACTAATAGTTGACCAGTCAACTTACCATGCAGACCAACCCAAAAACCTAGCTTATGGTTCTCTAACTTGCAGACTTATGTTTTCTGTGCTTTATCGCAATGAATTAAATTCGTAAACTATTTTCTTTATTTGAAAATCCATAATAAATTGATCCTACCTTAGAAAAATATGAAATCAGTTTCTTTATTATTCTAAAATCATGAAGCACCCGTTAGACTAGATTTTGGAGTTATTTGGTTCTTTATTGCTTCTCTTTGGAGTTAATTGCATCTAGACAACGTGTTTATTTATATTTGCGAATCTAGGATTCCCGGAGCCGAGGAGTCAAGCCAGAAGATCGAGAACAACTACGGAAACTTCGACGACTACTTGCACACAGGTGTTCACGCTCGACTGATTCTGAATACCTATTAGGTATTGCTATGTAGTAGGCTAGCGCTTTACTTAAATTGCATGATGATGAACCTTGCATAGCCTTCTTTATTTATCATGTCCTTGATTGCCCTACTATGTTATATATAAGCGTGTATATACGCTGAGCTTCGCGGTGCATGTGTTCGGATGGGAATAGTGGTTCTTGGCGTGCGTGTGGTAAAAACCGGCAGGAGAAGGCGTTTTGGGTACGTTGGCGGGGGTGAGCTCGAAACAACCGATCTAGGATCGGGGATGGTGGTGCACTCCTCAGTGTATCCCCACTTTTACGGTTTTTGGAGCACAGGTGTTGGGGGTTTTACTTACGCTTGGAGGTCATGAGCTTGCCCCGATCTGAAAGCGAGTGGACAGACCTTTTCACGGGACCTTTCGTAGACACCACCTCGCCGAGAGTGGGGTTAGGGCCGAGTTGAGCTCGGTAAGTGTGGAACCATACCTGCCAGCAGGATAGAGGGTATCAGTGGGGGAGAGGTGGGAGTGAGATCACCTTCTCTCAGTGCGTCTCCCGTGTGGCCACACGGGAGCATTTCACAGTTCTGGTGCAATTCCCTTCGCTGAGGGGATCGCTTTGAGGGCCGGATGCAGGATGGGATCGTAACTACCGAGAGTTTGCATGGTAGGGTGGGTTCGGTCGGTTCGCTACCGACTGGGCTCCATCCCGAGTTGGGTACAGGTGTACACGCTCTGCAGAGTTGTTCGATCTATACGTATAGCCGCGTCCTCGGTCACGGACACGTCCCTTGATAGCTTTGTTCTCATGTTTTGGGATTTCTACCACCCCCTATAGATGAGAGTGTGGTGAGCCGTGGTTGCAGTCGGGGAGAGGATGGTTGCTCCCTCTACCTCGCAGATCCGATTGCAATCGTTGAGGTGCGAGGAGAGGAAGTTCTCGCATCGCCCCTAAATGGAGATAGGTTGTGGAGACAGGTCCCTGGGGTACCAGGTGTTCCTGAGTTGTGATGAGAGTATGGATTGGGACTTATATGGAGCTGTTTCTTTTTATGCTTCGCTGCTGCTACATAGGAAACCTGAGCTTTTACTTTGCCACTTTTCTTACCCTTTAGAGCTAGACCACTTAAAGCTGCATACAGTCGGTGACGTGAACCTATCCCATTCCTTGGGGATAGTTTTGTGAGTGTGCAGGATTGGACTTGCAGTGAGAGTCCGAGTTTGAGGAATCCATGAAGGAAGGGTTGCGTTGCTTCGCTCAAGGATGCCTGTGGTGAAGATCGAAGATGAAGACTTTGAAGCCCTAGCTACCGCTACGCAGGATTTCTACTTGTCGCTTAGCCCAAGGGGCTTGTACTAAATTCGTATACCGAGTTGTTTCAGATGTAAATATTCTATTTTGTACTCTGATTTCGTTGTATGGAAATGATATTATACTGTAATGAGTTCTGTACGTGATAGCCACTGATCCAGGGACTATCACAAGGGTACAGGGAGTCTGGTTTTCCTCACCGAAAACCCGGGTCGTTACACCAAGGCTTCCGGCGCACCTTATACAACTTGATTCACTCTAGAATCACCTCACAAGGTTGGCACACCTTGCACTCACTCAGCTCTAAGCTAAGCCTAGCACTAAGCACACACACAAAGCGTGTACAAGTCTATGGATGAGCAATTTAGCACTTGGATGGATTGGATATGATCTTCTAGGTGTCTTGCACTCCTCTGCACTTCCACACAATCCAGCAACCTCAAATGGGTGAGTGGAGGGGGTATAAATAGCCCAAGGCACCCAAAGAGCCGTTGGCTAACGGCCACTGAAAAAGGTAGCGTCGGATGAACCGATGCTATACTTTTCCAGGGTGTCGGTTCATCCGGTGCCATCCACGTCACTTAGCCGTTGCAGATCTGCGGACACAACTGCTCCGACGCTATACACCGACGGTACGTCGGATCATCCGGTGCTGAAGAACTTCTCGCCAAAACGTCTTTGTTGGTTTCTTCGTGACCGTCGGATAGACCGACGCTTCCTCTGACCCAAGGCGCCGGTTCATCCGGTGCTGAAGAGCCTGTCTTGGCGCGTCTCTGTCTTGATTCAAACTGAGTATCGGATAGACCGACGGTGTCCCCACTTAGACCGTCGGATCATCCGGTGCTACTGTCTTCGCTGCTTTTTCTCTGCAATTCATCCGACGCAACTAGAAACTAGACCGTCGGATCATCCGACGGTGTCAAGTTGATTCCAGCCTCTGCGCAGTGTACCAATTACACTGACGCTTAAACCGATGGTACCATCGGTTCATCCGACGGTGCACTTTTGCTGTTTCTTTGCATCTTCAACTTGTTTCTTGCTTCAACTTAACATACTTAACATGTCATCACTTATAGCCTCAAAATATATACTAAGTCCTCATTTTTGCTATGAGTAATTTAACATGTGCATGGAATGTTAACTTGTGGTATGACATGTTGACTTGGGCATGGTATGTTAACTTGGGATAACATCCATGGGACCTAGGAATGCCTACAAAGACATGCTAGACAATGTGGTTAGTCCTATTACTTGTGTTAGCATGAATCACCAAAATCAACTCGAACAAATGGCAAATGGGGTCATGTTCGCTACAAACCCTCATGCCAAAACAAGTTTTGCAACCTATAGTCAATCCTAGCATAATACTACTCTAGAAAAGTAAAGGCAAGCAAGGATTGCAAGCGAGTAATGCAGAAACGTAAAGAGGGATGAGAAGAAGCAAACTCTTGACACGCGATTTATCCCGTGGTATCGGTAGGCACTTAGCCACTCTAGTCCATGTTGTTGAAGCACTCACACAAGAGTATTGCTTCCCGGTCACCAAGTCTCTCCCAAGAGCACCACTTGACTCGCCACAAAGGCTCGCCACTAAGGCACTCGCCAAGCTCCCTTGGTCACCTTGATGCCGCCTCCACTAAGGAGCTTCTCCACTAAGGAAGGGGGTCTCCACGTCCCCCTCACACAGTGTCCTCGCCACTCCACACCAAGCCGGAGGGTCGAAGACGATTGTCGGTTCATCCGACACCTTCGTCTTCGCGGCTTCATCTCTGCAATTCATCCGGCGCAACTAGAAACTGGATCGTCGGTTCATCCGACGGTGCCTTGGCTTTTACCCAGTGTACCAAATCGTCCGACCATGGCACCAGCGCTTGCTTTCTAGGTACCGTCGGTTCATTCGACGGTGGCCTTTCTTTTCTTTTTCTTCTACGATTTCGACTCTTGAAAAATATATTATTTTCTCATTTTAGCATGTTGTATTTTTGCGTGGGACTTGGAAATGTCTACAAGGACATACTCAACAATATGGTTAGTCATATTGGTCATGTTGTCATTATTTACCAAAATCAAACTCTAACAAATAGCTGCGAGATCACCATAACGATGTGCAGAAGCTTTCCTCCTTCCGACCTTCGACATGCTAGACCACCGACAAGCTTACCGACACTGCAAAAGCCATGTTGCCGCGACAGCTGCCGGCGGCGGGACTGGCATCCTGGCACCTCTGTGGAGGGGATTGAGGCACTACAGCTCTACTCGCTATTGCTGCAGTGCCGCTCTAGAAGCCTTCGACACGGTGACGCGCCTCCTAGCAGCACCAGCTGGATATTGTGGAACGGAGGTAGAAGGAGCCGCTGCGCCTGATTAGAGGGAATGGAAATGAGGGCAGAGCCACCGCCGGATTGGCCATCAACTACGAGATCGATCGCTGTCTGGTCTGTCTACATGATTTAGAATTTAGATGGAGTATGCCAACGATGGGAGGTCGAAGGATAAGGATGGACAGCGTATACATAGGCAGTACCTGTAGACCATGGGTCTTACGTACGTCCCACACGTAAGCTTGTTGGATCTACGTGGAGGGCGTCGGGTGTGATGTGATCTGAGAGTTCTATGGCCTAGCCTCGTGTCGTGTCCATCAGCATCAAAAAATGATTGGAACTTTCTGGAGCATACGACCTGCCAATGGGGCATGCGCACAATACAATTTGTCGATGATTACTTTTCTATTGCACTTAGCGTGAAAGGACAAATGCTAACTAGAGTTTGTGCGTAGAAGTTTTGTTCAAAAAGCCTGGTGTAGATGGCTAAAGTTTCTAACTTTTTTTCCACTCTCTCAATCACATCACATTAAATACGTCAAAATACATATGTTCGGAGTATTAAATATAGGTAAAAAAATAACTAATTACACAGTTTGGATGTCCTTTGCGACACGAATCTTTTGAGCCTAGTTAGGTCATGGTAGGATAATATTTACCACAAACAAACGAAACGTGCTACAGTGTGCTACAGGAAAAAATGGGTGCCTTCAAGGGGGTGGTGGAAAAAATGAGGAAAAAACTTCAACCTTGGAAGGGGAAAAATCTAACTTCGGGGGGGGCGTTTGATCCTGACAAATACTTCTCTTAGTAGCATGCCAATCTATCTAATGAGCATGTTCTTGTTCCATGAGGGTACACACACAAATGGACTCAGTGAGGGCACGTTTCTTCTGGCGGGGTGACATTGACAAGTTTAAATACCACATGGTAAAATGGGAAAACGTTTGCCTTCCAAAGGATTTTGGGGGATTAGGCATAATTAATACCAGACACTTGAATGAAGCACTTCTCTGCAAATGGGTCTGGAGGTTATAGACCCTGGAAGACACTGATCTGTGTTGCCAACTTCTCAAAGCCAAATATTTCCCAAACAAACCCTTTGTGAGGAGCAATAGTAATAAGGGATCCCAATTTTGGAAAGGCATCCAAACTGTGAGATGGAAGATGAAATGGGGGGTAAGAAATCAGGTTAATAGTGGGGGCCAGACACGATTTTGGGAAGACACTTGGGCGGGGCAAGCCCCCTTAAAATTGATCTACCCAAACCTTTATAATTGCTATAGGGACAGTAATGCCCTAGTTAGGGAATGCAATGTCAACCGGGAGTGGGTTATACACTTTAGAAGACCGTTTGGACCGGAAGAAGTGAGGCAATGGGACTCCCTATTGGATAATCTAGAGAACATTTCACTGAATGGGGAGAATGACAGGGCTTGGTGGTGCCTATAAAAATCTGGCAAGTACACCACCAAATCCATGTACAGAGCTCTTGCACACAGGGGTGTGGTGAACGTGCGAATGCGGAAACTTTGGAAGAATAAATTGCCAATGAAACTTAAAGTGTTCATGTGGCAGGCGGTGAATGATAAACTCCCAACAGGTGTGGAGTTGAAAAAAAAAGAACTGGAAGGGCAAGCCGAAGTGTGCAGTATGTGGAGTTCTAGAAACTGTTGACCACATTTTCTTCTCCTGTATCACTGCCAATTTTGTATGGGCTTGCTTCAAAGAAGCGTTGGGGTGGGACAGGACGCCGAGGAGTCTTCAAGACTTCTTGGAACATTGGCTTCCTTTGGGGGGTGTTGATTACAGCCTAAAATTCTTTCTTTTAGGGGTTGTCTTATGGAGTTTATGGATTACTAGAAACAAACTTGCAATTGAGAGGGTGTTTCCAAGGTTCCCATCTGACGTGATCTACAAAACCCTGTCTTCTATGCAGAGATGGTGAATCCTGTTAAAGGGCGCTGATCAACTACAGATGGATGCTCTGGCGGCAAAGATGCGGATATGGATGGAGGCCTTCCAAAAACGGCGCAAGAATGACCCTCCTCCGGACGATCTGTGGTGGTGTCTCTAGTCTGCTAGTTGGCTTCTGGGAGTTTTTTTTGTATCGACCTTTTCCTGGGTCAAGTGTTAACTGTACTTTTGTGGTATGTCTAAGTCTGCTAGTTGGTTCTGGGAGCTTTTCTTGTTTCCATCTTTCTCCAGGGTCGGGAGTTAGCTCGGCTTGGGTGGTTCTTGCCGCTCTCGTCCTTCTGCGCGCGTTACTGTTTAAGCTGGCATCCCCAGCAGGTTATGTCGGTGTCCGGCTGTAAAAACTCTTATTTGCTTTCTATAAAAGCAGGGTAATCCTTTGTCAAAAAAAGTGGTTGATGCTGAAAAGATTCAGCAATACAGGCGGATATGCCTGCTAAATTGTTTATACAAATGGATTACCAAGGTATTGACAATAAGGCTGGAGAGAATTGCAAAGAAATTAATATTACAAAACCAAACTGCATTGCATCATGTCATTGCATGAAATTTTTCATGAAACTAAAAGAAATAGCAAGGTGGAGATAATACTCAAGCTTGACTTTGAGAAAACATATGACAAGGTATGCTGGGAATTCCTATTTGAAAGCTTGAGGATAAGAGGATTCTGTAAGAAATGGTGTGATTGGATAAAACAAGTGGTGACAGGGGGTACGGTGTGTGTCAAACTAAATAACAAGATGGGGGCCTACTTTGCGAGTCACAAAGATGTTAGACAGGGTGACCCATTATCTCCCATTTTATTCAACATGGTAGCTGACTGCTTAACTAGAATGATCAGAAAAGCCCAAGGAAATGGCTGGGACAACTTAATCCCCAAAGGCGTGGCTGTTCTACAATATGCAAATGACACAATAATCTATCTCAAGGATGACATAAACAATGCCAGAAACATGAAGCTGCTACTATATCTGTATGAAATGATGTTTGGACTCAAGATTAACTTCTCTAAGAGTAAAGTGATTTTGATAAATGGAGATGAAAGAAAAAATGTTCAAATAGCTGAGCTATTCGATTGGGACATTTCCCATTAAATATTTGGGGGTTCCTGTAATGACTAGCCGGCTGCATGTTAAGGATTGGAATCCAACAGTGGAAAATAATGAGAAAAAGCTGGTAGTATGGAGAGGAAGCTCCATATCCATTGCTGGAAGAACCACTTTAATTAACTCAAGTCTTTCCAGTGCAATCATTTATCACGTGTCCATGTATCTGTTGCCAAAAACAGTGACAGATGCTCTAGATAAACAGAGAAGAGTATTCTTCTGGCAAGGAGGGAGCACCAAGAAGAAATATAGGTTGATTAGAACATTAGCTTGCTAGAGAAGTGGTGGTGGAGACTGGGGAAAGAAGAAGGAATCTGGCAGGATTTGATTAGAGCAAAATATTTGAAGAATGAGGGGATTAGTATTGTGAAACACAGATTGAATGACTCCCCAATACGGTGTGACTTGCTAAAAATAAGAAATATCTACCCGGGAGGGAGGAAAATAGACCAGAAATGGCAAGTTGACTCTCTTCTGGAAGGATACATGGTTGTCTGACAAACCTATGTGTATAATGGTACCAGTATTGTTTGACTTGTGTCTAGAAAAAGATATTTTTGTTTACCAAAACCTAAGCAAAGAGGGACAACTGAAATTCAGCAGATGGCTGCCTCCTATGCTTTTTGATCAATGGAAGGAGATTGTGAACAAGGTGTGTAACTTCAAGTTCTAGAACACCAGTGATATTAAAGCAACTCCAACAACTCCTTTAAATCGTTTTTCATCACTAAAGATTGAAAAAAAAATCATGTTTCCTCTGTTCCAACAGACTCGGCAAACTACAAATCGCAATCCTCCCTCGCTACCCCCCTAGTTGGCTCGCGACCTGTGGCGAGCCCGTCCGCCTCGCCAAATCGCCGAATTCCGCGGCATGGCTCCTTCCCGCCCCGGTCTCGCGCCAATTTCTGCTCTGCACGTCCATGCCACTCGCTGCTGGTAGGGAGCAGAGAAAGGGCGTGGGCTGCCGCTGGCAGGGAGCGGAGGAGGAGATGTACGCCGCTAGCTAGAAAGGGAACCGCCGCGGCCAGGACCGGAAGAGAGGAGGAGGGCCACCGCGGTCGATGGCCTACCGGAGAGGAGGAGGAGGTCAGCCGCCCCCGCACTAGGGAGAGAGGAGGTCCAGGAGAGAGGAATAGGGAGAGGAGAGGTTGCTTGCCTGGATTTGCGTCGCCGGTGGCTGCTCCGCCGGAGCCTCGACGTAGGGACCGGCGTCGCCGGGGAGGGCGAGGGGCGCGGCTCGAGGGAGACGGACGGGAGGACGAATGGTTGACCTTGATGGGAAGAAGAAAGGATAAGGTGGGGGGAATATATAGGATGACAGGTGGGTCCCATGTGTCAGTGAGTTGTTGGCGGGATTTGGAAACTGGAGAATAACTAGTTTGTTGGATTACCTCATAGAAATATGAAGTTTTCTATTTTTACAAAGAGTCAAATCTTTAGATTTAGCTAACAAAAATAAAGAGTCTGTTGGAGTTGCTCTTATTAGTTGGAAATGGAGTGGGAATGGTAAATATACCACCAAATTAGTATATGACCACTTAACTACGAATGATAATGGTAATCATTTCCAACACGTTTGGAAATCCAAATTGCCATACAAAATTAAGATCTTTACTTGGCTGTTGGAAAAACAATGATGTACTAACAAAAGATAATATGACTAAAATGGGTTGGACTGGCAGCCCTTTATGTATTTTCTGTTTGGAGAATGAAACAATGGAACACCTGTTCTTTCAATGCACAATAGCAAGATGTGTGTGTGGGGGGGGGGGGGGGTAGGTGCTTGCCTGGGTACAAGCAATATCCCAAAAAACATTTCACAATACAAGTGTTGGGTATAAAATTTACTCCCACATGGAAAAGCTATACATCATTTTGGCTTTGCAGCAATCTGCTGGGCTATATGGAAGTGTAGAAACAGAGCTATATTTGACAAGAAATTGATAAAACACCCAGATGAAATCATTGCACACACACACACATACACACTGTGTGTGTGTGTCTTATTGGGCAGGTCTGTTTGACGCTGAAGTTGGCAGCGGAGTGGTGGAAGGGATCAAGACGATGCTGGCGCTCGCCTACAAGATTCTCGCCTGGCAGAAGAAGCAGCCGGACATCAGGATGCTACCGACACCTCAGGAGGATCGCCCTGGAGATGGAGAGGAGCCGTAATCTCACATGAAGTTGCTGGAAAAAAGTGATCTGCGAGTAAGAGAAACTTTTGATATAACTCGGTCTAGTTTGTAGCAAAGGGGAACCAAAAAACCATGTTCTATGCCTGTTATAATCCTCTGGGAGTCCTAGGGGTGATTTTGTACTTAATCTACCTAGCTAGCTTGAGACAGGGTGGGTAGGTTAGTCTTGCGAGGGCACACTTTCTCCCTAATCTCATTCTCTGTATGAAAGGTATTTCCGTGCTAAGTAATGGAAATGGGGGAGATCCCTTGATTCGAAAAAAAATATACATATGCTCTTAAATGAACCTAAATTGAAGGTCATTTCTTTTATTTGATTTGCTTGGCGTGGGACTTTTTTAGGTTGTCATGTATTTTGGTCTTAAGAAACATTGGGTATTATTAAGTTGCTAGTATTTCCAAAACATTGTAATAGTTCTACCTTTTTTAAAAAAATCTCTTCTACCGGCATAAAATTCTACTTGTCGTCTTGTCCCCTCTAATTTTTTCTCTCTTACAACAATATAATAATCTAGAAATGCTTTTACGACCAAGTACATGTATAAGTCTTTTAGATCCTCTAATATCGCGAGATAATATAGAAAATTGTAAGCTTGATACTAGTAAAGATATTTTTAGGACAAAAGATATCACGCAAAAAGATGACATTGAAATCCTATATAACAAAATGCAATGATTGACCTTAGCTGCAATTTTAGAGAGGTTGTATATGGGTGTTGCTTACTAATGCTTACCGGATCTTCATCAGATCCTCATCGGATCCTTATTACATAAGATATGTCCTTTTTCATAACTTGTGCAGAGAAATTACAAAGGATAATTTAAAAGGAAATACATGATGCTATGTTACATGGTGCAGAGAGATGCTACAGTACAACAAACAAATATGCTCATCGCTCCTCCACTTTCTAGGTCCACTTCTCTCCTCCATTTGTTAGATCCAAACATGATCTTCCCTAGAAGCTAATCTAAAGGACAAAATGCACATGCCAAACTATGCATATCATCATGTTGTAGGCGCACATGGAACATGAACATTTTTCATTTTGGACTTTGAGTTTTGTAGGCAGAAGTGTGCATGCAAGCTGCAGATTTTCTATTCACCAACCTTTATGCGTGTCTTGCAACATAGATAACACAGGGAATTATCCTTGATTCGGAGCCGCTAGATTTTAGTGCGAAACATCTTCTTTGTTTCCAAATCCTATGACAATAGTAGACAAACCTTAGTAATTAAGTATTAAAGTAGACTTTTAAATATTTGCTTGCCACGTAACTATCCGCATAAGCGGAACCACCTCTGAAACTACTAGAGGACTATTGAGATGATTTTTGATAGTTGGGGTAGAACATATAGTTCCATAGGTTAGGAGTTAACTAGACAAATCTAAATAGCCTAGGAATTGAAAGAAAATTATTCCTAAATAGTGATAGCAAATAGTGATAGCTTTGATATCCTGAAATGCCTGCTCCAAGTAATGAACATCTGAATTAAGGTCTATCTCGACCACAAACCACTTTTAATTTGTGTGATAACTGTTGCTTTACACAAATAGACAACAATCTCAACCAACACTTAGCTTTACACAAATACACATACTTGATTTTTAAAAGTGGTATGTGGACATACTATTTGTTTATGTGTAAGAAAACATAAAGTTAGTGAACATACTCATGTTTCAATATAGGAAATAACATACATCACAAGGTGCAAAAAATTATGAGTTCCACTGAAATTTTTTCATGGTTATCACTTTGATAAATCTTATTTTAGGTATGTGAACATACTCCAAGTGATAAATGGGTATGTACACATACACAAAGTGGTTTTTTGAATGTGGGAGTAACTACACCCGGGAGTAGAATGGATTTATCCGATATATATATATATATATATATATATATATATATATATCAAGACACTCAAGAGATTAGAACATATTTTCACACATTTTATCAAGATAAACACTTAGAAGAGAAATTGTCGCTGCATGCAGCGTAAGCCACTAGCACACATCTCGATATTGACTCAGACCCACACACTTAATTTTTCCTTCATCGCTGCTCCACTCCTCTCATGACGTCCAAAGAGATGTGATAAAAAATATAATCGTGGAGCCTAGAAATCTTTAGAAAAGTAGGTGTTAAAAGTTAATCCATTGGATGCATGTATCAAGTTATAGAAAGATGCTCTTTATAATTATAGCGTGAATTTTTTTAAAGATTTGTCAAAACTATACTATTGCCGTCATACGGCGGTTAGGAGCCAACTGCCGCATGGTATGGCGTTTAGTGACGTGTCACTTGAAAAGGAAGCTAACTGCCGTACTATACGGCGGCTAACCTAAACGCCATATGATAGGGCGGTAGCCTCCTACCGCCCGGCGCTTGCAGGACTGCAAGTGCCAAAATGGGTACGGGCGGTTACAGCATGTAAACGCCAAATGGCACGACGTTAAGGTCCGTATCAAACGGCGTTTGGTTTTGTTTTTTTAATTGGACTACAACAAATGAAATTGCAAGTTTAATCACTTAACGTAGGAGACTTACATGAAATAACCACATAATTTTGCAATGGCACGTACGGCGCTTCTACTACCCTAACCATGCGCCTTACCTAGTCCTAACATGCCTTAGGGAATTTAGGAAACGATTACAACATTACTACCTAGTCTACTGAATTTAGAAATTTGATTACAACATTCCTAATCTAGTTGTACGAGTACTACCCGGAGAACATAGAGCCGCTGAAATGCTGGGACGGCATGTAGTAGTACCCAGCTGGGGGTGGAGGTGAAGGTGGAGGGGACCAATCTTGGAGGGAGCTGATCTTCTTGTGACATCCATAAGTGCAGGTCGAACATGTGCAACATCGATCGCCACCTGCGTTAGACGATGGATCTAGGGAACTAACCGTCGTATGGCACGGCGGTTGCAGGCCTGCAACCGTCTACAAACGCCGTGGTCTAAACGCCCTACGGTACGACGGTTATTCCACCTAGTACGTGCGCCCGTTCAAACGCCTGATGAGTAGCCTAACCGCCGTATGGTATGGCGTTTGGTCCTGCAAACGCCCCATGGCATGGCGGCCGCCCTATAATATGGCGGCAATAGTATAGTTTTGACAATTCTTCAAACTGTCATTTATTTTTGGAAAATCATGAAAAAATATAAAAAAATTCGCATTGAGGTGTCATGACCCGGGCCATGGACCATTTGTAATAGCAGGCCTGCGTGCCTTTGTTGGACCTCTCTGGTCCAGTAACTGTCGTCTGCCCATGAGCTTAGGTTAAGACCCTAAACGCTGAAGGAAACAAGACATCGATATAAGGTGTGTGATGTGTAACAGGCACATAGAAGATGGTGGTCATTTGTTTCTCAACTGCAAACATGTGAAGGGGCTTTGGAGAGAGATGTTCCTGGAGGAGCAAAGGTTCCTATTGGCAGCACAGGCCTCGGCAACAGACATGATTACACTGATTTTCCAAATGGAGGAAGGTTTACGATTGAGGGTAGTGCTGCTGCTGTGGTTATGGTGGAATGAAAGAAATGCAGTT
The DNA here is from genome assembly GCA_036936925.1 of Cenchrus fungigraminus. Lineage (NCBI taxonomy): Eukaryota > Viridiplantae > Streptophyta > Magnoliopsida > Poales > Poaceae > Cenchrus > Cenchrus fungigraminus. The sequence goes on along the minus strand of CM072772.1, from coordinate 13,015,523 downwards.
CGAGAAGGAGAAAGTAGAAGAACTATGAGTGACCTGGCCTATGTGGTGAATAAATTGGCTTGCGAGTTCTTGGAGATGCATATGAAACCAGCGAATACTGCTACAAATCGAGTGCAGAGCTGGCGTAAACCCCCAACTGATTGGCTAAAGGTGAATGTAGATGGTGCTTTCTCGGCAAGCTCTGGCGAGGGAGGCTGGGGATTTGTGATAAGAGATGATGCTGGCCGTGCTGGCTGGTGCAGGAAAACTTCGACACCTACGTGATGCTCTACAGGCGGAGGTATTGGCCTGCACCCAAGGAGTTATGGCAGCAGCTGAAAAGGGGGTCACCAATCTGATTTTGGAGACAGACTCGTTGATACTGAAACAAGCCCTGGCAAATGATGCGTACAGACCGGCCGAGGTGGGAGGTTTCATCTTAGAACTGAAGAACTTAATAGCTAGAGGTTTCACTAGCTTCATATTTGCAACCATGTTCCTAGGAATTGTAATAAAGTAGCACATGCCCTTGCGGCCAAGGGGAGCTTGCTCCCTGGTGGTGGTGAGTCAAGGTGGGAATCCACACCTGCCTTTGTAAATGATCTTGTGGCCAGCGATATCGCTGCGTTAATGGAAGCTTCTTTCCATGTAAAAAAAAAGACAGAAGTCTTCCTCCTCCTTCACTCGCCTCTGGCGAGCTCCTCTCCTCCCTCCAATTCTATGTTGTGGCAGCGCTGCCGACCCAATCCGCTGCGTGTGACGCCAGTAAAACCCTATAGCTATTCCGTCTGATCTTAGGATCATGACATTTGGTATTCAGAGCCAGGCACCAAGCAGTCCCTGCCGGTGTTTGATCTGAGCCACCCTGACCAACCACCACTGTCGCCCACCGCCGCTGTCGCACCACATCCCCACCACCGCTGCCGCTGCCAACCATCATGCGCTCCTTGCCGTGTTCGATTTGGTCCTTCTACGAAACCCTAACCCCAAAATCCACCACCTCCACCGTCGCCGCCACACCATCCTTTCGCTGTCGCAAACTCAGCAGCCAACAACACCATGCCTATCTTCGACCACGACGAGCTCGCCAACGCTGTGGTCTACGCCGAGCTAGCCAAATGGGATTTGGAGCAACGGATGCATGAGCTTGAGGAGCTGTCGACCAACAGACGCCAAGGATTGGAGCCGTTCACCATCACATCAGTGGGTACAGCAGCACCTTCTCTGGTGCCTGTGACCTCCCTCAACTCGTCGGCATCACCCACCACTCCACGGCCCCCAACGCACACCGCCTCGGCCTCCATAGACACCACCAGTGAGCCTCTGCTGACACTGCCCGCAAGGTGTTCGACATCGAGTCGCAGCCGCGACGAGCGCGCTTTAGCGCCCGTGACCGCTGCACCGGCATCTCCGTCGACCTGGCCTGCGGCACCCTCGGCGTCAGCTTCATTGCTGGATGCATCAGCAACCGCATCAGCCACCTCGTCGACCGTGTCAACCACTGCGCCACCGTCTGTGACCACGCCATGGGCTCTGACGTCCTTCGCCCCGACATCCATCGAAATCACTAGCATCTTCACCAAGCTACTGTGTCACCATCCACGCCGGCACGAGCTACTCTCAGTGCAGAGGAGGTCATCCCCACCACGCCCGCCTGGTGTTCGATGATGTTCTTCAGCCACGACATCATGATGGTCACTCAGAGGTCTGGAATGAGAAGACCTCATTGATGGTGTTCCTAAAGTACGCCGACCAGGTACATCACCAACTGTTAGCAACCAGAACAGAGAGGAATATAGAAGCAGAAGAATCAGAGGACAGGGATAGGAATAGATGAATTCTGGATATAGCAGCGGCCTGACGAGGCCCCTGCTCGAGGAAGAGGAAGATGAACAGTGAGATCTATTTCAGATACAAATTAATCGATACCCTCTCCTCTCTCACACCCTAGCATAAGTAGTAGCTAAGTCTATTACATGGGCTGGGCCCAACCGGACCGAATCACTTGGACCATTCTAGGCCGAAGATGCGAGTGTTCTCTTTCCTGGTCCTTGTACCCTTCTTCCTCTCATTGCCATCATCCTGGATGTGGTCGCTCCTAGCATTCCCTCCACCTTGAGACGCTGCTTGACCCCAAGCAGGCGCAGAGGGGTACAACTGTTGAAGGGAGACAGCATCTTCCCATGTTGCCATCTCAAGGGGCCAGTTAGACCATTGCACCAACACTTGCTGGACTGGTTGAATACCTCTTGTGATAACACGACGCTGCAAGATTTTCTCAGGAAAGCGAGGAGCATCAACATCAGAAGGAATCAGAGGGATTACCTCAGTGTCTTGAGCAACTGCTGGTTTTAGTTGACTAACATGGAAAACTGGGTGAATGGATGATGATTCCGGAAGCAACAGTTTATAAGCAACCTTCCCAACCTTGGGGATAATCTTGAAAGGACCATAATACTTAAATGCAAGCTTCTGATTAGCTCTAGTGGCCAGCGAAGACTGAACATATGGCTGCATTTTGAGGTACACCATTGAAAGGACCTTGTGATGCCTAGAGGGGGGTGAATAGGATCACTTCAAATTTCTGAAACAAATGCAGTGGTTAAAACAACTGTCGGTACTACCGACGCTGTGCCAGAACTACCGAGGGGCTCGGTACTTCCGGTACAGGGTCGGTACTACCGACAGAACAGAGGTTTCTAAAATGAAATTTGAAATGCAAGACGATTCTAGCAATTCTACTTGAATCAAGAGTTAAGTTTAGAAGCTAAGAACCTCCTGCAACCACAGATATGAGTTGGAACACAACCAAGAGATAGATCGGGCACAAACAAGTTCTAGGGTTAGAGAAATGCAAAGAACTCAAGCAAGCAAAGGAGACACGAGATTTAATCCGAAGTTCACTCCCACAAATGAAGCTACGTCTCCGTTGAGGATCCCACAAAGGGAGGGCTATCACCAAGAGCCTCTTTGCCTCACCCAATCCCCACAAAGGAAAATTGGTGCTCACTAAGAATTCTCCACCAAGGAGAGGGTAATACAAACGATCCCGGGTGCTCCACACCAAGAGGGCACTCAACGGGAGACGCCTAACCGTCTAGAAGCAAGCTTCAAGAGTAACAAACACGAATCGATGCCCGGAGATGCTTCAAGTGCTCTTGAGATGAGGGAATTCGAAGGGGCTCTCAAAGCTTCTCTATCTCACACTAGGAATCACTCCTCCAACCAAACCCTAGCTCAAAGGAATCAAGTCTTGGCTCTAGGAGGGAGGGGAGAAGTGGAGTGAATGCTCAAGTGTGTTTTTGTCCTGTGGTTGGTCAGTCATGAGTGAGGAAGAAGAAAGGGGTATATATACTAAGCCCTGAAAACTAGCCGTTACTGTGCAAAACTCGGGACCCTCGGTACTTCCGACCCCGGGTCGGTACTACCGAGGGGTGCCGTGAAACCCAACAGTGAAGCCTTATCTGTACTACCGACCCAGGGTCGGTACTACCGAGGGTCTGGCTAAAACTCGCCAGTGAAGCCATATCGGTACTACCGACCCTAGGTCGGTACTACCGACAATGGCTGAGAGTTTAAGGAAAGATTAGCAAACGTGCTCGGGTCGACTCGGGTTTCTTCTCACTCACTTAGGTCATCTCCTTAAGCACTTTTAGCATCTCTTGGCGGTCAAATCGCATCCCCCTTTATAGTACGGTGTTTCCTATACTCAAATTCAAAAGCAAAATAAATTTAAGCCTTGACTTGAGTTGAAAACGCCGATTTGGAGTTGGGGGCCTTCTTTTGGTCAAAACCATGATTTTCAATAAAGTAAATCCTGCACACATCTTATTCAACGATTAAATACAACAAATTGTGTTTGTCACCATCACCAAAACAATTAGGGGCCAAGATGCACTTTCAATCTCCCCCTTTTTGGTGATTGATGACAACACAATTCATTTTCAAATAAAGATGTGTGTATCCAACAATTTTGAGAGATACTCCCCCTAAATGTGTGCTTGATCTTTTTATGGGGGCCTCAAATGCCCATCACACATTTAGAAAGAGTATCACTCGCAATTTGCATACACAAGTGCATAAGTGTGATTTAATAACCGTGATGCATATGACATGATATCCAAATCAACAAAGTGACAAAAAACAATCACCATTCAACACAAAGCATCACGAATATATAAAAGAGTTTCCACACTAGCATGATTAAGTCTTACAAATTTTAAAGCGGTTCTAGGTTCACCACACCATCATCCATCACACCACACAATAAGTTCTTACATGTCCACAAGCTAAGATAGATAGATAGATAGATAAAGCGAGCGAGCTAAGATACACACTACCACACGGATAATTGTGAGCTCACTCCCCCTTTGGCATCAAGCGCCAAAAAAGGAGGAGGCCCTTCAATCATCGCTGCCATGTGGGGAGTGGGCAGCCGGAGGAGAGTCTTCTTCATCGGTCTCACCGCCACCAAAGACTTCATCATCAATGTCGGCCGGAGGTGCTCCATACATCATGGATGTGTCGCCATACACCTCCCAAGGGTTGTAAAAGACCGGTGGAGGAGGGAAGTCCATGGGCTCACGAACGGGAGAATGCTCGATGTTGGCTTGAGTGAGCGGTCTTCTGGAGAGTCTCCAATTTGATGAGCTGCTCATCCACATACTGCCTGTGGGCACGAATCTCCTGAGCATTGTGCTTCCCAACATTGAAGCAAGCGAAGAGGCCCTGAGATAAGAAGTTGAAGATGCTCTTCTTCTTGCCGGGGAGAAGGTTGCCTCTGGATGATGAGGGTCCATGAGAAGATGAGGGAGCCTCATAGGAGGAAGGACCACCTGAAGAAGGTCCAGCTGAGGAAGGAGCTCTAGGAGAGGCATGCTTGCCCAACTTGAGAAGGCGCTCGATATTGCCCTTGTTTGGCTTGTACCAAGTGTGAGTCTTGTCGGTGAGAATGTTGACTTCGGCGACCTCACATATCATCTGAAAGATCCAAGGGGCATATTGGCAACTCTTGTTTGTGGACACGGAGCACACAATAATTTCTTCCCAAATGAAGTCAAACACACTAAATTCCTCTCGATCCGGTCCCATCCTCACAAGAATATCTTTAGCAATGTTGGAGATGTTGTAGTTGTCGCCTATCTTAGGAGTGAGAGTGTACCGGAAAAGTTGGTTCAACATCCTATAGACAGGCTTCATACCATGAGTAGTGCCAAACTCAACCTTGCCATAAGCGGCGTCATACATGAATGCCATCTCACTGTCAAGTGGGATCTCTCCACCATGAATCTTTGGACGACCAAGATCATCTTCACCAAAGCCAAGAATTTGAGCAAACCTCTCATAAGAGACCGAGAGAGGCTTTCCTTGCAAGAGCCAATGGAAAGTCTTGGTTTCACATCAGACATGGAGATTGGCATAGAATTGAGCTATCACTTCCTCATTCCAATCACAATTCATAGCCATAATAGAGGTCATCCCCTTTGCATGGCAAATATCTATGGCCTCATTGACGGCCGGAATGTTGAATGACCTCAAGCCTTCCCAATTGATGGACTTCATATCAATAGTCATGTGCTCCTTGCATAAGATGACTGATTCATACCAATCGGCATTGAACTTGAGCCAGAAACGGATATCTGCATCAAACTCCTTTTGCCATTGAGCCGGATCGGAGTACCTCTGCTTATACACATCATGTGTCCCGCTCTTGTAATCAACCATCTTCATGATGCCCATTTGTGTGGCTGGACAAGGAGGATGGGATGGCCTAAGCACAAACTCCGCAAGAGTGGATAAGGAGATGTCTTCGTAGTCGTCATAGTGGTCATCCGGTTCATGAGCTTGCTTGGTGCGTGCACGGTGACCTTGACTGGTGGAGCAATGAGGAGCAGCTAGAGGATTGGCGCGGCCACGACCACGTGGACGTTGAGCACTTGTGCCCACCTTCCTCTTCCTTTGAGCGAGAGGGACGTCGTCTTCATCGGAGCCCTCTTGAATCACTTGCTTGCCAGCACGACCCATCTGAGAGGATGTGGAAAGGTTGCATAAGATGGATGAAAAGGTTTGAAATGAATCGACTAAAACCTTGAACCTCAACCCCTGTGACAGGCGTCTGTCGGTACTACCGACCAGGGGTCGGTAATACCGCCAGCGCTCGAGCTACAATGGCATTGATCCAAGGAGTGATGGATTCAACCAACACAAGTTCACAAGATCAAGGGCATGAGTTCTAGGATAGATAAGAAGATGATTCCCTAAAGCATTGCTCCTAGAACCTACTGCATTAAGAGATCGAGCGACGGGATTTTGAATGAGATACCTTGAGTTCTTCCCGCGCGAATCGATGAACTCCCGGCGAGGATCGGATGTTCCGAGGGATGGAGAATCCAATGGAGTGCCTAGCTTGAAGTTTCCACGGTCGATTTTGAAGTTCCCCTCGAGGATTTGAGAGAGAGGAGAGAGGGGGGCGGCAACGGTATAGAAGGAGGAACCCTAGAACTGGCTGGGTTCGGGGGGTTTTTATACGCCCACGGGATTTCTCGGTAGTACCGATGGGAGCTCGGTACTACCAGGGGTTCAGATAAATTCAACCCGTGAGTCCATATCGGTAGTACTGGCCCTGCCTCGGTACTACCGAGGGTCCTATCGGTAGTACCGATGGGGGGTCGGTACTACCGCTGATTTGCAGAAATCCAACAGTAAGCTCATATTGGTACTTCCGGCCTTGGGCCGGTAGTACCGAGGAGTTTCGAAATTCCAACAGTGGAAGCATATCAGTACTTCCGACCTTGTGTCGGTAGTACCGTGGAATGTGAGATTCTTGTTGAAAAGATGGGAAGTTCAGCAGAGATAGATAGAGAGATAAAGCTAGGGACATGTAGAACAACCACAATATTTGGTGATTAGGCACAATCAATCAAGCAAAGCAATAATCACCAAAAATCATGGAAAGAACCCAGTTTTGTAAGACACACACAAAATTAAGAAAATAAAACATTTTTCTCTCTATCTAGGCATCAACCAATTTGTGTGCAAAAAGTCAAGCCAAGTTACGAGAATCCAAGATGTTTAGCTCACTTCTCAAAGCACAAAACCTTTGCTCGTCTAGAGGCTTAGTGAAGATATCGGCAAGTCGCCTCTCAGTGCTCACATGACGTAGAGCAATATCTCCCTTAGCCTCATGATCCCTTAAGAAATGATGTCGAATATCTATGTGCTTTGTTCTAGAGTGTTGGACCGAATTGTTTGCTAGCTTGATGGCACTCTCATTGTCACACAAGAGTGGAATCTTACTAAACTCACAACCGTAATCACTCAACATTTGCTTCATCCACAAAAGTTGTGCACAACAAGCACCGGTCGCCACATACTCAGCTTCGGCCATGGACAAAGCAACCGAATTTTGATTCTTTGAGCTCCACGACACCAAAGACCTACCAAGAAATTGGCAAGTCCCGGTAGTGCTCTTTCGATCTATTTTGCAACTGGCATAGTCCGAATCGGAGTAGCCAAGTAAATCAAAAGTGGAGCCCTTGGGATACCACAAGCCAAGGTTAGGAGTGTGTACCAAATATCTAAAGATTCTCTTAACGGCCATTAGATGACACTCCTTAGGATTAGCTTGAAATCTTGCACACATGCACACACTAAGCATTATATCGGGCCTAGATGCACAAAGGTAAAGGAGGGAGCCAATCATGGAGCGAAATACCTTTTGGTCGACCGACTTCCCTTCTTCATTGAGGTCAAGATGTCCATTTAATGCCATGGGGGTCTTGATGGGCTTGGAATCGGCCATGTCAAACCTCTTGAGCATATCCTTCACATACTTGGTTTGACATAAGAAAGTCCCTTCCTTCAATTGTTTGATTTGAAACCCAAGGAAGAACTTCAATTCACCCATCATAGACATCTCAAATCTCTTGGTCATGATCCTACTAAACTCTTCACAAAATTTATCATTAGTAGACCCAAAGATAATGTCATCAACATAAATTTGGCATACAAAGATATCATTTCCATTTCTTTGAATGAAGAGAGTAGAATCGGCTTTGCCTATCTCAAAGCCGTTCTTGAGAAGAAAATCCTTAAGGCATTCATACCATGCTCTAGGAGCTTGCTTGAGCCCATAGAGCGCCTTATGGAGCTTGTACACATGGTTGGGGAAGTTTGGATCTTCGAAGCCCGGTGGTTGATCAACATACACTTCTTCTTGGAGAGGTCCATTCAAGAATGCACTCTTGACATCCATTTTATGAAGCTTGAAGTCATGGTGAGTAGCATAGGTCAAGAGGATACGAATTGATTCAAGCCTTGCTACCAGTGCATAGGTCTCTCCAAAGTCCAGGCCTTCAACTTAAGTGTAGCCTTTGCCAACGAGGCTTGCCTTGTTCTTTGTGACGACACCAAATTCATCTTGTTTGTTCCTAAAAACCCATTTGGTGCCGATCACATTTTGCTTGGGTCTTGGCACCAACTCCCAAACTTCATTTCTCTTGAAATTGTTCAACTCTTCCTCCATGGCAATAATCCAATCCGAGTCCTCAAGAGCTTGTTCCACACTAAGAGGTTCCAAAGAGGAAACAAACGAGTAAAATGCACAAAAATTTGACAATCTTGAGCAAGTTGTTACCCCTCTTTGGATGCTCCCAAGTATATTGTCAACGGGATGATCCCATTGAACCATTTGATGCACTCTTGGGTGTGGTGCTTGAGATTGATGTTGAATAGGTCCATCATCATCATCTTCAACTTGTGGAGCTTCTTCTTGGGCTTCACCACCTTGTTCTCCCCCTTGATCAAAGCCCCGTCCATGATCGTCACCATGAACTTGACTTTCTTCTTGACGAACTTGAGAACTTGGTGGTTCCACTCTTGTTGATGATGGTGGATCTTGATTGTTTGTGTCAACCGGAACTTGAACTTGAACCTCACGAGGCATCACTTCACCGGTCCCCATTCTAAAGATTGATACACTTGGGGGTTCTTCATCATCTACAAGGTTTTCACTAACTTGCTCTCTTTGAGAGCCGTTGGATTCATCAAATTTCACATCTACCGTGGTCTCAACACAACCGGTGGTTTTGTTGAAAACACGATATGCATGTTCGTTAGTTCCATAACCAATGAGAAAACCTTCATCAACCTTGGATGCAAACTTTGAGGCTTTGGGTTTTTTGTTAAGTATGAAATACTTACACCCAAAAATCTTAAAGTAGTGCACACTAGGCTTCTTACCGGTGATAATCTCGTAGGGAGTCTTGTTCAAGTACTTGTGGAGGTAGAGGCGGTTGGCGGCATGGCAAGCGGTGTTGATGGCTTCCGCCCAAAATGAGTCCGGAGTCTTGTACTCATCAAGCATTGTTCTTACCGCTTCAATCAACGTACGGTTCTTCCTCTCAACAATGCCATTTTGTTGAGGAGTGTATGGAGCGGAGAGTTCATGCTTGATGCCTTCTTCATCGAGGAACTCTTCAACTTTAGTGTTCCTAAACTCCGAGCCGTTGTCACTTCTTATGTTCTTGACCTTGAGCTCGAACTCATTTTGTACTCTCCTAATGAACTTCTTGACTACTCCCTTCGCTTCACTCTTATCTTGCAAAAAGAATACCCAAGTGAAACGGGAAAAGTCATCAACAATTACTAGACCATATTTGTTACCACCGATGCTTATGTAGGCAATTGGTCCAAACAAATCCATGTGTAGAAGCTTCAACAGTCTTGATGAGGATAGGATGTTCTTGGCGGGATGATGTGCTCCAACTTGCTTCCCAGCTTGACAAGCACTACACAACCTATCTTTCTCAAAAATAACATTTGTTAGTCCTAGGATGTGCTTGTCTTTTTGAAGTTTGGCCAAGTTCCTCATGCCAACATGGGCTAGTCGGCGTTGCCATAGCCAACCCAAGTCGGATTTTGCCACTAAGCAAGCCTTAGGGTCCACCTTCACTTTTGTGAAATCCACATAGTAAAGTTTTCCCCGTAAATGACTCGCAAAGACAATAGAGGAATCCTCCCTTCTAGAGACGGTCACACCCTCATGGGTAAAGAGACAATTGTAGCCTTTCTCACAAAGTTGTGAAACCGACAACAAGTTGTATCCTAACCCTTGAACTTGATATACATATTCAATTGAATTAGTTGTTGAGATAGCAATTTTACCAAGTCCGACCACATCTCCTTGACCATTATCTCCATAGATGATAGTTTCCGCAGGGGTGTCATAATGATCAAGGGATGCAAATAAGCCTTCATCTACGGTCATATGATTAGTGGCACCACTATCAATCAACCAAGCGCTTCCACCGGAGGAGTAGGCCTACAAAACAAGTTTAAGCTTTTGGTTTAGGTACCCAAAAGGATTTGGGTCCTTAGAGGTTAGAAGCATAAACTTTTGAAACCCACACACTCTTCCTCATCGCCTTCAATGTGTAGGCCCCAACATACTTGACCACCATTTTACCATTGTGATCCAAGGTCACAACATAGTCACAAGTGTAGTTGGGAGAGGGCTTATGTTCAACCACATTCTTAGGTGGAGAATTAACCCCACTATATCCTTTTGTGGTGTTCACAACCTTTGGCTTGTCCTTTGTTGTGGTAGAGGTGGTGATTCCATGGGCAATGTCCATGATAGTGTTGAGGTAGCCTCCCTTGTTCCACAAGAGGATCTCATGCCCTTTCACCACCACTCTACCATTGACCTTGTTGTTCTTGTAGTGCCCAAGTCCTTGCTTGTCAACCACCTTAGGAATGGACTTGGCACCGTTCTTGCCTTGAGTGATCAACATGTTCAACCGGGCTATCTCTTTGTCTTTGCTCTTGATTGTTTCTTCAAGCCTTGCATGGTTAGTCTTGAGAGCATTTATATCAACATTAGAGCAAATAGAACAACCTTTGCTAGTGGAGGCATTAGAGTCAAGTGTTACCTTAGGATTGACTTTGGTGCTTTCCCAAAGAGTACTATAGTTTGCCTCAAGATTTTTATGTTTATCCATCAAGCATGAAAAGCTTGATTGAAGCTCACTATGAGTGGCCTTTAGGGAAGCTAGAGATTCATTTACCAAAGTGTAATCCTTTGACATCCTCTTGTTGGAGTCATTGACCAAAGACAAGTCCGTGGTCAACTTCTCCACCTTAGCCGCCTCTTCGGCAAGGCGTCTCTCTAGAGCAAGGTTTCTTTCCTTCTCAAGGATAAGCAAGTCTTCTTGCTCATGGAGAGACACTTTCTTTTTCTCTAGTTTCTACAAAAGCCTTTTTATTTCCTTATAGCCCTTTTTACTAAATTGCTTTATCATGTTGGCCTCAAGTTCTTCTTCATTTTCTAGTTCATCTATGTCACTAGGTGTGGATGAAGAAGAGGTAAGAGAGGATGAGGTGGTGGTTTCTTGTACCTTGCTCCCCCTTGCCATGAGGCAAAAGTGAGAGTGGTCCTCATCGTCGGAGAAGTTGTTGAAGAGACGTGGTGAAGATGATCCTTGTGCCATGGTGATAGTTGCCATGCCTTGCTTCTTTGGTTCTTCATCTTCGTCACTTGAGTCCCATTGTTGACACACGTGAGCATACCCTTGGTACTTGTTCTTGTACTCTTTGCTCTTCTCCTTGTATTTCTTCTCTTCCTCATTCTTGTTCTTGTTCTTGGGACACTCGGCAATGAAGTGTCCATACTCTCCACACTCATAGCACTTGCGTTGAGACTTCTTCTTCCTTTCGTCACCGCCTTTCCTTGATGCTCTTGACTTCAAGAATTTCTTGTACTTCCTTATGGCAAAGGCGGTTTTTTCATCCGTGCTTCCTTCTTCACTAGTATCTTCCTTCTTGGTCTTGGAAATCTTTGGATTCACTTCCACCACTTCACTAGAGCTAGCATTGAGGGCCAAGCTCTTGTTCATCTTCAAGCTTAGAGACTTCTCCACATCTTGGTCAACTAGCTCTTGATGCAAAATCTCTCCAAGAAGTTGATTGGGGGTCATCTTATAGTAGTTTGGATCCCTTCTTATCATGGCCGCTAGGTTCTTGTCCTTCGGGGCGAAAGCTCTTAGCAACTTCTTTGTGACCTTGGAGTCATCCCAATCATCACTTCCAAGTGCTCTAATATCCGAGACAAGGAGCATGAGTCTATCATACATTTCTCTCACGGTTTCTCCATCCTTCATGAAGAATAGCTCAAGCTCTCCGTTGATCAAGTCCATCTTCCCTTGTCTCACATGCTCGGGCCCCTCATGTGCTTCCTTGAGAGTGTCCCAAATCACCTTGGCAATTTGGATGTTCCGAACCTTGTTGAATTCTTGAGCACACAAGGATCCCGTGATGACTCTTGTTGCTTGTACATTGCGGTGGAGGTCTTGCTCATGCTCGATTGTGAGGGCTTCTCCTTCGGCGGGGATTGCCACACCTACACACACAATCTTCTAAAGAGAAGGGTGAAGCCCGTAAAGGTGCATTTGCATATCATAAGCCCATTTGGGATAGTCTTTCCCATCGAAATGGGGAGGCTTTCCCAAATGCACGGAATAGAATTTTTCGTTAGGATGATTGCCCGGAAATTGCGTGTAGGTGTGGGGCACTTCATAGAAGCCGGAGTGAGTGTACTTGGCTTGCTCCTTCTTGATCATGTTCTTGAGGAGCTTCTTGGCCATTTTCTTAGCCTTCTTCTTCTTTTTGGCCTTTCTTTTCTTCTTTGACGCTTTCCTTGCCGCATCATCATCATCCTTGACATCTTCATCGCTTGAGTCGGAGTCCGAGTCGGAATCGGATGAAGAGTCATCGGAGCACTCGATGTTGGATGGTGTGCGACTCGGAGCCTTCCCGGTGAGGTCACCGGCTTGGGCTTCCTTGAGCTCTCTTTCTTGAGCTTCCTTGGCGGCGATCTCTTCGGTGGTTGGGTTACCTCCACTCCCCGACATCTTGATCCCTTAGCGGTTAAGCCTAAATCAAGGGATTAGGCTCTGATACCAATTGAAAGGACCTTGTGATGCCTAGAGGGGGGTGAATAGGATCACTTCAAATTTCTGAAACAAATGCAGCGGTTAAAACAACTGTCGGTACTACCGACGCTGTGCCGGAACTACCGAGGGGCTCGGTACTTCCGGTACAGGGTCGGTACTACCGACAGAACAGAGGTTTCTAAAACGAAATTTGAAATGCGAGACGATTCTTGCAATTCTACTTGAATCAAGAGTTAAGTTTAGAAGCTAAGAACCTCCTACAACCACAGATATGAGTTGGAACACAACCAAGAGATAGATCGGGCACAAACAAGTTCTAGAGTTAGAGAAATGCAAAGAACTCAAGCAAGCAAAGGAGAGACGAGATTTAATCCGAAGTTCACTCCCACAAAGGAAGCTACGTCTCCGTTGAGGATCCCACAAAGGGAGGGCTATCACCAAGAGCCCCTTTGCCTCACCCAATCCCCACAAAGGAAAATTGGTGCTCACTAAGAATTCTCCACCAAGGAGAGGGTAATACAAACGATCCCGGGTGCTCCACACCAAGAGGGCACTCAACGGGAGACGCCTAACCGTCTAGAAGCAAGCTTCAAGAGTAACAAACACGAATCGATGCCCGGAGATGCTTCAAGTGCTCTTGAGATGAGGGAATTCGAAGGGGCTCTCAAAGCTTCTCTATCTCACACTAGGAATCACTCCTCCAACCAAACCCTAGCTCAAAGGAATCAAGTCTTGGGTCTAGGAGGGAGGGGAGAAGTGGAGTGAATGCTCAAGTGTGTTTTTGTCCCGTGGTTGGTCAGCCATGAGTGAGGAAGAAGAAAGGGGTATCTATACTAAGCCCTGAAAACTAGTCGTTACTGTGCAAAACTCGGGACCCTCGGTACTTCCGACCCCGGGTCGGTACTACCAAGGGGTGCCGTGAAACCCAACAGTGAAGCCTTATCGGTACTACCGACCCAGGGTCGGTACTACCGAGGGTCTGGCTAAAACTCGCCAGTGAAGCCATATCGGTACTACCGACCCTAGGTCGGTACTACCGACAATGGCTGAGAGTTTAAGGAAAGATTAGCAAATGTGCTCGGGTCGACTCGGGTTTCTTCTCACTCACTTAGGTCATCTCCTTAAGCACTTTTAGCATCTCTTGGCGGTCAAATCGCATCCCCCTTTATAGTACGGTGTTTCCTATACTCAAATTCAAAATCAAAATAAATTTAAGCCTTGACTTGAGTTGAAAACGCCGATTTGGAGTTGGGGGCCTTCTTTTGGTCAAAACCATGATTTTCAATAAAGTAAATCCTGCACACATCTTATTCAACGATAAAATACAACAAATTGTGTTTGTCACCATCACCAAAACAATTAGGGGCCAAGATGCACTTTCAACCATATCCCCAACAACAAACACCTGCTCAGAACGATGCTTATCTTCTTGACGCTTCATCCTCAGACGAGATCTAGTAAGGTGCTGCTTAATGAGTGCATTCATGAGCTCCCTGTTGTGTAGCCAAGATGATAAGTCAGGAACAGAAACTGCAGACTCCTCCTTAAGGCCAAAATGTCGAGGTTCATAACCATACAATGCCTGGAATGGAGTTCTTCCAATTGCAGAATGGAAACAGCAGTTGTACCAAAACTCAGCTAGCGACAACCACTCAGTCCACTTGGATGGGCATGCATTCACAAAGCACCGTAAATAAGTCTCCATTGTTCGGTTAAGTCTCTCCGTTTGGCCATTCGACTGAGGGTGGTATGAAGTACTCAGTCTTAGAGACACATCAGCCAAACGGAAGAGTTCCTTCCACCAGGCACTTGTGAATATGTGGTCACGGTCAGTGACAATAGCAGATGGTAAACCATGAAGCTTGTAAACATTTGTCATGAAGGATTTGGCCACTACCGTAGCAGTAAAAGGATGATGAAGAGAAATGAAATGCCCATACTTGGTGAAATAATCAACCACTACTAAAATGCAATTAGCTCGGCCAGAGGTTGGCAAACCTTCCACGAAGTCCATGGATATAATCTGCCATGCTTCCGAAGGAACTTCCAAGGGTTGAAGGAGCCCTGGCAATTTACTACGATCAGGCTTGGCTTGTTGGCAAACAACACATTGCTTGACAAACTTGGTAATATCCTTCTTCATTCCCTTCCAAGCAAAAATCTTCATCCGCATGTGAGTCACAGGTATGCCTGAATGGCCACCCAAGGCGCTGCTATGGCATGCAGCAAGTAGCCTCTGCTGTAAGGTTGGATTAGCTCCAATCCAGACCCTGCCCTTGAACCTCAACAACCCAGCATTCAAGGAAAATTAGGTACTGCCTGAGGATCAATAGACAATTTGGTCAATAGTGACAAGGAATGTTCATCCTCCTGGTAACCAGACAACACTTCTGTAATCCATTGAGGGCTGACAGAAGATATGGTAGCACAAGACATCTAATGAGTAGTCTTTCTGGACAATGCGTCAGCTGCCCTATTTTCCACACCTTGCTTGTATACTACCCTGTATTGCAGGCCAAGCAACTTAGAGAAGACCTTCTGCCGCCAATGTGTGTGGAGTCTTTGATCACTGAGTTGAGTTAAACTTTTCTGATCAGTGAATATAGTGAATCCATTATGTTGCAGATAAGCCCTCCAATGTTGAACAGCCATGAGAATGGCCATATATTCTTTCTCATATGTGGATAAGCCTTGTGATTTAGGGCCAAGAGCCTTACTGATATATGCAATTGGGTGACTGTCTTGTAACAGGACTGCACCAATACCAATACCAGAAGCATCAGTTTCCAAGGAAAAAGGCTTAGAAAAATTGGGAAGAGCTAAAATAGGGGCACTGCACTGAGCTTGTTTGAGAGACAGAAATGACTTCTCATGCACTGGGGTCCACACAAACAAGACATTCTTCTTCAAGAGCTCTGTCAGGGGCTTGCTGATCAGTCCAAAGTTCTTGACAAATTTTCTATAATACCCAGCAAGACCCAGGAAACTCCTCAATTGCTTAGCAGAACTGGGAGTAGGCCATTGAGATATAGCAGATACCTTAGTTGGGTCAGTACCCACCCCTTTCTCACTGATTGTGTGGCCCAGATATGAAATCTTCCTTTGAGCAAATGTACATTTGGACAATTTAACCTTCCATTGATCTTTGGCCAACAACTCAAAAACCAGCCTGATATGGATCAGATGTTCTTCATAAGAGGCACTATAGATGAGTATATCATCGAAGAAAACCAAAACAAATATCCTGAGATACGGAGCTAAGGTAGTATTCATAGCTTCTTGGAAGGTTCCAGGAGCACTAGTGAGGCCAAAAGCCATGACTTTGAACTCGTAATGGCCACAGTGTGTCTGAAAGGCCGTTTTAAACTCCTTCCCAGGTTTCAGCCTAATCTGGTGAAATCCGGCTCTGAGATCTAAGCAAGTAAACCAAGATGCCCCGGCCAGCTCATCTAAGAACTCATCAATGATAGGCACATGGTACTTGCCCTTAAGAGTAATAGCATTAAGATGCCTATAATCGACACAAAAGCGCCACGAATTATCCTTCTTCTTGACCAATAACACCGAAGAAGAAAAGGGGCTTGAGCTTTTCTGGATAAGTCCATTCTTTAGCATTTCCTTGATCTGCCTTTCAATTTCGTCTTTCAGGGCTGGTGCAAACCTATAAGGGCGAACTTGCACGGGTGCTGCTCCTTCTACCAGAGGTATAGCGTGGTCACAAGATCTTGGAGGAGGAAGATCAACAGGCACCTCAAATAGCTCAGCAAACTCTTGTATAAGTTGCTCAATTTCTGGTGGCATAGACAGCTGCAACTGATCATCCTTCAATGATGCCTCAACAGAACATACATAAATGACTGTGCCCTTTGGAGTTTCAGGCAAGTTCCCATAAAGAATTGCTGTGGAGTTCTCATAAGGAATAGCAATCCATTTCTGCTTCCAGTGGATTTTCATGGGACTGTACAATTCCAGCCAATCCATACCCAAAATAATATCATATGCAGACAAGGTGATCACCTTCAAATCAGTGGTGTGAACTCATAATTGGTCACAGACCACTTAGCTTGGGCTAGCTGGGAAGAACATGTCAACTTTTCCCCATTTCCAACTTGAACATGCATAGGATGCAGAATGGGAACAACTCCCTTCAGTTCAGATGCCAATGTATCACTGATGAATGAGTGGGAACTCCCAGAATCAACTAACATCCTCACTATGTGTCCTTGGATTTCACTAGCAAGGCAGAGTGTCTTGGCAGCAGGAATACCAGACATAGCAGCTAATGACAGAGTAAGGAATAAGTGATTATCACCTGCCACGAAGTCCTCAGATGATAATTCTTCTTCACTCTCAATACTGAATAGATCCATCAACTCTTGCACCACATGAAGATGAACTGAGTCAGCACATTTGTGTTCTTTTGTCCACTTTTCTGCACAGAACTGGCAAAGCCCTTTAGATCGTCTGAAAGCCCTGAGAGCCTTCCACTTGTCATCAGAAGAATAAGGTCGTGTCGCATCAGTTGATCTTCTATCTTTAGCGGAGCTCACCAGCTTGTTTTGTCTGCCTTGGCTTGCAACAGAGGAAACAGGCTTGAAGAAGGGCTTGCTTGAAAACTCTGTCTTCTTGTACTCCTTCTTTTTACCGGAATCCAACAGGTCCTCCTGCAATTGAGCAAGAATATAGGCAGTATCGAGGTCTTTTGGACGTTGGATAAGCACAGCAGCTTTTAATTCTTCTTTTAACCCATCAATAAATCTCATGGTATAATGCAAGGGGTTGCCCATTCCCTCATAAGCCACTAATTGATCAATGAGACCAGCAAACTTCTCTATGTAATCACCAACAGAACTAGACTGTTTAATGTTAATGAGCTGCCTCACCAGCAACTCATGTTGGTCCCTCCCAAATCTATCTAATAGCATGGAAGCAAACTCCAACCAGGAACAAGAACGTAACTTAGATTCAACAGAAGGTAACCAATGGGATGCTGGTGGAACAAAATGCATTGTGGCAACCATGGTCCAGCGAGGTTCTTCCACATCATACAAGGCAAAGTAATCTAAGCACCGACTCAACCACAATTTTGGATCAGTACCATCAAAAGTGGGGAAGTTGAGCTTTGGAAGCCTACCCATGCCTATGCCTACATGATTACCAGATCTAGCACTATGCTCATGATTAACAGTACTAGGATACATGGGTTTAGGAGGAGTTGGTAGACGATACGCACCCTTGACCGGGGGATGCACTACGGTAGTGACCATACCATAGCCACCCTCCCGGTGAATGTTGTTGACGCTGTGCCCATTGGTCCTGTCGGCCATGTCCGTAGCAGATGGGCGCTCGGACGCCGAAGTTGTCTTGAAATTGCTCGGCGGTGGTGGCAGAGTGCCGGCCGCGGTATGCAGCTTGGAGTCCACCGGAGTTGGAGAGCTCATCGGAAACAGCGGAGGTGACTTGTCCCGAACCTTTCGTTCCCAGTGTTTGGACAACTTCCCAACCTCGAGCTTGATATCATCCACTGTACCCTCCATTCCCGTGCTCCATTCTTCGAAGGACGAAGCCGCGCGCTCCAGCGCACGCATCCTCGTGTCGTGGGAGACCTCCAGGTCGGCAAAACGCCTCTCCCATGAATCCTCATAGCGGGAGAACGTGACGTCGAACTTCTGGATACTAAATGTTAGCAACCATAACAGAGAGGAATATTGAAGCAGAAGAATCAGAGAACAGGGATAGGAATAGATGAATTCTGGATATAGCAGCGGCCCGACGAGGAGCTCGAGGAAGAGGAAGATGAACAGTGAGATCTGTTTCAGATACAAATTAATCGATACCCTCTCCTCTCTCACACCCTAGCATAAGTAGTAGCTAAGTCTATTACATGGGCTGGGCCCAACCGGACTGAATCACTTGGACCATTCTGGGCCGAAGACGCGAGTGTTCTCTTTCCTGGTCCTTGTACCCTTCTTCCTCTCATTGCCATCATCCTGGATGTGGTCGCTCCTAGCACCAACTCAAGCCATCTCTCAGATGGTGTGATTCTGTGTGAGATGGACGCTGATGTTCAGTAGAACCAAACTAGTCAGAATCCGGTCTTGCTAGAACTGTTGCCTACTACTTTTGTTGACAAGGATCCTGAGCCTTATATTCTGCATTTTGAGACAATTTACATCTCACCAAAACCACCATGGCCAAGAATTTGTGTAAAAGCTGATAGTGTAAAGGGCAATTTTAATCCTCAGTTATGATGTGGTTCAGTTTTGGTTGGGTTACATAACAACAAAGGCCACCATGGCCACCACCCAAACAGCCACAGTTGCAGTCTGTTGATATTCAGCTTAGGCCAACACCATTTGATTTGCTTACAGCTGTGCACCCAGAAACAACTCTATTAAACAGTTGGTGTTCTTTTCTATATGTGGAATTATATCATGCTGGTAGGAGGTTGTTTCACTCTGAGAAAGGATCACTTTTTATTGCTATGCATTTGCTTAAATCAGTATCAGTACTGCTTGTTCAACATACAGTTGAGTACAAAGCTGACATCTCTATGTTCACGGGATATACTGCTAGTTGTGTGTTTGATCGTGGGAAGAGTATAATTGATTGGTTCACACTATCTATTGTCTTGTTAGTGGCACATCTTGATTGTGCAGCCAATGGAATTGATCATACACCTTTACTATGGCCATCCTTGCCTGATCATTGTAGCTCAGCTAAATGGCACTCAGCAAGTTTTATGATTAGGACTCTGCCCTATAATTATGTTCTCCATTGGTCAATTTATTGGGTATTCAAGGAGGCTGGGAGAGTTCAAAGGTAGGCATCTATTCTTTGCAATATACATCTTCAGATTTCTTTTACGTGGATTCAGTGTTCTCAGTTCAGTGAGGCCAAACTGCATATTGTGGAACTGTATGAAATCCCTGAACCACTATCTACACTGATATGCTGGTTTGGAAATGGACTAACAGCTACCACAAGCTTGCACCTATTGTGGCAATTCTATACAAGTGAAGCAACATTGTTAATATTCAGTGAAAATTCTACTACATTCTTAGTCTTCAGTGAGAATTCAGAACTGCATGATGAGTCAGGATTGTATCAGGTGGCACTCGGCAAGGTGTCATGGTCACCATCTATATTAGTTTGTACGAGTGTAAATGGCCTTGCTGGAGTACTTCTCACTGATGGGGTTCATATAACACTGCTTTCAATTGTTGAAAGTACCATCCACAGTATATTTTGCTCATATCCCTTGTTTGCATGGTACAGTGCTTTAATTATTCAGAAGAAATCTATTAGCACAATGCTTATTCTCAAATGGTTGCCAACTGATTGGGAATGTAGCTCAAATGGTCAAGCTAGCATTGCAAAGTCTCCCATGTGCATTTTTGAAATTTTGTGGCTAAAATTCCTACACAAATGGAAGCGTGAGAGGGCATTTCTTGAGCTACTATCATTTGGTGAAATCTGGACTGTCAAGATGACTATACTAATAATTATGTACTTGAGTGTTTAGCTAGCACATTGTGCATTTATATGGAGGAAATTCAGATCAGACCTCAAGCTGGTTGTAGCTCAATCAGTACAGCCGATGATCAACAGTTAACCAACTGCAAGTATCCATTGTTCAGTGGGCCCCTATTCATAACACTGCAAGGCTGGGAATGTCACTCAACTGGTAAAGCTAAGATTGCAACATTCTCCAATTGCAAGTATAAATCTGCTGCTGATGAGCCAACCTACATACTACATCTTTCCTTATTGGGTGGCCTTAATGTTAGATGTGCGTCACCTGGCAATCTTAGCACTACACTATGTCCTAGTAAATATGTTCTACTGGTTGGGTTATCAACTAAGAAACTGTCAGGACTGCTTTTGCAAGAGGTGACCACATATCAATTCAAAACAATATTTTCAAGGATGGAGGTCAACTGGATGTCAACTCATAACCTGCTTAAGATACAGATTGTTGTCAGAGCAATGATAGTTGAGGAGCCAACCTACATACCAGCTCCTCCCTTTCTGGATGCTATTATAGACCATGACCGGGCACAAATCCATGTTTCCTCAAATTGGTTTGTCTGCGCTGCTTGTCAAACCAAGCCTGCTACTTATATCAGTGGGTGCACCGGTACTAAACAAATCACCATCAGTTTGAAAAAACTCGGAATGCACGGTGTCCAGGAAGCATTGGTGCAGTTCGGCAATAGCAATGCCAAGGTGCAGCTCACCAAGGAGCCCAAGAACCTTTACAACGTGCACTCGTACAAGTACTCTGGCTTGGTGAACAAGGGGACCGTGACAATCCAGCTAGTCTGTTGTGCCCCTCTCGACGACCAAGACCAAGAAGCAGAACACACCTGCCGATGCACAAGGAGTTCAGCAAGATGACCAAGTCTGTGAAGAACCAGGTTAGCGACAACTACAGTAAGTATACTCTCAGGGTACTTCAGTTTTATAGTCAAGTTGTAGAAGATCCATGAGGCCTCCTTCTACAGAAAGTCTATCACATATCATCTTGTTGCCGTAGTATCTATGCTACCTATCATTGCTAACTTCTACAAGACAACCTTACTGTCTGCCTACTGTGAAGAACAAATGCTCTTTCAGGTTAGGGCTCTTTTACGGTGGACCGTACCACCACGTGGTGGTATAAGATATACATCTTTTTTTGGAATGGGCAAATTTGTAATTATAAAAAATTGTTATTTTGGGTTCATGTGATTTTTCCCCATGCCCGCTCTCCGTCATTTTTTCTGGCTGCCGCTGCCCGTACTCGTCCTCACCATTCCCAGCCGCCACCGCATCTCCCAACGCAGCCACCTCCTCTTCGTCATCCCTTTCAAGGCCACCGCTGCCTCCTCCCCCTTGTGGCCTTGGCCGTCCGCCGCCGGCGTTGGATGCCCCAACCGCCCGTGGTGTCCGCCGGTTTCATCAATACGGCATGATACAAATCATTTATTTCTGTGTAGAACTTTGATCAAATCGAATAGCCAGTGGTAACAATGCTGTTAACTTTTGATGGTCTTGATGGTCGCATTGATGATGATAACAAAGCATCTCTTGTTTCACCGCTCTATAGATCGATGTAGTTTCACTCAAACATACCTGATTTTGGCATCAAGTTTGTTGGCTTTCATCAATTAGTTGAATTTTCTTATTTAGATTTTCACACCTTCCTTTTATCCAAGTGAAAGCAAGGATGTGATGAATCCCAATTTCTTGTATTGCCCTTTTTGTACTCAATACACTCTCTGTGCTAGTAATGGCAGAAATTTGCAGAGGAGAAACTAGCAGGTACCAACAGAAAGAACTGAGCCTCTTGCCTGATGGTTAAACTCGTAGTGCTTGTTGTTGACGATGTGTTTTTTGTTTAGTTTTTTTAATATCTTCCGGTGCCTAATATACTCAAATTACTATTACTGTTTGATCAGAAAACCATTATTCTCATAACTCTGGAGTTTCTTTGATAAGTTTCACCAAGCATTTACCAGGGACATCAATGTTTTCATTTCTAGTTACAAGCTTACAATATGAAGCATATTTTGATTGTGCTAGTTTATTGCTTAAATTTATGCAAATTTATTATGCATCAGCTACCTGCAAACTCCTGATACTGAAAAAATTCAACAAGAACAACAAATGGTGATGTCAGGCCACCACGAGACTAGGGGCCCGTTTACTTCACCAAATTTTCACCAACAACCCGTCACATCAATCTTCTTTCCATTAATTTGGAGTATTAAATGTAGATTAATGACAAAACCCATTCCACGACCCCTACCTTAATTTTCGAGACGAATCTAACGAGCCTAATTATGTCATGATCAGACAACGTTGTGCTACAGTAACCAATCTCTAATGACAGATTAATTAGACTTAATGGATTCGTCTCGCAATTTCCGATCCATTCGTGTAATTATTTTTGTAAATAATCTACGTTTAATACTCCTAATAGACCTTGAAAGGAGACCCAAAATTTTCAGTTCGCGAACTAAACGGCCCCCAACTTAGAACCAACACATCCGAACTGTTGCTGCCAAAGTGCACATCGACTGTCCTAGCTCTCTGTGAAAATCATATACCAATAATTGGAGACATTCAAGAAGTTGGGTGACCGAGCTGGAAGCCTCGAATTCTTTATGTTTTGATAAGTAGCTGTGTGGAACCGTGTCTTGGCAATCGATGAATCGTCATGTAACAGGATCTGCGTATGTGTTTTACTTTTTAGGCTCCCTGACTTGGCCATTGCAGTTTTTTAATCTAAACTTATTTTGTCATTTTGATCCCTACTGTGCTCATGAGGCTATCACTCATTAGAAAAAGAAATTTACTCCTCATCAACCGTGATATTTTAACATGAGCATCATGCTGACCATCACCTCAGCACAGAATGACATATATTGTAGTGCACAGGCATCGATTGCATTATCATAAAACTAGTTTCTTAGCAGGTTGAAAGATGAACATATGTATAACAGTGTTTACTGATATTACTGATATACTCAAATCATTAACACTAATACCTGACTATGGCAAACTTAATTCAGGGAGTACCCTTGACATTGATTCATTTGACCAGCTGAATCAAAGGACACTATCCCTGACATTTGGCATCGTAATCCTACATATAATACAGAAAAGTGAGCACTGCACCATCTATTTAGAACTTTCGTTCTTTGTGGCACATGACGAATAAGAACCCCCTAATCCTCTAATAACAGAAGCAACTTGACTAGATATTACTCTATGATTTTCCCTAGCTCTAACTGAACACACAAGCAAAATAACAACTGAACAAGGACCCAATTCAGTTGATGAAACAGAAACGATCAAGAACCAAATTCACACCGGAAATGCATCGCTGCCGAGAACCAAATTCACGCTGGAAATGCGTCGCTGCCATCAGTAATGCAACGAAGTATATCCACCCTTCGCCAGCCAGTACTGTCCCTACCAATCGACCCTCAACCCCTAGGTACCACGGGCACCCGGCTCTAGGGTTTCCTGCATCACCACTAGGTACCACGGGCCGCTCCAGGAATGGCGGCGGCTCACGCAGATGGAGCTGGAATGAGACCCCGAAGAAAAGGACTTAGGGACCGCTGCCGCCGAGGTGCCGACCATGCCGCCGCCGCCTCCAGCTCCAGTCACGAAAGACGTCGTGCGAGAGAAGAGAGGAACACGAGAGGAAACATTCCAAACAAAATGAAATAGATCTACTACATTAATTTGGTATTGTCAAAAATATATTACAGTAATGTTATTTCGTTATTACCATTGAAATAATTTTTCCAATAATACCCCTACCACTTATACCACCCATGTATACCACCTATACCACATATGGAGGTTTGAGTGGTATACAATTAATCTCAACCATCAGATCATTTCATACTGATCCTTTTCAAACAGTGATATAGGGTTGTATGGTCCACCGTAAAAGAACCCTCAGGTTAACAGCTCGAGGGCAGGTTGTGGCTTAACAACGGGGGATGTCATGACCCGGGCCATGGGCCATTTGTAATAGCAATAGCAGGCCTGCGTGCCTTTGTTGGACCTCTGGTCCTATAACTGTCGTCGGCCCACTAGCTGAGGTTAAGACCCTGAATGCTGAAGGAAACAAGACATCGATGAATCGTTCAGCTAAGATGAAGTCTTCTACTCTCGCCTCCAGCAAGCTCCTCTCCTCCAATTCTCTGCTGTGGCGGCGCTGCCGACCCAATCCGCCCCGTGTGACACCGGCAAAAACCCTCTAGCTACCCCGTCCGATCTTAGGATCGTGACATGCAGATGCCAAAGCTCCGAAACCTTGACTGGCGCGGTCCCACCCATGGCCACCAGCCCACCTCGAGAGAGGAAATTTCCTCACCAAGCTAGAGATCTGGCAACGCGCGGCACTTGCCGACCTTGGCAGCGGCCACTCCCCGCTGAAAAGAGGAGGCGGGCACGAGGAGGGGAAGTTAGAGGCAGAATTCAACGAACAATTTTGTTTCTTTTTACGGGCTTATTCGCTTCCATCGGATTCAATCCGGTCAGAATAATAAATATATTAAGGGCTTGGGAAAATTTGCTCATGGACACCATTCAAAGTTGGCTTTAGGGCAATCCCAACCCTCCACCTCAGCTGGTGTCCAAAGCATTAAATAGACTGCTATGTAAGCAAAATGCTGAGTTGGCGGAGGAGTTAAAGAGGAAAGAGAAGAAAAATTAAAGACATCGTTTCTCATGCACGACCTGGTTTCGGTGCGGCATCCAAGAAGTGAAGTCACGCGGCTTGTAGGACCCACGGGGTTTCATCCACCGCAGACCACCGGAGGCGGAGCTCGGCATCGCTGCGCACCTGCGCCGCCCTGGAGCTCAGCTCCAAACTCCTCACGCTACACATCAAGCTCGTCGTGGTCGGCCCGAGCCTCACCCCCGACGACTCTCCCGCGCTACCCCTCACCCGCTCGTCGCCGTTGAAGAGAGGCTCCACCAACCGCAGCCATGCCCGACTGCCCGTCGCACGCGCCGCCGCACAGCTTGGCTCCATGGCCTGACTGCTGCTGTCACGGCGCTCACGGTCACGCAAGTGTGCGCGCCCGGCCGCCGCGCATCACTTGACTGGAGCGCCGCTTGTGGCTTCCCTGCCGTGCTTGGCCGTGGCCGCATCACGCGGCTAGCTAGCAGCACCGCCCGTCGCGTTTTACTACAGGCTGCAGCCTCGGCCGCCGCTCGGCATCGCTGCTGTCGTCGTGCATGGTATGCGCTGCTGTCCGCCCAGCTCGACGCCACCGCCTCTTGCTCGCCGGCTCATAGACCTGCCGCTCGATGTTGGCTGCTATTGTGCGCCGCATGCCGCCGGTGAGGACTGAGGATCAGAATTTGGGAGGAGCGCGAGAGGAAGGGTAGAGAGGATGGCAGATAGCATTGATTGCGAGGCCAGCTGAGGACATCATGGGATGGACCCTATCGTGTCTTTGGGTAGTGTCGAGGTGATCTGGCAGTGTAGACACGGGTCATGGACGTTTCGGGTTGGGACTGCCCTTAACTAACTCCAACAACTCCCCCGTTCCTTCCCCCATCCCCAAAATGAGTGAGCTTTGAGCACTGTAGCTCCTCCAGTAACTCTCTCATCGCTTCCCCCAAAATGAGCACACCGGCCTCACCTCCCTCAGTCTTGGGTATCTCTCTCCTCTCCCTCATCCCGCTGCTCCAACTACCGACCCCGCCTCCCTCCATCTCTGCGCCGCCCCTGCCCTCCCCTGCTCCCTCCATCTGCGGCGGCGGGGCTCGCGTGCGGCCAAGAAGGCCGGGGTCACGCCTCCATCATATCCGCGGGCTCCTCCTCCGCCGCCTGGATCTGCTCCGGCGAGGTGGGACGCCGCCCGGGCCACTGCCCTGGCCCGCGCAACGCGGAGGCGGAGCAGGGGCCGGTGGAGCTCCTCCGCCGCGAGCCCCTCTTGGACGGGACGTCTCCCACACGCCGGTTGCCACCGCCGCCGACTCGCGCCGACAGAAGATCCCGCCACCCCCGACCCGCGCCGGCAGAACCTCCCGCCGCCCCACGTCGAGCCGCCGCCGGGACCGTCAGATCCGGCCATCAGGCCTCCGGATCTGCCGTCGGAGGCTGCCTCCATCGCCTCCCAGCTCGACAGCCGGCGAGCTCGAATCGAACCCGGACGACCGTGCCCGCCACCGCGCCCGGAGGAAGGGGAAACAAGCAGCACCACCGCCTCCTCTGCGCGCCCTCTTCCTCTCCCTCTCCTCCGCCTGTCATTCTCCCCCTCCGCCTCGTCCCCCGCCGCGCCGTCAAGTCTCCACCTCGAGCAGGGACAGGACTCCCTCCTTCCGGCGGCGGCGGGTCTCCACGGCGCGAGCAGACCAGGCGCGGCCTCACCGGCGTGCTGCTGCGGCCCTCTTCCTCCTCGCGGGAGCCAACGGTCGCTGCAGGATGCGGTTGGGGGTGGGCGTGACTGCTGCGAGCGTTGCTTTTGGGGGATGTGATTTTCATGTTTCTTCTCCCCCATAAGGGCTATTTGAGTTTGCAGGTGAGTACTCTTGCTGGAGATAGTCTTAGGTCCTGGACACTAAAATTTGATGTCTTTGCCAAAAGACACTATACAAGTGTGGTAGTTTGCTGGTGGACACCGAACTTATTATTTTATTTGATTTTAATAGAAAGTAATAGGAATGTACACCTTTACCCTTGCCTCGCTCTCTACTGCCGAACGGATCCATGAGCACCTCCTGCCGGCTCCTCTTGCCACAACATCGGTGAGTAGGCAAAAGCAGCTCGCGAGGGAGAGGAGGGCACCAATGGAGGAGCAGATGGGGCAGCCTGGAGCTCGGCTGGCTTGCCATGGCCGGCCGCACGCGCGGGTGGGGCGGATAGGCCAGCTCGCTTCAGTCGCCCGCGATAGAGGGGCGGATGGGCCAGGCTGCGACTTGGCGGCGTGCCATGGCCGTCCAGATGCGATGCAAAGGACTTGGCTACAAAGCACACACAGGCGCGAGGGAGGAAGGGGAGAGCGACGCCCAGGCATAGACCTGTCTCGGTTGGCCGGGGTTGGAGAAGACAGAGTGCGGCGCTTCGCCAGTTCAGGTCAACGGGCAGGTGAAAGAGATGCAAGGGCAGATTAGGAATTTTTAGTAGTTTTCCATTTAAATTGAATATAATTATTGAGCCTAGTGTCCTACAGCAAATTGACAAACTCCAACAGTGTGTTACAGCAAAGTCACAAAATTTTAGTGGTATAGAGCAAAAGACACCATCCAACAGTGTCCAGGAGCAAATTTTCCCTAAGGGCTTGTTCGCTTCCATGGGATTCAATCCGGTCCGAATAATAGATGTATGAAGAAAATTATGATAGAGACTTGGATTTATTCCGGATCAAAAATTAATTTACTCATCATGATAGGTAGAACAAGAGACAAAAGAGCCGGATTGGTTCCACACCTCTTGACTAGTAGATTGATTCTGAGCCTTTTGGTGTATCTATCATGAGCAAATTTATTTTTGACCCGGAATAAATCCGGATCTTTTATAGTAGCTATCATGATTTTCTTGTTATATTTATCAATTCTGGTCGGAATCTAATCCGGTGGAAACGGATGAGGCCTAAGAAAATTATGATAGAGACTCGGATTTATTCCGGATCGAGAATTAATTTACTCATCATAAAGAGCCAGATTAATTCTACACCTCATGATTAGTGTATCGATTCCAAGTCTCTTGGTGTACCTATCATGAGTAAATTAATTTTCGATCCGGAATAAATCTGGATTTCTTATAGTAGCTATCATGATTTTCTTATTATATTTATCAATTCCGGTCGGAATCCAATCCGGTGGAGACGAACAAGCCCTTAGGGCTTGTTTGTTTCCATGGGATTCAATCCGGACGGAAATGACAAATGCTATAGAAAACTCAATATAGATACTATAGAGACCCGGATTTATTCCGGTTCGAGAACTAATTTACTCATCATGATAAGTATAACAAGGAACCAAAGAGCCAGACTGATTCCACACCTCTTGACTAGTGGATTAATTCCGAGTCTCTTGATGTCTATATCATGAGTAAATCGGTTTCCAACCCGGAATAAATCTGGACCCCTTATAGTAGCTATCATGATTTTTTTGTTATATTTATCAATTACGGTCGGATCCAATCCGGTGGAGACAAACAACCCCTTAGGGCTCGTTCGCTTCCATCGGATTCAATCTGGCCGGAGTAATAGATATATCAAGAAAATTATGATAGAGACTCAGATTCATTCCGGATCGAGAATTAATTTACTCTTTGTGATAGGTAGAACAAGAGACCGAAAAGCCGGATTGATTCCACACCTCTTGACTAGTGGATTGATTCTGAGTCTCTTGGTGTACATATCATGAGTAAATCAATTTTCGACCCGGAATAAATCCGGATATCTTATAATAGCTATCATGATTTTCTAGTTGTATTAATCAATTCCGGTCGGAATCCAATCCGGTGGAAACGAATGAGGCCTTAGGGCTCGTTCGTCTCCACCGGATTGGATTCCAGCCGGAATGGATAAATATAACAAGAAAATCATGATAGCTACTATAAGAGGTCCGGATTTATTCCGAGTTAGAAACCAATTTACTCATGATATGGACACCAAGAGACTCAGAATTAATCCACTAGTCAAGAGGTGTGGAATCAATCCGGCTCTTTGGTTCCTTGTTATACTTATCATGATGAGTAAATTAGTTCTAGACCCAGAATAAATTCGGGTCTCTATAGTATCTATATTGATTTTTTTCTATAGTATTTGTCATTCCCATCCAGATTGAATCCCATGGAAATGAACAATACCTTAGGGAGTTTGCGAAATCTCGGGGAGATGCAAGATTGGTGAGATACGTGTGGACGCCACCGGGACGGAAGGAAGATAGGTAGGTGGGCCGGTGAGCGGCCCAATATCGAAAGTAATGCTCAGATCTTGTGGCTCGTTCCTTCTTGTCATGCGCTTCACTAAAAAAAGAGTGTGAATGGGCTTGTAGTCCAATGGTAGGATGGTCTAGTGGGACGCTACCCACCAGGGTTCAAATCCTGGTGCTCGCACCTTTTCTTGGATTTATTCCGGGATTTTCCGGCGTTATGCATTAAGTGGTAAGCGACGTTCCCGTCGACGACGAGGCACTGGTGATGACTTCAGGAATCTCCTCATAGGGGTACGGTTTGCGTACGTGTGTTCATAGGGGTGAGTGTGCGTGCGTGTTGTTGACACCGTTTTTTGGAAAACGGGTCAAAAGAATAAGAAGGAGAAGCCGATGAAAACAGTAGTGCAATCGGCCGATTGAAGAGAAAGAAAGGTGGTCAGTAGGATTCGTCGATGGTCAAAGGAGTCCAACTCTATCGATGGGCTGGCAAGTCAACCGATCGGCCGATGGTCAACCGGAGAATCGGCCGATGGAAAGAAAGAAGGCGGTAATCAAGGAGATACACCAGAAGGAAAGCACGGCGGATGCGGGTCAATCCACGATTGGCAACGGGTCGAGAGTTAGTTTTTAGGAGAGTTTTTGACTCCTGCGAGAGTCTTTTTCTATTTTTATTAGTGTTCGTTTTCTTTAGATGCAAGTAAACAGTGCCGTAATCGGCTAGGAGTCGGGTTGTCCTCAGGACATAAATAGCGACCCTGCGTGGTCAGAAAAGAGTGTACACACCAATACCAAACAAACCGCCTCCGGGCAAACCCTTTACAATTTACAGCATCTACTTTACAGCATCTACTTTTCTGCGACTTCAAATTCGTCGGGCTGCATCGATCGATCTCCGGCAAGCTTGTGAGTACCGTTTTACCGAATAACCCTAGGCTTTAACCTCCAGGCGCATCACTGAGGTTTCGTCTAGTTCTTTATTCACCCCTTATTGATATTAGCTAGATCTACAAGTTTTCGTACCAATTCTTGTGGTTTTTAGCTATTATCACCAATTTATCCAGCTCGATCTAGATCACGTCGGCTTCTAAAACTACAGCCGATCCCGACCTACTCGAGTTGCTGGCCGATTCCAGCCGTTCTCTTATCCACACCCTCGCGCCTCGGTCTCTCTCGAGTCGGCCGATCCCGCTTTACTCGTATCGGCCGATTGGCTGGTACACGTGTCGCTAAAAAGCCATCGGTTCTCTAGCCGATCCCTAATATTTTCCATTGTCAATCAACAGGTCAGATTGGCTGGCACGCCTCGCTACAGACCGGGGAGTCACGTGTGTCGCGCGCGGAGGTGACGTCCTATTTTCGCGTCAACATACTTTTGGCACGCTCGGTGGGACCCGAAAAAGTCAACAATGTCGAAGAATTTGAAGAATAATAATGAAGTTGACCAGGGCAACATTCAGACAGTCTCCAAAGATCAGCTGAAGGATGCAGACAAGGCCGAGTTCGAAGCTGACATGAAGCGGGTTGAAGAACTATGCTTGGCTTCGTATGGTCAAACTAAGAGTGGAGTCTACAAGAAGAATCCTCTTCCAATGCCCCAGCAAATCACCTTCGCATCTGATCCTCAAGGACTTCAAGATATGATGAACAAGGCTATGCATCAGACGATGATCGATCAATCTAAAGTCCTTGCCAATACTATCCAGAACTGTCTGACTGAGACGCTCAAGAAGGGAGCAGAAGGGGGATACGTGGGACCTACATACTTCCAACCAAATCGAACTCCTCCAGTGTTCCCAAAAGACCAATCGGCTTCCCTGCCGATTGATGATCCAACAGTAGGGGTTACATCATCTCTGCAGATCAATGCAACCGATCCTGGTCCTTCATCGGCTGCCCAGCCGATTCAGAATCAGAATATTGGAAGTATGTCTAAAAGCCCTGCTGTTACGGTGCCAATTGTTCCAACATACTCAGCACAGCCCAATCAGCATCAGTAGTATCCTGTGAAGAAAGATCAGGATGGAAGATTTGTAGAGTGGAGCTTCCCTCATGATCACTTTGAAACTAATATCTCAAGCTTCTTCGAATCCCATCTTGAAGAGATTCCAGAAGTAAAGTACCTATAGTCCTATCAAGCTATGTTTGGGGGTACTCCAGGGACTGTGCATATGACCAAAGAAGGAGTGGAGTTTGTCTACTTCAATGATGGGAACAAGACTTTTGAAAGAGTTACAATCAGTCCAGCTCATGCTCATATGGTCATACCAATGGAAAGAAAAGCTCATGTTCCACCTCAGAGATTGGTTCCTCAACCAACTTTGGGGATGCCTATACAAACTACTCCACTGCAACAGCCACTATCAACGCAGCCTATCTTAACCCCTGCTAATACAGTTGCTCACACGAGATCGTCGCCTCAATAGCCGATCGACCAGGGGATGACAAGGCAGCCAACAGCACCACAGCAATAGGTGGATCCTACACAAGCGGTGCAGATGCTCCTAAATCAATTAGTTGTCTCAAACCAGTTGAACTTGCATCAGCCAGTTCCATCGGCTGGTCAGCCGATCGGATAGATTCCACCTGTGACAAGTCAATCAAATACACAGGGTTCTTCTGGAGCAAGGACATTAGCGGCACCAAATCCACAGCCAAGAACCTCGGAAGATCAACCTCCAGAGACTCCATCAGCTGAGATACAAGCAATTGAATAGATATCTGCTGAAGTGAAGTCTCATATGAAGCAAGAATTGATTGACCATTTTTCAAAGATGCTGCAGAAACAATATGGGATGAAACCTAAGCAGCAATCCTGCATGTACAGGACAGCGTATCCATTTGGCTACGATCAGATACCTTTCCCTCCAAGATTCAAAGTGCCAGACTTCACCAAGTTCTCCGGACAAGATGATACATCCACAATGGAGCATATTACTCGATTCATCATACAATGTGGAGAAGCAGGGAATGTTGATGCACTCAGGATACGGTTGTTGTCTTCATCTCTCTCAGGGCCAGCTTTTTCGTGGTTCACTTCGCTTCCAGCCAACTCCATTATCAAATGGTCTGATCTGGAGTGACAGTTCCACAATTATTTCTTCTCTGGTATTCATGAGATGAAGATTACTGATCTGACCAGACTCAAACAAAGGAACGATGAAACTGTTGCTAGATTCGTTCAGAGGTTCAGGGAGGTCAGAAATAAATGCTATAGTCTGAATCTGGGAGACAAGTAACTGGCTGAATTGGCATTCCAAGGGCTCTTGCCATCCTTGAGGGAAAAGTACGCATCACATGACTTCGAGAGTCTCAGCCAGTTGGTCAGTCGAATGAGTCAAGAGACTGCAAAATCTTACGAGCCTAGGAAGAACTTCCAAAAGAAGGTGTCTTATGTGGATTACTCTGACTCAGAAGATGAAGAAAACATGATAGGGCTCGCAGAGTGGGTCAAGGGCAAGAAGACAGTATCCTACCCCTTTGGTAAGAAGGAACCAGAAAAATTCGGTTTTGACATCACTAAGACCGATAAGATATTTGATCTGTTGCTTCAGCAAGGGCAGATCAAACTCTCCCAGTTCCATACCATACCATCTGCAGAGGAGCTCAAAAGGATGAAGTATTGTAAGTGGCACAATGCAACGTCTCACGACACCAATGACTGCAAGATCTTCAGACAACATATTCAATCAGCTATTGAGCAAGGGAAACTCAAGTTTGAAACCCATACCAAAACTGAAAAGCCGATGAAGATTGACCAGCACCCCTTCCTAACTAATACAGTTGAGATGTCTAGCAAAGACACATCACGTGTTAAGCTGCTGACGTCGGAATCGGCTCAAAATAAAGGAGCTGTTGATCCCAAAGTACAAGCAACCGCTGCCGATGTTAAAGGAAAAGGGTTGCTGCTTGAAGATGAAAACCTCAAGCCACGCCGGCCTGTCACGTACCAAATGCTAATCAAGAAGTTTCAGCGACGACAAGAGAAAGCAAGAGGAAGAGAGGAGTGGGCACGGCGCAACGAAGGACATTGGAGATGTCCGTTCTTCAAGTACTGCTGGGAAGAAGGAATCAAGCTGCCAACGGTAGAAAATTGTCCAGAATGCAACAGGGCTTATAATAATAGCAGCTCATCTAAGAGGGTTTGCTTCGACGATAGAAGGCCTGCAGCTGGGGATCTCCGTGAATTCAACAATCAACGGA
The DNA here is from genome assembly GCA_036936925.1 of Cenchrus fungigraminus. Lineage (NCBI taxonomy): Eukaryota > Viridiplantae > Streptophyta > Magnoliopsida > Poales > Poaceae > Cenchrus > Cenchrus fungigraminus. Next base: position 12,981,990 of record CM072772.1, on the reverse strand, counting down.
TCCCAGTTCATCAACGGCTGGGGGGTAAGGCCAGCGTCCACGATCGGCTGGGGGCAAGGCCAGTGTTCATGATCGGCTGGGTGGCCGAGTTAATGAAAAGTCAAACAATCGGCTAGAAGAGATGGCCGATTCTTTGGTTCCTGATGAGGACATCATGTGTTGGGATCCTGAACATCGACGCACTGATGATGAAGGGTCAAGTCAGTCACACAAGAAGCCTAATCCACAATGGTGTCCAGATGGCTTGACCAAGTCCCAGAAAAGGAGAATCCAGCGCCTACGTCAGCTAGAACAGCAAGAAGAAGAAGAAAGACGTGTGCTGGACAAGAAGAAAGTTCGGTCTAAAGTATGGCGTCCAAAGCCGAAGGCCGATGATGGGATGGACGATAAACCCAAGCTGATATTAACATGGTTGTCCTTCTTCCAAAAAGAGTTCATGGCCCCAGTTGATTCGGATGTGTCCGATGAAGAACTCGGGATGGCCCAATTAACACTGAAACCTACACAAGCTATCTTTGAGAAACCAGATGATGAAAAGAGACAACATTTGAAGGCATTGTTTCTCAAGGGTTTTGTCAATGGCAAACCAGTCACCAGAATGCTAGTAGATGGAGGAGCAGCAGTCAATCTGATGCCATATACCATGCTGCGCAAAATTGGAAAATCTGATGAAGACTTGACCCAAACCGACATGATGCTGGTGGACTTCGAAGGCAACATCTCTCCGGCTCAAGGTGCAATCTATGTGGAGCTCACCATCGGCAGTAAGACCCTTCCAACCGCTTTCTTTGTCATTAAAGGGAGGGGATCTTATAATTTACTGCTAGGTCGGGATTGGATACATGCCAATTGTTGCATACCATCTACAATGCATGCATCAATGCATCATCCAATGGATCGGAGATTCAGTGGAGATGGTCAAGGGAGAAACCTTCTTGACAGTGGCAGCTACAGAAGCACAAGGATGGACCTATGATCGAGTGAGCTGCATATCTGGAAAAGCATGGGATACCAAGTATCTCAAGGTGTCCGATTTCGGACTAAAGCCGATTCAAGCAGTCGGCTCTAATGACGAGACTTAATAAATCAATTCATTAAAGACAAAGGAAAAGCTTGGGCATGGAATCACAATAGTCGGTGGAATAGTCGCCCAAATATATGAACAATTGTATGAGCCGATTGTCGTATCGAGCCTATCGGTCGATTGGATTTTCGAGCTGTAGCTGATTGCAAATGTAATCATTTCTAGTAGAATAGCCGATATCTGTAAAGAATCACCTTTAGTACAAAAAATGTAAAAACCGATGTACAACTAATATATTCGGTTGGGGCCGATACACATGTCGCCTGTAGAACAAAATGAATATATTTTCATCTCTCCATTTTGGATTACAGCAATGATATTACAACTCAAATCTAAAGATTACATGTGTTTTCAAGAATCTACAAGGCTGTCCTATCTCCAGAATGATGAGGATATTGAATCGATGAATGAGAGAAGGACGCCGCGAAGAGGAAACAGAAGACTAAGATCTTCACCGAATTATGTAATCTTCCGCCGGAAGGAGCCCGAGTTGATGACCAAGATGGCCATTCCTTTGGCACGCTCCTCCGCTGATAAATGTGTAGCAAGACACCCTACCTTGCTCCTTCCCCTAAAGCCAGATCCTCACAAGGATTCTTCTAGCTATAGTGCCTCCTGGCTTTTCGAAAGGAGACGAAGAAGAAGAGGGGTTACTACACTACTTCACAAAGATTCTTCTAGCTATGAAAGGGAGAGAGGAAAAGGGAACAGTCATACAACAAGAGTCTATGATCTATCTGAGTTGGTAGCGCCATGGCTGATGAGTGTGAGTTTTCTCTACCAAGCTTCAGGCCTATTTATAGCTCCAGATGGCAGAAGGGATAACTACAAGAGGGAATTGAAAAAGGCGAATTAAAGAGCATCTGATGCAGTCAAAGCAAGAATAGTTTCCCCGTGAAAGCCTCAGACTGAACAATGGGCAGTCATGCAGTGACGCGTTTCCCGAAAATCAGGGGCTGGCTTTGAAGATGGATTGAATAACAATGAATGGCCCCACTCTGTACTCCAGAAGAGGAGGTTTCCAGGATCTTGCACTCTCAACATTGCTAGCAACAACGACAAGATTTGATGCATCATTTGGATGCAAGAACACTTCAAGAAGAAACTTGTCAAGGAATGGGGATGGTTGCATTTTCCTGGAAGCACTCTAGAGGAGGCCTACCTCTTATTCCTAATGGAAGCCGATCTGGTTCATAGTCAGAAGATTGTGGTGTCACATGAGAAGCAAGTTGCAATTTTATAGCGAGGTAGTTGAATCAGATCATAAAAGGCACCTACAAAGATGGGTGAAAAGCCATCACCGGAGAACAGTACATTCAGATCCATCAATGCCAATAAAAGGATAATGATTTTATTCATAAATAAGCCGATCACATCGGCTGATAGTACATCAAGATTCAAAGGAAACTCTTTGCCTTGTCTAACTCTGCTCTAACTTGGACTATTTCTTCACCTACGCGATCTAGTTCCTGCAGAAGAGCAGTCCTTCTGGCTTCAAGGGTTTCCAACTTCTTCTTGTCATTCACAATCACAAGGCGAAGACCACGTTCTTGCCTGGATGGTCGGGTTGAATAATTTGCACCTAAGGCATTGATGCTCGACATAATCCTCTCCACAGTTTCACAATTTGGAGACTGGGGAAGAGATAGAGGAGCATCAAAAGGAGGTCAGAGAAACGAAAAAATGAAAGAAGAAACCGACCTGATTCACGGAGGAAGAAGAAGAATAGGAGGCCATCGCAAAAAGAAGCACAGTTCAAAGGGCAAAAGAGATCTAGCAACTTATAAAGACCGATCAAAACGTTCGGTCAAAACAATAAGTGCCAAGCGTTGGAAGTTGGCTAGTGAATGCCAGATACAGTTCAAGAGTTACAATATTCAAAAGAAAATTAAACTATGCCCAGAAGGTGAAGAGCATTAATGAGATCCAGACGCAGCTGGTCAACCGCTTCTATCTCCTGACGATCGGCATCGGCCGAACCTGGAATCGGCTGCTCTTGTTCACGAAGAACTTGGGCTTGGCGTGCAAAAGAGTCCCTCTGCTCTCGCATGGAAGCAATGGTGCCTGGAAGATCCGCGAGATTCTGCTCTTCAGCTGCCAAGTCTTGCTCGACCTGACCGAGCTCTTTCATCAGTTCAACGCGACGCCTCTTTAGACGATCAATGCTGTTGACGATATCAGGACGAGAGGAAGCCAGGAATTCAATCCTGCTATCAAGATCGGCCATACTGCTATCCAGGTTCTCCCTATCACAAGTAAGCTGCTCCTGACGCTTTCTTTCATCCAGCCGATCTTGAGCTTCTTAAACTACAAGCTGCCGATTTTCAATGAAAGCAACCTGAAGCATTTTGGATTTAAGATCTCTAGGCAACTGGCTTTGAATCTGCTTGAAAATAGTCCTGATCGGCTCAGCATCTTGTACAAGTTGGCCGATGTCTTGGTTCAGCAATGGAAGTACCTCGGTCAGCTTAGCTTTCACATCATCTGGGAGAGTAGCTGCTGATACACCCTTAACAACAAGAGGCAAGGTTGGTGGAACCTGCAGATAGAGCAAGAGTGAGCAGAAGAATTGGGAGAGGAATCTGAGAAGATCAAGAAATTTACCTCTGCAGCAGAAGATGTTGCCTGTGCCTGAATAGTCGGGTTTTCAGCCGATTCTAGTTCAGGAGTCTCAGTAATCGGCGATTGAGGTTGATCGCCAGTTGTTTGTTGGGGGTCATCCAGAGATACATCTTGAGTCTCGACCAATGTATCATCAGCATCCTGAACAAGAGACAGGAACTCAAGGATAGGCAAAGAGGCCAAGGATAAACAAGTTTTCATTACCTTGGTTGGAGATTTCTCAGTATGAGAAGCAGTCGGACTCTAGGTTTGATTCTCTACAACTTTGTCTGGTTCAGGTTGCTCAGACGGCTCAACCAAGGTATCATCGACCGGAACTTCTTGAATTGGCTCCAGAACTGATCAGAACCAGCAGTACTAGCTTGAGTTGATTGACCTGTCAAACCCGAAGACTGGACGAAAAAACAAGATGGTCAGTCAAAAATGCAAAAGGAAGAAGAAAAATTGAAAATCGGTACCTCGAAAGCATCTGCCAATACTCCAACCATATCTGAAATATTGACAACCTTAGTGTCAATCTTCTTCTTTGTTCTGTGGTGAGAACTTTGCTAGTCACGCCTTTTCTCTTAAGGGTCGACAGAGGTAGATTGTCTGGAGCAGGATTGGTCTTGGGGCCCTGCATGACTGAAGAAATTGAAGGAGCCTTGTAGCCGATGTATGGTACTCACCTTAGTGGCCAATAATGAATCGGCTTGCCACTTCTACTGATAGCAGGAGGCTCGGTGGTTTCAGGCTGAAAAGAGGAAGCAACAGTTAAAGCACAACAAGGTAAATGTATGAACTGATCAAAAGAAAGTACCTCATCAGCCGACGCATGATACGCAGGATCTAGCTTCTCACAATAAAGTCTTGGAGACACACAAAAAGAGATGATCACACCATTCCGCCCACCAGATATTGAAAAGAGGAGAAGCAAAGCTAGAAAACTTCCAGGAAGCAAGATCAATGGTAATGATAATGAGTACCACTAGGAATAATCTCCCGTGGTTTAATCAAATCAGAAAAGTAAAGGCCAATCGGCAACTGGCCAAACCCCAGCTGACGGGCACACACTGAGGGATTATAAAATTCATAAGTGGCCGATTGATCCTTTCCAAAGACACAAGAGGGAAGAAGCCCCGGTTTGATCATCTCCACAAAAGCAATCCTGTTTTCATCATCTCTGTGGATGTCGTCAAAACTGAATGTGGTCTCAAAATGGGTATCATCATCTCTATATGCAAACCAGATAATGGACTCTGGGGTAAAACCGAGATAGAAGCTCCTGAAATGCTTTGCTATGCGGGAGGGAGTTCTCTTATGTCCTGGGAAAGCAGAAACGGCTTCTCCAAAGTTCATACATCGGCGTCTCACAATCGGGACACCATCTGGTTGATCTCCCGAGAAGGACATGTCAAAAATGTTCTGTTCCAACCTGTCTCGAAGATGAAGGTTTAGCCACATGTTGATAAACCACCAGGGACCTCCCGGAGTGCCTATTGGGGAGTTGGTTGACAAACTAACTGCCACTTGATGAAGAAGATTATAAACTGCACCCAAGAGGTATTTTCCAAGAGGAATACGGGAGCCGTCAGCCAGCCATTCAGCTACTATCTGATAGTTGGCAGTAGGACCAAAAGTTTTACCACAGAAGACAAATTTCTCAAGCCACATGTTCCCTGTGGTTCACTGTTCCCTCCTTCTTGTGCTCGGCAATATAACCAGACCATCCACCTATGTTCTTGGTTTTCAGCTGATGAGAAGGCTTGTCATTCTGACGGCTAAAAAGAGCATCTGAAGAAGAAACATCTAGGCCAGTCAACAGGAGAACATCAGCCAGAGTTAGAGCCATCGGCCCATGACCAAACAAGAAGGCATTAAGTGCATCAGACCAGAAATAAGAGGCAACTATCAAGAGAGATTCGTTCCGGGACATTTCAGACAAAGATAGGGTGATGCACTGACTGATTTTATATTGCTCCCAAAAATCCCTGTTCTTCGCAGATACTCTATGGTACCAGTCTCTCCACCCTTTGTTGTATCCTGTCCAAGACCTAAAGTAGCTATCCCAATCGGCCAGATCTAAAGAAGCATACTTGAAAGGGATTCGACCAGTTTCAAAATTGATCATCTCAGTGGGGTCAACATCACCCATTGGACCAAGGAAAACAAGCCCAAGCTTATCGTCAACAGGGATTGTGAGATTGGATCTAAGTTCCTGAAGAAATAAGTAAAGGAAATCTGTACTTCAGACAAAACAGGGCGGCGGCATTGAGGAACAAACAAAAGCAAGGGGACAAAGAAATACAGGAGGAACTGAAGAAAGAGACGCCTTCAGAGGCGCGGGGGGAGGATGAGAACCTCCGGCAGAACCTGAAGACGCCATGAATCAGCAAGAACTCTACAGCTTAGGGTTCGTCACCTGGAAGCTTGAGCTATTGAAGCAACGAGATTCGGGGGAAAAGAGTGTTGAGGAAGTTGTATTTATGGTCCCTAAGATTCGTTTAGATTTTTTAGCCGACTTCGAATCAAAGAGGATACCGGATTTGAGGAGATTTCGGAGCAAAAGATTATTTACTCCGAAACTGGGGGGCATGTGTTGACACCGTTTTTTGGAAAAATGGGTCCAAAGAATAAGAAGGAGACGCCGATGAAAACAGTAGTGCAATCGGCCGATTGAAGAGAAAGAAAGGTGGTCAGCAGGATTCGTCGATGGTCAAAGGAGTCCAACTCTATCGATGGGCTGGCAAGTCAACCGATCGGCCGATGGTCAACCGGAGAATCGGCCGATGGAAAGAAAGAAGGTGGTAATCAAGGAGATACGCCAGAAGGAAAGCACGGCAGAGGCGGGTCAATCCACGATTGGCAACGGGTCAAGAGTCAGTTTTTAGGAGAGTTTTTGACTCCTGCGAGAGTCTTTTTCTATTTTTAGTAGTGTTCGTTTTCTTTAGATGCAAGTAAACAGTACCGTAATCGGCTAGGAGTCGGGTTGTCCTCAGGACATAAATAGCGACCCTGCGTGGTCGGCAAAGAGTGTACACACCAATATCAAACAAACCGCCTCCGGGCAAACCCTTTACAATTTACAGCATCTACTTTACACCATCTACTTTTCGACGACTTCGCCATTGCGTTTTTTTCTCTTTTCTACAACGCCGTCCTTCAAGTTCGTCGGGCTGCATCGATCGATCTTCGGCAAGCTTGTGAGTACCGTTTTACCGAATAACCCTAGGCTTTAACCACCGGGCGCATCGCTGAGGTTTCGTCTAGTTCTTTATTCACCCCTTATCGATATTAGCTAGATCTACAAGTTTTCGTACCAATTCTTATGGTTTTTAGCTATTATCACCAATTTATCTAGCTCAATCTAGATCACGTCGGCTTCTAAAACTACAGCCGATTCCGACCTACTCGAGTTGCTGACGTCACGATCGGCCGATTCCAGCCGATCTCTTATCCACACCCTCGCGCCTCAGTCTCTCTCGAGCCAGCCGATCCCGCTTTACTCGTATCGGCCGATTGGCTGGTACACGTGTCACTAAAATGCCATCGGTTCTCTAGCCGATCCCTAATATTTTTCATTGTCAATCAACAGGTCAGATTGGCTGGCACGCCTCGCTACAGACCGGGGAGTCACGTGTGTCGCGCACGGAGGTGACGTCCTATTTTCGCGTCAACACACTTTTGGCACGCTCGGTGGGCCCCGAAAAAGTCAACAATGTCGAAGAATTTGAAGAATAATAATGAAGTTGACCAGGGCAACATTCAGACAGTCTCCAAAGATCAGCTAAAGGATGCAGACAAGGCCGAGTTCGAAGCTCACATGAAGCGGTTTAAAGAACTATGCTTGGCTTCGTATGGTCAAACTAAGAGTGGAGTCTACAAGAAGAATCCTCTTCCAATGCCCCAGCCGATCACCTTCTCATCTGATCCTCAAGGACTTCAAGATATGATGAATAAGGCTATGCATCAGACGATGATCGATCAATCTAAAGTCCTTGCCAATACTATCCAGAACTGTCTGACTGAGACGCTCAAGAAGGGAGCAGAAGGGGGATACGTGGGATCTGCATACTTCCAATCAAATCGAACTCCTTCAGTGTTCCCAAAAGACCAATCGGCTTCCCTGCCGATTGATGATCCAACAGTAGGGGTTACATCATCTCCGCAGATCAATGCAACCAATCCTGGTCCTTCATCGGCTGCCCAGCCGATTCAGAATCAGAATATTAGAAGTATGTCTAAAAGCCCTGTTGTTACGGTGCCAATTGTTCCAACATACTCAGCACAGCCCAATCAGCACCAGCAGTATCCTGCGAAGAAAGATCAGGATGGAAGATTTGTAGAGTGGAGCTTCCCTCATGATCACTTTGAAACTAATATCTTAAGCTTCTTCGAATTCCATCCTGAAGAGATTTCAGAAGTAAAGTACCCAGAGTCCTATCAAGCTATGTTTGGGGGTACTCCAGAAACTGTGCATATGACCAAAGAAGGAGTGGAGTTTGTCTACTTCAATGATGGGAACAAGACTTTTGAAAGAGTTACAATCAGTCCAGCTCATGCTCATATGGTCATACCAATAGAAAGAAAAGCTCATGTTCCACCTCAGAGATTGGTTCCTCAACCAACTTTGGGGATGCCTATACAAACTACTCCACTGCAACAGCCACTATCAACGCAGCCTATCTTAACCCCTGCTAATACAGTTGCTCACACGAGATCGTCGCCTCAATAGCCGATCGACCAGGGGATGACAAGGCAGCCAACAGCACCACAGCAACAGGTGGATCCTACACAAGCGGTGCAGATGCTCCTAAATCAATTAGCTGTCTCAGACCAGTTGAACTTGCATCAGCCAGTTCCATCGGCTGGTCAGCCGATCGGACAGATTCCACCTGTGACAAGTCAATCAAATACACAGGGTTCTTCTGGAGCAAGGACATCAGCGGCACCAAATCCACAGCCAAGAACCTCGGAAGATCAACCTCCAGAGACTCCATCAGCTGAGATACAAGCAATTGAACAGATATCTGCTGAAGTGAAGTCTCATATGAAGCAAAAATTGATTGACTATTTTTCAGAGATGCTGCAGAAACAATATGGGATGAAACCTAAGTAGCAATCCTGCATGTAAAGGACATCGTATCCATCTGGCTACGATCAGATACCTTTCCCTCCAAGATTCAAAGTGTCAGACTTCACCAAGTTCTCCGGACAAGATGATACATCCACAATGGAGCATATTACTCGATTCATCATACAATGTGGAGAAGCAGAGAATGTTTAATTATTGCTCAAACAGCCAACCTAACAGCCAGCCTATTATATGAGGTTTTGTTGGTGAATGCTTAAGGTGACATGGCGTTTGTAACAGCGAGCAGCAGAGCAGCTGGCTGGGTTATTAGCCATGCTCTAACGTGCAAAGTATAACACGAGATGCTATACTGTGTTTAACACGAGAAAGTACGACAAGTGTACCCATACCTAGATACCCTATATATAGAGTTTGCCTGCGTATAGCTGCCAACAGCAAAACTAGAGAACAATGGGGTCGTGTAGGCAGCTCGATCCATCGTCGACGTGTAGCTTGGCCAGCTGGCCTGCGGCTCGCCAGGCGTCCCTCCGCTCCCGGCGCTGGGCGACCTCCTGGTCGTGCTTCGCGACGCAGTCCGGTGAGCACCGCGCCCAGAGCGGGTTCGGCGACGGCCCACCGCACTGCACGCACACGCCCGGCTTCTGTCGCAGCAAGGGTAGCAACATCAGGTCGCCGTAGTCCTCGCCCACCACGGGATCGCCCAATATCCTCTCCACGTGAGCAAGCCACATCTCGTCACCCCTGCAGCGGATGTAGTGCCGGCCATCGCGCTCCTCGATGCGGCGGACGATCCGGTCACGGCCGCAGTCGCAGTGGTGGTGCTGGCATATGCCCGTGCTGAAGGCGCACCCGCACCTGATGCAGTAGGCGTCCCTGGCGAAGTGCGCGGCGTAATCCTGCTCGAGGATCAAGTTGACGAGGTAGTCCTTGATCGGGTTCCCGTCCGGCGGGTAGCGCTTGCAGAAGGTTGGCTGGCCGGCGTCGTCCACGCCGACGGGGATTACAGAGCAGCGCCATGCACAGTGGTCCTCGTAGCAGCAGTGGGAACAGAAGGCCCGCCAGCAACCCATACAATAGCTGTCGCGCCGGCACGTCCGCGACAGGTCCTCCTCCATACCAAGCCGCCTGCTCGCTTTCGGTTCCGAGTCATCTGCCCACGTCGGCTCCATGCCAAAATCCTCCATGTACCACGAGCGAGAATCCGTTGTGCGTCGATCGTCCGTCCCGGGCTAGGCGTTGTTGGAGCTTTTTGCTACTGGTGCTTCGGTTGCTCGGCCGGTACGGTGCTCCGTTATATGGGGCCATTGCCGCCTGGAGCTAGTCTTCTAGGTCGTGTGGTCGAAGTCAGACTCGTAGACGCGAAGCGATGGGGGAGTCTACGGTCCGAGTCTGAGTCCGTCGTCGGACTACTCGTACAATGGCGCGGCCTGCTGCTTGATGAAGGCACGGTTCTATATATGTCCCGGACATCGACGCACAAGCAGCTCGCCACGGGTCCGGATCTCACGAGTTGTCGCGGCAGATTCGCGCGGTCGCGGAGGGCGCACGCGCCGGTGGGGTGGACGTACGCCAGCCGGATCGGATGAGCGTGCAGCGTTCGGCAGGACTTATATTTGGCTGGGCTGATGCTGAAGCCAAATAAGCAGGCTGATGCAAGATGAATCCAACCAGCTCAGCTGCTGGAACAGTCCAACCAACATCATTTTGTATTCAATAGCTTCTAGGGCAGCCGAACGGCTGATTAATGGGCTTCCGAACGGCTGGTTAATCGTGTCGAACGCTGCCCTGATCTAGAAACGTCCTCCACGCCCACCCCAGACGGTGGTAGATGAAAAATACCGTCCACCACTCCACTCTAGGACCGGACCGGCGAGCACCCTTGGCGACGGGCCGACCTCGCCTCCACGGCTCCACCACCCGACCGCCAGCATTTCTGGTGCCAGAATATTGGCCTAACAGCAAATAACTTAGCAAAAAGAGGTTGGCCGCATGATCCCCAATGCAAACTATGCAACTCATGCTCGGAAACACCGATTCATCTATGCCTAGAGTGCAATTTCACCCGCGAGGTCTGGACGAAGTTGATGTCCTGGATGGGGCGCCATGACCCCCAAACAACACCACCTCGCTCCCTCCATGGATGGTGGAAAAGATTGCGAAGATTGACTGATAGAGGTAACAAATGCTCATTTGACGGCTTAGTCCTATATTTCTGGTGGAATATCGGGAAGGAACGGAACAGACGGGTGTTTCAGAATGCCTCAAAAGGGATTGATGAAGTTGCTACACTGATCAAAACTGATGTGGAGTTGTTCCAATCAGCGACATCAACAAGACATCCCCGAGTCACCCCGGCACAACAGCTGACATAGTGGTTTTGTTTCTTTTTCGTGGTTTGTTTTTTAGTCGGGGTCCCCAGCCTCTTTTCGTTTCCCACCGGCGCTTGTAGTTGTTCGTGCTGGGTTTTCTAAGTTTTTGGTGTTGTGTTTTTTCCTCCTTTAGGGGGTTCTTTCTTTGCTCCTTCTAATAAAATTTAATGAAGGCTGAAGTTAGTGGTGCTCAAGAGCTGATACGTATTCTTGAAGTGTATGAAGGGGCTTCAGGACAAATAAATCATCTATATTGTTTAGCCCAAATACAAGTGAGATAGTGAGAAATCGTATAAAATTGAATATGTCAATTGCCCGAGAAGCATGGACCGAAATGTACTTGGGGCTACCAGTATCAGCTGGAATATCAAAGAAGAAGACCTTTGAGTACATTAAGAAGAAAAATTGGGATAGAATCTAAGGCTGGCAGGAGAAGCTTCTATCCAAGGCTGGGAAGGAGATACTTGTGAAGGCTGTTGCACAATCCATTCCAACCTATGCCATGTCTTGCTTTGACCTTACAAAAGAATTATGTGATGAATTGAGCACAATGATTGGAAGGTATTGGTGGAGTCAACAGGACAAAATGAATAAGATCCATTGGATTAGTTGGGAAAAACTTACGAGTGCAAAGAAAAATGGAGGCCTTGGTTTCAGAGACCTGCATCTGTTTAACTTAGCTACGTTGAGCAGACAAGCATGGAGACTGCTAACTTATCCTGACTCTCTCTGTGGGCAGGTTCTGAAAGCAAAGTATTTCCCACAAACTGACATTCTTCATTGTACTCCTAAAGATAAAATGTCGTATACATGGAGGAGTATATTAAAGGGGTTAGAACTACTGAAGGAAGGACTCATTTGGCGTATTGGAAATGGAGAAAGGGTGAGGATATGGGATGATCCTTGGCTGCCCAAAGGATTAACCAGAAAACCAATAACACCTAGGAGGGCTTCTATTCTAACAAGAGTAAATGAGCTAATTAATCCTTTAACAGGTGATTGGGATGTGGAACTCATACAAGACAACTTTTTGCCTGAAGATGCGGAGGAGATACTCCGAATTCCTATTGATGTGGACATGGATGACTGGCCAGCCTGGCATTTTGACACAAAAGGAATTTTCTAAGTGAAATCAGCCTACAAGGTGGCAGTAAGCAGAAGAAACGCTCTTGCTGGGAGGAATGTTTCTACATCAGGGAGCAAAAGTAATGATGAGAGTGATTTTCAATGGCATAAGATATGGATGCTTAAAGTTCCCAGCAAAGTACAAATGTTTATTTGGAGACTTGCACATAATAGTCTCCCAGTAGGAAGAAATGTGGCTTGCCGAGGATTAGAACTTGATACCTTATGCCTAGTTTGCAAAAGAATGGATCCAGTTTGCAAAAGATTGGATGAAGATTGTGGCCAACTGTTCTTTAAATGTAAGTATGCTAAACAATGTTGGCGCCTTATGGACATGGAACATCTCATAATTATGTTTAAGGAATGTCGGTCAGGTAAAGACACGATAAATATGTTATGGTCTCTTGATAAATCCGAGCAACTAAAAGTGGTGATGCTGATGTGGAGATGGTGGTCGGCAAGAAACAAAGCTAACCAGGGAAGGAAAATGTTGACGGTGGCTGAAATCCAAAGTTCAGTCCTATATCACCTCCCAGAATATGAAAAACCGAACACAACTCAATATATGCCAAAGGCAATACAAGGTTCATGGAAGCCTCCTCCGAATGACATATACAAAATCAATGTTGATGGTGCATATCACTCAGATGCAAGAGCATGAGGTTGGGTATGGTTATACGAGACAAAAGTGGAGAGGTGCTGGCTGACGGGGCTGGGAGTATCAGATACTCCCTCCGGTTCCGTATTAGAAGTCGTTTAGGACAGCGACACGGTCACCAAAGCACAACTTTGACTTCTCTTTTCTATAAAAATATTTATAGGAAAGTTATATATGCATATTCTTATGAAAGTAATTTTCAAGACAAATCTATTTATATGATTTTCACATTTTCAAACTCAACGACTTAAAAGTTATTCATGATTTATATTCCCAATGTTTGACTCAAACCTTGTCCAAAACGACTTCTAATAGGGAACCGGAGGGAGTATGCAGCATCAACGGTGCAAACTGAAGCAACTGCCGCTTACAAGGGTCTTCTACTTGCTGCACAGTTAGGCATGACTAATATTATCTTGGAAACGGATGCTACTCTTCTGGCGATGGGCATCAATTTTGAGCAGATGGATAGGAGTCCTATTGGCTGCATAGTTAGACAGATTAGAGACTTCATGCGATCTGAATTTTCTTCTCGTCTTGTCACTGTCTGTTCTAGAAGCTGTAATAAAGTAGCAGACTGTTTAGCCACTTAGGGCGACTTTAACGTTTAGTTCAACTTTCTTTACTAAGGTAGGACCCACGCGATTGTGTCAGCTTGGAAAATTTTGCTCCAGTGGGCGTCTAGCATCACTGTAGGACCCATATCATAATTATAGACGTCTGATTTCTTCTGCTTGTCTGCTCTCTCATAGGGTGGAACTCGGTTGTTCCATGTTCTTCTCTCGTGCATTTGTTTTTTCACATTGTTTATTCCTCAGCCGTGGTGCCTGGTTGAGCTCCCGGTGCTCTGCTAGCACCAGGCAAAGAAACCGCTACAACGTATCACACCCTCTTAAAATCAACAATGGAGTTGCCCTTGTGGAGCTGGTGTTTCTGGTTTTGGCTCTGCTATGTTTTGGAGCCTAAACTTGATGTTTAATGCATCTGTCATCTGTGCATTTAGTTTATTCAAAAAAAAAAGGGCCAGCTTTCGTTAGGCGTGGTTCATCTTCAGCCAACATGTTTATCCACCAGACCACCACCATCCACCACCGCACCTGCAAGATATTTGCGCGTTCCTTTGCTTGCAGTTCAAACCAAACCAAGCACCCGCTCCAATCCCTTTCGCCCGCATTTAAGCGCGCTTGCCCCCAACCGCACTCACGAAAGCTTCTGGCCACCTCGCACTATCGCAGCCTCCAAAAATGCACAGGCAGCTCAGCCTCTCGGCGAGCCCGAGGCAGCAGCAGGGGCAACAGGACGACGGCATCGGCTTCGACGGCAACGCGGCGCAGGCGATGGCGGTCGGCGAGGACGAGTCGGCCTCGCACTCCAAGGCCGACAGAGCGCGGTCGGCGATTAGGGAGGAGAGGGCCATCCACCTCATCCCGCTCCTCACCTTCCTCTGCTTCCTCCTGCTCTTCCTCTTCTCGCACGACCCTTCCTCCTCTGGTACGTTCCCGGCTCCCCCATCCTTGCATTCGCGTGTGATTTGCTCATCTGGCGTGTTCATTGCTTGCGATTTCGTTTCTGTTCGTTTCAAGATATGTCGAGCTTCGGTGGAGGCGCGGGAGTGATATCCGGGAACCGGAGGCTGAGGATGCTGTAGAATTCTTAGCAATTATCAGATGCGTGCTCGTCGAACGTCTTTCATTTTCAATCAGATATATTGCAATGTATCTTGCGCTCAAATATGGAGCATCATTTAAAGTTGTACTTGTCCGGCAGTAAAAAAGCATAAGGCTTCAGCTCGTGCCTCTGGGTTGCTTTCCTCGGTATAACTAACAGCATTCTTTCAGTTAAAAAAAAATCCATTCTGACATTCTCCTTATCATCAGAGTTGTCTTGACAAGGTAATTAGGGATAATACACCTCACAAAAACATGACATGAAAAGGTGGTATAACATGAAGAGATAAGGACCCTTTGGGATAACGTGCTTACACTGTGGCTAATATTTGTGGAATTATAGCCATATGGGACAATTATACTGTCCAATGTAGATGGAGGGTGATGGCCCAACGAACCAAGCATTGCCCTTGCCCATACTTGAAGCAACGGATAATGGTCCAAACTCACAACCTACCAGCTGAGAGCCTGAGACATGATTTGCATACAAAATACCTTTTTTAACAAGATCCCAAAAGAGGCATATAAGGGCAACACAGTACTTGTTTCAAAATAAGGGGGGGAAATGGGCCAATGGGGAATCAATCCCAGAACAAGGTTGAAATGAACACGTATTGACATAAGATGCTAAAGCAATTCGTCACAAAAGAAAAGATCTGTAGAAGACAACTCAAGTTGCTGCTTCATGAACATAATACCCAAAGAACACTAACTGATTATTACTACAATTGTCTACAATCTTATCACCTCCATCATGCCTGAAAACAACATTGAAGGATGACACATTCAACAGCTAAGGGCTGAATGAAACTACATTGCCTGAAAATAACTCTGAAGGATGCCGAATTTAACAACTGAATGAAGCTATCATTGCCTGAAAACAATTAAGCCTGACGGGTAGCAGATTCAACAGCAAGAACTGAAAGAAACTATCATCACTCCAACCTGTATTTACAATAGCATACTACAGAAATCCCTGGGCAGATTCAGGCTTCTTGGGACTGTTGCTAGAATTCCCATCAGTAGTGGCCATGGTGACTGGAATAGTGACAGGACTTCCAGGGACATGGGTCTTGGCAAATTCACTACCCGGTTGCTTGTGCTCCTGCTCAGTTTGTTCAGCCATCAGAAGGCTATCTGGAATATTAGCGTTGGATACTTCAGTCTCATGGTGGTTAGGCTCCTTCTCAGCTATTTCACTGTTTCCTTGCACATGGGTCACCGCGATTTCACCCTCCTGAATTTTCTGTTCCTCTTTAACCATTTCAGTGTTGCCTGGCACTTTAGTCATTTGACGTTCACCCACTTGATGCTTGCTCTCCTGGTGAGTCGTTTCAGGACTTTCTAGATTTCCAGATCCTTCCTGATGCTTGCACTCTTGCTCATTAGCTTCGGAGCTTTCAGGCAAACGAGTCTTTTCAAGTTCACGGTCTCGATGCTCTCCCTCCTTCTCGGCCATCATCCTTTCCTTTGCCATCGTGCCAACATCAGTTGCAACCTTGTTGTAGGCACCAGTTACCCATGCCGCCCCTGTAAGGACATACCTGTTGCTCATGATAGCAGAACCAGCAGTAGAGACAGTCTGTTCAGCAGCAGCTAATGCTGACTTTGTCTTCTCTGCAACCTGGTATTTCTCATCCATTTCCTTCATTTTCTCATTTACAACTAAGGTACTGGTGCTGAACTTCTGGCTTAGACCCATTGTTTTGTCAAGGGAAGCGACTTTGGCAGTTGCAGTGGATGTGAGCTGATGCTTTTCATCAAAAGCCTTTGCTTTTTCAACGGCATCCATGCCAAGAACAAATCCTTTGGATAGCATAGAACCGACAATATCCTCTGCCTTCCGAAGGGCGGATTCCATGCCACCAGCTTTTTTTGACTGATGCAAAAGCAGTATTAGGAGGTTAATATTACTGAAAGAATCTGCTAATGGGAGATTTGAATATGGCATGTTCTACCTCCAAATCAGCCAAAACAGATGCCGGCAGCTTGTAATCAGTGGCTGGTGTGATGATGACAGACATATCTGCTATAGTCGCACCCTGCATTAAAGCGCAAATTTGCATTGAGTTTACCAGTGTTAGAAGTCACAAAGTTTATCATTAATACAAGCAAGATATTGCGTTCGGTGAATGACACAAAAGGAAAATCAAAGGAAGTGACCAATGACAAAATAAACACACTACACATCACACTTTCTGAGCTTCATGGCAGAGAACACATATGCAGGCTGTATTTTCATATTGAACCCAGGACTCAGAAGCTAGAAAACGAGAAGCATTACTAGTAACTTATCTTTCCTTCAACAAAATCAGCATAGATAATATTACAAAATTCCCAGGTACTTATTCAATGGGTTAGCATATAATAATCAACATCATAAATCATAATCAGTAATTCGTAGCAAAGACTGTGTTAACTAATGGAAGAACTTATACTGTAAGAAGCATAGCCCTCTCTGCTCCTTGGTTATCTCCGAATGTGATGTAGGCAAACTGTGACCGCTCATCACAACTGCAAAGTATTCTCGGTCAAATTATGCATGTTTAGTATAACTGATATCATGGAGATCATACGGCACTAACCTTTGCAGTTCGACGTGTACTATGTCGCCAGAGAATGAAAAGAACTCACTAATATCTTGCTCCGATGCATTGAGTGAGACATTGTGGACCTTTACAGTGCCAGTCATGCTTGCCTTCACAAAAATGAAATGTAAAGAATTAATAAGGTTTTTTATCGTAAGCTATTGGTCGCCATAGCTAGTACTAGTAAGTGGGAGGAATGCAGAATACAGTTTTCATCCCTTCTCCAGACAAAGAACTTGTATCATAGTACAGTTCAGCCTCGAAAGGATGCCGAATTGAGTGGAAAATTCACTACTGATGTTTCTTTTCAGAAAATCGACTGCAAAGGACTTAGTTTTCTTTATTAGTCACATGGGTAACCTGTTTCAGGGTTGAAAAGAGACTAACGGTGATTCCTTTTTGGTGGCTCTGTCTGACAGCCGTGGCTATGTCTGGTGATCAATACTGTGTCGTCACTCGTACCCAAGTCCTTGCCAGCAGGGCTTGCAAACCGAAATTCAAATGCTGTAAACTGATTATGACCTGTTGGTCCTATCTGCTAAAGTGCTAATGCATACGGACCGGGGGTGCTCCCGACAGTTAATGAATTGATGCCAATGAAATGAAGAGCGCCTGAACCAAAGCCACAACACATGATCTAAATCAAAGATAACGTAGTAATGCATTTCCTCGGAAATTTGAAATTGAATCTGCAAATGGATAGGATTGAAAATTCTAGGCACTCGGAAACAAAAACAATGAACAAGATTCAGACAACTACGTTGTGAGCCCCTAGAGCATAATCGATCAGGTATCAATCTGCAACCAAACCTAATCCTAACCAAGATCCCCAAAGACACCTATGAACCCATCGTACTTGCTCCGAAAATCAAGAAACAGCGAGTTCCAAAATCTGCGTTCTCACCTCCGCGGATGCAATCCCAACGGCCTCGCGCTCCGCCTGTGAACGGGAACGAAATGGGGCGGCAGAAATGGAACCGTCGCGCGCGCATTTTGGTGGCGGTTTCGTTACTTCGTAGGAGCAGCGAAGATTGGCTGGTGCCTAAACCTGGAGAGCGTGACGTGGCTACGTTTGGGACCACAAACCTCTGGGCCGGAGCCTAATCATGGGCTGCCAGCCCATTTACTCGCCTCCATGATACAGGCTTGGCCCAATGACCGACCTTGCTCTCTCTTCTAGTCTTCCGACCCCCGACGCCGACGGCTTCCAAGTTCCAACCCAGAACCCTCTCGTTCCAGTGGTGGTGCGGCGAGGTGAGCACGGCGGCGGAAGGATGGCGAAGGGCGGAGGTGGCAGTGGACTGATCTGGGCGACGGCGGAGGATCTGGCGCGGAACCGGCCGGTGGTGCTGTCGCTGTACCGGCAGATCCTGCGGGCGCTCAACTCGCCGGAGCTGCCGCTGGGGCACGCGGCGCGGCTGGCGAAGAAGGCGGAGTGCCGCGCCATCTTCATCTTTGGCGCCGAGGAGAGGTCGCTCCACAACATCCGGGACCTCCTCGACGCCGCGCGCCACACCCTCGGAATCCTCAACCGCGGCCGCCTCCCGTAGAGAGGAACGAGGAGTCTCGCAAGTCTAGCTGTTCCCAATCCCATGGATATCTCATCTCTCAGCTTTATTTGTATGCCCAATTGTAGGATTTGGTGCTGCTGCGTCTGGATAAATGGCTAAATTGGTGTCGTCTGTTCTAGTAAGCTACTGCTCCATATGTCAGACTTGTTTCTGTATGCAGTCTGGAGAATGGATATAATGTACCTTGCAAATTGAAGGAAATAAGTTTTTCAGTATGAAACAATGAATGTCCTGTAACTCTAGTCATCGAATAGCTCACCTCGCAATTGTATGATTTTTTTTTTGTTTTTTTGCAATTCTCTTCTTTAATTTGAAATTGGTATGCATGGTTTTGGAGGTATTCTGCAAAAAATGAGTAAATTGTAGCCTGGGGGTATTAGCATTAGTAGCATGCCTTTGTGCTATCCAAATGATTGGTACACTATGTCATTATGCTTTGCACTAGTGTTTAGAGTTTGCAATCCGTGTGATCAACTGCATTTCACATACCAGAAATATGCGGCCTTAACATAAGTGGAATGGGTCCATAACTAATCTTGTAGCCATTTCTAGGATGTTAGACATTTATTAGAACACAAGGGAGATGCTTTCTGCACCCAAGAGCGGTAGGCGGCCCTCTTAGGTGCTGAGCAGTTGATCCATATGCCACAACATCATGGATTCAGGGACTTCCTCAACGCAGCACAGCACACCCCCGACTCCTCGAGCGCAACACCCCACCGTGAGTTTCTCATCTCATTCAGGTTTCAGCTTCCTACACTGTTATGTGCTATTGTAAGCTATGGTTCACCTTTATGTAGATGAATATCCTAAATCGGTGTCATTTCCTTGCTAGTTGCTCTATGTACCCTGCAGAGCATATATGTTGTAGTTGTGAACCATTTTTCCCAGCATAAATCTGCTGTCACCATAGGAACTGAATCTCCTCTCTTTTGACTTTTGTAGCATTCATGGCATGGATAAATTTGTAGCATTCAAGAACTAGTATGCCTTTTAGATCTTTTCTTCTGTGCAATTGTTCTTCGCTTTACATTTGAGGTACATGGTTTTGGAGGGTATGTTCATAGGATGAGTAAATTTGTAGCATTCAGAAGCTAGCATGCCTTTGCATTGCTGAAATGACCAACATGTCACACTAATACCATTGTTGTTGGCAGTTTTTCAGATATCACCTTCTGTGAAACTGACTACAAGTATACAAGTCGACGTTTACACATTGGAGCCGATGTATTATAACAACACAAGGGAATTGTTCAATTAATCTTGCAGCTGTACCTTTAGACATTATACTCCAAACCTAGAACACTGGGCAGACACTATCAGGACCCAAGTCCAAGCCTTTAGCCGTAGGGCATGAGGCCAGAGGACAGTGTTCTCCAGCTGTGCCCCACCAGTCGATGGTCTTGTTCTCCATAGTCAGCGAAAAGTACAGCACCACACCCATGAATGCAACTCCAGCATCGAGAGCAGCAGAGAGAATGTAGTTGTACCTTGTCCACCACTTCTTCCGGTAGCGGAACACAAAGAAATTGAAAATGGTGCCAATGAGTAGCCATGAGTTATAGTTCACAGCCGTTGCTGGGGGCATGCTGGCAGTGGCACCGAGGAGCACTGGCAGATTGATCAATGGTATCCACCTCTGGTTGGGGAACATCCTGTGGAGAGCGTATACAATAACTGGGCCTGCTGCGCCAATAAGGAAGAACCAGTTGAGCGCAGCATAGTTCCCAGCTGATCCAAAGATGCGCTTCGGACCGACAAGGCCCCAGATGACTGATGCATCAAAGAACACACGGTCACCAGGGCATGTCCATGGGCTGTCTGGTGGTAGTGAATCCGAGCAGATGTCCTTGATGGAGCCGAGTAGCCACCATGCCGTCCCAAGGTTGACCGTGCCAGCCACAATGGTACCAATGAACTAAAATAACACATTATTTGAAGGTTAGCACCTTTTGTTTCTTTTATGCATGCCATGAGTACAAGAAGATTGCATTTACCTGAACTAGGAACATGGACTTGGGAGGGATCTTCATATAGTGTCCAAGCTTGAAGTCTGAGAGGAAAGCAACAGCCTGTGACATGCTCATGTAGCCATAAACCTTGAAGCAGACGTTGGCGATAGGATAGCCCGGCATAATCAGACCCATGGCATACTCAGTGATCACATTCAGACCAGGCGTCTGCGCAATGCATTTCGGAGGGTCTATCAGCTTTTTTTACATAAATGATCACAATGCAAGACAAGACCTGAAGAATGTGCCCTCTTTCCTTAAAAAACATCAAGCATGCTGCTGCTGTTGTTTTACTTGCCTGATTGGTTGTCGCGGTGATGATGCTGATGGGAAGGGTGAAGATGAATGCCATGCCACACGCAAAAATGAGACCCCACCACGGTAGCTGGACCTCGCGCTTTAGTAGAGTGCAGAGGAGGAGGGATACAGTAACTGAAAGCGCCATCAGTGAGTAGAACCACCATGCAGGGATGTCATCGTACTTCTCCATCAACTTCGTGTGGATGTCGGGCTTCTCCTTCTGTGATGCTTTGAAGCGGCGGTAGATTTCCCTGCACATAGGTATGTCCCGTCTCAGAGAAAAATCATGCATTTCAGTTCAGAAAATCACTCATAATCTGAGTCTTTACTTCATGTAATCAGAGCATGCATTTGTTTTCTGTGTAGTAAGTTGAGATGCCATACTTTCCGTAGAAGAGCCCGACATGCGTGATGGTGGCAGCAATGGTGGCGAAGCTGAACCCATAAGTGAGCGCAAAGAATATGCTGAGGTTGACTTTGCCGTGCTGATTGTACGCGTCCTTGTCAAGCTCAAACTGACTGTTCACAATTGAAGGGATATCGTACTTGGTGCCGTTTGACATGAACAAGTGTGAGGAGAATATGGGGAATGTCTTGGCGTTGTACAGGTTGAACCCCCAGTATGCTATCGGCATGATCAGGTAGACGAAGAACACATAGCCAAAGAAGATGTTGACAGTGGCGAAGAAGGGTGAGATGAGGGGACTGAAAAGGAAGGAGGAGACTGTGGACCAGTCGAGTGTGAAGGCGCCGAGGCCAAGGCCCTTCATTCCCGAACCCAGTTGCTGCGCCGTCACGGACTTGGAGAAGACCCAGCACACCCACGAGATGGACGTCAGCGCCGGGAAGAGGTAGCCTGGAACAGCGTACCATGCGAAGCTGCATGCCAGCGCCACCACGAAGAACTTGGAGCGCGAGATCTGGCGCGAACTTTTGCCAGCCTCGTCCTTCTCGTGGAGTGCCCTGGTTCAACAACATTGAGACATGATCAGAGCTGTTGTTAGTGGCACTACCCGCTGAAACATTGCATTATGGTGAAAATATGCAGTATTTACTGTACTACAGCTGGTCTTCACCCGGATTGTATCTTTGTACTGACCAATCAATTATATATGTGAAAAGTTGCAGTCATTCAGAATTCATCAAATCTGATTCACAAGGTTGTTGCTTATGTAAGCAAGATACTGGTCCTTAAATAATATGCTTAGGGTAGTTTTGCCATTGGAGAAATTTTGATTATTTACAAGACGATTCTTACAGAAATCTTCAGATTTTCTGTCCCCCAAATGTACAGTCTTCTGATCAGTTAGCAGATTACCAGATAACGTAAGAGCTCACCTCGTTTTAAACAGTCGCATGGCAGGTTCACATATCACTTTTGCTGTTGTTTCTTATCTGTTGTCAGTAATCGCAGTGCCTCTTTCAGTGTGCGTTAAGCAAGCATCCCAGTTCTAACCTAACACGGTTGCACACATGATCACGCAGGTTTGCACGCATGTGCAAGGATCCCTATCCTTTTCAGGGCCACTTGGACGCGCCTGGACCACGCCCCACCTGCACATGATCCTTTCACAATTCAGACACGCCCGTCGCCCGGTCTCTTCCCTCTCCAATCTCCACCTCTCGGTCAGCCCTGGCAGACTAGCCCCGGGCGGGCGTTCGGCCGTTCACATCGCGCCGGCTGCGGCGCTGGCCCAGTGCCAACGCATTCTCGCGGAAACCAAGCGAGTTCGTCTAGAACTGGCAGAAAAACGACGGCCACACTAGCAGGAGAAAATTAAGCAATGCTGCTAATGGGACTCATGATGCCGGGCGATCGACGAAGCGGGTCCGTCAGGGTGAATGGGTGACGATGCCTTGCCCGCCGCAATCATGGGCTATCGCTTTGGAATCTCTCGCGTCCTGATGAAAGGGATGTTGATTCTTTTTCTCAGTTTGGTTTTGTGTCGCGATAAAGATTCAGAATCAGCTAGAGACTGGATGATGGTGCCTATGTTAAGTTAGTTATAGGGTAAAAATCTAGTAGTACGAACTAGGATTATGATGGGAACTGCGTTCTCTTTAATGTGCAGGTAAAATTGAAGATTAGCAGCGGAGATCTCTATCCGAAACTTTATGTATCCGATCGACCTGTCACCGCTGCAAAGGTATAGCGCAAAAGCTGAGGCACTACTCTCTCTCTTGTGCGTGCGCTCGTCAAAAAGATCTTTGCGACGAGAGCAAAAATCTTCCCCACCCACACTAGTCGTCCTAGCTTTCTTTTCTGAAGAAATCAGCCATGTACCACCGCAAGAGTCGGCCTGGATAACGCCTGCTACGAGAGTGGACAGCGCAATGCAATGCATGTCTGAAAACAAAACCTGCCCGTTTTTAGGACCAACCAAACTTCGTGGGAACACATATTTTTCAACGCCGAAAATTTCTCTCCTGTCTTTCAAAAAAAATATATCTTCAGAACTTATTATTGAGGAGACATCTATCGGCGGCCAATCCGTAATCAATCACTGAATCAACACCCATGTTCGTGGTGGGGTGAGCCCATCTATTCCTTGCATCAGTTGGTGAGAGGGCCACCCATCTATCGTAAGGAAAAAGAGATCGTCCCACTCATGCACCATGATGGATGAATCCATGATGATGCTCTCAAGATTCTTCCCTCTTTTTTTTTATTAATTTCAATTATTTAACTTCACTTTTGTCTTGTTAATGTCATGGGCCAGTCAAGATTAGATTCTCCTACGTCAATCCTACGCTTTGGTGACAAATGTACGCAACGGTTATTCATCGAAGATCACTAATCTCACAAGAAAGTGCCAAAGATCGCTGAACCAAACACCTAGTTTTCTGTGCCATTACAAGTTTTGTCAGCTTGCTAATGGGCCCATCGCATTGCGTTGTTTTCTCAGCTCCCTATCTGTTTGCGTTCGTATCGGCAGACAACAAGCAAAAACAAAAAAAAGGGTATAAAAGAAAGTTGTGCTACTAGATGCTCTCTATATGCAGAACTACAGACGCGCACGAGCGGACATGCGTGTAGCTGTAGGAGAAAGTTGTCTCCAAAGTGAAGAGCAGTAAAATTTAAAGAACCAAAATGGTAACCAAAATCCAACCGAACTGAAGAACGCGGGAAAGGAAAATTAAATTTACAGAGAATAAAAAACCCGCAAAGGCAAGAACACAGAAAGGAAACACAGCACTGGCATGGTTTTACTGAAGTAGAGTAAGCAGGGTAGCAGTGAAAAACTTTGTGCTCACCGGAAGAGGGAGACCTGGACGAGCGTGCTCGGCCACCACATGTGCGCCGGCTCCACCACGTACTTGCGCATCAGCCCGGCCCACCCGTATCCGAGCACCTTGAAGCCATCGAAGCAAGAGCCAAGAAATCCCCACGAACAAGTTAATGCCAGAGTTTTAATTAGCCAAGAAACCTCGCAGAGATGTTAGGTCAGGTGTACTACTACCTGCGTGGTGATGACGAGGAGCCAGGCGGTGAAGAAGGAGATGTGGCGGTGGTAGAAGGCGCGGATGATGTCGATGATCCCGACGGCGTAGGCGTTGCCGCCGCCGAAGGCGAAGCCGGCGTTGGCGAAGATGGAGATGAGCACGTGCTCCTTCATGTTGAAGGGCCCCGGGTTGAGGCTCCACTCGCCGCCGCCGAGCACCCGGGGCGCCCGGTACCTGGTGCGCGGCAGCACCCGGGCCATGAAGTGGCCCACGGGCAGCGACGCCACCTGCACCGTGATCTGCGTCACCACCAGCGGCTCCGTCCGGTAGACGAAGAACTGGTTGAGGAAGCTCATGAGCGCGCACGACAGCAGGCCGATGCTCCACATCCGGAACGTCCACACCGGCAGCGACGGGTCGTCCGTCGACGGCACCGTCAGCCGCACCTCCTCGACCGGCGATGAGTCCTCCTCCTCCCCGCCGACGATGCCTTCCTCCTCCTTGCCGGAGGACAGGCCGCGCTCGGCGGTGCCGACCTCACCCATTGCGCGTGCCCGGATTGAATAATGCCCACCAGCTGGGCTTGTACTAGCTAGCTGCACGCGCGTGGCTGTGCTCTGAGACTGAGCGCGCGAGTGAAAGAGCTTTCTGTACTGCGGGCGCGCGTGGAGGCGTATTTATCGACGCTTTGAGCACGGCGGCGGCGAGTTACGCTAATTTAATTGCCGACTGGGAGAGGAGTCGCGTCACGTGGCCTGTGCTTTGTGGCTGCCATTTACAGTATGACGCGAGAAGGGAGGAGGAATCCTGGAGGCATGTATCAACTGAAACCGAGGGAATCCGGAATCTGATAGCGTGTCAGCCTTTTTCCTGGTGAGTGAGTGCCTGAGTGGCGACTAGTATTCCGGATCGCCATTGCCGCACGTCGCCGTCCAGGGCGCGTCGTGTAGCTAGTTATAGAACTGCGGACTGCGCAGCGCGTCGACGGATTGGTTTTTCCTGTGCCAGCGCTGGGCGACGGGGAGATTGGGCTATGGCGGCCTGGCGTTTCTCTCTACTCCTAGCTCTCTTTTTGTCCGGTCTCGCTGCGTTTTATGGACTACTCCTATCTGCTTGCAGTTTACGTCTCCCAGAGCCAAATACTGCACGATGCTGCAGCCTCGATCTGGATCCATGGACGGTATTATGATGAGGTTGCTGGCTCCGCTGCGCGGGCATTCTGCACGACCGGCGAAGATGGGCGGCCATCTTCCTCACGGGATTTTCCGCAACATCATCTATGCGGGCGTGAAAGTGAAACCATGTTGGACCCCTCTCCATCTTGGTACAGTTCTTGAGTCATGAGAAAGGAGCATGTCTCGTGGAGAACGCGGCCGCGCGCGCTCGCCGGCGAGCTGAGCGTGGAGGTGTGACGGCCTTCCGAGACGGGTCACCGGAGGAACTAGCCTTTTTGTCACGCCAAGCGCTGTGGCGCGACTAATAGTTGAGTCACGCCACATGTATTGACGTGACTAATGTTAGCGTAGTTAATGTACACATTGTCATAGAAGCAAAAACGACTAAAACATGGTGATGATGTGGCGAGCCAGTCACACCAGATGTAGCGAGCCAGTCGCACTTGCACCAGCCCATTTGGCGTGACTCAGGCAGCAATCACGCCAAAGACTGTGGCGTGACCAGCTTGATAGTTGGTTCCTCCTTCCTTAAGTGCACCAAAATGTATATAGTTTAACCATATTTTGTGCTTCGTGGCGTCCATGCCAGGTCGCAATATCCTCGATGGAGTTGTCATTGAAACAATTCATGAACTACATAGGGAAAAACAGAATGGCATTATTCTTAAGCTTGACTTCGAGAAAGCATACGACAAAGTTAATTGATCCTTTTTGCAGCAAGTATTAAAGATGAAAGATTTTTCACAAAGGTGGTGCACTTGGATTGACAAAATTGTTAATGGAGGTAGTGTGAGTGTTAAAGGTCAATGATGAAATGGGTCACTTTTCTAAACTAAACAAGGATTGAGACAAGGTGACCCTCTTTCATCTGTCCTTTTCAACTTGGTGGTAGATATGTTGGCTGTTCTTATTGAAAGGGCTACAAATCAGAACCAATTCAGAGGCTTAGTACCTCACTTGGTGGACGGTGGGCTCTCAATCCTCCAATATGTAGACGACACGATTCTCTTTTTGGAAGATGATCTGGGTGAAGCCAAGAACTTGAAGTTAGTACTATGTGCTTTCGAAAAGTTATCAGGGTTAGATATCAACTTTCACAAAAGTGAATTATTTTGTTTCCGAGAGGCAAAGGACAATGGCAAAGATTTTGTATCATTATTTGGGTGTAAGGAAGGTGTAGTACCTTCCAGGTACTTGGGTATTCCCATGAGCCCACGTAAGTTATCAAACGAGGACTGGGGGTCATTGAAGAGAGATTTCAGAAGAAACTAAGTAGTTGGAGGGTAAGGTTTTGTCGGTTGGAGGGAGACTAGTTCTTATTAATTTCGGTGCTTTCAAACTTATCAATGTTCATGATGTCTTTCTTTAGAATACCTAAAGGTGTTCGAAAGAAACTTGATTACTATAGATTAAGATTCTTTTGGCAATGTGATGAGCATAAGAAAAAATATAGGTTTGCTAAATGATGCATTCTTTGTAAACCTAAAAGTGTCGGAGGGTTGGGGATTATGAACTTAGTCACACAAAACAAATGTCTTTTGAGTAAGTGGCTGTCCAAACTCTTAAATGAGGAAGGAATTTGGCAAGATGTCCTTAGGAGAAAATATCTCAAGAACAAAACGTTGTCCTAGGTGGAAAAAAGGAAGGGAGGCTCGCAATTTTAGAGCGGACTTATGGAAGTTAAAAAGGACTTTCTGAACAGGGGAAAATTTGTTGTGCATGATGGCCAATAGACTAGGTTTTGGGAGGACCTATGGATTGGAGATAAACCCTGATGAAAAAGTTCCCATCCTTATATAACATCATGAGGAAAAAACATGTTACTGTTGCCAAAGTACTAAGTACTTCTCCTATAGGTGTTTCTTTTAGAAGATCTTTTCCTGGGAGTAACCTGACTTTGTGGCATCGGTTGGTAGGTAAAATTGTGTTTGTCCAACTTGATAATCGCAAAGATACCTTTGCATGGTGTCTGAGTAAAACTCTTATAGTGCACTCTATGTATATTGATCTAACAAAGGGAGCTGGGGTTGCCAGCTGATTGTTTTGCTTGGAAAGTGAAACTTCCTCTTAAGATTAAAGTTTTTTTTGGTATCTAAAACAAGGAGTCATTCTGACTAAAGATAATCTTGCAAAAAGGAAGTGGAAGGGTGTACTAGTTGCTGTTTTTGTAGCAACAATGAAACTATACAACACCTTTTTTTATTGCCATCTGGCACGTGTGATGTGGAATATAGTTAGTATGTCTTTTGGTATAAAATCACCCAATAGTATTGCGAACCTCTTTGGATCATGGCTTAAGAGTATCCCTGTTAAGCTTAGAAATCAAGTATTGATTGGTACAACAGCCTTATGTTGGGCGTTGTGGTTGTGTCGGAATGATGTGGTATTCCAAAGATCAAAAACTAATTCGTGCTTGCAGGTGATCTTCAGGGGAACGCACTGGATACGGTCCTGGGTGCTTTTGTCTAAAGAGGAAGAGAGGCTCAAATTGATAAAAGGAAGTCAGAGTTTGGAGGTCACGGCTATGGACGTCGTGAGCAAAGCGAGATGGAACATCTTCAGGAGAATTGAAAACTATATTTTGTTTTAGAATTTTCTCCTTGTATCGTGTCGCTCTAAGTCAGTTTGCAGCTTATATGTTGCTGGGTTGCTTGTTCTTTGGTTGTACGCAATCAAAACTTGATTGTGGAGACCAGATTTTTATCCTTAATCTGAAAAATATTTTGTGCTTCGTTTTAATTAGTAAATGAACTTCAAAATTTCTCAAATTTGATGTCTGTGGTATATACAATGCGTACGTCCCATTTTAAGCATTTGCGATCCAAT
Organism: Cenchrus fungigraminus; assembly: GCA_036936925.1. NCBI lineage: Eukaryota > Viridiplantae > Streptophyta > Magnoliopsida > Poales > Poaceae > Cenchrus > Cenchrus fungigraminus. The sequence goes on along the minus strand of CM072772.1, from coordinate 12,953,475 downwards.
CCCTGGTGTGGAAAATGGGAAATCTAATTTGTAAATAGGTGAAGTATTATTGGTTGATAAAGGAGTAGTGACACCCCGAAAATACATCTGATTTAACCATATTATATTTTCCATTTTAATAAACAAATAAACTCTTCAGTTTCTCAAACTCGACTTATATAATAAATAGAGCGCATACGTTCCACTTTATGCATTTACATTCCAAACTATGATGTGGAAAATGAGAAATTTAATTTCTAAATAGACTAAGTGTTATTGGACCAATAATAATTAGTCTATTTAGAAATTGAATTTCTCATTTTTCACATCATAGTTTGGAATGCAAATGCACAAAATGAAGCATATGCACTCTATATATTATACAAGCCGAGTTTGAGAAAATAAAAAAAATATTTGATAATTAAAATGGAAAATAAAATATGGTTACATGAGATGCATTTTCGGCGACTTAGAAACAGCCACTCCTTTATCAACCAATAATACTTCACCTATTTACAAATTGGATTTCTCATTTTCCACACCATGGATTGGATTGCAAATGCTTAAAATGGGATGTACGCATTGTATATACCATATACATCAAATTTGAGAAATTTTAAAGCTCATTTACTAATTAAAATGGAGCACAAAATATGGTTAAACTATATACATTTTGGTGCACTTAAGGAAGGAGGAACCAACTAGCAAGCTGGTCATGCCACGGTGTTTGGCGTGACTCTTGCCTGAGTCACGCCAAATGGCCTGGCGCGACTGGCCTGCCACATCAACGTCACATTTCAGTTGTTTTGCTTCTATGTCATCGTGTATATTAGTCACATCAATGCATGTACATTAGTCACACCACGACGCTTGGTGTGAACAAAAAATCTAGTTTTTAGAAATATAGATTAGAAGGGGTTAATTTTAAAATATTAGATTAAAAGAGTTAAAATAAAATAAAAATTCGTATGCGGAGGTGGGCGAGGCATTTGCAACGACCAGACAAATTACCGTATACCCCTAGCCCTTGGTAGCGGTTTGATCGAGCACGTACGGTCCAGATCCGATGTGGATTACACAGCCAGGAAGGCATGGACTCGGTCGTTGGTCATCCTCGTCAGCCTCGGGCTCGGGGTTGACAGATTCAGCGGGAAACCTGTGGCCGTGGGGCTCCGCCACAAGCTCCGTTGCCATAAGCCCATAAGAGCAGCTGCAGCGTGTGATTTTAGGGTGCGCACCAAAGCATCACCCTCGCTTTTTCTGGGCTACACGCTGGAGACTAGGGCGCTACGAAGCACAAGCTTAGCGCAGGCGCTCAAGTTTGCACTGGCTGCTTCAGATTGAATAATGTTTTGGATGGGGAAAGAGAAAGTGTGCGCTCGCAAGGAGGAAGCAGCAATAAAGGAGGAGAGAGAAGTATGAATGCTTTTTGAATTTGGAGTAGCAGTCCGCCTATGTGACTATACTCCCTCCGTATATGAATTAGTTGACGTCCTGGATTGGGGAAGACTTTGCAAAATAGATGTCATTTTGACCATGCATAGCACTTTTGGACGCTGTTACCCCTCACCAGGCGCTTCGTACAACGCGCATGCATGCAGCTGCGCACCCACGCGGAATGAATGCATCAGCACGCAAAAATAAAAAAAAATGTGCACCAATGGAGAATCGACCTATGCACCTCTAGCCTCGGTACCAGCTGAGCTAACCAACCAGGCTAATCAAGTTTGTTGTTGTGATGCACTCGCAATGCTATTTAATAGGGGTAAGTAGGGAAAACTCTACTCTAATTAATCACTCCTTGGTATGCTAAATGCTGTCCTAAACGTCATCTAAATCATATATGGAGGGAGTACACTGGACCGTTTCGTTTTCCATAGCACTAGATGACGTGTTCCCTACTTAAAAGTTTTGGATGGCCATACGCTGGCCTTGCTCTAATGTCATGCCCGTATGTCTTCGCCGAATTCCCATGAGTATCTCACCTCTTTCAGGATTCTTTCCTAATTCCTGCCATCCTAATGTTTGCACTTTTTTAAGGTATGTTTCACTTTTTTAAAAAGAAAATGAATGGCCTAAAGTGCTTTTTTAATAAAAAGGTGATGTCGTTTTCCTAGTTGTTTCTCTATGTACACAGCAGAAATCTATAACAACTATATAGGTGAGACTCACTACACATTATGGATAGATTTCTCTCAACATGCAAGAGGTACACGTCACCACCCACTAGATCTTCTCTCAACATGCAAGCTGTCCATATCACCATCCACTAGAATCATGAATTCTTCTACCGATTTTCTGTATTAGTCTTTGCGAGTACCATGCTACAAATTTCTAAGTAGTTCTCTCTTAATAAAATGAATGTGTTTTTATCTACATTGTTGTTTGTAAAAAAATGTTGTGATGCAATCATTTTAGTATTTCTACTTTCAAATTGCATCTTCAAATTTTATAAAAATTCTCGCAGCAATGCGCGGGGTATCACCTAGTATATTTTGTAATTCAAACCATTCTTTTTCAGTATGAATGCATGTTAGTGTTAAGTGAAAAACTGATAATTCTTCTGTCGCGTTTGAGGTGCATCTGTTTTTAGTGTATGCTTATGAAAAAGGGCCGTGTTAAGGTATAGCAGTCAGGAACTAGCATGTCTTATTAGAAGAGCTACCGAAGATGGTCAATTTAAGGGGCTAGTACCACATTTGGTAGATGGAGGATTGTCTATCCTTCAATACACAGATGATACAATTATTTTTTTAGAAGATGATTTAGAGTAAGCTATTAATTTGAAATTAGTGCTTAGAACTTTTGAAAAAGTGTCTGGTTTTAAGATCAATTATCATAAAAGTGAGCTATTTTGTTCTGGGGAGCTAGAGATAAAGTCAGTGACTATGTGAGTCTTTTAGGGTGTAAGGAAGGGAATTTTCCTTTCAAATACCTGGGCATTCCGATGCATCATCGCAAGCTTTCAAATAAAGATTGGAAAGGTGTAGAAGAAAGGTTCCAAAAGAAGCTAGGTAGCTGGAAGAGCAAATTACTCTTCGTAGGAGGGAGACTGGTTTTAATAAACTCCGTTCTTTCCAGCTTGCCTATGTATATGATGTCATTTTTTAGAATTCCTAAAGGAGTCCTAGAAAAATTAGACTACTATAGATCAAGATTCTTTTGGCTATGTGATGAGCACAAAAAGAAGTATAGGTTAGCAAAGTGGAGTATACTGTGTCAACCCAAGAATACGGGAGGTATGGGAATTGTAAACCTCAAGGTCCAGAATATTTGCTTTGCTAAGCAAATGGTTATTTAAGCTGTTAAATGAAGATGGAATGTGGCAGAAATTAATTTGATGAAAATATTTGAAGAATAAAACATTATCCCAAGTATCAAAGAGGTCGGGTGATTCCCATTTCTGATCAGGTCTGATGGATGTCAAAGAGAACTTTATGGCAAAAGGTAGGTTCTCGGATCAAAATGGAGAACAAACTAGATTTTGGGAAGATGTATGGTCGGATAACCAAAAGCTGAAAGATAATTATTCATGTCTCTATAACATAGTAAGATGAAAAAAATGATATTGTGGCAAATGTGCTAAGCACAGTTCCTTTGAAAGTGTCTTTTCGAAAGGCACTAAGAGGGAATGTCCTGAACATGTAACACCTTAGGTTTTTATTAACAGAGATCACCTCGCTAATGGAGTCAAAGTATCATTAGCATAGTAAACCCTTGGTCAACATGGTCAAAAACCCTTAGAGCTCTCAAACCACCCTGTATTGTTCCTTCCATATTTTTAAATTTCACTTAAACACTTCAAAATAGGCCAATACAAAAGTTATGCATCTTTTCAAGAGACACAATTTTCATGATTGGCGGACATTTAAATTTTGAGTGTAAATAGGTCAAAATCTTGGTCAAAGGCAGGAAACCCTGTTTTTGGGCATCGAGAAAATGGCCATTTTTGTCACATGTTTCCGGTCAAACCATGCATCAAAACATATGTCACCCATTACAAAATTTGTAGATCTATATGCCAACTACAACTCCTAGTTTGGGAGATTTTGAACTTGTGTTCAAAATTTTTGAGTTTGAATCGTTCTAAGAAGCGTCGACCGAATGAAACAACCGGTGCTCTACGTGCCGAGGTGCGTGCTCCCGCGGCCACCGTCGTGCCCCGCCGCGCCCGGTCGGCCGACCGCCCGCATGCACCACACTGTCACCGTCGTGCCTCCTCTCGCGCGTCCTTGCCTTAGTGACGAAGCATTGAGGTCCCCTCCCCACTCACCTAACTATAAAAGGGCTCTCGCCGTCCCTGCGCGCGAACACCATCTCCGTTGGCCGCCATTTACCGCCGCTGCTGCTGAGCTCCCTCCGCCGCTTGTTTCCACCGCCGCCCGAGCACGTCCAGGTCTCCTCCGCACTCCTCCTCAGCCCATCGAGCATCGCTACGCCCCGCATTGCTCTCCTCCTCGCCGGAATCCGGGCCGAGGCGGACGCACCGCCTCTGCTCCACCGCCGGCGCTCGCCGGAGGTATTTCCGAGCTCGTGACCGTCGTCAATCAACCCGTGGTGAGCTGCTACTTCACCCTAATGTATCACCGGGCCAGTCCGGCCACCACCTCGCCGGTGGCGAGAACTGCCCTACGCCGATGAGGGTATCATTGTGATGATTGAAATCTTCGCAGGGTCTTTAGTGTAAACCAAGGGCATATTTGTGATATCTAAAATCTTTTCAGGGACCTCTTTGATATTTGATTCTTCAAGTGTTGAGTCAAATGTCTGAAACTTGTAAAAATCGTACAAAAATCAGAAAAACACAAATCTGAATGTTTTGGAATCCTTGCGAAGAGTAATACCATTTCTAGAAAGAATGTATAGTGTTTTTGTGCTTAGTTTTTTGAACTAAAATTCAAACTCATTTTGAAGTGGATTTGTTGTAGTTCAACATCTATAGCAGATCTAAAGCTGAAATTTTAATATGATGTTCTTGATGACTTGAGTAGGCTTGGGTGGAATTTTGATACAAAGTTACCAGGTGAATCGTCAGTTATGGTTTATTTTGTCTTATTGCCAGATCTGTCTATATGATTTTTGTAGCACTGTGTAGATAGCTTTTGTTTCTCAACTTTTTATCATGGCTTAGTTATGGTTAGATTTGCCTCGGGTAAATAGGATAGAAATTTGTGGCACTGTTATATTCATGTTTCAATTTATGCATATTTAGGAGTTTAAATTCATAGTTTGAAATCTACCTTAAACCAGGACCTGATTTTTGCGCTATGCACTAGAATTGACATGTTTAGCATGTGGTAGGAAGTTTAGCTCTAAACTAGTTATATACTTCTCTGTATAAATTATTTTGCTTTGCTAGGTTGAAATTTGTCATTTTTGTGTAGTTGGATATATTGAGCTCCTGGAGCTGAATTTTGGTGTGTGTATTAGAATTGTAACATGAATGTTGTGTGTGAAAATTCAGGGCCAGACCATGTCTAAATCTTTTTGTATGAATTAATCTTGTTTTTTATGGCTAGAACTTGTTGTATTTTTTATGCTTAGAATATAGCTCAAATTGATGTGAATTTTGGTTAGTGACTTAGTGGTTGAACCATGAGCTCATATAAATTTTCTCTATGTGATCTTGTGTGTAGTTTTCTTAGATTTAATTTTGGAAGTAAATCAAGCTTAATAGAAAAAGAGATGTGAAAATCCTTTTTAATCTTAGTGCACCCTAAACCTTAGGCTCAAAAATATACTAAATCACCCCCTAAGCAACCCTTGCTGTTTTGTGAAGTTAAATAATTTTAATTTGTATAAATGTGTACACAATCACCATCAAACAAGAATAGTGCACCACTTAATGTTGCATATGCATCCCTCGTGTAGAACTCCCCGACGGTAACTACACGCTCGTGCCAGATAGTGGAGAGGAAGGGGTTGACGGGGACGTGCACTACATGGCAGTAGATCAAGACCTGGATCAAAGTTCAGAAGAGCCCAAGGCTACCTTTGCTGACGAAAGCAAGCACCGGAGCATTAACCTAATTCTTCTTAAAATTATGCAACTATATATGTTATCTTTGTGCATTTATGTTTCAGGAGTTGTATTGAAACCATAGATGCATGATCCCTAGGTACTTATGCTCTTTTACTAGTATGCTAGGTTGATAGTTGCTATGCTCTAAGGACACGGACACACGGTACAAGTCGAGTGATGTTCGTCACTCGCGAGATATAGGTTCTTATGTTGGAATCATAAGACTTGATAAATAGATATGCTCATCTGGTAAGAGCATGGGATTTGGGCTCCGGTCTAGTGGCTTTCGTGGGTTAAGTATTTGAACATATTAAGCACTTGTCGGGAATGGGACCGGTAAGCCTATACTTGAATGAGCCGGTGAGGGAACTTTGCACTACTAATATTAAGGTGCACCTACGGGCTCGCCACCCGTGGTACATGTGTGAGGCTGGACGCACTGTGTTTGGCGTACCATTTAAGCCTTATACCTAAGAATGTAGCATCTGATCCTAATCTGATGAATGATGGGAACTGCCTAGTTGGTGCCTTTCTATGTGGGGTAGTCTTCCCTGTGTTTAGGTCCACCTTGCAAAGTTATTAATTGATCGATCGTTGGCCTCTCACCGTTATTTGAGACTGCTTAAACAACTGGCTACTATGATCCCTTAATGATGGAATTCATGGATAATATTGATTCTTGATTAATTGTATTGCACAACTTATGTCGTACGGACATCCCTGGGCCCACTACTCAGGTGGGTACTGGGACCGACTACTCCGTGGGCCCCTGGGACTACTCGACTTGGGCTGCACGGCACCTGATGGCGTGGAGCGCAAGGCATACGGAGGACTAGTACTCGGTTAGGAAGCACGACATGTCCGGATCCATGTAGAGTACTCCTAGCCGTACGCGACTAGAACTCCTCTGTCAAACCGACTTGTAACCCTGCCTCCCGGACTATATAAGGCGAGGCAGGGACCCCTATCTCTTCATCCGTATTCATCTTGTAAACACACCCAATCAATCCAGAGCTACGCAGCATACAGGACGTAGGGTATTACGCACCTCGCGGCCCGAACCTGTCTAAATTGTGTGCCACGTGTCTCTCCTTCGAGTTCCCGATCTCGGCGAGGCCACAAACATCTACCTCGGGTACTCCCCTTGGTAGGTTGCCGGTCTAAAACACCGACAGCTGGCGCGCCAGGTAGGGGCTCTCGCTGAAGATCACATGGCGAACTCGATGGCTTCAATCGTCATCAAGCCAACCGCCGCTTTCAACCGCGGCGACACCTTCGTCTTCGGCTCCTGGGTCTGCACCGCTGATGGTGCTGGATCGTTCCAGCGCTACCTCACCATGACGCCGGACCCGGAGACTGGACTCGTGACACTTCCCGAAGCCATCACGGGTCAACTCGTCGAGAAATTCGACGAATTTTCGCTCTGCAACCAAGTCGTCGACTTCGAGATTGGATCCACATCCAACTCGAACTCGACGTCGCCCTGGATCGAACCGCGCGAGCTGGCTCCCGAGCCATCATGCGAACCGGTCCCCCACGAGCACTTCCCGTACGGCCTCTGCAACCCTAGCAAAGCCTACGCGGAAGCACTCACCTCGCATCGGGCCGGCAAGGAGATCGTCTCCGAGTACTCCTCGGACTCCAACACCGTCCCCGACTACAACTCGGACTCCTCCTACGAGTTTGACTTCGGTCTCGATCCGATCGAGTCCGAGTCCGAGCTCAACACTATCGAGGAACCGTTGTCAGGTCCTGCTGCTGGCTTGGTCATCACGTCTACTCCTGCCGGCAGATTCGTCTACTGGCCCGACCGCAAGCCCGCAAACCTAACCAACGACAACTCACGCCGTGTCGCCTACCTCGAGACACTCCCCTTCCAGGAGGGGACACCACTGACTCCCAACGAGGAAGAGCACACACCAACCGAGGTGGCGACTACCGACTCCGGACTCTGCACGCCTGACCGTGAGGTATTCATGGCGACCGGGGAAGCTGGAACCTCAGACAACCGAGTTGATCGGTACCTTGAAGACATCTCAGAAGACGAGGTATCAGCCAATGCACCCGCAGATGAGACAACTGATGCCAAGAATGCCCGGCGTGAACGCAACAGAAACGAGCTGAACGACGCAAGCGCCTTCGAGAAGCTTTTCCCATCCGGAACCTCGCAGAGGCTCTGGACCAAGTCGAAAACCGGGTGCACACCACCCCTGAGCAATGCCTCATGTCTATCACCATGATAGCACGAACAGCCCAGGGGCACCGCGCAGGCGAACTCATCGCCAAGCTCGCCGAGGACGCCTACTTCATGCGGTTCAACGCCAGGACCGCCGGAGCTGGAAACAACGAAGCCACTAGTCGCAGCCCAGCAGATGGCGGACGCAACCACGTCCGTGACGAACACCAACCAACCCCCAACCGCTCTAGAGCCTCTGCGGGAGGACCCTCACATGGTGGTCACAGCGGTGGGGGCGGTGGCGGAGGCAGCAGCGGCGGCAGTTCCTCCCACGGCGGCGGCAGAAGAGCTGGTGGCGGCAGTGATCGCGGAGGTTGAGGCCACGCGAATAGCCACACCACCGGCAACGCACGCGGCGGCTACGACGCCCGCAACAGGATCGACGAGATCCGCCGCGCCAAGAAGACTACCGAAGTCAGTGACAGCGACGGCTTCCTCGCCTACTCTGCACGACTTCGCGATCTGTTTCTTCCCGAGAAATTCAAACCTCTCGGGATCACCAAGTACGACGCGAAACAAGACCCAGTTCAGTGGCTCAGGTGCTATGCCCTGTCCATCGAAAACGCTGGTGGCAACAACGACACGAAGTGTCTCTACTTCCCCTTCTGTCTGGACCAGGCTCCACTCACTTGGCTCGAGTCACTCAACAAGAACTCGATCGACCAGTGGGACCAGCTGAAGGCCCAGTTCACCAGCAACTTCGCGGGCGCCATGGGGCGCTCAGGTACGCGCATGGACCTGGCGATGGTCAAGCAGGAGCAAGGCGAGACCCTCCGCCAGTACATGCACCGCTTTTTCGACAAGCGCACGACCGTAGTCGACGTCACCGACAAAGAAGTCATCGACCTCTTCCAAGACGGGCTCTACCACCGTCGCACCTTCGAAGACTTCGGTCGCCGTCGCCCGAGTTCTATCACCAAGCTCAAAGACATGATCACCTCATGGGCCGACGAAGAGGACAAAGCAAACGCCAAATACGACTCCATTCGCGGCAAGAGCAAAAACAACACGGGCGGCAACAACAACAACAAGGATCAAGGGGGTCGCAACAACAACAACAACTACTCGGGTCCTAACCGCAAGCGCAAGCCAGACAACACAGTCGCGGCTATACAGCGCCCTCTGAAGGACAACTCCAAAAGACCTCCGGCGGCTTCAGAGACTTGCTCAAAGAGAAGTGCCCGTGGCATCTGGATGGCAATCACACAACCGACCAGTGCTACCAACTCCGGCGAGCACTCAAGGACATTCCCGAGCCACGGCCTCCTCACGACAAGAAGGGCAAGAATAAAGTCGACGAAGGCAACGGTGACTTCCAAGAACCTGACAAGACGGTGAATGTCCTCTTCAGTGGACTACCCACCAGATGATCTCAGAAGCTCACTCTACGGGAAGTCTTGAACATTGAACCTGCGGTACCGACACCTCTAAGGTGGTCGGAGGTACCCATCACCTTCTCCCGCGCGGATCAATGGACAAGCTTCTCTAAGTCAGGACGTTTCCCACTCGTCCTGAAACCAGTAGTCGCGGGCTCCAGACTCAACAAGGTACTCATCGACAGCGGGAGTGGACTCAAGGTCCTCTTCACCAAGACCTTGAAGAAGATGAAGCTCGACATCACCGACATGCTCACTAAGAGCGCGTCGCCTTTCTACGGCATCATCCCGGGTAACACGGCTATTCCACTTGGCTCAGTGGTCCTGCCAATTACCTTCGGGGAGACAAGGGAGAACTACCGCACCGAGTACATCAAGTTCGAGGTTGCGGACTTTGAAACCTCCTACCATGCCATCCTTGGCAGACCAGCCATCGCCAAGTTCATGGCGGTCCCTCACTACACCTACTTGGTACTCAAAATGCCAAGTCCTGCCGGAGTACTCGCGCTGCAAGGGGACTTGAAGATTTCTTACGACTGCGACACCGAAGCTGTGGAACTCACAGCGACCAATCAAGTACCCAACGCAATGATGGAAATCTTCGCTGCGTCCAAGAAGCTTGCCCCAACTGAACTCGAGATACCTGAGAAGACCGACACCGCAAACAAGCCTCAGCCAACAGAGGAAGTACAGGTGAAGGCCATTGACCTCGGGACAGGCGACAGCAGCAAGACTACCATGATCGGCGTGGGGCTCGACCCGAAATAGGAAGACGCGCTCGTCAGCTTCCTTTGGGCTAACCGAGACATTTTCGCGTGTAAGCCAGCGGACATGCCAGGTGTGCCCAGGAGGCTAATCGAGCACTCACTCAACGTCGACCCTAAAGCTACCCCCAAGCGACAACACCTCCGCCATTTTGATGACGACCGACGGGATGCCATCAAGAAGGAACTCGCCAAACTACTCGCGGCTGGCTTCATTCGAGAAGTCTTCCATCCTGAGTGGCTTGCCAACCCCGTCCTCGTCCGCAAGAAGAACACGAACGAGTGGAGGATGTGCGTCGACTACACCGATCTCAACAAGCACTGCCCCAAGGACCCCTTCGGGTTGCCGCGGATTGATCAAGTCATCGGCTCCACGGCGGGCTGCGACCTGCTCTGCTTCCTCGACTGCTACTCCGGGTACCACCAGATCGCTATCAAGGAAGAAGACCAGGAGAAGACTGCATTCATCACCCCGTTTGGTGCCTACTGCTACACGACAATGTCGTTCGGGTTGAAGAACACCGGCGCTACCTACCAACGAGCTATCCAGGCCTGCTTCAAGAAGCAGCTCAACAAGAACGTCGAAGCCTATGTGGATGACGTGGTCGTCAAGACCCGAAACTCCGACACACTCATCGCTGATCTTGAAGAGACCTTCGCATCTTTGCGAGAGTACCAGTGGAAGCTCAACCCCAACAAGTGCGTCTTCGGCGTACCTTCGGGGAAACTACTCGGCTTCATCATCAGCCATCGCGGCATCGAAGCCAATCCCGAGAAGATCTCCGCCATCACCAATATGAAAGCTCCAACCTGCATCAAGGATGTCCAGAAGCTGACCGGGTGCATGGCGGCCTTGAACAGATTCATCTCGAAGCTCAGAGAACGGGGACTACCCTTCTTCAAGCTACTCAAGCACCAAGAGAAGTTCGTGTGGACCGCGGAGGCTGATCAAGCTCTAACGCAGCTTAATGACTTCCTGTCAAAGCCACCGGTCCTCACGGCTCCTCGCAAAAAGGAGCAGCTACTGCTCTACCTCGCTGCGACTGCTCATGTGGTCAGTACTGCCATCGTCGTCGAGCGGCAGGAAGGACACGCCTACTCAGTCTAGCGACCAGTCTACTTCGTCAGCGAGGTCTTGTCCGAGTCCAAGGCACGGTACCAACCGGTCCAAAATCTACTCTATGCAGTACTCATCACCTCGCGGAAGCTACGACACTACTTCCAGGAGAACTCGATCACCATCGTCACCAACTACCCGCTCGGTGACATACTCCATAATCAAGATGCTACTGGAAGAATCTCCAAATGGGCGGTCGAACTGGGCGCCCTCAACATCGACTTCAAGCCACGCACCGCTATCAAGTCTCAAGCACTAGTCGACTTCATGGCAGAGTGGCGGGAGAATCAGCTACCAACTCCTACAGAGCGACCAGAGCACTGTGTGATGTACTTCGACGACTCACTCAAGCTCGAAGGCGCGGGTGCAGGAGTACTCCTGATTTCTCCAAAGGGCGAACAACTCAAGTACGTCCTGCAGATCTTCTGGAAGGTCTCAAACAACGAAGCCGAGTACGAAGCCCTACTGCATGGGCTCCGCCTCGCAATCTCACTGGGCATCAAGCGACTACTAGTCTACGGCGACTCCGCAGTGGTCATCAACCAAGTCAACAAGTCTTGGGATCGCAACAAGGAGAACATGGACGCCTACTGTCTTGAAGTCCGCAAGCTTGAGAACAAATTCTATGGTCTCGAGTTCCACCACGTCGTCCGCGACAACAACGTTGCAGCGGACGTCCTGTCGAAGCTTGGCTCTACTCGCGCACAAGTACCTGTCAGAGTCTTCGTCCACGAGCTTCACGCGCCATCCATCCCGGAGCCGGCGCCAACGACCACTGACCCTGTGCCACCACAGCCCGGTCAGGAGGTCATGATGATCGATGTGGACTAGAGACAACCCTTCATCGACTACATCCGCGAGCAGAAGGTCCCCTCCGACAAGAACAAGGCCGAACAACTCGTCCGCCGAGCCAAGACCTACGTACTAGTCGGAGACAAGCTCTACAGGCGGGGTGCCACTTCTGGAGTACTCATGAAGTGCATACCTCGGGATGAAGGCAAGGACATCTTGGAGGAGATCCACAAGGGCGTCTGCGGCAACCACGCGTCTTCTTGCACGCTGGTGAGCAAAGCTTTCCAACGAGCTTTCTACTAGCCCACAGCTCTGGCTGACGCTGAAGAACTCGTCAGAAAGTGCCAAGGATGTCAATTCTTCGCCAAACAGCAACACGTCCCAGCCTACAAGCTAGTCACCATACCACCGACCTGGCCCTTTGCCTGCTGGGGGCTTGACATGATTGGGCCTCTGCCAACTGCGCCAGGAGGATTCAACAGAGTCTTGGTGGCCATCAACAAGTTCACCAAGTGGATCGAAGTCAAGCCGGTTACCTGCCCAAAGGCCGACAGAGTACTCGACTTCTTGGATGAACTCGTGCATCGCTACGGGCTACCCCATCGCATCATCACAGACTTGGGTTCCAACTTCAACAACCATCAGTTCTGGGAATACTGCGAGAACAGCGTGATCGACGTCCGATACGTCTCAGTCACCCACCCGCGCGCCAACGGTCAAGTTGAGCGCGCCAACGGGATGGTACTCAACGCCCTCAAGAAGCGATTGCACGACGCAGCTAACACCAAAGGAGGCAAGTGGATCAAGGAACTACCCAATGCACTCTGGGGGCTTCGTACTCAACCTACCAAGCCAACAGGGCAGTCGCCCTACTTCCTGGTCTACGGCTCCGAAGCTATTCTACCTGCCGATGTGATGTGGGAATCCCCGGCAGTAGAACAATACGACGAAGGCATCTCAGAAGACAGTCGACAGGTTGATATCGACAGCCTCGAAGAAGCCCGCTGCGCTGCCCTCGTCCAGTCAGCAAGGTACCTAGAGGGTATCCGACGCTACCATGATCGCAACGTCAAGGAACGCTCCTTCAACGTCGGTGATCTAGTCCTTCGTCGCATCCAGAACACGGACGGACTACACAAGCTCAGCTCGCCATGGGAAGGTCCCTTCTCAGTCTCCAAGGTGACCGGACCAGGCTCATATCGCCTCCAAACACTTGAAGGTGACGACATCAGCAACTCGTGGAACGTCGACCAGCTGTGTCGCTTCTACGCGTAGTTGCTCGACTACTCATCTACGGGTCCAGCCTACACGGCTACTCACAGACTCTTCGCTGTAAGCGGCCTCTCGGTCCTAGCACAAGTCTCCAGACTACTCTTACCCAAGATCCAGCGTCAACGGCTACTAACGGATCCTGGGCCGCACAGAGCAGAAGGACTCTGGCGGCGGTCTACAGACCATGTACTCTCCAGATCCAGCCTATACGGCTACTAACGGATCTCCAGCTGTAAGCGGCTCAAGGGCCCTAGCAATCACTTAGCCGTAGGCGGCATACGGGTCCTGGCGACTACACATTTGTAACAGCCCTGGCCATCTAGATGTACTTCTTCATCAGTAATAAAGCTTGATTCTACTCAACTTGTTTACTGTGCCTTCTAACTAGGCAGACCCTACCGAGTACTACTACTCACCACATCTCCCACGGCTTGGTACTCCGCACACTTCGCTGCAAGTGGCGGCCACGAGTACTCATTACAAATACAAGCAGTGGACGAATCTCATTGATATTTCAAACAAGTCTCTGACTACTTTATTTGTTTTACATCAACTACTCTACAGGTACATCTACTGGAGATTCAGCTTCTCCGCCACCTGCTCCGCAATGGGCGCCATCTCTTCTAGGAGAGTCTTGTACTGCTCATCGGTGCAGTTCGCCGCAAGACCACCAGCTACCACATCCACCGGTGCCTTTGGGAAGTACGACTTCATGTATGCCAGCACTTGGTTCGGGATGGACTTCGCCAGATGCTTGACATATGTCGCCAAGCGCCCGGGGGCTTCCTTCAGCCTGTCTACCAGTGGGGCTATCTTGGGTCCGCCCGGATGTGGCACCAGCAGCCTCGCGATAGGCAGCGCGGCTTCTTCGAGTTCTTTCAGCTGGCCTCGAAGCTTCTCGCAGTCTTCATTGAGCTTCTGCTGAGATTTATAACAATTGACAAGGTCACGATCGGAGGCTTCACGGAGCTCCATGTGCTTGATACACTCATGGCGCAACTGAGCATACTCATATTCAAGTACCTCTCTCTTGTCGGTCTCACGGTACACGATGTTCTTGAGGTCCGTCTCAGATGCCTTCAATTGGTCGACCTTTGCCTCAAGATCTGCAGATAACTTGATGCAATGTCAGATTACTCAAAGGTACTACAATAAGTACTCAGCGATCTTGGTGGGAGACACACCTTTGTTCTTCTGGCGCAATGACTTGTTCTTCCGGATCAGGTCGTCCCTCTTCGCCTGCATCTCCTGTACCTCGTTGTGGTACTGGGCGAAGGCGCCATCTAGCTTGGATTGGAGCAATGCCGCATGTTTCTTTGACTTGTCCAGCTCCTTCTCCAAGCCTTCGGCGCGAAGAACTGTGTCACCGTACCCCTTCAGAAGTTCAGTCTTCTGATGGGATCTCTCCACCAAGCCTTGCGCAAGACACAGCAGCTGGTCAATATTCAGAAAGGCAAGTGACCTCAGGGTACTCGCAGCATACCTTGATCCAGTTCTCTGTCCGGCGCCACGACTCCATGCTTAGAGACACAAAGGCCGGGTCAATAAGGTCATCATCCAACAACTCAAGACCCCCGCGGCTTGTGGTTCCAGTCTCCGGTATGGGCGCCGAGCGGAGCGGCGCAGCATCTTCTATCATCGCCTCACGGACGACGACTTGAGTACTCGCCTCGGGGTGCGGATCAACCCGCGCTTCCGCGCTCGGCTCGAGGGCTATCGTAGTCCCCGACCCGGGGGCTGTCGCTGTCGCCGTCCCGACAACCGGCTCTGTGGCCACCGTCTCCACAGCAGCCGTCTCCATGGCCACCGCCTCAGGGATCGTAGTTCCCTCGGCTTGTGCTCCTGCCAGGATCAATTCAACAAGTCAGTAAACGGCTACGACTACCCTCCATGATGACTGCTCGTGGCAGCAGGAAGCATACCTTCAACCAGGGTAGCCTCTTCAAGCACTGGCTCTACCGCGGCATCAGCTTGTAGTGGTGGTGTGGGTTCGCGCACTTCCGCCGAGCGGTCTTCTCCATCGGCCGGAGTGCTAGTCTCCCCACCATCCCACGACAAGTCTGTGGATTTCCTACACCATGAAGTATCCAGTCAACAACACAAGCTTGATGACTACATGACTACTCGAGAGTTCAGAGAACTTACAGAGTTGACCGTACAACGGTGACGGTCAGAGCGCCTAGTATGCTGGCGATGTCCACGATACCAGCCTCACTAGCAGCTTCGGCCTCGACAGGAGTCTCCTCTGGCTGCTCCACAGCTACGGTTGCAGCAGGAGGAGGGTCATGTACTTCTTCAACTGACGCCTGCGCTTCCACGATGTCGGTTTGCTGTTGTGCCCCTTCCGGCACGGCATCTTCAGTGGCTGGAGGCGGGCTGGTGTTCCTTTCAGCCGTCACCCCCACAGTTTCCCAGACGTCCTCCTCACCCTGGTCAGCGGGGTCCGAGGAGGGGATGTCCTGTAAACAGTACAAGTCAAACAGTCAGCAACAGACTACTCATTGGCGGTACTCGACTACTCTAGTCGTGGTACTCACCTCTTGTCTGGTGGCTTCAGACAGCTTCAACTTCTTCACAGCGCGTTTCCGCGCCACATTGCGCGGCTTCCTGGGCGGCGCCGGCAAGCTAGCCTCCAGGCTAGATGGCTTCTCGATGACCGGGATGTTCGGCATCCCAGCTCGGCTGAACCTCGAGCGGAGCTGGAACCGCTGCTGCAGCGTTTCCTCATCCTCGTCGTCGGAGCTGTCTTCAATGACGACGGCATCGTCGCCCTCACCGACTTCGCAGCGCTCCTTCGCCTTGGGTGCCGCCTTCCCCTGCGCCTGTCCCTCAAGTCGTGGAGGGGAGGGCGGGACGGAGATGTACTTCTTCACATCGTCCTACAACACCAAGCAAGTATAAGTACGGCTACATCAAGCAAATCAGTACTCGGGGGCTCTAGCCACGACTACTAAACTGGTTTGGTGGTCGTGCCGCGGAGTACTCTGGCACCGGGCACGGTGTGTACGGGGGTATATCCTTGAAGATCTTGCCCAGCCTCTCAATGATGACGTCGTCTTCAATTTCGAAGCCGGGCATCCGAGAGGAATCTTCGTTGCCCGTGTACTGGTAGCCGAGGGTGTCTCGCGCCATCAACGGCTGCACCCTCCTCTTCATGAAACTGAAGGCCACGTGCTCGGCCCTCAGTCCGGCCTCCCGCATGGCCTTGATCTTCTTCAGCAGCGGAGGTAGCTGAATACCTTCCTGCATGGTGGGCTCCGTGTTCCACCACGGTGCATGCTTTGGTTGACGGGCGCTGGGCTTCGGCAGCTCAGGGTGGTGGTTGCTGATGTAGAACCACTTCGCCTTCCAGTCTTGGTTGGAGTCGATGAGCTTGTACGGCAAGTACTGGCCGGCGGCGTCTTCGCGCATCTGAATCCCGGCACCTCCGACTACTCGCGGATCATCTGTGCTCGGCTGCAGCTTCACCCGAAAGAACTTCCGGAACAAGATCCAGTGGGGCTTGATCCCCACAAAGGCCTCACAGAAGTGCATGAAGATGGAGACGCGAAAGATCCCATTGGGGTTGAGGTTGAGGTACTCGATGCTGTAGTACCTGAGCATTCCCTCAGCTTGAATCTGCGATTCGACCTAAGGCTCGGGGGCTACATTCCATATGGAATGTGATTCTCCGAATCGCATTTTCCATATGGTTCTTCATCAAGACAACACGAGTACTATTGAAGACCTTCGAGAGAAGCACTCGGGGACGCTTGGGGACTACTCGAGAAGACTTCAAGACTACTTAAAGATCAGCTGGAGTACCTTCCAGCCTCGGGATAATTCAAGCATTCTTGAGGACTTTCGGCTTGTGGAACTCGGGGACGCTCAAGGACTACTCGCCAAGGCCATCAAGATTACTCGAAGATATCCTGCTCGACTACAAAGTACTCGGGGGCTTGTCGTACGGACATCCCTGGGCCCACTACTCAGGTGGGTACTGGGACCGACTACTCCGTGGGCCCCTGGGACTACTCGACTTGGGCTGCACGGCACCTGATGGCGTGGAGCGCAAGGCATACGGAGGACTAGTACTCGGTTAGGAAGCACGACATGTCCGGATCCATGTAGAGTACTCCTAGCCATACGCGACTAGAACTACTCTGTCAAACCGACTTGTAACCCTGCCTCCCGGACTATATAAGGCGAGGCAGGGATCCCTATCTCTTCATCCGCATTCATCTTGTAAACACACCCAATCAATCTAGAGCTACGCAGCATACAGGACGTAGGGTATTACGCACTTCGCGGCCCGAACCTGTCTAAATTGTGTGCCACGTGTCTCTCCTTCGAGTTCCCGATCTCGGCGAGGCCACAAACATCTACCTCGGGTACTCCCCTTGGTAGGTTGCCGGTCTAAAACACCGACAACTTATGCTTGCAGTAGTTGCTCACTTAGCAATGGATAATCAACTAAAACTTGAGCTAAAATGTTGAAAGTAAGGACCTACTCTTAGTCTCTTTTTTGGCAAAACAAACCCACCAGCCAAAAGCCTTGCATGTCTAGAGATTGGTGATGTAGTTATCACCTGACGGGTAAGCCTTGCTGAGTATTAGTATACTCAGCCTTGCTATATATTTGTTGATTTCAGGTGATGATGTGTGGTCGGGAGAGATTCTTCCTGGTTGGGAGCTGGAATGGGTGGAAGATGACGAGTGATGCATTATGGATGGTTTCCCATGATGTTTCCGCCGTTTAGTTTAATTCCGCCGTTTTAAACTCTGAACCTTCTTCTTATCATGCTTTGAACAATGGTTTGTAATAAAGAACCCATGTGGGATGACTTGAATTAATTTGGATGATGTACTTTGGACTCGCATTCGTGTGGGTTTTAATGCATACTATGTTTCGATCCTTTGTTGTACACGTGATTCACCAGGCTTGACCCGGCAGATACGACAAAGTACTTCTATGTTATGACTTAAGGGCCTAATGGATGGGTTTAGGTGATAATACGGAATTTTTTTGAGCGGGCCTATCACAGAACAAATGGTTGGAGTTGGTGAGTAGGATTGTGGATGTGGATTTAACAAACCACAAAGATGTTTTCATTTGGGGGTTGGGTGATGGGCAAAAGTTTACAGTTAAATCAATGTATTCGGATATAATGTAGTGAGTTGGCGAGCCGTCGAACTCTGCTTTGTGGAAACCGAGAGTTCCACTCAAAATTAAAGTTTTTTTAATATTTGTGGAAAGGAGTAATACTCACAAAAGATAATTTGGTCAAAAGAAAATGGCATGGACGTGTCAAGTGTTGTTTCTGTAGTTTAGTGGAAACAATTCAGCACTTGTTTTTTATTGTCATTTGGCAAGGAGCATTTGGAATTTGGTTTTTATTACCTTTAGAATTCAGCCACCTAGCTGCTAGCTTTTCCCATATGCTTGGCTCTTGGCTGGGAGTTCTCAAGGTCGATGAGAAACCAATGTCTTGTGGGGGCATTTGCACTATGTTAGGCTATGTGGTTGAATAGAAATGAGGTGGTATTTCGAAATACAAATCATAACTCCTTTGTGCATGTAATTTCAGGGGGACATATTGGGCAAGATGTTGATCGATGTTGTCTAAAGAGGAAGAGAAGATGCTATAAAACGAAGTTGTCGATTGCTAGAAGTGGTGGCTCTGGAGCTGTGGTTGGAAGTCCAGACTTAGAATTGGTGCTTAGGCCTGTTCATGGGCGGGTGTTTATTTCCTGTTGAACCTTGTTGATGTGGTGTGCATCATTGCAGTCTGAGCACTGCTTTTGTTGTTGTATTGAACCGGATTGGTGTTGTCTCTGGCTTTGCACACTCTCTAGGGAGTGTGTAGGGCGGGTTTTTAATCCAGTATCTAAAAAAAGTGTATGAGAATAAACTTTACACATAGGAGAAGCTGAATTACACTTCATACAATGCAAATCTATGGCACCAGCATAACTGGAATGGATTAGCTAATCTTGCAGCGCTGTAACTCGAGACAATATAAGCTCCAATCTTAGAACACTGGGCAGACGCTATCAGGACCCAAGTCCACCCCTCTAGCGGTAGGGCAGTGGGCCAGAGGGCAGTGCTCCCCCGCTGGCACCCCCGCTGTGCCCCACCAGTGGATGCGCTTCTCGTGCATGGTCAGCGAGAAGTATAGCACCACCGCCATGAAAGCAACTCCGGCGTCAAGCGCGGCGGAGAGGATGTAGTTGTATCTCACCCACCACCTCTTCCGGTACGGGAACACAAAGAAGTTGAAGATTGTGCC
Organism: Cenchrus fungigraminus; assembly: GCA_036936925.1. Taxonomy (NCBI): domain Eukaryota; kingdom Viridiplantae; phylum Streptophyta; class Magnoliopsida; order Poales; family Poaceae; genus Cenchrus; species Cenchrus fungigraminus. The sequence goes on along the minus strand of CM072772.1, from coordinate 12,933,648 downwards.
GATGAGCAGCCATGCATTGTAGTTCACGGACGATGCTGGGGGCATGAACGCCGTTGCACCAAGGAGAACCGGCAGGTTGATCATTGGTATCCACCTCTGGCTTGGGAATACCCTGTGGAGAGCATAGACGATGACTGGGCCTGCTGCGCCGATGAGGAAGAACAAGTTGAGGGCCCCATAGTTGCCAAGTGGACCGAAGATGCGCCAGGGTCCAACAAGGCCCCAGATGACGGATGCGTCAAAGAAGACCTCATCGTTGGGGCACGTCCACGGACTGCCTGATGAAGGGTCCACATGACAGATGTTCTTGACAGAGCCAAGCAGCCACCATGCCACCCCAATGTTGACCGTGCCGGCCACAATTGTGCCAACAAACTAGTAAAATAACACAGAATGTTAGAAACATTGGTTTCTATGCACTTGTAATATATAACTGACTTGTTAAGTACATTAATAGATCTGGAATTTTTGTTTACCTGAACAAGGAACATGGATTTAGGAGGGATCTTCATATAATGGCCGAGCTTAAAATCTGAGAGGAAGGCAACAGCCTGTGACATGCTCATGTAACCGTAGGTCTTGAAACATACATTTGCAATAGGGTATCCCGGCATTATCAGCCCCATGGCATACTCAGTGATCACATTCAGACCAGGCGTCTGCCCATCAAATGACAGAGGTTTAGTGAACTTTTTACTCTCAGGAATCATCAGATATTCAGAATGCAGAAGAAATACATCATGTTTCTGCTCTTAAGAAAAAAAAAATTTGACAAACATGCTAACATAATGCTTTACTTGCCTGATTGGTTGTCGCAGTGATGATGCTGATGGGAAGGGTGAAGATGAAGGCCATGCCGCAGGCAAATATAAGTCCCCACCATGGGAGCTGAACCTCGCGCTTAAAAACCGTGCAGAGAATGAGGGCCACGATTATCGACAGAGCCATCAGCGAGTAGAACCACCACCCTGGTATGTCCTCGTACTTCTTCATCAGCCTCGTGTGGATGTCAGGCTTCTCCCTCCGCGATGCTCGGAAGCGTTGGTAGATTTCCCTGGACATTTGATTGTCCCATTTCAGACACAATTAATCCATGAGTCAGTTTAATCTCAGCCTGTGTTTTTTTTTTGTTCATGTACTCAGTGGAGATCGAAGACTTACTTTCCATAGAACAAGCCGACATGTGTAATGGTGGCAGCGATTGAGGCGAAGCTGAGCCCATAAGTGAGAGCAAAGAATACGCTGAGGTTAACCTTGCCAACCTTATTGTACGCGGCCATGTCAATCTCAAACTTGTCATTCACGATGGATGTGATGTCATACGTCGTGCCATTTGACACGAACAGGTCCTTGGAGTAGATGGGGAATGTCTTGGCGTTGTACAGGTTGAACCCCCAGTAGGCGGTCGGCATGATCACGTAGACGAAGAGCACGTACCCGAAGAAGACGTTGGCGATGGCAAAGAAGGGAGTGATGAGTGGGCTGAAGAGGTAGGCGGCGACAGTCGACCAGTCGAGCGTGAAGGCACCAAGGCCCAAGCCCTGCTGGCCGGAGCCCAGCTGCTGCGCCGTCACGGACTTGGGGAAGACCCAGCACACCCAGGAGATGGACGTCAGTGCGGGGAAGAGGTAACCCGGAACGGCGTACCAAGCGAAGCTGCATGCTAGCGCCACCGCGAAGAACTTGGAGCGCGTGATCTGGCGTAAGCCCTTGGGGAATTTTTCCTTCTCGTGCAGTGCCCTGGTTCACCATTGAGGACACAGGATTGTTAGCGACGTTTCTGCATCTGAAATATATATGTGCAGTCTGCACTGTAACTCAGCCTGATGAAATGAAAACATGCAGCCTGCAATCCTGCTCTGTAACTGTAGCATATAGGAGTAAATTATTTTCAGTTTGAAACTACGTTCGGCTTCTCTTATTACAGCTTTTTCGGCAGTATTCTTCTCTCACAACAAATCTACCGTACAAATCAGCAGAAGATATGCTCTTATTACTGCTTCTTCTGCAGTATTCTTGTCTTACAACAAATCTACCGTACAAATCAGCAAAAGATATGCCGAACAAACTCCATGTTGCAGTGAAACAAGTAAAAGTAATCGGAATTCATGGACCATCACTTCAACTGACTCCAAAGGTTTGCTTTTGTAAACAGAAAAGTGACTGATAAACCATGACTGATGGTACACTCAACGTGAAATTGTCAGGTCCAATTGGCGCAATGGACGTACTGCTTTGGCTGGCAAAGTAACAGCATGATAATTCATTCATTCTACCAGACCAAATATATGCATTGTTATATTAATACAGTCGATGGAAAATACGGATACAAAAGCACTCTTTATAATTGCCTTGAAATTTTATTTCAATATTTGCAAATATATATATTTCTATGCACTCTCATCTCCTCCCCCAATGTTTTCTTCCTAACGAGTGTCGTGCTTGCTCAAACAATGTAATCACTGAATGGAATTCAAAATTCGGGTGGGCTTCTTGCCCCTGTTTCCTAAAAATATACTTTGATCAAGCAGTACATGGGTGTGAATCCGTTCAAAGCATAAAGATGATTGATTACCATGTTGTTTAAGCAATTGCAGCCCAAAAAAAAAACAATTGCTGTGTGTGCAGTGCAAGCAAGTGAACCCAAGAGTCCAGCTAGGAAATACTTCAGGCACGGTGCCTATTTGGTTTTCCTCGACGTTGTCGTAGAATAGGGTCTTCATGATCTCATTAGTCATCGGAGATACCAAAGCATGCACGCAGAGCCAGGGTTACAAAAACCGGTACCGCTCCGGTTTTTTCCCCGAAAAACCGGACGGTTAACCGGCGAACCGAACCGGTTAATCGAGTTCTGCGTTTTTTAGATTCGGTTGGTGGACGGTAAACCGGCCAGTTTTGCTACCGGGCCGGACCGGTAGCACCGGTTACCGCGGTAAATCGACCGGTTACCGACGATTTTTTTTAACCCTGTGCAGAGCAGCCTAGTGCGACGTGTAAGTGCGCGTGAGTACGTGACGAGCTAATAGCTGCGGGTGCTGCCAAATGTGGCTGTCAGCAGGGCAATTTGGTTCACGGGAAAACGACTCCTCCATCTTGCGCGCTTGTCAAAAGATAGTTACGACGACTCGACGAGAGGCAAAAATCTTCCTCACTGGACTGCTTTTCTTCTCGAAAAGAAATCGTGTGTGGCTGCCAATATCATCAGTCAGTCAGTCGAACTGGATAACGCCTACTCATGCTGTAGCAGCAGAGTTGATCAGGAAAGCACGCAACGGCGGCAACGCCGTGTCTGAAAACGGAATGGCCCGTTTTTTAAGACCAACCAAACTTGTCCTGTGGTGGAGTGGGACCAAGTTTTCTAATCCCAAAATCGTGTGTGGCTGCCAATATCATCAGTCAGTCACCCATCAGTCAGTCGCCCGTGTTTAGTTATGTGAAATTTGTAGGCGAAATTTTTGGCGTCTCCTAGTGTATCAGAAGTATTAAATGTAGACTAATTATAAAACTAATTACACAAACGAACGGAAAATCATGAGACAAATTCATTAAGGCTAATTAATCTATCATTAGAGTTTGTTTTGTAGCATGACATTATCTAATCTTACTATTACTAATTAGAGGCTCTTTTTGAGGCCTCCACGTAAAGCCACATAATATCTTAGGTGGACAGTCTAGAAAAAAAGAAAAATTAAAGAAACCTCCACATGAAGCCACCTAGGATCCTAGGTGGACACTTAAAAAGATAATAAAATTACCCACCTTTACCATTATGCATACTTTACTAAAATAACCCCTTATATCTATGTCAAAATTACCTAAAATCTACGTTTTATACTATTACTAATTGGAGGCTTCTTTTGAGACCTCCACGTGAAGCCACCTAGGATCCTAGGTGTATAGTCTAGAAAAAAAAATAAAGAAGCCTCCACGTGAAGCCACCTAGGATCCTAGGTGGACACTTAAAAAGAAAATAAAATTACCCACCTTTTCTATTTTTTATACTTAACTAAAATAACCCTTTATATCTATATCAAAATTACCTAAAATCTGTGTTTTATAAAATTAATTTAAATCAGCTCTCTAAACTATCCATCTGTTCGATTATTAAAACATATAAATTTGATGTTCGCCCACTTATAATCTTCATATGCAATCTCCGACTCCCAAGATGCATCCCACACACAAATTCGACTTTCACAAACCTCAGTGGTCTTTGGATGAGTATGAAAGCAGTCGCAGTCTATAGTACGTAGTAATCCACAAGGCTGCCACAGACCGAGCAGACCACAATCAGTCAAGCAAGGACAGAGCGCAGGCCGCAAGCGGTGGTGCTATCCATGGCACAAGCAGCAGGAAGGAGTCAGATGATGCTCTTGGACGCGTTGTCGTTCAGCGTCCAGCAAATGGCAATGATCGAGAAGAATGTAGCCAACTGTTCTGTTTGATATTGGGAGAAAGCATGTATGCCCATTGATGGAGAAAAGTACACGATCGACGGTTGTATTCCTGCATATTTTTGCTGGTGACCAGATAAAACTGATTTTACTAACCAAAATATCAAGTTTGTATGTCCTACGATGATAGGGCTTGATGGACATAGGTGGTGGAAAAGTAGTTGACACAGTTAAGATCTAAAAAAAGAATAAACTATAGATTGATGATATCTTGATTTTAGGATTATGCTGAGTTGATGACATGTGAGTAGCATTATATATTCGCTAGCCGCTATAAATTAAAGATCTTATTGCCTATGTATAGATACAACTCATTCTGACCTCTCTTTTTACAACTTTTTTACATAATTTTCATGAAGCGGGCAATATTAGTACAAACAACTTTGCATGGTCGACTGATTATTACTTAATTAAATATATTAATGGGACACCAGCAGTTACATACTTACATAACAATTTCTTACATTTAGGAAAAGTGATGAAACAATACGCATTTACATCGAGTGATTATTGAAAATATAACAACATCTATGATATCAAATTTGTATCATTAAATTCACCATGGAGTATGATTTGATAATGAGTATATTTGGTAGAATAATATTTATATCTATAAACTTGGTCAAAGTTGGACATATTTGATATGTAAAACAGGAGGATGCACTAGATCTTCAATATTAAATCATTTTATTTAAATATTCTACTACTCACTCTACAACACAATGATCACATTTTATGGTAGCTTAAATCAGATTGATTGGTGCAAGCTGGTGGATAAAATGCTGGATATATGGAAAAATAATGACATTTTTAGGTAATAAACTAAATGTGTGGTCATTTTATATTTATATAATGTTACCCCTGTTCGACTGGCTGGTGGTTGATAAACCAAACGAACAATTATGTTAAAGTTGCTAGCCCGTGCAGTGGCACGGGTTGATGGACTAGTCATAGTATAATTAGGCTCGTTAGATTCATCTCGAAAATTAAGATGGAGGTTATGAAATGGATTTTGCCATTAATCCATAATTAATCTTACTATTACTAATTAAAGAATCCTTTTGAAGCCTCCAGGTGGAACCACATAATATCCTAGGTGGACACTAAATCCTAGAAATTCTCAATAAAATAAAATAAAATAAAATATCTAACCATCAATAAGTAGACTCAAATCATCACAATAATTGAATCTATTATGTTTTCTAAAAAAAGTTACCCACCTATCCCGTTATGGAAATAGTCTAAAGTAACCCCTAAACGTATATCTAATTTACCCACCTCTGTCATTACATAAAATAAAATAACTCCCTAATCTTTATCAAAATTATTACCCACTTTTGTCATTATAAAAATACTTTAATATAACCTCCTAAATATGCAAATAAATTATCCACCACTAATACTTAAAGATGACTTAAAATAACCTTTTAAATTACATCAGAATAACCTGAGATAACCTTAAATTTGAATCCAAATGACTTGTATTAAAAATATAAATCAAAATATGATTCTAAAATAAACTTCTATTTCTTAAACTATTGGTACATGATATAATAATTAAGGTATACACAAATTATGTGTGTTATAATTTATAAAAAATATAGCCCGTGCGGGAGTACGGACTGATGGACTAATACTTCTAATTATAGTGTATGAAGATTGATGTGACGGGTAGTTGAAAAAATTTGAGGAACTAATTCCTTCAGGCATCCCTCAATGATGATGCTCTCAGGATTCTCTGTCTTCAAATTACTATGTACTTATATTATTGAATGAGTGTCGTTTTTTGTCTTGTCAATGTCATCAGCCAGTCAGTATATTCTTCCATCTGGAACCAATTTTTCTGACAACACTTGGGGACGTTTGTTCCCAAGGATCGGCAAGATAATGCTATGCGTATGATGCTAAAGATCGTTAACCTCGCAAGAAAATGTTAAAAGATCGCTAAATTAACACCTCTTTGGTTCCATCGCAAGTTTTGCCACTAAACATGAGCCCGTAATTTTCTGTTCTCTATCAGTTTTACGTACGTTCTTAGCAAAGTATACTCCCTCCTCCAGGCTGTAGTAAGAAATGGTTTTAAAAGTTGTACAAATTAAACTACAAATTGATGCCCTGTGCAAAGCTACAGACATGCCATGAGTGCAGCTGTAGGAGAAACCAAACGACCAACCAGAGGTGAAGACAGAAGAGCAGTAATCAAATTTAAAGAACCCAGTGATGCAAAGCAAGGAACGCGCGTTGGTCTGGTCTCGCCGGCCTCCGAAAATCCAAACACGTACGGTAGCCAAAATCCAACCAGACTGAAGAACGCAGGCAACACCATAGAAGGCCGGGTAACACAACGCCACCAGATTAGTTTTACTGAAGTAGTGTAGCACTAGTGAAACTTATGCTCACCGGAAGAGGGAGACCTGGACGAGAGTGCCCGGCCACCACATGTGCGCCGGCTCAACCACGTACTTGCGCATCAGCCCTGCCCACCCGTACCCGAGCACCTTGAAAAAGCCATTGGAGCCAAAAATAAGCAATTCCAAGACCAAGTTAATTCCAGTTGGTCATGACACATAATAACAAAATCAAATCTCGCAGGAGCTAGCTACGGAGTACTACAGGTAGCGTAGTAGCAACCTGCGTGGTGATGACGAGTAGCCATCCGGTGAAGAAGGAGATGTGGCGGCCGTAGAATGCGCGGATGATGTTAACGATGCCGACGGCATAGGCGTTCCCGTTGCCGAACGCGAAGCCGGCGTTGGCGAAGATGGAGATGAGCACGTGCTCCTTCATGTTGAAGGGCCCCGGGTTGATGCTCCACTCGCCGCCGCCGACGCCGAGCAGCCGGGGAACCCGGAACTTGGCGCGCGGCAGCACCCGGGCCATGAAGTGGCCCACGGGCAGCGACGCCACCTGGACCGTGATCTGCGTCACGATGAGGGGCTCCGAGCGGTAGGAGAAGAACTGGTTGAGGAAGCTCAGGAGCGCGCACGACAGCAGCCCGATGCTCCACATCCGGAACGTCCACACCGGCAGCGAGGGGTCGTCCGTCGACGGCACCGTCAGCCGCACCTCCTCGATCGGCGACGAATCCTCCTCGTCGTCGTCGACGCCGAGGCCCTCCTCCTCCTCCTTGCCGGCGCCCACGGCCTCGGACAGGCCGCGGTCGTCCGTGCCGATCTCACCCATTGCGCTCGCGCGGGCGCGGCGGATTGCTGGATGCCCAGGCACCGGCTGTGCTGTAGCTGCCCGCGCGAGCGAAAAAGAGGGCGCCCTTGTGTTGTGACTTGTGAGGTGTCCGCTCGTGGAAGCGTACGTATATATCGGTGCTTCGAGCACGGCGGCGGCTTATGTTAATTTACCTGTAATTTGTAAACGCCATTTTATGACGCGATCGATAAAGGGAATCCAGAATCTGATTAGCCTAGCTATTGCTGGTGACTGGTGGTACTAGCAGCCATGGCAATGCAGACGTACACGTACTGGTGGTCGCCAACATCTCGCTTTGCTCCATGTGAATGCAAATCGTGCGAGTTCTTTACGAGTCCCCGCACCGCTAGTTGCTGCTGGGCCTCCGTGGCAGGACCGAGCGGCATTGCCCCGCGTCGCCGTCCAGGTCGCACCGAATCGCACGGGGCGGCCGGCGTGATGGTTCAGTGGCCGTCGGACGCGCCCGTGCGTGTGCAGACTTGCAGGTCGTCGGCTGGTTTCGTTTTCATGTCGCAGGACCGAAGCAGCACGGCGCTGCAGCTTGGATCCAGACCGATGGACGGGGACGTAGTTCCCGAGATGCGGGGAGATGCAAGGCGCCTGAGGATTGGCTGGGAATGCTAGCCATTTAGCGAATCAAGCTGCTCGTATCCGGGTTGTGTCATTGTCTGTGCTGTTCTTGTGCTAATCAAGTGTATGGGTTTGTTTTATTAACTGGCTCTCTCAGCCTCTACCATGCCCATGTGATTCTTTTGCTAGCATCGAGAGAAGGGCAGTAGTGCCTTGCCGTGTGCACAAGAGTATACGATCTGCAAGGATCTCTGAAAAACTGCCATAACGTCGTCAGAGTATGAATAAGCGCGCGTATGCCTAGCACAAAGAATTTTCAGTGAAGAGATCTGTAAGTGTACGTGTGAAGCTAGCAATTGTGACATGGAAAAGTGATTTTAAGTATATACTACTGCACGCTGCCGATCGAGATTTTGAAATGCACCAATTGATATGATTCCAACTTTGCCAGCTAATTTTGATCAAGTTTAATCGCCCGTGTTTACCGTGAATTTTCCGGTACGTAGCTGTATTTGGATGCGTCCAAAAGGCTACGTCGACCTCGATGAAGAGGCACGGCATTTCGATCCACGGATGTTGGTTCCTACGACGGGCAGCAGACGGGCGGCGGAGGCCAGTCGTTGACTCGTTCCTACCTAGAGCTAGCGACGGACAAAATGCGTGCCTCGGATCATGCGGTGGGGTTTGTACATACGGACGTCACCGCGCTAGCCACGGTTCCGTCAGCCGGATTGGGACACATGCAAATCAAGTCTAAATTAACTGGACTAGTGACGTGCTATCATGACTAAACAAACAACTAGGTCCCGAAATTAACTCTTCATGTCACATGTCAGACTAGACCCTGGACAGAAGATGAACCTCAATGGTAACGCGGCACGAGAGAGTTTGTGGATCGATTTCGACGGGATGGTTGCGTACCCAACGTCTCGCGATCACGCAAGCAAACGCAAATGCTGGCGCTCAGCGACGGGAGGAAATGAATATTTCAGCCTGTGCTGCTGTGCAGTACGATAGATAGATGCAGGAGCGCCTCGCGGCTGTACCCATTTCCTAGTCAGGCCATAGCTATCACGTGCCAGTCTGTGCTCCAAACAAGTGAGCGAAAACGATGCGAAGATTCTCAACGGACGGATCAGGCTCCATTCAGCGGGCTTGCAGACAAGCAGTCGATGTCTCCACTCCCTCGTTCTTCCACTGACAAAACATAGTGCTACAGGAAGCGGAACTCGAGCCACAGTTTTGGAGGGGAGGAGGATAGGCGGAACAGGACGAGCGAGCACGTACAGAGAAAATAGAGATCGATGCTTGGCCTAGGCGTCTAGCAATTTGATTCAAGTTGTGCATTGCGGATTTTGGGATTTTGGGATCGTTATTAACGATTACTGTATAACTAGTGCTAATTTGGTTTGGATGCATGGGCCTCACATGGTGGTTGGACGGATAAGCACTGATAGGAGCGGGGTGCCAAGGCTGATATTTGAGTACACTACACATTCTTGTCCCCATGTTCTCTTGTACTATGAATTGCCTGAAGTTGCCATTCAGGGGCTCAGCCACTCAGGGAGGGCAGCTATGCTGGGTTCATCACAGTTTACAGCTTCCCGCTGATATCAGGTGGGCAGAACTTGCAGCGCTAGACTAGCAAACCTCCTACGCTCTTCTGGGTGCTGCTGGAGCTAGCAATTGGAGTGCACATCAGGGCTTCAATTTGCAGTGAAGTTTTCGGTTCCACAACCAGTCAACCAGCCAGTGACATTCACGCCCGACGCCTTCAACGGAAACCCAACAAACAAGTCCGAACAGTAAAAATATCAAAGATGCCTATGCCATTGATCAATCAGACAGTGATATCATGTTGAATACTCCACCTTATGCAATATCAGATATTTAGAGAAGCTAGACAGATGAGCACAAAAGCAACAAGCTTGCCGGGAAACAAACAACGATTAACCGGGAAACAAACAACAACACAGAAGCCAAAAGACTATCACGAACGCGAACAAGTGCCACATTATAAAGCAAAACACAGTATGTTTGGAAAGAAACAAGGAATACTGAGTACCAAAGCAAAAGTAATAACAGGTATGTGTTACACGATGAAAAACAGAATACTAGGGGTCCTAGGACCCAAAGAGCTGCAGGCCTTCACACTAAGTTCCAACCACATCAACTTCTCAGCAGGACACTCCTGCTTGATCCCTTAGTTAACAAGGCCACCGCGGAGGCGCAAAACAAGATGGAGAGTGGATTCCTTCTGGATGTTGTAATCTGCTAATGTACGACCGTCCTCCAGCTGCTTCCCAGCAAAGATAAGCCTCTGCTGATCTGGAGGAATCCCCTCCTTGTCCTGGATCTTGGCCTTCACATTATCAATGGTGTCAGAGCTCTCCACCTCCAAGGTGATGGTCTTGCCAGTCAATGTCTTGACAAAGATCTGCATCCCTCCCCTGAGACGCAGCACAAGATGAAGAGTGGATTCCTTCTGAATGTTATAGTCCGCCAATGTGCGCCCATCCTCCAGTTGCTTCCCAGCAAAGATAAGCCGCTGCTGGTCTGGTGGGATGCCCTCCTTGTCCTGGATCTTGGCCTTAACATTGTCGATTGTGTCAGAGCTCTCAACTTCAAGTGTGATGGTCTTCCCAGTTAGGGTCTTGACAAAAATCTGCATCCCTCCTCGGAGGCGGAGGACCAAGTGAAGAGTAGACTCTTTCTGGATATTGTAATCAGCCAATGTGCGCCCGTCCTCCAGCTGCTTTCCAGCAAAGATGAGTCGCTGCTGGTCCGGTGGGATGCCCTCCTTGTCCTGGATCTTTGCCTTGACATTGTCAATTGTGTCAGAGCTCTCGACTTCCAGAGTGATAGTCTTCCCAGTAAGTGTCTTCACAAAGATCTGCATTCCTCCTCGAAGGCGGAGGACCAAGTGAAGTGTAGACTCCTTCTGGATATTGTAGTCTGCCAGAGTACGACCATCCTCAAGCTGCTTTCCAGCAAAGATGAGCCTCTGCTGATCAGGTGGGATTCCCTCCTTATCCTGAATCTTCGCCTTGACATTGTCAATGGTGTCGGAACTCTCCACCTCAAGAGTTATCGTCTTCCCAGTGAGGGTCTTCACAAATATCTGCATGCCACCTCTCAGACGCAGGACAAGGTGAAGGGTGGACTCCTTCTGGATGTTATAGTCAGCCAGCGTACGACCATCCTCAAGCTGCTTGCCAGCAAAGATGAGCCTCTGCTGATCCGGGGGGATACCCTCCTTATCCTGAATCTTGGCCTTGACATTGTCGATAGTGTCGGAGCTCTCAACCTCCAAAGTGATGGTCTTCCCTGTGAGAGTCTTGACAAAGATCTGCATGCCACCCCTCAGGCGCAGGACAAGGTGGAGGGTAGACTCCTTCTGAATGTTGTAGTCAGCGAGGGTGCGGCCATCCTCTAGCTGCTTGCCAGCAAAGATGAGCCTTTGCTGGTCCGGAGGGATGCCCTCCTTGTCCTGGATCTTGGCTTTGACATTGTCAATGGTGTCTGAACTCTCGACCTCGAGAGTGATGGTCTTGCCAGTCAGGGTCTTCACAAAGATCTGCATCTGTTTCAGAAAAATAGAATAATGTAAGAAAGCTTGCAAACATGAGTTGAGCAATTTAAAATATAACTTCACAAAATTACATATACTCTATAGAGAACATAGATGTACTGAATTACTGATAACCACGACAACTGCTTGAACAGGCTAACATGATAAAATGAAGGATGAAAGGAAGACATTTAAAAAAATACACTGTTCTGTCCTTCCTAGCAAAAACAAATTTCAGATCAACAGGCCCAGATTACATTTAGGTGAAACCCATGGATCAGTAATAGGCTAACTGTGACCCCTGAGCTAGCTTCATTTGCATACAACTATTCCATTCACAATTAGTATGACAACATTTGCAAATAAAATGACAGGATCACTAAAATAGCTGGTGAACTGACACAGCTACCAAATCACATATTACTTTTTTTAGGAATATATATTACTCATCACAATTCACAATGGACTGCAACAATATCAAACTAGCCTAATGTCCCATGATTTTCAGATAAATTAAACACCAATAGACCAAAGGAAGCAGATATATCACAAATCTATATAGAAGCAATAGCACTAAATCATCTATCTGTCCCAACAAGTGACTAAGATTTTTCCTATAGTTTTTACTAAGACAACTTGTCGGCTAGAATAACGGGCCAAAAGCATGTCAGATATATAAATATACTGGACCGAAATTATAAGTTACTTGTACATGAATATTAGACCGGTAGCAAGAACGTACTGAATCTAAACTAGATTCTTAAAATCGCGATCTAACAGACCCCAGCCTCTGCAATTAACCGTGATTGAGCCTCGACGCCGCATAGAAATCCTCAATCACACAAAACATAAACTACGAGGCGCAACAAAGGAGCAAATCACAAACAACTCGGTCGCTCGTGAAACCCTAGGCTTCAGATCGGCGAAAACCGCAGACATATGACATAATCAAATCGCGTCAGAGCAGCATCTCTACGACTCTACCAGATTGGGGTGGGAGCAAGGAACTGAACCGATACCTTGCTGGGGCGGAGATCGCTGTCGAGCGACGAACCGGAGGCGTCCCTGGGAACCGCGACACGAGAGATCACAAAGTGATTGGGGGAAGAACTGGGGATCGGAATCTGATCTGATGAGCCTTGCGGCGTCGGGGTGGGAGAGTATTTATGCCTCGAGGGCGGGTCGTGGACTCGTGGCGTGCCTTGGTGGTTAAGGTGCCAGCCCAGCCCGCCAGCCGGGTTGGACCACGACTCTTCTTCCGCGTCGGTCGGGTGGGTCGCTCTCGTGTGGCCTTCCAGAATTCACGAGGAGGATCCGGGTGTCTCTCATCCCATCGCGGCAGCCGGGCCGTCAATTTGAACTTCCGGCCCATGTTCTGTGAATCAAAGCCCAGCGTAACATTCTTGGATTCTGTCCTACCAGCCATGTTGTTACGCGGAATTTTTTTATATATTTAATTTTCTTCGATTTTACGAAAATAAATAGTCGGATTCAACATTGGCAGAAATAACCACGAACCGCCGTTTGAAATAGCGGTTGGTATCCTGCCGCCGTTTGAAAAGGCGGTAGGCACCTACTGCCGCCTCAAACGGTGGTAAGTCCAAACCAGCCGCCGTTTGAAACGGCGGTTGGGCCATCCGCCACGTGGCCCGGTGGCCAGGGACCTACCGCCAGGGCCGACGGCGGCAGGAGGCCAACCGCCATTTGAAACGGCAGTTGACCGACCGTTGGCGACCTACCGCCGTATCAACTGGCGGTAGGTGCTACCGCCGTTCCAACGGGCGGCTGGGCCGCGCCTATATAAGGGCTGCCGCCCTGCCGCCGCCGGCTGCGCCTCCCCCTCTCCTCTTGTCTTCCTCGTGGTCTTCTTCGGTGTCCATCAGGTATGTTTCCAATACTTTCCTTGTATATTTAATCAATATGGTAGAAATAGTTTAGAAAAATCTAGAAATAGTTTAGAAAATATAGAGATAGTTTAGAAAGCCTAGAAATAGTTTAGAAAAAATCTAGAAATAGTTTAGAAATTATAGAAATACTTTAGAAATTCTTAGAAATACTTTAGATAGTTTCTAAATTATAGAAATGCTATAGAAATTGTAGAAATGCTTTGGAAATTCCTAGAAATACTATAGAAATCGTAGAAATCGAAGAAAATTTCTAGAAAAACTATAGAAATTGTAGAAATACTTTGGAAATTGTACAAATGCTTTGGAAATTCCTAGAAATGCTTTGGAAATTCCTAGAGAAATGCTTTCGAAATTGTAGAAATACTTTGAAAATTCCTAGAAATACTATAGAAAATGTACAAATGCTTTGGAAATTCCTACAAATACTTTAGAAATTGTAGAAATCGAAAAAAATTCCTAGAAATACTATAGAAATCGTAGAAATGCTTTGTAAATTGTAGAAATGCTTTGAAATTTTCTAGAAATGCTTTGGAAATTCCTAGAAATACTATAGAAATTGTAAAAACCGAAGAAAATTCCTAGAAATGCTATAGAAATCGTAGAAATGCTTTGGAAATTCCTAGAAATGCTTTGAAAATTGTAGAAATGCTTTGGAAATTCCTAGAAATACTATAGAAATTGTACAAATGCTTTGAAAATTCCTAGAAATACTATAGAAATTGTACAAATGCTTTGGAAATTCTTAGAAATTATGTGTGACTTTATATTTCATTTTTTTTGCAGCTATGGCTCAGCAGCAGGCGGCGGGTCCGCAGCCCCCTGTTGGTGTTGTTCGTGCTCCTCGGGAGCCCCTGCCGTACGTGCTGCCCGAGCTCTTCGACGAGCGGACAGACAGGGCGCAACGGTCCTACTACTTTGCGATCTGCGGGGCAGAGCTAGGGATCGTGCGTTCTAGAGGCCCCGGGCACTACATGCCGCTTCACCCCGGCTGGTGTCCGAAGTATGTAATACGATACCTTCGTATCTTTGTATTTCCTCATTTCAATTCGTAATTAATATTTATTTTCGTTTTGTGGTGCAGGCTACGCGCAGCAAGGCTTCTTCCCCTAGCGCGCTTGGTTGAGGGGGACCTCATGCGGGCCGCTTTGCGACCGGCGGAGCGCAGGTCGCGCTTTGGCTTCGACTACCAGCTGGTCTGCACGCTCCTGGACCGGTGGCGCCCCGAGACGCACAGCTTCCACTTCCCCTGGGGGGAGATGGCGGTGACGAGGGTTACCTCCTTCCCCGCCACCCCTCCTCCTCCAGCAGCTGTGCCTCCACCTCAGCTTCGTACCAGGCACCCTCGTACTTGACACGTCCACCGATCGCGCCCACTGCGTCCGCTCCGTACCTGGCGCAGCCGAGTGCTTTCTACGCCACAGGTACATGTTTTTTTGTTGCTAGTTATATTATCTAGAGAGACCACGCCATATTTTGGTTCATGACGATCAAATATTTTTATAGAGAGACCACCAATACCTACGGGACCGGGGGCTTCGTCGTGGACAGCAGCTTCACCGGTTCTGCAGCAGCCAGTGTTTGAGCCACCTGTTCAGCAGCAGCAGCCAGTGTTTGAGCCACCTGTTCAGCAGCAGCCACTGTTTCAGACACCTGCTTCGGATGACTACTACAGTGGCGACACACCACCGCTGGAGTTTCCGTTGGCCGACTTGTTCGGCGGCAGCGCCGACGAGATCGGTGGTACACAGCTGACAGGAGCCCCGCCCGTGACCCAGCCGACGCAGCCGACGCAGCAGACGGAGGAGCAGCAGCGCGCGATGATGGAGGACTTCCACGACTCGGCACGGCGTGCAGGCGAGGCGTTGGACGCGGCAGCGTCGGTGGAGGCGGAGGCGCGGGCGACCGGACGGGGGGCGGCCTCGTCGGGCTCGGCGACTCCACAGGCACCGACCGGAGGGGGGGCCGTCCCGTCGGGCTCGGCGACTCCACAGGCAGCGACCGGAGGGGGGCTGTCCCGTCGGGCTCAGGTGCTCCCTTAGCGACACCGCCCCCCGAGCCGGCGGTCGGAGGACGCGATCGCCATCCACGCGACCCCCTCACGTACCCGACCCACCACACGAGGGCTGCACAGAGGGCGGCGGCAGCGGCGAGGAGGAAGGAGCACCAGGGTCCGCCACGACCGACGAAACGCGGTCGTATTTAGATTTGTATTTGGACACTTGTCGTGTATAGTACTTTGTTTGTTCTAATTATTTTATGTATTTTCGTATTCAGTTGCCTGTTATTTACTTTGTTTGAGAAAAAACAAAAACCAAAAAACCAAAAAAAATAAATAAAAACCGAAAACAAAGCCTACCGCCAGTTGAAACGGCGGTAGGCTTAACGAAACCGTCGTTTCAACTGGCGGTAGCTGCCAGCCAGCCTACCGCCACCCATACCGGCCCTGCCGCCACTGTTGCAAACCTACCGCCACTTGAAACGGCGGCTTTCCTACCGCCGTTTGAAACGGCGGCAGGGATCCAACCGCCGTTTCAAACGGCGGTTCGTGGCTATTTCTGCCAATGTTGAATCCGACTATTTATTTTCGTAAAATCGAAGAAAATTAAATATAAAAAAAAACTTCTGTTACGCGAGTTGCCGACGACGAGACGTGGCCCAGTTTCAAGTTGTCCGGTGCCGCGCAGACAGTGCGCCACACCCACACCACACGGGCCACCACCACCACCACCACCTCGGCCGTTGGCAGTTGGCACTGCTGGGGCTCACCAATCTGTAGAGTGTAAACCAGAGCAAGTGTTCCGATATCTCTGACCGGCACGTCGAGCTATTGGCCGTTTGTGCTCAAAAAAAAAAAAAGCTATTGGCCGTTGGATGTTAGCGGGCGTGAGCTTCCTGCAAGTGGCATTTACACACTAGCGTTTTTTTATTAAAAAAAAAGGATTTACACAGTAGCAGCTCCATACTTCCATTCTTTCGCGTGAATTGTGAATTGTTACGTTCATTCCCTAGCCCACTGTTTTCTTACGTTAACACCTTCGACTCGGAAGTGTCACGACGCCCGTGTCACCTGACGTTGCACCTCACCTCGCTAGCGCGAGCGCCTGCGCGCGTTACCCTTGTCGTGGCCTAGCGGATGCCGACACACGTCCGTCGATTGATGGTGGCCGAACGATGAGTTACAGACGGCTCAGCGTGCTTGTTTCGTCTTGCACCGCCGCACGTGGCACAGCTGTAGGCAGGTGGAAACCAGCCCACGGTACCTTGAGCAGTTGAGCTTTAGCCAAATTTGTGTTTCCCAAAATTTTCAACAACTACCCGTCACATTAATCTTCTTTCCACTAATTCGGAGTATTAAATGTAGATTAATGACAAAACTCATTCCACGACCCCTACCTTAATTTTCGAGACGAATCTAACTAGCCTAATTATGTCATGATTAGACAATGGCGTGCTACAGTAAACAATCTCTAATGACAGATTAATTAGACTTAATGGATTCATCTCGCAATTTTCGGTCCATTCGTGTAATTATTTTTGTAAATAATCTACGTTTAATACTCCTAATAGATCTTGAAAGGGGACCCAAAAGTTTCAGTTGGCGAACTAAACGGGAAAGGTCACCACAGGTCCACTGCTGCTCTAATCTAAAAACGCATTAGAAGCTTCTAATCCTAGCTAGATATTGTACTTCAAAAAAATGGCATGTGGTTGATAGTATACTTGCAGTATGTAGAAAGCCTCTTCAGGCGGTCCTACACATGCTTTGCTTAATTTAGAGATGCTAATTGTTGCCTACTATCTGTTGTGAGAACGGAACAGGCAGGGAAGCAATCATGCATCAATGCATGGAAGAGTGGCATGGTAGGCGGTTGGCAATGACATCTTCCTGCAGGCGCAATGACCGGAAGGGATAAGCTGGCTTGGGAAAGCACCGAGCGCGCGGCACGACGTCTGGTAGGGTTTTTTTCCCCGACCGGAGGTGTCGAACCGCCGGCGTCCGGTTCCGGTAAACCGGACCGGTTCAACCGGGAACCGGAAAAAAACGGTTGAATTCAAAATCCAAACCAAAACACGCAGTTCAAACGGTTCCCACCGGTATACCGGCCGGTTCGACCGGGAACCGGTCGTTGAACCAAAAAAACCGAATTAGTGGAGAATTTGACGTGTTTTCAAATTTGAATTAAAAAATTAAAAAAAATAAAAGAAAATTTTCTAAAAATACTGCAAGGTGCATAGAATCTAATGGTGTCAAACAATTTCAAATATTAGTGCATTTAGTATTTTTGCGGGCATTAGAAGTTCAACCGGCCAATTTTTCTCCTTTTTCTTTTTTAGTTGAACTTCTAATGCCCGCAGAGTATACTAAATGAACAAATATTTGAATTTTTTTGACACCATTAGATTCTACACACTTTGAAGTATTTTTTAGAATTTTTTGAGATTTTTTCATTTTTTTGAAATCAAATTCAAATTTTGAATTTGGATCGGTTGGGAACCGACCGGAACCGGAACCGGTTCGACCGGTTCCCACGGTTTCCGGACCGGTTCCCACCGGTTCGGTTAACCCACTGAGGCCTCATTCGTTTCCATCGGATTGATTCCGACCGGAATTGATAAATATAATAAGAAAATCATGATAGCTACCATAAGAGATCCGAATTTATTACGGGTCGAAAATTAATTTACTCATGATAGGCACACCATGAGACTCGGAATCAATCCACTAGTCAAGAGGTGTGGAATCAATCCGACTCTTCGGTCTCTCGTTCTACCTATCATGATGAGTAAATTAAATCTCGATCCGGAATGAATCCGAGTCACTATCATAAATTTCTTGATATATCTATTATTCCGGTCGGATTAAATCCGATGGAAACGAACAAACCCTGAGTGGACGCGCGCGGTGGGGTTTGCCTCGGCATGAGATTGCGATCTGCCTTTGTTGTGCGCGGCCCAGCAGCCAGCCCCCCAATCCGTGCATGATCGGGCAAGCTTATCCTCTTATCCTTTGCTGTGCAAACTGCGATGGCCAAGAGCATATAGGAGGCGGCCGAACAGTGACGGTTGCAGTGATGGGCAAAAGGCGTTGGTTCGTTATTGCACTGACAAGGATTGCTGTGTTATCTCTAGTCGCCGTATAGCTTTTAGGTCCCCCAAGTCCCGGTCGTGCCTGGTAGATGCAAGCTGTAGATTGATTGTTGGAGAGGCGCCGATCAGAGATCGGACCTTGTTTAGATGTCAGAAAAATTTGCCTTTTTAACGCACTGTAGCAAAAGGTAAATTTCAGTTTTTTTGGGTAAATATTGTCCTACCATAGCCTAACTAGACTCAAAAGATTCGTGTCGCAAAGGCCATCACAATCGTGTAATTAGTTTTTGATTTCATCTACATTTAGTATTCCGAACATATGTCTTTTGACGTATTTAATGTGGTGGAGAGAGAGTCAAAAGGAGGATTCCTAGCAATCTAAACAAGGCCCGAGAGCCCAACAGAATCTGCAACTGAAACTGAAAGGAGAAATCGTCTACGAAACCTTTGGCTACACTGCCAACCTGATACTAGTATGCCAGCAAAATCCGGCGCTCGGGGATGGGGCATGAAATTTTGCCACGACGTGCGTGTTTTCGGACGGCGCATCTCGGGCAGGACCCAGAACTTGGACAAAAATGGAACCCTGTACTGATTGACGTAGGTGCAGGTTTCGTACTCCTACGTAGCTCGCGACACGCGCCCGTGATGAAAACAAACCCGCACGCGCGCCGGCACGCGGCTCTCGTTGACCACGCAACAGCCTCCGGCGTTCGTCCGCTGCGTCGATCCGCGAGCTGCCGCCGGTAGCTACCGGCGGAACTGGCGAAACGGCCAAGGGAACACACAGACACAGGCTGCTTGGCGGGCGGGCGCGCTAGAGGGCCTCAATCCGCGAGCGCGCGGCGGCACGGGCGTTTTGACGCCGCGCGCAGGCAAGGCACGACGACACGACCCCATGTGTGCGTTGTTCTCGGGGGACGACGGCCGCACATGAGAAAGGGGGGCCGGGCCGCGGCGCGCCTGCCCTGTCGTGTCGGGTCCAGGCCACTACTCATTAGCCGTGTCATGTGCTGCTTTACGGCCATTCTTTATGCTTAACACCTCGCCCCCTTTCGGTCCCGGCGGCGGCGCCGCTACTATATACTCTAATCATGTGCTGATGAAGACGCGTAGAGGAGTACGTACAATATACATTGGTATTTTGATGGAGGCATGCATGGACGCGTGTCCGATCTTTTGTTGCTTGGCAGCTGGGCGCTACATTAGATTAATTCCCACTCTGGGTTATACGCATATATAATGGCGTGGAGTCTTTGGTTATTCACACGATTAGAGATTAATCGCGTTTACTATACTACCGTGAAACTTGTGAGCTAGTACTAGCCTACTCCTGTATACTGCCTTGCCTTGGATGCTACGACAGGAGCCGAGCACTCGTGCAGGACAAGGACGCAAACGGACAACGGTCAAAAAAGTAGAGGAGGGCGTTGCGGCGTTGGTGTGTGTGTGTGCACAGCTGGTGCCTCGTTGGACGTTGCATCTACAAGTACGCTACGCGCCATCCTGGCGGTGGCAGGTGAAAGCAGCAGCAGCAGCCAGCAGCACAGGCACACCGTGGCGGGTGCGCACCGCGCACCCACTGCCTATATCCCCCGGATTGGCTCGGACGGGCCGGTGGCCATGACACGATGTACTCCATATAAAACTAAATACACGGTCAAATCACACCTGGACTCGGGACGTTGCAGCTCAACTGCTCAGCTCGCCCCCCACACCCACGCGCGCGTCACCCTCCGACTCCGAGCAATTAACCTCTCACCAGACGCCAGTAATGGCGCGCGAAACCGCCCCGTCCTATCGCCCCAGCTCCAAAATGCTATCGCGTGGGCGTGGCCATCCCAAAGTCCCCTAGCAATAACTCGAAATCCAGCCAATTTGCTGCGAAAATACGCTTCGGATGCACAACATTTTTCTCATTACAGCCTTTTGATGGCTACAAACAGGACAAGGCAACGGGTAGCCCAGGAGGGAGGAGGCCCTTTCCCCGTCACCAGCAAAGCTGAGCTGTTGCCTGCTCGGCCCTTCCGTTACCCTACCCACCACGTTCCCGCTCCTTTTCCGTGTCAAACTGGCGCGGCAAACACAGCACAGTGCCGCCAAGCCCAACCCCCTGGATGCTTAATCCATCACCCATCCACCTCAAAAAAAAAAAATCCCATCACCCATCCACAGTAGTTAAGGCGTTGGGCCCACGCGGCACTAACCGAGTCCACGTCAGCATGTGCTGCGGCGGCCTGCGGGTGCGGTGCGGCGCGGCCTGGGCTGCTGCGGAAATGCGGCTACGAGCATCGCATCGCGGCCGAGCATATCTATCGGCTATCGCCTCCCCTTCCTCCGGCCAATATAGCGAGACCGCGTATAAAAGAAGCCGGGGCTTTTAGGCAGGCCAGGCCAAGAAGCGCGTCGGAATCTCTGGCTCTTGATCGTAACGCCGGTGCAAGAGAGAGGAGGAAGAGAGAGCGAGGGAGAAGGAGGCGGCGGTGAGGTGAGGTCAGAGGCTCTGGGAGCAGCAGCCATGGCGGTGAAGGCCGCGCTCTTCCTCGCCGCCGCGACGTGGGTGTGCCTATCGGCGGCGGCGGCCGTCTCCGCCTTCGAGGGCGTGCCGACCGTCGCCTTCGACGAGCGGTTCTCGCCGCTGTTCGGCGACGGCAACCTCGTCCGCTCATCCGACGACAGGAGCGTCCGCCTCCTGCTCGACCGCCGCTCCGGTACGTGATGCTCAACTGCTGATTGCTGGTGCAGCTTCTCCTTCCATCCTTTTCCGCCCCCCCTTTTTTCACACAAACACGCGTCGCGTACTCGCGTGTGCGCTCGGCCTCGCACACGAGTCTCTCATGAGTCATGAACTCATGATGCCCTGTTCTTGCCGTTCCTATGGTCTCTGAATCTCTGATGACCCCCCGTCCGTTCTGCGCAGGTTCTGGGTTCATCTCCTCGGACTACTACCTCCACGGCTTCTTCAGCGCCTCCATCAAGCTTCCCAAGGACTACACGGCCGGCGTCGTCGTCGCCTTCTACGTAAGCATTCCCCATCGATACTCCAACATTTTCATTTCATCTCGGAACATTCCTGCCCAAAGCAAAGATTTTCTTATGCTATTACTATTAGTATATAGAACTAGTAGCGTATCCCCGCCGCTCTTTCGAGCCGTTGGCTCTTGCCTGGTCACATGGCGTGTCAACACGGATTCGGCAACCGCCGCGGCGGCTGCGCTGCTGCTGCCCAAAACCGGCGGAGCCGTCGCAAGTTGCGGGTGTGCCCATGTCCTGCGCCGCGGAGCAAGCAAACAGCGCGAACCCACATGGGCTGTTTGGACTCTGGAGCCCAGAAAGGCTGCGCCGCCTGCTCTCCCCGGGAATAAATGTTCCCTCTCCAGTCAGTCACGCGCCAGAAAAATAGTTAATGCTGATGAACTAACAGTTTCTATTCACGCGCCAGTGATATGATTGCGGTAGATAAAATATCCAACTGCTCTGCAGTTGCTCAAGCTCGGAACGTACAGAGATTCCAACAGATACATGATTGCGTTTTCAATTGCCACGACTCTCTTGATGGAGCATGGGTGTAATGTATGTTTCGATGCTGCTGCAGCTGTCCAACGGGGACGTGTACGAGAAGACGCACGACGAGCTGGACTTCGAGTTCCTGGGCAGCCGGTGGGGCGGGCAGTGGCGCGTGCAGACCAACGTCTACGGCAACGGCAGCACCAGCCACGGCCGCGAGGAGCGCTACCTCCTCCCCTTCGACCCCACCCTCGAGGCCCACCGCTACTCCGTCCTCTGGGCTCCCACCCACATCATGTACGTACGCGCACTATTGGTAATATGGTACCCAACGATCCCGGCCGCGCAGGCAGAACACTGATGATTCGTTGCTCCTGCAGCTTCTACATCGACGACACGCCGATCAGGGAGGTGATCCGGCACCCGGACATGGGCGGCGACTTCCCGGCGAAGCCGATGGCGGTGTACGCCACCATCTGGGACGGCTCCGCGTGGGCCACGGAGGGGGGCAAGTACAAGGTCAACTACAAGTACGCGCCGTTCGTGTCCGAGTTCTCCGACCTGGCCGTCGTCGGGCCCCGCGCCGACCCGGTGCTCCGCGTCCCGCGCCGCGCCATCGTCGCCGGCGGCGGCGCGGACCAGGAGGACCTCCTGGGGCTCATGACGGCCGACTACGCCGTCATGACGCCGCAGAAGCGCGCCGCCATGCGCGCGTTCCGGGCGCGGCAGATGACGTACACCGTGTGCTACGACGCGGTCCGGTACGCGTCCGGCCCGTTCCCGGAGTGCGACAACTCGGACGAGGAGCGCGAGAGCTTCTCGGCCTGGGGCGAGTCCAAGACCGTCGTCATGAGGCCGCGCGCCCGCGGCCGCCGCCGGGGACGCAAGGCCGGCGCCGGAGCCAGGGGACGCTCCGACGTGGCAAGCAGCTGAGGTCCGCGACCGCGAGAAGATGGATCGGTTGCGAGAGCTTAGCTATTGGCACAATGGTTGCAGATGATCAGCTGATCCGGAGTTGTAATTCGAATTCTTTTTTGGGGGTCAGAACTCAGAAGCATATGCAGGTTGTAAAGGTAGGTGTAGGGACTAGTAGGGATTAATGCATTATGATTATTCTTTGATTCCTTGGGTGGCAGCTAATAATATATGATCGGATTGTTAACATTATTTATGGGCTATAGGATTGAGCCCTTTCAAAAGATTTGTTGAGCAGCACGAATGATTAATCACGGGGATTTGGTGTTTGTGTGTTGGGGGCGAACCATTCCCAGCAACGCACAGGACACATGACAACTGGAGGCATTGGTGTTTTGTGGCCTCGATCAGCTACGTTCTTTCAAATCGCTCGTTCGTTCTGCAGATGCGTACGCCCATAATATGTCCCTCCCGTCGAATCGATCACAGCTGTTTGGACACAGGACTGGTGGTGGGGGTGGTGTTTCAGAGAGGGTGGATGACTGGATGGGCCGATCGAACACATGGCTCGGGTGCAGTGTTGTACTTGCCACGTAACGCTAGCGTGAACGGTAGCAACACCTACCAGCACGGTCGCCAGAGAATTAACCTGCTCTCGTGTCTTTTCTGCTCGTCTTTGCATCTCGCAAACTCCGCACTCCTTTTTGTGCCGGCCACTCGGATGGCTTGGTGCTGCCTAGGATCCGTGAACGTCGTAAAAGTAACATCCTCGTTTTTATTTCTTTGGTATAAAATAGGCAAACTGATTCATCAACTTTCTACTCCCTCCGTTCCACAATATAAGCATTCTAAACATTCAAACTCAAGAAACAACACTAAGAGTAAATGACTTCTATACCCTTCATTTTACATCACCTACCAACTCTCCACCAACTTATCTATCCATTTTGTTTTTGTCTTATCTATAGAAATGCTTACATTGTGGCACAAAATTTGAACTCCACAAATGCTTACATATTGGAACAGAGGGAGTACAAAAGGATCAAGTTCATTTTTTGAATTTTCAGAAGGGTCTATATAGTTCTTCAAATTCTTTTTTTCTGTCAAACGTGACGCTCGAGCACGCAATCCACTGCCCCTAGCCCGCTTATGCATGAGACAAGGGTAAAACGTATATTTCACTTTTCATCTCATGCCACCATGGACAAGGGTAAAATATATATTTCACTTTCGGCTCGTGCCACCATGCGGTGATGTAGCACCACATCAGCATAGACCTGATCATGGGTCACCCAACCCGATAAACCCGACCCAACCCACCAAAAAAAAAACCTCAACCATGTTGCGGGTCGGGTGCGGGTCATGAATTTTGACCCGGCAACCCGACACAACTCGACCTGAACATGACACAACCCGACCCGAACATGACACAACCTGACTCATGATCCGGTATACAATCAGCACAATGACACATTTGATCTAAAAATGAGAGTTGATGAACTATATTGACAATTTTGAAAGTTCAAGGACGAACTTGATCCTACTTTAGGATGATTTTGCCTATTTTTCGGTTTTCCGTAAATGGTTATTATGTTATTCATACTTGTGCAGAGTTACATACTACATTTTTTTTGTCCCAAATCGTTGGTACCAAATAGTTTTTTATTGCTATGTAGCTATCTAAAAAGATGAATACATCATACAATTTGAGATGAAGGAAATAAATGGGATACCAATATTTATATTAAAAGGAGATACATTTTTCACACTCGATAAGAGTATCTCCAGCAGTCCCAATAGATGTTTTTTTAGCACAATAGTCCCAATAAATGTTGCTCAATAACTAGTTAATAGGATATCCCAATATCACTTTCATGGTTATTAAGAGAGTTGCTTTTGCAGTCTCCCAATAACCTTATCTCAATCCAACTATCGTATTAAGTGACACAACTCTTTTATTTAGGGAGTGTTGGGATGAATTATTGGATTGTTCCAATAATCATTGGGAAAAATGAAAAGATAAAAGGAGAAAGCTCAAGCACTAGAGCCTGATTGGTTCTCTACCAAAATTTTGCCATGCTTACTTTCAAAAAATTGTTGCCATGCTAAAGTTTTGCCATGCCAAAATTGAGGCTGGAAACTTGCCAACATTTTCGTAAAAAAAATGTGAGAGGTTGCCAAATTATTGGTAACTAGACAATGGATGGGCAAAATGTTGGCATGAACCAATCAGACCCTATTTTTCTTAACAATTCGTCAAATATGATAGTTGGATTGGGAAAAGGAAGACTACTAGATATGCTCTTACCGAGCCGTCAACTAAATAACTTCATGAGTTTTTTTTTAAGAACTTAATAAATTCGTGGGTGAAATGGAAGGTTATGAAAGACACGGCCCGTTTGGACGAAGGCAGATATGGGCTAGCAGAACTATACACAAGTTTCAACAGGCCTGTTCGAGAGCGTCCAGGTACAGGCCCGGAAATGAGATATAGCCCAACGTTGGCCTCCCTGGATCTCAGAGATTCCTCCGTACATGCGCTGATGCACAAGCACAACGCAGTTGAACAACCAACCAACGCGGCGGCGGAGAAGGTTGGTAGGAGTAGGCAGTAGCCGCACCGCGCCGAGCACGAGGAGGAGGGGTCGGTCCGTCCTCTTCTCTCTGCCCTGCGCTCGCTCGTGCCCTTTCGCAACGAATCGTCCTGAGATTCTCCGGTCGCCACGCGCGCTTGTCCTCCGCTACGTCACCTTTGCGTTCGCTTCTCCTTTTGCTCTGTGCTGCCTCCAAACGTACAGTGCAACGCTTGCGCTGGAGCGCTAGCGTCCGAGCTCGTCATCAGGCCGTGTGCTCGGCGCCGGCCGGAGCTTATCTTCAGCTCGGAAGTACGCTGACGACGAGGACGAGAGACGGCGACAGGACAGCAGCGGGCGCGACCGGCCGACTGGCCGAGGCAACTTTTTCTGCACGGCGATCGATCTCAGGCTCCTCAATGTGGAAAAAGGCGACCCGACCCATACATCCCTCGCGGGCCGCCTCAAAAGAACGAATGCACCGGAAATCATCGAATCATTTCTCTTATTTTTTCTTGTACGAATTATTGGACAACTCCCGGGGGGTCCGGTACATCGTGATATCTTTTGGTTTCTTCCTACCTAAATCCCGATGTCCATGACTTGACGAGAAGACGAGGAGTACCAGCTCCTTATCATCGCGAGAACTGAACTGATCCCCCACGCCACAAACTTCCCTATAGCGTGCGCGATCAGCCCGCGCGCGTGCCGCCGTGCGGGGACGACTAGTCGTCGTTCGTTCCAATATCTCCAACTTGGATGTTGTAGCGCGAGCGAATGAGCGATGGTGATGACCCGCAGGGAAGCTGGCTCGTGGATCGCCGTGGCATTTTCAAGCTGCACGTGCACGGATGGTAACGCGTTGATACTTGTTGATAGAGAACGTCGTCGCTCCGGCCTCCGGGTGGGTCGGACACGGACGTGAACGGATGTCACTCGCTCGTCTTGACGTCTTCATGGGCGCGGCAAATCCTTAGTCTTTCTTATCATTTCCCTGCCTGTCTTTTACTGTTCAGCGACGAGACCGTGAACGATCCGAGCACGACGTGGACGTCCGCGACCTATACCTGCAGGCTGGAGGTTCAATTCGGTTCGCTGGCCGCGGAGTCCGGAGCCGGTGGGTCAAAGCCGATCGACCTAACGGGGAAGAAAATTAGGTGCACCCCGGATGCAAAACGCATCCTCTGCATACCCAACGTCCCCGTGCGACACGTGGAACTCGACTCCATCAGACGGATCTCGTCCTGCGAGGGTCTCACGGGCTCCTGGCTCCTGGCTCCTCACAGACAGGCTCGGCTCGGCTCTCTCCCAGCCGGTAACCAGGCAATCCCCATGGCGTCGTCGACGACGGCGTCAACAACGTGTTCCGTGGTGAAGGCCGTGCTTCTGCAGCAGCAACCCGAAGCCGGGGAACCTGAGGCGTGCGCTTCACGCGGCGATCGCGCAGTAGAGCTCGATGAGCGTTGCGCTGGCGTCATCGATGCGGAGCGCGCGGCCAGGTCGATGACGACACGTACGGCGGCAGGGTCTCGCCGTCGTGGCCGCCGCTGCGTGGGCGCACACGGACGCCGTACTAGAGCCCACGTACGGTTGCGGAGGCCATCAGCGCCGCGACTTCTGTGTTGGCGAGCAGGGATGACCCGGACATGTCCTTCACCGCAAGCTCAGACTACCTCGACCGAATGCACAACACATGTTCGTTCGTTTGCCTCACACGGCTGATGAGATGGGCTTGCTTTTTTTTTGTTTTTTGTTTCTGTGAGCTGAGATTGGCTGGGCACTTGAGAATGACTGGGGAGAGCCGAGCCGAGGCTGTCCGTGAGGAGCCAGGACCCAGGAGCTCGTGACCCTGGAAGGCAGGAAACATACTTGCCGTCCGATGAGGTCTGAGTTCCACGTGTCGTCCGGGACGTGGGGTATGCACCGGATGCGTTTTGCATCCGGGATGCACCAAATTTTCTTCCCCTAACGGAGGAGGTAACCGCTGCGTGCGGCTGTGCTTGGTGTGTGGCACGGGCGGCGGCGGCACTGCTCGGCCTTTGCTGTTCCCTATCGACGTCGTCGGCTCGTCGCCGCCTGATCGCGCTTGCTAATTCCGACACGTTTCGCGACCAGCGCGCGCGAGGCCGAGAGGGAGACGCGACGGAGAACAAAGGAGGTCGAGGGCCGGCCGGCCGCGCGCGTCGCTGTCGGGCGGAGGGTGCGAGAGCGACGGCACTGGGAAAACACCGGGCGCTTGGAGTCGCACTCGGTGGAGCGAGCGCCGGACAGGGGGACAGTGGTAGTAGTGCTGCAGGAGCAGGCGCGCCTTTGCGAGCTTTGCGATCGACCAGACCCGTATCTTTAGGAAACCAACAATCCCCACGATTTCCTTTCTAAAATTTTGGTTAGAGATGCAACCAACAACCACTCTGCGCAAAGTTGTTCCGGTTCGGGCTTTTTGAGCAAAAAATTCTGAATTTCTGATCACCAGCTCGGAAGGGACTGTTCAGCAATCATCGAAGATCACTGTTGCTTCATATAACCTGGGATTACGGGCCCATTTGTTGCGTGTGGTTCTCCTGGCTGTCTTTGGGAGAATCCTGGCTACTGTGCACGTACCTGGAACAATAGTCCCTCACTCCCTCTTCCCATCTGCAGCCTTTTTTTTCTTGCATGTGGATGAGGTGAGCCTAGTAGAAGCTAATCAGAGGACGATTACAACATGTGCGCGCGCGCAAGGTCAGATTAAGCTCCAAGTCAATGTACAGTATGCAATTAGCACCAAAAGGTGCCTTTTGGACTTATTATTTTTCTCCCATGATGCGTTGGCCAACTTGGCAGACTGCGAGCTGGCCCAAAGTAAAGTGAAAGGAAAAAAACAACAACATACTCCTATATCAAGCGGGGGGCAGAGATGCCGAGGGATGAAAACGGATCGGATACGGACGGATACTGCGAATACAGATACAGATAATTTTTCTTTCTCGGATCGAATACGGATACAGACAGTATATTTTTTGTCGAATAGTGATATTCATCATATTTGGATCATAGAAATTTAACTTTGAATTTCCGGATACTAATGCGGTACGGATAGTTACGAATATTAAATGTCCGGATTCGAATACGGTTTTACCATTCGAGTGTTTGATCCTTTCGGTCGGACGGATAATATCCGTACCACTTTCATCCCATAACACTTGCTCTCCCACTTTCAATTATTTGCGTCCACGTCATCCCCCCCTACCCAAAGCATGGAATCTTTCCTTATTTTACAGGGACAATCATCCCTCCTCCAAGCAACAAAAAGCCTAACTGCTCAGTGCTGTGCAGGACCTTTCCTCCAATCAAGGCCACTGTTCTCTAGAATTCGATGGTACAATAATATGAAAACAAATCCTTTTATATCTTTTTTGCTATTTTATCTCTCGAGAAATATCATGTTTCAGTTATCTACCAACTACACTCTGTATGCCTCAAACTTTACAGCACAGGGGAACGGTGAACTTGGGTCGTGCGGTTTGCCTCCTCACCTGTGAGTCCGTGACTCTGTCAGCCTGTGTCTTGTGCTGCCATGGAAATTTTGGCCGAAACAGACGAGTTGCTTTCAGCAGCTGAGACCGGGTCTCGTGCGAATCGCGAGTTCCCAAAAACGTGATGGCCGTGCACGCGTGGATTCGCTGCCGACAAGCCGGTTTTCGGCCAACTCCTCCGCCGAATTGTTCTTCGGCGGACGCCAGTTGTGTGTAGTGCAGAAAGGCAGCATCGGTGCGCGCACACGTAAAAAGAGAGAACGAAACGAAAGCAAACCGGGAAAACAAAAGGAAAAAAATCACAAATAACGACATGTGGGGAAAAAGAACAACGTGATGGGGAAGGTAAATAAGATGCTTCGTTTCTTCTTATCACCGCGTGTGTGTGAAATTAAAGTCGCGTCTCTGTGCTTACTAACCCACGATGCCATTCTTAATCTTGGTCTACTTATCATGACGTGCTAACCTACTCCGGCACCTATTGTTCTAGACTAGAGAGTTTCAGCCGGGAGGTTTGAGCCATAATAACGGGGTTTAGAAAAAACATAATAACGGTTGCTTAGACAAGGACTCGAATCTAAGTACAGACGCTGAAGCGCACATTACTTTGGATCGCTCACATATTCTTAAAGCGGAAAAACGCTAGCAATTTTGATACTAAAGCAACTCCAACAGACTTTTTAAAACAAGTTGACTAGCTAAAATTAACAAAATTGAGGTAAAAACTTGTTAATTTTAGCTAGTCAATTTTGTTAATCGCCGGGGGCCTGGAGCGGAGGACCTCGCCGTAGTGGAGGATGGGAAAGAGCTGCCCGTGGCGGAGGGCGCGGAGGAGCTGGCCGGCCGCGATGCCGAGGTTCGCCGCGATGCCAGGGTCTGTCGCGAGTCGCTAGGCAGCGCCGCGGGCTGGGCGAGCGGAGCTCCGCCGTGAGCTGGGCGGAGGTGCTCGGGCTTTATGATGTAAGCCGTTCTAAATTTACTCTAAGTCAATTCCTCTATTTTTTTGCTAAGGTTATAGAAACATAAATATGTGTACATCAAACTAGTACAAAAATATTAAAAGGTGTACATTAGTTCTACTAATATTTAGCAAAATTTACATAAATTTAATTATAATACTTTATAATTTAGGACCAAGCGAGTATACTTGTTTTTGAAATTAAGACGGTGTCATGGCCAGTAGGCCCGTAGCACTCCGTATATGCCAATCGCTGACAATTCTTGCTGCAAAATTACCGCGAGATACTCCGACAGTCCAACTACTGGTACAGTCGTACACCATACATTACCTGGCGGCTGGCGAAGGGCAGAACAGTAATTGGCGCCGCGGGAGAAGACGGCCCCGTGAGGCCGTGACGACGGCCGGCAACCACAACCACCCCATCGGCCCTCTTCCAGAAAAAAAAAAGTGCAATGAAAACCCACGCTAATCCGCATTCTGATCCGCTGATTGGTGGTGCGGTTGGATTAGCGAGCCCCAAACGCCATCTGCGCCCGCCAGTACAGGTAGTTATCGCTTATTAATATCACCCGCACTTTTCCTTTCCTCTCCTTTTCATCCTCCTCTTCCTCCTTTTGCCGTCTCCCTGGCGCTCGCTCCTCCTCCGCCGCTCGCCGGAGCACCGCCGCGGGCGCCTACCTCCTTCGCGCTTGACCCGAGGCTTACGAGGGCTCCGCAGCCTACGCGGCGCCGGAGTTCGGGACCCAGCTCCGTACGCTCGGGACGCGGCGGATCGGAGCAGTACTGGGCGCGGATCGGAGCGCGCGGGGACGCCGGTAGCGCGCTCCGCAGGGGAATGTGGGTCCCCGTTTGAGGAGGTCTCGGTCCGGGAAGCTGAGGCGAGATGAGACGGTGAGTGATCTACGGGTCTGTGGATTGCTATAATCGGGAATTGGTGGGCAGGTGCACCCACACGAGGTTGGGTTTGTTCTAGATGGTGCGGTTTCGCGAGAACTTCTGTTTCTAGGGAATTTGTGCAGGAATATTTCGACAACTGTTTGATTCGTCGGGAATTGGCTTGGCTTTCTAGACTCTGTTCATGTTTTGCCAGGTTTTTTTTGTGATTATTATTTTCGACCTGTTCGAGGCGTACGAGTCTACTTAATCGGCGTCGATTTGGGAGTGCTGTTTTGTGAGGATTCTGGCGGTTCGTTGTCGGAATTCGTTTAGTCCTTCGTTAGTTTTGTGTTTCTGCTGCAA
The DNA here is from genome assembly GCA_036936925.1 of Cenchrus fungigraminus. Classification (NCBI taxonomy): domain Eukaryota; kingdom Viridiplantae; phylum Streptophyta; class Magnoliopsida; order Poales; family Poaceae; genus Cenchrus; species Cenchrus fungigraminus. The sequence continues at coordinate 12,902,144 of CM072772.1, read as the reverse complement.
ATTACGTTTTGCCGAACTGTTTGGATACACTGGGCTGCGCTACAGCATATTTGGGCGCTAATTTCGCGAGTTCCCGCGTACGCCTCATTCCATGTGCTCTACAGCAGCTCAACCCGTAGTTTGACTTGTTGTCGCGTAATTCTCTCTCTATTTATTGTAGACATGAGGCTAATACGGTAGACATTTAATTTCATGGTTAGTTTTCAGGTGTTTCTAAATTCGAACTGTTCCATAGATTTGACCAATTTCTGGAAACGATTTGACCACTTCAGTTGCTATTTTCGCCCATGTTTCTGCTATACTAGTTGATAGGTTTGATATGATTGAGTTTGCGGGCTATAACTCTAAACGGTTAATTCGGTCTCATTTATCGAACTGATCTGAGAAGGAATTTTGAAGTATAGGGATGGTTTTGACTGGAATTTTCCCACTATGTTTTGTGATTGAGATGGCACACTCGCACAGAGCTGTTGGATTCCCAGAATCAATAGGAGAGTTTGACTTATTAGCATCCCACTACGAGTATTCCGGGTATCACCACCTGCGTTGGCTACAGTGCCTTTTATGGTGTGAACAAATTCAGTGACACCTCACCTTTTGTAGAATTTAGCCCTGACCTTTTGGCATATAGACCGGTGTGGCAAAGGAACACATAAGTGACACATGTTCAGGAACTACTTATTTACATTTTATGATTAGACTCTCCTTTTGGTTCCTAACATTCTGTTTACATGAGCTCAGACATACTTTTTACGCTATGCCTAATTAACTTTAGTTTGGCACCTTTGTACTAATATTATTTTTAGTAATATTTACTAGTATTTAGTAATGAAATGCATATATGGTGCTCTAGCAGGATTGGTAATTATTTTTCTTGTGTACTCAGATCAAGGAGGCCCATTCTGTTGAGCTCAGGACTGGAAAGCATGAATGGATTCAGTCATTGTGATCAGGGTGTTTAGATCAAAGGACCAATGCCTCCAGGATAATGGCAGGGAAGGATGGAATTACTCTGAAACCTGTGTCATGCGGGGCAAGGTTGCGCAGGAGTTGTGATGCACCACTGAGAGATGGAGGGTCCAAGAGAGACCCATTCTTGAAGCACAGAGTAAAGAAGTTTGATCTATCTAGCCTAGATTGGATTGATGATATTCCAGATTGTCCTGTATTTTCTCCATCAGCGCAGGAGTTTGAGGATCCAATGGTTTATCTCAGCAAAATTACTCCTGTGGCTGCAAAATACGGTAATAGTTGCTTCTTTGTATCCTCCTTTTACTATATTCTTCTACGTAACAAGGTCAAGGGATGATAATGATGGTAGAAAGAGAAATAACGGTTGATAAATGTAGTTGCATGAAAATGAAATAAAGAAATCATCACTAGAAGTTTCTATACTTAGGCAATGGTACCACTTCCATCCATAAACTAGTTAATTGTCTCAAGTGGCAAATTCATCAAGTAGGGACCAGCCAAGATAGTTTTGGAGTTTAGACTTTAGATACCTATGTGATGCCACTTGCAAGTTTTTGCATCTTGGATGCAATCTTCACAAAACTAAGAAAAAACAGTTGCCTTTCTGAGATGTGCACTAGAAAGTTTTCTCATGAAACAATGCACTCATAACTGAATGATACAGCTTCTTTGGTTTCAGTAGTATATGGTCATAATCTATGATCTTTTGAGTTTTACGTGCCTGCTGGAAAAAAAAAAGATAGCCGCAGCCCAGACAAGGAATTGTTCACAACTTTGGTTATGGATCTTCAATAGGTTTTTGTGAATGTATATTTCTGTAACTATATCCAATTTCACAGGTATATGCAAGATCATTTCACCTGTTTCGGCTTCAGTACCTGCTGGCTCTGTACTAATGAAGGAACTAGCTGGTATTAAGTTTACAACCAGAGTTCAGCCTCTTCGTCTTGCAGAATGGTCCAAGGATGACAAGTTTGCCTTTTTCATGAGTGGAAGGTTTGTATGGCCATTGATGTAGCATTGCCGCATGATAAGCTCCACCCTTCAAAATTGGATAACATGTTTGTGTAAATTATCAGGAAGTACACATTCCGGGAGTTTGAGAAGATTGCAAATAAGGAATTTGTACGGAGATACTCTAGTGCTGCTTGTCTTCCATCAAGGTATATGGAAGAGGAATTTTGGCGTGAAATAGCTTTTGGCAAGATGGAGTCTGTTGAGTATGCATGTGATATTGATGGTAGTGCGTTTTCTTCTTCCCCCGATGACCAACTTGGGAGAAGCAAATGGAACTTGAAGGTACTTTTTATGTCCCTGCGTTTCCTATTTTGCTGTATTGGTTGGATAAAATCTGCTGATATTCGGTTTTATGGCCCTCTGCTGAAACTTGTCTTAATGTGATGTACACAGCGAGTTTACCTTTAATCATGTCATAGTTGGAACTAGTCTAAAAATAATAGGAATTAGTTTGTCTTTTCTATTTTGAGTATTTTGGTAAACAATGAGCACATGCTTCTACTTATGTAATCCACATTCCTGCAGTTGTTGTTTGTTAAGATTTCTTTCTTTTGATCATTTGGAATGACTGATGCTATCATGAAGTATTTTATTCATGCTTTGATCCAGAGATTCTCACGGTTGCCCAACTCCACACTCCGTCTTCTCAGAGCAGCAGTTCCAGTAAGTACTTGTAGACTGCACTGATGAATTCCCATCCTGTCTTTCGTCGACTTACATTTTCTATTATTTCAGGGAATAACAGATCCAATGTTGTATATTGGAATGCTCTTTAGTATGTTTGCCTGGCATGTCGAAGACCATTACTTGTACAGGTGCATGATCCATAGTTTTTGTTATGTTTGTACTTTTTACTGCCTATTCTTGCCATGATAGTATGATACTGCTCATTGACCAGTTCTGTTGTTCTCATGTGAGTTATCATTTTGCCAGTATTAACTATCACCACTGTGGGGCCTCAAAAACATGGTATGGTATTCCAGGCAGTGCTGCTTCTGATTTTGAGAAAGTGGTACGTGAGCATGTATATGATCACGAAATTTTATCAGGTGAAGGTGAAAATGCAGCATTTGATGTTCTTTTGGGAAAGACTACAATCTTCCCTCCAAATATTTTGATGCGTCATCATGTTCCCGTCTATAGAGCTGTACAAAAACCTGGAGAGTTTGTTGTAACATTTCCCCGAGCTTATCATTCTGGTTTCAGCCATGGTAAGATCTCTTATGCAATTACCTGTAGTCACTTAATTTTTAAAACTATTGCACATCTCGAATCTTCTATTCTATTTTATGATTTATAAACATTGAAAACCCGTTGAACAAATTTCAGGTTTCAACTGTGGCGAGGCAGTAAATTTTGCTACGGGCGAATGGTTTTCTCTGGGAGCAGTTGCTAGTCAACGTTATGCACTTCTGAAGAGGATACCAGTATTACCATATGAGGAGCTTCTTTGTAAAGAAACAGCACTTGTTGCTGATGAGTTTCCCATGTCTGATCATCAAGATATACCATTAACTGGAGATGCACATACACAGAGCTGTATGAAGGCCCGTTTTGTGCAGTTGATGCGGTTCCAACACCGTGTTCGTTGGCTACTTGTGAAAATGGGTGCTCGCACGCACTACAAAGCAGACATTGATGCAACAGTTCTCTGTGGGATATGCAAACGTGACTGTTACGTAGCTCACATTATGTGTAACTGCAGAGCTGATGCAATTTGCCTTTGCCATGGTAATACATTTTTTATCACTTGTTGCAGATATCAACTTCTTTTGTGATCATCTTGTTTACTACTTGTTTACCTTATTTTTAAGAGGATGAAATTAGGAAGTGCTCTTGCAGCTGTGATCGTGTTGTATTTGTGAGGAAAGACATCTTTGAATTGGAAGCACTATCAAAGAAGTTTGAGGAGGAAGTTGGTATACTGGATGAAGTAGGAAGCCGAATGTCTCAAAGTGATGGCTGTAGCATACATTCTTACTTGTTTGACGGCATTGACCACAATGCTGAATACTTCCCGTATTGCAAGATCCAAATAGACGCATCCCCTGAAATTCACACCTTTTCAGAGAGAGATGTTCTTGGATATGATTTGAATAAACCATATCCTACAGCATCAACAATAACTTTTGTGCATGGACCCCACGACTATTCTACACAAAGTGATGTATGACCCCTAACTTTGTTTATATTTGTGCTCTGTTTATTATTGGGCTAACTAAAATTTTTATGTTACTTTATTTATACAGGAGTGTACTAGTTCTAACCCGAGAACCTTCTCTAGCTCATATCCTGAGAATGGAACTATTAATGCTTATCCTTTATCTGTCCCTGATCAAGCATTCTCATCTGACAAGTTAGCAACACAAGATAGTGATGATTCTGACTCTGAGGTGTTTAGAGTTAAGAGACGGTCTGGCATAGTTCTGGAGAAAAGATGTTCAGAAGATGTAACAACAAATTTAACTGAGAATCAGGTATCAGTTTTTTTTTTTTGGGGGGGGGGGGGGTTGATTTTTCTACAGCTCTACTATAACTGCTACCTTCTCCATTTAAGAGTGGATGGCAATGCAGTATGCTTGTAGCTGAAACATTTGTAACTTTGACAAAAAAATGATAATGATTATAGCGGTCATATGAAGTTAACTATTGTACCGAGGGAGGCCAGAAGACATGGTTTGAAGGAGAATTGGGGGACATTGGAATGCAAGGTTAAAACAAAAAATGGGCTGAGAGAATATTGGATATAAAATCCATAAGACTTCTTGTTTGCTTGATTTTCAGGATAATATTTCCTTTCCTATTTCACTCAACTTCTAATCTAACCAAGTCCAGACTCAATGTGAGGGGCTGGGTTATCCAGACTCAATCCAGGATAAAACTAGATTTTTTTATTTCTGTCGGATTTGACTTCTTTGTCCTCCTGGACGCCTTGCTATCCGCTAGCACTGTACTTGGTACCTGCATATCTGTGCTTGCCTTACCATATGATGCCTCTGCATCGTCGCTGCACCTCCTGTGTGAGTCTGAATCCACAATTTTGCAGCCATTCCAGACAAGCAAGCTTGCTTTTGAGCTGCAGGACTTTATTGAACTCAACTTATTGTTCGTCGGACACTTAAACATTTTATTTTTCTTGGATTTCAACTTCTTACTCCTCATAGACTGATATCCACTAGTTTTAGATTCATGCACCGCATTATTGTGCTGCAGCATGCTGCAGCATGCCAATATGTTGCTGGTGAAACTGCTGTGATTCACCCACAAGGATCACAATACCATAACAGTTATTAGTCATGAGTGGGACCTACCTTAATACACAGTTTACTTGTCTGAATGGAGGATCATTATTTTTATTATGTAATTGACCTCTGTTGATAGAATGTGTTGGACTTACACCATGGACCTGGAACATTTTGCTATTCATACAAGGGCCATTTGTTTCACTGTGGATTCTTATAAAAGTGCTAGCTATAGATTGTGGTTTCTTAAAAACTGGAATCTTAAAGGGGCCTAAAAAAATGTAAAACTGGTGGGGATGTAGCTTGAGGATTGTGGTTGAGGGGGTTTGGTTTCTAACAATCTGCTTTTAAAGTATGCTCCCTTTGTTTCGGATTCATCTGTTAGGAGCACAATTCAAGACCTAAAAGCTAGAACAGATAGGCCCTTACTTGTGCTAGTATCATCGAACCTCATTTTTTGAGTTTTATATAATTTGAGGTTTTTTAGGTGCATAATACTACCTCATACTATTGTTCGAAAAGGACTCGTGTGAAAGCATCTGACAGTTGAAATTAATTGTATACTAAAACCTTAAGCTGTAGTATAGGTAGTATACGTGAGTAGTATGGATAGTATAGGGATATAATTAAAATATGTAAAATGACATTGTTGAAATCTATCTAAGTGTTCCTTAATTGAGCGGGGGAGAAAAAGAAAGAAAAAATCGAAATAATATAATTCATGCAAATTACAATTTTACCCATATAAAAAACAGGTTACACTCTATACTATCACATGGTAGTATTGTGTACCGTAAAAGACCTTTGTAATTTTGTCTCTTAACATAAAAGGTCCATCACTCTATACCATTTCTTTAATCTATTTCACTAATCCAAAAAAAAAATTTATGTACGATAAAAAATGGGGGATAGGCTCGACTGTAACCTGCTATGGGGATTGGTCAATCAGAGCTATGGTCATGCATGTATAAAGCTCCTAACTGTTAAGCTTCATTCCAGAAATTATTTGCAACTAAACATGCATAAAACATCGAGTGAGATGATAATTGATAACCAGGATAACTGCTCATAATAGCAACCAAACCAAGTTTTTTAACAAGACATTTTTCATTGAGTGGTTAGACATTAGGCCTAAGTTAGTTAACAGGACGTTTTCATTGAGTGACTAGATGAGGAGACAAACACTCAACCTTATTTTTCTAGAACTTTTTCAGTATCTACTTCGAGTCACACTGCCGAGTCCCTACTCTCTTACTAATGGTTTCCTCATTGTCACCAATGCTAGGTTTTGAGACGGTTAAAGAAAGCCCGTTCAGATGACAGACAAGAGAAGAGGGCGGAAGTATCCTATGGTACAAGAAGTGACAGTATGCGTATTGAATCACATTTTGTTGACTCCGTTTCTGGTAATAGAGAAAAACTCATCAATGCAGCCAAATTGAAGATGATACATCAGTTAGATGTAACTATTGTGGAAGATGATGTTGGATTCAGCCAGAAATCTAATGATTGCAGTTACCTATCTCCATCTGTAGATCTTGGACCAAGACGCTTGAAAATTCGTGGTCCATCCTTTCCCAGTACAATTTCTGAAGTGGAAATATCTTACAGACTACAGGAGGGCAATGATTTGGCTAGTCATCACACTCAATGAGGTATGCTGCTATTGGTGCTAACTGCTAACACCATATGAGTTAACATCAATCGTAACTTCTGGAAGATGAAGGCTCCTTTTTCACTGGATGGATGGTTCAGATATGATTCTTTCTACAGGCCTCCAGTAGAGGCACTGTTATGGCTGGATTCATAATTCTACTGCCAGGTGACCTACATGGCATGGTACATGAAAGCTGTAGGCAGACAATTTTTCTGATCCTCCTTAGCTGTACATTTTCACTTATTTCCTTTTCCTGTAGGTTTTTCACTGTGAAGAGGTTAGTCTACTACCTTTAACGATTTCTTTCATTCTTTTTCCACCACAGATACACCTGTACCTAGAATGCTTAAATACCATTTGACATACGGAATGGATATTTACATGTTTTAACGAGTCAGTCTACATTCTACTGGTCTTTCCTCCTTTTTGCAATCTGGAATCATTGCATTTCTTATTCTTGTGTCATTGTTGGTACCGGTACATTTGTCCCCAGATGTGTTGGTAACTTTGATATAAAAATCGATTGACGCTGACAGGAATTCACTACCACTGACTGTCGTGTTGCATATGCAACAAAGTAGATGCTTTGTGATAATGTTGATGGGCATGGAAATGCTCGAATCAATCATGTTCTATGGAAAGTGGGTATAACAGAAGGAATAAAGGAGCAATTCAGTCGCAACTCCTTGCTCTTAGATCCTGATCTGCTTAAATCTGTCATATAAGATTTACTTTCTCTTGTAAATTTATTAGATAATATTTGATTACCCAATTATTTTAGTTCTGTCACAAATCTGATTGGTTAGCTATGTAGGTAATTTGACTTATTCTCCCATAATTGGCTTCCATTTGTAGAATGAATTCGTCCAATCTAACTAACTCCCAGCAAGACTTGACGTAGTCTAGGTAGAAATCACTTGCTGGTTCTGGTCTTACTGCTTTCATGAAATTCATCAAGTTAGGCATTATACCCCATTATCATTAAGCTTTGCATAGCATACTAAATTGCACTATCATGGTGGGACAAGCATAATAGCCCAGTGCTCAACTTTCTTTCACTTACCCATTTTTTTTCGGGAATACGCAGGAGAGCTGCGTATCATTGTATTAAGAAGAATTAAATTGGTTTGTTACAACGCGGGCCAACTAGGCGCACGCACACGGAGTTACAACGCTAGAGGACTATACGGCAAAAAGGACAACCTAAGCCCGTACAGGGATAACCACTAGACTCAACACACGGAGCCGGCGTTGTTGACCTGACTGCGACCATGAGGTCCGCGTCAGAGAGAGCACGCGCCGCCGGGAGGAGGTCGCGAAAAGTGGCGAAATACTCCTTGTCGATCGGTCCAGGTCCAGCGAAAACCGCAGCAAGACCTTGGTCAGCTGCGGCTTCAGCGGCCGCCGCCTCGGGGTCTTCCGTAGAACGCATACTCAGCTTGTCCAGCTTGCGCATGAGCAGTACCTCGCCCTTCTTAGAGGCACGAACAGTGGAGTTCGCAGTCAGCTTGGCTAGCCTGCTACTCCTGCGAGTCGCCGAGGCAGGGGAAGGGGGTGACGCCGCCGGTAGGGTTGCGAGCGGTACCTGCAGTGCCTGGCGAACGCTAGCCAGGAAGGCCGCGGTGTTGGCCTTGGCAGCTTCAAGGTCGTCGTTGGGCCTTTCACTTACCCATGGACCATCATTCTCGTCCACCTGTTGAGAAACTGAAAACTCCATGAGGCCATATAAGAGCCATGAACTGGACAGTTTGGTATGATTTTTGCACGACTACCGTGGCTTTGCGTCCGTAAAGAGGCTAGTCCTTCGCGAAAAGCTGATGATGGGGTTCATATGGAAAGATTTGATATCTTTTCTTACTTTGCCTATTCACTTTTCTTCCTTTTGTGCATGTTCTCAAAAATATACATGTCATCAAATCATCGCATGTCTTTAAAGACAAGTAAAAGAAAGAAGGATTCTCTATGCTGCCACTCTCCCATGTCGATGATGATTAACTGCTGAGTGCTGACTGAAGCTTTGTCAATACCCAAGAAGACTGCACTTTGTTCCCGTCTTGTTTTCTATTCAGCTATCATGTCAGCCTCATCCTGGTATTAGAAGACTTATTTCCTAATTGGCAAGGGCGCAGCATTAAGGCAAAGATATGCTTCATATAAATTGTAAGTGCGCCTAAGATGCCCTTGGTTTTATGTCATCTCTTATTTATGAATCTTGTTCAAAGATAAATGTTCCATATCCTAATTAGGAAACGACCGCAGCTCCTATATGTCTAGGCTAATTGAAGAAAATAATCTCCCGATGGAATATAGTAATTGCATTATTGCTCGCACATCACATCAGACAATTCTAAATCACATCACCAACTAGTCTGATTGAAGAAGAAGAAAAGCGATCCTTCCCAACTTTTTTCACACAGTTGCCGCCATGGTCACAGTCTAACTGCCTGAAGGTATTTAGGACGAAGTACCTTCCTCCACTTTTGCCATGTGCTTATTGTCCAAAATGCTAATAACTCAAGCTAGGCATTGCTCCCATGGTCTTCTGCCTGCTGCTAGGCTACATGTGGTATCCGAAAGCTGCAATTGGCTAACATACTGGTATGGTTTAATAGAGTGGGCCTGTCGAGTCATGGCTTGGCTTCCCAGTTTCCCTTTGCATGCACCTCTGCTCGATTTAAGTTGGTGGCGGAGTTAGCTAGATGACGCTTCATTCCAATATTTTCTTTTTTTTTAGCCTGGACTTCTAGTATACAAGTTGTATTATCTGAACTCTACACAACACACTCACACCACTACACGCGCACACCCCTAGAAGCTACAACCTATACACCTAAACGTCCTTCCGGAGATCATCGAATCATTAAGCCTCGTAGACGACGAGCACGTCGTAGTCCTATTATAGCGCCACGTAAGAATCCAAGACCTGTGAAACAATCTGAAAAAATCCCACTGAGGACTGTGCCCCGGTGCGAGGCCGGGAGTCGACCTCCCGACCGGCAGCCTCGCCACTGTGAGCGCTACCACTGAGCCAGCGACTCGTTCGCTCATTCCAATATTTTCTGCGCCGTTGTGGGCTCGTGGGTTTGGCCTCAGTATAGGTCCATGACCATGCTATGCCCGCAAGCAGTGTATACACTGATGCGTGTACCTTGTTGAGTAAATTGTTGCGTGGCCTCTGCCTCTGCCTGGCCATGAATGGATATCAAAATCCTCAACCAGATGTGACCACACTCTGGAAGGAGACAAACCATTAAAGGCCACAGAGTTCAAGGCCTTCCATATCTTGACCTACCTGCTCACTGCTCAGTACGATGGACCAAATCCTAGTATACATACGCCTTGGGTAGGTCATGTACTCATGTATAGTATAGTATTGGTATAGCGTCGCATTCACATGTTACTATGTTAGGAGTCAGGGCTGTAGGGAGTACAAAACTTGGGGTTAAGGGCATGCCCCAAACCGAGATGCGCAGGTTTGTTTGGTCTGAAAGTTCTGCACGCCCCAGGAATTGAAATCTTTAGTCTGGTACTGTAGAAACTGGGGAACCAGGAGAGTACAATTCACGTGTATGACTCAGTCTGGACCTTGCAATTCAAGTGAGACTGAATTTACTGAAACCATGCATGTGGCAGTGCTGAACTGGCAACTGCTGATCTAGTTTACAGCACAGCCCCTTTGCTGTACCACGACATTTAGCTCGTCTTCTATATTTGAAAAGGGACACAGATGCTTCTTGTCACGCCGGGCCTAACTGCATGCTGTGCTTAGTCATCCAAATCCCCCGCTAAACAAAATAGTTATTGGCCTAAGCAGATCGGGCTTTTTAATATAGTAACGATTATACAATCATGCCCCTTGTCGGCATCGGGCATATCTTATTCCTACTTACTATAGATCAAATCAGATTTGTTCTGTAGTGGCTTCTATTGTCAGTTCGTGAATTGCTTAATGCAGTAGTAATATATATACCCGCCTCCTGCAGCATATTTTGCTGCCCTTTGACTGATTAGTCATTTCTCCATGTCAACGTCACGGATTTAAGTATTCATCTTGTCTGTGCATGGAATCTGGTGTCCTTGATTATCAAATCCACACAACACTTGTAGATGCCCTAGGTATGAGTGTTTGCTACAGTCAGCACGAAGATTTTTAAAAAAAAACAGAACTACCACAGTGCACTGTACATTAGCAAGTGCTGGATCGTTAGTCTTAATACTATGATCCTTCCCTACTCCTCCATCATGGTCAAATTGTGGGCGAGGTGCTGTTTTGACTGTCGGTAGCTGGACCGGGACACGGACGGTGGGGTAATGGGGTTCCCCCAGCCGGGATGGGCGGCGGGGCCAACCGGCCACGAGGGTGTGATGGGGCATCATTTTTACAAGCGGTGCAGACCGCAGGCGACCCGCTCCTTGGGCGTTATGTGCGTGACTCCACTCCACATTCACAAACAGCTCCGGCTGCTGGCCTCACCGCTGCTGTCTCCATCCGTGCACATGGCGTGATGTTCTTACCGCTGCTGTGGCTTTGTTAAGCAATGCGTGCATGTCTCCCTGCCGTGGACTCTGCACACGTCACGCGGAAAGGGCGGTTGGGGAATCGCTTTCGCTTTAGTTTCAGTGTCCGGAAACAGTTGGGCAGGTGTCTGTTTGGAGGGCGATGTTGCTCGCTGCAAGATCGTTTCTGATCCAGAACAGCACGACTACTGCCATGTTCATGCTACCGATCTCGAGCCCCCCCGTGCTGTGCACTGCCCGTTCTCCGTATAAAAATGTACGTGGGGATAATGGTAGGGGTATAGGGAGAACACGTACGGGGCAAACAAATTTACAGAAGCACCTGTCCGTAGATTTGATTACGTATGCCGTGTAGTTTTTCTTTTTTTTCCTCTCCAAAACAATTTTTATGACCGTGACTGGCCATTTAGCTATTTTCTCCTTCCCTCTCACTCTCTCTAAATCTGTCTATCCCTACAGGCAACAGCTAGCTCGTGTTGCCACACAGGGTGGGTCTTGTGCGCCATCACATTCCTGCTTTCTTTGCTCGGGCGCTATAGCCCTGATCCCTACACGCGCGTGGTACCCCCTCGCTCTCGCTCGTTTAGTGTTATCCCAAATGCACCCGGCACGCTACTGTGCGCGACGCGTCGCGTCACGTCACGTATGTCCTGCAGGAATGTTTCAATTCTCCCACCTGGGTACACGCACTTTGGGCTGGCGGAGAGATCTCCCCTCCCTGGCTCTCCTTTTAAGTCGCTGCAGGGATCGGAAGAAATTGATTGAAGCCGGGCGGTAAATCGTCGCAGCAGGCCGGATCGCCATACGGCAGATTCTGATCAGCTTATTACCCGCTCTCGGCTGGATAAATAATTTTACCAGCCTCGCGGCGTGCGGATGCATGTGTGCGTGCAGTGTGTACTTAGCGGCTGGAGCACGATTTGACCGACAGTAAGGTGCTTTTCCCCCCCGCCGCAGGCGCGTATTTAATCGGTTCTCTGCGATCGATCGATGTCAATCGGCCGAGCGCGCACATGTCCGTTCCTGACACGCGCATTTGCTGCGGGGCGCGGCGGCATCCGCCATGTTGCCACGAAGATTCCATGCACGCCCAAAGGTTCCCTGAATGTTTGAATAATGCGTACAGTGATCGGATTAGGAGTCGTAGTACCTATTATTGCTAGTAATTTACGTTAATGTGAGTCCCAATTTTGTAAACGAGAGAATTGTCTGCGCGCCTGTGCTGTGGTTTTGAATTGGCGAGGCGTTATGATGAACGGAGAATACGTGCATGCCGTTGCGAGTGCTACGCCTGCCTAGTGCGTGCAGTACGTAGTGCTGAAATGGATGTGGGAAACCGCAGAAACGACCAACAAAGCCAATCAAACGATCGATCGAGAACAAGGATAATGAAACTACGGGGTAATACAGTAGTAGTATATGGAAAAGAATAAACATGTCAAATGCATTTATTGGAGGACCACGCAGGTCAAAGAAAGAGTTGTAGTGAAGCTGTTTAAATTACTAGTAGCCTTTTAAAACACAACTTAAATATAGGAAGTTTAGGATAAGATGAAATTTTAGCCCACATTTCCTATAGAACTCGCCGTTTCAAATAAGGATATTTCAATAGTGCGCAAAAGAACTGATACGATAATCTAGGAAAGTTTATCTCGAACAGTCGATGCACATGATTCTTTATGTGATGATGTTTATTTTTCTAAAAATAAGTTTGACCTGCACGATTCCTGAAATACCATACTTCATAGGTAAAAACAAAATGGGCACTTCATTTTTATATCTTGAAGTAAAACATACTAGCTAGGTGTACGGGTATTCGAGGAATTTATATGAAATAACATAGGTAGGGGCTGACTTCGTTATATTTTTTTTAGGAATCTACTTCAACATTTACTATCATCGAGGATAATGAGAGGATATAAGAACGGTAAGTGAGGTTTCAACCTACTCCCTCCACCCCAAAAAAGAATTATGCTTTTTCATTCAAAATTTATCCAAAAAAGAATTTAATTTTGTTCTAAAATTTAAATCTTATGTGTGCATATATAATTTGGCCCATTGGTCCCTCCATGCATGATAAAATGGAAATACATATTTTCATTTCTATATGTAACTAAGGGTGCATATGTCTTTTTCATTCAACCCTAATATAATTTGTATGAAAAATCATAGAAAATCATTTCTTTTGTAGGGGCTGACTTAGTTATTTTTTTCAGGAATCTACTTCAACATTTCCAATCATTTTGAGGATAATGAGAGGCTATAAAGAATGGTAAGTGAGGTTTCAATCTACTCCCTCTATCCCAAAAATAATGATGTTTTAGCATTCAAAATTTATTCAAAAAGAAGTTAGTTATGTTTTAATATTTAAATCTTATGTGTGCATAATTTGGCGCATTGATCTCGTGCGTGCATGATTAAATGAAAAAAAATATTTTCTTCATTTTCTATAGGTAACTAAGGGTTCATACGTCTTTTTCATTCACTTCTAATTTGTACGAAAATCATAGAAAATCTTTTTTTTGGATGGAGAGAGTATCTATCATAGCGCTGCCCGACCTGTTCTTTTGGATTCTCAACCACTAGTCAGCGATATTTTTCCTTAAAACAAATTGGCACCTGCAACCAGCCACTAACCAGGCAGCGGTATTTTTCTTTCAGAACAAATCAGCACTAGCCACGACAGCCGAACAGTTTGGATCATCGTGTTGATGGTGCACTAGCATGTTTGGATTTTGGAAAATACTAATACACAAGTCCACTTATATAATATAACCTTCTTAACTAGGACATGTATGGATACACATAAGGCTAATTGCTAGCTTCTAAAAAATAGCTTTAGATACTCCATCAATTAGTAGATCATTTGCATAACCAAGGGAAAAAAGGTGACACAAGTGTATGTGGGTGTGCAGTGCACGCGCAAGTGTGTGCCCAACTTGTACTTTAAAATGCTTATACTTGGATAAGAGTCGGAAATGCTGAACAGACCTATATTCGACAAAGCTAAGTCACTATATATGATCTAGTAGGAGTAAACACGCTAATTTCTTTCAGTACTGACCACTGAATTATTAGCACCCAATAATGCCCGCAAGAATAAGTACACTCACCTAGACAGCACCTAAATTGTATGGATGTCCATTAACATAGGGAACAAGCACATAGCCTGGAAAGGGAATGTTACCTCACCTCTTACATTCCCTTCCCTCCCACAGCATATATACATCCATCCCTGTCGAAAGTGTCATTCTCCCACAGCAATCTGCCCCGAAACACCCCCAAAAGTGCGTGTGTGGAGGGAAAAGAGGGAGAGGCCGGCGAGAGCAAAAAAGAAAGCGGAAAGGAAAGCAGAAGGATGCATGGTAGTGTGGGAGAAAAGACCAATCTATATCTTCCTTCCTAGGCCACCTCCACGCAACAAGCCTCGCCCCCTCTTTTTCACACGACACACTGCACATACAAATACAAACACACACTCCTGTCCTTTCCACTCCAAGTTTCTTCCAACCCTCCCCCCCTCTCTCTAGACTCTCCGCCGCAACCCCCCTCTCCCTCTCCTCCTCCCCTTCTCAACTCCTGCTCTCTCTCACACACACACTACACGCACTGCTAGCTAGTCGTCTCATCCCTTCCAAGCGAGAATTCCGGCCTCCTCCTCATCAATTTCCATACTCCCCAACCAAATCAGGAACATACTACACGCCGCCATACTCTCCTCCGATCCATCTACGACGAGATACGCCGCCCGTCTCTCGTCGCGCACCTCCCGAGAGCAAGAAAACATGGAGCTGTTCCCAGCACACCCGGACTTGCAGCTGCAGATCAGTCCTCCCCCAGCCACCAAGCCAATGGAGCTAGGGTTTTGGAAGAGAGCTCTAGACACCACCTCACCTGCAACCACAACGGCGGCGGCGGCCACGACCACCGCGGCCCCGTCATCCCTCTCCTTCGTCTCGTCGGCACCGCCGACAGCAGTGGGATTCCACGCTGCGGCCGGCGCGCACCATCACCATCAGGCGCCAGGCTCCCACCTCGGCCTCCCGTTCTTGCACCACACGCAGCCCATCCTCCCGGAGGGCGCCGGCGGCGGCGGCCTACGGGACCTGGCCTCGATGAGGCCCATCCGGGGCATCCCCGTGTACAACACCGCGCAGGCGCTCCCCTTCCTCCAGAGCCACCCGCATCACCACCACCAGCATTGCTACGACGCGATCGCCGGCATGGGCCACGCCGCCGGCGGGCCGAGGTCCCCCAAGTCCGCCGCTCTCCGGCTCGCGGGGGCGCCGGCGAAGCGGGGCGCGCGCGCGCCGAGGATGCGGTGGACGACGTCGCTGCACGCGCGGTTCGTCCACGCCGTCGAGCTGCTCGGGGGACACGAGAGTACGCGCGCCCCCTCGCCTCTTGCGGCCTACGTCGCTAGTAGCTCTGGTGAATGAATGATTGGGTACTGATGCTTTGGCTGGCTGTGTGCAGGAGCTACACCCAAGTCAGTTCTTGAGCTAATGGACGTGAAGGATCTGACCTTAGCCCATGTCAAGTCGCACTTACAGGTGAGGCAAATCAACTACTAGTACCGATTACTGTCCCTTGATTTCTTAGATACAGTTTCAAATGGTACGAACGAGCTTGTATTAGGCTGTTAGCTAGCTTCATGCATCTCCTCTAGCTATCAGCATGCTTTTGCATTCCTCCTTGCATACAATCTATATATGAATGTTCTCTCCCCAATAAATATAACGTACAGATTTTTTTTCCTAAATGAAGAGTAGAAAATTAAACTACATACTAGTAGTATACTCCGTACTACTACGCAAGATATACCAAAAGCTATATATAGTACTCGTTTGTTTCATGATAAAGTTGACCCTTTTTTTACAGTTTCATCACTTGTACTGGTAGCTATAGTACTGGCCGGTAGCTCATGCATGGGGTAAGATTTGAGTAGCCATTTTTCACATCACTTGCTGCGCGGTAAATTAATTCCTCTACCGTATCACCAGTTCATCACTACACCACCCCCCATCTTCCTCCACACGGTAGAGAAAGAAATCGAGATGGCTTGTGGTAGACGATGTACGGTGCTCGCCACCACCACCACCACTGTAGCTGTAGCTTTTCCCAACACGCCGGCCACGCAGCTTTTCAACGATAAAACCCCGGAAGAAGCGAGAGATCACCAGCAGCAGCTCAGGCCGGAGAGCACGTATACGTACAAAAGCACGCAATGCCGCAACATGCCATTAAAAGCCCCGCCGGACGGCGCATGGCGTGGCGGTGGCGCCGTCGTCGCCGCCGCCGCCGCTGCCCGGCGGGTAGTTTCTTCGCGACCGATCGATCCGGCCGTCGTCCGCCACGCAGGGGCAGGGCCGCCGCAGCAGCAGCATTGATATGCATACTGCCCAAGAAGAGGTGGCAAGTACAAGCCAGCATCATTCCGCAATAATTAATCTTGCCCTCGGAGCTGCCGCTGGCGCGCGCTCGCTGCTGCTGGCGCGCTGCACAGTAGCTGATCGAGCCATCAATGCCCCCGCTTGGGCAGCCTTATTTATTCATTGGCCCTCGTAGACCAGTGTCCCCGCTTTGACTTTAATGTGCTTCCTCGATATTCCTATAGCAGTGTGCTACTAGCTCTTGCTAGAATTTTTCCGTTTTTTTTCTCCTGCGGTTTGGTCATCAGCATGTACTAGTACTCCATCATCATCACAATCCATGGTTGTTTCTTGGTTGCAGATGTACCGGACCATCAAGACTACTGACCACAAGCCGGCTTCTGCTTCATCCTATGGTATGTTTACTAGGATGATCTACATACCCTAGGCGTGCCAGAGCGTGCAGTAGCAGCAGGGTTGTTGGAAAATTGATATTCAATTATCTGACGACTACTAGTAGATAAACTCCCACCGGTTACGAATTTATATGAGTATAAAGCCTATAACATACTGGCAGAATGTTTTGCAGGACAAGCAGGTGCCAAGGCGATTATAGACATCCCCGACGACAACTTGTTTGACGTCACCAACACTACCAGCGGATCTGAGTCGTCGGCTCAGCAATCTATTCCTGATGGCAACGAGCATGGCTCCAGCATGTGTGCTCTTTGGAACAACTCCTCGATAAGGTACAGATGAGATGTATATATATGACGCCATTCCTTTCTCTAAATCTACATGCATGTGGATATATACATATATATGGAGGTGGATGCATTTGATTTTGCTAGCCTTGGTATAATCTACATCATTAGTTGACCGTACCGTACCATTGTCTCATTATTAATACTTCTATCTAAATCCAAAGTACTTGCTTTCTAGATATTCAGGAGTTTACCGGCAGATCTAGCTAGACAAATCGATCAATTACATGAGCTAGAGGCACCAAGAGACTTAATTAGTTGCTACCACTTCATGGGTTTATATAGGTAGTAATTAACAAAGGGAAAGCTAGATTACATTATTCATGTGAAACTATGCCTACTCGATTGTATAGGTCCAGGAGGTCTTACACGCATGGTCATATGGCGGCATAGTGTTAGAAGCACAAACAAAAGTATACTCTTTAAAATACACATGCACTGCCAATTAACAAGTTTATACATTATTTGCATATGTTTCTCATCTCTGTACATGCAGTATGTGTATGTTCCTCAAGAATCAGCTCTTACGTCACACTACTGCACGCACAATAGAGTACGTACGTACTAGTCGTGCATTATCATTAGTACTACTATAACAATGTTGTAAAGAACTAACAGTCAGCTAATGCACAGTTCCCGACATCTTTTCAGATTCAAACTAGTGGTCATCTTCTTTAGGTTCAAACTAGTCATCTTCTAGCCACTTTAGGCAAAACAATGGAGTATTCCTTTGTCTCATTTTCCTTGTTTACTATAACGACCACCTCCAAGTGCTCACAAAAAGCACCAGGGCTCGTACCTTTGTTCCATCTGCTCCCCATCATGGTGCAATGATCTCACGAATATATTAAGCCCATGATTTAGTAATATATGTGCTAGATAGCTACTATACCCAAGTGCACACATTTTTCCACACCACCACAAAGAAACATTGGTAGCTAGATGGAATCTTGAGAAATTACATGAGAAAAAGCTAGAACACGATGTAGTACGTACACACACTTTTTTTGTTATTCTTTCTTGTTAAAAATATGTATGAGTATGGTTGCGAGCACATTGTGTACTACTCCTACGTTGCTAGCACATCGAGTAGAGTACCCTGTGGCCAGTCATCATAGTACATCTATATATCCATGTCTCATACATGGATGAACCTTCCTAACACCTAGGACATGGTATGCGAGGGCATTGATCGGTGTGCCATATCACATGGTAGGAGAGTATAGTAGTAGCATAAGCTAGAATAGTGTATACGCACAACCTTTTTTTACCTCCAAATAGTCCCTGTTCTGATAAAGTTAGCTTGTCATTTACAGCATCTTAACAGTGAAAGTAGGTGTTGCATGCATGCTTTGTCCCCCCTGCCTTCTTTTTCTCTCGCTCAATGGACTCCCACTAGGGATGAAAAGATATGGAGGCATTTGATTCTCTCGATCAGTCCATGATAATCTTTTTCGATGATTGAATTCCTCTACTTTCTTCTTTGCTCCAGCAGCAGAGGGGCCTGGTTCCATGACAAATCAATAGATGCCACTCCTGGCGACATCAAATCCTTCGAGGTACTCAGCGCTACCCCCCTTTAATTTTTTTCTTGCGAAACCGAGTCCATCATTATCTCCAATACCGCCTCGCCCAAGGCCATCATGCCGTGCTAGTTAGTGCAACAGCGATCATTCGTTCCATGCGCCTTTGGACAGTGCTCCCTGCTGTTGAGCTTTGATCATCTCAATGCATATTGTCGGCAGCATTTTGGACTCTTCAGTTAGTGCAGTTATCACATCATTTCCCGGTCTTTAACAAACCTCACACTTCGTTTCTCTTTTCCCTCCCTTTTCCACTCAACGTTTTTCAGGATGTGCAATCACGAAGCCTTGACGATGTAGCCAGCGGGATGTTTGTTGGCAGGACCAAGAAACCGAACCTGGACTTCACCCTAGGACGGATATGATCCGATCCGATCCGATCGATCCGCCATCGGCACGTCACCATGGACGACGACCCGAAGAAGGATACCAACAATGACGTCTAGCTATCAACATATATACAGACCAATTTGCTTCTAGGCGGCCATATACTTATGAGATCTGCTGATGGTGCACATACACGGATGCATGTGTGCCTGATCGTGTGGCCGTTGCAGCTGGTACGTAGCGGAGGGAGGGGAGGTGACGAAGCATAGCTTGCAAGAAAGGATAAAGAGAGGCTATGAGTAAAGAATAAGAGATAAGACAATGCAACCGTCGATCCAGGAACAAAGCTACTAGCTATCGCAAAAGGGAGGAGATGCATGCATGGGGGGAGACATTGGTGCGTGCGTGCGTGTGTGCTTGCTGTGTTGTGTGCGTGGTGGTGGTAAGAGAGATAGGCTTTATCAAAGGCGAGGGCAAGGGCAAGGGGTAGCTTGTTGCTTGCCTCTGCCTGCCGCTCGTCAAAGGGCATACGCATATGCTCATTGCTTGCTTCTGAACTGGTGGTGTATACATGCAATGCAAAGCATGCATGCATGCATGAACAGCTGCAGATGCATGAGTAGTAGCTTAGTGATAGTACTACTACTACTGCCTAGGTGTAGGTAGGGCCCCCGAAGCCGGTTTTGGCCGGCGGCCAAGGTTATTAGCAAAAGGTTGCTTGCTATCTTTTGTTATATACCATATGCTCATGCCACACACAAATTAAAGTGTGCAAAGAGAGGTAGCGCATATATGTTTGTTGTTGTAGTGTGTGTGCTTGCATGCGTGTGTGTGTCTGTGTAAATGGTGTATGGACCATATGCTGGAGTATTCTTGCTCCCTGCGTGCTAGCTTTTCGACAAGGATAGAATAGATTCTTGCCCTGGGTTGGGTCTACCGTCTACCACGCGTACAACCTGGTCGGATCGGATTTTATTTTATTATTAGTGATCCGTGACTGAAAAAAGAAGAAGCTGTGATCAAATGCTAGTAGCTGATGATCACAGTACGTAGAAGGTTCTCTTGCAAGTTTACTAGGTTGCAATTTCATTTCATCGTCAGGGTGGAGAGGAAAAAACAAGAACCTCTCAACAATAATAATTAACTGTACGCGCAATTTTTTTTATTTTTTATTTTTTGCCACTAGAACAACTGATGCATCTACACATGTTTTTGCATATGAGAAAACTCAAATCATCCTACCCCCTGAACTTCGGATATAGGGGCTTAATGTGTACACGGTACATAACTACATATACACATCACCAAGAAACTTACACTGCACACCTTCCATAAGTAATGGTTAATTATCACTGTATAACACGAGTAGAATCACTACGGGAATCAGAGGGATTGCTGTGCGTCTGCGGCGCACGGCAAAGGCGATAAAGCGCACGGCAAAGGTCGCACGGCAGATAATTGCACGGTAAAGGCACTTTGCCGTGCGTTTTTTGTCGGCACGCACGGGAAAGCTTTGCCGTGCACCGAAATTGACGCACGGCAAAGAATTTCGAAATCCATTAAAAAATTACCGTGCGCCGAAATTGACGCACGGCAAACATTATAGACAAAAATAAAAAAAAGCAGAGGCTAGAGGCCTCCCCCACCGCCACTGCCACCAGCTGCTCCGGCCGCCACCGCCACCACCACCAGCTGCGCCAGCAGGGGAAGAAGGGGAGGGGCCGGCCGCACAGTGCGCCGTGCTCGGCCCCACGCCGCCACCACATCCCCCCATGCCGGGCGCCGCGCGGCGGGAGGAAGCTCGCCGCCACCCACCGCCGCCGCCAATACCTGTACGTCAGAGAGGGAGGGAGATGTCAGAGAGGGAAGGAGAGAGAGGGAGGGAGAGCACCTCGCTGGAACGTCGTCCGGACTGCCGGAATAGCTCCTCCGCCACCATGTTGACTTCATCACAGGCCGCCGGAGTTGAGGCCACCGGATCTGGCGCCTCCGCCGCCGGAGTTGAGGCCACCGGATCTGGCGCCTCGGCCACCGTCGACGGCTCGTGGCCGCTAGATCTGGTCGGCGGGGATGCCTCTGCAGGCCGGCGTGGATCGGCGACGGCGCCTGCCCCCGGCGGCAGCGGGGGTGAGGCCTCTGCAGGTCGGCGCGTGGGCCAGGCAGGCACGGGACGGCGATGGCGCCCGCCCAAGCCCCCCTGGCGGTGAGGCCTCTGCAGGCCAGCGCGGGGCGGCGACGGCGCCCGCCCAGGCCCCCCGGCGGATCTCCATGGCGGCGAAGCTCGGGGACGCGGACGCGGTTGAGGTCGAAGCTCGGCGAAGCACGTGGACGCGGATCTCCAGGCCGCCGAGGTTGAGTCGAGCCGGAGGAGGGAGGGGACGCGGTTGGGGATCTGGGCGGAGGATTCGAGAGAGAGCGAGAGAGAGGGAGGGAGGGGGCGGGGCCGCGGGCTGGTGGTGCGGGGCGTGTGCGCGTGGGGCCGAGGGTGGGGCGCGTGCGGATGAGGCTGGGAGGGCCTTTGCCGTGCGTTGGATAAAGGGCGCACGGCAAACTGTATTTCTTTGCCGTGCGCCGCGGCTGAGACGCACGACAAAGAAATCTTTGCCGTGCGCTTTTTAATAGGGCGCACGGCAATGATTTCTTTGCCGTGCGCCAATGCACGGCAAACTATTTTTCTATAATTTTACAAAATTCGTAAAAATTATCAAATAAAGTTGAAAAATCCACAAAATTGACACAAATTAAGTTATGTTCTCTATTGCTTATAGAAACAAGTTTTGAAGTCAAAACTCAATTTGAATGTCGCGTCACCTACAAATCTAACCATATCTTTCGTAACTCTATGAAACTTCATCAGAGATGTTTCAAGAAACAAGGATCGTACATGAAAAAATGTTCAAAACTCATTCAAATTTTTACTATAACCTTCACATATGCTATCATGAGATATTGACAAATCTCATAAATTTCAAACTTTATTTGAATTTTTTTAGAATTTCTTAATCATTTGGACACACGATCATCATGGTCGTGTTTCCTAGTCAAGATGTTCAAATTTTCTTTTGATCTCATGTAAAAGGTCTTAAATTAAGCTAAATAACATGAATATTATCTTTTCACTTATTTTATTCTATTATTTGAATCACTAGTAGTTCAAATTTGACTTCTTTCAAAAAATCACTTGAAATTCAATTAATTAGTTAATTATAGCAAATGACCATAAGAATCTATCAAATTTTAATATGATGTGTCACATGTTGTATGTATCGAGTGGAAAAAGATTTCAAGATTAGGAGAATTTTTTTGAGGAGCAATTGGATTTGGGACCTAGGGAAAAATACTTCTAGGTAAAAAAAATATTTTGCTGTGCGCATGAAAGAAAGCACACGACAAACTCATGGGTTTGCCGTGCGTCGTGGAGAAAACGCACGGCAAATAAGATCTTTGCCGTGCGTTTTATTTCGGGCGCACGGCAAAGTTTTTTTAAAAAAACGATGTTTCATTTTTCGGAGTATGGAAGAGAAAAAAAAATACTTTGCCGTGCGTCGTGGAGAAAACGCACGGCAAACAAGATCCTTACCGTGCGTTTTATTTCGGGCGCACGGTAAAGTTTTTTTTAAAAAAACGATGTTTCATTTTTCGGAGTATGGAAGAGAAAAAAAAATACTTTGCCGTGCGTCGTGGAGAAAACGCACGGCAAACAAGATCTTTGCCGTGCGTTTTATTTCGGGCGCACGGCAAAGAGCTTGTTTGCCGTGCGCCATATAAAAAACGCACGGCAAAGAGCTTCTTTGCCGTGCGCCCGATATAAAACGCACTGCAAAGATTTTGACGCACGGCAAATATAGGTTTTCCCGTAGTGAATACTTGTAGTAAAAAATTTTACAAGTGAAAGCATTCATGGCATGCATGCATGCGGGAGCTAGCAAACTGCAAGAGAGCAGCAGGCATGTCGAATGGGCCATTTGGGGGAACACTCGTACGCATGGAATGGATGCGCGCTCATGCACTTGTCCGCGTCAATCAATAAAGAAGAAGAGAGGCGCGCGTGAAGGAAGGAGGAATTGAAAGTCAAATCTTTTCTGGGCCGGAGGCCGGAGAGCGCCGCGCCGGAGTGGAGGATGCCGGACGACGACGAGCGAGGGAGGGAGGGGATCGAGGAAGAGGCGCGCGGGGACGTCGACGCACACGCTGCGTGGCATGGCATGCAGCTGATGGAACGACGACGACGCATGGGATGGATGGATGGACGCGGGCGGGCCTGATGATGGATGGATCGACCGGCTGAAGTGACCTCTCTTGGAAAGCCTTGATCCAACCACCTCCGTTTACCCTCTTCACTAGCCACCTACCCGGCCTCTAGCTGCCTACTTTTGTTTCCTACTAGTAGCTTCGTTCACCGGCCCGGGCCTCCATGCATGGCTATGGCTGGCTCCTGGCTCCATGGATCGATGCCCGAGCAACAGCACCAGCACCAGCACCAGAAGCTAGCTCACCCCCAGTTTTTTACCATTTCGAAACCACCACTGCGGTAGCGGTACTGTGTGCTGTTACCCAGCTAGCTGCCGCCCGATCGATCAGCCTTGCATTTGTGCCATCCTTATCTTCATCTGTTCTCGCCTCGGCCGCCATCTATGATCTATCTAGCTTTTGCTTTTTGCAAAGACTCTGAAGAACGAAGCCGATCGAGAGCATGCATGCATGAAGTAGAGAGGTCAAATGTCGCCATGCATGCATGGCCGGCAGTCCGTGCTCTGCAAGGCAAGCAGCACAAGCAAAGTAGCAAACGCAGAGTGAGTGACTCTGACGAGAGAGCTTTGCATTGCGTGGTTGACCGCGTCGCGACACCGAAACCAACAAGAGAAGGGAGAAGAATCCAGCGGCGCGTGATTTCCGCGGGATCCATGCATGCTGCGCGCGCCTGCATGCATCCATGCACGCCATGCGAGCGCGCGCGATCGAGCAAGCAAAGGAGGCGTCCCCCAGGGACGGAGGGGCCCCGCGGCGCTTGGTCGCCGGGCCTCTACCTCTGGCTCTGCGGGTTACTAGCAGTCTAGCACTAGCAGCAGCAGGTGGTGGTCTGCTGGGTGGGTCTCGTGCATGGCTTCTCTCTTCGATCGGGTCAGGTCAGCTCGCTCGCACCGCGGCATGCATACGTGTCCGTGAAGGACGGGACGGGACGGGACGGGGCCGAGCCGTCCACCCACCCACTTGCTTTGCTCCTCGATCAGTTGCCCCCGCTTTGTTTCGCCCGCCTTCGAATTCGCACTGACTTTGAAGCACGCACTATACTGCACGCAGACAAGCAACAAAAGCTACTGCTAGCAGTGTACTACTAGCAGTAGCGTTTCTCTTCCGCCTTGGCGCGCGCGGTCGCATTCAGCCAGTCACAGACACGGGATGCACGCCGTCACACGTGGTCATCCCGTCGAAGCTGATGGAGCCATGCGCACGCTGTCACGAACAGGAAGTTTATTGCGAGCCTGTTTTTGGTTTGGCGAAATTAATGAGCTGCTTGCTCCAACGGGTTTAATTAGATTAAGTACAGCGTGTGCACGTACGTACACGTCAATTTGGGATGGTGGTAGCTGGCTAGCTGGTACTACTGGCACACAGTAGATTTTGGTTCTTCTAATTTGGGTTTAATTAGAAGGATTGGAAGCAGGACTAGCGGCTGAAGCCCAAGCCGGGGGCGCGCGCGGACGGACGAGAAGAATCTGTGGACGGAGGAGGGAGGCTGCACGCATGCCGAGGAACGAAGGAAGGAGGGAGCAGAGCCCGCAGCAGAGAAGAAGCGGGGGGTGGGAATGAATGACGAGGCACTCCATTACGCTATGATTGGGGGGCGCCCCAAGGAGAAGCAACAAGGGATCGAGTAGCAGGCAGCAGCTGCCGCAGCAGCCAGCCCTAAACAATTGCTGCTAGGCCTGCCCCGCTGCATGCGCTGCTGCTAGGGGGCAGCAGCAGGCGCAAACAGTGGCCTCGGCCGGCCGTCGGCGCATGGCCGGCGAGAGAGAGAAGGTCGGACTCGCGAGAGGTCTCATCACGTCAAGCGAGCGGAGCGGGCTGTGGGATGGGGAGCTACTGGGCGCTTCTGCTGCGGCTTGGCTGGCCTGTGGCCTGGCCTCTCGGTCGCTGCGATCGAAAGGCAACGCGCGGCAGCGTTGGCGCCCAATGGGGGGGGTACTCCTAGTCCTACCGCGCATCCATCCGGCCGTCCCCGAGCCCTGACGGCGACCAGACGCCCCCGCCCGCCCGGCATTCAAGGCCCCAACTGCTGTCCTCCTTTTCTGCTCTCTGCCAGCCTCCGCCCTCCGGCGGCCATATCTCTCTCTCTCGGCTGTGCTGCTTTTCAACTTTTTCCAAGGTTATTAAAATTATCTGTGGCGGTAAAACTCTAAATAAAATGCAGCGTAAGAGGATCAGATGATTGATTACCTGCTGCTTCAGAGGCGTGACGTGAGACCGAGCGACTGACTAACCATCCATGCACCCTCTTTGTTTGGGAACTCATCGCCGCCCATTTCCGGCACTGTACGGACGACGTCGACGACGCCCCGTGCTCACATGCACGCACGAGAGGAGGAGAGGCAAAGCCAGCCAACATATGCCATGGACGTGACGTGACCTTCGCGTCGTGCTCGCCTCGCTTCTTTGCTTTTCCTTTTTTTTCCTGCGTTACCTTGACATGACGTATTGGCGCGTTGCTCCCTCCCTTGTGTTCCGTCAATCCTCGAGTTGTAACTTGTAACCGTGTCAAAAAAAAAATTAAAAACTTGAGTTGTGAAAAACCTGCAAATGGGCCGTCAAGCCCACCATCCATTTGACACACATTACCAACGATGGGCTATGTTGGACCAATTCATGGGTATCGTAGTGGGCCTAATTGGGCTACCTGCCGAGTACGTCGTTTCTGGCTGGCTTCGCGAATGCGCTTTCCTTCTTCCTCCCCCCTTCCATTCCATTCTCGTGGGAAAGGCGCAGCCGACGCAGTCGGTGGTGAAGGGAGGAGGAGATCGGTGCGATTCGGAGATGGGCAAGGGCGGCGAGCTGTGGGACGACTCCGCGCTGGTGGACGCCTTCGACCGCGCCGTCTCCACCTACAAGGTATGCTCGCTTCGCTCGTCTCCGGCCTCTACGGCTTCCCGGGTTGCTGCCTCTCGCCGCAACGGCTGCTGCTAGGGTTTAGGGTTTTGAGGGCTTTGCGGGACGGCTTCGAATGGGCAGGCTACGCTGTAGGTAGCTGGTGTGGGCGCTGGAGATTTGGAGGGGGGCTTGGAGAGCTGAGTCGATTTTGCTTTACTGGCTTCGTGATTACGAATTCATCTAGGGAATGTCATGTGCATGTATCGTATTCATTTATCTTTCCCCTTTTCTGCAATTAGTTGGAATGTTTGTCTGCATCGGGCTAACACTGATGATTGGCAGGAAATGCATGGCAAGAGCAACCGAGCAAGGCCGCGTGAGGATGAAAAGCCGGAACATGCTGCTACTGCTACTGACACTGCACAAGTAGAGGAATCCGTCACTGCTGAAGCAGCGGATGAGTAAGTACTAATAGACTGATGCTTTTAGCTTCACTTGGTGTTGACAATTCATTATGTTGTGGACTGGTTTTGAGTAAGTACTAAGTAGACTCATGCTTTTAGCTTCACTCGGTATTGACAATTCGTTATGTTGTGGACTGGTTGTTGAGTAAGCACTAAGTAGACTGATCCTTATAGCTCCACTCGTGTTGACAATTCGTTATGTTGTGGACCAGTTGTTAGTTCGTGTCTATGCTATCTGAAACAAATGCAGTGTTGCACTGTATTAGTATTTACTGATGGTAATGCTTAGAATTGCATGATTGTCGGGTTGTTATAGAGTAGCCAGATAGGAAAAAAAAACATGTTTGCTGTTACCGTCTTTGTTCTGGATGTTCTATTTGGTGCTCACTTTTTGAGTAATAGAGAGAATTTAGCTTGGGAGTGACAATGTTATTCAATCATTAACTAGACATGTATTTTCTAGAGCTTGATCATCACAAATTGTTCTTTACGGCCATCTACTTTGTCTATTGAATGTCTACTCAACATTCAAAATGATTCAACGAATATTGGAGAGCATGCCCATTTGTGAAGGAGAAATTTTAGAAGCAGTCAGATTTTGCCACGTGTTGTGTTTGCTAAGTCCAACCCCTTTTTGGCAGAAACTAGTCACCAGATGTTGCCACACACACACAGTTTGTAGTAAACCATTTTACCTGATTAGTATCAGTAGTGCTAAGTGTTAGATAACTGGTGGTGCTGCATCGAGATGAGAAAATTGCAAAGTTCACCTGCAAGCTATAGGGGGTTCAAATACCCTCCTGCATCTCAATTCCTACTGCAAGTTTTATATGTTTTCAAATACCCTCCTGCATCTCAATTCCTACTGCAAGTTTTATATGTTTTCAAATACCCCCATGTGCCGGGTGACCAACTGATGTGATTGTCACATAGCCTCACAGATGATTTTCTATTCCCTAATGACGTTGCCAAATAGTTTGCTCAGAGTTTGGCATTCTCGCCATTGAGATCAACCCTATTTCCCTCAAATTTGGGTGCCATTGGCCCATCGCTTCCCTACATGATTGCCCTACTTGATCGAGTTTAGGAAAACTTATTCATGCATGAAGCATCTCTAGCATCTCATGGTACTTGAGACAACTCAGATTGATGCTAGATGCCAAACTATAGGTACATTGGCTGGTCAACGGGCACGTGGGGGATTCTGAAAACACATAAAACTTGCGGTGTGAGATTGTAAGGAATTGAGATGTGGGTGGGTATTTAAAACACCCCGCCCCCTCCCTCCGATCCACTTGCTGGTGTTTTTTTAAGTTGCAATTTCCCTATTTCATTTTCAGTTTTGATACATATGAATGCACAACAGGCTAAACATATTGCCTTTTCTCTTCAACCTGATCCATCTTTCACATTTGCTGCATGTGCACTTGTCATTTGTGTACCAATTTAAATTATTATGGTATTATCTTGGCATCCACTCTTGTGAGGAATGATCAAGTTAGTTTCATTTGTTCATTTTAAAGGCACAGAGAGAAAGATGCCAACTGTGACAACACGAGCTGTGGTATGGCGGAGACACCACAGCCACAGCTGCCCTCTGAAGAAAGACAAGCAGTTGAGCAAGCTCCTCTTCAAGAAGCTGATCCAGGCAAAGGGACACATGTTCCAGAGTCTAAGATGATCTCCTCAGATGCTACTGATGCTGATGGAAATGTCAGCTCAAGCCAGCAAACATGGGAGTACAACGAATTGCTCAGACAGTACTATGAGCTTGAGGAGAAGAGTCGGAATGTTCTTCAGCAACTCCAACAAGCAAACTACTGGAGCTATCAAGCATCAGGATATTCTTCTACGACCCAACAGCAGCAAATTCCTGCATATAGTGCCACAGCTCCAGATCCTCACTCTTCAACCACTCAATCCTCATGCTGCTACTGGAATGTGCCCCTGGTATCTGTCTCCTGCTGTTCAGCTGGCCAACCAAGTGAAGGTTCTGCTAGTATGCCACCTAGTGGTGGCTGCAGCGTATCATTGACGTGTAGGTGTCTAGTTTGGTTCTGTTGTTCATCTCCTCATATAGACCCTGCCTATTATTTTGCCTGTATATAGACTACATGATGTGATTTATTTTCCAGGTGACCAATGCCCTGGTGCAAGCACTACATACCCTAGTGTTCCAAACTCCATGCAGCTCCCAACTAAGTTATCTCCCAATGATGATCAAGTTGCTAAGGCTGCTATGATGACTGCTGAAGGTGCCTTAAATTTTATGAGAAGTGCAGTGGCTGGACAGCCTGGCTCCCAAAGTGAGTAACTTCTTGTTTGAAGTAGTGGCATTGCATCCACTGTGCTTCTTCTGCAGATGTCTCTAAATATGTTTGCAAGAAAAGCTAGGTGTATGTGTTTACTGCACATCATGCTTACACAGTTACACAACATGACCCAAAAAATCACATTCTCCTGCAATACTATGTTGGCTCACAAGTCACCTTTTTTTCAATGGTCGTGTTTAGATTCCTCTCCAAAAATTTTCGGAGAAAGTAATCTTGTATGCATGGAGCACTAAATGAAATTTATTTGTAAAACCTTTTCACAGATGAGTGTAACTTTGCGTGCTGAATCTAATGAGCATAATTAATTTAATAATTGCTACAGTAATCATCCTCTAATCCTGTGGTCAAAGTCCTCATTAGATTCCTCTCGGAAATTTACATACGGGTGTGGAAGTAATTTTATAAACTGCCTTTATTTAATACTCTTAATTAGTGGTCAAAGTCGCATTTAATACTTCAAAAATTTTTACTAAACACGACCAATGTAGGCAACGGGACAGAAACTAGAAAGGAGGAAAACACAAGTATGGGCATGAACCCGAATCTTGACATAGCGGGAGCAGATAGTGATCTTTCTGCTCTCTTAAATGCATGGTATGCAGCTGGGTTCTACACTGGCAGGTAATCCCTACCCCTTGAACTTAGGGTTTTGACTGTGCTTGGATTGCATGATGCCTTCTGGATCTCTGCGTTGGTTTTGTATTTTGGCAAACAATCATACATGCTTCTTAATGCTTGTAGCTGTTCGCACATTTTGGGTTGTTATTTGCATTCACATAGACATAGGTACTGCCTCCTGCCCATGTTTCAAAAAAGATAGCACTTATTTGCACTAATAATTGAGGAAATATGAAGAGATTGCTTTTATTCATTGACATATATTATTTAGGGATATAAGAGCTTAAAAAACCACAAAATTCTAACTCAAAAGCGCATTTTATACTCTTATCACACCTGTAAATCCATCAGTTCAATTTATCATCTGAATTCTTACACTTGATTCTTAATGTTATTTCTGACACCGCTTGTTGCTATTGTACAATATATTCTATCATGGATCTGAAATGCCTTAATTTTGTTTATAGGTACCTCGCGCTTCAATCTACGAAAAATTCAAAACAATAGTTTATGAGGGCCATGCCTACGGATGAATGTTTCTACTCAATTTGTTATGTGGAGCCGTGCTGTTTTGTGCTTACCGGTGCTTTTTCAGGCTAGAACCACGGTGTATGAACCTGTTTTTTTTTTTGGTGCATCCAGTAAACTGCTGTCTCAGATTCCTAGCCTCATGTATAAGAGCTATTAGCTTTGCGAAATTGCTTTTGCAGCTCGTGGTGTTTATGTCGCCCTGCCATCTGTAACCTGTTGTGCCCGGGATGCCATTTGTGCTACTTCGAAGTCGAATAGCTTCACATTTACCCCTTGGCAGCTTCCATCCATTCCCCATTTGTCGATTGCAGGATTAAGCGGTGCAAATAGGAAGTGTTTTGGCGCTTGTGGTTTGTCAGTTGCGCCACGTGCGAACTTCTTTTTGTGCCGGAGCTGTTGTGATATTGCCTGCCGACCGGCCGTGCCTGCCCCGCGCGTCGTGATGTTTGGCGGTGGTGGTCGGTACACGGCACCTTGCAAAAGTCGCGGCATGTGTCATGTGCTACTCGTCGGTCCCGTAGGGAATAAGGAATTTTCTGCATTATCTGTGTACGTACGCGTTGGGCCGTTGACCCTGCTTGTGTGTGTGCGTCTCCTCCAAACTGCCAAGTCGGAACCCTGTGGTGAATGCCCAAAAGAGTCGAATTTGGCATTTGAGGAAGAAGGTGCTTGCAATATTTTCATTCATCCATTATGGTTAAAAATACGCAAGTTCACTAAAAAAACGTTTAAATCTAAAAAATCATACACAAAAATAATCATAGATTGAAAAGGACGTGGTAACGGGGTTTATGGTTGGTCTAGAAGCAATAACAGGAGCGGCAACAAAAGAGGCCGCAGCTGCAAGGCACCGCAGGAAGAGAACTCGCCGCGAAGCAACGACGCGGAAGGACAAAATCCAGGTGCCAGCCAAGAGGAGCCCGCTCGCCGCTGTTGGATTTTTCCGTTCCTCAATTCCGTCGCGGAGGTACGCTGCCCTGCGCCCCCAACCCCCAACCCTGCTCCTAATCCGCTTCTCCTGCTTCCCTCCCGAAATTCCGCGTCCAGTACCCGGATCTTCTCCTGCCCTGCCGTTTCCCCCGAATTTTCCTCTCACAACCCGGTTCATCTGCTCTTCCGCCGCTGAAGCGCCCCAGGCCGGAGTCTTCACTCGTCGGGCGGCGTCGGTGTCCTCGCCTCTACTGGTGCTGGACTGCCACAGATCGGCTTGGATCAATTCGTTTCTAGTTTGTTGTTGGTGGTGAGTGAACCCTAGACTCCTTGGATGGAATCTTCTAGGAGTTCGTTTTGATTCGCGGATTTGGTAATCGAACCCGCGTACAGGGTGGGGGTCCAACTAGATTTTCCTTCCGTTGCGCGCAACATTAGCCCACCCAAGGTGCAATTTAGTGTCCCGAATGCCCGCGTGAAATTCGCCCTGGCCCTGAGCTTTAGACTAGTCAATGGTCATCATGTCCATGTATTATTTTACTTTGAGATGAGTTGCCCTGTTTTTGGACTAATTTTGGGGTTTCTGCAGCGAAAATGAGTGACAACCTGATGGACAAGGTTAGCGCCTTTGGCGAGCGCCTCAAGATCACTGGAACGGAAGTCAGCAAGAAGATGACGGCTGGCATGAGCTCCATGAGCTTCAAGATGAAAGAGTTGTTCCAGGGGCAGACTCCGGCCGACAAGATTGTCGAGGACGCCACTTCAGAGAACCTGGACGGACCGGACTGGAACTTGAACTTGGAGATTTGCGACCTGGTCAACACGGAGAAGGTTAACAGTATGGAGCTCATCCGTGGCATCAAGAAGCGGATCATGCTTAAGGACGCGAGGATCCAGTACCTCTCCTTGATCCTGCTCGAGACTATAGTGAAGAACTGCGAGAAGGCGTTCTCAGAGGTTGCGGCCGAGCGGGTTCTTGATGAGATGGTTAGGTTGATTGATGACCCTCAGACAGTTGTGAATAACAGGAACAAGGCCCTTATGCTGATTGAAGCGTGGGGGGAGTCTGGTGATGAGCTGCGCTACCTGCCAGTCTATGAGGAAACCTACAAGGTATGCAACACAAGCCTTCATTTTGGTTACCCTTGTTTCAACAAAACCAACTGCACAACTTGTGTTATCTTTCAATCAACTCATACTATTATCACACTGCAGTGGTTCATTTCTAATGATATCATGCCAAAAAGAAAGTAAAAAATAACTTGTGCCTCATTGCAAATATAGGGAACAATCCAATTCAGGAGCAACACGCTGAAAAGTATTAATAAAGTATCCTGTTACAGTGTGTCATTCACTGAGCTATATATGCTTCACATGGATTTCATACTTTTAGTACTTTGGATTTTTGGACATCTTTTTACAGTTATAGTTTTGTACAGCGAGCCAAGGTCACTAAGTACTTGAATTACTAGACCTTAGGCTGTATCAGTATCATTCCTATCTAGGTATATTATTTACATGTTTTCATGTCAGATTTGATGTTGTTGCTTCCTCTACAATCTCACCAGATTGTTTTAGACATGGATACAATGATTTGACATGGAAGGTCTTGTGATGCCATCCTTCCAATATTTTAAAAGGAAAATATTTTAAAAGGAAAAAAAACTATGATTTGACATGGAAGGTCTTGTGATGCCATCCTTCCAATATTTTTTGAGACTATCCTTCCAAATATATTTGCAGTCCTTTTAAAGGTTTGGTTGCACACATTCTAGGACACAGTATTTGGGAGGGGGACTACTGCAAAATAGCAATATGATGTATCCTTGTACAGTATGTTTTGTACTTCAATAATAATAAACATGGTAGTCCTTACCAATTTCTACCATATAACATGTTCATTTTCTTCTTGTGTAGAGCTTGAAGTCAAGAGGAGTGCGGTTTCCTGGACGTGACAATGAAAGCTTGGCCCCCATATTTACTCCCCCACGATCAGTTGCTGAAGCTGATATTGATGCAAACTTGCCCCAGCAGGCTTTTGAAGACGTGCATGTTCATACATATACTGCTGAAGAAACAAAAGAAGCATTTGATGTTGCTCGTAACAGCATAGAACTTCTTTCAACTGTTCTTTCCTCTTCCCCTGAGCAGGACGCTTTGCAGGTAATTACATTTTCTGTACTTGTGTCCCAATATCATTTAACCTTTTGTTTACTATATTTGCCTAGGTTCTGTACCACCATGACATAAGTAGCTATTTCCACACATGAGATCTTTTCCTCATGGACCTGCAGTAAAAGTTGTCTTGAAATTTGGATATTGCTTGTGTCATACTTGTTTGATGTGTTTCTCATGCTGTACTTGAACTATGATGAGTTGGTGACAAAGTGATAGGATACTTGTAAGTAAAATACTTTTCTGTTCATGTTAATTGCTAATTTAATATAATGCTTACTTTATACAGTGCCTTTAGAAACCAGTATGATTAAAATTACGTCATGTTGCTTTGTTTAGCAGTGTGCTAATTGTTTTTTCTATTACAATCACATTCATAGCATTATAGCAACTGCATCTGGTGTAGGATCAGGGGGAACATTTCAAAATATTTACACCTTTTTTGTTGTACATCAATTAACTAGTTGATTTTGTACTGTGCTCTGATATGCTTTACTAAAGGCAAACTGCTTTTCTCGTGAGCCGGAATGGAAGACTAATGAAGAGTTTACTGAGCACCATGATTTGTTATAAGCAAGTGCAAACTCTGTAAATAGAGGTCTGACTGATTTTGTTACTGTCACAGGATGACTTAACATCCACTCTTGTGCAACAATGCCACCAATCTCAGCACACTATCCAGAGAATCATCGAGACGGTTGGTGACAATGAAGCTGTGCTCTTTGAGGCCTTGAGTGTAAACGATGAGATCCAGAAAGTGCTATCCAAATATGAAGAGATGAAGCAACCCAGCGCCTCGGAGAATGCAGAACAACGTCCAGTGGTCATACCGATTGCCACGGAACACGAAGATTCTGCTGCTGTTGGCAATGAAGATGCCCTGGTCAGGAAACCAGCTGGTGCAAGGTCAAGGTCAGGTGGGGATGATGATATCCTGGATGATCTCGACGAGATGATATTTGGCAAGAAGGGAGGTAGCAGCTCCCAGGAAGCACCAAAAAAGCCAGATCCGAAGAAAGATGATCTGATCAGCTTTTAAGCACCTTTCCAATATTGCAGCCAGTACTTCTATTTTATGGTGCTGTACTCAGTCGGTAGAAGATTGCAGATTCTGTAGGATTTGGATCGCTTGTTTATTCACATACGATCATACCTGCCCCTTTTACAGTTTGTTCAGTTGTTAAGTTGCTGCACTCTCTCAATCCTCTGGCTTCATGGGTGTATTGGATGGTGAATTATGCCCAGATGGAAAAAATATGTTGACTGAATCTTTGCTCCGACTTTAATCACATCAATGATTCAAGCTTATGTCTTCTGCTCTGGCTAATCGAGCAAACGTTCTACGTTTAATGCCGTTTATCTCTGGTCTCTTAATATGCCAGTTTTGTGGGCTCAGAGGAAAAGAAGTGGCATTTGATAAGGTCAAAATCGGCCAATCTTATTGACGTCCCAATATCCCATTGACGGAGCATGTGCGCGTACAAAGCGAATGAATAGTTGAATACACCTTACAACTTTACAATCTCGGTACGTCATGTTTGTTTCACGGTCACACACGTACACTGAATGGTACTACGTGCCGTGGTGCCGTGGCACTACCAAATGAATTGCGCGTAGCAAGCCAAGGCTCGGAGCCTCTTGAACTGCTTGCTCAGGCTGTCGCCGCGGCGGCGAGCTTGGCCCGCAGCTCTCTCCTCAGTATCTTCCCTGAAGCCGACTTGGGGATGGAGTGGATGAAGTACACTTTGTGCAGCCTCTTGTAGAACACCACCTGAACAATCGGCAAAAATGTTGTCAGAAACAGCTACGGTGGCATCCATCAAGCATCTTGGAAGATGGCGACGCAGCCATGGCATGCATACCTGCTTGGATACGAACTCCTTGACGGCATCCTCGGCGATGTCGGAGTCGGCGGCGCGGACCACGAAGGCCACCGGGACCTCGCCGGCGGCGTCATCGTTTTGCCTGCCACGCGCGTAATCCAGTCAATTTCTTCCCTGTGTTGTGATTTGGTGATTTCGAAGCGTAACCGAAATGGTGATCTTACGGGACGACGGCCGCGTCGGCGATGGAAGGGTGGGCGAGGAGCAGCGCCTCGAGTTCGGCCGGCGGCACCTGCAAACAAGCAAGGGTGTGGGTGTCACTGTCACAGCGGCACCTCTCAGCATTGAAACGGACAGGACAGAGTACAGACGGCAATGTTTGTCAGGTCCTGGTGGGCTACTACCTGGAATCCCTTGAACTTGATGAGCTCCTTGACGCGGTCGACGATGAAGACCTCGTCGTCGCCGTCGACGAACCCGATGTCGCCGGTGTGGAGCCAGCCGTCGACGTCGATGGTCCTCGCGGTGGCCTCCGGGTCGTTCAGGTACCCTGCGTCGTCGCGCTCGCGCACCCATCAAAACAGTCAGTGACTTCACTTCACTCGTGCACCGCGCGATGCACGTGGTGGAGCAGCAACGTGGACGTTATCTTCAGTTACTACCTTTCATGATCTGCGGGCCCCGGATGCAGATCTCGCCGGGGAGGTTGCGCCCGAGCGAGAGGCCCGTGTCCGGGTCCACCACCTTGAGCTCCGCGTTGCGCACCACCGTGCCGCACGACCCCGGCTTGGTCGGCGACGGCTCCCTCGCGAACGCCGGGCACATGGACAGCACCGGCCCGGCCTCCGTCATCCCGTACCCCTGCGCAACCACGCCACCAGCAGCGTCCAGCGGGGGGTCAGAACAGAATCGATCACATCCGTCTCGTTCTCGTCCAAAACCACCGCGAAACCGGGCGGTTTCGCTCGGGCTCGCGGCGGCATGGCGTCGCCGGGCGGGAGAGTGGCGACGCGTCGGAACGTGCGCCGGCGAGCTGTGGGTGTGTGGTTGGTGGGACGAGAGGCTCAGGTGTATTCCATCGGGTACTATACGGTTGGTTTCCCCTGGGCCCCGGGCTACGGCACGTTGCGATCAGCCAGCAACCAGCATCGTCGACGCCTGCGACGTGTACGTTTCTACCCTGGGCGTTGGCGCTTTGCGGTAGACGTGAAAAATTGTCACGGCGTGCACGGGCCGAGCCCTCATCCAGCAAAGTACCCAATTACCCAAGCAATCGTGTTCCTAGTTCAAATTATTGGGTACTCCCATGATGATGCAAAGAAACAAATTTATTGGTTATGTCCCCAAATGGTGCAAAGAAACAAAGATAAGGTCACTTTGGCTCCATTAGTGTTAATAGTTAGGTTACTAAGAGCAAATCTAGGATCTAACGACATACTCTAATTAAGCAGGTCTATTAGCAGGTCTGTGAAGATCTTCATCTACTTCCTCTTGTAAATTGTTTTGACTTTCCTATCGACGTTCTCTGCAGTGATTTAACTATAGCACGAATGATCGATTTAACGATGTTGTTTGTCCTTTTTGAGGGAATCGCTGCAGCAGAAAACACTACCATAAAAAGAAGTGGGTCACGTTGATATTGACCTGCCCGAAGATGGCCTGCGGCACGCGCGCGCGCAGCGCGTCGACGAGCTCCTTCCCCAGCGGCGCGGCGCCGGAGAGCACGATCCTGATGGAGCTCAGGTCGTACTTCTCCAGCGCGGGGTTCTTTGCCAGCGCGAGCACCAGCGGCGGCACGACGGCGGCCACCGTCACCCTCCACCGCTGGATGCCCTCCAGCATCGCGCCCATCTCGAACCTGGGCATCAGCATCACCGCCGCCCCGGCCCGCAGCGCGCACAGCAGCACCGAGTTGAGCGAGAAGATGTGGAACAGCGGCAGCACGCAGAGCGCGACGTCGCCCTCCCGCATGTACAGGTTCGGGTTCTCGCCGTCCACCTGCTGCGCCACGCCGGACACCTGCCCGCCGTGCGTCAGCACCACGCCCTTGGGGAGCCCCGTCGTGCCCGACGAGAAGGGCAGCGCCACGGGGTCGTCGGGGGATATGGACACCTCCGGGAGGGTGACCTCGTCGGCGGACGCCACCAGCTCCCAGAACGACAGGCAGCCCTCCGGTGTGTTGGCCGCGTCGTCGATGGTGACGACGGTGAGGGCATTGCCATCGCCGCCGCCGCCCCCGCCGTCGCTCGCCGCGCCGATCCTCGGGAAGGCCTCGTGGCGGAGCTTGTCGACGTAGGCGGACTGAGTGACGATGACCCTCGCGCCGGAGGCCACGAACTGCTTGTGGATCTCCTGCGGCGTGCAGAACGGGTTGGCGGCGGTGGTGACCGCGCCCAGGAAGGACGCGCCGAAGAAGGTGAGCACGAACTCGACGGAGTTCTGGAGGAGGATCATGACGCGGTCTCCCTGGCGGACGCCGAGGCCGCGCAGCGACGCGGCGGCCCTGCGGCACAGGAGGCGCGTCTGGGCGTAGGTGTACGTCCGCCCCGTGGCCGCCGCGATGAGGCACGGCGCGTCCGGGAGCTCCGCCGCCCGGGCGAAGCAGTAGTCGTGCAGGGGAAGGTGGCTGGGGATCTCGATGTCCGGCAGCTTCGACCGGAACACGGTCACCTCCGGCGCCACCCCCGCCGCGACCACAGCCGCCGCCGCTTGCGGCTGCGCCTCCGGTGCTACCACCGTGATCATCTCCTCTGCTTTTCACGAAACAGAGACCTTATTTCTTGGAATGGCTACCGACGACGGGCAGGAGGCTGCACTGAACTGCACAAGAAAAACTCTTTCTCGCGAGTTCGTACCCGTGCTCGGGATCAGTCAGCTACACGGCAGGTTGCTGTTTGAGACAGAAGGAGTGTGTGGGGTGGTGGAAATAAATACAGCAATAGACTAGCAGCCAGCAGGGGAGGTAGGCGGGAGAGCGCGCGCGCAGGCGCAATGGAGGTGGTAGGTATGACATGAGGGCAAGGAGAGATGCGTGGAAGGGGTGCGTACACGGCGCCCGGCCCTGCCTACGAAAAATGCGGCCATTTTTTCAGTCGGAAATGCAAAAGTCTTGCTAATTTCGTGCCAAACTGGATCACCAATGTCTCCAAAAAATCCCTCTCATTTTTGTTCTTCTCTAACATGCGTCGAGAGCCGTTAGACACTTTTCGCAGGGTTCGGCGCCGGTCTGTCCACGTATGACTTGCCGCCGTCGTCCATGGCATGGCTTGCCTGCCGCCTGCCGGCGCCCATGGTCTTGCCTGTGGTTCGCTCGCACTCGCGTTCTTGCCCCCGGAAAAAAAAGAGAGAAAAAAAGAGACCTTATCTGCAGCTGAAAGCTCATATCACAGCTCAGCTGGTGTTCCACAAGCGGACAAGCCCTGCGCACAGATGCTTCCCTTGTGCGCTACACGTCGATCTCGTGCTCCACCTGAGAGATAAACCATGGGAGCAGCATGCACTTCAGCGAGCGCGTGAGATGTGTTAGATAGATTAGATATAAATCAAAGAGACATTGTAACCTACGTAGATATGCGCCGGTTGTAGATAGGATTGTTGTATCTTGTAGTCCAAGTATGTATAGGATTTGTTTGTATATCTCTAACTACAGCGCAATATCTCTAGGACTTGTACTTCACGCAATGGGATTATTCCTTGCCTATATTAACATGAAACCGCCGGCCTAGGAAGGCAAGGCGTTCCACCAATCTTGCGCCATGCTGTTACAAGATGGTGAAGGAGGGAGTTGCCAACGCCTGGACATCTGTTACGAGCGTAAGCGTCCGGACGGTCGGTCCGCAGCTCGCGACACCCAAAAACAGCATCTGCAACATCAAAATCCAACATCCTCAACATCGAGAATCAATGTTGCAACATCAAAAATATGTTAAACGAAGAAACAATCCCACCGCAACATCTATTTCATATTGATTGATTGGATCATCCAAATCTTTCATTGAAAATACAACATCCAGATAACACATTTGTAACATGTGTGTGAAACATATGCAACATCGCAACATCATAGTTATCTTTGCAACATAATACAAAACATTTACAACATTCGTATGAAACATTCGGAACACTGAAAATCTAAGCTTGCAACATGCAGCAAACATAGGGGAAAAGAGAAACACTGCACCATGTGGGCCATCGACCATGGAGGGAGCAATGGCTCGCACCTAGATGTGTCGTCGGCGAGCTCTCCGTCGCCCTCCGGTTGTGGCGTGCATCGCGAGAGCGGCTAAGCGGGAAAGTATACCTGAGCATTTTCAGCCCGGCCCGCCCCGCCCACAGACCTTACTGGGCGGGCGTGGGCACAGATTTTGCAGCCCGCGAAAAAAATCTTGGCACAAGCACGGCCCGAAATGCTATTTTTAGCTATTTTACACTATAAAATGCGCAGGCGGCCCGCCCAAGCCCGAGCCTGGGCCGGGCCCGACCCGAAAATTGAGGCCCGACGCGCCCAGTGGGACGGTCATGGGCAGGGATTTCTCAACCCGAAATAACCGCGCCCTGAATCTCTGTCGTTCTAGGAGTCCATTTCGATGTCTAGATTCATCAAATGTTCCAAGCATCTACGCTGTCTTGTGTCCAGGTTCAGAGAATCTTTGCTGCATGTGGTACAGAGCTAAAACGACAGACATAGCGGGACAGAGGGAGTAGCTATTAGAATGTAACTATGTCTTTAAGGCCCTCTTTGGAACAAAGGAAAAGTGTAGGAATTTTAGAGGATTTGGATCCTATAGGAAATTTTCCTTTGAAGACCTTTGGAACAAAGGATTGAATTCCTACCAATCCTATGAAATTCCTAAGGATTGCCTTGTTCCATAGGAATTTTGGAGGAAATCTAACAAGAGGTCCAACCTCTTGGAAATTTTCCTTTGTGTCTATCTCTCTCTTGACAATCCTATGACTTTCCTATGTTGTATCCAAACATCACAATTGGAAAGTTTCCTACATTCTCATTCCTATAGGATTGCAATTGACAACCAACTCAAATCCTACATTTTTCCTATTCCTATGTTTTGAAAATCCTTTGTTCCAAAGAAGCCCTAAGTGGTTGAACCTACTCCAGCTAAAATCAGCTAAACGGGTTCAAAGACTGAAATGCCCCGCATTTGTTCCCCAAATTTCCATAAATGACATTAAATGAAGGATCAAATGAAGGGTAGCGTAATCACAAAATAATAGCGATTAGCTAGTGAATCCAAACATCCCTTCTAAAGTTTAGCTAGCTTAAAAGAGTCTTTACTTTCTAGTAGCTAGATATAACGCCCTGTTCATTTGGCTTATCAGCCACCAGTCAGTAGTACCTTTCTCTCAGAACAAACCAGCCACCAGCAACCATCCAGCAGTACTTTTCTCTCAAAAACAAATCAGCACCAGCCACCAGCCAAATGAACAGGCTATAAATTTTTTGTTAGGTTGAGTCCGAACAGAGTCTTATCTTAGGCATCCATCCGTCGTCTAAGCTTTGCCTAGGCATATAAACCCCACCGTTGTGGTCTACTTAGTTAGAGAGAGTTGAGATATGGTCGCAACCAGTAGACCCGGATTCAATTTCTCGTTAGAGCGAATTTACGGGACTGGTTTAAAAAAATCCCCTCACCGCTGAAGTCGGGGTTCGGGAAGTTTCTAAACCGGGATTTGGCTCCCTTCTCTTAATGAAAACTGTGGGGCAGTCTAAACCCCGCCAGTTTAGTTTTTGGCATACGTCTAAGTCTAGGCATGTTGGCTGGAGACCGCTTCGTCTCACCGCAGCACTGTGACAACTACGTCACACTAACCCTAATTTTCTCTTACTCTTCCCCACTTTGATTAATTACTCCGCGCTTCAAATTGTAGATTATTTCGACCTTTAGTTAGATATATATTTTGCTATGTGTATAGATATAATGTAGTCTAGTGGTTACAAGATCCTCAATAGCATCTCAGTTCCCCATCAGCTTAGTTTTTGGCATACGTCTAAGTCTAAGCATGTTGGCTGGAGACCGCCTCGGCTCACCACAACGCTGTGACAACTATGTCACACTAACCCTAATTTTCTCTTACTCTTCCCCACTCTGATTAGTTACTCCGCGCTTCAAATTGTATATTATTTTGACCTTTAGTTAGATATATTTTACTATGTATATAGATATAATGTAGTCTAGTGGTTACAAGATCCTCAATAGCATCTCAGTTACTGAGTTAGCGAGACGTCTATGATACCCATCAAGATTTATTGGTATATAATTTGCAAAAGAAAATCTAGATCTATTTTTCTTGAAAAAAACAGAGTAAAAAACAACCTCGCAGACAGTTAATTTTTCTCTTGCACAAAATAGAGAAAAAGAAAACAAGAAAGAAAGAAATTATTTCATCATTCATAATCATAAGCTGGCAATGAGGTTGATTTATCCAACCATAAACAATGTTCACAGACCATGAAACATTCTAACGAGAAAATAAATATTGGTGATTAACAATGAATCATAGCGTGACGTAACATGCAACTAGCAACAACGTCCTCCTGAAAAAATATCACAGACGAACTCTAGAGAGCCCCTCCCTCGGTCCCTCCGGATCCTGCTGGTTTGTGTGATTGTGTCCCAAGACAAGAAAGAAAAAAAGCCGGCCTTCTTGGGCCGCAAGCCGACCTGCCGAACCGGCACACTGCAACGCACAAATACGCGCATATCTGCGGTTTTGATCGAGACGGACGGCCAGCCAGGCTTAAACCCTACTCGCCCAAACCCACCACTCCACCACAGCCATGGCCGCCGCCGCCGCCGCCGCCAAGGCCGCGGCCGCGGCCATCTCCGCGGGGGCCGCCTTCGGGCTCTGCACCGAGCGGGCTCACGCCGAGGGGGGCGGCTCCATGTTCCGCTTCCCGGGCTTCTCCACCCCCTCCCCCGCCCCTGCCCCCGCCGCTCCGCCGCCGAATCAGCAGCCCCCAGCGCCGGCGGGAGGGAAGGGCGAGGAAGCCGCGGAGGAGGCGCCGAGGGTTTCGAATCAGCACGCTCGCACGGGCGCGGCAGGGTTCGATCCGGCCCCGCTGGAGCGCGGGGTGCGTGCGCTGGAGAAGCTGAAGCAGTCGCCGGACCCCAAAAAGGTCGGATTCGTCGAGGCCTCGAGGGCCTTTCTCGGTGGTTCTTTTACTCCTTTTGTTCTGCGGCGGGATTCTGACTGCAGGCTGTGTTGACCCGTGGTTGTGCAGTTGTTCGAGCTTCTGAAGAAGCAGGAAGAGACGCGCCAGCAGGAACTCATTGTGAAGCACGTCGAGGAGCAGAAGCAACTGGCCCAGCTCGAGATGGTGAGACTTCTCTGTCCCCATCATTGTCGGCCATTAAATTTCTTGGTTATGATGCTTTGATGAATTAGTGCTTCCTCCAACTATCTTAAACAGAAACAAAGCCTTTTAGTCTGAAGCAAGTTGCGGTGAGCTAGTTTGGAGAAATATTGTGATAGTGTTGATGTTTTAAGATTCCTACGGGACAATTGTAGTGTATTTTACACTCTTGTGGAATCTCCACATTGTTCATCATATGTTTGCTGTGGATAAATCTTCAGTCATGTTGTCCAATTGCCATAGTGTTTGCATTCCTGTTGATGTCCTGATTTTATTTTGTGTAGTTTACATACTGCTTCAAATGATTCTTTATTATTTTCTGGTTTGTGCGACCATATTAGCTTTAGTATATTGACTGCAATACAAATGTAGGGAATCAACACGCAATATGTTAGATATATTTACACATTACTCGTCTTTTTTGGTGGTATTTTAAAGAGCGGAGTTTTGCTACTAGTAATTAACTTATTAACTTGAATTGTGTTCATATCTGTGCATTGATTCTCCTACCCATCTAGAATATTTGAGATCATCTCAAGCATATTGATTCAATGCATCGTGTGGATCTGTTATGCAGAGGTTGTTAAATTGATGTTTACTGTTGCATACTTTCTCCAGTATAAAAAATTAAGTGTCATTTTGCACACTGACGGTCTCCAGAACATGGGTTTTCGAAGAAAAAACTGTAGGTGAAATTAATTTGCAAACTTCCTAGGAAGACATGTTTTTTTAATTAGAGAGGGTTTAATTAAGTTAGTGTAACTTGTAGTATTCTCATTTGTGCTTTGTTAAGTCACGAATTAGATGCGCTTTTTTTTGTAACATGAGCCATTTTACAGGAGAAAAAACAGATAGACTATGAAGAAGCTAAAAAACTTGATCAACAGCGAGCTCAAAGTAAGGCACAGACAGCTAAATATGAAGATGAACTTACAAGGAAGCGATTACTGGCGGAGCATGAGGCACAGAGGGTGAGGAACCAGGAGCTCGTTAAGATGCAAGAGGAATCTGCGATTAGGTTAGAGCAGATACGTCGTGCGACCGAGGAGCAAATCCAGGAACAACGGAGACGGACAGAGCAGGAGAGATCAGCTATAGAGCAGGAGACTATTAGACTGAAATCCATGTCAGAGGCGGAGGCGAGAATAATGGAAATAAAACAAACTGAAGATGTGAAGCGGCGATTGCTTGTGGAGCAGATAAAAGCTGACAGGGAGAAGTGGATCGAAGTGATAAATACAACCTTTGAGCATATAGGAGGTATGCCTTACCGAGTGAACAGTTTCTTACTGGATATTCCTGCAGTTCTTATTTATCATATGCTGTTTTTACCTATTTGTGTAACAAAACTTAGGTGATTTAATAAAACTTTTCAGATTTATTATTTTTAATTTAAAACTAGTATTTGAATTGGTATCACCTAGGGAATAATACTGTGGGTATCAGCATAGTGTTATCTCATTTATATTGTATATATACAAACTTGTGAAGCTAGATATGTTTATATGCTTATATTATGAAACCTCTGTTGAGGAAACTTGGTCATCCCTTCCTTCTGTTTTTCCCTTCAGGTGGTTTGCGAACAATATTAACTGATCAAAATAAGCTAGTTGTAGCAGTTGGAGGTGTAACAGCACTTGCTGCTGGGATATACACAACAAGGTAAAGTTCTTAAGTTGTGTGGTGCACATTTTGATTTTTGCTGTTCTAGTTGTGTGGTTTACTTGTAATAACTTTGATGTTTCTTAGTGTTTGGTAGTGAAGTGAATCCTACATGTGCATCTGCATTGGAGCTCATAGTTTTATTTAACTGCTTCTGTGGTTTAAACTTCTAAAGTTCAAGGAGTATGAAACTAATACTAGAATTTATACAGGAATTTTTGAAAGAAACAGTTGCATTGTAACTTCTTTCCAATAAATTTGCTGCTTCCTTCGCTTTGGATGATTCCTTGTTAACCACACTGTTAGAACAAGGATGAAGATCTTATCCTTGATGTTAGCTAATTATGAATATGCTATAGCACTATTTTTTCTTGGAGCCATTTTTTTTACCTTTGAAATGTTTTTGTTTTGATGATTTTTTTTTTGGCTAATTTTAATGCCCTTACATAGATTCACTTATTTTCCCCAG
The DNA here is from genome assembly GCA_036936925.1 of Cenchrus fungigraminus. Lineage (NCBI taxonomy): Eukaryota > Viridiplantae > Streptophyta > Magnoliopsida > Poales > Poaceae > Cenchrus > Cenchrus fungigraminus. Next base: position 12,857,229 of record CM072772.1, on the reverse strand, counting down.
GGAGGGTGCTAGAGTAGTCTGGGGCTATGTTGACCGCATTTTAGGTCAGCCATCGTTGGTAAGGGAGTCATCACGAGGGAGGTACCCCTGGTCTGGTTCTTTATCACGTGCTACAAGTAGTCTCACTGGCAAACTGAAAAATGGAAGCAACCTGGGCCAGAATGGGAATGGGTTTGGTGATGTTATTCTAAATCCTTCTCTCCAGAAGAGAGTGAAGCAGCTGGCTAATGCCACAGCCAATACAAAACTTCATCAAGCTCCTTTCAGAAACATGCTTTTCTATGGGCCTCCCGGCACAGGGAAAACAATGGCAGCTCGAGAACTAGCTCGCAAATCTGTAAGCTTTTCATAGGCTACCTTAGTAACAAAATACAGTGGAACTGTTGCTATCCCTCTAACCTTGTGACCATTTACAGGGATTAGATTATGCACTAATGACTGGTGGAGATGTTGCACCATTGGGATCACAAGCAGTCACCAAGATTCACCAGTTGTTCGACTGGGCAAAGAAATCTAATAGGGGTTTACTCCTCTTTATTGATGAAGCTGATGCTTTCTTGTGCGAGTAAGTGAACCAAATCTTCAGATTCTTTTCTAGTAATATGCTATTATTTTATCCTGGCTGATATAAGTTTTCATGATTGATGGAATAACTCAGATCTATATCATCTATATTTGCAATTAGTCACTCATCTTCATCTATCACAATCGCCGAGTTACGAGCCTTATATAAACACGTTTGGCTAGTGTTTAAGAGTCCTACGTAACCCCCCAGTTGACATTGGTTAATGGAATGATGCCTCATGCCGTTATAGCTCTGTTTACTATCCTTTAACTATCAGATAAAAGAAGTTGCAACTTGTAATAACTGTGTGTGGCTCTATAGGTGATGTAAGTATTTGTTTTGCAAAAGTGCAGGGCACCAATGATTTTGTGGCACCATTCAACTATATTGTCATCTCCCATATACTGAAACAATTGAGCCGTCTTGTTTAACATGTTATAAGGCCTGTTTCAGGCCTCTTTTCTTGTCCTTAACAACTTGCAAACTGCAGTGACATCTCGGACTGCTTTTTTGTCCCCTGCAGGCGGAACAAGACTTACATGAGTGAAGCTCAAAGGAGTGCCCTGAACGCTCTCCTCTTTCGCACAGGTGATCAATCCAAGGATGTTGTCCTTGCACTGGCCACCAACAGGCCCGGTGACCTTGACTCTGCTGTTGCTGACCGTATTGATGAGGTCCTCGAATTCCCCCTGCCCGGGGAAGACGAGCGATTCAAGATCCTGAAGCTGTACCTGGACAAGTACATTGTCAAAGCTGGCGACAAGTACGACAAGAGTTGGCTCCGGTTCTTCCGACGCCAGCCCCAAAAGATTGAGGTGAAGGGAATCACTGATGACCTGATTCGGGAGGCCGCCTCCAAGACTCATGGCTTCTCCGGAAGAGAGATTGCCAAGATGATGGCGAGTGTCCAGGCCGCGGTGTATGGCAGCAAGGACTGTGAGCTCACTCCAGCCCTTTTCCGTGAGGTAGTGGATTACAAGGTTGCCGAGCACGAGCAGCGGAGAAAATTGGCCGGAGAGGAGCCGAAGCAGAATGCTTAGGATGATTTTTTTTTTGCATTCACCCCCTTTTGCCGTGGCATGAGCTGTGTTCCCCCCCTGGGTAGATCACCTCATCGAGGGCAGACGTTCGTTTGCTCCGTCGTTATTCTTTTGCTGCACTCACCCCACTAGGGGGTATTTGGTGGTAGGCGATGGTAACTTGATAAGAGAAGAGGATTACATGTGGTGACGGAAACTTCGGAGGTTGTTCACACACAAGAAGCTGGCCTTTTTTTTTTGTGAACGGCCTACAATGGTCCGATTGGCTGACTAATAATCCATAGTGGCTGTTACATCTAGGGGTTGTTTTACATTTTCTGTAGCTGTATAACAGTTCAGGCAGTGAATGAATGAGCAATTTCTTTTACCGATGTTTCGTGAACCGCTCATGCGCAACAATGTCGCGTACGGTATACCTGGCAAAGGCAGATGACTGCTGCAACCACGGGCAAGGGTGAAAACAATTTCACCTAAAGAAATCTTATATGCATGAAGTGCTAAATAAAGTCTATTTATAAAATCTTTTCACAGACGAATGCAGTTTGATGTGATGAATCTAATGAGCATAATCCATGATTTGCTACAGTAATCATTCTCTAATTGTGTGGTCCAAGACCTCATTAGATTAGTCACTCAATTTAATCACGAGTTGTGGAAGTAGCTGCCTCGATGCTACTCCCTCCGTTCAGTTCTAAATAATTTAGAACGGAGGGAGTTCGAGTGACAAACCAAATCAAAATTAGACAAACAGTAGAATCACAACACAAAACGAAGCATCTCGGTAGCCACCAATCTGCCATATCCCCCAAAATGCTAGTATTAATCGTATTTATATAGATACAATCCACACAAAAGATCTATTGTGAGGTTCCAGTTCTTTCAGAGGTATAATCTTGCTGCATCCAGCTCAGCTCGTGGCGCTTGACAAGTGGAAGAAATACAGGCCCGAGGCAAAAGCACATTGACTCAAGATGGAAACTACAATGTGACGGGGTAACGCCCAACCCAAGTTCATTCAGCAGAACCGTGGCTCACAGGGACATCACACTCGTCAAGCAGCGCTCTGATGTTGTTCTCCGGGGCACTTACTGAGGGAAGTATGGCGCGCCTTGGAACTGCGGATCTCGATCTTGTGCTGCTGCTGTCAGGATCGAGCTGTGACCCTTCCTGCACGATCGGCAAGTCAGTCCTCGGCCTTGCGCTAACTGAAGACATCTTCTCCTTCCATATCCTCCCATCCTAGCATCCATCAGACCATCATCAACAAACCAATTATTAAGGGAACAATGACTTTGGATGATGCGATGAGATGCTTTGCTACAAAGGAAATGTACAAGAGAGCATATCGTAAATGAGAAAGGTAAGATAAGATTGGGCATGTTTGTTGCTGGTGTAACACTACATTCTGCAATAGAAGGAATTTCATCAGCATGTGCAACACAAGAAAGTTTGCCAATGGAGTAAGATCCTGATGGTATGATGATTCAACACTGAAGTCTGCAACACAAGAAAGTTTGCCATCCTATCCTAAGCATCCGTCAGAATAAGATCAATTAGACAACAATATGTTTGCATTGGATGGTGTTTCTGCTACAAGGGAAATGGTGTGCTGAAATTGGGCAGATTATTAAAGATAGAGGTAACATAAGAACTGACAGCTTCTTGTTGGTGTAAAGCTAAATTCTGGAACATGAGAAAGTTTGCCAACATGGTTTAAAACTACATCCTGCAGCAAAAGAAAGATAGCTAACATGGTTTTAACTCTAACTTCTGCAACATAAGGAGCTCACGGATCTGTCGCTTTTGTCAGCAACATGATTCTCCCGTGCAATTTGGGCTAAGCAACAATAGGAATGCTTACATGCAGTATAGACGGCTCAGGAAGTGGGCATTTCACTGGTTGATCAAGATTGACAGGCTCCACAGGGCGCTCCACCGGCTTGAACTCAACGCCAACCTCAATACCGTGGGGACTCTCTGCAGGAACAGCTGCTGGGTCAGGCTCTCCAGTACTCATGTTGGGGGCCAACGTCTCCACAACCTCCTGAACCTCGAAACGAAATTCCCAATCAGGCAAGATGAATCAAAATAAGATACGAATTACTAATTCTTGGCTTTACCAAATCAAAACAAACAAAAAAACAACTTGACTGCATAACGGCATAACGCTAATTTCTCATGGGCAAATTTGGAGACAAAACAAGCTTGCAACTTTCTCCAATTTTTGGAAGCAATAAAGGTAAACTAATACCAATTTCAATCCTTCCAAACTAAGATCACCTAAAACCAAAAGTAAAAACATGCTAAAAGCATCCCGATTTTGAAGAACCGGAAGAGGAACAGAAAAGGCGAGCTACCGAGTCCTGGAGACAGCAGAATCTACCCATAACCATGAACGAGGACGACATCAAACCAAACCAGCTCAAATCTCAGCCTTGGATGGCTTCATAGAAGTAGAACTGACGCTAACCTAGGGTTGACCTGATACGGTTATATACAAGCAGATCCCTTCTTAGACTTGGGGGAAGTAAACTACACCAGAAACGACATGGAAGTACAAGTGGGCGCAGTAGGGGAAGGAGAAGGAGGTCGAAGGGAGAGCTCACAGCGACGCTCTTGGAGCGGCGGTGGGCGCCGGAAGAGAACCGGGAGAAGATCCCGACCATCGTCTTCTAGCCCCCACTCCGGCTCTAAGCTTTCTCGAGCTGAACGAAGCTGGCCGCTCTTCTTGTTTGCGGGGAGCACTGGTCGATGTGTAGCAGTAATTGACCTGTCGAGGTGTTTTTATTTATCAATCTAATTTCAAACTTTCTTATAAGCTTTGCTTATTAGTTAAATATAATATTATGAGAATAAAGTAGGTGACATATAAGTAGGGAATCTTTTTGGCGCATCAAGTTCCTTTTTGATTTGCCTGCGCGCTTGCAGCGCAGTGGTGGGCGCTCCCGTCGTGGAGGCCACCCGCCCGGGTTCGATTACTATTGCGATCGGTCGGGTGAGGCACAGGGGATTTTCCTCAGATTCGTTTCCTACAGGTTCTGGATATTCGCGTGATGCTATAATGGGATTATAATGTGCCCGTCGTCTACGAGGTTCGTGTAACTTCGGTGATCTCCAGAAGGACGCGATATGTGTATGAGTTGTAGTTCTAGGGGTGTACGTGGATGTGGTGTGAGTGTGTTGAGTAGAGTTCAGATACTACAGCTTGTGTACTAGGGATCCGGGCTCAGATACTACAGCTTGTGTACTAGGGATCCGGGCTAAAAAAAATTCCTTTTTGATTTTCTGTAACACTGAAAGATCACAAGTACCGAAAAATACTCGTGGCTGGAAGATGCAAAAGTTAACTGAAATAGCACTCTATTGAATTTCAGCAACACCTCCGTTAGATCGGACCAAAATACCCCCAAATCCAGACAGCAAGCACAAAGCATCAACCGACAGCATTCAGGGGTCTCAAATCGATGAATCTTTGGACGCTGAGCGCTCGCTGTGCAAGGTTGAATGGAGAACCCCACCCGGTCGGAGGGCACCCGCCCCGGGACGCTCGCCTGGAGGGCGCGTCGGCCCTGGCAACGCCGCTTAGAGGGCGCCGTGCCGACCTGGGACGCGCACCTGGAGACCGCGCAAGGACGAGCTGTAGCAGTCTAGCTGAGGTAGGTCGTCGCCGGCGGGGGAGGAGCAGCGCGGCGGCGGACAGTGGTGCAGGCTGCAGGACGCCGCCGTGCAAGGCGCGCGGGCGTGCGAGCGACAGGCATGTGGTATATTGATGCATCTTGATCAAGGGGTAGAAAGGTAATTGCCTGTCCATGTTATGTGCTGAAAAGAGGGAAATAAACTTTCCGTGAACAAAATTGACGGAATGCTACTTTCAATTAACGTTTACATCTTTTAGTGGTATTTTACAGGGTCGCGATCTTTCAATGGTATTTTCCGGAACTCGTGATCTTTCGGTGGTACAAAACCAATTTTCCCTTTATTAAAACGCACGAATTAAATCGGTTTCACCGCAAAAGCCACAGTAAGTTGATTGGAAAAATGAACGAGACAACTTGAAAAAAAAGTTTGCTTAGGTTTCTCCCTCTCCGGCAATGACACTTGCCTATCAAATTTGGCTGTTTTTTCTTTAAATACCTCTAACCGTAATCCGAATATCTTCGTCTTGTCACGCGTTGGAGGTAGCGCGGCTTGCGGGCGAACCGAGAAACTGGTGATGGGGCCCACGAGACAACTATCTACTATTCGTGCCAATTTGTCTGGCTTATCAGCCACTAGTTAGTGGTACTTTCCTCTCCGAATAAATCAGCCTCAAGCTATCAGTTAATAGTATTTTTCTCTCAAAATAAATCAGCACTGACCACCAGCCAACCGAACATTGATGGGCTGCAATCTGCAGGGACATGGCATGGAAGTGGAACACCCCAACGGCTGAGAGAGAGGGATGGCCGGATGGGGACGGGGTTTATCTTGTCCATTTTAAACCGTAAAGAAGGTGGTCGTGATTTTTTATTAGAAGGAGCATCACAGATTCATAATGACCAAAAAAGAAAAGCGCTCCGAAGAAAGACGGAAAACACAAAGGAGAAAAGAATAAGAAAATATTATGGAACGATAAGAATAAGAAACAAAGGAAGAGATAAATTATTATGAAAGAAAAAAGTCAATACCATATTTTTTAAACAGTGGCACGTCTGCTTTTCTAAATTTGTATAGAAAGAAATATAAATTAAAAGAAAATATAAAAAAGTGTATTATGAACTAGTGACATCCTCTATCATAGGAAATTAGAAAGCACATGGAGTCAAAGACATCTCAAGATACCGTGGGGAAAGAGCGAAGTTCGACCAAATATAAAAATTCAATAGCATTTCATTTTCAAAATGACACAATTTGGTCATAGGGAAGATGATGTACTCTACTTCCTCAATTTTTTCCCGCTTGCTCTCCTGCTATACTTTATATGCTCATTTTACAGGAGTGCTTAGCGTCCAAATTTTCATCAAATTCTAGCCAAGTTATATTTAAAAATAAATTCGTTAATCGGTTAATAACTGAATCCTGGTCTGTAATTTTCATTTTTTTTTCCAAATTCATCTATCTCAATACCATCTAATTTTTTTCGCGTTTTGAATCCAATGCCCCAACACTCACGAACGTCTTTCAAATTCCAATTCCGATCAACTGAGAAAAAGACGGTCCGGTCCCCCAGCTGCCAGCCTGCCAGCGAAGCGAAGTCCGCGAACGAACTGAAAAAAAAAAAACAAGAAGATGAGAGCAACTTGAACCGGAAGCGACTCGAGTCCGGTCAGTCCACTCCCACCACGCCCGACACGCCCACCCCTCCCACCGCTTCCGTCTCCTCCAGTAGTCCAGTCTCCATCTCCACGCACCAACGACCCCAGACCACCGCGATCAAGCCAACCTGTTCGCCGCTCCGCCCGCCACCCGTCGTCGCCGGCAGCGATCATGCACCACGATCCCAACCCCTTCGATGAGGGCGCCGACGACAACCCCTTCTCGGTAACCCCCCTCTGCTCTGCTCTCCCTCCCTCCAACCCCCCATTCCGCGTGGGTTTGGCACGAGCGGCGCGGCAGATCTCGGATGCGAGAGATCTCCTCGCTTGCCTCTGGTGGCGTGCTAACGAGGTGGTGGTTTGCTGCTGCGTAGAATGGAGGAGGAGGCGGTGGAGGAGGAGCGCGCGGCGGAGGCGTCAAGTCGCAGTTCGGGTTGCGGCCGACGGAGCCCGTCGGGTTCGGCGGCGGCAGGGGCGACGCGACCGTCGACATCCCCCTCGACACCATGAACGTAAGAGAGGCAGCTTCTCCTTCTCGTTGCTACTTCGTTGCGCGATTATTGTTCCAGTGAGCTTGTGTGGTAATGTGGCTGTCTTTTGGGATGAAGGATTCGAAGGGCAAGGCGAAGGAGCTGTCGCAGTGGGAATCAGATCTCAGGAGGCGGGATGCGGTATGCGTGCCTTGATGTTCTCTTGGATTCTCACCGTTAATCATTGGCATGGATCTTGACTGAATTTTCTATTCTTCCGTGGAATCTTTCGGGGTCAAGGATATCAGGAGGAGGGAGGAAGCCCTCAGGAGCGGTATGCTTCTGCATTATACTAGAATTGAACTTTAGCTCATTGGCTATCTTCCATTACGTTCACATGGAACAACGAATTGAGTGGCGTTCATTGACTTCTGATTTGATGCCGTAGCTGGGGTGCCCATGGAGGACAAGAACTGGCCACCATTCTTCCCAATCATCCACCACGACATTGCCAATGAAATACCAGCAAACGCTCAGAAGTTGCAGTATCTTGCGTTCGCGAGCTGGCTTGGTATGCATTGATTGTAGTTTGTAATGAATGGTGTGCTACATTTTGTGTTTTCAGGTGTTTGCATTATTTGTACAGTTGCACTTGTACCATCTTACCGAGGGTGTTCTTTTATTGCTATGATGTACAGGAATTGTGCTTTGTCTCTTCTGGAATTTTATTGCTGTCATAGTCTGTTGGATCAGAGGGGGAGGTGAGCTCAGGATTTCTTTCTAGCTAGCTTCTGCCCTTTCTATATACTGCTTTTTCATGCACCTCCACATTTACTGTACCTTTGTACTTGACCTGCAGTTTATGTACATATACAAGTGCTAATTTTTATTGCACTGTTATGCTTTTAATGCAGCAGACCGCTAAATCGTGGATAATTTCATCCTTGCAGATTCCAAACTATTTTTCCTGGCTACCATCTATGGTATGCTTGGCATTCCTTTGTCTTACTTGATGTGGTATAGGCCTCTATACCGAGCAATGAGGTATGCAACTATTGGTTAATGCCTCCTGCTATACATACCGGTTAGTGTCACGGGGAAGAGTGTTGGACGGTGGATTACGGCGAAGGTTGTATTTAAAGGAAGTGGAAGGGCGTGGCCCTGGACCTCGCCGGCGCGCCGGAGCCGTGGAGCTCGACGTCGCACCGATGAGGCAGGGCACGGCTTACAGAAGATTCAATCTAAAAGCCTGCCTAACAAATTCCCTAACCCCGGCTTATATGACTGCCGGTTACAACCTAGCTTATTACTCAAGCTAATCCAAACTATATCTCTAACAAACCAAATCAAATCTTAACTAAACTCCTAAACCTCCTGGACTCCTTTCCTCTGCCCGCGCCGGCCGTAGACGTGATGGAACATGACATCTCTCCCCTCCTTAACAAGCAGCTCGTCCTCGAGCTGGAACGCCGGAAACTGAGCACGAAAGTCCTCCAACGCGACCCATGCGGACTCCGACGCCGGAGCTCCACACCAACGCACGAGCACCTCACGCCGCCCGCGCGCTACGCGGCTGTCGATGATCTTCTCAGGCTGCACCACCACACGGCCATGTTCCAGCGGCGGCAACGGCGGAGGATGAGCCGGAGGCGCGCCATGGAACGGCTTCAAGAGCCCCACATGGAACACATCATGAATTCGAGCTCCTGCCGGCAACCTGAGCCTGTACGCCACGTCGCCAACGCGTTCCACCACTTGAAATGGCCCAAAGAACTTGGGCCCAAGCTTGCTACGGCCGCGCACGTGAAGAGACGCCGCCGGCCGATGCAGAAGCCGGAGCCAGACCCACTGTTCCGGCGAGAACTCCACCTCCCTGTGCTTGCGATCATAGATGGCTTTATAATGTTGCTGAGCTTGCTCTAATCTGTCACGAACCTCAACCAAGAACGTATCTCTGTCCCGCATGGCCACCTCCACTGCCGGCAGCCGCGCATCACCCGGCTCATAGGAGCGAACAGAGGGCGGCGGCCTGCCATAGACCACTTCGAATGGAGAGGTTTTCAGGGGCTGCTGATAAGACGAATTGTAGCAAAACTCAGCCCACGGCAGCCACTCCAGCCAATTGCGAGGTCGATCACCCGTGAGGCAGTGCAAATACATGGTAATGATCTTGTTCACTGCCTCAGACTGGCCGTCGGACTGTGGATGAAATGCCGACGTGAACTGCAGCTTCACTCCGGCAAGGCGAAAGAGCTCCCTCCAAAATGAACTGGTGAACACAGGATCCCTGTCACTCACGATCGTCGACGGAATACCATGTAGGCGTACGATCTCGGCGAAGAACACTCGAGCCACCGTCGTTGCCGTGTATGGGTGGCTCAACGGAATGAAATGTGCCGACTTAGAGAAGCGATCCACTACTGTCAAAATCACCGACTTGCCGTTCACCTTAGGCAGTGCTTCAATAAAATCCATGGCCACATCGGCCCACACCGTAGTTGGCACCTCCAGAGGTTGAAGGAGGCCCCCTGGCTGCAGATGTTCGCTCTTGTTGCGCTGACACACCGTGCACGCCCGCACGAAGTCCTGAACCACCACCTTGTCATTAGGCGTATGAAAGTCCGCCCTGAATCGATGCAGCGTCTTGTGAACCCCCTCGTGACCGGCGCCGTGTGCCAGCTCAAGCACTGCTGCTCGGCAAGCTGAGGACGGCGCAATATAGACCCGGCCGCTGTATAGGATGAGGCCGTCCACCACTGTCCAAGCCGCCGGCTTGACACCCCCACGGATAGCATCCCGCAACTCGGCCAATTCGACGCTGCCATTGATCTCCTGACGCAGCTCATCGAAAAGAACAAACCGAGGGGCAGACAGCGCCAGCGCTTCGCCCAGACCTTCATCGCGACGAGACAAGGCATCCGCCACGACGTTCAGCGCGCCCGGCTTGTACTCCACCACAAAGTCGAAGCCCAGAAGTTTGCTTGCCCACTGGTGTTGCGGTATGGTAGTCAGGCGCTGGTCGAGGATGAATCTCAAGCTGCGGTGATCTGTGCGGACCACAAACCGGCGGCCCCACAGGTACGGCCGCCAATGTCTCACTGCCTGGACGAGGCCAATGAGCTCCCTCTCGTAGGCGGCGAGCTTGGCGTGGCGCGACGCGATGGGCTTGCTGTAGAACGCCACCGGCCCAGCCCCTTGGTGTAGAACTACGCCAAACCCTGAGCCCGACGCGTCACACTCGACCACGAAGTCTCTGTCGAAATCCGGCAGCTGCAGCACCGGCGCCGTCGTGAGCGCGCGCTGGAGCTCCTGGAACGCCCGCCCTGCGTCCGGGCTCCAGCTGAAACCTTCCTTCTTGAGCAGGGCCGTAAGCGGGGCGGCGATGGCGCCAAAGCCGCGGATAAATCGCCGGTAATATCCTGCCAGCCCCAGGAACCCGCGCAATGCTCGAGCCGATCGAGGAACCGGCCACTCCAGCACTGCTTGAACCTTTTGCTTGTCCATCGACGTCGCACCGATGAGGCAGGGCACGGCTTACAGAAGATTCAATCTAAAAGCCTGCCTAACAAATTCCCTAACCCCGGCTTATATGACTGCCGGTTACAACCTAGCTTATTACTCAAGCTAATCCAAACTATATCTCTAACAAACCAAATCAAATCTTAACTAAACTCCTAAACCTCCTGGACTCCTTTCCTCTGCCCGCGCCGGCCGTAGACGTGATGGAACATGACAGTTAGACACTAGTTCATACTGTTAATTTATGAATTTCATGCAGACTTGCATAGTATTGTTAGTAGGCAATAGTACATTGTTGATATTCTGGTTTGACTAAATTGAAGTAGGTAAACATTTTTTTACCAGATGTATTTAGCTTTAAATGATCTGATGTACCTTCTACTTTATATTGTCTAGCACTAACAGTGGTTTTGTTCTAATTCTCTGCTAACCTATTTGACAGAACTGACAGTGCTTTCAGCTTTGGATGGTTTTTCCTTTGTTACCTGGTAATTTTTTCATCAAGTCATGGCTTATTTGATATTGAAATGCTATTTCTGCTATGAACCTGATTTATGTACTTTATGTATCTTTGGCTATGCACAGCTCCACATTGGCTTTTGTGTACTTGCCGCCATTGCTCCTCCAATTGTATTCCGTGGAAAATCATTAACGTAAGCTTCCTTACACATCGCACATTTGTTGGGAGTATAGACTTTTCATTGACTACCATCATTTGACTATTCTTTACTCACCACTAGCAGTGTTTGCTTATGTTCACTCTTATGTAATGCAATTAGGAGCACCTGACATTACCTTTCCAAAATTAGTCTGTGCTTGTTAAGTTTTGAACTTTAACTTCACTCTAGTTTACTATGTCATGTACTTAATCTTTTAGTTGCTTTTCTTAATGCTTACAGTTCAGATAGATTGCCTATCTCATTATACTTCTGCAAGACTCAGACTTTTAGTTTGTGTATCTTAGTCTAAGAGAAATATGCTTCGTTTGTCATCAGGGGTATATTGGCTGCAATTGACACTTTCTCAGATCATGCAATAGTTGGGGTGAGTACATCTATTGGTTCTTTAGCAACTGCACTTGTTTTTGTCAAGCACTTTTGTGCTTTTAGTCTGCAAAGTTTTTATTACAATTTTGTAAGTTCAAAGATGAGTATCTGACATGTAAATCAATTTTCTTTCCCATCAGATCTTTTACTTTGTTGGATTTGCCTTGTTTTGCTTGGAGACACTTGTGAGCATATGGGTTCTTCAGGTCTGTGACTTATCCATTATGAATGTTTGCATTATATCTCTTCCATCCTATGTGTTGTCATTTTCTTTCTCAGTTTTCATGGTGTCTTTTCTGTTAGCTCTTGGTACTTGATGCATGTGGGCTACATGGGCATTTTAATCATGGCAGCCATTTATGGTGGATTGTATATGTTTCATTTTTGGTTGAGGTCAATATAGTTACACACAGAACAACTGGAAATGTTTGAATTTTAAATCTTTAATTCTTTTCAAACACAAACTTCTATAGAATAAGTATGCCTTTTATTATCTGTGACTACATTTATCTCCAGGCTTCTAGCTATTCAATTCTATGCATAGTTTTTGTTAGCAAGACACTTAGATATACTTAGCAGGCCCTAATGGGCCTCAGGTGTGCAGGCCCACAGGCCTCCATGTCCCTGTGGGCCACTTCTCTGGATTAGGATAGAGTCTCCTATTAGGCAAGGATCATCTGGTTGGCATTACTTTATAAACCAATCTAGGTTCCTTGCCTATATATGTGTACCCGTGCTATGCACCTCTATTATTCGTTATTCCTAGCTACCTTTGCTTACAGTTTTCAATAAACTGAAGTTCTCCTTAAAATGTAGAAAACTATATGTTCCTAATTTAGTTATAGTTTCTACATCTATGAATTTGTACGAATTGTTTTGAGTTTGCACTTGCAATTTTTGCATGGTGCATAGGTTCCTAATGGTGCCTTTGCTTTTCTGTGCACCGTGTATGTTTCTAATCCTTGTCTTTATAGTTTATATGTTCTTTTTTCGTCATAATATCTTGTTCAACAAGGACTGCACAAGCATATACAATTGAATACACATATTGTTATAAAAAATATATAGGAAAGTTGAGAGCGAGCATGTCACATCAGGAGTGAGTCATTGTGGACAATGTCTCCTTTTTTTATTTAAACAATCAACATGTGTGCGAAGAACTTTGGTTCATATCATACATTCTGTTAATACCAACACCATTTACTTTTGACCAATACCAACAATGGTTTGATCTTCGTTTTGTTTGGTGTGTGCAGAAAGTATACATGTACTTCAGAGGGCACAAGTAGGCCATAAAAGGATTTCCAATACATATGCTTGCGCCGCGGTTCTGTGCATACACATAAGTACATGTCAGTCGTCGTTGTGTTATGACAATGTAATTTTCAGCATTTAAAGTTTGCATTTTGGAGGGGTATGCCATTATATTGCAGTGTCGTTTCTGGACCGATCTGTTCTTTACTCATATACAAATTACACGTCGTGCTCATTTCTGTTTGCTAGTGTGGCTGGACCGTTTAATTGGTCTGTTTGCCTCACAACAAGAGCCCTGGTTGTCGGAACCCAGATAGCAACTAACCTGGCTCCTGCGGTCTCATTTGTATGTTCTGCGACGTTGAATGAATCTCCCTGTCTTTCTTGGAGATTCAGCTTCTGCCAGTTCTTGCCCTCAATGTTTCCGACTCTGCCTTACTTGTCAACATCAAGGAGTGGGTGAGAACTCTTTGGTTTCTGGTTCTCACATTTTCTGCCAGTCAGCTTGGATGCAGCTGCGGCCTGAGGCAACAGAGCCAGCATTACTTCCGCACTGTCGTGGCATGATTAAACTTTTTTTTTTGGAGGATTTTTCTGCCAGTTATTAGCATTTTTCGGAATGGCATATCCGAAAAAGGAAACGAAAAAGGGAGATTCCTCACAGGTCACTTTTACCTCCGCCGATGCGGACGCTGACAAGTCCTGGCCGTCGAGTGAGGCGGATGCTTACCTGGCGCACCCCTACAGAGCCATCAGGTTATCGCTTGGACTGCAGGGGTGGTGCTGCGTTCCGAGACCAAGAACGTACATGTCGCGTGAACAGCACGATACAGTACAGGGGATCATGAGCAACATCCTCGATCCATTCCTCCCGAAGTCCTCTCAGGTCTCTCATCTGCAGCCACCCATCATTCCCTCATCTGAAACTGGCCATCCTCACGCCACCACGTGGCGAAACCATATCTGAATTCATGGAACCACAACCAAGCTTTCGCTCGTGCGCCCCTGCCAATCACAAGTCAGGGATCAGCTAATCAGCAAGGACAAAAGGAGCACACGTATTCTCCAGGTATCAAATTTTCATACACATATAGGCATCTCAAAATACATAGCGTCTTTATAGCAGAAGAAACAATAAGAAGAAGAATAATTTCAACGTGAAAACCCTCCAAAACCTGCCATGGGATGCTAAGAACACACCAGGAATAGTGGCCACTAATTAAACATTTTCGCTTTCCTGAGCAAGAAAATTCAGTGTACATCCAGCCGAAGAATACTGACAAAATACACTTGTACTAGGAATGAAAGGAAGAACTCATTTTCAGCTCAGTATACGACGCCCTTGATGTTATCAGAAAAAAACAAAGTGAAAAATAGGGACACCACATCATCGACATCCTCTTGTCCTACTTATGTTCTTCTAGCTCCACTTCCACCATTCCATTCTCACTCTCTTCTTCTCTTCAAGTTCCACTCACAAGGCTTGGAGGGAAGAAGAGAAGCTTAGCCCAGAACAAAAGCCCACAAGCAGAAAATGGCGATCAGCAGCGCGCACACCACCACCTCTCTGCACTCCCCATGCACAACCGTCTCGAACGCAGGCTTCAGGCAGCAGCAAGTCATCTTCTTCACCAGCAACTGGGGAAGCGGCAGAAGGCAAGGAGGGGCAAGAACCTGCTTCCAGGTTTCATGCTCCGTCCAGAAGCCAGTGGTGATTGGCCTGGCAGCAGATTCGGGATGCGGGAAGAGTACCTTCATGCGCCGGCTCACCAGTGTGTTTGGTGGTGCTGCAGAGCCACCCAAGGGCGGGAACCCGGACTCCAACACACTCATCAGTGACACCACGACCGTGATATGCCTTGATGACTACCATTCCTTGGACAGAAACGGGAGGAAGGAGAACGGTGTGACAGCCCTCGACCCAAGGGCGAACAACTTTGATCTCATGTATGAGCAGGTGAAGGCAATCAAAGAAGGCCAGACAATTGAGAAGCCAATCTACAACCATGTCACCGGCCTCCTCGACCCACCAGAGGTTATCACGCCCCCAAAGATTTTCGTCATTGAGGGCTTGCACCCAATGTAAGCTCACAGTCTATGCCCATGCTACACTTGTGGCTACTACTCTGGCTCATTCTCTCATAGTATATGGTGTTTGTTCTTTTGTTTCTTCGTTATATTCATGGCGACAATAAGCTTTTCCCCAGACGAACTTTAATTTTCTGGTGCCTTAAGTTGTTAGAAGAACAAGTCAAAGTAACAAGATTATGTTCGAAGCCATGAAAACGAGCAGAATTGTTCTCTCTTTCTAATATCTAATTACCACTTATTTGTTTCAACCAGGTTCGATGAGCGTGTGAGGGACCTCCTAGATTTCAGTATTTACTTGGACATCAGTGATGATGTTAAGTTTGCATGGAAAATTCAGGTCAGCTGAACTTCTAGTAACTATATTTTTCTTGTTCCTCATGAGTCATAAAAGGGACTTTTATGCTGTTTTATATCATCTAAAATATATTACCGGTACTTTGGCAGCGGGACATGGCAGAGCGTGGGCACAGCCTTGAAAGCATCAAGGCTAGCATTGAAGCCAGGAAACCAGATTTTGACGCCTTTATCGGTAAAACATTCTGTCAACTTTGTCTTTTTTCAATTGAGGCCGCAAATTATGTTATGATCAGTCTAAGTTGTTTCCGGATAAAAAAAGAGTGCAACAAAATGCTACATCAACTAATGGAATTCAAACTCAACAAAATGAAGACATGTTAATGCTTACCACTCGGTGTGACAGATCCGCAGAAGCAATATGCTGATGCTGTGATTGAAGTTCTGCCAACCCAGTTGATTCCTGATGACAATGAAGGAAAGGTGCTGCGTGTTAAATTAATCATGAAAGAAGGCGTGAAGCACTTCAACCCAGTTTATCTCTTCGATGAAGGATCAAGCATCAGCTGGGTACCTTGTGGAAGAAAGCTCACATGCTCTTACCCTGGCATCAAATTTGCATATGGCCCAGACACTTACTTTGGCCATGAGGTAATTTATCTCTGTTTATTTGTTCTCTTCAGTCAGGAAAAAGTTTGATCTGTTACTTGGAAACTGATTTGACACTAGATAATGATCTAGCTACTGATTCAAATTATGATTAACAAAAGACCAAACCACTTTTAAACTAGTAATCAAGAATTTCCTTGGCTGACCAATTAAACTGTTGATCAGTCTCTACCTGACCCAAAGTTTTAAGCATTTGCTTGATGTATCCAGGTATCAGTTCTGGAGATGGATGGGCAATTTGACAGACTAGATGAGCTCATCTATGTGGAGAGCCATCTAAGCAACCTCTCAACTAAATTCTACGGAGAAGTGACACAGCAAATGCTAAAGCATGCTGACTTCCCAGGAAGCAACAATGGAACAGGTCTCTTCCAGACCATCATTGGACTGAAGATTAGGGACCTCTATGAACAGATAGTTGCTGAGAGGGCTGGTGTACCAGCGGAAGCAGCGAAAGTTTAATGATCTCCACATTCAGATTACCTCTTCAAACTCAATGAGAATGAGAATCCTCGCAATTCCTGTAATTAGTTCGGATATATCACAGCTAGAAGGAGGTAGATATGTCATTGCAGTACTCAGGAAAACATGCAATGGAATTTCTACAAATCCCTTGCCTTGGGGGTGCTCTTGCATCTCTTCTTCACATGTTTGAATGTATACCTCTTCCATGCTTTTATGCAGAAAGAAATACGACTGCCTGGTGCCTATTTCAACGCTTCTAGTGCTAGTTACCTCTCTAACCAGGAGCCATTGTTTATGATAGAGATAGAACATCTATTATGATGACTTAGGTAAATTTATAGGGGGGTCAGTAAGGAGCATGGTGTTCTGGCCAATCCATCCTATATTGTGGATCAGCATTACATTGAAGAAGTAACCATGGATCATTAGTGACAAAAGAGTTATGGAGTTACCCTCCAGATAGAAGTCACACAGAACATACATTTCAGATAAAGGACAAATAGGAACTTTAGAACAAATTAAATGAGGACAAATGTTCCAAAAGAATAGGAGATAATGATCGCATATAGGCACAGACAACAACAATTACTTTAGCCTGTCTTATACCATTTTAGTGTTTCAGTATGAACATACAGTGTAGTTTTGCTACTACTATTGTTTTAAGTCAACAAATGTTAGACCATAGCAAGCTTAATCACTCATTATTGCGGTAGCACATACTGTAAAAGCAACATCTTCAGCAATTCATACATTCTTACAGTAGATACAAGCACATACAAATATAATCAAAAGAAGAGTGGTGGATAAACCCATATCTTTGATGGCCATGGCTGCCGACCCATTGCAAATCTGCTAAATGGTTCATTGTTAGCACCGCCGAGAGGTGCCTCCCACCCTGGAGGGAATGATCTCCAGCGGTGCTCAGTAGACACAACATAAACTCGGTTCTCCTCCACGCCACAGCTTCCCGCATTTATGCACGCAGCAGCACTCTTGCCGGCACAGTCCACAAAGATGCTGCACGCCCCAATGTTCTCCACTTCCTCCCACCTCATCCGTGCCATGTCAAGCCCGTAGACGGCCACCTTCTTCACTTCCCTTCTATCCTGATGCAAGGAGCCCGATTTCGGCTCCAGCATGAAGAGCACCAGCAGAAGCCGATCGCCAGCACCGACTAGGCGGGGCCCAAAGTGCCACCGATCGAACGTGGTGGCGTCTGGGAGACCGGTGGCTGGAAGCATATGGACGGTGTGGCCTCGGGGGCTGGCGCAGAGGCGGAACTCGAGCAGCTGGGCGCGGTCGGTCAATCCGAGGACGCGGCCGCGGAATTCGAGGATGCCCGTGACGAAGGACGCGGGGCGGGGGAGGCGGTGCTTGGTCCAGTGGGGACCGGAGGAGCTGGGATTGGGGTTTGGGTCGGGGAAGGGGAGGGAGAAGAAGGCGTGCTGGGAGTGGAAGACGAGGAGGTGTGTCGGCAAGAGGGCGGCGTAGTGGCATGCGAAGCGAGGGGACGGGAGCGCGATCTCGCGGCGGTCGGCGCCGGTGAGAGCGTCGATGATGATGATGCGGGGTTCGCCTTCGGATAGGCCGCGGCAGGGGAGGAGGAGGAGGAGGTGGCCGCGAGAGGCGGATAGGAGGATCGCGCCCTCCGCGGCGAGGTCGGCGCGGTAGGGGAGCGGCCGCGCCAGGACGCGCTCGGAGAAGGCGCCGACGGCGCGGGATCTGGGACTGGGGTTGAGGAGGAGCGGGGGCATGCCGGGGCGGAGGAGGTCGGCGGCGGAGGCCCGGAGCAGGCCGCGCCAGGGGCGGCAGACGGCCGCGAAGGCGTAGACGGAGCGGAGGCAGGGGAGGACGCGCCGCAGCACCTCCGAGAGCGGCAGCTCGGGCAGGTTGCCCCAGTCGCGGAACTCCGGCATCGCGTTCACGACGGCGGTGGGCGGGCGGGTCTCCGGCGGTTTCTTTGTGGTGCTTCGCGTCGCACGAAGAAGAAGAACGGGGCTGCGATCTTCAGTCCTCACTCCACGGCCCTCCACGGGCCGGACCCTGAGGGCCGTTCGGCATTTTGGGCTGAGTGGTGGGCTGCGAATGTGCATGGGCTTTTAAACTTGTTTCGCCTGCGAAAGCCCAGCCCAATGAATTTTGGTCGAGAGGTTTTGACTCCTGCTCCCAGCCCGCCAGGTCAACGATTTTTAAGGATCCGGAGCTCACTTCGAGAAGCTGAAATCGAGGGGGGAGGAGATCAGGAGAAGATGCCTGTCAGTGGAAGCAAAGGTGATCTGCCCTGTCTTCTTCCTAGTTAACCCCGCAACCTAATTAAAATCGGGTGCGTGCTTCACATGTACCCACACGCCTCCCCAAGCTTGGATCTCGGTCTCTCGTCACAACTCACAAGGCACTCGGATTAACGCGTGACGGTACGTGTCTCATTAATCAGGACACATCGTCGAAACAATAATACCAAGAACCGACGGACAGGGACAGATCAATCCCTGATGCATGGATGGTATGCAAAGTACGCGAAACTTTTGCATTGCTATGTTCTCAAGTTTCTTTTGTTTGTCAAGCTATACACTTTGAGCATTGGCATTTTAAATTTGAAATTAAAGATCGATCCACGCCATCGAATTCGGTTAAGTGTGAACCGGGCATCGACGTATGGACATGATAGGTGATGTACCCCTCATTACTGTCACTACTTTATTTTATACTCCCTACCTGCTAGCTAGCAAGAGATAATCTAAATATCCAATTTTATACTGTATGTGATGCTTAGCTAGCTAGCTAGACAGTTATCCTTAGCATTAATGCCTATATGCTAATGCTAGCCATCAACCTTAATTATTACTAATCCAAAATATCGTGTGTTGTTAATTGCTAGATATGTGCACCAAGTGATGGAGACGATACATATTTATGCTAGCCACCTAGCTTAATTACTCCATCGAGTGGAAAATGAGTGTGAAGTTTTTAGTGGTTTCCATTCTCTCCTAAATCAAAATCAAGCATTTCAAACTTTGGTTGCATACTGTTTTTTATGGGTTCTGATCAGGATTATATTCTTGAAAATGATATGACGAGTTCAAAAGGTACTTTCATAAAATGCAATAGTCAAAATTGTGTTTCGTTTCTAAAAAAATGTGATTTGGGTACAATGTTCGCAACTACAGGGAGTACTTTAATTTCTAACAGGGCTTACATAAATTACTTGAAGTCAGTTGGAGTATGTATATTAGGATATTGGTTTTGGAATAATGTTTTTCAAAGTTGTCTTTTATATTAGAAGACGCTGATGAAAAGCTTGTCCTAGAGAAAATATACAAAAAAAAGGTGCATCTTTTGTATTATTATTGGCTTTTAATTTTTAATGATGTAATTAAGATGCATACGGCAAAACATCATCTCTCGTAAGCCAGGAAGTAAAAGCTATTTCAAATTAGTTTGTAGCTAAAATAGAAATCCAGGTTTTGCTTTTTAAAAGTCAAATTTAAAAGCCAGTTGTGTGCTTCTGAGAAGCAAAAGCCAAAAGCTGGCTGAAACGACAAACATGGCTTTAATTACAATGATACATATATACATATGCCTGTACCAATAGGTTTACATTATGTTCGTTCAAAAAAATATAGGTTTACATTAAGTAATACCCCCTTCGTTTCATATTATTTGTCGTTTTGACTTTTCTAGATACATTTCTTTAAGTAATACCCCCTTCGTTTCATATTATTTGTCGTTTTGACTTTTCTAGATACATTTCTTTTCTTATGTATCTGGAAATATTTATATGTATAGCAAAAGGAATGTATCTAAAAAAGTCAAAACGACAAGTAATATGAAACGGGGGACTAATAATCACAATTAATTGGCAATTGCTCCAAAAATTGTGTCAAGCACGTCAATTCACACTTTGTATTTCTAATGTCTTTCTTGTTAAACCAAGTGTCACGATCAGCTAAGCGGTCAAGTACGTCCACATATGCATGCAAGGGGGTGTCTTATATGTATTCTTAACACATATAGCAATTGATTGTACGTACTGTACAAAAGACACCAACGACATCTGGGTGTAAATTAAATAACTATAGTATGGTGATTACGGAAGCATATTTGGACTGATCCGTAACTAATTTAAGATAATCACAGGCTTAATCTGATACGGCTTGTAAGGATAAGCATGGACAGGCCATGTACGTACGTGTGCACAAACAGATACAGACTTTTGCATTCATATATCATTTGATTTTTCTCCAAACACGTACATATATACAGATGCCAATGCAAAAATAGTAGTGGTCGAGATATGTTCACTCACACTGCTTTCTCAGATATTTATTTATTTTATCATCCTTCTCCAAGGAAATAAAATAACAAGGGTGAGAATGAATGCATGTGAACAGAACTGAACATGGCTTTTATTTGCTTAAATCGATCGTTGAAGGGTCTAACATCATCCATCACATGGCACGGCCGGGCATTTATTTGGGATTAAGTCTGATGACACATTCTGTTGATAACCATGACGACATTGCTGAAGTCATCACGGACTCACAGAAGTTGTATACATAAATCGATTACACACATGGATATGTATAATTTACAAAAAGAAAGGCTCAAAAAACTTCAGAAGTGAGCAATCAGTGAAACCGTAAAGCTCACTGTACTGTTTCTATGCCGGGATGCCTGCTGATCGAGGAAGAAAAAGAATAAGCTAGCACTGCACATGCAAAGGGAACAGATCGACACGGTGCTAGCTTGATTATAACTAAACAGTCAGTGTCAGCTACTAATATAAGATACTACTCTTAGTATATATTTACAAGTACTCTTAGTTAATTAGCATCTGCATGTTGCATTATATAGTATGCCTAGGTGCATGCAGTGGCACATCACATGGCAGGATGCTTCTTATTATTCCCTCTCTTGCTGCTGCTTCTAGGTGCCTATGTCGTTCAACTGTGCTTGCGCATGCATGCCGCGCCCTTTCCACGATCAGAGTCGTCAGAGAGAATCCCAGTGATCGAATCAGTGGTGACCGATGAGCACGGGAGAGAGATCGAGCAAAAAGGCTAGCTAGGGCTTCTTGGCTCCTAATCAAGCTAGCCAGTGTGTGAGAGAGATATAGTACTTGATGCTAGATTTCGAAGCACATGACTGAACGTGCATGCTGTGGGTGTTGTTGGGCGCCAAGTTTTATTTTTTTTCAGAAATCGTGTGATGCTGAAAAGATGCATGGAATCACTTCACTGCCTGCCTGCCTGCACGCAAGTGGTCTGTTTTCTTTAACGGTCTTCGAACACGACGCTACTCTTAAAATTCAGCCGGCTGTCGTCATGTGGCCATCCTTAATGAGTTTGTCTTGTCTAGATTATTTTATGGGCAGTGATCAATTAACCACATGTCCTGCATTAATCACTGTTAGCTTTACGTGCGCGAGATGTGCTTACGCCTTCCTGCCCGTGGTTATTACTGACCACAAGCTCGATCGAAACATGTTGGTTAATTTTTTTGATCCGTCCTGCAGCAGGGAAGAGAGACAGCTCGCACATTTCAGTACCGTCGGCTACAGAGCGTGTGATGAAGAATTGATCAGTGAGTGTGAGAGACGACTGAGACCGCTGCGTGGCCATGTATTCGTTCAGAAATCATCAGAATCTTTCGGCCTGGCGAAAGGATGAACACATGGAGAAGATATTCCCAACGATTAGAAGAAACAGGGTGCCGTCAGTAAACAATTTCGCCAAGCATTATTGCCAAGCACAAACACCAAAAGATACGCACGTACGCGACGCGCGTGCGGTTAAATGACGCGAGAATCTTCTTGCTGGCTTGACCAAGTCTCCTGCAGGGCTCCATTTCTACCACGTACACGCTCGTCGCTGCTGGAGTCAAACTGCTGCTGAAATAGTAAATTTTAGTATTTCGTGCGCGCAAGAAGACTACTTAATTATATTGGTTTATTTAACCGGGCAGACATATGTTGTTTGGTCTGAAATTTACATCACATATACTTATCGGCATTACTGGCTTACTGCACTAGGCAGCATATGCACGAGCTTAGATAAGAAGAAAGAAAGATGGATTTCCCCCCTCATTTTTGTAATGATCAACGCATGCAATCTTCATTAATTTTAGTCTTTGCAACAACAAATTAAAGGGTGTATGCACGCACATGTCTATTTTTTATCCTATTACTCGTATAAACCAGGATTGAACCTTTTGGTGAGTGAATTATTCTCATGAACGCGCAAATTTCACACCCTGCCCTCAGGCGAGTGCGAGTCCCTGACCCACCTAATATGGACTGACAAAGTTCGTGTGCAAATGTCCTTTACTGTACAAAATAGCAAGATCGAGTGCCTGCATGGACTGGAGCTCTGGAGTCTGGACCATGCGTGGACTCACTGATCGAGCGCTAGGTAGCTGCTCCATCAAGCTGCACTTTTACAAGACCATCGCCTTCGCCTCTTTCCTTCGATGGGCAGTATTTTATACGAGCCGACGGAGCGGGCGCTGGAGCCGAGAGGCACAGGTCTGACGTGAGGAAGACGAAGGCGCGCGCGCACGTTATCAGCCAGCAGGGCAGGGCTCCGCATTTAATATCAGTAGAAAGAGATAGCATCGATCGAGCTTAACTTAATTTTTAATTAATCCGTGCTAATAATCAAGCATATCATTCCGATGGCGCCTTCAAACATGGCGTCCGCATTCCGTGCTGTGAGCCAGCTGGTTCATTCAAGCTGGTGTTGAACTTGTTGGAGTTGTATTCGATTCCTCGTTTGAGTGAATTTACAAAACTAGGTTAAAAAAATCTCATCACCGATGAAGGGATTCAGAGATTTTCTACGTTAAGATTTGGTTTTCTTTTCTTAATGAAACCCGTGAGGCGGTCTTAACCCACCAACTTAGCTAGTGTTGAACTGAATGCAGCTAGCTAAAAATAAGCAGCACGATTAATACTAATCGCCGCGGACTGGGAAACAAAGGACGAAATCCTGGTGCCGACAGGCACACGTACACGCACACCAGCAGGCTACCAGCTGCTATGGCTAGTGTGTGAACTTAACACACATGTAACGCGTCGCCATACCATATGGCTTGCGCTCTTGGACTACTTGCTGATCGCGCGGCAGGCCGCTGGGGCGCCTGCCTCCTCTGCCACTGCGCGGCAAGGCGCGGCACGACAAGGACAAGCGTCCATGCCATGAGCTCCATATGATCCGGCGACGTCGACCCCTCGTCCGATTTTTTTTTTTTTTTACCTTTTCACCGTGTCCTCCGAGCTCTGCGTGTGCTGCTGCTCCGCGCATCGAGAGCACTCGCAGTCCGGGGAAAAAGAAAGTCAGCGACCGTGCCATGCCCATGCATGCATGATACATCTCCTACTTTTCCTGATGGAAAAGAGCACTACCACTCCCAGTGCCCCCTCTCTCTCTGCCACAATTTTGTCCGCTCCGACCTATAGATGTCCAAACGGGCCGCCCGGCCCTAGCCCGACCCTAGCCCGATCTGGCCCGGCCCGACGTGGCCCGGCCCTATACAGGCACGACATCTCTCCGTGCCGGGCCATGTCGGACCACCGGGCCGAACTGCCAGCCCAGGCCCGGCACTAAGGGCCTCCGTGCCGTTCTGGGCCGGCCCGAGGCACGGCGGGCCACTGATGGGCTAGGGCCGGGCCAGCCCATCACACAAAATACCCCTCAATCAACTCAACAAAATATGACAATTTCATATTCACAAGTTTCACATTCATCAGAAACAACTTCACACTGAGATTTATCACAACTTCACAACTTCATTGATTTATCACAACTTCACACTGGTGCAACGGCAACACATATTCAGAACACAAAAGACAACACATATTTTCAAAAGTTTGAGCTGGTGCAATGGCTGCCTCATTAAAAACCTATCTAGGTAAAACTCACACCTCGTGAGAAACCCTAGATAGGGAAAAAGAGTACAGCCCAGCTCAATCAAATAAAAATCAAGTTCAAAGTTATTACAAACCAAGTTCAAGTTTCTAAGTTATTACAGACCAAGTGCCCAGCACAGCTCAATCAACTGGATCAGAATGAACATCTAGAAACATATCAGCAAAAGCCGCCTCCAGTTCCTTGTCCTCCACTTGTTCCTGAAGCCTCTTCTCTGCAGCTTCCCAATCCTTGGTGCATGTGAGCGCTTCCACCATCTCCGGGCTCAATCGACGTCGCCGCTCCTCGATGATCCTGCCAGATGTACTAAATGCAGATTCTGAAGATATCGTGGAAACTGGCACAGTCAAAACATCTCTAGCTAAGATGGAAAGTACTGGATAATTAGATTTATGTTCATGCCACCAGTTTATAATGCTAAAGCTATCAGCAAATTGGGTGACAGTATCACCTTCCAAGTAGGTAGACAATTCATTAGCATTACCCATAGAAACTCCAGCAGCTGCACTAGTGGTTGCTGCATGCAGCAATGCAGTTGCAGGAGTTCTTCTAGACAGAGGAAGGGAGGGGGTGCAGAAATTGTTACCAGGACTTGAGAAAATGTCAGATGTATCATCATCATCATCACCTGCACTTGAAAAAATGTCATCCCAAGCAGTTTTCTTCTTACCTGTACTGGGTGGTTCTGGAGGCTTTAAAGTGACTGCACCAAACTTATCATTGTACAGCTTAAACATGTTAGCAAGACTACCTCTAACCTCAGTAAAATAAGCAGAATAATCAGTACCAGTAAGCTTAGATAACAGCCTAAGAACATTCTGAAAACCCTTTAATTTAGCTCTAGGATCCAAGATAAATGCAAAAGAGTATAGCATAGGAATGTCCCTCCAGTACTTAAGAAAGACATCTTGCATAGGTAAAACAACAGGCCTAAGCAATTTATCTTTCTCATGAGCCTTCAAGTGCTTAGCTATCAAAATGAGATGATGCAACATAAGTGGAGCAGTAGGATAATAAACACCAGACAACTGAACAGTAGAGTCATAAAACAGTTCAAGGAATGATAGTACCTTCTCTGCAACATTCCAGTTGTCATCTGTTAAAAGCAAAGGTTCATCCTCACATCTAGGATAGTTAGTTTCAATGAAGACACTAAATGTCCTCCTGTAAGGAACCAAGTGCTTAAGCATGAGGTATGTAGAGTTCCACCTCACATCCATATCAAGGCCAAACTTTCTCGGTCGAACATTCACAGCAATGCAATACCTCTTAAACGCTGCAATGCGCTGGTTAGAGGAATTTATCCAAGAAATAGCAGTTCTAAATGATTCAAGGTGTGCCTTAATCACATTCAAAGCAGATTTAACAATAAGATTAATAATGTGGCAAGCACAACGCTGATGCAAAAATAGAGTACCAACATATGCAGACAGTTTAGGTGACATTTTGGTAATTGCAGTGGTATTAGAAGAAGCATTGTCCAAAGTAACAGAAATAATCTTTGCAGTTAAACCATACTCCTCTAAGACAGCAAGCACACGCTCAGCAATGTTCTGGCCACTATGGGACTCATCAATCAGCCTAAAACCAATGATCCTCTTCTCTAATTGCCATTCAGCATTAACATAATGAGCTACCACACTAAGATAATCCTCCTTAGCATTACCAGACCATATATCAGAAGTAATAGCAACAGAAGAGACAGATGCCAAAGAAGTAATAAGCTTAGCACGACAATCAGTAAAGTACTTAGTGAAATCTCTACCAGTAGTTTGCCTAGAGACAGTAGAAAATCTAGGATTATGAGCAAGCTTGATGTACTCCTCAAAAGCATCACTTTCACCAATACAGAGAGGTAGATCTAGTCGAGCAATCAAACGACAGAGCTGAACACGAGCAACATCTGCACTATACTCCCAGTGACGTACACTACCACTAGCACTGAAAGTCAACAAAGACTGAGATTGACGAATGTTTTTCTTCCTCTCTGGGCAAGCAAGCACATGCCTATTCAGATGGCCAGTGCCAATACAAGACCGAGCAGCATAGTATTTGCCACAATGAAAGCATTTAGCACCAGTCCTTACCGACTTACCATCGATGGTCTCGAAGATCTTCTCGAAGTCGTTCCAAGCCTCAGATGTAGCCTTCCGCTTCTTGGTGCCTCCGGCTCCAGTGATGACAGTGCCGTCATCAACAACATCACCACCGGCATCAGCAACAGCATCAGGATTGTCACCAGGACCAGCATCGCCGTTCTCATCATCGACATCAATGGGAATGGGAGCAACACCACCGAACAACTCCTCACGGTCGGCTTCAAGATCACTCTCATCATCTCCACGCAGGCCAGCCATCCTATAGTCATCGTTGATGGAGTGCCCGTGGTCGTCGTCGTCGCCGTCCATCACGGGCGCTCAAGTCTCTAGGCCGTCAACCTGCAGAGAGAACCAGAGAGAAGGGAGATCAGAGTGAGAGAGAGAGAACCGGCGAGAAGAAGAGGGTGAGACAGAGAGAAGTGAGATCAGAGAGTGAGAGAGAACTAGGGAGGCTTACCTGCTGTGAAACCGGAGCACCAGAGTGGCCGGCGGTCCGACCCCCTGGTTCCTCGACGGCTACGCGACGGTCGACGACCTGCACAAGGAAGGTAAAAGAAGTGAAGATCAAGAACCAACCGATGCATATTTCAGATTCAGAGCAAGGTGCAGATCTAGGTTAGGGTTAGAGGTCGGGATCTCAGATTCTACTCACCTTCGATTCAGAGCACCATAGTGGCCGGCGATGTCGACGAACCACGAGAGACGACGTCGAGATGACACTAGAGCGGCCGGGATCTAGAGATCGAGTGAGAGGAAGGGCGGAAGGGGGAGAGGGAGAGTGGGAGACGGAGATCTCGAGAGGGAGGAAGTACTACATGTCAAGAACAAGATGGCTTGCCGGCCTTCGACGCCGGAACCGCTCTGCAGAGGTGCTGGTCGCCGGAGCAGAAGGAGACGAGAGAGGGAGAGGAGGCACCGAGGCGGAGCAGGAGACGAGGAGACGGGGCTGCGGGGGGAGGGAGGGGGGAGAAATGGCTAGGGTTAGCCGAGGGGGGTGCGGGCGCGGCTTATATACCCCGTCCCCAACGGTCGGATCCAACGGTCGGTGATGACCTGATCCAACGGTCGAGGAGCGGGGGTCGGGGGGATGCGGGCCGCGTCGGGCCGGAGGCATTTTCGGGCCGTGCCCGTGCCGGGCTGCCGTGCCGAGGAGGCGGCCCAGGCCCGGTCTGACGCCCGTGCCGGGCCGGCCCGTAGCACGATGGCCTCCGTGCCGTTCCGGGCCCGTGCCGGGCTTTTTCGGGCCGTTTCCGTGCCGGCCCAGCGGGCCTGGCCCATCTGGAAATCTATACTCCGACCCAGCCCAACGTACTGTGCGTGCCTGCCTGCCTACTAGGGTTGGACCGTGAGCCAGAAACTCGTGAGCTGGCTCGACTTGTTCATAGCTCGGCTCGACTCGGCTCGGCTCGATCAATTTTTTAACGAGCCGAGCAACTATTTTTGCTCGTTCTGTTAACGAGCTGGCTCGAGCCAGCTCGCAAGCTGCTCGCGAGCCAAACGAGCTAGAAAATTCTAATTTCAATATAGAAAAGTGAGCTATCAAAGTTGAGCCGAGCCATTGAAGCTATGCCAAACCTTTCTAAGTGCTCCATGTATAACTAATTTTATCATTTATAACTTTACAATTATTATTTTTAAAAATTTTACATATGCTCAGAAGTTAATTTCAAATTTACATACAGCTCGCAAGCATAACGAGCTGGCTCGAGCTACTAACGAGCCAAGCCGAGTCAGCCTTTTTGCTCATTTGGTTAATGAGCCAAGCCGAGCTGGCCCGTTACCTTAACGAGCCAGACCGAGCCGAGCCGAGCCGAGCTGGCTCGACGTCCAGCCCTACTGCCTACCCTCCCTTTCCTCCTCTCTCTCTCTCGTCCTTGTAAAGAAAAGACAGTTTGATTGTACAGCTAGCCCACAGCTCATATCATCCGCTTCCCCCTCGCCCCCCGCACGGCGCAACCAAACAAGCCCGACCGGATCGAGAGAATTCACAGCCGGGCAAGGTTGTTACCCTTGCGAGAGCAAGAAGCTCTCTCTCTCTAGACTCGAGCTCCTCTCTAATAACCCTAGATCAGTTGGCTTGTTTCAGCTCTTCCAAATTGCCAAGCAACCAAGAGCTTATCTCACTCTCCTGTAGAGCGGCTCCGGGAGAGGATTGATCAGTAGTAGCAGAAAATCAAAGCTACGGAGGTAGTAGCCATGTGCGACTACTTCTTGCAAAGGATGGAGGGCGACCACCGCCAGGCCGGAGACCTCACCGACGTCGTCCGAGCCGGCGGCGTGATGCAGGCTGGTGTAGCGGACGACCTCTCCTACGCTGCCACCGCGGGGTGGCAGCTCCCGGCGGCGGCCGAGCCACCAGGAGCCGGCCTCTTCCCGCCACCCCAGCCGTCGCCGTCGGATGGCGCCGGCCCGAGCGATGACGCCTTCGGGGACGCGTTCGCCGGCCTCTCCGACGCCTTCGGCACCGCCCGCGACTTCCGCGCCTGCTCCTCCGGCGGCGCTGCCGACTTCTTCGACTTCGAGGCGCCTGTCGGTGGTAGAGGAGGCGGAGGCGCACTGGTGGATACCGGTGGCGGCGGAGTGGTGGCGAGGGGGATGCAGATGGCGGCGCCCGCGCTGTCGCCGAGGGAGATACGGCCGTACCCGGTGATGATGGCGGGAGGTGACGCCGTGAAGCTCGGCGTGCCCACGATGATGCCCGGGCTGGCGGTTGGGACGCCGTGCGCGTTCGACGCCGTCGCCGGGATGCAGATGCCGTCACTACCGCACGGCGCCGGGATCAAACGCAGGTTCGGCACCGCGATCGCTGCCAGATCTAAGCAATTCTTGATCATTGTGTCATGCATGAACCAAACCCTTCCCTAATTTCTTTTCCCGGGTGTGTGTGAATTTTGCATGGGATTTCTTGTGTTAGAGTCAGGGTTCGAGATTCGCAATTCAGGGAAAGTGCCGCTGCTCACTTTTCCTGCTCCCAGTCTGGTCTCTTTTCCTCATTCTGCATCTTCCGAGGATTAAAAGGGAGAGCAAAATAAAATAAAAATCAGCAGCTAATTTCTTATTTGTTCTAACAAAATCAGCAGATCAAATGTTTTAGAATCTCGATAAAAACTACTGATTTTTAAGAACTTACGCAGGATGAAGAAAACCAAGTAGCATTAGCATCTACACGGGATTTTTAAAAAAAATACGGAAGTAGACAGGTTTTCAACTAATAAGCTTTGCATTTTGCCCCCCCCCCCCCCAAAATACCTCTATTTCTTAAGCTCAACTTGCTTCTGGCTTGCATTGCAAACCCTAGCTAGTCATCATCTCATTTTGCGCAAAATGCATGCTTTTATATGATCATACTTACGAAGATATATAAAAAAATGTGCCAGCTCAAACATTATCTTTTGATTAAGCATATGATCACTGGCACTTGTTGCTTATTGGTGCTTTCATTTGTGTTTGATATGCAGGAAAAACCAGGCAAGGAAGGTGGTCTGTATTCCAGCACCTGCAGCATCAGCAGGAGGGAGGACCACTGGAGAGGTTGTTCCTTCTGATCTCTGGGCTTGGAGGAAGTATGGACAGAAGCCCATCAAAGGATCACCTTACCCGAGGTAAGTGAATGGTCTCTCTCTTCTGATCCATACCCCCTTGATGTATGCATTTGGGTATGTGTGCTTGTATAATTATATGGCGATTATCTAATCATAATAATATAGTATATGAACATATGCATTGCTCATCAAAACCCCCAATCAGGGGGAGAAGACACGGATTCCTATTTCTTTCCTGGTCGTAGTATTCTATTTAGTTAGTTGTAGAAGCTAGCTAGCACATGATAAGGTAGCAGTTGAAACTATATATTTTAGTTGCAATTGGCAATTGAAAGAATTAATTGAACTATATAGTGGAATTTCTACATAACAATCATGAAGTTTCAAGAACTCTGAGTAGTATTTATTACATTGTCCTTCTCCATGCCATGGAACTTCCAACATTCACAGTTGTAGAGTTCAAAAAACATTGAGTGGATTCTAAGGATCTTTCTTATATATTACTATGCTGTCATAGAAAATTAAAGCATTCGATGATTAAAAATTTACCAATATATAACAAAGCATAATAAAATGTATATATGAGCTCACCCTAATAACCAAGAAAAGTTAAATGAATCAAATTTTCTTATAATTTGCTTCAAGCACATTTGTGATTCATCACCTCATATTTTGTGTGCAAACTTAATTTGTCCTATCTATACATTGCACTAACCCTTTTCATATACAGTGATGACACGGGCCTGTATAAGTACAATATCGTCTTCACTATCAAGCATAACCAATAAAATCGATTGAACTTCTCTATAAAGTAAAAGATTAATTAAGTCCACTATATATTTTTGTTGATCTCATGTTGAAGCACTACATATAGTTAATCGTTCCATCACTTTAAATTGTACCCCTTTCATGAATTCTTCATTGTTTTCTTAATTTCTTGCTTTCATATGAACATGCACAGTCTCAGAGATGGAACTTATCATTCACATTTTGTCACGATATACTTGCTAACGTAAACAATAAGGTGTTATAATTTTTTGATGTAATTAGACCATAAATTCTAGCAAGAATTATGAGGATCGGATATATTTAGAGGTTGTTCTAGCTAATTATAATTTGAATTTTTCATGTTGCTGGCATAAGCTTTTTTTCTCGAATACGCAGGAGAGCTGCGTATCATTGTATTAAGGAGATGAAAATAGTTTGTTACAGCAGTGCGTAGCCGGTTTAGGCGCACGCCAAACTCGCCCACTAGATATTACAAGAAAGTATGACCTGGGGTGGACAAAGGATGCAATCGTGCTACTACTCGCTAAGTAGGCAACCTTAGGCGGCATAAGCTGAAACAATATATTTTGACCAAAAAATTCAAGGCAAAGCATTTGTCCCATACAGAACTATTTTACTTTTATTTTCCTGCTACATAAGTTGAAGTAGTAGTTAAAAACTTTTGCTGTAACTACCTTCAAATATATATAGCACCTAAAATTTTGGAAATGTATTGAAAACGCATGCACTTCTCTGCACAACCGTTTGAGTTCTGAAGAAAAATATGTACATTCTTTTTCAGAGGGTACTACAGATGCAGCAGCTCGAAAGGATGCCCGGCGCGGAAGCAGGTGGAGCGCAGCCGGACAGACCCAACCTTGCTCGTCATCACCTACAACTCGGAGCACAACCACCCGTGGCCGACGCAGCGCAACGCGCTCGCCGGCTCAACGCGGTCTCACCACGCCAAGAACAATTCCTCGCACAACCTGCAGAAGCCGATCGTTAAGGCGGAGCCGGATCAGACCGCGGCAGCAACCGCCGCGACCGCAGCCACCAGCACCACCACCACAGCGACCACAAGCACCGCCAGCAACGGCACTCCGACGACGACGACGATGGCTGTGAAAGAGGAGGCCGTGGTCGGGTCAGAAATGGAGAAGGGCACCATAGACCATGGCACTTCTGTGTCGGCGCTGGATGATCACGGTGATCTCATGCAGCAGATGTTCAGCCAGAGCTACAGGCCAATGATACCGGAGGCAGGCGGACACCACGTCGACGACTTCTTCGCCGACCTCGCCGAGTTGGAGTCGGATCCGATGAGCCTGATCTTCCCTGGCGGTGGTGATCCAGGCAGGGAGAAGGCAACATCCAAGGGCTTGGGTGCCGATCCACTGTTCAGCATGCTGGATTGGGGTACCATGGCCACCAATGTTGTTGCTACTTCTGCAGGGAGCTCATTTGAGCAAGGGGAGAGTGGCCTACTATGACAATGTGTTTATTAGCTTGGTATCGAAAGAGCAATTAAGCATATATCCACACACCACATTTGATGATCTCTAGTAGGATAATAACCATTGCATTAAGATGGCAAGAGGTAGAAAAGGAAAAGATGAGAGATATTTTTTTATTTCTCTGTCCCCTCTTTTAGTCATGTTTCTTTTTCTTCACATATTTGTTCTGATTGAGATGTGCTAGAGCTTCAGATCATTGCGATTTTGATCGAGATGATCTACTACTGCTAGATGCATGTGTAAACATTTGTCTGCAGCTCCTGGTAGGAGGTTGGTGAGTATAATATTGATGAATATATTGTACTCTCGCACACATTAGTTTCTTCAATGCTCACTGTTATCTAACAGAACAATGGAGTATACTCCCTCTATGTGCTCAGAGGAAAGGATATATAGAATCAGCGGAGCAAGACAAGCCCTTCAAGACGTGACAGAAAGCTGGGTGTGCGTGAGCAAGGCTCGCATCTGTTTTGGGCCAGGGAAGTGCACTAGATGTGACCCCAAGTGGTGAAGAACAGTGCACGTCGTCTGGCCTGCTGCTGCGTAGAGAATCTGACGAGATAACTGGGAGAACAAGTGCTGCCTCCCCTTGCTTGCACGAGAAGGGGATGTGTTGGATCTGCCATGGGTACATACTTTTGTCTCCTGCTGGCTGCTGCTGCGCGCACTGCACCAGCTGCGTTTACTGCACCTGTTCCTCAGAGCATCTCTGCGTTGATCCTCTCGACCTATCGTGGCCACACCCACAGTGTACATGCACGGCACACACTGTACCACTCCCAGTCTCGTAGTACTAACGTAGCTATGACAATGAACATATATACGTGCGTCGTGTAGCATTTTCTTTTCTAATAATGGACGACATGAGTTAAAACCCCCTATCCCCTCTCCCACAGTCCCCCCATGGCGCGCGACAGCACGAGTGCATGCATGGGGACTACCCGTTTTGAATACGAGCCCCGCCAGTCTTGGGCGCCATTGATGTGCGTGTTCCGGCGCCCGCGTACAAGGCCAGTACGATGCACATCCTGCGTTGGACCCCCTCGCGCATGTCGCCGGACGCCGGCAATAGTTTGTTTGACGAGACCGGTCGTGCACCAAACCTTTACTTCCCCCCAAGTAAAGGGAGCGCGTCTCCGGCGGCCGGCCGGCCGAGTAGGAGGGCACGCACGCATGCATGTCGAAGAAGACATCTCTCGGCAAGACGCCAAGAACACAGCGTTCCCGGCTTGGCATGCAGCTTCGATCTCGTCCCGTTCTAGCTATGTTCTTGGCGCGCGCGTGCTTATATGTGCGCAGGAGGATGTGCGATGCGACATATATGTCTGCTCCTCCTCCCTCCTCGATCTGAACGTTGGATTGCCTACTCTTTTCAGATACACGTGATGATCCATCATTGGCACGTACATTTATGAGTAGTTGTGCGAATATCATGCATTATGGAATAATACTAATAAAAAGATATATTACTTAATTACATGCGCATTTTGAGTTGTTTACAGGTTTTCTTTTGCTAAAATAAGGTCATATTTGGATTCACCTTAACTAAAATTTAACTTAGCTGCCAAATTTAGCCAACTAAATTTTAGCAAACTGAAGTAGTAACAGGCTAAAGTTTAGCAAGATACTCCCTCCATCTCATAAAAAGTGTAACTATAGTTTTTCTAAAACAGATTAGTGGTGGCACAAAAAGACTCTAGTATCCTTATTTTTAAACCACATGTAGTAAGTTTTGACATGCAGATCTGATTACTTAATTAGGCAAATAATTAGATCTATTTTCTAAAATTACACTCTTTGTGAGATTTTTTTTTTCAAATGATAGGATTGTATTCTTCACGGGAGGGAGGGAGTATGTTTGAATCCACCAGCTAAATAAAATATTTGTTCATCTTACCCCTCTCTTTCACCCTCTACCAATCTTCTCTTTCTTCAACCACCCACCAGCTAAATGAGATTCACTAGTCGTGCCAGCAAGCGCTAGCCCATGACCCCCGACATGCGAGGGAGCAACGGCCCCAGCTCGTCCATGCGTAGGAGTGGTGGCCTGGTGCAGCCGCGTCGAGCAGGTTTAGCAAGGGGATCCAAACATGATCTAAGTGTAGTTGTGCTTATAGATGCAATTTTGAGCAGGTTGAAATTGGTGATCACTGTGTAATTCTTTTCTTTTAACAATTCTTTTCTTTTCCAGTTTATAACTGGTCAATTCTTTTCTTCTAACAATATTACGGCAAAGCAAAAGGTTTCACTGTGCCCTCTTTATTTTCCGCTGAAATTTTGTGCACGTCAACAATATTTAGCTGGGGTGCATGGGGTTATCATGATATTTCGCCAACAAGATAACTGCTCGAAATATTTGGCGAAGGGGTGCATGGGGTTATCATCAGCTATTCAGCTCAACTTGCGTTGTGTCTGTGTACTTGTCCGTTACTCCGTTGTCCTTCTGGCCTTGCAGCCAGCAGCCTGCCGGGGCAGCAAATCGTGGCCGTTCGCGACAGCACTGATAGGTCGCTTTCGCCTTTACGCTCTGCATGCGGTCAAGTCAAAGAAAAGCCGGTGGACATGAAAGAGTGAAAGACCAGTCATGCATGCTTTTCTAGAATCTTTTTTCCCCTTCGGACTCCACTTCCTTTTCCTCTTTATAATTTCTTGATCTAATTTTTTTTTGATCGGTGACGCGCTTCGGGATCGGAGCATCGACCAGAGCATGCTTGGATGGCAGATGGTGTGTCGTGGTTGAGCATTATGCCAGCAAATATATGGATGATTGGCTAAGTGCTGGCAGCTACTCCCTCCGTATTGGTATTAGAAGACGTTTATGATAAGGCTTAAGTCAAACATCGGGATTATAAATCATGAATAGTTTTTAAGTTATTGAGTTTGAAAATTTGAAAATCATATGAATAGATTTGTCTCGAAAAATATTTTCATAAAAGTATAAATATATCATTTTTAAATAAATATCTTTTTATAAAAACAAGTCAAAGTTATGTTTTGAAGACCGTGTCACTGTCCAAAACGTCTTCTAATACCAATATGGAGGGAGTAGCATATAGTATAATGATTGGATCAGACTATCAGAGGTTGATGAGTAGCGTCGTAGCGTCGATTAGTTAAGATCGCATGCTCGAGAGAGACAAAAAAAAAATGCATCAGCAATTTGAAACTGCTCAAAGATCATCATGCAGCTGATGACAGTTCAGATAGAATCTCACTCGATCTATTTCTTACGTGGTAGCCAATTAGTACTAATTGATTCGTGCGATGTCCTTTAACTTTTCCTCTTTATTTAAACCAGTTGATTGGATGGTTAGGTACTTATTAGGTGCAGTACGGTACGGTACTGCAAACCGACCGCAGTAGCTGTTTGGCTCATATAGCTCCAATGCAAGTGCATTACTGCAGTTCTTGAGTATTTTTCAGCTTTTTGCGCAACGGATTTGTTGTACAAATTGCACATAATTTTTTCTTAGAAATCTGCCATACAAATTGCAGAAGATCTGCCGAACAGAGCTATGTACTACCGGTCCGTTCAAATAAAAAACAATTCTATGTGGTATGTATCTCAACACAGGGGCGAAGTTGGGCCTAAGGCCACCATAGGCATGGCCCAAAAAACTTTTTATACCCATCTATTTTTTCTTGGCCCACGGAGCAATTTTGTGGCCCATGTTGGTTGCGGCCTGTGTCGCGCGTCGGGCCTTCTTTCCCAGCCCGGCCGGCCAGTGGCCAAGCGCCTCTCTTCGCCTCTCTACGACTCGCGACTCGCGAGTCCACACGCCGGCACGGGCGCACGCCGCACGCGCACGGCAACCCTAGGCGACGGCGGGCGGCGACACAGGCGCACGCCGCGCAGCACGGCAGCCGGGCGGGCTCTGGAGCTACTCCCGCCGGCCTGCCCCAAGCACCAGTGCGGCAGTGCCCTTGGTTTGAGACCGAGGCTCCGAGCGCGAGCGGCAAGGGCCAAGGCACCGGCCGCCGGCAACCGGGGCACCGGGCGACCCGGCGGCGGACGGCGCACAGCGGAGTGGCGGAGCCGGACCATCTTCACTTTAGTTCCTCACTGGCTTCACCCAATCGGTCTGTAAGTCAGTTTTTTAAAAAAAATTGAACCTCCAATCCTCAATTCCCAATACAGTATTTACTTGGACATCAGTGATGATGTTAAGTTTGCATGGAAAATTCAGGTCAGCTGAACTTCTAGTAACTATATTTTTCTTGTTCCTCATGAGTCATAAAAGGGACTTTTATGCTGTTTTATATCATCTAAAATATATTACCGGTACTTTGGCAGCGGGACATGGCAGAGCGTGGGCACAGCCTTGAAAGCATCAAGGCTAGCATTGAAGCCAGGAAACCAGATTTTGACGCCTTTATCGGTAAAACATTCTGTCAACTTTGTCTTTTTTCAATTGAGGCCGCAAATTATGTTATGATCAGTCTAAGTTGTTTCCGGATAAAAAAAGAGTGCAACAAAATGCTACATCAACTAATGGAATTCAAACTCAACAAAATGAAGACATGTTAATGCTTACCACTCGGTGTGACAGATCCGCAGAAGCAATATGCTGATGCTGTGATTGAAGTTCTGCCAACCCAGTTGATTCCTGATGACAATGAAGGAAAGGTGCTGCGTGTTAAATTAATCATGAAAGAAGGCGTGAAGCACTTCAACCCAGTTTATCTCTTCGATGAAGGATCAAGCATCAGCTGGGTACCTTGTGGAAGAAAGCTCACATGCTCTTACCCTGGCATCAAATTTGCATATGGCCCAGACACTTACTTTGGCCATGAGGTAATTTATCTCTGTTTATTTGTTCTCTTCAGTCAGGAAAAAGTTTGATCTGTTACTTGGAAACTGATTTGACACTAGATAATGATCTAGCTACTGATTCAAATTATGATTAACAAAAGACCAAACCACTTTTAAACTAGTAATCAAGAATTTCCTTGGCTGACCAATTAAACTGTTGATCAGTCTCTACCTGACCCAAAGTTTTAAGCATTTGCTTGATGTATCCAGGTATCAGTTCTGGAGATGGATGGGCAATTTGACAGACTAGATGAGCTCATCTATGTGGAGAGCCATCTAAGCAACCTCTCAACTAAATTCTACGGAGAAGTGACACAGCAAATGCTAAAGCATGCTGACTTCCCAGGAAGCAACAATGGAACAGGTCTCTTCCAGACCATCATTGGACTGAAGATTAGGGACCTCTATGAACAGATAGTTGCTGAGAGGGCTGGTGTACCAGCGGAAGCAGCGAAAGTTTAATGATCTCCACATTCAGATTACCTCTTCAAACTCAATGAGAATGAGAATCCTCGCAATTCCTGTAATTAGTTCGGATATATCACAGCTAGAAGGAGGTAGATATGTCATTGCAGTACTCAGGAAAACATGCAATGGAATTTCTACAAATCCCTTGCCTTGGGGGTGCTCTTGCATCTCTTCTTCACATGTTTGAATGTATACCTCTTCCATGCTTTTATGCAGAAAGAAATACGACTGCCTGGTGCCTATTTCAACGCTTCTAGTGCTAGTTACCTCTCTAACCAGGAGCCATTGTTTATGATAGAGATAGAACATCTATTATGATGACTTAGGTAAATTTATAGGGGGGTCAGTAAGGAGCATGGTGTTCTGGCCAATCCATCCTATATTGTGGATCAGCATTACATTGAAGAAGTAACCATGGATCATTAGTGACAAAAGAGTTATGGAGTTACCCTCCAGATAGAAGTCACACAGAACATACATTTCAGATAAAGGACAAATAGGAACTTTAGAACAAATTAAATGAGGACAAATGTTCCAAAAGAATAGGAGATAATGATCGCATATAGGCACAGACAACAACAATTACTTTAGCCTGTCTTATACCATTTTAGTGTTTCAGTATGAACATACAGTGTAGTTTTGCTACTACTATTGTTTTAAGTCAACAAATGTTAGACCATAGCAAGCTTAATCACTCATTATTGCGGTAGCACATACTGTAAAAGCAACATCTTCAGCAATTCATACATTCTTACAGTAGATACAAGCACATACAAATATAATCAAAAGAAGAGTGGTGGATAAACCCATATCTTTGATGGCCATGGCTGCCGACCCATTGCAAATCTGCTAAATGGTTCATTGTTAGCACCGCCGAGAGGTGCCTCCCACCCTGGAGGGAATGATCTCCAGCGGTGCTCAGTAGACACAACATAAACTCGGTTCTCCTCCACGCCACAGCTTCCCGCATTTATGCACGCAGCAGCACTCTTGCCGGCACAGTCCACAAAGATGCTGCACGCCCCAATGTTCTCCACTTCCTCCCACCTCATCCGTGCCATGTCAAGCCCGTAGACGGCCACCTTCTTCACTTCCCTTCTATCCTGATGCAAGGAGCCCGATTTCGGCTCCAGCATGAAGAGCACCAGCAGAAGCCGATCGCCAGCACCGACTAGGCGGGGCCCAAAGTGCCACCGATCGAACGTGGTGGCGTCTGGGAGACCGGTGGCTGGAAGCATATGGACGGTGTGGCCTCGGGGGCTGGCGCAGAGGCGGAACTCGAGCAGCTGGGCGCGGTCGGTCAATCCGAGGACGCGGCCGCGGAATTCGAGGATGCCCGTGACGAAGGACGCGGGG
Source organism: Cenchrus fungigraminus (assembly GCA_036936925.1). Classification (NCBI taxonomy): domain Eukaryota; kingdom Viridiplantae; phylum Streptophyta; class Magnoliopsida; order Poales; family Poaceae; genus Cenchrus; species Cenchrus fungigraminus. The sequence continues at coordinate 12,818,034 of CM072772.1, read as the reverse complement.
CGGGGGAGGCGGTGCTTGGTCCAGTGGGGACCGGAGGAGCTGGGATTGGGGTTTGGGTCGGGGAAGGGGAGGGAGAAGAAGGCGTGCTGGGAGTGGAAGACGAGGAGGTGTGTCGGCAAGAGGGCGGCGTAGTGGCATGCGAAGCGAGGGGACGGGAGCGCGATCTCGCGGCGGTCGGCGCCGGTGAGAGCGTCGATGATGATGATGCGGGGTTCGCCTTCGGATAGGCCGCGGCAGGGGAGGAGGAGGAGGAGGTGGCCGCGAGAGGCGGATAGGAGGATCGCGCCCTCCGCGGCGAGGTCGGCGCGGTAGGGGAGCGGCCGCGCCAGGACGCGCTCGGAGAAGGCGCCGACGGCGCGGGATCTGGGACTGGAGTTGAGGAGGAGCGGGGGCATGCCGGGGCGGAGGAGGTCGGCGGCGGAGGCCCGGAGCAGGCCGCGCCAGGGGCGGCAGACGGCCGCGAAGGCGTAGACGGAGCGGAGGCAGGGGAGGACGCGCCGCAGCACCTCCGAGAGCGGCAGCTCGGGCAGGTTGCCCCAGTCGCGGAACTCCGGCATCGCGTTCACGACGGCGGTGGGCGGGCGGGTCTCCGGCGGTTTCTTTGTGGTGCTTCGCGTCGCACGAAGAAGAAGAACGGGGCTGCGATCTTCAGTCCTCACTCCACGGCCCTCCACGGGCCGGACCCTGAGGGCCGTTCGGCATTTTGGGCTGAGTGGTGGGCTGCGAATGTGCATGGGCTTTTAAACTTGTTTCGCCTGCGAAAGCCCAGCCCAATGAATTTTGGTCGAGAGGTTTTGACTCCTGCTCCCAGCCCGCCAGGTCAACGATTTTTAAGGATCCGGAGCTCACTTCGAGAAGCTGAAATCGAGGGGGGAGGAGATCAGGAGAAGATGCCTGTCAGTGGAAGCAAAGGTGATCTGCCCTGTCTTCTTCCTAGTTAACCCCGCAACCTAATTAAAATCGGGTGCGTGCTTCACATGTACCCACACGCCTCCCCAAGCTTGGATCTCGGTCTCTCGTCACAACTCACAAGGCACTCGGATTAACGCGTGACGGTACGTGTCTCATTAATCAGGACACATCGTCGAAACAATAATACCAAGAACCGACGGACAGGGACAGATCAATCCCTGATGCATGGATGGTATGCAAAGTACGCGAAACTTTTGCATTGCTATGTTCTCAAGTTTCTTTTGTTTGTCAAGCTATACACTTTGAGCATTGGCATTTTAAATTTGAAATTAAAGATCGATCCACGCCATCGAATTCGGTTAAGTGTGAACCGGGCATCGACGTATGGACATGATAGGTGATGTACCCCTCATTACTGTCACTACTTTATTTTATACTCCCTACCTGCTAGCTAGCAAGAGATAATCTAAATATCCAATTTTATACTGTATGTGATGCTTAGCTAGCTAGCTAGACAGTTATCCTTAGCATTAATGCCTATATGCTAATGCTAGCCATCAACCTTAATTATTACTAATCCAAAATATCGTGTGTTGTTAATTGCTAGATATGTGCACCAAGTGATGGAGACGATACATATTTATGCTAGCCACCTAGCTTAATTACTCCATCGAGTGGAAAATGAGTGTGAAGTTTTTAGTGGTTTCCATTCTCTCCTAAATCAAAATCAAGCATTTCAAACTTTGGTTGCATACTGTTTTTTATGGGTTCTGATCAGGATTATATTCTTGAAAATGATATGACGAGTTCAAAAGGTACTTTCATAAAATGCAATAGTCAAAATTGTGTTTCGTTTCTAAAAAATGTGATTTGGGTACAATGTTCGCAACTACAGGGAGTACTTTAATTTCTAACAGGGCTTACATAAATTACTTGAAGTCAGTTGGAGTATGTATATTAGGATATTGGTTTTGGAATAATGTTTTTCAAAGTTGTCTTTTATATTAGAAGACGCTGATGAAAAGCTTGTCCTAGAGAAAATATACAAAAAAAAGGTGCATCTTTTGTATTATTATTGGCTTTTAATTTTTAATGATGTAATTAAGATGCATACGGCAAAACATCATCTCTCGTAAGCCAGGAAGTAAAAGCTATTTCAAATTAGTTTGTAGCTAAAATAGAAATCCAGGTTTTGCTTTTTAAAAGTCAAATTTAAAAGCCAGTTGTGTGCTTCTGAGAAGCAAAAGCCAAAAGCTGGCTGAAACGACAAACATGGCTTTAATTACAATGATACATATATACATATGCCTGTACCAATAGGTTTACATTATGTTCGTTCAAAAAAATATAGGTTTACATTAAGTAATACCCCCTTCGTTTCATATTATTTGTCGTTTTGACTTTTCTAGATACATTTCTTTAAGTAATACCCCCTTCGTTTCATATTATTTGTCGTTTTGACTTTTCTAGATACATTTCTTTTCTTATGTATCTGGAAATATTTATATGTATAGCAAAAGGAATGTATCTAAAAAAGTCAAAACGACAAGTAATATGAAACGGGGGACTAATAATCACAATTAATTGGCAATTGCTCCAAAAATTGTGTCAAGCACGTCAATTCACACTTTGTATTTCTAATGTCTTTCTTGTTAAACCAAGTGTCACGATCAGCTAAGCGGTCAAGTACGTCCACATATGCATGCAAGGGGGTGTCTTATATGTATTCTTAACACATATAGCAATTGATTGTACGTACTGTACAAAAGACACCAACGACATCTGGGTGTAAATTAAATAACTATAGTATGGTGATTACGGAAGCATATTTGGACTGATCCGTAACTAATTTAAGATAATCACAGGCTTAATCTGATACGGCTTGTAAGGATAAGCATGGACAGGCCATGTACGTACGTGTGCACAAACAGATACAGACTTTTGCATTCATATATCATTTGATTTTTCTCCAAACACGTACATATATACAGATGCCAATGCAAAAATAGTAGTGGTCGAGATATGTTCACTCACACTGCTTTCTCAGATATTTATTTATTTTATCATCCTTCTCCAAGGAAATAAAATAACAAGGGTGAGAATGAATGCATGTGAACAGAACTGAACATGGCTTTTATTTGCTTAAATCGATCGTTGAAGGGTCTAACATCATCCATCACATGGCACGGCCGGGCATTTATTTGGGATTAAGTCTGATGACACATTCTGTTGATAACCATGACGACATTGCTGAAGTCATCACGGACTCACAGAAGTTGTATACATAAATCGATTACACACATGGATATGTATAATTTACAAAAAGAAAGGCTCAAAAAACTTCAGAAGTGAGCAATCAGTGAAACCGTAAAGCTCACTGTACTGTTTCTATGCCGGGATGCCTGCTGATCGAGGAAGAAAAAGAATAAGCTAGCACTGCACATGCAAAGGGAACAGATCGACACGGTGCTAGCTTGATTATAACTAAACAGTCAGTGTCAGCTACTAATATAAGATACTATATATTTACAAGTACTCTTAGTTAATTAGCATCTGCATGTTGCATTATATAGTATGCCTAGGTGCATGCAGTGGCACATCACATGGCAGGATGCTTCTTATTATTCCCTCTCTTGCTGCTGCTTCTAGGTGCCTATGTCGTTCAACTGTGCTTGCGCATGCATGCCGCGCCCTTTCCACGATCAGAGTCGTCAGAGAGAATCCCAGTGATCGAATCAGTGGTGACCGATGAGCACGGGAGAGAGATCGAGCAAAAAGGCTAGCTAGGGCTTCTTGGCTCCTAATCAAGCTAGCCAGTGTGTGAGAGAGATATAGTACTTGATGCTAGATTTCGAAGCACATGACTGAACGTGCATGCTGTGGGTGTTGTTGGGCGCCAAGTTTTATTTTTTTTCAGAAATCGTGTGATGCTGAAAAGATGCATGGAATCACTTCACTGCCTGCCTGCCTGCACGCAAGTGGTCTGTTTTCTTTAACGGTCTTCGAACACGACGCTACTCTTAAAATTCAGCCGGCTGTCGTCATGTGGCCATCCTTAATGAGTTTGTCTTGTCTAGATTATTTTATGGGCAGTGATCAATTAACCACATGTCCTGCATTAATCACTGTTAGCTTTACGTGCGCGAGATGTGCTTACGCCTTCCTGCCCGTGGTTATTACTGACCACAAGCTCGATCGAAACATGTTGGTTAATTTTTTTGATCCGTCCTGCAGCAGGGAAGAGAGACAGCTCGCACATTTCAGTACCGTCGGCTACAGAGCGTGTGATGAAGAATTGATCAGTGAGTGTGAGAGACGACTGAGACCGCTGCGTGGCCATGTATTCGTTCAGAAATCATCAGAATCTTTCGGCCTGGCGAAAGGATGAACACATGGAGAAGATATTCCCAACGATTAGAAGAAACAGGGTGCCGTCAGTAAACAATTTCGCCAAGCATTATTGCCAAGCACAAACACCAAAAGATACGCACGTACGCGACGCGCGTGCGGTTAAATGACGCGAGAATCTTCTTGCTGGCTTGACCAAGTCTCCTGCAGGGCTCCATTTCTACCACGTACACGCTCGTCGCTGCTGGAGTCAAACTGCTGCTGAAATAGTAAATTTTAGTATTTCGTGCGCGCAAGAAGACTACTTAATTATATTGGTTTATTTAACCGGGCAGACATATGTTGTTTGGTCTGAAATTTACATCACATATACTTATCGGCATTACTGGCTTACTGCACTAGGCAGCATATGCACGAGCTTAGATAAGAAGAAAGAAAGATGGATTTCCCCCCTCATTTTTGTAATGATCAACGCATGCAATCTTCATTAATTTTAGTCTTTGCAACAACAAATTAAAGGGTGTATGCACGCACATGTCTATTTTTTATCCTATTACTCGTATAAACCAGGATTGAACCTTTTGGTGAGTGAATTATTCTCATGAACGCGCAAATTTCACACCCTGCCCTCAGGCGAGTGCGAGTCCCTGACCCACCTAATATGGACTGACAAAGTTCGTGTGCAAATGTCCTTTACTGTACAAAATAGCAAGATCGAGTGCCTGCATGGACTGGAGCTCTGGAGTCTGGACCATGCGTGGACTCACTGATCGAGCGCTAGGTAGCTGCTCCATCAAGCTGCACTTTTACAAGACCATCGCCTTCGCCTCTTTCCTTCGATGGGCAGTATTTTATACGAGCCGACGGAGCGGGCGCTGGAGCCGAGAGGCACAGGTCTGACGTGAGGAAGACGAAGGCGCGCGCGCACGTTATCAGCCAGCAGGGCAGGGCTCCGCATTTAATATCAGTAGAAAGAGATAGCATCGATCGAGCTTAACTTAATTTTTAATTAATCCGTGCTAATAATCAAGCATATCATTCCGATGGCGCCTTCAAACATGGCGTCCGCATTCCGTGCTGTGAGCCAGCTGGTTCAATCAAGCTGGTGTTGAACTTGTTGGAGTTGTATTCGATTTCTCGTTTGAACGAATTTACGGAACTAGGTTAAAAAAATCTCATCACCGATGAAGGGATTCAGAGATTTTCTACGTTAAGATTTGGTTTTCTTCTCTTAATGAAACCCGTGAGGCGGTCTTAACCCACCGACTTAGCTAGTGTTGAACTGAATGCAGCTAGCTAAAAATAAGCAGCACGATTAATACTAATCGCCGCGGACTGGGAAACAAAGGACGAAATCCTGGTGCCGACAGGCACACGTACACGCACACCAGCAGGCTACCAGCTGCTATGGCTAGTGTGTGAACTTAACACACATGTAACGCGTCGCCATACCATATGGCTTGCGCTCTTGGACTACTTGCTGATCGCGCGGCAGGCCGCTGGGGCGCCTGCCTCCTCTGCCACTGCGCGGCAAGGCGCGGCACGACAAGGACAAGCGTCCATGCCATGAGCTCCATATGATCCGGCGACGTCGACCCCTCGTCCGATTTTTTTTTTTTTTTTACCTTTTCACCGTGTCCTCCGAGCTCTGCGTGTGCTGCTGCTCCGCGCATCGAGAGCACTCGCAGTCCGGGGAAAAAGAAAGTCAGCGACCGTGCCATGCCCATGCATGCATGATACATCTCCTACTTTTCCTGATGGAAAAGAGCACTACCACTCCCAGTGCCCCCTCTCTCTCTGCCACAATTTTGTCCGCTCCGACCCAGCCCAACGTACTGTGCGTGCCTGCCTGCCTACTAGGGTTGGACCGTGAGCCAGAAACTCGTGAGCTGGCTCGACTTGTTCATAGCTCGGCTCGACTCGGCTCGGCTCGATCAATTTTTTAACGAGCCGAGCAACTATTTTTGCTCGTTCTGTTAACGAGCTGGCTCGAGCCAGCTCGCAAGCTGCTCGCGAGCCAAACGAGCTAGAAAATTCTAATTTCAATATAGAAAAGTGAGCTATCAAAGTTGAGCCGAGCCATTGAAGCTATGCCAAACCTTTCTAAGTGCTCCATGTATAACTAATTTTATCATTTATAACTTTACAATTATTATTTTTAAAAATTTTACATATGCTCAGAAGTTAATTTCAAATTTACATACAGCTCGCAAGCATAACGAGCTGGCTCGAGCTACTAACGAGCCAAGCCGAGTCAGCCTTTTTGCTCATTTGGTTAATGAGCCAAGCCGAGCTGGCCCGTTACCTTAACGAGCCAGACCGAGCCGAGCCGAGCCGAGCTGGCTCGACGTCCAGCCCTACTGCCTACCCTCCCTTTCCTCCTCTCTCTCTCTCGTCCTTGTAAAGAAAAGACAGTTTGATTGTACAGCTAGCCCACAGCTCATATCATCCGCTTCCCCCTCGCCCCCCGCACGGCGCAACCAAACAAGCCCGACCGGATCGAGAGAATTCACAGCCGGGCAAGGTTGTTACCCTTGCGAGAGCAAGAAGCTCTCTCTCTCTAGACTCGAGCTCCTCTCTAATAACCCTAGATCAGTTGGCTTGTTTCAGCTCTTCCAAATTGCCAAGCAACCAAGAGCTTATCTCACTCTCCTGTAGAGCGGCTCCGGGAGAGGATTGATCAGTAGTAGCAGAAAATCAAAGCTACGGAGGTAGTAGCCATGTGCGACTACTTCTTGCAAAGGATGGAGGGCGACCACCGCCAGGCCGGAGACCTCACCGACGTCGTCCGAGCCGGCGGCGTGATGCAGGCTGGTGTAGCGGACGACCTCTCCTACGCTGCCACCGCGGGGTGGCAGCTCCCGGCGGCGGCCGAGCCACCAGGAGCCGGCCTCTTCCCGCCACCCCAGCCGTCGCCGTCGGATGGCGCCGGCCCGAGCGATGACGCCTTCGGGGACGCGTTCGCCGGCCTCTCCGACGCCTTCGGCACCGCCCGCGACTTCCGCGCCTGCTCCTCCGGCGGCGCTGCCGACTTCTTCGACTTCGAGGCGCCTGTCGGTGGTAGAGGAGGCGGAGGCGCACTGGTGGATACCGGTGGCGGCGGAGTGGTGGCGAGGGGGATGCAGATGGCGGCGCCGGCGCTGTCGCCGAGGGAGATACGGCCGTACCCGGTGATGATGGCGGGAGGTGACGCCGTGAAGCTCGGCGTGCCCACGATGATGCCCGGGCTGGCGGTTGGGACGCCGTGCGCGTTCGACGCCGTCGCCGGGATGCAGATGCCGTCACTACCGCACGGCGCCGGGATCAAACGCAGGTTCGGCACCGCGATCGCTGCCAGATCTAAGCAATTCTTGATCATTGTGTCATGCATGAACCAAACCCTTCCCTAATTTCTTTTCCCGGGTGTGTGTGAATTTTGCATGGGATTTCTTGTGTTAGAGTCAGGGTTCGAGATTCGCAATTCAGGGAAAGTGCCGCTGCTCACTTTTCCTGCTCCCAGTCTGGTCTCTTTTCCTCATTCTGCATCTTCCGAGGATTAAAAGGGAGAGCAAAATAAAATAAAAATCAGCAGCTAATTTCTTATTTGTTCTAACAAAATCAGCAGATCAAATGTTTTAGAATCTCGATAAAAACTACTGATTTTTAAGAACTTACGCAGGATGAAGAAAACCAAGTAGCATTAGCATCTACACGGGATTTTTAAAAAAAATACGGAAGTAGACAGGTTTTCAACTAATAAGCTTTGCATTTTGCCCCCCCCCCCCCAAAATACCTCTATTTCTTAAGCTCAACTTGCTTCTGGCTTGCATTGCAAACCCTAGCTAGTCATCATCTCATTTTGCGCAAAATGCATGCTTTTATATGATCATACTTACGAAGATATATAAAAAAATGTGCCAGCTCAAACATTATCTTTTGATTAAGCATATGATCACTGGCACTTGTTGCTTATTGGTGCTTTCATTTGTGTTTGATATGCAGGAAAAACCAGGCAAGGAAGGTGGTCTGTATTCCAGCACCTGCAGCATCAGCAGGAGGGAGGACCACTGGAGAGGTTGTTCCTTCTGATCTCTGGGCTTGGAGGAAGTATGGACAGAAGCCCATCAAAGGATCACCTTACCCGAGGTAAGTGAATGGTCTCTCTCTTCTGATCCATACCCCCTTGATGTATGCATTTGGGTATGTGTGCTTGTATAATTATATGGCGATTATCTAATCATAATAATATAGTATATGAACATATGCATTGCTCATCAAAACCCCCAATCAGGGGGAGAAGACACGGATTCCTATTTCTTTCCTGGTCGTAGTATTCTATTTAGTTAGTTGTAGAAGCTAGCTAGCACATGATAAGGTAGCAGTTGAAACTATATATTTTAGTTGCAATTGGCAATTGAAAGAATTAATTGAACTATATAGTGGAATTTCTACATAACAATCATGAAGTTTCAAGAACTCTGAGTAGTATTTATTACATTGTCCTTCTCCATGCCATGGAACTTCCAACATTCACAGTTGTAGAGTTCAAAAAACATTGAGTGGATTCTAAGGATCTTTCTTATATATTACTATGCTGTCATAGAAAATTAAAGCATTCGATGATTAAAAATTTACCAATATATAACAAAGCATAATAAAATGTATATATGAGCTCACCCTAATAACCAAGAAAAGTTAAATGAATCAAATTTTCTTATAATTTGCTTCAAGCACATTTGTGATTCATCACCTCATATTTTGTGTGCAAACTTAATTTGTCCTATCTATACATTGCACTAACCCTTTTCATATACAGTGATGACACGGGCCTGTATAAGTACAATATCGTCTTCACTATCAAGCATAACCAATAAAATCGATTGAACTTCTCTATAAAGTAAAAGATTAATTAAGTCCACTATATATTTTTGTTGATCTCATGTTGAAGCACTACATATAGTTAATCGTTCCATCACTTTAAATTGTACCCCTTTCATGAATTCTTCATTGTTTTCTTAATTTCTTGCTTTCATATGAACATGCACAGTCTCAGAGATGGAACTTATCATTCACATTTTGTCACGATATACTTGCTAACGTAAACAATAAGGTGTTATAATTTTTTGATGTAATTAGACCATAAATTCTAGCAAGAATTATGAGGATCGGATATATTTAGAGGTTGTTCTAGCTAATTATAATTTGAATTTTTCATGTTGCTGGCATAAGCTTTTTTTCTCGAATACGCAGGAGAGCTGCGTATCATTGTATTAAGGAGATGAAAATAGTTTGTTACAGCAGTGCGTAGCCGGTTTAGGCGCACGCCAAACTCGCCCACTAGATATTACAAGAAAGTATGACCTGGGGTGGACAAAGGATGCAATCGTGCTACTACTCGCTAAGTAGGCAACCTTAGGCGGCATAAGCTGAAACAATATATTTTGACCAAAAAATTCAAGGCAAAGCATTTGTCCCATACAGAACTATTTTACTTTTATTTTCCTGCTACATAAGTTGAAGTAGTAGTTAAAAACTTTTGCTGTAACTACCTTCAAATATATATAGCACCTAAAATTTTGGAAATGTATTGAAAACGCATGCACTTCTCTGCACAACCGTTTGAGTTCTGAAGAAAAATATGTACATTCTTTTTCAGAGGGTACTACAGATGCAGCAGCTCGAAAGGATGCCCGGCGCGGAAGCAGGTGGAGCGCAGCCGGACAGACCCAACCTTGCTCGTCATCACCTACAACTCGGAGCACAACCACCCGTGGCCGACGCAGCGCAACGCGCTCGCCGGCTCAACGCGGTCTCACCACGCCAAGAACAATTCCTCGCACAACCTGCAGAAGCCGATCGTTAAGGCGGAGCCGGATCAGACCGCGGCAGCAACCGCCGCGACCGCAGCCACCAGCACCACCACCACAGCGACCACAAGCACCGCCAGCAACGGCACTCCGACGACGACGACGATGGCTGTGAAAGAGGAGGCCGTGGTCGGGTCAGAAATGGAGAAGGGCACCATAGACCATGGCACTTCTGTGTCGGCGCTGGATGATCACGGTGATCTCATGCAGCAGATGTTCAGCCAGAGCTACAGGCCAATGATACCGGAGGCAGGCGGACACCACGTCGACGACTTCTTCGCCGACCTCGCCGAGTTGGAGTCGGATCCGATGAGCCTGATCTTCCCTGGCGGTGGTGATCCAGGCAGGGAGAAGGCAACATCCAAGGGCTTGGGTGCCGATCCACTGTTCAGCATGCTGGATTGGGGTACCATGGCCACCAATGTTGTTGCTACTTCTGCAGGGAGCTCATTTGAGCAAGGGGAGAGTGGCCTACTATGACAATGTGTTTATTAGCTTGGTATCGAAAGAGCAATTAAGCATATATCCACACACCACATTTGATGATCTCTAGTAGGATAATAACCATTGCATTAAGATGGCAAGAGGTAGAAAAGGAAAAGATGAGAGATATTTTTTTATTTCTCTGTCCCCTCTTTTAGTCATGTTTCTTTTTCTTCACATATTTGTTCTGATTGAGATGTGCTAGAGCTTCAGATCATTGCGATTTTGATCGAGATGATCTACTACTGCTAGATGCATGTGTAAACATTTGTCTGCAGCTCCTGGTAGGAGGTTGGTGAGTATAATATTGATGAATATATTGTACTCTCGCACACATTAGTTTCTTCAATGCTCACTGTTATCTAACAGAACAATGGAGTATACTCCCTCTATGTGCTCAGAGGAAAGGATATATAGAATCAGCGGAGCAAGACAAGCCCTTCAAGACGTGACAGAAAGCTGGGTGTGCGTGAGCAAGGCTCGCATCTGTTTTGGGCCAGGGAAGTGCACTAGATGTGACCCCAAGTGGTGAAGAACAGTGCACGTCGTCTGGCCTGCTGCTGCGTAGAGAATCTGACGAGATAACTGGGAGAACAAGTGCTGCCTCCCCTTGCTTGCACGAGAAGGGGATGTGTTGGATCTGCCATGGGTACATACTTTTGTCTCCTGCTGGCTGCTGCTGCGCGCACTGCACCAGCTGCGTTTACTGCACCTGTTCCTCAGAGCATCTCTGCGTTGATCCTCTCGACCTATCGTGGCCACACCCACAGTGTACATGCACGGCACACACTGTACCACTCCCAGTCTCGTAGTACTAACGTAGCTATGACAATGAACATATATACGTGCGTCGTGTAGCATTTTCTTTTCTAATAATGGACGACATGAGTTAAAACCCCCTATCCCCTCTCCCACAGTCCCCCCATGGCGCGCGACAGCACGAGTGCATGCATGGGGACTACCCGTTTTGAATACGAGCCCCGCCAGTCTTGGGCGCCATTGATGTGCGTGTTCCGGCGCCCGCGTACAAGGCCAGTACGATGCACATCCTGCGTTGGACCCCCTCGCGCATGTCGCCGGACGCCGGCAATAGTTTGTTTGACGAGACCGGTCGTGCACCAAACCTTTACTTCCCCCCAAGTAAAGGGAGCGCGTCTCCGGCGGCCGGCCGGCCGAGTAGGAGGGCACGCACGCATGCATGTCGAAGAAGACATCTCTCGGCAAGACGCCAAGAACACAGCGTTCCCGGCTTGGCATGCAGCTTCGATCTCGTCCCGTTCTAGCTATGTTCTTGGCGCGCGCGTGCTTATATGTGCGCAGGAGGATGTGCGATGCGACATATATGTCTGCTCCTCCTCCCTCCTCGATCTGAACGTTGGATTGCCTACTCTTTTCAGATACACGTGATGATCCATCATTGGCACGTACATTTATGAGTAGTTGTGCGAATATCATGCATTATGGAATAATACTAATAAAAAGATATATTACTTAATTACATGCGCATTTTGAGTTGTTTACAGGTTTTCTTTTGCTAAAATAAGGTCATATTTGGATTCACCTTAACTAAAATTTAACTTAGCTGCCAAATTTAGCCAACTAAATTTTAGCAAACTGAAGTAGTAACAGGCTAAAGTTTAGCAAGATACTCCCTCCATCTCATAAAAAGTGTAACTATAGTTTTTCTAAAACAGATTAGTGGTGGCACAAAAAGACTCTAGTATCCTTATTTTTAAACCACATGTAGTAAGTTTTGACATGCAGATCTGATTACTTAATTAGGCAAATAATTAGATCTATTTTCTAAAATTACACTCTTTGTGAGATTTTTTTTTTCAAATGATAGGATTGTATTCTTCACGGGAGGGAGGGAGTATGTTTGAATCCACCAGCTAAATAAAATATTTGTTCATCTTACCCCTCTCTTTCACCCTCTACCAATCTTCTCTTTCTTCAACCACCCACCAGCTAAATGAGATTCACTAGTCGTGCCAGCAAGCGCTAGCCCATGACCCCCGACATGCGAGGGAGCAACGGCCCCAGCTCGTCCATGCGTAGGAGTGGTGGCCTGGTGCAGCCGCGTCGAGCAGGTTTAGCAAGGGGATCCAAACATGATCTAAGTGTAGTTGTGCTTATAGATGCAATTTTGAGCAGGTTGAAATTGGTGATCACTGTGTAATTCTTTTCTTTTAACAATTCTTTTCTTTTCCAGTTTATAACTGGTCAATTCTTTTCTTCTAACAATATTACGGCAAAGCAAAAGGTTTCACTGTGCCCTCTTTATTTTCCGCTGAAATTTTGTGCACGTCAACAATATTTAGCTGGGGTGCATGGGGTTATCATGATATTTCGCCAACAAGATAACTGCTCGAAATATTTGGCGAAGGGGTGCATGGGGTTATCATCAGCTATTCAGCTCAACTTGCGTTGTGTCTGTGTACTTGTCCGTTACTCCGTTGTCCTTCTGGCCTTGCAGCCAGCAGCCTGCCGGGGCAGCAAATCGTGGCCGTTCGCGACAGCACTGATAGGTCGCTTTCGCCTTTACGCTCTGCATGCGGTCAAGTCAAAGAAAAGCCGGTGGACATGAAAGAGTGAAAGACCAGTCATGCATGCTTTTCTAGAATCTTTTTTCCCCTTCGGACTCCACTTCCTTTTCCTCTTTATAATTTCTTGATCTAATTTTTTTTTGATCGGTGACGCGCTTCGGGATCGGAGCATCGACCAGAGCATGCTTGGATGGCAGATGGTGTGTCGTGGTTGAGCATTATGCCAGCAAATATATGGATGATTGGCTAAGTGCTGGCAGCTACTCCCTCCGTATTGGTATTAGAAGACGTTTATGATAAGGCTTAAGTCAAACATCGGGATTATAAATCATGAATAGTTTTTAAGTTATTGAGTTTGAAAATTTGAAAATCATATGATTAGATTTGTCTCGAAAAATACTTTCATAAAAGTATAAATATATCATTTTTAAATAAATATCTTTTTATAAAAAACAAGTCAAAGTTATGTTTTGAAGACCGTGTCACTGTCCAAAACGTCTTCTAATACCAATATGGAGGGAGTAACATATAGTATAATGATTGGATCAGACTATCAGAGGTTGATGAGTAGCGTCGTAGCGTCGATTAGTTAAGATCGCATGCTCGAGAGAGACAAAAAAAAAAATGCATCAGCAATTTGAAACTGCTCAAAGATCATCATGCAGCTGATGACAGTTCAGATAGAATCTCACTCGATCTATTTCTTACGTGGTAGCCAATTAGTACTAATTGATTCGTGCGATGTCCTTTAACTTTTCCTCTTTATTTAAACCAGTTGATTGGATGGTTAGGTACTTATTAGGTGCAGTACGGTACGGTACTGCAAACCGACCGCAGTAGCTGTTTGGCTCATATAGCTCCAATGCAAGTGCATTACTTCAGTTCTTGAGTATTTTTCAGCTTTTTGCGCAACGGATTTGTTGTACAAATTGCACATAATTTTTTCTTAGAAATCTGCCATACAAATTGCAGAAGATCTGCCGAACAGAGCTATGTACTACCGGTCCGTTCAAATAAAAAACAATTCTATGTGGTATGTATCTCAACACAGGGGCGAAGTTGGGCCTAAGGCCACCATAGGCATGGCCCAAAAAACTTTTTATACCCATCTATTTTTTCTTGGCCCACGGAGCAATTTTGTGGCCCATGTTGGTTGCGGCCTGTGTCGCGCGTCGGGCCTTCTTTCCCAGCCCGGCCGGCCAGTGGCCAAGCGCCTCTCTTCGCCTCTCTACGACTCGCGACTCGCGAGTCCACACGCCGGCACGGGCGCACGCCGCACGCGCACGGCAACCCTAGGCGACGGCGGGCGGCGACACAGGCGCACGCCGCGCAGCACGGCAGCCGGGCGGGCTCTGGAGCTACTCCCGCCGGCCTGCCCCAAGCACCAGTGCGGCAGTGCCCTTGGTTTGAGACCGAGGCTCCGAGCGCGAGCGGCAAGGGCCAAGGCACCGGCCGCCGGCAACCGGGGCACCGGGCGACCCGGCGGCGGACGGCGCACAGCGGAGTGGCGGAGCCGGACCATCTTCACTTTAGTTCCTCACTGGCTTCACCCAATCGGTCTGTAAGTCAGTTTTTTAAAAAAAATTGAACCTCCAATCCTCAATTCCCAATACAGTAGGAATGTGATTGAATCAGCCAATAGGAAGTGATGATATTATTTATCTACTGATTTGTAGATTGTATATTTGCATTCCCCAATACTCAATGAACAAGAGGAGTAGGACACAGGGGACTGTTAGGCTATTGACATCATTTTATTCTCTTGCTCCTACACCTGTAATTCCACCAAGGCATGTTGAAGTTCAACCAGAAGGTCCAGAACCAGTAGAGCCTGAACAAGTAGAAACAGGAGTTAGCAATGTGAATGCAGACAATGTAGAAGTTGAGGAAATAGGTAGCAATGATCCTAATGTTGCACTTAATGATGGTGACATTGTTGCTGATCCTAGGCTGCGGATTGCAATTGGGAACTTGCATCCAAACATTAGGGATGCTGCCAGAAGAGCATATATTTTGAAGGGTCCATGCCAACCAAAAGGTCATAATTATCCGAGAATAATGATAAATGGCCGCAATAGATCTTTTCAAGAGGATTGGTTTAAAGATAATCCATGGTTGGAATATAGTGTACACAAGGATGCTGCCTATTGTTTTTATTGTTATCTCTTTAAGCAGCCAAGACATGAAAATTATGGTGTTGATGCCTTCACAGTTATTGGGTTTCGTAACTGGAAGGATGTGCACAAATTAATTGGAGTTCATGGTGATGGCATTGATCACAATAAGGCTAGAAAGTGTTATCAACTTTTCAAAAATCAGAGCAAAGTGTGTCACATGCGATGCATTCAGGAGGCAAGAAAAGTGAGTGGGAACATAAAGGACGTTTGGTTGTTGTGTTGGGAATTATAAGATTTCTTTTATTGCAAGCTCTTGCTTTTCGTGGACATGATGAATCTGCTAGCTCTACCAACCAGGGTGTTTTTAAGGAATTGTTAAAGTGGTACAAAGACAAGAATAAAAATGTAGCATATTTGCTTAGTGGTAGTCAGATGACTTCACCTGATATTCAGAAAGAAATTTGCCAAAGCTTGTGCAGAACAAACAACCAAAGCTATTATTTCAGATCTTGGTGATAGACGGTTTGCCATTCTTGTTGATGAGGCACGAGATGCATCAATAAAGGAACAAATGGCCTTTGTTTTGAGGTGTGTTTTGTAACATTTTTCTTGCTGTTTTCTAACAGTTTGCTTGCTGTTTTTTATTTGAAGTCTAAATATGAGTATTAATCATGTTTCTTTCTCTATGTAGGTATGTGAATGCAAAGGGTGAAGTGATTGAGAGATTTCTTGGTTTGAGAGAGGTTGCTGACACAACATCATCATCACTAAAATTGGCTTTGGATGGTATGCTTGCTTCTCATGGGTTGTTGTTGACGGCTGTTAAGTGCTTACTATAGTCGTCAGTTTACTCATGAATAAAGGAGCAAGAGGCATTTCTTACACGCATTTTAGTTAAGAATAATGTAGTTCCACTTGTCCTTGGAGATTATGTGATTGCAAGAAAATGAGCATAAAAGAAGTGACAAACTCACCTTCTATGATTCATGCCACGTCACCTCAGCCAAGGAGGGGCTGCCACCTCAGATGCCATGCATGCAAGCCATGTCACCAATCCAAGGGAGGCAAGCCCCGACAAATCAGAGCATGACACGTGGACTTCACATGGATCCATGGGCCCACCAGTGCGTCTAAACCGCCTCAAGAACACGTGTACACCAGGGACCGACCTAAGGGGCCTTAGGACAGCCACCCAGAGGAAGCACACCCTGAGTGGGGCCCACAGGGGGTCGGGCGACCCCACAGGTCGGCCGAACCGACCTTGAGCCCCCCACTTAGGGGTTTCCACATGGTGTCTCCCCATTGGTCCTAAAGGCCATTCCCGGGGTGTTTGGCTCCTCTTGACGCTGGTGCTCAGGCCTATAAATAGAAGGGGAGGGGGTTCATTTCTTACCAACACACCTTACTACTCCTCTCTCACTTTTGGTTTCTAAGGCTAGGAGGTAGGCTAGAGTAGTTCTACTTCAGGTTCCAAGTCTACTTTGGGATCTAGGTATGAGTTCTCTTGTATCTTTATTTCTTTGTATGACTTTGCTCTACTTCAGTTATATAACTATTTCATATAAAGTTGTGCTTGTATACATGGGTGATTTGTTCATGTGTTCGTCGCTTGTTCATCATTTAGAGGCTCATGTTCTTGATGAACAAGGTCTTTCGATCCAATTGACGAGTGACTTACTCATGTTTTCGGTGTTTGTTCATAAGTTAGAGGCTCGTGTTCTTCACGAACACGACCCTTTGATCTTGTTGAATAGACATAGGAAAGCACAAATCTGTTTGTGTACCTAGCCTAGTTTGATCCAGTTAGATTCCATGTTCGTGTTGTATGAAGTTCGTGCTCAAGCTACAGTACTCGGTGTAATTGGCTGGTTTATCTGGTGGCTCTGACCGGTGAAGGCGGCGCTTGGCTTGATGATGATGGAAGCCGTCGAGTTCGCCATGAGATCTTCGGCGAGATCCCCTACCTGGCGCGCCAGCTGTCGGTGTTTTAACCCGGCAACCTACCAAGGGGAGTACTCGAGGTAGATGTTTGTGGCCTCGTCGAGATCGGGAACTCGAAGGAGAGACACGTGGCACACAATTTAGACAGGTTCGGGCCGCGAGGTGCGTAATACCCTACGTCCTGTATGCTGCGTAGCTCTGGATTGATTGGGTGTATTTACAAGATGATGCGGATGAAGAGATAGGGGTCCCTGCCTCGCCTTATATAGTCCGGGAGGCAGGGTTACAAGTCGGTTTGGAGGGAGGAGTACTAGTCATACACGGCCAGGAGTACTCTACATGGATCCGGTCATGTCTAGCTTCCTAACCGAACACTAGTCCTCTGTATGCCTTGTGCTTCACGCCGCCTTGTGCCGTGCAGCCCAAGTTGAGTAGTCCCAGGGGCCCACGTAGTAGTCGGTCCTAGTACCCGCCTAGGTAGTGGGCCCAGGGATGTCCGTACGACAAGCCCCCGAGTACTTTGTAGTCGAGTAGGATGTTCTCAAGCAGTCTTGATGGCCTTGGCGAGTAGTCCTTGAGCGTCCCCGAGTTCCACAAGCCGAAAGTCCTCAAGAATGCTTGAACCATCCCGAGGCTGGAAGGTACTCCAGCTGATCTTTGAGTAGTCTTGAAGTCTTCTCGAGTAGTCCCCAAGCGTCCCCGAGTGCTTCTCTCGAAGGTCTTCAATAGTACTCGTGTTATCTTGTTGAAAAACCATATGGAAAATGCGATTCGAAGAATTGCATTCCATATGGAATGTAGCCCCCGAGCCTTAGGTCGAATCGTAGATTCAAGCTGAGGGTCAATCTGAAGTTCTGCCAATCTTATCCCGAAAAATCCGGAGAAAAAACCGAAGGACACGTGGCACGGAGCCCCCGAGCCTTGAGTCGAGTACTTTCTCTCAAATTGAAGGTTCATCTTGACTGTAGAATGTGTCCTGAGTGGGATCTTGATCTGGTGTAACCCACTGAATCCATCGGATGTAGTCGAGCCCCCGAGACTGAGAGCATCGAGTACTGGAATACGAAGGGCCAGTCCGCTGCCGCTGAGTCAGCCACCTGAAACTTATCCGCCCGTTCGGAACTGAGCCGCGTGGTGGCTTATAAATAACAGGCGAACCCCTTAGGGTTTTTCACTCCCAGCGGTCGCATTTCTCTGAAGTTAGATCTGAGTCACTGCCCCCCTGTGCCTCTGCTGCCACCACCGCCGCTAAGTAGATTAGATCTGCTTTCGCTCTGCCGCCGTGTCCGCCCTCCTCCGTAGCCCCCGAGCGAATGCGAGTGAAGACGCCCATGACTCGAAGGATGAAAGGGTGTCCAGCGAAGAGCACCAAGACCGGCGCGTCGAAGAAGAGGAGCCGTGATGAGGCCGGTGATGCCAGCCAGTCGTCATCGTCACCGCCCCCTCCACCCTGCCAAATCCGGCGAAGGAGTGGAAGAAAGCGAAGCTGAAGATCGAAGATCTCCTCGCCCTGGTCAATAGTGGTTTCCTCCGCGAGAAGGAGATGGATCTGTGGCGCGTCGCCACTGGAGATCCGTTCCCGATGGAGAAAAACCCAGATGAGATTCCGATGTTTGCACGGTTCGTGGAGCGTGGACTCGCACTGCCCGCCAGCGACTTCTTCAAGGGAATGCTCAGGTACTACGGGATCGAGTACCTCAACCTCAACCCCAACGGTATCTTCCACATCTCCATCTTCGTACACTTCTGCGAGGCGTTTGTGGGAATCAAGCCCCACTGGATCCTGTTCCGGAAGTTCTTCCGGGTGAAGCCGCAGCCGAGTACGGACGACCCCCGAGTAGTTGGAGGGGCTGGAGTGCAGATGCGCGAAGACGCCGCTGGGCAGTACTTGCCGTACAAGCTCATTGACTCCAACCAAGATTGGAAGGCGAAGTGGTTCTACATCAGCAGCCACCACCCCGAGCTGCCAAAGCCCAGCGGTCGACAGCCGAAGCATGCACCATGGTGGAACATAGAGCCCACCATGCAAGAGGGTCTCCAGCTACCTCCGTTGCTGAAGAAGATCAAGGCCTTAAGGGAGGCCGGACTGAGGGCCGAGCATGTGGCCTTCAGTTTCATGAAGAGAAGGGTGCAGCCACTGATGGCGTGAGACCATCTCGGCTACCAGTACACCGGCGACGAAGATACTTCCCGGATGCCCGGTGAAGAAATTGAGGATGACGTGATCATCGAAAGGCTGGGCAAGATCTTCAAAGACATGCCCGCGTACATGCCGTGCCCCATGCCAGAGTACTCCGCGGCACGGCCGCCAAATGAGGTTAGTAGTCGTGGCCAGAGCCCCCGAATACTAATTGCTTGTGTAGTCATACTTATGCTTGCTTGATCTTGTAGGACGATCTGAAGAAGTACATCTCCGTCCCGCCCTCCCCCCCACGGCTTGAGGAACAAACCCAGGGGAAGGCGGAACCCAAGGCGAAGGAGCGCCGAGAAGTTGGCGAAGGCGATGATGCCGTCGTCATTGAAGACACCTCCGACGACGAGGATGAGGAGACGCTACAACAACGGTTCCAACTCCGCTCGAGGTTCAGCCGAGCTGGAATGCCACATATTCCAGTGATCGGGAAGCCGTCCAGCCTGGACGCGAGCTTGCTGGTTCCGCCAAGGAAACCCCGCAACGTGGCGCGCAAACGCGCCGTGAAGAAATTGAAAGTGTCCGAAGCTACCAGACAAGAGGTGAGTACCGCGACTAAAGGAGTCGAGTACTGATGATGAATAGTCTGTTGCTGACTTCATGACTTGTATTGTTGCAGGACATCCCTTCCTCGGACCCCGCTGACCAGGACGAGGAAGAAATTTGGGAGACTGTGGGGGCGACAGCTGGAGGAAGTACCAGCCCGCCTCCGGCTACTGAAGACATTGTGCCAGAAGGGGCACAAGAGTAAACCGCCGCTGTGGAGCCGCAGCCGTCGGTCGAAGAAGTACAGGGCCCTCCTCCAGCTGCGGTCGTGGCAGTGGGGCAGCCAGAGGAGAGAGTAGAGGAGCCTCCTGTCGAGGCAGGAGCCACCAGCGAGCCTGGCATTGTGGATATCGCCAGGATACTAGGCGCCCCGACCGTCACTGTAGTGCGGTCAACTCTGTAAGTTCCCGGAACTCTTGCGTAGTTATGTAGCCGTCAAGCTCGTGTTGTTGATTGAATAATCCATGATGCAGGAAATCCACGGACTTGTCGTGGGATGAGGGGGAGACTAGCACTCCTGCCGATGGTGAAGACCGCTCAGCGGAGGTACGAGAGCCCACACCGCCACCACAAGCCGATGCCACAGCAGAGCCGAGGCTTGAAGAAGCTACCCTAGTGGAAGGTACGCATCCTGTCACCACGAGTACTTATTGTGGAGAGTAGTCGTAGCCGCCACTGACTGTTGAGCTAATCTTGACAGGGACACAAGCCGAGGGAGCGGCGATCCCTGAGGCAGTAGCCATGGAGACGGCCACTGGTGAAGCGACGACTACGAAGCCAGTTGCCGAGCCGACAACCTTGACAGCCCCCAGGCCGGCGACTTCGACAGCCCCCGAGCCAAGCGTGGAAGCACGGGTTGACTCGCAACCTGAAGCAGGGACTGAGGTTGTCGTCCATGAGGCGATGATAGAAGACGCGGCGCCGCTTCACTCGGTGCCCATGCCAAAGAGTGGGACCTCGAGCCGCGGAGGTCTCGAGTTGCTGGATGATGAGCTGATCGACCCGGCCTTCGTGTCGCTGAGCATGGAGTCGTGGCGTCACACGGAGAACTGGATCAAGGTACGTTGCGAGTACCCTGAGTTGTCTTGCGTTGTTTAGGTGCTGAGTACTAATTGAACTTTGGGTCTTGTACAGGGCCTGGTGGAGAGGTCTCGCCAGAAGACCGAACTCTTGAAGGGGTATGGTGACACAGTCATCCGAGCTGAGACCCTGGAGAAGGAGCTGGACAAGTCGAAGAAACACGCAACACTACTCCAATCCAAGCTCGACGGTGCCTTCGCCCAGTACCATAATGAGGTACAGGAGATGCAGGCCAAAAGGGACGACTTGATCAAGAAGAACAAGACACTGTGCCAGAAAAACAAAGGTATGCCCTCCGCCGTGACCACTCAAGAATATCGTGTACCGGGAGACCGACCGCCGAGAGGTACTCGAGTGGAATTATGCACAGTTGCGCCATGAGTGCATCAAGCGCATGGAGCTCCGTGAAGCCTCAGATCTTGACCTTGTACGCTGTTATAAATCTCTGTAGAAGCTCAATGAAGACTGCGAGAGGCTGCGAGCGCAACTGAAAGAGCTGGAAGAAGCCGCACTACCCATAGCAAGGCTGGTGGTCCCACATCCGGGCGGGCCCAAGATAGCGCCTCTGGTAGACAGGCTGAAGGAAGCTCCCGGGCGCCTGGCGACGTACGTCAAGCATTTGGCGAAGTCGATACCGAACCAGGTACTCACCTTCATGAAGTCGTACTTCCCGAAGGCACCAGTGGATGTGGTGGCCGGTGGTCTTGCGGCGAACTGCACGGATGAGTAGTACAAGACCCTTCTGGAGGAGATGGCGCCTATCGCGGAGCAAGTCGCGGACAAGCTGAACCTTCAGTAGTTGTACCTGTAGAAGGAGCTTATGTACAGGGTAGTTGTGTAAGACAAACAAATTGGTTAGAAACTTGTTTGAATGTGAATGAAGTTGGTCCACTTCTCATGCTGTAATGAGTACTCGTTGCCGCCACTTGCATCGAAGTGTGCGAAGTACCAAGCCGTTGGAGAGGTGGCGAGTAGTAGTGCTCGGTCAGATTTGCCTAGTTAGAAGGCACAGTAAACAAGTTGAGTAGAATCAAGCTTTGTTACTGATGAATAAGTACACCTGGATGGCCAGGGCTGTTACAAATAAGAAGTCGCCAGGACCCGTAGGCCGCCTATGGCTAAGTGATTGCTAGGGCCCTTGGACTGCTTACAGCTGGAGATCTGTTAGTAGCCGTATAGGCTGGATCTAGAGAGTACATGGTCCGTAGACCGCCGCTAAAGCCCTTAGGCTATGTGCGGCCCAGGATCCGTTAGTAGCCGTTAACGCTGGATCCTGGATAGAAATAGTCCGTAGACTAGTGCTAGGACCGAGAGGCCGCTTACAGCGAGGAGTCCGTTAGTAGCCGTGCAGGCTGGACCCGTAGACAGGTAGTCGAGCGACTACGCGTAGAAGCGACACAGCTGGTCGACGTTCCACGAGTTGCTGATGTCGTCACCTTCAAGTGTTTGGAGATGATAGGAGCCTGGTCCGGTCACCTTGGAGACTGAGAAGGGACCTTCCCACGGCGAGCTGAGCTTGTGTAGTCCGTCCGTGTTCTGGATGCGACGGAGGACTAGATCGCCGACGTTGAAGGAGCGTTCCTTGACGTTGCGATCATGGTAGCCTCGGATACCCTCTAGATACCTTGCTGACTGGACGAGGGCAGCGCAGCGGGCTTCTTCGAGGCTGTCGATGTCAACCCGTCGACTATCTTTTGAGATGCCTTCGTCGTATTGTTCTACTGCCGGAGATTCCCACATCACATCGGCGGGTAGAATAGCTTCGGAGCCGTAGGCCAGGAAGTAGGGTGACTGCCCTGTTGGCTTGGTAGGTTGAGTACGAAGCCCCCAGAGTGCATTGGGTAGTTCCTTGATCCACTTGCCTCCTTTGGTGTTAGCTGCATCGTGCAATCGCTTCTTGAGGGCATCGAGTACCATCCCGTTGGCGCGCTCCACCTGGCCGTTAGCGCGCGGGTGGGCGACTGAGACATATTAGACGTCGATCCCGCTGTTCTCGCAGTACTCCCAGAACTAGTGGTTGTTAAAGTTGGAACCCAAGTCTGTGATGATGCGATGGGGTAGCCCGTAGCGATGCACGAGTTCATCCAAGAAGTCGAGTACTCTGTCGGCCTTTGGACAGGTAACCGACTTGACTTCGATCCACTTGGTGAACTTGTCGATGGCCACCAGGACTCTGTTGAATCCACCTAGCGCAGTTGGCAGAGGCCCAATCATGTCGAGCCCCCAGCAGGCAAAGGGCCATGTTGGCGGTATGGTGACTAGTTTGTAGGCCGGGACGTGTTGCTGCTTGTCAAAGAATTAGCATCCTTGGCATCTCCTGACAAGTTCTTCAGCATCGCCCAGAGATGTGGGCTAGTAGAAGGCTCGTCGGAAGGCTTTGCTCACTAGCGTACGAGAAGACGCGTGGTTGCCGCAGACACCCTTGTGAATCTCCTCCAAGATGTCCTTGCCTTCTTCCCGGGGTATGCACTTCATAAGTACTCCAGAAGTTGCACCCCGCCTGTAGAGCTTGTCCCCGACTAGAACATAGGTCTTGGCTCGACGGACGAGTTGTTCTGCCTCGTTCTTGTCGGAGGGAACCTTCTGCTCGCGGATGTAGTCGATGAAGGGTTGTCTCCAATCCATGTCGATCATCATGACCTCCTGACTGGGCTGTGATGGCCCAGAGTTAGTGGTCGTTGGTGCCGGCTCCGGTATGGATGGCGTATGAAGCTCGTGGACGAAGACTCCAGTGGGTACTTGAGCGCGAGTAGAACCAAGCTTCGACAGGACGTCCGCTGCAACGTTGTGGTCGCGGATGACGTGGTGGAACTCGAGACCATAGAATTTGTTCTCGAGCTTGCGAACTTCTTTGCAGTAGCGTCCATGTTCTCCTTGTTGCGGTCCCAAGAGTCATTGACCTGGTTGATGACCACTGCGGAGTCGCCGTAGACTAGTAGTCGCTTAATGCCCAGTGAGATTGCGAGTCGGAGCCCATGTAGAAGAGCCTCGTACTCGGCTTTGTTGTTTGAGACCTTCCAGAAGATCTGCAGGACGTACTTGAGTTTTTCACCCTTTGATGAGATCAGGAGTACCCCTGCGCCCGCGCCCTCGAGCTTGAGTGAGCCGTCGAAGTACATCACCCAATGCTCTGGTCGCTCTGTTGGGGTGGGCAGTTGATTCTCCCGCCATTCTGCCATGAAGTCGACTAGTGCTTGAGACTTGATGGCGGTGCGTGGCTTGAAGTCGATGTTGAGAGTGCCAAGCTCGACTGCCCACTTGGAGATTCTCCCAGTAGCATCTTGGTTGTGGAGTATGTCGCCAAGCGTGTAGTCGGTGATGACGGTGATCGAGTACTTTGAAAGTAGTGTCGTAACTTCCGCGAGGTGATGAGTACTGCGTAGAGTAGCTTCTGGACCGGTTGGTACCGGGCCTTGGACTCGGACAGGACCTCGCTGACGAAGTAGACTGGCCGCTGTACTGGATAGGCGTGGCCATCTTCCTGCCGCTCGACAACGATGGCAGTACTAACCACATGAGTAGTCGCGGCGAGGTAGAGTAGTAGATGCTCCTGTTTGCGAGGAGCCGTGAGGACCGGTGGCTTTGACAGGAAGTCTTTAAGCTGCGTCAGAGCTTGATAAGCCTCCGCGGTCCACGCGAACTTCTCTTGGTGCTTGAGTAGCTTGAAGAAGGGTAGTCCCCGCTCTCCTAGCTTCGAGATAAATCTGTTCAGGGCCGCCATACACCCGGTCAGCTTCTGGACATCCTTGATGCAGGTTGGAGCTTTCATATTGGTGATGGCGAAGATCTTCTCTGGATTGGCTTCGATGCCGCGATGGCTGATGATGAAGCCGAGTAGTTTCCTCGAAGGTACACCGAAGACGCACTTGTTGGGGTTGAGCTTCCACTGGTACTTCCGCAGAGATGTGAAAGTCTCTTCAAGATCGGCGATGAGCGTGTCGGAGGTTCTGGTCTTGACGACCACGTCATCCACATAGGCTTCGACGTTCTTGTTGAGCTGCTCCTAGAAGCAGGCCTGGATAGCTCGTTGGTAAGTAGCGCCGGCGTTCTTCAACTCGAACGACATCGTCGTGTAATAGTAGGCGCCGAACGGGGTGATGAACGCGGTCTTCTCCTGGTCTTCTTCCTTGATTGCGATCTGGTGGTACCCGGAGTAGCAGTCGAGGAAGCAGAGCAGGTCGCAGCCTGCCGTGGAGTCGATGAATTGGTCAATCCGCGGCAAACCGAAGGGGTCCTTGGGGCAGTGCTTGTTGAGGTCGGCGTAGTCGACGCACATCCTCCACTCGTTGGTGTTCTTCTTGCGGATGAGGACGGGGTTTGCGAGCCACTCAGGATGGAAGACTTCTCGGATGAAGCCGGCCGCGAGTAGTTTGGCGAGTTCCTTCTTGATGGCTTCTCGTCGGTCGTCGGCAAAACGGCGGAGGTGTTGTCGCTTGGGGGTAGCTTTAGGATCGACGTTGAGTGAGTGCTCGATCAGCCTCCTGGGCACGCCTGGCTTGTCCGCTGGCTTCCACGCGAAGATGTCTCGGTTAGCCCAATGGAAGCTGACGAGCGCGTCTTCCTATTTAGGGTCGAGCCCCGCGCCGATCATGGTAGTCTTGCTGCTGTCGCCGGTCCCGAGGTCGATGGCCTACACCTGTACTTCCTCTGTTGGCTGAGGTTTATTGGAGGTGTCGGTCTTCTCAGGTATCTCGAGTTCGGTTGGCGCAAGCTTCATGGATGCAGCGAAGATCTCCATCATTGCGTTGAGTACTTGATTGGTTGCTGCGAGTTCCACGGCTTCGGTGTCGCAGTCGTAGGAAGTCTTCAAGTCCCCTTGCAGCGCGAGCACTCCGGCAGGACTTGGCATTTTGAGTACCAAGTAGGTGTAGTGGGGGATCGCCATGAACTTGGCGATGGCTAGTCTGTCGAGGATGGCATGGTAGGAGGTTTCGAAGTCCGCAACCTCGAACTTGATGCACTCGGTGTGGTAGTTCTCCCTTGTCCCGAAGGTAACTGGCAGAACCACTGAGCCAAGTGGTATAGCCGTGTTGCCTAGGACGATGACGTAGAAAGGTGATGTGCTCTTGGTGAGCATGTCGGTGATGTCGAGCTTCATCTTCTTCAAGGTTTTGGTGAAGAGGACATTGAGTCCGCTCCCGCCGTCGATGAGTACCTTGTTGAGTCTGGAGCCCGCGACTACTGGTTTCAGGACAAGTGGGAAACGTCCTGGTTCAGAGAAGCTTGTCCATTGATCCGCGCGGGAGAAGGTGATGGGTACTTCCGACCACCTTAGAGGTGTTGGCACCGCTGTCTCAATGTTCAAGACTTCCCGTAAGGTGAGCTTCTGAGATCGCTTGGTGGGTAGTCCGCCAAAGAGGACATTCACCGTCTTGTCGGGTTCTTGGAAGTCACCATTGCCTTCGTCAACTTTCTTCTTGCCCTTCTTATCGTGAGGAGGCCGTGGCTCGAGAACATCCTTGAGTGCTCGCCGGAGTTGGTAGCACTGATCGGTTGTGTGATTGCCGTCCAGATGCCACAGACACTTTTCTTTGAGCAAGTATCTGAAGCCGCCGGAGGTCTTTTTGGAGTTGTCCTTCGCAGGACGCTGTATAGCCGCAACTGTGTTGTCTGGCTTGCGCTTGCGGTTAGGACCCGAGTAGTTGTTATTGTTGTTGCGACTCCCTTGATCCTTGTTATTGTTGTTGCCGCCCGTGTTGTTTTTGCTCTTGCCGCGAATGGAGTCGTACTTGGCGTTCGCCTTGTCCTCTTCGTCGGCCCATGAGGTGATCATGTCTTTGAGCTTGGTGATGGAGCTTGGGCAACAGCGACCGAAGTCTTCGAAGGTGCGACGATGGTAGAGACCGTCTTGGAAGAGGTCGATGACTTCTTTGTCGGTGACGTCGACTACGGTTGCACGCTTGTCGAAAAAGCGGCGCATGTACTGGCGGAGCATCTCGCCTTGCTCCTGCTTGACCATTGCCAGGTCCATGCGAGTACCCGAGCGTCCCATGGTGCCCGTAAAGTTGCTGGTGAACCGCGCCTTTAGCTGGTCCCACTCGTCGATCGAGTTCTTGTCGAGCGTCTCGAGCCATGTGAGTGGAGCCTGGTCCAGACAGAAGGGGAAGTAGAGGCACTTGGTGTCGTTGTCGCCACCAGCATTCTCAATGGCCAGGGCATAGCACCTGAGCCACTGAACTGGATCTTGCTTCGCGTCATACTTGGTGATCCCGAGAGGTTTGAATTTCTCGGGAAGAAGCAGGGTGCGAAGTCGTGCGGAGTAGGCGGGGAAGCCGTCGCTGTCACTGACTTCGGTAGTTTCTTGGCGCGGCGTATCTCGTCGATCCTGTGGAGGGCGTCGTAGCCGCCACGAGCGTTGCCAGTGGCGTGGCTGTTCGCGTGGCCTCGGCCTCCGCGATCGCCGCCGCCACCGGCTCTTCTGCCTGCACCATGGGAGGAACTACCGCTGCTGCCACCGCCGCCACCGCCACCGCCGCTAGCGCCACCTTGCGAAGGTCCTCCAGCAGAGGCTCTAGAGCGATTGGGGGTTGGCTGGTGTTCACCACGGACACGGTTGGGTCCGACTTCTGCTGGAGTGCGGCTGCGACTAGTGGCTTCGTGATTTCCAGCTCCGGCGACCCTGTTGTTGACCCGCATGAAGTAGGCATCCTCGGCGAGTTTGGCGATGAGTTCGCCTGCATGGTGCCCCTGAGCTGTTCGAGCTATCATAGTGATGGACATGAGGCATTGCTCAGGGGTAGTG
This sequence comes from Cenchrus fungigraminus, assembly GCA_036936925.1. Lineage (NCBI taxonomy): Eukaryota > Viridiplantae > Streptophyta > Magnoliopsida > Poales > Poaceae > Cenchrus > Cenchrus fungigraminus. The sequence continues at coordinate 12,790,282 of CM072772.1, read as the reverse complement.
TGGACCCGGTTGGTGACTTGATCCAGGGCGTCGTTGAGGTTCCGGATAGGGAGAGCTTCATGGAGCCGCCGGCGTCGATCTGCTCGCTTTCTGTTGCGGTCGCGCCGGGCGTTCTTGGCTTCGGTAGTCTCATCTGCGGGTGCGTTGGCTGATTCCTCGTCCTCTGAAATATCTTCAAGGTACCGATCAGGTCGGGCATCTGAGGTTCCAGCTTCCCCGGTTGCCATGAATACTTCACGATCGGGCGTGCAGAGTCCGGAGTCGGTAGTTGCCACCTCGGTTGGCGAGTACTCCTCTGCGTTTGGAGTCAGCGGTGTTCCTTCCTGGAAGGGGAGTGTCTCAAGGTAGGCAACGCAGCGTGAGTTGTCGTCGATCAGGTCTGCGGGCTTGCGGTCAGGCTAGTAGACGAATCTGCCGGCGGGAGTTGAGGTGATGACCAAGCCGGCGGCAGGACTTGATAACGGCTCCTCGATGGAATTGAACTCGAACTCGGGCTTGATCGGATCCGATCCGAAGTCGAACTCGTAGGAGGAATCCGAGTTGTAGTTGGGGACGGCGCTGGAGTCCGAGGAGTACTCGGAGACGATCTCTTTGCCGGCCCGACGTGGGACGAGCGCATCCACGTAGGCTGCAGTGGCGTTGCGGAGGCCGTACGGGAAGTGCTCGTGGGGGAGGACCGGTTCACACGATGGCTCAGGAGCCAACTTGCGTGGTTCAATCCAGGGTGACGTCGAGTTCGAGTTGGAGGCGGATCCAATCTCGAAGTCGGCAACTTGGTTGTAGAGCGAAAATTTGTCGAATTTTTCGACGTGTTGACCCGTGACAGCTTCGGGAAGCGTCACAAGTCCGGTCTTCGGGTCCGAGGTCATGGTGAGGTATCGCTGGAACGATCTGGCGCCGTCAACGGTGCAGACCCAAGAGCCGAAGACGAAGGTGTCACCGCGGTTGAAGGCGGCGCTTGGCTTGATGATGATGGAAGCCGTCGAGTTCGCCATGAGATCTTCGGCGAGATCCCCTACCTGGCACGCCAGCTGTCGGTGTTTTAACCCGGCAACCTACCAAGGGGAGTACCCGAGGTAGATGTTTGTGGCCTCACCGAGATCGGGAACTCGAAGGAGAGACACGTGGCACACAATTTAGACAGGTTCGGGCCGCGAGGTGCGTAATACCCTACGTCCTGTATGCTGCGTAGCTCTGGATTGATTGAGTGTGTTTACAAGATGATGCGGATGAAGAGATAGGGGTCCCTGCCTCGCCTTATATAGTCCGGGAGGTAGGGTTACAAGTCGGTTTGGAGGGAGGAGTACTAGTCGTACACAACCAGGAGTACTCTACATGGATCTGGTCATGTCTAGCTTCCTAACCGAACACTAGTCCTCTGTATGCCTTGTGCTTCACGCCGCCTTGTGCCGTACAGCCCAAGTCGAGTAGTCCCAGGGGCCCACGTAGTAGTCGGTCCTGGTACCCGCCTGGGTAGTGGGCCCAGGGATGTCCGTACGACATCCTTCACCTCCACATCGATGTAGTATTGCGATATGCCTCGCAGTGACACATCGATTCCTCTCCGCCAAAACACAGCAATTCCCCCCCTTTTCCGTCCCCTTTCTGGACTAACATATTCGTTAGACCCAGCCGCCATCGAAAGTTCTCCATCCTGCGCTTATCCAATTTAGTTTCCGACAAGAACAGGATGTCCGCCCCCTCCGACTTCTGGAGTTCCAGAAGCCCTCAAACTGCCGGGCGGTTGCCCAACCCCCGGCAGTTCCAAGCCACAATCTTCATTGGGATTTGCAGGGCTGGTCCACCAGCCCCGCTGTCTTTACACGCTTGTTTGAAACCTCAGCCAACTCATTCGCCTTCAGTTCACTAGCCGTCGCCCCCACATCCATGCCAGCATCTAACAAACTCCTTTTACTCCCTGACTCCTTCGTTTGTTTTTCACTCCCCTCACTACCTTTCCCCCGTTGGACTCTCTTAAAGGTACTCCTTTTCTTCACTTCACTCTGCTCCACCGTTGACTCCTTTCCCACACCTGAACCTACCTGGTTTTCTACATGCATGGGCTGCATACCACTGTTCACGTTGGTATTCAGTTCTGTATTCTCTCCCGCCTTCCTTGGATTGTCCTGTGCTCTCAACACAAGCATCCTCTTCGCCTTCTCTGCAACAACTTCAGCATTCTCCTTTTTCTTTTCAGGGCTAGTCACCTCCTCCTCCTCTCCGCGCTCCTTTAGCGTTAGTCTATCTTAGAGATGGCAACGGGCACGAAATATCCCTGGACCCGCGGATACCAAACCCGATGGGCGCGGATGAGGATCTAAGTCTGTGCCCGCGGGCGCGGGCGCGGGCACAACCCTAAACCCGCGGATACTTTGCTAAAGGATTTGAAAAACTGCTATCCGCGCCCGCAAATCCGCTAAACCCGTTAAGACTGCTGACATGTGGACCCCTGTAGTTAGAAGTATATATAATCGCTAGGGTTTCTCATCCTTGGTCAATCCCCCATCCCCCCATTCCGCCCCAACCCGGCCGCCAGGCCGCTACGGCGCTCGCGCAGCCGCGTGCCCGCACTCCGCTCCGCGCCGCGCTCCCATCCCGTGAGGCTGTGACCCCAACTCGAGATCCAAACCCCTGCCGCCGCCGAACCGCCCGAGACGCCGAGATCCAGATCCTCTCCCGCCCCTGCTTCTCTGCTCCCCTGCTCCAAGCTTCGCCCCACCGCCACAGTTCAAGACCGGAGGCTGCCCGAGCCTCTAGAGCGCTGTGCTGCACTGCACGGAGGAAGCGCCGCGCCGTCGTCGTCTGGGGGAGCTGTGACCTCGACACCGAGAGCGTCTACGCCGAGCTGAAGGTGCCATCGTTGACTTCGAGCCGTGGCCACACCACCGTTGACGTCGTCGCCGCGGAACGCTGTGAACCATGGCACACTGAGGAGAAGCCACACCACGGCGAGTATGCCATCACCGTCGAGTGAAGCCGCCCTAGTTCACTGTTGGAGTTGCCTGCAAGTTGTGATTTTGCGGGCACACGGGCATGCCCGCGGGTATCCGCTATCCGCGGATTGCGGGCGCGGGCGTGGTTACGTGCCCATTGCGGATAGCGGGCGCGGGCGCGGTTTTCAGCATGCGGGTGCGGATTTTTGTAGACACTATCCGCACGGATACTACCCGTTGCCGTCTCTAGTCTATCTTCATTTGTCCCTGGTTTCCTCCAGGAAGGTGCATCACTACCAGATCCGGAGCGAAGCATGGGTTTGCCACCCGAATTCCAACTCCCCCTACCACCACTCCCTCCCTGTCTCCAAGTAGGCCGAGATTGCCATCCTCTATCACCTGCCCCATCCTCCCATCTCTTCCTTTCCGGGATGACTCATAGTGCTTTACCATACTGCTGCACTTCACCCTTCTGGAGCTTTGTAGTGCACGCCTTATCAATATGGCCGATCAGCCCACATGTGTAGCAAAAATCAGGTAGATACTCGTACGCCACAGGACACCAAAGTGGTCGGGGCTCCCCCTCCTTCCCCTCCACTTGCACCATGACTCCTCTCATCAAAGGCTTACGAATGTCCATCCGAATTTTTATTCTCAGGAACCTACCCACTGCTGACCCATCTTCCTCCTTTTTCATCTCTATGAACTCCCCCATCTCCCCTCCAATTGCATCTCCCACCGCCTTGTTCATCATCCCAAATGGTAATTTTGAGATCCTCACCCAGATGGGTATGTAGATGAACTCCAGCTCCTCAAGCGACTTTGATTCATCAAAATCCGCCATGACCACAAGATCCTTCCCAAACATCCACGGTCCATCCTCCAAAGCCCTCCGTTTCCCTGCTGCCTGATTGAAGGTGAAGAGGAACAAGTTCTCACCGAGATCTTTGCAAGAGACCCCACTCATCGGGCCCCAGATTCTCCCTAACGCCTGTGCTAACCCATCCGCATTCACCAGCCTTTCCGAGAAAACCTTGCCCACCGCCTGCATCACCTTCCCTGTCCCCCTCGATGATCCCGCTTCCCCCACCTTGATGCCCTTCGCTTCGGCTGCCGTCAGGTTCATACGCTTCATCAGCTCCTCCACGGACTCCATCGTTGGCCCACCCTTGAAGAACGGATCACGATCTCTAGCGATCAGGAGATCCCGGCACCGACGGAAAAAAAGGTTAGCAGTTTAGGCTCGGCTCCGTTACAGAGAGATCTTGACGTGGACGCAACAGGCAATGGGTTGAGGACTCAAAACTGGATCGAAACATAAGATCCAATCAAGTGTAGAGAGGGGAATGAGAGACATGGGTACCCAGGGGTCCCCACTGACTAGGGTCCCAGAGGTCCCTGTCAAGTGGACCCAACCTGCCAGAAGCCCCGCCGACCTGCAAGTGGGCCCGAAGACCTTATCTACAACCCCGGCGACCTTGGAAGACTCCGGAAGACCTTACCCAGATCCCGGAGGACCCACTGGACTTGGAGCACAAGGCGAGCTACCAGATCGCGGCTTGGCGCCGCCAGTAGGTCCGCAGATCGTGGGATTCCTCCTGTAATCAAGGCAGATGGCCTTCCTGATTTGTAACCGACCCCGATGAGGGTCCATCGACCTCGAATGAAAGCCCTAGCCCGTTGACCATATAAGGCGGCCTAGAGCTCCATTCGAGGGGACTTCCCTTCCACGCATAATTCCACCCCATACTGGACGTAGGGTTTTACTCTCCGGAGGCCCGAACCAGTCTAAACCCCCGTGTTCATCGCCATTCTTGCCATGTTCATCGCCATTCTTACTGTGTTCCGAGTTCCACATGCGAACTACCACCTACGCTCTTAGTTCCCGATCCCCTCCAATTAACCTACAACCGCTTGGGTTGCCCCCCTTGCGGATCTGTTCAGGTCTCACCCCCTGACAGTTGGCGCACCAGGTAGGGGAGATTGGGAACTCGCTATGCAGCATGGTGGCCCAATCTGGTGTCATCTTCCCGGCAAGCATGGCGGCCATCCTCGCCAACCCTGTGGAGATCTGCTTCGGCTCCTTCACGGCGACCTCGACCGTTCCGGCAGCCACGACCTCTCCGATGGCCGCTGCGCAGATCGCGACGGCGTCCGTCGCCACACCCGTTTCCGATCCAGCATCGGAGACCCACCCGCCCAAACCCTATGACATCGTTCAGGGAATGGAGCGTGTCATCAGCATGATGGAGGACACCCTCCATATCTGCGAAAGAGCCCAACACTCAACGCGGGCGGCGCCGCCCCCTGGGGCCTTCCCCTTTGGTCTGCGGCCACCCAGCGACGTCTACACTCGTCAGGTGATCAAGTCCTCCCAGATACAATCTGGGTGGCGGCGGCCCTCTGGCGACCTAAAGCCCGAGCCTCGTGCACGCCGCGACCTGCTCGACGTACCGTGCACCTACCACAAGGGTGCACGACATACCCTCTGCGGCTGCCGCCTGCGAAAGAAGATCGACCAAGAGCGGCTCTCCCGTACCACGCGAACTCCCGCATCTCCGGATGGCAGCGAGTTCCAGAAGGTTCGGGTCCACGTCCCCCCCAATGACTCAGGTCCTATCTTTCGCCGGGTCTTGGTGGTTTCTGAGAATGAACCTCCACGTCACGGTGCGACGGATTCCGAGGAGGCGCGGCGGATCCAGGGCAACGCCAACCGCGCTCAGCGACGTGCAGAAGAGCAACGCCGTGCGGTCCCTCCCTGCGCTCGAGACCTTCGCCTCAAATTCGAAGAAGCAGGGCTACCGACGTTCAACAGCCCCCGGGCCAACCTGGGTGCTGCCATGGCGCGCCTTCAGCTAGCTGACCCTACGCCCGAGGCGGAAGCAGCCATGGCCTACCTTCGGGTCACCACGGCCCTAGTGGAGGAGAAGAGCGCGGCAGCCAAGTCCGCTGCATCTTCGTCAAGCCGCCATTCGTGCAGCCGATCCAATCGACCTACGCGCAGCAACCTCCCTACCATCCAGGAGGAGGTCGATCAAAATAATCCCGATCAACCTCGGGCGAACGGTGCCAAAGACGGCGACCTCCGCGCCAACCTCGACAAGAACAGGCATGCCCGCGACGCCCGCCGCTACATCGACCAGCACCATCGCGAGCGCCACCAGGTGCTTGTACCCAAGAAAACCAGTCAATGGAGAATGTGTATCGACTACACTGATCTCAATAGGCACTGCCCTAGAGACCCCTTCCCTCTCCCGCGTATCGACCAGGTTGTGGACTCCACGACCGGAAGCGTCCTGCTGTGCTTCCTCGACTGCTACTCAGGGTATCACCAGATAGCCCTGAAGGTCTCTGACCAAGACAAAATGATGTTCATAACGCCGCACGACATCTACTGCTACACGACCATGACGTTCGGCCTCAAGAACGCTGGCGCGACCTACCAGAAGGCCATCCAGAAGTGCTTGGAGTCTCAGATCGGCGACAACGTTGAAGCCTACGTCGACGACGTAGTTGTCAAGACCACAGTGGAAGACAACCTCATCACCGACCTTGCCCAGACCTTAGCCAACCTCCTACGCTACCGCTGGAAGCTCAATCCGGAGAAATACGTCTTTGGTGTACCATCTGGCAAGCTCCTAGGCTTCGTGGTCAGCCACCGGGGCATCGAGGAGAACCCCACCAAGGTCGACGCCACCCGCAAGATGAAGAGACCTACCGGAAAGAAAGACGTCTTGAAGCTCACTGGCATGATGGCCGCTCTAGGTCGCTTCATCAACAAGCTGGGCGAAAAAGGTCTGCCCTTCTTCAAGCTGCTAAAAAAGTCAGACAAGTTCGTATGGACGGATGAGGCTGATCAGGCCCTGGAAGACCTGAAGACCTTCCTCATGACGCCCCCAGTCATGGTGCCCCCGGCGCCAAAAGAGACCTTGCTGCTCTACATCTCCGCGTCCACCCAGGTGGTCAGCGTGGTCCTGGTGGCAGAGCGACCTGAGGAAGGCCAACCCTACCCAGTCCAGCGAACCATCTACTATGTCAGCGAGGTCCTCTCTGATAGCAAGATCAGGTATTCACAACCTCAGAAAATGTTGTACGCCCTCCTCATCACCTCGCGCAAGCACCGGCACTACTTCCAGGCGCACAAGATCAAGGTCGTCTCGAGCTTCCCCCTGGGAGAGATTCTGCGTAGCCGTGACACCACAGGGCGCATCGTCAAGTGGTCGGTCGAACTAGGCAAGTTCAACCTCGAGTTTTGTCCATAACAGGCCATCAAGTCACAGATCATCGCGAACTTTGTTTCTGAGTGGACAGAGACCCAACAACCTCCACCAGCGGAAAAACCTGAGCACTGAAAGATGTACTTCGATGGTTCCCTGAACCTCGAAGGAGCGGGAGCAGGCGTACACTTCATCTCCCCCCAAGGCGATCACCTAAAGTACGTCCTGCAGATCCACCACAAGGCGTCCAACAACGGTGCCGAGTACGAGGCCCTGATTCATGGGCTGCGCATCGCTGTCTCCCTAGGGATTAAGCGTCTCATAGCCTACGGAGACTCTAAGGTCGTCATCAACCAAGTCAACAAGACGTGCAATATCAAGAAGGACACGATGGATGCCTACTGCGCTGAGGTCCGGAAGCTCGAAGCTCACTTCGAAGGTTTGGAATTTCACCACGTCTGCCGTGACAACAACGTGGCGGCAGACGTCCTCTCCAAGCTGGGCTCCAAGCGCGCACTAGTTCCGGCCGGCGTATTCGTACAAGACCTACGCAAGCCTTCCATCAAGCTCCTCAGTGACCCAAACCCGCTGCCCGGCGACGTGCCCTCGCAAGGCAGCCGCGACGTCCTCATTACCGAGGCCGAAGATTACTGGCGCCTCGACATCATTGCCTACATCCTGGAGCATCGGGTCCCTGAAGACAGGGCCGAGCGTGAGAAGGTCACGAGGCGCATCGCCAATTACGTCGTCATCGGCACAGAGCTTTACCGGAGGTCCGCTTCCAATGGCGTGCTGATGAAGTGCATCCTAAGGTCCGAGGGCCTCAAGCTCTTGCAAGAGATCCACGGTGGTGAATGCGGCAACCACGCGGCCTCCGCCAACCTGGTAGGAAAGGCTTTCAGGTCGGGATTCTACTGGCCTACCGCCATGGCCGACGCGCAGGACCTAGTTCGGCGATGTAAAGGGTGTCAGTTCTTCACCAAGCAGCAGCACGTCCCAGCTCAGGCCCTGAGGACAATTCCCCCATCCTGGCCCTTCGCTATATGGGGTCTGGACTCGGTAGGACCCTTCAGAACCGCCCCTGGTGGCTACAAGCATATCCTCGTGGCGGTGGACAAATTCACCAAATGGATCGAGGTTCGGGCCGTCGCCAGTGTCACGTCAAAGGAGGTGGCAAAGTTCATCGAAGATATCACTCACCGCTTCGGGGTCCCCAACAGGATCGTCACCGACCTCGGCTCGGCCTTCACCGGAGCCGACTTTTGGGACTTCTACCAAGATAACCTCATCGACGTCTATTACTCCTCGGTGGCACACCCCTGCTGTAACGGCCAGGTCGAGCATGCTAATGGCATGGTCCTCCAGGGTGTCAAGGACCGAATCTTCGACGACGCTTCCCCATACGCCACCAGATGGCTAGCGGAGCTGCCGCATGTGATCTGGGGTCTCCGGACTCAGGTCAGCTCAGCTACAGGATATTCACCGTTCTTCCTAGTCTACGGGTCGGAGGCCATCCTTCCGACTGACCTTGCCTTCGGCGCCCCCCCGCATCCAGCATTACGAAGAGGGCGCGGCGGAAGAGACACACAAGGTTGACCTCGACAGCATTGAAGAGCACCGCGTGGCCGCACTGATGCGGCACACCCGCCACGAGCAGCAGATACGTCGCTACCATGACCGCAACGTGCGGGAACGATCCTTCAACGTCAGCGACCTAGTCCTACGACGCATCCAAGACACCAAGGGCATGCACAAGCTCTCCGCACCTTGGGAAGGCCCTTTCATCGTGAAGGAGGTCATTGGACCGGCGACCTATCGCCTCCAGTGGGCCGATGGCCAGGGCATCCCGAACGTCTGGAACATCGAGCACCTACATCGCTTCTACCCTTAGAAGATCTGTACCACAATAAAAGCTATGTACTCTCCCCCTTTGTAATTTTCAGTTAATAAAAATGAGATTCCCCTCGGCAGCTCTTCTGTCGACCTGCATCCGGGTCTCCCTTTTTACTTTCTGTTCTTTTTACCCTTCCCCCTCGAAATGCTCGGGGGCTTGGTCTAAGTTAGGCCTGACGCGCTCGGGGTCTTGGCTTCGCCAATCTAAAGGTCTCGCGACCTGAAGGGGTTTCTTATGTTTTATGTTTTTGTGCGCAGCCCCTCTGCGTAGCTCTTACTCTCTTTGTGCATGTTCCTAAGTCACGTGGTTGTGAGGCCTGGGTCCAAGACCCCCCTCCGCGCGCCGGCTGTACCTAAGCCTCCACACTGAGTTGTGCAGTCGTTAAGCCATTCCTCCACTGAGTTGGGTTAGCGGAGGGTGCACTTCACAATCTCGTTACTCTTGAGCCTACATAACGAGCGTTTTCGCTATTCAAGTGGGATGCGCACTTTCATTAAAGTTGCATGTCTTTATTACGGCAAAAGTTCTTCTTACATTAATAGGCCCTAGGCCTAAACCTGCATCTACACTCTGATACAGCTTAAGCATTGACTTTCAGAGGTCGAACTTCTTGATGACCTCCTCCGCGACAGCCTGGATGTCCTCGCGGTTCACCAGCTCGGACAGATCGACGTCCTCCGCGACCTTCTGCAGGTTGAACGACAGCTCGTGGAACTTCACCATCGCCAACGCCGCAGCCGCAGCGAGCTTGCTGGTGTCCAGCAGCAAGGTCTTCATCCGACCTTCAGCCTCATCCAGGCGGTCAAGAAGCTCCTTCGGCTCCGCCCCCTCTTCTTGAGGGACATAGAGGTCCATCAAGTATTGGGCGGCCTCCCTGAGGTCGGTGAGCTGCTTTTCCAGACCTGCGTACACGAGAGAAGGTCCACTTACATCCTCGGTGCAACAACGACAAAGACCTTAGGGAGAAGAGGTCGCTCACCTTCCTGGACCTCTGTGGTCCTCTCCTTGAGGATCTTCACCTGGTGCTTGGTCTCCGCGAGCTCCTTCTTCAGGGCATCCTCCGTCTCCTTGGCGCCTGGACGCATCAAAGGTCGAAATCAAGAAAAAACCTAAAGAGACACGAAGATGAAACCCAGCGACCAAACAACGTACCATCAACCACGGCCTGGAGGTCGTCCGCGGCATCCTTCGCCTTCTGCTGGGCGGCCTCCAGCTTCTTCTTTAAGGAGTTCACCTCCTTCTCCGCCTACCGGGCCAGGGCCTCCTTCACGCGCTTGACCTCCTACGCGGCTTCGACCTTGGCCTGCAGCAAAGCCTCTTGAGCTGCGGCCGCCTCCGTGTGGGCATTGGCGGCCTCCCCGTTGACAGCTATTAAGTGCTTACTTTAGCCGTCAATTTACTCACGAATAAAGGAGCAAGAGGCATTTCTTACACGCATTTTGGTTAAGAATAATGTAGTTCCACTTGTCCTTGGAGATTATGTGATTGCAGGAAAATAAGTATAAAAGAAGTGGCAAACTCACCTTCTATGATTCATGCCACGTCACCTCAAGGAGTGGCTACCACCTCAGGTGCCATGCATGCAAGCTAAGCCACCTCAGGTGCCACGCATGCATGCCATGTCACCAATCCAAGGGAGGCAAGCCCCGACGAATCAGAGCGTGACACATGGACTTCACATGGATCCATGGGCCCACCAGAGCGCCTAAACCGCCTCAAGAGCACGTGTACACCAGGGACCGACCTAAGGGCCCACAGGACAGCCACCCCGAGGAAGCACACCCCAAGTGGGGCCCACCTGGGGTCGGCCGACCCTAGGATCGGCCGAACCGACCTTGGGTCGGCTGATCCTGGGCTTCCACGTGGCGCTTGTCCATTGGTCCTAGAGGCCATTCCCGGGGTGTTTCACTCCTTCTTACGCCGGTGCTCTGGCCTATAAATAGAAGGGGAGGGGGTTCATTTCTTACCAACACACCTTACTCCTCCTCTCTCACTTTTGGTTTCTAAGGCTAGGAGGTAGGCTAGAGTAGTTCTACTTCAGGTTCCAAGTCTACTTTGGGATCTAGGTATGAGTCCTCTTGTATCTTTATTTTACTGTATGACTTTGATCTACTTCAGTTATTCAGCTAATTCATATAAAGTTGTGCTTGTATACATGGGTGATTTATTCATGTGTTCTTCGCTTGTTCATCATTTAGAGGCTCATGTTCTTGATGAACAAGGCCTTTCGATCCAGTTGACGAGTGACTTATATATGTTTTCGGTGTTTGTTCATAAGTTAGAGGCTCGTGTTCTTTGCGAACACGACCTTTTGATCTTGTTGAATAGACATAGGAAGGCACAAATCCGTTTGTGTACTTAGCCTAGTTTGATCTAGTTAGATCCCATGTTTGTGTTGTATGAAGTTCGTGCTCAAGCTACGGTACTCGGTGTAATTGGCCGGTTTATCTGGCGGCTCTGACCTGGGTCACAATAGCCCGGGCCGGTCAGGGTCCTGCTAACAACGTAAGCGTGGTGCTTGGGTTGCGTAGCTACGTTGCTTATGAGTGTATCCCACGGTTTGTCTTGGGGTAGGCCGCGGTGGTGACAGCCGTTGGACCCTTCTGGAATCCCCCACATTCGGATACACTGTAGGAGTCTAAAGTCTAACAACCAAAGTCGTGCGTAAGCGACGCGGGAGGTTAGCTCCCCGTTTGTACCTGGGTGCTTGAGCCAGCAATCATGCAATGCTAGTGTGTGTCTAACTCGTCTGACTAACTTTGTATGCTTAGTACCTTAGAACCTAGAGCTAACTCGTATGTTGCCTCCTAAGCCTAGGACCTTTAGAGAGTGTGTGTTTGTGTGTTCACACTACCCTTTTATCTATCATATCTCACCCCTGTACTTGAGTGTCTGGTTCATTCCCGTCTATGATTTATACTCCTTGCAATAGTGTTGAACTTGATAATCCGCCCAGCCTTCCTTGGATTCGATACCCTTTGGAATACTCCTTTGGGGAAATGCTACAATGGTACTTCCGTGCGCTTGCGGACTCTTGTAATCGTTAGGATTACCATCTGGTCATTTCTGGCATCGTTGATAGGAACTCATAACTTAGCATCGATGTTAAGAAATACCAACACTCCCTCACCAAAGTCGCCCGGGCCTGCGCCCGCTCCGCAAGCGACTAAAAAAGAAGTGCACCTCGCATCAAGGCCTCGAGAAATGCCAAAGCAGACATCAAAGAAATCACAACAGCAGGTCCAAGCTCTTACTGAGAGCGTCCGCGCGATTGTCCGCGACGCTTCCTTGAAGTCGTCGACGTCTTGGCGGTTGGCGATGACGTCGTTCTCCCAAGGGGTCCCGACGTACAAGCACCTGTCGTTGTCCCCCTCGAGGCTGGGCCCGCCTACCTCCGCACTTTGTTGGTCCAGCGTCGGCGGCGGGGCGGACATGCACAGGTCATCCTGGTGACCTCCAACGGGCAGAGCACCGCTAGCGCCGCCCTTCTCCGCCTCCGACACCGCCGTTCCCCCGGCCCCAAGGGCCTGGCTCGAGACGTCCGCAGTTGAGGCCACCGGTGACTGCTCCACCAGCTCCTCCTTCCCTTTGTGCCCGAACGCCTCCTGACCCGAGGCATTCTTGGCGCTCCCCGACGTCGCCGGGGTCGCCCTGTGTACAAACAACGACCTACATCAGCAGAACAGCAGACAATCCGATGCTAAAAGCAAAATCAGGCATGGGCTCCGTGACTTACTTGCTCGCAGACCTTAGTCCAGGCTTGATGGGCTTAGGCAGGGCCTTTCTCGCCCTCTTCTGCGACCCTGCGTCACCCGGAACGTCCGCGCCCGACCTTGAAGGCTCCTCCGCCGCGACGGCCTTGCGGGGCGTCTCCGTCGCCCGCTCCGTCATCGCGCTAGGCGACCTTGCGTCGTCCTCCTCCTCCTCCTCGACGTTGATGGTCTCAACGTCGGAGCCGGCCGTCGCCGTGTCCGCCGACACGGCGGGGCCTGTCCTCTTCCTCTTCTTCCTCACCTCCGTCGTCTGGGTGGCGGCGATTGTTGCCGCGGCCTAGGTCGCGGACATCTTGCCCGCAGTCTGCCGCGTGCACCGCGGCGACCTTCGGTGATGCCCTCCTCACGGCGGGACCTTCGTCATCGCTCCCCACCGATGAGTCGGAGAGGTACTCTTCGATGCATTACTGCGGAGGGGTTTGCATGTCCCCCGCGGCACGGACCTTAAAACTCCGGTCCTCTTCGTTGTGCAATGGCGCCGGGCACCAGTATATGCCTTCACGAAACTGAAAAGGAGAAGACCTATGTCAAAACTGTCCAAGTGTTCAGATGGCAAAGAACCAAGGTCGGAAACTTACAGCGTCAGAAGGCCGGTACACGATGAGCGCTTTGGGGCACGTCCGGTTGCGGATACGCTCGGCGAAGATGTTCTTCACCCGCGCCACCATCTCCTCCTTGGAGACCTTGCGCCGGATGACCCGAGTGGGGTCAGATTGCCCCTAGTACTCGTAGGCTGGGTGTACCCGGTCTTAGATGGGCTGCAGCAACCGACGGCTGAAGCTGATTGCCACAGCACCGCCGGTCAGCCCCTCTGTCTTCAGCCTCTCAAGGTCCTCCAGCAGCGGCCGCAGCTCCTCAGTCTCCCGCGACGTCAGCTGGTTGGTCCACTCGGGGAACGGCATGGGAGCGCGCTCGGACCTAGTAGGGAGCGCCGGCGCTGGGTTGTCGAGGTAGAACCACCCCTGCTTCCAGCCCGTGGTGTTGTCGGGCAGCACCAGGTCGATGTACTCCGGCTTCATGTACCGACGCAGCATGAACCCGACACTCCCAACGACGTCAGATTTCCCCGTCTTCTTCAGCTCGAAGAAATGCCGCCACAAATGGAAATGCGGCGGGATTCCGAGATAGGCCTCGCAGAGGTGGATGAAGGAGGAGATGATGGTGACCGCGTTGGGGACGAGGTGTACCAGGTCGATCCTGTAGAAAAACAGGAGTCCGCGGAAGAAGTCGCCGGCTGGGACCCCGAACCCGCGCTCGATGTGCACCAGGAAGACGACGGTCTCCCCGGTCCCCTCGGTGGGGAACGCCTCGCCTGCCGCCGGCCTCCAGGCCACTTCCGCCTTGGGCCTTAGCAACCCGCGGGTCGTCAAGGCCTAGATCTTCTCCTCCGTCACCACGGACGGCTCCCAGATGGTCTCCGGCGCCAGTGTAAGCGTGGGCTCCATCTCCCCCTCCTCTACTCCGATGGATTTGGTCTTGAACACTACGAGCGACTTCGTTCGCATGCGAGGGTGCGCGGCGCGGTAGACCTAAGCGCGGCGGCGCTGCTAATCTCACTAGAGCAATCGAGCGGCGGCGCAACCCTAAGTCCGAAGCGGAAATGAAAGCAAGTGGAGGTCCATAGCCTGCGGATCAGCCTTTTATAGTTGGGCCCCTGCGGCGCTATGGGCCATTGCACCCAACGTCTCTCTAGCGGATTTCACGGCGACCCAGCGGATCTGCGCCCCCCCACAGATCTACCCTTCAACGGCTCTTTCGGCCTAACGGAAAAAAGGCAGCGGCTTGTTCCGTACGGGAATCTGCGTCCGTCAGCCTTTGGTCAACACCTCGGCGACCGTGGACCCATTATGCCCCACATTCAAGCCCCCCAAACATGATATTTCTGATGCTAACCTCAAGGTCGTCACGACCCACACACGACCTATGGACTCGCTCCACTGATTACTGGAGGTCGACAAGGACCCAACAGCTTCATGGGTCGCCTCGGCCTCCAACGGCGGGTTCACACCACGTCTCCCAGGCCCAGCTGCCTACTTGCCTTCTAGGTCGCCTCGACCTACAGTGGCAAACTCTACCAACGGCCCCGTGCTTAAAGGCTTTACTGCCCGTTGGCGACCTCTTGGTCTCAAATACAGCTCCTCGCTGAGGCCCTGCTGCCTTCTAGGTCGATCTAGACCTAAAGCTTTCGGGTTGACGCCCTGTGTTATGTCACTGCACAACGGCCGTGTTGACTCAGGTCGACACGGGTTCTTTCGTCGATTTCTATGGCCTTCCCAAGGTCGGTGTGCTTTTACAGCCCCGTCGGGACCTTGGCCATGCAATTGCCGCCCGGGCGCCTTTACACAACACTCAAGACTCATCGCTTGCCGTGCAAGCACGTGTATAACAGTTTTGTAAGCTACTAAGGACTATGGCCCATGGCCAATTATAAGATACAAACATATTAAAGGTCCTGATCTACCTTACATGATGTCTACGACGCAACCTAGACTGATGAAGCGCGTCGTAAGATTTCTTCTAGCTTCAGGACATACTTGGAGACCTCCACTACCGCCGTTGTCGCAGCTGCCACATAGCCACCTCTACTCTAGTCCCAGAAGGTTTCCTGTGGTACCCTCACTTACGATCGGGTTCTCCCACAAGATCCCAAATCGGGCCAGCGTCACCTCGGGCCTTCCTCGGTACAGCATGGCGATCTCCAGCATCACCTCGGGCCTCCGCTCACAAGGTCCGTCAAGGCATGTACTGCCCCATGCTGCAACTGGATTCCTCGCTGGGCGCGGGTGAAGCGGCTGATGGAGTTCTCCAAACTTCACAAGCATTCTTCTAGCTCCGGATGCCGATAACCTAGCGCTACGCTCTGGTGGACGGACACAAGCCCAAGGCACTAAAAAATTACTAAGCTGCTTCGCCATGGTTCTTCTATCTGGTTCAAGTGACGAGTTCTATGGTCGCCTATTTATAGCTGCGGAGCTTGGCCTCGTATCCTGTCTGTACCTCAGATGGCGTGGCGTCCTTATCCAGTCGCTGTTGCCACGTGAAGCACGAGGTCCCTGTTCACCCGTGGGAAGCATTGGCGCACCTGTCACCTACCTAGCGACATCATAACAGCCCTTGTCTTTTGCGGACAGCGACTGCAGCTCTGCTCGGAGGCAGGACCCGTGATCGTAGAGTACACCTGTGGTGCATTACGTGACAAAGCCGCTGGTGCCTGGCAGTTTACTCGAAGATTCCAGTCGATTTGTCCTACTCGGTGGGCAGGGCATCTCGCGGCAAGCAGAAGGCCGTAGGTTCTCTATTTATTTATTCTTCGAGCATCAACCCGACCATCCTGGTTGTCTTGCTGCTCGGGGGCTACTCCACGAGTGCGTCTTACGACACCCTCTTTTTCTACGTCGCGACGACCTACTGGAAGCCCGCTTCCACCACTTCCTCGCTTGACCTACCTTCGGTCGGCAGAGGGACCTTCTTCGAGGTCACGATGATCTCTTCCTGATTACCTGACTCAGGTCAGGTCGGCGGTTCTTCAAGGATGGCGCCTTGCCTTCACTTCAACCTTCTGGACCTACATTCCAGGAGCTCGATGCTTGACTTCGTGCGCGCTGGAGAAGTTTTTCTTTCCTTTTTTAGATCCCCGCGCACCCTACACGATCTTGACGACGCCATGGCTTCGCTTCGTTTCGACATGACTTCGTCGCGGCCGCTACGCCTACACGTCGATCGGAGGCTTGAGAGACATGGGTACCCAGGGGTCCCCACTGACCAGGGTCCCAGAGGTCCCTGTCAAGTGGACCCAACCTGCCAGAAGCCCCGCCGACCTGCAAGTGGGCCCGAAGACCTTATCTACAACCCCGGCGACCTTGGAAGACTCCGGAAGACCTTACCCAGATCCCGGAGGACCCGCTGGACTTGGAGCACAAGGCCAGCTACCAGATTGCGGCTTGGCGCCGCCAGTAGGTCCGCAGATCGCGGGATTCCTCCTGTAATCAAGGCAGATGGCCTTCCTGATTTGTAACCGACCCTGATGAGGGTCCACCGACCTCGAATGGAAGCCCTAGCCTGTTGACCATATAAGGCGGCCTAGAGCTCCATTCGAGGGGACTTTCCTTCCACGCATAATTCCACCCCAAACTGGACGTAGGGTTTTACTCTCCGGAGGCCCGAACCAGTCTAAACCCCCGTGTTCATCACCATTCTTGCTGTGTTCATCGCCATTCTTACCGTGTTCCGAGTTCCACACGTGAACTATCACTTACGCTCTTAGTTCCCGATCCCCTCCAATTAACCTACAACCGCTTGGGTCGCCCCCCTTGCGGATCTGGCCAGATCTCACGCCCTGACAGGGAAGGAGAAGGAAGAAATCCAGGAACCGTCGGCACAAAACCCACCTCGAGTCGCCTAGGAAGCCCTAGACGCCGAGGACGTGGTCTGGTATATATGTGTTGCCATGTTGGCCGCGCGTAATTGTTGTGGAACTCTGGATCAGATGGCCGCCTCATGCTTGTGTCGTACGTACACTCGTGCACAGCCCCCGCCTGGCGGCCGCGTTGTAGTGGCGTGATCGACGATGATGACGCATCCATCGAGCCGCCCCGGCCCCCGATCGGCCGGGCATACGGCTTGTTTTGGGCTGGCGACTCGCGCGCCGTCGAGGCGAAAATCATGCATCGGGGGGCAGGTACTCCCTCCGTCCCTAAATATAAGCATTTGTTGACTTTTTCCGTCTCTGTTTGACTGTTCGTCTTATTCAAAAAGTTTATGAAAATATTATTTATTTTGTTATGACATGTTTTATCATCGTATATATTTTAAATATATCATAATTATTTTTCTATTTTCACAAATTTTTTGAATAAGACGAACGGTCAAACGCGTATCACGAAAACCGGAGAATGCTTATATTTAGGGACGGAGGGAGTATGTAGCATAGTACGGCGCGGCGCGTCCGCAGCGCAGCGACCGGGCGTGTCGTGTCCGGGCACTGTTAGCCGGTTGGGACGTCGCGCCCTGATTGGTGCCGACGAGAATTGAATCGAACGGCGCTGTGTCGTGTGATCGTGTCGATGGCTGGCCGAGCCGGGCACTGTAGCGGACTAATGATTGGGAAGTATACCGAATTGGCAAATCCATCCCTGTACAGTATGCTCTCCAACAAAGGACGGGCGGGCCGCCGACAGTGCGCGCCGCTCTTGTTTGTTTCTGCAACGGGCCGAGGGCAGTTATATGGCCCACACCCCCTCAAAAAAAGTTATATGGCCCACAGGGCCGTCGCACTCAGAGTAGAATAATTGGGCCTTGAACGCATACAATTCATTCCAATAGTGAAGAGGGCCGTCTGAAAAGGAGACCCATCAGTCTCACGTCCACAGAAAGTGGTTGGTGTGGTTTGGTTGCTGCTGAAGCCTCCTGGAAGGACGTGGTGGTTTAGGGTTTTAGGTTACGCGCTATGCTCGAGTCCGATGGGTTTTGGCCCGCGCACGAACCTTAGAGGATAGAGCTTGGACAGAGATCTCACAGCCTGATAAAGAATATTTTTGACCCGATGCAGTCCGATATACACTTTTAGCTATTCTGTAATGTAAATTACGCGGGCGGCCCGCCCAAGTCCAGGCCCGGCCCGAAAAAAGCTAGGCCCGACTTGGCTAGTGAGACGTCTGTCATGGGCAAACTTTTTCAGTCCGAAATAATCAAATTTTTTCGGCTCAGCCCGAAAAATGCTCATGTATACCCTTGATCATGACATCTTGATCCAACAAAAATTTACAGACACGTCGCACAGGTCAATCACTGAGCAGGTCTTCATTCCAGAAATCCAAGGTGTCGCTCGCGCCGTGGCTGCCGTCAATTCCCATCAGTTTTCTTGACTCAGACGACGATGTTCGCTGCACCAACCTGTTCGCATACACATGACGTCCAAACAAAGTTGCTTCCGAACGATCTCCCCATGAATCCCTACAGAAATGGTGCCGATCGTGTCTTGACTGCATTGCTGCGGTGCTCGCGTCAGACCTTCCCCAAGCGGCCACACCCGGCCTGAGCTCTCGACGACCAGATGGACAGGGGTCGTCGTCGTGTACGCAGGCGGCTGCGCTGACAGCGAGCAAACAGATGGAACGTGGCGTGTTTACGTTGTTTGACCATGCATCATTCTTCTTCTCAACAACCTCACGAGTGTTATAAACAACTTAGTCTAACGTTAACTTAAACAGGATCTTAACTTAGTCTAATCATGATCACTAATTAAACTTAATGCGGAAACTTAGGTCAGACTAACCAGTAGAGCTTGTAGATGCCATCTGAAGACGTGAAGGCGTTGATGTAGATGAAGTAGATGTGATCTTCACTGGTTCAAGAGCTTTAGGGCTCTTTGTTGGTGAAGACTTAGATGTTGATGACGAACAACAGCCTTGTGGACGTCACCTTCTGATGAACTCGAAGTAGATGCAATTCACCTCTCAAGAACAGGGTTCTTGATCGGTGAAATCAGAATCTCGATCTTCCAACCCCTTCAGCACTCTAATTAATTGGTGTTTCGGCTAATTTCGAGATTAGAGGATTGGCACAACGTGAGGCACCTCTCTAACTCATATATGTAGTGCTGCAGGGTCAGGGTCGAGTTCTAGTTGAATACAACTTAGGTGTGCTTGCCGATCACAGCACAAGAGTCCTATTCACATAAGGATGTGGAGTCCTTCCATGTATGGAGTCGTTCTCTCAGTTGTTATGCTGAGATCACAAATATCTAACATTCTCCCACTTGATCGAACGCTAACAACTAATGTTCACTTTAAAGTTATGCTCACACTCAGTACAACAGTAATACTAGACCAATGCGTCGTCAATAGCATTTAATTCGCTACTGGGACCCCATTACCCATAGTTTACTGCAATACCTTGATAGAACGCTTATTAACTTATTGGGAGTTACTTATTCGACCTATTCCCAGAACCTTATTTGATAAAGTCTAACTATAAATCCCAAACTAATTTCGCGAAAATTGGGATAAATAGTAAGCCTTTAATAGAAAGATTTGCTAGCATTTAATACTTATTTCTTAACAAATCGATCCTGAGATATATCTTTCACAACACAATATATATTCATGAATGGACTTGACACCATTTATGAATATGTTTCTACTCGAAGTAATACAACAATAGTGATATCAACTTATTATTGTTGTATATTGTTTCTTAATACCGAAATATAATTCTTAAGCCTGCTTGGTTAAAACATGCTATATACAAACTTAGCTTTTCATCATGCTAATTTTGTTTAGAGCTTTTCTAAAATAGCTCTTTATGCAAGAGTGAAGGATATAATCTGATTGTGCACTTTTATATCCATACACTTTTACAAAATCTCTTCTGATTATTTCATAACAAATAAGCATGTATTTGGCGCCTTTAAATTCTCTTTGCACCATTCCAGTGGACCTTATCTGGATTAAACTAATATTTTGTCAAGCATCCCAGCTAAGTCAAATACTTATAGACTTTTAAGATAACCTTCAATGGTTGAAGCATAAGGAACGTCATTTGTCTTATCTTAAATTTAGTCTTAAGAGTTTTTGGAATAAAACCAAATATTTTGCTACATAATGCAAAATAGAACAAGCGTGGCTCTATATTCATAAGTATCAACTTATGCTTTAGTGACGAAAATTCTAACACTCCCTTTGGTCCAATCTTAGTGTATAGCTCAGTGCCCAAAACATAAAAGGCTTACACCAAGACATATTTATATATAATTGAATTATATCTCTTTTGCAGCTACACTTATTGCTACTTAAGAGTAACATTTACTTTGAGTATTAGGATAATAATCTTTTTCCACCTTTAATCAATCTTAGGATAAACTGAACTGACCATGAGACTCTAAATCATGGTGAGCAACAAGCTTAATATCTTATTTCTTTTTGGAATCACTGTTAAAATGTAGACCCATTAAAGTCCACTGTGTTGACTCCATTAGAAATTTCTGCTAATAATCCAAACATATTGATTTAAGCTCGTAGGCTCTTTTCTTTTATGCCCAATTATTGTATACTACATTTTTTGGTGTGGTTAATCAATTAATGAGAATCCTCACCAGAATATAATAGTTTGCGATGGAGGTAAATTAACTTATAGCACAAACTAAAACATTATGAGAAATGATGTCTTGATTCGTTGATGCATAAACTAAATATGTATCTCATCAAGATTTCTCTTCCTCCTTTGTGAGCTCCCACTGACTCCCACTGATTTCTACATTCTTGTAGAACACAACTAATTTGTCTCAATATCCTTAGGAAAACTTTTAGAACAATGAAGGCGGTATCCCCTAAACTTATTGGGGTATCCATGAATGGTAGCTCTTCTAATATCTTAATCTTTAGCAAAACATTACTTTTATCTTGCTTAAATACCACTGATGAACTTCCTTTGCCAATCTAGCCCACCACAGCGATGGCCAGAGAATGAACTAGAGTAGCAAAGCTATGGTTAAATATTCACAATCAGCGATGGCCAGAATGATGAATATAAACCATACTTAAAAAATCTCGGGCCTCATTGAACAAGTCCAGAACAGCGATGGCCAGAAATGAACCAGAACAACAAGAACCTTGTGAACATGTACTCATTAATCAGCGATGGCTAAAAATAATGAATAAATGACACACTAACTTATTTGAGATGATTGGTAATTTTGGAGTATCTCTCCTATCACCATGGTATTTAGTGAGCATTCTCTCAATTTATTCACCCTTGCTTTATGCTGATTTTTTTTAGCCTTTTGAATATTTTAGTTCAACTTTATGGGAAATTAAAAACAAGCAAGAGAACTTATAGCTCCTTTATTATCTTAGTATTATTTCCCTTAATACAATTAGTGCAATATAATTAATGGATGGAGTATCTCTTTACTGATGAGACATTCCATTCTCCCCTTCGAATTGTGGTCTAAACGAAAGTGAGCCACAAATTCGACAAGGTCTCATCATTTAATTATACACACACCACATAATTATATCATATAAGAGAGCACATAAAACTTTTATTTGCCAAATAGCAAACAATAAAATGGATAAACTTGATGATTATTTTCTTAATACCACAAAACATAATGTGACATAGTAATGAAACAAACTGAAGTTTCTCTTAAATTATCTATTACATCATCAAGCTAAATATTAGAGTCACTAGCTAATTCTCATAAGAATCTCATAATGCTTTTGACTTCAACTTTATCCATTAGCAATACTTTGCTCCCCTTATTCTTATGGATCTTTATGCAGAATCTGCAAATGATGTGTGCAACTGCACCTTAGTCCACCATTAAGGAAAATAATTTGCTAAGAAACTTAGCCATAATGAAACAGTAAAATCAACATGATTTGCAGACACTTACTTAAGGATCAACTTCTTCATTATTTATGAAGCTAACAAGATCAAGAATGCTCCAAGACTCCTCATTAGTATTGTAGCTGGTTTTGATAGGAGCATAACGAGCTGGCAAAGATGACATGATACTTTCCACAAGGAGACCATCCGTGATGTCAACTCCGAGTGATTTTAACTCATTTGCCATGTCAAAAATGCTCAAAATATGTCTCATGACTCCTCCTTGACCATCATAATGTGAGGACATTTTCGCAATCAGGATATTGGAATACATCTCAAAAGAACTCTTACAATTTTCCTCAACTGACTTTAGTAGTTCCTTAGCATCCAACTCCCTTCCATCTTTCTTATCAGGAATGCCTTCCATTATGCCTACTAAGATCGATTCCTTAATGATCCTTTTGGCAATTTTGTTGGATTTCTCCCACTTCTCAATGTCAACAATGAATTTCTCAAACTCATGAGCATATTCCAAATTGTTAGACAAAATAGGAGCAACAGGCTTATCCTCACGTAATGCATAATCAAATTCAAGAATCATGAGAACGTCTTGCACATCTCTCTTCCAGGCATGAACATTATTGCCATTTAGAGGAATGATAGCTCTTAAGATGTCTGTAATATCTTCAACTGAAAATTATAATAACTTAATGTTTCAGTAATAGCACAATAAGATGCACATAAAAGCATGAAATTAACCCTACGATGGTCTGATTAAGATCATGCAATAAGTTTCAATTTGCATCACCGATGGGGAAAACAAACGAAACTTATCATTAACTCATAATTAAAACAACGATGGTTAGAATTAATTACAAGTGTACTCTAACTGAACTTCTCGATGGTTCCATTCAATTAGAGAGCATCTTAATGGTACTTGGTGGGAAATATAATTTTCATCTCAAATATAACAAAAATACAATATTTAACATAATGGAAATAATAGACTTAAATAACTTATTCTGAATTTATACTTAAACTTAAATATGATGGAAACAAGCCAGCATAGCACAAAATATTTAAAAAAATGCACTATAAATTAAAGACTTTCATAAAACTTAAACTTATGAACAGTAAAAAAACATTAAATTGCACTGAAAATAATAAGGCTCAAAACTTATAGCCAAAACTTCTTAATTGAAAATTTCCCAAAATTTATTTCTAAATATTCCAAACATTATGGGAAATATCACTACTCATAATGAGAAAATCTACTATTAATAGCAATAAACTTATTTGCACATATAAATAGTAGATTACTCATATTTGTATTAAATATCATAATACTTAATAGCTTAAGGGAAATTAAATAAGCATAAAACATAAAGGCAAGACTATGAACGGGTCTAAAGCTTTAAAGAAGTCCGTAAAACAATTTAGTCCATAGTAGCCCGTCACTTATGCGCAGTTCAATCCTTTTATTTTCACTTGCAACCCAACTAACGGCTTGGTTTGGCCCAGCTAACAGCCCAACAGATCGGCATCATTATCACTAATTGCTCAAGCATAGCAGATCGAATCTGTACTAATTGCACATGAGGCCTTAACCAAATTGAACTGCATATCACTAATTGTGCGCAGCACTTGGTGTGCTGTCAAGACTAAATCGCACATGAATACTTGATCTTACTGCAGCACGTGCATATTGGTCTAATTTCACACATAATTTAATCTGCATGGTACTAATTGCACATAAAACAATAACTAATCTTAGGGCTAATTGCTTTTATCCGTCATGATTGGATCTAATAATCACTTAATGAACATCAAGCGTGAATGATCAAGTACAACATATAATTTTTTATGAACACCAAAAACTAATGCGCTGACTCACTTAGATGTGCATGAAACATAACTGATCTGACTAACAGAGACATCAAACTTAATAGCTCTGGATTAGGATCATGTCAGAACTAAGGAGGCTCTTGATACCGATTGTTATAAACAACTTAGTCTAACGTTAACTTAAACAGGATCTTAACTTAGTCTAATCATGATCACTAATTAAACTTAATGCGGAAACTTAGGTCAGACTAACCAGTAGAGCTTGTAGATGCCATCTGGAGACGTGAAGGCGTTGATGTAGATGAAGTAGATGTGATCTTCACTGGTTCAAGAGCTTTAGGGCTCTTTGTTGGTGAAGACTTAGATGTTGATGACGAACAGCAGCCTTGTGGATGTCACCTTCTGATGAACTCGAAGTAGATGCAATTCACCTCTCAAGAACAGGGTTCTTGATCGGTGAAATCAGGATCTCGATCTTCCAACCCCTTCAGCACTCTAATTAATCGGTGTTTTGGCTAATTTCGAGATTAGAGGATTGGCACAACGTGAGGCACCTCTCTAACTCATATATGTAGTGCTGCAGGGTCAGGGTCGAGTCCTAGTTGAATACAACTTAGGTGTGCTTGTCGATCACAGCACAAGAGTCCTATTCACATAAGGATGTGGAGTCCTTTCATGTATGGAGTCGTTCTCTCAGTTGTTATGCTGAGATCACAAATATCTAACAACGAGGTGTAAATCCTGCGCTGTCTGTGAAACCTCATCGAGAAGCGTCGCTGAACTCATCAACAGCTCCTTAGCGCCTTATTAATCATGGGAATGAAGACCAGTGATCCATGTCAGTATACCAAACAATTTCATACCAAGCAATTTCGTGTCTCTTAGACCGACGTGTTTCGTTGTTATTACACGCATGAACTCTTCAGTACCACGTGTTCTAATAACTTGTTTTTGATGCACAATAATAATAAGTCTCAAGGACCCCAGTATATGGAGACCAAATAGAGATGATTTGCCAGTAGCTAGTTTTTGTGTATCGTATATGAGATTAGTCAAGTATCTTGACCACGTGTGTGTCTGGTTCTTCTATAGTTTATCATACGAAGAATAGATTATAGATGCCGTGCAAACACCTCAGCAGCATGCAGAAATCTAAGTTTATCTTAAGAACAGCTCCGTTTCTTCTAAGGAACATGTAAAAATAAGCTTCACGCAAAACATTGAGTTCCACGTTTTATTTTGAAGTAATTTGACTGACGAATTATTTTTTAAGGCTTGTTGAACGTCAAATATTAGGATCCCTTCCTCGCAATATATGTTAAGCTCCCTGACGATAAATAAATTAGTCTTTCTACCTTGACTAACGCAACCATTTCTGTTTATTACGCCCGCCCCCCTCAAGAGAAAGCCCGAAAAGCCCAATCGACTCGGCCCATAGAACCTCCCAACGATTTATTTATTCTGCGAGGTTCTTCTCAAAAAAAAAAAAAAAAATTCTGCGAGGTGGCATGTCTTACCTGTCTGCTGCGTTATTTGATAGATGCATTTGTTCATCTTCTCAAGTATGCATTCTTCATCGTCGTTGTGTAGACAAAAGACGTTTCGGTGGATGCTGAGCACATGAGGCAAGAGAGTTTTCATCTTTGACTTCCAACAACAGCATGTACTTGAGCAAAACTGCAAAACTGTAAGAGTTTTCTATGGCAACTGACCGCTGCCTTGATTCAGTATGATGGCATGCACGTCAACTATGCCATTATGTTCTGGAGCAAGAGCAACAATGAAAATGAAGACATTTCTCTAGGCCAATGTCTACAAGCATTTTATTGGTATAACTCTGTTTTGTTCTTGAAGGCTGAAACTACTGAACCAAAACTTATTACAAGTTTACACCATGAAGATAACTTCATGAATTCCTTCAAAAAACAGATGCAGTGCATAATGCTAGTTTTATATTGTATATGTGTACTTCACCCGATATAATGATCAACGATTTTGAAAAGTCTAATGACCCATGCTTCCCTATAATTCTGGTCTTCATACCCGTGCGTAAAAAGGAAGTGGAGCCATTATTGATTGTGATGTTTCAGGTGTTGAATGCTCCGTAGTAGTAGTTGCGAGGAACTGATTTCTTTGAGATATAGACTAACTTAGTTATCTATACATATCCACTTGTCCTACATGGCAACAATTCTTGAAATGCGCAGCTATCAGTACTTGACTTGGTATTAATTTTGCTACACTCATGTTAGGTGCGGTTTCAGCCTCTAACTGGGGAAGGTGCAGGACGACAACCATCTCCCTACCATGGCAAAGCTGTCATTGCACGGTTGTGTCATAGAACTCTTGCCAAATCATAGAGATTGTAATCCATTTTCAGGCAGCCAACGGAAGGGATTGGTCACCATCACCATATCAGTGCATTTTTAACACTCTCAGAAGCTTTTCTTCTTCTTTTTTTGGCCGGTACATCTTTGCCTTGGATTCCTTGGGTACATCAGAAGCTTCTTTTGTTCACATTCACAGTGGAAGAATTTGACAACAAGTCACAAGGAAAAGATTATTACAGTGGCATAATGCACTCTCAATTTGGCAACACTCAGTGCAGAAATTTGTTGGCATGAGCTAAGGAGAGAATAACAAGAGGGTCTTAAATATGATATCTGCACATGATGCATTACAGTTGCTGCTATGGAGATTTGCCAGAGAACAAACTTAACAAATTTTGATGCCCGACATATCTTTACTACTACTACAGTAGTACTACTTGGTTCTTGCAGTCATTTTCCTGATGAATTATGTTGCATATGTACTGCTTTGCTGTAAGCATGGAAAGTATGGATGTCCCCCGTTTTTAACCCTGTGCACAAGCTAAGTTAGCATACAAATTATGGGTGAACTTGTCGGCCTCGAGTTGAATTCAACCTTTTGGTGGTTTTGATTCATATATAAGTTTTGGTGTTTATGTTTATTAATTGCAAGTGTGACATGGCAGTTCTACATCCCACGTGTTCGGTTTAAATTATAGAAACATGTAGTAGGTGATTGTGCTACCACATAAGTCTGTCAGCTCAGCTGAAGTTGTTGATCACCGAGTCAGACATAACAGGATAATGTCACATCCTCAAACCATCCACGGTAAACCAGACAGCAGCCTGAGGTCCATTTTCTGTTTTCTCTTCTGATTCTGGTAAGGCCTATTTTTGGCCTGTAATTTTATTCACCTACTTATCTACCAACCTTTTCAAGCATGATATCTTGGTCAAAATCTAGAGAGCATGTTATTTAGGGTGGATTTAGGTACAGTTGAGTTTTGGTAAGACGTGAGTAGCATTCATCAGGTATTAGTTGTACCAACCAATTGGCCCAGGCGAGACTTATTTAGTCAGTCATGCATGCTCTGTAAACTATTCCGGGAAGCAGATACGATTCTGTATCAGCTTGCAAATTCTCTAATTGCTTCAAGCAAGCTTCAAACCGAAACAAAGGTTTCCCACAAGTAAGATGTTGATGGCTGTGCAGAACAGAAGAAGACTTAAAGAAGGGAAGAAATTGTCAAAATTTACAACTGAATGCGCATCTGTACTCCTCTTACTCTTATATTAGTTTAGCATAGTTTATATTTTTAGCTGAAATTTCTCAGCATCTGCAAATTCAGAATGGTCCTGTGTGATCCAACACGAAGGTTCTCCTGATTCTGCATGTGCTAAAACCACTATTGTTTCATTAGTATATACAATGCACTTCATTAGAATAGACGATCAGTAGTCTTCCATCGACAGCAGGGCATTTCACCATTCAACACAGGCCATTGCGATTTGCGAATCTTGTGCCTTGTGTCACATGTTCCTTGTTCCCGAACAGAAGATTCTGAACTCAAGAAATGGAACACTGGAAGCCTGGAAGGGTACAATCTTCACACATGACCAAACTTTTGCAACTTGTCCAATATTTACCTTCGAAAACTTCTGGTTTTCAGTCTGTCCACCTATGAAGTCACCAGAGATCATGATGAAAATGAACTGAGCTGACCCCTTCTTTTTTATTATCCATACCTACTTCGTGAATCGTCAGCACGATTAGAGGATGTCGCAAATATAAAAATATTCATATGGCTATTAAAATGGGCGTTGAAAACAATTCGATGCATTGTAAAATCATGTGGATTACTCGTTATTAGAATGTTTCATGATCTGAGCACAAAAGAAACTATATCCTTTCTGTTCGGTGATACCCGGCCAATGCATGGTAGCCAGCTTCATCAGCCTTGGCGATCGCGTGAAGTTTAGCACGTACGTATGCTAATCAGCAAGGCACTGCTTCTCTCTAAGATAATATGAAAATAGAGATGGATGGAGTCAAAATGACCAAGAAAGGCTAGAACACTCTCGATTTGTTTATCACTTGACCTTGTGTTACCTTCACGGTATTGGAGCTCGTTGCCTGAAGATCGTCGCGAAGTGCGCAAGCAACCTACCACACAGAGACGAGTGACCTTTTCCCCGGGGAAAGAAAAAGAGCAACGGTACAGTGTCCAGCAGGACTGAACTGCATTCGTCGTGATGCGCTGATGGCTGGCTGTGCTTTTTTACGTTTCCCCGGACTCCAAGAACCACTTGTGTGTGTGCTGGTGGTGAGAATTTTCTGGCCAGCGTGGGGAGGGAAAAAAAAGGCGAAATCTTTTGGACAAAGAAGTGTCGGATTCCGATTCTACTCCGTGCTTTTGCCTGGCGGCTGGAACTGCCGAGTGTGCTATGCCATGCTACTCCAGCAAAGACAGACACGGCAAAAGGTGTGTTCAAGTGCAACCCTGCAGCTCACCGATCACCCATCACGATCGCGTCGACCACATCCGGCGAAAAGTTTGACCCTCCGCCGCGACAAGCACTACGTCCGAGACGAAGCCAATGACCGGCCATGCATATCCGCTCCCGGTCTTTGGCACCTACTACCGGGCTCATGAACAGATAGCGCCACGCGCCACGAGTCCAGTCCTCCGCTTCCGGATTCCAATCTGGTAAAACACCACGTGCCTGCAGCAGTGAACCAAAAAAATGAAAAAGGGCACCGGAACAGATCCGACATGGCACCCACTCCGGCCGTCCCGGCGGCGGGCGGCGGCTGACCGGAGACCGGACGCCCGAGCAGGCGAGCACGCGCCGGCCCAGCAGCAAGCAGGCCTGCTGCTGAGCAGCCAACTCTCCCATCCACCACCAACTGCGTTGAAACTTCCGTCTCGGGCGACGGCGAGCCCGCGACAATTTCTATATACCCAGGTCGACATCAGCGGTTTTGCAGTGCAGCCGTGCGGGGGAGCTCCGGGCGTTGGCGTGTTGCCCTGTTCCTGGTGGGTGACGCGCGCACGGGGTGTTTTTCTACTCGCGGCGACGGCAGACGCTTAACCGATCCCCCGGCTCACCCACCTATCGCGTGCCGGGGCGGGCGATATCTCTGCCACCTCACTCCGTGAGTGCGTGCGGGCGGGCGGGGGCGCTTTCTATATAAGCAGCCGGCCGTCCTGGAGCTTGGCACCACCACCGCATCGGAGCAGGTAGCCGCCGGAGCACGATCGGAGCTAGCAGAGCGCCAAAAGCCAGGAGAACCGCAGCTCTTCCCTCTTCGCAGCTCCCTTCGCAGCAGCTCAGCTCGATCACTCCCCATTTCCAACAAGGCAACAACCACCTCGCGCTTCGCTCGCAGCCGCCGCAGCCCCCGATCGAGATGGAGGCTGGGGACGCCATGGAGAGGGGCGAGCGCGCGCCGCTCCTGCCAGAGGTAATGGTTGACAGATCTTTTTCGCCGTGAACTCGTTTTGGAATGATCGGGGGGCAGTTTTAGGCTCTTAGCCTGTTGCACTTCCTTCAACATTGTCCATGCGAATGAATTCCTTGTCGCTGAAATGGATCGGAGCATGCAGAATGTCGCTGAAATGGATCGGAGTATTCTTCTGCATGCCTCCGTGAAGCATTTACCGCGTGATGTTAGATTAGTTTCCTTTTTTTTCGTTGCTCCATCTTGGATGCTGACGTCGAATGCAGCATTAATTTCTCAAGCAAGAGAGCTGTTGCGACGGCGTTACGGAGTTGGTAACACGCCATCCCCATAGACCATATTCACATGTTAACTTCTTAATAATTAAAATGATCAATACAAACTTGTTAGCACATTAAACTCAAAGTTTTATGCACGAGGTTTCTAAAGAATGTTCCAGGAACCAGCTTACTAGACTATACGGGACTACTAAAAAAATAAACACATGTACACGCTTTTTTTCCTGTCGCTGTTACAATAGTCTTTCCTTCTTTCTTTCCTCTTTGGAAATCTGCATCCACATCATTGTAGGTCACCGTATCAATGACCTTTCCGATATCCAGATTCCATATTATGTTGACGATTTGTGCAATTTTTCTCCATTGCAGAGCCATGGGCCGAAGGTTGAGGATGATAGCCTGCATGTGCCGCTCCTCAAGGACAAAAAACGCACCGGCAGCAAGGCACCAACGGTTGTGCTAGGTGAGCAAAGCTCAATGTTTCAAATTACAAACAAAATAAGCGCAGCACAGGCACAAGATGCTAGCTATAATTTAACAAAAAAAATACAAAAAGATAAACAAGTACATACATGACAGAAACATTATGTTTGAGAGCTCGTACTGATCGCTGGACGCTGCCTCTTCTGCGTGTAGGATTCGAGTGCCTGGAGAGCACAGGGTTCTTTGGAATCTCCACAAACCTGGTCGTGTATCTGGAGAAAGTCCTCCATGGCAGCAACCTGGGCAGCGCCTCCAAAGTCACTATGTGGACCGGCACCAGCTACCTGACCCCGATCTTCGGCGCCATCATCGCCGACACCTTCTTGGGCAACTACAACACAATTCTCATCTCCCTCGTCATCTACCTTCTTGTAAGTTGTAGATCATTCATCTTGATCATTTGATCCATGGTTAGCGCATTCATCAGTCACAAAATTGTTGCTAACGGATTCTATGGGATGTGCAGGGAATGATGTTCGTGACCTTCTCGGCGTTTCTGCCAACGGCTGCGGTGCTCGGCGGCTCCTCGGTGTTCGGCGCGCAGGCCATTGCGTTCATCGGGCTGTACCTCGTCGCGATCGGGAGCGGCGGGGTGCGCTCGTCGCTGCTGCCGTTCGGCGCGGAGCAATTCGACGACGACAACGAGAAAGACCAGGAAAGCAAGGGGTCATTCTTCAGCTGGTTCTACCTCTGCGTCAGCTTCGGTCCGATCGTCTCCGGCCTGTTCATCGTGTGGATCCAGGACAACATCAGCTGGGGCCTCGGCTTCGGCATCTCCACCACCTGCATCGCGCTCGCTTTCGGCGTCTTCGTTCTCGCCACGCCCATGTACAAGCGCCGCATGCCCACCGGCACTCCGCTCAAGCGCCTGAGCCAGGTCATCGTCGCCGCCTGCCGGAAGATTAGCCGCAAGGTGCCCTCCGGCGAGGGCATGCTCTACGAGGTCAGCGACAAGGTGGACCCCCAGCCCAAGCTCGCGCACACCGGTGACTTCTCGTTCCTTGACAAGGCGGCCATCATCACCGAGTCGGACTTTGAGGAGGTAACGCAGGAGGCCGGCTCGTCGTGGAAGCTCTGCACCGTGACGCAGGTGGAGGAACTCAAGATCCTGCTGCGTCTGCTGCCCATCTGGGCGACCAGCATCATCGTCTCCTCGGCGTACGCGCAGATGAACACCACCTTCATCCAGCAGGGCAGCGCCATGAACATGTCCATCCTGTCGGTGTCAGTGCCGCCTGCGTCCATGGCATCGTTCGAGGTAGCTTGCGTCTTTACTTGGGTGATGCTCTACGGCAAGGTGATCGTGCCGGTGCTGAGGGGCTTCAGTTCCGGCGGCGACGGCGAGCCATCGCTGCTGCAGCGGATGGGCGCCGGCCGGCTCCTCATGGCTCTTGCAATGGCGGTCTCTGGACTCGTGGAGATGAAGCGGCTCCACAGCGCGGCGCACGGCGAGCAGATCACCATCGCGTGGCAGCTCCCGCAGTACTTCCTGCTGGCCGGCGCGGAGGTGTTCTGCTACATCGCTCAGCTGGAGTTCTTCTACGCCGAGGCGCCGGACACCATGAAGAGCACGTGCACGTCGCTGGCGCTGCTCACCATCGCGCTGGGCAGCTACCTGTGCTCGTTCATCTACGCCATCGTGGCCGCGTTCACGGCCACGGAGGGCAGCCCCGGGTGGAT
Organism: Cenchrus fungigraminus; assembly: GCA_036936925.1. Classification (NCBI taxonomy): domain Eukaryota; kingdom Viridiplantae; phylum Streptophyta; class Magnoliopsida; order Poales; family Poaceae; genus Cenchrus; species Cenchrus fungigraminus. The sequence goes on along the minus strand of CM072772.1, from coordinate 12,758,080 downwards.
CTGCGACAACCTCAATCAGGGACACCTCGACTACTTCTTCTGGACCATGGCCGCCATGTGCACGCTCAACTTCGTCGTCTACAGCGGCTTCGCCAAGAACTACAAGCTCAAGACTGTGCTCTCATGACGTGATTATCAGAAGATCTCTGTTCGCTTCTCATTTTGGAGTGTCCGTTGGATTGCTGCACATTCAATTGGTGACTGGTGAAGGCAATTAGCAAGCACTGGCTCAACGGCTGGTGAATAGGAAACGCACAGTGGTACAGTAGGAAGAAAATGTTAGATTTTTTTGGCTTTTTTCCTTTGATTTTTCTCCTTGTTAAAGAAACTGCACAGATTCATGTGTCAGCAACAGTTAGTTTAGTTTCAAACATTTGTTTTGTTTTTTCACATACAGATGATCAGTTGAATCATGAAAGACTAGAGACATCAATGTCAATGTGCCTTTTCTACAACCCTGTGAAGGAACGTTTTACATTGCAGCACGGTGATTTTTTAAACATAACTCATATACATGCAAGTATATGCACCTCTAGTCACCATGACTACAAGAGCACACTAAGCAATCTAGCTATAGACTAGATTGGGGAAGAAGCAAACCCAAGCGAAGACAAAATCGTAGTGAAAGCACTTGATCGCTAGAAATCGGATTCAATCTTACAAATTCAACATGAAAGCATAATGCATGGACAAGATCACCACCGGGATCCTACCTTGATCTTGATCCTAGCTCCTGGAATTCCGACGTGGTCTTCCATGCAAGGTTCCCACGTGAGAGAGGGATTTTGAATAAAAATAAAGTCAATGGGGCTTAGAAAAATTCTAAATCTAGAGAAACCGATGTATGTCAAGTTGAATGAAACCAAAAATCAAGTTTCCTAGGTTCACACAAGTCCGACCATGCGTCAAAGATTAAAAACATTAAAAAACATAGCGAGGCTCTACTCATGTATTTTTATCTTATAAAACAAGTCAACCTTTTCATCATGGAGAAGATGAAAGGCTTGGATAGGTTTTGAATTTTTGGTACTAGTTGCTCAAAAAGATGCAAATAAATCATATGATGGCTGGTGTCATTGGTTTATGATTGAAATAAAATCACTGAGCAAATATCACATCTCAAAAAAAAAAATTGTTCAACCACTTAGGAGTTTATAATAGTTCTTGCGTAGCAAATTCTATGACCGACTTATTTGAAAACTCGAAAATCTTTAGGGTTGTCCTCCCGGTAGCTTCATTAATCGGGTTGTCCTCCTGGTAGCTTATTCTTGACTCGACGAACGGGTTGCCTCCCGTAATCGCTTCGTTTATAGTCTATAGCTAGACTTCTTCTCTTCTTCACTTCGGATCAACGCTCTTTGCGGGCGTTGCAATCTTGGGGACCCCACTTCTACACCATCCTTGGCTTTGGTGTAGGTTTATTCTTCGGCTTAGTCATCTTTTTGGTCTTCACAGGCGGGCGTTGATTCTTGGTCTTGACGGATGCAACAACTTTTGTGTCTCCTTCGCTTCGTTCTCCTTTGGCTCCTCCCTTCTGATGCGACGATGAGGTGGAAAGTATTTAACATTGACCATGTTACATACCTCGAATCGTGGTTCACTTGAATGCACTCCTCACGCCATTGATGTCGAACTTGATCTTCCCCTTGTCGATGTTGATTGTTGCTCTGATGGTCTTGAGGAACGATCTCCTTAGGATGAGTGGCGGCTGAGGGCGATCTTCTTTCGGGCTTGGAGGTGGAGTTTCTCTTGGAGATTCCGACGATCTTCGACCTCCGCTTTTAGATCTTCTTGGCTCGTGTTGCATGTCACCTTTTCCTGCAAAGTTTTTTCTAGACCATCCACAAAATATATGTTTTTTTTGTTGGAGATGTAGCCGTCCATCTCCTGTTAGGGTTAGCAAATATATAAAAAAAACTAAAAGAAAACTAGGATTAGCAAAAACTAGATTAGATTATTTTTTTTCGAGGATGGTCAAAATCAAGAGATGCAAAAGAAAAATCAAGAGAAAACTGAAAATATTTACAAACGCAATACTAGATTGAATCTTGATTACTTGTTCCCCGGCAACGGCGCCAGAAAAAAGGGCTTGTTTACGGATAAAAGTTGTATCAAAGTTCGTTTAGATTTGCAAGCATACAAATCCCCGTCGTAGTCAAGTGACCTTTCTTCCCTTAAGTGTGAACCCAAGGTATTGAATTCGTAGAACAATGTGTAACGCAAGATCCAATCTAATAAGCGGAAAACACTTTGATCTTGAGAAGGATTTTTGCATCTAATCTATGGAAGAACCATGAAAACACATCTAATCTACTAAACACCGGAGGTAGCAAGAGATAGAGAGGGGAGATAAAACTAATCTAGAGATTGGATTGGGTCTTTTGTTGAAGTTCCAAAACCAAGAAGAATAAAGCAAACGAGTCTCATTAAAAGCCTCTTTAAATCATGGCTTCCGTTCCAACTCCGAAGATGCCCACCTTTTAGAACCTTCGTCCTGTCACGATGCGCCCCTATTCATGCGGGTTAGCCTAGGGTGAGTTCGAGATGAACAAGTTGAAAACGCTCGGAAGATCGGGTATGCACCTCTAGCCACCATGACTATAAGAGCACCCTAAGCAATCTAGCTATAGACTAGATTGGGGAAGAAGCAAACCTGAAGACAAAATCGTAGTGAAAGCACTTGATCGCTAGAAATCGGATTCAATCTTGCAAATTCAACATGAAAGCATAATACATGGACAAGATCACCACCGGGATCCTACCTTGATCTTGATCCTAGCTCCTAGAACTCAGACGTGGTCTTCCATGCATGGTTCCCACGTCGGCTAGGGAAGCCCTAGTCTACCATCTCGACCCTCTCCTCTCCGGAATGGTGTCCCTCTCTTCTCTGCTTCTCGGCGGCGGATGACGAATGAATTGATGCGTGGCTATAGGCACGTGGACTATAAATATCCCGAGGGTCATCTAGGTCAAAGGGGGCGCCAAACCGGGCCCGTCCTGGGTCCATTTCGGCCTAGTTCATCCCCAGTTTGCTTCCTGTCGCTTCTCGTGTCTTCTAGAACTTCTACTGAACTGCATTTGGTCCTTGATGTCGTTTTCCCCGCGGTTTGGATAAGGGTGGTTGGCGCGCGAACTCCTGCATCTTTTGTTTAGGTCCTCGGTGTTTCACGGCTTCATGCTTTAGTCATTGGATCACTTGGAGTCATGTTCACCTCGTGTCTTGACTTGTGTCGGGCTTTATGATCTTCTCGCAAAGTGCTCGATGAACTTTACTCGGAAGTCCTCATTTAGGTGCCTAATTCCTGTATAAACAATAAACTCCAAAAACCACATAAGAGTGTGAACTTGATATATCATGAGGGTTAGATCGTTAGTTTGGATATTAAATTAATACCAACACTGAAGGCAAACTCATGGCTAGGTTGATGGAAATTCACCGTCAAAAGCTCCCCAATGCTTAAACCTTACTCGTCCTCGAGTAAGCCTTCAATGGATATCAGTGTTGCCTTTTATTGTTCATACCCTACACTTGATCATACACGAGAAAACATAATGCTCTCTAAATTTATATTTGTTAAAGTTCCATAATGAAACCAAGTTTCATCCTTACAAAGGGTGAATATCAATTAAGCTCTTCCCACAAGTAATTAGTCATGCTCCCAAATTTCAAATGAATCTCAGAAATTTTGAAGTGTAGAGCAAGATGAATAAAAAGAGCTAAACCAAGTTCAAAAATTTAAATCTCCTTGCATCTTGCTTGTGTACTCTCATCTCATCTTGTCTCTCAAAGCCTGTTTATTCTACTCCTTTCCACTCTCAATATATATGAGTGGAAGGCTTTATCTGGAGCTTTAGGGAAAAGTTTAGTCCTACCAAGATATTATAATTGATATATTATCAAAACAAGACAAGTTTCTCATGGTCTTACCGAGACTCGTCAAAAAAGTTATTGGAAAATAATGTTATTTCAAGGAGGGGAGAGAGAAAAATACACACACTTGAGATAGGTGGACATGTGCAAATGGCAAAGAGTGATCCCGAGGCACAAACAAAGTCCTCGTTATCAGATTGCACATGGTTGGAAAGATGAGTATGGGTCTTGATCTTGAATCCTCTTGAAATTCCTAATGCATAGAGCCGGGGAGCTTTATTTATTTTTTTCTTTCTCACATATTTTTTCTTTTTTCTTTTCTTTTTCTTTTTCTTTCATACTTCTTCTTTCTCTCTTTTTTTACATACTCCCCTTGAACTCTAGATTACATTGTACCTACCTCCTTGGCAGCTCCCCCTGATGCTTAGATGATTACACGTCTTCGGGCAAAGAGGTGGCAAAAAAATTTTATGCCAAGGTAGGTATTAAAAGTTCTATGTTTTCCTGGAGAGAAACACTTGAAATCTTCAAGGGATCTTTCACGCAACCTTCATTTCATCTCGGAGGACTCCCAAAATTATACTTCAATCCTTGGCACCTTCATTCTTGTGATCTTCCTCGAAATATTCATCCATACTCAAATGATAGGTTGTGGTCAAGGAGGTAAACACAAAGATGATATTTATGGTTTTATGGGTGGATATCCGGTGAGGTTTGTGAAATTTCTGATGTGGAGATTCACAATGCACGGATAGAAAAGGCTAGCAACAAGATAGGTACGCAAAAACAGAATGACCAACTTCTTAGTCTCGGGCCAGTGTTGACGGTGTATATGCGTATCCAATTACGTTTGGACTTGCAAGCGGACAAGTCCTCCGTCGTAGCCAAGGGACCCTTCTTCCCTTAAGTGTGAACCCAAGGTATCGAATCCGTGGAACAAATGTGTGATGCAAGAACCTATCTATTAAAGCCAAGAACACTTAGATCTTCAAAAGGAATGCTTTTGCATCTAATCTAAAGAACGTCATAAGAAACGAATCTAATCTATGAAAGCCGGAGGTAGCAAGAGATATAGAGGGATAGGTAAAACCAATCTAGAGAGATTGGATCAAGCTTTTGTTGAAGTTCCAAGCAAAGAAGAAATAGCCAAGTTGAATCTCATGAAAAGCATCTTTAAATCACGGTTTCCCGTCCAACTCCGAAGACGCCCACCTTTTGGAGCCACCGTTCTGTCACAACGCACTCCTATTCGTGCAGGTTAGCCTAGGGCGAGTCCAATGGACAAGTTGGAATCTCTTGGAAGGTCAGGCATGCACCTCTAGCCACCACGGCTACAAGAACACCCTCTATGATCTATCTCGAGAATAGATCTTAAAGTAAGAAGCCAATTGAAATCAAAGTCGTAGAAGAAACACTCGATCGCTAGAAATCGGATTGCAACTTGATAATTCAACATAGTACATGATACATGAACAAGATCACCACCGGGATCCTACCTTGATCTTGCTTCTAGCTCCTGGAACTCTGACGTGGTCTTCCTTGCAAGGTTCCCATGTCGGCTAGGGGAACCCTAGACAACTAGCTCGACCCTCTCCTCTCCAGAATGGTGTCCCTCTCTTCTCTGCTCCTCGGCGGCGAATGACGAATGAGTTGATGCGTGGCTCTCGGCCAGGGGGCTATAAATAGTCCGAGAGGCGTCTAGGTCAAAGGGGGGCAGCGAATAGGGCCCGAAATGGGCTGGGCCGGTCGGCCTGGGCTGGCCGGCCTGGGCCCATTTCGGCCCATCTCGCAGCCTCCTTTGCTGGTGATGCTTCCCGAGTCTTCTAGAGTATTCTCCTTTCTGCATGTGGGCCCTTGACGTCAGTTTCTCCGCGGTTTAGATGAAGCTCCTTGTCCCGCAAGATTCAGCATTTTCTGTTCAGGTCCTCGGAGTTTTCCGTCTTCACGGGTTGGTCCTTGGGCTTCTTGGAGTCATGTTCACTTCATTGCTTGTCTTGCACCGGGCTTCAAGGTCTTGCCACAAGGTGCTTGATGAACTTTACCCGGAAGTCTTGCTTTCAACGCTAAATTCCTACATAAACATCAAACTCCAAAACCGACATGCACGAACGAACTTGTTATACCAAGGGGGTTAGTACCAATGGATAAGATATAAAATTCATGCCAACACCGAAGGTAAACTCATGGCTAGGTTGACGGAAATTCACCGTCAACATCTCCCCCATGCTTAAACCTTGCTCGTCCTCGAGTAAGCCTTCGATGGATATCATCGTTGTCCTTCATTGCTTAAACCCTGCACTTGATCATACACGAGAAAACATAATGCTCTCAAAAGTTTAGTTCATTAAAGTTCCATAATGTACTAGCCTTCATCCCTACGGAGGGTGGATATTAATTAAGCTCATCCCACAAGTATTAAACATGCTCCCAAAATTCAAATGGATCTCAGAAATTTTGAAATAAAGAATGAGATGAAAAAAAGCTAAACCAAGTTCAAAAGTTTAAACCACCTTGCATCTTGCTCATGAACTCTCATCTCATCTTATCTCTCAAGCCTATTTCTTCTACTCCTTTCCCTCTCATAACATACATATATGTGGTAGGCTTTATGTGGAGCTCTTTTGGGAAAGTTTAGTCCTACCAAGATATTATAAATGAGATGTTGTCAAAACAAGACAAGCTTCTCATGGTCTTACCGAGACTCGTCAAAAAGGTCATTAGAAAATAATGTTATATCAAGGAGGGGGAGAGAAAAATACACACACTTTGAGATAAGTGGACATGTGCAAATGGCAAAGAGTGATCCCGAGGCACAAAGGAAGTCCTCGTTATCGGATTGCACATGGTTGGAAAGATGAGTTTGGATCTTTTAATTTTGAAACTTTTGAAATTCCTAATGCACTTTAGAGAATCGGGGAGTTCACTTTATTTTTATATCATACATACTCATATTTTTTTCCTTTTCTCATACATATATATATATATATTTCTTTCTTTATACTCATTTTTTTCTTTTTCTTTTTTTTATTTGCTCCCCTTGAACTCTAAATTGCATTGTACCTACCTCCTCCCCCATGCTTAGACATCTGCTCGTCCTCGGGCAAAGAGGTGATAGAGATAAGGTAGGTACTAGAAATATTTTTTCTTTGGAGAGATACTTGAAATCTTCAATCTTGACACCATCTTGCGATCTTCCTCGAATTGACGATCCATACTCAATGATAGGTTGTGGTCAAGGAGGTAAACACAAAAGATGATATTTTGGTTTAAGGGGTGGATATCCGGCGAGGTTTGTGAAATCTCCGTTGTGGGAATACACAATGCACGGATAAAAAGGCTAGCAATGAGATAGATACGCAAAAACGGAATGACCAGCTTCTTAGTCTCGGGCCAGAGAAATCAAGGCATGAAATAACTCACCCAAAAATAAACCTTATATACTAAGTTTTTGCACTCAAATATATATATGGCTCTGGATAGGTAGGGCAACATGCAAGAGGTATTTATGACAAGGTTAGCATTATTTTTAAGAACAAAAATAAATCATCTTTAATCCATCAAAACTTGAGAGCACATAAAACACTATGGGTCTTTATTTTTATCATAACCTCCGCTAAAGATTAAGCTAGCATTTAGATAATTTCAAATTTGCATTTTAAGAGAGCATTAGCTTAATCATGCATAAAACGAATACAAAGATAAACAAAGCGGCAACTATCATCATATATCAACATGGCACAAACTTTGTATCTTTGCCAAAGGTAAAAACAAGGTGGTGATTTTATTCATGATGAAAATAAAAACTAACACACATGCTGAAAATTGAAACAAAAACTGAAAACACTACGCATACATAGGCGCATACAAGCTGAAAATTAAAGAAAAGGGAAAAGGAAAGATTAAACTAAAGCTCCTCCTCTTTCTAATCTTCTGCCGGTGGTTGATATTGATAATCTTGATTGTTGTACCCTTGCTCATAATAGGATTGCACCGCTCCTCCTATGAATTGTCCTGGCGGTGCTAAGTGAAGGCGTCCAAGCTCATAAGTGATGTTTGCATTTCTTTCACCCATTTGGTTTGCATTGGTTTGGATGGCTGCAATATTTTTCATGTTTCTTGCAGTGTACCCTCCAATGATGGCCACACTTTGTTGTGGTTGAGGAAGGTGTGCATATGGCTCCGCAAAGGCTACGTTGGGTACCGCAAAATTTGGTGGGGGCATGGCTGCACCACTCCCCCATGCTTGCATTGGTACACCACCGTAGTAACTCGGCGGCGCCGGGATTCCTCCAAATGGTGGCACATAATTTTGTTGCGCACCTCCTTCTTAGGCTGCGGAAGAACCTTCTTCTATAATCCTTCCTCTCTTGTTTTTCTTTGCCGGCACAAGAAGTCCTTCCTCTAACCAATCTTCTTTCCCCTTAAGAAAAAGTCTTAATCTTGCATCCGGTAGGGGCAAATTTACTTTGGCCACTTTGAAGCCTCCTCTCTCATCTCCACTTATGTATTTGCCTTACTTCATATAACCAAATCCTAGGGAAGTCCCGACTAGGAGATGCTCCGGGTTTCTTGGAATTCCCGGTCTCAAAGAGATAGCCAACATGGAGAGATAACACCCCGAGCCAATATCTCCCGATCCCGATGTTGCTTCACAACACCACCGGTTGATCATAAGGTGAGTGGGGTCGATTGGCTGCCTGGCAATCAAAGCCAAGTAAAGCCAATTCACCTCCATGTCGGTTATCTTGGTCTCTCTCATTCTCCCCAAAATCCTCTTACACATCCATGAGTGAAACACTTGGATGATGGGGTTCCGGATACTATTTCTTTGCCGGTGAGCTTCTCCCGCGATCATACTCTAAAAACCTTCCAATGTGCCTCCATGCTCCGGGGCTCCCTTTTGAAAACCAAGTAACTCCCTAATATACTCATAGGGAACCACTTGTTCAACTCCCTCCAAACGGAATGAGAGACTCGGCACTCCTTCATCAAGGATAGGTGCCATGGTCATGAGGATTTCCAAGGCGAATTCCTTGTGGGTGTTTGCCGACACTCCGTTGGAGAATTGCACCCAACCTAGGTGTCCCAACATGTAGTAAATATCCGTACAAAAACCCAGCACTTGGAGAGCTTGGTCATCGAAGTCGATGTTTGCCACAAGCCTCTTCTCAAGGCGAGTGAGCTTCTCCCCCTCCTCCTCCGTCTTGATAATAAACCCATACTTGGAATACCGCGGAGTATATGGAGGTGGAGCGGATGATCGTGTCGAGCGGCGAGGTCGGACGGGCGGCTCCTCCGTACGTCCTTGAGGTTCGGTGAACCTCATAGACGAGCTTCGTGTGGCCCTCATGCCACCGAGGAGAAGAGTGTCATTCCTCCTCGGCGGTGCCGTGTCCTCCTCCATACTCCAAGGAGACTTGGAGACCGAGTGCCTCCTCGAAGAAGTTGTCGATGATGGCTTGGACGACGATGATCCCTTCTTCTTGGTGAAAAGACTTGTAGTTTTCTTCCACATGGTTGCTGCACTCTCCTCACAAATATAAACCCGGGGTTTTCAACCGGTAACAAGGCACACAAATATTATTTAGAGTATGGACTTTGAGTGGATTTAGGATGGATTTTGTTGGACGAAACAAAACTCGAAGTGGAAGGCTAAGTCTAAGGTGGTTCTGGACTACAAGCTCAAGCACACGATCAAGGAACTGGGCAAATGACTTACCTGAGGAAGACGGGCACCGGGGGCTTTAAAAAGGGGGAAGGCCGGCCGGCCTGGGCCGACCGGCCTGGGGGCCTCGCTGCTCCTCCTGGCTCGGATTTCCTCCAGTGCACTCATGCTTGCTTTGTTGCTTTGTGACCGTGTGCTCCACGGGGTTGCACCGCCCAAATGCTCTCGTCCACTCCTTTGCTTGCATAATTGGTCCATCCACTTGTTGGTTTTGCTTTGAGTAACTTCCATGCTCCCTTGTCTCACATGCCTCCATGAGATTCCTGCAAAACAAAGCTTTAGCTGCCCCCCCATGCTTGTCCTTTGCATGTGGTTTGATGAAAAATGTTGGAAGGGCATCCCGTGATGTATCATGGTGCATGCAAGGTTAAGTTAACTCAATTGCCTCCCTTTAAGCATGTTTTGATGCTAAGCACTCCTCTAATTTCGAAAAATAAAAATAAACTCAGAGCTTGCAATGAGTTCAAATATAATTAGAGGAGTTTTTAAGCATAAAAAACAAATGTAAGTCGAAAATGTTTTCCGACTACTTTTATTTTGATCTCACCGGTATTGTTTGCTTCCATTAGTTGAGATCAAGCTTTTCCCGGCTTGATCATGGGGGCATAGGTTTAGGTTCTAATTTTGGTTAAATGACAGAGATTTTGAATGAAATAAAATTAAATGAGGCTTAGAAAAATTCTAACTCTAGAGAAACCAAGGATATGGATTTTTAAACCAACCAAAAGTTGAATTTCTAGGTTCACGCGAGTCCTACCATGCGCTGAAATTTAAATAACATCTAGGTACATGGCGTGGCTCCACTCGTGTGTTTTTAGCATGTAAAACAAGTCAACCAGAACATCATGAAGAGGATGAAAGGTTGAGATAGGTTCTGAATTTTTTTGGTTTTGGTTTCTCGAAAAGAAGCAAATAACTCATAGGATAGCTCATGTAAAGGGTTTATGATCCAAATAAAATATCCAAACAAGATTTATAACTCTAAACATTATTCAACCACTTTAAGTCTATGAATGTCTTGCATAGCAAAATTTCAAAACTAACTTACTTGAAAGACTCGAAAAATCTTGATCGGGTTGTCCTCCCGGTAGCTTATTCTTGACTCGACGAAACGGGTTGCCTCCCGCCTAGCGCTTCGTTTATAGTCCATGGCTAGACTTCTTCTCTTGATTACTTCGGATCAACGCTCTTTGCGGGCGTTGCAATCTTGGGTACCCACTTCCGCACCATCTTGGGCGCAGGCTTATTCTCCGGCTTAGTCATCTTTTTGATCTTCACAGGCGGCTTTTGTTCCTTTATCTTGACGGATGCAACAACTTCCTTGATCTCCTTCGCTTCCTTCTTCTCCGGCTCTTCCTTCTTCCTTGGCTCTTCCTTACTAGCGCAACGATGAGGCGGAATATATTTAACTTTGATCATATTGCATACCTCGAATCGTGGTCGAAACTTGAAGGAACTCCTCTCGCCGTTGATGTCGAACTTGATCTCTCCCTTCCCGACGTCGATGGTGGCTCCCACGGTCTTGAGGAAAGGCCTCCCAAGGATGAGTGGTGGCTTCTCCCTCTCTCCCATCTCGAGCACCACGAAGTCGACGGGGATGAAGTGGTGTCCGACCTTCACGGGCACATCCACGGTGATGCCCAAAGGGTAGCGAATGGAGTTGTCACCCAACTCCAAGCACATGGCCGTAGGCTCTAACTCCAGTAGGCATAGCTTCTCGAACACATCTCTTGGCATGACGCTCACACTTGCTCCAAGGTCGCATAATGCCTTCTCAAACTTGAATGAACCAACGGAACACGGAATCGTCGGGCATCCGGGGTCTCCTTGCTTCTCTAGTCCATTTGCAATAGCGGCGCTACATTGCTCGGACATCTTGACATGATCTACCCCGAGTGTTGCTATCTCATACTTGTTTGCAAGAATATCTTTGAAGTAGCGAGAATATGTAGGAACTTGATGGGCGTCCAATAGCGGCATGTTGATGCTTAACCTACGCACAACCTCCACAAACTTCTCAAAATGATTATCGAGTTTAGCTCGGAAGTAGCATGGCTTAAGTTGCGGTATCTTCATGACTTCTCCCGGCATCTCAAACTCGGGCTCTTCATTGACGATCTCGGTAACCTCCTCCTTAGCAAATTCCTCCGCCTCGGTGGATGGTTTAGGCTTTCTTGCTCCCGCGGAACGCTCCGGATCTTCGGTCTCCTTCCCCGAACGAGTTTGAATGACCTTCGCCGTCTCGGGACCTTGAGGTTGTCCTGGAAGCTTCCCTTCATTAGCGGATAGGCGCCCGACAAGTTGTCCCACTTGCGTCTCGAGCATCTTCATCATGTTGAGCACTTGATGGTTGGAGCTTTCGACCTCCGTCACCTTGCTATCGATATTCTCCAACACCTTGTCTATGGCCTTGAACTTGGTGACGGTGTCCTTGTTGATCTTAGCTTGCTCGTCCATGAAGTCCTTCAATTGCACACGAAGCGGAACCGAATTCGGAATGGATGAGCTTGCATTAAATTGAGGTCTACCTTGCCCGTAGTGGAAGTTCGGCAAATCCCCCTTCCTCATGTAATCGAGCATCTTGGCTTCCTCCGGGCAATCCTTTTGGACATGGCCATATTCTCCGCACTCTTCACATGTGGATCTTGCTTCGGCAGCCTTTAGATCTTGAGCTTCTTTCTTCTCTATCTCCATCTTCTCCAACCTCCGCATCAGCGAGTCGATCTTGCCTTCGAGTAGATCTTCTTTCTCCACTTGCAAGACTCCTTTGACGTTCCCCGTGGGTTGAACCAGAAGTAAGCGTCCGGATGACACCCACGTGTCATTGTCCACGACCTTATTGAATAGAGTGAAAGCTTGAGTCGGCGTAAGCTCGATGATGGATCCTCCCGCCGATGCATCGATGATTGTCCTTGACGCCATGGTAAGTCCTTGATAGAACTTTTGAATGAGATCTTCCTTCGGGAACTTGTGATGTGGAACCGCCCGAGTGTACTCATTGAAGCGCTCGAATGCCTCCGATATAGTCTCCGTAGGATATTGAGCAAAGGTAGCAATCTTATTGCGCAAGCTTTGAGTCTTGCCCGGTGAGTAGTATTCCTTCATGAAGGCTCTCATCAAGGTGTCCCAATTTTGCACCGTCTCCGCCGGTTGAGAGTAGAACCATTGCAAAGCCTTCCCGAGTAGCGAGAACGGAAAGAGCCTTGCCCTCATTTGATCTTGAGTCACCCCGTCCATGTTGAATGTTTGACAAAGTTGAACGAACGCTTGGAGGTGAAGGTTCGGATCCTCTTTACCGGTGAAAGGTGAATGTTGCACCATGCGGATTGTTGAGGTCTTGATCTCGAACGGCCTTCCGATCTCCGCGAGGTTCAAGATTGGTAGGTCGACGATGTCCGGGGTGCATAGCTCCCCGATCTTGCGCTCCGGCTGCGGTTGTTCTCCCATCGGTAGCGGTGGAAGTTGATTCTCCCTAGGGTTTGGAGGTGGTGATTCCTTTGGAGACTCCGACGATCCTTCGGCCTCCACTTTTGGATCTGCAATTTCCAGCTTTTTAGCTTGTGCTTCACGTCTTCTTAGCCTGTAAAGTTTTTCTGGATCATCCACAAAATTTTCGGGTTTGTTGGAGAGGTAGCCATCCATCTCCTGTTAGGGTTAGCAAACAAAATATATACAAAATGAAAATAAAAACAAATCTAAGAAAACTAGGGTTAGTCAAACTAGATTAGATTGATTTTGAGGATGATCAAAAGTTAGTAGATGCAAAAAGAAAAACCAAAAGAAAATTGAAAAATATTCACAAAAGCAATAAAAGATCGAATCTTGATCACTTGTTCCCCGGCAACGGCGCCAGAAAAAGGGGCTTGTTGACGGTGTATATGCGTATCCAATTTCGTTTGGACTTGCAAGCGGACAAGTCCTCCGTCGTAGCCAAGGGACCCTTCTTCCCTTAAGTGTGAACCCAAGGTATTGAATCCGTGGAACAAATGTGTGATGCAAGAACCTATCTATTAAAGCCAAGAACACTTAGATCTTCAAAAGGAATGCTTTTGCATCTAATCTAAAGAACATCATAAGAAACGAATATAATCTATGAAAGCCGGAGGTAGCAAGAGATAGAGAGGGATAGGTAAAACCAATCTAGAGAGATTGGATCAAGCTTTTGTTGAAGTTCCAAGCAAAGAAGAAATAGCCAAGTTGAATCTCATGAAAAGCATCTTTAAATCACGGTTTCCCGTCCAACTCCGAAGACGCCCACCTTTTGGAGCCACCGTTCTGTCACAATGCACTCCTATTCTAAATCTAGAGAAACCGATGTATGTCAAGTTGAATGAAACCAAAAATCAAGTTTCCTAGGTTCACACAAGTCCGACCATGCGTCAAAGATTAAAAACATTAAGAAACATAGCGAGGCTCTACTCATGTATTTTTATCTTATAAAACAAGTCAACCTTTTCATCATGGAGAAGATGAAAGGCTTGGATAGGTTTTGAATTTTTGGTACTAGTTGCTCAAAAAGATGCAAATAAATCATATGATGGCTGGTGTCATTGGTTTATGATTGAAATAAAATCTAAATAAAATGGCTGAGCAAATATCACATCTCAAAAAAAAAATTGTTCAACCACTTAGGAGTTTATAATAGTTCTTGCGTAGCAAATTCTATGACCGACTTATTTGAAAACTCGAAAATCTTTAGGGTTGTCCTCCCGGTAGCTTCATTAATCGGGTTGTCCTCCTGGTAGCTTATTCTTGACTCGACGAACGGGTTGCCTCCCGTAATCGCTTCGTTTATAGTCTATAGCTAGACTTCTTCTCTTCTTCACTTCGGATCAACGCTCTTTGCGGGCGTTGCAATCTTGGGGACCCCACTTCTACACCATCCTTGGCTTTGGTGTAGGTTTATTCTTCGGCTTAGTCATCTTTTTGGTCTTCACAGGCGGGCGTTGATTCTTGGTCTTGACGGATGCAACAACTTTTGTGTCTCCTTCGCTTCGTTCTCCTTTGGCTCCTCCCTTCTGATGCGACGATGAGGTGGAAAGTATTTAACATTGGCCATGTTACATACCTCGAATCGTGGTTCACTTGAATGCACTCCTCACGCCATTGATGTCGAACTTGATCTTCCCCTTGTCGATGTTGATTGTTGCTCTGATGGTCTTGAGGAACGATCTCCTTAGGATGAGTGGCGGCTGAGGGCGATCTTCTTTCGGGCTTGGAGGTGGAGTTTCTCTTGGAGATTCCGACGATCTTCGGCCTCCGCTTTTAGATCTTCTTGGCTCGTGTTGCATGTCACCTTTTCCTGCAAAGTTTTTTCTAGACCATCCACAAAATATATGTTTTTTTTGTTGGAGATGTAGCCGTCCATCTCCTGTTAGGGTTAGCAAATATATAAAAAAAACTAAAAGAAAACTAGGATTAGCAAAAATTAGATTAGATTATTTTTTTTTGAGGATGGTCAAAATCAAGAGATGCAAAAGAAAAATCAAGAGAAAACTGAAAATATTTACAAACGCAATACTAGATTGAATCTTGATTACTTGTTCCCCGGCAACGGCGCCAGAAAAAGGGGCTTGTTTACGGATAAAAGTTGTATCAAAGTTCGTTTGGATTTGCAAGCATACAAATCCCCGTCGTAGTCAAGGGACCTTTCTTCCCTTAAGTGTGAACCCAAGGTATTGAATCCGTGGAACAATGTGTAACGCAAGATCCAATCTAATAAGCGGAAAACACTTTGATCTTGAGAAGGGTTTTTGCATCTAATCTATGGAAGAACCATGAAAACACATCTAATCTACTAAACACCGGAGGTAGCAAGAGATAGAGAGGGGAGATAAAACCAATCTAGAGATTGGATTGGGTCTTTTGTTGAAGTTCCAAAACCAAGAAGAATAAAGCAAACGAGTCTCATTAAAAGCCTCTTTAAATCATGGCTTCCGTTCCAACTCCGAAGATGCCCGCCTTTTAGAACCTTCGTCCTGTCACGATGCGCCCCTATTCATGCGGGTTAGCCTAGGGTGAGTTCGAGATGAACAAGTTGAAAACGCTCGGAAGATCGGGTATGCACCTCTAGCCACCATGACTATAAGAGCACCCTAAGCAATCTAGCTATAGACTAGATTGGGGAAGAAGCAAACCCAAGTGAAGACAAAATCGTAGTGAAAGCACTTGATCGCTAGAAATCGGATTCAATCTTGCAAATTCAACATGAAAGCATAATACATGGACAAGATCACCACCGGGATCCTACCTTGATCTTGATCCTAGCTCCTAGAACTCAGACGTGGTCTTCCATGCATGGTTCCCACGTCGGCTAGGGAAGCCCTAGTCTACCATCTCGACCCTCTCCTCTCCGGAATGGTGTCCCTCTCTTCTCTGCTTCTCGGCGGCGGATGACGAATGAATTGATGCGTGGCTATTGGCACGTGAACTATAAATATCCCGAGGGTCATCTAAGTCAAAGGGGGTGCCAAACCGGGCCCGTCCTGGGTCCATTTCGGCCTAGTTCGTCCCCAGTTTGCTTCCTGTCGCTTCTCGTGTCTTCTAGAACTTCTACTGAACTGCATTTGGTCCTTGACGTCATTTTCCCCGTGGTTTGGATAAGGGTGCTTGGCGCGCGAACTCCTGCATCTTTTGTTTAGGTCCTCGGTGTTTCACGGCTTCATGCTTTAGTCATTGGATCACTTGGAGTCATGTTCACCTCGTGTCTTGACTTGTGTCGGGCTTCATGATCTTCTCGCAAAGTGCTCGATGAACTTTACTCGGAAGTCCTCATTTAGGTGCCTAATTCCTGTGTAAACAATAAACTCCAAAAACCACATGCGAGTGTGAACTTGATATATCATGAGGGTTAGATCGTTAGTTTGGATATTAAATTAATACCAACACTGAAGGCAAACTCATAGCTAGGTTGACGGAAATTCACCGTCAAAAGCTCCCCAATGCTTAAACCTTACTCGTCCTCGAGTAAGCCTTCAATGGATATCAGTGTTCCCTTTTATTGTTCATACCCTACACTTGATCATACACGAGAAAACATAATGCTCTCTAAATTTATATTTGTTAAAGTTCCATAATGAAACCAAGTTTCATCCTTACGAAGGGTGGATATCAATTAAGCTCTTCCCACAAGTAATTAGTCATGCTCCCAAATTTCAAATGAATCTCAGAAATTTTGAAGTGTAGAGCAAGATGAATAAAAAGAGCTAAACCAAGTTCAAAAATTTAAATCTCCTTGCATCTTGCTTGTGTACTCTCATCTCATCTTGTCTCTCAAAGCCTGTTTATTCTACTCCTTTCCCCTCTCAATATATATGAGTGGAAGGCTTTATCTGGAGCTTTAGGGAAAAGTTTAGTCCTACCAAGATATTATAATTGATATATTATCAAAACAAGACAAGTTTCTCATGGTCTTACCGAGACTCGTCAAAAAGGTTATTGGAAAATAATGTTATTTCAAGGAGGGGAGAGAGAAAAATACACACACTTGAGATAGGTGGACATGTGCAAATGGCAAAGAGTGATCCCGAGGCACAAACAAAGTCCTCGTTATCAGATTGCACATGGTTGGAAAGATGAGTATGGGTCTTGATCTTGAATCCTCTTGAAATTCCTAATGCATAGAGCCGGGGAGCTTTATTTATTTTTTTCTTTCTCACATATTTTTTCTTTTTTCTTTTTCTTTCATACTTCTTCTTTCTCTCTTTTTTTACATACTCCCCTTGAACTCTAGATTACATTGTACCTACCTCCTTGGCAGCTCCCCCTGATGCTTAGATGATTACACGTCCTCGGGCAAAGAGGTGGCAAAAAAATTTTATGCCAAGGTAGGTATTAAAAGTTCTATGTTTTCCTGGAGAGAAACACTTGAAATCTTCAAGGGATCTTTCACGCAACCTTCATGTCGTCTCGGAGGACTCCCAAAATTATACTTCAATCCTTGGCACCTTCATTCTTGTGATCTTCCTCGAAATATTCATCCATACTCAAATGATAGGTTGTGGTCAAGGAGGTAAACACAAAGATGATATTTATGGTTTTATGGGTGGATATCCGGTGAGGTTTGTGAAATCTCTGATGTGGAGATTCACAGTGCACGGATAGAAAAGGCTAGCAACAAGATAGGTACGCAAAAACAGAATGCCCAACTTCTTAGTCTCGGGTCAGTGTTGACGGTGTATATGCGTATCCAATTTCGTTTGGACTTGCAAGCGGACAAGTCCTCCGCCGTAGCCAAGGGACCCTTCTTCCCTTAAGTGTGAACCCAAAGTATCGAATCCGTGGAACAAATATGTGATGCAAGAACCTATCTATTAAAGCCAAGAACACTTAGATCTTCAAAAGGAATGCTTTTGCATCTAATCTAAAGAACGTCATAAGAAACGAATCTAATCTATGAAAGCCGGAGGTAGCAAGAGATATAGAGGGATAGGTAAAACCAATCTAGAGAGATTGGATCAAGCTTTTGTTGAAGTTCCAAGCAAAGAAGAAATAGCCAAGTTGAATCTCATGAAAAGCATCATTAAATCACGGTTTCTCGTCCAACTCCGAAGACGCCCACCTTTTGGAGCCACCGTTCTATCACAAAGCACTCCTATTCGTGCAGGTTAGCCTAGGGCGAGTCCAATGGACAAGTTGGAATCTCTTGGAATGTCAGGCATGCACCTCTAGCCACCACGGCTACAAGAACACCCTCTATGATCTATCTCGAGAATAGATCTTAAAGTAAGAAAAGCCAATTGAAATCAAAGTCGTAGAAGAAACACTCGATCGCTAGAAATCGGATTGCAACTTGATAATTCAACATAGTACATGATACATGAACAAGATCACCACAGGGATCCTACCTTGATCTTGCTTCTAGCTCCTGGAACTCCGACGTGGTCTTCCTTGCAAGGTTCCCACGTCGGCTAGGGGAACCCTAGACAACTAGCTCGACCCTCTCCTCTCCGGAATGGTGTCCCTCTCTTCTCTGCTCCTCGGCGGCGAATGACGAATGAGTTGATGCGTGGCTCTCGGCCAGGGGGCTATAAATAGTTCGAGAGGCGTCTAGGTCAAAGGGGGGCAGCGAATGGGGCCCGAAATGGGCTGGGCCGGTCGGCCAGGGCCGGCCGGCCTGGGCCCATTTCGGCCCATCTCGCGGCCTCCTTTGCTGGTGATGCTTCCCGAGTCTTCTAGAGTATTCTCCTTTCTGCATGTGGGCCCTTGACGTCAGTTTCTCCGCGGTTTAGATGAAGCTCCTTGTCCCGCAAGATTCAGCATTTTCTGTTCAGGTCCTCAGAGTTTTCCGTCTTCACGAGTTGGTCCTTGGGCTTCTTGGAGTCATGTTCACTTCATTGCTTGTCTTGTACCGGGCTTCAAGGTTGTGACGTCCCAGGTTTTTAATTAACCCTAATTGTTGGTCAAAGCAGCTGACTATGGTCAAATCATGGTCAACCTGGGCCATCACCTTGAAAACGTCGTTAAACCCCCTTAAACTCTCACCCTTGAGCACCTTAGGCAAGTCAACTTGAGCCACATTGGTCAAAACCCTAGCTAAGTGGGTCAAACCCCTTGATGTCAATGTGTCACTCTGTAACTTTGGCCACGTTCTCCAAATTTTGTCTAAACACTCAAAATTCTACCAATATAAAAGTTGTGTAGAATTGTGAGGGACACATTTCGTCTTCAGGTTGGCATTTGCAATTCGGAGGAGAAATGGCCCAAAAATCCAAGTCAAACCTGCTGGACACTATTCCTCGGGGCCGAGATTTTCTTCAGATTGGCATCCGATTTTCTCCCCCAATTCGAAATCAATTTGAGCTCGGTTAGGGCCTATGGTGTAGAGCATTGATCCAACTACAGAAGTCCTATTCATAGGTTCTGGAGTTTATGTTTGAAAATTTAAGTTTGAAGCATTCAAACCTGTGCAGTTCAAATTGAACTTGGGCCATCGGGTCCAGAGCGCGTGCGCCGGCATGTCGCGCCACGCGGCAGCCGGCGTACCGCCGCCCTGCCCCTCGGCGTCCGGGTCCCCCGGCCGGTCGGCCGCGCGCCCGAGACGTCATCATCGTGTCCGCGCTTCCCCCGAGCGAATCCCCCTCGGGGCGCGCCCAAATCCGTGCGTGGCCGCCCGCCGACGCCCCGGCCGGACCCCCCGCCGCGTTCCCCGCCGGCAAGGCCCTGTGCGTCTCGGCCGCCGCGCACCTCCTCTTAATTCCTCCTCCCTCCCTTCGAGGCAGCGCCCGCACGCCCCCTCGGTCGCGCCCGCACCTATAAAAGGGCAGCCCGAGCCTCCCCGCGCGCGCACACCGCATCGCCACCCGCCATTGCCGCCGCCGCGGTGAAGTGGTCCCTCCGCCCGCTTCCACAGCCGGCCAAGCCACCAAGCACCTTCCCTAGGACCTAGAGAAGCTCCCAAGGCCGCTTGTTCATCTGCATTGCACCGCCATTCGCTGGAACCCGAGCCGAGGCGGGAGCGCCGCCGCGGTCTCACCGCCGCCACTCGCCGGCATCATCTCCACCCGCGCCACCACCGCCAATCGGTCCGTGGTGAGTCGAATCGAAGTCTTGTGCCGCTTGTTCATCTCCTCCGGCCGCCGTTCACCGCCGGCGAGCTCACCCTGCCACCGGAGGGCATATTTGTGAAAGCCGGGGGCATATCTGTGAAACCAGGGATCTAGTCGTATGGATTTGAAACTTAGTTTTCTTGCAGATTAGTCCAGTGACTTAGGAAAATCCTAGAAATTCGTAGAAAAATCTCAAAAATGCAAAACTAATTTTGTTGGGTTTAGTGAGACTAGACCTACAACTTTTGCAAATCATGACCATAGTTTTGACTTATAGATTTTTAATGAAAATTCAAATTCAGTTTGACATCATTTTGTTGTAGTTCAAAATCTAGAAAGGCTATGGAGCTAAACTTGGATATGTTGTTAGTCATATCATTTGTAGGATCTGGGCAAATTTTTGCACAAAGTTACTGTGTAGATCTTTTTATATGAATTACCTTGTATTTATGCTATTTCTATCTTATTTATTTATTTAGCAAAATGTATATTGATTTGTGTGCTCAACTTGTGGCTATGTTCATGTTATGCCTAGATGCAGCTTTCCTGAATTTACCTCTGCTAGAAATATTTAGTCTTGATTTATGCTTAGATTTACATTTAAATGCATAGTTTAAATTTCAAATGCATTTGTGATGAGTATTCTGGTTTCTTAGACTTGTTTTAGGCCAGGGATGTTGTAGGAAAAAGTTAGGGTGCAGGAGCTCTTTATTTAATTATTTATGTTTTCTCATAATTTATATAGCTAGGAAATGTCATTTTTGGATGTGTAGGTTTTATAGCTCCTTAAATGTCAAACCTTGGACCAGGGGTATGTTTGGGTCCTTAGGACCAGTAATGTACCTTTAGCTCTGTTTTTATAATTTATGTGGTTGTGAAAAGTGGAAATCCATTTAAGCCTTCTATTAAGTTTAATTGGAAAAATCACCTTTTACTTCCTTAATAAGTTTATTAAATTGTTGTGTGGCTTAATTAGGGTCTATGAATTCACCCTTGCTGTTTTGTGAATAAAGTAGTTTATTTGCATACATATGTACGCAGTCACCATTAAAAAGATTAAAATAATAAACCTTCACATATAATGACTTTAATGAAAAGAATTAGTAATTAAAGGTTTGTTAAGGTGAATATGGCCAACAAGAGTTGGATGTAATTAATCCCTCACTCCACCTGAACCTTGCATTGCATACCGTGTAGAACTCCCTGACGGTAACTACGCTCTCGTGCCGGAAGCTGAGGAAGGAGGAACTGACGCGGAGCTGCAGTACGTGGAAGTGAGCGAGGGCACCGAGGACCCTCAGGCTAACTGTGCTGACGAAGGCAAGCCCCGGTGCATTAACCTAAGTGTTTTTGAAATCTTATGCAACTATCCATGGATGTTTGTGCATTTACGTTCAGGAGTTGAAATGAAACCCTAGATGCATGATCCCTAGGTGCCTATGTCCTTACTAGTATGTTAGGTCGGTAGCTGCTATGCTATAGGACCGTTACAAGTCGAGTGATGCTTGTCACTCGCGAGAATAGGTTCTTATGTTGGAATCATAAGATCTTTATAAATGAATTGCTCATGTGGTAAGAGCATGGGATGTGGGCTCCGGTCCAATGGCTTTCGTGGGTTAAGTGTTTGAATGTACTAAACACTTGTCGGAAATGGGTACGGTAAGCCTAGTACCTTAACGACGCGGTGAGGGATCTTACTATTACTCATCTTGGGATGCGTCTCACGGCTAGCTACCGGTGGTGCATGGTGATTCTGGGTGCCTTGCGGGGTATGCCAGATAGCCTGTACCAAAGACTGTGAGATTCGATCCTGATCCGAAGAGTTTTGGGAACCGCTTGGTGGTTGTCCTCGCAGGGGCACCCTACCGTGTGTTTAGGTCTACCTTGCAAGGTTTAAATCAACTGGTTGTCGGCCTCTCACCGTTATCTGAGACTACTTATCCTACTAGTCATGATATCCCTAACGATGGAACTTTGTGAATATTTATGCTTGATTAATTGTATTGCACAACTTATGCTTGCAATAGCTTGCTAACTTAGAAAAGAGTAATCAACTAGAACTTGCGCTAAAATCTTGAAAGTAAGGACATACTCTTTGTTGCTTTTCAGCAAAAGAAACCCCAGTGGCCAAAAAGCCTTTCATGTCTAGAGTTGGTGATGTAGCTGTCACCGACGGGTAAGTCTTGCTGAGTATTAGTATACTCAGCCTTGCTGCAATCTGTTGATCCAGGTAATGCTTTTGCTGATGTGTGGCCTGGAGAGATCCCGCTTGGCTGGGAGCTGGAGTGGGTGGAAGGCGATGAATGAAGGCATCATGGCAGGCCTCCTGTGATGTTCCTCGCGCCGTTTAGTTTAATTCCGCTGTTTTCAAAACTCTGAACTTCGTTGTCATGACAAAGACTCCGGTTTGTAATAATTAAACCCTTCGGGGTAGAATTAGATGTTAATTATGTGTTGTTCTCTGGACTCGCCTTCACGTGAGTTTTAATGCATATATGTCGATCCTTGTTGCTATGTAAGTGATTCTACCGGGTGTTAACCCGGCAACTAATGACAGGATGATACTTTACTGTCACTTAATGGCCAAAGTGGATTGGTTAGGCGATAGTACGGTATTTTCCTAGGCGGGTTGTCACAAAGGTCTTGCCACAAGGTGCTTGATGAACTTTACCCGGAAGTCTTGCTTTCAACGCTAAATTCCTGCATAAACATCAAACTCCAAAACCGACATGCACGAATGAACTTGTTATACCAAGGGGGTTAGTACCAATGGATAAGATATAAAATTCATGCCAACACCGAAGGTAAACTCATGGCTAGGTTGACAGAAATTCACCGTCAACAGCCAGATAAATCAAGCCTTGAATTAATTCACCCAAAAATAAATCTTGTATACTAAGTTTTTGCACTCAAATAAATATAAGGCTTTGGATAGGTAGAGCAACATGCAAGTGGTATTAATGACAAGGTTAGCATAGTTTTTAAGAATAAAAATAAATCATCTTTAACCCATCCAAAATTGAGAGCATGAAAAGAAAACTATGGGTCTTATCTTTATCATAACCTCTGCAAGGGATTTAGCTAGCATTTAATTTAATTTCAGATTTGCATTTATAGAGAGCATTAGCTTAATCATGCATAAAACATGTACAAAGATGAGCAAAACGGCAACTTTCATCATATATCAACATGGCATCAACTTATTATCTTCACTAAAGGTGATAAACATGGTGGCAAACTTTATTCATGTTGATTTAAAGCAAACACTACTACTAACACACATGCTGAAAATAAATAAAAACAGAAAATGCTACGCACACACAAATTTGCATAAAAGCTGAAAATAAAGAAGAGAGAAAAGAGAAAATCGAACCGAAGTTGAAGGCATCATTATTATTTTTCTTCCTCCTCCTTCATTTTCCGGTGGTTGATATTGATGATCTTGTGTGGTGTATCCTTGCTCGTAGTATGATTGTGCCGGTCCCTTCTTCCATTTGACTTGCATTGGTTTGGATGAGGCGCCATGAAAGCTTTGTTGGGCGCCATGCACGGTGGAGGAGGTGGTGGCATGGATGCCCCACTCCCCCATGCTTCCATCGGCACACTTCATAATATGGTGGAGGCATTGGTATTCCTCCATAAGGTGGTGGCATCAGGTTCCCTCCATGTGGTTGTTCATTAGCTTGATGTGCTGCCCCTCTTCATCTTGGGCTGCGGAGGATGATCCTTCTTCAACAATTCTTCCTCTTTTATTCTTCTTTGCCAGCACAAGAAGTCCTTCCTCTAACCAATTTTTGTCTCCCTTCAACAAATAATCTCAGCCCCATGTTGGAAAGAGGAACATCAACTTGCATCCTCTCCTCTCATCTCCACTAATATATTTTTCTTGCTTCATGTACTCGACCCCCAAAGAAATCCCAACAAGGAGAAATTTTGGGTTCCTTGTAATCTTCTCCCGAAATCATTCCCTCAAAATCCTTCTAACATATTTTCTTAGACTTCAACTTGCTTCGGAGCTTCCTTCTTGGGACCGAGTAGCTCTATAAGGAACTAGTTGCTCTTCATCTTCAAGGCGAAATGAGAGGCATGACACTCCTTCATTAATGACCGGTGCAAATGTATAAGAATTTCCAAGGCAAGCTCCTTGTGAGTGCTCACACCAACTCCATTAAAGAATTTCACCCATATAAGGTT
Source organism: Cenchrus fungigraminus (assembly GCA_036936925.1). NCBI lineage: Eukaryota > Viridiplantae > Streptophyta > Magnoliopsida > Poales > Poaceae > Cenchrus > Cenchrus fungigraminus. Next base: position 12,733,743 of record CM072772.1, on the reverse strand, counting down.
GCTCAAGATTTGATAATTATCTGAGTAGAATCCCAACACTTGGAGGGCGTTGTCGTCGAAGTCAATATTTGGCACAAGCCTCTTCTCAAGACGAACAAGCCCCTCCTCCTCCTCCTCCTCCTCCTCCGTCTTCATGATGAAACAATCTTGGAATGCCTCGGAGTGTATGGTGGTGGAGCAGATGAACGAGTTGAGCGTAGTGGTGAAACCATGCTTCGGGGAGACTCGGAAATCGAGTGCCTCCTCAAAGAGCTTTATGATGGCTCCGACGACCGTGTCTTCTTGGTGAAGACATTGGTGGCTTTCTTCCATATTGTTGCTGCACTAACTCACAACGAGTGTACCGGGAGTTGCTTGCTGGTGGGAAAAACACACAAGGGAAGTGTATGGAGTGATGGAAACTATGGTGAATTTTGGTGATTTTTGGAGGGTGGTGTGTGAGGTGCACAATATATGAAGGATATATGCCCGAAGGGTTTATGGATACATGCAACCGCCTATCATGGTGAAGCTAAACAAATCTATTGAGGGATGTGAACATGATATGTTGAGGAGGGTCTACGGGAGAAGTGGGATCTATACTCTCGAAAAGCATGGTGGCTAGCCTTAATCATTAAAGCATCATCAACATGAACAATAGATTGAAAATCACACAAATGAGTTGGCCATGACAAGATCCTACACCCCCATGGAGCTCAAAATTTTTTTTCTAAGTTGGAACTTATGGGCTATGAACTCAAGAACACGAATTGACAAATGGATAAACTACTTACCAGGCGAAAGGGAGCACCGGGGGCCATCAATGAAGGCCACGCCGGCCTAGGCCGATCGGCCTAGGAGCCCTCTCGCTCCATTTGCTCTGATCTTTCTCTGAGATTCTCCTTGCTCCCTTGTTGCCTTGTGTCCACGTGATCCACGAGATTCCATCACCCAAATGTTCTTAGTCACTCCTTTGCTTGCACGATTGAAGGTTCCACCTCCATAGTTTCACTTTGTGCCGTGCCTCCGCCTGTGCCTGCCCGGACGCCTGCGACGACCCTGCCTCCACCTGTGCCTGTCTGACCGCCTGCGGCGACCCAGCAACCGCCTGTGCCTATCTTGCAGGCACCTATGTCTACTGCGACCCATGGAGTGGCGCATTAGGTAACTGTGATCCGCCAATCACGTCAGGGCCCATGAAGTACACGTCGATGTTGAACCCCAGCGTGTCGTCATCTAGGGCGGAGTCAGGAATGACGGTCGAAGCCTGCAACGAATAATATTAGTTAAGCGCTTATCATATTTATTGTATTTAATTAATAGTATTACTGAATTAGTTAAGGACGTCACCTGGCTGCTGCAAAATAGGTGTAGTGGACGAGGAAGGAATTCAACCTGGCTGCTGCAAAATAAGTGTAGTGGACGAGGAAGGAAGCGCTTATCACAAATTAAACAAATTTATTATGAAAGTCAACCTTTTAATGAATCTAAATGTTAACAAATTTAGATGGTTTACCTATGCACTGTCGCTGGAAGATTGTGCGTAATAGGCACCGGTGACGCCTGGTAGAGGCCGAACTATCTCATCACCCTATGGACCGCGTCCTCCTCAACGTAGATGTCAAACACCAAGTGCCTCGTCGTCCTCCAGTACTACTGGTCTCAGAAGCACAAAGACAAGAGGCCCTGTGGTGCGCGGCTGTCAATACTACCCTGTGAGTACAGCGTCCACCTGACCTGCTCATCGGTCATCGCGTCGATCTGGCCCACGAAGTCCTTGTAGGACTTCTTCGTCTGCTCACCAGCCCAAGTGTGCTGCATATAAACAAAAAAGTTAGTTATGTAGAAATAATTAAGACAGTAATTATGTGAAGAAAACGAGAGTCAATGTGACTTACCCTCCGGAGGCACCACAGAGACCCCATCATGTGCCGGTCTGCGAGGTCAATGTCATCAAGCAGCGGGTCGTACTAGGAGAGGTCGGCCTTCGGCCGACTGATGTAGAAGAGCTTGTGGATCCAAAGCTGCAGAAGGAGAGGGCAGCTGATGAGGATCCCTGACTTCCCCTTCGACACGGCAGTACACAACACCTGTACGTCGCCGACAGAAACAGCGCTGCCCTAGCCGATCTGAGGCACCGCGTCCACGGGTGCATCGGCGATCATCCGAGCGTAGAGGGATCAAGTACTTGGACACCGCATCTCCCGTAGACTCGTAGAACATCACAAACCCGAACAACCAGAGCAGGTACTCCTCCAGAAACCTGTCGACTGTCCCTGGCTCGGCGTCGTCCGCCATGTGATCAGCCTGCACAGAAAGGTCAATCGTCACATTTGTTTTAAGTACATACAAAAGATGAAAAATATTAGGTAGAAGCATGTATGCTGAACTGCTGCAACCAGGTCATGGTGGGTTCATGTGCGTCCTCGAACGGCTGGTAAGGTTGAGGCGCGTGATCTTTCTGAGGAATGTTCGTGAACCGAGCGAGAAAGTCCAATCGCCAAGTGTTGGGGACGTCAATAGCCCCCATCGCGACGCCCCACAACGGAAGGTCGAACAACATCGCCCCGTCCTCCAGGCTCACTCACGGTCATCTCGCCGACGGACAAGTGGAACGAGTGCGTCTCTGACCGCCACCAGTCCAGAAACGTTGCGATCAGCGAGGAGTCGTACTGGAAGCGTGTCATGCGCTGCCCAGCAGGAACCTGAACCCGTAGCTTGTCCCCCCGACTAACCGTGCGAGAGGCAGTAGTCCTACTGCGCGTAACCTGAAACACAAAAACCAACAAAATACAATTTATTTAATACAAATACAATTGAAAACAAAGATAAGTAATTTAAAAAATGATTTACGTACTTAGGGATCCAGAGCTGGTGTTTGGGCATCAGATAGCTGGAAGTCCTGCAACGTACAGTGCAGAGCGTCTCTCCTAGAACGACTGACCGGTATGAGCGGTGCATCTAGTCCACCGCCTCGTCAAACAACTCCGGTCGCACGTAGTCAACCGGCGGTTGAGCCATACCTGAAAAAATTGAAAAGTAATTTATAAGTACAATTTCTAGGAACATTTATATGAATTAATAGTAATTTCCAGCAATTTCTACGAATTTCTAAAATTTTCCAAGAATTTTATAAGACAATTTCTAGCAATTTCTAAGAATGTACCGTAATTTCTAGCCATTTTATGAATTTCAAGAATTTTATAACAATTTTATAAGAATTTCTAGCAACTTCTAAGAATTAACAATATTTTCCAGCAATTTCTACGAATTTCAAGAATTTTAAGAATTTCTAGCAACTTCTACAAATTAACAGTAATTTCCAGAAATTTCTATGAATTTCTAGGAATTTACAATAATTTCCAGTAAATGTACAACAATTTCTATCGATTTGTAAGAATTTACAATAATGTGCTGCAATTTCTACGAATTTCAAACATTTTCTAAAAATTACTAGAAATATCTATGAATTAATAGTAATTTCCAGAAATTTCTACGAATTTCTAGCAATTTCTAAGAATTTATAAAAATTTCTAGCAATTTATAAGAATTTCTAGAAATTTCTAAGACTTTCCAGCAATTTCTACTAATATTTTTAGCAATTTCTACGAATTGAAGACGTTTCCAGCAAATTCCAGCAATTATAATACTATTTCTAATTTTTCTAAACTAATTCTAAATTTTCTAAACTAATTCTAAATTTTCTAAACTATTTCTAAACTACTTATAAACTAAAAGAGGTAGTAGTAGAAAAATACCTGGATCCGAAGTGCTCCGCGAAGGACACAGGAGACGAGAGGGAGAGGGGGAATGAGAGGAGGGCGTGGGCGTGGGCGTGGGCGGGTGGCGGCAGCCTCGGACCGCCGTGCCATATGGTGTTTAGGACCCTAGCACCGTGCCATACGGCGTAGGGTCCCAGGCCCACTGGCAAGGCAGCCCCGCTCCCCGACCGTTGGCGCTACGTCGTACCACACGACATTTGACTTGTCCAAATGCCATGGCGTTTGGACCCTTCCGCCGTGTGATACGGCGACAAGTGTATAGATTTGGTAAATTTGTTCGGAAGCATTTATTTTTGGAAAATCAAAGAAAAATAAATATATAAAAAAATCGTCTTTGCGAGATGATGTTGTGTATTTACATATACATTATGTCTAGATGCAAATATCTATGAATCTAGAAAACTCAAAACGGTCTATAATTTGGAATGAAGGGAGTGTTGACACATCTTATCCTATATATTTATAAGTCAACTAAACATGAGAAAAAGGCATAAATGTTAATATCAACATAGAATAGGGTGCCACTAACAGTTTTTCTGGAGATTTGGTAAATTATATAAATCCAGGAACCATTCGGGAAAAGTGCTAAAAGAATCGAATCTAGAAGACTCCAGAAGGCACCGGAACTCAACGTGACTTGGCACCTAAGAAAGAAGCATCTAGAAGAAGCGACGGACCACCTGGTCGAAGTGGGCCCCGAGTGGGGCCCACCCCAGCCCGATCGGCCTGGTGGTGGGGCCGGTCGGCCTCCCCCGGGCGCCACCTCAGCCCTACTTCCAGAAGGTTCTTCCACCGCCTATGAGGATCAATCTAAACCACTCGTTAGGTCGGTTTGATCAAACGGCGCACGTCTACCCCTCAGGGCTATATATGCAGCCCCCCTGCCCCCTGGCAGAGGCATCTGAAAACCTGAGTTTGCATACACCAGATCAAGTCATCAAGTCAGAGATACTACGCCCTAGAAACACCATATAGCAGAGTAGCTAGCTAGTCTAGATCTAGGAGGAGGCAAGGCATCTACTTGGCTCCTGATCGTCTAGAGGCTGATCGAGATACTGATCTAGCTTCGCTCTTGTAAGTTCTTATCTAGTTCCTTACTTTTTTATACAGATATATGTTCTTATCAATGATTATATTCGACATTATATGCTTTGGTGTTTATTATGATTACATGTTTAGCATAGTTGATTTGCCTTTATATTCATGTATGGAGTCGTATAGCCCTCACCTAGATCATTTGTTAACATGGGTAAACGGTAAAGACATTGTAAGCGTGGTGCTTATATTGTATTTATCTGCGATTGCACCCTATATGCCGGGTCGTGTGGTAGATCGTGGTGGTGACAGCACTATTGAGTCCTTCGCAGTCCACCCCCCGTGTATAGGACTAGTAGAGCCTTATACTGTTTGGGTTGTTTCAAGTTTCGGCCTTGATCCTCCTGGATAGTCTCCCCATGCATTAATATAATAGTTCTTCTTCCATGATTGTTAAATGTTTGCACTAATCATAGTTTGCACTGACATATAGTTTAGAGTTCCCGAGGAGTATCCTCTCTAACTAGACTTTGCTATGTTTCTCTTGCTATAATGACACTTTCTAGCTGCTCATGATGTTATGACTTGAACAATGCTATCAATATCTTTATCTTTATGTGACTTACCCCTGTTTATAGCAATTGATATATTTTGGCCACTCTACATTATAAAACTGAGAGATGAGCATGTATTAGCTATTATGGATTAGAAAGACTTCTTTCCCTGTGGTAGAATATAAATACGATACCTGGTTTTACTCCTGGTTAAAATGCTACAATGGTATATTCATATCTGTGAGCTTGCGGATTCCCAATTTATATATATCTTCTTTTCTAGAGATCCAAGGCATATGTAAGAGTACCATATCCATTCGTTTTCTGGCACACCTGTCAGGACTGACAACCTATATCGAGTTGTGCTATGAATCGTGTCGGAGTTCACCTTTTAGTTTAATCTGAAAGCAACATCTGATATACACTTAGCATCATGTTAAGATATACCTTTGCATTTCTGGTGCCGTCGATAGAGATGGATCTTATATCTGTTTCTAGTCGATGACGTTAGCAATGTCAACAAGCATTTTTGGCGCCGTTGCCAGGGAAAGAAAGTCTATAGCCTAGATGAAAAAGTTTCAGTAATAGCATGCATGCATCTCTCACACATAATGTATCGAGAACCCAAATTATCATTACTTAAATAGGTTTACCCTTGTTCTTTCCACTTTTGTCTATCTTATTTCAGGGTAATGTATGAATAAGAATCTTCCAGAAAACTTCGTTTCAGATCCAGAGAAAATCTTAAGGAAGGCAAGGTCAAAGCTCAGGTCTCCTGATTCTCGGCCCACGACTTCTGCCTTGGGAGATTCAACAGCGCGAAGCTTAACACCCACGTTTGAAGTAATGGCAAACAAGTCCCTACGCGAATACTCCGCACCGACCCCGGACAACATTCGTACTGGTCCGACAGTCGCTGTAGGAAATGCTGCTTTTGAGCTCAAGCCTGCACTGATCAACATGGTACAAGCTAGCCAATTTTGTGGAAAAGCTCATGAAGATGCCAACAAACACCTTCAACATTTCTTGGAGATATGTAGCACCTTCACGATCAAAGATGTGCCAAGTGATGCAGTCCTACTTCGTTTATTCCCATTCTCATTATTGGGGCGAGCGAAGCAATGGTTTTACTCCAACAAAGACAAATTTACAACTTGGACATTGTGTTCTACTGCCTTTCTGGCAAAGTTCTTTCCTATAGGCAAAACCAATGCCTTACGGGGGAAAATTTCGAGTTTCCAGCAGCAACACGAGTAATCTGTTCCTGAAGCATGGGAGCGCTTTCAAGACTACATTTCAGAATGCCCACATCATGGAATGGAAAACTGGTTGCTCTTGCAGACCTTCTACCACGGGCTCTCTACCAACACCCGTGAAACGATGGATGCTACAGCTGGAGGTGCTTTCCTGTCCCTTACACTTACTCAAGCTACTAACCTTGTGGAAAAGATGGCGTCCAATCAAGCTTGGAACGAGGAACGTCAACCCCGCAAGAAAGAAAGAGGAATGCACCAGCTCAAGGAGGTAGACATGCTGTCTGCCAAAATAGATTTACTGATGAAGAGGCTTGAAGACAAAGCCCCTGAGAAGAAGGAAGTCATGCAACTCTTCGAATCCCGCATGACCTGTGAAGAGTGTGGAAACACTGGACACTCAGGGAGTCAATGCCCTCAACTGGAGGAGGACGTGAACTACATCAACAATAACAACCAATATCGTCCCCAGCAGAATCAAGGATGGACTCAGCAGAGGACCAACTACCCAGGTAACTATTCAGGTAATTATCAAGGTAATAATTCTTCCAATAATTTCTCACCTTTAAGAGACTTAGTCCAAAACCAGGGTAGAATTATGGATAATCTGTCTAAGAAGTTAGCTTCCAATGATAAAATGCTCGAAACTATTAGTAATAAAATGGAAAGCTTTTCTTCTGCCATCAAGAACCAACATAGCTTTAATAAAATGCTAGAATCTCAGATTTCTCAGCTGGCATCATCTGTTCCCATGGCTAACCCAGGTAAGATTCCAGGCCAGCCGGAAGAATTAGAATCTGCAAATCTTGTCGATATCTACTCTGCAGATCTGTGTTCGAGTAAGATAGAAGAAGGCCCAAGATGGACTGACTGGGGCATGCCCGCCAAAAGAGGAGATCCAAGAAGGCCCATCATCGCCATCACTATTGGAGCCTACACCTTCAAGAATGCACTTTGTGACTTTGGGTCTAGCATCAACATAATGCCTAAGGTAATATATAAGAAAATCAATGGTTCACCTTTATTGTATACAACCATGTGCTTGCAGCTTGCAGACCTGTCACTATGCTACCACGAGGGCATCCTAGACGACGTATGTCTGGGGGTAGGACGCTCCTACGTGGCTGCCGACTTCGTTGTTGTCGAGACTGGGGGAAGTGAGAACGCTCCAATCATTTTGGGACGTCCTTTCCTTGCCACAGCCAAAGCCATCATCTACACCGACGCCGCTAAGATCGTCTTCACCATCAATGGGAGAAAGGAGAGATTCAATTTCAAGAACAAGATCCTAAAAGCTCCTGCCCCCCCCCCCCCGATGTCCTTACCCCCAAGAACACGAACCCGTTGTCGAGAAGAAGAGAAGAGATAGAAGGAGGAATAAGAAGAATAATCGACCTCAACCGCATGTGGAGGAAGTTTGGATGATCAACACGATTCAATCAGAGAATGAGAATCTGTTCCCTTCACCATTACTGCCAAAGCTTGAAGACCTTGGAGTTCCATCAATCCACTGCTCCATCAATCAATGGAACTTCCAGCGAGTTGTCTGCGACACGGGATCGGGCATCAACCTAATGTCTAAGGTAACCTACGAATTAATATATGGTGACCTGCCTTTGTATTCCACATATATAATGTTGCAGATGGCGGATCAATCACAATGGTTCCCGGAAAGAATTGCACGAGATGTACCCATCAAGATAAAGGACCACTATGTCATGACTGACTTTTTAGTCATAGACATGGGAGATGAGCAAGATCCTCCCATCGTGCTTGGAAGACCGTTCCTGAACACAACAAGAGCAATCATCTACATCAGGACTGGCGAGATCCACTTCCAGTTCAGAACTGAAAAGGTACGCTACTACTTCAATACTTATACTAATCCTGAGCAGCCCAAGAAGAACAAGACGCGGAGACGCCTTCAGAAATTACAATGCAAGCTGAACACAAAGTTGACGGATGTCAAGAACATTGAAGAAGAGATTAAGGAGAAGTCCGCTCAGCTTCTACCAGCCCAGTATTCTGAACCTGTTACTCCAGAAAGGTCTCCACCGAAGAAACAAGTTTGGAAGAAAGATCAAAGTACACCTTCGGAAGACCAATCACTACCCGCATCATCAACGGATCAATCAATGGCCACTACATCTACGCCATGGGAGTAAGTACTCTAAACTCTCGCCGAGAGGTAACTCGGTATTTATCTTTATATTCTGCACTGCATATTTAGATTAGCATGTTTATTTCCCTATACCTGCATTGAAAAAAATCATAAAAATATTTTCTGCTTTTGCATTCTTTAAGGGCCCATGTACTCCGTACCGTGGCGGCATAAAAAAAATTGCATTCACATGTTTTTGTTTTAGCATCCCCTTTGCATATAAAAATTCACAAAAAAAATACGTGGGCACATGAAGGTCCACACATTTCAGAAAAACCCAAAAAGAAGTGGGCACATGAAGGCTCACAGCATAATCTTAGAATTTGTTCCTTCGGGTATGTGCGAGACTAATATTTACAGGGAGAATTTAATAAGGACCTGAAGGCAAACAAGTTCCAAGGATGAATCAAGAATCACTTCAAGATCCAGCTTGGGGGAGAGCACCCCAGTTATCACGATAAGTATCACTATCCTAGGTGTTTAATATTAGCTAGTTATTTGAGTATTAGTTAAAAGTCTTAGTTTGAATAAAATGCTAGAGTCTGCTAGTTGGCTTTTCTCTTTAATAATGATCTTGATGATATATGCTTGGAGATGATGATTAGTTGCTCCGCCATAATCCCTTTTAAAGTGCTTAGTTTTCAGACCTAGATTCTCCTGAAGCTTAAATGCTTAATTTGCTCTAAACTCAAAACATGTGCAAGTACATGCTTAATCTGAGTCTAGGCTTTGAAAGATGATTCATGAAAAGTTGAGTTGCTATTGATCATTTTCCTAGAGAAGCTTGATTCCTGGATTTATCTTAAAAATCATGAAATTTATATGATGAGTTCCTGTGTCTATGATCCTTAAGAGCTTGTCATACACATCAAGATCATTCCATTCCACCATTTATGCTGCTTCTGACATGGAAGTACGCATTTTCCATCAAGCCATACAGCTCATGCAACTCTAGGATATATCTCTCTCAATGTTAAAAAGGATTCTGGGGCTACATTAAAAAAAAAGAGAGGAAAAAGTGAGAAGAGAGAGGGAGAGAAAAGAACAAGTGTCATACTAGGCGAGAAGGGCCTACCTCCCTAAAATAAATTTAGAGATGAATAATGGACACATGTCCGAGGGTGAGTAGAGCCCACATCTCTAAGGAGAGAGAAAAATGGACAAAAGTCCGGAGTGAGTAGAGCCCACCTCTCCAAGAATGGAAAGCCCAGATCTTAAAAATCTTAGAAAGAGAGATATAGTCCAAGAGCTAGGCTAAAAGGCTTACCACCTTTCACCCTCATCCATCCAACACTATCATCCATGCATATCTTGCCAAGTGTGACTCCATGCTTGAGAAGGTCATACACAGGATCTCTGAGTTTTATCTGAAAAATGTGCAAAACCCCAGGATGATAGCTGATCAAAGAATTTGAGATATACTGCTTGACTTGATTGTTTTGTCTTTTATTTGCTCAAGATTTATGAAAAGGCTATGCTTAAAGGTTGAAGGTAAGAGAGAGCAATCTTGTTGAGGAGAATTGGTTTTGAAAACCATAGTACTTTTGAGGTGTGAAAGCGTTGTAGCAACTCCTGATCCTGCTAAAGCATATCTTTGCTAGGGACTAGCAAATGGTAAGCTTGGGGGAGTTTGTTGATACATCTTATCCTATATATTTATAAGTCAACTAAACATGAGAAATGGGCATAAATGTTAATATCAACTTAGAATAGGGTGTCACTAACAGTTTTTTCTGGAGATTTGGTAAATTATATAAATCCAGGAACCATTCGGGAAAAGTGCTAAAAGAATCGAATCTAGAAGACTCCAGAAGGCTCCGGAACTCAACGTGACTTGGCACCCAAGAAAGAAGCATCTAGAAGAAGCGACGGACCACCTGGCCGAAGTGGGCCCCGAGGGGGGCCCACCCCAGCCCGATCAGCCTGGTGGTGGGGCCGGTCGGCCTCCCCCGGGCGCCACCTCAGCCCTACTTCCAGAAGGTTCTTCCACCGCCTATGAGGATCAATCTAAACCACTCGTTAGGTCGGTTTGATCAAACGGCGCACGTCTACCCCTCAGGGCTATATAAGCAGCCCCCCTGCCCCCTGGCAGAGGCATCTGAAAACCTGAGTTTGCATACACCAGATCAAGTCATCAAGTCAGAGATACTACGCCCTAGAAACACCATATAGCAGAGTAGCTAGCTAGTCTAGATCTAGGAGGAGGCAAGGCATCTACTTGGCTCCTGATCGTCTAGAGGCTGATCGAGATACTGATCTAGCTTCGCTCTTGTAAGTTCTTATCTAGTTCCTTACATTTGTTATACAGACATATGTTCTTATCAATGATTATATTCGACATTATATGCTTTGGTGTTTATTATGATTACATGTTTAGCATAGTTGATTTGCCTTTATATTCATGTATGGAGTCGTATAGCCCTCACCTAGATCATTTGTTAACATGGGTAAACGGTAAAGATAGTGTAAGCGTGGTGCTTATATTGTATTTATCTGTGATTGCACCCTATATGTCGGGTCGTGTGGTAGATCGTGGTGGTGACAGCACTATTGAGTCCTTCGCAGTCCACCCCCCGTGTATAGGACTAGTGGAGCCTTATACTGTTTGGGTTGTTTCAAGTTTCGGCCTTGATCCTCCTGGATAGTCTCCCCATGCATTAATATAATAGTTCTTCTTCCATGATTGTTAAATGTTTGCACTAATCATAGTTTGCACTGACATATAGTTTAGAGTTCCCGAGGAGTATCCTCTCTAACTAGACTTTGCTATGTTTCTCTTGCTATAATGACACTTTCTAGCTGCTCATGATGTTATGACTTGAACAATGCTATCAATATCTTTATCTTTATGTGACTTACCCCTGTTTATAGCAATTGATATATTTTGGCCACTCTACATTATAAAACTGAGAGATGAGCATGTATTAGCTATTATGGATTAGAAAGACTTCTTTCCCTGTGGTAGAATATAAATACGATACCTGGTTTTACTCCTGGTTAAAATGCTACAATGGTATATTCATATCTGTGCGCTTGCGGATTCCCAGTTTATATATATCTTCTTTTCTAGAGATCCAAGGCATATGTAAGAGTACCATATCCATGCATTTTCTGGCACACCTGTCAAGGCTGACAACCTATATCGAGTTGTGCTATGAATCGTGTCGGAGATCACCTTTTAGTTTAATCTGAAAGCAACATCTGATATACACTTAGCATCATGTTAAGATATACCTTTGCATTTCTGGTGCCATCGATAGAGATGGATCTTATATCCGTTTCTAGTCGATGACGTTAGCAATGTCAACAGGGAGTAGCATCTATGCATGCAATTTATTAGTCTTTGCGAGTACCACGTTACAAAATTCCCACAATAAAAACACTTGCATGATCAAAATTTTAATTGAGTCTATAATGTCGTTTGCAAAATAATATCTTTATACAATAACCTTAGTGTTTCTATTTTCTAATTTCAGCTTAAAATTTTATTTGAGAAATTCCCACAACAATGCATGCGGTATCACTTAATATTAAATTGAGAGTGTCACCTATCTTGAGATCGAAAAAGTTACCATAAACGTTTCACTCTTGACAAGATGAGTGTGTTGTTGTTGCATTTTGATTGCTCACTTGTCGAATGTTGGAACATGATAATGCAAAGTTATATGCTATAATAAGAAATGACAATACTATAGATGCACTCTATCAGCACTATAACAAGTTGTAAAAGAACATTTGGAGAAAAGGATTAGATTTACGAAATTATGTTTCCATTGTCACTTTTGACTTTCTATTTAATAATCTTTTGCCCCCTCTCTCCCCCGCGTCGCCTCTCCCGCTGGCGACTCGGGGGCAAACCCTAGCGCCACCTCCCTCACACCTCCACCCTCCCTTCGCCTCGCCGCTACCGGAGGGGGCGCCGCCGGGAATCCGTGCGGACCCTGAGGATGGCGGCGGCGAGGCTCTTCCCCCTGGTGGCTCGCGGACCTCGCGCGGAAGGCAAGATCTTCTGGCCGGCCGGCGCTCCTGTCGCGCGGTCATGGCGGCGGCGGCAGAGGCTGGACCCCCAGATCCGGCGGCGCCCAATCCGGATCTGGTGGGGGCGCATCGGGGGCGAGTAGTTGTGTGGTGGAGCATGGCGGGGGATCCTGCGATAGCTGCGGGAGTACGAAGACGGCGGTGACGGCGGCCTTGGCCTGCGTGGGCGGCGCTGGCGAGGCGGGGGCTATGGTGGCGGCTTTGTGCTGCTGGTGGCCGACGTGGGATGTTGAAGGCCGTCGGTGCAGGGGCCGGGAGCGCACCAACGCGCCTTTGCACTGGGACGGCGGCGGCAGCAGCGGTGGCGGCATGCGTGGGGCTTGGCGCGTCGGCTTGTTGCCGGGGGAGGCTCTGTGCGAGGGGCGCCTGAAGAGCTGGCCTTTCTAGGCCATGGTGGCCTGGAGGTGGTGCCGACGGACATCTGCGTGCGGGCGGTGGGGATGGAGGTGAGATGGTGGTGCTCCCCTTCTCTTTTCCTCGGCAGCTGGTGCAGATTCGGCGTTGCTGCGGTGGTAGGGCCGGATGGCTTGCATTGTATGTTCTTGTGGTGTCGTGGCGGCATTGCTGGAAGATACCGAGTCATCTCTCTGACAGTGGAGGCGCGGAGGTGGTGGGTGATTGATTGCTGCTGCTTGGCTGGTGCCAGTGGTAGTGGTGGCAGCGGCCTAGGGCGTCGTTCTTCTCGTTGGGGACAACACTATGGGGCACTGCGTCCTGAAGCATGGAGTCTCGGGGTGAAAACTCGGTCCAGTTCACTGGACGGCGATGGCGGCGCCATCGACGTCGCGTCCTCCTTGGGGGCGTCGCTTACGGAGTCTTAGTCTCGGCTAGTGGTAGTGTTGGAGGTGGTCTGGATAGCACGTTCGCTGCGGAAGTTGAGGTGTGCAAGGTCTTGGTGCTGGCGGCAAGGTGCAGAGGGGCCATGGGTGCTGGAGGCCTTGAGTTGGCGCGCAGGATAGTGCCGATCTCGGTGACGTTTGGGCGGAAGGGGTGCTCTCAAAGCGGTTTCAGATATCCGAGTCCTTGGCAGAGGAGTGAGGCGGTGGAAGAGGCGAGCCCCCCACGCAAAGTAGCTGAGATCAGTGGTTTTCATTAGCACCGCGATGTGAGTTTTCTTCTGACGCATCGTTGGAGCAGAAAGATCGACGATCGTGGGTGTGCAGCTTGGGGGTGATACTCTCGTGGAGTCCAGCTCCTCTACCGGGTGGTGGTGTAGAGTTGTGTTTGCGTGCGTTTGTTTGTGGTGTCGTGTCACTTCGGCTCGTTATGTACCAATGTTTATTCTTCTTAAATGATATGACAGTGCTCATGCCTTTAATTTTTTTAAAAAAACTTTCTATTTAATGTTTGACCATTTTTTCTCGGAACATCTATGCAAATTGTTAGAAATAGATGGCATGCTTAAATTGCTTTCACTAACAAATTTACTGATATTTTTCACTTGATTAAATATTTAAACAAATAATTTTACTCAAAGTTTTGTAGTAAAAGTCAATAGTAGCAAGTAAGGTTTGGTACGTGAATAGTTTCAGCTAATCACAAATGTTTAAATAGCATAAGGAAAAAGAAATTGATGTTTGAACTTCAACGATGCCGCAACTTGTATGACACACTCAACTTGGGGTTTTTAAGTACGACTATCTTCAAACACATTGTTGTAATCCTCTTATCAGTTTTATATATTTATATTTTTGACCCTACATTTCAACAACTACAAATCATAATAGTATTATGGTCAAACTTCAAGGTTCTTCTAATTTTGCATGTGCTGAAATTATTGTTTCATAATTTTTTATATAGTTCATTGTATATTGAAAACATGACTAAGGTGAATCTTGCTGCACACGTTCTATGTTCTCGTACAAACCTCTAGTTTGTGAAAGCAAGAAATGGAAGTAACACACTTCACATCACCAAACCTTTGCAACTTGTTCAGTTTTTCCCTTGGAGTATTCAATCTACCACACAACAAAAGTCACTAGATCATACTGTTCTTACTTTTGTCCATACATACTTCCTCAACCGTCATCGTATAACAAGGCACAAAAGGGCTCATAACGCCTAAAACAATCACTATAAAATCGTGCGTGTCGCTCGGTGAGAGAACATTTGACGGGTTGCATAAAAAGGAAACTTTGCTAGTTATTAAGTTAAAAATGAGATAGATGATGGAGTCGATATGACCAAGAGTTCCAAAAGAGAGCATGCAAGAGATTTATGGATTGACCTGGTGGTTTATCTCTAGGGTGTAGCAGCTCCTTATCTAACGGATTTCACCAAGGGCCAAGGGCATAATAAAAAAGAAAGCTACTGTGACCGAAATACTCCTCGGTCAAATTTGCAGTGTGCTTTAACTCTGTCCTAAGTCGCCAAATTTCGCAAGATAAAACAAAAAATAGCAACATCTGCTTTTTTTTTCTAATCTATCATATACTATAGATGTTAATAATATATGTATCTTGAAACTTGATCAAAATTAGAGCAGTCTGATAATTTGAAAGTAAGAGGACGGTAGGCAAAATATCCAAAGTGATGGCAAAAAATTTTCCTCGTCTCTCTGTGCAAGTTGCGAGTGAAGATTTTTTTTTTAAAAAAAAGGTGCAAGTGAAGAGTGAAGACATAAACAAGGATAAAGCGTACTAGTATGCTGCAATGCTATCCTGAAACACACCTAACCAGATGAAAGATCTCGAATTTGCGATGAGGACCAATGTCTTGTTTATAGTTGGCTAAAATTTCTAACTTTTTCTTCACTCTCTCCATCACATCACATTAAATACGTCAAAAGACATATGTTCGGAGCATTAAATATAGGTAACAAAATAACTAATTACACAGTTTCGATGTCCTTTGCGACACGAATCTTTTGAGCCTAGTTAGGCCATGATAGGATAATATTTACCACAAACAAACGAAACGTGTTACAGTGCTACAGGAGTTCCAACAGTTAAAAAGGTAAAATTTTCAACCAACTAAACAAGGTCTTGATTAAAAAGCCCCGTCACGTCAATCATTTTGGATGACCAGTCTGACCCTTGGGATTTGGTAGCCTTGAGCCAAGCCATTAGCCTTGCCTCAAATTTTTTTTTAAAAAAAAACTCATTGTTACTACCTACCAAGCAAACAGATGACTGCTGGCTGCAGCCACGAATTGTGTAGTAGTCCTCCCGTTCCTGGCGCTGAAGTAAAAGATCACGTTTCTGGAGTGAACAGAATATGCACGAAAAGGAAAACACATCCGGTTCCCGTTCCATCTGACCGGAGACTGAACTCACCTGCACCCAGCCGAGCGGCGAGCACGACAGTTCTTCTCAGAAGCCAGACATGGCCATACGCCGCAGCCTGCAGCCACCCACAACCACAACGCACCTACTCCGTACTCGTTGCGTACTAGAAAACTTGAGGTTCGTCGAGCAGCGACCATTCTATCCGGGTCGGTGTCACCTGCAGTGCTTCCGTGTTGCCTTGTTCTGATGAGGGAAAACGACCTCGCTCTTTTGAAGCGTTCTCGGCCGCGCGCGTTTAGCGGCCAAGTGATCAGTTTAGGCCTAACAAATCCCCCCCGAGCTCACCAACCAACCCCATCATGTGCCGGGACGATCTCTCCGTGCGCCCGCGCGATTCCTCCTATATAAAGCAGAGAGGCAGCTTTGCGGCAGCACACAACCAGAGCAGAGCAGCTGCTAGCAGTAGCACCCGACCAAAAGCTTCCTTTGCAGCTCATCACTCGCGTTCCCCACCCACAAGGCCACAACAATTAAGCATCACCTCGCGCGCGCTCCGGTCGCGGATACGTCTCCTCCGTCGGCGATCGGCATGGAGGCTGGTGACGCCATGGACATGGAGAGGGGCGAGCGCGCGCCGCTCCAGCTGCCAAAGGTAACTACCGCTCGCAAAGCCACATTCGCGGTTAGCCGTGCAAAGTTCTTCAAAGAATGATCAGGGCCGGCATTGATGCGTTGTTGGCTCAAGCAATGAAGCATTCCAGTCGTCTCATCGATGAACGGAAAACTGCTGGTGTAGATTTTAGTTTTTCTAAGGAACAAAGCAACTGGGGTCACAGGAGTTGGGTACCTGGGCAGCACGCCATCAACATTGACCGAGTCAAACATAATGAAACGAGAAAATTGATACTTAACTGCTCTATATAGTTGCTAGGCAGTAGGCACATTAAAATTGAGCTTTTCATTTTCTATTTTTTACTCCTTCACTCAAAATTAAACTTATGTTTTCACGCACGAGGTTTTCATAGAGAAGGTTCCAGGAAAAATCGACTAAAAGACATGAGTACACTGTACACACTTGTGCTTGTCACTGTAATATACTAGTCTTACTTTCCTCAACACACAAGCACAAGAGAAACGCTGTTGAGTGTTGATGCATGCAAATGGCATCCACATCATACTAGTCCATCATATCCATGACCTTTCAACATTCAGCCAGTAGGATAAGCAGGTTCTCCATGTTGCTGACAATTAGAGGTTTTTTCTCTATTAATTGCAGAGCAACGTGCAAAAGATTGAGGACGACAGGCTGAAAGTGCCGCTGTTGAAGAATAAAAAACACGGAGGTAGCAAGGCGCCAGCATTTGTTCTAGGTGAGCAACCCTCTGCACAAATTCTACCCTTCTTACAAATAAAATTATAGTTTTACTGTAATAATGCACGATAGCAAAATCTAAGAAACATGTATACTAATTACTCGATGCTTGCCTATGCTGCGTGCAGGGTTCGAGTGCCTGGAGAGCACAGGGTTCTTTGGCATCTCCACGAACCTGGTGGTGTACCTGGAGAAAGTCCTCCATGGCAGCAACCTGGGCAGCGCCTCCAAAGTCACTATGTGGACCGGCACCAGCTACCTGACCCCGATCTTCGGCGCCATCATCGCCGACACCTTCTTGGGCAACTACAACACAATTCTCATCTCCCTCGTCATCTACCTTCTTGTAAGTTGTAGATCATTCATCTTGATCCATGGCTCGCGCATTGATCAGTCACGAAAATGTTGCTAACGGATTCTATGGGATCTGCAGGGGATGATGTTCGTGACCTTCTCGGCGTTCCTGCCAACGGCTGCGGTGCTCGGGGGCTCCTCGGTGTTCGGCGCGCAGGCCATTGCGTTCATCGGGCTGTACCTCGTCGCGATCGGGAGCGGCGGGGTGCGCTCGTCGCTGCTGCCGTTCGGCGCGGAGCAATTCGACGACGACAACGAGAAAGACCATGAAAGCAAGGGGTCATTCTTCAGCTGGTTCTACCTCTGCGTCAGCTTCGGCCCGATCGTCTCCGGCCTCTTCATCGTGTGGATCCAGGACAACATCAGCTGGGGCCTCGGCTTCGGCATCTCCACCACCTGCATCGCGCTCGCTTTCGGCGTCTTCGTTCTCGCCACGCCCATGTACAAGCGCCGCATGCCCACCGGCACTCCGCTCAAGCGCCTGAGCCAGGTCATCGTCGCCGCCTGCCGGAAGATTAGCCGCAAGGTGCCCGCCGGCGAGGGCATGCTCTACGAGGTCAGCGACAAGGTGGACCCCCAGCCCAAGCTCGCGCACACCGGTGACTTCTCATTCCTTGACAAGGCGGCCATCATCACCGAGTCGGACTTCGGGGAGGTAACGGAGGAGGCCGGTTCGTCGTGGAAGCTCTGCACCGTGACGCAGGTGGAGGAACTCAAGATCCTGCTGCGTCTGCTGCCCATCTGGGCGACCAGCATCATCGTCTCCTCGGCGTACGCGCAGATGAACACCACCTTCATCCAGCAGGGCAGCACCATGAACATGTCTATCCTGTCGGTGTCAGTGCCGCCTGCGTCGATGGCATCGTTCGAGGTAGCTTGCGTCTTTACTTGGGTGATGCTCTACAGCAAGGTGATCGTGCCAGCGCTGAGGGGCTTCAGTTCCGGCGGCGACGGCGAGCCATCGCTGCTGCAGCGAATGGGCGCCGGTCGCCTCCTCATGGCTCTTGCAATGGCGGTCTCTGGACTCGTGGAGATGAAGCGGCTCGAGAGCGCGGCGCACGGCGAGCAGATCACCATCGCGTGGCAGCTCCCGCAGTACTTCTTGCTGGCCGGCGCGGAGGTGTTCTGCTACATCGCGCAGCTGGAGTTCTTCTACGCCGAGGCGCCGGACACCATGAAGAGCACGTGCACGTCGCTGGCGCTGCTCACCATCGCGCTGGGCAGCTACCTGTGCTCGTTCATCTACGCCATCGTGGCCGCGTTCACGGCCACGGCGGACAGCCCCGGGTGGATCTGCGACAACCTAAATCAGGGACATCTCGACTACTTCTTCTGGACTATGGCCGCCATGTGCACGCTCAACTTCGTCGTCTACAGCGGCTTCGCCAAGAACTACAAGCTCAAGACCGTGCTCTCATGACGTGATTATCAGAAGATCTCTGTTCGCTTCTCTTTTTTGGAGTTTCCATTGAATTGCTGCAGATTCAATTGGTCATTGGTGAAGGCAATTAGCAGGCACTGGCTCGACGGCTTGTGAATAGGAAACGTACAGTATTCTCAAAAAAAAAGGAAACGTACAGTGGTACACTAGGATTAAATGTAGACTTTTTTCCTTCTATTTTTCTCCTTGTCAAAGAAACTGCACAGATTTTGTGTCAGGCTGTCAGCAACATTTAGGCCTTGTTTAGTTGGCAAATTTTTTGTCAAAAATTTGCTACTTTTTCAACTCTCTCTCCGTCACATCACATTAAATACATCAAAAGACATATGTTCGGAGCAGTAAATGTAGGTAAAAAAAATTACTAATCACACAGTTCTGTTATACATCACGAGAGGAATCTTTTGAGCCTAATTACCTTATGGTAGGATAATATTTACTACAAACAAACGAAACGTGCTACAGAAGTGCTACAGGAGTTGGAACAGTTACTTTTGCTAGTTTTTAGCCTTAGTTTCTTTTCAATCATTTGTTCGGTTTTTCACATACAGATGATGAGTCGAAAGACTAGACTAGAGACATCAGTGTCAATGTGACTTTTCGCTTAAAGGTCCTCTAGCTGACTTAGGTTGAGTGGCACCTCTTCAGATCGTGTGTTCGATTATCTGTGGGAGTGAATTTGAAGCTAGAGTTAAAAAAAAATTCTCATCTGTCTTACGCCAAAAGCATAGGTATAAAGCTCGTCCGTTTCTCACGAGTCGCGGAACAACTATGTATGGGTGAGCAGGGGTTCGAAGATTTTTTTCAACCTACTCCCTCCGTCCCAATTGCATGGTCGTTGGGATTTCGTGCCCAAGACTCATTTCACTGTACCCAACGATTATGATTTGGGGACAGAGGAGTACCTGAGAAGTCATCTTATTTAGCACAATGCCTCGGAGGTCTCGGTGGTGTCGTCTCCCCGCGGGTCTGAGTTTTTGTAATGTGACTTTTCTACAACCCTAGGAAGGAACATTTTTTTACATATGTATACTCGTATCCATACAAATATTTATAATTGAGCGTGTAACTTATCTTGAGATTGAAAAGGTTAACATAAATGTTTTACTCTCGACAAGATGAGTGCATTTGTGTTGCACTTTGATCGCTAGCTTGTCGAATGTTGCAACAAGATAATGCAATTGTTGACGGTTCAATAAGAGCATTTCCAACAGTTTGCCAAATTTTACTTGGTAAATTTTGTATTTTGCCAACTTCTAAAAAGATATGACAAGTAAAAAAAGAGTCCATCTCCAACAGTTTGGCATATTCCACTTGCCAAATCCAGATCTAACTTACATCAAGAACCCTGAGAGAGAAACAAAATTATGTTTCTACCCTTCCACCTCTTGAAAACTTAAATCAGGAATCCTGAGAAAAAACAAAATTATTTTTTACCCTTTCACCTCTTCTAGTACGGGAGGATGCACCGCGGATCGCTGCGCGCATATATGCGCGCGCGGAGTCGATTTTTCCCAACTTGGGATAAATGGCAACCTGAGATGGGGAACTGTTGGAGAAAGTTTTTTCTGTTTTTGCCAATAAAATAACAATGGCAACTTAGAATGGGGAACTGTTGGAGTTGCTCTAACGCGCCAAGATTCACCGCAAGCTTACGGATCATGTAGTACCTTTTTCCCTCGAGTATGGACCTAAGGTATCAATCCGTGGATCGGAAGCAAACCACTAAGGCTCTCTACCTTATCTAGTCAATCTAACCTAACATGAAGTATTGATTGCATACAAAGATAAACCTAAAGATATGAGTGAAGTTTATAGGTTGATCACATCCATAACAAAGGCAACATAAAAGGATCAAGCAAGGGTAACTAGGGCCTATCATCATCTAGTTGTAGTTCTAGCCAAAAGAACAAGTGCAACATGCATCTCATCCAAAGCTATCTTTAAACTACTACCCTCCGGTCAAACCCTCGAAGGGCACCCGCCGTACTTGGAATCGACATCCTGTCATGATGCCCCCCTTTCTTCATGAGTGAACCTAAGAGCACGTTCATGAAGAACATGTTGAACTCATTGGTGGATCCGGTATGAACCCCTAGCCCCCATGGCTACGAGATCACCCCAAGCAATCTATATCGATAGTAGATTGAAATAAATCAAACCCAATAAAGCACAAGATCATAGAAGGAGGAATCGAGTCGCTAAAGATCGGATGACATGAAGTACTTTACTCACATATTAGATGTGTTTAGGTCATCACCACCGAATACATACCATCGAAGACCTCAACTAGCTCTAGAACTCTGCCACGACACAACCACGCAGGGAGGCCATGGCGGCTAGGGTAGGCCTAGGCCATCTCCTAGACAACTTCGAGGACTTGCGGTGGCCATCGTCTTCCTCCGGTGCTTGTTTCTGGGTTTCGCCGAGTTGTGATGAATGGATGCGGCGGCCGTCGGAGGTAGGAGCTACAAATAAGCCGAGGAGGTAGTAGGTCAAAGGGGGGCGCGAACCGGGCCCGAAAGGGGGTGGGCTGGCCGGCCTGGGCCCACCTCGGCCCGGCCTTCCTTCACGATGCTTCTCACATTTTCTTGAGTTTCCACCACTCTGCATGTGGGCCCTTGACGTTATTTTCTCCATGAATTAGATAGGGGTACTTGTCGCGCAAGCTCCTGTATCTTCTTTCAGGTCCCTGGAGTTTTGCCATCTTGTGCTTCGGTCTTTGGGTCATTTGGAGTCATGTTCACTTCGAATCTTGACTTGTGCCGGGCTTTGTGATCTTCTCATAAAGTGCTCGATGAACTTTGCTCGAAAGTGCTCCTTTAAGCGCTAAAATCCTGCGTAAACAACATACTCCAAAAACCACATGCAAGTGCAAACTTGTTACATCATGAGTATGCCTAGTGGGGGGTTAGTTACAATTCAAAGCTCAAGTTGTGACAGACCCGTCCAAAATAATTCTGTATTATCGCCTAAGCCCGTCCACTTGGCCATTAAGCAATAATAAAGAAGTATTTTGTCGTATCTGTCGGGTCAAGCCCGGTGAATCACTTACAACACAAGATCGATTATATGCACAAGGCCCACACGAAGGCAGGTCCAGAGTACGAATTAAATTACAAAACAGCCCACAGGATTACTTTATTACAAACCAGGTTTCATACATAAAAGTAAAAGTTCAGAGTTTAAAACAACGAAAAAGTAAACTAGTCGTATGATACGCATGGGAGGCCATCCATAGCATATCACTCATCGTCATCACCATTCTCCCATTCAAGTTCCCAACCAGGGGGGAATTTGGCCAGGACAAACATCATCACCTGAAAACAACATCAAAAGCAAGGCTGAGTATTCTAATACTCAGCAAGACTTACCCGACAAAATAATTTAAGACTAGACATGCAAGGCTTTTTGGCTGTTGGGTTTGTTTTGCCAAAAGCGACTAAGAGTTATTCCTTATTTTCAAGTTTTAGCTCAAATTCTAGTATATTAACCGTTCTAGGTAAGCACTTAAACTAAACAAGCAGTTGTGCAAACAATATTAATCAAGCATCAAATTAATCCATATGTTCCATAATACAAGATGGGGTAGCTTGTGGTTAAGCAGTCTCATGTAACGACGAGAGACCGACGGTCGATCGAATTTATAAACCTTGCAAGGTAAACCCAAACACACGGAAGAAGGTATACCCCAAGAAACCAAATAAAATCGAATGCGGGGTATACCTCGACCAGGCGGTTCCCGTCATTCCCTCAGTTTAGGATCAGGTGCTACGGTCCTAAGTACAAGGTTTACTGGTACGCCCCACAAAGTACTAAGTACAAGGTTTACTGGTACGCCCCACAAAGTATGTCCAAACTCACACATGCACTACAGGGAGCAAGTCTGGAGGCGCACCTCAAGATTAGTAGCGATAAAGTTCCCACCCTGGTTCATTAGGTACTAGGCTTACCGGTCCTATTCCCGACAAGTGCTTGGTACGTTCAATAGCTTAACTAGCACATACTACTCGGTCGAGACCGATCCCATTGCTCTTACCACACGAGTGAGTCAGTTTAACCAAACTTATGATTCCAACATAAGTAATCTATATCTCGCGAGCAATGAGACATTACTCGACTTGTATCGTGTCCTTAAAGCATGGCACTAGTGACCTAGCATACTAGTAAAAGAGCATAGTAACCTAAGGATCATGCATCTAAGGTTTCAAATTAACTCCTGAAACTTAAATGCACATACATAACATAAATACATAAATAAATTGCAAGTTAGAAAATTTGGGTTAATGCAGTCCGGGACTTGCCTTCCTCTTCTTCTGCTACAACCTTGGGCTCTTCTAGACTTTGGTCCAGGCCTTGATCACTAAAATAAGTTAATACTAAATCCCAATCGGCAACTTGTCCTTGCTCTTCAACCCTTGCTTGAGTTAGTGCATAAAGCCCTTCAATTAAATCTACACGATATGCAATGCAAGGTTGAATTAGCAACTTAAATTGACAAGCAATCAATCTGAAAATTTAGAGACACTACAAGCATAAACATGTGGTTAAAAGGTGACCACATTCACCTTGACAAGCAAAACATAGCACACCAAACCTACATAAGCACTAGGGGGTTTTGGAAATGTTAAATCACCATTTTGATGGCGACTGTGTACATATCTAAGTAATTTAACTTAATTAACTTCATAAAACAGAAAGCGTGGGTTATCTAAGTCACTTAGGTCAGAATTAACATCTAAACAACAATGGTTAACTAGGGTGAACTAGTTTTGCCATTTACTAGTCATTATTGAGTTTGATTTATTTTAAAATTAAATCTGATTAAACCAAGATCAAACAGTAGTGAAAATTTTAATACAAGCCCATTATTAACTAACTAAGCTCCTGAGCAAAGCTCAAAGCAATTGAAGTTATATCCTTAGCATGAAAAACAACACAAGATAAAGCTACCATAAACAAGTTGAATTTATTCTGTACAATCTACACATGCAATAGTTCTGAAATTTGGTAGGTAGGATCATGGTACTAATCTAAGGTTGCATACCAAAATTCAGCTCCAGAAGCTATCTAGATCAGGCTAGGCAAAAATAACAAATTTTAACCTAGTAATGCTATCACAATTTAGTCTGAAGAAACTAGAGTTCAAGTGAGTCTAAGCTCTCTACCAAAGCTGTAGTAGGCCTAAACATGGGTTACTAACAGAGCTCAGGGTCTAACTCAAATTGGAATTTAAATTTTGAATTTACAAAGCTATGAACACTTAAATCAAAATATTTACTTAGAGAGCTCTAAAAATAGAATAATTTGTACCAGAGCTACATATTAACATAACTAAGACATGGTACAAAGATGAGATCTAAAAACCTACAGAAAAGGGCTATAAAAAGCATCAAGCCAGATTTAGTTTAAATACAAAACAATTCATATCTCCAGATCTAGTTATCAACTTCATGCACTTTTTACACAGTAGCCTAGTTACACCACTCAGTACAATATATCCAAATATCAAGGCCATAGAATTTATATATTTCAAGTTATGGCAAAATGCATTCAAACTGTATTTGATTTTTCATTCACAAACTACACATCAAAACCCTATACATGCTTTCTAGAAAAACTAGATCTCTTTACAAGGAACCCAACAAAATTGGTTTTGAGTTTTGCTGATTTTTCTACAATTTTATATCTATTTTACAAGTTCCTGTGTTTTGAATCTAGATCTGCAGCTTAATATTTACGAACAGGTCCCTGGTTCTTGGAGATTGGTCCTTAGAACGAAAACTGAGATTACAATCGGGTCCTTGGCGCACCGGCCGGCGGAGATGGCCGGATTTCGGCGAGGGGAAGGCCGGGATTGGCCGGGAAAGGGTGGGGGAGAGGTGCAGGATCACCTAGGGTTCCATTCCGATGGTTGGAAGGGTCGGAGTGAGCTCCGGCGATGGCCGGCGGCGGCGGAGCGGCGGTTCGTCCGCCTCGGCCCAAATGCCGGCGGAGCAGTGGCTCGGCGAGTCAAGTCCGGTGTGTGAGGAGGAGTAGGTGCGACGGGAGCTCGTCGGGGAGGAGCGAGACAACGAGCTCGGCGGCGGCGCGGCCTTGGCGTCGGCGGAGCAGAGCTGCGACCAGGCGGTGCTCGGCTCGTGGCTGCGAATAGAGGAGAGGGCATGGGATGAGCGACCAGGAGGACTCCAATTTGCAAGCTGGACCAGCTGGCGTGGCCAGCTGCCTTGCAGTGACGACGCGAGGCGCAGGGTGGCGACGGCGGAACGCGGCGCGTGGCGGCTTTCATGGCGGCGGACGGCCAATGCGGCCCCTGGGCGCGGTGTACACTAGGCGAGGGTGCACGGTCGATCCCAAGCACTAGTCCACAGCTAGGGCTGGACGCCGAGCCAGCTCGGCTTGGCTCGGCTCGGTTTGGTCTGGCTCGTTAAGGTAACGAGCCAGCTCGGCTCGGCTTGTTAACAAAACGAGCAAAAAAGTTGACTCGGCTTGGCTCGTTAGTAGCTCGAGCTAGCTTGTTAGGCTTGCGAGCTGTATGTAAATTTGAAATTAACATATGAGCATATGTAAAATTTTAAGAAATAATAATTATAAAGTTGTAAAAGATAAAAGTAGTCACACATGGAGCACTTAGAAAAGTTTAGCATAGCTTCAATGGCTCGGGTCAACTTTGGTAGCTCGGTTTTCTATGTTGAAATAAGAACTTTCTAGCTCGTTTGGCTCACGAGTAGCTTGCGAGCTGGCTCGAGCTAGCTCGTTAACAAAACGAGCAAAAACAGTTGCTTGGCTTGTTAAAAAATTAATCGAGCCGAGCCGAGTCGAGCCAAGCTATGAACGAGTCAAGCCAGCTCACGAGTTTCTGGCTCACGGTCCAGCCACCACAGCTGAGGGTGTGAGGGCGCCGTACACCGGAGCACTAGGCGGGCGACGTCGCGCGCGGTCGGCGTGAGAGCGCGACGCCCCGGTCGTCCCGACTGTTTTCAATACGATTTACTAATGTTTGACCGATTCAAACTCTCGATTTTTGAATAGGAGTAAAAAATCTCCAAATGTAAAACTTGTAGATGAGTTAACCATCTACAATATTTACAAAGACCGACCTATGTTTTGATCAAATAATTAATGCGAAAAAGCCATGCCAAAGTCAGCTTTTTCTCGGCGCGGCATTCCTGTAGTTCCAGTGTTTAAACCAAAATTTGAATGTTTTCCACTCAAAATTTGAATGTCCTCCAATTATAAAAAATGTGTTCCCAGAAAAGATATACAACTTCTATAAGGGTCAATTTTGAAGTTGTCATATGAAATTTTGAGAACGTGCAAGAGTTTCTAGAGAGAGGTCTAGGGTGAAAAGGGGTTTGACCAAGGAATTTGGGCTTTGACCAAGGGCCTTTGTGTCAAAGTGACCTAGGGTTAGGCTAGAGAGTGTTTAGGTGCTAAACACCCCCTTGTTTAACCTAAAACTCAAATTGGCCTCATCATTTCATGTGATTAGGTCTTTCAAAAAAAAATGAACCCTATCTATGTTGATCAAACAATTAGAGGTTTGACTAGGGTTTCTTTTGCAAACTTGGCTCTGTTTATGCTAACAAGGGATTAGATGCCTAACACTTGATTTGTTTTCCTAATTCCTGAAATTAGGTTAATTAAACACCAGGGGTGTTACACAAACCAAACTATAACAAGTGCTCTTAATTAGTTGACGGAAATCGACCGCCAACAACAATATTATATGCTATAATGGATAAGAAATGACAATACTATAGATGCACTCTATCAGCACAAGTTGTAAGAAAAAATGGAGAAAAGGATCAGATTTACAAATTCCCATTTTCATTGTCATTTTTGACTTTCTATTCAATGTTTGACCATTTTGTTTTTTCTTTGAACATCGGTGCAAATTGTTAGAAATAGATGGTGTGCTTTCAGTTAATTAAATTTCCACTTAATTAATCATTTTGATAAATTTAACTCGGCACCGTGAGTCATGGTGCTGACCCCTAGGGTTCAAAGATGAGTTTATTCCGCCTAGGAGTTCAAACAATAATATTTTTTTGAGAAAGGGCTAGAATGCAAAAAAAATACGGCCAATGTAAGCACCACCGGCTGAAGCTTAGGACAGTTCGCCTCTGCACAAGATATGTATCAATCTGAGGGCACATATGAATCTTGCACTACATTGATGATATATAATCAAGTTAAATTTGATTGTGACCTCATATTTTCCTTGAAAACAATAAGATTTGTTGGCTACTTTTGCAAGGGTAATCTCAATATCCTCTAGTATAAATTGTGTGAATTAAATGGTAATCTTAGTTGTACCAAAGCATGTGCTAATTTTCAGTTAGATTTGATTGACATAACCCCATATTATTTTCATTAACAGGGATTGACATGCTCATCCTCTTACATACAGTCAGGAAGCATGTTTGAATTAATACCTGAATCAATCATACTTAGTGGTCTTCGTCCCTATCTCCAGCTGCTTTGATCCATCACCACCTTAATGCCTGCTGGATATTATTGTCATTTAGCTCTTGCATAATATATGGTAGGAGGATGTACTACGTTAACCCTGAGAAATCCATCACCAGTTATGGAGTTATGGGCTTATGGCTTGGTCACATCCAGATCTAGTGGTGAGCTCTGAGATCCATGCAGGTGGTCATAGCCGGTGAGCCCCTCCCTCCCTTTGAAATGATAATTATACTTTTTAAAACAAATGAAAATTCTTGAAATTTTGCATGGGCACGTTGTGCCATATATACATCTTGAAATAAATATTTTAAAGAACATTTAAAAAGTGCTTTGAGATTGATTTGATGCCAATTATGACATTTTGAACCATTCATTTAGGCTTTATCCGTGTGGGTTAGCGTAAATTAGCAACAATCTCTCTCTCTCTCTCTCTCTCTCTCTCTATCTATCACACACACACACACACACAATTTGTATCGACACTTTTCCCAAAATCAAATTGAAACCCTAATCTCCAAAAAATTCACTCTTCCTCCGATCTGGCAAGCGTCATGAAGGTGAGGCCTCTTCCTTTTCTAGGGTTAATTCTCAATTTATTCTCCTTAGTTGCTTTTTTATGTTTTTGCATAAATCCAGTCGGTCGGGGGAGGGGAATGGGGTGGAGCAGCTCATCGATCATGTTGGGCTCCGCGGTCGTACACCTTCATGGAGCAGCTCATAGGCCATTGAGTTCTGCAGCTGTACCCCTATGGTTTTTGAGCTTCCTTGTTTATCTAGTTTGCTTCCTTCCTCTTGCCTCTTCTAACCTCCTACTTGGCAGACACTGAGAATGGGGGGCAATAGCATTGTGACTCTCAACATCCATGGTTATGACTTGCCTAGTGACCAACATGATTGAGTGTGGTCTCTTGCATGGTATCCACATCCATTCAGTGTAGTAGAACATATGTTAGCCTTGAGCGGAGACAAGAATGTAGTGTGTTGAAAAATGAATTTTATACTTGGAACATTCTAGAAGGTTATTGTTGACGCTTACTAGCGTCGCACCAGGGTTATATCCCCGGCAACGGCACCAGAAAGCTTGTTGGCATTTCTTACGTCGTTACTAAATTCGCAACGGCGCCAGAAAGCCTATTGGTATACTATACGATCACAGATAAATCCGCAAGCGCACGGATACCGCTGTAGCTTTCACCCGGGAGTATTCCAAGGTATCGATTTCCACGGGGAACGAGGAGAGTAATGAACCTAAATTAATCCACCTGGGGGATATGACGACGAAGGGTAAAGAGGCAAGTGGTGATTTCAGGTAGAGAGGGGATTAGCTAAGGAAGTCAAGGATTCGTGTGAGTCACGGTAGAATCAAGTCTCGTCACTCGTCGGGGCCAGAGGGAAAAGAGCCACAGAAGGGGATGAGAAGGGGGCTCTGATGTCGTAACTCCTACCTGCCGGAACTAACGTGGTGGACTACAGAGCCTGTCCGGAGCTGTCACCTCCCTAGGGTACCACAACTATTCCGTTGAACCGGGAAGCATTCCAAGGTACCGGAGAGTCTAGACACCGCGTCTACACTAACCAAGCACTACTTTACTCGACGTCAGAGCAAAGCAATCACGATAAGCAGCAGAACTACTAACCGTAATCGAAGAACCTAAGAGCAAACAATGAAATGACTTGAGACTTAGTTACTCACGAATCCGAACTTACAAAGTATCCCGGGTGTGGACGACCGAAGTTGTACCGCACCCGCCGAGGTACAAGAAGAAGACCGACTCCGACTTCTACTCCAACACTCAACTCTCTCTCCCTACTCTCTAAGTATTAATTTGTGTAGGGCACCGCCACTTGCTTCTATTCACCTTGTGTTCTTCCACGAGGTGCCTGGCTCAATTTATAGCCCCAATAGGTCGGTGGCTGTAGGAGGGGGTACTTGTAGGCGAGAGGGAGCTGTAGTGCCGAGCAAGGAGGTGCGACCGTATCTCCAGGTGCGGCCGGCCCTATGATCCACCGCTTATGGACTTGGACGACCCTGATCCCTGCTCCTGAGGCGGTTGTAGGTCGGCTCCTTGGGTCGGTTTCGCCCGGCACACCAGTTGATAGGTGCGGCCGGCCCTACAGGTGCGGGCGCACCTCCCAAATCACCGTGTGATGCACCGACGGTGTGGAGGGACGTCTAGGATGACTCCTTGATTGCGGTTGTGGCGGTTAAGTGTGGGTCCATCGATCCAAGTGCTTCCAACCTTAGCCTTTTGATCCAACCGACATAGAATCAACGTTTCTCATCCATCCAAGACTTGTTCGTTGGATTATTGATGCCGTGGACCCAAGACGTGGCATATGGTAGGTGCGGGCACACCTAGAGGTGCGGGCGCACCTGTTGGTGCGGCCGAGCCTAGCCCTGGCCAGGTGTGGCCGGCTGCGGCCGGCTGTGGTGCGGCCGAGCCTGGCTATGTGTGGCCGGACCTGGCCAGGTGCGGCCGGCCCTGCACCATTGCTTTGGTGCAGCCCTCTAAGGTTCATTTGTTCATTGTTATTCCCATATTTGTGTACCTACAAGTAAAAATACCAACAAAGCTCGTGGAACCTCATTAGTACTTAAAATGTGCATGAAGTTTATTATATCCTCCTCTCATTCTTGAGATAATGACGGTCAAATATTTGTTGTAAGGACCGTCAACAAACTCCCCCACACTTGGTCCTTTGCTCGTCCTCGAGTGAAGGTTAAGGACCAAGGTGAAAACATAATTCCAAAGGTATGAAGCAAGCATAAGAGATATTCCAAACCATACCTTGTACTTGTGAATTTTGAAGTGTCTATCATGCCATCTTGGGTAGTTGAGGAATGGAACAATCTTGAATCAAATCATTCTACTCCTTATGTCAAGTAGATTGGGATTTTTTCAATAAGTTTTCAAAACAAACCTTTCTTGGCTCCTCATTTGATTCTCTCAGATCGCTCTATGTGTATAGTCCTCACCCAGGCATTAGACTTGCCTTTCGTCATCCTACTTCTAATGATGGCTATATATGGAGCTTAGGGTAGGGTATAAAGATGAGGCATATTTGCATCACATTTATTGCAAAGTCAAAAACCAGATCCAAGGAGAAAATCAAATCATACAATCAGATCAAGATGTGCATGTGTATTGATATGGTGGATATGATAAGGTGGATACTAGGCCCAGAATGGGTGCTAGATATTACCATATGTATAATGAATGTTGTGATGATGGTAAGGTGTACACTAGGCCCGAAATGGGTGCTAGTTATTACCATCTGATTTGTTGTAACTCCATTTTGCATGATCCTCTCTCTCTATTTTGACTCTTTTGTGGACATGGCTATCTTTTTTTTTCTTGGACCTTCATGTGTCCAACTTTTTTTTTTCTTGGACCTTCATGTGTCCATTTTTTTTTCTATAGCCACGTCTCTTTTGTAATATTAACTTGGAGAGAGAGAGAGATCAACACATAGTGTGGAGCTTTATTTTGTGGAATGGATGGATGGTGCAATGCTTGCTCTCAAATGAGCATAGCAAGGAGAATGTTGGCGTGTACGTGTATCTTGATCATGAAAGCATGAAAAGAATTCTCACAAGGGTCACAACAATTTGACAAAGCTCAACGCAATGACAAGTAGCATATGTGTATGAGGTTTTCAAGATGTCTCATCATATGGCTCTGGTAGGACTTGGGCATATCAAAGAGGAGCTTCGTAAAGGGTTTTCAAAATTTTCAAATAAATTTACCAAGAACTCAAACATTTGGAGTGAAGATTATTTCATCAGACCATATCTCAAATATCAACTACTTAGATGAGCATGAGTTCCCTAAAAATATGTTGTTCACAAGCATCAAGATAATAAGTACGGAATAAAACTTATGCAAGCCAACCATATGAAACATGTCGAGCATTGGGTGCATGAGGATTCAACTGAGTTTGATTTATATGGTCGGATTTAAAGCTCATTTAAACTCATGATTTCCAAAAGTAGAGAGGTAGGGGTGCACATACCATCGCTCTTGGAGAAAGTGGGGAATGAGGTAGACAAATGGTGATTCGGCCAAACCACAGGGGCGACCGACTTGCTCTAGTGCACTTACCTCATCCCTCGTCGTATTAGCATAGTCGATGTTGTGCGACACCTTGGTGGGAGATCTCAATTGTGTGTTTCGATGAGCTTGGGAGATCTCCCCCACACTTATTCTTGTACCTGGTGTTATTATTCAACGAAAAAGATGGAAACAAAAAGGGAGGCTCTGCTAGCCGAAGAGCTAGGAAGCCTTTATTCAAATTCAAATATTTTTGTGTTTTTTTAAGAGACCAAGATGCAAGAACCAACACCATCTTCAAACCAAAATAAGATTTAGTATGAGAGAAACTTACTCAGGATACTCACATATCTCCCCCACACTTGGAGTTTGCATTGCTAGGCAACACAACTCAAGTGTGCGGAGTTCAAGCTTCCTTAATGATGTTCCCTCACCAAAAATTACCTAGGCATTGCAGTCGGTGTAGCTCTCATATTTTTAGGCATCGCCTATCCATCAGTCATTTCAATCTCCACCTGAGACGGTTAGCGACAAAAAATACCCGAAGGACGACTAATCCTAAAGACGTGCTCTTGCTTTTATTTGAAAAGGAAATCTAAATGATTATTCGGGCTATCTCCCGATAGTGCTTTGTTTTGGGTCATAAGCTCGACCACTAGAGATCTTCATCTTGGAGCCAATCGAGATGATGAAACCATCATAGCTCTAGCTGCAAGGTTAGTACCAAAAAATGACCACGAAATTTGCAATGTTTATGGTAAACAAAAGCATCTACAACCTTCCTTTCAAAGTTAGCATGCACAAGGAAAATGAGGAGGTTGTAGGTTTCGTAAAGGTCATTCGTAATGGGCCTTGATAACTCTGGAAACTTTTGATGTGAGCATGGGATTTGTGATCCCTCTAGTGTAAAACCTTCATGCTCGAGTTTGTTTTGAGAATCCAGTGTCGACGCCTCAAGAATGTCCATAGACCACACATGTTCTTTCTTAACCTCAGGTCTATGACATTGGAGATGTGTATCTCGAACCTCAAGATGATATGGCTGCTTTTCATGGTCGAGCACACTACTCAGTACCCCTTCAATGGGTCTTCCGATGAGAATGAAGGGTGGATCTCCTTTTGGGATGTCAAAGATATGATAATCTAGGAAGATCCCATACTCTCCAATCTTTGTTTGGACGACTCTAAGGATTCCCTCCGTCTCTATGGTTTGACCCGAAATCCATTGGAGACGCTTCTGAGAGAAAGAGAGGGGTTCGTCGGGAAAGGCCTCTAATACTAAGGATTTAGGAATGATGTTGATACCGACCCTAGGGTCGTAGAACACATCCTGGTAAGAGAGGTTTCCTACTTGGCACGAGAGTAACTTTAGCTCAGGATATAGCTGAATGACTTGATCCATGACTTCTATTTCTCTCAACCATTCCCGGCTACTGATTGCGGAGACATGTTCCAACCTTTCTCTCCGTCTTTTCTCTTCCTCTGGGTTGGGTAAGTGGACTTCTTCTCCCTCATGTGTTGAGTCTCTTTTTCCCTTCTCGGGAAGGATTTCTCCGTCCAATGTTTATCAAATAACTCATCATAGTATTCATAGACGAAGTTACATGAGGGGTGATCGAACTCTCGATAAGTTTGGAATGGTTCCCCTGTGAACCAAATTTTGGTAAGAGGAGGATGGGTGTCTGTGGGTATGAATTTTTCTAGGATAGGTTCCTCCTCTATGGGTTTCGGTTCCGAGAGAGTGTTTGGCATGTGCTCCTCCTGAGTGATCTCTTCCTCATCTGGGAATTCATTATAAACTCCCGTGTAAGGGGTATTTTGAAGGATTTTTGTTAAAATATCCTTACACTCAGACAAGGTGAGATGAGTGAAAGATCCTCCGGAAGAAGAGTCTAAGAAAATTGCTGACTCTGGTCCAAGACCATCGCGAAAATGTTGCAAAAGAATGGGCTCTGCGATACCAAGGTCTGGACCAAAGTCTATGGTTTTCGTAAATCTTGCCCATGCAGCTCCTAGAGATTCGGTCTTCCGTTGCTCAAAACAGATGACCTCTTGATGAGGACATGACATCCATGCATATGACCATGCTTAGCGGATGGCATGGAGTTGAAGACGGCCAGCAAGGGTGTCCAAGTCAAGAAGGAGGCCCGAAGCTTATCTGGTTCGAGACGCCAAGGTGGAGGCCCAAAACAAATCAAGTTCGAGTCCACCTCGGAGTCCAGGAGCAGTCAGCGCTTAAACGGACGCCCAGGTCGCATACAGGCTCGGATTTGGACGTTCTTTATATGCATGGAAAGGTAAGAAGATAACCTTTCCAATGGTACTGGTCTCATGTCAAAATTCGTCTGGAGTCATCGGGAATCGACGAAACAAGTTGACGTCCAGAATCTGTCTCGATGCTGCATCGCCGTATTTTGGCTTTTGGGCCATGTATTTTGTGGAGCCCATTAGGGGGCGCCCCCTCCAACCCTAGCACGTCCCTTTAGGCTATATAAACTCAGTAGCCGCCATCGTTTAGACTTGGGTTTTGCTTAGATTAATCTGTCAAGAACAGTTTCGCCGTCTATCGGTTTGTAGAACCCCAACTATCGTGCTTAATCATTCATCTGCAGTGTCACTTCATATTGAGAGCTGCGTTCTTTCGAGTTCTTGCTTGTGTTCTTCGTTTCGCAGGCAGGGATTAGCCTTCTTGGCGAGGTCAACCGGATTGTGACACGGTTGATAACCAGAGGAGTTGTGGTGCTAAGATTGCAGGGTTCGAGTTTGCTGACTTGAAGCCGGATTGGTGTGTTGCGCTCCGCCCAAAATGAGTTATCCTTCACCTGACGGAAGATCGGGCACCCTAGTTCCCATCAAGTGGTAATCAGAGACTCAGGTATTACCGTCAGGTTTACCCTAATTTAGTGTTCATCCGTTTCGCCATCGTCCTAAAGCTCCAGAACACCACCCCACAAAAATATTTATTTATCGTGTTTCCGCTGTCCTATAACCCTTTTGTGCCCGCACAATTTTTCTTTTCAGATTACTTTTCTGAATTTTGGTCCCTCGTGAGTCATTGTGCTCGTTGTGTCTAGGTTTTTCTTGGTCCATCAAATCTTGCTTGCTTCTGTTAGCGCCTAGTAGATTGATTCCCACATTTTTTTTCATGTGCTGCTGTGCGCCACCATCTTTCTTTACATAAGCAGCCATAGTGTTCCCTGATAGTTTGGAAAGGCAGGCAAAAAGCAGTTGATTTCGTGCCTAGTTTGAACAACGAGTTTTGGTTGAAAACAGGGAAAGATATTGTGCCCATATATTATATTTTACCATCCTTATTTGTTTTGTGTGCATGCACTTTTGATCCCTACGCTACAGTTGGTACACAGAAATCAAGTTCGTTACTTGATCTTTCAACCTTGCTTCTTGCCTGTTGTAGAGGTTGATATATATGCAAGCAAATCAATTGAGCCAATAGCTATCTTTTTGTCACAGCTTGTGATCTGTTTGTCCGCGAGTGCCTTTGAGGTGCATGTGCATGTGAAGTTCTAGAGTTGTATAAAATATTTCTTGCAGCACTTTCTGTTAGAAAAAAAAAGTAAAAGGCAAGGGTGTAGAAAAATAAAAAGAAAAGAAAGAGCCGCACCATAAAAAAAGAAAAGAAGAAAAAAGAAGTGAGATAAAAAAATTCAGAAGTGCTTGCATCCTTTTTGTCCTTGGCTGGTTGTATCGATTGCTTGCTTGAACTAGGTCTGAGACGAGTTTAGGCCGGCGACATAGACTAGCTTGGGACTAATTTTCAGTTTTGCAATTTTCTGAATTGAATTATTGCTATTCCTTGCTACCATATTTTAAGCTTCCCAAAGCTCCATATATATCCTTCAGATCAGAACAGAAAAAGAACCTTGCGATCTTGGTGCTACTTCCTCACAGGTATCACGAACCAGCCACCGGTTGTACCGTCCACTGTTTTGCGTTGGTAAGAACCTTGTAAGAACTTGGTAAGACGTGTGAGAGCGTGTTTCCACTGACACACATATAGTAGTTCATAGGGATAACCTTTTGTGTTTTCTCTTGTCTGCATACTAACAATGGCAGGGAACGACGAGATTGTTCGAGAAGTACTAAGTTATCAAATGAAGAAAGCGGAGAAAAATCAAATCAACAATTTATTCCAGCTTTTCTTTGTTGTGATGGAGAGACGTTGCCGAGTCATCATTGATGGTGAAAGTTGCAACAACCTTGCAAGCTTAGAGCTGGTTGAGAAGCTTGGCTTGACCACAAAGCCACATCCACATCCGTACTACTTGCAATGGGTAAATTCTTATGATAAGATCAAGGTCACTGAAATTGCACATATTGAATTTAGCATTGGTTTTTATAAGGATAGTGCTGATTTTGACATAGTACCTATGCAAGCATGTCATTTGTTGCTAGGCACGCCTTGGATTAATATGACTAATGTGGTACACAAAAAGGTTGGTAATAAATATTCCTTCAAGTACAACGGCAGAAAACTTACACTTCTACCTTTGACTACTGCTGAAATTTTAGAAGCTGATCTCCAAAGGGAGGAGAGAAGAAAAAATGAACCTTTTAGAAAAGAATGGGTTGTTTTCAATGACACAACAAATTCATCTAAATCTGAATTTTTACAAAATGATGATATTGTTTTGCCTATTATTGGAACTGATACTTTGCAGCATGTACATAATGAAGATGACCATACAAAAGAACAGGAACAGGTAAACTTTTCA
Source organism: Cenchrus fungigraminus (assembly GCA_036936925.1). Taxonomy (NCBI): domain Eukaryota; kingdom Viridiplantae; phylum Streptophyta; class Magnoliopsida; order Poales; family Poaceae; genus Cenchrus; species Cenchrus fungigraminus. The sequence goes on along the minus strand of CM072772.1, from coordinate 12,697,290 downwards.
GGTAAAAGCTCTCTTGATGTGCTGAATTTGCCCTCCAATGATGCAAATAATGATATACTAGAACCTTCTCTTGTATTACCTTCGAGGGAGCATGATACTTTTGATTTGAAGCCATATACATGTGCTGAAAATAATATTATTCTGCCGATTACTTGTGCACATGACGAACTGAAATTATTATCTTCTTTAAACACTTTGGGTTATGTTGAGTTTGATACTTTATGTGCTCTTAGTAGTTTGGAAGAGAAATTTCGATGTGCTGAGTTGCCATGGTTGTCTACTTATACATATCATTTTATTGGTAAATATAATTGTAAAGGAGAGTATATGGTGCATCGAGTCTATATTTATGCAAATCTGAAATCTCCTTTTGATGTACAAGATTGTGATCATCTAGATTGTCCCTCTAGTTTTACCATAACGAATCGGGTTCACTCTCAAGAAGGGGAGCATTGTTGTTGGCTGCTACCTATGTGTGCTAGTGCTGATTTTGCTTGCATCGAACAAATACTAGCGGTTATGCAACCAGCTATTCCTGCCTTGCATTTTGTTAGTGCTAATCTTTTGCAGGATAGTGTTGAGAAAGATCGTGTGAGTTTTGATCAAGGAGCCTACATATTTGCCGACAACTCTATAGGAGATGATATTTTGAGAGATTGGAAACATGGTCATGTCACTCCCCACAATATTCTCAGTTCCCATATTTTCCGCAACCTCGTGTTTCTTTGTGTTGTGCAGGGCCATCTTAGAGCACAAACGACGCCGAGGACGGCTTTTCGTCAAGAAGGGGAGGATGATGAGGACATGACATCCATGCATACGACCATGCTTAGCGGATGGCATGGAGTTGAAGACGGCCAGCAAGGGTGTCCAAGTCAAGAAGGAGGCCCGAAGCTTATCCGGTTCGAGACGCCAAGGTGGAGGCCCAAAACAAATCAAGTTCGAGTCCACCTCGGAGTCCAGGAGCAGTCAGCGCTTAAACGGACGCCCAGGTCGCATACGGGCTCGGATTTGGACGTTCTTTATATGCATGGAAAGGTAAGAAGATAACCTTTCCAATGGCACCAGTCTCATGTCAAAATTCGTCTGGAGTCATCGGGAATCGACGAAACAAGTTGACGTCCAGAATCTGTCTCGATGCTGCGTCGCCGTATTTTGGCTTTTGGGCCATGTATTTTGTGGAGCCCATTAGGGGGCGCCCCCTCCAACCCTAGCACGCCCCTTTAGGCTATATAAACTCAGTAGCCGCCGTCGTTTAGACTTGGGTTTTGCTTAGATTAATCTGTCGAGAACAGTTTCGCCGTCTATCGGTTTGTAGAACCCCAACTATCGTGCTTAATCATTCATCTGCAGTGTCACTTCATATTGAGAGCTGCGTTCTTTCGAGTTCTTGCTTGTGTTCTTCATTTCGCAGGCAGGGATTAGCCTTCTTGGCGAGGTCAACCGGATTGTGACACGGTTGATAACCAGAGGAGTTGTGGTGCTAAGATTGCAGGGTTCGAGTTTGCTGACTTGAAGCCGGATTGGTGTGTTGCGCTCCGCCCAAAACGAGTTATCCTTCACCTGACGGAAGATCGGGCACCCTAGTTCCCATCACCACTCGTCGGAGTTTCACTACTTGGGGAGTCGGGAAGAATGTTAGGCAAAAAGCCTCTCGTAAACTTTCCCAATCTCCCTCCATTCTTCTCACATTGAGCGAATACCATTGTTTTGCTCTCCACGTTAATGAAAACGGAAAGAGTTTCCATTTCAAAGTATCTTGACTCATTCCTGCGATCACAAGACACGAATAAAGTTGTTCGAACTCGCGCAGGTGGGAATAAGGACTTTCATCCTTATCTCCGGAGAAGCTTTGCTCTCGGACCATAGCTATGAAGCCGGGACGTAGCTCATAGCTAGATGTTTTAATGGAATGTGATGAAGGTGGAGGCTCCAAATGATCACCCTTTGGAGCAGAAAAATCGAAAAGGGTTGGATCGAAATCCATGTGATAGATGGGATGGTACACGGACGAACTAGATTCGGGATCAGAACAGCTACCGTTCCCCGGCAACGGCGCCAGAAAGCTTGTTGACGCTTACTAGCATCGCACCAGGGTTATATCCCCGGCAACGGCGCCAGAAAGCTTGTTGGCGTTTCTTACGTCGTTACTAAATTCGCAACGGCGCCAGAAAGCCTGTTGGTATACTATACGATCACAGATAAATCCGCAAGCGCACGGATACCGCTGTAGCTTTCACCCGGGAGTATTCCAAGGTATCGATTTCCACGGGGAACGAGGAGTGTAATGAACCTGAACTAATCTGCCTGGGGGATATGACGACAAAGGGTAAAGAGGCAAGTGGTGATTTCAGGTAGAGAGGGGATTAGCTAAGGAAGTCAAGGGTTCGTGTGAGTCATGGTAGAATCAAGTCTCGTCACTCGTCGGGGCCAGAGGGAAAAGAGCCACAGAAGGGGATGAGAAGGGGGCTCTGATGTCGTAACTCCTACCTGCCGGAACTAACGTGGTGGACTACAGAGCCCATCCGGAGCTGTCACCACCCTAGGGTACCACAACTATTCCGTTGAACCGGGAAGCATTCCAAGGTACCGGAGAGTCTAGACACCGCGTCTACACTAACCAAGCACTACTTTACTCGACGTCAGAGCAAAGCAATCACGATAAGCAGCAGAACTACTAACCGTAATTGAAGAACCTAAGAGCGAACAATGAAATGACTTGAGACTTAGTTACTCACGAATCCGAACTTACAAAGTATCCCAGGTGTGGATGACCGAAGTTGTACCGCACCCACCGAGGTACAAGAAGAAGACCGACTCCGGCTTCTACTCCAACACTCAACTCTCTCTCCCTACTCTCTAAGTATTAATTTGTGTAGGGCACCGCCACTTGCTTCTATTCACCTTGTGTTCTTCCACGAGGTGCCTGGCTCAATTTATAGCCCCAATAGGTCGGTGGCTGCAGGAGGGGGTACTTGTAGGCGAGAGGGAGCTGCAGTGCCGAGCAAGGAGGTGCGGCCGTATCTCCAGGTGCGGCTGGCCCTATGATCCACCGCCTATGGACTTGGACGACCCTGATCTCTGCTCCTGAGGCGGTTGTAGGTCGGCTCCTTGGGTCGGTTTCGCCCGGCACGCCAGTTGATAGGTGCGACCGGCCCTACAGGTGCGGACGCACCTCCCAAATCACCGTGTGATGCACCGATGGTGTGGAGGGACGTCTAGGATGACTCCTTGATGGCGGTTGCGGCGGTTAAGTGTGGGTCCATCGATCCAAGTGCTTCCAACCTTAGCCTTTTGATCCAACCGACATAGAATCAATGTTTCTTATCCATCCAAGACTTGTTCGTGGGATTATTGATGTTGTGGACCCAAGACGTGGCATATGGTAGGTGCGGGCGCACCTGTTGGTGCGGCCGAGCCTAGCCCTGGCCAGGTGTGGCTGACTCTGGCTAGCTGCGGCCGAGCCTGGCTATGTGCGGCCGGACCTGGCCAGGTGCGGCCGGACCTGGCCAGGTGCGGCCGGCCCTGCACCATTGCTTTGGTGCAGCCCTCTAAGGTTCATTTATTCATTGTTATTCCCATATTTGTGTACCTACAAGTAAAAATACCAACAAAGCTCGTGGAACCTCATTAGTACTTAAAATGTGCATGAAGTTTGTTATATCCTCCTCTCATTCTTGAGATAATGATAGTCAAATATTTGTTGTAAGGACCGTCAACAGTTATGAAAATCACAAGATGCTTTTCCATGCATAAGGATAAGATCATAAAAAATTGGAAAGTTTTAGAAAACTTTGGAGATGTCAAGAGACTAGAGTTTCCATGCTTCATGGTGAAGTATAGAATATTCTATAACTAGATATTTACATAGTAGGATAAGGATGAGAGAAAATTCTCAAATTAGATATTTACATGATAGGATAAGGTTGAGTGACACTTCATAGGATGGCATGAGTAAAGAGTTGTCGGAGTAGCCACTAATGAGAGTGTGAGTCTTATGTTGCATCAAGTTGAGTTTTAAATAAAGGTTTGAGTTTCCAAAGAGAGTTTATTAATTTTCTCGAGTAATTTTGGGTATAGTGTCTACAAAAGAAAATGGTATCATAGAACTAAGTGGTGCCACTTCTAAGAAATCGGTGTCAAGATCGGGGTGTCGATTTTCTCAATAGTGTAGGAAATACCATGATTTGAACTGAAGTCAATTCGATGTTGGTAAAATAAATTTGCTCATTTTATAGCTTACACTACTTATTATTCTCTCGACCTTTTGTAGATATAACAATCATGTTTAGTTATGTAGTTGGATAAGTTTTATAGTGGTAATGCTTAATAGAATAAGTTGAAAAAGAGATTCAATCTAATTTTTAGATATCATCAATACATAAAAAAGGGACATCTTTGATGTTTAAATTTGATAATTGTTCAACATTGTATTGTATTGCTGCAATTAGAGAATAGGAAAAAAGGAAATGTAAGATGTTGTGCTTGGCATATGGACAAAACAATAATTGCAACTAGATCTGCTGATACAAAAGTTTCTCTATGGGACTATAAGCAAGATATGACCTCATTTGCGGTTATTAAACAAGTAACTATAAAAGATAGTAGATGAACAAGTAGGGATGACTCATTTAAATTATTGGAACTCCAAATAGTAGAAGTAGATACATTATAGTATTTCACGGGTCCCTAGTGATCAGGTTGTTAAGTTCCTTTCATGGAATAATGATGGAATGCTTCTCTCTTGCACTGACAATGGCTACATTTGTATCAATGTTCTAAATCATGATGATTAGTATACGAACCCAAATGTAGAGAAAGTATTTCTGATATTGCAGAGACTTCATGTATTACATGGGATCCTAAATGAAAATATTTTGCTATCGACGGATAAGATTGCATAAATGTTATTTTTTTCTTGAAGCACTTGCCAAACCATTTCACTCTAGTTCCTTAATCCTTTCATTTATTTTATGCATACTTTGAACATATCAAACTAATAGAGATATGGAGGTCAAGGAGATTCTCAACATTGAAGAAATTTGGTACGATGAATTTCCATTTTGTAGTTTAGTAAAAAGTGAAATAGAATCATAAGCAAATGAACTAGTCTAAATTGTATTGAGAAGAGAAGCTAAAAAGTTAACATGTATTAGTGAACACAAAGAATATTACTTTAACATTTGTATGTCATTACTTAAATATGTATATGTGTATGTTTACTGTTGTTTTATAGTAAAGGTAGTATCTGTGGTATTTGTTATTTATCTAATGGAAAACACATTACATCTACCAGTGAAAAACTCTCTCAATTTAGTAAAATGATTGAATGGAAATGGAATGTGTTGAGAATATGTGTGGTAATATTGAAGAGAAACATACAAGTACACATATAGAAACACTTCTCTGCAAATGCTTTACCATTTTGTTTCCATCCAACTTTGATTTGAAAACTTTATATATTTTTCTTTATTTTTGTAGTCAAAGCTTGAGATGTTTCTATAATATGAAATGTTAACATGACTTCCCAGATAGAATGGCACAAATACAATAAGGGACATGAATCCAAATGAGTTAGCGAGATAACCCATGTAGAGTCTTAATTTGTTTGGCAGACATGGTGTTGCTCTGATGGGTCATTGTAACATCTTTTGGTACTAATTTTTTGAGTTCCACGACTTGCACATCGAAGATACCATTATTACGATGCTTAAATACCATAGAATAATTTTAGATATCATGTCTTGGTCACTTGATACCATAGCTTGGATGCTTAATTACAATGATTGGATATCAAGAATACTATAGTTTGGATATTAAATATCATGATTTAGACCTGTTGGTTTGCATACTACATAGTCACTCAATACACATGCTTAACAAATCATTACTACATAGTCACGCAATCACCAAAATCACAAACTATGGTCTTTTTTAGGGCAATCACAAACTATGGTCTAATGAGATCATGTTTGCTACAATCTAAAACCGACGGTGAAAGAAGTTTGGAGCTAGTTGTGATATGATTTTGTGGAGTAGTGAATGAGAGCCACAGGAGATGGAGATGTGAAAGGAAAACTTGCGGGAGTGACCGTTTGGTACCACTTACTACCCACCTGCCATTGTGGCTGCTCGGTGTGACGGTGTCTACGCAGCCAGCCAGCCGCCCTCAAGTCGCCTCGCAAAGGAAACAACACGTTTTCTTTTTTTTCGGGAATACGCAGGAGAGTTGCGTATCTTTGTATTAAAAAGATAAAAACATAGTTTACAACGCGGGGCTATCGGGCACATACACACAGGTTCAAGTTGACTTCGTACTTATACAAGTAACTAAAACAACCAAAGGTACTAAACTCAGAACTTAGGAAAGCTCTCTACATGCCATCTTAAGGATAATCATATGTTCAGGGGCGGAGCTGGGCCGGCCCAGCGCCTAAGGCCACTCCATGGGCCGTTTAAAATTTTCTAGACTGTGCCTAGTTGCTACAGTATTTTACAGTGGTGAAATTTGACCCATGCCTAAGGCCATGGCCGGGGTGGCCTTAAGCCCATCTCTGCCACTGCATACGTTCCTTTTCGTCCAGCTTGGATCACTGCCAGCAGTTGCGTACCGGATAAGACCTTGGCCGCTGGGAAGATGTCTCAAAGCATGGCGAAGTATTGAGCATTGAGAGGACATGTGAACACGGGCGTGAGCTGAGGACGAGGTTGCCCCGGTACCAATGCTTGTCCATCCGCCTGGCAGAGTCCCATCTTGTAGATGACGAGGATTTCACCTTTCTTGGAGGCGCACACAGTGGAGTGAAGCGGCTTGTTGGCCAACCTTCCACTTCGTCGTAGCGTGCGTCGTCGTGGGGACGACCACCGTGTCCCCGCTTCCCCTGCCTCACATGGAGGCCAGCGGCACCTAGAGAGCCTGACGTACGCTACCCAGGAAGTCCAAACTTCGATTGGGCTGCATCTTGACACGTTTCCTACCCTTCAAGTTCTCGGTCCTCCTCGAAGACTTAGGGCTGCGAGAGACTGGGATGGGAGAGCACGCCCGACGTCGAGGGTCGAGTGTGCCGGCAGACCCACCCACAGAGAGGATCTGCTCCGACTCAGGCTCGACACCGGGCTCACAACGTGTTTTCTACTGTAGCCACTTTTCATCCTGCAGTAGCTGCTCATTCTAGCAGTAGAAAGACGTACGCAAGTACTAAAGGTAGGACAAGGGAGTTGCAATCCTAAAACCTATCAAACAAAATGCTGAGATCTCCGATTTGTGATCACGATCACACAGCCACGTCACGTCAATCATTTTGGACGACAATCCCATCTGTTTAGCCTTTGACTAACAAAGCCATTACAATATCCTCTCATTTTGGCCGGTCCTCCTCCTCCCGTTCCTGGCGCCAAATTAAAAGACCACGTGTCTGAATACTGAAGAGGACAGAATATTCACGGAAACACACCCAAGTCCGACCATGGCGCCCGCCGCCCATACACTCGGGCCACCGTGGCATCTGACGAAGACTGAAGTACTGAACCCACCAACACCCGGACCAGCACGGCAGTTCTTCTCATGAACGAGGCATGCCCATGCCGCAGCCTGCCCTGCAGCCACCCACAACGCACCTAAGGTTCGTGGCGCAGCGACCATTCTACCCGGGTCGACGTCCGCTGCTGCAGTGCAGGGGGCGCAAGGCCTGCCTTGTTCTGATGGGGAAAAGGAACCCGCTGTTTTGAAGCGTTCTCGGCCGCGCGCGTTTAGCGGCCTACTAGTGATTAGTTTACACTCCTAACAAATTCCGCCGGGTCCCGAGCTCACCAACCAAACCATCACGTGCCGAGAGACGACGATCTCTTTCTTGCAGCGCGTTTGCGCTTGCGCTTCGTATATAAAGCAGAGAGGCAAACAGCAGCCGGAGCCCCAACGGAGCAAAGAGCCCAAGAGAGAGCAGCAGCGCAGAACAAAAGCTTTCTCTGCAGCTCATCACTCGCGTTTCTCTCGCCCAAGGATCTCCGTCGGCGATCGGCACGGACGCCGGGGACGCCATGGAGAGGGGCGCCAGCGCGCCGGTCCTGCTGCCCAAGGTAACGATCCAGAACTCCGACCCTTTCACTCGCTCGCACCACGAAGCCAGAAACCGGCATCGATCTCCTCCACGAAGCTCTTTACAGAATGGTCAGGGCCGTTTGGGCACTGATCAGCAAATGCAGCATTTCGAGCAGCCGCTTCACCGTTGAACAGAAAACCATTGCCGGTGTGGATTTTAGTTTATGTTTTCCCTCGCTGAATATTTGGATACGCCGGGACGTCACACTGATGCTGATGTCGAATGCCCGATGCAACTTTTGTAAGGAGCAGAGCCATTTTGCCCATCGGGGTCAGGATACGGAGTTGGTAGCTAGCAGCACGCCATCAACATAGACCAAGTCTAACATAGTGAAGAGAGAAATCAGAAAAATGACATAAGCACCTTAAAATGGTCGATAGTTGCTAGGCATGTTAAAATTGAGCTTTTCATTTTTCTCTTTTTTTTCCTTCACTAAAAATTAAACTTATGTTTTCACGCACGAGGTATCATAGTGAAGATTCCAAGAAAAATAATAAAAAAGCTAGCGCGTGCATACACACTTCCTGCCTGACACTTTAATACTAATAGGTACTACTCGTATATTTGTAATCAGACAAGCACAAGAGACTGACACATCCAAATTGCATCCACATCATACTACATTACTACCGCATGATATCCATGACCATTCAACATTCAACAAGTAGAATACGCAGATTCTTCTTGTTGCTCACAATTTGTGATTTTTTTCTCCATTGCAGAGCAACAGGCCAAAGATTCAGGACAACAGCCTGCAAGTGCCACTGTTGAAGGATAAAAAACGTGCAGGCAGCAAGGCACCATCAGTAGTTCTAGGTGAGCAACCCTCTCCACTTTCAAAATTCTATCCTTCTTACAAATAAATTTCTAGTTTTACTGTGATAATGCACAATAACAATATCTAAGAAACATGTATACTAATTACTGGATGCTTGCCTATGTTGCGTGCAGGGTTCGAATGCCTGGAGAGCACGGGGTTCTTTGGCATCTCCACGAACCTGGTGGTGTACCTGGAGAAAGTCCTCCATGGTAGCAACCTGGCCAGCGCCTCCAAAGTCACCATGTGGACAGGCACCAGCTACCTGACCCCGATCTTCGGCGCCATCATCGCCGACACCTTCTTGGGCAACTACAACACAATTCTCATCTCCCTCGTCATCTACCTTCTTGTAAGTTGTAGATCATTTATCTTGATCCATGGCTCGCGCATTGATCAGTCACGAAAAATGTTGCTAACGGATTCTATGGGATCCGCAGGGGATGATGTTCGTGACCTTCTCGGCGTTCCTGCCAACGGCTGCGGTGCTCAGCGGCTCCTCGATGTTCGGCGCGCAGGCCATTGCGTTCATCGGGCTGTACCTCGTCGCGATCGGGAGCGGCGGGGTGCGCTCGTCGCTGCTGCCGTTCGGCGCGGAGCAATTCGACGACGACAACGAGAAAGACCAGGAAAGCAAGGGGTCATTCTTCAGCTGGTTCTACCTCTGCGTCAGCTTCGGTCCGATCGTCTCCGGCCTGTTCATCGTCTGGATCCAGGACAACATCAGCTGGGGCCTCGGCTTTGGCATCTCCACCACCTGCATCGCGCTCGCTTTCGGCGTCTTCGTTCTCGCCACGCCCATGTACAAGCGCCGCATGCCCACCGGCACTCCGCTCAAGCGCCTGAGCCAGGTCATCGTCGCCGCCTGCCGGAAGATTAGCCGCAAGGTGCCCGCCGGCGAGGGCATGCTCTACGAGGTCAGCGACAAGGTGGACCCCCAGCCCAAGCTCGCGCACACCGGTGACTTCTCGTTCCTTGACAAGGCGGCCATCATCACCGAGTCGGACTTCGAGGAGGTAACGCAGGAGGCCGGCTCGTCGTGGAAGCTCTGCACCGTGACGCAGGTGGAGGAACTCAAGATCCTGCTGCGTCTGCTGCCCATCTGGGCGACCAGCATCATCGTCTCCTCGGCGTACGCGCAGATGAACACCACCTTCATCCAGCAGGGCAGCGCCATGAACATGTCTATCCTGTCGGTGTCAGTGCCGCCTGCGTCGATGGCATCGTTCGAGGTAGCTTGCGTCTTTACTTGGGTGATGCTCTACGGCAAGGTGATCGTGCCGGCGTCGAGGGGCTTCAGTTCCGGCGGCGACGGCGAGCCATCGCTGCTGCAGCGGATGGGCGCCGGCCGGCTCCTCATGGCTCTTGCAATGGCGGTCTCTGGACTCGTGGAGATGAAGCGGCTCCACAGCGCGGCGCACGGGGAGCAGATCACCATCGCATGGCAGCTCCCGCAGTACTTCTTGCTGGCCGGCGCGGAGGTGTTCTGCTACATCGCGCAGCTGGAGTTCTTCTACGCCGAGGCACCGGACACCATGAAGAGCACGTGCACGTCGCTTGCGCTGCTCACCATCGCGCTGGGCAGCTACCTGTGCTCGTTCATCTACGCCATCGTGGACGCGTTCACGGCCACGGCGGACAGCCCCGGGTGGATCTGCGACAACCTCAATCAGGGACACCTCGACTACTTCTTCTGGACCATGGCCGCCATGTGCACGCTCAACTTCGTCGTCTACAGCGGCTTCGCCAAGAACTACAAGCTCAAGACTGTGCTCTCATGACGTCATTATCAGAAGATCTCTGTTCGCTTCTCATTTTGGTGTTTCCGTTGCATTATATTGCTGCAGATTCAATCGGTGACTGGTGAAGGCAATTAGCAAGCACCGGCTCAACAGCTAGTGAATAGGAAACGTACAGTGGTACAGTAGGAAGAAAATGTTAGATTTTTTTTGCCTTTTTCCTTTTTATGTTTCTCCTTGTTAAAGAAACTGCACAGATTCATGTGTCAGCAACAGTTAGTTTCTTTTCAAACATTTGTTTTGGTTTTTCACATACAGATGATCAGTTGAATCTTGAAAGACTAGAGACATCAATGTCAATGTGCCTTTTCTACAACCCTGTAAAAGGAACGTTTTACATTGCAGCACGGTGATTTTTTTAAACATAACACATGTACATGCATCCACACTCTGCAAATACATATATGTATAATCATTAAAGATCACTAACTTTATTTCTCTCAACATGCAAGATAATCCCTCTGTTTCACATTACCATCCACTTTGATCATCTTTTTTATGTCTTTCACCGATGTTTATGTGTGATAATCCCTCTGTTCCAAATTATAAGTCGTTTTTTGTTAATAGATTCATAGATGGTGTTGTGCATTTAGATATACATTATGTCTAGATGCAAATATCTATGAATCTAGAAAACCCAAAATTACCTATAATTTGAAACGAAGGGAGTAGCATCTGTACATGCAATTCATTAGTCTTTACGAGTACCACACTACAAAATTCCTACAATAGAAATACATGCATGACCAAACATTTTAATTGAGAGTGTATAATGTCGTTTGCAAAAGAATGTTGTTATGCAATCATCTTAGTGTTTCTACTTTCAAATTTCACCTTAAAATTTTATTTAAGAAATTCTCGTAGCAACACATGGGATATCACTTAGTATTTAATTGAGAGTGTCATCTATCTCGAGATTGAAAAGGCTACCATAAATGTTTCAATCTCGACAAGATGAGTGCGTTGCTGTTGCATTGTGATTGCTAGCTTGTCGAATGTTGGAAGTTGGAACATGATAATGCAAAATTATATGCTATAATAAGAAATGACAATACTATAGATGCACTCTATCAGCACTATAACAAGTTGTAAAAAAACATTTGAAGAAAAGGATCAGATTTACGAAATTCGGTTTCCATTGTCACTTTTGACTTTCTATTTAATGTTTCACCATTTTTTTCTTGGAACATCTGTTCAAATTGTTAGAAATAGATGTCATGCTTAAATTACTTTCACTAACAAATTTACTGATATTTTCACTTGATTAAATATTTGAACAAATAATTTTACTCAAAGTTTTGTAGTAAAAGTCAAAAGTAGCCATTATGAGGAAAGTAAGGTTTGGTACGTGAATAGTTTTAGCTAATCGCAAATGTTTAAATAGCATAAGGAAAAAGAAATTGATGTTTGAACTTCAACGATGCCGCAACTTGTATGACACACTCAACTTGGGGTTTTTAAGTATGACTATCTTCAAACACATTGTTGTAATCCTCTTATCAGTTTTATATATTTATATTTTTGACCCTACATTTCAACAACTACAAATCATAATAGTATTATGGTCAAACTTCAAAGTTCTTCGTTCTAATTTTGCATGTGCTGAAATTATTGTTTCATAATTTTTATATAGTTCGTTGTATCAGTTGAAAACATGACTAAGGTGAATCTTGCTGCACACGTTCTATGTTCTCGTACAAACCTCTAGTTTGTGAAAGCAAGAAATGGAAGTTACACTTCACATCACCAAACTTTTGCAACTTGTTCAGTCTTTCCTTGGAGTATTCAATCTATCCACACAAGAAAAGTCACTAGATCATACTGTTCTTACTTTTATCCATACATACTTCCTCAACCGTCATCGTATAACAAGGCACAAAAGGGCTCATAACGCCTAAAACAGTCACTATAAAATCGTGCGCGTCGCTGAGTGGGAGAAGATTTGACGGGTTGATCGAAAAAGAAACTTTGCTAGTTAAGTAAAAATGAGGTAGATGATGGAGTCGATATGACCAAGAATTCAAGAAGAGAGCATGCAAGAGGTTTATGGATTGACCTGGTGGTTTATCTCTAGGGTGTAGCAGCTCCTTATCTAACGGATTTCACCAAGGGGCAAGGGCATAATAAAAAAGAAAGCTACTGTGACCGAAATACTCCTCGGTCAAATTTGCAGTGTGCTTTAACTCTGTCCTAAGTCACCAAATTTCGCAAGATAAAACAAAAAATATCAACATTTACTTATTTTTCTCTAATCTATCATATACTATAGATGTTAATAATATATGTATCTTGAAACTTGATCAAAGTTAGAGCAGTCTGATAATTTGGAAGTAAGAGGACGGTAGGCAAAATATCCAAAGTGATGGCAAATTTTTTTCCTCGTCTCTCTGTGCAAGTTGCGAGTGAAGATTTTTTTTTAAAAAAAGGTGCAAGTTGCGAGTGAAGACATAAACAAGGATAAAGCGTAATATGCTGCAATGCTATCCTGAAACTCACCTAACCAGATGTTGCGATGAGGACCAATTAAAAGCCCCGTCACGTCAATCATTTTGGATGACCAGTCTGACCCTTGGGATTTGGTAGCCTTGAGCCAAGCCATTAGCCTTGCCTTAAAAAATTAAAAAACTCATTTTTAGTACCTACCAAGCAAAACACATCCGGTTCCCGTTCCATCGGACCGGAGACTGAACTCACCTGCACCCAGCCGAGCACGACAGCTCTTCTCAGAAGCCAGAGATGGCCATACGCCGCAGCCTGCAGCCACCCACAACCACAACGCACCTAACCTACTCCTGCGCACCTAACCGACAGTAGAAAACTTGAGGTTCGTCGAGCAGCGACCATTCTATCCGGGTCGGTGTCACCTGCAGTGCATCCGTGTTGCCTTGTTCTGATGGGGGAAAACGACCTCGCTCTTTTGAAGCGTTCTCGGCCGCGCGCGTTTAGTGGCCAAGTGATCAGTTTACGCCTAACAAATCCCCCCGAGCTCACCAACCAACCCATCACGTGCCGGGACGATCTCTCCGTGCGCCCGCGCGATTTCCTCCTATATAAAGCAGAGAGGCAGCTTTGCGGCAGCACACAACCAGAGCAGAGCAGCAGCTAGCACCCGACCAAAAGCTTCCTTTGCAGCTAATCACTCGCGTTCGGCGTTCCCCACCCACAAGGCCACAGTAAGCATCGCCTCGCGCGCGCTCCGGTCGCAGCAGATACGTCTCCTCCGTCGGCGATCGGCATGGAGGCTGGGGACGCCATGGACATGGAGAGGGGCGAGCGCGCGCCGCTCCAGCTGCCAGAGGTAACTACCGCTCGCAAAGCCACGGCAAAGTTCTTCACAGAATGATCAGGGCCGGCATTGATGCGTTGTTGGCTCAAGCAATGCAGCATTCCAGTCATCTCATCGATGAACGGAAAACTGCTGGTGTAGATTTTAGTTTTTCTAAGGAACAGATCAACTGGGATCACAGGAGTTGGGTACCTGGGCAGCACGCCATCAACATTGACCGAGTCAAATATAGCGAGACGAGAAAAAAAATGATACTTTAACTGCTCTATATAGTTGCTAGGCAGTAGGCACATTAAATTTGAGCTTTTCATTTTCTCTTTTTTTTCCTTCACTTAAAATTAAACTTATGTTTTGACGCACGAGGTTTTCATAGAGAAGGTTCCAGGAAAAATCGACTAAAAGACATGGGTACACACTTGTGCTTGTCACTGTAATATACTAGTCTTACTTTCCTCAAGACCTCAACACACAAGCACAAGAGAAACGCTGTTGAGTGTTGATGCATGAAAATGGCATCCACGTCAGACTAGTCCATCATATCCATGAGCTTTCAACATTCAGCCAGTAGGATAAGCAGGTTCTCCATGTTGCTGACAATTTGAGGATTTTCTCTATTAATTGCAGAGCAACGTGCAAAAGATTGAGGACGACAGACTGAAAGTGCCGCTGTTGAAGAATAAAAAACGTGCAGGCAGCAAGGCGCCAGCATTTGTTCTAGGTGAGCAACCCTCTGCACGTTCACAATTCTACCCTTCTTACAAATAAAATTATAGTTTTACTGCAATAATGTACGATAACAAAATCTAAGAAACATGTATACTAATTACTGGATGCTTGCCTATGATGCGTCCAGGGTTCGAATGCCTGGAGAGCACAGGGTTCTTTGGCATCTCCACGAACCTGGTCGTGTACCTGGAGAAAGTCCTCCATGCCAGCAACCTGGCCAGCGCGTCCAAAGTCACTATGTGGACCGGCACCAGCTACCTGACCCCGATCTTCGGCGCCATCATCGCCGACACCTTCTTGGGCAACTACAACACAATTCTCATCTCCCTCGTCATCTACCTTCTTGTAAGTTGTAGATCATTCATCTTGATCCTGGCTCGCGCATTGATCAGTCACAAAAATGTTGCTAACGGATTCTATGGGATGTGCAGGGAATGATGTTCGTGACCTTCTCGGCGTTCCTGCCAACGGCTGCGGTGCTCGGCGGCTCCTCGGTGTTCGGCGCGCAGGCCATTGCGTTCATCGGGCTGTACCTCGTCGCGATCGGGAGCGGCGGGGTGCGCTCGTCGCTGCTGCCGTTCGGCGCGGAGCAATTCGACGACGACAACGAGAAAGACCAGGAAAGCAAGGGGTCATTCTTCAGCTGGTTCTACCTCTGCGTCAGCTTCGGTCCGATCGTCTCCGGCCTGTTCATCGTCTGGATCCAGGACAACATCAGCTGGGGCCTCGGCTTCGGCATCTCCACCACCTGCATTGCGCTCGCTTTCGGCGTCTTCGTTCTCGCCACGCCCATGTACAAGCGCCGCATGCCCAGCGGCACTCCGCTCAAGCGCCTGAGCCAGGTCATCGTCGCCGCCTGCCGGAAGATTAGCCGCAAGGTGCCCTCCGGCGAGGGCATGCTCTACGAGGTCAGCGACAAGGTGGACCCCCAGCCCAAGCTCGCGCACACCGGTGACTTCTCGTTCCTTGACAAGGCGGCCATCATCACCGAGTCGGACTTTGAGGAGGTAACGCAGGAGGCCGGCTCGTCGTGGAAGCTCTGCACCGTGACGCAGGTGGAGGAACTCAAGATCCTGCTGCGTCTGCTGCCCATCTGGGCGACCAGCATCATCGTCTCCTCGGCGTACGCGCAGATGAACACCACCTTCATCCAGCAGGGCAGCGCCATGAACATGTCCATCCTGTCGGTGTCAGTGCCGCCTGCGTCCATGGCATCGTTCGAGGTAGCTTGCGTCTTTACTTGGGTGATGCTCTACGGCAAGGTGATCGTGCCGGTGCTGAGGGGCTTCAGTTCCGGCGGCGACGGCGAGCCATCGCTGCTGCAGCGGATGGGCGCCGGGCGGCTCCTCATGGCTCTTGCAATGGCGGTCTCTGGACTCGTGGAGATGAAGCGGCTCCACAGCGCGGCGCACGGCGAGCAGATCACCATCGCGTGGCAGCTCCCGCAGTACTTCCTGCTGGCCGGCGCGGAGGTGTTCTGCTACATCGCTCAGCTGGAGTTCTTCTACGCCGAGGCGCCGGACACCATGAAGAGCACGTGCACGTCGCTGGCGCTGCTCACCATCGCGCTGGGCAGCTACCTGTGCTCGTTCATCTACGCCATCGTGGCCGCGTTCACGGCCACGGCGGGCAGCCCCGGGTGGATCTGCGACAACCTCAATCAGGGACACCTCGACTACTTCTTCTGGGCCATGGCCGCCATGTGCACGCTCAACTTCGTCGTCTACAGCGGCTTCGCCAAGAACTACAAGCTCAAGACTGTGCTCTCATGACGTGATTATCAGAAGCTCTGTTCGCTTCTCGTTTTGGAGTTTCCATTGCATTGCTGCACATTCGTCAATTCGTGATTGGTGAAAGCAATTAGCATGCACGGGCTCAACGGGTAGTACATGGGAAGCATAAATTAGTACTGGTTAGAAAATCTTAGTTTTTTGTTGCCTTTTTTTCTTTGATTTTTTCTCCTTGTCAAAGAAACTGCACAGATTCCTTGTCAGCAACAGTTACTTTCTTTTGAAAACATTTGTTTTGGTTTTTCACATAGAGTTGATGAGTTGAAAGACTAGAGACATCAATGTCAATGTGCCTTTTCTACAACCCAGTGAGGAACGTTTTTTTTAAAAAAAAAACATATGTATACTCGTAACCATATGAAAATTTATAATTATGAAAGAACCTCTTGCTTAGCGGTTAGAGCACTTGAGTAGCACTCCATAGACCCGAGTTCGACTCTCTATGGGATCGAATTAACAAGACTGAAATATTTGTTTAAGAAAATAGGTAGGGGCTTCCCCTGCTGACTTCGGTCAAAATATTTATAATTGAGATCATGTAACCTATGTTGAGATTGAAAAACCTACCATAAACATTTTACTCTCGCAAAATGAGTGTGTTGTTGTTTCACTTTGATCGTTAGCTTGTCAAATGTTACAACAAGAGAATGAAAAATTATATGCTATAATTAATAAAAAATTCTTTTCCAATAGCAACTCCAAGAGCGTTCCAAGAAAGTTTTCTTCAAAAACTGTTTATTGGGACCTCTACTGAAAGTTTCTTTTCCCTACTCTTATCCACTTGCGGCTCTCTCTCTCCTCTTTCCCTGGCTCTCTCTTCAGTCACCTCCCTGCCCTCCATCCTCCACCTCCCTCCCTTCTCCCCACCGCAGCTCCTCTCTTACCACCCCCCCTCCTTCACTCACCCCTCATCAGAATAGATCAGACGGTGAGGAGGGACGGCGTGGTGAGGGGTGGTGATCATGGCTAGCATGCTCAACGGGGTAAGAAGCGGCGCTAGCTGTCGATAGGATCTAGCGGCAGGCGACAAGATTGAAGCGGGTCACGTCCAGATCCAGTAGTGAGATGCATGCAGGTGGCCACAGCTAGTGAGCCCGTTCCTCCCTTTGAATGATGGTTCTACTTTGTTTTAAAAAAATATTGGTTCTTGAAATTTTTGCATGGGCATGGTGTGTCATATGTACACTTGAAACATTGCTTTGATATAACCTTTTAAATGTGCTTTGATATTGATTTTTATGATTATTTTTCAGTAGAAGGGTCACATACCACATCGGTATATGAAAACTCGTGATTTGATGCCATTTATGACATTTTCAACCATTCCTCTGGTTCTCCCTTTCGTTATGGTGTGGGTTAGAATAACTTAGCAACAATCTCTCCCTATCTGTCTCTACCCCCCCCCCACCCCCGCGCGCTCTCTCTCTCTCCACAATTTGCACTTCCTCAAAAATCAAGTTGAAACCCTAATATCCAAAAAATCACTCTTTCTCTGATCCAGCAAGCATGACACACCCGATTTTACAAGGTCAAAACCGAATGCAAACCACATGTATGCCAAGATCAGTTTATTCATATATGTAGCGACTTCATAAGTGAATATCATTACAGTGTCATAAATAAGTGTAACTTTAATACAAAATGACCCTTAGGTCTAAAAGAGAAAATGCACTTCAGAGTTCTAGCGGAACGGGTCTTCCATCAAGCCACATGCAGTCTTCCAGGGGATCACCATCCTAGTACAAAGCATATGGGTCAAAGCCATCGACTTCATAGTACTTTACGTGTTTCTCCATCTTCTGAGCAGTGGTGGGGAAAACATAGCAGGGGTTGAAAGGGAAAACGGTGAGTACATCGAAATAAACTCTGCAAGTGTGGGAAATTGTATGACATGAGGCCAAAACAAGGAAAGGCTTACTCTGGTTATAAAGTGCCTAAGCAACCCATCCTATAACATTAATTACCTTAGCACCTATTTGTTAGATGTGATCACCACCAACACCATAAGCTCCAAACCACCAAGCCAACCCCTCGGATTCCATCCGAGCACCAAAACCAACACTGGATTCCATCTAGCATCCAAGACACACCAGAGTACCACCTCCTCGCCTCCAAACCGACCATCAGTCTCCACTAATCATGTAGAAGTCCAAGCCACTCTTGACAGTGAGCACGACTAATATATCAATTTTACACTTTGCAGAGGTTGCACACTTTACCCACGAGTCGTTTAACCCTTTTTAATCTAATATTTTAAAAATAACCCACGCCGAACTATATTTCCAAGAAGTAGCCCTTTTGGTCGCGCCAGGCTCCGTGGCGCGACTAATACTTGAGTCGCGCCACATGAGGTGGCGCGACTAATGTACACGGTGGCGTTGAGAAAAGTCGTAGCTTACGTGGCAGACTGAGTCGCGCTGAGCCGTCTGGCGCGACTCAGTAACTAGTCACGCCACGATACGTGGCGCGACCGATTCCTACGTACAGCCTAGAGCCCTCCTCCCACTCTCATTTAGCCGTGTTTCCTTATTCCTTTTAATTAGTAAATGAGCTAATAAATTTGTGAAACTCGAGATGTATGATCTATAGAGTGCATACGTTCCATTTTAACTATGTGCACTCAAAACCATGGTGTATAAAATGAGAAATCTAATTTTGAAATAGCCTAAGTGTTATTAGATCAACACATGAAAATTGCTAAGTCTGAAAATAGAGTCAACTAGTCAACTTTGGGCATACTTTTTGAGAAATTTTACACTAAGACCTTCAATACTTTTGGGCTACAAGTGAATTTGGATGTTCATAGGAAAGTTTGGACAAGTTGTTTGTCAAATATAACAAAGAATTCATAGTTTAAGAGAGGCTTGAAGTTGGAAAGTTGTATTGTTTTATACTTAGCCTTCAATACTTTTGGGCTACAAGTGAATTTGGATGTTCATAGGAAAGTTTGGACAAGTTGTTTGTCAAATATAACAAAGAATTCATAGTTTAAGAGAGGCTTGAAGTTGGAAAGTTGTATTATTTTATACTTAGTCTTCAATACTTTTGGGCTACAAGTGAATTTGGATGTTCATAAGAAAGTTTGGACAAGTTGTTTGTCAAATATAACAAAGAATTCATAGTTTAAGAGAGGCTTGAAGTTGGAAAGTTGTATTGTTTTATACTTAGCTGACAAACTTAGAAAACAACACAACTTTCCAACTTTAAGCCTCCCTTAAACTATGAATTCTTTGTTATATTTGACCAACAACTTGTCCGAACTTTCCTATGAACAACCAAATTCACTTGTAGCCCAAAAGTATTGAAGGTCTTAGTGTAAAATTTCTCAAAAAGTATGCCCAAAGTTGACTAGTTGACTCTATTTTCAGACAGCAATTTTCATGTGTTGATCTAATAACACTTAGGCTATTTCAAAATTAGATTTCTCATTTTATGCACCATGGTTTTGAGTGCACATAGTTAAAATAGAACGTATGCAATCTATAGATCATACATCTCGAGTTTCACAAATTTAGGAGCTCATTTGCTAATTAAAAAGAACAAGAAAACACGGCTAAATGGGAGTGGGAGGAGGCCTCTAGGCTGTACGTAGGAATCGATCGCGCACCTATCGTGGCGTGACTCGTTACTGAGTCGCGCCAGACCGCTCAGCGCGACTCAGTCTACCACGTAAGCTGCGACTTTTCTCAACGCCACCGTGTACATTAGTCGTGCCACTTCATGTGGCGCGGCTCAAGTATTAGTCGTGCCACGGATCCTAGCGCGACCAAAAAGACTACTTCTTAGAAATATAGTTCGGTGTGGGTTATTCTTAAAATATCAGATTAACGGTTAAAATAAAGAAAAAATCCCTAATTAAGGTCTACAAGGTCTTTCAGAAGTCGTGACTTCCCACCGGTAAGAACCCACTAAGGATTCACTGCTAACAGAGAGTCTATTTTCCTCCACTGCTATTGACGGTTCAAAACCGTGTTGAAGTTCACCGCAAGTGTACGGGTGACTTGGTGCCTTTTTCACCAAGGAGGGTCCCCGAGGTTTGTCAATCCAAGGATCGGAAGCAAACCGCTAAGGTTCTCTATCTAACCTACCGGTCTAACCCTATGTGAAGCGTTGATTGCATAAAGGTTAAACATACATGAAAGGATGTATGGATCACATCCACCTAGCCATAAAGGTAAACACCAAAAGGTAACCCTAGCCTATCGTCTTCTTGTTGCCGTTCCGGCCAAGGTGACAAACCAATCTAATCCTACAACATGAGAATGAGTCATCGACTCAACATTACATGTTCGCTCGCCGCTTTCTCCTCCACCGTACTGTCACTACGCAAGGATATTCATCACCGAACGATAAACCTCGGTCCGTGCATTACTACGATGTATCCGCAAAAGATAGACTAACCACCATGATTACTCTATTCCTACTAAGGGCATATGCTAGCTACACATATGAATAAACACGCATCGAAGTAACTCAAAGTAAGGAAAAGACATGATTTATATCACCATCGAATGTAGAGTGTACAATTGCCTTGATGGAATCAAGGCATGGGCTCCGGAACTCCACCATGGCTTCACCACGCAGGGCCAAACATGGCGGCTAGGGCATGTGACAACCCGCCCAGGAAAATACCGTACTATCACCTAAACCAATCCACTTTGGTCATTAAGCAATAATAAAGTATCATCCTGTCGTTAGTTGCCGGGTTAACGCCCGGTGAAATCACTTACATAGCAACAAGGATCGACATATATGCATTAAAACTCACACGAAGGCGAGTCCAGAGTACAACACAAATTAAAATCCAAAACTGCCCCGAAGGGTTTAATTATTACAAACCAAGGTACTTGACATGGTAACTAAGTTCAGAGTTTCGAAAACAGTGGAATTAAACTAAACGGTGCGATGAGCATCACAGGAGGCCTGCCATGATGCCTTTACTCTTCGTCTTCCACCCACTCCAGCTCCTAGCCAGGCGGGATCTCTCCAGGCCACACATCACTAAAGGCATTACCTGAAAATCACAAATTACGGCAAGGCTGAGTATACTAATACTAGCAAGACTTACCCGTCGGTGACAACTACATCACCAACTCTAGACATGCAAGGCTTTTTGGCCAGTGGGGTTCTTTTGCTGAAAAGCAACAAAGAGTAGGTCCTTACTTTCAAGATTTTAGCACAAGTTCTAGTTGATTACTCCTTTCTAAATTAGCAAGCTAGTGCAAGCATAAGTTGTGCAATACAATTAATCAAGCATAAATATTCACAAATTTCTATCAATAGGGATATCATGGCCAGTTGGATAAGTAGTCTCAGATAACGGTGAGAGGCCGACAATCGATTGGTTTAAACCTTGCAAGGTAGACCTAAACACACGGTAGGGTGTACTCACCGAGAGCCCACCAACCAGGCGGTTCCCAAAATTCTTCGGCTCAGGATCGAATCTCACAGTCTTTGGTACAGGCTATCTGGCATACCCCGCAAGGCACCCAGAATCACCATGCACCACCGGTAGCTTGCCGTGAGACGCATTCCAAGATGAGTAATAGTAAGATCCTTCACCGTGTCATTAAGGTACTAGGCTTACCGGTCCCATTCCCGACAAGTGCTTAGTACGTTCAAACACTTAACCCACGAAAACCATTAGACCGGAGCCCACATCCCATGCTCTTACCACATGAGCAATCCGTTTATAACGATCTTATGATTCCAACATAAGAGCCTATTCTCGCGAGTGACAAGTATCACTCGACTTGTAACGGTCCTATAGCATAGTAGCTACCGACCTAGCATACTAGCAAAGACATAGGTACCTAGGGATCATGCATCTAGGGTTCCATTTCAACTCCTGAACGTAAATGCACAAACATCCATAGATAGTTATGTAAATTTTCAAAAACAAATAGGTCAATGCACCGGGGCTTGCCTTCATCAGTGCAGTTAGCCTGGGGTCCTCGGTGTCCTCGCTCCCTTCCACATACTGCAGCTCCGCGTCAGCTCCTCCTTCCTCGGCTTCCGGCACGAGCGCGTAGTTACCGTCAGGGAGTTCTACACGGCATGCAATGCAGAGTTATGGTGTGATGTGAGAGTTTAATTATTATATCCAACTCTTGTTGGCCATATTCACCTTGACAAACATTTAATTAATATTTCTTTTCATTAAGGTCATTATGGGTGAAGGCTTATTATTTTAATCTCTTTAATAGTGACTGTGTACATATTTAAGCAAAAGACACTAATAAAATACACAAAACAGCAAGGGTGTATTTGTAGCCCCTAATTTAGCTAAGCAACAAATTAACGAAGTCATGAAAATGCAAGGATGATTTCTTTCTAATTAATTTAATATGCATCCTATATGCACTCAACTTTTAATTGCAAGCTAAAATTATAAAAACAAGGACAAAGGTACCTTGCTGGCCCTAAAGACCCTACACATGCTACTGGACCAAGGTTTAACTTTAAAAGAGCCACAATTAAATTATACCAAAAATAATATTTCCTAGCTACCAAAATGTGAGAAAAGCATAAATAAATAAATAAAACACTTATGCACCCCAACTCATCCTACAACACCTCTGACCTAAATCAAGTCTAGAAAACCAGCATGCACATAAAAACACATTTGAAATTTGAACTATGCATTTAAATATAAATCTAAGCATCAATCAAGGTTAAATATTTCTAGCAGAGATAAAATCATGATAAATACAGAACAGTTGAATCTAGGCATAACATGAACATAGCCACAAGTCGAGCACAAAAATCAATTTACATTTTGCTACAAAAATCATTAAGGCAGAAATAGCATAAGTACAAAGTAAATCATATAAAAAGATCTACATATCCAAAATTTTGCCCCGAGCCTACAAATGATACATCTAGCAACATATCCAAAATTTACCTCCATAACCTTTCTAGATTTTGAACTACAGCAAAAATGTGTCATACTGAATTTGAATTTTCATTCAAAATATATAAGTCAAAACTATGGTAATACTTTGTAGAAGTTGTAGGTCTAGTCTCACTGAAACCAACAAAATTGGGTTTGCATTTTTCTGATTTTCCTACGAATTTCTAGGATTTTTCTAAGGTGCTGGACTAAGTTGCTAAGAAACTAAGTTACAGATCCTTACAACTAGGTCCCTGGGTTCACAAATATGCCCCTGCGATTCACAACCGTGCCCCCCGGCGGCGGGGCGAGCTCACCGGCGGCGATCCACGGCCGGAGGAGGTCAACATTACCAGGGGTCGATTGGCGGCGGTGGCTCGGCCTGAGGTGGCTCCGGCGAGCGGCGGCGGCGTGACCGCGGCGGCGCGGCCGCCTCGGCTCGAAATCCGGCGAGCACCGGCGCAATGCGGATGAACAAGCGGCTGTGCGGGCTCGAGTGAGGTCTAGGGAGGAGCTGGGAAGCCTTGGCCGACGGCGGGAGCTAGCGGGGAAGCAAGTTCGCCGCAGCGGCGTCAATGGCGGTCCGGCGGGGCGGTGTGCGCGCGCGGGGAAGGGAGAGCTGCCTTTTATAGGCGCGGGTGAGGCCGAGGGGGCGTGCGAGCATCGCCTCGAAGGAAGGGAGGGGGAATTAAGGTGATACGCGCGGCGGCCGAGGTGCTCCGCACGTCGCCGGCGGGCGGCACGGCGGGGGGGTCCGGCCTGGGTGCTGGTGGGCGCGAGCGCGTGTGGGAGCGCGTCCCCAGGCTGCTTGGCGCGCGGGGAGCCGAATGATGGTGCCGGCCTCGGGCGCGCGGCCGACCGGCGAGTGAGGGGGGCCCGGACGCCGATGCGCCGCGTGGCGGCGCGTCGCGTCGTGCCGGCGCGCGGGAGCGCGCTCTGGCGTCGATGCCCGCTTTCCCTTTCGAAGTGCCCATGTTTGGATGCCTAAAACTTTAAAATTTCAATTCAAACTCCAAAACCTATAGATAGGACTCTTGTAGATTGATCATTCCTCTACACAATAGGCACCAGCAGAGCTCGAGTTAGATTTGATTTGAGGGGGAAAACTGAATGCCAAAATGGAGAAAAACTCGGCTCTGTGAAACAGTAACAGGCAGGTTTGACTTGCAATTTCGAACCTCTTCCACCCCAAATTTGAGATGCCAACCTGAAGATGAAATGTGTCCCTCTCAATTCTACACAACTTTTATATTGGCAGAATTTTGAGTGTTTAGACAAAAATTGGAGAACGTGGCCAAAGTTCCAGGGTAGGGTATTGACATCAAGGGGTTTGACCTCTTTGACTAGGGTTTTGACCAAGGTAGCTAGTGTTGACTTGTCTAAGGTGTTCATGGGTGAGTGTTAGCGAGGTTTTCGAGGTGAAGACCCAGGTTGACCACGATTTGACCATAGTCAACAGGTTTGACCAGTCGTTAGGGTTAATTAAAAACCTGGGGCGTCACAGCCTACCCCCTTAAGCGGAATCTCGTCCCGAGATTCGATTCAAGAGAACAAAGTAGGGAAAAGAACTTACGGTTTCGAGATTGTAGAAAACCCGGGTACTTGGTGTTGAGATAATTCTCCGTCTCCCAAGTTGCTTCTTCTTCCGTATGATGACTCCATTGTATCTTGTACATCTTTACGGTGTGCCTTCGGGTCTTCCTCTCCTTTTGGTCTAACACCCTCATAGGATGTTCGATGAGCGAGAAATCCGGCTCAATCCAAGCATTTGCTTCCGTGATCACCTCGGTCTCAGGCACAGGCACGCCTTTCTTCAATTGGGTCACATGGAACACATTGTGGACTGCGGAGAACCACTCTGGAAGTCGGATGCGATAAGCCACGGGCCCACATACTTCAATGATTTCATATGGTCCGATATAGCGTGGAGCTAACTTTCCTTTAACACCGAACCGTTGCACACCTTTGGTTGGTGAAACCTTTAGGTAGATATAATCACCAACTTCATATTGTCGGGGTGCTGTCCCTCTATCGTGATAGCTCTTTTGCCTCATTTGAGCTAACTTCAAATTCTCCCTTATCACTTGCACCTTCTCTTCAGCGTCCTTGACTAAATCTGGACCAAAGAGTGTTCTTTCTCCAGCTTCTAACCAGTTCAAAGGGGTACGGCATCTCCGTCCATAAAGAGCGTCAAACGGTGCCATCTTCAAACTAGCTTGGTAACTATTGTTATATGAGAATTCTGCCAAGGATAAACACTTGTCCCAACTCTTATCAAAATGCAAAATGCTTGCCCGGAGCATATCTTCTACAATTTGATTTACTCTTTCCGTCTGACCATCGGTCTGCGGATGATAGCTGGAACTACGGATCAATTTGGTTCCTAAACATTCATGCAATTGCTCCCAGAAACGAGCTACAAATTGAGTTCCCCGATCAGAAATTATGGTCTTCGGAATTCCATGCAAGCGAACTATTTGGTCCATATAAATCTCTGCATAGTTTTGCACTGAGTAAGTAGTGTGAACTGCAATGAAGTGAGCAGTTTTGGTGAGTCTGTCCACGATAACCCAGACGGAATCTTTCTTTCTAGCAGTCAGGGGTAAACCCACAATAAAGTCCATACTTATGTCATCCCATTTCCACATAGGTATCGACAAGGGTTGGAGTACACCTGCCGATTTCAAATGGCTTGCTTTCATTCTATGGCAAGTATCACACTCTGACACGTACTTTGCTATGTCGACTTTCATATTGGACCACCAGAAATTTTCCTTCAAGTCTTGATACATTTTGGTGCTTCCGGGGTGAATAGAGAATTTGGAGAGATGAGCCTCATCAAAGATTTCCTTCTTAAGGTCCGGGTCAACAGGAATCACAAGACGTTTCCCAAACCACACCACATCCTTTGAATCCCTCTGGAAACAAGCGTACTTGGGGTCTCCTTCTGCTAATTTCTGCTTTATTTGCTGTATGCCCTCATCATTGCGTTGAGCAGTAACAATCCTATCGTAAAGATTAGATTCTGCAGCTATGGCATAGAGATTCTCTTGTTCTACAACTTCCAAATGAAGCTTCCTCATGTCTTCACATAAAGTGTCACTATACGACTCCACCTCTAGGTGATTGCAGTGAACCTTGCGGCTAAGAGCATCCGCAACAACATTGGCTTTTCCGGGGTGATGGTGCACTTCTAGATCATAATCTTTAATCAACTCGAGCCATCTTCTTTGCCTCATATTTAGGTCTGATTGGGTGAAGATGTATTTGAGACTCTTGTGATCGGTGAAGATATTGCAACGATTTCCCATTAGATAGTGTCTCCAAATCTTGAGAGCATGAACAACCGCTGCTAGCTCTAGATCATGGGTGGGATAATTGATCTCATGGGGTCGAAGTGCCCGTGAGGCATAGGCAATGACCCGGCCCTCTTGCATAAGAACACAACCGAGGCCAGTGCCTGACGCATCACAGAAAACTTCAAAAGGTTTGGAATTATCCGGTTGTACTAACACTGGGGCTGAAGTTAAGTGTCGTCTCAACGTGTGGAAAGCTTTCTCACATGCTTCACTCCACACAAACTTTACCCCTTTCTTGAGCAGTTCGGTCATAGGTTTGGCGATCCTGGAGAAGTCCGGGATGAATCGGCGATAATAACCCGCCAGACCCAGAAAACTGCAAATTTGGTGTACGGACTTGGGTGGCTTCCAATCCATCACCTCTTGTACTTTGCTAGGATCTACGGATATGCCATCTTGGGAAATAGTGTGCCCCAAGAATTTCACACTATCCAACCAGAATTCGCATTTGGAGAACTTAGCATAGAGCTTATGATCTCTCAAATGCTGTAGAACAATTCGAAGATGTTCGACATGTTCCTTCTCATTTTTGGAATAGATCAGAATATCATCAATAAAGACCACTACGAATTTGTCAAGCTCCGTCATGAATACGGAGTTCATGAGATACATGAAGTAGGCTGGGGCATTTGTGAGACCAAATGACATCACCAAAAACTCGTAGAGACTATAACGAGTGGAGAAGGCAGTTTTGGGAATGTCACAAGGTCGAATTTTGATTTGATGATAACCAGACCGAAGATCGATCTTGGAGAAAACTTTGGCTCCAGCCAATTGATCAAAAAGAACATCAATGCGGGGAAGGGGATATTTGTTCTTGATGGTCACCGCATTGAGGGGTCTATAGTCAACACATAACCTCAAACCACCATCTTTCCTCTTGACAAAGAGTGCGGGACAACCCCAAGGAGAAGAACTTGGGCGGATGCAGCCCTTATCCAACAGTTCTTGAAGTTGATTTTTCAGTTCAGCTAGCTCTTTGGGAGGCATATGATAAGGTCATTTAGAAATGGGTGCAGTGCCCGGTTGGAGTTCAATCACAAACTCGACATCCCGGTCTGGTGGCATGCCAGGCAACTCATCGGGAAAGACATCAGGATATTCACAAACTACTAGAATTTCGTCAAGATGAGAAGTAATGGTCACATAGGCACAAGGGTCTGCACCGTCCTTAAAAGGTAGGTACAAGGTGGTGTGTCCGATAGTAGGTGAATTGATCGCTACAACTCTGCCCGAGATATCTAAAACCACCTTATGTCGGGCCATCCAATCCATACCTAAGATAACATCCATACCCTCTAAGCCTATGACAATGAGGTTTGATTGAACAGTCTTACTCCCCAATTTCAATGGCACTCCGAAAGCTACAGTGTGAGAAGAGATTTTTCCACCCGGAGTAACAATTGTAAAAGCCTCCTTAACATGTGAACCACTTAAACTCAGTTTTTCTATCAAGTTCCCACTAACAAAGCTATGAGTGGCTCCAGAATCGAACAATATCTTAACAAGGGTGTCATTGATAGAGAATGTACCCGTAAGCACTGAGGCTCCTTCTGGGATATCACTCATGGTGGTGAAGTTCAGCTTGCCCTGACGGACTTGCACCATCGGCTTCTTGGCTGGATGGACCGGCTTGGTCCCTGAACCTTGATTCTGCTGGTTGGGCTTAATCTGCCTCGGCTTTGGGCATTCACTTATATAATGCCCGGGCTGTCCACAATTGTAACATCGGCGGTCACCGGTGTTGCGTGGGGGTGCGTTGGGCTTGGAAGCTTGCTGCTGAGTGTTGCAGAATCGGGAATTTCCTGAAGGTTTGCTCTGTGATGGCTTCATCATCCAGCGTCCAGTTGAAGATTGCTGGGACGAGTTAGGAACATTCTTCTTCACAAAGCGAAACTTTTTGTTAGTCCCGCTGCCCGAAGCAAAACCAGCCTGCCTCTTCTTTTCTCTCTGGGCCTTTTTCCTAGCATCCTCTTGGGATATATCTTTGTTCACCAACTCATGGAAGTTGTTGGGCTCGATCAAGTTCAGCCGTTCATACAACTCACCATCCAGGCCATCACGGAACCTCTCCATCTTCTTTGCATCGGTATCCACGTGGTGCCCACCATACTGGCAAAGGCTATTGAACTTCTGTGCATATTGCTACACAGTGTCAGTTCCCTGCCTGAGGGCCAGCAGTTCCCTCATCTTCCTATCCATAAGTCCCTTAGGAATGTGATGGTTTCTGAAAGCTTGCTTGAATTCATTCCAAGTGACAGCATGTCCGGTCGGCTGCATGGTCTTGAAATGTTCCCACCACATCAAGGCTTCACCTCGCAGCTGCAAGGCGGCGAAGTTTGCCTTGTTTTCCTCTGAGCATGGCAGCACAAAGGCAGAGAACTTGGCCTCAATGGCCTTGATCCACGCCTCAGCTTCAAGGGGGTCTTCCGCCTTAGTGAAGGTCGGGGGCTTCATCCCAGTGAACTGAGGGTAGGTGGTGACATGATTTGGCCCCTCATTATTTGCCCTGTGGGGTGGCCTTTGGTTCAGCTGCTGGGCGATCTGTTGCTGCGTCTGGAGGATCTGGCGCAGCACCTCAGTCTGAGTGGCCATGAATGCCTCCGACGGCGTCATGGGCGGTGGGGGTGGTAGTTCACCACTGCCCGATGCTCCAAAGCCGTTGGGAGAGCTGCGCGTCGGTCCCACCATCTGAAAATACGAGCCTTTATTAGACACATAATCATAATCTTGCTTAGAAAGAAATGACAAGTGCGACATATGCATGACAAAGCTCATTCGTTCAATTTCTCGAAAATTGCAGCAACACGTCATAAGAAAAATTTCGTATCCAACAGCTCAGTCACCGAAAATCCTTCTATTTCTGGTCAATAGATGTAGGATTCCGTGCACTTCAAAGTTGGTATTCAATTCCACAGCGAATTTCCAAGTTGTACGCCCGAAGAATTCGAATTGCGAAGATTCGCCTAGCTGTCTTGGCAGCAGGCTGTCACCCACCGAACTTTCCGTAACTCTCATCACCCTCGTGCAAACATGCTAAATTTTGGTGAGTGCGGTCATCACAATATTTCGCCCAACTTTGGTATTCAACGCATGAAAAGATTTCGACGTTCACTAGCTCGAAAAATTTCCTTCCCAAGATTCGGCCTAGCTGTTAGGACAGCAGCCAGAACTGGAGTAAAAATTGCATAATTCTCAATAGAAAAGTACACAAGTGCTGAAATGTTGCGAGCGCGATCGTCATAAAATTCCGAACAAGTTTGGTATTCAACACAGGACTTGAATCTGACCACAAACAGCTTAAACACTTTCTTTACAACAAACACTGCAGAAACGGTGTTCAACCAAGCATTACATGGATGCCAAGTTTTGGGGATCATCACATACATCAGGGGTTACAATGCAGTCGTGCTGCACAAAAGAATACTCCTACGTTAGCCTACCACAAAAACCAACCAACGGCTACCCACAGGAGTATCAGAAACCCTACTACAACATTACGGCAACCTAGTTGCCGACCGAAGCGTCACTGGCGGCAGGTGAAGCAGGTGGGGTCGGTGGCGGTGGTCCGACCTGACTCTCTTGGTCGAGCCCAGACTGACCCTGCTGCTCCTCTGGTGGTGCCTCCACCGGGGGTGGGGGCTGCAGAGCCACGATGGCCTGCAGAGCTGCTACCTGTACCTCAGCCTCCTCAACCTGCTGCTGCATCTCGGTGATGTTCTGCAACAGCGTCAACCTCTCGATGTCCCTAACGTCCACGTCCTCCTGGAGGGTAGTGGTCTGCGCCTCCAGGTCGAGGATCCGCTGCAAGTGGTCGCCTCGCTCCAGCTCCAACTGGAACCTCCTGGTACGAAGCCAGTCGTTCTCCTGCTGGGTCTGGAAGAGAGTGAAGCTCTGCTGCTGGTAAGCCGCTGAGAGACTGTGCCAGGCCAACCGAGCCGACTCCAGACGCTGGCTTATCACCAACTGGGTGGTGTTACGCAGCTCCTGAAGTGTAAACACGGCGTCCAGGCAACACCTCAGCGTCCGCGTGACGTCCAGCGGCACTACTAGCAGAAGCAGCTCCTGAAGGGGGTCCACACGGTCCAGCCACGCTGGGTCGTGCGGGTTCACCGTCGGAAACAGTCCGAACGGTGAAAGGGCTACCACCGTCGGGTTGCGGTCGCAGAAATCCGTCAATACCCAGAGGGCAGCCGACTCGATGGACTCCTGCCCACAAAAACCCCAATACACGGAGCTCAAGTTGAACCAGTCGGGGTGGTCCGGGTGAGGTGGCACGGTGACGGTCACCCTGCAACGGGGCACGCCCAGGCGCTCAAACTCGGTCACCTCGTAGACGGGCGGAGCGGTGTAGCCGGCAGCGCTGAGTGCCTCCCACGCAAGGCGTGGAAAACCCTCCCAGTGCAGTCCATCGGTGCGGACCGTACCGTCAATGCCGTACTCGAAAAACACAGGGGCAGCCATCTGTACAAAATGTAACGCATGTTAGAACTCAAAAGAGAGCAACATGTCAAATGGTGCAAAATCTGGCAGCTGTGAATAAAAATTCATAACTCAAAAACCAGAACCCCAAAAATTCTCAACTTTCACCAGCAACTCAGTAAGGTTTTTATGCACACTTTTGGTATTCAAAGGTTGAGCTAGATCAATTAGGAACAAGGTCAAAAGATGCAAAGTTCAAAGTTCTGTCCTCTGAAAAACAGCATGACCTAGGTTCACTAAAAAGGGTATATCTCGGAACCTACAGAAGCTATGACCATGAATTTTTGCGAGCAAAAACTAGATTAGATATGGAGCAACTTTGGTATAGATCAACTAGTCCAAACATTTTTAGAACATGGTGCAAAAATTCAACTAGCAGGCATACAGATTTTTGGACAGCACAACATCCTAAACATGAGAGGCAAAACTAGAACACAAAAACCACACACTAGCAAAAACTTCCTTAGAGAGCATTCAACTCGTGTTTTGGGTACATTTTTAAGTTGTTTCGATTTTTACATGATGCAAGACGTCCTAATCGTCCTCACACGGCGATCAAGCCAAAAATCGAAGTCAGTGCCGGTGGCAAGGCTTTTATTCGTCTCTCCCTATAATAACTAGTCGAGAACTATTCGGTACTCACTTAGCGACTAACAAAGCGCTGTTATGTACCTGCAGAAAAGAACCTCCCATGCCAGCACGTCACGAAAGGGTCCACATACAGTATCGGTTCGCTATAGAAACGGTATCCATGCGTCAAGCCGCTGCATGGACAGCGTCCAACCTCAGACACCCTCCTTTTTTAATGGAGTGCATCCTTGCCTCGCATACTCACAATGCGGAACGTCCACGTATGGCAAAACGTGGCGAGACACAGACGCGATGGTGGGTTCCCTTTGGATTAGGTCCCATCCATCCCTCACATGACTTCCATGCGGCACCACCACGTATAGCAAAACGTGATGAGACACCGACGCGACGTGGGTTCCCATTAGAATAGGTCCCATCCATCCCTCACAGGACTTTCCTGTGGCACCACCACGTATAGCAAAACGTGATGAATGGTTGTACAGAAAGTAAGTTCTAATAGGAATAAAATGTGCTGGAAGTTAGCAAAATAACCCATAGATTTATAAGCCACCTGAAAGAACCCAAAAATTCCCTCTAGGGCCTCTCGGTCTAATTCATCCTTAACGGACCAACGTATTTTGCAAATCCAAACAATCTTGGCAAATTTTATTCAAAAACCAGTGATTAAAGTTGCTAATTAAGCTCTAGTGCATATAATTGCTCTGATGCCAGCTGTGACAACCCACCCAGGAAAATACCGTACTATCACCTAAACCAATCCACTTTGGTCATTAAGCAATAATAAAGTATCATCCTGTCGTTAGTTGCCGGGTTAACGCCCGGTGAAATCACTTACATAGCAACAAGGATCGACATATATGCATTAAAACTCACACGAAGGCGAGTCCAGAGTACAACACAAATTAAAATCCAAAACTGCCCCGAAGGGTTTAATTATTACAAACCAAGGTACTTGACATGGTAACTAAGTTCAGAGTTTCGAAAACAGCGGAATTAAACTAAACGGTGCGATGAGCATCACAGGAGGCCTGCCATGATGCCTTTACTCTTCGTCTTCCACCCACTCCAGCTCCCAGCCAGGCGGGATCTCTCCAGGCCACACATCACTAAAGGCATTACCTGAAAAACCACAAATTACGGCAAGGCTGAGTATACTAATACTCAGCAAGACTTACCCGTCGGTGACAACTACATCACCAACTCTAGACATGCAAGGCTTTTTGGCCAGTGGGGTTCTTTTGCTGAAAAGCAACAAAGAGTAGGTCCTTACTTTCAAGATTTTAGCACAAGTTCTAGTTGATTACTCCTTTCTAAATTAGCAAGCTAGTGCAAGCATAAGTTGTGCAATACAATTAATCAAGCATAAATATTCACAAATTTCCATCATTAGGGATATCATGGCCAGTTGGATAAGTAGTCTCAGATAACGGTGAGAGGCCGACAATCGATTGGTTTAAACCTTGCAAGGTAGACCTAAACACACGGTAGGGTGTACTCGCCGAGAGCCCACCAACCAGGCGGTTCCCAAAATTCTTCAGCTCAGGATCGAATCTCACAGTCTTTGGTACAGGCTATCTGGCATACCCCGCAAGGCACCCAGAATCACCATGCACCACCGGTAGCTAGCCGTGAGACGCATCCAAAGATGAGTAATAGTAAGATCCTTCACCGTGTCATTAAGGTACTAGGCTTACCGGTCCCATTCCCGACAAGTGCTTAGTACGTTCAAACACTTAACCCACGAAAGCCATTGGACCGGAGCCCACATCCTATGCTCTTACCACATGAGCAATCCGTTTATAACGATCTTATGATTCCAACATGTAACGCCCGCGTTTTTAGCCCTAATAAATCACCTGCTAAACCACACGTGTTTTCAAAACTTTTCCGCTGAGCTCGATCATCTTCTCAAAACCCCGATCATCTTTTCCCTCCCTCCTTCCCTCGGCGCGCGTGCCGCGAATCCCGCCGACACCGCCCATCCCGCCCGCCATCACTCGAGCCACCGCCGCCCTCCGCGTCGTGTCGCACAGCACCACTGCAGCGCCGCTGTCGGCCACCTCGCCGGGAATCCTGTGCCCGCCATGGTCCCGCCAGCCGGCCTGCTCCGCTGCCGACACCGCGTCAGCCCCGCAAGTGCTCGAACCCGGGAGTTTTCCGCCGAAAAATCTTTTCTTTCCCTCTCCTAATTTTCCTAGGATTTTCTCTTAATTCTTTCCCTTCTCCTTTTTCTTTTCTCTTCTTATTCTTTTCTCTTTTTTTCCCTTCTCTTCTTCCTTTTCTTTTTTTTTCCTTTCTCCTTTTCTTTTTTTCCCTTCTCCTCTTCTTCCCCGGGCCACCACCGGCCCCGCGCCTGCCCTGCTTCGCTCTGGCCGTCGCGGCCCCTCTCCCTCCTCCTCTTCCACACGCGGCACACGACGACCCCGCGACGCGACGCCGCAGCCGCATTAACTCCACTGCCCCGAGCTATCACCTCTGCGCCACCGCCGCCGCGGTACACCACCGCCTCTCCACCGCTAGCCGCCGGCCGCCCCGCGCCAAGCTCGCCGCCAGCACCGCGCCTCTGCCCCGTCCGGTCAAATCCACAGCGCCGCATTAACTTCCCGCGAATCCCGCCGCAGGCCGCTCCTCTCCTCGGCCGAGCCGCCCAGGCCCGCCGGCCGAACCGCCTCGCTTCACCTCTAGCTCGCCGCCGCAGCAGCGCTACGCGAGGCGTCACGTCGAACGGCCCACACCGCCGTCGATTCGTCGAATCAACTGCGCCCCTGCGCGCCAAGCATCGTCGCGACGCCATTACCTCCCCTGCCAAGCCACCCGCGCCGCCGCCGTGGCCCCGCCGGGCTGCCCGAGCCGCCCGCTCACCGCCACCAAGGAAATATCTTCCCGAACCGCCTCATCTCGCCTATAAAAGGTCGGCATCACCCTCTCGCCGCCCCTCACCTCGCTAACGAGCTCCCATCGCCCCCCATTGCTCCCCACCACCACCGAATCGCCGCCGCCCCTATCACCTCCACCGCCGCGCCCTCCTTGCCGAGGAGCCGCCTCCCTGCGCCACCCCTGCCCAAGGTGAGGACGGGAGCGAGTCTTCCTCGTCCCCCTCTCTCTTTTTCCCTCCTCCCCCGCCGTCGCTGAGGCCGGGAGGACCGCCTGCCACCGCCGCCAGAGCCACTCCTCCCTCCTCTGTTTCGGGTGAGGAGAGGAGGAAGAAGGGCAGTTTGCCCTTAAGCCCCTCCCTTTTCTTTATTTTACACCCGAGCCTTTATACTATTCTATCTTTCTCTATTTCTTTTCAAATGAAACCC
This sequence comes from Cenchrus fungigraminus, assembly GCA_036936925.1. Taxonomy (NCBI): domain Eukaryota; kingdom Viridiplantae; phylum Streptophyta; class Magnoliopsida; order Poales; family Poaceae; genus Cenchrus; species Cenchrus fungigraminus. The sequence goes on along the minus strand of CM072772.1, from coordinate 12,662,147 downwards.
TGGTAAATAAAATAATTACAAGTAGGTCCCTATCTCTATAAGCAAAACTACAACCAGGTCCATGTACCTTTTTAATTAAACCCTATACCTCTTAATTTTACAAACAAATCCTTTTCTATATTTACGTATAGGTCCTTAAGCCCTTCTATTTAATCTTAATGACGCCGTTAACGCGTCATTTTATGCTCGAATCTTCACCCGGTCGGGCCAAGCTCCTGCCCCGGCCTCACTGGCCGTGTTTCCGCCGAACCATTACCACGACTCTTCATAAACTTTATTTAATCCTCCTTTTCCAATTATTTCCCTCGAGCTCAGCCGGTAAATTCTGTATGTTTGTATTGATTGCATACTCGCTTGTGTGTGCGCTATAGCCGACGGAGTAAACGAGGAGTACCGCGAGCCGGAGCTTGGAGCCGAGTACTGCGAGCAGGAGACCGGAGTCCCGAACCACGAGCAGGAACTCCCCGAGGACTTCGAAGACGGCAAGTTCAACCTTATCCTTTGATGCATGCTTTGATCCCAGCTTTATAAATACAACCCTATGACATGTTTTATAAACTGCATATTGTTTTACTGTTAAAACCCGGTAGGATAGCCACCCTTGATTGCCATGATTGAACTTTGTTTGGCCTAAATGATTGCTTTAAAAATGTGTGAGTACTTTAAAAACGGGAATGGGATATTTTGGAAAATGAGTAAAGAACCGGGTAGACGGGATGGACGCGTGTGTCAGGAGTATGGGTGAGCTCGTACCTTTGTGGTTGAGCGTGTTGGAGATGTCCATCTTGTCGTTAAGGACCGGGTTGCGTGACATCTCACCTGACCCAATTATCGTACTACCACTCGACCGTTGTATGTGGCAACGGCTTAGCATAAATCCCACTAGTTAATCTACTTGCCATCAGGAGTGCGGGTGAGCAGCGGGAGATCAAGGAGTAGGGGTACGATCTGTGTGAGGTACACCCTGGTTATGTGAGATAATCCCTTGGTTGCTTCCGTGGTGGCTCGTAGGGTTAGCTAAGGTGGGTAATGGCTTTGATAGGATCCGCGCCGGCACTATGGTGTTCGTGTGGCGGTACCCTACTTGTGGGTAAAGATGTACAACCTCTGCAGAGTGTAAAACCTATTCGAATAGCCGTGTCCACGGTATTGGACGAGTCACGGTGTGGTCACAAAACTAGTGTTTGGGTTTGGGATGATTTTCATGGCATGAGTTGATTTCTGGAAAAGTGTGTGGCTGTGTGCCTAGGCTACTGCGGACGGGGAGTCCGGTAGTCATCATTTGGTTTTCACAAAACAACTGAGTTACTTGAGCTATAAAAACTGTTTGCGAAAACCTTTTCGAAAACAAACCCTTGCATGAGTAAATGCGTTTGCAAAATAAACCTTATCCTGATCCTTGACATATCCTGTGCATGATTGCCTATTAGCCCCTCCGTGGGTGGGGTTGAACTTGTTGAGTACGTTTGTGCTCACCCTTGCTTGATTAACTGTTTTTCAGAGGAGGATCCCGACTTCGTACCCGAAGACGTCGAGTAGGTTGCTGTCCTGCACCCAACCCGTGCCTGTGGATTCAGGGTCTCCACAGGAAGCTTCCATGGCGCAAGACTCTGAAGATATCCTAGATGCTGTTGCTATCGTAGTTTGGTCTGTAGTTCTTATGTTGCTTCTCGTGGTAGTGGCGCTTCCATACCCACAACCTCGACGTGTTGTACGGTAATGAACCATCTGATGTAATAAATGTGGTACCAGCCTCCTGGGACTGGTATTTGTATCACATTTAGTCACCTCTGATGAGGGGACGCTTCAGGTGGTATCAGAGCCGTAGGTTGGCCGTAGGACGCGACCCCTAGGACCCGAGACCTTTCCTGGCCTTTCTCTAATTCTTTTCCCTGCTGAGCTCACCTTTTCACAAATCTCTTACCTTAACCCTTGCCTGGTTCCAGATGGCTAACTTGGAATGGAGTGGAGGCGTCTGCCCCGCAGAGCCTGGCCTCCCTAAGTTACGGCTACTCAGCCTAGAGCGCATCGGAGTAAGGGACCCACCGGAGTACATCTATCGGGAGTACGAACACAATGGCACCCTTCGGTGTAAAGTGATGATCTTCGCGGGAAGGAGCACACTCTACCCCGACATAGATCCTTGGTTCATCTCCACCACTGGGTTTCGCTTCACCGACACATACCCAAAAGCCGCCCAAAAAGCCCTGCGACGCCTACGAGTGGTCTATAGGCAACACCTTCGACGGACTCCGATGGGATTTTTCCCACCCTCTGGAGGAAGAGGACGCTCATGGATCCCCCGGATGAGAGGACTGGGAAGAGAAGAAGAAGACCTAGAAGATACGATTTCTCACCTGTCCATCTACCTCAATGGCTTAGACCACCTTTTCCATGAACAGGCCGAGCAGCTGAAGCACCAAATCGACAGGGCAGAAAGAGCAGAACAAAGGATAGAATTAGAAAGGATAAAGACGAGAGCGGCGGAGGTTTCCCTAGCTAACCTGCAGCGAGATTACGCCAGAGAAAGGGAACGCTCTGAAGTATTTCACAAGAACCTATGGGATGAGCTCCACAAGGAACGTAGGAGAAGAGAAGAAGCTGGGTTGATGGACGATGAACCCGAAGAAACCCACTGGGATAAAGGAACCCAGACCGAGGATGTAATGTTGGAACAAGACCTCCCACCGAAGAAGCGTCGCATTCAGCATGAGGAAGAATCCCCATGAGAAGAGAGTAGAGTACCTAGGTGAGAGCTATGGTATAATAAGAATAAAGTGTACCCCCGAGGAGTGTACCCAACCCTGTTGATAAATAAAACTGTCTATCTTTTGTAACCTACCTTTTGCACAACTTGTTCAATTCTACCCTTGTTTTCAGATGGCCGAAGATGGATGGACCCAAGGCATGTGCCAGGAGGAGCCTGGTTTTGCTCGCCTTCTTATCAACTCCCTGGTGCGCCTCGGTATCACTGAGCGCCCAAGGTACTACAGTAGAGAGTACGAGCAACTCGGCACTCTTCGCTGTAGGGTGGTCCTCTCCATCGCCAGAAGCACCCGCTACCCCAACATCGAGCCGTGGCGCGTGACCGCCACAGGTTTTCGACATCGGGATACCTATCCCTTGGCCCTCCGGAAAACTCTCCGTTACCTGTGCAGGATCTACGAGGAACACCTTGTCTCCACACCGATGAGACTTTATCCTCCCGCCATCCGGACTCCAGTCTGGCAGGCCCGCATGAGAAACCTGGAACGGCGCCGTCACCAAGAAGATCTTTTGTACCATGTAGTTGCCTACCTCGTCTCCCTGGATAAACTCTTTGATGATCAGGCCAAGTTCCTAAGAGAGCAAATTGGTCGGGCTGAGCAAGCGGAAGTCACAGTAAGGATGCACCAAGTTCGAGTAGCCCAAGCTGAAGCAAGGACCGTGGCCGCCATAAGCAGTGAAGCTGTTGCCCATGAGAGCCTCAGGCGGATCCAGGATCAACGCATACAGGAATGGACCAACAGTGGAACACCCGTTCCGGCTGTGGGAGAAGCACAAGTCCTAGTTGGGACACCCCTCATAGGATGGGGAGGAGTTCCTGAGACTCCAACACCGTCTGTAGCCGCCGAGCGACCAACATCAACCGTCGAAGAAGGAACTTCCACCCAGCCCCAAGAGAACGAGAACCCCCAGGATGATGACGGTGATGAGCTGCTCATTCCACTGGAAGCACACTCCGCCCCAGAAGATGGCTCGCCCCGCGAGTAGCATGCCCCAGAGGCCCTTGCCAAGGAATGAAGCCGTGCTGGTCCGAGCTTAGAGCCGCACCCTTAGCTTTTGTCGTAGTGCCTTGTCGTGTAGTGTACCAGCGTTGTACCGGTCGAGTAGTTCGGGATGTATCCTCCTCTCATGGTTGAAATGAAGTTGTTTGTGCTTGTGTGTCATGTGTGCTTGTTGTGTGCTTGACGGCAGGAGTCAGATCCTGTCTTTTCAAAAGCCCGTCTTAATCAACTTAAACATCACCTAAAATCTCATAGAAACCCGCTCCCCTACAGATGGTTTTAAGGCGTCCCGCCAGGAGCTTCCAAGGCTCCGGTCGTATGGACCCAAATGCGGAAGGATCGCATGCTGAACGAAGGGAGCGCCCTAACGACCAAGAAGTGAATCAGGACGAAAATGGAGGAGAAAACATGGTTCCACCGCCACCACCTGCCGTAGACCTGGCGCAAGTATTGGCTAACCAGACCCTGTTGCTGGAAGCCATAGCCAATGCCATCACCCGCCCAAAGCCCCGTGTTCTGGGCATGAATGAGAAACTGATAGAATTTCTCCGGACAAAGCCACCCACGTTTGGCGGGTCTGTGAATCCCTTGGATGCAGATGACTGGCTGAGGGCCATCCTAAGGGAACTAGAGTCATTCAACTGTGAGGATCGGGACAAGGTTCTGTTGGCCACTCACCAGCTCACTGGAACAGCCTTAGCCTGGTGGGAAAACTACTGTGCAGCGACCAAAGATCCCTCCACCATCACTTGGGATGAGTTTGTGGAAGAGTTTCGTCGCTACCACATCCCAGAAGCCACACTGAAGCGCAAGGCAGACGAGTTCCGTGAACTTCGCCAAGGCAACAAGTTCGTGGAGGAATACACCTACCAGTTCATAGAGTTAGCCCGCTATGCCCCTGAAGAAGTGGACAAGGACTCGAAGAAGCAGGACATGTTCAAGAAGGGCTTGACTCCGGAACTAAGGACTCTGCTCACCCCTCAAATCTATCCGGATTTCAATACCCTCATGAACATGGCCATCCTCACCGAGAGAGCCAAGGCAGAAGAGAAGAAAGAAAACAAGCGCAAATTCATGGAGAACAAGGCTCAGCAGCAAGAACGTTCCCAGAGACAGAGAAGCTTCGGTCACCCCATGTCCAGGTTCCACGCCCTCATGCAGTACAAAACCCAGTCACAAGCCACGAGCTCCCAGGGCCCCAGAACCCAGTTTAAACAGTACAACAACCAGAACACCATGAAGCCTCCACAAAACAATACTAGCCAGGTCACTGCCAACAACAACAACAACACCCGAGTATGTTTCAACTGCCGTGAGACCGGACACTTCATTGCCAACTGCCCATACGCCAAAAAGCCAGCAACTTCAGCCTTCTCCAACTCAGTGCATGGGCCGAGACCGGTTGTATCTGGAGCCAACCGCGTGCCAGTTCGCAGCAACAACAACTTCGGCAATAACAACCAGCAGATGAGGCAGCCCCAGCAGTCCTATGGACGAGCCCGCGTCAACCACATCAACGCACAAGAGGCTCAAGAAGCACAAGGCGTAGTGCTCGGTGAGTTCCTGGTCAGCTCAGTCTTGGCAACCATATTATTTGATTCAGGAGCATCACATTCGTTCATATCCTCAAGTTTTGTGAAAAAACATAACATACCTACAGTACTACTAAAAGCACCCCTGTTAACCCGAACGCCCGGAGGTGACATCAAGTGTCAACTGGGCTGCTCTCGGGTAAGGATCATTTTAAGTGGGGTAGAATTCCTAGCGGACCTGGTAGTACTGAAGTCCAAAGGGATAGATGTGATTCTTGGGATGGACTGGTTAAGCCTTCACCACGGCCTTATAAGTTGTGCCGATAAGGTAGTACACCTAACCAACCCAGACGGAGTGCGAGTAACCTGCTGTACCCGAGGAAGCAGACCAGACATAATGGTTTTTAGCATGGAGACCAAGTCCCTAGAAGAGATCCCAGTAGTACGGGAATATCCAGATGTATTTCCCGAAGAACTCCCCGGAATGCCACCAGATAGGGATATAGAGTTTGTCATCGACCTCATCCCCGGAACCTCTCCCATAGCCAAGAGACCCTATAGGATGGCAGCCCCTGAGTTGGCAGAGTTAAAGAAGCAGCTGAGAGAACTTCAGCAAAATGGGTTCATCAGACCAAGCTCGTCACCATGGGGAGCCCCAGTGCTCTTCGTCGAAAAGAAGGATAAAAGCCTGAGGATGTGCGTGGACTATCGCTCACTAAACGAAGTCACTATCAAGAACAAGTATCCTCTCCCCAGAATAGATGATTTATTTGACCAACTAAAGGGAGCCAAATATTTCTCGAAGGTCGACTTAAGGTCAGGATACCATCAACTCAGGATTAGGGAAAGTGACATCCCAAAGACCGCTTTCGTCACCCGTTATGGACAGTACGAGTTCACCGTGATGTCCTTTGGACTCACTAACGCACCGGCATATTTATGAACCTCATGAATAAGGTGTTTATGGAGGAACTAGATAAGTTTGTCGTAGTTTTCATTGACGACATACTTGTTTACTCCAAAAGTGTGGTGGAACATGAGCAACACCTTCGAGTGGTACTGGAGAAACTGAGGGCGCACAAGCTGTACGCTAAGTTCAGCAAGTGTGAATTCTGGTTGGAGAAAATATCTTTCCTTGGACATATTCTGACAGCAGAAGGAATAGCAGTAGACCCTGGGAAAGTCGAAACAGTTTCCAACTGGCAACAACCAACCAATGTGAGCGAAATCAGAAGCTTTCTTGGCCTAGCGGGATACTACCGGAGGTTTATTGAAGGATTCTCCAAGATTGCCCGACCCATGACAGAGTTGCTCAAGAAGGAGAAGAAGTTCGTCTGGACCGAGTCGTGTGAGAAGAGTTTTCAGGAGTTGAAGAGAAGACTGACAACCACCCCAGTGCTAACCTTGCCGGACATTCAACGGGATTTTGTCGTCTATTGCGATGCATCCCGACAAGGGCTAGGGTGTGTCCTTATGCAAGATGGGAAAGTAGTGGCGTATGCCTCCCGCCAACTCAAACCCCACGAGCAGAACTATCCAACCCATGATTTGGAGTTTGCAGCCGTAGTGCATGCCCTTAAGATTTGGAGACATTACCTGATTGGAAATAAGTGCGAGATCTACACGGACCACAAGAGCTTGAAGTACATTTTCACCCAGCCTGACCTGAACCTAAGGCAAAGAAGGTGGTTGGAATTAGTCAAAGACTATAACCTGGAAATCCATTACCACCCGGGAAAAGCCAACGTAGTGGCAGATGCCTTAAGCAGAAAGTCTTATGGAAAAGCAGTACCTAAGAATGCCCAATTGCAAGAGGAAATGGCACGACTCAACGTGCACATTGTTCCCCAGGGCTACGTTCACCAACTAAGTGTCCAGCCCACCCTGGAAGACAGAATCAGAAAAGCCCAAGAATCCGATAAGGAGCTGATGAAGATCCGCAAGCACATGGGAGAAAATAAGGCCCCAGATTTTAGGGTGGACAGTCACGGTACACTATGGTATAAGAACAGGATATGCGTACCTGAAGACGGAGATTTTCGGCAGACCATCATGGATGAGGCACACAACTCAGCGTATTCCATCCACCCGGGATCCACTAAGATGTATATGGATTTAAAGCAGAAGTATTGGTGGAATGGAATGAAAGCAGACATTGCACATTTCGTCGCCCACTGTGATACTTGTCAGAGGGTTAAGGCAGAACACCAGAAGCCCGCAGGACTGTTGCAACCCTTACCCATCCCGGTATGGAAATGGGATGAGATAGGCATGGACTTTGTAGTAGGCTTGCCCAAGACACAGAAAGGATATAATTCCATATGGGTAATAGTAGACCGACTCACTAAAGTCGCTCACTTCATACCCGTACGAAATAATTATGACGGAGAAAAATTGGCCAAGCTGTATATAGCAAACATAGTGAAGCTGCATGGAGTACCCAGCAGGATAGTTTCAGATAGAGGGACTCAGTTTACCTCTAGGTTTTGGGAAAGTTTGCATAAATCCATGGGAACCAAGTTAGATTTTAGCTCAGCTTATCACCCCCAGACGGATGGACAGACCGAGAGGGTGAATCAGATCATGGAAGACATGCTAAGGGCATGTGTCCTCACCTATGGCAAAGATTGGGAACAGAGCCTACCATATGCAGAGTTTTCGTACAACAACAGTTATCAAGCCAGCCTAGGCATGTCACCATTTGAAGCCCTATATGGGAGAAAATGCAGAACCCCATTGATGTGGTCAGAAGTGGGGGAACGTGCCTTGGTTGGACACGCACTCATTAAAGAAGCCGAGGAACGAGTAGCTGAGATCCGAGAAAAATTGAAGGCTGCCCAATCCCGGCAAAAGAGCTATGCAGATAGGAAGAGGCGAGAAGTAAGCTTCAGTCCAGGAGACTTTGCTTATCTCAAGGTTTCACCTATCCGAGGGACTCGGAGATTTCAGGTGCACGGGAAATTAGCCCCTCGGTACATTGGACCGTACAAAGTGCTAAAGAGAGTTGGAGCAGTAGCATACCGGTTGAAGCTACCAGAGGAAATGACGGATATACATCCCGTGTTCCACGTTTCTCAGCTGCGAAGGTGTTTGAGAGTGATCGAAGAGAAACGAGTGCCGGTGGAAACCATTGACTTACAGCTAGATCTTAGGTACCAGGAGGTGCCCGTCAAGATTTTGGACACAGTGGTCAAAAGGACAAGGACATCAGAAGTACGGGTGTGCAGAGTCCAATGGAGCAGACACGGAGTAGAAGAAGCCACATGGGAACGAGAGGACGCGTTGAGGAAAGAGTTTCCCCACCTGTTCGGGAAACTAGCCGAATCTCGAGGACGAGATTCATTTTAAGTGGGGTAGGTTTGTAACGCCCGCGTTTTTAGCCCTAATAAATCACCTGCTAAACCACACGTTTTCAAAACTTTTCCGCTGAGCTCGATCATCTTCTCAAAACCCCGATCATCTTTTCCCTCCCTCCTTCCCTCGGCGCGCGTGCCGCGAATCCTGCCGACACCGCCCATCCCGCCCGCCATCACTCGAGCCGCCGCCGCCCTCCGCGTCGTGTCGCACAGCACCACTGCAGCGCCGCTGTCGGCCACCTCGCCGGGAATCCTGTGCCCGCCATGGTCCCGCCAGCCGGCCTGCTCCGTTGCCGACACCGCGTCAGCCCCGCAAGTGCTCGAACCCGGGAGTTTTCCGCTGAAAAATCTTTTCTTTCCCTCTCCTAATTTTCCTAGGATTTTCTCTTAATTCTTTCCCTTCTCCTTTTTCTTTTCTCTTCTTATTCTTTTCTCTTTTTTTTCCCTTTTCCTTTCTCTTCTTCCTTTTCTTTTTTTTTCCTTTCTCCTTTTCTTTTTTTCCCTTCTCCTCTTCTTCCCCGGGCCACCACCGGCCCCGCGCCTGCCCTGCTTCGCTCTGGCCGTCGCGGCCCCTCTCCCTCCTCCTCTTCCACACGCGGCACACGACGACCCCGCGACGCGACGCCGCAGCCACATTAACTCCACTGCCCCGAGCTATCACCTCTGCGCCACCGCCGTCGCGGTACACCACCGCCTCTCCACCGCTAGCCGCCGGTCGCCCCGCGCCAAGCTCGCCGCCAGCACCGCGCCTCTGCCCCGTCCGGTCAAATCCACAGCGCCGCATTAACTTCCCGCGAATCCCGCCGCAGGCCGCTCCTCTCCTCGGCCGAGCCGCCCAGGCCCGCCGGCCGAACCGCCTCGCTTCACCTCTAGCTCGCCGCCGCAGCAGCGGTACGCGAGGCGTCACGTCGAACGGCCCACACCGCCGCCGATTCGTCGAATCAACTGCGCCCCTGCGCGCCAAGCATCGTCGCGACGCCATTACCTCCCCTGCCAAGCCACCCGCGCCGCCGCCGTGGCCCCGCCGGGCTGCCCGAGCCGCCCGCTCACCGCCACCAAGGAAATATCTTCCCGAACCGCCTCATCTCGCCTATAAAAGGTCGGCATCACCCTCTCGCCGCCCCTCACCTCGCCAACGAGCTCCCATCGCCCCCCATTGCTCCCCACCACCACCGAATCGCCGCCGCCCCTGTCACCTCCACCGCCGCGCCCTCCTCGCCGAGGAGCCGCCTCCCTGCGCCACCCCTGCCCAAGGTGAGGACGGGTCTTTTTCCCTCCTCCCCCGCCGCCGCTGAGGCCGGGAGGACCGCCTGCCACCGCCGCCAGAGCCACTCCTCCCTCCTCTGTTTCGGGTGAGGAGAGGAGGAAGAAGGGCAGTTTGCCCTTAAGCCCCTCCCTTTTCTTTATTTTACACCCGAGCCTTTATACTATTCTATCTTTCTCTTTTTCTTTTCAAATGAAACCCTGGTAAATAAAATAATTACAAGTAGGTCCCTATCTCTATAAGCAAAACTACAACCAGGTCCATGTACCTTTTTAATTAAACCCTATACCTCTTAATTTTACAAACAAATCCTTTTCTATATTTACGTATAGGTCCTTAAGCCCTTCTATTTAATCTTAATGACGCCGTTAACGCGTCATTTTATGCTCGAATCTTCACCCGGTCGGACCAAGCTCCTGCCCCGGCCTCACTGGCCGTGTTTCCGCCGAACCATTACCACGGCTCTTCATAAACTTTATTTAATCCTCCTTTTCCAATTATTTCCCCTCGAGCTCAGCCGGTAAATTCTGTATGTTTGTATTGATTGCATACTTGCTTGTGTGTGCGCTATAGCCGACGGAGTAAACGAGGAGGAGTACCGCGAGCCGGAGCTTGGAGCCGAGTACTGCGAGCAGGAGACCGGAGTCCCGAACCACGAGCAGGAACTCCCCGAGGACTTCGAAGACGGCAAGTTCAACCTTATCCTTTGATGCATGCTTTGATCCCAGCTTTATAAATACAACCCTATGACATGTTTTATAAACTGCATATTGTTTTACTGTTAAAACCCGGTAGGATAGCCACCCTTGATTGCCATGATTGAACTTTGTTTGGCCTAAATGATTGCTTTAAAAATGTGTGAGTACTTTAAAAACGGGAATGGGATATTTTGGAAAATGAGTAAAGAACCGGGTAGACGGGATGGACGCGTGTGTCAGGAGTATGGGTGAGCTCGTACCTTTGTGGTTGAGCGTGTTGGAGATGTCCATCTTGTCGTTAAGGACCGGGTTGCGTGACATCTCACCTGACCCAATTATCGTACTACCACTCGACCGTTGTATGTGGCAACGGCTTAGCATAAATCCCACTAGTTAATCTACTTGCCATCAGGAGTGCGGGTGAGCAGCGGGAGATCAAGGAGTAGGGGTACGATCTGTGTGAGGTACACCCTGGTTATGTGAGATAACCCCTTGGTTGCTTCCGTGGTGGCTCGTAGGGTTAGCTAAGGTGGGTAATGGCTTTGATAGGATCCGCACCGGCACTATGGTGTTCGTGTGGCGGTACCCTACTTGTGGGTAAAGATGTACAACCTCTGCAGAGTGTAAAACCTATTCGAATAGCCGTGTCCACGGTATTGGACGAGTCACGATGTGGTCACAAAACTAGTGTTTGGGTTTGGGATGATTTTCATGGCATGAGTTGATTTCTAGAAAAGTGTGTGGCTGTGTGCCTAGGCTACTGCGGACGGGGAGTCCGGTAGTCATCATTTGGTTTTCACAAAACGACTGAGTTACTTGAGCTATAAAAACTGTTTGCGAAAACCTTTTCGAAAACAAACCCTTGCATGAGTAAATGCATTTGCAAAATAAACCTTATCCTGATCCTTGACATATCCTGTGCATGATTGCCTATTAGCCCCTCCGTGGGTGGGGTTGAACTTGTTGAGTACGTTTGTGCTCACCCTTGCTTGATTAACTGTTTTTCAGAGGAGGATCCCGACTTCGTACCCGAAGACGTCGAGTAGGTTGCTGTCCTGCACCCAACCCGTGCCTGTGGATTCAGGGTCTCCACAGGAAGCTTCCATGGCGCAAGACTCTGAAGATATCTTAGATGTTGTTGCTATCGTAGTTTGGTCTGTAGTTCTTATGTTGCTTCTCGTGGCAGTGGCGCTTCCATGCCCACAGCCTCGACGTGTTGTACGGTAATGAACCATCTGATGTAATAAATGTGGTACCAGCCTCCTGGGACTGGTATTTGTATCACATTTAGTCACCTCTGATGAGGGGACGCTTCACAACATAAGAGCCTATTCTCGCGAGTGACAAGTATCACTCGACTTGTAACGGTCCTATAGCATATCAGCTACCGACCTAGCATACTAGCAAAGACATAGGTACCTAGGGATCATGCATGTAGGGTTCCATTTCAACTCCTGAACGTAAATGCACAAACATCCATAGATAGTTATGTAAATTTTCAAAAACAAATAGGTCAATGCACCGGGGCTTGCCTTCAGCAGCACAGTTAGCCTGGGGGTCCTCGGTGTCCTCGCTCCCTTCCACATACTGCAGCTCCGCGTCAGCTCCTCCTTCCTCGGCTTCCGGCACGAGCGCGTAGTTACCGTCAGGGAGTTCTACACGGCATGCAATGCAGGGTTATGGTGTGGAGTGAGAGTTTAATTATTATATCCAACTCTTGTTGGCCATATTCACCTTGACAAACATTTAATTAATATTTCTTTTCATTAAGGTCATTATGGGTGAAGGCTTATTATTTTAATCTCTTTAATAGTGACTGTGTACATATTTAAGCAAAAGACACTAATAAAATACACAAAACAGCAAGGGTGTATTTGTAGCCCCTAATTTAGCTAAGCAACAAATTAACGAAGTCATGAAAATGCAAGGATGATTTCTTTCTAATTAATTTAATATGCATCCTATATGCACTCAACTTTTAATTGCAAGCTAAAATTATAAAAACAAGGACAAAGGTACCTTGCTGGCCCTAAAGACCCTACACATGCTACTGGACCAAGGTTTAACTTTAAAAGAGCCACAATTAAATTATACCAAAAATAACATTTCCTAGCTACCAAAATGTGAGAAAAGCATAAATAAATAAATAAAACACTTATGCACCCCAACTCATCCTACAGCACCTCTGACCTAAATCAAGTCTAGAAAACCAGCATGCACATCAAAAACACATTTGAAATTTGAACTATGCATTTAAATATAAATCTAAGCATAAATCAAGGTTAAATATTTCTAGCAGAGATAAAATCATGATAACTACAGTAAAGTTGAATCTAGGTATAACATGAACATAGCCACAAGTTGAGCACAAAAATCAATTTACATTTTGCTACAAAAATCATTAAGGTAGAAATAGCATAAGTACAAAGTAAATCATATAAAAAGATCTACATAGTAACTTTGTGCAAAATTTTGCCCAGAGCCTACAAATGATACAACTAGCAACATATCCAAAATTTAGCTCCATAACCTTTCTAGATTTTGAACTACAGTAAAAAGGTGTCAAACTGAATTTCAATTTTCATTCAAACTCTATAAGTCAAAACTATGGTCATGCTTTGTAGAAGTTGTAGGTCTAGTCTCACTAAAACCAACAAAATAGGATTTGCATTTTTCTGATTTCCTACGAATTTCTAGGATTTTTCTAAGGTGCTGGACTAAGTTGCTAAGAAACTAAGTTACAGATCCTTACAACTAGGTCCCTGGGTTCACAAATATGCCCCTGCGATTCACAACCGTGCCCCCCAGCGGCGGGGCGAGCTCGCCGGCGGCGATCCACGGCCGGAGGAGGTCAACATGCGGCATGGGTGAGCGATTGGGCTTACCAGGGGTCGATTGGCGGCAGTGGCTCGGCCTGTGGTGGCTCCGACGAGCGGCGGCGCGGCCGCCTCGGCTCGAAATCCGGCGAGCACCGGCGCAATGTGGATGAACAAGCGGCTGTGCGGGCTCGAGTGAGGTCTAGGGAGGAGCTGGGAAGCCTTGGCCGGCGGCGGGAGCTAGCGGGGAAGCAAGTTCGCCGCGGCGGCGTCAATGGCGGTCCGGCGGGGCGGTGTGCGCGCGCGGGGAAGGGAGAGCTGCCTTTTATAGGCGCGGGTGAGGCCGAGGGGGCGTGCGAGCATCACCTCGAAGGAAGGGAGGGGGAATTAAGGCGATACGCGCGGCAGCCGAGGTGCTCCGCACGTCGCCGGCGGGCGGCACGGCGGGAGGTCCGGCCGGGGTGCTGGCGGGCGCGAGCGTGTGTGGGAGCGCGTCCCCAGGCTGCTCGGCGCGCGGGGAGCCGAATGATGGTGCCAGCCTCGGGCGCGCGGCCGACCGGCGAGTGGGAGGGCCCGGACGTTGATGCGCCGCGTGGCGGCGCGTCGCGTCGTGCCGGCGCGCGGGAGCGCGCTCTGGCGTCGATGCCCACTTTCCCTTTCGAAGTGCCCATGTTTGGATGCCTAAAACTTTAAAATTTCAATTCAAACTCCAAAACCTATAGATAGGACTCTTGTAGATTGATCATTCCTCTACACAATAGGCACCAGTAGAGCTCGAGTTAGATTTGATTTGAGGGGGAAAACTGAATGCCAAAATGGAGAAAAACTCGGCTTTGTGAAACAGTAACAGGTAGGTTTGACTTGCAATTTCGAACCTCTTCCACCCCAAATTTGAGATGCCAACCTGAAGATGAAATGTGTCCCTCTCAATTCTACACAACTTTTATATTGGCAGAATTTTGAGTGTTTAGACAAAAATTGGAGAACGTGGCCAAAGTTCCAGGGTAGGGTATTGACATCAAGGGGTTTGACCTCTTTGACTAGGGTTTTGACCAAGGTAGCTAGTGTTGACTTGTCTAAGGTGTTCATGGGTGAGTGTTAGCGAGGTTTTCGAGGTGAAGACCCAGGTTGACCACGATTTGACCACAGTCAACAGTTTGACCAGTCGTTAGGGTTAATTAAAAACCTGGGGCGTCACAGGGCATGGCCTAGGCCATCTCCTAGGCAACTCGAGGACTTGCGGCGGCCATCGGCTTCCTCCCGGTGCTTCTCCTTCGTGTCGGCGGCTTTCTGATGAATGGATGGATGTGGTGGCCGACGGAGGCAGAGGTAATTTATCGAGGAGCACCTAGGTCAAAGGGCGTCGCGAACCGGGCTCGGAACAGGCCAGGCCGGCCGGCCTGGGCCGACCGGCCCAGGACCGTTTTGGCCCGGTTCGGCCCCATCTCGCTCCCCGATGCTTCTCGGTCAATTGTTGACTTGCCCCCTTCTGCATGTGGGCCCTTGACATCGTCTTCTCCACGGTTTAGATAGAGCTCCTTGTCGCGCAAGCTTCAGCATCTTCTGTTCAGGTCCCTGGAGTTTTATGGCTTCATGCTTTGGTCCCTGGGCCACTTGGAGTCATGTTCATCATGTGTCTTGACTTGTGCCGGGCTTCATGATCTTCTCTTCAAGTGCTTGATGAACTTATCCCGAAAGTCTCCTCTTTAATGTTAGTTTCCTACGTAAACAATAAACTCCAAAATCGACATGCAAGAGTGAACTTGATACCTCCGGGGGGTTAGTAGCATTAGTTAGAATATCAAATATGTGCAAATGTTGACGGTAAACTCATAGCTAGGTGTACCAAAATCGACTGACAACATACCCCCATGCTTAAACCTTGCTCATCCTCGAGCAAGTTCAAGATCTTTGCTTAACTTGGAAATCAGCATTGCCTTTCAATGTCTTCCCTGCACTTAGTTATACACAACAAGACATATTGCTCTCTCAAGTATTTAGCATTTAAGGTTCAAGTTCTGACCGACTACTTCATTATGGAAGATAGACCATCATTAAAGAACAAGCCACAATAAAACAAATATAATGCTCTCAAACTTAAGCAAACTTCAAGCCTTTACCTTGTTGCATCGTGAAGAGTTTTCAAAAAGTTGCACATCTAACATAAGTGAGGTTCTCTTGCAAAAGCTCATGGGAACACTCATCTCGTCAAGTCACTCAAGCCTACACTAGATTATTCCCAACCTATTCTACGCATATAAAAGTGGAAAGCTTATGTGGAGCTTGATAGGTAAAAACAATCCTAGCAAAACATTATACTTGAAATATTGTCAAACTAAGAGAGAGATCTATTGGAATTACCGAGACTAGTCCAAAAGGTCATGGAAAATAAATGTTGGGAAGAGAGAGAGATGGAACACACGCATTTAGAAAGGTGGACATGTGCAAGTGGCAAATGGGTGATCCCGAGACATAAATGAAGTTCTCGTTATCGAATTGTACATGGTTGGAAAAGATTGAGTATGGACTTGTCTTCAAAGCTCTCTAAGATTTTAATGAAAGCGAAAAGAACCGAGGAGCATTTTTATTTTTCTCTTTTTTTTGGTTTTTTGTTTTCTTATTTTCTTTCTTTCTTCTTCTTTTATTTTTCTTCTTTCATTTTTTTCTTCTCTTTTTTCATTTTTTATTCATCATTTTTTTATCCTCCTCCGAACTTTTAAGCAACATAGTACTTGCTATGGTAGTCCTCCCCCATGCTTAAATGATTGCTCGTCCTCGAGCATAGAAGTGAGGGGACCTATGGCTGCTAGAGAAGTACAAAATCCTTGACTTCCTTTATAAATCTTTTGAAATCTTCAGGGCATCTTCCATGTCGAAACTTCGTATTTGGTTGCATTGATGAGTCCTTCCATATGTTATATGTCTTGAAATCTTGTCAGAAAATCTTCAGAAAATTCGTCGAAAGATCATCCATACTCAATTTCGGTTGTGGTCAAGGAGGTAATCACAAAAAGATGTTTTGGGTTCAGGGTGGAAACTGGGCTCCATGACAGACCCATGCTGACATACGATAGCTCAACCATAGCTGACTGCTGACATTCCCCTCTCCTTGAGACTCGGCTTGCCCACAAGCCGATGGAGAAGTATGGAGCCATTGGTATCCCAAGAGAAATGCAGAAACTTTGGTTCAGAAGATGTCGAGCTCAAGCAATCAGCATTGTACTCAAGCATCATTTCCCAGCAGAAGACCAAAGTCACTGACTGTGTAATAAGTACTGCTCCCAACAAAACTGAACTTCGTAGCATGAGTGCTGAACTGCATGCCCAAACACTAGGTGACAAGGACATGTTAACTGCATAAACCTATCAAAGGTATATCTGGTGAACCATGGCCAAGATTTCCAAGGAATGCAAATAATTTGATCAGCAATCAAACACACAAGTGCATGCATGTGTATATATATTTCTCTGAGCCTTTGTACTTTCAAGTTGCCTTAGTAAAGCACTTCCATTTAGTTGTGAGCATGCTCCACTATAGATTCAATACTTTTGTATAGCTGGGATCAGAAGACAAAAACGGTTGCAACAAAGCTTGTTTAGCCTGTCAGTGATCCTTAGCCTTTACACATGGAACTCGAAATTTGCGTCCTATCTCTTTACGCAAAAGTAACAAAAATTGCCACCACACTTCCGCTATACTAGGTCTTGAATTAGTGCACTGCCACCCATACTGATAGCCAGAGTTGTGAACCACTAGGGTCCCATTGCAATAATTTGAACAAATCAATCAGAGCAAGGGGAAGAAGCTCATATAGCCACGAATTTGAGGTCTCCAACTTGCACTGTCAACAATCAATAATAAAGCATTCCCACTACTGCTATTTAGTGACACCTCATCACTTGAACATTGCCCACCGACTGACCATTTGACAACCTCCCATATGCTGAAGCACTCATGCTGTTCTGGCAGTTGCACGTAGCCATGAGAAGTGCAAGTTGCAAGCATGACTGATAGATTTTCCTTTAGTTGCCCCTCAACAGTATGAAAGCCAACGTTCAGGAACAATTCATGCTTAGGTATTGACGGATAAGCATACGGAATGCAAAAACTGATTGATCACCGATAGTGCACATGATAGTAGAGTAGGAGTCTAATTCCATAAGAGTAGGCTGATTCCCAGTTTGATTTGCATTTGAATTATACTACCTTTAGTTGGTGATGGCCAAGGTAATTTGAGTTGTGTTGCAAAGTGGAACAACCTTCTATCATCTTTATAACATTTCACAAACTGAATAATATGCCAACTGTTTGATAGTCCTTTGTCTAGTTGTACAACTGTCACAACATCACAGGAAGGCCAAGGTGTTGGCCTAAGTCAACACAATTCCACTTGATTGCTATCATCAAATAGAATAGCAGCATGATATGACCAAAGCAAGTCAACTGTTGATTTCTTGTCCAATAATTTGAGCCAATGCTGCCAACACTCTATTGCACTTGGATTGCCCTAAATGATTGACTGACCATATCTAGCATATAATAAATATCCATGTAAATAATTCATTACACTAACGTCCTATGGATTTGTAATCCATTTTGACAAAAATCATTGGAATTTCTCTCTTTGTCATAACCTCTCAAGCCAAGTAGCAGCACATTATGATGAAAAAACTATGCATGAGTCTGTTACACTAGCTTTCTGCATCTTTGGTTGTATGGGTGGTGGCCAAGGTGGAAAAACCACAATTGAGTAGCTAAGCATAGCCTAGAGCTGACTAATGTCACAATTGAATACATGCTTGCTTCCAAAACAACCAAACACCAGATAGAATAATTTGTCTAATTGCACAACAATCTTGGAACTATCATCTTATAGGCTGACTAATGACCATGGGGCCTTGGGTGAAATGCAAATTTGCTCAACATCTAGAATATATGTCCTTTGTCAACCAAAGTAGCAAGAAATCGGTCTATCACTAATGGATTAAACACAACCATTCCTTCCAACACCTTATGTTCAACATGAACTTTGGTGCCATAGTAGGCAACATCACATCAAACGAGCATACAAGGGTGGAATTGGTGATATACCTGTATTGTATATTCTTGAATGACGAGCAGTTGTTGAGGGTGTTTCAACACTTGAGCATGTTTTCATGGCTGAGACAAGTCATTGGACACCTGGTAGGCAAGTTGCTGAAGGTCACCTCCTTTATACTCAGTTGTGCAATTGGTGCTGGAATGGAGGATGGAGCATCATGGATGGGCTTCAGCATGCTGATGTCGTGGTTGAGGAAAATAGTCAAACACATGGTGGGCGAGCCAGTTGGAGTCGCCTTCTCTGCATCACGAGCCACTAGTGTTGGGATCGGAGCCGAGGATGACCACGAGGATCTTGTTGGCACCATGGTTTCCTTGCTGCCAAAGTTGAGGAATATGGTCTCGTGGAACATCATGGCGGTGGTGGCGGTGGTGGTGGCGGTAGACAACATATATGAGGTAGTGGTCATTGTGGCTGAAGGTGAAGCACTTGGTGTTGATGGTGCGGCAGGCTGCCCACCATGTGAGCTCAATTGCCGATTCCACTCGGCATCGCAAGCAGTGAACAATTGATCCCACTTGGCATCCAGTGCATCAAAACGCTTGTTGAGGTCATCGAGGATGAGCTTGGTGTCAAGAGGCATAGTGGTGCACAAGCGATTCAGCGCGGGTGAGAATTATAGGAGACAGATCCGACGATTCGCTGCTCAGATCGACTCCAACCCAATCATGTGCCAAATCAAGCAACTATGCAAATCATGACTTCACAGAATCGAACTAGTCTGATACCAATTGTTAGCAACCCCAATAGATTGGCTAACAGATAACTTGGTTTAGAGGTCGGAGAATTAAGTAGCAGGGATACAAGATCTCAGGGGAAGGGAGATCAGAGCAAGAAATTAAAGAAGAACCAGGTACAGAGGAGTAGACTTTGGGAGGAAGATGAATAGAAGAATAGGAGAAGTATTTGATACTTGATAATTGTTCGATCCCTTTCCAGGTCCTGCTCACTTGCCTTTGTAGTGTCCCAGCAAGTCGAAAATTCGGCTCCATGACAGGCCCATGTTGACATACGACAGCCCAACCATAGATGACTGCTGACACTTTTAGTTATGGTCGAAGCATCACCGGAAAAGGCTAGATTATCCTACAGTGAACGGAAAACAATAGGAAGCGGCAAAACTAAAAGCTAGCGAGATGGGGATCTCACCTAGGGCTTCGAGGAGGGCAGTGACGGCACAGTTCGGGCCCGAGACGGAGGGGACGATCGATGGTGAGAGGTGGAACAGTGACCAGTGCTTCGCCGTGGACTCGTTCCATCTTCAGAACGACGACGGGGTATGGTGACGGGACTTCCTGGTGATGCTACAACGTGGTAAGGAGAGAGAGATAGATATGAGAGGGTGAAAGGAAGGGAAGATAGGGAGGGCACAACATCATCTTACGGATTTGTGTCGACAATCCTGGCGGCGACGGCTCTGCTAGTTGACGATGGAACTTGGGTGGGATGTAGGTGCGAAAGGGACGAACAACATAGTGATGTCTAGTTTATAGAGCAAGAGAAGGGACTTGAAGCCTGCAGAGGGATCTGGATCTTCCCGAGGACATGTGGACGATGAGCAGCGGGGTTCACGAGAGCGGTTACATAATGCGGCATGGGGAGGGATGACGAGTGGGTCCCCCCAGTCATTGAGATAAGTGGAGGTGTGTTTGGCCATGAATTGGATAGGAGAGGTTTTGGCCCAAAAGATGTTTCAGATTTGGACAAAGTCGACCTATTTCAAATATATTCGATGGAACTTTTAAATGCATTTTCACCCAATAAACACCTAATGAAAACTACCCGACATGAATGCACAAAACAAAATTATATACCCTGTATTGATTATTTTTTAGAAAATACAAGTTTTCCTACAATTAAATATTTGGCTATTATCTAATTGTTGGAAAATGTCATAAATATGAGAAAATCTATTGTTTGTCTTAGTGTTAATTGTTCACATCCCAAAATGGAAATTTTGGGGTGTGACAAAGTGCCACGCAGGTGAGCCCTCTTCCTTTTCCACGGGTTGGTGCTCAATTGATTCTCCTTAGTTGCTTTATTTTGGTATACATCCAGTCAACTCGGGAAGGGGATTGGGGTGGAGCATCTCGTCAGTAGTCGAGCTCTACGGTCGTACCTCTCCCTGGTGCAGCTCGTAGGCCATTGAGTTCCGCAAATGTACCCCCTATGTTTTTTGATCTTCCTCATTTATCTAGTTCAATTCACTACTTGTCGCATCTTCTGACCTCGTACTTAGCAGAGACTAAGAATATGGGACAATAGTATTGCGATCAACCACATCCATGGGTATCATTTGTCTAGTGTTCAACATGATTGAGTGTGGTCTCTTGCGTGATATCCACGTCCATTCAATGTAGTAGAACATGTATTAGCCTCGAGCAAAGACAAGATTGTAGTGTGTCGAAAAATAAAATACATACTTGCATACTTGGAACATTATAGAAGGTTATGGAAATCGCAAGAGACTTTTCCATGCATAAGGATAAGATCATGAAAAAGTAGGAAGGTTCTAGATGACTTTGGATATTCCAAGAGACTAGAGTTTCAATGCTTCACGGTGAAGTGTAGAATACTCCAGAACTAGATATTTACATGGTAGGATAAGGATGATAGAAAATTCTAAAGATAGATATTTACTTGGCAGGATAAGGATGAGTGACATGCCATTGGATGGCATGAGTGGAGAGTGGTGGGAGTAGCCACTAATGAGAGTGTGAGACTTATGTTGTATCAAGTTGAGTTTTAAATAAAGGTTTGAGTTCTCAATGAGAATTGGTTTTCTCGAGTTATTGTGGCTATAGGGTCCACAAAAGAAACGATATCATAGAACTTTGGTGTCGCTTCTAAGAAGTCAGTGTCAAGATCGGGGTGTCGATTTCTCAACAGTGTGAACGTACCATGTTTTGAACTGAAGTCAATTCGATGTTAGAAAAATAAACATATAAATTTCTATATGTTGAACTAAAGATATGGTCTCATTAAAATCATTAAACAAGTAACTATAAGTTTCATTTATGAATTAATTTTCTACGAAAAGATACAGATGGACAAGTAGGAAGGATTCATTTAAAATATTGGAAGTTTAGATAGTAGAAGTAGATACAAAATAAAATAAATACATACGAGTGATGAATGCTTCTCTCTTGCACAACGATGGTTACATTTGCATAATTGATCTAAATTATGATGAGTAGTACGAACTCAAATATAGAGCAAACTATTTCTGATATTGCAGAGACTTACGTATTACATAGGATCCTAAAGGGAAATATTTTGCTCTGGAAGGATATGGTTGTATTAATGTTATTTTTTCTTGAAAATATTTTACTCTAAAAAATATTTATATGTTTATTGTTGTTTTACCGAAGGCAGTATATGATATATATGTTATTCATGTAATAGAACTAATCTGTCAAGAAAAACCTCTCTCAATTTAGTAAAATGGTTGAATGAAAAATGGAATGTGTTGGAAATATGTGTAAGAAGATTGAAGAGAAACATTCAAGTACATATATGAAAACACTTCTCTGTGAGTAATTATGCTTTACCTTTTGTTTCCATCCAACTTTGATTTGAAAATTTTCAAACATTTTTCTTTATTTTTACAGTCAAAGCTTGTGATGTTTCTATAATTTGAAATGTTAACATAACTTTCCAACATAACCCTCATCCACATTAGGTCAATTCGTGGTTGATTTTCTTTTATCACGATGACACAAATACAATAAGAAACATGAGTCTAAATGAGTTAGTGTGAAAACTCATGTAGAGTCTTAATGTGTGTGCACCTATAATTGTGGACCAAAATTGAATCAAACATGTCTTGGCATGGTGGTTGCTCTGATGTGTCATCGTAACATCAGATAGTATTGAATTTGCTAAGTTGAATTCCACGACTTGCACATGAAAGATACTATTATTTGGATGCTTCAATACCATAGAATAATTCTGAATATCATGGCTTGGTCACTTGATACCATAACTTGGATGCTTGAATACCATGATTGGATATCAAGAATATTGTAGTTTGGATACTAAATACTATGATTTGGACATTGTCATGTTTTGATTTGCATACTTGAGACCTAGAAAACTTACAATCCACATGCTTAATAAATCATTAATACGTTGTCACTCAATCACCAAAATCACAAACTATGATCTAATAAAATCATGTTTGCTACAATCAGAAATCGACTGTGAAGGGGGTTTGGAGCTAGGGGCGATATGATTTTTGTGGAGTAGTGAATGAAATCTGCGGGATAAGGAATGTGAGAAGAGAACCCGCAGGGTATTGCTTAGTACTACTACCACATGTTGCCCACTGTTGCCGCCGCCAACAGCAGCGGCTGGTACGACCGTGGGAAGAAGGTGGTTCGGTGTCTAGGCGGACACCCTCGAGTCGCCTTGCAAAGGAAACAATGTAACTTGCACAAACAAGTTGTGATCTCCAATTTGTGATCACGATCACAGCCCGTCACGCCAATCATTTTGGACGACAATATTTTTTTGAAATTAAAGCAGGGGTACTGCTATGTCATATAAGAAGAAACAGCATCGGTACATAACGGGCCGAAGCAGACACCACCACACGAACAAACCCCAAAACAAAAACAAACGCACCCGACACACCACCATCCTTAACCACATGGGAGAGAAGACCGAAACAAGCCGCCGACACCTGCGCCGTCGTCACCAACGTTGTGCCACGTCGAGGCGCAACCCACTGCAGGCTCAAACGGCCCCCTGAGCTCCTCCACCATGGAACTGTCACACTCAAACTGCACATACACGATCATCAATCCCTCAGAACCAGAGAAACCTCAGCACATACTCCCATCTCAGTACCATGGCAACCACTGATCCTGGCCATTCTGCGTGGGGGCCTCGCCACATCCACCGCCTCACACTCCTCTGCCAAGGACTCAGATATCTTAGACTGCAATAAGAGCACCTCCTCCGCCCAACTGTCACCGAGATCACCACTGCACCTTGCATGACAGCTCAAACATTCCAACTCCATGGATCCTCTGCACCCTGGCAACAACTCCGACCAAGCGCACACCCCGCAGCACCTCCAGCCAGCCACCACCACCAATAGCACAAACGGCAGGACTCCAACTACGACGCCTCCAAGAAGGTCACGACGCCGAGGCGCCGCCGCTGCACGTCCAGATGGACAAGGTCTTCACCCTAAGAGCCCCACGCGACGAGAGCACGGTGCCTCACCATGATGCCCCCAGCGGGGAGACCGACGACCCAAGGGCGCCACCATCATGCACACCGTCAACCGGTGAAAACTTTCGCCCGAAAGCACCACGCCTGCCGCCCGCTCATGGTCATGGTAGTAGCCCGCTCCCCATCTCCTCCACAACAACAACACCGGAAGAGGCCTGGCGCATCCCGAAGCACCACCTCGGCGCCGCAACAAGCACCAACCAGCCCCTCTGGCCACCAAGGCGACACCAGACTGGCAGCGTTGACGAAAAAGGAGAAGCCGCCGGCCAGCCACAGCCGACCACGGCAGGCCACGGCCACAGCCAACCACGGCCTGCCACAGCCAGTCACGGCCAGGCACGGCCGGCCAGGCGGCCACGGCTACAGACAGCCACAGCCGGCCATGGCCACAGCCAGGCCCCGGCCGGCCACAACCAGGCCGTCCGTGGCCGCCGCCGGCCGCAGCCGTCAAGGCCACCGCCGGCCGCAGCATGCCGCCGTCCGAGGCCGAAGCTTGCTGCCGCCCGAGGCAGCCGCAGGTCGCCGTCCTCCGCTCCCTTCTGCACCACACACAGGGCAAACGCGCCCCCTTCCGCGTGGGCCACCAGATCCGGCCAAGGGCCGCCCGGATCCATGGCCTCCCGCCGCCGGGGAGGCCCCCGCCGCCGACGAGGTCGTCGGGAGCTCAGGCAGCCGCGCCCGCCGCGGAGCATCCGTGGAGGGGGAAGAGAGCCGCGCCGCTGCCTTCATCGGGGCCTCACGGACTTCCGGAGGCACCCTCAGGCGGCGGCGCGACGGGGAAGGAGGTGGGAGGAGGGGCGGCGGCGGCGCTAGGGTTTGGCTGCCTAGCGCCGCTCGCGCAAGAGCGACGCGAGGCGTCGGTTCCTTTGGATGACAATATCACCCCCGATCTGGTTAGCATTGACTAACAAAGCCAGTAGCCATATCCTCTCATTTTGCTGGCGCCTACCAACCGAAAAGATGACGACTCCTACTGGTGAGCTGGTCTGTAGTCCTCCCGTTCCTGGCGCCAAATTAAAAGACCACGTGTCTGGAGTGAACAAAATAAACGGAAACACACCCAAGTCCGATCATGGCCCCTACTACACTCGGCCCCCCTGGCATCAGACCGAAGACTGAACCCACCAGCACCCGGCCGAGCACGACAGTTCTTCCCAAGAACGAGACATGCCGGCATGCCGCAGCCTGCAACCACCCACAACGCACCTACTCTTGCGTAGAAAACTTAGAAACTTGGGGTTCAATTCGCCGCGCAGCGACCATTCTACCCAAGGTCTGCCTTGTTCTGATGGGCAAACGGAACCCCGCTGTTTTGAAGCGTTCTCGGCCGCGCGCGTTTAGTTTACACTCCTTAACAAATTCCGCCGGGTCCCAAGCTCACCAACCAAACCATCACGTGCCAGGAGACGATCTCTTTTTTGCAGCGCGCTTGCGCTTGCGCATATAAAGCACAGAGGGGTAGCTTTGCGGCAGCACGTACACCAGAGCAGCAGACAGCAGCCGGAGCCCGAACGGAGCAAAGCGCCCAACGGAGAGCAGCAGCTAGCGCAGAGCAAAAGCTTTCTCTCATTCTCTGCAGGCTGCAGCTCATCGCTCGCCTTTCTCTCGCCCAAGGGTCTCCGTCGGGCGTCGGCAATCGGCATGGACTCGGGAGACGCCATGGAGAGGGGCGCCGGCGCGCCGGTCCTGCTGCCCAAGGTAACGATCCAGAACTCCGACCCTTCCACTCCCTCGCACGCCACATTCTCAGCCAGCCGTCGGCATCGATCTCCTCCACTCCACGAAGCCCTTTACGGAATGGTCAGGGCCGTTTCGGCACTGGTCGATCCGAAGCTGGTTAGAGATCAGCACTTCGAGCCGTCGCTTCACCGGTGAACAGAAAATCATTGCCGGTGTGGATTTTAGTTTATGTTTCCCCTTGCTGAATATTTGGATACACCATGACGTCACACAGATGCTGATGTCGAATGCAACTTTTGTAAGGAACAGAGCCATCAACATTGACCAAGTCTAGCATAGTGAAGAGAGAAATAAGAAAAGGGCATGGGCACCTTAAAATGGTCGATAGTTGCTAGGCATGTTAAAATTGAGCTTTCCATTTTCTCTCTCTTTTTCTTCATCTAAAATTAAACTTATGTTTTCATGCACGAGGTATCATAGAGAAGATTCCAAGAAAAATCATCAAAAAGCTAGCGCATGCATACACACTTCATGCCTGACACTTTAATACTACTAGATACTAGTAGTACATTTCTAATCAGACAAGCACAAGAGACTGGCACATCCAAATTGCATCCACGTCATACTACACATTACTACCGCATGATATCCATGACCATTTAACATTCAACAAGTAGAATACGGAGATTCTTCTTGTTGCTGACAATTTGCGGAATTTTTCTCCATTGCAGAGCAACAGGCCAAAGATTCAGGACGACAGCATGCAAGTGTCACTATTGAAGGATAAAAAACGTGCAGGCAGCAAGGCACCAGCAGTAGTTCTAGGTGAGCAACCCTCTGCACATCCAAAATTCTACCCTTTTTACAAATAAAATTCTAATTTTACTATGATAATGTACAATGACAAAATCTAAGAAACATGTAGATTAATTACCGCATGCTTGCCTATGCTGCGTGCAGGGTTCGAGTGCCTGGAGAGCACAGGGTTCTTTGGCATCTCCACGAACCTGGTGGTGTACCTGGAGAAAGTCCTCCATGGCAGCAACTTGGCCAGCGCCTCCAAAGTCACTATGTGGACAGGCACCAGCTACCTCACCCCGATCTTCGGCGCCATCATCGCCGACACCTTCTTGGGCAACTACAACACAATTCTCATCTCCCTCGTCATCTACCTTCTTGTAAGTTGTAGATCATTCATCTTGATCATTTGATCCATGGTTAGCGCATTGATGATCAGTCACGAAAATGTTGCTAACGGATTCTACGGGATGTTCAGGGAATGATGTTCGTGACCTTCTCGGCGTTCCTGCCAACGGCTGCGGTGCTCGGCGGCTCCTCGGTGTTCGGCGCGCAGGCCATTGCGTTCATCGGGCTGTACCTCGTCGCGATCGGGAGCGGCGGGGTGCGCTCGTCGCTGCTGCCGTTCGGCGCGGAGCAATTCGACGACGACAACGAGAAAGACCAGGAAAGCAAGGGGTCATTCTTCAGCTGGTTCTACCTCTGCGTCAGCTTCGGTCCGATCGTCTCCGGCCTCTTCATCGTGTGGATCCAGGACAACATCAGCTGGGGCCTCGGCTTCGGCATCTCCACCACCTGCATCGCGCTCGCTTTCGGCGTCTTCGTTCTTGCCACGCCCATGTACAAGCGCCGCATGCCCACAGGAACTCCGCTCAAGCGCCTGAGCCAGGTCATCGTCGCCGCCTGCCGGAAGATTAGCCGCAAGGTGCCCGCCGGCGAAGGCATGCTCTACGAGGTCAGCGACAAGGTGGACCCCCAGCCCAAGCTCGCGCACACCGGTGACTTCTCGTTCCTTGACAAGGCGGCCATCATCACCGAGTCGGACTTTGAGGAGGTGACGCAGGAGGCCGGCTCGTCGTGGAAGCTCTGCACCGTGACGCAGGTGGAGGAACTCAAGATTTTGCTGCGTCTGCTGCCCATCTGGGCGACCAGCATCATCGTCTCCTCGGCGTACGCGCAGATGAACACCACCTTCATCCAGCAGGGCAGCGCCATGAACATGTCCATCCTGTCGGTGTCAGTGCCGCCTGCGTCCATGGCATCGTTCGAGGTAGCTTGCGTCTTTACTTGGGTGATGCTCTACGGCAAGGTGATCGTGCCGGCGTCGAGGGGCTTCAGTTCCGGCGGCGACGGCGAGCCATCGCTGCTGCAGCGGATGGGCGCCGGCCGGCTCCTCATGGCTCTTGCAATGGCGGTCTCTGGACTCGTGGAGATGAAGCGGCTCCACAGCGCGGCGCACGGGGAGCAGATCACCATCGCATGGCAGCTCCCGCAGTACTTCTTGCTGGCCGGCGCGGAGGTGTTCTGCTACATCGCGCAGCTGGAGTTCTTCTACGCCGAGGCACCGGACACCATGAAGAGCACGTGCACGTCGCTGGCGCTGCTCACCATCGCGCTGGGCAGCTACCTGTGCTCGTTCATCTACGCCATCGTGGCCGCGTTCACGGCCACGGCGGACAGCCCCGGGTGGATCTGCGACAACCTCAATCAGGGACACCTCGACTACTTCTTCTGGACCATGGCCGCCATGTGCACGCTCAACTTCGTCGTCTACAGCGGCTTCGCCAAGAACTACAAGCTCAAGACTGTGCTCTCATGACGTGATTATCAGAAGATCTCTGTTCGCTTCTCATTTTGGAGTTTCCATCGCATTGCTGCACATTCAATTGATGATTGGCGAAGGCAATTAGCAAGCACTCGGTCAAGGGCAAGCACATAGGAACGTACAGTGGTACAGTTACAGTTGTAGGAAGAAAAGGTATATTTTTTGGCTTTTTCCCTTTTTATTTTTCTCCTTGTCAAAGAAATTGCACAGATTCCTTGTCAGCAACAGTTATTTTCTTTTGAAAACATTTGTTTCCTTTTACATTAACAATAGTGCCATCTCTCTTTATTGTTGCGCCAATATAGATACTCCATTTGAAGCATCTATATTTTTTACTTGTACGATCAGCAAGAAAATTTTCCTCTTCCATAGGAAGAGATACGAGTTTCCTGTTTCTTCAGCGGTAATGTCATTTCATTGTGTGGGAAAATGTAACAACTTGCTCATCACACCTGCCGGTGTTTTAACCTGACAAACCTACCAAGAGGTACCCGAGGGCCGAGGTAGTAGATTGTGCGGTAGGTAGTTGCCAGACCTGGAACTCGAAGGTTAAAGCGAGGACACGAGACACATATTTATACATGTTCGGCCGCTAGGATGGCGTAATATCCTACTTCTTGTTTGGGGTGTGTATATGGCGCCCTAGGTGTTTCGATATTGGTTGTACTAGGTTGTCCTCCTAGGTACCCGGTCCTCCTTTATATAGTTCAGGGGGCAGGTTCATAGTCAGTTACAAGTTAGGAGTCATAGTAGCATTACATGGTATGAATTCTAGTAGGATTACAGGTATTTATGGTATGAGTCTGTATTCTTCCATGTATAGGTATCCGGGGTGTATGCCCGACAAGCTCCCGAGCACTTTTTAGTCGAGAGTAGTAGTTCGAGTAGTCTTGAAGCCTCTTCGAGTAGTTCTTGAGCGTCCTCGAGTACTGCTTGGAGACGTCTTCAATAGTACTTGAACTACCACGAGGCTGGAAGGTGGTCTAGCTCATCAGTCTTTAAGTCGAGGTTATATGGAAGTGCGATTGCGAGAGCTCATCACCGAGCTAGAGAGCTAGTGGAGCATTTTGAAGTTGTCCTTGAGTAGTAATTTGACGTTGAGCCGTCAGGCTTAATAGGTAGCGGAGATTGCACGAGTTGTCTTCGAGTAGTAATATTGAACTTGAGAAGTAATCATGCCGTCAGAGCGGACTTTAGATGCGACTGAAGTCAACTTTTTGCCATCGGAATGGACTTTAGATGCAACTGAAGTCGACTTTAGATTGCCAACTACCACTCGCTCCAGGCGCTCAACCTCGTGGGAAACCCGGTGCAGGCCAACGTCGGCGACGACGCGCTGCGTCGGACCATCACGTGCCACCTCCCCAACCTTGCCTACTTCAACAAGCAGCCGTCAAGCCGCAGCGCAGCGCGTGGGAGGTGGCCACGGACAGCGTCACGCGCGCTGCATTCAACGAGTCCAGGTCTGGCGGCCGGAACCTGAGGAAGAAGAGGGCATCCCCTTGCTCGTCGGCCTGCTGCACAGGCTCATCCGGGTCCCATGAGCAGGGTTAAAAAACCGGTGGGAACCGGTCTAGATACCGCGGTAACCAGTCTTACCGGTCCGGACCGGATTCGGACCTACCCGATTGGGAGCTCTAGTTACCAACCGGTAAGAACGGGAGGTCGGAGGTCGGTAACGGTATATTTAACCCTGCCCATGAGCGACGACCTCCCAGTTCCAGGGCATTTTTGCCTTTAATCGGTGGGCCCCACTCACGTTTTGGCTGTACAGGCTGAGAAGGTGACAGAAGTGCCAAAGAGGGAAACAAAATTTTAGCTGTGCACAGCTAGGGAACTTTTGAAGTTTAGATGCTACAAAGGGAAGAGGAACTTATTTTATGCTACGTCGGTAATTTTCTCTAGAACTGGTGTATGGCGTCCGGTGCAGCAAATGCAAATGCACGTTAGACTGTCTCCAGCAATGATTTGGAATTCCATGATGCAAAACGGTGTATGAAGAAAAGAGAGAGAGAAAACTCTCTCTCAAAAACGAGCCGCTTCTAGCGGCCGATGCGCTTCCCTTCGCGCATCGGCCACGACAATTGGCTCCCGCCGCAGAGTGGAGGGGAGGGGAGGAGAAGGACGACCGGGAGAGAGGGAGAAGGACGACCGGGAGAGAGGGAGAAGGACGGCCTCCTCCATCAATGGCGGCTCAGATCCCGCACTGCCTGTCCAGGACCCGCCGCAGATCCTGCCCCCACGGTCCCCAACCCCAACCCACCCGCCGCCGCAGCACCGGTGCCCGCCTGAGGGCGACACGGGCACGCGCGGTGGCGGGGAGAGAGGTGGCCCTGGGGGAGGCGTCGATCTGAGGAGGCCCGCCGCTCGGGAGCGGGGCCGGCGCCAATCGCAGCGCCCTTCATCATCGTCGTCATTCACTCACCGGAATCGGAGGAGGCAGCTGAAGGAGGCAGCCGCGGGGAAGGAGAAGGCAGCCGAGGCGGAAGCCGAGGCAACAACGGAGGAGACGACGCTAGCGAGCTCGACCTCGCAGATCCGGGCCTGGCGAGGGGGAAGGATGTCGCCGCCGACCGGATCTATGCTGGGGTGGTGTGGGTCCCAGCTGTGGAGGCTAAGTGGCGCGCAGTGCCGGCCCTGAGGGGGGGCGAGAGGCGCGGCCGCCCAGGGCCCCCGATCGGCAGGGGCCCCGCCCCAGTTCCCAGGTCTTCTACATACGTACTGCGAATACAAGTCGAAGGGAAAAAACACAGTACGAGACAAGGGAAACAATTGAGGAGATGCCCGCGGCGCAGGCAAAATCGCAATGGATCCCGTCCCGAGAGGCCGAGACCTCTCAGTGCCTGGTCTTGGTTTTTTTTTTTTATCTTTGCGAATTGCAAATTGAACTTTCTAATCCAGTCACTCGGACGATATCGTCAAGCGGTCGAGACTCGCACCGGCCTCCACCCTCCAGGCTCCAGGGTCAGGCTTCCACGACGCGCATCACATCTCCATTGTTGACTGCTCCAACCCCGCTTTAAGTTTTGCCCCGGGCCCCCAAAATCTCAAGACCGCCACTGGTGGCGCGCTCCCTGGGCGGAAGCCGGGGCGGAGCATGGAGGAGCCATCCACCGCCGGGGCGGAGCGCGGAAACCGGGGAGGAGCGCGGAGGAGCTGTCCGTCGCCGCAGCTCCGCCTTCGTCCGCGCGGTGCAGCGGGCTAGGTTCCCTAGGAAACCCCGCCGAGGTGGAGGAGGGGTCGCTGGCGGGGACGCTGACCTAGGAAGAGGAGGGGCCGCCGGCGGAGCAAGAGCGGGCGGAGAGAGGCACGCGGGAGGAGGAGGCGTGCGGGAGGAGAGAGCGGTTGGGCGTGGGAGAGTTGAGGCAAGAAGAAAGAAGTCCTAGGAATGAGGGCTTGGGGAGGGGCAATCGCATTTTGCGGTAAGTGTTGCGGCTCCTGCTGGAGTCGGAACAGTGCCCACTCATTTCTCATTTTGAGGATGCGGGAGGCGTTGCGGCTCGGAGACAGTCTTACAGTTACCACCATTGATTGAAGCGAATCCAGGGGGAAGCCGAATCCGGCCTGGGACATCATCCGTCCACGCTGGTAAGCCCAAGCCGAACCAATGGACCATGGCCATGGCCATGGAGTGGGTCTCTGGGCTGGGATGCACGCTGGCCCATCCGTCGTCGTCGTGATTCGAGACGATGCGAAAATCGGAATTTTTTTAAAATATATTAATTTTTTCACAATTTTTCGAAAATATATAGCGGATTCAAAAATTTGCAAAAGTAGCCTCCAACCGCCGTGCTAAATGGCGGTAGGGACCTACCGCCACCGAGAACGGCGGCAGGGGGTACTTTAGCACCCCTACCGCCATTTCAATTTGTCGGTTGCTACAGTAACCCGCCGCGATACTGTGGCGGGTTCGTGCCGCCGTTTCCCGTGGCGGCAGGCACAGTTTCTTTTTGAAAAATCATAATTTTTTGTATGAACTCGGATGAGGATAAAATTTATATGAAAATTGTAACTTTCGACGAGATCTACAACTTTGTAGTTCAAACTTTTTTCATTTGAAGTCATCTTAGAACTCAAAAAACAATATACTATCTAGATCTGGATACCGTAAACTGAGATCTAGATAGTATATCGATTTTTTGGCTCCAAAGTTCAACCGGGACTAAAGGAATATACCAAAGGTTTGTTCTACCGGTGCTTTTTCTTTTTCTTTCTTGCATGGCCCCACATACTATTCCTTTCTCTTAAAAGTGGGACCCGCAAACAATGCTATCACAATGAGTAAAAAATAAAAATATACTCCCTCCATCCTTAAATAGATGACGTTTAAGACAGAGAATTTAGTTCATTTTGAACTAAAATCCCTGTCCTAAACCTCATCTATTTGAGGATGGAGGTAGTACGTAAGCATCGTTTGTGACATGATGTTTGAAGCATGAATTTCTGCATCAAATTAAGTGCATTGGCAAGAAGAGAGAGGAAGTCTTTAAAGCTCCTTGGTCCGTTGGATTGCGTATCGTGTTCTCCGAGTACACTGATGACGCATTTGAGACAATGTTGCTCGTCGATTTTTCTTCTTTTTCAGATCAAACATTTACTGAATAAAACCACTGTTGGAAGGAGCTTTTTTTAACCGAAATCAGAGGAGATGTCCCTACCTATTTTTCTATATATGACAAAAAATATGTACATGTACAGGACTCTAAGCCTAAAGAGAAAAGGATTGATAAAGAATTACAGACTATTCAGCCAATTGATGATCATGCACTAACTCGAAGGAGCATGATCCATTAGTGTAGATGAACACATCAAATAGTATATTATAGTCTGGTATACCATGATACAAGAAATGAACAAATAAATATGTCATTGATATATTTGTTGTCCTAGAGTAATATATTTGCTCTCTTGATTTATAATTGCACGGCGAATATGGTTTGTGCCTTTGTGTTTGTTTTAGATTATAATCCTCTAGATTATATAATCTGGATTATGGATCACTAGTCTATCAACCCGTGCCCCCGCACGGGCTAGTTAGAAAGAACTAATAATTATAATTATCTATCTCATGCTCCCATTCATCTATTGCATATTCTAACAATTGTAATAGGTTTAGTTAGTAACAGTTTTTCACTTAGCATATCATCTTCATATGTGTTTGATTTGTATTTAATTGAACACTTTATTTTAAGCCATGAACAACATAAAAATTGGTATTCTTATCTGTCTCTCATTCATGAATATATGAGTATATGACGACACATATTATGAGAAGTATTTTTATATAAACAATAACATAAATAATGTATTTGTTGGGAAAAACATAAATAATATATTAATAATTATATAAATAGTATTTTAACATTATATATTGACGTACTTTAATATTTTATTTAGGGGTTACTTTAAATTTAATAAGCACATAAGTGGATAATTTATATGCAAATTTAGGGGTTATTTGTCTAATAATTGTTATAGGTTTAGTTAGTAACAGTTTTTCACTTAGCATATCATCTTCATATGTGTTTGATTTGCATTTAATTGAACACTTTATTTTAAGCCATGAACAACATAAAAATTGGTATTCTTATCTGTCTCTCATTCATGAATATATGAGTATATGACGACACACATTATGAGAAGTATTTTTTATATAAACAATAACATAAATAATATATTTGTTGAGAAAAACATAAATAATATATTTGTTGAGAAAAACATAAATAACATATTAATAATTATATATATAGTAATTTAAAATTTTATATTGATGCACTTTAATATTTATTTAGGGGTTACTTTAAATTTAATAAGCGGATAATTTATATGCAAATTTAGGGGTTATTTGATATTGTTTTTATAGTAGCATAGGTGGGTAATTTACATGAAAATTAAGGGTTAATTTACATTATTTTTTATAATGGCATATGTGGGTAATTTAGATATATGTTTAGAGAGGTGGGTAATTTATTAGAATAGATCCAATGGCTATTATGGGGGTGTTTGAATCCATAGGCTATTTTTTAGCCCACCTCTTTTTAGCTCAAATAGCCCCAAAAGAAGCCAAACAGGTGGGCTATTTCAGGGCCATTTGCAACTAGCCCACCTAAAAAAATTATCACAGCAAGAGGTGCTAATTGAGCTATTTTGTTGGCCCATCCCTGGTAGCTAGTAGAATGGATGCTTGAATTAAAGGTAAAATAGCCCAAATAGCCTTTGGATCCAAACAACTCAAGGGCTATTTCATTGGAGGGATATTTTCTTAGGTTAAACTTTAGCTTTCAAAATAGCTCTAGGCTGTTTCTCCAAACACGGCCTTTGATTAGAGATGTTGAATTGATGGCCGGATGTTTCTGATTTTTATGAGAATTTATAGGATTTCTCTATTTTTTAGACTGTCCACCTAGGATCCTAGGTGGCATCACGTGGAGGCCTCAAAAAGAGTCTCCAATTAGTAATAATAAGATGGGTACCATGGTTTTTAAAACACTTTAGGACTACCATGGTATCACAAATAATCTCAAATAAGTTATTCATGTGAAAATTTGTTGTTCATAGCTATGGTGAAAATTTGCTGCCACCTGCCTCCACGCAACCCCCAAATTATCAGGACATGTTGACACGCAACGTGGAGTTGAGAAGGCAAAAAAAAGAACTTGTGCATCGCAGGGCGTACGGCCTCGCGTGCCTTTTCCAGGACCCATTGGTCGAGCACTGATGAAGAGTGAAGAGTTCTTGGGTAAATTTTCCATGACCTCTTGACCAAGGCAAAAATCTAAAAACGAAATGGCAACAGCAGATCGATTTTCCTCACGTCTTTCTGGCTTGGAGGCTGGACTGTGTCCACGCTTTTATTGGGCAACTGTCTACTGACGCTAACAAGTAACAGCTATAAAAGCGAAGGTCCGGACTAGATGAATGGCCCTGTCAACTCATGTCCATCATATTGAGCTAGACTGACCCCGGATTTAGTCGCCTCTTATCCATAATCGTATCATTTTGGCACCTACCGAAGAACTGGCAGCCGCCGCTGCACGGGCAGTGTAAAGACTAATAAATAAACATAAAACTCTGTAAAGTAGGAGTAATAAGGTCTAAAAAACATAAAAACTCGATCTGTAAACGCACCGGATCGGGCACTGGCACCCGCAGACCCACAGTCGCCGTCGCGGCGGCTGACCGGAGCCTGAGCGTACGATCACCGGAGCACCCGTTGCGAGTTCGACAGATCACCGGAAGAACCCCACCTCACTTGCCCCCCTTGGCCCCATGCGGCGGCGCTGCAACCAATTGCAAGCCTGCAGGCCCCATCACCAGCCAGGCGTGTCGCGAGCTGCGAGCAGGAGCAGCGACCGTTCTACCCTGGTGGTCGACATCAGCAACGAGTGCAGGGACGGTCGAGGCTCCAGAGCGCATCCGCGCTGCCTTGTGCCGGTGAAAAACCACGCCGTTTTGAAGCGGTCTCGCGCGCGCGCGCAATTTTTTTTCTGCACGCCGACAGCGACGCGCTACCCCTACATCAAGTCGCCCCGGTCCCGAGCTCCCCCATTCCACCAACCTATCTTCGTCAGTGCCTGCGCGATTCCTATATAGCCTCTGCCGTGTCGCAGCGCAGCTTGGCACCAGCACCTAACCGGCCGGATCGGAGCAGGCAGCGCGGCCGCCGGAGCCCGACCGGAGCAAGGCGCCAAAGCGCGCGAGGAGAGGCTCGAGGGAGCTCGCACCCGATCCCAAGAGCTAGCTACCTCTCGATCGCCGCCATGGATTCGGGGGACGCCATGGAGAGGGGCGAGCGCGCGTCGTCACTCCGGCCCAAGGTAAACGTTCTTCGTTCGCTTCCAAAATCTCTCATGGAGTAGGCTTACCGCTTCTTCATTCATGCGTGTGTAAGAGAAATTCGTTTCCATTTCGCAAGGAACGGGGTAGTTTGGGACTTGAATGAGGACGTTGGACTGGGACTGGGAGTAGGTAGCTTTAGCAGCCATTGACATAGACCAAGTCGTCTTAAATAGAAGGAACATATATAGTGAGCTTATTAAATGGTTGACAGTTGCTGAACACACACATAAAACTCTATTATTTACGCTGGCCCTTGATACGGCACATGCATACCTACTGGCACATCTGATTAATTTTTTCCCAGTGTATGACAAATGTCGTTAGCTTGAAAACATGTTCCCAATCCTCCTAGTAGAATCTTACGCAAAAAAAAAAAATCTTCCTAGTAGAATTGTTAACTCATGAATTGATACACTTGTTCATTGAGACCCAGTGTCCATTCTTACCAATTTCAGCTGAATCCATCGAATTGATGATCAGATGTTTTTCTTTCTCCTCATAAGTTTTTTTTTGAAAGGTTCTAGGGGGGGGGGGAGAATCCCCCACCTGATTCATTCAAAAGGCCCGTACCGGCCCGCATGATAATGTTTCGTCGAGTTTACAGTTATGGTTTACATTGCCATAGAGAACAGATTACACCATTCATCACATACTGCAGCTTCTGAAGTTTTCAGCCTGCAGCGCCACAACGTTGCATCTGCCTTGCATGCCATCAGCAGCTGTCGAAGGGTGAGCTGCTCCTCTCTGAAGATGACCCCATTCCTTCGTTTCCAGAGCTGCCAGCAGCACAGCAGGATCAAAGTTTCGAAGTGCAGGGCGGGGACATGTGCTGGAGGAGGCAGCTCGTCCAACGTGGCCGTGGTGATGCTTGCTGGTAGCTGGAACCGGAGTGCCTGCCAGAACGCCGCGGCAAAGGGGCACTCGAAAATAATGTGTGTTGCAGTTTCCTCCGCAGCCCCGCAGACTTCGCAATTCGCCTCTGTGACCACTTGTTTCTTCAGAAGATTGGCACGGCATTGAACTCTATTCTCCTCATAAGTTCAGGACTCGTTTCTTTTAATTTCCTAATATCATGCCATGTGCAGCTCTAAAATAAGAACTGCTGACTGTTAATAGCAAGATAAAACGATGTATATGTATGTTATAAGCCTTCGGGCGACTTCTGTTTTAGGCTACAAGCCCGACATACAACACTTTTTTTTCTCTTAACTTTGTTGTTGTAATTACTTGTTGTTACCTTCCATTTACATTTATTTTTCGAGAATTTATCTAATTCAGTCAGTACTCAGCAGAGGCCCAGCCATGCCTCTCCTGCTTCTCTATAAAAGCATGTTGACTGGCAACTGACGGTGTACACTCTTCTGCTTGCAGCTGCTCGCTCTCCCATCAAAACTAAGAGACTTCAGACGCTCCGCCTCCCTGTCGCTGGGCACTCCACGCCACCTGACACCCCGTACGCCGGAGCGGCAACTATCGTTTGGAGCGAGGAGCACAGCGTACAGGCGGACACCCCGCACGCCGGCTGGGCAGCGATGGATTGGAGCCACGAGCCCAGGACCAGCAGGACATACGGAAAAGGTGCAAAAATTTCAGATCATATTGCTTGAAATTTGGTGGGACACTGCCCGCTTAAGTTCGTCGCACCGGCACGGGTGAAATCCCTAGATCCTCACTGCTGATGAAGATGGCATCCACATCATACTATTGGATTATCCATGACCATTCAACATTCAGAAAGTAAACTACGCAGATTCTCTTCTCATCAAGTGACAGTTTGTGCAATTTCCTCCATTGCAGGGTCACGGGCCTGAGACTGAGGACGATAGCTTGCAAGTGCCGCTCCTGAGCGATGAAAAATGCGTTGGCAGCAAGGCGCCGTTGGTAGTTCTCGGTAAGAAGAGCTCCATTTTCCAATTTTTCATTTCGAAAAAACAGATTATGTGCCAACACTCTTTTCTTGAAAAAAAACACAAATACATTATGCTAGTTTTACCGTGAATACAAGAAACCGTGAAACATAATGTGTTTGAGCCTGTACTGATCGGAGGATGGTGCCGCCGCTGCTGCTGCGTGCAGGGTTCGAGTGCTTGGAAAGCATAGCCTTCAATGGTATCTCGACGAACTTGGTGATGTACCTGGAGACCGTCCTCCACGGCAGCAACGTGGCCAGCGCCTCCAACGTCACGATGTGGTTCGGCACCAGCTTCCTGACACCGATCTTCGGCGCCATCATCGCCGACGCCTTCTGGGGCAACTACATCACCATCCTCGTCTCCCTCGCCATCTACGTTCTTGTACGTGTGTCCTGTCCTTTTTTTTTTTGCAAATAAGTTATCCTAACAGCTGAATTCAGTCGCTGCATCGTCCAAACCTAACTAACTGATCTGCTAACTGATTTCTATCTGTGTGTGCCATCTGCAGGGGATGATCCTGGTGACCACCTCCGCGTTCCTGCCCACTGCCACGGTGCTCGGCGGCGGCTCTGTGTTCGGCGCGCACACCGTAGCGTTCGTGGGGCTGTACCTTGTCGCGATCGGGAGCGGCGGGGTGCGGGCATCACTGCTGCCATTCGGCGCCGAGCAGTTCGACGACGACAATGCGGTGGACCGTGAGAACAAAATGGCCTTCTTCAGCTGGTTCTACCTCTGCGTCGACTTCGGCCCGATCGTCTCTGGCCTGTTCATCGTGTGGATCCAGGAGAAAGTCAGCTGGGGCCTCGGCTTCGGCATCTCCACCGCCTGCATCGCGCTCGCCTTCGGCGCCTTCGTGCTCGCCACGCCCATGTTCAAGCGTTCCATGCCCACCGGCAAGGTGTCCGCCGACGCTGGCTTGCTCGACGAGGCCAGTGATAAGGTGGACATCATCTCCGAGTCGGGCTTGAAGGAGATACCGGAGGAGTCGTCGGGCTCGTCGTGGAATCTCCGAGCCATGATGCATGGGGAGGAGCTCAAGGTCCTGCTGCGGCTACTGCCCATCTGGGTCACCAGCATCATCCTCTCCTCGGCGTACACGCAGATGAACACCACCTTCATCCAGCAGGGCAACGCTATGAACCTGTCCGTCCTGTCAGTGACGGTGCCAGCGGCGACGATGGGCTCGTTCGAGGTGGTCTGCGTCCTGGCATGGGTGCTGCTCTACGGCAAGGCGATCGTGCCGGCGCTGAGGGGGTGTGGATTCTCGTTTGGCGGCAACGGCGAGCCGTCGCAGCTGCAGCGCATGGGCGTCGGCCGGATCCTTATGGCTGTGTCGATGGCCGTTGCGGCGCTCGTGGAGATGAAGCGGCTAGCCGGCGCGGCGCGCGGCGAGGAGATCACCATCGCGTGGCAGATTCCCCAGTACTTCTTCCTGGCCGGCGGGGAGGTGTTCGGCTACATCGCGCAGCTGGAGTTCTTCTACGCCGAGGCGCCGGACACCATGAAGAGCACGTGCACGTCGCTGGCGCTGCTCACCATCGCGCTGGGCAGCTACCTGAGCTCGTTCATCTACGCCATCGTGGCGGCATTCACGGCCACGGCGGGCAGCCCAGGGTGGATCTCCGACAACCTCAACCAGGGACACCTCGACTACTTCTTCTGGGCCATGGCAGCCATGTGCACGCTCAACTTCGTCGTGTACAGCGTCTTCGCCAAATACTACAAGCCCAAGAATCAAGACTCTGATCTCATAGTCTCATGAGGTCATATGGTTAACAGCTTCTCGTTTTGTCCACTGCATTATTGTTGCACATTTGGCAAGTTGTGTTATGTGAGTGGTCATTACCAGAATCTGTGCAGCACTATGGGAGCTTCGCAAATTCTGGTAGTGGGTAATTAGCAAGTTGTGGCTCTACGGCTGGTACTTCTGTCCACAAGAAATGTACAGAGCACATGTACTGTAGCATGTAGGAAGAAAACGCAGAGGATTTTTTCCCTTTTGTGTTTTCCCTTTTCCGGTTTTGAAAATGTGAACTTTCGTCACTACTGTCTCGTACAGTTGAAAAAATTGCATGACATCGATGCCGATGTGTACCATTCATTCGTCTCGCAATACAAATGTACCTCTTGTACAGTTGTTTCAATTCGGCAAAGGATTTTTTTTCATTTCAAAATCGATGTGGCTAAATAATTTCAAATCAATCGAAAAAGGGGTTGGATTGGGCCTACATCTTCCTTACACAGATCTTTCTGGCCCAGAATGAGAACACGTGCCGGGAATAAAACGGTGTGCGCCGGTGGTTCACGGGACGGTCGCACAGACCGCGTGCCTTCTACGCGATGCCAGCTCTGCATCCCACCGTTCGTGTAAGAACGGACGGACCAGATCCGTTCCCAATAGGTATATTCTCCAGAAACTTCTACCCATCGTCACGACTCACGAAGCCTTGCACGACTAGTTCTGCGAGATTACTCCGAAAGGGCCAAAACCCCCACCAGCCTTCATCAGCTCCGGCGACTTGGAGAAGACGAAGCCACAAAATCCGATCGAAAATTTGGTGCTCGCGCGGTGAGGAGTGGAATTCGGTGCGTGGATGGGGCAGGCGTTCCGCAAGCTGTTCGACGCCTTCTTCGGCACCAGCGAGATGAGGGTATGCTGGTACCTTTTGCTGAGATTTTTCTTTTCGATTTATGGCTGTACTCTTTACGAACTGCTTGCTTGTATCTTCTTGTTGATTTTGTTTCCCTGATGCTTAATTTTAGGTCGTGATGCTTGGGCTGGATGCCGCGGGCAAAACCACCATCCTGTACAAGCTGCATATCGGGGAGGTTTTATCGACTGTTCCCACTATCGGTAGGTTCCAGGAACTGATTACTGTACGGTGATTTTTGTTTTAGTTGAATTAATGTTACCAAGAATTTACTGATGTTTCTGCTATTGAGAGGATGCAATTTGTGTGCGTGCTAGATGAAGGTTGCAGCTTTGCTATTACAGATTTGTTCTAATGATTAGCTGAGCAATCTTAGATTATTATTACATTTCTCGTGATTAATTACTTTGTGCTCTATTGATAGCAATCTCCCAATAGCCAATCAGTTACCCTGTATACAGCTTTACCCTATCAGCTAGTATGTTTAAGGGTTTTAATAGGTCAACATGAGAGAACGATGTTTCACTTTGCCTACAAAGTGCAAACTAAGTGATGATGTTGGTGTGCTAGGTTTCAATGTCGAGAAAGTTCAGTACAAGAATGTGGTGTTTACTGTTTGGGATGTCGGTGGCCAAGAGAAATTGAGGCCCCTGTGGAGGCATTACTTCAACAACACTGATGGCTTGGTATGTTCATTTGCTTTTTAGTTAAAAGAAATTTACAGAATGATATTCCCCTGTACCCTTTACCGTGCAATCTGTATGCTTACTAAGTTGTGTTATTTATGATTGACATAGTGAATTAGTGGGGGTACTCTTGAAAATATTTTGTAATGTGAATCTCTTTGCCTGTAATCTTCAGAGTAGTTTCTGAAAGTATTTTGTTCAGTGAATTAGTGGGGAACTTAGGATACTCTTGAAAGTATTTATAAGTGAAACTTCATTCATTTCTATTTTCTTCTACAAGAGATCAGTTTCAATGCAGGAGTTCTTTTTGTTATTATGACCAGATATACTTTATAATATAATGATTAATCTTTATGCATGTCCTGAGTTGCAGATATACGTGGTTGATTCATTGGATCGAGAGAGAATCGGAAAAGCCAAAGCTGAATTTCAGGTCTTTTTTGTTATATGGACCTGCTCATCTGTGAACTGAGCTTTTATTAACCCAGCTAATATTAAATATCTCTGTTGCAGGCAATAATCAATGATCCCTTTATGCTTAACAGTGTCATATTGGTATTTGCCAATAAACAAGATATGGTGAGGCCACATCGCTTGACCCTTCCCTTAACACAGACATTCTTAAAAACAATCTTGATTGAATCCAGTGAATATGCTCCTTTATCTAAGTTACAATGATGCTTTGTTATACTGTATTTGATAGCTTGCAAAAGTTTTTCCTCTTCAAATCCTTTGTGTCCTATGGTTTAATATGTTGATTTCAGAACAATTGTTCTTGTGCTGAAAACTGATGACCAAGCCTTTTGAATGTCCATTGCATTCCAAGGGGCACATATAGTCTCTACGAATATAAAACTGTGTCTCATTGTGTCATATCAAAATTAATTGTCTTGAAGAATGCTTCAGTTCGATTGCTTTTGCTCCCAGTCTTTAGTTTAATTTATTTGTATATGCGGTGTTAACAACCTTGATGTGAGGTGAGTACTGCTTGAGACAAGGGTATCATGTGCCATGAAACTTATCATTGCAGGCTGCAAGTTGCGGCTCATTTTCTTGCTTGTTGCTAAGGATAATCTGTGTTTGGACCAGTTCCTGTCTCATTACTAAATGAACACCCTCACATTTTCGATAATGTACTGATTAGATATATCTTCGCTGCTCCTCTCTTTTCGGACTTTCTA
Source organism: Cenchrus fungigraminus (assembly GCA_036936925.1). Classification (NCBI taxonomy): domain Eukaryota; kingdom Viridiplantae; phylum Streptophyta; class Magnoliopsida; order Poales; family Poaceae; genus Cenchrus; species Cenchrus fungigraminus. The sequence goes on along the minus strand of CM072772.1, from coordinate 12,619,798 downwards.
AACTTAGCAAACTGAAAGGTTTGATGTAAAATTCTTTGTTTCTTCAGAAAGGGGCAATGACACCAATGGAGGTGTGCGAGGGCCTTGGTCTTTACGACTTGAAAAATCGCGTCTGGCATATTCAGGGCTCTTGTGCCCTCAAAGGTGATGGTCTATATGAGGGCTTGGACTGGTTGGCAAGCACGCTGAAGGAACTGCAAGCTTCAGGACGCCTACCATCAGGAGGGACCTCGTTGTTCTGATCATCAAACCTGCCTGTAAGATCTTTGGGAAGAAATATTATCTTTAGTGATATTAAGATCTTGAGCTTCCTTTCAAATTCATGTTGCACTGTCCAGGTTCCATTCCAAGGTGTTAATTCTACTGAACAAATGGCATCACGCAAGGGCTTCTCAGCGTGCCCAAGTTTATCCACTTTTTGTCATGGATCGGAGATCGTACTCATCCCTGGGGATAAGGGGATAACCATTTCTTGTCAATGATTTAACCAGTGATGTAGGTCTTGTAAATTTTGTTGCGAGTTTATACAAAGCTAACCAGGCGGATCATGTGTTCACATTTGAGAATTGAGGAAACATCTTCAGTGATATTGATGTAAATGTTTCTGAAAATTTAAGTTGGCAGATGCAATTTATCTCGCCAAGCTGGTTGCGTTACAGAATGTATATCTAACCTGATGGTTCATCACGATGGAGGCTTACACGAAAGATGAGACCTGTGTGCATGATTGGTTGGCTGCTACACCTAATTCTCTTCTACGGAGTACCTACTCTTCTGGAACAGCTGATGATCTGAATATGTGATGCGAATGGATATTTTATTTGATGCGGTGCTAATATTTGTACGAATAATCCAGGTCGAGAACAGCCAACGTAGGCTGTAGCCGTGTCATTTAATCATGTCTAGCCGATACAAAATGAGAATAATAAAAATATCCTGGAGAACCAAATCCGTGGGGCAAAGAGACAGCAGCAAGTAGAGGGAGAGCAGAGAACCGTGACGAACTCAGCAACAGGGAGATGCAGGGCAAAGCAGCAACCAGCAAGCGTGCGCCCCGTGACCCCAGTTCCCAGCAGCAGCCACACAAACCGTCCGCTCCCTCCCGGCCTCAGGTCTCCCCAACCTCACACTCCCTCCACTCCTCGTCGGCTCGTCGCCACTCGCGCCCGGTGTGAGTGACCCTCGTCGCGAGCGAGGATGAGATAGAAACGGAACCGCCCGCCCGGTTCGCTCGCATGACGCCATCGCCGGCGTCAACGTCAGCCTCCGACTCCGGGATGCTCGGCCGCCGCCTCGCGCTGCTCCCGACGGCGCGCGGGGCCGCGACGACGCGGGCGCGGATGACCGTGGGGTGCGTGCTGCTCGACCACGTGGCCCCCCGGCTCGCGGTGGCCTCGGCCACGCTGGTGGGGGCGCGGGAGGTGATCGCGGCGGCGGCCGCCGCGGGCGCGGGGGGAAGCGGCGCGGTGCACGGCGCGGTGGCGTCGACGCTCGCGCAGGTCGCGGTCACGGCCGTGGCGATCGCCTCGGGGGCGTGCCTGTCCACCAAGGTCGATTTCCTATGGCCTCGCATCGAGCAGTTGCCCGGTAAGGCGGTAACAACGCTCTCTGTGCAATTGTGTCGATCTCTTCTGAATTGGCTACCTAATAGGAAGTACATGAGTATTTTTCATCAAGTAGTTGAAACATGACAGTTTGCTTCCTGCAGTAACCAGTTATGTTCAGCCATAAGCGATTCAGTAGTTGAAACACAACAGTTTGCTTCCCGCAGTAACCAGTTATGTTCAGCCATAAGCGATTCAGTGACATGCGCGCACAGTTCTATTTGGAATGAACTAATGAAGTTATCATACTGCATACCTTTATGCTTCCATTCGTTATTGTTTGATCTGTGGTGACTCATGCTGTTGTCATGTGTCTAAGCTGATTTCGATTTTTGTCTTATAAAGGTGCTTGCTCCAAATCCAAATGTCAGACTCTGGCCTACATGCTAGCTCACTTGACATAATTTTTGCTTTGTAATTTAACGTAGTAAAACAGTAATCCACTTTGGTTTAATGCAATTAGCCAATAGCAATCTTGTCGCTACAGTATCTTCACCCATTAGATGTTTGTATTCATTCTGATATCATATTGTATTCTGTGCCTTTACAGATACTCTTATATTTGAAGGAGTAGAGGTGACAGGATACCAGATATTTGAGGATCCAAAGGTGCAGAAAGCAATAGAATTTGCTAGTACGGCGCACCTTGGGCAATTTAGGAGAACAGGAGATCCATATGTTACACACTGCATGCATACTGGGAAAATTTTAGCCGCTTTGGTTCCATCAACTGGAGAAAGAGTATGGCTCCCCTCTCGTTTTGCTTTCCATGAGTATATATTGGAGTACTTCAATTATTTTTCTTCACAAGCTTTAATTGGTGCGTACTCTTCTTATTTGATGAGGGTTTTGTTCTTCTTATTCCCTTGTAGGCGGTTAATACAGTTGTGGCGGGTATTCTTCATGATGTTGTTGATGATACATCGGAGAGCTTGAAGAGCATAGAAGAGCAGTTTGGGGATGATGTTGCAAGCTTGGTATCTGGTGTATCAAAATTAAGCTACATAAATCAGGTAACATATATGTTAGTGGAATGTGCTATGTGAGAATACAAACAATACCATGCTAACATTGATTGATAAAATCATAGGTGACTTGAGTACTCAAACATATATATGGTTGAAACATGCCAAAATCCATTTATATTTCTTCATTATTGTTGAAGCATGCCAATATATCCATTATTATCCATTATACACCTTATATATGATGATTCCTTTATTCCATGTTGTTTAATTTAGATCATCTAATATTGATCTGTCCAAAGGCTTCATTGGTGCCTTGCTCTTTTGGTCAATACTCCCTCTGTTCCTTTTTAGATGTCGTTTTAGACTTAACATATGGAACTCTGAAAGAGAAGCAAAATTATTCAATTCTTATACCTATTACATGTTAGGCCCATCTTGATCACTCGGACATCCAATCCAATCAACTGCACTCAATCCACTAACCCACCACACTCATTTGATCCCAAACTACACTTTCCAATCACTCCAACTTTCCTGGTTTGAGACTGGAGGGAGCGCTTTATTTCTCTCAGGAATGTTCTTGCTATTGTTCATTACTGTTTTTGTGTGTTGCAGCTACTGCGGAGACATCGACAAAAGAACACAGGTGGAAGCACTCTTACTTCAGAAGAAGTATGTTCCCTTCCATTAGCCTTTTGTGCATGGTGATGAGATTATATTGTACTGAAGTCCTTTTATTTTATAGACTGTTGATATCTTCAGTCTTTTTGGATGATCTTGCTTGTCAGTGCATGATTGCGAACAATTAATCAGCATGCTTTTGACAAAACTGTTATCAAATGCCAGAAAGGGCATATAACACTTTCCGAAAACCCTGGTTTGATTATCCTCTTGTTGTCAGTCAGGCAAATAATCTGCGTCTTATGTTATTGGGGATGGTTGATGATCCTCGTGTGGTGCTCATCAAGCTGGCAGATCGCTTGCATAACATGCGAACTATGTATGCCACTCTAGGCCTTTCATTATTATTTAGCTTGTCCTGCTTACTATTTCTTTTGGACATGTAAACTATTCCTTTTTTATCTTGTTACTATTTTAACGATTCAGTTCTAATTGATACTCCCTTTATTCATTGTGTTCCCTACCCATGTTCTATTCTGTCAGCTTCTAATTTTTTCATCAGAAAATAGAAGGGCTAAACCCAAAAAAAAATGGATTGTTCATGAAGAATGAGCCACAAAAATTAATGCAGTAGGGAACCTTTTTTCTCCTCAACCACACAAGAGAGATGTGCATAGTTGCATTAAGGAGAAGAAAGTAATCCATGAAGGAAAAGAATGACCCTATACACAATTCAGACCCTAATTTGTATAATTGGATTCATGTGTTTGTATTATCTGCTAACACTCATTTTTTAGCTGAAGAGTCAACAAGTCTAAGATAATCCACCTGAACAGTTTCAATTTATCTGCTGGTTCTTAATGTGAAGGAATGGAGCCAGAAAATTCCTTGATGTAATTCATTGGCTCCACCATTGGCTTTAGGTTTACAGACTAGTATTTTATTATGCTCATACCCATAGCAAAATTACTGTGTTCCTGTTCCCAAAACCACAAAAAAGGGCATACCTAGTGCTAAAAAGTTGCCACACAAGGTCTTTAAAAAAGGGCCTATTTGCTCTTCTTTCTCAAATCCACAAAAGTTGTCATATTAAACCATTTCAGCTTATCAAAAGACAGTCCAAATCACTTTTTTGATGAAAAGAACGTTCAAACCATTTCTATGCTTTTCCTATCAGGTGCTTTATTTACCTGGACCTACACATGCTCCATTTTTATTGAGATATCCCTAACAACTTCATTATGCTTTCAAATAGATGTTGGATTCCGTAAGTCTTGAAACTTATTGAAAGCTTTATTGCAGTTATGCTCTTCCTGTGCCTAAAGCTGAAGCTGTTGCTCAAGAGACACTGGCTGTCTGGTGCTCACTTGCTTCTCGTTTGGGGGTGTGGGCTTTGAAAGCTGAGCTGGAAGATTTATGCTTTGCCGTTCTTCAGGTTTTAATTCTGTTCAATATATTGATTGACTGAAATGTTTACTTTATACCATAGAACTTCAAGGAGTTTAACCGACATCTAGATGCTTTGAAAATTTCAAAGGAACAATTTTCTTGTTGATTTTTTACTAGTGTCTATTCATTCAAATGGGCACACAAACCTATGATGGTCCTCCATTCGTTTCACCTCTTTGCCTGGGTACCAATTTTGTAGCTGCAATAATTTGCCATTTTACCCTTTATTTTAAATCAACTTGCTCTGTATGTGCTATTTACCTTACCTATCTGTATATTTTAGTTATTAAATACCTCTGTTATACATGCAGCCTCAAATCTTCAAGAAAATACGATCTGAACTTACTTTAATGTGGAATCGCACGGGCAAATCTAAAAGTATGAGAAGGTCATCAATTAGAAGCGAATTGCTTGCCTCAATGAAAGATGGACATATGACGTCTATCCATGATTTATGTAGTCCCTGCAACCAAGAAAAACCAAATATGAAGGTGAGTGTATTGTAAATTGCAAACGTTTAGGTCTTCAGGTGATGCCTGCACACTGATCTTTTGTTGTCAGTTAATTAGCATTGACATTTTTTAATATTCTGATTTGCGCTTCCTTAAGCCATATTCAGTCTTTTTTTTCAGTGGTTTTCATATAACAGCCATTACTTCATATGAACATCCTTTCTGATGTTTGTTGCCGGGTAGAGAGAGTGTATGTGACATCTAATATCTTACTACCTGTATTATGCTTTTCTATGTGCAGGACCTATTGCAGGCTGTATTGCCATTTGACATCTTTTTGGATCGGAAGAGGCGCTCATACTTCCTTAGTAATCTCAATAGTAGTTCTGGAGAACCCATATCAAATCCTAAGATTGTTGACGATGCTGCTGTTGCATTAGCATCTTTAGCATCTTGCGAGGAAGAACTTGAGCGAGAACTACTCATATCAACATCGTAAGTTTGATTTGTAGTAATTTCCAGAATGCATAAATATGTCCTCGCTTTTTTACCATTGCACACTACTAATATTGTGGTGGTTTTAATTCTTGAATTATGTCATTTCTTGTTCAGGTATATACCTGGGATGGAAGTGACTTTGTCAAGTAGACTCAAGAGCTTGTACAGTATCTACTGCAAGGTATTACTACTATATACTGAAAAACATGTGTGCTGACAAACATGTTTCATTCACCATAACCTTAAACTTGATACCTTGTGCTGGAGTTGAGTTTAGTCAAATTATTCTTTTGTGGAAAATATTATTTTAGTCTAATTAAAATCATTTTCCCTGTGAGAACTGTATTGTGTGTGATGATTTCCAGAGTAACACATTCTGTCTCCACAGATGAAAAGGAAAGATAAAGGAATTAGACAAGTGTATGATGCTCGTGCATTGAGGGTGATTGTTGGAGACAAAAACGGTGCATTGCATGGACCTGCTGTCCGAAGTTGTTACAGCATTCTTGATATAGTACACAGGTAACTTAAGCATCTATTGATGGAACTATTCATGTCAAATGCAACACATACTTTTGCACAACTTGACCAAAAAACAAAAACCTTTAATTTAAAACATTGGTGGACTTGTTTCTGTATTACCTTACCTATGGATTAGGTGTTGCCACGTTTGGCTCATGATTGTTCGATTTGGCTAATGTGATGTCTGCGTTTATATATGATATTTCGAGTCCACAATTCACTAGATGACAGTTATTTCAGTTTAAAACGTTTAACTTATCCGCTTCCAAGCTTCATAAATTGCTCGCTTCGCCTGCAGGCTATGGACTCCAATTGATGGGGAGTTTGATGACTACATTATCAATCCTAAGGGTAGCGGTTACCAAGTAAGAATCATCTAACATCAATCTAAATATAACTTGCATCATTAATTTGAGTCAGTACCCTCAGCAACCTGGAGCCACTACCCCAGTCTAACATGCACACGCTAGCCAGGATGAAAATTTTCAATGTTAGCATTCTGAGTTTTTCATGCACACCTGGAGCCAGTCTTTTGCTTACAATTAGTAGGTGTTGAGTGCATAATCCGATTTCCCTTTCGTTGCTTATTAATTAAATTACTGGTGTTTTCCCCCTTTATAGTCACTACACACAGCAGTTCAGGCATCTGATAGCTCACCGCTGGAGGTCCAAATTAGAACCCAGGTAAATAATTTTCTCTCTTATTTGAATAGATTCTGATAGTTCATGTTGATCCTGATGGAGGCCACTCTTCACAGCGAATGCATGAGTATGCAGAGCATGGACTTGCTGCTCATTGGCTTTATAAGGAGAGCAAAGTTGAGTACAGAAGTGGCATGAGTAAGAGAATAGGCCAAAGTACATCGTATTCATCTAGTTCTTCAGAAGATGAAAGTTCTATACAGGATGATATTCCGTCAAAGTACAGCTCTCTGAAGGTGGGGCATCCAGTGCTAAGAATTGAAGGTAGTCACTTGCTAGCAGCTGTCATAGTCAGGTAGAGCTTCATTCAGGAACATAAACTGTGTTTATTATGAAATACCAATATTTCTGCTAATATCTGTTTAAATAAATTTGCAGTATAGATAAAGGAGGGAAAGAATTGATTGTTGCTGTAAGTTTTAGCCTTGAAGCTTCTGAGGCTGTAGCTGTGCGAAGATCATCTTTTCAGTTGAAGCGTTGGGAAGCCTATGCTAGGCTTCATAAGAAGGTCCATGCGATAGCAATTTTACTCTTACTGATTTGTTGTGACAAATCAGTTATTTTCTGTCTAATACAGTAGTACCAACGATAATTTCAGGTTTCTGAAAAGTGGTGGTGTGCACCTGGACATGGTGATTGGTCAACAAATCTAGAGAGGTACACATTATGCCAGGATGGGATATTTCATAAGGTCTGTACAGCTGAAACATTAGTACCTCCTTATCAATGTGTTTCTCTTCTGTCTTCCGTTCAGTTTTAGATTATCTGAGAATTGAAGAGTGATCTTGCATGTATCATTTCAAAAAAAAAGTGATCTTGCATGTACATTTGGAATCATTGCACAAACTGAAAATTTTAGCAGCGATACAAGTCACTTTTTTGTCCTAAACTCCTAATATGCCATTTCAAGTCATGGTTTTGATTATATCCTGCACCTGTCATTCCTTGTTGCAGCAAGACCAATTTGGGAGACTTTTACCTACATTTATTCAAATAATTGATTTGACGGAAGAGGAAGAGGAAGAGTATTGGATGGTTGTATCTGCCATATTCGAGGGCAAAGAGACTTCCAGTATACCATCTGAATCGAATTATGCTGATAAATCGTCACCCGATCCTCCAAATTCAACTCCTTTAGGTGACCCCATCAACAATAAGGTTAGTGTAGCCTGTCTGTCAACAAAACCCTCTAAATCTGAGAAAGGAAAGCTCGTATGCAATCACTGTGTAGCTGCTTTTTTTTTGCGAAAAATCACTGTGTAGCTGCTGTTCTTGCGCAGTTCAGTATCTACACTTCCCTCTCTGTCTCTGGCCTCTTCTTTCATTCTAGAATTCTAGATGTTCCCAAAGGAAGGGAATAACATGAATCCTTATTGTTTCCATGTGCTCCCACAGGTGCGTTTGCTCAGGACAATGCTTCAATGGGAGGAGCAAGTTCGCCTTGGCGCATCTTTGGCAGAGAAAAGTCGTGGTGTAAGCACCTTGACAAAACCAATCCTGCGTGAGGTGGCCATAATCTTCTGGCCGAATGGGAAGATTATGAGGATGAGCACTGGTAGCACAGCGGCTGACGCTGCTAGAAGAATGGGCGTTGAAGGGAAGCTGCTTTGGGTCAATGGCCAACTAGTGTTGCCCCAAACAGAGCTCAAGGATGGGGATATTGTTGAAGTGAGGGTATAGATGCAATCATGCAAGTACAGTTTCCAGTACACCTTTCTCAGGATCATTGATCAGATTGGTTCCTCAGTTCTTGGCAGAGTCTGGCAGTGCTCCAGACTGGAGAATTGTAGACAGAGAACCAAACCCCAATTGTACAGTACATCTGTCGAAATGAATCGAAGGAAGCAGGATTTAGGTGCAGGAAGTGTTGTATTCTAAGACTTTACTGTGTACATAAGCAGCTGCAAGTAAACCTTTCTGTCTAGCTGTGCCTGTCATTGTCCTCAGTTGCTGTACTGTAGTAGTGTAAATGCCTGTAAGTAAAGCTGTAATAGTGTGTAGTCAGTGTCTCATTAACCCACAGTTCAGTAGAGGGGCTCCTGCTCTTCAGTCTGCAATGTGTTTGTACGTAATGGCAATTCAATCAGGCAATAAAACACTTGAGAAATGTACCCAACATAACAACTAACGAGTGTATTTGCAACTAGTGCTAAGCTCAAGGTAGAGGTTTCAGAACAACTCTGGCTGGTTGCTTGTTCACACCTACTTACTACTCCTGGCGAGTCGAAAATATGGTCTTCATCGAATGGAACACCTGTTCACACCGAAACGTGTGGTAATCATTTTCCAAATCAAGCAACAAAATATCGAAACGATACGAATTACAGTTCCAATAGGAAAGCTTCAAAACACCCGTCCCCTGGCCTCCTCGTTTAACGCCTTCCGAATTCCAAGGGCTGCCGTGTTCAACTCTCGTTAATCACCCCAGGCCCCACATTCAGCGACGTTTCACACCGAAGCTAATGAACCGAAGAGTAGCTGGAGACATCATGCGGCCCCGTTAATCACCACCGGGCCCACCTGCAGAGACACAGCATGCTCCACTAAACGCCATCGTGGTCACATGCCTGACACGCCGCTCCGCGAAGCCGCCACGAGCCGAGCTGAGCTAGCGTTCAAACGAGAGGGGGGAAAACCCTAGACGAGTCCCCTCGCAACGGTCGGATCCATTTCTATATAATCCTCCACGCCGCCGCCCTCCACCTCCGCATCTCAGCTCTTGATTGGCCATCCACAAATCCGCCGCACCCCGCAAGCGAACCCGGAGGGAGGAGAAGGTAAGAGAAGGTAGGGGAAGACGAGATGGAGGCGGCGGCGGCCATGGACTTCCACGCTCTCTCGCGCCGCGAGCTCCAGGCGCTCTGCAAGCGCAACGGCGTCCGCGCCAACATGACCAACGTCGCCATGGCGGAGGCGCTCCAGGGCCTGACCTCGGTGAGTCCTCGATCCCGCATCCGTGTCGATGAATTGGTTCGGATTTCTCCTTTGCGTCCACAATTGTTCCCCAATTTGTTTCGATGAAATTCGGTCGCGGATCCTCGTGTGAGGCCTTTTGGTGGGTGGGGTGAGATGGTCGTTGATGAGTGGTTTTGTTTGTGGATCAGGTCGACGGGATTGACGAGATCGGCACGACGCTCTGCCTCCCGACGCCGGGAAAGTCGGCGATGAAGTCGGCGGCGAAGATGGCGCATCTGGCTGGGGAGGAGCAGCACGGTAGCCCGCTCCCACGCGGCCGCCGCGTGTCGGTGAAATCGCCCGAGGCCATCCGGATGGAGGTCGAGGAGGGTGAGGACGAGATGAAGCGGGATCTGGTGAAGGAGATCGTAAGGACTCCCGGAGTGGCGTTGCGCAGCACCAGCCGCCGTGCACGCGCCACGCCCGCGCCGCTCCCGACTCCGCTGCCGGCGTCCAGCGCTCGTGCGACTACGAGGAGGACTGCGACGCGTAAGATGGAGGAGGTGGCGCCGACCCCAGCCACCCGGCGGAGCCAGAGGACGGCCGGCAGGAAGGCTGCGGCGCCGGAGGAGCTTCAACAACCTGCCGACGATGTTTCCGCGGAAATTATGCCAACGAGGTCCGCGAGATCTAAGATGACGATGGCTTTGGACCAGGAAGAGGAGTTGGCGGCGGCCATGCCAAAGGTGGAGGAGAAGGTGCAGCAAGAGGAACCGAAAGGTAATATGCTTTCACATTCTCTGACCGACCTGTTTCTAGGTTGATTGCTCGGGGCAAAGTTTGATGCTGGTTTCGTTATCATGTAGCTGTTGCCTCTGATGTGAAATGTGATGACCCCGACGAGGACGAAGTTACCAAGCTCCTGGAAGGAGACAACAAAGAGGAGGAACCAGAGGATGGTGAGGAAGGTGTGATTTACATTATCAATCTCGAAGTTCTTCCTTTGTTCAGTAATTCAAAATCTTATGGCTGGGTATTGTTTCTGAGCAGTCATTGATGTAATTTTCTCAACGTGCAGCTGATTCTTCTGATGTGACTATTGGGTCTGCAGTAGCTTCAGATAAGAACTGCCTTGATAATATGATTGAGGAAGAGGCCACAAAGCCCCAGGAAGGTGAGCTGCATTCTTGAAATCTCAATTGTTGATATTGTTATGAATTGTGGCATCATAAATGTCTATGCTTGTATGTTGTTTGGATCTGAATACAACCTTTTGCTTCTAGATTAATCTGTTGTTATTCCCAATTGTGGTTTCCTATTTTTATCAACCCTTTTGCACCTAGATTTATCTGCAGTTCCGAATTGTGTATTCCTAAATTCAGGCAGTAGTGCTTTCCTTTATCTGGTATAGCTGATGTTCTGAAGCACAATTTGTTTTTGAACCCTTTTGCACCTAAATTTATCTGTAGTTGTAGTTGTGGATTTCTAAACTCATCTAGTAACTGTTTCCTTTATCTGTAGTTGCTGAGGTTCTGAACTGCATGTGATTTGTTTTTTTTTTCTGACCTTTATGCTCATTGTTTATTGTGATGCCTCTCAGGATTTGTAGAAGAAAAGGAATCGGCCTGTGTTGAGAAGCCTGCTTCCTTAGCAACCATGGAGGATTCGCCAATCCTAGGTGTTCTGTCCAAGGCTGAAGCCTCAGAACCAGACATTGTGAAGGCACAAGATGCCTCACTTGAAGATGATGAGGGCTGTGCTGAATGGTCACCTGTGATGAAGATGGCTGATGAGATCAATGAGGAGGCTATCCAGGAAGATGCTTGCCTGGGTGGGACTGATCATTACCCTGAGGAGATTCTTCCCTTGGCTGCAGAAGAAGATGACCTCACTGAAGTAAAAGGAGCTGATGATGAGATGCTGCAGGCTGAATTGGCAGACAACGAAACAAGTGAAGAGCTCCTTGCTGAACTGAAAGGAGCTGTTGATGAGATGCAGCAGGCTGCATTGGCAGACAAAGAAACAACTGAAGAGCTCCTCGCTGAATTGAAAGTAGCTGTTGATGAGATGCAGCAGGCTGAATTGGCAGACAATGAAACAAGTGAAGAATCTGATGAGGAAGATTGCCTCGCTGAACTGAAAGAAGAAGCTTCCATTCAGATGCCGCAGCCTGAACTGACAGACGGCGAGGCCAGTGATGAAGATGAGGAAATTTCCTCCACTGTGGGTAGTGATGAAGATGAGGAAATTTACTCCAGTGAGGGTAATTATGAAGATGAGGAAATTTCCTCTGCTGAGGATAGTGATGAAGAGGCTGGTGAGACCAGTGATGAGAGTGACACCACTGATGCGGTCCAGATGCTGCAGGGAACTGTGATTGCTGAAGAGGCCTATGAAGATGCTTCTACTGAAGATGATGATGAGAGTGACACCGCTGATGTGGTCCAGATGCTGCAGGGAACTGTGATTGCTGGAGAGGCCAATGAAGATGCTTCTACTGAAGATGATGATTTCAGCGGTGACCTACCAGCAGAGTTTGACAATTTAGTATTCAGTGATTCTGATGCTGAGAATGACGCTTCTGCTCCGGTGCTTAAAGAAAACCAGGCTGCTGTGAAGTCTATGGTTGATTCTGCCATAACCGAAGAGCAGAAGGAAGAGGTTTCTGAGGGGGCTGATGCTACTGAAAAAACAATGAAAGAGCTTGACAACATTGTGAATTCCCTGGATGAATTCACTATCAAGGAAGGAGAAGCAAGGGAAGAGATCCAGAAGCTGCCGCAAGTTGAGAATTTTGAAAGCATGAGCTTGAGAAAGCTTAAATCCACGTTGAAGGAGCGTCTTATTGCTTCAAAGGTATTAAATTCGTTGGCTCATTTTGTGTGCATTCAGCACTGCCTGTTTACCAACACTTGGTTCTTTGCTATCTGCAGGACGGGAAGGTGGTCGCTGAAGGGAAGAGGCTGCCGCTTGAAGAGGTTGATGAGAACGCCAGCGTCGACTGCTGAATGGCACCAGGCGGATGAACTGAATTTGGATGCGATGGGATTTGAATAAAGGAATGCTCTGGTTCTGAAGTTTTCGTGTGTGGGAAATCGTGATCAGGTGTGAAACTGTGGTTTCAGCCAACCAACTTGCAGTTCGTGTTGGTTCTATCTTTTTTTTTCTTCTTTGTTTTGTGGTCGTTTGGTGTCGGTACATGGTTTACCCAGTGGTTATGGGGTGATGAAAGATAAGACTGTGTTTCCGTTAAAGTATAGTATATGAAGGTCTTGAGTACCTCAATTTTCCTCAACGTTCTACTTTTTACTTATCTGTATTTTTCCCTTATATATTGTGCATTGGCTGTCTTGATCGAATGTCAACTTCCATGACAGTCTTTACAAACAGTGCACTACTGGATGAACAATACCGAAATTGTTCGGAGTAAAGAAACAAAATAATATTCGCCCGTGGTCGACACTTATCAATTAAACCCATGTACTTTTCACATGGTCAGAATTGGTTGGTGCATTTTTTCAGGGTACACTGAACAAAACTCATCACGAGTTTTCTGAAATTTGTCCAGTTACAAACTCTCCTTTGAAGTCTGAACGACTGAACCAAGCCTGTACATTGTTGGTGTTCTATTGGCCTCGAGCCCATCGGAGATGACGACAGTGGAGGACGTGAAGAAGAAAAAAGAGTGACTGATAAAATCCATATGACCTGTCAGCGCTTCTTTTTTTTTGGCCTCTCGCTAAAATCTATAGATATGTCAAAACTATGTCATTGCTATCTAGGATAAAACTGGCGTGGATTCGATCGAGTCGGAGGGGGTAAACATCTGGTTTTGCAAGGAGTCGAAATGGAGTTGTAGGAGGCCTCCTATCTCACGAACATGAGTTAGGTTGCGACACGGCCCAGTCCACGACGGCCCAACTACAGGGTTGCGGGACGGCCTTAATATACCCTGGCGACGGAACTAATCGACCCTCGAACCCTAGCTGCTCTGCCGCCGCCACCCCCACGCCCGCAGCCATGCCGCCCAAGCTCGACCCGTCGCAGGTGGTGGAGGTGTTCGTCCGCGTGACCGGCGGTGAGGTCGGAGCAGCCTCATCCCTCGCCCCCAAGATCGGTCCGCTCGGTCTCTCCCCCAAGAAGATCGGAGAGGACATCGCCAAGGAGACGGCCAAGGACTGGAAGGGCCTGCGCGTCACCGTCAAGCTCACCGTCCAGAACCGGCAGGCCAAGGTCTCCGTCGTGCCCTCCGCCGCGGCGCTCGTCATCAAGGCGCTCAAGGAGCCCGAGAGGGACCGCAAGAAGGTCAAGAACATCAAGCACAGCGGCAACATCAGCCTCGACGACGTCATCGAGATCGCCAAGACCATGAGGTTCAGGTCCATGGCCAAGGAGTTGGCCGGCACCGTCAAGGAGATCCTTGGCACCTGCGTCAGCGTCGGGTGCACCGTCGACGGCAAGGACCCCAAGGACCTGCAGCAGGAGATCGACGACGGCGACGTCGAGATCCCGTCAGCTTAAGAAGGTATAATGTTGAAGTTTGTTATCTGATTGGAATATGGATGATCCATTTTGCTTTGCCGTTTGCTGTCTGCCCATGTTGTGTTGACGGAATTGCCTTCATTGAAGTGATGCTCTAGTGCATCTTTTTTAGTCACTAGTTAGAATCTGATGCCAATGACTAAAAGTACGGTTCTGTGGATCTACTTGCTGTTTACTCTGGAAAATCTAAGTGTTTGGTACACTGAATTAGTAGTTCCTTCTGTGCTGTTCTATGGTTTAGTGCTGTTTCAGTCATGGATGTCATGCTCTATGTTTCTCATATTTAGTAGCTTGACACGATTCCTTTTAAACATTGCAGGTTTGGAGTCCAGGCGGTTGCTATGTGAGGCTGCTGAAGTAGTTCATTCTATCTAGATGTTTTCTGATTCAGTTGAGGGGGGTTGAATGTGATACATGCACTTGGAGTTCCACTCTTGGTGAAGAAGAAATGTTTGTCATGCCTTAGTTGTTGAGACTATTTTTGTCAAGCTTTGATGAACATTCACAAGCAATATTGAAGTTGTTATTGTGGTTAGAATCATATATTGCCCCTCCCAGCTTTTGGAAATTTTGATATGTTGTTTCAATGCTTACTATGATTGCTGGGTTTCCTGATTGCCTCAAGGTTTTAGTGCACTTGATAGCTGCTGATCTCATATCTGGAGCTGAAATACAAATCTGTTGGCCCTTTAGCGATATTGATTCCTGTTGGACGAATGAATGCTAATGCAACGATGTTCTGATAAACAACGATTAATCCATCCTGTACTGTGGGCTTTTGAAGCACTCGACTTGACTGAGGTTGAATGGCTCTTGTTGAGAGGTCTCACCCTGTGCATCCAGGCATTACCATATCAATGTCTGCCTGTTTCATGTGGAGAATTGTCCCCATTTTTTTATTTCTCTTCAGTTCACAAAGTTCAGTCAATCTCTTTGTTTAGTGCAAATTATGTACCATATCAATGTTTACCTGTTTCATGTAGAGAATTGCCCCCGTTTTTTATTTCTCTTAAGTTCACAAAGTTCGGCCAATCTCTTTGTTTAGTACAAAATTATCAGCATGTTTGCTGGGCTGGTGACTGGTGGCGAAAAATACCGTTGGTTGGCTGGTGATTTGTGCTAATTTGTTTTGAGCGAAAAGTACCACTAACTGGTGGATGATATGTGTGCAGGATTTGTTTTCTGTTAAGCCCAGATTTTGTTCAAGCTTGGCCTATTTGCCTTTCTTTATTTCACTTCCCTCAACCCCAGTGCAGAATGAGCATTGCCCGGCCAGTTTTGCAGTGGCAGCTGGCCGCTACCAGATACCGCCAATGGATTCCATATTGTGATTGAACATTCGAACTGATCCGTCCTGCTGGCTGAAGGAATGGCTGCTACTTGCGTGCTTTCCTGGTTTCTCATGTGAAATACCGAAAGGTGCTACCAATTGCATTCGTGTTTACTACACCACCAGTGTAGAGTCTGTACACTCCTGTGATTTGGATGCTGCTAGTGGAAGTGTTTGGCACTTGCCATGTGCTAATCCTTCGCTGTTTCATTTGACAGATCACGTGGAGAGGTATGGTCGCAACAAAGAGACCCACTTAGAGTCGATTTCTCATTGAAGCGAATTTACGGGACTGATTTAAAAAAAATCCCCTCGCCAGTGAAATCTGGGTTTGGGGTTTTCTAAGTCGGGATTCGGTTCCTTCTCTTAATGAAAACTGTGGGCGGTCGTAACTCTTATTCACCTATTTTTATAGCTCCACCTTAATAATATTGTGTCTATTGTTGTACAAAATACAGACTAAAGAAATGAAAGAAATGGAATGCTCAATCAGCAGGTTACGGCTTATTTTTGAAAGAAAAAACCTGCAAGAAGTCAAATGGATTAAAAGGTACGGCTTGGTTCTCATACTAAAGCAGAAGCATTCTTTTTTTTTTTTTGCCGTATTATTGCAGAAGCATTTATACTCGTTGCCTCGTGGGAGCTATTCTTCTCCAGGAAGCAAATCACACAACACTCAGTCTCATTCTCGGTCCCATCATCAGGTATTATAAGGATAATCACGCCTTATTTGCTGCACCTCTCATTCCTGGTTTCTTCCTCCCCTTCTTTCATTTCCGATGTTCTTCTGTAATTTCATTTTCGACCACTGCAAAGCGATTATGGTTACACCATCAGTATAAACTTTTTAATGGAGCTTTGTGCCCCTTTTCTCATTCAAAAATTAAAAAAAAAAGTACTTATGCATACCAGATTGATCTTTTAAGTCCGGGCATTAGATGTGAGACGTTCTTTAAGTACGGGCATGCCCTCCTCTTCACTGTCACTCACCGACACAATTTCCTGTGAAATCTTCAAATTTGAATATGAACAAGAACAACGTTTATCTTCCAGTAAGCGGATAATAAGAGAAATCGGTCAGTATTATCACCTTCTTAGATGGCTTCCTTTTAGCTGTGCGCGTCCCTGTGATAAAAGCAGACTATTTTAATACCAGTTCGATGGAAAATTGCACGTCCTGTAGGAAACTGGGCAATGGATCAGGAACAACAAATACCTGCAATTTTACTTGTGGGGCATTCCACCTTTTGAGTTTTGTCTGTGATCTTTTTAGAAGGCCTCTTGCGTGCTGCTCTGGCTTCCCTGCTAGCTCTCATTTCTTCTGCAGCCTCTTCATCCATTCGATCAAGGGCCTGCATCAGAGCAGATGAGTGAGGAAACCATGCACAAGGCAATAACCAGAACAGCTGACAGCTGCATTTCTTACATCCAGTTCATTCTCAAGAGCGTCAAGGTCAGTTAACCAAAGTGATCTTGGGGATGTTTGCCTCAGTTTTTCCACTTCATTCTCCAATTTGCCCTTATCATTGATGAGCTTCTGCATCTTCTCTTGAGTCAAGGTGTTGATTGGCATGGAGAGGAGGTACTCATAGTCATTTGCATTGACTTTCTCCTCAGGGCCTGGCTTGGCTGCCTTTAGTTTCATCGGGAAAGGGTCAAAATTCTTGCGCCTAAGCTCCACAAGTAGCTCTGCCCTCTTCCTGTTACTGACAATGATATCGCCATGAACAATACCGTGGATAAACCTAACTTCGTTATTGAGCTTCCTCAAATCTGGCTCGATTTTTTCCAGTAATGCTATCTGCACAAGATAAATGAGTCAATGTGGCAGTCGGCAGCTAGTCTAGAGGAAATACAGATATTGCATCGACCTTTTTTTTTCTCATAGATTTCCGGCCTCACTTTAAAGAACGCTTCAAGTACTGCAAAATGGAACACTTTCAAGATGAAGCAAACAAAGGAGTGTATAATCAGATAGACAGTAGAAGATACATACTCTGCTCTGGAGTGTCGTACTTTTGAACATTGCCATCTGAATCAAGCAGGTGCATGTTCGCTGTTCCAATTGTAGATGTCAGCTTAAACTTGTTCTCCAGGCCTTCTTTCTTAGCTATGTTCATATTTTCCTCACTTAAGGTGACCTCGAAGTCGATATCCTCATTGCAACCACTCACCATAAAGTTCTGTCAATTGGATGCGATTGAAGAACATTATGTTATGAGAGTTTCTTCAAAAACATTATGTTATGAGGCTCCAGTGAGAGATGCTTTGTATAGTCGGTTACCTCGATAAATCCCCTTCCCCTTTTCACGTCTGAAACTAAAGTTTCAAGAAACTCCCTGTAGTCCATAGTCCAGCAGCGGATTGGCAGCTCTGTAATTCTCAGCCTAGTGCTACCAACAGCCTCTATAACTCCAGTGGCAGTATACGTGTCACCACCTGCCTCTGCATTTGTCTTCTCAATAGAGCCCTGTTGTTTTGTGGCAAATTTTTGCACCAAAACTTTTAGTTTTTCTACAAATAAATAAATCCCAAACTTCACTCATATTACCGACCTTGAACCCCCTGTACCATGGATGCATTGGTTTAGTATACTCATCATTCAACAGCCGCCTTAGGTTAGCGATGATATCTCTCGAATTATAGTTTGGGATATAGGTGCTGCATCCAGTACCAGATCCTTCACCTCCATTGACCAAAATCATGGGAAGGATTGGCACGTACCTAAACAAAATGTGGCGTGTATCAATACACAAATCGCAATAGCATCGGGTGGACCTTGAAGATCTGATGTGACATTAGTTACCAGGTTGGCTCAATCGACTTCCCATCTTCATTCAGATAATCAAGCAGAGCATCATCATCCTTGTGGAAAATCGAACGAGTGATGGGCAACAATTTGGTGAAGATGTACTCTGGAGCTGCGCAATCTTCACCTGCCTGAAATGAAAACATGCAAAAAATAATCATCATGACACAAATTGATTGGATTTTTTATCTTTTGTTCTACTCTGAATGTAGCTTATCCAACTCAGTTTTTGCCGCATTGTTAGTTACTGTGGTATCCAACCTGAGATCGGGTACCGAACTGGCCTCCAGGGCGCAGTAGGTTTATGTTGTTGCTTCCAACGAAACTGTGAGTCATTCCGATGACCGCGGTTGCTAGACGCTGCTCGTCATGGCGGTGGCACGCCGTGTGTTGTGACACGTGAGCCGAGAGCTTCGAGACCTGTAGGCAATGTAAGTGATAGCAAGAAATTCAGATCATGATGAACTGCGTGTAATGCAAAGAAATGCCAAAAAGATTTTTTTTTAATGATGGCGCGGCACACCCTAATGTCCTTGTCAGATTTGCTATTGAGCAAGCAGAACAGGATCTTCCTCTGGTCTCGTGTAAGGCCATCGACCACCGAAGGTATCGATGGCCTCTGCAGGTCCGCCATGGAGAATAATATTGGATTTGCGTTGATGAGGTCTAGCTAGCCGCCTAGGGTTCAGGCGAACTGGCATACTATATAATTATATGTCAGGAGTAATTCAGATTGATTCGTGAGGGGTAATTCAGACTTCTGATTGATCATTAAACACACAGATATGTTTTCTTTTTGGAAAAAAAAAGAACTGACGGAATCTTTTCTTTGCAAATAACTGACGGGAGAAAATATCGCTAAGCCAGCACTAAATGCAATCCAAAAATATCGTGACTCCATCCTAGTAAAATATAAGGCATCTAGTATCAAAAGGGTTCAAAATGTGCCCCTAAATATAAGGCACCCAAAGAATTTTTGACAAGTATGCAATCAACTCAATTAAAAAGTTTGCCAAATATTTCTCTTGTTTTTTGAGGGGGGGAATATTTCTTTACCTAAAAACTCGACTTGTGGAGGTAACACCCCCCCAATTCATTGTATTAAGAAGAAAACATTCACACAGGTCGAGAAAATCTCCGAACCTCCATCCCACTCAAAGAAAACCTTCTCGCGTAAGGTTGAGAAAATCTCCTAACCTCACCCATACACGGTGGCCGCTTTGGTGTGGGTCAACCGAGAGGATTTTTTTTATGACAACAGACTTCTAAGAGGGCCACACGTCCACTCAACCACCACACACAGTACGCCTGCTGAGGAATAAAGTCCCCTATGACACCACGGTCGATCCTGGGGATCGGACGGGGGCGACTAATTAGCGCGTGCGCGCGCTAGGAGGGTTGTCCATCCCCTCAAGCACGCGACTTTCTTTTTTGGGAAAATTTTAATTCCCACAACTTTCCATTTTCAGAATATCATAACTTATATACACAAATTTGATGTATAACTTCAGGATGTAACTTTTGTAACATAATTTTTTAGTACAACTTCAGCAGAATACAAAATTTATGCGCATAAATTTGATACATAATTTTTTTGTCAATAATTTTTGTGTATAATTTTTTCCTATGACAGTAACTTTTTTTTGCTAATGACAAGTTATGCATATAATTGTTTTTCTAAAATCAGTTTTTACTTCTCACAACTTTCCATTTCCGGAATATCATAACTTATAAACACAATTTTGATATATAACTTCAGGATATAACTGTTGTGACATAATTTTTTATACAACTTCAGCATAATACAAACTTATGCACATAAATTTGATACATAATTTATTTCTGTGAATAATTTATGTGTATAATTTTTCCTGAACATTTATGTGCATAACTTGTTTTCTAAAAGAAAATTTATGCGCATAACTTTTTCTCCTAATGGCGAGTTATGCATATAATTTTT
Organism: Cenchrus fungigraminus; assembly: GCA_036936925.1. NCBI lineage: Eukaryota > Viridiplantae > Streptophyta > Magnoliopsida > Poales > Poaceae > Cenchrus > Cenchrus fungigraminus. Next base: position 12,599,446 of record CM072772.1, on the reverse strand, counting down.
TTCTAAAATCATTTTTTACTTATCGCAACTTTCTATTTTTGAAATATCATAAATACACTTAAATTTTAAATTTGATGCATAACTTTTTTCCTATGAAAAATTTATTCACATAACTTATAGGTATAATATACAATATTAATCTGGTATAAATGAAAAGGAAAAAAAACGCTGGCAGCTTGTGGGAGCGGAGGATCGTGGGCCACTGGGCCCACGGGCGGGCGCTCGCGTTGCGCGTACCGCGGAGCGGGCGATTGCTAAATTAGTTTTTCGGGATGCTACTGAAAGCGCAGCATCACTTCTCGTCTCTTCTCCTACCTCCAGAATGCTGCTGATGCACCTAGTTAGAGTTCGAGCATCCCTTTCCCCTCTTTTTAAAACTGATTGCTTCAGCTCTGCATGCAGCTGAAGTTCGGGCAAGTAGAACAAACACACACACACACACAGCAGTGAATGACATTGCAATTCCTCTCCAAAGCTAAACTGATCTTCTCGTCAATGAGCTCCTGTATTTTTTCCCAAGTCAGGTACCAATTGGCATCTCACTCCAAACCAGTAAACTTGTGCTCGTGGCACGTTCTGCGCATCACGGCGAGGAGTCTAGCCTGCGTCGAAACGGGAGAGGAAAAGTACAAGCATCGATGCATCCCACATGCCGGTTGCTGAACAATATTCGTCCTAAAGCATTATGTACACGTCCGTGTGAGATTCCAAACTCATGATTATTATTTTCAGTATAATAAATCAGCTAACGGCCGCCCGTGGCGAGATTTCAAACTGATCCTAACTGGCCACTCGAACCTTGGAAAGATTACACGCAGACCTCGGAAGTTGTAGTTCCCTGCAGGTCATACCAGAGTACCGGACACAGGCACACGCGCATAACAGCAAAAGGATGCCAGAATTGCAGACAAAAATATCTGATCAAATGTCTTGTCAACAGACTTCAGAACACCACATACAACGCACAAGATATGCATCACATAGAGTACCACCGAATCATCATAGTAGCTAATGTAGCAACCCACAGACTAGATACTGGTGCACGCAACAAGGCACACGGCGGACTTAGGTCAACATAGCAAGGCCATGAACTCACTCGTCAGAGTCACCATCCACATCGAAGTCAGAATCATCAGTTACCTCCACCACCTCGTCCTCGTCCTCGTCCTCGCTCTCAATGTCGTAGACAGGCATCTTCTTCGTAGTAGCCCTTGCTGTCCTCCTAGGTTGCGGAGCAGCTTCTGGCTCTGCAGAGCTGCCAGACGGTGGTGACGCCTCAGAGCTTGTAGAAGCAGCGGCCGAGCCTCTCTGCAAGATAGAGCCACTCTTCTTGTTGAATGGAGACTCCCTCATCTTCCGGACCTTTTTCTCAGGAGAAGGAGCGATGGTGTTGATGTCCTCTGTGGGCTTGAGCATCATGGCCTTGTCCTTAGCTGGCGCCCTCTTCCTGGTGGCAGTAGCCTTGGGCTTCACGGGGGCAGCAGCAGGCTTCCGTCCTCTACCTTTCTTTGGACCTTGGACTTCTTCTGGGACTTCCATGGAAACGTCGACATCCTCATCCTCTTCGTCATGTATCACCTCCAAGGATGATGAAGCCTTCTTTCCTCCTCTTTTGCTCGGTCCCTTCTTCCCTTTGCCTCCAACCTGCTCTTCGGCTGTTTCAGTTTCCATGGCTGCAAAGTTGTTACACCATCAGCCTAAACTTTTGAAACAGAGAATAAGCAGCTCAAATTGACAAATTGTACTTGGGCATTACCAGAATTACCCGGAGAGGAGTCATTGAGATTCATGTGTGCAATACGGTTTTTTAGTGCTGGAATTTCACCGTCGTCTTCATCCACACGAGGAGCACTTGCCTGTGAGATTGTTAAATTGAATTATAAATGTAATAACCAGTAAAAGAAGCTATTACAAGCAAATTAGATTAAAAGATAGCTTGGAGAGGTTCTTACCTTCTTAGATTGTTTCTTCTTTTGTTGTTCATTTTTTGCTTTTCCAGCAACATAATCTTCGTCATCAGACCCAGCACCGTTTGACTTCCAAAGTAGGGTATTTTGTCAGTAGAGTGTAGGTTGATTTGGCTTTTCTAGATACATAATGTTTTCTATACATCTAGAATTCAAGATAGACATGTCTAGATACATAGCAAAATCTATCTACCCAGAATTCAGAAAAGCCAAAACAATCGTCAGTTTGAGGATTGGCATTGGTTCTAACCTTGGCTGGTTTTTTCTGTGGAGCTCCACGCTTTGTGACCACTTGTTCATCAGCATCTCCTGCGACAATAGTTGAAACTTTAAAGCTCAAAAAGAGCTAAAACACCCCAAAGGAAGTAGCAGAAAAACTGGTATGCAACGCAGAACTGCAAGATACCTTCTGTATCACTTTCAACTTTTGGCTGTTTAGCAGCAGGTTTCTTACGTTGTTTCTTTGGGGCAGCTTTCGATCCTCCCTTTTTGGCATTCTTTTCCCACACCCTTCTCCTTTCCTCTGCATCTGCTAGATCCTTTTGATCAAGCACCTGCATAACCGTTGGCAGATGAGCTAGCTGAACAGGAAAAGGTTAAAAAGAACATCAGAGACTGGCATTGCTTACTTCTAGGTCTTTCTCAAAGGTGTCAAGGTCTCTCAACCAAAGCGATTTTTCTGAAGTGTTTTTCAGTTCCTCAATCTCATTCACTACTTTATCTTTCTGTGCATTGAGCTCCTGCATCTTCTCCACTGTCAAGGTACCGATTGCCATTGAGAGAAGATACTCATAGTCACTAGCATCAACTTCGTTTGCAGCTTCAGGACTCTCTTCAACTTCTTCCTCCTCTATAGCTCCCACAGCAGCTGGTTCAGCTGTCTTCTTTTTCTTAGGGAAAGGATCAAAATTCTTCTGACGGAGCTCCAAAAACAGATCTGCCCTTTTCCTGTTACTGACCACTATTTCATTGTTAACAACACAGCGGATAAACCTAACTTTGTTTTCAAGCTTCTTCAAGTCAAGCTTCATATTTTGCAATACTGCTTCCTGCACATAAAAAACGAGTTAATTTGGGGTTCAAAAAATATTCTGAAAAGAACAAAGTTTACTGCATGTACCTTTCTCTTAAAGTAGAATTCAAGTCTTAATTTATAGAAGTCATCAAGTACTGCAGAAATGTTTTGGCAATTATATACATTTAGTGATAAGATGACACAACAAAAAAATGTTTTGTAACAAAAATAAGATGAGCTACACTTACTTTGCTCAGGAGTGTCATACTTCCGAATTTTGCCGTCTGAATCAAACAAGTGCATGTTTGATGTTCCAATTGTTGTTGTCAGCTTAAACTTCTTCACCAGTCCTTCTTCTTTAGCTATATTCATATTCTGCTCAGTTAGTATGACCTCAAAGTAAACTTCCTCATTATCACCTTGTGTTGTGTAGTCCTGTAAAATAATTGCAGTTGAAAAATAATGGCTATTAAGAAGGAACATATAGAATTCAGGTGGAGGTGTTTTCCGTTGAGAATTACCTCAATAAATGCTTCCTTGTCCTTATTCTTTGGATCTGGCAACAAATTTTCCAAAAAATCTTTGTAAGCTTCAGTCCAACGGCGGACTGGCAGTTCAGTAATCCTCAATGTAGTGCTGTTGACAGCCTCTATGACGCCGGTGATGGTATACGTGGCACCAGAAACCCTGGCATTATTTGTCTTCTCAATGGATCCCTGTTTATTTGGCAAAGAATCTTGATTATATACCACCATTTGTATTGTTTTTTCTACAAACTATGAAAACAAGCTTATGTAGTTGTGTTACTGACCTTGAACCCCCTGTACCACGGATGCATTGGTACAGTAGGCTGACCATTCAGCAACCGCCTGATGTTGGCAACTATATCCCTAGGATTGTAGTTTGGAATGTATGTACTCCATCCAGTACCAATTCCTTCACTTCCATTCACCAAAACCATCGGAAGGATTGGCATATACCTAAAGAAAAGAAGGCCTGTATTAGCTACTCCAAACAATTTATATAATTGCCACACATGAGGATGAATCATCCAAGTGCTAAAATTACCAGCTTGGCTCAATCGACTGCCCATCCTCGTTCAGATAGTTAAGAAGGATATCATCATCCTTCGGAAAAATTGAACGTGTGATATGTGATAGTTTAGTGAAGATGTACCTAGGACTCGCTGCATCTTTGCCTCCCTGAATGTAAAAGACAAACATAATAAAAATTGCAACTATGTAATCACAAAGCACCTTGTGGTACTTAGCTTTTGCAGTAGTATCCAACCTGAAATCTGGTACCAAACTGCCCTCCAGGGTACAAGAGGTTTATGTTATTGCTGCCAACAAAACTCTGAGCCATTCCAACAATTGTACTTGCTAAACTCTGCTCACCATGGTGGTATGCTGAGTGTTCAGACACATAACCAGAAAACTGGGCAACCTGTATTCAAGAGAAGAAACAGCAAAGAGAAAAAATTAAAAATCTCCCGAAAATCTATAATATAAAAAAAGGTCGCATTTCTTTAGGATGACACACCTTAGTTTCCTTAACAAGGTTCCTCTTGAATGAGCAAAACAGAATCTTCCTCTGACCAGGTTTAAAGCCATCTACCATTGAAGGTATTGATCGCTGCAGGTCCGCCATTGAGAAGAGGATAAGCTCTTTGTTGATGAAATCACGGTACTTGATTTCTTTCTCACGTTGGTCAAGGTAAGTTCCAGGCTGAAATATGGTTTGCACATTAATATTGATCCAGCATAAACAGGCCATGCAAATCTAGTGAAAGATGCAAAAGCTAACCTGAAAGTTTGTAAGCCACTCTTTCCTATCAGCAATCCTTTTCTTGCTGAATGCTAACTCAATTTCATTGCCATCTTGATCATCTACCCAGACAAAATCCTTCTGGTGTCTGTCAATGTTTGTAAAATAATCTTTGCCTTCTGCGGCTGTGCTTGTTCCCAACCCCTGTAACCAATGATAAATCAAGTGTTTAAGCATATATAATAATGGTGTACCTTCACAGCTTATGACAATAGAAACAACACAGTACAAGACTTCCATGCTAAGGATAATGGGAAAAGGAGACACATGAAGGCATGAAGAAAAAAACAAAACAAAAACCAGAGGGGCAAAGCAGACCTTATAGTATTTTATGGTCCATGAACTTGCATGTGCTCCTAAATTCCTTTTCCAGTCTTCATACTCTGGCATTGTGAAAAATGATATGGTATCATTTCTCTTAGTGGCCTGGAAAAGTGAGTTCAAGAATCATTATTACTGCCAAACATTCACTTTACATATTACAGATCTAGAGAAAATAATCCCTCCAGTTCAAATATTGAAAGTACAGAAAAGCTACACACAGATAAACACCAACTGTCACCTACCTTGATAATTGGAGTGATGAACTCAACCAAGAAAGATTTAACTTTAAGAAGAGATGGCCAGAATGAGTGGATGAAGTTGATCAACAATCCTTTGATGTGGGAACCATCGTGGTCCTGAATTTATTTGTCAAAAGTCAAAACGAGCGAACAATCAACTTGAGTTTGATTATTTCATAAATAACTGAAGTTGTTGTATGCCTAACCTGATCAGTCATTATCATGAGATGGCCATATCTCAAGCCTTTGGTGCTATCATACTGCTTTCCATGCTGCAAACCAAGTATTTGCTTTATGTTCTGAATTTCTGCGTTCTCCATAATTTGCTTGTGGTTTGCTTCTCTAACATTTAATAGCTTTCCCCTGAGAGGAAACACACCATAGTGATCTCTCCCAACCACAGCTATGCCAGACATCTGCAGGGTTAAAGGCACAGCATTTCAGTCCGGTAGTTGAAGTACACATTGTGCTATATTAGCAACTAGCAAGTTTAAAGAACTCACAGCAAGAGCTTTTGCTGAATCGCCTTCAGTTAGAATCAATGTGCACTTGTCTGAGTCCTTACCACCAGCTTCATTTGCATCTTCAAGCTTTGTTAGGCCAGAAATTCTCGACTTCTTGCTTCCGTCAGTCTTCTTTAGTTCTTTGCTTAGTTTGAAATCAGCCCAGGAAAGCACATTGCTCACAATACCGTTTTTCTCAACTGCAATTGTACAAGGTAAGCATTGTCATTGGTGATGCGGCCAAACTACAGGTTGGAAGCTAATACAGTGCATTGTATCACATACCTCCCTTGAGGAAATCAATAGGAAGCTCGCACTTTGACCCAAAGCTTCCCTGTCGAGTGGTCAAGGTCTCCTTGGTCTGTGAGTCGAAGGCGGGGTTGTCAATGAGGGCATTAACAAAGACCCACAGATGGTTCTTCACATTATGCAGTTTCATGTTTGCATTCTTGTTTTTCTTATTCACAATGGTCATCACATAGTTGGCAACTTGGTTGGTGACATAATCAACATGAGTTCCACCCCTTATTGTTGCAATTCCATTGACAAAGCTGACCTGCAATAGCACAACAAGTGCTTAAAATGGAAGTGGAACCACAACAAGAATCTGCCCGCAGATAACACATAACCTTAAGTTACCTGCTGAAACTGTCCTTCACTCGGAATAACACACACCTCCCACCGTTCATTTATTTGCTTAAAAATCCTGAAAGTATAAACAAAGTCTGAATGATCAGAAATATCCCAAAATAAGTTTTGTTAATAGACATCACCCTAACTGATGTTCATACGAAATCAATACAAACCTTTGTTTTGGGTCACCATCAACAGACTTAATATACATGTCCACATAGTCAGAGAAGCTCTTTACAGGCAACTTCTCACCATCCATTTCAACCTTCACCGTTTTGCCAAGAGTTCCTGCCATGTCAACAACTCTTTTCCTCATAAGGGCGACTACATCATCTTCTAGATGGGTCATGTTGAACTTGGCCAGGTCGGGCTTGAAGGTAACCCTGGTCCAGTTCTCGCCCTGCTTGCATTTTGTAATCTGGGGCTCTGACTTCTTCCCCATGTTTTCAGAGAAAACCTGCATTTGTATTCATGTGGCATCACACTCTGTATCTAGATATTTGGCACAGCTGCCCCTTAACAGAACAAAAAGAATAGAGATATTGAGTGTGCTAGCCGGTGGACTCTTAACTAGGTGTGACTTTTATGGTTGATACTAAACCATACTAACCAGTGCTGCATATATTCAACTGTTTAAGCACGAAATTGTCACGATCCACAAATTCCAGATGTTACATTTAGCAATAGGAAGAGCGGAGAAATGGAGCTGCTGATAAAATTTTGTGCAGACCTGTCCATTCTCACCAGATTATAAACTGATAACAGAAGGCACTTAAGTTCTAATAATCGCATGGCTAGTTGACAGAACTAACAAATCAGAAGCAAATAATAAAATCTAAACTCTAATGTGGTTTTTTCAGATCTGCCCGACCTTTCTTTCCTGAACCAATCCGCACCATAATAGCAACCCAAAAGGCAAAATAAGCGTATGAAGAGCAATCAAGAGACAGCCAAAACATTTCACCTGCTTGTACTTCTTCAGGCGACGCCCATCCGCGGTCTCGATGACGAACTCGGTGGAAAAGATGTTGGTGAGCTTGGCGCCGTATCCGTTCCGCCCGCCGGTGGTCTTCTTCTCATTATCGTTGTAGTTGCTGCTGGTGAGGAGGTGGCCGAAAATCAGCTCCGGCACGTAGACGCCCTCCTCCTGGTGGACCTCGACGGGGATGCCGTCGCCGTTGTTGTACACGGAGACGCAGCAGCCCTCGACGTCGATCTCTACCTTGAGCGAATTCATCCGGGGGTCCCGCTGCTTGTTGTCGGCGGCGTTGACGAGGATCTCGTCGAAGATCTTGTAGAGGCCCGGCACGTAGGTGACCGGGCGGTTCACCATGGCGCCGCCCTCGTAGACCCAGAGCGTCTGGGTGTGCTTCTCCACCGAGCCGACGTAGGTGTCGGGGCGAAGCAGGATGTGCTCCAGCTGCGTCTTCTTCTGGTACATCTCCTCGATGGTCTTGCCGCCGGCGGCGGCGTTGTGGCCGGAGCTGGAGTGGAGAGGGCCCGTCATGGCGGCGCCGCGCGGCACACGGAGGTCGTGTGCCTGCGGCCTGCGCTAGGGTTTCGGGTGGGGCGGCGAGCGGTGGTGGGGGATTGGGGATCTGGGGATTGAGCTTGAGAGGGGAGGAATGAGGGGGGTCGGGGGGTTTAACGAAGCCGAAGGGGTGCGGCAACGGTGCGGTGCTGGGATTCGAAATTTTTTGAATTTTGGGTGCGGGAGACCCGCGGTGGGCTGGGGAACGGACGTTGGCGATCGCGGGGGGAGGGATCGTGCGGCGGAAATTGAACCCGCGGGGGTTATCCAGATGCTTCTCTCGGACTCTGACCGTCTGACGCTCCAGGGACAAGTGGGGTGCGTGTGGACACTCCGATGTGGCCTGTGGGCAGCGGATTTGGCCATTTGGGAATGTTGGTAGGGCCCAACTGTAAGGAGCTCAGTTGAAATGTGGACGTGATTAGCTTCCAAGACAAGTTTAAGGTAAATCGATGATGCGTGTGATGCCTCAAGACCGTCGGTTGGTCCCCGTCCCGGTTCACATTCGTAAAGCAAAGCCGCTCAGGGTAAAGAAAAAGGCCATCGGACACCAAATCTCTGTTCGGCCTCTAACACTTCACACGGTCACAGTATCATTCGGCTTCGGCCACAGTTTAACCACTAAGCACGCCTTATTACAAGCCACTCTCAAGATAAGTGTCAAGGACCTATCTTGGAGGCTGCAGATGATTCCTAATCCAGGTCCAGAAGATAAACGACAAGTTTTAAGAGGCATCTCCCTCAAGCGATCAGATATTCAGAGCAGAGCCTAAACATCAATCTATTTGTTGACCCCCTAGGCCTGCCGGCTAATGGAGAAGCACCATCCCAAAGTCGACTTGATCCGTAGGCTGAAGATGCTAATGGAAGTGGAGTGCAGCTTCCTTCATTGCTGCAGCGCCTTCCTCCAAGTCTTGCTGGTCACCCTGTTTGTGTAAACCTGCCCAATACGAGACAAAGGATGAGGCTAAACACACAATCTCAGAAGGAGATTTAACAAATTTCTTATCAAAGCAAATGGAATTTCTTGTTCTCCAAATTGCCCAATAGATTGCTGACAGCCCAGTGAAATGGATTCTTTTATTCCGGGGCATAAAAAGCTTAGTCCATTCCCAAAATTGAGTAAAGGAAGTGGGTCTACAGGGCGCCCCAATTACCATGGAAATCAAGCTCCACACATATTTCGCAGTAGAGCATTCAAAGAAAATATGAGAGATGCTTTCATCCCCATTACAGAAGTAGCACCGTTTATCTCCTTGCCAGTTACGTTTTATCATGTTATCTTTAGTAAGAATAGCATCTTGCCCCACTAACCACATGAAAACCTTTATTTTCAGAGGAATTTTAGATTTCCAAGTTTTCTTGTTGGGATTATTTACCTCCCCGCTGCAAAGATTTGAGTATAGCGAATTCACAGTAAACTTCCCAGATTTCTCCCACACCCATTTGAAGTTATCCTTTTCCCCAGATAAAGCACAGGTTGAAAGTAAATCTCTTAATTGCCTTAGTTGGTTTTGGGCCCTTTCATCCAGCCACCTACGGAAATTCAATTTCCAGCCTCTTGCAGCTAGTTCTGCAACACTCCTATTCTGGTCTTCACAGGTTTCATACTGTTCGGTGAACTTTTCTTTTAGAGAAACCGATCCACACCAGGCATCTTCCCAGAAGTCTGTTTTTCTGCCATTCTCAATGCTTACTATTCTTCCTTTTATGTAGATGTCTTTTACTTTAATCAAATCATTCCACGCAGGGGAGTTGGTTGGTTTCTGTTTTAGCAATCTGATGCTGTCTTCAACCTTATATTTCTATTTCACAATCTCTTGTCATATACCTTCTTCTGTTTCTAGTTTCCACCACCATTTTCCCAATAGACTGATGTTCATTTTCCTCAGGTCTTTAACCCCCAAACCACCTTTTGGTTTGGGTTTGGTGATTTTAATCCATTTGACAAGGTGGAATTTCTTTTTGGAACCACCACCCTGCCAGAAGAATCATTTCCTTATATTGTCCATTTTTCTCAAGATCGTTTTTGGTGGAGGAACATGGACATACAGTAAGTTGGAATACTACTTAAGCAAGAGTTAATCAGGGTATGTCTCCCCCTAGAGAGAGGGCACTTCCCTGCCATCCATCCAGTCTCTTCAGGAGTTTTTCTACTACATGAGCCCATTCAATCACATGTATTCTAGAACCTGAGACACGCACTCCCAGATATTTAATCGGCCAGGAGCCAATGTTGCAGTTCATAATGTCAGCAAATGAGATGGCCTTTTGTTCATCATGAGAGATCATAAGGGCTTCACTTTTCTCAAGTTTATTTTTAGACCTAACATTTTCTCATACATACATAAGAGCAGTTTCATGTTTTGAACTGAAGCCAGATCATCTTGCAAACATAATATGGTGTCATCAGCATATTGTAACACCGCTACTCCTTGAGGAATATATTCCGCAACCAACCCTCTGATCAATCCATTTTCCTGAGCCTTATGGATCATTTTCGCCAGACTGTCTACAGCTAAGTTGAAAAGCAAAGGGGACAAGGGGTGCCCTTGTCTGACTCCTTTTCCACTCTTAAAGTACCCACCAATAACTCCATTGACTTTTACACTAAGTGTTCCACTCGAGGTCACTTCTTGAATCCATTTACACCATTTTTCACAAAATCCTCTTTGTCTAAGGATTTCAAAAAGGAAATCCCACCTAATCTTGTCATAAGCCTTTTCAAAATCAAGCTTTATAACCACCCCATCTTTTTTCCTTATTCTGACATCATGTACAATCTCATGTAAAGATAAGACACCGTCCATGATATTCCTCCCTTTTATAAAAGCTGACTGACATTTGTGAATAATTCCGCTCATACAGTTCTCAAACCTGAACATCAAGATTTTTGTGATTATTTTGAAGCTCACATTCAGCAAACAAATTGGTCTATACTGTTGAATTCTGTTAGCCTCTTTAGACTTTGGGATCAGCGTAATTACACCATAATTGAGTCTCCCTATATCTAATTTGTGGTTGTCGAACTCGATTAGCATCTCTAGCAGGTCATCCTTGATTAACTCCCATCTAGATTGATAAAATTCCACTAGCATGCGGTCTGGACCTAGGGTAGTGTTTTTTTCATAGAAAATACAGCTTTCTTTAATTCTTCCATGGAGAAGGCACTAGAGAGATATTCATTTTTCCTCAGGGGACACTTTTTCATGTTGCTCCCAACAACTTGAATCCAAATTAAAAATTGGACTGTCAGAGGGTCCGAACAAATTCTTATAATAATCAGTAGCATGTTTCAGAATTTCCTCATCTTTTTCCAGGGAATTGATTCTAAATGAAAGATCATATCCTTCCTTTTCTTTCTATTTGCAATTGTATGAAAAAACTCAGTGTTATTGTCCCCCTTCAGTAACCAATTTAGATTGGATCTTTTATGCCAGTACATCTCTTCCTCTTCCATCTGAGCATTTCAGTCTGGATAAAAGTTTTCCTTTCTAGTAAATGAACTGTGGACGGCAAGTTACACGCTCGTACTATGTGACACATTCGTGCCGCTTCAAATCCTTTCTCGAGTGTTCGCGCGTTGCACGCAAAGCTCTTTTCCTTCCTCCGAGTCTGAGCTTGTGTGTGCAGGAACGAAGAGCACGCGCCATCTGCCGGGCCGGGGCAGATGCAGTGTTGCACCGATTCGATCATCTCGTCGTCTCTGCGACGCCCGAACACGAACCACTAGAATGCTCTCTAGTGCTGCCCGTACATTCGTGGAGCAACCAGCAAGCACGCTCTCCACACAAAACATACTACCGGTAGGTCACGGGTTGCAAGTTTCTCTTGGTTTCCTTCACCTCAGGTGACGAGCGACGGTGGTGCCATTGGCGTCACGCCCTCCTTGGAGGCGCCGCTTACGGAGACTCATCTCGGCTGGTGGCAGTGTGGGAGGTGGTATGGATGGCCCATGTGCAGCGGCACGGGAGGTGCTAGGTCTTTGTGTTGGCGGCAGGGTGCAGAGGGCCCATGGGTGCTGGACATCTTGAGTTGGCGCGCAAGGTATAGTGGTGTTCTCGGTGACAGTTGGGCGGAAGTGGTGCTCTCTAAGCGGTTCTTCAGATATCTGAGTCCTTGGCAGAGGAGTGTGAGGCGGTGGAAGAGGCGAGGCCCCCACGCAGAGTGGTCGGGATCAGTGTTTTTCAACGGCACCGCAACGGGATGTTTCTGTTGATACTTCGCTGGAGCAGGGGGATCGACGACCTTTGTGTGCGGCTTGAGGGAGTTAGGGAGATAGTCCCGTGGTGGAGTTTCGGGTTGCTATTGAGCTTGTAGCGTGCTACGTCTTTTAGTGCGGCACATCGTTGGTATCGACGGCGCAACTCGATGGCTTTCTTTCAGCTCCTCTCCCATGTGGTGGTGGTGGTGATGTAGCGTCGTGTTGTGTGCGTTTGTTTGGGTGAGGTGTACGCTTCGACGCGTTATGTACCATTGATGCTTCTTCTTATATGATGTGGCAATGCTCCTGCCCTTAATTTAAAAAAAAGGTGCCGAACGAAATTGGTTGTTTTTTACCACTGGCAGTGACACGTGAATAGCACATACTCTTACGACAGTGCTAACATTATGAAATGTGTGACCGTTGGACAAAGGCAGTGTTTGGTTGGAGGGAGAAAAAATTTTCCCCTCTCTTTGACCATTAATTAAGGGTATTAAACAATGTCAGTTTTCAAAACTACCTCCACAACCCCGAGTAAAATCACGAGACAGATCTAATGAGGTATTTGACCGCATGATTAGAGGATGGTTGTTATAGCATTATTGTAGCAAATCATGGATTAATTATGCTCATTAGATTCGTCGCAGAAAGCTGCACTCATCTGTGAAAAGGTTTTGCAAATAAACTCCATTTAGTACTCCATGCATGCAAGATTCTCTTTAAGCGCACTTTTTTACAGCCTTCCAAACATTGCGAAAGGTACAACAAGATAACCTTGCAAAACTTCGCAAAAAATGAAGCAATTGTCACAGAGAAAGAGCACAACAACCCATATCATGGTGAGTATATTTTACATTGGAGATTATATGAAACTCAGGTTAGGATGCAAGTGGGTACTCAATAGTGTGTTGTGCTATGGCGAAGCCTAACACGAACAATGAATCGAATGACTCAAGCAGAAAAACACTAGGAAGACAAAAAGCTAACTCTCAACAGTGTAATTCTCAAAAGACGATCCCCTTTACAAGTGCCGGTCGGCCTCCTTTTATAGGGAGATGAGCAGACTTTTTACATACCGAAATTGACCTCGTGTAAAACGGATCAAACAAGAATGTACTAGGCTAATTTTGGAAATTCTCCATTGGGTCTTCACGTAATCGGCGCTTTCCTGACATCACGCCGCATATCACGACGCCTTTCCCGGCATCAGCACGTGCGCCTGTCGGGTGAAGACCTTCAATTTTTGGAGACATCCCTTTCGCCTAGCGAATCCCCGTACCTGAAACATACACAAAACCAGATGTGAAGAAATAGGCTGTCAGCGACGACGAAACCCCCGGGCGATAGATGGTTTAACACTCACTGAACCGGGAGGATTCGACCTTGGGGTTTCGTTCTGGGAAAAGCTGATAACATCAAGTCCGAAGTTTGAGAAATTAAACCCTTCGCCCCATGTTGAATCTTTCGGGCGACGAAGGGTACCAGGCGAAAGCTAGTGTAAAAAGGGTGAAAAGGCGTTGATTGGCTCTAGGGGTTTCGCTGTTGGCCTTTTGAACTGCCCATGCCGAACGCGACGATCTTATGATATTAACCCTACTAAGCTCGATTCTGAATCCCCCAACATAGTGTTTTATGGGTCAGCTGATTGGTTACGTTGACTTTCCATTTTAGTTCATTTCTCCTCCAAAATTATTTACGTAGAATACCATTCTAATTTATTTTATCAATATTTGGGTCGACCCAATGACCCAAAATATATATAACTTGCATCTCTAAACTCACGTCACTGTTCTGAATAACAAAATATTTTTTTCGAAAGCCTGAACATTTTCATATATATCTGAAGTTGTTACAGGATTTTGGGAAGGAAAGGGTAAAGAAGCGGAGAGGGTGGGGTTAGCTATGTGACAATGCTCCTAAAATAGGAACTCCACAGGGCAAGTCCGGTGCTTCAAAGGTCAAGGTTGGCTGCGATAGTGAGAATGAAGATGATTGCGCGCAAAGGGAGGGAGACCTCTGAGAAGACTCACCCATTTCAACACTTTCATATGTTCCAAAGAATAACAACCGTACTGAACCCACCAAGGTCTCCGGTGCTGCCCGAACACACATCAGCGAGACCATTGACAACAACCGTGCCGAATCCACCAAGGTCTCGCAAAACCGGCCATGCGCGGAACAACCAGCAAGGCAGCAAGCACGCTTTCCACACGAAACATACTACCGGTTGGTCACGGGCTGCAAGTTTCTCTTGGTCTCCTTCAACTCAGGTGGTGCACGAGATTGGTTGTTTTTTCACCAGTGGCACACGAATAGCACATACTCCTGCGACATAACGAAATATGTGACCATTGGACAAAGGTACAACAATATAACCTTGCAAAATTCAAAAAAAATGCAAAGAAAATGGAAGCAGTTGTCACAGAGAGAGCACAGCAAGCCATATTATGGTGGGTATATTTTAGGAAAAAGTCCATTTTTGACCATTCAACTTTTGCCTCAGTTTAGTTTTGGCCATCGAACTTCAAAACCGGACATCTTTGACCATCCAACTCTTAAAACCGTTCACAATTGGCCATCGGGCGGTTTTGATGGGTGGTTTTAACATTTTTTATTTATAATTTAGTCCTTAGAACTTGAAATGATCATTAATTTTTGCTTGTAGCTCCGATTTAGGTGATTCTTGCGGTCACGTGTTCATAACAATGAGCTTTATCTTCTAAAATGTTCTTTATACTATTTTATCACTATTTTTTATATTATCCTTATATTGTTGTGTAAAAACAACAATATAAGAAAAATAAAACAAACAGTTACAGAATAATATGAACACATTTTGAAAGATAAAGCTCATTGTTATTAACGTATGATTACAAGAATCACTTAAATTAGAGATACAAGAAAAAAATAGTAATAATTTTAAGATCTATGGACTGAATTGTAAATAAACTGATTAAAAGTAGTCCTTGAACCTTAAAATGATTACTATTTTTTTCTCGTATCTCCAATTTAAGTGATTCTTGCGGTCATGTGTTCATAAGATGAGAACTTTATCGTTCAAAATGTTGCTCATATTATTTTGTAACTGTTTGTTTTACGTTTCTTATATTATTATTTTTACACAACAACAGAAAAATAATATAATGAATAGTTATAAAAGTTGTATAAAAACATTCTAAAAGATAAAGCTCACCAGTATGAACACGTGACCGCAAGAATCACCTAAATCGAAGCTACGAGCAAAAAGTAATGATCATTTCAAGTTCTAAGGACTAAATTGTAAATAAAAAAGTTAAAACCACCCATCAAAACCGCCCGATGGCCAATTGTGAACGGTTTTAAAAGTTGGATGGTCAAAGATGTCCGGTTTTGAAGTTCCATGGCCAAAACTAAACTGAGGCAAAAATTGGATGGTCAAAAATGGACTTTTTCCTATATTTTACATCAAAGATAATATGAAATTCAGGTGACATTTCTGGATAATCAAATCCTCAAAGATCATCAAGAAGTCCACTGATTAAAAATTTGGATCACTCTAGGAGCTCTGTAAATAATAGCAATAACCATTGGAGTACGACCGTGCTACCTCTAGGGGGAGAGAGAGAGAGGTGAGATCGCTTGAGTATGAGCTCTGAACTAAGAAGCACAATTGAGTTGGAGATATGCAAGACTCTTAGATTCATTGCATTTCTTTCTGACCACAACATCCAGAGGAGGTGAGTCGCTGGACTTGCACATCATCTGGTTGACTGAATCTGCCTTGTTCGCCTGGTTTATTACCATCAGTCAGTAATATTTTTCTTTCACACCAAATCAGCATCACTCAACGGTATTTTTCTGTCACAACAAATCAACACCAACCACTAGCAACCAGTCAAACAAACTATAAATGAGACAGTGCAGTCCGGTGTTCCTCCTACTGTATTTCCTTCCAGGCTTCCAACAGGCTTGAAAAACTTCATCTGAAGCAAGAAAGTGCACCCCATGATTCATCAAGTTAGATTGACATGTGCTCCCCATGATTTTTGTACGCAAGGCAGATTGACATGTGCTACTCGCCGTATGGACTTTTGATGCTTTTTAAAGAAATGATGGATATTTTTTTAAGAATTACACGATACAACGTAGACGCTCACAACACGCACACATACTCACCCCTACAAACACATACATGTATGCAAACTAGGAAAAAGTCTACATCACCCCCAACCTATGAGGGGTGGACTACATGACCCCAAACCTACGAAACAGTCTATATCACCCCTGAATTTTTCAAAACCGGTCAAATTACCCCTAAAGCACTTTTGAAAAATCATATTAAATCAAAAAATCGTAACTTGAAAAATCAATTGTGTTGGACTCCAAATGAGTAGATCTACATAGTGAACATATAATATAATATGCTTTGGTATATTTTTTTATTGCTACGAAAGAAAAGCATAGATCTAAAGCTACAATAAAAAAATATACTAAAGCATACCATATTATATATTCACTGTGTAGGTCTACTCATTTGGAGTCCAACATAATTGACTTTTTCATTTTATGATTTTTCAAAACTGCTTTAGGGGGTAATTTGACCGGTTTTGAAAATTTCAGAGGCTGATATATACCATTTCGTAGGTTAGGGGTTATGTAGTCCACCCCCATAGGTTGGGGGTGATGTAGACTTTTTCCTCTACCCTTATGAGCACATCCAAATGACTGAGCACCTGACAAATTTGGAGATTCCCGAAATCACAGTTGTTATCTCGTTGTCCACGGGAACACTACTTACCACTTAACACATAACACCGGGAAAATGTGCGAGCATCAGGATTTGAACTCTAATGCCTAATGGGTAGCATCCAATTAGACCGTCGTACGATTAGACTACAACCAATTCGCAAATGATGGATATTTGGATACCTTCTTATAATAAATGGACATTCTGAATTTCTGATCTTGATTGCGTCAGCTCCAAATCTTTTGTCAAGGGGAAGGAAACAGGCTTACTAATGGGCCAGGCCCAACATTGGCCTACTTTTTTTTAATATTCTAACATGGGCCTACTTAGTAGGGACTTATTCGTATTCGTATATATCCAGCCCGAAAGCCGAATAACAATGCCCCACGTGGCGCTGTCCTTCTACAATTCGGAAGAAAAAAATCCCCTCCAAAAAATAGAAAGAAACAGGCACCTTTTTTTTAGAAAAGAAACAAGCACTTTAAAAAACACAAACCGAAAACCTGGCATAAAAACCACCGATTGCAAGGATCTGACGTCTAGGGTTTTAGGCTTTTTTTCTCGCCGTCGCCGCCATGTATGGGGACTCAGGCGAAGCACCCCCGTGACGCGGCGGCGGCCTCGCTCATCCCGCATCGCCTCCAGGCCGCGGTCGCCACGGTCTCCACCGCCCAGATCCTCCGCGCCTCCGGCTACTCCGCGGCGGAGGCCGCCGCGCTCCGCGCCCTCTCCGACATCGCCGGCCGCTACATCGAGTCCCTGGGCCGCGCCGCCGCTTCCCTCGCCGAGGCCCACGGCCGGACGGAGCCCAACGTCGCCGACGTCATCCTCGCGCTCGAGGAGCACTCGCTCGACGGCTTCCCCGGCGCGTCGGACCCCGCGCGGCCCGTGCTCTGCTCAGGCGCGCTCGCGGAGCTCGCCGGGTTCGTCGACGCGGTGACCGAGGTGCCGTTCGCCAAGCCCCTGCCGAGGAGGGATCCGTGCTCAGGCGCCGGCAAGGCGTGGGAGAGCTTCGCGGCTGCGGAGAGGGAACTGCCGCTGAGGCACGTCCCGCACTGGCTGCCCCGCTTCCCCGAGGGGTGGGAGGAGCGGCTGCGCGGCCGCGGCGAGGCGGCGACGAAGGATGACGAGGACACCGGGGAAGTGATGACGGTGATGCCAAATGGTATTGTCGTGGAGAATGGCAGAAGGGCGGCCGTGCCGGAGAACAGGGAGAAGGTGTCGTTCCGCTTGCGGGAGAAGCGGCGGCGACGGCGGCATGCGGTGCCACCGGAGCAGAGCGGTGGCGCTTTGGAACGATCCGGGAAAAAACAAGAAAAATTCATGTGAAAGTTTACTCGATATACGCTGATTGGCGTCGAAACCGCGACCTGGATGGACGCGGCACGCTGCTCTCGACACTGTACACCACCGAAGCAGAGTATGCTCCGGTTGTAAAACTGCACGAATTTTATTATTTGTCACGCTTGCACAAGTTCAGTTCATTCACCGAAGCAGAGCATTTGCTCTGGTTGTAAAATTGCACGGATTTATTATTTATCACGTTTACACAAGTTCAACGCGAATACTCTTCTGATTTGAGTTATATATACAAAATTGTTGTCAGCTGCGCTCGAGAAGGAAGTTTTTTTTTTCAAGACGTTGCACGCGCGTTGTTTCGAATTTCACGCTACAGCTTCCATGTGCAAGGTCATTTGAGGATAACTAAATCATTATAGCCCGTGCCGTGCGGGCTTTTGTTTATACTCGCATTTGCTACTTTTGTGATGGCTAACAACGACTGGACTCTAATACTTGAGTGATTGCTACTTGCTACAGACTACAGAGTACTCCCTTTGTATCAAATTATCGTCATCGTTGTTTTTTCCTTACAATTTTGATTAATGGTCTTGTCTTTTTCTTACAACTTTGATCATTCCTCTTATTTACTCCGGTACTACTCTAGCTACAACATTTTTAGGCAATTAGCAGGTGCTCTGGTTTCTCATTTAGCAACGGATACGTGGTTGGACAGCAAACTATAGAGACAACTAGGTTCCTAATTGGAGTTAACATGCAGTGCACAAGACAGTTATTTCTTACTTAAAAGAAAGATGCTTAGCAATTTATTCACTCGCCAAAGTAAAAACATTTTGTGAGAATCATCGCTGCCCCGACAGTGCAGATCAAGCATATACGTTGACAAAGCAAAGAGCATCGGTAAAGGTTGAAAGTTTGAAACAGGGAAGAGCACGAACTTGACAAGATTTTATTGCACACAAATCCCTTGAGGTGGGACCATCTGGTTCGCTCACTCGTCGGCCTCCGTCCAGGTCAGCTGGAAAGCATCCTCGAAAACAGCCCGGTCATACAGCACCGGCTTCCCGGGCTCCTCCGGCGACACCAGCGTCGCCGTCCCCGCCGCGGAGATGACGGCCTCCATGAACGCCTCGCACGCGGCGATGGTGCGCTGCCAGTTATACCCCCTGGTGGCGGCCTCGACGCGAAGCATCTCCTTCTGGATCCGGCGCACGCACTGCCCGAACTTGCCATGGTCGACAGACAGGAAGACCTCCGCCTCGGGGAAGCGGGCGCCGGCGTCGAACGGCATCGGGTGCTGGAACAGGCTCTTGACGGTGGCCCTCGCGTCCTCGCGCGCCTGCTGCTCCAGGAGGCTCAGGTTCGCCAGGGCGCGCAGCGCGGACACGACGTCGTCGTAGCGCGCCCAGCGGTGGGCCAACGCCATCTGGAGGGGCACGGCCGGGCCGTAGCCGGCGTCGTCGGCGAAGGGAGGCCGCCGCTCCCGCGCGCCGTCGGTGGCCTTGCGGATGACGCGGGGGATGTGGCGCCGGTCGTCGCTGTGGCCGGCGCCCGCGTCGTGCGGTGCTGCTCGCTTCATTGTTTGGCGTGGGACGAGATCACGAGACCAGAGAGGGCTCGGCCTTGGCATTGCAGCGGTAGTTGTAAGCTAGCAGTCGCTGGAAATGGAGGCGAGAGAGATGCTATATGCTGAAAGATTCCAAGGGTCTTGTACTCTTGTTAGGTTGCATTGGATTCATCCCCACCTCTCTGGCTTCCATCGCAGCGGCAGCTGTAGTGATGGTATATATAGTAAACTAGCAGCTGATCTTGTTCGGCAGTGGTAACACAGTACATCCAGATACACGAAAGATTGTGTGTGACAGGTGCGTGGGAGAATTCTAGCAAGGGAAATCATTTTTTGATTAATGGATAATAGTAGCATCAGTAGAAACTGGGTCATTCTTTGTTGGAACATCAGAGGGCTAAATGCTGAGAGCAAATGGGATGCAGTGAAAAGTAAAATCTGGGAGTCCAAATGTGATGTTCTTTGCTTGCAGGAAACCAAAAAGGAGTTTTGTGATGATCGTTTCATTAAAAAATTTTGCCCGGCAAGAATGAATGAATTTGTTTTCCTTCCCTCGGTCGGCAGTTCCGGGGGAACCCTCATAGTTTGGGATAATGCTAAGTTTAGTGGCAATCTGGTCTTCCAAAACGATTATGCTCAGTCGGTGGAATTTTCTTGCAACTTGGTGAGAATTGGGTGCTTACAAACATCTATGCTCCTAGTAGAGCTGAAGGGAAAACCTCCTTCCTCAACTGGTTCAGGAACATCTCCATGCCTACTGAAGTTAAATGGCTTATAGTTGGAGACTTTAATCTTATCAGATCGCCTGAGAACAGGAATAAGCCTGGAGGAAATATGCATGACATGCTGGCTTTTAATGAAGCTATCAGCAACTTGAGATTGGTTGAGCTCCCCCTAAGAGGATGTAAATACACTTGGACAAACAAGCAACATAACCCCTTGCTTGAGAGACTCGACTGGTTTTTTACATCAAATGCCTGGACAACAGCCTTCCCAAATACTTATGCGTCTGCCCTCTCCAGAGACACATCAGATCACACGCCATGTGTTATCTCTGCTGCCACGAAAGTTCCCAGAACTCAAACCTTCAGGTTTGAGACCTATTGGCTAGAGCATGAGCAGTTCATGGAAATCCTCCTGCACGGATGGCTGCTACCAGTCACCTCACAAGACAGTGCCAAAATCATTAGTGCAAAGTTCAAAAACCTAAGAAGGGTTCTAAAAGCCTGGAAAAACCTCTTGCCCAATCTGGCAACAGCAATCTCAAACTCTAAAGAACTCATTCAGTTCCTGGATATCCTTGAGGAAGCAAGAGATCTCACCCTAGAAGAGTGGAATTTCAGAAGCACTGCCACTTTACACCTGGAAAAGCTCCTTGAACAGCAGAAGATCTATTGGAGGCAGAGAGGTAAAATCAATTGGGTCAAACTTGGGGATGAATGCACAGCCTTTTTTCATGCAAATGCCACCATTAGGCAGAGGAGAAATTATATCACCTCCTTAACTGATCCCTCAGGCCTTGAAATTACTAATCATGAGGCTAAAGCTGAACTTTTGTGGCTAGCTTACAAACAAAGAATGGGAGTTTCTGAATTCACCCACATGTACTTTGATCTCCCATCCATACTCCTACATGATAGCAACCTTGCTGAATTAGAAAGGCCCTTCACGAGAGAGGAAATTGATAGAGTTATTGCTGACCTCCCAAATAATAAGTCTCCTGGACCTGATGGCTTCAATGGGGAATTCCTTAAAAAGTGCTGGTCTTTGATTTCTCAAGATTTCTACAAACTTTGTGAGGATTTCTTTGAAGGGAATGTCTGTCTCAGGAGCATCAACTCCTCCTATATCACTTTGATCCCCAAAATTGATTCCCCAATTTCTGTTGGTGACTTCAGGCCCATCTCTTTGCTAAACTCCTCCCTAAAGCTCCTAACAAAATTATTGGCAGAAAGGCTACAGAAGGTGATTATGAGACTAATTCATCAGAACCAATATGGATTTATTAAAACAAGGTCAATCCATGACTGCCTTGCCTGGGCATTTGAATATCTACACCTCTGCAAAAAGTCCAAAAAAGAACTTGTCATCTTAAAGTTGGACTTTGAAAAAGCCTTTGATAAGATTGAGCATCAAGCAATACTTGATATTCTGAGGTGTAAGGGTTTTGGAGAAAGATGGATTGGATGGATCAGAGATATCCTCAGCTCTGGCACCTCTTCTGTTCTTCTCAATGGAGTTCCTGGGAAAGTATTCCATTGCAAAAGAGGCCTCAGGCAGGGTGACCCCCTTTCTCCTCTGCTGTTTGTCCTGGCAGCTGACCTGCTACAATCTCTAGTTAATGACCTCAAGAATCAGGGTGTCTTGCAGCTACCTTTGCCTGAAAGAGCAGGGACAAATTTCCCCATAGTACAATACGCTGATGATACTCTTTTGATCATGGAAGCATGCCCAACTCAGCTACTTGCCTTAAAGGACCTACTCCACAGCTTTGCTGCTTCCACTGGGCTCAAAGTCAATTACAGCAAATCTGTCCTAGTTCCATTGAACATAACAGAGGCGAAACTTGTTTCCTTGTGTGCTACCTTTCAATGCCAAAAGGGAGCCCTTCCTTTCACATATTTGGGGCTGCCTTTGGGAACTACCAAGCCAAATATTGAGCACTTTATTCCTCTATTGCAAAGGGTGGAAAAGAGGTTGATAAGCACATCTACCTTCCTCTCTCAGGGGGGTAAGCTAGAAATGGTGAACTCGGTATTCTCCTCCTCGACCATTTTTTACACTGGGTCTCTGAAGTTACACAAGGCAGTCATCAAGCAACTTGATAAGTATAGGAAACATTGCCTGTGGAGAGGCTCAGACCTAAGCTCCAGAAAGCCGTGCAAGGCAGCCTGGCCGATGATTTGCCTGCCAAAAAGACAAGGTGGTTTGGGGGTTCTCGATCTGGCTACTCATAATGAGGCTATGCTCCTCAAATTCTTGCACAAATTCTTTTCTAAGGCTGACATTCCTTGGGTTAAGCTTGTTTGGGATAACTACTATCACAATGGGAAGCTGCCTGGGCAAAATAAGAAGGGTTCTTTTTGGTGGAAGGATATTGTCAAAATTCTTCACAAATTTAAAGACCTAGCTGCTGTATCAGTTGCTGATGGATCATCTGTAATCTTCTGGAAGGATCATTGGAATGGCATTACTCCTGCTCAAAGGTTCCCTGAACTCTTCTCGTTTGCAAAATACCCATCAGCTTCTTTCTCTGAAACTGTCAGCAGGACAGATTTCTTATGCAACTTCAACTTACCTTTATCAATCCAAGCAAATGATCAGTTATTGGAGTTACAAAATCATATAAATAACAGACCAGCTTCAGATGGCCCTGATGTCTGGTCATACTCCTGGGGTAACTGCAACTTCTCAACGGCTAAAGCTTATAAGGCATTGGTGGGGCAAAGACCTACGCACCCTGCATTCCTGTGGATCTGGAGTTCTAAGTGTCAAATGAAGCACAAGGTATTTTTTGGGCTTCTTCTCAAGGATCGGCTGAGCACTAGGGAGCTACTCAGAAGAAAGCAGATGGAATTGGACTCATACACTTGTGATCTATGTCTGAGAGGAAAGATGGAAACGGTAGCTCACCTCTTCTTCAGATGCACCTTCGCCAAAGCTTGCTGGAACTCGATAGGTGTTTCAGTTGTCACCTCTAGGCCTATCCTCCAAATTATCAAACTGATTAAGGAGAAGCTATCTGTTCCTTTCTTTATGGAGATCATCCTATTGATGTCACGGAGTATTTGGACTGCAAGAAACGAGTGGATGTTCAATAATATAGACCCTCAGGTGCAAGATTGCAAAAGAAAATTCTTGGCAGAATTCTCCTTGCTCAGACATAGAGTGCGCCCAGATAAATGGACTGCAATGGAAGTTTGGATGAACCTCTTCTAATTCTTTTCCCTTTTTTCCTTTCTTTTCTATTGTCCCTGCCTTAAACCTGTTTTGTACTCTCTTCTATTTGTTGCAATGTATTATTAATCAGTAGGGGGCTTGCCCCCTCCTGTTCTCATCAAAAAAAAGGGAAATCATTTTTTATAAATCTATTTCTTCCAGGCGATAGTGCATCTTCTCTGTCAGTGTTCGGATCTTCGTGTGGTCGTGTTTGGGTGTCGTCGTTTTGGGTGTTTCATATGCTCTTCAGTGCCTCTAGATGTTCTTCATCGTCGTCACAATGGGTTACTAGCTGTCTTTCCATCGTTCTACCTCTCTTACGTACGGTCTCGACGATATCTACGTGGAATATTGACTCGCCAAGTGAGGACTTTGACTGCTCCTCTGTAGAAATTCGGACAATGGAGGGCGTCTGGGTCGCTTCTTTCGTGAAGGTATTGTCTTTCGTGACCCTCGTCGTCCACTTCTGCTGGCTCTAGGTTGTTAGGCGAACGGTGATATACATGTGTCCGTGATGCTCTTGTTTCATGCAGAATCCGATTGCTTCTAGTCATGTTTAGTGTGGCGATGGCGGTACTTCTTTAAGCTGCTTCGGTCTTTTTATGTTATGTTATGTAGACTCCAGTTTGTAATGAACCTTTGTATTTCAAAGGCTCTTCTAAAGTTGCATCCATATATTCTTATGCTTAATGAAAAATATGCTACACACGTCTTAAAAAAGTATTTCTCCATTCTCAAAAAAAAAAAGTATTTCTCCAGACTAGTCTTTCGTGTAAAGCGGGCAATTTTTCAACAGAGAAATGGCTTTACGACGAAAAAACATAATCAGAGAATGTAAAACACCGCGCTAGCATGTCAACATTTCCGTATTCCTTCGCCAAAAAAACATTTCCGTATTATTAATAACCTGTAAAAAAAACAAGCGGAGTACACAAACTAGTTTGCCCAGCTAACAAGACAGCGTCGTCGTCCCCTAGGCAAGTAGCTAGGCAGCCTAACGACAACCACCGCCACCGGTGCGGCGCACATCCCGCGTGCCATTTGCGACGGCGCGAGGGACCCGCCTGTCGGCTACAAGCTCGGTCCTGGACTTTCAGATGGGCGGTGGCCGTCAAGGCTTCAGTGAAAAAAATGCAAATCATCACGTGGTGGGACCCATCTGTAAGTTCCTTCTTCCTCCCCTCTTTAGCTGCGCAATTCTTGCTCCCTTGATTCCGAGCTTATAATTTTTGCATTTTGACCCTTTTTTAGTGAGATTTTTTACATTTAGACCTTTAGGGAAAAGAATTTCAAAAATGTACCCTTAGCACGGTGCCAAAGGTTATGGCGCCGTGTTTTGAAAAACATCATCTGAAATCACCTAGTGGAAATACGCTGCGCCAAAAGCCATGGCGCCGTTGTACAACAGCACGACGCTATGAGTCATGGCGCCGTGCTGTTATACAACAGTGTCATGTCCTTTGGTGCCGTGCTAGGGATTTTGGGATAATTTTTGCATTTTGGGATTATTTTCCCCAAAGGTCCAAATGTAAAAATATTACTGAAAAGGGCCAAAATGCAAAAATTATACCATTGCGTTAGGGAGGCGGAGGGTGGTGATGACGAATCCAGCGACTGGAGCCGCCGAAGACGGTGAAGGAGGGCGACGTGGGGGCTTCAGAGCACGCCGCCGGTAGGGTCAGGGTCCGGGGTTCCAGGTTTCGGATTGTCGGGGTTGGTCTTCCATGACCTCCAGCTGTACAAGGAGGGCCGAGGGCGGCGGTGGACCGACGGAGGTGGCGGGTTGGCCGGCGATAGAGGTAAGGCGACACGGGATCACCGCCGCCCAGGCAGGGGAAGGACATTCAGTGGGCGGTGTTGGCGGTAGGGGCACGAAGGAGGAGGAGGAGGAATGCGGGTACAGATGGTGGGTGGACGTTGCGGGCGCCGCCGGCCGTGGAGGTGGACGCGGCGGGGGCAGGGAAGTCAACAGGTTAGCGCGCGAAGGGAAGAGCAAGGTCGTCGGCGACGATGCTGCAGGGCGGCACGGGGGCGAACGACGACGTAGGGGGATGAAAGTGGAGTTGCGAGGTTGGAAATGGAACCGGTCGGCGGTGCAAGGATGAAGACGGCCCCCTCCCTCCCTTGAGCCTTGGTGGGCCGGGCTCCTCCTATGGGTCATGGTGGGCTAATGTGACGCGAAGTCTTTTTGTCGCTGTTGCGACACCTATTCGCCGGAAAACCTATCTGGCTTCCTATAGCCAGTTGTTTATATGGCTTATGATATTTGAGATCTGTGCAAAATAATTTCATCCCTTAGATTAACTCGTGTAAACTCTACCCTCGTCTCTCCATACCTGTCGCGGCCCCTCGGCACCCCGGCACCGTCGCCCTCGGTCGTGCGCTGCCACCCCGAGCACACGCCGCCACCCAAGCTGCCGCCGCCCTAGTTATCGTCGTCCCTGCACGTGCCGCCATGTGTGCCGTCGTCCCCGTGCGCGTACGCTGTGGGCGCGCGCCGGCCCTGCGCGACGTCGTCGTGGTTGCGATGGCTGCGAGCTCCGCCGCCGGCCACGCCCCGCTAGTCAAGGAAGAAGACGATAAGAATTGTTGTCGAAATGTTGAATCATGTTTCCTCTTATGTTGGTTTTATTTGCTCAAATGTTGAAGGAATGTTGAAATAGATGGTGAAAAATATTGAATATTATCAAAAAATTCTTGAATCTTGAATTATGTGTTTCTAAATGTTGAATCAAGTATTTCTAAATGTTGAAAGTAAATTTTGTAATGTTGAATTTTAATTAGGCTTATTAGTTGAGTTTGATGGGCTTTAAAACCATAATGTTTATACAGCACATAAAAGCTACGTATTCGCACCCGGCGTTGGCCAATACCCGCTGCTGGGCGTTTTTGCCGGTCACAACTCACGACACGGATGAGAGCTGCTGCAGCTGCAGCTGCAGGGCGTCCGGGATCCAGGCTGCCGCAGGGAATACCCGAGCAGTTTATGGTTTGCAATCTTTTATAAAAAAAAAGTTCATGATGGTGAGAAATTCATTCTATTACCCCTTTGCAGAACATCAGAAATAGGATGGAAACAGCTCATCATCTACCCAATTGCCGATGTACGAGAGTGAGGTGGCACTATGGTTAGGACAATCCTTTCTGCAGCGCAGCCGACGCAGTGGCGACAAAACGAAACATCACTGATTCACTGGTGAACATCACGCCACCGTCAGGCATCCCGCGCAAGACCATCCGTGGTCTAGTGCTTCTCAGAAATTTCGAAGGAGAGGAACGGCAGAATCTTCGACCACCAGGAATCAGCGGTGTCGATCCTCATGGCGAAGATAAAACACGAGGCATCCGTTTAGATCGCAGTAGGTGCTAAATGGTTGACGGCACTCTAATAGCCTGAGAGTACTTACATAGGTTTGTTTATGATCTCCTCTTTTTCTAATAAAATAGACACTCTCGTGCGCATTTATTAAAAGAAATGAAATTCATTCTTGTTGTTGCTGCTGTTTGCTTTTGTCGCCTGCTTTCCCTGGTTTTCAGAAAACGTTCGATCCCGTGAAACAAATTGTGGCAAAATGATAATCTTTTCATTGACGAACGACAAACTACCTGTTCGGTCTACATTGCAATCTCCCCGCAGCCTGACCGCACAACAGAAAGCATGTACAGTAGTGCAGGTCAAGGCAATCGCGTCCACAGCGGTTTTCCGGATGCTAAATTTTGAAACACCGCTCCAACAAACACCATTGCTTACGAGTCAAAAAAAAAAAATTGCTTAACTTAAAAAAGAGAATGCAACCACCAAGTATTGTTATCTAAACTTAAATATCATTTCGCTTCGTCAGCATTTCCATAAACATAAGATGCATACTGGTGAATAAAAGGTACAGTTGCTTCATAGTTCATATCAACACGACAGTATGGAAATATGGAATAATCTTTTGTTGATTATGGAGGAAATTTCACATTGACTGCTTGACTGTTACATCATTTGGATTTTTGAGTAATTGCCTGATATATTACATTGACTACATACATGTTTCTAAACATACAGATGAATCAACTACTTCTCCACAAGAAATAACAGACAGATCAGGATATGACTGAGGCATTATACACGACATCAGGAAACCTATTGCCTATAGACTATATATATATATGATGATGATGCAAATGTTTTACCTAAATAGACACCTAAAATGCTGAAGTTAGACTTTACAGGAGACAGCTGTGACGAAACCAAAAGACATTGTCACCAAATGCTAGTTACACCAAAGAATGCCACTTCCTCTCATGGAATCAATGGCTCAGCTGCTCGACTGCTGTGAAGCATTCATGATTTCAGTCTCCAGTCAGAAATACACAGGCGTTATTGATCTTTACATGTTGTCACCACTGCTAATGAAGTAATAAGTGATCAGCTGTTCCAAGTTATCATGAAGCAACCATAATATCAATCTGACTCTTCACAGGTGTTACCAGATGATTGAATGGTCTGCCTCTTCAATTAACAGGAATGTACAGGTACCTTGCAGGTCTAGAGCTGGCAACACCAACCATATGTAGTATTACACTTGAAACCTATGGTGGATCTCGCAATGAGGGGCTAGCCATTCTAACACGGTGAGCAACTGATAGAGGTGGCCTGCCAACTGCTTCCAATATCCTAGTGAACACAACCTTTGTTGGAACACATGTCACTAGAGGAACTGCTCCCCCTGATCTGATTAAACCACCAAATATGTCATCACACCAATGTGCCTTTGCTTGGCTACCTTCTCCATGATGTTTTTTCCCAGTGGAAATGGAAGTCAGGGCTCGAACTTTATGGCTTGAGAGGTTTGTTTTCTTGGCTGATTTCTTATGGGACTTAGATGACGACCTCCTAGCATTCAAACTGCTTTTTTTATTCGCCTTGACCTGGTGATTCGAAGAAGACGAATATTTTCTTAAGGTTGGTTTCATCTCCCAATCAGAATAAGCAAGGCCACCATCATTATCGCCATCCAACAATGCTCCTGATGGGTTTAAACGGGGAACTCTTTGCATGGCAGTCCTCCTGCCTGTTGGCCAAGCAGGTGGAGCAGTTGTGCTCTCTTGCAGACTACCATCACCACAGAATACCAGGTGATCAGTGGAACCATCATCAAGTATTTCGATTTGGATAGGGTGTCCAACAATTGCTTTGCCATTCAGCCTGCTCATTAAGGAGACAAGAGGGACATGCTCTCCTTGGTAGCTGGCCTGAACTTTCAGGTTAATATCAAACAACATTGGTCCCATGCCACCAAAACGTGAAGTGAACTTTCTTTGGTAAAATGAAGGTCCATCCCAATATGCATTCCGATCAACACGATATATTCGATCAGCATCCTTGTTTAGGGGAGAAACATTTGAAGAGTCATTCTCGTAGTCATTAAAGTAACTGTAGCCCCGGTTGAGATCTCTTGTGGCTCTCAAGGATGAATGATAGTTTTTACCACGATACAAATTAGCCTCTGAATGGTTTGTGTCCTCAAATAAATTAGTTTCATCAGAATCATAATTGGGCTCCTCTTTGACTTGGTAAAAACTTTGCCCAAGAAACTGCTCACCAGAGGTTTGCATGCTTTCTTTTCTGGGATTTACACCATTTGTCTTATGCAAAGACCCTTTCAATGAACTATTGTATTTATCTAACCAGGTATTTCCATCTGTCGTATCCACCAATCTCTTCGCTGCATTACGGCTGTTGCGTTTACCTTTCATATGCCACTGGGAGACACCCAGCTCAGAAGAACCATCCTCTTCCTCTGATTCATTCAACTGGGACATGTAAGTAGAATAGGTGGCCTCGTTGTCATTATAATCCACATGCCTGAACTTGTCAGAAACTGGAATGGAGTAAGGATCAGGAGCACGCGACTCTGTAGGCAGAATCACAGTTGCATCTGCGAAAAGATTGCCATATCAAAAGTCATCAAACAGGGAAAAGCTTGAAATCTCTACAGAAAACTAGGATGCAAGAAATTGTACTAGTAATGTAATATGGATTTCAGTAATAAAGGGCTTGCGGCAAATAGAAGGTTAAACAAAGGTAACATTAAATATTTCAAGGAATTATTTATTGCTTTATGGCGACCTTTTTGTTATTTAATCAGACTCCATGTTTTGCATGATTTTTTGACGAAGTTATAATAATTTAGCTATATTCTGATTTCAGACCATGCAAGCCAAGAATGCAGTAGTAAGGAGCAATACAACTGTACCTACTGCTGCACCTCTAACATACCATTTTCGGAAACACCCACACAGATAATTTTAAGTGATGAATTACTTAAAGGAAACACTAATGATCAAGAATATAGTTAATGACTAGTCCATCCAATACTATAAAATGTGACTAATCAATTCCTGATCCCTCCTACTTGCATGCCCAAAAATATTTTAACCATCATGTTAAGGGCATCATATCACTCATACCTAAAATTGTTCCGGCTCTGTTAATATATTTACCTCGTAAAATTGAATCAACTATTCATCAACATCATCCAACACAGCCTTCCACATGGTTTGAACAAATGATCACAACTACATGTACAAAGTAATTACAACAATTAAGTTCTTTGTAACCCTTCAACCCTGTGTGTGTTTACAAATAATACTAGTCAAATGGGATCCTTCTATGTATATACTTACAAATTATTCAAGTAGTCAAAAGGTATATATATGACGGTCAACCAGTCAATCATGCTATATATAGGTAAGTTGAGAATGCAACATGAAGCATGTTTAAAGCGACGTGAAAGCTTAAAGCATGGTTTATCTGAGGGAAAGGAAACATCTACCATCAAAAGCCTTAACATCCAGGTGAGTCAAGCTTCTGTCTTGCCATGTTTAAGAAGGGAGATATGTTTAAAATGAAGTCCAACTGGAATCGTAATTTTCAGCCCTTATGATCGATATTTGCATCACTAAAGCAGTATGAAACTATGTGCGATACTAACACTAATGTTGTAGTATGTTGTGCTATGCTATAACCCAGCATTGTTTGACAGTGTAACATGAATTCACATTGAAACTTCATAGAAAGCATCGAAAAGAAGAAAAGAGAGGTGTATGCACATACTTTTTAGAAGCTCAGCATCGTCTTCAGTCTCACTCTCTGAGCATTCTCTCTCTGACGACTCAGTTATTTGTTTTTCAACAAAGTCAGAAGAAGTCTGCTCCTCAGAAAAATAACCAGGCAGAATATAGCTTTCATTCTCAAAATCAGCTCCTGTAGAAGCCATTTGTACAGAAGGTAAATCACTATGACTCTGAGTTTCACCGGAATCACTAGCCATATATGTATATTTACTTCTTCTGGACCGGGAGGTGGCAAGTGATGGATTATCATTCTCCCCAATTAGCAGAGTCCCATAATCATCATTTTGCTCTAAATGATGAGCACTGCTCTGCAAAACATGCGCAAGTGGCCGGCGCCTATCAGATTTTGAAACAAGAGAGTCTTCAAAATCACTTCCATCCGATCTGTTCTTCTTCACAATTGTACTTCTCTCCTTGCTCTCTAAAGTTGCACCTCCCTGAGAGTGTCTCAAATGGGAGAAATCACCCATGTGATCACTTAGAACATTTCCTTGAGCAAGACATTCTGAGAAGTCTCTCTTTGAACCAGCATGTACAAAACAATGCCCTGCTTCTTTCTTTACTTCAAGAGGAACAGATGCTTCTTTACGTTTCTTGCTCTTTTTGCTCTTGTAGCGAGTACTTCCAAGATCTTTGCGGTGTTTAGTGCAAGCTGCATTTCATGAACATAGCTGAGTTTAAGATGCAGTGTACTTGAAGGTCATGCATGACGTATAAGTAATAACCTAAACAAGAATATTTTACTGTCATCTTAGAGGACCTACCAGAAATGTTACCAGCTGGTTCAGCTCTGAAACCTTGAGTCTGATACTTTGATGCAAACTGCTTCCTCTCCAATTCAAGGGCATGAAGAATAGCATCCTCTCTCCGTGCATATTTTTCTCTTTTCTTCACAAGAGTCCCTTGAGTAGCCTCTGCCTTCTCAATACAGGCATCAAACTCCCCACACCTAAATGCTTTAACACGCTTTGATTTCTCAAGGTTGTACCAATCCCTACGAAACAAATGGATAACAAGTAAACACAAGGAAGAATATGTGAGAAACTTCAATTTTCAGATATTATGATTACACCAGGTTAGTTAGCAGCAGAGAAAGGGACTTGAGGCAGAAAGTATCCAAGGAATCATCTTTGTTTAGGAGCAGGTGAAAATTAGAGTTCCACGTGCCAGAATCACCACCTCATTCCTAGTACAATATCGCTATCTTTTTACATTATTACCATCTTTTATTATTTGTGTGCCCTTGTTGGTTTTCATCTCTAGGGCGCTTTTGGTTCCTCTGATGGGCACTGTGTTGCCTTGCCAAGCCAGGATAGCAAGCGAGACGAGGCATCTGAAGTTGGAGCAAGATTTTATCAGGGCTCATGCGGGCAAGGTTTGGCTTGCTAGCACGAGACACGAGAGAGACGAATCTGCTTGTCTGAGCCTTGAGCGGAAACCAAGCAGCCCCTAGCCCCCCATCTTGCTTGGGCTACTATTTTGTTGTTATTCTTCTTTTAAATGAAATGGAAGCGAAATACATGCCCATTGTTCAAGGTTATCGACTGGCAAAACAACTGGAATAAGTCTTAAAAAGGATATGCTTAAAATTAGCTGACAAGCATTGGAAAAAACAGATCAACCGGAGAGGCGGAGAGGAATTTTTTACCGCATAACATAGAGGTAATAATAAAGTAAGAAAACGGGAAGAACAAGTATAATCAAGGATTTTTTGACAGTATAACCTATTGAATCGTTAACACCTCAATACCTCACAGAATAATAATTCTATAATTTTATATTTTTTAAAATGTGTTTATCAGTACAATATCTGCCGTATATTCCAAAGGAAATCGCATGAGAGGATCCACGCAAGAGAGAAATCATGAATGGTGCCTTGCTCAAACTAATGAGCATGAACGTCTTTTATTCTTCCTCAAACTGCTTACCCAATCAGGATATCACAAGTAATCTTACTCTATTTTTTTACCTGTAATGTCTACAAAACAAAATATGGAAACTACATGGAAAAGTATTAATCAACACCATATCTACCAACAAATTTAGCATCTTAGAATATTATGACACAATAGATACTCACCGATACATAGAAGTGTAAAAATTGTAATCTTATCTACAACATGTTTCAATTCCACAAGGAAGCAACTCTTTCTGCAACATAACATCTACACAAACAACGTGCTGTGATCCTAAATGTTATCACAACTATACATACATATGCCCAGGAATTTCAGGTTCTTCAGAAAGCATGGGGTACAGAGCATCTGTGATTCCATACATATCCTATTGTTCCCACTGCATATGCTAAATTTGCTATCAGTTCCCACTTCTTAAACTTTCCTAAATCAAATTGTTTCCACTACATATCCCCAACAAAAAGAGTACCATGAAATCGCCCATGAAGGTAAAAAGGACAATTAGCAGATTGAAACTTAAAAAGGAAATTGACTCACTACATATACTATGACAACAGCTCTAAATTTTGCAACAATAAGGTACACAAGAAAGAAACTAGCAATGAACTTGACTACAAGCAAAGATCATATGTCCTGGTGCACACCCCATTCTCTTAGGCACCCAAGTTCGTTAAAAGAAATAATTCAGCATCCCAAAAGGATCAGAGATAACAGGTACTCTGAAATGTAAATGTAGCACACACCTCAGGGGTCCAAAAAAAAAAAAAACTTAAGGCATACAAGGGAGTGGGAAGCTTACACGCTTGCGTCCTCCCGGCCGAGGAGCTTGACCGGCGTGCCGGACCTCGGTGACATGATCTGCGACGGCGGGAGCTCCTCGGGGCCCAGGATCCTGCCGGGCCACCACGATCCGTTCCTCCGGCGCACCCAGACGATGGTCCCCGGCGAGGTGTCCCCGACGCCGCAGCAGCCCCCATCACCGTCCGCTCCTCCCTCCACCGAGCTCCCCACCATCCCGCCTCCCAGCAAACCCTAACCGCCGGCCGGGCCCGCCCGCCTCACCCCGCTTCGAGAAGCTCCCCTCCCCCTCGAGATCTGGCAACCATTCAACTCCCGGAGGGTGCCGGCATCCAGAGGCGCACCCTCCACGGCGCCGCCCCCGCGCGACTTGTCCAGCCGAGATCGCGCTGGCCCCGCGGCGCGCGCTCTGGCTCTCTCGCCTGAGGCAGCTTCTAGAAGCTTCTTC
Organism: Cenchrus fungigraminus; assembly: GCA_036936925.1. Taxonomy (NCBI): domain Eukaryota; kingdom Viridiplantae; phylum Streptophyta; class Magnoliopsida; order Poales; family Poaceae; genus Cenchrus; species Cenchrus fungigraminus. The sequence goes on along the minus strand of CM072772.1, from coordinate 12,565,385 downwards.
TCCTTCTCCGGTTCTCCGGGGCTCCCAGAGCCCCCTTTCTCCTGGTACTGTTCCTCCTTCTCCCTCCGCCCCCGCCGGCGCGGGGGGTAGGGGGCTCGCGGGGTCTCCGGCTCGCTGCCGGTGAAGCGGTCGGTTCCGGCGCGGGCGGCCCCCGGAATATTATTTCCCTCTCTTTTTGTGAAGAAAAAAGTGTGAAATAAAAAGGTTTTCTTTTCTTTCGGGGCAGTTTGGCTCCTGGTTTCGGGTGGTCCGGTCCGCGTGGGAGAGAAACAGAGAGGGGGGGCGACTGTGCCAGGGAGGCAACCGGCGCGAAGGGAAACGGAAAGGTAACCGACGGGCCGGCGCGAGCCCGAGCCCGAGCCCGGACCCGGAGGGAAACGTGCGGGCCGAGCCGGGGCGGGCTCGCCCGTAACCACCGGCGCTGGAAGGGGGTAGACAGCCCACGTGGGGTGACGACGTGAGGAGGCGTGACGGCTTTGTTTTTTCCCGTTTTCCAAGCTGGACTGGTGGTACACGCGTACGAGTAGGATGCCACTACAAAGACTGTTGCGGTGTTGCCGCGTCATGACATGTAGCTCAGTGATTGGTAGGAAGGTTGTGGATATTTTACAGGATTTTAGGTTGTGGATTAATTCCTTAAGAGTTTGTGGTATTTCTTAGTTAAAAAGCAGGGACTGTGGATTCATTATGATAGAGTTATGGGATTTTTCCGTAAATTTTTCGAGTTGTGGTTAGATTTGCAGAAAGTTTATGATCTTTTCCATAAAAGTCTGTGGACCATGTATTAGTTCCTGTAAAGTTCAAGTTTGTTGTAGATGCGTGGATCGCGGGTTAATTATTATAACTAGTAAGGTGCACGTGCGACACGCACATGTTTTAATTTTTTTTAACAAATTGAATGACCACTAACAAGTTACAAGGATAGCACAATTTTCAGAATCATTTTCATCTTTCTGTTCTCAATGTATAATTTTCAGAATCATTTTCATCTTTCTGTTCTCAATGTATACACATGACAATCTTATTAATTTGACCTTCATGTTAAACCTCTAGCCTTTGATATATCATTCATTATTGAGCAAAAAACCTACAGTAACAAAACACCTGAACTCCAAAACACAGTTTATTCAAAATTGTTGTTAATTATAGTGCAAACATAGATGACAAGTCACTAAATTTCTGTGCAACAGTTTAAGTTCTGTGCACCTTGAACTCTACCAATGTCAACTGTGCTACAGGAGAGGACAACCAGACGTGCAATTGCAACTGATATTCTTATTAATAAAAATAAGTACATTAATGTCCATTGTTAAGTTCCCTGCTGCCGAACCAATCATACGGTGGAAAATAATATATATTTACATTATATGCAAAACTAAATTGTCAATTTGTTTTAGTATATATTTTATTTCCTGAAAAATAAACAAAACATTGTCCGTGGCATTAGTTTCTACCCAAAAGCAAATTGCCTCTCCATATTAACCTTAATGCATATCTATTATATGCGGGAAGCAATGCATCCCCATCATGCAAGTCGGATAATTATTTACTTAACTTTTGAGGTCCAAAATTTGAAATGTAAGAGAATATTTTTCATTATAGCGAATGGAGGTCCAAGATGCTTCGTGCATTGTAACCAGAATGCATAGTGATATGAATCCCACATGACAAGCCAATGGATGTATTTTAAATCATACCTTTTTATTCTCATCTCAAGTAAACATGTACGTGTAGTTTGTGCATGGACTGGAGCAATTCGCTACTGTACTACATGGCCGACATCCATTATGAAGTCACATAGCTGAACATGTCTCTGAAACCGAATTATCCACCTAGCTAAAAATAGATACAGTTAGTACCAAAGGATTAGAAAACTTCATATTCTATTTTTAACCAAACATTAAAGATATCGGGGCTAACCAAGCACATATTCTTGTTATCTAGAAAGCTAAAGACATTTTCTAGTAATATTACAGATTAAAGATAGAGGCTGCTAATAGGGCACAAGCAAATTCTAATTGCAATATAAAGTAGCAGGACACATAATCTGACAGACAAATATCTTTCATGGATCTATTCGCAAAACGCCCGGGGTCTTCTTCTTGCTCTGTCCATGGTAGACAGAGGCTCTTGGCCGTTCAAATCGGCAGCCCTCCAAGCGGCCTAGGGTTCAGGAGAGTCGCGTAAAGGAGAGAGGAGGCCGAGGGGATCGCAGATATGTGCTCACTGGTGGCGGGGATGACGGCAGCGTCCGAAATTTGGCGCACGACGGACGGAGATGGCCAGCTCGGGTCTCCACGGGCGCGGTACTGCGGTGCATCTCCGACGACGAGAAGGGGCCCTGTGGATGCAGCTCCGACGGCGCGCCAGGCGAGGAAGCGCCGGGATGTAGACCAGCGGCGGGAGACTGAGTCCGCGACAGTGAGCTCCTGGGACCCCATGTTCTTGAAGAGGAGAAGGAGGAGGAGGCCGTTGCGGCTGTCCAGGTGCTCCCACGCGGTGGTGCCGAGGCCCAGCAAGCCTACCGTCGGGGAGGTGCCGACGGGGGCTGGGGGTCTGGTGTACAGGGACGGCGTCGCGTGCATCACCGGCGAAAGGAAGGGGGAAACAGGCGCAGCGCACAGCGGACCCAACGGGTACGCGCGGACAGGTAGAAAAGGTCCAGGTGAGAAAAACAATTCGCTTTTAGCACCGCGCGACACGCGTGTGCTATATGTATATATGATATTGATAAAAATTCTGATATAATAGAATAATTTCTTCAAACTCAAAAAATACAAAGTACAACTATGATTTCGAATAATATGCATGAAGATCAGTGTGATATTCGGTCAAAGAAGATCAGTGTGATAAAAATTGACTAAAAATGATCTCAAGCTCAAGTCATACAAAGCTTGCAGGTTAAACATCACAACTGAATACAACATGAATCATAATTATTTTTAATGACCCACAAATATTGAAGTGAGGAATCTATTAATCTACTTGTAATATGTCAAAAGTACAATTCTAAATCTAACCTAGATTGTATCTAGAAAAAGAAGAAATAATCTAAATTGGTCTTCAAACAGTAGCAGACCTCAAATACAAATAACGTGTTGCATAAGAATTTCATTAACAGTCAATCAGTCATAGCATATAGTGCAGAACAGATACTTTGTTTTTCTTCACTATTGCCCTTTTTGCTCTGTTCCTAATCTCCGCATCTCTCCCTCCGTGAAAATTAGTGCTTGCGAGAATCCCCTCCCTCACAATCCAGAGACACATGGAAGAAAAATGACAAGACATCGAAAGAGTAAGATTGTCACATTGCTAATTGGTTGGACAAAAAGAAAATCCAAAAATCATTTATTAAGAACTGCGGTCGCTGCACACAAATTTCGTGGGATTAATGAACTCCTTCTCAAGCAAAAACAGAAAACAAACGCCAATAAACTTCACTAATTTTCACATGGGCACTAATATATTAATCTGAACTCAGATGTGTGCAAGCAAGCCACAAGCCGCCACCTGTGCCAACCGCTAGGTCGCTGCATCCCTACTCGAGCTGCAGCTCGCAAACGCGAACAAGGCCGCCGCACCCTATGCAGCCGCGGAGGCCGGAGCCGCCTGCACCTCGCACGACTGTGCCGCCGTTCGGCCGTTGGCCGTCGCAGCCGCTGTTGCCTGTTGGGGTCGGTTCGGTGTGCGATGCAAGGAAGAAGGACGATAACTGCCTGTCGTCGCGTACAAAGGCAATGAAAAGGAAGGACCGAGCTGTGTGTTGGACGGAGATGGGAGAGCGCGCCAGGATGAGGGTGGGTGTGACGGGTACCGTGGGTGCGTGGGCCCAATGTAGGTATAGGGTGGGTGGGTACGCCGAGTGCGGGTGAAAAAAGTTAGATGTTTTTGGCAGAAACGCTCTCCAAATTGCGATTTTTTGGTACTTCATAGTCCTTCCACCCTATCCACTTCCAAAAACATATGACGGGTGGGTCCGGCGTGAGGGGTAAGGCGAGCCCGATTTGGGTGAGAAAAATTTTCAATTGTCTTCGCTCCTTATAGTTTAGATAAAATTACATGAGAGGTGGCTTGATCGAGGTAGATGTCGTCAAATTTCCTGTAAGGTGGCTTAAAGAAATGTTAGTTTTTTAAGCTTGAGGGGGCTTATAAAAAATGTCGGAGCAATGGTTGGACTACTATTTACTTGCGATAAAGTTTGAGTGGGTACTATATAATTGGCAGCCCTCTTGGCATTCCTTCAAAGCTCTAGGGGGTTTTCGTAAAGCTCTCTGAGAGGCGGTTCGAATGAAAATATATTTTTGCAAAATTTGAGGGGGTTTTCATAAAATTATTTTTGTGGGCTGGACTACATATTAATTTTGATAAAATTTTAGGGTGACTTTGTAAAAATGGCAGCCCTGTTGTTATTGCTTCAAAAATCGATGTACTTTCCACAAAATCTAAGAGGTGGTTTGATCAAATATCATTTCACAAAGTTCGAGAGGGTCTTTGTAAAATTACCTGAGTGATAGCTGGATTACATATTACATAGGCTGCTACACATGCTACACTGTGCCGATCATAATGATTTACATCATAATTTTATGTAAATAAAATAAATAAGAAGTTTGTAAAATTATATATAATTTATGTAAATATATAGTTTTGAAAGCACTGTTTTTTACGAAGTTAGAACACAAATTCGATGGAATGAATAATATGATTTGAGATGTCGTTTGTAACTGAACAAAATCCGAGGACAAATATTGAATAATATAATTTAGAAATGAAATTAGGAATACATAATTTTAAAAATCGTTGTTAAGGTCTTTTCCGCTTACAGAATGAGAAAATATAAATTTTTAATCATAAATCCCACAATATAATTGTGGGTCCCAGAAACAAAAAATGTGTGGGTCCCACCTAATGTGGGTCCTATACGAATATCTCATGAATCCACGTGGGTCCCGCACATGGGTCCCACCTAAACATATTGTGGGTCCCGCATGAACAATATCTGTGGATGATCTGAGCCATCCGCGAGCGAACAGACGCTCTCCCTTTGTTGATGATGTGGCTTAATGGGGTGGCAAAAATCCCCGACACAATAGAATTGTGGGTCCCACAAACAAAAAATGTGTGGGTCCCACCTAACATGGGTCCCATACAAATATCTCATGAATCCACGTGGGTCCCACACGTGGGTCCTAAACATATTGTGGGTCCCGCATGAACAGTACCTGTGGATGATCCGAGCCATCCACGAGCGATCAGACGACTCTCCTTTTCCCGCCGACGTGGCGCAATAGGGGGCAAAAATCCCCTCCCTCCCGACTTTAGGTCTTGTAAAGATTGTACGTACGTAACCACATATTCGTTGGCGGATGATGATGTACGTGTACTTTCTTTAAAAACCCAGTAGTTATTTTCTAACAAAATCCCTAGGGTAGTGTTTTTCTCGATCGACTGCTACTACCATACTGCTAAGATCAGTCTCAGTGCAAGTTTCATAGACACAGTTACCTAGACTGAAAACTAGGTAACTGTACCAGTGGAGTTTCATGAGGATGAAACTCTTCTCACATCTCATGAAACTCTCACATTCTCTCTCTTCGCCACATCAGCATATTTAATGTCATGAAACTCCATTGAGACCGGCCTAATAATCCTCATGTAGACAAACTTTCATTCCTTCCCTCGAAGTGGAATATTTGTCTCTCTATTGCGTTTTTTTTGTTCGTTCATGTCATAATAAGCATTCAACAATCAACATCTTACATCTCGAAATCGACCCAATATATCAAATGTTGAGCTTGCCGAATGCTTGACTTATGTTGATATAAGTTGATTGTTGGTTGAAAACGGCAAATTAATAGTAGCATGGACACTTGTACTCCTAGGGCTTTGGCTGTGTATTTGTGTTCATGAAATTTCCATGGTTTATCATACATATGTATAATTAATTATCTTTTATGCTTATCTAGCTTTATATCCCATTACCGCCTTTTATAGGTTTTAAAGGGGGATGCCACTTTAAGTGGCGTAGCTCGTGATTTAAAAAAAAATCTATTTTTGACAATTCAACTCTTGTTTTGGTTTGATTTTGGCTATTGAACTTCAAATTAGGTATCTTTCACTATCTGTCGGGGACAGCTATAGGGGTCCCTTAACTATGGGGGAGATTACATTTCCTAAAAAATTGGCACAAAACCACAAAAACGCTCCCCAAACCGGCCACCGTCCAAATTCGCATAAGGCCCACGACCCAACAACCTCCATAGCCCATCAAACCGCCATCCCCAGCCGCCCTCGAGCGAACCTCCGCCTCGCTCGAGAGTCGGACGCCGCGCGGCAAAACCTTGCCTCGCTCGAGGGCGCGGCGCCCCTTGGGTAGATCTCCGCCTCTTTCGAGGGTTCTGGCTCCTCGAGCGAGTCTCCGCCTCGCTCGACGCCTCCCCTCGACCCGTGGCGCCTCACCTGCCCCCCCGACCGAAGCATTAAATGCCCTGACACGCCGCGGGCACCCGGGTCAAAAGGCGAATCCCCGCCACGCCGATCTCCTGACACCGCCTGGGAATCTGACCCCGGCGTTGTTCGAGCAACCCACCACTGTGCGGCCATCCCCAGCGCTGTATAAACGCTGTGCGGGATGGCTGGTGTCATTCTTTGACACTGTACCACCCGCTCCCGTCCTTCCTCCCCGCCATACCCCTCGAAAAGGGATGGCAACACCCTCGAGGGGCGTACGGCCGCCGCCCTGACGCACGCCCATGACGGTGCCGTGGCGCAGGGTAGGCAGAGCACATTCCCTCCGTCACCTCCGGCGCTGTGCGGCCATCCCCAGCCCTGTGCCACCATCCCGGGCACTGTGGAACCATCCCCGGTGCTGTGGAGCCCTGTTCCGATGGGACACTGCCACGCCGGCCCCTGTGTGGCATGGGCGCTCCCGCCATCGAGGCCCTCGAAAGGGCATGGGGGCACCCTCGAAAGATGTACGGACGGCGAGCAGGCGCGCACACTGACCGGCACCGCCGTACGAGCGGCGTGCGCCGCGTCCCCTCCACCAACTCCGGCGACGCCCGGCCATCCCGGACGCTGTGCAACTGACCCAGGGGCTGTGCGGCCATCACCAGCACTGTGCCGCCATCCCCACCGCTGTGCGACGGCACACACGACACTGTGCGGACACACTGATGACGAACCGCCATCCCGCGCCACCAACTCCGGCCCTTCCTCCGGCGGATAGGCCCTCGATCCAACGGGGCCGCCCCTCGAAGTCAAAGCAGGATGGGTCACGACGACCGCCACGACGCCCGCGGAAGCCGGGGGACGCCACCAACTCGCGCCAGGAACCATGACGCGCGGGACAAGACCGCCGACGCCATACTTATTAATACATAACCACTGTATCGGCTGCTGTGCAGCACCCTGTAACTGCCCTTTCTTGGCCTATAAAAGGGAGAGGCAGAGCCCCCTGCGCGGGGACACAACGACAGCATCACTTCTCACCCGCATTCACCCACTCGCTCATTCCCTTGATATTGACACTCTGCCTCAATCATCTAGCAGGGACTTGGAGGCCTTTCCTCCTCTCCCGCCTAGCTTGTAGCCCCCCCTCTACAGGCGCCACGGTGTATTGCAATACAACGCTCGAGCGCAACCTGCTGGACGTACGGCCCCACGGCCGGAACCAGGATAAACCTGTGTCTTTGCATTGCTTAGCACCGGCCATCGAGAGACCGATCACAGCGCATTCTACTAGTTAGTGTCGGGACTAATCTCAACACCGACAGTTGGCGCGCCAGGTAAGGGGCTCACGCTGTGATCGACCCCTCACCAGAAGTCTCGATGGTGATTCGCACCGAGATGACGTCCCAGAGGTACGCCATGGGCAGCTCGGACCCTTTCCCTGCCGGATTCGAAATCCGGTTCGGGAGCCTGAACTTTCAGGCTACGGGAAACGGCTACCACATGCGTCTCACCAATCGGGATGAACTCCACCCGTGGCGGTCAACCGGGCCGGGCCCGATCCCCGTCACACTGACGACCGACGCCCCGGCGTCGGAACCCACGACGGCGGCTGCCTCGACGTCTCGATGCCGCAGACGCTTGGGTCAGCGCTCGCGCCAGGCGCGCACAGAGTGGCGCCGGGCAGCACGCGACGCGACCCGGAGGGACGCACCACCGCCGAGCGACACGACGGCGCACCCTGAAGGGGAGCACGCGGCCGCGGGGCCGCAGTTGCCCCACGGGAAGCGCAACTCCGCCGCAACGTACGCCTCATCCGTCAGCACTGACATGGCCGCATACGAGGATCTCCCGGGCCATCACCTGCTGCCAATCCGGAACCTCATCGCCACCACCAACGACGAGTCGTACCACGGCTCGGCAAGCGAACTGCCGCCCGCGACCTCGCACGGCTACGCGGAGTGGGACTTCTCCGGCGTACCGGACCCCGTGGTGTTCCCGCGGTTCCTTGACGCCGCGGACTATTGGTTCGGTTGCTCCGACGACTCCAGCGAAGGGAGCTACGATCCCTCACGCGAGTGCTTCGTTGTTGCCATCAACGAGCATGCTGACGGCGCGAACGGAGCAGGCGACGGGGATGCGGCCCAGCATCCAGAGCCAAACCCGCCACCGGCCCCACCAGCGGGCAATGCGGATATTACTGCGCAGCTGGCCCAAGCGCGCGAGCTCGAGGCGAAGCTCGCAGAGGAGTACCGGCAGGTGCGGCTCTTGCGTGCTACCATCGCGGGGGAGGCCTCGGCGCGCGGCGAACGCGCCCGAGAAGCCGGGAGGCAAGCCCGCGAGCGCATCAACGCCGACTTCAACATCGATGACCCACACAGGCCACCACGTGCCAGCCAAAAGCTTGTCGCGGCAGCGACACTGCTTCGGGCCATGCCCGAGCCGTCAACGCCCGAGGCGCGCAACCTACGCCGCGAGGCGCAGGCCCTCACGAGTAGGCGGCCGTGCAGCAAGCTGAGAGCTCCGCATCCCGCATGCGCAACCAGTCCAGTGCGCGAAGCGGCAGCAGCGCACAGGACCAAGAAGCATCCGTCCATGCGGGCGGCGCGGCAGGACAGCCAGCGAATCGGGGAAGGACGCCTGTCAAGGAGCGAATCCTCGACACGCGCGGCCAGGCCCGAGATGGCGATGCTCGCAATGTCCTGAACGCCAAGAGAAGGGGCGACGCGGAGGCAAGAACGGCGGCAGGTTACCACCCTCAACGTGGTGGTCGCTACGACAGCCGGGAGGACCGCTCACCGACGCCGGAACCCCCGGGGACCCGTGTGTTCAGCCGGGAGATCCGCACAGCGAACATCCCCCAGCGCTTCCGCCAGCCCACGACCATCACCAAGTACACGGGGGAGACGGACCCTCGAGTCTGGCTCAACGACTACCGCCTGGCTTGCCAGCTGGGCGGCGCCTCCAGCGATGCGGTGATCATCCGCAACCTACCTGTAACGCCCGCGTTTTCAACCCTAATAAATCACCTGCTAAATCACACGTGTTTTCAAAACTTTTCCGCTGAGCTCGATCATCTCCTCAAAACCCTGATCATCCTTTCCCTCCCTCCTTTCCCCGGCGCGTGCCGCGAATCCCGCCCGCCATCACTCGAGCCACCGCCGCCCTCCGCGTCGTGTCGCGCAGCACCGCGACAGCACCGCTGTCGGCCACCTCGCACGGGGTTCCGAGCCGCGTCAGTTTCGCCGGCCGACCCGCTTCACCGGCGGCACCGCACCAGCCCGCGGAGTGCTCGAACCCGGGAAATTCCCGCCGAAAAATCTTTTCTTTCCCTCTCCTAATTTTCCTGGATTTCTCCTAATTTTCTAAATCTTTCTTTTCTCTTTCCTATTATCTTTTCCTTTTTTTTCTTCCTTTTTCTCCTTTTCCTATTTTCCTTCCTTCCTTTTTCTTTTTCCCTTCTTTCCTTTTTCCCTCCCCTTCCTTCCTCCTCGGCCCGCGCCTCTGCTCCCAGCTCTGCTCCTGACCCTGCCGACTTTGCCCCGGCACGCCGCGCCGCACGGCCGGCCCCTCTTCCTCTTCGACACGCCACGCCGGCCACAGCCGGCCCGGCCAAGCCACAGCCAGCCCGCCAGCTGGCCGCAGCCAGGCCGCGCTAACCAGCGGCCGCGCCTGCCCGCGCCGAGCTGCCCGCCACAGCGCCGCGCCGCAGGCCGCCGGACCCACGACACGACGCGTCGCTGCCGTTCGCCGCCGCGACCGCCATAAATTTGCCTGCCCGCCCGGTCATCTCCGAGCGCCACCGACGTCGCAAGCCGCCGGCCGCTCCGCGCCAACGCCGCCTGCCACCACCTCGCCACCACGCCGCTGTTCCCAGCCCCGCCGGCCTGCCTTTCTCTCTGGCACACCGCACGCCGACTCTTCTCCTTGGGACACCGCGCCGGCCCCTTGACGAGACCGCATCTCTGCGCCCGGCCGCCTTAACTCCGCCTGCCCGCCTCGTCGTCTCCACACCGACCGCACCGCCGCAAGCCGCCATTCGCTCCGCGTCGCCACCCGCTGCTGCCACGGCCGGCTCACCCTCTGCTCGACGAGTCACACCCCGCAGCAAGGCCATAAATTCATCGCTGCCGCTCACGTCCCGTCGCGGGCAGAGCCGAACCGCCATTGCCGCCGGCCGCACGAGCTTCGCGTGCTCGATTCCGACCGCTCCACCGCCTTTCCCTCCCTATAAATACACGATACCGCTCCTCGTCGCACCCCGCACCTCCCAGCCGCCTTCCCCCTCTCTTCCGAGCACCACACCCAGTGCCGCCATCACCACTGCCCCGCCGGCCGCCGCCCGCCCACCGATCCGCCTCCTCGCGCCACCCCAACACAAGGTGAGGAAGGGAATCCAACTCCCATGGCCTCCTCTCCATTTCCCCTCACTCTCCGACCCTTGCCGGGCACTAGGCCGCCGGCAACCGCCACCGGCCGGGACGGCCGCCCGCTCGACCCCTTCCTCTGCGTCTGAGTCGAGGCAGGGGGGGAAGGAGATGGCCGTTTGGCCAAATACCCCCTGCCCTTTTCCCTTTTTCCACCCGAGCCCTCCCCCTCTTTCCTCTCTCTCTTTATTCTTTCAAGTAAACCCTATTCCCTAAACTAATTTACGAACCAGCCCTACTTTTCCAAAGTCAATTACAAAAAGGCCCTTAGGCTATTCTATTTAAACCTCACCTTATAGATATGTTACAATTAAGTCCTTTTTCTTTATTACAACTAAGTCCTTAACCTCTTTTAAATCAATCCTAATGACGCCTCTCACGCGTCATTTCTTGTTCATATTTCCGCCTGATCAATTCCAACTCTTGCCCGACCTTTTCCCTCTACTTTTCCGCCGAGCCACCCATCTTTTCCCCCCTAAATAATATTTATTCCTCCTTTTCTATTTATTTTCTCCTCGAGCTCAGCCGGTAAATCTTGTGTGCTTGTTTTAATTGCATGCTTGTTTATGTGTGCGCTATAGCCGACGGAGTAAACGAGGAGGAATACCGCGAGCCAGAGCTTGGAGCCGAGTACTACGGGCAGGAGACCGAGGTCCCGAACCGCGAGCAGGAACTTCCCGAGGACTTCGAAGACGGCAAGTTCAATCTCATCCTTTGATGCATGCTTTGATCCCAGTTTTATAAATACAACCCTAAGACCTGTTTTATAAATTGCATATTGTTTTACTGTTAAAACCCGGTAGGATAGCCACCCTTGATTGCTATGATTGAACTTGGTTTGGCCTAAATGATTGCTTTAAAAATGTGTGAGTGCTTTAAAAATGGGAATGAGATATTTTGGAAAATGAGTAAAACACTGGGTAGACGGGATGGACGCGTGTGTCAGGAGTATGGGTGAGCTCGTACCTTTGTGGTTGAGCATGTTGGAGATGTCCATCTTGTCGTTAAGGATCGGGTTGCGTGACATCTCACCTGGCCCAATTATCGTACTACCACTCGACCGTTGTATGTGGCAACGGCTTAGCATAAATCTCACTAGCTAATCTACTTGCCATCAGGAGTGCGGGTGAGCAGCGGGAGGTCAAGGAGTAGGGCTACGATCTGTGTGAGGTACGCCCTGGTTACGAGAGATAACCCCTTGGTTGCTCCCGTGGTGGCTCGTAGGGTTAGCTAAGGTGGGTAATGGCTTTGATAGGATCCGCGCCGACACTAAGGTGTTCGTGTGGCGGTACCCTACTTGTGGGTAAAGATGTACAACCTCTGCAGAGTGTAAAACCTATTCGAATAGCCGTGTCCACGGTATTGGACGAGTCACGGTGGGGTCACAAAACTAGTGTTTGGGTTTGGGATGATTTTCATGGCATGAGTTGATTTCTGGCAAAGTGTGTGGCTGTGTGCCTGGGCTACTGCGGACGGGGAGTCCGGTAGTCTTCATTTAGTTTTCACAAAACAGCTGAGTTACTTGAGTTATAAAAACTGTTTGCGAAAACCTTTTCAAAAACAAACCCTTGCATGAGTGAATGCGTTTGCAAAATAAACCTTATCCTGATCCTTGACATATCCTGTGCATGATCTGCTTATAAGCCCCTCCGTGGGTGGGGTTGAACTTGTTGAGTAGATTTGTACTCACCCGTGCTTGTCTAACTGTTTTCAGAGGAGGATCCCGACTTCGTTCCCGAAGACGTCGAGTAGGTCGCTGCCCTACACCCAACCGTGCCTGTGGATTCAGGGTCACCACAGAGAGCTTCCATGGCGTGGTACTCTGATGAGGCCTTAGAAGCCTTCGCTATCGTAGTTTGGTCTTTAGCTTTTGTGTTGTTTCTCGTGGCAATGGCGCTTCCGTGCCCACTATGCCGCCGTGATGTAAGGGACTGAACCACCTGTTGTAATAAATGTGTTGCCAGCCTCCTGGGACTGGTATTTATGTCACATTTAGTCACCTCTGATGAGGGGACGCTTCAGGTGGTATCAGAGCCGTAGGTTGGCCGTAGGACGCGACCCCTAGGACCCGAGACCGTTTCTAAGCCTTTCTCTAAATCTTTTCCCTGCCTAGCTCACCTTCCCACAAATCTCTTACCTTAACCCTTGCCTGGTTCCAGATGGCTAACTTGGAATGGAGTGGAGGCGTCTGCCCCGCAGAGCCTGGCCTCCCTAAGTTACTGCTACTCAGCCTAGAGCGCATCGGAGTAAGGGACCCACCGGAGTACATCTATCGGGAGTACGAACACAGTGGCACCCTTCGGTGTAAAGTGATGATCTTCGTGGGAAGGAGCACACTCTACCCCGACATAGATCCTTGGTTCATCTCCACCACCGGGTTTCGCCTCACCGACACATACCCAAAAGCCGCCCGAAAAGCCCTACGACGCCTACGAGTGGTCTATAGGCAACACCTTCGACGGACTCTGATGGGATTTTTCCCACCCTCTGGAGGAAGAGGACGCTCATGGATCGCCCGGATGAGAGGACTGGGAAGAGAAGAAGAAGACCTAGAAGATATGATTTCTCACATGTCCATCTACCTCAATGGCTTAGACCACCTTTTCCATGAACAGGCCGAGCAGCTGAAGCACCAAATCGACAGGGCAGAAAGAGCAGAACAAAGGATAGATTTAGAAAGGATAAAGACGAGAGCGGCGGAGGTTTCCCTAGCTAACCTGCAGCGAGATTACGCCAGAGAAAGGGAACGCTCTGAAGTATTTCACAAGAACCTATGGGATGAGCTCCACAAGGAACGTAGGAGAAGAGAAGAAGCTGGGTTGATGGACGATGAACCCGAAGAAACCCACTGGGATAAGGGAACCCAGACCGAGGATGTAATGTTGGAACAAGACCTCCCACCGAAGAAGCGTCGCATTCAGCATGAGGAAGAATCCCCATGAGAAGAGAGTAGGGTACCTAAGTAAAGAGCTATGGTATAATAATAATAAGTGTACCCCCGAGGAGTGTACCCAACCTTTGTGAATAAATAAAACTGTCTATCTTTTGTAACCTACCCTTTGCACAGCTTGTTCAACTCTACCCTTGTTTCCAGATGGCCGAAGATGGATGGACCCAAGGCGTGTGCCAGGAGGAGCCTGGTTTTGCTCGCCTTCTCATCAACTCCCTGGAGCGCCTCGGTATCACTGAGCGCCCAAGGTACTACAGTAGAGAGTACGAGCAACTCGGCACTCTTCGCTGTAGGGTGGTCCTCTCCATCGCCAGAAGCACCCGCTACCCCAACATCGAGCCATGGTGCGTGACCGCCACAGGTTTTCGGCACCAGGATACCTATCCCTTGGCCCTCCGAAAAACTCTCCGTTACCTGTGCAGGATCTACGAGGAGCACCTGGTCTCCACACCGATGAGGCTTTATCCTCCCGCCATCCGGACTCCAGTCTGGCAGGCCCGCATGAGAAACCTGGAACGGCGCCGTCACCAAGAAGATCTCTTGTACCATGTAGTTGCCTACCTCGTTTCTCTGGATAAACTCTTTGATGATCAGGCCAAGTTCCTGAGAGAGCAAATTGGTCGGGCTGAGCAAGCGGAAGTCACAGTAAGGATGCACCAAGTTCGAGTAGCCCAAGCTGAAGCAAGAACCGCGGCCGCCATAAGTAGTGAAACTGTTGCTCATGAGAGCCTCAGACGGATCCAGGATCAGCGCATACAGGAATGGACAAACAGTGGAACACCCGTTCCGGCCGTCGGAGAAGCACAAGTCCTAATTGGGACACCCCTCATAGGACGGGGAGGAGTTCCTGAGACCCCAACACCGTCTGTAGCCGCTGAGCAACCAACCTCAACCGTCGAAGAGGGAACTTCCGCCCAGCCCCAAGAGAACGGGAACCCCCAGGATGATGACGGTGATGAGCTGCTCATTCCCCTGGAAGCACACTCCGCTCCAGAAGATGGCTCGCCCCGCGAGTAGCATGCCCCAGAGGCCCTTGCCAAGGAATGAAGCCGTGCTGGTCCGAGCTTAGAGCCGCACCCTTAGCTTTTGTCGTAGTGCCTTGTCGTGTAGTGTACCAGCGTTGTACCGGTCGAGTAGTTCGGGATGTATCCTCCTCTCATGGTTGAAATGAAGTTGTTTGTGCTTGTGTGTCATGTGTGCTTGTTGTGTGCTTGACGGCAGGAGTCAGATCCTGTCTTTTCAAAAGCCCGTCTTAATCAACTTAAAGATCACCTAAAATCCCATAGAAACCCGCTCCCCTACAGATGGTTTCAAGGCGTCCCGCTAGGAGCTTCCAAGGCTCCGGTCGTATGGACCCAAATGCGGAAGGATCGCATGCTGAACGAAGGGAGCGCCCTAACGACCAAGAAGTGAATCAGGACGAAAATGGAGGGGAAAACATGGTTCCGCCACCGCCACCACCTGCCGTAGACCTGGTGCAAGTTTTGGCTAACCAGACCCTGTTGCTGGAAGCCATAGCCAATGCCATCACCCGCCCAAAGCCCCGTGTTCTGGGCATGAATGAGAAACTGATAGAATTTCTCCGGACAAAGCCACCCACGTTTGGCGGATCTGTGAACCCCTTGGATGCAGATGACTGGCTGAGGGCCATCCTAAGGGAACTAGAGCCATTCAATTGTGAGGATCGAGACAAGGTTCTGTTGGCCACTCACCAGCTCACTGGAACAGCCTGAGCCTGGTGGGAAAACTACTGTGCAGCGACCAAAGATCCCTCCACCATCACTTGGGATGAGTTCGTGGAAGAGTTTCGTCGCTACCACATACCAGAAGCCACACTGAAGTGCAAGGCAGACGAGTTCCGTGAACTTCGCCAAGGCAACAAGTCCGTGAAGGAATACACCTACCAGTTCATAGAGTTAGCCCGCTATGCCCCTGAAGAAGTGGACAAAGACTCGAAGAAACAGGACATATTCAAGAAGGGCTTGACTCCGGAACTGAGGACTCTGCTTACCCCTCAGATCTATCCGGATTTCAACACCCTCATGAACATGGCCATCCTCACAGAAAGAGCCAAGGCAGAAGAGAAGAAAGAAAACAAGCGCAAGTTCATGGAGCACAAGGCTCAACAGCAGGAACGTTCCCAGAGGCAGAGAAGCTTCGGTCACCCCATGTCCAGGTTCCAAGCCCCCATGCAGTACAGAACCCAGTCACAAGCCACGGGCTCTCAAGGCCCCAGAACCCAGTTTAAACAGTACAACAACCAGAACACCATGAAGCCTCCACAAAACAATACCAGCCAGGTCACTGCCAACAACAACAACAACACCCGAGTATGTTTCAACTGCCGTGAGACCGGACACTTCATTGCCAACTGCCCATACGCCAAAAAGCCAGCAACTTCAGCCTTCTCCAACTCAGTGCATGGGCCGAGACCGGTTGTATCTGGAGCCAACCGCGTGCCAGTTCGCAGCAACAACAACTTCGGCAATAACAACCAGCAGATGAGGCAGCCCCAGCAGTCTTATGGACGAGCCCGCGTCAACCACATCAACGCACAGGAGGCTCAAGAAGCACAAGGCGTAGTGCTCGGTGAGTTCCTGGTCAGCTCAGTCTTGGCAACTATATTATTTGATTCAGGAGCATCACATTCGTTCATATCTTCAAGTTTTGTGGAAAAGCATAATGTACCTACAGTACTACTAAAAGCACCCCTGTTAACCCGAACACCCGGAGGTGACATCAAGTGTCAACTGGGTTGCTCCCGGGTGAGGATTATTTTAAGTGGGGTAGAGTTCCTAGCGGACCTGGTAGTACTAAAGTCTAGAGGGATAGATGTGATTCTTGGGATGGACTGGTTAAGCCTTCACCACGGCCTTATAAGTTGTGCCGATAAGGTAGTACACCTAACCAACCCAGACGGAGTGCGAGTAACCTGCTGTACCCGAGGAAGCAGACCAGACATAATGGTTTTTAGCATAGAGACCAAGTCCCTAGAAGAGATCCCAGTAGTACGGGAATATCCAGATGTATTTCCCGAAGAACTCCCCGGAATGCCACCAGATAGGGATATAGAGTTTGTCATCGACCTCATCCCCGGAACCTCTCCCATAGCCAAGAGACCATATAGGATGGCAGCCCCTGAGTTGGCAGAGTTAAAGAAGCAGCTGAGAGAACTTCAGCGAAGTGGGTTCATCAGACCAAGCTCGTCACCATGGGGAGCCCCAGTGCTCTTCGTCGAAAAGAAGGATAAAAGCCTGAGGATGTGTGTGGACTATCGCTCACTAAACGAAGTCACTATCAAGAACAAGTATCCTCTCCCCAGAATAGATGATTTATTTGACCAACTGAAGGGAGCCAAATATTTCTCGAAGGTCGACTTAAGGTCAGGATACCATCAACTCAAGATTAGGGAAAGTGACATCCCAAAGACCGCCTTCGTCACCCGTTATGGACAATATGAGTTCACCGTGATGTCCTTTGGACTCACTAACGCACCGGCATACTTTATGAACCTCATGAATAAGGTGTTTATGGAGGAACTAGATAAGTTTGTCGTAGTTTTCATTGACGACATACTTGTTTACTCCAAAAGTGTGGAGGAACATGAGCAACACCTTCGAGTGGTACTGGAGAAACTGAGGGCGCACAAGCTGTACGCTAAGTTCAGCAAGTGTGAATTCTGGTTGGAGAAAATATCTTTCCTTGGACATATTCTGACAGCAGAAGGAGTAGCAGTAGACCCTGGGAAAGTCGAAACAGTTTCCAACTGGCAACAACCAACCAATGTGAGCGAAATCAGAAGCTTTCTTGGTCTAGCGGGATACTACCGGAGGTTTATTGAAGGATTCTCCAAGATTGCCCGACCCATGACAGAGTTGCTCAAGAAGGAGAAGAAGTTCGTCTGGACCGAGTCGTGTGAGAAGAGTTTTCAGGAGTTGAAAAGAAGACTGACAACCGCCCCAGTGCTAACCTTGCCAGACATTCAACGGGATTTTGTCGTCTATTGCGATGCATCCCGACAAGGACTAGGATGTGTCCTTATGCAAGATGGGAAAGTAGTGGCGTATGCTTCCCGCCAACTCAAGCCCCACGAGCAGAACTATCCCACCCACGATTTGGAGTTTGCAGCCGTAGTGCATGCCCTTAAGATTTGGAGACATTACCTGATTGGAAATAAGTGCGAGATCTACACGGACCACAAGAGCTTGAAGTACATTTTCACCCAGCCTGACCTGAACCTAAGGCAAAGAAGGTGGTTGGAATTAGTCAAAGACTATAACCTGGAAATCCATTACCACCCGGGAAAAGCCAACGTAGTAGCGGATGCCTTAAGCAGAAAGTCTTATGGAAAAACAGTACCTAAGAATGCCCAATTACAAGAGGAAATGGCACGACTCAACGTGCACATTGTTCCCCAGGGCTACGTTCACCAACTAAGTGTCCAGCCCACCCTGGAAGACAAAATCAGAAAAGCCCAAGAATCCGATAAGGAGCTGATGAAGATCCGCAAGCACACGGGAGAGAATAAGGCCCCAGACTTTAGGGTGGACAGTCACGGTACACTATGGTATAAGAACAGGATATGCGTGCCTGAAGACGGAGAATTCCGGCAGACCATCATGGATGAGGCACACAACTCAGCGTATTCCATCCACCCGGGATCCACTAAGATGTATATGGATTTAAAGCAGAAGTATTGGTGGAATGGAATGAAAGCAGACATTGCACATTTCGTCGCCCACTGTGATACTTGTCAGAGGGTTAAGGCAGAACACCAGAAGCCCGCAGGACTGTTGCAACCCTTACCCATCCCGGTATGGAAATGGGATGAGATAGGCATGGACTTTGTAGTAGGCTTGCCCAAGACACAGAGAGGATATAATTCCATATGGGTAATAGTAGACCGACTCACTAAAGTCGCTCACTTCATACCCGTACGAAATAATTATGACGGAGAAAAATTGGCCAAGCTGTATATAGCAAACATAGTGAAGCTGCATGGAGTACCCAGCAGGATAGTTTCAGATAGAGGGACTCAGTTCACCTCTAGGTTTTGGGAAAGTTTGCATAAATCTATGGGAACCAAGTTGGATTTTAGTTCGGCTTATCACCCGCAGACGGACGGACAGACTGAGAGGGTGAATCAGATTATGGAAGACATGTTGAGAGCATGTGTCCTTACCTATGGCAAAGATTGGGAACAGAGCCTACCATATGCAGAGTTTTCGTACAACAACAGTTATCAAGCCAGCCTAGGCATGTCACCATTTGAAGCCCTATATGGGAGAAAATGCAGAACACCTTTAATGTGGTCAGAAGTAGGAGAACGTGCCTTGGTAGGACCCGCACTTATAAAGGAAGCCGAGGAACGAGTAGCTGAGATCCGAGAAAAATTGAAGGCTGCCCAATCCCGGCAAAAGAGCTATGCAGATAGGAAGAGGCGAGAAGTAAGCTTCAGTCCAGGAGACTTTGCTTATCTCAAGGTTTCACCTATCCGAGGGACTCGGAGATTTCAGGTGCACGGGAAATTAGCCCCTCGGTACATTGGACCGTACAAAGTGCTGAAGAGAGTTGGAGCAGTAGCATACCGGTTGAAGCTACCAGAGGAAATGGCGGATATACATCCTGTGTTCCACGTTTCTCAGCTGCGAAGGTGTTTGAGAGTGATCGAAGAGAAACAAGTGCCGGTGGAAACAATTGACTTACAGCCAGATCTTAGGTACCAGGAGGTGCCCGTCAAGATTTTGGACACAGTGGTCAAAAGGACAAGGACATCAGAAGTACGGGTGTGCAGAGTCCAATGGAGCAGACACGGAGTAGAAGAAGCTACTTGGGAACGAGAAGACGCGCTGAAGAAAGAGTTTCCCCACTTGTTTAAGAACTAGCCGAATCTCGAGGACGAGATTCATTTTAAGTGGGGTAGGTTTGTAACGCCCGCGTTTTCAGCCCTAATAAATCACCTGCTAAATCACACGTGTTTTTAAAACTTTTCCGCTGAGCTCGATCATCTCCTCAAAACCCCGATCATCCTTTCCCTCCCTCCTTTCCCCGGCGCGTGCCGCGAATCCCGCCCGCCATCACTCGAGCCACCGCCGCCATCCGCGTCGTGTCGCGCAGCACCGTGACAGTACCGCTGTCAGCCACCTCGCAGGGTGTTCCGAGCCGCGTCGGTTTCGCCGGCTGACCCGCTTCACCGCCGGCACCGCACCAGCCCGCGGAGTGCTCGAACCCGGGAAATTCCCGCCGAAAAATCTTTTCTTTCCCTCTCCTAATTTTCCTGGATTTCTCCTAATTTTCTAAATCTTTCTTTTCTCTTTCCTTTTATCTTTTCCTTTTTTTTTCTTCCTTTTTCTCCTTTTCCTATTTTCCTTCCTTCCTTTTTCTTTTTCCCTTCTTTCCTTTTTCCCTCCCCTTCCTTCCTCCTCGGCCCGCGCCTCTGCTCCCAGCTCTGCTCCTGACCCTGCCGACTCTGCCCCGGCACGCCGCGCCGCACGGCCGGCCCCTCTTCCTCTTCGACACGCCACGCCGGCCACAGCCGGCCCGGCCAAGCCACAGCCAGCCCGCCAGCCGGCCGCAGCCAGGCCGCGCCAACCAGCGACCGCGCCTGCCCGCGCCGAGCTGCCCGCCACAGCGCCGCGCCGCAGGCCGCCGGACCCACGACGCGACGCGTCGCTGCCGCTCGCCGCCGCGACCGCCATAAATGCGCCTGCCCGCCTGGTCATCTCCGAGCGCCACCGACGTCGCAAGCCGCCGGCCGCTCCGCGTCAACGCCGCCTGCCACCACCTCGCCACCACGCCGCTGTTCCCAGCCCCGCCGGCCTGCCTTTCTCTCTGGCACACCGCACGCCGACTCTTCTCCTTGGGACACCGCGCCGGCCCCTTGACGAGACCGCATCTCTACGCCCGGCCGCCTTAACTCCGCCTGCCCGCCTCGTCGTCTCCACACCGACCGCACCGCCGCAAGCCGCCATTCGCTCCGCGTCGCCACCCGCTGCTGCCACGGCCGGCTCACCCTCTGCTCGACGAGTCACACCCCGCAGCAAGGCCATAAATTCATCGCTGCCGCTCACGTCCCGTCGCGGGCAGAGCCGAACCGCCATTGCCGCCGGCCGCACGAGCTTCGCGTGCTCGATTCCGACCGCTCCACCGCCTTTCCCTCCCTATAAATACACGGTGCCGCTCCTCGTCGCACCCCGCACCTCCCAGCCGCCTTCCCCCTCTCTTCCGAGCACCACACCCAGTGCCGCCATCACCACTGCCCCGCCGGCCGCCGCCCGCCCACCGATCCGCCTCCTCGCGCCACCCCAACACAAGGTGAGGAAGGGAATCCAACTCCCATGGCCTCCTCTCCATTTCCCCTCACTCTCCGACCCTTGCCGGGCACTAGGCCGCCGGCAACCGCCACCGGCCGGGACGGCCGCCCGCTCGACCCCTTCCTCTGCGTCTGAGTCGAGGCAGGGGGGGGGAAGGAGATGGCCGTTTGGCCAAATACCCCCTGCCCTTTTCCCTTTTTCCACCTGAGCCCTCCCCCTCTTTCCTCTCTCTCTTTATTCTTTCAAGTAAACCCTATTTCCTAAACTAATTTACAAACCAGCCCTACTTTTCCAAAGTCAATTACAAAAAGGCCCTTAGGCTATTCTATTTAAACCTCACCTTATAGATATGTTACAATTAAGTCCTTTTTCTTAATTACAACTAAGTCCTTAACCTCTTTTAAATCAATCCTAATGACGCCTCTCACGCGTCATTTCCTGTTCATATTTCCGCCTGATCAATTCCAACTCTTGCCCGGCCTTTTCCCTCTACTTTTCCGCCGAGCCACCCATCTTTTCCCCCCTAAATAATATTTATTCCTCCTTTTCTATTTATTTTCTCCTCGAGCTCAGCCGGTAAATCTTGTGTGCTTGTTTTAATTGCATGCTTGTTTATGTGTGCGCTATAGCCGACGGAGTAAACGAGGAGGAATACCGCGAGCCGGAGCTTGGAGCCGAGTACTACGGGCAGGAGACCGAGGTCCCGAACCGCGAGCAGGAACTTCCCGAGGACTTCGAAGACGGCAAGTTCAATCTCATCCTTTGATGCATGCTTTGATCCCAGTTTTATAAATGCAACCCTAAGACCTGTTTTATAAATTGCATATTGTTTTACTGTTAAAACCCGGTAGGATAGCCACCCTTGATTGCTATGATTGAACTTGGTTTGGCCTAAATGATTGCTTTAAAAATGTGTGAGTGCTTTAAAAATGGGAATGGGATATTTTGGAAAATGAGTAAAGCACTGGGTAGACGGGATGGACGCGTGTGTCAGGAGTATGGGTGAGCTCGTACCTTTGTGGTTGAGCATGTTGGAGATGTCCATCTTGTCGTTAAGGACCGGGTTGCGTGACATCTCACCTGGCCCAATTATCGTACTACCACTCGACCGTTGTATGTGGCAACGGCTTAGCATAAATCTCACTAGCTAATCTACTTGCCATCAGGAGTGCGGGTGAGCAGGAGGTCAAGGAGTAGGGCTACGATCTGTGTGAGGTACGCCCTGGTTACGAGAGATAACCCCTTGGTTGCTCCCGTGGTGGCTCGTAGGGTTAGCTAAGGTGGGTAATGGCTTTGATAGGATCCGCGCCGACACTAAGGTGTTCGTGTGGCGGTACCCTACTTGTGGGTAAAGATGTACAACCTCTGCAGAGTGTAAAACCTATTCGAATAGCCGTGTCCACGGTATTGGACGAGTCACGGTGGGGTCACAAAACTAGTGTTTGGGTTTGGGATGATTTTCATGGCATGAGTTGATTTCTGGCAAAGTGTGTGGCTGTGTGCCTGGGCTACTGCGGACGGGGAGTCCGGTAGTCTTCATTTAGTTTTCACAAAACAGCTGAGTTACTTGAGTTATAAAAACTGTTTGCGAAAACCTTTTCAAAAACAAACCCTTGCATGAGTGAATGCGTTTGCAAAATAAACCTTATCCTGATCCTTGACATATCCTGTGCATGATCTGCTTATAAGCCCCTCCGTGGGTGGGGTTGAACTTGTTGAGTACGTTTGTACTCACCCGTGCTTGTCTAACTGTTTTCAGAGGAGGATCCCGACTTCGTTCCCGAAGACGTCGAGTAGGTCGCTGCCCTACACCCAACCGTGCCTGTGGATTCAGGGTCGCCATAGAGAGCTTCCATGGCGTGGTACTCTGATGAGGCCTTAGAAGCCTTCGCTATCGTAGTTTGGTCTTTAGCTTTTGTGTTGTTTCTCGTGGCAATGGCGCTTCCGTGCCCACTATGCCGCTGTGATGTAAGGGACTGAACCACCTGTTGTAATAAATGTGTTGCCAGCCTCCTGGGACTGGTATTTATGTCACATTTAGTCACCTCTGATGAGGGGACGCTTCACTACCGCTACACCTTGCAGATTCAGCCCGGACGTGGCTCGAACACCTGCCGGCCAGTCAAATCCACGGCTGGGACGACCTGGTCCGCACGTTCGTGGGAAACTTCCAGGGCACGTACGTGCGCCCCGGGAACTCCTAGGACCTGTGGGGGTGCACCCAGAAACCCGGCGAGTCGCTCCGGGACTTCATACGGCGCTTTTCCAAGCGCAGTACCGAGCTCCCGAGTGTCGCCCAGTTCGAAATCGTGCACGCCTTCCTCGAGGGCACGACCTGCCGCGACCTTGTGCGCGAACTAGGGAGGAGCCCGCCGGTAGACTCCAACGAGCTGTTCGACATCACCACCAGCTTCGCTTCTGGAGAAGAGGCAGTGGGGGCGATTTTCGATGGCAAAAAAGGCAAGCGTGCGGACGACGCGCCCGCGGAGGGCAGCAAGTCCAAGGAACCCACGAAGAAGCAGAAGCGGGGCAAAAAGGGCAAGAAGCCCCATCGCGACGCACGCGCGCAGGGGCGCGGCGAGGACGACGACGAAGCCCTCGCAGTCGACCCTGCACGTAAGGGTCCTCGAGGCCCCCCTCGAGGCCCCAGCGTGATTGACGACATGCTGAAGAAGCCCTGCTCGTACCACAAGACCCCGGTCAACCACACCCTCGAGCAATGCGACATGCTCAAGAAGTACTACAGCCGCGTCGCCGCGAAGGAGGACAAGGCCAAGAAGGATGGGGGTGACGGAGGTGCCGACGGTTTCCCCGCAGTGGAGAACGTCTTCCTCATCTTCAGGGGCCCGACGGTGGACATGTCCACCAGCCGACGCAAGCACGAGCGGCATGAAGTTCTCGCCGCCGAGAAGGCCCCTCCCTCCTTCCTTGACTGGTCGGAGGAGGCCATCACCTTCAGCCGCAAGGACCACCCGAACCGCATCCCCAACCCGGGCCAGTACCCGTTGGTCGTCGACCCCATCATCGGCAATTAACGATTCTCCAAGGTGCTGATGGACGGCGGCAGCAGCCTCAACATCCTGTACGCACATACCCTGCGATTGATGGGGATCGGTCTGGATCAGCTGCGGCCCAGCACGACGCCGTTCCATGGCGTCGCGCCAGGCAAGCGCATCCAGCCCCTCGGGCAGATCGACCTACCGGTCTGGTTCGGCACGCCGGACAATTTCCGCAAGGAGACCCTCACCTTCGAGGTGATGGGGTTTCGGGGCGCGTACCACGCCATCCTCGGGCGTCTGTGCTACGCCAAATTCATGGCGGTCCCAAACTACACCTACCTCAAGATGAAGATGCCGGGGCCAAAGGGCGTCATCATCGTGGGCTCGTCGACCGAGCACGCATTCGACTGCGACGTCGAGTGCATCGAGCACGCCGAGGCGCTCGCACTGGACGAGTCGCTCATCGCGGACATGGAGAAGCTGGCCAACGAGGGCCTCGACTCCCCCACGAAACACGCAGGCAGCTTCGAGGCTGCCGAGCAGACCAAGGAAGTACCCCTCGACGTCACTGCCCCCGAGGGCAAGGTGTTGACGGTCAGTTCCACCCTCGACCCGAAATAGGAAGTGGTGCTCGTCGACTTTCTCCGCGCCAGCGCAGACATCTTCGCGTGGAGCCCCTCGGACATGCCGGGCATTCCAAGGGAGGTCGCCGAGCACTCCCTTGACATCCTACCTCACTCCAGAGCTGTGCAACAGCGCCTGCGACGCTTTGACGAAGAAAGGCGCCGAGCGATTGGAGTGGAGCTGCAAAGGCTCCTGGAGGCCGGATTCATCAAGGAGGTGTTGCACCCCGAGTGGCTTGCTAACCCCGTATTAGTTAACAAGAAGAATGGGAAGTGACGGATGTGTGTAGATTACACCGGGCTAAATAAAGCATGTCCCAAAGTTCCTTTTCCTTTGTCACGAATCGATCAAAGTGTGGATTCCACTGCGGGATGCGAGCTCTTGTGTTTCCTTGATGCCTATTCGGGCTACCACCAAATAAAGATGAAAGAGTCCGACCAACTCGCGACTTCTTTCATCACGCTATTCGGCATGTTTTGCTACGTGACGATGCCATTTGGTCTTCGAAATGCTGGGGCTACATACCAGCGATGTATGCAACACGTTTTCGGGGATCACATCGGGCGGACCGTTGAGGCGTACGTAGATGACATTGTCGTTAAAACCAGGAAGGCGGACGACCTGATTAACGATTTGCGTGTCACGTTCGATTGCTTGCGGGCCAACGTAGTCAAGTTAAACCCCGAAAAATGCGTCTTTGGGGTGCCGCGCCGCATGCTGCTGGGTTTCATTGTCTCCCAGCGGGGCATCGAGCCCAACCCCGAGAAGGTCTCGGCCCTTGACTGGATGGGGCCGATTCGGGACCTGAAGGGGGTGCAGAAGGTGTTGGGTTGTCTGGCCGCTTTGAGCCGCTTCATCTCACGCCTCGGCGAAAAAGGCCTGCTCCTCTACCGACTCCTGAAGAAGTACGAGCGCTTTTCCTGGACCGTCGAGGCCCAGGAAGCCCTTGACAAGCTAAAAGCGATGCTTGCACACGCGCCGATCCTCACGCCGCCTCAAGACGGCGAACCTCTGTATCTCTATGCCGCGGCAACCACCCAGGTGGTCAGCGCGGTCATCGTGGTGGAGAGAACAGAGGAGGGCCACGCCCTACCAGTCCAAAGGCCGGTATACTACATCAGCGAGGTGCTATCCGAGACCAAAGCGCGGTACCCTCAAATCCAGAAGCTGCTTTACACGGTGGTACTCGCACGACGCAAGCTACGGCACTACTTCGAGGCCCGCCCGGTCACTGTGGTCTCATCGTTCCCGCTAGGGGAGATAATCCACAACCCGGATGCCTCAGGTAGAATCGCGAAGTAGTCCGTGGAACTAATGGGTGAAACTCTCACCTACGCGCCGCGCAAGGCGATCAAATCCCAAATTCTTGCGGACTTCGTCGCTGAATGGACAGACACTCAATTGCCCCCATTACAGATCCAAGCCGAGTGTTGGACCCTCTACTTCGACGGGTCGGTGATGAAAACCGGAGCGGGCGCGGGCCTACTTTTCATTTTGCCCCTCGGAGAGCATATGAGGTACGTGGTGCGCTTGCACTTCCCCGCGTCGAACAACATGGCGGAGTACGAGGCGCTCCTTTGTGGCCTCCGAATCGCCATCGAGACCGGTATCAAATGCCACGACGTCAGGGGAGATTCACAGCTTGTGATCGATCAATTCATGAAGAACGCGAGCTGCCACGATGAGAAGATGGAAGCGTACTGCAACACCGTGCGTGCACTTGAGGACAAGTTCTACGGCGTCGAGCTCAACCACGTCTCCCGGAAGTACAACGAGGAGGCGGACGAGCTGGCGAAGATTGCCTCGGGGCGAATCACCATTCCTCCGAACGTCTTCGCGCGAGACCTTGCCAAACCCTCCGTCGATCTTAGCAAGACCTCCTCGAGTCCGGAAGAACCCTCGGGGGCTCCCTCGAATCCAGCGGGTGCGGAACCCATGCACGAGGACCCCTCGAACGAGGAATTCGTACTTTCTTTACTCGAGGGGTGCGGGGCTGACGAGGCTGAGGCCATGGAAATCGATACGGCCCTCCCCGCGGAAGACTGGCGAAGCAAGTACCTCGCCTGGATCGATCGAGGGGAGGTACCCTCGGATCGGACCGAGGTGAGACGCATCACCAGAAAGGCCAAGTCATTCACCGTAATTGGCGGCGAACTGTACAAGCGTGGCACGTCTGGAATCCTGCAGCGATGCGTCCCCATCCCCGAGGGCCGCGAGTTGATCCGAGACATCCACGCGGGCGTATGTGGCCATCACGCAGCGCCGCGCACCCTCGTGGGCAACGCATTCCGCCAGGGCTTCTACTGGCCCACGGCGGTCGCCGACACCAACGAAGTTGTGCGCACCTGTGAAGGATGCCAGTTCTACGCCCGCAAGACCCACCTTCCGGCTCACGCCCTTCAGACCATACCCATCACGTGGTCGTTCGCCGTATGGGGATTAGACATCGTCGGGCCCCTACGGAAGGCGCCCGGGGGCTACACGCATCTGTTGGTCGCAATCGACAAATTCTCGAAGTGGGTCGAGGCACGCCCCATTACCAACCTCAGATCCGAACAAGCCGTGTCATTCTTCACCGACATCGTCCATAGATTCGGGGTGCCGAACTCCATCATTACCGACAATGGCACCCAATTCACCGGTAGGAAATTCCTGGAGTTCTGCGACAACTACCACATCCGCGTGGATTGGGCGGCCGTCGCGCACCCGCAGACCAACGACCAAGTGGAGCGCGCCAACGGCATGATTCTACAAGGCCTCAGGCCTAGGATCTTCGACAGACTGAGCAAGTTTGGTCGAAATTGGATTCAAGAGCTACCGTCGGTCATTTGGAGTCTCAGGACCACCCCGAGCAGAGCCACGGGATTCACGCCGTTCTTCCTCGTCTATGGCGCGGAGGCCGTCCTCCCCACAGACCTGGAATACGGATCGCCCAGGCTCAGGGCCTATCAAGAAAACTCGAACCAGCGGGCTCGCGAAGACTCGCTGGACCAAGTAGACGAAGCCCGCGATGTGGCGATGATGCACTCGGCGAGATACCAGCAAGCACTCCGGCGATACCAAGCCCAGAAAATCCGACGCCATGACCTTAGCGAGGGAGACCTAGTGCTGAGGCTACGACGGCCGACACAAGCTATCGCCGCCATGGGAAGGGCCCTACGTCATCGTCGAGGTGCTCAAGCCCGGCACATACAAGCTTGCAAACGAGCAGGGCGAAGTCTTCACCAACGCTTGGAACATCCAACAACTACGTCGCTTTTACCCTTAAAAAGTTCCAAGTCGACTTGTGCATATTCGACGCCTCAGTCGGTTGTATATACGTTAAGAATGTGAATAAAGTCAAGGGTGACTCGGCTTTCCCCCCGAAAGCCAAGTCCCTCTCGGGGGCTACTACGGGGGGCGCCCCCCCTAACGGTCCCATTTTTTCGCAAAAATCTTTTTTCCAAAAATGCTAAGTATGTCCCAACCCGAGAGCTTGGACAGAAAGAAGCAGGGCGCGAGCAGCCAAAAGGTAAAGACGGGTGAGTTAAGGACGGCCCACGCCTCCAGCAGGATACGGCTTCTCCCCCTCACCACTTCGCCTACGGGCTGCTCGCGAAAACGATCGATCCCAGCTGAAATTTACCTAGGCGACGGGAAAGGACATAACGGCATAAACAAAATGAGTCGCACTTAACTTACAAACATCAAAAATGAACTGTCTTATTACAAAAGCCACCTGGCTCAAATTCTGACCACAACCTAAGGGCCTCAACGCCCGACTACTTTCAGGGCTCGAGGGGACCCACGGGAGGAGCGTTCAGGAAGAGATCCTCCTCAAAGGCATCGGCGAGGTCCGCAGCAGCGTTCGCGGCAGCAGCGTCGAGGCGGTTCACGACGGCCTGCGCCCCGTCATCATCAAGATCGTCCGCGACGATGTAGCCCGTGGCCAGCGCCGTAAGGTCAACGATGTAGTGCGACGTCACCACGCCGAGGGTCTTCTGGATGCCGAGGCGGAGGGCGCCTTTCATGCGCTCGGCAACGCGACCGCCCAGAGCCCGAAGGCGGCTCGCCACCGAGCTCCCCGACGGGCCGGCACCCTCGTCAATGCTCTGGCACGCTTCGAGGGCCGCCTGCTCCAGAAGTCCCAAATCCTGCTGGGATGAGTCGTAGGCCGCCTGGAGCACTCCCACCTGCGTCGCTGACTCTCCCAGGGCTTTCCGCAAACCTGAGAGAAAAAAGGGTAAGTCGAGAGCGGATCTCGGCAAACCTGATCAGCAAACAAAAGGCCGGGGGCGGCAACTCACCCTCGACCTGCTTCCTCTCCTTCTCGAGATCCGTACACATGGCTTCGGCTTCCTGCTGCAGCTGCAAGACCGAAGCGTCCTTCTCCGCGCCGGCAGTCCTCAGGGCCTCGACGGCGACGCCCCCCTGGACAAGCTCCCCGGTGAGCCGCTCGATCTCCGCCTCTCGGAGTTGAAGTGCAGCCCTGGCCTCTGTCAGCGCGGTACGCTCCTGGTGGAGCTGGGACTGCACCTCCTCCCGCGCCGAGCGTTTACGCTGGGTAGCGGACCGATCATCCTCGAGCGCGGCTCGCTCTTGCTGGAGCTGAGTCTCCACCTGCGCACGCGCGCTGCGCTCCTGTCGGAGTTGGTCCTCCACCCCAGCGAGCGCCGTGACCTTCTCCTGCAGGGCAACACCCAACTTCTCGACCTCCTGGGCCTTCTGCTCAGCCTGGGTCTGCCAGGATCGCGCCCCCTCGAGGGTCGTGCGGTCCTGCAGGAGTTGGGCCTGCGCCTCGGCAAGGGCTGTCTCCTTCTGCACCAGCGAGGTCTGTGCCTCGACCAGGGCGTCGCGTGCTCTCTGCAGCTCACCGCTTGCCGTTGACAGCGTCCCCTCCTTCTCCTGGAGTGCGGCCTTCACCTCCTCAACCTCCCTGGCTTTTTCCGCCGCCAAGGTACGATGGTCGGTGTAGGCGTCCTCCACGCCTATGAGCTTGTACTCCAGCCAACCGTTGTCTTCCCGCAAGGCCTCCACCATGGCATCCAGGGACTCGTACTGTTCCCGGTACCAATCGAGGTCAGAGCTCAGCTCGGCGATGCCGTTGAACCTCTCGCCCGCCTGGCCCTGCAGCTCCTGCGGGTAGTAATGGGAAGGCAAGGAAGGGGATCAAGTCAGAAACGCTCAAACAAGAAAAGCGGGGGAGCAAGTGACGGTCAAATGGAGGTTCTTACCAGAATGAGTTGGAGCGACCTGCCTCCGTGGAGCCGGAGCGCCTCGGTCAGAGCAGTGCTAAGAGAGGCGCCGTGAGCACGGAATTCCTGCCACAGTGCCTTCTCAGCCCTCGCCTCCTCGATCAGACTCCACGGCACCCCGGGGCGACGGAGCCTTCGCTCCCACTGCGGCACGTCAGCATCGGACGCCAGGGCCGCGGCACCGGATGTCGACGCCCCGGCACCAGGCGTCGGCTGCTGCGACACCACGCAGCCATCGGGGCGCACCACCAGTACCCCGGGCGCGGGCCCGGGGGCTGATTCGACCACTGCCCCCGCCCGACCCCCTCTGGGGGCAGAATCACCATCAGCAGGGGCCTCGGCCGCCCCGCGGCCCTCGACCCCCCGGCTCGCCGCGCGAGTCCGCTCTCGCCCCCGATGGGGATCACGGGTAACCGCCGCCCGTGCGGCCTCCGCCGCCACATCTCCCCGCTGCCGTGGCCCCATGGCCGCGATCGTGGTGCGCAACGCTTCGCCCGTCGCCACCGCGCCCGCCGCCACCCGCGGCGTCTTCTCCGAGCGGGGCCTCGTCACCCGCGGTGCCCCTAGCTTGAGCGCCTTAACAAGCGCGAGGGCGGGAGTGGCGGGTGACGTCTTGTCAACGGGAAAGA
Source organism: Cenchrus fungigraminus (assembly GCA_036936925.1). Classification (NCBI taxonomy): domain Eukaryota; kingdom Viridiplantae; phylum Streptophyta; class Magnoliopsida; order Poales; family Poaceae; genus Cenchrus; species Cenchrus fungigraminus. The sequence continues at coordinate 12,534,759 of CM072772.1, read as the reverse complement.
GGAAAGGTGAGTGACCGCATCATGATATCAAGAACACGGGGGATGAACGTAACACACCTTAAACTGGAGAAACCCCGCTTGCGCTTCCTCGAGGGCTCGGGAGGCGCTGCCTCAGCGCCTGTCGACACCCTCGGCGGCGATCCTCCGACGGGCGGCACTGCGCCCGCCTCAGGGGTAGGCTCTGTGGCGACCCCCTCGACCCCTGGTGACGGGGGCGGCACGGGTTCCCACCTATCGGAGGTGGTCCGCTCCCCCTCGCTCTCCTCCTCGTCCGAAGATGAGTTCACCGGCTCTGACGGAGGGGAGAGGCCCTGCTGCTCCCGCAACAAGTAATCCTCGTTGTACCTATCGAGGCGATCCTGCCTCCTGATCCTCTTCTCCTTCGCCCGGGCTGCCCAGTCCTGCTCCCTCTGCTGCCTGGCGCGGTTGTCGGCCTGCGACCGAGGCGTCAGCGGATCCGCCGTGGGGACATTGACGCCCACCCCCTGTCGCCAGCAGCTGCCGTTAGGCCAAACACGGAGATAAAGAGAGCAAAAGGTGAAGGGACGGTACTCACCTGGCTAGCGTCGGGGAGCATCGCAAACGACCACAAGTCGTCGTCGCTGTTCCGCACCGCCTTGGGGTTCACTGCGCGCCTCGCCCGCGTGGCCGCGTACCCCCGGGCGAGCGGCTCCTCCAGCAACCGTGAACGCGCTAAGGACACGGGGTTGGCCGCCTCACTCATCTCAAAGATGAGGAGTTCCCTCTCCATGAGGGGAATGATCCGCCGGTGATGGAAGTTGGCGATGACGGGCGCCACCGTCAGCCCGGCGTTCGCCAACTGGCTTATGGCATTGGTGAGAGGCTCGAGCCTCCTCTGCCTCGCCAGGGGTGACACCCCGTACGACCACGAGGTTGGCCTCTCCTTCAGCACCTTCCCGTTGTACGGCGGAAGGCCGGCGCCGTCATTGCGGAGGTAGAACCACCCTTTCTCCCAATCGGAGTTGTTCGACGTCATCGTGCACGGCAGGTACAACTCCCTCCGGGAGTCGCGCACCGAGAGCGTGAGGCCACCGGCGCGGACCGCTCGGCGTGTCTTCCTCTCTCCTATGACGAGTGTGTGAAGCTCACCGCGGAAGAGGTGGACCCACAGGTCCCAGTGCGCAGGGATTCCCAAGAACCCCTCACGGACGGCGACGAAGGAGGCCGCCTGTGAGATGGCGTTGGGGGCGAAGTTGTGGAGCTCCACCCCGTAGTGGTAGCACAGCCCCCGCATGAACTTGCTCGCAGGGGCATTGAAGCCACGCTCGTGCAGCCGCAGGAAGCTGACGATGTAACCCGGCGGAGGGTTCGGTTCCTGGTCCGACGACGGCGGGATCATCCACGCCGGGTTCGGGCCGTCGCCGACCAGTGCCAGCTGACCGCCGAGCACCAGCCCCTCCAGTGACCGCCGATCCGCCATTGACCGTGGCCACGGGAACGCGTCCAGCACTCGAATCGAAGACATGGCGGGGAAGGCGGAGGAGCGCGGGCGGCTACGGGAACGGAAGGGCGCGGACGGATCCGAGGCGGCAAGATGCACGGCGCATAGGAAGATGAAGTGTGGGGAATGCGTGTGAATGGCAGAGGTAAGGAGTTCCTCCCCTGTTCTCCCCGCATTTTATAGAATCGGAAGGGGCGGAGTCCCCGGGAACACCGCGCGCGGCGGCAGTAAATGCGGCCGACACCCCACGTCGCTGACGGCCGGGCCCCGTCGTGCCAAAACGACCGCGCACACGCACACTCTCCATGATTACCGCGCAGTAACCCAGGGGACGCAGCGCCCATCTCATCGCCTCCCCACGTCACCCACGTCGCACCGCCTAAAAAGGAGCGCCCACTCCGCACGACCCGCGCCACGTCGATCGTTTGTCAATAACGGGGGTTCCTTCTCGCGTAAGGATAGCCCCCCGTGAAGCCAGAACCGAGAACTCGAGGGGTAGCCCCTCGAGAGCACGTGATTAACGCCCTGATCTAGAGCAGGTTGCGGCCACAAGGTCACGGTCTACCGGTACGCCCTCAAAGAACGGACTCAAGGATTTCTGGGGTCCAGGCCCGCACGGCTATACTGATCAGCGGCTCGAGACCCAGCCCGCAGAGGGAACGGTGGGCACCGCAGATGCACCTCGATCTGAGGATTTACTGATCAGCGGCTCGAGGCCCAGCCCGCAGAGGGAACGGTGGGCACCGCAGATGCCCCTCGATCTGGGGATTTACTGATCAGCGGCTCGAGGCCCAGCCCGCAGAGGGAATGGTGGACACCGCAGATGCCCCTCGATCTGGGGATTTACTGATCAGCGGCTCGAGGCCCAGCCCGCAGAGGGAACGGTGGGCACCGTAGATGCCCCTTGATCTGGGGATTACTGATCAGTGGCTCGAAGCTCAACTCGATGACAGTTCGGTAAGTGCCACAGATCGACCAAGACGGGGGCACCCGGTGCCACCCCGCAAAGGTCCTACTAATCAGAGGTACGGAGCCTGACCCCCGACGGGTTCGAACAGGCGCCTCAGATTAATAGAGTCAGGGACGACCAGGGTGCACGCGATCGAGCCAGTCCTCGAACTCAAAGGTTCGAGGGCGCCCCATAGTTCGTGTTCAAGGCCGAACGAGGGCAGCTAGTCGAGGGATCCGATCGAGGGAGAGCTTTCGCGCCCTCGGTCCTAATCGAACGGGACCGAGCCCTGCCTAGCATACCCACGTGAAGTGCTCTCATGGACGTGTCTCCGGACCACGAGCCGACCCTTATCGAACGGGGCATGGACGTCCACTTGAATTACCCGTTAACAGCTCAACGAGGGATCCATGACTCGCGGTCCGTTCGATGGGAAGCATGGATCACCTCACCCCTCCCCCCTGCGGAAGGGCGGCGAGGGGCGCGCAAATAAGTCGAAGAGTTTGCCCCGATCGCCCCGTGTGGGCCCGGGCTCGGGGGCTCATCGCACGGCTACACCTTCTGGACGTGTCTGACAAAAGTCACATTCCCCCGCTTCTTCGAGGGCAGCGAGCGACCCCCTCGGGACTCGTCCCGGGCAGGGTTAACGCCATTCCGCACGCGTAAGATCGCCAAGGCCGGCTGAAATATCACCGAAGCCGGCTGAAACAAACGCCTCACGGATTGGTAGCTCAGCGTAAAAACCTTGCACGAGTGTGCACACTCCTCCAAGGTTTCGGGAGCTACACCCGCGGGTGCGCTAGCGCGCCCCCACGGAACGTCATACACATCCAGAAGGGAAGAAAGTCCTAACAGAGAGCTTCAGCCTTTGCGGGTCCCTCCGGATACCCCTGCAAAGGCTCGGGGGCTACTGTCGAGGAAAGCCATAGGGGTCCCCTAACTATGGGGGAGATTACCCTTCCTAAAAAATTGGCACAAAACCACAAAAACGCTCCCCAAACCGGCCACCGTCCAAATACGCATAAGGCCCACGGCCCAACAACCTCCATAGCCCATCAAACCGCCATCCCCAGCCGCCCTCGAGCGAACCTCCGCCTCGCTCGAGGGTCGGACGCCGCGCGGCAAAACCTTGCCTCGCTCGAGGGCGCGGCGCCCCTTGGGTAGATCTCCGCCTCGCTCGAGGGATCCCGCCCCCTCGAGCGAGTCTCCGCCTCGCTCGAGGCCTCCCCTCGACCCGTGGTGCCTCACCTGCTCCCCCCGACCGGAGCATTAAATGCCCTGACGCGCCGCGGGCGCCCGGGTCAAAAGACGAATCCCCGCCACGCCGATCTCCTGACACCGCCTGGGAATCTGACCCCGGCGCTGTTCGAGCAACCCACCACTATGCGGCCATCCCCGCCGCTGTATAAGCGTTGTGCGGGATGGCTGGTGTCATTCTTTCGACAATGTACCACCCGCTCCCGTCCTTCCTCCCCGCCATACCCCTCGAAAAGGGATGGCAACACCCTCGAGAGGCGTACGGCCGCCGCCCTGATGCACGCCCATGACGGTGCCGTGGCGCAGGGTAGGCAGAGCACGTTCCCTCTGTCACCTCCGGCGCTGTGCGGCCATCCCCAGCCCTGTGCCACCATCCCGGGCACTGTGGAACCATCCCCGGTGCTGTGGAGCCCTGTTCCGATGGGACACCACCGCGCCGGCCCCTGTGTGGCATGGGCGCTCCCGCCATGGAGGCCCTCGAAAGGGCATGGGGGCACCCTCGAAAGATGTACGGATGACGAGCAGGCGCGCACACTGACCGGCATCGCCGTACGAGCGGCGTGCGCCGCGTCCCCTCCACCAACTCCGGCGACGCCCGGCCATCCCGGGCGCTGTGCAACTGACCCGGGGGCTGTGCGGCCATCACCAGCACTGTGCCGGCATTCCCACTGCTGTGCGACGGCACACACGACACTGTGCGGACACACCGATGACGCACCGCCGTCCCGCGCCACCAACTCCGGCCCTTCCTCCGGCGGATAGGCCCTCGATCCAACGGGGCCGCCCTCGAAGTCAAAGCAGGATGGGTCACGACGACCGCCACGACGCCCGCGGAAGCTGGAGGACGCCACCAACTCGCGCCAGGAACCATGACGCGCGGGACAAGACCGCCGACGCCATGCTTATTAATACATAACCACTATATCGGCTGCTGTGCAGCATCCTGTAACTGCCCTCCCTTGGCCTATAAAAGTGAGAGGCAGAGCCCCCTGCGCGGGGACACGACGACAGCATCACTTCTCACCCGCATTCACCCACTCGCTCATTCCCTTGATATTGGCACTCTGCCTCAATCATCTAGCAGGGACTTGGAGGCCTTTCCTCCTCTCCCGCCTAGCTTGTAACCCCCCTCTACAGGCATCACGGTGCATTGCAATACAGCGCTCGAGCGCAACTTGCTGGACGTACGGCCCCGCGGCCGGAACCAGAATAAACTCGTGTCTTTGCATTGCTTAGCACCGGCCATCGAGAGACCGATCACAGCGCATTCTACTAGTTAGTGTCGGGACTAATCTCAACACCGACACTATCCAACTATCAAAACCGTTCAAATTGGCCATCGAGCTGTTTTGATGGGTGATTTTAGTTTTTTTATTCACAATTTAATCTTTAGATCTTAAAATGATCATTATTTCTTTCATACCACCGATTTAGGTGTTTTCTACGATCACGTGTTCATAACGGTGAGCTTTATCTTTTAAAATCTTTTATACTATTTTATCAATATTTGTTATATTATTCTTATTGTTGCGTAAAAAACAACAATATAAGAAAAGTATACAAAGAGTTTCAAACTAATATGAGCTCATCGTTACAATAATCACTTAAACCAGAGATAAAAATAGTAATCATTTTAAGATGTAAGAACTTAAATAATCACTTAAATGATTAAAATAAACACTTAAATCACAAGAACCCACCTAAATTGTAGATATGTTTTCCTCTCCCGTTTCTCGTAAAACATAGCATAGGCACAAGTACCTACACACACTCTTTCTTGAAGGCGTCGCTTTGGAAGTCCTATTGACCTCACATTCATTACCTAAGGTGAAACTGCTTTGTGAGTGAAGAAGGCATGTATTCAAGTCCGATGTCAAGTTTCTAAGCAGACGAAGATGGATGGATTGATGCTGCAAAAAGACAGTACAAGTTTGAAGTATGGATGGAGGAGATGACAGATGAATGAAGCTTAGTCTTCTAATTTTCTTTGTCTTAGTCATCATTTTCTTGTCTTTTGTTTCCTCTTATAGAGGAGTAGAGTCTAAGAACTCTTTGTAATCTTTGGCTGCTTATATCCAGTTATGGATATAGTGGTCGGATTTTAATCCTTAATCTGAAAACACACACTCATTTTTTATAAACGCCACACACACACATTCTAACCGCATGAGCCTCTTTTGAAAATGTGACGGTAAATCTTGAAATGAAAAATTGATTCTATAGTACTAAAAGAACAATTTTTCAGAAAATAGTATTGAAAGACTCGTCATGTAAAATACCATCGATTTATTAAAATACCATTATGCCACGTTTCAAGCTGACACCGTGCATCTCCTCGCTCCGTCCCTTCTCGTTGGCACGCTTGGCTCCGGCAGAAAACCTCTTCGTCCGGGGGCGGTGGTGCGCCTCCTTGAGGTCTTGGAGTGGAGCACGGCGTGGGCGGCCGCGATGTGGCTCGTAGAGGGCCTCAACGGCGTGGAACTCGACAGTCGCCACTTGCCACGGTTGCTGTAGCTCGGCGACCTAAGCGGCGGTGACGACTGACGAGGCGCGCACGGCCACGGCACGAGGACCACGCAGACGCAGCATGCCAGATGACGAGGGCGGTTCGGTGCGGCTGTGGCGGCGTGGTGGCACCGGCGAGCTGCTCGATCAGGTACCGAGAGCGGAGGGGGAAAGATAGGCGTTGGGATCAGCTGTCGCTCCTGCCCCCCCAGTTCGTCCTCTGCAACTACGGCAATTTCGACGGTAAGGGCGCGGCTGCCCGAATTGGTTCCGCTACTTTTCTAATCTTGCCTACCGTTTGGTCGATTGATTGATTCCTCCATGTGTTAACCAGGTGTTTCGTTTAGATCTATCTCCTCGAAACGTTGTCCGCATCCGGAGCGTGATGGATTGAGCAACTGAAGGATAAACACATCCCAGTTGTTCTGCGTATTATGCGGTAAGGATCTCATCCAGCAATTTCTGCAAGACTGCAACAGTTTCGTGTCAGAGCTGTCATTTTACATGGATCTTTGGTCTTATATCATTTAAATTGGGATATAATAGAAGTTCCATTGCAAACAATACATCCCACTGGACCTGACCCTGACATATGTAATTTGGGTAGTGGATGGATTTGCTATATATGTTCAGAAAAGCAATTCAGAAGAATAAAGTATCGAGTGGCAAATTTGGTAAATGCTAAATTAGAAGCATCACATATTCCAGCATGACCATTGAAGTTTATAGAAGTTAAGCATGATCTAGTTGTCAAGAAAGTTTTGTAGCAGAAATTAACAACACAGTCTTATCAATTCCTGCTGTCGTTCTCCAATAACTGAGCACCGTAAGATGCTAAACAATAGACCAGCATGGTCCTTCATTACAATGGATACGGCTAGTCGAAAATATTAAGAGCCTGGTTCTTCATCTCGACAGCTTCGAGGAGCTTCTTAGCCACCGTACATGCATACACCGAGGAGCCTTTAGGTATCTGCACAGTATCAAGATATGAACTTATAAAGTATTATAATTAATATCTGTATGCCATGGGAACATCGAAAAGGATCAGGAACCAAATTTCACTAAAGAAATTTATTGTTTACCTTTGTATTGAACATGAATATGTGACGGTCTCCTATAATTCCCCCAACAACATGGATGAGCTCAAGATGGAACTCCTCTAGAACCTTTGCAGCACAAAGCAAAGAGTTGGCCCTCTTCTTCGCAGTGAATTTGATGTTTATTTCATCATCAACTATGCGGACATCAACATCGCACTCCTTGGACCTCCTTTGAACCCAGGAGCTCCTTATAGCGCCATTCACCTGATTGTTTTGATCATCACTTTCTGGCTGCATTGAAGAGCTTTCCCCATCATCAGCTGCCTCATCATCCAACTTAAGCTTCTTCCTCCTATCAGTGCTGCTCCTCCTCTTTTCCATTAGGATCTTTAATTCTTTCAGTGTTCTATTAAGTTCATTGATGTAATCAATGGCATCTCCAACTATAGAGGCCCTGTCATTCTGGAGAATAGTTTTGCAACAATTTATAGCATCTCATTCACTAGGAATATAAGAAATGTAAATTTAGTGGTTGTTTGGATGAAGAGTTTAGAGACCAGTTTAAGTAAAATGTATCTTATGATGAGTTTACAGAGAAACAATTTTTATTTGTTAGTTAAGACCATGGTTATCGAAAATCCTGTCTGGTAAAAATGCAGGTGTTCTATTTTGAGAAAAAACAACAACAATGCAGAGTCCTTTTTCTAAAACTCAATGTTTCACATTTAAAGGAAATTGGCTATTGCTACCCAACACAAATTCCATGATCTACCTTCCTCCAAATACTTGAAAAACTAATACTGCTGAGCTTTATTTCTTTTTGTTTCTTGACACGCTTAGGATAAACCTATATCAGGTGGTGTGCGCACAAAGAGTAGGACTCTACAATAGTTTGCTAATGATGAAAACATCTTTAATAAAGTTTTTTTACCATACATGTTTGTTTGAGTCTTTTTCTCTAGTGAAAAAAATGGATGGATATATGCAGAAATTTCACTATACCCTGAACCAATAGAACTTACCTAAAATTTTAGAAAATCCATGTGCCTTGCTAAATGAGTTTTCTGTAATGTGAGAAACAATTATGAAATTTGTACGTGGAAAGATGATTTAGACAAACCTTAGTAGGGTTTGGGAACAGTGATCTTAAAGCCCCATACTTCACATTTAGCTGCTCCCTTCTCTCTCTCTCAGTTGCAAAGTTAGCTTTCCCCTTGCCCTTGCCAAACCCACCTTTCTGTCTTCTACTCCCAAGTATTGAATTATCGAACTGCCTCCCATCTATCTCTTGGAAAATATTTCCTGAAACCCCTGGTACCCCAATCATTCCATCTTTCTCATCATCACTGGTAAATAACCCATAGTTTTGTGGCAATGAATGATAGAGATCCTTCAACATATGAGATTGAGTAGCATGGTAACTTAGCGGTAGAGTTGAATCACTGAACATCATTCCACTTTCATGAATTGCTGCTCCTGGAAGGTCATTGTTCATGTCCAAATGATTGACCATGTTCTGCACTGGATCACCAAAGAAATGTTCTGTTGAAGGAAATTCAGGAGTCAAACTGCACCTTTGGATATGTAGAGAATTTAGAAGATCATGTTCAGCTGCATAAGCACCATTTTGATACGAAGCAGCATCATAATCCAGGACCTGTTGTTCTGCAGTTATGTTATGTGGACCTTCTCCTATCTGGTGGCTGAGGATATGATCTTGGACACTGTAGATTGCAGGAACCAAGTTTGCAGTTTCTACTGGCACTTCTTGTATCATGTGGCCACTATGGTTCGGCTCCATGTCAATCCCAAGCTGTTGTTGAATATGGTCAATCACCCTTGCAGGTTCAGAGGTAAGGTTGGCTGGATTGGAGTGATCTTCTGTGGGATAGGGGGCAAGTCTGATGAAGTTCTGCTGTTCAGCATTTGTATTGTCATAGATGGAAGATTGGGAAGAATCATGAACCATTGATCCTTCCATGAGAATGTGATCATGGGAACCATCAAAGTAGCCTCCACCAGCAATCATATTGGTCCCAGTTACCTTCACTGAAGATCTAAAAAAAGGACAGCACATAGGAACTAATAAGCACCATATGAGCATACAGAGTATCAAAGATGAAACTGATTAACAAATATAGCAGTAGTATGCTGGAAGTAAACTTGTTTCGATCTGAAATAGACAAAAAAAGCATTAGCTGCATCACATATATTCAGGGAAAAGATGGCTCGACCTGTATGGAACAGCGACAGACTGGATTAGACAGAGAGGATCAGAGGATTGCAGCTGGCCTAGTTGGTTTGATTGTTTGAGAGGAAGAGGATACGTAAGGTTTAAGATAGGCAATCTGTTTCTCTCTCTTTTCCGTGTGGAGAAGTTTTATTTGCACATTGGATGAAACAGGAAGCCTTTTTGCTTCCTTGAGACCCAACAAACTCCCTTGTGTCTTTATATGCTTCCTACTCCACAAAATATGAATCTTGCTAGTTTGTGCTTCAACTACCAAGATCAACAATTAATCAGCAGAACACAGACTAGTGTAAGTATAAGCAATGACCAAAGTGCCCTTTATCTTCTTGTAATTTCATCTTCTAAACAGAGTACTACAAGTTCCAAAAGCTGTATTTGTAAAGCTCAAAGACAGCACTCATAATGTAAGCAAAACATTCTATTATTTAGATACATGCATTTTTCATCAGGGTGGTATAAGGAAGCAAACAGATTCAATCTAGGACTTGCATCCAGCGAGTAGCACTAAAAACTGAAAGTGGAGAAAAGAGAACAGTACCAAGATTATTTTGACAGATCAGATGGAGGATACGTTGTTCAGAAACTAGCACCTGAAAATCATTATTGCAAAGTAGTTTGAACGTGTTGCCAGTTTATATATAGAGGGTCATGGTAAAAGGAAAAATGTAATTGGCATGTGGAGGCACTAATATGAAATTTTGGCTGTCACGTAAAATTGATGAACAAATAACAGAATATGTCAATATCAGTACCAATCATTTCCTGAAAGTTTTTTTGAACATTCTAAGAAGTGGTCAAAGTAAAGGGCTATCAGATCATTATCATTAAGAACGGCCACAAGAAAGACGGAAAACTCACACTCTTTGAACTTGGCATCTTTGCTGTTATTCATGCTATAGGAAGTTGAGAAATGCAAGTCATGCGTTCTCCATTGCTCCGTATTTTTATGAACGTTATGCTGTAGTGTGCAATCAGAAACTAAAAGGACAAGTCCAACTACCTGAAACACCAGACAGTTGCAAAGTTAGTCATAACCTTGCATCACTGCATAGAACCTAATCATAGTATCATGTCATGTTTGAATGCCTTTGTACTTTCTACAATCTGGTCCAGTAGCTGTTTGCTGTTCACATTTTTGGAGTTCCAGCCTTCCCCATATAACATATGTGCTAGGGAACTAGGATTCTGATGATATGTTTCAGGAACAAAACATGCTTTCTTCATTGAAATTTGAGTACAAAGTGAACGGATCATCCCAAATAATACGACTACTAGGAAAAAAAATAACAGCCTGCAACCTGCACTTAGTTTTGTAACTTTGGTGATGGACTGATTATAGGTGGGAGTGGGACATGAATTACACAGCCAAACATCCGATCTTGTAACTCACAATTGTTTTTTAAAGCTGCAAATGCTTGGCAATGAATATGTGACTACAATTGGTTTACTAAGCTAGCATTCTGAATTTCTGATCCTTTTGCAGAGGCGTATTACAGCAACAAACTCATTGAACAGCATGCAAGCGTCTTCTGTGAATCAAGCTGGAAGTTTAAATTAGTGAAATGTGAAACTGATATTGACCTTGTGCCAACTCAGGAGGTGATTGCAAGAAGTCGTTCCGTTGAATTAACCACCTTTTGTTGGCAGTGCCAACTGCCAAGTTCTAAAATTATCGGTCTCAATTCCGACAGTGTTTCCTGTTTGGAATCATATAAACCGGAGTAAACTGGTACGATGGTTGGGTACCTTAAATTTGATTGATTTCAAGGGCTATGCAAGTCTGGAACAAAATACATTGCATTATTTTAATATAACACACTGAGTTTGGCCGTGAGCTCTTGCCATGGTTGAATTGTATCCCATTTCCCTGAGAGTTTATCGTTAATGAAAATGGGATCATTGCATGGAGTCTTTTTTTTTTTTTTTGGAGCCAGATCATTGCATGGAGTCGGATGCCCGCGTGCCCTCCCCGCAGCTAAAGCACGGCTGGCAATCACATCGCGCTGGTGTTGTCACAGGCTCACAGCCCCCCGCAGGCTATTATGCGAGGCCAATCGCGCAAGAAGACGGTTGGTGACTTGGTGTCCACTGTCAAATAAAATGCTAGAGGAAAACAACGCGTGCAGGACAAGTGGACAACCGTAGCTGGAATGGTATGACCCTAATTTCCAATACCAGAATGGCACGCACAAATGAATAGCACGCACAAATCGCACGTACAAGTCCACCAGATTCGACAAGTCCATTCAGTTAAACGTCGAAGAAACACAGGTCACAAAAGGAATAACCAGTCAAGTAGAACAGTAGAAGCAGCATGTTCTTTGCCGCAAACGTTTAGTTGCATTCTTGACCCACTAATTGCCCACGATTCCACGACAAGCAAGGCAAAGAAAACATAAACAAGATATTAACCCAAGACAAATGTCAAATGTGTGATGCTATAAAGATAGGGCATCGATTTTCTGCAGACTGCGGGCCGCGCGAGGCCGGTTACTTGGGCCGGAATCGGCGCATCAGGCCCAGCTGGAAGCGGATTCGTGTAAGGAAGCCTATTGGAGCCAGCCCTAACCCGCAACGGCTATATTCTGCGCCGTCTCCTCCCCCGGCGTACTAGCCGTTGCGCTGCGGCGGCGATCCCCTTCCTACAAATAATCCTCAGCGGCGTATTCCCAAACCCCACAGCGCAAGCTGATCTTCTCTCTCTTTCTTTCGTTCTCCTCGCCTCCCCACGCCGATTTCGATCGCTTGGGGCGACGAGATCGCTTCGCTCATCAAAGCTCTCGACGTTCTTCGCATTTTTTTCGCTGTTAATCTGCTCGTTTAATTATTCCATCTTCTTTGCGTATTGACTTGTGCAGTTTTGCTCGATTCTAACCTGTTAGTCTGTAGCTCGTGTTTAATTTCGTTTATTCTGCTGTTGCTATTACTGTTCTCTGTTGTGCTTGTCTTGTTCGTTTGTTGCTTCTAACCATGGACGCAGGTTCCCACTCGATCTCCTCTGAGAAGAGCCGCGCCGCCGCGCCGCGACCGCCGCTGCAGGAGGCGTGCTCCCGCCCCTACATGCCGTCGCTGAGCACGGGATCGCGCAACCCGTCGGCCAAGTGCTACGTGAGTCCTCTGCTCTTCTCCGCAATAATGTGTGCGCTCGCGTAAGGTGTCCGACGGTTTGCCTGACCGGGTTTGGCGGCTTATCTCCCTCTCTTGTTTTGTGCGCTGCAGGGAGACAGGTTCATCCCGGACAGGTCGGCGATGGACATGGACATGGCGCATTACCTGCTCACGGAGCCCAAGAAGGACAAGGAGAACGCGGCGGGCGTGGTGGCGTCCCCGTCTAAGGAGGCGTACCGGAGGCTGCTCGCGGAGAAGCTGCTCAACAACCGGACGCGGATCCTCGCCTTCAGGAACAAGCCGCCGGAACCAGAGAACGTCTCCTTCGCCGACGCGGCTTCCTCCAACCTGCAGGCCAAGCCGGCCAAGCAGCGGCGCCACATTCCCCAGGTATGTGCACGCGTCCTTCTGATTCCGCTTCTAGTCATCTAGATTTATGCAACTGGAATGGTGGATCGCTGATGCAGCTTGAATCGAATTTTGCAGTCTGCCGAGAGGACTCTGGACGCACCGGAGCTCGTTGATGACTACTACCTCAACCTGCTCGACTGGGGGAGCAACAACGTGTTGTCCATTGCTTTGGGCGACACGGTGTACCTGTGGGACGCATCAAGCGGATCCACATCTGAGCTTGTGACTGTCGACGAGGACAGCGGTCCCATTACTAGCGTTAGCTGGGCACCTGATGGTCGGCACATTGCTGTCGGGCTCAACTCGTCTGACGTTCAGCTCTGGGACACCAGCTCCAACCGACTGGTACGCACCTTCATCCAAAATATTGTGGTGATACTGCCCCTTTCATACATGTTCTCTGTTGTTAAATTAGATCGTTTTTTTTCCTGTATAGTTGAGAACTCTCAGAGGGGTGCACGAGGCAAGAGTCGGCTCGCTGGCGTGGAACAACAGCATTCTGACGACCGGCAGCATGGACGGCAAGATCGTGAACAATGACGTGAGGATCAGGAACCACGTCGTGCAGACATACGAGGGGCACAGCCAGGAGGTGTGTGGCCTCAAGTGGTCTGGGTCAGGGCAGCAGCTGGCCAGCGGGGGCAACGACAACCTTCTGCACATTTGGGATGTGTCAATGGCATCCTCCGTGCCATCTGCTGGCCGCAACCAGTGGCTGCACAGGCTTGAGGACCACATGGCCGCCGTGAAGGCGCTCGCCTGGTGCCCCTTTCAGAGCAACTTGCTGGCCACCGGTGGTGGCGGCAGCGATCGGTGTATCAAGTTCTGGAACACACACACTGGTGCATGCCTGAACTCTGTTGACACCGGATCACAGGTGTGCGCTCTTCTCTGGAACAAGAATGAGAGAGAGCTGCTGAGTTCACACGGATTCACACAGAACCAACTGACTTTGTGGAAGTATCCATCAATGGTGAAGATGGCTGAACTCACTGGCCATACCTCTCGTGTCCTTTTCATGGCTCAGGTGAATTCTCCACACCACTTTTTACAGATACTACCTGCACTGAGTATATGCTTGTGCTTTGCTGATGGTTCTTGTCTTGTGTTGTTAAACAGAGTCCTGATGGTTGCACAGTAGCATCAGCTGCTGCGGATGAGACCCTCCGTTTCTGGAATGTATTTGGAGCCCCTGAAGCACCCAAGCCTGCAGTCAAAGCTTCACACACTGGGATGTTCAACAGCTTCAACCATATCCGATAGGATATCCGATAGGATGAGGGATGATTATCTCTCATTCTCTTTTCTATTGGATATGGTCCCAGTGTCCTAATTTATGCAGATCGCCTCCCATTGGTATTTGTTACAAACCTATCTGTTTCATCTTGAGCATCTGACTTTTGTTGTTGATTTCAGTTTTTGGGTTTGATTTTTTCCCTTACTGTTTCTCCTGTGCAATGTCATTGCAGATGTGATCTACCGACTTGGCTAAGCAGGTGGCTTGAGGGGAGGATTTTCAATCCTAATACGTCATTTTTTAGGTATTGCTCAATGCTCATTTGCTCAGTACAAACACAAATTATCCGCGGTCTTGTAAGTGGAATTTGATAAAATGCCTTGTTCGTTTTTTCCTTGGTAACTTTCAGGAGGAGAGTCAGAAATCAGTGACACAGGATTGCCTTCGTTTGATGTCTTCATCATCAGAGCCAGTGACACAGGGTAGTATAACATCACAGCCACAGTGACACAGGGTCTTAAAGATTGAAATGAAGAGTCGGTGGCCTACTTCTCCTGTCATTTGTATGTATGCCGGTCAGGCGGCGGTCATTTGTAATTTGTATGCCGGTCAGGCGGCGGTCAGTGGGGTTCGATGTAGAATGTTTTCCCTTTTTGGATGCAACGTCAAAAAGAGCTTGTTTGATGTGGCATCAATTGTAAATCAAGTCACAGCCTTTCGTTTCATAATTATATAAATATTTGTTCTCATTTTCATCTTTCAAAAGTGCACGGTGTTTGAAGCTCACTAGTGCAGCTGGCAGATTAATTTGAATGACGAAAGGTTGGCTGTAACCAAGGTTGTGATAACCTTAATACAAATTGTCCAGAGTAGTTTGGATGCAACCATTTTCCATACCTAAAGAGTATTCGCTGTGTACTTTAAAATGAACTAGTGAATTTTTATTAGCTAATTAGCTTGTCCTAAAGGTCATTTATTTAAAAACACAGGGTGTATGACATTCACACCGAGAATCCAAACTAACGATGCAAACGTAGTGAAAATTCATCTGGAACCATGGAAACAGGGTTCATTTGGCCGATTTGAAAGCGTTGGGCTTGCTTATTTCGCTTATTCTGCAGTACTTTTCTCTCACAACAAATCAGCCCGCTTACTCAGTATATAGTATTTTTTCCTCACAATAAACCTATCGGTTTCTCCTCTTAAAGACCTTGTACCACTATCTCACCAAGGTACATGTTGACTGAACACATGTGACATTACCATTCAGGCATTTAGTGGCCCATTAGCAACTTAATTTTGCAACAAAATTGCTGGCTGGTTGGAGGCATGTCAGTATCGAATCCACCGTAAAGGACAAAGAACTAAAGAATACTCTTTTTTGGAGTACTACGACTCTACGAGGGGCCCGTAGAAGGAACAGTGCTTCCATGTGCCCCCGCGGGCTCATTCTACCACTCCCCTTGTCGCGTTGCGCGATCCGCCGAGCTGCCAGCCTTGCCGGTGGCGGGCGGGGAGACCAGACCGGAGAGCCGAGCCCGAGCGCGAGCGGTGGCGTGGTGAGCGCTGAGCGCCAGGCAGGGAGACGGGGAGTAGAAGAATAGTGGAGAGCACGAGAGATTCCGCGTGCTCCCCCGCCGTTCCCACGGCCGCACAGCTCATCCCCCTGCCACGCTGCCGCGCCACCACCCAACAACCCCGCGCGGCCCGGGGCGAGAGACCTGCTCGCGCTCGGCTCTCGGATCCCCCTGCTGCCCGGACACGGCCAGCGGCATGTGATCCTCGCATTGACAAGCCGCCGCCTCCGCATGTGGTGGAGCGGGGCTCGGGAATTTGGCATGGCAGCGGCTGGCTGCATGCAAGCGACGACCCCGGCCTCGACGGGCGCCCGGGCTCGCGCTGTCATGTGTCACGCCGCGAGACATGCTCGCGCACGGCGTACCCGGCCGGGAAGAGAGCTGTCATTCGCTCGGTGAATTCCCTGTCACGTAGTAGTCGCCGACGAGTGGGTCCAAGTCCAAGATGCTTCCAAAAACTCACAACCGGGCAAGCGGCTGAGGAAATGCCTCCCAAGATGTTGTCAACAAAAGCCACACTAGCTACGTAGGAACTGATCATCTTAAGTGTTGCTAATAACACGCAAGGAAGTAGGAACTTATCGATCGTCAGAATTGTGCGACGTCCTCCCCTTAAGCATACGATTCCAACCCCAAAACCGAAACCCAAGTATGCGATGCTGCTGAAAGGCGTTTGCTTTATTAGACTTTCGAGTATGGTAGAGTGGGGAATGCGAACAAAGACAAACGAATCGTAGCTCGGATAGATAGCTCCACCACTTACCGTTTTATTACTCGCACCTAATTGCCACCAAAAGTCCAAAACCGCCGTTTACAATTTCACGCCTCGGATACCATCGTCTGATCACGTCCCACAAGTACACGGATCACTTATTTTAGGGAGAGGCAGAATTTTTTTTTAAAAAAAACTTTTGGACAAGGTAGAGCAGCCCGTAGAACGAGGCACAAATCAACTTCGGACGTAGCTCACGTTATGTAGTGCCACGGATATGTGCTAACCATGTGCCCATCATGATTTGAATGATTTTCGGTAGCATGACAATGAGCGTTGTGCATCGTGCATCGAGCATGGCGGGAATGAACATTATGAACCCGGCGTCGGCACGCAACGAACGCCGCGCGTAACCGTCGGCACCGAGCTCCTAGCAGCTAGCCGGCGCTCACGCTGACGCCTTCGTCTCCTCGACGTGCGGTCCGGCTCCGCGGCCAAGCGAGATCGATCGGGAGAACAAGACGACGAAAAAACGGGAGGCGATTTGGGCGCTCGGCCGCCTCGACGGGCGGGGGGTGGGGCGGCGGTCACCGCCAAGTTGGCGCCGCGAATATTCCCTCCCGCCGGGGCCACGCGACGCCACCGCCAACATCTCCCC
Organism: Cenchrus fungigraminus; assembly: GCA_036936925.1. Taxonomy (NCBI): domain Eukaryota; kingdom Viridiplantae; phylum Streptophyta; class Magnoliopsida; order Poales; family Poaceae; genus Cenchrus; species Cenchrus fungigraminus. The sequence continues at coordinate 12,517,589 of CM072772.1, read as the reverse complement.
GCGTCCCTCTCGCGCCCCCGGGGGGCCCACTCCGCTTACCCCGTTCGCTCTCCGGTCTCCGCTCTCCTCCGCTCGGCCGCTACGTGCGGCCGCCGGAATATTCCTCCCTCGGCAAAGCCGCAAAGGCCTTTGGGCAGCTCGCTGTCGGTCATCCATCACCGAATTCCGTCGGCATATCCATTGATGGCATAGGAACCGTCGTTCTCGCGAGCTGTTAATTCTGTAGTGCTGAATTGCTTATCACCACACCCCCTCGTTTGGCGCTGGTATATCCAGTGGCGTCGTTCTTGATCACGGGCTCCCGGCCGGCGCGGCGAAGCTCCGGCTGTTGCCTCGCCTGCATTGACCGCCGGGATGGGCAGGACAGGCAATGGCGACTAGCACGTACAGCGCACAGTGCTCCCGAGGCAAATCTAGCAGCGATCAGACAGGCAGCTTCTCTGGCCTAGGACCGGAAGACACAGCACCGCACGCACACATGCCGGTCCCGCCCTTGTCGGGGGGCGGCCTCCACGTGGCGCGCCGCCGCACATGCTCCCTCGACCTGTCCTGTCCGCGCGCGCGCCCTCCCGATCTCCGAACTCTGAACCCAACAGAAAGCGAACCCGGATCGAACGGGGTGGGCGCCGGTCACCCCGCGATCGGACGGCCGGCACGGCGCGGTGCCGTCGTGCCGACGACCCCCTCCGGCGTCCACGCGGCGCGCCACGGTTGGGCGGCGGCGCTGGCGTTCTGTTAGTTTTTGGTTGCCGGCCGGGGGCTTGCCCCCCGGCACAAGGCTCCCCCGAGATTCCGCGCACACATGCCTGGCGAGTACATGGCAATGATGATGGCGAGACCGATGCCGATGCGCTCCTCCTCGCTTTCTTTCTCTATCTGCTAGTAGTACTTATTCCTCCTCTCTCACTGTGTGTCCGTGCCTCTCCGCCCAGCTTTCGAACGCGCCACTCATCGCACACATTCCCGTCGGGAATCCGCCTCGGGCTTCGCCGAAATCCTACGCTACCTCCGCCTCTCTCCCCCGCGAGCACCAGATTCACAGCGCGCAGTGTGCGGCATCTGCCTCTAGCTAGCTGCAAGACGCGCAGCCGGCCGGGCGGACGTGCGCGCGAGCAAGCGTACGGCGAGTCGCAGCGTGCGCCGGCGACGGCCCCAGACCTGCAGCTAGCGGCGTGACCGGATATCCGGCGGCGGGGGGTCGGGGAGCGAGGGGGCCGATCGAGACCGAGAGAGATACACAGGCAGCGGGGTCAGCAAGCATCATGTTCGAGGGGATGGAGAGGGCGTACGGCGGAGCGGCGGCGATGGGCGGGGTGGTGCTGTCGCGGGACCCCAAGCCGCGGCTGCGGTGGACGCCCGACCTGCACGAGCGCTTCGTCGAGGCCGTCACCAAGCTCGGCGGGCCCGACAGTGAGTACCTGCACTGCAATCTGCATGTCCTCCATTTCAGCTCGATGGAACAGTGGTGCTAAACAGCAGCATGCATGCTCCATCTTCGAATCCATCTGAACACTTGCTGCTCTAAGCCTCTAACTGATTAACAGCTTCGCTGATCATGGCTCCCTAGTTGTGATCACACTACAGCTCCAGTTTATTTCGGAGGTTCTGACATCGTTTCCATTCGATTGTGTTGTGCGATGGCAGAAGCGACGCCCAAGTCGGTGCTCAGGCTGATGGGGATGAAAGGGCTCACCTTGTACCACCTCAAGAGTCATCTCCAGGTAACAGCTACTCCGGTCTTCTTGCCTGAAAATTCATGTGTAAATGCTGTCCGTCGGCTCTGCTGGGTGCTGATTCGTTCTTGTTAACGACGATCCCTGTTGTCGCAGAAATACAGGCTTGGAAAGCAGAGCAAGAAAGATACAGGCTTGGAAGCCAGCAGAGGGGGTATGTACCTTTGCAAATACCACTTCTGAATACTGAGCTGCTAAAAGGGAAAAAATGAGGACGTACAAAATCTTACCCTCATTTTTTAAAAATATTTTTCACAGCATTCGCCGCACAGGGCATCAATTTCTCCGCTCCAGTGCCTCCTACCATTCCATCTAGTGCCGGCAACAATACGGGGTGAGTAGCGGTCGTCACAACTCACAATCCTATCCTACATGCTTTCTTTAAACATATGTGTCCCAGTGTGTAGATTCATGCACGTCTTGACACGGCCATGATGTGAAGAACATGCATCTATCGTCTCCCTCGAGTAGCTTTAATTCAATGCAAAAAAAAAAACTATTTTGATGATGTGCATCGGTAGAACTGAACTGTCGCTGCCCATGATGACCATGAAGTAGCATAGAACGAATTAGCAGCTGCTTTTGTTGGCAGTGTCTGAATAAGATGCCTTTTGATCGTAATATCTTCGTCCAAAACAAAGGATATAGGTCGTACTGTTAGTGATTTGAATATACTCGGTTACTCTGATTGATGACAAATACAGTGCATCCTTAATTTTCTGCACACAATGTGCTTACTCATATACTCCTGGACGGTCAATGATTGGGCAGATGAAGTCACACGAAAGGGACGTTGATGTGTCAAGGTATAGGGGGTTTACCAAAGCCTGCAAATTATAGGTTTGATTAATAAATTGCATAACCGAATTCTATGGTCTCATCACACATGTTAATTATATTGTTTAAAAATTAACCAGAATATAATGTATTATATGATTGATGAAGTGATGGTGTGATTCAGAATAGCTTTATCTTTGTCAATCAATTGATGCAAGTAGCAATATATAACTCGGGGACCGGATTAATCATATAGTTTATAAAAAATGATCAAAATTTGCCAAGCAAGCTGCATTCCGTGAGTCTGAATTACTAGTTCCAATTTTCCAATTAGTCTCCGTTATTGCATGGCTTTATGAACATTTTTCAATCTCAGATTTCATGGTATTGTTATATGTTTGGCTTATCATTTCTAAACATGGATCAGAGAAACGCCGCTCGCCGATGCGCTGAAGTACCAAATTGAAGTCCAGAGGAAACTCCACGAGCAGCTTGAGGTGAGCCTACCAAGCAATCTTCCCTATTGCATCATTTGCAGTCACGAACATACAATTTTGAGGATCCGAAAACACAAAATTTTGACCTCTTAATTTCTTTTACATATGCAGGTGCAGAAAAAGCTGCAAATGCGAATAGAGGCGCAAGGCAAATACTTGCAAACAATACTAGAGAAAGCCCAGAACAACCTGTCCTACGATGCATCAGGAGCTGCAAACCTAGAGGCAACCAGGTCGCAGCTCACAGATTTCAACCTCGCGCTCTCGGGTTTCATGGACAACGTGTCGCAAGTGTGCGAGCAGAACAATGGCAACCTGGCGAAAGCCATATCCGAGGACAACCTAAGAGCGAGCAATCTAGGCTTCCAGCTGTACCATGGCGTTCACGACGGCGAGGATGGCAAGTGCACTCCGGATGAAGGATTGCTGCTGCTGGATCTGAACATCAGAGGAGGCTACGATCACCGGTCTGCGGCGGATTTGAAGATGAATCAGTACATGAGGTGAAAGATTCAGTAGGAGGACGGCAACCGTAGTTTAATCCAAGAGTTCCCCTTTGTGTTGTGAGAAATTCTTTCAGCAATCCGGAGGAAGCTTGTTTACATCGTTGGCCTAATGTAAAATTTGTGGTAAGAGGCTCCGAATAAGCATAGCATTTGAGCTAATCTTATACGAGATCTGTAATTCATATGTATCTAGAATCCAAAGAGCTGCAATATGAGGTCATGCAGCGTTTGCAGCAGGCCGTTTGCAAACAGGGTAGTTTTGTTTGTCTGGTCATTTTGGTTGAGCATTAAAATCAGACCAGTTGGTCTGTTGGAGTACTACAGAGGATCTAAGGCAACCACAGGGTAGTTTTGTTTGTCTGGTCATTTTGGTTGAGCATGTAAAATCAGATCAGTTGGTCTGTTGGAGTACTACAGACGATCTACAACTGAAACAGAGCAGAGTGGCATGGTGACAGGAACAGGTCATTCAGAGTGCAGACATACGGGGTGGCTGTATTCAGTTTCTAAAGAGCATCAGTAGATTCCTGAACTGAAAGTGGTCGCTGAGCGAGAACATTTACAAAAAATGGGTCGGATCAAACAGCATAAATGGGAAAACAAAACAAGCAGGTTGCTTTAAAAGCTGATGGTATTGAGAAGATTCAGTAAGCTGAATAACCAAGGACGTATCACGGATTCACGGTCTGATCCTCTACTCACAAGTCACAAACACAGGCGTACAAGATTTAACAACCCATGGGACTACTTGCATCTAACTTTTTGAAATGGAACTACCTAAATGTGGTGAAAATGAAGAACTGAGCTGATTACAAAAACCGGTTCGTTCAATGATATCCAAGCGGCGCAGGCACCTCCTTCAGCGCCATCCCCTGGAAATGGACGTCCTGCACATAGCGGAATTCAGAAATCAAAAACCTGCAGTGTGCACATAAAAGATTTGACAGAGGTAAATCCTGCCAAGTGCCAATGGACATACCGAAGCAAAGTGGTTGACGTCGCGGTGGTGCGCCTCGTCGGCCCTCACCACGGTGACGACGTCCTTTAGCCTAGCGTCAGCCGGGAGCTGCCAGTAGTCGATGGCGATGGCCGGTGCGGGGACGTTCTCTATCTTGCCGGACTCGATGTCCCTGAGGAACTCGGTGTAGGAGTGTACGGCCTCCTCCTCGAGGTAGCCGACGACGCGGTGCGCGAACTTGGGGGAGATGAGGTAGCCGAGGAAGTACGCGTTGAAGAAGACCCCCTGCACGGCGAGCACGAGCGCGCGCTCGTACCACTTGGGCTTGGCCACCTCCATGAAAGTCATGAGGTGCATGCGCTCGTTCTCGGCCTCCTCCATCAGTGCCCGGATCCAGCCGCCGCTGTGCTCGAAGCGGCGGAGCGAGCGGAGGTGCAGCAGCATGCCTCCCACCATCCCCGGCACCGCCGCCACCGTCTCCAGCATCATGGCGCGGCAGCCGTACCTCCTCTGCGTCCAATTAGTCAGAATTGGCATGTGTGCTCTGCTCCACGAAAATGGGAGAGGCGAGCAAGAAATCGGGAGGTCACCTGGAAGAAGATGTCAGTGGGTAATCGCAGGGATTTGACGGTCCAGTACGCGATTTTGTCGAGCAACACCTTGGGCTCGTGGTGCCTGGTGAGATCGATCGAGGTGTCCGCCTTGTACGTCTCCCATGGCTGCAGAATTTACCACACGCGACCGGACACGCCAATTGAGACCCCGATCAGCAGAAGAATTAGCAAAAAGGTGCCGCCTCTAAGCTGCAGACGGTGAGCTACGACTTACCCTGAAGCAAGACCACCTCCACTCTGCGCCTTCCTTGCTCACCAGCTTGGACGGCTCGATGCCCCAGTAGCTGCTGACCACGGGGCTCTTCTTCGCGGCCTCCGCCGCCTCCGCCTTGGCGGCCGCGGTGCTGCCGGCGTTCCCCTTCGACGCGGCCACTTCCTCCTTCGCCTCGGCGGCGGAGGTGGACAGCAGCCGCACCCACACGGCGGCGGCGACCCGTTCCCCGCCGCCGGCGAACTGGGCGGGCAGGGGCCTCGGCGCCGCGGCCACCGGAGAGGAGACCTGTCCGAAGACGCGCGGGCCCAGGTGGCGCAGGAGGACGGATCCGGCGGCGCGGGAGCTCATCGTCGCCGGCGAGTTGGTGCGGTCAACCAAAGGATCTTTCTGGATCAAAGAGCTTGCGAAGCTGCTGCTGGCTGTGGTCGGGTGCTGCGAGCGAAACGTGGTCGATCGGGGTCGCGGCAGGCGTCCTCAAGGCTCTGGACGCGAGGGCTGGCTGGTGGGTGCAAATCCAATCTGGGCCCACTTGCCATGCTAATCGGAGGCTGCTAAGCTGAAAAAGAGGACGATGAGGCGGCGGCAGCAAGCGGAGTGGGACCAAAGGATCATGGTGGCTGCTAAGCTGAAAAAAAAACACGAGGATGGCCCGGCTGCTAGCGAGTGGAGTGGAGGCTGCTGCTCCACGATTTAGTGGCTGTCACGCTAATCATATAGTTGACAATTCTTTTTCTTGCTGCAGTGTCCTGAACAACCTAGCCATATGCGCAACAAACACAAACTACTAAAAACACCACCACTCAAAGTGAAAAAGCGATGTGTGTCACCAATTAAATTGCAGACGAGGTCCGATCTTTTAGCACGGGCAAGCGCAAACCTGTCGTGCCACTTTGGTCGGTTCCTTGAGGTAGGCTTTGGCCTTTGGATTTTGTACTTCGTGTTCTGGTGTGTTGTTTTTTTGGCATGAAAAAATTTGAAGCGTGCACTAGGATACTATGCTGCAAGACCATTAAGATCGAATTTTCGTTGATGCCTCCGGAGTTTCCTAAACTGGTAGGTCGTTACAATTACCAGAACGCTATGCTTCATCCTAGGCGAGCAAAGCCAATCAAAGTCAACAAAGTCTCCAAGGCTCCAGCGTGTGTTGTAAAACTTGACGCTAGGCGAAAATAAGGGAATGCGAACCCCCCACGGGCTATCTTTTGACATCTGAGCCCACCCCGGCGTCATGTAAAGCGAAGAAGCCGAAGTCTAGCTCGGTTTGACGCAGCCCACACCCCCCACGGGCTACGGCGCCAGCGGCTCGTCCGGTCGGGTGCGCGCCCCAAGCCGAGGGTTCTGCACTTCTCTCCGGACGGCGTGCTGATCGAGTCCCAGTAGTTGAGGTTCCAGAACAGCGTGTTGAGGTACAGGTTCCAGTCCACGTCGTGGAGGTCGACGACCAGCCACCTCGCCGGCCGGATCTTGGGGAGCGAGATGAGCCCCATGACGAAGAACGGCAGGACGGAGAACACCCCGAGGCTGATGGCGACCCAGCCGACGACGGTGAGCCCGCGGTAGTTAAGCAGCGTCAGCACTGCTGTAAGGACCCGCCTCCCCGAGGCCGGGCCCGCCTACGCCTAGCAGCTCTCTAGGACCTCAAGAATATGCCCACAGACCAATACATGTCTTTTCTGCGTACTTTATCCTCACTCATGCGCACCCGGGAAGGACTTCCCGGTCGGTTACCCATCGCTCCAAGCCAAACACGCTTAACTTTGGAGTTTTTTTTGTGACGGGCTTCCGGAAAAGAAGTTGCAACTTATTGGAGTCTTTTACCTGTATGCCATTACAAAAGTTGGTTGCGACCTGTGTGCCACTAAAAAGTTCGCTCGCACCTATGTGTCATCCACCTAAACTTCTTTGACCTCTAAGCCATTCCGTCCCGACTCCATCCATTTTCACCGTTAAGTCACTGGCATGTGGGCTCAGCCAGTTAAGATTTCCGAAATACCCCTTCTCCGTCCTCTCCTCTGTTACCGTCCTCATCCGCTCCGCTCCACCTCCGTCGCCATCCTCGTCGACCACGGCCTCGCCACCGGCTCTGTCTGCGCCACCGCGGCCAACAACCTCCTCCACAGGGCACGAGCGCGGGCGAGCCGCAGCGAGCATGGGCGCGGGCGAGTTCTGCAACCGCCGCCGCGAGCGCGCACGCGGGCGAGCTCTGCGCACGCCGCCGCGAGCGCGCGTGCGGGCGAGCTCTGCTCCTGTCGCCGAGAGCACGGGCGTGGGCGAGCTCTGCCCACGCCGCCGCGAGCACGCGCGCGGGCGAGCTCTGCACCCGCCGCCTCCGTCGCGGCGGCCTCCGACGTTGCGGGGCTCTTGCCGGCCGCTTCGTGCTGCCCTTGCTGCTACTGGTGGTGCTTCTACCAGGTGCGCTCCGAAGGGTTGGACGAGGACTGGTGGTGCTGCCGCGATGCGCCGGCCAAAGACGAGAAGCTGCTGGTCGTGGACTACCTCCCTGGCGGCCACGGCAAGGGAGAGTGCCATGGCCCATGGCCCGACATTTCTTCGACCTCCTTTTTCTACGAGGACTTGACGAGGAGATGAATCTCTTCGAATAAAATCAGGCATCCACTTGCAATTCATCTCCTGGATTCAACTCGTTCCGTACCCAATTTGAGTTCCAAATCTTTATAATTGAATTTTTCCCATGCAATTTGAGTTCATAGTTGTTCAATTCTGACCTCCAGCTTGATGGTCGCAACTGAAAGGAGCCGTAGAGCAGCAACGCTTAAGGACACGCTGACGACGGGGGCGGCGGCCGCACTCGTGAGGTTGGAGGCCGCCAGGCCGAGAATCTCGACGCGTGCACGACGAGCTGTGCGTCTAAGCGGAACCCCTTGGCACACGACACCTGACGAGGCACCTTGGGGGAGGTGGATGCCGGAGCGGCACGAGCAGGCGAGCGGTGGAGCACCGGCAGGGGCGTACGAGGCGGCACAGCAGTAGGAAGAGCCGCATGGGTGAGCTCGACCTCGGCCGCCGCGGGCACGCAGGCGGGCTCAACCCCGGCCACCGCCGCGGGCGCGTGCGGGGGAGTTCGGCCCCAGACGCCGCGCGTGCAACCCCAGCCGCCGGAGCAGTAGTAGCATCAAGCCGACGTGGTGGAGGCAGAGAAAGGAACCGGAGGAGGGGGAGTGAGATCCTCTGACATTGCTCCCCCTGCCATTGAGTGACCGTCATGTGGGCCCAGGGGCTGTGGGTCCCGCATGTTTGTGACTCAATGGCAGAGGTTGAATGTTAGAGGATCCAGTTCCGAGGAGGGAGGAGGACAACGAGTCTCCTCTGCAGTAGCTGCAGAGAGACTATCACTGCCGTGTGGCCCTGATGGCCACCGGGTCCACGTGGCAGTGGGTGAGTCCTTCTGCAGTAACTGCAGAGGATTTGCTTCCGAGGAGGAAGGGGCATTTTGGACATCTTCTGATCGGGCCTACTTGTCAGGTGACAACGGTGGAAAATGGATGGAGTTGAGACGGAATGGCGTAGAGGACAAAGAAGTTTAGGTGGATAGCACACAGGTGCGAACAAACTTTTTAGTGGCACACAGGTCGCAAGCAACTTTTGTAATGGCATACAGGTAAAAGACTCAACTTATTGGTATGAGTATCCTTATCAATCCTATTAAGCCTTGGGTCGGGATGTCACATACACCCCCCTTAGAAGATCGACGTCCTCGTCGATCAACCCAAACGAGGAACGTCCTCTCTTGGCCACGTCTGTGGATCCAGTGCCAGCGCATGTGCCATGCTGTGTGACCACTAAGGGCCCACATCAGCCATGCACACCATGCCTGTGCAACTGCGACCGCACGCGCTCGTGAAACCGCAAGAGTCGGCTCTGATAACAATTGTAACGACCCGCCTCCCCGAGGCCGGGCCCGCCTACGCCTAGCAGCTCTCTAGGACCCCAAGAATATCCTCACAGACCAACACATGTCTTTTCTGCGCACTTTGTCCTCACTCATGCGCACTCGGAAAGGACTTCTGGTCGGTTACCCATCGCTCCAAGCCAAACACGCTTAACTTTGGAGTTTTTTGTGATGGGCTTCCGGAAAAGAAGTTGCAACTTATTGGTATGAGTATCCTTATCAATCCTATTAAGCCTTGGGCCGGGATGTCACAACTGTCGTTGTCGGGGTTCTCTACCGCCAGACAGTAAATTTGTATCGATCGTGTGCCGGGCTCGGATGGTTAGCGCTGGAGACAACGGGATTTATACTGGTTCGGGCCTCCGAGGAGTAATACCCTACGTCCAGTGTCGAGCTGCCGTGTTCCCGTGCTAGGGTTGTTTGTAGTAGGGGTTACAAACTGGTCGGGAGAGGGTGTCGAGCCCAAGTCCCTTACTATGGGTGTTCAGTTCCTCAGCCTTTGTGACGGTTGCCCTCCTCTCCCTTTTATAGACGCAAGGGAGAGGGGCAAAAAGGGAAATAAGAGAAAAGCTACAGTGCTTGGTCGCTGGGACGTCCTCTCGTGTGTCGCTGTCCGTCAGTGCGCATTGAAGAGGAACCGCGTCACGTTGTCGTAGAGGCCGCCGCGTGGCCGGGCGGAGCTGTTCACTTTGGGGCGCCTGGCGCTTCCTCCGAGTAGTTTGGTGGCGACTCAACACGTCTGAGCACGGGATGAGCCTGCCACGTTAAGGCCTAATCGTAGGCCTGCGCTCGTCGTAGGGGGCACTCGAGTGCTTCGGGTGGAGTTTGCGTGCTGCAGGGCCGGATGTGACGGCTGCGCGGCTGATCAGTGCCGCATTAAGGCTTCTGTTGGGGCCAGCTGCCCACGCGGGCTGCCAGTTGGTGCGCTTGCATGGCATGGGGAACCGGCGCCCCACGCGTCGTAGTGGAAGAGTTCACGTGCCGGGGTCGCGCCACGTGGTGCGGTTTGCGTCCTGGTCGGAGGCGGAGAGTGCTCGTGCGAACAATCAGCTTGTCGTGCGGGGCGGAGACTTGTCGTGCGAGGCGGAGACTTATCGGAGGGGGTTCCTCTAGTAGGGAACTTGCCGGAGAAGCTCCCAACTAGTCGGGAACAAGACGTCTTGCCAGTGATGGTCTTGACAGGGGTCCTTAGTCCTCCTCGTCTTGAATCTTGGCCTTCATGTTGTCAATGGTGTCAGAAGACTCCACCTCAAGAGAGATTATCTTTCTGTCAAAGGGGGCCCTAATCTGGGCCCTCGTCAGTAGCCCCCGAGCCTGAGAGGGAGTCAAGGACTCGCACGCAGGCTCAGTCGAAAAGGCTTTGCGTCGGCCTTCGTTCTTAATCTTCCCGGTGGGTGCGCGCGAGCGCATCCGCCGGATGTAGCCCCCGAGCCCACGAGTGAGTTGTAGACTCGCTCGTGGGGTTTTAAGCTTCTGTAGTGTTGTTGTGGCCTTAGATTGTTCTGTTGAGGTAGTCGTGGCAGTCGTGGCCGTCGTGGGCGACGTGGGCGACGTGGACGACGCGGACGGCGCGAGCATCACGGCCGATGTGGCGGATGAGACGGTTTGAAAGGACAGGGCGGGGATGGTTCAGGCTCCTGGGCCCAGCGAGAATCGAGGCGTCGCGCGGACGAGCGCCTGTCACGCCGGGGCACACGCGCGCGGGCGGGCGTTTCTTCGACGTGGTGGGCCCGGCATTTAGGGCTGGTGGCCGCGCCCCCTCCTTTTTAACCGCGCGCCGGCCAAAGGTTCGGGACTTTTACTCTCTTGCCTTTTTCCGCTGCCCTTGCCACCCGCTTCTTCCGCTCCTCGCGCCCGCAACGCCGCCACCGCTTTCGCCGGAGTCACGCACTAAAGCTCGTCGTCGCCATGTCGAACTGGACGCGCTCCAATGTGACCCGCTCGATGCTGCGCCGCCTCGTCGAAGCCGGGCAGCTTCCTCCGCTCACCGACGCTGTAGAGTGGAAGGTGCCCGGAAAGGAGTCCGTGCCGCGCCCGCCTAGGGGGTACGTCGTCTCGTTCGTGGCCTTCCACGAGCGCGGCTTCTCCGTCCCCGCTGGGCGGTTCATCCGAGTGGTCCTCTACGAGTACGGGCTGCAGTTGCAGCACCTCAACCCGAACAGCATCCAGCAGATGGCGACGTTCGAGGCGTTGTGCGAGGGGTACTTGGGAATCAATGCCCATTAGCACCTTTTCAAGTACTTCTTCATGTTCGCGTGCCTGAAGGACGGCTCCAAGGCGGCGACGATCGGCTGCGCCAACCTTCGGATGAAGCAAGGCCGGGGTGACAAGTACATCCCTTCCTCGTTGACCAGCTCGAACAGCGGCTGGCACAAGGGGTGGTTCTATCTCAGGAACGACCACGAGTTCGCGCTGCCGGCGTTCACCGGGAACTCCATCGGGAATCCGCTGAGGAGCTGGACTGATGGTTCTCCAAAGGCGGAGCAGGAGAGGATGTTCAGGGACCACTGGGCGGTGCTGGCCCGCCTCCGTGACGCTGGGGTCGGCCTGGTGACCGTCATCGGCCAGTACCACGCCCGGGGAGTTGTCCCGCTCCGGAGGCGGCCGCTGCGCCTCTGCAAGATGACTGCCGACAGGGCCCCTTGGGCAGGGACCGTGACCGCGCCCGAGCTCCCGTCGCTGAACGAGATCCAGCGCCGCGTGTCGCTGGCCATCGGGAAGTCAACCTTCGTGTGGCCGCCACCGCAGCTTCTTCCAATGCTCCCCAACGAGGAGACTGAAAAACTTGTAAGTGATTTCCTCTTCCGACAAACTTCCCGACAGGCTTGGTGTCTTGAATTGATGTTGATCTTCCCGGAGATTCTTGACGACCGTTGACTCTTTCACCCTTTGCTTTTCCAGTTGAAGTGCTCCCATCTTGTGCCCGCGAAGGCGCCTCTCCCGGAGGAGGCGATCTTCAAGCGCAACCAAGCGGCCGCGGAAAGGCGGCGGGCCACGCGCAAGGAGCAGCACGAGGATAAAGAGATTGCCAAGCGCGATCGGAACGATAACCGCATCAAGCGCCGCAAGGCGGGGGAGCGCAATGTCTCCTCCGATGAAGATCCGTCGCAGCCGCCGGCGTGGAGCGGAGACAAGCCCAGCGTCGCGATCGACAGGAGCGACATGTCCGGGTCGCCCTCGCCTTCGCCACACCGGGCGGTGGAGGTGAGCTCGTACCGGCGGCTCACGAGAAGGGTGCGGGCTCGAGCTCGCAGTCGGGGGCCCGCCCCGTCCGAGAAGATCAGAGAGTGACCCGCTCTCACATGGTGCCTGGCGGCCCGCGCGCCTCCGTGGGGCGGGGGGATCCTCCACGCCGGGACGATCCGCCCAAGCGGCCGGCGGAGCACGAGCCCTCGCCCCGTCATCTCTTCGACGGCTCCGACCGCCCGGATGCGGACTCCCTGAAGAGGCGTTCGTCGAAGGCGAGGTCGACCCCGACGGCGTCCGCACTGAGTGCGCCACAGGGAGTGGACACGAGCGCTCCCCCGCGACGCCTCCAGTCTTTAATCATTCGGGGCGGCGGGGCCTCAGACGTGCATGTTCCCCTCTCCGTCGGCGGGAGTCAAGGGCCGGCTTCCGACGCGGCGGAGGTCGGGAGGACAGTCCCCGAGCCGCCAAGGGAGCGAAGCGCCACCCTCGAGCCGGAGGGGAGAGGTGTGCCAGCCCCCGAGTCGGCGGAGCGCCGGGGGTTGGCTTTCGAGTCGGCCGGGGCCAAGCGATCAGCCCCCGAACAGGGCTCATCGAACAGGCCGGTGAAATGGACCCGTGTACGCTCCAGCATGTAAGCTCCTGCCCGCTATCCTTTATCGTTCTTGAATTCTGCATCTTGTTTATTTCTTGATCTTGGTTCGTGTTTGCCTCAGTCGCGCCGACACCGGCGTGCTCAGCCTCGCGCCCCTGAAACGCGCAGCGCTGGGTGCGCGCGGTCCGCAGTCCGAGTCCCGCTCGCCGCCCCCTACGTCGAGCCATTGGCGGAGCAGGCCCAGAGCGGGCTGGTCGTGGCCACCGAGGTGGTCGAGCCGGTGGTGCCGTCGCCTTCGTCGGGCGCCGGCAACTTGAGCGGGGGGCAAACGGCTCCAGAGGCGGCCGCTGCCCAGGCGGCGACAGAGCCGCTGGTCGAAGCCTCCTCGGGGAGTGGCGATGCCGTGGCGGCGTCCACCGAGCAGACCGTGCCCCCGCCACCGCCGGCCAGGGGACATGAAATCGAAGCGCCGGCGGCGGCGGAAACTCCAGTGCCCGCGGCGGCGCAGGCGGGTGGGGACGTGGCGGAGGTGTCGACGACCGACGCCATGTCCGCCAGCATCCTCGAGATCATTGATCTTAACGCCCTGACCTGCCGAGCAATGACCGGGACATTTACGAGGCCGTGCTGGAGCGCATGCTGGCCGATCTGGTGGAGTCGGGGGTCGAGGCCTCTGGGTCCACCGCACCCGTGGCCGCGGCCTCGGCTGAAGCGGCGGAGCCCGCCAACGAAGAGCCCACGTCGGGCGCCACCGCGTCGGGGTAGCTGACGCCGGGTCAGGCTGGAGGTGTCGGAGGTCCTGAGCCCTCGGCCGCGTCGGATGCAGCCGAGGAGGTCCTCGGGGATCTCGCGACCGGCGCAGAGTTGACCTTGGTCGCGCCCTCGCCTCCGACCGCGGGGGTGGACTCGACCGCAGCTGAGGCTCCGAGACGGCGCCCGCGGCGGAGCCCATCCCTCCCAGCTCCGCAAGAGCACGATGCTCTCTGGAGCGTGGCGGGGGCCATCTCCCCGGAGATCCAAGAGACCGGGGAGGGCTTTGGCGCGGCCCAGCCGCCGGAGCCTGAGGAAGGCGACGCACGGATTTTCGACCTTGCCCGCTTCTCGTGGGCGGCTGCCTATGAGGCGGACGCGCATGTTGACGAGGATGAGGAGTCCGCAGCTCGTCACAGCGTCGAGCGCGGGCTGTTGTGGGCGCGCCGCGCGTTCGACGAACTCATTCTTCCTGCGACAACGGTAAGTCCTCTTGACGCGGTAGTCCACTCTTGTCTCTTTTTGTTCTTCCGAAATTTACAGTCGATGTACTCCTTGCCCAGAACAGACGCTCGCAGAGTCTAGCAGGAGGAGGGCGCGCGCCGTCGACGAGCTCTGAGCAGAGAGGGCCCAGCTGGAGATGCAGTTGGTAGTTGCCCGTGTGGTCGCTGCCGCGGCGGTGGCGAGCGAGGCGTCGAGGACTACGCTTGAGGCCGCCAAGCAGTCCGCGGAAGACCGCGCCACGGCCGCACAAGCTGCTGCTGCTACCGCCACGACGGAGCGGGACTCTCTCGCGACGAGATTGGCTCAAGCGGAGGTGGAGATCGATGAGCTGCGGGCCGCCATGGCGACCGCCAATGACCCCGCTGGGAAGGCCACCACCACCACCGCCACTGCCGAGGCTGCTGCCCGGGCTGCCGCCCAGGCCGCCGCCCAGGAGAAGACAGCGCTCGAGGCGAAGGTGGCGGAGCTGGAGCGGGATTTGGTCACCGCCGGAGCAGACCTCAGGACGGCCAACCGACAGTTCTCCGAGGTGACCAACAGGCTCCAGGTGGTCTCCGAGGAGGCAACTCGGCTTCGGGAGGACAACTCCAAGTTGTCGCAGGACATCGACGGTGAGGCTTGACTCTTCCATCCACAACTTCCTCTCCTCTTGTTCATTCTTCGCCTGTGCTGACCTGTCTTCTCACGGTTTCAGGGATGCGCGCATACCACGCCGGGATGACCGTGAAACTCATGGAGGAAATGCAGGAGCTGAACGCCGCCTTGCTCAAAGTCATCGAGAAGGACAACTCGATCGAGCGGCTGTCGGAGCAACTTGAGAGTAAGCCCTTCATTTTGATTCGGAT